>CM060379.1:35639189-38139189 GCA_030545235.1 Helianthus tuberosus | reverse complement strand
GGTTTTGCTCGAAACTTCACTAAAAACCAACTTTTAACATGTGACAATGAAAAATAGCAAGGTTTTAATAAGAACTTCCAGTAAAACAACAAGATTAAACCCGATTTTAACAAGTTTTTCCAGAAAATATGAACTATCCAACACCCGAAAAACAACAAGAACTCCTCGGTTTTAACAAGGATAAGAGCCAAGGCTCTGATACCACTTGTAGGTCCGGCTAGGGGAGGATCTAGTCGCCTAATCCTTGTATACGAACCACTCCGGTTGTGCGGAATCCAACCGGAATAGCAAACCGAGATAGAACAAGCAAAAACACGACACGCAATATTCACCGATTAACACCTCTTGTATTAATACGTATGAAAGGTCTGTTACAAGCTCAATGTTT
The DNA here is from genome assembly GCA_030545235.1 of Helianthus tuberosus. Classification (NCBI taxonomy): domain Eukaryota; kingdom Viridiplantae; phylum Streptophyta; class Magnoliopsida; order Asterales; family Asteraceae; genus Helianthus; species Helianthus tuberosus. The sequence continues at coordinate 38,138,801 of CM060379.1, read as the reverse complement.
ACAAATCAGTTCTGTAAACTCTCTCTAAGTGTGTGTGTTCTACTGTCTCACTCTTGTGTCTGTCTTTCGAACTCTCTCGTGTCTAGCTTGTCTAGTAAAGTGAACACAACACATGGGTATTTATACCCGAACACAGATTGTCTGGTCGAAGGATCAGACAGACTGATCGAAAGATCATCTGTCGATCAAACACCCATCGAAGGATCACATATACCACGAAGGATGATATCCTTCGTGGTCTATCCTTCGAAGGTCATCTTTCGAGCTCATCGAAGGATCTAAACTATCCTTCGATGACACATCCTTCGACCCACATATCTTTCAACCATTTGTTTAACTGTTTGTCCAAGTCCAACCGGAGGATGGTTGACTTGGTCAAACTTACATCAAAGACATCGTTTTGTATCAAGACTAAATACAGACAAAGTACAGACACAAGTGCACCAACACAAACCAAACCGGTTGGGATGAGTGGGTGATGCAAAACATAAGCGATAAAATGTTAGATACGTTTTGGCGAACTTGTAGAGAAAATCTCAGCGCGAAAAATTATATCGATATATCAAAAGTTGGTTTAAACATGACAATTTAGCCTTTATTTATAGGCTATTCTAGTAACTCCTGATTAAATGTGGTCAAAGTAACCAAAACATTGACTCGACTCTTAATAGAAAACATAACCGAAACCTTAATTCCAGTCAACATAACCTACACTCTAGACTTAATTAAAATAAATAACAAAAACCAATAATATAAAATAAAAATAAATTATTAAAAAGGTTTTATAATGTTATTTTGTGAGTATGAATTGTTTTTTCACTCTTCTTTCACATTCCCACTGGCCCATATAGGGTTTCGAAATTTGAGTAACCTTATCATTCTCCCTTACTCGAAAAGAACTCTTGATTTCTTAAAGTAGAGAGTTTTAGTTGAGTTGTTTTGTTTCTCTAGTTCAATAAATTTCTTCACCGCCACTACTACCTTTGATTTCATATTTCCATCAATTATTAGCATTAGTAATGGTTCCATCCCCTCCACCTTAGAACACAAATGTTATAATTAACTTTAGTGCCTTTGTAATTGTTTTTTTAGTTATTTCTTATCTTTATTTCTCGATTCTCTCCCATGCTACCATCTTTTATTACCTCCAACGTCATGGTTAGAGATTCACTACACTTGTTGTAAACCTCTATATCTTGATTTGGTACATCATCGTTATGAGATTCTAGGGTTTCAACAACATATGAACTATCATCAAAATGTACATATCTCTTGTCAAGTAAAAAGTCGAAATAAAGGATGGACTTCTTCACGTTGACAAGATGTCAGCTATGAGTAGTGTTACCAACGCCTCCTTTATTTGCTCACAATGGAATCCTGAGCATCATATAACCACCCTCGTGATTTTTGTGGATGTGTCGCAACCCCCGACCCCTGCCCCGGGAGGCGGGCGGCCGCGGTCTACTCAGAGATGGTGGTATCGGTGTTTATCAATTTGGCAGCGGAAATTACATCAGGACCGTAGTTAGAAAATATTTTATTAGAGTAAAATACCACATTTTTATAATATTAAACACATGGGAAATTCTCAAGTTTCCATTACAGCCATTTTATAGGGATAAACCCTATTTTATTAAATAAAAACATCTTCTTTATTTAGGTAACTTTTATAGCCACTTTTCCAAGCCTTCAGTGCTGTCCAGCTGGCTTATATTTGGCTTTCACATTTTGTTACATGAAACGCGTTTAAAAACATTTTGTCAGTGGGAAATACTGGTGAGTGAATCTCAATTTAATCAAGACAGGTTTTATCATTTAACAGTATTGAGGGCGATCTCGCAATTACATTTGTTTATATTTCTACTTTAATTACCACCCACGGTACTGTCAACCCGACTTGTGGTCATGTTACTACTCACAGTGTAGTAACAAATTTTGTATACAAAACCCCAATATACCGACGATAATTGTAGAATACAAATACTCAATCACTGTGTAATATATTGTAAAACAATTGAGGTTTTGTAAAAATAGTTTGCAAAAAGGAGGATTACTCACAAAAAGGGTTTATAAAAAGAAGGATTACTCACATTGCAACTTTAGGGTTTTCCTTTGGGGATTTCCTGGTTATTATTGTTGGTGCACTTGTGTCTGTACTTTGTCTGTATTTAGTCTTGATACAAAACGATGTCTTTGATGTAAGATTGATGTAAGTTTGACCAAGTCAACCATCCTCCGGTTTGACTTGGCCAAACAGTTAGACAATGGTTGAAAGATGTTTGGGTCGAAGGATGTGTCATCGAAGGATTGTTTAGATCCTTCGATGAGCTCGAAAGATAACCTTCGAAGGATAGACCACGAAGGATATCATCCTTCGTGGCATATGTGATCCTTCGATAGGTTCCTGGTCGACAGATGATCTTTCGATCAGTCTGTCTGATCCTTCGACCAGACCTGCTGTGTTGGGTATAAATACCCGTGTGTTGTGTTCACTTAGTGGGTTAGACATTAGAGACAGAGGTTAAGCAGTTAGAGTTCGAAAGTTGAGAGAGCATTCTGTTGAGAGAACACACACACTGAGAGAGTTTGCAAAACTGATTTGTAAACATTGCATTGTAACCGAACCTTTCATACGCATTAATACAAGTGGTGTTAATCGTTGAAGTTTGTGTGTTGTGTTTGTGCTTGTTCTAGCTCGGTTTGCATGCTAGCTTGGATTCCGCACTCGCTAGTGTGTTAGACATAACAAGGAATAGGTTAAACCTCAACCTCCGAGGGACCTACAAGTGGTATCAGAGCCGTGGCTCTTTTCCTTGTTAAAAACCGGGTTTTTACAAGATTTTGGAGTGTTTGGATAAAACTCACTGTTTTTAGCATCCGTTTTTACCGATTTTCTCGTATTTCTTGTCGTAAAAACGTGTCTAAACTTACCGGGTGTGTTAAAAGACGGGTTGGATAACTTGAAAACTTGTTTTTAAGTTGTTTGGTCATTTCCGGCCAAAATTCCGGCATACTCCGGTACCGGTTTCTGGGTTGATCATTCGATTTTTGGTAATATTTGGTAATATTTTATTGGTTCAAAATCTGATTTTGGTAGAAAATCATGGTCTGACCATACCGCTGCCGAAAGATTTCACCAACCCATCAACTTTTTCACCAACCTGTCACTCTTTGTCAACTGTGTCAGAGCAGTTCGAAAGATATCCTTCGAAGTCGAAAGATCATCTTTCGATCAGTGGAGGTTCGATAGATCATCATCCTTCGAACCAAGGAATCATTTCGAAGCATACATCTTTCGATCTACAGTTCTTTTTCGAAAGACAAGGATCCTTCGATTGGAGAGTCTTTCGATTGGAGAGTCTTTCGAAATCATTGCTCGAAACTCAACAGTGATCTTTCGAACATTGTTGATCCTTCGAACAAGTGTTGATCTTTCGATCCCAGTTTGTTTAAGTTTAACAAGTTTGTGTTTCAGGTCTTTCGATCTCAGATCTTTCGTCTGGTGTAACAAGTTTATTATTATTTTTGATCAAAAATGAATCCAAGATGGAATACTTTGGTAAATACAGACATGTATTTTGGTACTCCGTCTCCCGCACCGGTATCTTCTAATGCAATTTCTACCGGTCAATGGGCATTCGTATCAAATCAAACTCCAAGTGTTCAAAGCATTCTCTTAAGCGAGAGCGAAACCGGAAGTTTGAATCGGCCTCCAAAGTTAATGCACTTATATGAATATCCAGGATGGATTGATAGATTTCATACATACGTTCTTGGTCAAAATACAGAATTGTGGTTGCGGTTCATTACAGATTTCGATCAAACAATAGAGGTTGCCGCATCATCTGCTGCTACGTTTGCAGATCTTACGGAAGATCAGAAGAAGGTCTATGATTTGGAAAAGAAGGCATATGCCATTCTTACTCAGGCGTTGAGTAAAGATATTTATCATCAATTTGTCAGTTACAAGACGACAAAGAGGTTGTGGGACGCATTGAAGACAAGGGGCGTAGGAAATGAAGCGACACGTCAATTGAGAAAAGAACTGCTGAAGAAAGAGTTTGATGGTTTTACTTGTATGGAGAATGAGTCGTTAGGTGATTTGACAAGTCGATTTAATCATTTGTTGACTGAATTGACAAATTTTGGGGTTGTCACAACTTCTGCAGAGATTGTGAAAAGGTTTGCAGATGCGTTGCCACCTCAATGGAATACTTTCTTGGAAATCATGAAGTACAATGGTACTTTAGCTACAACGAGCTTCAACGACTTTGTTCAAATCCTGGAAAACAAGAATCAGGAAGAAACTCTCAAGGCATAAAGAGTTCCAGTGCCACAAAATCCTGAAATGTATTATGGAACTTCTAGCACTTCTACAAAACCTTCTTCACATGCTCCAATTCAAACAGCGTTTGTGTCTAGCACTGACATGTATGGCAATACTATCCAAGTTCCGGTCCCTCCAAAAACAGACATGTATGGAAATCCGCTTGAACCAGTTCCTCAACAGCAACAGCAAAGCCAACGACCCCTCAGACCAACTGATATGTTCGGAAATCCATTACCTGTTCGATCTCCCGGAACAACAGACATGTATGGGAATCCTCTTCCTCCTCAATCTACCGTACCAACAGACATGTATGGGAATCCACTTCCTCCTCAACAGCAAGCTTGTTATGGAAGCACATCATCTGCTGGTCAACAATCAAAGCCAAATACAGTACGGCTCGACACCTCAAGCTTTTCTAAAGTCAGTGTGGAAGTAGCTAAGGAACACATGGAGCTGCTAAACACTTTGGTGAGCGCATACTGTGGATTAGTGGAAGGTCAGATTGGTAACATTAATCTGACACAAGAAGACTATCAGCAGATTGATAAAGAGGAGATGGAAATGATGGACATCAAGTGGGCCTTTGCCACTGCTGTTAGACAAGCAAAGGATTTCATGGAAAGAACTGGCAGAACCAGCTTGGAAAGCAAGAAAGACACCAAGTATGGGTTTGATAAGCAGGCTGTTAAGTGCTTCAATTGTGGTGAACGTGGTCATTTCAAACGTGAGTGTACGAGGCCATCTCAACATGGAAACCAAAATCCCTTCAGAGGTCAAGGCAACCAGCAGAACCAGAACAGGAACAATGTTCGTACATTGGTGCCTGTCAACAACCAGAGTCAAGCAGGACCATCTAATGCCAACCAGGCACTTGTGGTTCAAGTAGATGAAGGTTGTGATTGGTCAATCCAGTTGGGAAATGATGCTCCGGATGGAACAGCGTGTTTTGCTGAGATTGTCAAGGATCTTAATCACGCCAGTGGTGGAGAATCTTCCGCCAATGGTGGTGACTCTTCTGAGGATGAAGACTCTTCTGGTTACAGCAGAAGTTCGGATGAAGAATCCTCGAGCTCAGGTGATGATCATGTGGATGAGACATCAAATGCGTCAATCGATGCAGATGAGCTTTTGGAAGAAACTGCAGCAGGAATTCAAAGAAGATCTATTTTAGTGGATCAAGCTGCTTATTCTTCGTCTTCTCTCCATTCAGCCTTTATGGCTAATGTCGACAGTTCATCAAGTCAGGTATGTGTCGATGAACCCACTGCTGATATCTGTGATAATTGTGATAGATTGCATGTTAAATGTGCTGATTTGGATGCAAACATGTCTGAGTTGCAAGGCAAACATGATGCTTTACAAGCTAGTTTGTTTGACTTGCAAGACAAACATGTTTCTTTGAATGATAAGTGGTGTGAATTGCAAAGCAAACACGAGGCTTTGCAAGAGAAATATGATGTGACATTCATTCACAACCAGAAGTTGACCGTTGATCTTTCTAAGTGCACAGAAGCCAACATGTTTTATGAAAACCATGAAAAGGAATTTAAGTCAATGATTGAAACGTTAAAGAAAGATAAAACAGAGCTGACAAAAATGGTTTCCAGAAAACAAACTGACATTAACCTTTATATAACTCGTCTTGAGGTAATGCAAAAGGAAATGGCTTGTGTTAAAACTGAAAGTGAGGCGATCCGACTCAAGTTAGACAGTTATTTGAGTTCTAGCTATGTGTTGGATCACATCATTGACGTTCAGAAAGAAAAACGGGATGTCACATGCATAGGTTATAAGAAATGTCCACCACCCGTGAGAAACAATTATGATGCCATGCCTGATGAGGAGTATAGAACTCATTTTGAACCATCTGTTCCTTTAGATGTTAATGAATTTGCAGCAGGGCTTGGATACAAGAAAGAAGTATCATCAGATTCGGATGTGTCAGCAGATACTTTTGTAACTGCTGAACAGAATCAGGATCCTCCAGTTGTGATTGAGGATGCTGATTCTTCTGATGATGAGTCTGATGATACTGATTCAGCAAAGTCTGATGCGGTGATAAACGAAGAGGACATACCTCTTGAGAATCATATTCTGTGTGATCCTCCTGCAAAACCCGCTAAGACTGTTGCAATCGAGTCCTCGTCTGAAAAAGAGTCGGAGAGTGTGGAGTTGCTGTACACTCTTGTTGGTGATGATAAAGTTTATTCTGACAAAGATTTTCCTATTAAGAATGTTAATCAATCATTAATCTGTAAAGTCTTTGAAAATTCAACAAGTAAGTTTTTGGGAAAGACAGGATCACGTGTTACAGTAACACAGTGCCCTCCTATCCCAAAGGCCGAAGTTCGAAAACAATATGGCAATCAGAAATTACCAACAGTGCAAAAACAGCAAAATCATGCCAAACCAAAAGGTAAAACACCGACTCAAAGTCAAAGGAAGCCGAATCAGAAGAAGAAGAAGAATGTGAACTTTGTGAAATCTAAGGGAACGGACAAAATTGCAACGTTTGAAAACCAATCTAACTTAGATTTTGTCAAGAAAGCAACTGTGATGAAAAGGAATGAACCAAGTAGTTCAAAACCTAGTACCTCGGGATCACAAAGTTCATCATCGGTAAGACGATCACATGATACTTCGGGGTTTGTTGAACGAAGATCATGTTTTGAATGTGGTACAATTGGGCATATCGTTCGAAATTGCCCGTATCTTCATAAGTTGAAAGGAAAAGATGATGATCCCCGTGAACGCAATCACCAAAAGCGATCTGTTTCTGTAAAACAAGATCCCCGACTTGTAAGAGAAAGGGAAAAGAAACAGAAACGCCAACAAGTCAAGGTGGTTGAAAAGGCACTTAAAAATGAAGTGGTTCAAAAACATACGGTTCCAGTTAAACCAGTAAGTTCAAAATTTTCAAAAACTTCAAACAATCACGAAGTTAAATTTTCAAACAATCAAACTGGTAAATCACAACAGACATGGAAACCTAAAATAACCACAAATTCAGGGGGACCATCACAATTTTCGAATCATCAAAGAATAGAGGTTATTGTTGTTGATGAAAATGGAAGACCCAAGACCACAATGGCTTGGGTCCCCATCTCCAACTAATTATGTGAGTTCATGTGCAGGGTGTTCCAGGAGGAACTATCAGTAGTCACTGGATTGTTAATAGTGGGGCATCCAGGCACATGACAGGCGACATGAAGCTTCTCTACGACGTCAAATCTATTAGAGGAGGTTATGTTGCTTTTGCTGGAGATAAGGGCGGATATATTACGGGTGAAGGAATGATTTCCAACGGGGTTGTTAGCTTTGATAAGATCAACTTCGTACAACAACTTGATCACAATCTTCTTAGTGTTTCTCAAATTTGTGATAAGCAGTTCTCAGTACACTTTGATGCAAATGGATGTTATGTGCTGAAACCCGGCTTCAAAATTCCAAAAGAATGGATTCTCTTGTCGGCTCCAAGGATAAATGATTTGTATGTCCTTGATATGAGCCAAGCTATCACAACGTCTGCACAAGCAACTTGTTTCGTTTCCAAAGCCACAGAAAAAGACACGATCTCTTGGCACAGGCGAATGGGTCACATTCACTTACGCAAAATGAATCACTTGGTGTCAAATGAATTGGTGAATGGTGTTCCTCTTAAAAATTTCCATCTTCAAGACGTCTGTGTCTCGTGCCAGAAAGGAAAACAAACGAAGAAGCGACACCCTACAAAGAAAGTCAACACGGTGGCAGTTCCTCTTGAACGTTTGCACATGGATTTGTTCGGTCCTGTCAAGCACAAAAGCATTAGGAATGATCAATATTGCCTCGTGATAACTGATGATTATTCAAGATTTTCTTGGGTGGCGTTCATGGCACATAAGAGTGAAACCTTCGGTATTATCAAAAACTTGATCATTCAGATTGAGAATCTCTATAATTTGAAGGTTAGGCGGATACGTAGCGACAATGGTACTGAATTCAAAAATCATGCCATGGCGGAGTTTTGCACTTCAAAGGGTATTCTTCACGAATTTAGTGCAGCTTATACTCCTCAACAGAATGGCGTCGCTGAACGTAAGAACCGCACATTGATCGAGACTGCTAGGACAATGTTAGTAGAGTCACAATTGCCGATTCCTTTCTGGACTGAAGCTGTGTCCTCTGCATGTTATACATTGAACCGAGTCCTCACAGTCAAAAGGCACAACAAGACCTGTTTTGAGCTTATTAACAAACGGAAACCAGATTTGTCATATCTTGAACCGTTTGGAGCTCCATGCACAATAATCGATCCTAATGGAAAGTTTGGGGCAAGAGCAATTGATGGATACTTTCTTGGGTATTCCACCCCGAACTTAAGAGTCTGGAATCTAGAGACTAAAAGGGTTGAGGAATGGTTTGAAGTCAGAGTACAAAGGCACACTTTACCAGTCAAATGTCCTGGTCAGCCTTGGATGTTTGAGTACGATGACTTTTTCAATTCGATCAATGTTGAAGCCGTTGAAGAAAATGCTGCGGCAAGGATGTTTTTCGAGAGTGACAATGCAACAGATTCACCGTTGGTTCGTCCAATTATTGTCAATCAAGAACCATCTTCGGTGAACAATAATGCTCTCGACAATGAGGATTTTCATGATGCTACCGAATTGAACGAATCTTCAGAGGATGACGAATTTCTCGATGCAGATCAAGAAGCTCCTACGACAGCAGTACATGGTACTTCAGAGGGTACACCTCCAGTGGATGTCCCTAGAACAGCTGAAGCTACTGCATCATCCTCTTCGTCAATTCCGGGACTTGAATTGATTGTTGATCTCAATCTCTACAATCTGGGTACAAATATTCCAGTTCAAGATAATCCAGAAACAAGGATTCACAATACCCATCCTCAACAAAACATCATTGGAAATGTACAAAGTGGCGTTCAAACAAGAAACATGTTGCGAAACAACAACAATGCAGGCTTGTATGCAACTATCCGAGAATCTGGTCAACAAAATGATTGGTCTTTCACGTGTTATGTCTCACAGGAAGAGCCAAGAACTTGGAAAGATGCTTTGAAAGATAGCTCTTGGGTTGAAGCAATGCAGGAAGAACTGCAACAATTCCAGAAGCTTGGTGTCTGGAAACTCGTAGAGAAACCTGCTGGTTACAAGAAGATTGGTACCCGTTGGGTGTTTAAATGCAAAAAGGATGACCGTGGAGTCGTTATTCGAAACAAAGCAAGGCTAGTCATTCAAGGTTTTCGTCAGATTGAAGGGATCGACTACAACGAAGTATATGCACCTGTTGCACGTCTAGAAGCAATTCGGATTTTTCTGGCTTATGCCTCATTCAAAGGTTTCAAGGTATACCAGATGGACGTGAAAAGTGCATTCTTACATGGTGTGGTGGAAGAAGAGGTGTACGTCGAACAGCCTCCAGGTTTTGAAGATCCTATCCATCCCGATCGGGTTTGGTTGCTCAACAAAGCGCTCTATGGTCTTCATCAAGCACCACGAGCTTGGTACGCAACCTTATCTAATTATCTGCTGGAGAATGGATTTCGCAGAGGTCTTATCGATTGTACTCTTTTCATCAAAGAACAAGATGGAGATCTTCTACAGGTACAGGTATACGTTGATGATATTATTTTTGGTTCTACTAATGATGTTTTGTGTAGGGATTTCGAGCGTGTAATGCAGGATAAATTCGAGATGAGTGCTATGGGGGAAATGACTTTCTTTTTGGGCCTACAAGTACAACAAACAGAGTCTGGGATATTCATCCATCAGACTAAATATGTTGGTGACATCTTGAGCCGGTTCCAGATGTCTGATGCAACGCCCATCGGTACCCCATTGCCACAAAATCACGGAATTACTCCAGACTTGAAGGGTGAAGCTACTAGCCCCTCATACTACCGCGCGATGATCGGATCTCTTATGTACCTCACAGCATCAAGACCAGATATAATGTACCCAACGTGCCTGCTTGCCAGATATCAAGTCAACCCGAAGGCCTCACATCTTGCAGCTGTCAAAAGGATTTTTCGTTATTTGAAGGGTTACCCTGACACCGGTCTATGGTACCCTAGGGATAATAACTTTGACTTGATCGCATTCAGTGATTCTGATTTTGGCGGATGCAAAATCGACGGCAAATCCACAACGGCTGGATGTCAGTTTTTGGGAAATCGCCTAGTCACATGGCAGTGCAAGAAGCAGACGTGCGTCGCTACATCAACATGCGAAGCTGAATACATTGCTGCCTCAAGTTGTTGCTCCCAAGTCCTATGGATCCAACAACAAATGCGTGATTACGGTTTTGAATTCCTAACTACTCCTATTTACGTTGATAATTCTGCTGCTTTACAGATCACTAAAAATCCTGTGCAGCATTCAAAGACTAAGCACATCGAAATTAAGTATCACTTCATACGTGATTGCTTTGAGAAAAGGCTAATCGATGTTGCTTACGTCCACACCGATGACCAACGTGCCGACCTTTTTACCAAAGCTTTTGACAAATCAAGATTTGACTATTTATTACTGGTAAACGGCGTTAAGGTCAATCAAGAGTAAAACCAACATCGGAAAATCATTTTTGTAAATACCTTTGTGTTTTAAATTTGTCTTAGTTTATTGATTTTAGGGGGAGTAAATCCAAAAATTTGAAAATCCAAAAACATTGAAAAATTTCAAAAACACAAAAACATAGAAAAACAAAAATGAGTTTCCTGGCGAGCAAAAGAGAAAATGATAGTACATCAGTGGTCTGTCTAAACCTCTTTAAACCTTAAATGAAAAACGATAAGCAGCTCTATATAAGATGTATCGGTAGGCTCACAATCATTTTAAAGTGTGCAGGGTGATATAGACTTAAATCGACTGAAGACTGGGTGGGAACCATTCATTGGCATATGGTCTTAGTACCGAAATTTCGTTTGAGAGATTGTCGAGGTTCTGAGATATTCGGTCTTTATGCTGCTTATCATCTGGGTATCATGGTTGTATCTTTTACCGAAAAATAACGGGGACGCAAGTCTAGATCTTCCATGATACTATACATACGTGTACATACTGCATACGACCTCAATAAGTGATCAACAATCACATGTCCAAACAAATAAGTGATATAATATCACATTTATCCGGGAGTCAAGTTCGTCTCTCTGCTGTACGAAAGTACTGACCTGTTCACGGACTTGCTCCTGTGCCCTCATGCATCGAAAATCAAGTTCCTCATCAATAAGTGATTCTATCACATAGGGCTTGTTTTCAAATCAAAATAAGTGAGAATCTCACATCATATACGGTCAAACAGATGATAAACGGTATACTCACCGGTAAGATGAACCCTCGTGCATACCTTGATACGGGAATGTGTCGTGATGTGGATGAACACCGGTCGGTAAGTATAAATCATACCTTAACGTATCCCCTCGCCATGATTACATCTGATAAGTTGAGCTTATGTGGACAACAATACCGATAATTGTTATAGGATGCTTATCTTAATGTTAACTAATTGAACAACAAGAGCGTTTTGGCATGACCGTACACTGATATGATTCTCTTACCCTCGAAACTCGCAAAAAGAATGTCTGTAAATATTTATTTAATGCTTTCATTTTTCGCATCTTTGTATATATTTATTTACTGCTTTCTGTCTTTACATTTGAAATATTCAAAATGACCAAAAAGATTTTAGGTGTGTTTTAATATAAAATTTATAAAATCCAAAAATATTTTATTTTTATCTTATTTTCGATCGTACGATGTTGGATCTCGAGTCTTCGTTACCTGAAACCTGATTGAAAACCGAAAACGACTGAATCTTCATAAACGGTTGAAATTTGCAAGTGTTGAAAGTTAAAATCTGAAGTTGATAAAATACATTAAACTTTCAAACTGTCGGACGGTGTTTGTTTAAACAATGGTCACATGTGTGTCATTTGCTTATGATATTCCAGGCAGTTGTTCTCATTACGCGTTTAGATTTCTTGCATGTGCAGATTCTAAAGGCAAGGAGAACATGGTCGATGACAAGCTTCGGAATGAAGACACGACGTGAAGGCACTCAAATGATGAAGATGATCGAGTTGCCGCTGACCATCATCAACACCACAAGGATCTCATTTCATAAAGATCAAGTATTTCACGAGCATAACTCAAGGGGGAGCTTATGTTAAGGGGGAGTTTGTCAACACACTTCCTACATTAAACGGGGAGTTTGTTGGTACACTTTCTGCTTTCAAGACGTGAAGACTTTAAAGATCCTCCGACATTGAAGAACTTGAAAAGAAGTCAAAGACTTGAAGACACGAAGGTCCTACAAGAATTAAGATCGAGACAAAGCTATAAGATCGAGACAAAGCTACAGCCAAGGGGGAGTTTGTTGGTGCACTTGTGTCTGTACTTTGTCTGTATTTAGTATTGATACAAAACGATGTCTTTGATGTAAGATTGATGTAAGTTTGACCAAGTCAACCATCCTCCGGTTTGACTTGGCCAAACAATTAGACAATGGTTGAAAGATGTTTGGGTCGAAGGATGTGTCATCGAAGGATTGTTTAGATCCTTCGATGAGCTCGAAAGATAACCTTCGAAGGATAGACCACGAAGGATATCATCCTTCGTGGCATATGTGATCCTTCGATAGGTTCCTGGTCGACAGATGATCTTTCGATCAGTCTGTCTGATCCTTCGACCAGACCTGCTGTGTTGGGTATAAATACCCGTGTGTTGTGTTCACTTAGTGGGTTAGACATTAGAGACAGAGGTTAAGCAGTTAGAGTTCGAAAGTTGAGAGAGCATTCTGTTGAGAGAACACACACACTGAGAGAGTTTGCAAAACTGATTTGTAAACATTGCATTGTAACCGAACCTTTCATACGCATTAATACAAGTGGTGTTAATCGTTGAAGTTTGTGTGTTGTGTTTGTGCTTGTTCTAGCTCGGTTTGCATGCTAGCTTGGATTCCGCACTCGCTAGTGTGTTAGACATAACAAGGAATAGGTTAAACCTCAACCTCCGAGGGACCTACAATTATCTATTAATTACACAATGCACACGCGTTAGTATAATAACCCAATATTTACATTAGTTATACCCTCCCCGAGACAGAACTCCAACGACTACGTCGGGCAGAACCTCGACAGCCGTTACGGAGCACTAGATCAATCGGGCAGCGTATCTAATACGTAACCGGGGGTTATGATACTTACAACGAGGCAGAACTTCGTTATTTAGGGGGGTATAATGCCCGGGTATAGTGTCTACTATTCAGAAATTAGAGAGAGAATTGTGTGAATGAGCGATTGTAAACTGAAGGCCGATGGTTGCTATTTATAGTTCTGTTCGACCACCTTGTCGCGCCCCGTGTAAGCCGAAGGCTATGCCTTCACGACCCGCGAGCAAGTCTAGGGTAGGCCCTAGCTTGTTCGACTCAACCACTAGACCCAACACGTTGTTGCCACGTGGCGGCACCGGGTGCGCCCTAATCTTGAGCTGTCGCACCCCGCGTAAGAGACCACCATGGTCTTCGCGGCCCGCGAGCGCCACCAGGATTTCATTTTTATTTTATTTTTATGAAATTAAAGGTATTCGAGACCGGTTTTCGCATACGGGGTGCATTTTAGGATGTCTAGGGACCTTATAAATATTTTAGGGGTGTCGGAAATATTTTAGGAGGGTTGTTATAGGATGTGTCCTCCACTTACGGTCATGGCACTTATAAAACAAACCTTAATATAAAGATCATCAAACGTACACCAAAAAACATCAACCCCATGATCTCCATCATAAGAGTGGAGGTTCATATACTCCAATGCAGCATGTCATCGGGATACTAACAAGCTCTGATACCACCTGCTTCGAAACAAAAGCGATTAAATGCTAGATATATACATTCTAGCAAACGTGTAGAAAAAACCTCAATGAGATAAATTATATTACAATATATATTATTTTGTAACTTCTCCCAGTGAGGAGAAGTTATTGCGGCTATACTTACAATTCTGATAAGCGATATGTACAAATCTTTAAAGCAACATTTGTCTTTACAATGCCACGTTTGTTCTCTACTGCTATGTGTCCTCTCTGGAGTTTGAGATATACGTTCATACACACAACTTCACTCCCTTCTACACCTTCTGTTAAGAAAAATGTACAACTCTTTGAAGCAACATTTGTCTTTACAACGCCACGTTTGTTCTCTGCTGCTACGTTCCTTTCTAGATTTTAAGATCCACGTTCATACACACAACTTCACTCCTTTCTACACCCACCATCTATACACTCTCACCCTCCCCCGCAAATGCCACACTATTTAGACATCGCCTCCTACGTGACTCCACCATCCAGTTTTCTTTCGTAATTCTCTCTGTCTTCCTCTATTGTCTAATGAATGAATACCAAGCCACTGCTCCAATTTTGCTCGAAGCAGAGAAGGAGGCTGGTGATGTTGTCGTTGACCTGTGAAGACGTTATCTAGCTACGTCTCTTTGCTTCACCCTCTAAGGTTCATTACGGCTGTTTTATCATATTCAACCACCAAAGTGATAACGGTAAACATCGTTCCCAGTTTTGATAGGTAATTGCGATTGTCGGCAGTGGTTTGTCGTCTTATAGGGTTCTGATCAACAATAGTCAATTGCATGTTGAATTTTAGTTTAAAGTTAGGGTTTGAATAATGTGTTTTTTATTAGTTTCACACTCAATCATATGATTACTTTGGTTTTTTTTGTGATATTAGTCTTCCGTAATTACAATTTCGGGTGGTGATTTTGCTTGGAATTATTAATTTTGTTGTGAGAATAGTGTAGCCATGGTGTTTGCGGAAATGTCATTGAATACATATTTACGAGTGTTCTTGAATTGTTTTTAGTGTAGTATCATAGGCTACTTATTTTGTTTGGTTTAAGTAGACCAATGCATTGTTGCTATTAAGGACACTTTTGGGAAGTTTGATGATGTTCTTAAGCCTGGTTGTCGTCTCGTAACTTGGATATTTGGAAGCCGGCTTGCTAGACATCTCACCCATAGGGTTCAGCAGATAGGTATGAAGTGTGAGACCAAAACAAAGGTCTTTTTATTTCCCTTTGAATTATATATTGGTCATAATATATTAAGTTCACACATTTGAGTGTTTGTTGAGCCAAATATAATGTCCATCAACATAAATTTAGTTTGTTCACGACGAATTTATTGTTTGAGATTGTGAATAAAGTGCAATTCGTGCTTTCGACTTGAAATGAAAGAGGTATCTAATGTAAAACACATTAAAATTTATATGACATAAAAGAGATTCTGTGACACTCTAGGTTTTCCCGAACAACCTTCTTGTAATAGCATTATGTGTACGTACGTTTTAAATGAAAGTTGTGAATTATCTTGTTGAGCTATGTGATCCTTGTATGTGTATGTAATATATATATATATATATATATGTATATGTGTATATTAGTGAGCCGAGACCACTAGGACACGACAAGAGACCAGCAAGATCTCGACTCGAGATCTCCTGATCTCGACTCGAGACTGAACTCCTCCGAGGTTGCGACTCGTTCATGCACCACTCGAGACTACCCATCCACAACTCGAGACCTCTTGGTTGCGACTCAAGACCACATGTTCTCGAGTCGAGACCATCCGGTCTCGACTAGGCTGTCCGACTCAGTTATTGTGCCTTCATATGTGACAACGTGTTTTTGGGCTTTGTATTTGTGCTAACTGTTGATATGTGCTGTTATGATCAACTGTTTAAGGATTAGAACAGGCCCAATAACTTAGTGGATAACTGTATGCATACTATGTGTTAGATACGTGTAGGATATACGTGACTTAATTGTATCCGAGCCTGACCCATACTGGTAACCATGTTAGGACGTGGTGACCAGCGTGCTTGACCAAGTAAACTAATCTGCCGAGCAACCCAAGGTGAGTTCACAACTTTTAAAGCATGCGTTCCCGGTGGTTTGGGAAACGGAACTTAAAACAACGTTATCCCCTTGTGAGGGATACAAACCTACTTTCTCCCCATATGCGGGACCCTTAGTTAATTACTATTTATATTGGATGCAACAAGCAATACTAAACGAAAATCTACCACTCAAGTCCTTACTACTTAATACCAATTAGTCGTCGGGGTCAGGCGAACGGGTTATTAGTTGATAGCGCTATTTAGGTCTCACCAGCCTCACACCGTGCCTGCGTATGGGATCGGGAGTGAACTAATAGACTCTGGCAAACCGTCAATGATGATAGAACATTTACTAACGGGGCACTCTACGGAAACGTACGGTCGCATAGTATTCGGTATTGTAAACTAGTTTAGTAGCTTACTTAAGGGGTAGCTACTGTTGGCATGGTATAAATGAGTAAATTAACTGTTGAAACAAGTTTTTGGAATTAAAAACTGGACAAACTCGTGAACTCGCCAACATTATGTTGATACCCTACAACATGCTTTGCAGGTACCCAGTGACTCAGGACATTGCAGCTTGGGGATGTGTAGTGGTCGTCTTAACCCGTGTGTTGGGTTCTATAATAAACTTAAACTATGAACTTTGTTTGAACTGTGTTGCCTATGCTTCCGCTACTTACTTAAACTGCTTTTGAACTTTAAATATGGTATCCACTAACCCTTGTGGTTGGTGAACATTACTACCATTATTAATTGAATGCTCAGTATAATTGGTGGCTGGATCCTGGTCAGTCTCATGCCCCGCGGTAGTACTCCGCATGTGGATTTTGGGGGTGTGACAGGTTCAATGTAAAACATGGAATGTCCCGAAACAAAATTAAGACTTTTCCAAAGTGATCGAAAATTCTTTTGAGTTACGGAAACATGTTTTGGCCTAATAGGTAGAATACTCTCACCGAGGAGTGGTTAACGGTATTCACCCTTCCAGTTACTACATGTCCCTAGTCAATCGAAGATTCGAGACTTTGGCGGGATTGAAAATCGAGGAGTGGGACTAGTTATCAAGATGTGGGTTTCACCCATAACTTGATAGCGTCGTGCCCTAAGTGTGGTTAGTACTTACCGAACAAGATATGGAACTAATTTCGGCTCATTGCTAAGGGTCCACTATAATTCGAAATGGAAATTCTCCATCAAGGTGTGGATGTCACTCCTAACTTGATGGTGCAATTTCGTGAAAAATCAAATAACGCAGATTGAGGGACTACACCAAAAATTATGGGTTTTCACGCTTACTTTTGGTGAGATCGCCTCGTTTGTGAAATAAGAGTGTCTTAAAGTCTTCATATGTGTATTGTGGTTGCCTTAGGAAAGGCATGCATATTTGAGACCAACAGGAAATAAAAAAGAAACAAGTAGGAAGAATTCAAGTAGTTTTAAGCGTGAACAAGAATGGTCAAGTATGGTTCCTAAACTATAGACTAGGTCAAAAGCATGGCAATTTTCCCAACTCCCTATAGTTATGTGTAACACCCCGAAAATATAAAACTTTATATTAGAATTATAAAGTATAAGATAAACGAGAATAAACTGACTAGGACTAGATAACCCAGTTAGATACAACATTGTGAAACCAAATAAATGGATGGGAACCCCTAAATTAATAAACGAAACAATAATTGAGGGACCTAAGTTACAAGGTTGGAAACTTGGGTGATTATAATTAAAATAACACACACCAAACACACACTTAGGTGTGTTTGGTCGAACAAGAACATAGGGGGCGACACAGGCTCCCCACCAAACCCTAGTGCATGTCAAACTTGATCAAATTGAGAGTTCAAATCAGCTCCAAATCGAATTTCAAGCACGAATTAGTGATCACCTTATTGAGGGGATCATTAGGTATTCAAAATTTTGATGTTTCGATCCATCTTAAATAATAGGTTAATTGTGAAAAACTGAAATTGAGCTTGATTATGTCTTGCATAGATGAAATTAGAAGTAATATGGCATCTAGGGATAAACCCTAGATGATTTCTTGTTAAAATCTAGCATTATACTTGTGGGGTTTATAATCACCATTGTAGGTGATTAGTGAGTTTGTAGAAACTAAATAAACACTAGAATCATGGTTCTTATTCTAGTGAAATCTGAATTCATGAGGTAAATCTGAAATTATTGATGTTAAAATTTAGTATAGATTTGTTAATTG
The DNA here is from genome assembly GCA_030545235.1 of Helianthus tuberosus. Classification (NCBI taxonomy): domain Eukaryota; kingdom Viridiplantae; phylum Streptophyta; class Magnoliopsida; order Asterales; family Asteraceae; genus Helianthus; species Helianthus tuberosus. Next base: position 38,120,346 of record CM060379.1, on the reverse strand, counting down.
AAGTGAATGTAGATGAAAATAACATGTCATGAACCTAGTAATGGTTATGTAAAAATCTGACCCGCTAGGTGTTTGTTAAAACGCCTAAGTGAGGAGTAAAACGTTAAAGATCGGACAAAAACGCATATTTGAATATCATAATGAATTGTCCGATTTTTGGTTATAAAAGAGTTCTAAATTTGGTTGTGAATGGAACTCTATAGGTAAAGAATCCGGGTCGTCGAGTGGACAAGCCGGAGGTGATACACACTAGAAAGGTGTGCTTAAAAGGTACGTAACCACGGTTTTTGTTACGTTATGTTTGTTATGTATTTTTACTAGTAGACTTGAATTTAGAATAGAGTATGAATTTGGATGTCTAGTTGAAGTGACGAAGATCCCTAGATAAGTAAATGGGTTAAATATTAGTTAGAACAAGTTTGGTATGTTGTAAAATGGTGGTTCCCATTAAACAACCAAACAGGTCAAATAATGGTCGAATTTGTAATGTTGAAGTGATTAAAACATCACTCATTAAAATTTAGTTATAAAAACGTAATCCATGGAAAGGACGTGATACGCTAAGATTGACAAGCCCGGAAATGGGTAATTATGGTTAGAAACCAATGTTGATGAATTACGCAAATATGTAACTTGATTCGTTACATTTGGTAAATTTTGATAACTAGCACATTTGTAGTTGAATTGTAGAATAGGAGTTGAGTTGATTTAAAGCGATAATGTTCGCTATATTGAATAATAGGTCCAGAATTGGTTAGACCTCGTTGGTAGTCATCATAATGGAGGATTCCTTAAATGAGCCAAACGGGTCGGATAATCAAATAATGCGTGGTTAATGCATCATAATATGGCTACTCGGTCTTTGTTGTTGTTAATCAAAAGACATATTAGAATACGAGAATTTGGCATATTAGTTTGTTAGAATGAGAAATCTGAGGATTCGGGTTTGGGTGAGACAAATAGCAAGTTTGCAGAATCCACTGTAAGTTACGGTCTCCACCGTAACTTACGGTGGAGAATAAAAATGTTACGGCAGTAAAACACTGCCTTACGGCAGACCAAGGTTATCCAGCGTCTACCGTAACTTACGGTAGACACCGTAAGTTACGGTAGAGCCCAGAAATAATTGTTAAAACTTGCATATCCTAGCTAATCGAATCCGGTTTTTGAACGTAGCTTCGATTAAGCAATATTTTTAAGAACTCTAACACTAATTTTGTTATAAATCTCCAGTTTTCAGGTTTTGCAAGTATGTGGACGGTGATCAAGCATGTTTTGAAGAACCGAACACGAATTTTGAAGCTTCCGCGATATCTAACTATAATAGACAATGTTTTTGGAATGTAAACAATTTGCTAGACAATTTATGAATGTTTGAATTAGTCGGTAGTTGACTAAATTTTGGTCACTTTGGAACTTATGTTTTAACCTAAACGCACTTTATATATAAAATCATATCAAATTTTGATTTAAGTTGAGTAGTAATTAGAAGGGTGCTACAAGTTGGTAATCAGAGCTCAAGGTTGTCAACAAAGTGTTCGGTTCAAGCTTGATCGATCGTCCGGTAAGAATTAATTGCTTTAGTAGACTTACTAGAATACTAGAAAAAGGAAATTTGATTTAATATGCACGGGAAGTGCGTGTTTACACACCCAACCCCGGAAAAGTGCACTAAACATAAATGGTTTAAGCAAGTGGTGAACTTGGCTAAATCAAAATGAATGACGCATACGTTATAGATGAAATGTTTAACAATTAGTATAAACATTTCAGTTTCAAGATGACGGAAAGATGGGAGAAGTGTATAAATACGCTCGAACCCGGAAAATACACTAAGTAAGAAAGGTAAGGCAAGATATATACTTGACCAAACCGAAAAAAAAAGAATAACACATTACTTATGATTAAGTGGGAGTGATATAAATTTCCGTATAATAAGATGGAAATGAATTAAATAATTATTGATTAACCGTGATGGATGTTTCAGTTAAAGAAATGTCTGGAGTAACCGGACATGATTCGACATCTCAATTGACTAAACAAATGAACGCTAAGATTTCCGAGACAGTCGGAAAAGCTCTAGAAATTAGTCTATCACGGTATATTGATAGATTACAAACCACAATCGTGCCGGTGGTGGACGATATGATGGCTGAATTGAAAGACAGTATATTACAAGAAATAGAAGAAAGGAGGGTGTTGGATATGAATCGGATATGAATCCAAGTTCTGTAAAGAAATCCAAGTCTAATAAAGCTCCCAAGAAAGGTGTTACAAAAAGTGTGTTACATCAGTGTAGATTTTGTGGAAAAATTCACAAGGGCATATGTGGTAAGCCAAGACATAAAAAGTCTAAACGTCCAGAGAGGCTTGGAACCAAAGACACAACCGACACAATGTCTAATGCCCAGAAGTCAAGGATAAGGTCGTTTTATATAACAGCCACAGAGGCTAAAGCTGAACCTGGTGTCATTTCAGGTATGTTTCTTGTAAATTTAATTTAACACAAATTTTATTCGATACGAGTGCGAATGATAGTTGCATAAGGGCATATATGAGTGATGAATTGGATGAATTATGTAAAAGAAATACCTATATAAATGTATATATATATATATGTGTGTGTGTGTGTGTGTAGATAAGAAAATAAATAATGGTGACCATGAGAAATCGAGACAAAAAGTAATCCCGATGAAAATTGCAATAGGAAGGAGTGCACGTGCACTCGAACCCGGGAACTTAATGAAGTGAATAAATATGGTAATGGGAAGGAGTGTAATTACGCCCGAACCCGGAAATTGCGATAGTAATAAATAGCGAAGACAAGGTTATAGACTTGGTCAAACTAAATAAAACATGTAGAAGCATCACTTACATCAACAAACGATGTAGATAAATTTCATGCTACAATAAGGAATAATAAAATTAAATGAATTAATTTTGTTATTGTTACAATAGGATTAAGGTTAAGGATGAGAAATTAAGACTCGGACTGAGAATATCCGCGAAAAAGAAGTTAAATGGATGATACGTATTATTCGCTACTATGAATAATAAAGTATCAATAAATGCAAATTTAGAAACTTGGGTATGGGTAACCATCCAAGTAATACATTATTAATCAAATCCTCATGAGGAAGAAATATGATCGTAGTGATGAATGTGATTATATAAAAAAAAGCCTAGTAAAATAAACCTTATGAAAGTTTTAGAATAAGAACGGGTAAACCCCAAAAGCCGTATAACCATAACAGTGGTTTTACTAAATAAGACTTAAGAAATGGGCCTTCGGAACATTAGTAAAAGAAACAGACCTAAAGGTCGCTAACAACAGAAAGGTGGTGTTCGGATCAAATAAGCAAAATGCTTGATAATAAGGGTAAACGGAAGCCGGATGACGGGAGCGTGTTACATTAAGGTAATAAGCCCAAGGGAAGGGATAAGAATTAAGGAAAATAAAAGTACAAACCAATAAACAAGAATGTTGGGGAATAGGGGTAAAGTTTAACTATCACACGAACAAGTCAAACAAGATGAATGAAAGAATAAAAGACTTGGAGGAATAAGGGCGATGGAATGCGCTAATACTACTGAATAAATCGAAACGAAGTCTTAATGCATGCCGGAATGGCTGCTTTGATAATGAATTCGGTAAAATACCCGAATTATGGGTAGGAATACGGATATATACGTAAACCAAAGGAAAGTGTCGCAGATTAAAAGCCAAAAGACTTGGATTAAGAATTAGGACTAAAGTACAATAAAACTTCGCAAAAACAGAAATTTTGATAGTTAAGTTCAACTATTTTAATACTAGACGGACCGAATAAGGTATAATACTTGATATTCCAAGTAAGCGCAACCCGAATAATGAAAGTGTGAAATACTACTGAACCAATGTGATAGGCCGTAAAAGAATATGGAATGGAAAACGCAAACCAATAAAACCGGGGTGTTAAAAACATTAAGATAACGAACCCGGTAACGGGTTGAAAGGAGATAGGGGCATAAACCAAATAAAGGTATGAGTAAAATAAACCGACGCGAAGGTGACATAAGAAGTCATAGAGTCGGAAAGATAATCCGAAAGAAAAGAGTGTAGCCTTAGACTACAGTCAAGGTTAAACGAATAGAAGATGATCCATGGGGTCACCATAACCTCCAGAATATAAACAATGTAAAGGTCTATGGGACCAAAATGACCATTGGGTCGTAAATACGAAGGAACAAACTATGGGGTCTCACCCTAAAAAGGTGAAGACCTAACAGAATAGTCTACAAGGCTAGGTAAAGGAACCTGTGGGCCGGTAATATAAAGCGTGGGAACCCATTATGACTCCTCGCGTAAAATGATAACGGAGAAGAATAATCCTTGTCGTCAATTCCTTGAAATGATTAATCGACATGTGTTTAAGAGAAAAACATTAAACTAAAATTTAGTTTTAGTAAAGAAACAACATCCTAACAAATATAAATACTATGAGAGAAGTTAGAAAATGGTTAATACTAAAGAGTATAAGTCTTAACACCGATAGGTGTAAGGCGATGCATTCGAAAGAGGACTTATAATAATGAAAAACTGACGAAAACCTAAACATGACGTGATGTGATCACGGACCCAAGAGTGATACAGAATACAGCCACGCTGTAATATGAGTTACTAGATGCAAAATGATAAACACGCAAAGGGCCGATGACGGCAATATTGCATACCCGAATGACGAGGTATGAGGTAAAATGGTGACCAATTAGTTTAGGCAATAAAACAAGTTGTAGTCTAAATAACGCTGTGACCTATGTAGAGCGCTTGTCAATATAAGACTAGCGTCAAGTAAGTATGCTGACGGACTCAATGACTGGATGGTCAAAAGGCAACCCGGTCAAATAGGCGACAAAGATAGGAAATAGATGATAAAAGGTTACGGTCCAATAGGACATATGCCTAAAAGATGAACATGCCAATAAGAATAAAAACCTTATGCCGGAAAAGAAAGAATGCCTTGAAAAACGAAACTAAGATGGTTAGGTTCAAACCAAAGGCCTACTTAAAGGAGGTTTCGGGGACGAAACCCTTTTTAAGGGGGGTGGACTTGTAACACCCCGAAAATATAAAACTTTATATTAGAATTATAAAGTATAAGATAAACGAGAATAAACTGACTAGGACTAGATAACCCAGTTAGATACAACATTGTGAAACCAAATAAATGGATGGGAACTCCTAAATTAATAAACGAAACAATAATTGAGGGACCTAAGTTACAAGGTTGGAAACTTGGGTGATTATAATTAAAATAACACACACCAAACACACACTTAGGTGTGTTTGGTCGAACAAGAACACATGGGGCGACACAGGCTCCCCACCAAACCCTAGTGCATGTCAAACTTGATCAAATTGAGAGTTCAAATCAGCTCCAAATCGAATTTCAAGCACGAATTAGTGATCACCTTGTTGAGGGGATCATAAGGTATGCAAAATTTTGATGTTTTGATCCATCTTAAATAATAGGTTAATTGTGAAAAACTGAAATTAAGCTTGATTATGTCTTGCATGGATGAAATTAGAAGTAATATGGCATCTAGGGATAAACCCTAGATGATTTCTTGTTAAAATCTAGCATTATACTTGTGGGGTTTATAATCACCATTGTAGGTGATTAGTGAGTTTGTAGAAACTAAATAAACACTAGAATCATGGTTCTTATTCTAGTGAAATCTGAATTCATGAGGTGAATCTGAAATTATTGATGTTAAAATTTAGTATAGATTTGTTAATTGAATGAATGTAGATGAAAATAACATGTCATGAACCTAGTAATGGTTATGTAAAAATCTGACCCGCTAGGTGTTTGTTAAAATGCCTAAGTGAGGAGTAAAACGTTAAAGATCGGTCAAAAACGCAGATTTGAATATCATAATGAATTGTCCGATTTTTGGTTATAAAAGAGTTCTAAATTTGGTTGTGAATGGAACTCTATAGGTAAAGAATCCGGGTCGTCAAGTGGACAAGCCGAAGGTGATACACGCTAGAAAGGTGTGCTTAAAAGGTACGTAACCACGGTTTTTGTTACGTTATGTTTGTTATGTATTTTTACTAGTAGACTTGAATTTAGAATAGAGTATGAATTTGGATGTCTAGTTGAAGTGACGAAGATCACTAGATAAGTAAATGGGTTAAATATTAGTTAGAACAAGTTTGGTATGTTGTAAAATGGTGGTTCCCATTAAACAACCAAACAGGTCAAATAATGGTCGAATTTGTAATGTTGAAGTGATTAAAACATCACTCATTAAAATTTAGTTATAAAAACGTAATCCATGGAAGGGACGTGATACGCTAAGATTGACAAGCCCGGAAATGGGTAATTATGGTTAGAAACCAATGTTGATGAATTACGCAAGTATGTAACTTGATTCGTTACATTTGGTAAATTTTGATAACTAGCACATTTGTAGTTGAATTGTAGAATAGGAGTTGAGTTGATTTAAAGCGATAATGTTCGCTATATTGAATAATAGGTCCAGAATTGGTTAGACCTCGTTGGTAGTCATCATAATGGAGGATTCCTTAAATGAGCCAAACGGGTCGGATAATCAAATAATGCGTGGTTAATGCATCGTAATATGGCTACTCGGTCTTTGTTGTTGTTAATAAAAAGATATATTAGAATACGAGAATTTGCATATTAGTTTGTTAGAATGAGAAATCCGAGGATTCGGGTTTGGGTGAGACAAATAGCAAGTTTGCAGAATCCACCGTAAGTTACGGTGGAGACCGTAACTTACGGTGGAGAATAAAAACGTTGCGGCAGTTCAACACTGCCTTACGGCAGACCAAGGTTATCCAGCGTCTACCGTAACTTACGGTAGACACCGTAAGTTACGGTAGAGCCCATAAATAATTGTTAAAACTTGCATATCCTAGCTAATCGAATCCGGTTTTTGAACATAGCTTCGATTAAGCAATATTTTTAAGAACCCTAACACTAATTTTGTTATAAATCTCCAGTTTTCAGGTTTTGCAAGTATGTGGACGGTGATCAAGCATGTTTTGAAGAACCGAACACGAATTTTGAAGCTTCCGCGATATCTAACTTTAATAGACAATGTTTTTGGAATGTAAACAATTTGCTAGACAGTTTATGAATGTTTGAATTAGTCGGTAGTTGACTAAATTTTGGTCACTTTGGAACTTATGTTTTAACCTAAACGCACTTTATATATAAAATCATATCAAATTTAGATTTAAGTCGAGTAGTAATTAGAAGGGTGTTACATTATGGCTTTGATACCAATCTGTCACACCCCAACCGATGGCAGAAACATCGAAGTGAGACGAAAACGAGGTTGCAAGAGACTTCATAACAACTAATTGTGAAAATATTTAAATAATCTGAATTTCATTGATACTAAAATAAAAAATAAATTGTTTTAAAGGAAAAGTACAACAAGTCGCAAATAACGAAACGACATGAAGTAAAATACATAAGTTTAATTCTAGGTGTGCTTTCTAATCCACCCTAAGTAATATTCTTCATTGTCATCAACTAGTTTCCTGCAACATGTATTAAAATAATAATGATCAACAAAAAGTTGGTGAGTATACAAGTTTAAGTACATAGCATAATGGTGAATAAAAAGAGTCTCATATCCAACATGGTATTTGCATACATTGTTACTATCGTACTAGCATGTGTTGACTATAAGTCAAACCAAAGTGTACCACAATCGTGCATACCATTGTCTTCGAAACGACAAGGTAGTAAAATAGTTTACTTAATAATACCACAAGAATACGGGAGGTGCATTAAACCTATAGCGCTATAATTGTTAAGGTAGGCTTGCAAAGTTAATGAGCATATAGAACACAAGTATAACATAGCATGTGATAACAAGAATAATACAAGTATCATGTTATTAACGGATAGAGTATGTGCCTAAATAAGTTAAATCATGATACGTGATTTGTATAAGTGTACATGTTGCACCCAAAGTGTATAAAGCAGAAAACGGGATCGAGTATACTCACGGTTTTGCTAGCTTTCCGATTAACCGAGAGTTTGACGAGTTGTTGAGAGTTGGAACACCGAAGTTACCCTACAATGGGGAAACGAATGTGCGTAAGTATTCGGATTTTTGTAGAGAGTTCAGATTCGAAATTACGTATAAAAGTATATGTACACAAAATATATCTTGTCTAAATACTCGTTTTGACACTAAGATTTTATGTGTTTTCATGGGTCCTAACTTGCCCATTAGAATCAAAACGAGGACTTTAGAATGAAGATAGTATAACCTAAGTTCATGACATATAACCATAATCCGGGTAACATCAAGAATTCGGTTAAGTATATTATATTTTATACAGAATATATTATAATCTAGTCCATCATGTATAATCATATAAATCATGTAACTCAAGCATGGAGGTAAGATAATTAGTATCCAGTAAACCTCTTTGTATGAACTCACCAAAGCACAAGGTTATCAACATAGTTGATAACCCGGTTGGTCATGGATAAGAATAAAATATAACTAACTAGTTTTGCCAAGTAGCCAAGTAAGATCAACCCGGGTGTTTCATACTCATCATGGTAAATGTTATAGGTACGGCGGGGTTGTGTTACTTTGAGTCTTGGAAGCTACTTGGATGAACATAGTAAAATATCAAGTGAGGAGGTGGAACAAGTTTGGAAAGCGAAGGCTTCCATGGTTCACACTTTCACCAAAACACAAGTCTCACCATATGAACTATGGTGAGCTTGGATGGTCACAACACTTGTAGGTTGTTTAGACCTTGTCAAAACAGAAAGCTTAGAGGTTCTTGGACCTTAAACTTGATGGAGAACAACCACACACAAGCCCCACAATCATGGGTTTTATTGAGGACAAGGTACCCAAAATAGGAGTTGTACCACCTTGTTACACCTTAGTGAACATTGAGTAACAAACCTTGAGGTTGTCCAAGTGTTTTGAAGCAAGAAAACTCAAAGAATAAGTAGTAGAAGTAAGTTAGAACTCACTTTGAACTCCAAAGATATTCTGCCCAAAAATCAGAATTTATGGATGATTTTGAAGTGTTTTGAGAGTGATTAAGTGTTTGAAAAGTGTTTAGGAGGGTATGGAGGCTCCTATTTATAATAGGGTTGATTAGGGTTAGAGTTAAATGAGTTAGAAGGTGATTGGAGGTGAAAAAGGTGACAAAAATGGACCAACCCGCGAGCTGGCAGTGTTCTGCTGCGGATCGACCTTCTTGGGGCATCGCTGAAGGATCCAGGGATTTTCCCGCATGGCGCTAGGGAGTACTTTCTGAAACTTTTCATTTTTGGCCCCTGAACTTTGTAATTAGGTTATTTTATGCCGTAAGTTCAGGTTTTGACTTGTTTTCGAGCATGAAATGTGTTTGTAAATGTCGTGTGAGTATCGTGCAACATATAAAAGATAAAGCAAGCGTGTAATAAGTCTCGGTTTATATGTAAATGTGTACCTAAAGTTTGATTGTGTATAAGATAAGTATAACAAGTATAAGTATAAAGTGAATTTCCATTACGATCGAAGTCTCAGATTACAAGTATGGAAAAGAAATACGAATATGATACGGTTACAAGTTTCCAAAAATAGAAATACAAATCTCCCTTTCTAATTAAGGAAAGTACAATAATGCGAAGCATTACATTTACCATGAAGTTTGGTTAAGGATAAATTCTTGAATTCAGGAGTTGTTCTTATGATTGTTACATAAGTGTATCGTTTCACAGGCAAAGATTTGAGAAATCTATGGTCGAATGCACTATTAGTGTATGTTTGTTCAACCAATTTTAACTCACTGATTAGACAATTAAACCTCTCAAACCATTAAGTTAATGATTCTCCCTTAACATGACAAAATGTCCCATATTGTTGATTCAAAATCTCCTTGTGATTTTCAACTACTTTAGTTGTACCCCTAAATTGTTCCTTAAAGGCATCTCATAACTCATTTGCATTAGAACAGTGTAACAATCCAACATAGAACTCGTTTCGTAAAGCCATAGCAAGCATTGTGAATGCTTTGGCATCAAGTTCAAACTTCTTGAAATCTTATTCAGGGTAATTTCTGGGATCCTTAATCCCTTGCACATTTGGTCTCTTGGTGTTACGTGAAGTTGGAACACAAGGTCCATACATCACAAATCTCCAACATCAAGTGTTATGATGTGGTAAAAAATGACTCATCTGACATTGCCATATGTTATATTCAAGGGAACGAGCATCAGAGATTTTGTTGAGTATCCAGTGTTGTGTGGATCGTGAAGAATTGACATGTTTACTGAGTTTTATGTAAATCTCAGAAAAACGAGCACAAATAAGCTATTAATAGCTGGACGACAATTTCTCATAAATTTGAACCACATCCGTATTGTATATCAATAATTGAGTTTAGAATTTTTGTTCTAAACTGATTGTGAAATCAAATTTAGAGATCTAGCATTATTACCAATTGTTAGGATCTGAGGGTCTATGTGTGTGTTTTTTGTGAATCAATCAAACCGTAAATCAGTTTTTGCAGTGTATTAATCATATCAATTTACACAAAACAACTCAATGATAAAGATGAAGTCATCGCAGATTCTATTCACAAAATTGACATTACAAAGTATAAATAGAGTAACCCCTCTCCCTCACCTATGCTCTCATTTTCCTTCTCTCACTAAAACAGTACTCTCCTTGAATTGTCAAGAGTGGCGGATTGTTCTACACAGAGAACGATCTATTTATGAACAAATGAGAATAACGGGTGACGTCAGTCTGATAGTGATATCTAACTAGGCTAACAAAATTGATTCCCAACAATTAACATAACTACTGGGGAATATACAAACTACTGGATAAAAGAAAACTGGAAAAGTCACAATTGCTGGATTGTGTGCTGGTTAATTATTCAGCTCTTCTAGATTGCTCTTTCACATTGTATAGACAACAACTCTTTAGATTAGCAGTGTCTAGTCAGATGGGCTATACTTGGGAAGAGGCAGTAGTTTATATCTTTGCAAAGTCAACTTTTATTCTTCTTTAAAATGTTGGTCAGACCTGAAGTTTTGGCTTTCAACATCAGCAGTACTTTTTCAGAATCCAACAGTTGGTTTCTTTGAGTGAGACATGTGTACTATTTTTTTTGGGTTTTCACGATTTCATTTTATGTTGTATAAAGTTGTTTATCGTCTCTTGCGCCAAGGACCTAAGTTCGAGTTATTCTCCCCATTTCTTTGTTATTTTTTTCTCCACGATTTGATTTATGTATATACAACTGTTTACATGATTCAGTGATAATAAGGATAGTAAGAACAAACATTAATGTTTTATTTTGTAAAACACTTACTACTACTATTGTTAAATTTATATTTGACGACAAATAAAGTAATAAATAAATTCCGGCCTAACAATATTGAAAACAAAGTTGTATACAAAATATAGTGTTTTCTTATATCATAAACAATACACTATACTGGTGACGTGAATAACCAAACTAATTCTTACCGCACAACATCGGTACCGTTGCCTGTCTTATCGAAACCGCTAACAATATTTGTTTTTATGATTTTTTATCGATACAAAACACATGTAATTTTATGGTTCATGATTGATGTAAAACACATATCAACGTCTGTTTAGGCATGATAAAACTTTATTTTTCCAGTATTCTTTTTAGTTGTTATATCGAGTATTGATACCGTACCGACACTATATCATTACTGTAGTTAAACATTTTAGTTGTTATATCAAGTATCGATACTGTACTGACACCGCATTATTACTCTAGTTAAATAAATTGATACCGACTGAATTTCCGTTGCGGTAAGAAGTAATACTTAGAAATAAATAAAAGAGTAAATTATTGTTTTCGCCCCTGTGGTTTAACCAGTTTTGTAACAACTGTGCTTGTAATCACTATGAACAGTTCTATTATCAATAAAACAATGTTATTTGATCACAATGTTTGTTTTGTTATGTTTTACATTTTTCATGTTTTGACTTTTATTCAATTTCAAACTCTACATCGCTTTCTGGAGAGTTATACGCAAACTGATGCGTAAACGTAATCAGTTTAATGCGACAAATACTCCGGAACATCAACATATACTCAACATACCTTAAATAACCTTTACATAACTTAAAAATAAGTTTTGAAGGCTTTGGTATGGCAAAAACAAGTTAATTCGCTTACAGGGACTACATATGACAAACTGCGAAAGTATGTCAATTTGAACTGTAACGAACATTCCGGAACATAACCATAAGTTAAACACACCTTAAATATCCTTTACATAGCTTAGAAATAGGCTTTGAGGGGTTCGGTGTGCTAAAATAAACTTTTGGGTCATTCAGGGACTAAAAGTGTCAAAAAGTGCACAAGTTTGCATTTTCGCGCATAACTTACGTTCTGAATACATCTGGACATCCAAAAATTTATGTAAGCATGACTATATTATATTTTAGTGTTCGCCTTAAGAAAAATCCATTCGTCGCGTCATTTGGATCGTTTTTCGCGCTTATGCGCATTCCGTCGTAATTAAGCGAACATCGCGTTCGTACGACCAAACGAACTGACATCAGACATATTTTTGAACATGTTTCAAGTCCACAATGTTTAGGCATCATTTTAGGGCCTTAAAGTTGGCTTTACGGGCCTTAGAAGTGCCGGAAATGGGCTGAATACACAACAGGGACCAAAACTGTAATTTCTGATCTGCAACTCTCAGGCGGCCCGCCTGAGTTTCTTCACATCCTGACGCGGGCCGCGTCCGCATGTCTGATCAGATTAGAACGAACAGTCAGCACGATCCAGCTGTTTTAACCACAACCACAAGCTTACAACTTGCTTAATCAGCTGATAAGGACCACTTTAAGCTACCACAACTTTACGACACATGTACGGTTACGATTAAGGCATGTTTTCCATGAAACGATCTTAACGGTGGACCGAATACTATAAATACCCCACCCCCATGCTTCAAAATCACAAGAACTTTGATTTGAGAAACTCTAAGTTGAAACTATTGTTTCATACCTGAGATTTTTGAATTGAGGTTAGCATTCGGGGACCCTTCGTAAGTATTCTTTCGTTATTTTCCTTATTTTACTGCTTTTCGAGTCAGAAAGTCAAACTTTGTTTGACTTTCAGCGTTGACCGGTAATGGTCAATGCGAAGTTCGGTTGAACTTCGCAACGTGATTGTAATCACGATGGTCATAGTACCTTGGGACTATGCCTACTGATTACCACGTTGTCTAGGGTCGTAGGGTAAGCGATCTGATCCATCGCTTATACCTTCGAACCCGACCCAGTTTGGTCGATCATTAGGATCCGACCAAATATATTAGGTGACCATAGTATAGGGCATAACCTTCCGAGGTTATACCTTATGGTCACATCGTTTAAGTAGTAGTATGATAGGTAGTTTATATGCCTTAGGTAAATTACCAGAATACCCTTTTCATGTATAATTGGTAATTAAGCATATGTAACCTAAACCTTTGTCACATAACTGATTATGTAACATATTTAGGCATATTCTACTTGTCATAGGGCTAGTTAGGCGGTCCGAACGCATTTCATGCGAACGACGCGTTAAAGTAGCATAAGCTACCTAAACGGGTCGTAATGGGTCGTAAACAATTATGTTAGGTTTCAAATAGTATGTAGGCTTTGTTGAACCATATTACACGAGTCTCTACACTCGTTTGGTTTACGAACCCTCATGCTACCCTATCTTCCGATTTAGGTCCGGTTTATTAACATAGTTACCTATATTAGGTGCCGTTTGATTTCGAGATCTCTAGCATTACTTGGTGTTTATCTTAAGACATCTGAGCAATATCAAGTGAGTACATAGACCCCTCTTTTACTGTTTTCCAAACTGTTTTGGGGTGAAACACATGTGCCTACTTGTTACTTTCATGCTTTCCTGTTTTCACATCATATACATGCTATGTTCGTTAGTACATTATAGTACATGATTTCATTACATCTTATGCTAGGTGTGCCCATTGTGTGCATTACTTAGTACATTGTTTTACATTACATTTCATGCTAGGTGTGCCCATTGTGTGCATTACTTAGTACATTGTTTTACATTACATTTCATGCTAGGTGTGCCCATTGTGTGCATTACTTAGTACATTGTTTTACATTACATTTCATGCTAGGTGTGCCCATTGTGTGCATTACTTAGTACATCGTTTTACATGACATTTCACGCTATGTATGTTCATTTAATTACATACTTAGTGCATCGTTTTCACATGCTTACAGTTTGTTATGACATTTGGTTTGTTTAACATGGAACAATACATTCATTAACATTAATTACGCCGTTCGTTAGTAGGTAGTGGTACCATAGGAATTGACAACTCCCGTTCCGGACATCCTGGGTATGGGGATGAAAGGAATGACCGAATTCGATATACATAACTCAGATTAACCTTTAATTTGTTTAAGGGTTTATCGCCACAGTCTCAAGGCTTGGATGTATGCATTTTAACAATACCGCATAAATGTTTGTATCAGTATAGCATGCATTTGTTACACACAACATGACTTTGATTTAAACTGTGTTTTACTTCAATACCTTGTTGTTGTGCATTTTACATATGGTTTAGTTGATACATTTCACTTACCATACATGACATTTTGGTTACACATTACATGATCTACATTGAACATAAACATTTTGACATTGATATACACATTTGGTGGTTTACATTGGGCATTGACATTTTGATATGGTTTACACAATAACACTTGACAATTGGTTTGTACATGAACAAGTTACATTGGTGGTTGTTTGGGTAAGTGATTTGAGTAACGATACGTGTGTAATATGATACAAACATGGTGGATACGCCGCTGGTACTTCCTATATATAAGTGTTTGTATAATATTACATAGCGTAACGTTATTTAAATCATTTCAGTTTGATACATATAACATTTTATACAAAAAAAAACATACTTTTCATAAGACATTGTTTTACAACCAACTTATCTTATACAAACTCATTTTACATGGTTATTCATTTAACCTTACATTTACTTATACATATTAACTGATCTTATCGCTTTTCAAATGATTTACAAGACAAAGCAAATTACAAGGTTCATGACTAAACATTTTCTCAAATACAAGTCATGAATCCTATTTTCATAAAACCTATGTATCTCACAGGCATTTTTATGCTGACGTACCTATTTTCACATGTGTTTTCAGGAGCTTTTCCGTAGGATGTTGATCATGACACTAGGGCGGACCTGTGCCTTAGAGACTAAAAACGAAGATAGACTTGTTTAATTATGTTATAAACTCTTTTGTTTACTGTTCAAGACAATGTAACACCCTTGTTTGATAAATAAAATACAACTTTGTATGCCATGGTTATGAAACAATTTATTCTGTTACGACACGCCCCGATGTTTCCGCCGCGATTTGTTGTTTTACGCGGTCGGGGTGTGACAAGTTTAACCATTTCAGCCCAAAAGGAATCTTTTAACATATTAGACCTCGAGATTGCATTTTATAACGGTTTTGGCCCCTGACACTAACTTGGTTACTTTTTCTGCAGTTAAGTATAAGGGTAATTAGGTCATTATATACTTTAGGGGCTGTTTTTTATAATTACAAAGTTCTTTTATTATTTAAGATATTATTAATGCAATTACTCAAGTTTTTATATTATTCCGTTATTTTCATGATTATTATTTAACAAAATACGTTTAAATATACAAATAAATATGTATTTTCATTAACCGTTTATTTTTATAAAAGTCGTTTTAAAAAATAATTTGTTATTTTACATTTTGTTTAAACCATCTATCGTTTTTAAAATTGTTCCTTTTTAAATCATTTGTTTTTTTTTTTAATTGTTCTTTTTAAAGTCGTTTGTATTTTGAAGTTTTTTTCAAACAATTTTATACCTTTTTTTAAATCATTTATTTTTTAAACACTTATAAACTACTCACTTTTTAGGTCGTTCATTATTTACATTTTACAAAACGACGTGTATAAAAAACAAAAGAAATGTAAGATTTGAAACAAAAGAAACATTCTAATATAAAGTTTGCAAAAGATCGTTCATTTTTCAAACTTTTTTAGAATGATTTATTTTTTTCAAATCTTTCATTTCTTTGGATCGTTTGTTTATTCAAAATTCGTTATTTTTTCCACCTTTCATTTATTAAATCCGTGCATTTTCCAGTTGCTTACACTTGTTAACTTATTTTATTAAGGTTTTGTTTTTTTATAAACATCATTTTTTTAATTTTCATTTTTTAAACCACTCGTTCGTTTAAAATCGACCGTACTTAAATTCCTTCAATTTTTGAAATCGTTCATTTTCTGAAGTTATTTTTCCCTAACGGCAATAAATAAATTGAATACAAAGTTTCAGAAAATGAACGATATCAAAAAACGGTTCTAAAAGGAACGGTTTAAAAAGAAACACTTTTAAAAATTAATGACTAAAAAACAAATTGTTTAAAAAGGTAAAAAAAACGATTTTAAAAAGAACGGTATAAAATGAATCGTTTAAGAAAAACATTAAAAGGCAAACAACTTTAAAAAGAACGATTTTAATAAACAAGCGGTTTAAAAATGAATAATTTTAAAAACGACAGTCGGGGTAAAAAAGGTTAAAAAAACAAATGATTTTATAAACGACGTTTATAAAAAACAAACGATTAATGAAAATACATATTTATTTGTATATATAAAACATACTTTGTTAAACAATAATCGTGAAAATAACAAAATAATTAAAAAAAACTTGAGTAATTGCATTAATAATCTCTTAAATATTAAAAGAACTTTGTAATTATAAAAGGGGAATTATATTCCTACACCTCGTTATCTATTCGCATACCTTGCTTTTTCAATACACATCGTATAGGCCTATACGATGCGTATTAAAAAGGTAAAAAACATGGCAGACTGACAGGTGTAAGTGTTGTCTGGCGGCTGGCATAATACGCATCGTATTAAGACACTGAATTTTTGAAGTTTATTTTTGGTGTGTTGGGTTGGGTTTTTGGTGGTATAATACGATGCGTATTAAGACACTGAATTTTTGAAGTTTATTTTTGGTGTGTTGTGTTGGGTTTTTGGTGGTTTGGGTTTGTTATTGGTGTTTATTATTGGTTATTTTTTTTAATGAGTTTTAAAAGCATTATTATTTATATATCGTTAAGTATTGTATTATAGAGTATCGTGTCGTATCGTATCGTATCACATCTTTATTATTTTTATATCGTTAAGTATCGTGTTATAGCGTATCGTACCGTGTCATATCGTATCACATCTTTATTATTTTTATATCGTTAATTATCGTATTATAGCGTATCGTGTCGTATCGTATCACATTTTTAACTTAATATCGTATTATAGATTGTACGTAACCAAGCATACAATCTAAACAGTTAAAATAAACAATCTCAAATACAAATAAACTGAAACTGCAAATTTAATTACATAATAAGTTTGTACATACACAGGACATTATTCAAAAGACATAAACCATCAAAATACAAGAAAAGTACAACGATCCTAAACCTATGGATCCTGAGTGGTGCCTGAGGGCCCCGCCCCTGGAGTGCATGAGGTCCCCGCCCCCTGATCCGGAAATGGCTGTTCACCACGCCCCGGAGTGCCTAGATCGCCTGCATGATAAGACGCTCCATGCGGCTGTGAGCGGCGTCCATCCGCACCTGCATCCGCGCCTCCAACCAATCTAACGCACGTGCCACAGCTGGATCGAGCTCGTCTTCGAGTACGTGCTGGGGGTACTGAGGCACCCCATATGGTTGTGGCTCCGGTGGCGGAGCTCCTATCGTAAATGGAGGCTGCGGCGGGAGTGGTGGGTCAGCGTGGTCACCATCGTCCTCATCGGAGGAGGAGGAGCTGTCGCCCTCTGCGCCATCACCATCTGCCGGCTGACCCTCACCCTGTGCTAGCTCTGGACGCAACTCTGGTAACTCGTCTGGGAGAGCGGAGGGGGCGAACACCTACCCGTCGGCCCCTATAAGTCGCAGCCCGAGCATACGGAAGTCACGCTTCACGTGCATGCCGATCAGGGTCTGACGGGCCAACCTGGCCGGCTCCACCACGCCCCCCTGCAAGAATAATGGGTCCTGCTGGGGAACAAGGCCCAAGGAGACGGCGATACGTGTGATGTACGCCCCCACCGTACAACACAAACATGTCCTGCCTGTGGAACGCCGTCGCGAACCACTGGGCTAGGCAGCGATGGAGGACGTACGTCTCCCCCCATATAAGGCAATACAGGTAAAAGAGATCCCCCTGATTGCACCACTCGCGACTCTTCTCGCGTGGTGCAATAGGTGTGGCAATAAGCTTGTGTAGGTAACGGTACAAGGGATCGGTGATACAGGAAGCCCTCGACTTCGACCTCGGGGCGAAGCGATGGGGGCTGATAACCTGCCAGAACCTCAACAGAGTCGTATAGGGGGCCATATGGATGTCGTCAGTGTAGATGGGGCGTCTAACTCCTCCACCCTGTAAAGTGTAAAGGCCGCAGTGCTCGGCAAACTGTCTGAGTGACATCACATGCCACTGGCCTGCTAGACAAAAGCTGACCTCTATCCACGGGTTGTCCGGGTCGTCAAGCTCCTCCGGCTGGTCTGCAGGTCTGGGAGCGAAGTCGAAAGTCGACAAAAACTCGCACGTCATGACCCAGTACGACGGCGTGTATGAAATATCGAACAACCTGTCACACAGTGTGGTTAGTATGTATGTCGTATACAAAACAAAGAAAAACACTAACAAATAGTATACCTCTCCCATGGAGTATCGTGTCCGATGAACAGTCAGGCTCTCACCGCCTCGTCATCCTCATCGAGAGCTCCTCAATCAAGGGCGGCATGGCCGGCGATCTCCATACGACGAAACTTTTCACATATGTGAAAAGCCTCCCTCCCCTCCTCGAACGTTAGATAAGGATTCTCCAACAACGGATCCTCTCCAGGGCCAGCGCCACGCCCGCGCCCACGACCACGTCTACGTCCACGCCCACCAGCCACTGCCACCCCCATCAACTCCCCCGCCGCTCCACGTGCGCGGCCACGTCCACGCCCACGCCGCCACCTCGACCGCCACCTCCCCGGCCAGCACCCCGGCCTCTCCCTCCACCAATAACGGCATCTATATCAGCATGATTAAACAATTTTTAATCAATTTTTTTCAAAATATAACAAATTTTAATTAATTTTAAAAAAATATAACATACGCTCGTTACAGACCTACGCGTGATACGAACGACCTCGACTATATATTATAAATATTATTTATATACGACGTATTAGGTTTCGACGCTCGTTGCGGACCTACGCGCGATACGAACTATTTCGACTAAAAATAAAATAAAAACAATGTATTTACGACGTCTTAGGTTTCGACGCTCGTAATGGATCCTATCGCGATACGGACGACCTCGACTAAATAATATAAGCAATATCAATCTACGACGTATTAGGTTTCGACGCTCGTTACGGACCTACGCGATATACGGACGATTTCGACTAAAAATATATATATATATATATATACATATATATATATATATATATATATATATTTACAAAGTCTTACGTTTCGACACTCGTTACGGACCTACGTGCGATACAGACGATTTCGACTAAAAATAATATATAAATATATACACACACATATATATATACATATATATAGGGGACCGCTAAAATGAGAACCACCTCCAGTTGTAAGAACCGTGAGAACTTTTTGATCCGGGCCGAGTTTGACCAAAATTTTTTTTCAAAAACGTAGATGCTTGTATTATAAACACATTTGTAAAAAAAATTCAAAAAAAAATGTCTTGTGTGTAGTTTTGAGCACCACAAGTTTGTGTTTACGGGTACCGTAAATTTTAAATAAAATTTACGGTCCCCGTAAAAACAAACTTGGGGTGCTCAAAACTACACACCCGATATTTTTTTTTTGAATTTTTTTTTTACAAATGTGTTTATAATACATGCATCTACGTTTATGAAAAAATATTTTGGTCCACCTCGCCCTGTACGGTGTAATTCTCACGGTTGTTACAACTGGAGGTGGTTCTCATTTTAGCGGTCCCCTATATATATATATAGCGGTCCCCTATATATATATATATTATATATAGGGGACCGCTAAAATGAGAACCACCTCCAGTTGTAACAATCGTGAGAACTTTTTGATCCGGGGCGAGTTGGACCAAAATTTGTTTTCATAAACGTAGATGCTTGTATTATAAACACATTTGTAAAAAAATTCAAAACAAAATGTCGTGTGTGTAGTTTTGAACTCCACAAGTTTTTGTTTACGGGTACCGTAAATTTTAAATAAATTTACGGAATTTACGGGTCCCGTAAACGCAAACTTTGGGTGCTCAAAACTACACACCCGACATTTTTTTTTTGAATTTTTTTTTACAAATGTGTTTATAATACATGCATCTACGTTTATGAAAAAAAATTTGGTCCACCCCGCCCAGTACGGTGTAGTTCTCACGGTTCTTACAACTGGAGGTGGTTCTCATTTTAGCGGTCCCCTATATATATATATATATATATATTTACGACGACTTACGTTTCGACGCTCGTTACGGACCTACGCGCGATACAGACGACCTCGACAATATAATATAAATATTATATAACTACGACGTCTTAGGTTTTGACGCTCGTTACGGACCAACGAGCGATACCGACGATTTCGAGTAAAAATAAAAAATATACATATTTACGATGTCTTAGGTTTCGACGCTCATAATGGACCTAATCGCGATACGGACGACCCCGACTATATATTATAATTATTATCTATCTATGACGTATTAGGTTTCGACGCTCGTTACGGACCTACGCGTGATACGGACGATTTCGACTAAAAATAATACATACATACATACATATATATATATATATACATATATATATATATATATACATATAGGGTAAGGTTATTGTAAAAAAGACCAAAAGTATGAGAAATGTAAGAAAGAATCTCAGCCATTAGATCTAAATTAATTGAAAAGGGTAAACAAGTAATTTAATCATTAATTCAATTAATTAAAAACTTCCCATAACCGCCACCTTAATTATAGGAAGTATATAACACCATTCTGCAAGTATATAACACCATTCAGTAAGTATATAACACCATTCAGCAAGTATATAACACCATTCAGCAAGTAAATAACACCATTCAGCAAGTATATAACACCATTCAGCATTCAACAAGTATATAACACCATTCAGTAAGTATATAACACCATTCAGCAAGTATATAACACAATTCAGCAAGTATAAAACACCATTCAGCATTCAGCAAGTATATAACACCATTCAACAATTATATAACACCATTCAGTAAGTATATAAACCATTCAGCAAGTATATAACACCATTAAGCAAGTATATAACACCATTCATTGACTAAACATCTGATCGAAACATATTTTTTTCTCTATATAAGTATAGCAATATGGTACTCATATTAAAGATAAAAAAACACTCGTTATTATGGTGTAATTTTTTTTTTTTAAAAAAGTTACGTATAAAAAGTTATTGACGTTTAAAAAAGATGGGGGGAAGTTACATGTGCATTACCTAATTTCTAGTGGGTTTAAAAGACTATATTGCCCCTAGATATTTCAAATCAGTCCAAACTAATAAAAATATTTTACAATTTGGTCCTTATTGATCTCCACCATTAGATCAAAAGATCTAATGGCTGAGATTCTTTCTTACCATTCTCACACTTTAGGCCTTTTTTTACAGGATCCTCTACCTATACATATATATATAGGGGACCGCTAAAATGAGAACCACCTCGAGTTGTAAGAACCGTGAAAACTACACCGTACGAGGCGAAGTGGACCAAATTTTTTTTTCATAAACGTAGATGCGTGTATTATAAACACATTTGTAAAAAAAATTCAAAAAAAAATGTCATGTGTGTATTTTTTAGCACCACAAGTTTGTGTTTACGGGTACCGTAAATCCTACCGGAAAATTTACGGTACCCGTAAACACACACTTGTGGTGCTCAAAAACTTTTTTTTTTGAATTTTTTTACAAATGTGTTTATAATACACGCATCTACGTTTGTGAAAAAAAATTTGGTCCACCTCGCCCCGTACGGTGTAGTTCTCACGGTTCTTACAACTCGAGGTGGTTCTCATTTTAGCGTGAGTCTATATATATATATATATATATACGACGTCTTAGGTTTTGACGCTCGTACTAGACCTAATCGCGATACGGATGACCTCGACTAAATAATATAAACATTATCTATCTACGACGTATTAGGTTTCGACGCTCGTTAGGGACCTACGCGTGATACGCACGATTTCGACTAAAAATAAAAAAACAAACTATATATTTACGACGTCTTAGGTTTCGACGCTCGTAATAGACCTAATCGAGATACGGATGTCACACCCCGATATTTCCACGTATTACCGGTGGGCCCGGTGGGGAGTATCGTAACGTAGTTGATATCATCATAGTCAAACAACACAATTTAAATGCACAGCGGAAGCAAAAGATGAATCTCATTACAAACCGAATAAAAAGTAATATCAAAGTATTACAAACGGACTGTAAAGGATCCACAGGCGGATCAAAAGTTAAAAAGGATAACATGTTCAACAGATTTTGAGTGACCAAGCTTGCAAGACTTTTATTTATTCACTCTGGAGTAGCCAGCCTATTCCGTCTAGTACCTGCACTTTAACCTTTTGGAAAATACGTTAGTTTACACTAGTAAATATAATTAACCGGCTCATTTTGAAAAGAGTTTAAGAAAATTGATTTGAATGCACAAGGCACAAAATATCTTTTATAACTTGGGACAATTATTAAAAATATAATCTTGTATACAGTTTTACTTATTTGTCGTCCGTCAGGGCCGGTTAGAAGAGTCGGACAAGATTAACTGACACACCACAGGTATAATGCCCACAAGGTTAATTCCTTAAAGTGGGTTACCAGTTTTTACATATGCAACTGTCAGGTGTATGCCTACACCTCGTGCTTAGGTCGTGGCCATTTCAATGAATGATGCCAAGGATATCCGGGACATGGTCATTAACCCCCCAAGGGCCATATACCAAATAAAACAGATTAAAACGGGTTATGTAAATATATTAATCACAATCCGATTTAAACAACTACATACCCGACCAAGCGGTATTATTATAATACCGTATCCCAAGCCCGTATAGGGAAAATAAGTTAAAAGTATTTATCTGAGCAAATATTCAAATTTAACTCAACCGTATTCAATTAGCAAGTGCAGATAGCTTTTACTGGGCTCCTAATCTGTAACGAAAGTTTTTAATAACCTATTAGATTCCTAACGGGTCTTAATTAAGCCTAAACTTAGACCGGTTAGTTTTAAAAGAAGATATACGGTTCAAAACGCACGATTAAGCGAAGACCGGATTAGAATGTGTTTTAGACCCGAAAAGTTTAAAGACTTGTATAATATGGGTAAACTAAACACATTCTGGATTTTGAGATAAAAATGATAAGGTTTGACCCGTTTCGGTCAATTTATGCAAACTAGTTACATAAACCGAACCGAACACGAAAAATGCATAACGGGTAACCAAATGATTCATGAATAGGTTTCCTAAGTTAATATGTCTTAAATATTTTGTGATATCAGTAGGATACCTTCCATTATGCCCAAAATGGATTTAAACTCAAATTATGCCCCGTAGGGGTATTTTGGTCATTTTAAAGCTTATAAAAGAGTTTAAATATAAATCTGAGTTTAAAACTTTTGCTTTCTGTTAAAATATAAAAATTTGCTTAAAACATCAGTAGGTATTAAGTCTTGTATGAGAAAAATGGTTTTAATACATACTATGCGTTTTAAACGCGTAAAAAGACGGTTTTAAGCGATTTCCGGGTTTTTAAAGAAAAGCTGATATTTTTATCATTCCAGAAGACTCAAAATATTTTATTTATTTTATAAAATCAGTAGCAAAAGGTTTGGTATCAAAATATTTTGTAAAACTCATTTTATAGGCCAAAAGGGCAAAACCGACAATTACCGAAACAAAGCTATAACCCTATGTTATGCTCAGCCTAAAAATAAATAAAAAATCTTCAAAAATCCCAAAATATTATTTTACATCAGTAGGTAAAAATTTTGGTATAAAAAATTGGGTTTAGATAGGTTTTATGCTAATTACGCCGTTTAATTAATAAAAAGCTTTCTAATTACGCTATTGAGCATAACTCCTAATCTAGACCTCAAACTGATGTGAAAATTCAGGGACATATTTATATTTCAGTAATAAAGGTTTCTATTCTTTCACATTTTCAAAAATATCATTTTAAGGTCAAAAGGGCATAACGGTCAACATTTAGGCATATAACGGAAACATGCATATGAATCGGATAACTAATGAACCAAGTTGTATAATCACAGAGGGTTATACTAACATGTAACCTGGTCCTAATAAAGCTCTAAGTCATTTCTAAATCATGCTACATTGGGTCAGAACTGAAAGTCAAAGCAAAAGTCTAATTATGCGACTTTCGGTTCCGAACCGAGCCTACACTGAAAATTGTAGGGTTGAACATGCTTAGGCATGTTCTTACATTAATTACCAAGTTATATGAATGATAAAACAAGTTGCATGGCTTCTACATTGCTAATTATGCATTTATTTGAAAATTAGCTTTCTGTTGACATTTTAAGATCAAGTTTGACCCGACAATTGACCTAGTTAGAGTGGGAATCAGAGAGTGCCGTTTTAAGGGTTTATTACCCACATAATTACCAACTCATAGGTACTTTCAATTCGAGATTTGACTGGAAAAATTGTGATTAATCACGAAGTCAAACTTTAATTATGACAGTTTGACTTTAGGCTATTAAACTAAGTAAAACTGAATTATGAAAGGTTAAGGGAGCTTACAATAGTCATATGCATGACTAATGACTTCTAGGAAGTGGTCTTGAGCTCTAGAAATCTCCAGGAAATAAGTTATGAAAGCTTTCAAGTGCAAGTGCCCAATGTTGCAACTTTGAAGTTCTTATATAGGGAATTAAATTGCATAGGATCATGCCAAACAAGTCTATGGTTGATCTCAGATGCTTACAAGTGCCCCCCTATGCATGAAATCCCATTTGCACAGCCCCTGGTATCATTTTACAGGGTTATAAGTCGGTTAAACAGGCTGGACTGGCACCTGTGCTTGTTTTCTGTCGCTGGCAGGCTGAGGCGGCCCGCGTAAGGGATCAGCCTGGTCTTACGCGGCCCGTGTGAGGCTCAGGTTATCAAGTTTCAGCAATTTGCATTTTGGCCCCTGATCCTTTTAAATGTGGTTTTAACTTTATATTTTGCACTTTTAACCCTCTAAATTGATTTTTAAGGGCTCCAAGACATAACCAAACTTTGTTAAGTCCTTGGTTAACTTTATGATTACCCGAAAAGCCCTAAATTTCAACGTTGACGCTTTTAACCCCTCATATACGAATGTTATCATAACTTTCGCATACTTTATCGAAACCTTGTGAAATTTTTATCACTTATTCTAGTGAGCATAATTAATCGTTACAAAGCTTCGGGTTTGCTAAAAGGTCACTCAGAGGTACAAATTAAACATGTTGACACATTTAACCCCTGTGGTTTGTAATCTCTCACTTGCTTTCACAATTGGCTTCGTATGATCCATAATTCATTCGTTTAAGGGTATAAACATCGTGTAGGGTTATTGAAAGGCTTATTTATCCATTGTTGACACTTTGAATCCTTTTATACACATAGATTCTTTGTTTGTCAACTTTAGTCCCTCATAAGTAATCTGTTACACGTTTAAAGCTCATGACACGTGTCGATATTATATTGGACATGAAATTACGAGGTGTTACAACGGACGACTTCGACTAAATAATATAAACATTATATATCTACGACTCGTTACGTTTCGACGCTCGTTACCGACCTACGCGCGATACGGACGACTTCGACTAAAAATAAAAATATTATATATCAATTTCTACTTACTAGTAAAACATTAAAAAAACTAAGATATAAAACATTTGTTTATACGTTATAAAACAGAAAAGAAAAAAAACAAGAATTTTGAATCAATACGATGCGTATATGGCCATACGCATCGTATCAGTTCATGTGTTCTTGAAAAAAATTGAAATTTTGAATCGATACGATGCGTATAGGCCCATACGCATCGTATCAGTTCATATGTTCTTGAAAAAAATTGAATTTTTGAAACAATACGATGCGTTTAGGCCCATATGCATCGTATCGCTTCATCTGTTCCTGAAAAAACCCCAAAAAACCCAGGTTTTCAACCTAAAAATCACACAAATTCGACGGATAAAATGCAAAATTGAAAATGTATAAATGATGAGGGTTTGGAGATGAATACCATACTAGTCTTTGATCTTGAAATCTCGACCGTATCTTGACCGTATGTATAAGCACCGTATGTATGTGTATTTGGGTGTATTTTGATATTTTTTTTGGATCGTATCAACCCCCTGTGTTTCAGGGGGTTATATCGTAGAGAACTTAATACGCATCGTATAGGGCTATACGATGCGTATGAAATTACTAAAATACCCTTGTTTTTTTATAAATTCAGGGTCTAATACACATCGTATAGTACTATACCATACGTATTTAAGGTGCAATACGATACAACCTAGGGCTATACGATCGTATATGGCATAATTTAAAAATCTGGTTTTTCGTGTTTCCCTCGGTTCGATGCTTATACGTGTCATTTTTTGACAAACTTTCGCATATTTTGTCGATTTATGACGTATACCTTCAACATTCGTCGTTACGATGACGTTCGGTTGCGTGCGATTATCGTATTCTATGATTACATATTGTTTTGTTTGAAATCCACTTGTACTGTATAGTGCCGTGTTATATGTATACGCTCGTGGAAATATCATTAGTTGCGTATTTTTGCATATTTTGATGTATTTTATCGTTTTGTTACGTATTTTAGAGTGTTTTGACATATTTGAGCGTATTCTGACATATTTTAGCTCATTTTAACCCGTTTTTAGGTTATTTAAACGTATTTCGGCGTATTTTAACGTATCTCGGCGTAATTTGACGTATTTTAGCGTATTGCAACGTATTTTAACATATTTTCATGTATTTAGCGTATTTTAAGGTATTTTGCGTATTTTAGAGTATTTTAGCGTATTCTGGCGCATTTTCACATATTTTTGCGTAATTTAAAGTATTTTACGTATTTTGACATATTTTAGCGTACTTTAGAGCATAATAGCGTATTTAAGGTATTTTAACATATTTTCATGTATTTTCGGGTATTTTAAGGTATTTTTGCATATTTTAGCATATTTTTGCGTATTTTTGCGTATTGTAAAGTATTTTAGAGTATCTTCGCATATTTTAGCGTACTTTAGTGTATTTTAGCGTACTTTAGAGCATCTAGCGTATTTTAAGGTATTTTAACATATTTTCATGTATTTTAGGGTATTTTAAGGTATTTTTTCTTATTTTAGAGTATTTTAGCGTATTTTAATATATTTTTGCGTATTTTAGCGTATTTTAGAGTATTTTCGCATATTTTAGCGTATTTTATAGTATTTTAGCGTATTTTCGCATATTTTAGCGTCCTTTAGAGTATTTTAGCGTATTTTAAGGTGTTTTAGCATACTTTCGCATATTTTAGCGCACTTTAGAGTATTTTAGCGTATTTTAAGGTATTTTAGCGTATTTTCATGTATTTTAGCGTATTTTCATGTATTTTAGCGTATATTCATGTATTTTAGCGTATTTTAGCATACATTCACCAAATTATGGGTTTCACGCCTATTTTGGTGAAATCATTTCATTTGTATAATACGAGTGTCTTCAACTATTCAACGAATATTTAAAAAAAATATAACAATTTTAATGTATTTTTTATAATATTTTATAAAGTATAACAAGTTTAATTACTTTTATAAAAATATTACATATAACATTTATTAATTAATTTTTATCCTATTTGAAAAATATAATAGTTTTTAATGTATTTTTTATAATATTTTAAAAAATATAACAAGTTTAATTAATTTTATAAAGAAATTACATATAACATTTAATAATTAATTTTTTCCTATTTGAAAAATATAACAATTTTTATTGTACTTTTTATTAACAATTTTATAATAATTTTTCACAGAAAAAAATATTACATTTAACAAAAATATATATCATTTGTACCTGATCAGTTTTGTACGAAACTTTAGGGTAAGCGGGTTGCTCGTCACCCAATAACTCTTGCACGTAAGAAGGCTGACCAACGTCTTCTTGTACTCCTGAGGCACCAGTAATGAAAACGTTATTGCCATATTCTTCCTGTCCATACGAGGCACCGTAACCGGCTTCATAATACGGAGACCCATAACCATGATCATAGCTACACACGTTCAGATCTGGTAACAACATTTGGCGGGGCATAGCAAACTAAAAAAACCAACGGGTAAAAGGTAATGGTAAGTTTAACGTCGAATAGAAAAAAGTAAATATATATACTTACCTTGTTGAGGTCTGGCAACAACGATTCATTATGATGAGGACGATAGCAGGACACGACCTCGTCCGCGTGATCGTCATTTCCTTTCAAATCGTAATAATCAAGGACATTAGACCCCTCCTAATACAAACGGTGTGCTAAGTATGTCATAAAAAAACAGAACAAGTTAAAAAAATGATATACCACACTTCTTTCCGGAATAAACGTGCTCGTGTTTGCGTCAGACGGCTCGCCGAAAATGTGGTTGAACCAAGACATGTTTGTTAGTGAATGTGAATATATAACGAAGACGATATATATCATCGTCTTCTTCATCGTTTAAATAGGGGATGCAGAATTCGAATTCAGAATTCAATACGGGTCGTATAGCCCTATCCACATCGTATAGGGCTTACGCCAATCACTTTACGTCACTCAACAGTGACAGAAAGCTGCTCATACTACCTTAAAAAAGTAATACGGATCGTATAGGCCTATACGATGCGTATTATGGTTAATCTGGGAGACATTGTCAGCCTTTGACTTGCCTAAAAGTTTGAACCAACTCAATACGCATCGTATAGGCCTATACGATGCGTATTGAGGGTGTCGATTTAATAAGCCAGGGTGTGCCAATAATACGACCCTTATAAAAAACAACCCCTAAGGTATATAATGATCTAATTACCCTTACACTTAATTGTAAAAAAGTAACAACGTTAGTATCACGGGCTAAAACCGTTATAAAATACACCTCAGGGTCTGATATGTTAAAAGATTCTTTTTGAGTTGAAATAGTTAAATTGGCTAACCCACAAGGGCCAAAACAGTAATTTACTTTAAATAAAAAGGATACTTTTTTTTGAACGGCCAACAAACTCAATCCCGAGCACTCTTGGGGCACCCACTGGACAAACGGAGTACTCCAAGAGTAACCCGAGTCCACCACCAATTCCGGGGAAAACCCGGTAACCCACCCGCCCGTAGACACGACGGTGAAATTACCGGTAAAACCCGTTTGGCTCAAGGATTCAACCCAGGTTTCCCTGGGTCTCCTATCATTAATCTCATATTTCAATGTTTTTGGCTGCCCATGTTTCATTTTAAACTTAAAAGATTCTATCTCAAAGTTTGCAGCCAAAATCGATTGTGGTTATCATCTGGGATACTCAACCACTGCTAAGGCCTACAAAGTGTTTAACACAAGTAGGGATGGCAATGGGTCTGGTTTGGGACCGGTTTAGGTAATCCCAAACCCAAACCCGGTTAGATAAGCTTGTCCCAAACCCGTCCCAAAACCTGTCGGGTTTCTAGCGGGTAAATACCCATCGGGTATCGGGTATACCTGTGGGTTTCGGGTAAACCCGTTAATTTAAAAAGATTACTCGTTGGTATACCCATCTCAAAACCCATTAGGTATCTATCGGGAAACTACTAACCGGTTACATTTTGTATTAGTAGAATACCTATATGTGTAAAAAATGGATGTATATATATATATATATACATATTTAATAATATAAAAAAGAAATTATATCGGGTATACAATCGGGTAAACGGGTACACTTTATCGGGTAATTGGGTCGGGTAAACGGGTATATCACTAAATCCCAAACCCGTCCCAAACCCGCGAAAAAAATAAAAACTATTCCCAAACCCGTCCCAAATGTGTCGGGTTTCGGGTTTACCCAGCGGGTTCGGGTTTGATTGCCATCCCTAAATGTAACACCTCGAAATTTCATGTCTAATAAAATAAAGACACGTGTCATGAAAGGTAAACGTGTTATAAACCCGGATCAAGTTGAAAGATGTATGCTAGGATTTAAAAGTGTCGACATGTTAATTTATACCTCTGAGCGACCTATTTATAAATCCCAAACCTTAACCTGTTTTATAAACATCTGATATACATTCAAATATGGTAAATACTAGTAATAATTGATTCAAATTGCAAAAGATGGGATCCTATGAGAATGTATACGACAAACCTTCATACATGGCCCCTTTCAAAAGAATCCAAGATAACATTAAAGCATGGCAAGGTTGTCATAACTATTCAGACATGATCAAGTGGCCCCATATTGATAATAAAGGCCCTAATTCGTAATATCAAAGTTGCATGGTCAAACTCAAGAGATTCTCAAATTTTTGTCTTCTGGTCATCGGTTACGGACCGTAAGGGCTTAGCTTTACGGTCCGCAAGGACGGTAACTGGACAATATAAACCAAGGTAGGTTACGGACCGCAAAGCCAAGTGATTACGGTCCGTAAGATTTACTTACGGTCCGCAAGACTCTCAGCTTACGGTCCGTAAGACAGTCCCAGCATCAGAAACATCACAGGTGTCTGTCCAGCCCGTTTAACCGACTTAAAACACTAGTTTTCAATACCATGTGCTGCTCAAGCTTGTTTTTAGGCTCTAGGGACACTTGTTTTGATCAGGGATCCATCCTATACTTGTTTAGCATGATCTTGATCAATCAAGATCACTATATAAAGACCCACATTGTTGCAAACTTTGATCATTCATTCATAACTTCACTTCTGATCATTTCTGGAGCACAAGAGCCTTCCCTAAGCATCACTAGTCGTGCATAGAACCTTGGTAAGCTTCCTTAACCTTCCTTAATCGTGTTTTACTTAGTTAATTAGCTTAAAGTCAAACCGTCGTAATTAAGGTTTGACTTATCGATTAATCCCTAATGGTCCAGTGATTAGGCAAATTGAAAGTAGTTATAAGTTTGTAATTAGGTGGGCAATAAACCCTTAAAAGGGCACCCTCTGATTCCCGCTCTAACTAGGTCAAATGTCGGGTCAAACTTAATCCGAAAAAGTCAACAGAAACTTAATTTTAGAATTAACGCATAATTAACAATGTAGAAGACGTGTAACCTATTTTACCACTCATATAACTTAGTAATAAATGTAAGAACATATCTAAGCATGTTCGACCCGACAATTTTCAGTTTAGGCCCGGTTCGGAACCGAAAGTCGCATAATTTGACCATTGCTTTGACTTTCAGTTCTGACCCTTACTAGCATGATTTAGAAATGACTTAGAGCTTTACTAGGACCGGGTTACATGATAGTATAACCCTCTGTGATTGGCCCGTTGATTGTCCGATTCGTTTACACGTTTCCGTTAATTGCTTAATGTTGACCATAATGCCCTTTTGACCATAAAACGAGAATTTTGGAAATGTGAGAGGACAATAATCTTTACTACTGATTCATAAACATGTCCCTGAAATTTCACATCAGTTTGAGGTATGGATTAGGAGTTATGCTCAATAGCGTAATTAGAAAGCTTTTTATTAATTAAACGGCGTAATTAGCGTAAAGCCTATCTAAACCCAAATTTTGACACCAAACCTTTTACCCACTAATGTAATATAATATTTTGGGATTTTTGAAGATTTTTAATTATTTTTAAACTGATCATAACAAAGGGTTATTGCCTTGATTCGGTAATTACAGATTATACCCTTTTCGTTTATAAAATGAGTTTTACATAACCTTTTGATACCAAGTCTTTGGCTACTGATTTGGTATGATAAATTAAGTATTTTGAACTTATAAACTGATCGGGAAATTCAGATTTCCTATTATAACCCGGAAATCGCTTAAAACGACTTTTTACGCGTTTTAAACGCGTAGTGTGGGTTAAAACCATTCTTGTCATATAAGACTTATCACCAACTGATGTAACTTATTTATTTAATTAGTTTTACTGATTAATTCAGACCCGAACCTCATAATTATGTTTAACCTCTTTTATAATCTTTAAAATGACCAAAATACCCCTACGGGGTCTAACTTGAGATTAAACTCGCTTTGGGCATAATGGAAGGTATTATACTGATATCACAACATATTTAAAGCATATTAACTTAGGAAACTTGTTCATGACTCATTTGGTTACCCGTTATGCGTTATTCGCGTACGGTTCGGTTTATGTAACTAGTTTGCATAAATTGACCGAGACGGGTCAAACCTTATCATTTTCACCTCAAAATCCAGAATGTGTTTAGTTTACCCATATTATACAAGTCTTCAAATTTGTCGGGACTAAATCACATTCTAATTCGCTCTTCGCTTAATCTTGCGTTTTGAACTGTATACCTTTCTTTAAAACTAACCGGTATAAGTTTAGGCTTAATTAAGACCCGTTAGAAATCTAATAGGTTATTAAAACCTTCGTTCCAGATTAGGAGCCCAGTAAAAGCTAGACGCACTTGCTGTTTGTGATTTATACTTTGCTCAGGTAAATACTTTTAACTTATTTTCCCTATACGGGCTTGGGGTACGGTATTATAATAATACCGCTTGGTCGGGTATGAAGTAGTACAATCAAATGTTGATTAAAAAGATGCATAACCCGTTTTATTCTGTCTTGTTTGATGCAATACCTTTGGGGGGTTAATGACCGTGTCCTGGATATCCTCGGCTCATTCGTTAGAAATGACCACGACTTAAGCACGAGGTGTATGCATACACCTGACAGTTGCGTATATAAAAAAGGGTAGTCCACAAGAAGGGTATCTTCTTGTGGGTATTATACCCAGTGGTGTGTCTATTAATCTTGTTAAACCGGCTCTTCTAACCGGGTCCTAAATGGACGACAAACATGTAAAACTGTATACAAGTTTATTTTAAAATAATTATCCCAAGTTATAAAGATTATTTGTGCCTTGTGCATTCAATCCATTTTTCATAAACTCTTTTCAAAATGAGTTGGTTAATTGTATTTACCAGTGTAAACTGACGTATTTTCCAAAAGGTTAAGTGCAGGTACTATACGAAATAGGCTGGCTACTCCAGGCATTACTAATCAAGTCTTGCAAGCTCTAGATGTTAAAGTCTGTTGAACAATGATCTTATTTATCTTTTGATCCGCCTGTGGATCCTTTACAGACTGTTGTGATACTTTGATATTACTATTTATTCGGTTTGTGATGTGATTATTATCTTTTGCTTCCGCTGTGCATTTATATATTGTGTTGTTTGACAATGATGATATCAACTACGTCACGATACTACCCACCGGGACCACCGGTAATACGTGAAAATATCGGGGTGTGACACTAAACACAAGTACCAAAACAGTGGAAGAAACTTTGAATGTAAAGTTCAATGAACTTTCATCAATGAAACTCTGCATAATTATTTGATCTTGATAGCCTCACTCTGCAACAAGTGTGAGTCAAACTTACATCTTTCAAAAGAAATGCAAGCCTTCCACCACTTGATCTAGAAATAAAAAGGATACTACAAGATATTATTACAAAAAAGATATTTGACCAATGAATCCAACCGAATTTTTAAGCCGACGTGGTGTATTTCCAATCCCGACTTTCTCCTATCTGATTCTCCCGGCGAGAGGCGATTATCTCCGCCACCATCACCACCACCGGATGTCTAGGTTTCTCACCACCTCCGTCCACATCTCCGCCGCTATCCTCACCAAATCCCGCTCTCCTCTTTACCTACCTCCCTCTTCTTTCTCCCCTCCGCATTTCACTTCCAGTTACTACCACCGTCATCTTCCTAAACCTCATCGCTCCATTTCAATCCGAGCCGTTGATTCCTCATCGGATACCAAAAGTGAGGATGTTTCGTCGGAGGATAGGACCGAGTTGAAGTTGGAATTGGATAGTAATGGCAGTTTGAGAGGCGATGGTGATTATCCTAGCGGTGAATTTGAATTTGAAACGCCAGGCGCGTGGAAAAGCTTCGTGGTGAAGCTGCGGATGCTAATTGCTTATCCCTGGCAACGTGTTCGTAAAGGCAGTGTTCTCAATTTGAAATTGCGTGGACAGGTTTGGTGTTTCTTATCGTTGTGTGCATAATAATACTTGTTGTTACATTGATGATTCCGTGAATTTGAGAGTTTTTCTTTGTATATTTTAAACTAGGTTAGGAAACAGAAAACTAGTTGAATAAATCAAATGTTAATAGTGATGAAGATTTAAGGAATTATAAAAGATGACATGATTAGTGGCAGACCCATGAATTTTTGCTGGGGGTGCGGAATATTTTTAAAGATTTTAGGCCCCTAGCTATATAAAAAAATCGGTTCATAGCGTGTCGGGTCGGGTCATGTAAGACAAAAGAACATCAAACTAAAATTTCTGTAATCATCAAAAACACGTCAAACGTTATTACAAACGTATTTAAAATTTGTGCCCAACAGGCTTTCATTTTTGAAATCTATTCAAAACATCATTTAGAGATACTAAACACTCCATAAGTTCATTACGTTGTTACTCATGGTTTCTATCACATATAAATCGCTCCATAAGTTCATAAAACAACACTAAACACTTAAACAAAATAAACAATCATGTTTGACCATAGTCCATAATTTTCAATTTTATTTTCAAACATTCAAGCCCTAGTATTAAATGTTGATTACTTGTAACTAATTATTTAAACAAACAAAGCTATAAATAAAACAACAAAATCATTCAACTACAAGTCTAGAACAACCAAAAAAACATCAAAAAAACATAAAAAAATCAAACCTTTATACGTCTATATTTTCTCCTAATCATCATATAAAACAAAAAAAAAATCAATAAAGAAACCATACTAGTTCTATAGCGGAATTCTGGCGTAATATGGGTCGGTCTTGCCGGAATTTTGTTTTTTTCCGGCAAAAAAAGCCGTCCGGTCGTGAGCAATGGCGTCAAGCCGCTGGGAGTTTTTTCTTGGGGGGCGGGATTTGGAATTGGAATTGGAATGGGTGGATGGGTTTGGATTATTTTATTTAGTTCAAATTTCTTTGGGTTGGGTTTGGGCTTAAGTTAATAAAAATAGATTGTAAATTGGGCTTTGATTGGGTTAAGTGAATAAGTGGTTAAAGAATAATTATATCAGTTGTGTTATATACATATATATATTAAATAATAGTCAGTGTTTAATTTTTTTTTCATAAATTCATAATATATTTTTTCTAAGTGGGGCGGTTGAAAATTTTTAAGGGGTGCGGATGAAAATTTCCAAGAGGAGTGGTTGAAACTTCCAGCGAAAAATAACACTAAAAATATTTTTTCAAGGGGTGCGCCCGCCCACCCACGGCTTGGGGGTGGGTACGCCCTTGCATATGACTTACTTTTTTTTTAAGTTAAGAAATAGAATACCATGACACAAATAGTTACTTATTTCTCAGGTATAGATTCATATCTTGTAGTTATGCCCATTTTGGTGTTTGATGTACTAGGAGGCATTGATTCAAACCATTTTTTTTGGAATTTTTGTATAATAGCAAAGGATGAAACAGTTTTATGGATGCTATCATTAAATTTTTAATTTTAATGTATGACGTTTATGCAGTTATAATAACAAATACATATGCAATATTGTTGTTGGTTTAAGAACTTGTTAATATTGGTGTCACCAATGTTAAGTAAAAATTTAAATAATTATATGTATTGAAATTGAGTCTTGGATGATTGCCAATTTCAGATATCGGATCAGGTGAAGACCCGATTCTCTTCGGGGTTATCCCTGCCTCAAATCTGTGAAAACTTGATAAAGGCAGCATACGATCCTCGTATATCTGGTGTTTATCTTCATATCGAAACCCTGAACTGTGGGTGGGCTAAGATTGAAGAAATTAGAAGACACATATTGGATTTTAGAAAGTCAGGTAGTTTTGTCATTATCTTTTATAACTTTAAGTAATTTACATGGTGTATAGTAAGTTTTAAGTAATTTACTCAGTGTATAGTAAGTTTACTACATCTTTGCTGTTATAAATTAATTCAGGAAAGTTCATTATTGGTTATGCACCTCTCTGGGGTGAAAAGGAGTATTACCTTGGTTGTGCCTGTGAAGAACTGTACGCTCCTCCAAGTGCGTATTTTTCATTATACGGTTTAACTGCTCAAGCACAGTTTCTTGGAGGTTAGTCAACATATTACATTTCAGCTCAAGTTCTTGTTCTAAGTCTGACCTGAGTTATGTGCATAAAGGTGTACTTGAGAAAGTAGGCGTGGAACCACAAGTGCAGAGAATTGGTAAATATAAAAGTGCTGGTGATCAGTTAACTCGCAAGAATATATCTGAAGAAAACCGTGAGGTGCTTAATACATTGCTTGATAATATCTATGGAAATTGGGTTGATAAGATTTCTCAAGCCAAAGGTAAAGTTCCTATGTAATTTCTTTATTAATTTCGATATATCAAAGTAAAATAGTAAATAATCTGATTTTTTTTTCATTTACAGGAAAGAAAAAGGAAGAAATCGAGAGTTTTATTAATGAAGGAGTTTACCAAATAGATAAGTTGAAAGAAGATGGATGGATTACAGATATTAAATATGATGATGAGGTATTCATGAAAAAAAATGATCAACTTTCTATTTCAGAAATAAGACATATTTTTTTTTCTAACTTTTTACATTTAATAGAATATGGAGTTTATAATGTTTAAAAAGCTTGATTATTGATGATTGTAGTTTGCACTTTCATCTATTACAAAGGTAGTTTTAGTGCATAATAGACCTCATTCTCGTTTCCTTTTATGGTAAATATACCATTTCAGATATGTTGCGGTAATGTGTAACCTTTTCAGGTTACATCTATGTTGAAAAAAAAATTGGGCATTGCAGAAGAGAAAAAACTCCCGATTGTTGATTACAAGTAATGAGCTCTCTTTTATAGTTGATACTTTACACCAATATTATGGCACCATATACCTAATAAGGAAGACGCGAGAGGGGACTTGAGAGTGCTATTGTATCATCTCTGTTGAATGCTTGCACAAAATAACTTATGGGCTCCTTTATTTCCAGGAAATACTCAAAAGTTAAGAAATGGACTGTGGGGTTATCTGGTGGCAAGGATAAAATTGCGGTAATTAGAGCTTCCGGTAGCATCAGTCGTGTACGGGGACCATTTAGTTCACCTAGTTCAGGCATTATTGCTGAGCAATTCATTGAGAAGATTCGCAGCGTACGAGGTATGTAAAAAATATATATAGTTAGTCTGATGTTGGATGCGTATATCATGAAGGAGCAAAATAAAGTACTAGAGGTGGCAAATTGGCAATTTGGGTGGGTTGGGCATCAGGGCAATGTGATTTTGGGCAAAAAACAGGTATTTTGTTTGTACGGGTAAGGTTGGGTTGGGTTGGCTCAAAACATTTTTTGCTCAAAAAATGTATTTTTATAAGAATTTTATGCTCATATTTGGATTTTGTTGCTGCTTTTTTATGTTTATGGACCTGTGTTATTTATCTTCAGAGTCAAAAAGGTACAAGGCTGTTATCATCCGGATTGACAGCCCTGGAGGTGATGCTCTTGCTTCTGACTTGTAAGTGTTCCATAATTCTCACTAGAAAAAGCATAATTCATTGACACTTTAGATTTTTATTCTTAAATTAAGAGTAGGAGTGTTTTTGGACAAGAAAGAATATCTAATAGAATATGTTGCTAGACTATTTGATTTCTAATGTGGTTAGCTTGATACTATTTTTTTGTGTAGGATGTGGAGGGAAATCAGACTACTGGCTGAATCTAAGCCTGTAGTTGCATCAATGGTTGATGTGGCAGCTAGTGGAGGATACTATATGGCCATGGCAGCACAAACTATACTCTCGGAGAACCTTACTTTGACTGGTTCAATTGGTGTTGTTACAGGTCAATTACACTTTTTAAAGTTACATCATCCTGTGAACTTTCTCTTTGACATGTTCAATTTAAACTCTTGAACGATCCAAGATGGTTTTGAGCATGTTTGACTTTTCAAGGCTGTATGTTTAATCACTGTATCGTTTTAGGTAAGTTCAATTTGGGGAAACTTTACGAAAGGATCGGTTTCAACAAGGAAGTTATTTCAAGGGGACGATTTGCTGAGTTGACTGCTGCTGACCAGCGGCCATTCAGGTGAGTGGATCCTTTATTTGTTAGATGTTCAGAAATAGAATCCCTCATATCTAGAGGTAACATTTTCTACCCATGTAAAGGGTCAATTTGGGTTTTATTTTATCTTTTCAGAGGTTGTCAAAGAATTATATATATAACAATTGTGGTATGATAATTCACTGTAGCGAATTTCAAATCGAGCTACAGTGTTTTTTTCTTTTGGTTTTTGGTTTTTGGTTTTTTAGTTTTTTTTTCTTTTGGTTTTTTAGTTTTTTTCTTATTCTTTTGTTTTTTGTCTTTATGTATCTCAGCCCCTCAACTTTCAGCATTGGCAGTTATACCCCCTCACCTTTCTAAAATCTTTATAAAATATCTTTTTGACCTTCTCGGGTTTTACTTGCTTATTTTTATATACGTGAGTTAAATATAATACATTTTCGTGCTTATTTTTATGTACATTTTCGGATGGTCTACGTTTTGACATAAATTTTGTTCGGAAACGAATCAGATCAAATATTTGACGGTATAAATGCAAGTTACTTTAAGATTCGCCGCCGCTGCAACACGCGGCGGGTCAAAATACTTGGTAAATATTAAATACAAATAAATAAATAAGTAAACGGGCTGAAAGCAACCTATTGGGTGTCATTAAAGCACTCGGCTTTCTTAATTTAAATATTTAAGAAGATAGATTTTACAGTAACTGATCAAGATCTAATTACTGTTGGTAATTGATTATTTTTCATGATTCTAACCACTTTGCATATCTGTGTACAGACCCGATGAAGAGAAACTATTTGCAGAATCTGCTCAAAATGCTTACAAACAGTTTCGTAACAAGGCAGCATTTTCAAGATCAATGAGTGTATGTGGTCACTCAAGTTATTTTTCAACAGGTTTTAGGTACTTGTTGACTATGAAATTAGCAGCCCGACAATGCTGATAATTGCAGGTAGATAAAATGGAGGAGTTTGCTCAAGGAAGAGTATGGAGTGGTAATGATGCCGCTTCACGAGGTTTAGTTGATGCAATTGGTGGCTTTTCACGGGCTGTTGCTATAGCCAAACACAAGGCCAACATACCTCAGGACAAACAGGTCGGTTCCGTGTGCTCAAACATAACCAAAATTGACTCATTCATAACTAAATTTGTTCAAATCTTTGTTATGATATTGCCGGTTGTGTATAGGTTACTTTGGTTGAGTTGTCAAGATCATCACCCTCTTTACCAGAAATCCTTAGTGGAATAGGGAGCTCGGTAATCGGGATAGACATGACGTTAAAGCAACTAATGGATGGCTTAGCGTCAAGCGACGGGGTGCAAGCCCGTATGGATGGAATCATGTTTCAAAGATCAGAAGGATCTTCATTTGCAAATCCTATTTTCAATCTGCTTAAAGACTACTTGAGTTCTCTTTGATCCCATGAGCTTATACTTTTCGACAAGCACCATGAAGCAAGTCAAGGCGAAGATGGAGACCCCCGTTTTATATGTTTAAGGCCCTGTTGCCAAATCCCAATTCAAAAACCAACTTATTGAACCCAAAGGACAGTAGACCATATTGGATGTAACTATAGAAATGTATATGTTCACAACAGTACAGATCAAAGTTCATGTTTTAAAGCGATGGAGATATTTAAGCCTCATTGTTAATTTTTTTACGTGATAACACAACAAAAACCTAATATGATTTTGCCTTCCTTGAAGGTCTTGCACACAGTCAAATGTGTAGACTACATTTGACTTGATCAAATTGGTTTGCTGAGTATTTATTAAAATATATTAGTTTAAAATTGTATTTAAGTGATAGATGGTCAAACATAGAGGTGAAACTGGTGATCGAGTAGAGGAGGGTTCCATAACCAGTCAACATGAATACACGTAAAAACATGTATTTTTTTTTTAGTTCACATTAGGATAGGCTGACCTAGAGGTGTTCAATTCGGACTCAAAAAAATCGCAACTTG
This sequence comes from Helianthus tuberosus, assembly GCA_030545235.1. NCBI lineage: Eukaryota > Viridiplantae > Streptophyta > Magnoliopsida > Asterales > Asteraceae > Helianthus > Helianthus tuberosus. The sequence continues at coordinate 38,079,931 of CM060379.1, read as the reverse complement.
ATTCGAATTCGATTAATAAGAATTCAAGTTGATTCGTATTCGAGTCTAGTAATCAAATTCGAATCGAATACAAATTTATGATTTTCAATTCGATTTGATTCGAAATTTGAATTCAATTTATATATATTTTTTTATATAGGTGTACACACACATATAACTTCTAAACCTAGTCAAAGTATAAATACATCCATAAGTGATAAGTTTATTCATAACATTATCAAATCTACTAACAAATAGCTCATACTATTTATTTCTAAAATTTTACCTAACTTAAATCGCTACTAGTAACTAACATATCTTCTAAATTTTGGTGTTTTGCATATTGATAATTAATTTTGCAAATTATTATATTATATGTTGAACATAATTAGTAGTTAAAAAAAAATAAAGTAAAATTGATGCAGGAGCATCCAACCAAACATGTGTACCGAACTGAACTCGCGCAGGTGTTCGACCCACATAGAAGCTAATTGAGATAAAATCTTTTATTTATTATTTGAATTATAATTTCCATGTTTATCCTTTAATTGTTTAGTATTAGTAGGGCATTTAGGGTTTATCGTTTTTCAGTTTTTTGATTGAATTTGATTTTATAAGAATTTTGTTCTTGAAACCTTTGGTTTGATTTATTGTCTTTGAGTAATCATTACACTTTTGAGCCATTTGATTGCACGCGAAACTGCATAAAAAATAATCTATTGCTTAGGGTGAATTTGAATTAAATCGAATTTATTCAAATTCGGTTCGAATTCGAGTTTCAAATACTAATTGAATCGAATTGAATATGAATTCAGGTAAAAAAAAATTCAAATAATTCGAAAATTCGTTATTTGATTCGATGAACACCCCTAGGCTGACTTGACCTGTAAAGATTTTTAATTTACACTTGAAGTTCGTTTAAGTTATATTTAGAGTTTTCAAAACATTCAATCTCTTAGATTATATTGTATTATGAAAACCGAATTATGTTCTGATATAGTTTTCTCATCATTGGCGGAGCAACATAGGGGCTGTTTGGCTAAGCTTTTCAAAATGACTTATTTGCTTATTTGCTTTTCTGAAAAGCAAATAAGTCAATAAACTGTTTTGAAAAGCTTTAAAATGGAGCTTTTCAAAATGACTTATTTGCTTATTTGCTTTTCAGAAAGCAAATAAGCAAATAAGTCATTTTGAAAAGCTTAGCCAAACAGCCCCATAGTATAATCCATTTTGGTCTACATACCGCTTAACATAAACATGTTTTGAATAACTATCCAAACTAGATGTTTGAACCTGTGCAGCTCAAAGGAATAGGAACCTACAATTTCAGTCCCTGTAGTTCGCGAAAAAGGTATGTTGAGACCCTAAGCTAAAAAAATCACAGTTTGAGGGCTTGTGGTTTCATTTTCTCACAATCTGCGTCCCTTCATCTCTCTTTTTTAATCATTTCGGTCCTAGATCTTGCGTTGCCAATGTAACCAATAAATAACAATAACAAACCTGCAACACAAGACAAAGATGCCTGTTACAAAGTAGATTGGAAACCTTCAGTCAGGAGTTACAAGCCAAAGGAGGTTTTGCCTGAATATTGGAATATCGTTCATCGTTCAAGAATGAGATACGTACGAATATATAGAGAATGAGGTCCACAATTAACTTCTAAGAATGTGGATCCCAATTATGACTGAATCACGAATCGAAACAACCAAATCACAAGAGATAAGTACTATAATAATGATAAAATAATATGACAACAATTTCCTTTAATATTCCCCCTTCAGTTTGAGCGTGGATATGTGGTAACATTCAAGCTGGATCTGGATGTCTCGAATAAGTATCTTGGTAAACCCTTAGTGAAGCGGTCTACGTACTATTCTGGAGATGGGACATGGAGTACTCTAACGTGTGTTGGGTTGTGGAGGATTTGGAGTGATAACCCAGATGACCAGACAACTCGTCTTGGTTATGCCTTAGCTACAACTGATAAACCAGATGCCCAAATAACTCGTCTGGGTTATGGCAACAGATAACCCAGATGTGGGTTGTGAAGTTTTAACCAGAACAGAGGTTTTACTTGTCACTGTAGCTTAAAGTCAACAACCCTAATTGTATCCCCTATAAATACTTCTCATTCATGTACTGTAACTTTTGAGCACCTAATACAAAGATAGAACTAGTTATGGAGAGTGGACGTAGATCAAGCTTGATCGAACCATTATAAATCCTATGTTCTTGTTCTTGTGATTTAGAGTGTGTGTGTGTGTGTGTGTGTGTGTTTGTTCTTGTTGATTGTGTGATATATCCCTAACAACTAGTATTAGAGCTCAGGCTCTCGATTAATTCACACAAACAAGTAGCAAAAGAGGTGAAGAGGAAGATACCTGCAATCGCGACTAGGGTTTCACAAACCCAGTAGCCGCCGCCCCCGCTGTTCATCTTCCCGCCACAAGCACATCCGCCGCCGCCTAGGGTTCCAAATTAGAGACCATCTTTGCTGGAAATCGCATCTAGGGTTTCAAAATCGAAGGTCTAGGGTTTCGATTTTGCTTGGGGTCGCTGGATTTCAGAAGGAGAAAGAAGCTTTTTTTTTGTTCTGTGCGTAGGAAGAAGAAGAACAGACGTGTTCTGTTTTTTTGTCTTTCTTTAAGGGAATCAAGTTTCCCCTATTTGCTAGAAGAGCCCCTCAACTTTGACAAGGATCTCATCACATATCATTATATGTTCAATCGCCATTTTAAATCTTGAAACAGATAAGTATTTGTTTTCGTTTGTTGCTTCCGCTAGTATAATTATCCCTTAGCAGTACGAACTCGTTTAGTTTGTAGCAGTTGATAATTATTTGTTAAAAATGGCAGAAGATAGTAAAATCAAGATTGACAAGTTTGATGGTAGTGATTATGGATTTTGGAGAATGCAAATTGAAGATTTGTTGTATCAAAAGGGTTTGCATTTGCCTATGTTGGGACAACAACCAGATGACATGTATGATGAAGAATGGAAGTTGTTGGCTAGACAAGCTTTGGGTGTGGTTAGGCTTTCTTTGGCAAAGAGTGTTGTGTATAACATTATCAATGAAACAACTACTTACGGTGTATTGAAAGCTTTGTCCAACATGTATGAAAAACCATCTGCTTCAAACAAAGTATTCCTCATCAGACAATTGGTTAACACCAAGATGAAGGAAGGCATGTCGGTTACCTCTCACATAAACGAGTTTAACTTGATTATCTCTCATTTAGCATCGGTTGAAATAAAGTTTGATGATGAAGTACAAGCGCTCCTCCTTCTATCATCTTTGCCTGACAGTTAATCAGGCACAGTCACAGCTGTTAGTAGTGCATCCGGCACTACCAAACTCACTTTTGAGAGTATTCGTGACTTGATTATAAATGAAGATATCAGATGGAGAAGCAATAATGAAACTTCCAGTTCAAGTTCTTTATTGCACACAGAAAGTCGAGGAAGAAGAAACGATAGAGGAACTAATCGAGGTAGATCAAAGTCCAGAAAAAAGGGGCAGTCAAAGAACAGAAAAGACATTGAATGTTGGAACTGCAAAGAAAAAGGTCACTTTAGAAGCCAATGTACAAAACCAGGTGCAAAGAAAGAAGTAAACATTGTATCATCTGAAGAACCAGGAGATGCTCTCATATGCTGTGTTGAGAATTCAGTGGAATCCTGGATTATGGATTCTGGTGCTTCTTTCCATGATATCTCATGCCCAGATATGGTCAAGAATCTACGAACAGGTAACTTTGGTAAAGTTCGTTTAGCCGATGGTCAAATGCTTGATATTACGGGTATTGGAGATGTAGACTTGAAGACCTCATTGGGAACTATATGGACATTGGAAGATGTCAGGGTTATTCCTAATTTGAGGAGAAAGTTGATTTCAGTTGGTAAATTAGACGATGAAGGGTTTAATGTTCTCTTTGGGGGTGGACAATGGAAAGTGGTCAAAGGCAACTTAGTGATTGCTAAAGGAAAGAAGCAAGGCACTCTATACATGGCAGAGATTCATGCCGAAGGTGTTCATGCCATGACCACCAGTCCGAGTCCATCTACTTTATGGCACAGTCGACTCGGACATATGAGCGAGAAGGGATTGAAGATGTTGGCTCAGAAAGGGAAGTTTCCAGACTTGAAGAAAGTGGAAACTGAATTCTGTGAATCTTGTGTCCTTGGTAAACAAAAGAGAGTCACTTTTGTGAAGACGAGGAGGACACTGAAAGCTCAGAAGCTGGAGCTTGTTCACTCGGATGTATATGGACCAACATCAGTTTCATCTCTAGGGGGCTCGAGATACTATGTTACCTTCATTGATGATTTAACACGCAAGGTATGGGTCTATTTTCTTAAACATAAATCAGATGTATTTGATATTTTTAAGATATGGAAATCTGCTGTTGAAAATAAAACTAATTTGAAGGTAAAGTGCTTAAAGTCGGACAATGGTGGTGAATACATAAGCAAGCAGTTCACTGACTACTGTGCCAAGAAAGGGATAAAGATTATCAAGACGGTTCCTGGAACTCCTCAGCAGAATGGTGTAGCTGAGAGAATGAACAGAACACTGAATGAGAGGGCAAGAAGCATGAGGTTGAATGCAGGGATGCCCAAAACATTCTGGGCAGATGCAGTTAACACTACAACCTATTTGATCAACCGAACACTTAAGAAATGTGGCAAGGAAATGAGGTAAGTCTCGAACACTTAAGAGTCTTTGGTTGTAGTGCTTAGGATTTGTTAGAAGATGGTGACAAGGATAAGTTAGACTCAAAGTCCAAGAAGTGCACATTCATTGGTTATGGGTCAGAAAAAATGGGTTACAGGCTTTGGGATAATGAAGGCAGAAAAGTAATCAGAAGCAAAAATGTCATCTTCAATGAAAACGAATTGTACAAAGATAGAAACACCAAAGGGCCAGAAGTTCAAAAAGAATATGTTGAATTCGAAAGTGGTGAGACAAGAAAAGAAGCTTCGGTCGACATTCCAGAAAATGGGGATGAGTCGAGCGACAGTGGGAGCTTAGGGGATGATTCTAGTAATGATTCAGAGGAAGAAGCTACTCCTTCAACTCCAAACTCCCCAGAAACACCTCAAGTTCAACCAAGAAGGTCGTCTGGAGCCACTAGACCGCCAAACAGGTACTCACCATCAGTCAACTACATACTTTTGACAGAAAATGGTGAACCCTAGTGTTACTCTGAAGCTATGGGGTTGAAAGATTCATTGTAGTGGGAGCTTGCAATGAAAGATGAAATGAAGTTGCTTGGGAATAACAAGACCTGGCACTTGACAAAGCTTCCATCTGGGAAGAAGGCTCTTCAGAACAAATGGGTTTTCAGGGTCAAGGATGAACATGATGGTACCAAATGGTACAAAGCAAGATTAGTAGTCAAGGGATTTCAACAGAAAGAGGGGATTGATTTCAATGAAATATTCTCTCCAGTGGTGAAGATGACTACCATCAGACTTGTTCTCAGTATTGTAGCAGCAGAGGGCTTGCATCTAGAGCAACTAGATGTCAAGACAGCTTTTCTACATGGTGACCTAGAAGAAGACATCTACATGACACAACTAGAAGGTTTTCAGGTTAAAGGCAAAGAAAACTTGGTGTGCAAACTGAAGAAGAGCTTGTATGGTCTGAAACAAGCGCCCAGACAATGGTACTTGAATTTTGATAACTTCATGTTAAGAGTTGGTTACAAGAGATGTGACAATGACCATTGTTGTTACATTAAGAAGTTTAAGGGTTCTTATATCATTCTACTACTCTATGTGGATGATATGTTAATTGCCGGTTCAGACATGTCAGAGATCAAGAAGTTGAAGAAACAAATGTCTGAAGAATTTGAGAAGAAAGACTTAGGAGCTGCAAACCAAATACTCGGGATGAGTATTTTCAGAAACAAAGAAGATGGTTCTTTGAAACTATCTCAAGAGAAGTACATTGAGAAAGTATTAGAGAGATTCAGCCTTAAAGATGCCAAGATCAGAAGCACACCTTTGGGAAGTCACTTTAAGCTTTCTAAAGTTCAGTCACCCAAATCAGATGAAGACAAAGAAGAAATGGCTAAAGTTCCGTATGCATCTGCAGTTGGTAGCCTCATGTATGCAATGGTATGCACGAGACCAGACATTTCTCATGCAGTGGGAGTTATTAGTCGGTTTATGTCCAATCCGGGAAGAGAACATTGGGAAGCAGTTAAATGCATGCTAAGATATTTAAAGGGAACTTCCAAAGTGGCATTGCAGTTTAAGGGGAAAGATGTTATTCTGAAGGGTTTCGCGGATGCTGACCTTGGTGGGTGTAAAGATGTTAGGATCTGAGTTTCTTATGATTGTGCTTGTTTGAATGTAATGAAAATGAATTAAGATAAAGTGCAGTGGAATTAAAGATGGAACAAACTTTCAACACAATCAAATGAGAGTATTGCTTTCAACAAACATGTTTAACATGGAATCGAATGATTGTATTTATTACAAACTTCAATTACACTTGCATGAATGCATACAATCTCCCCCTCAGCCTGAGCTCGCAGAGAATGTTCGTACACAATTAGTTGTGATGAAAAGAGCTAATAGAACAGTACAGGGTAATGTTCTATTTATAGTACAGAGCAAACCACTATGGCATCTTTGCTGACGTCACCATGAAAGTGACATCTAACCTCCTAACAAACTCAAACTACTGACCTATTACAACCACTGATTACAAACAACTGATTACAATATACAAAGCATAAACAAAACAACTGATCCTTCATTCCACTGCTTAGGCTCCAGCAGTGCTTTGGTCTTCAGCAGTACTTGAGACATAACAGTTGATTGAGCATCAGCACTTAGTCTTCATCAGTCTTTTGGGTCAGCAGTAGTTAGGAAGGGCAGTACTTGAATCTATCAGATGTTAAACCCACTGTCAAGGGGAAAGATCAAATACAAACATCTGCTTATTTTGAATCCACTGATCTGATCCAGTTTTGGCTTTAATCAACTATTCCTCTATAGGGTTCAATCCCAACAATCTCCCCCTGGAACAGATGATGCCAAAACTCTTCATTATTCTTGGATTTTTATTGCCTCATCAATAATTCCTTGACTTGTCCTTTGAATTGTAATTCAAAGTCCAAGGAATCTGTATCATCCTCATCCCTGCACAGTGTAAGCTCAAGGAGATCTTGCAGATCTTCAACACCCAGGCCAAGTGCTGCTTCCCTTGATATTTGCTTCACCTCACCACTGGATTTGAGCAAAGTTAATACGTGGGTCTGTTTGTCAGATTTCCACTTTAGTATTTTTGAATTCAGTGGGTTTCTTGGGAGAGGTTTTATTGATGATAAGTTTGGAGATGGAGGCCTGGTTATAACACTTTGGGTAGTGTTTGCAGCTTTTTCCAATTCAGGATTTTCTGCTATCATTTGCTGAAGGAACATTTTTATAATGTAATCCCCTTGTGCTTTATTTGCTTCTGTTTCTGCATCCATCTGCTTTTGTTTCCTTCTTTGATAAAGGATGGCAGCAGGTGGATCAGTGGATCTTTTGATAGGCAGTTTTTGTTGTCTAACTGGAACCACTGCTTCAGGATAAATAGGCTTTTGAGGAGCAGTGGGATCTTTCTTCCTCAATTCTTCCAACCTTTTGTAGGTATCTATCACTTTTTCTTCTTTCCACCTGCTAACCTGATTCCTTGGCCCATAAACAGCAGCAATAAGCTCTTCTTTCATTCTCTTCAGCTTTAAAGCCCTTTCTGGTACATTTTTCTTGTACTTGAACCAAACAGGAGGAATGTGTTTTACTTTGTCTTTGTTCATCTTTTGCACTCTTTCTAACTCCTCTTTAAGCTCACTAATGGTCCATTCTTTGTATTGATATTTCTCTGCCTTGTATTTCTTGAAAGCCATGATGTGATCAATGTAATCTTTTCTCAGGCTTTCATCATCTCTTTCTGATAGTTTCTAACAAAGATCTTTTGAAAACTGCTCCAAAGTTCTTACTTGAGTGAGCAGGTATTGAAAGTTTCTTTGAATCTCTTTGTCAGATTTTCCCTCTGTATTTCTTTTAGAGATATCCTCTACTTGTTGAGCCTTTAACTTCAAATATTCTTCTATGTTATTAGGCCTATGATAACCTTGAAGAGATGGCAGATTCCTTTTTGTAGGGTCATCTTCAGAGTAAAAGGATTTGATTTCCTCCCTTACTGCTGGAAGATCTAATGGATACAGGACTCCTGTAGGAGCAATGGAAGTATTTGGGTTAAGAGCTTGTACTGAAGAGAGTGGAACAGGGTTTGGAATGATAGCAAGGGTCAGTGGTTGTGAAGATGTTGGAGATGGTGAGGAGTCATCATCCAGTATTATCCTTCTCCTTTTGGGTTTTGGAGAGGTTGGTGGTGGATTTGTGGGTTGAGTGGTAGTGATTGAAGTGGTAGGTGGCTGACTAACAGCTGTTGAAACAACTGGTGTTTCAACCACTGTTATCATTACAACAGATGATGTGTCATCTGATGTCTTCTGCTTTTTGGCAGGTGGCTTTTGTGGTGGTGAGGTGATTTTTGGTAAGGAAGTGGATTGAGTGTGTGTTGAAGTGGTAGTGATGGCAGTTGTTGGGGTAACATCTGTTGAAACCACTGGAGTATCAACAACTGTTGATACAACAGGTGTCTCAACATCTGTTGGTTTGGAGGTTTGATGAGAGGAATTTTTGGGGATTTGGGGAGTTTGTTTGATGGTTATGGAAGGTGTGGATTTGGGTTGGCTTGCTTTTCTAGTAGGCCTTCTTCTTTTTGGCTTAGGAACAACTTCCTCTTCCTTAGGCTCAGAAGTACCCTGCTCTTCCCTTTCCATCATAACTTTCTTCTCCTGCTCAAAACTTTTAGATCCCTTTATTTCCCTATCCCTTTTCTGTTTTGCTTTTTCATCAGCAAGTGCATTTTGGGTTACATCAACATTTTTTTAACCATCTGGCCTTGGGATTTCCACAGTAGGTTTAGACAGTTTATCAGGTGGTAAATACAAACCTTCTTTTCCCATTTTTCCTTTCTCCCCCTTTTTAGCATCATCAGGGTTTTCAACATAAATGATTGAAGGAGGAGCAGTGCCAGTGGTTTGCAGCAAATGGGCCTTGATAGCTGCTTGTGTATCTTTATACCTAGATTCCATTGCATTTCTGACAATCTAAAGTTGAATCTCATGTTGATGGTCAGCATATTGTCTTTGTTTATTAATCATAGGTTGAAACAATTCCCAAAGCTCAGTGGGAGTAGGAGCAGATGTTGCAGGTGTTGCAGCAGTGGGTGGTGCCTTTTGTGCTTGTAACAACTGTTGCAACATAGTTTTGATTTCTGCAACATATGTGTCAATCTTGTCAACCCTCTCCGTCAATTCTCTGTATTTTAAACCATCACCCAACTTAATGGGATCATCTGATTTCCCACTAGCAGTGGTTGTATCAGCAGTTGACTTAGGGAAAGTGTCCCAAAAGTCATCCATTGATGCCCCTTGTTCTTGGTACTGGGGTCTTCTTTCTTCAAAAGAGGTTACCATTCTAAGCGCCCAGTGAATATTGGATACTCACCAGTGGGCATTATGGTTCCCAAAGAAGAAATTTCCTTCAAAGAAGTCTTATTGATGAAACTACTGTCCAAGTGTAAACCAGTGGGTTCAACACTTGTAGTAGCTGCTTCACTTGAACTACTGACAGGAAGTACTTGTACCTCCTGCAGTGTAACCTCCTCAGTTGTTGGTGGGTTAGCAGAGATAGGGAGCTCAGACTCAGTCACTTTTTGAGGCTTATTCTCAGTTATAGGTGGTTGAGAAGAACTGATTTCTGTCTAAGCTATATCAAGTGCATCCAACAAAGGTAGCATGGATGGTGGTAGTTGGGCAGTGAGTATGGGTGTAGAAAGAGAATTTGCCTCGGGAGCTGGGCTATGGATGATGGAATCAAGTGATTCCAGAGCATCATAATATGGTGTCCCTATTGATACAACCTGATCTTTTTGAGAAGAAGCAGGAGGATTTTGAGGCTCAGGTTGAGATCTTTCATCCACTGCTGTGAGGAAGTAGCAGCAGTGGTTATTGGTGACTTTTGTGTTGTCACAGGTATAATCTCTGGGATCTCATCTTCCAGAGTTACCTTTTTAGTGGGTTTGGGGGGCTTTTAGATATTTTTCTTTTTGGGTCTTTTGGTGGTTTTAGGTGTGGGTTTCACAGCAGTGGTTTTGCTGCTGTGATCACCTTGAGCAGTGGGCTCAACAGCAGAGACCTGAGGAGTAGTTGTTGCTGCTAAATTCTGCTCAGGCTCCTCTGTTTGTGTTTTGGAAGGTTTTGACAGCCTAGTAAAAGTTTCAGAAGAAAGGTTGTTTATTTGACAAGGATTTCCTTGGATTAGCACATGTGCATTATCCTTGGAAAATTTCTTTTGAAATAAAAACTTAGAAACCTTGGAAACAAGAGAAATGGTTTCTTATTATCTTTAATATTATTAATATTCTTAACCATGTCATTGAAAATTCCTGGGAGTAGTTAAAATTTTCTTCATTCAAAATCGCATAACCCAGATATTGAATTTTCAATGGTATCTCATTGAATGCAGTTGTTTTATTTGACACACACATGAGGAGGGTATGGAACAAAAACCGCATGGCAGGCGGAAAACTGCCTTTTTGTAAAGTGTCCTTTTTCATTTCCTCTTCATACCCTCTCTCAAGAAAATCAATTTGATACTATGTTTTTGGAAAAGAGTTATTACCTTGAATATCATTGAGTTCAAAGACCTCCGACAGAGTTTGTGGTGTGATAGTAACAGAAATACCCCGGATTGAAGAATTTATTGCTAAGGGCTTTTTGTCCTTAACATCAAGTTTAGCATTTTTCCAGAATTCTCATTGGGTTTCCAGGAAGATAGGAGCATTACAAGTTAACAAAGTTTTGTACTTTGTGGTTGAAAGAGCATCAATGATGGAGCTGAAGGTTGTGCTGTCACTTGGTTTTTCAAGTATGCACAGGTAGTTGTGAGGAGTTTTGTATGGAAGGGCCATGGCGATTTGAGTGTGATAGCGAGAGGAAGAAGACGATGAAAGATTTGAGAGAAATGGATGGTAACTGCTTTGAGAAAGGAATTTTGAATTCGATTCGACAGTGAAAACCCTGTTTGGGGTTTTGATCAGGGTTTTATAAAGTGAAAAAGTGAATGCTGACGTGGCAGCGGTTACAAAAGATCTGACGGATAAGTATTGTCCACGTGCCAACCTCTGATGAGTAATGGTAGACAGTTGTTTAGGAAACCACTGATGGATCAATTATCAGTGGTTTGCAATGGTAAAATGAAAACAGTGGCTGATTTTTAACTATCAGTGGATAGCCATCAGTGGGTTAAAACACTGATTTTGAACAACAGTGATTACCAAGGAAATGAGGAAACAGTGGTTGACTTTCAGCAGTGGACAATAATTATCAGAACAGATGTTTGGACCAAAACAGTGGTTATGGCAGACTTTTAAGGATTAATGAAAATTTTTCATTTTTAACTATTTTTAAGGATGGAATTTTGATTTTCTGAAAACATTTTAATGCTTTTATTAATAGAAAAACAAGATTTTGCCTGTTATTCCATGTTCAGCATGCCAATCCTAGAGATCAAGCTTTCAAAGGTGGATGTGTCTAATGCTTTTGTTAGCACATCTGCCAGCTGATCTTTAGTTGGAACATGATGCAGAGAAATCAAACCTTTTTCATAGCAATCCCTCATAAAGTGATGTCTGATATCAATGTGCTTGGTGGTTGAATGAGATACTGGATTTTTGATGATATTTTCTGCTGCCTGACTGTCCAACATGAGAGGTGTCTTTAAGGCAGTGATACCAAAATCCAGTAACTGATTTTGAAGCCATAACAGTTGGGCTGTGCAGCTTGCAGCAGCTATATACTCTGCCTCAGTAGTGGATGTTGAAACAGCTGCTTGCTTTTTGCTTTGCCAAGACAGTAAGCAACTGCCTAGGAATTGGCACCCTCCTGAAGTGGAGTTCCTTGTTGTATTACATCCAGCAAAGTCACTATCTGAGAAACATGAAATCTTGATATTTCCATCAGCTGGATACCAGATACCAAGTGTGGGAGCACCTTTTATCAGAATATCCGTTTTACAGCAATAAGGTTTGACTTTCTAGGGGCTGATTGGGATCTTGCACAAACACATGTTGCAAACATGATGTCTGGCCTAGATGCAGTCAGGTACAATAAAGACCCAATCATGCTTCTATAAAGAGTTTGATCAACCAAATCATCCTTTTCATCAGACATGACTATTTTTGTGGTTGATATGGGTGTACTACATGGTTTATTATCATCCATCTCAAATTTCTTTAAAAGTTCTTTGGCATATTTGCCTTGATGGATGAAAGTACCATTTTGCAGTTGCCTTACTGGGAGACCAAGAAAGCACTGGAATTCACCCATTGCACTCATCTCAAACTCAGTTGTCATGAGTTGTCTGAACTCTTCACACATTTTAGAACATGTGCTTCCAAAAATGATGTCATCCACATAAATCTGGACAATCATCAAATCTCTCCCTCTCCATTTTAAAAACAATGTTTTATCAATTTTACCTCTAGTGAACCCAATGGATAGAAGAAAGGTGGAAAGAGTTTCATACCAGGCTCTAGGTTCTTGTTTCAGGCCATACAAAGCTTTATTTATCTTGTAGACATGATTTGGATTAAATGGATCCTCAAAGCCTGGATGTTGTCAAACATATACCTCTTCTTGTATTTTAACATAGAGGAATGCACATTTAATGTCCATTTGATACACCTTTATGTTGTGGTTGACAGCAAAGGCCAGGAATAATCTGATAGCTTCCAATCTTGCTACAGGGGCAAAAGTTTCATCATAATCAATACCCTCTTCCTGTCTGAACCCTTGAACCACGAACCTTGCTTTATTCTTGACAACAATACCCCTTTCATCAGTTTTGTTTTTGAAGACCCACTTTGTGCCAATAGGACTCACACCCTCTGGCAGTGGTACAAGTTCCCATACTTGTTGTCTTTTAAACTGTTGGAGCTCCTCTTGCATGGCTTCTACCCAGCTGTTGTCTTTTAGTGCCTCTTGGTACTTGACTGGCTGATGGAGAGATAGGAAACCAGCAAAAAGACATATGTTTTTGGATTGGCTTCTTGTTAGCACCCCTTCACTGATGTTGCCAATGATTTGGTCAGGTGGATGAGACTTCAAGAAGATTAAATCTCCTTTGTATGGAACAATGGCATTTAAAGGTGAGGGATGTAGATGTGAATCATCTGAGCTAACCACTGTTGGTGACTTTGATAATCCAACAGTGGCTTGAAATAGAGGTGGAGGAATAGGAGGAAGTGGTGTGAAGGCATGCTGATTTTTATCCACTGTTTGGGGATTCTTATCAACAGTGCTTGATAATGTGGAAGCAGGGGTTAAAGGGCTACTTTGGTCAACAACTGTTGAGGTAGCAGTGGTTGAGCTTTGACAACTGTTTTGAACATCTGCTACTCTACCATTTGATGCAGACTTTTGTTGTGGAATGATGACTTCATATCCATAGTCTGATGGAAGACTTTGTGATGGACCTGCACTGTTAGTCTTGACAGAAACATTTTCAAAGGTAAATTTATCAAGATCAAATAGTTCTGCAGGATTTGCAGGGATTTTCATTGAAGAGAGTTCATTGAACTTCACATTCAAAGTCGCTTCCATTGTCTTAGTCCTAGTGTTGAACACTTTGTAGGCCTTAGTAGTGGTTGAGTATCCCAAATGATAACCATAATCAATTTTGGCTGCAAACTTTGAGATAGAATCTTTTAAGTTTAAAATGAAACATGGGCAACCAAAAAATTTAAAATATGAGATCAGTGGTTTGATTTTATACAGAATTTCATAGGCAGTCTTTTGATGCCTGGGGTTTATTAAAACTCTGTTCTGGACATAGTAGGCAGTGTTTACAGCCTCTGCCCAGAAAGTTAATGGCAAACCTGAATCAGCAAGCATGGTCCTTGCAGCCTCAATCAAAGTTCTGTTCTTTCTTTCAACTACCCCATTTTGTTCTGGTGTTCTTGGAATGTTGTACTTCCTTACAATTCCTTTTGACACACAAAACTCATCCAACTCCCTATTTCTGAATTCTGTGCCATTGTCACTCCTGAAGATTTTTACTGGCAAGTCAAACTGCTTTTCAACCTGTGTGACAAAGTCTTGCAGAATGCCTGCACTCTCATCTTTGGAATGTAAGAAATAAGACCATGTAAACCTAGAAAAGTCATCTACAATTACCTAGCAACATCTTTTCTTTCTAAGACTCATGACTTTAACTAGGCCAAACTGTCACGGCCCCCGACCCCGTTTGACCCGTTTCAGGAGCCGCGAGACAGAAAATCCCGTGGTATTTATTTAATTAAGTTGACAGCGGAAGTTTTTTTTTTCATCAGGATCTTTTTAAAGCTGCAATTTCCTGATTATTTCATTTCACAATTCGGGATAAAACCCCGATAATTTACAATCACAAGATTTCCCAGAGAAATCTTTATTTTACAAAACATGTTTCTTTATTTTATATTGAGCCACTTTCTTAAGCTTGTAGTGCTTTTAGGCACTTTTCCTGGATCACAACAGATCACCTGAAACATGTTTGAAAAAAATTTTGTCAGCGGAAAATACTGGTGAATCATTCTATTTATTAAAACGACACATTTGTTATAATTTACAGTATTAAGAGAGATTACAATGTTTCTGATATCAACCAACTACCCACAGTATTTGTCACTCGACTCGTTTCTGTGACTATGGTCATATCCCCCATTGGCTGCCCCAATGGTGACGATTATAAAGTAATGTATACAAAACCCCACATATTGGCTGTAATTTGGTGACTACAAAGACTTAATCCCTGTAATTATAACTTTGAAAATAAACATGCTTTTGAAATTAAATTTGATAAAAAGAGAATGACTCACTTTGCAGATTTAACACGAGCAGAGTCTAGTCTATTGATTAGCCTTGTTAACCTAAATTTAAAATGACATGCATACGAACTAGGTTAGTAACTAATACAGCATTTACGATAACTCACGAGATCAAACCCTCACAATGAATGACAAAGTGTGATACTTAAACATCCATCGAATTAACGACGAATGACAAAGCATAAACCCTAATGTGGGCAGCACTTAAACATCCATTGGATAGTTTTGATCGATCGGACATTGAATCGTAGCAGCGATCGAGTTATTACCCTGTATTGCAGCAGCACTTTGTGATCTGTGTGTGTTTTTGTAGTATTCAGACAATATCTCAACGTACAATTTGAGTTTGAACATCGATTTAACGCAGAAACTCAAGTCCCACTGCCTACTATTTATATCTGAAAAACCATCCCTCTCGCGCCACGCGAAAGGTTCCCTTGTGCGCGTCGCGTGGCGCGAGAGACCCTAGTCTACCATAGGGTTGCTTCGTGTCTAGGTAGCTCAGTTGAGTTGGTCTCGCGTTCATTTTCAATTTCGACAACAAACTGTATAGATATTACCGATTAGGGTTTACCCCCCCCCCCCCTGAGTTTTAGGGGCCCTGATCCTGATTCCGATTATTCTGAAAATTTTAGGGTTTATGCAGAATCACTTGGGTTTCTCAATTAGGGTTTCCTATTGAATAAAATAATATAATAAGTAGGACTTTTGATGAGAGTTGTTACACAAACAGATCCATGTGAAGCATTTGCAAGCACTTGGTTGTTTTAGACTCTTCAATGGATTTAAAAGAGCTTTTATGTTGTTTTCCTTTTAGGCAGGAAACACAATGCTCAGGACAGGTGAACAGTTTTTTAGGAAGACCTCTTACTAACCCATGTTTTGACAAAGTAGTGATTGTCTTGAGATTTGTGTGCCCCAATCTTATGTGCCAAAGTTCTGTCTCTTTGTTAGAGGCAGCTGAGAACAGACAGGCATCAGTCCTTGGGTTCTCTTTTGATAAATCAACTACATAAACATTGCCACTTCTTTGAGCAACAAGTTTAGTTATTCCATTTTTTATTATTTCTTCAATCTTTTCAACCATTTATGGTTCAACAATCCTACAACACTCCTTAGTAAAGAAAGAACCATAACCTTTGTCACTCATTTGAGATACACTAAGGAGGTTGAATTTCATATTGTCTATCAGATTGACATTTTCAAACTTACATTTCCAGACTATACTGTACCAGAACCCATCACCTTCCCTTTACTATTATTACCAAAAGATATATCACCCCCTCCATGAGTTTTGAATTCCTTGAGTAGGGCTCTACATCCAGTCATGTGCCTGGAGCCTCCACTATCTACATACCAAAGACTATCTAAGCATGCAGAAGCTCCATGCACATCAAGTAAATAATTAGTTCAGGAGGGTCTTCAAAGCCAATAAAGCTTTGGATGGGGTCTCAACAGTGTCTATGTTAAGCTCAGGAAGATGGACAGTGGTTAGATCAGGGGTTTGATTAATTTTTGCAGCTTGTTTCTCTAACCACTGTTGGGATCCATTTCCAATCAATTCTTGATACCCATAGGGATGCATGTTCACTTTTGGTTTAGAGGCCTTTTATAGGTTTCATAAACGTGTGGGACCCTAGGATATGGTGGTTGACCTTTACCTCTTTGGTATTGGTTAGCAGGGGGTGCATCAGTTACCTTAACATCTCTTTTAATAGAGATTTGGTTCAGCTGTTTGGTAACAACTGTTTGAACTGGCACAAACAGTGGTTGATTCTTGATTGGTGGTTTTGATGAACTCATGGATGTTTTTGAAGTGCACTCATTCCTTTTTACATCAAAGGATTTGAGATACACACATCCCTGAGTGAGGTGGTTTGTTTTACCACAGATGGTGCAACTCTAGGAAGGCACAATGATGCTTGTTTTGTTAATATCATATGCTGTTAGATGAAAACAATCTTTGGTCAAATGATTTTTCTTCTCACAGAAATCACAAAACAAGTTTTTAACCTTTTCTTTTCTTCTTTTCGGACTCCTTTGCAATAGAGTTTTGAACTACCGTTGGGATGTCCTTAAGAGGAATGACCTTTGCCTTAGGAGCTTTTACACCATCAGTGGTTGTGAAGTCCATGGGTTTGAAGTTTTCAAGGATGCCATACTCATCAGACCATGTGGGTTTGAATTGGTATTTCTCAATCTCCTCAATAGTTAAGGACACCACGGATCTTTCCAAAGTGATCTTGTTACCAAGTTTATCCGTTATTTTAACCTCTTGGCCATCCTTGTTTGTGGGAATAATTTGAACAAAACCAGATTCATTTGCAGCAGTGTTTTCAACTTGGTCATGTTTTCTAAAACCTACACCAAATTTTACATTGCTTTTGATCTGTTTCTCAAGCATAACTTCATAACCTTTGCAGGATTCCACCCATTTTTCATAAGTGATTTGGGTGGATTCCAACTCCTTTTTACAGACTTGATATTTTTCTATCATGGTCTGAAGTTGATCCTTGGTTATGCTATGCTCTTGTTTGATGCTGCAAATTTCATTTTCTTTTTCACTCAATTTGTTTTTCAGTTCTTTTAAAGACTTTTCAAATTGAACTTTAGAAGTTAACAACCTATCTCTAAGGTTTTCATTCACCTCCTTAATGTTTGCAAATGCTATGATGCATTTTTCTGAACAAAGGTTTTTAAGAACCTGGGGTGATACCTTAGTTGCAGCTATCATGGCACAATCACAGGTATGATCACTTTCTTCTTGAGTTTTCTCTTCTTTTTCACCTTCTTTCTTCTTTTCTTCTTCTTCTTCTTCTTCTTCAGAACAGGGGTCAGACAGTGGTTCCAACAGGGGTTTTGAACTTTCTCCCAGCAGTATTTCATCAGCAACAACAGTAACCACTGCTTCAGCATTTTTTTCCACTGTTTCATCACTTGATTGTCCTTCTTCAGCTTCCAGCCCTTCTTGTATGGTCTCCAATGCTACAAAATAGATATCATTACTAGAAACATTATTTTAAGCATAGAGTGCAAAATTTTCATCTCCTAACTCTTCAGGTAAGCTGCTCCAGTCAACAAGGCCTTGGGTGAAAAAGCTTTGTTGGTCTGGTTGAACCACTGCTGGTGCAGCTTGTTGAGGTGCAGCTTGTTGCACCTGAACCTGAGGAGCAGGAGCCTAGACATACTGTATCTGAGGAACAGTGGTTTGAACATAATGCACAGGAACAGGGGTTGCAGGGTGTGCATAATGAGCAGTGTTTACATGAGCAGCGGGGGCATATTGGGCATAGTGCACAGTGTTTTGGTTATTTTGTGGTCTAGGGTTTGAGCTAGGATGTGTAATACTTGGTCCATTGGTTTGACTCCTGCATTCCCTAGCAAAATGACCTAACCTATTACACTTATAGCATTTAATCTTTGACTTATCCAGCCCCACTTTTAGGTTCCCATGTAACCCTGGAAATTTTCTCCCTGTCCTTTTGTAAAACTTGCTGGTTCTAACACTCAGCAGTGCAAGTTGGTGCAAAATGTCCATTTCCTCTAAGTCAGTTGGATCAAAATAATGCAAATCATTGAGTTCAAAGCACAGATTGTCAGAATTCTGGTTTTCACCACTAGCTGTGAAAGCATAGTTGTTTGAGTAAGAATCAGAGTTGTTAAAGGCTCCACCAGCTGTTATGTCAATATAATGATCATAACTCTGATCCTTACTACTACCAGATTCTTCTTGACCCAAAAGAGCTGTGCTGCCAAATGAATAGTCATCTGCAACTTTTCCAGACTCTTGTAACTTCTTTTTCTGGTTTAACTCCCTTTCATAGGTCAGGAGTCTACCATGAAGTTGGGTCAGGGTCAGATCTTTGAACTCAATAGAGTTTCTGGTTACAAAAGCAATTGTGTCCCATTTTTCAGGAAGTGACCTTAAAAACATGCTGTTAACAGTTGATTTAGGAAATTCAGTTTTAACCAGCTTAAGTTCACTTATGAGACAACTAAATCGCTCAAACTGTTGTGTTAATGTTTCACCCTTAATGTGACAAAAGGTTTCATACTGTTGGTTCAAAATTTCCCTGTAGTTTTCAATTACTTCTTCGGTTCCCCCAAATTGTTCCTTAAGTGCATCCCATAATTCTTTGGCACTGTTACAGTGTAACAGCCCAGTATAGATTTCATTGGGAAGTGCAGATGCAACAATGCTAAATGCCTTGGCATCCAGTTCAATTTTCTGAAAATCCTGATCAGTAAAGTTCTCAACTTTCTTAGGTTCAAACTTCTTTGGATCCTCAGCACTCGGCACCATTGGAACATGTGGTCCAAAGATAACCGACTTCCAACATCCGGTATTCTGTTGAGCTAAGATGTGACCCATCCTTCGCTCCCAGATGTTGTACTCATTTCTCTTCAACATAGGTGGTTTGAAGAGAGAACCAATGTTATTGTTCATATCTTGTGATTGTGACGTCATTCTGGTTGTTTTACAGGCACTAATTAATCAACTTTGTTCGTGATTAAACATTGCTCTGTTTTTCAACGAAACAAACAATTTAAAATTATCAATGATTATGAGCTAAACTATTTACGTCAAAATGATTGTTAGATCAAGTTTGACTGTCCAAGCTCTGATACCAATTGTTAGGATCTAAGTTTCCTATGATTGTGTGTGTTTGAATGTAATGAAAATGAATTAAGATAAAGTGCAGCGGAATTAAAGATGGAACAAACTTTCAACACAGTCAAATGAGAGTATTGCTTTCAACAAACATGTTTAACAAGGAATCGAATGATTGTATTTATTACAAACTTCAATTACACTTGCATGAATGCATACAATCTCAGAGAATGTTCGTACAGAATGAGTTGTGATGAAAAGAGCTAATAGAACAGTACAGGGTAATGTTCTATTTATAGTACAGAGCAAACCACTATGGCATCTTTGCTGACGTCACCATGAAAGTGACATCTAACCTCCTAACAAACTCAAACTACTGACCTATTACAACCACTGATTATAAACAACTGATTACAATATACAAAGCATAAACAAAACAACTGATCCTTCATTCCACTGCTTAGGCTCCAACAGTGCTTTGGTCTTTAGCAGTACTTGAGACATAACAGTTGATTGAGCATCAGCACTTAGTCTTCATCAGTCTTTTGGGTCAGCAGTAGTTAGGAAGGGCAGTACTTGAATCTATCAGATGTTAAAGCCGCTTTCAAGGGGAAAGATCAAATACAAACATCTGCTTATTTTGAATCCACTGATCCAGTTTTGGCTTTAATCAACTGTTCCTCTGTAGGGTTCAATCCCAACAAAAGAGTTATTCAAAAGCACCAAAGGGTATGTCTTCACAGTGGGAGGCACTGCTGTATGTTGGATATCCAAACTTTAGAAAAGTGTTGCCCTATCAACCACATAAACGGAGTATATGGCAGTTGCTGAAGCAAGCAAAGAGCTTATTTGGTTGAAGAATTTTCTCAAAGAGCTTGGCAAGGAACAAGTTGATTGTGCATTGTTCTGTGACAATCAAAGTGCAATACACCTTGCAAAGAACCCTGTCTTCCATTCGAAGACGAAACATATACAGTTGAGATATCACTTTATCAGAGATCAAGTCAGTGATGACACTCTGACGTTAAAGAAGATCAAAGGAATTGAGAATCTAGCTGATATGTTGACTAAGGTTGTCACCTTAGAGAAGTTGAAGCTTTGCATAGCTTCAACTGGCCTTCAAGTTAACTGATGAGAAGGCCGCCCACAACTAGTAAAGATGAAGAGGTTACAGAGGTACTTATGAATATGAAGTTGCATGGAGTGCAGTTTGAAGTCGTCAAAGCCTCCAAGTGGGAGATTGTTAGGTTGTGGAGGATTTGGAGTGATAACCTAGATGACCAGACAACTCGTCTGGGTTATGCCTTAGCTACAACTGATAACCCAGATGCCCAAATAACTCGTCTGGGTTGTGGCAACAGATAACCCAGATGTGGGTTGTGAAGTTTTAACCAGAACAGAGGTTTTATTTGTCGCTATAGCTTAAAGTCAACAACCCTAATTGTATCCCCTATAAATACTTCTCATTCATGTAGTGTAACTGTTGAGCACCTAATACAAAGATAGAACTAGTTGTGGAGAGTGGACGTAGATCAAGCTTGATCGAACCACTATAAATCATGTGTTCTTGTTCTTGTGATTTAGAGAGTGTGTGTGTGTGTGTGTTTGTTCTTGTTGATTGTGTGATATATCCCTAACAACGTGGCCTATCTGAACTTTTTCATGAACAAAGTGGATATCCATTTCAACGTGCTTGGTACGCTAATGTTGCACGAGATTCCTGGATAAGTAAATAGCTGAGATGTTGTTACAAAATACTACAATGGCTTTGCTTGTTGGAGTCTTTAGCTCAAGAAGAAGGTTTCGAATCCAAGTGGCTTCTGCAACAATGTTTGCTACCCCCCAATGTGTTTTGTCCTTGCATGTGATTTTCAAATTTTATGCATTATACAAGACATTCAGGGAAGACTTAGCCATTGGTTTTTGACCCAGAAAAAATAGCTCGCAAAAAAAGCATAATTCACCAATCCAAAACACTAAAGCCAATTGTTGAGGCTATTGAATGTGCAACATCAAAGATGAGTAATCTAAGTAACAGAAACCATCACATTAATCCTGCGAATCAAGAAAATCTAGGAAATCAATCGAAACAGCCTCCTGGTCCAGTAGGTGGTATACCTCCACTGCAACAACCACCACCAAACCAACAGTTTCGAGCGAGTGGGTCTTAGGACTATGAACAATTTAACCAACCTGACTTACTTTAAATAGGCAGATGATCTTTATGTTGAAAGGAATATCATAGTTAAGGTAGATGGTTGGAATGATGGTGAAAACAAAGAGGAGTATTGTAACAACCCTCATTAAAAATCCTATTTATTTTTATTATTTTATCCGATAGGAAACCCTAATTGAGACACCCAAGTGATTCTACACAAACCCTACAAATTTCAGAACAATCAGAATCAGGATCAGGGCCCCTAAAACTCAGGGGGGGTATTTTCTACTCGACGATTATCCACATATCTCGTTGTCTAAATTAAATTTCGAGAAACGGTCGACTCAGCAAGGCTAGTCCGACACGTGGCCACCCTATTGCGAAAAAATGACCCTTACGGACCGTAAGGGTTGAGTCTTACGGTCCGTAAGCATGTCAAAATTTTCGTATAAATAGCAGGCATTGGCACTTACATTCTGGCGTTCGTTCGACGATCAAATTCACTTTGTACGTTGAGTTATAGTCGAAGCAACCTCAAAAACACTAATTAGTAGGGGGTGCTGCTACGATACAGGGTAATAACTCGATCGCTATTACGATTCATTGTCCGATCGAGCAATGTACTCAATGGATGTTTAAGTGCTGCCCACATTAGGGTGATGCTTTGTCATTAATCGTTAATTCGATGGATGTTTAAGCATAGCACTTTGTCATTCGTTGTGAGGGTTGATCTCGTGAGTTATCGTAAATGCTGTATTAAGTTACCTACCTAGTTCGTGTGCACTAGGTTACAAGGCTAAATCAATAGGCTAAGCTCTGCCTGTATAAATCTGCAATATATCAAGGCTTATCTGTAGACTAAACTTTGCCGTATGAATCTGCATGATTATAATGTGAGTCATTCTCTTTTTATCAAATTTAATTTCAAAAGCATGTTATTTTCAAAGTTATAATTACAGGGATTAAGTCTTTGTAATCACCACATTACAGCCGGTATGTGGGGTTTTGTATACATTACTTGATAATCTTCACCATTGGACAACGAGTTAGCCAATGGGTGATATGACCATAGTCACAGAAACGAGTCGAGTGACAAATACCGAGGGTAGTTGGTTGATATCTGAAACATTGTAATTGCTCTTAATAGTGTAAATTATAACAAATGTGTCGTTTTAATAAATAGAATGATTCACTCAGTATTTCCCGCTGACAAAACCTTTTTAAAACACGTTTCAGGTAATTACAGTAGATTGGAGTAAAAGATGGATACGGCACTGAAAGGCATCAAGAAGTGGCTTATTTTATTAATTAAATCAAAATTAAGAAATATTGTTTTATGTAATCAAATTTATCTTTATTAAAGCTATCATTGTAAAACATGGGTTTATCCCATCTATTTAATAAATAAAATCCGGTGTTTTCTAAACTATGATATTTTTCCTAACTCACGGTCCTGATGAAATTTCCGCTGCAACGTTTTCAAAATAATCACCGGTACCACTAGGCTGTTCGCGGCTCCCGATTCCGTTAAGGGTGGGTCGGGGGCCGTGACAGAAGGTGGTATCAGAGCCACTGCTTGAAGCCAATAAGTGTTGTAATAATAATACCTAAGTTTATATAAAAGAGTTAGGAGATTGCTGTTAACTGGTAGCACACATGATAGCATTTAGACTTGAACTTAAGAAAAGATGCCTTAGTATCAGCTTCAAGATAACCTAAGTACTTATGTGAATAAATTATGATGTGTTTTGATATACCATAAGAATGGTAATTAGAATATTGCAAGATATGATAAATAAGCAAGAATTAATAAGTAATTATTGTTTATTGATATTACTTGGTCTAGAATAAGATATGTTATGGGAATACAAGTTTCCTTGATTCTGGATAAAAGCCCTAATAAAAGAGGCACTTTTGAAAAGATACTATTTATGGGAAATAGAAAATTTTCTCCGACAAGACTGGGTATGATGTAGCAGACTCTCCAGTTTGTCCGAATATACTGAGGTTACCGCTCCGGCGCGAATCGGATAAGACGGGATATATAATATGTCAAACAAGTGACAAGATTTCCCTAAATAGTATCATGACCTGATATCTGACTTGTTTTTTTTAAATATAAATCTGTTAAATACATTGACCTGATAGATAGTATGTTTATTTCAGCATGTGAAATATGTGAAATATGTGATTATATAGATATGTATATCTATAAGAAATTCCAAAAAGTCAAATAGGAATAAAGCACAAGCATATGTGTCTAGATTTCTTTATTAGGAATCTCTTTTTCAAACATTATTTCGTTTGATCATCTGTCTCGTAACTCGAGCAATAATAATAACAATAGAAACCCATTAAGTTGGAATACTATCAAAAGTGTAAAAATTTCCAAATGCGTTACCATAAATTATTAACGCAAGTAAGAAGCATGTAAAGTTGTGTTAGTGCACAAAGAAAACACATGAAAATTAAACGTTCACAGACATTAAAGTATATCACACTCGATTTTCAAGGCAAGACCTTTGGAAAATATAAATTAGGCACGATGACACCAATGTTAATTCCGTCAGTAGAAGAACGACTAATCAAAAAGAAGCACTTTGCCACATAATCCTACAAAATGAATATCACTGAAGTACGTTGTAACAAGATTTCACAACCATCTTTGCACAGCCTAATCAGAGTCATAATTATTATCACTGCAAAAGAAGTTACATACTTTTGCAAAGTTCCTATTTCATTTTATTCACATTCCTTGGTAATGTCACTTAACAACAGTTATTACACGAAATTCCAGATAAAAGCTCTTATATTTCTTTCGTTGAAATTCTGACTTTTGCATATAATAAATTAACTTTCGTATTTTTATTTCCCTTAATAGTCATCATACCATGAGGATTTCTTTCATAATAGCGAATATTGATATATTTTATTTCTTGGTAAATTCCCACGTTACACATGCATTGTTTATTATGCATTTGGTTCATTTGAATTATAAAAGACCACTGGAGGGCTTCATTCCGATTTATTTTTTTATCCAAACTCAAATATCATTCCGCTTTTTGGTACTGTGAACCGCATTTTTGCAAAACGATAACTCTTTGATATCGAGTCAATGAATTTCTTGAAAAACTCAATTTTCGTTGGCATACATAATTTCTGTTGCAACCATGTTCGAATTTTTTTTATTATTTAAACTCGTTTTGTTTAAATCAAGTTTAATTATTTAAATTTGCTCGCAGTACGTAATCAATTCAAAGTCCCTTATGATAAATCGAAGCCATCATATTCAAAATAATCCCAACAATCACTTCATTTCTCTTGAAACATAACATGCTTAATTGGTCTTTGACTTCATTGAATCGTTTCTTTGAGTACGATCACTTTGTGATGACGTTTTCACAAAATCTGAAGATTGCTCTAAATATCAGATTTGATTATTTGTTTATTTATATTAAATTCGCTTTGTTGATTTATTCTATAAAAGCAATCTTAAAACAATTGTGTGCTAAGATAATAATATACAAAGTTATGTCATATTTTAGTATATCTCTTAATGGTTCTTACAGCATTAATCGAGCCTTTCGTGATAAATTTAATTAATTATATATACATAAGTAATTACCTAAATTACAATATAGTATTACTATATTTAAAAAAAATTCTTGTTAAACCATTGAGGTGAAGAATTTATATTTTTATAAAAGTATGAATGAGATATACTCTCATTTAAATTTATGTTTAAGTATTTTATTCTATTATTAGTAATAAATTAATAACAGAAGTGTTGATATTATTTTTAAGTACTAAGGTTATTATCAAGAGCAGGTATTGGATAGCCTAGCCTTAGTTAGGCATGGACTGATCACCTATGCTTAAACAAGACAGCACTAACCAATATCCAACCATGATAATGACTAGTTAATATATATAAATTAAGCCATCATATTTATTTAGTAAATTTTAATTATATGTAAAAATATTTTACTTTGTACTGTAAGAAAAAGATATATTTTCATAAAACAATACAAGAATTAGAGGAACGAATAAAACTATCTAAATAACTGTCTAAGTATTCATGAACAAGACATTTATACTTAGGGTAAGGTTCCAGCGTGAACAACCTCCCAAGAGTGAACTGCGTGAACATATATGGACCCTTGATTTCCTTTTTAGTTGTTAAGGGTAGGATTGTAATTATATAAAAAAATAGATTTAAATCATTATTTTAATAATTGAATTAAGTTACATCTTTCCTAATTTAAATTCATTATCCACATTATGTTTATTTATTAATAAGATAATTATCAAAACAAACAACAAATCACCAGATTTCAATTTTAATTTTTATTTCAGATTTCATCACCAGAATTCAAATTTTGATTTTTAAGATCAACGTAACCTTCATATTTCAACGGTATACACATGTGTACTTGGATATAAATAGAACAGTACACATGTGTACTCAACATCGTACATATGTGTACAGTAATTCACAGGTGTACATCAACATTCAATACAAAAACAAATTCTGAGATATCACAAAAACAGACGATATATACATGTGTACATCGCATTAAAAAGAGGGCTAAATCAGAATACACATGTGTACATCGCATTTAAACAAATAATTATTTTAATAATTGAATTAAGTTACATCTTTCCTAATCCTTGATTTGATTTGTGAGAGATTTATGCAATCAATTTAAGAGGATAATTGATTACTTGATTTGTGAGAGATTTATGCAATCAATTTAAGATTGAAATTACACAGATACCCTTTTTGTATTTAATTAAATGAAAAAAATTAACCAAATAATTACCATCATGCCACTCACTTTAATCTCAAGATCATAAAAATCAAGGGCCCAGATCAGTTCACGCAGTTCACTCTTGGGATTTTGTTCACGTTTGAACCTAATCCTTTATACTTATATGTAATTGTTCATCTTGTTTAAATAGTCTACAATACTTTTATAATATATGTATTTTAATATATATTAAAATATCAAATGTTATTTACTCAAGCCAATATTTAAGTATGCTTGATATTAAAATACACATTTACTATTTTACTTTTATGATTTAAAATATTTTATTGTAAATCTTACTGTTTAACATATTTGAGTTTAAAAATGATAATCGTGAATTCTAGGATATTTGGATCAACATATTAATAAAACGTATATCATTATTTTGTCAAAATTACCACAAGTTTAAAAAAAAAAACTATCTATATTAATTTAGTATTTTTCTTTATGATAACATAAAAGGAAAAGATATTTAATAAATTAAAGTATCATATATTTTGTGGTAACTATGTAACACTCTGGCAAGAAAATGACCATATAAGAATAATATGGTAGTCATCAACTACATTGGGTTAGAGGAACATTGTATTATATAGGAATAGTACCGTGTTCATTTATTTATAACATTTGTAAATACATTCACAACGTTAGAGGGTTTCAAAATAAAAATAAATAATCATATAGACTTGACTCATTAAGTGTTATATATTTACAAAATATTTTTACAAATACTTTTGAACAATAAATATTTTTACACCTTTATTTTACAATTTTCATTTAAATAATAGTGATTTCTTTTACAAAATAAAATATTTTGTAAATGAAATAACCTCATTACGGTAAATATACGTTGTTTTACCTAGTATAGTAAAATGCTAAAATAATACTTATTTAAAAGTAGTGACCATTTACATATAGTAAAAATGTGTAACAAATAATATATATTACATAGTGAAGGGGTAAGGTCCCAAAAGCCTCATAAAAAGGATTTGAGACCATACCACAAACCAACTTTTTAACCTCTTGACCTTGCGCGCCCGCGCAACGGTCTCACAAGAGGAAGAAGAAATCAGCGATCTATAATCGCGCGCCCAAAGGAAAACATAAATCCTTGCGCCTTCTCCCATTCACAAAAGATTAAAAACCTTTACTTCCGCCTAAATATCCAGACTTGGATATTATTTTACCCAGACTTGGGATTTATTTGTCTGTGTCCACACAGCAAGGTGTCACACCAGATTACAGCAGTAATCTTCTAGAAAGAAATACAATCGTGCACCACCCAGACGGTTATAACCGTCTGGACACGTGTCATCATCACAGACAACCCTGGAATCACAACGAAGGCATGCAATTGGAGAGTAATCTCCAATTAATCACTTTCCACGTGGCGATTCCCCAGCCATAGATCAAACCACGATCCGTGTGCATTCACATCGGATCGAGGCTAATTGATGTCAGATCAAAGAACTCAAACGGGAGAAAAAATAACCGCTACGGCGTTAGCATTTTCCGTTATCTTTTCAATAACAGGTTTTCCCTCCCAAACTCCCGGTTATAAATAAGAGAACTGTTCAGGTATAAACTCAGATTACTCTCACTTCTCAAATACTGGTCTTCTCCAATTATCAATACTTATTCTCACACCGGAGTCGGGTCAAGGAGAGAACCCTCTTCTCCCCTTGGCGAGGCTAACGGTGTTCTTTTTTGTAGAACCACCGGAGAAGAAATCCCGTGCACTGAATCAAACGAGAGAGAGCTAACCTTTTTATGCAGATTCAAACCCCCTAACTATCTCGGTTCCGACCAGTTAGTTTAGTGTTTCTTCATTGGCGCCCACCGTTTTCTCAGTTTTTCTAGTTTCTATCTCGTTCGATTCAGTTCATTCCATTTTCTGTTTTTGCACATGGCAGAAAATTCATCATCTCACCAATAACCTGGTCCTCGACCAAACGTCGAAAACAATTTACAGCTAGAAAAATCTCCAGAACATTGGTTTAGCAGATGCCAAACTGCTTTAAACACAATCGTTATTCAAATCGCCAGATCTGATTTGTCAAACATCAGATCTAGAAAAGAAATTGATACCACAGTATTGGATCCACCAACACCACGTAAGGGGGACATCCAATCCAGCCAATATAGCAGTTATCAAAAACAAATACACATGATTCAGGGAGGTTCGTCACGGAGGACAAATAAACGAAACTATGATCAACATTGGAGAGAACAACAAGTCGTATTTCCCGTTGTTCCTGGGGGCCCTCAGGAAGAACGACCAGTAATTATCACTGGTATTTTCGGTCACTACCGAACTGATTATATGTTCATAGATCCAGGGAGCTCGATGGACATCATATACGAACAGTGCTTTAAACAGCTTGATGCAGAAGACAAAGCACGTCTAGAACCAGTCGATTTTCCCCTCACTGGATTCTGTAATGAAGCTGTATTCCCATTAGGGCAAATTGTTTTCCCGGTGACCTTATCTGATGGCGAGCACTCACGAACAGTTACAGTCAATTTCATGGTCATGCCGGCAACATCACGTCATGATGTCTTGCTCGGGAAAAGGTCACAAAGGGAATTTAGCATGATCACTTCCATTCCACATGCTGCTTGCGGATTCCCGACAGAGACTGGAGTTGCAATACTCTATTCAAGCAAAGAAGTCATGTTTGTAGACGACGAACCACCAGCAAAGGTAGTCAAACCTTCGGCACCGAATGAACCAGAGAAATGGGTTCTAAACAACGAGTACCCAGAGCAGACCATTCTGTTAGGACCAGCCATTTCACCAGCAACACGCATACAACTGAAAGAATTATTGTCTAACAACAAAGATATATTTGCCTGGTGCCCAGCAGACATGACTGGCGTCCCACGCGATATCGCACAACATTGTCTAAACATCAAACCATCAGTAGAACCTGTTGCTCAGGGGAGGCGCAGTTTCAGTGAAGAAAAAGCAAAAGCAATGGATGAGCAAGTAGCAGAGTTACTTAATGCGGGAATCTTGCGCGAAGTAAAATACCATACATGGGTAGCCAACCCAGTGATGGTGCAAAAACATAGCGGCGGGTGGAGAATGTGCGTCGACTTCAAAGACCTGAATAAAGCATGCCCAAAAGATTGCTACGCGCTTCCAGAGATAGACAAGAAAGTCGACTCTCTAGCATCATTCAGATGGAAATGTTTTCTTGACTGTTACAAGGGTTATCATCAGGTCCAGATGAAAGAAGAAGACGAAGACAAAACGGCGTTCCGCACAGATAAAGGCATTTTCTGTTATACCAAAATGCCGTTCGGCCTGCGCAACGCAGGCGCAACTTATCAACGCCTAATGGACACAATTTTCAAAGATGATATTGGCAAAACTGTCGAGGTATACATGGATGACCTCGTCATCATGAGCCACGAGGAAGGCATAATGCTTGACAATATTCAGCGCACATTCGACTCCTTGCGCAGCGTAAGCCTAAAACTCAACCCAACTAAATGCTCCTTCGGCATGGAAGAAGGAAAATTTTTGGGATTCATCGTCACAAAAGATGGTTTTAAAGTAAATCCAGAAAAAGTGCAGGCTATTCAGCTAATGCCGTCACCCGCAACGGTTAAAGAAATGCAAAGGCTCGCCGGACGTCTAGCGGCTTTGAACAGATTTTTGGCTAATCACGCAGCAAAGTCTTATCCATTCATCAGTACGCTACGAAACTGCGCAAAGAAAACTGACTTTCAGTGGACTTCTGAAGCGGAAACCGCATTCAAACAAATGAAAGAATGTTTAATTCAGCTGCCAACACTGACAGCCCCAAAAGAAAAAGAGCCACTGATTTTATATCTATCTGCCGCGGAAGTAGCAGTTGGTGTTGTATTAATGGTAGAACGCGAGAACGTCCAAACACCAATCTATTACATCAGCAAAATGCTCACCGGCCCAGAAACTCGGTACTCAATGATAGAAAAGCTAGTCCTAGCACTAGTACATGCATCCCGACGCTTACGCAGGTATTTCTCGGGTCACGTCATCACAGTTCTTACCAATTACCACTTAGGCCAGATCTTATCCAAACCCGACGTAGCGGGACGACTGGCCAAATGGGCAATTGAACTAGGAGGCTACAACATTTTTTACAAACCAAGACCCGCAATCAAAGGGCAAGTTCTAGCAGATTTTGCCACTGAAGTTCCTATCGATAAAATACAAGAATGTGAGGCAATCCAGAACCCAACACCTGTTTTCGACGACAGAGTCTGGACCTTACACACAGATGGTGCCTCCAATGACGATGGAGCAGGAGCAGGTCTCCGACTAATCAGCCCAGACAACCATGAGCTCACGTATGCTATACGCTTAGATTTCAAAAGTACGAATAACGAAGCCGAATATGAAGCCTTTTTGGCAGGTCTCCGCCTAGCGTTAAAAATGGGGGCAAGAAATCTTGAAGCCAATGTGGATTCAAAACTGGTAGCTGAGCAAGTTAATGGCAATTACGATGCAAAAGAAGCTATGGCGTTGTACCTTGAACAAGCGCGGATGTTAATCAGCCAATTTCAAACATTCAAAGTTAATCACATAAACAGAAGCGAAAACAAACATGCTGATGCGCTAAGCAAGTTAGCAGCTACCAGCTTTAAGCATCTAGCAAAGGAGGTACGCATAGAGGTATTATCCAATCCTTCCATTCACCTCAAGCAAGTAAGCGTTATAGAAATGGGAGATCCGTCCTGGATGTCTCCAATTATCTTGTACCTTCAACACGGGAAACTTCCGGAAGGAAAAGCAGAAGCTCGAAAAATACAACACAAAGCAATAAATTACGAAATGGCGGATGGCGTCCTTTACCGAAAATCATTCATGGGCCCACTACTACGCTGCGTAGATAAAACAGACGCACAATACCTTATCAGAGAAATCCACGAGGGATTATGCGGGATACACGCGGGACCGCGCATGGTCGTGGCAAAAATAATGAGCGCAGGATACTACTGGCCAGGAATGCACATGGATGCAGTCGATCTATTAAGACGATGCGAGGCATGTCAACGCCACGCACCAAAGACACTCCGACCCAAGAACCCGCTAATTCCCGTTACTTCCGCCTGGCCATTTCAACAGTGGGGCATCGACCTTGTCGGGCCATTTCCTGACGCGCCAGGTGCAGTAAAGTTCATCATCGTCGCGGTAGATTACTTCACAAAATGGGTGGAAGCAAAAGCCCTGGCCTCAACAACTGCAATGGTAATCCGCAAATTTATATGGGAACATATAATTTGCAGATTTGGATTACCATTGCGCATTATTTCCGACAATGGTACAAATTTCGCAGCAGACGATCTCCAAAAGTGGTTCAAAGAAATGAAGATCGAACATAACTTTGCGTCCGTTGCGCATCCTCAGGCAAACGGACAGGTAGAAAGTGTAAACAAACAGATCGTTGACGGCATAAAAGCGCGACTCGGGACAGCGCGCAGAGGGTGGGTTGACGAACTTCCCAGCATCCTCTGGGCACATCGCACAATGCCAAAGACTAGCACTGGCGAAACTCCGTTCAGTCTAGTCTATGGGTCTGAGGCTGTCATTCCAGCTGAGATAGGGTTACCGTCACCACGCATGATAGCCATGGAAAAACAGAACAACGAGCAAGAAAGAAGAATGGATTTAGACCTTCTTGAAGAAAGGCGCGAGAACGCCGCCATAACTGAAGCAAGGTACAAATCTAAGCTCGAAAAATATTACAATGCGCGCGTCCGCGTGTGCACCTTTGTCCCCAGTGATTTCGTCTTGCGCGACAATGAGGCGTCAAACGCTGAAAAGCCAGGCAAATTAGCGCCAAGATGGGAAGGACCATACGTCATTAACGAGGTCCTAGGCAAGGGAGCATATACCCTAAAAAGGATCGATGGGACCCTAGTTCCCCGCACCTGGAACGCACAACAGTTGCGTAGGTGTTACATATGAACCAAATCTCCAAAAGCGGAAAGAACATACAGGCAATGTATTTCTTTATTTCGTTTTGTATTACAAGCCTTGCGCTCTTATCAAATACAAACGTCCTTTTTACTTATCTCACTGTTTATTACAAATTGCATGTAAATTTCTTTGGTTCGCGCGAAAACAATATGGTTAAACATTGCATACCTCATGAACAGTCTAAAAACAAGGCAAGCTGTTACGCCTTTTAGACAAACGTTCAAACATGAGCATAATACCATCTCTCATTCGCCTTACCTATCCAAAAGCAATTAAAAAACATGCAACATATTGTAATCCAAACACGTAAGAAGTAAAAACATAATCAATGTACATATCATTGAGTGTAACAAAACACTTCATAAACAAGATCATGACAATGATCTTCAGAATTTTAGTTCCAGAAACTAAAATACCCACAAAAGCAAAAAACCTTGTTTTTACAAAATAGCAGGACGATCAAACAGCAACCATTAACAACGATCACACCCGTGATCTTCAAAAAAGAGTTTGTGCTAACAGACTAGTATGAACAATCAAAAGAAGGGATGAAACAACCCCCAAACCTAACCAACAACAGGTTCGTCTTCAACATCCGTTTCCCCCGAAGGTTTTTTCCGACGATGGTATACCAACCGGCAATCTTCCCTCCGAATCATCGAAAAACGAGCAGCGAGACCATCCGCATCCAGCACAACACCACTGTCAGCAACAACTTCCCCTTGCTGGAGAACCTTATCACCAGAACAAACCACCATAGAAGGATCATCAAGGACAGAGTCCTTTCCGGTAGCCACCAAGGGTGGAGAGTTAGCAAGTAACAAAAGAGCTTCAGCAGCTTCTCGAATCCTTAAGATATCTGAAAGACGCCGGGAACGAACGGTACTTTTTCCCTTCATCTTCTCCAAGTTAATGATAAAAAGGCATCCCAATACATATATATATAAACTCAACCTCGGAAAACGGGAACCCTGCTCATCATTAGTTGTCAGAATTATATCACATCCGAACGGCGCTACAGGAACCAGGGTCATATCCTCATTAATGAGGTCTGTCAAGCGCCACTACGAGTTTCAAGACAAAGAGAAAAATACCCATTCTTACTACCAGTTGACGTCATCACGTGTCAGAGCATGATTACAAAGATTTTTTCCTTTTTTCAACAAGATAAATCTTCTCATAGAAGCTTTCTTATTTTGACGTGCCCAAAAACATTTCCCTCTCATAAGTCCAGTGCTCCACTTACTTGCATAAGTACAACACTAGACTGGGGGGACTTGAAGGGGTAAGGTCCCAAAAGCCTCATAAAAAGGATTTGAGACCATACCACAAACCAACTTTTTAACCTCTTGACCTTGCGCGCCCGTGCAACGGTCTCACAAGAGGAAGAAGAAATCAGCGATCTATAATCGCGCGCCCAAAGGAAAACATAAATCCTTGCGCCTTCTCCCATTCACAAAAGATTAAAAACCTTTACTTCCGCCTAAATATCCAGACTTGGATATTATTTTACCCAGACTTGGATATTATTTTACCCAGACTTGGGATTTATTTGTCTGTGTCCACACAGCAAGGTGTCACACCAGATTACAGCAGTAATCTTCTAGAAAGAAATACAATCGTGCACCACCCAGACGGTTATAACCGTCTGGACACGTGTCATCATCACAGACAACCCCGGAATCACAACGAAGGCATGCAATTGGAGAGTAATCTCCAATTAATCACTTTCCACGTGGCGATTCCCCAGCCATAGATCAAACCACGATCCGTGTGCATTCACATCGGATCGAGGCTAATTGACGTCAGATCAAAGAACTCAAACGGGAGAAAAAATAACCGCTACGGCGTTAGCATTTTCCGTTATCTTTTCAATAACAGGTTTTCCCTCCCAAACTCCCGGTTATAAATAAGAGAACTGTTCAGGTATAAACTCAGATTACTCTCACTTCTCAAATACTGGTCTTCTCCAATTATCAATACTTATTCTCACACCGGAGTCGGGTCAAGGAGAGAACCCTCTTTTCCCCTTGGCGAGGCTAACGGTGTTCTTTTTTGCAGAACCACCGGAGAAGAAATCCCGTGCACTGAATCAACCGAGAGAGAGCTAACCTTTTTATGCAGATTCAAACCCCCTAACTATCTCGGTTCCGACCAGTTAGTTTAGTGTTTCTTCACATAGTATGTATATTTGATACGGTTCAGACAGGAACACAAATAATATATATTACATTTGCTTTACAAATATAATATAATAGTTGGTCATGCCAAAACAACTTGTTTTTATCATATTTCAATCTCTAGGACATAGTATGAAAAATATGATCCCTAAAAAGTGTATTATCACAATTAAAATAACTTGGAACTCTAAAAACAATGATACACAAACTCTATTGTCTTTTGATGTATCTTTGCAATTCACTCATTTCAACACTTTGATTTTCTTATATCATAAATATTTGACAAAATTATTTTCATGCTTTTATTTTATTTGAAAATTGTCAATTCTAAGTCTTACTCAGTTGCCAATTAAAGTAAGCTTTCTTTTGACAAATAATTTTATTAATTCTAAAAGTCCTTCACATTCATATCTATTGATCATATATCTTTTGGCTTAAACCTAGTCACTTTGGAAATCATATCATTTCATCTCATTCATTTGACAATCAATTTCTTGAACTAATTCAGTTGAACCATTGAATCCTACTTATGATACAACTCGTATTCACAAAATTCGATATTTTAAATTCTATATCATCTACCCTAATATTATTTTTTTATTAACTAAAAGGTTACATAATTCTAAAAGAAATATAATAACCCAAATACACTTTGGAGCTGGAATCTAAGATGAAGAAAAAGTATTCCTACTTATTCCAGTAAATCTCGAGGACGAGATTTTATTATGGTGGGGAGAATGTAACAACCCTCATTAAAAATCCTATTTATTTTTATTATTTTATCCGATAGGAAACCCTAATTGAGACACCCAAGTGATTCTACACAAACCCTACAAATTTCAGAACAATCAGAATCAGGATCAGGGCCCCTAAAACTCAGGGGGGTATTTTCTACTCGACGATTATCCACATATCTCGTTGTCTAAATTGAATTTCGAGAAACAGTCGACTCAACAAGGCTAGTCCAACACGTGGCCACCCTATTGCGAAAAAATGACCCTTACGGACGGTAAGGGTTGAGTCTTACGGTCCGTAAGCATGTCAAAATTTTCGTATAAATAGCAGGCATTGGCACTTACATTCTTGCGTTCGTTCGACGATCAAATTCACTTTGTACGTTGAGTTATAGTCGAAACAATCTCAAAAACACTAATTAGTAGGGGGTGCTGCTACGATACAGGGTAATAACTCGATCGCTATTACGATTCATTGTCCGATCGATCAATGTACTCAATGGATGTTTAAGTGCTGCCCATATTAGGGTGATGCTTTGTCATTAATCGTTAATTCGATGGATGTTTAAGCATAGCACTTTGTCATTCGTTGTGAGGGTTGATCTCGTGAGTTATCGTAAATGCTGTATTAAGTTACCTACCTAGTTCGTGTGCACTAGGTTACAAGGCTAAATCAATAGGCTAAGCTCTGCCTGTATAAATCTGCAATATATCAAGGCTTATCTGTAGACTAAACTTTGCCGTATGAATCTGCATGATTATAATGTGAGTCATTCTCTTTTTATCAAATTTAATTTCAAAAGCATGTTATTTTCAAAGTTATAATTACAGGGATTAAGTATTTGTAATCACCATATTACAGCCGGTATGTGGGGTTTTGTATACATTACTTGATAATCTTCACCATTGGACAACGAGTTAGCCAATGGGTGATATGACCATAGTCACAGAAACGAGTCGAGTGACAAATACCGAGGGTAGTTGGTTGATATCTGAAACATTGTAATTGCTCTTAATAGTGTAAATTATAACAAATGTATCGTTTTAATAAATAGAATGATTCACTCAGTATTTCCCGCTGACAAAAACTTTTTAAAACACGTTTCAGGTAATTACAGTAGATTGGAGTAAAAGATGGATACGGCACTGAAAGGCATCAAGAAGTGGCTTATTTTATTAATTAAATCAAAATTAAGAAATATTGTTTTATGTAATCAAATTTATCTTTATTAAAGCTACCATTGTAAAACATGGGTTTATCCCATCTATTTAATAAATAAAATCCGGTGTTTTCTAAACTCTGATATTTTTCCTAACTCACGGTCCTGATGAAATTTCCGCTGCAACGTTTTCAAAATAATCACCGGTACCACTGGGCTGTTCGCGGCTCCCGATTCCGTCAAGGGTGGGTCGGGGGCCGTGACAAGTATGATAATGGAGAGAGGTTGTACGATGACGGTGGTTATTAGGTTAATCAAGCCTTTCAAAAGAATCAAGGTCCGAGAAAATTTATTAGTCAGCCTCCTCGCAACATCAACCATTATGAAGGTAGTAATATATAGTATGTTGATGGTGTTCCAAGGGTTAACTATAGAGCCCCAATTCAGGGAGTTGATAGTCACTTCCGCCTGGTCATCGCACCAAACTCCTCAGCCATTGTGACACCAATTAGGCAAAACGATAAAGCATTTGAGGTAAGGCCTCAATTTATGGGACATCTTCCCACATTCATGGGACGAGCAACAAAAGAACCGTATCTTCACATCTCAGAATTTGAAGCTATTTGTGGCAATATTGGGGGGTCGGGTTTCTCACAAGATGACATGAAATTGATGTTATTTAAATTCTCATTGAAGGATAAGGCGATGGAGTGATTATTAACTTTACTTGCAGTTTGCACTTAACTTGGCAGGAAATGCAGCAAGCATTCTTGGAAGAGTACTATACAATGAATCAGACTAGTGATTCTCGAGATGCCATTAGATCATTTCGGCAACATGGAACAAAAGCTTTTGATGAATCTTTCACCAAGTTAAGGAATTGCTCAAAAAATGCCTGCATCATGGCATTTAAGTATGGGAATTGATCTAAGGCATTTTATGATTGGTTACTTCTCGAGGACATCCGTGATCTTTTATCTACTAAAAATGGTACGTTTTTTACTAATGCTGAAGAGGTGGGTTGGAAATATATGGAACAGATGAGTGCCACTTCCAAAAGACAATCACAATCTCAAAGGAAGTCGAAAGATAGGTCGGTTAAAGCAATCGATGAAGCATAAAAGAAAATTAATAGCCTGTTGTTCAGTTGACCATGGGATGTGAGGATTGATGAGCTATCAATTATACATATTTACCCCATTTTATGGTACTTTTTATGACTTTATCATTGAAAATAATATCTAAATCGTTCCTATTTGATAATTGTAGGTTTCTAAGGGCTATGGATGAAAAAAAAAGCGAAAAACATGCAAAAACGAGGCAAAATCCAGAATTATGAAGAAATAGGCAAAGTACCAGATAGGGACGACCATGTCAAGCTATAGACATCGCCGTGTAAACCAACCTAACTAGTAGTTATATTTATTATATAGCTAGATAACAACCTAATGGTCACAATGTGAACATGTGATTTGTGAGTGGAAAACTTAATTCTAAATATGTTGCGAAATTCTTCGATTAAAATAAAAAATAAAAAACCTACAATACTAACAAAAACTAATTTGAAATCAAGTTGATTTTAATTTATATTATTATTTGATTAATTAATTTGATGGTTGTCTATGTTCTTTTTAAGATTTGTTTATTTGATAAAAAGGTATTAATATAGTTTTATTTGTACGTTTTTAACTTTTTATAATATGCAAATAGTAATGATTTGAAACTTTAATAAAGAAGGGGAAGGTTCATTGGGGAACACTAAAAAAGTGGGGAACAGCGGGGAACCGACTCAAACGAACTCCGATTGGACTCATTCCAGTGGCGTTGGAACCGGCTCATCGAAACCTAACTAAGATCTCTTAACCCTAAACCTAAATCCTAACTCCTAAACTGTAAACCCTAAAGCTAAAAAATAAGGTTAAAACCTCAGCTAAACCATAAAATCTAAATTATAAACCCTAAACCTAAACCCTAAACCCTAATATATTTAGGGTTTAGGGGTTATGATTTAGGGTTTAGGGTTAAGAGATCCTAGTTAGGGTTCGACGATCCGGTTCCAACGCCGCTGGAATGAATCCAATCGGAGTTCGTTTGAGTCGGTTCCCCACTGTTCCCACTTTTTTAGTGTTCCCAATAAACCTCACACTAATAAAGAAAGAGCTTAATATGCAAATAGTAACGATTTGAAACTTTAATAAAGAAAGACCTTCACTGAGAAGTTTTGTAACTTATTAAACATCTATATACGATAAGCTAATCCACTTTATTAAGTAACATGAAACACATGAGCGTAACTTTATATATAGAATAAGTTAGTAATACTAGCTAATAGCTACCTATTATAATATTCTTAACTTCATTTATAGACAAAGTTAAAGCACTAATGTTTCAAAATTCTCTAGCAAGTACCTAGTAGACATATGACCTCCTCATGTATATATATCCTTTATGATACCATGCATAATCATATCCTAAACCCTGAAATCCAAAAAATGTCGAAGCATGACCAAACGCAAAGCAGCATCGACCTGACCTCTAATGAGTCAATTATCAACTGGATTATAGGCTCCGCTACCGACGCCAATCCACCTCCCCCACCGTCATCAACCGCACAAGTCCGCAGTGTTCCAAGCATTTTGCGTGAGAAACACGAGTACGATAAGTACTTTGTTCCTCAAGCTGTCTCCATCGGTCCCTACCATTTTGGGGAACCGAAACTCCAGTTGTTAGAGAAACGCAAGCCTGATTTCGCTATGAAGCTCTTTTCTAACGACATGGAGGCCTTAGCAAGTTTGTACATAAAGCTTGGTGATGCATCAATGCTGAAAGAGTTAAGAAGCTTCTATGAAGAAAACACAACATCAACGTATTCGGATAAGGTATTCACTCGGATGATGTTGCTGGATTCTTGTTTTATCTTGTATTTCGTAAGTTCGGTTTTTAATGAAAATTCTTTTAATTTTCGGGAGATAAAATCCGACCAGATTTTCTTGGTCAGTGAAGATTTATTCATGTTCGAAAACCAAATTCCTTATAAACTCCTAAGTTTGGTGATGAGTTTGGCGAAACTAAATGCAAGAAAAGAGATCCTTTGGCACATCCGTCGTGCAAGTATGTTGGGATCTTTGAAGCCGAAAAGAAACTCTGAGTTATTCGAAAATGAACCGGATCATCTTCTCCATCTTCTACATCGCAATCATACACCTGATAAAAATGTGAGGGTTCCCATGAATGAATCGGATAAAAAATATAAGTACCAAGGCAGTAACTTCCCGAATGTTAACCAGCTTTTGGATGTAGGGATTCGTTTCAGGCCATGTGACCCTATTTCCTTAGAGAATGTTGCCTTCTCTAGAGGCTGGTACTGTGAGTTTTCAGCGGCTGTACGACTCCCTCCAGTAGCCGTGGATTATTCCACCAAGCTTGTTTTGTTAAACTTGATAGCGTATGAAATGCGCACAGTTGATAGTAATGCGCCGTTTATGGGCTACGTGTGTCTTCTTCAGTTAATGATTATTAACCATGAGGACGTTAAGGTTCTTAGAGATGCTGGGGTGCTTGAAAGCTACTTGGGGACTGATAACGATGTTGTGCATCTCTTCAATGAAGTAGCCAGTGATTTAGTTCCACATAATTCAGATTATAGTTCAGTTAAGGAAATGATACAACGTCATCATGAAAATTGGAGTAACACGCCTATGTCCTTAGTTATGCATGAATATCGCAAGAGCCCGTGGAAGTTTATTTCACTTCTTGGAGCTTTAATAGCTCTTTTTCTTACTGGTGTTCAAACTTATTTCACTGTCTGGAGTCTCAAATGACCGGCATATTTTTGAAGGTGTGTGTTGTGTGTGATTTGAGTGTTGCGAGTATGTTTGGCTTTTTCTTAAATAAGATCATAAAGGTGTGTTGTGTTTGATTTGAGTGTTGCAAGTAGTTTTATTCATATTTGGTTTCTCTTAATAAGATCATATGGAACAAAGTATGTTGCTTGCTCCTCATGTGGGAAAAAAAGTATGCTATTTATGTATGTGTGTGTTCTATGATTGGTAAAATAATGGAAATATGGTATTATTATACGACGGATTTTGAATTCCCTATGATTTCCTTTCTATTAATTAAGAAGTTTTTTCTTTGTGGTTTTGTACTGTTAATAGGAGCTATAGGTATAACTATATAAAGCACATATTTGCCTCCACCTCATTACCACCATTTTCATCCCATTATATCACATTGGCTGCTCCTATAATGTTATATCATCTAAAACAAGACAGACAGCTTTGATCCCACGGTACCAATGGCAATTTTCTAGATCAAATGCTCTCAGGTCTCCTGGTCGGACGTCTCTGTCTGCAACGGAGGTCAAAACACATTAACACTCCCGTGGAACGTTGGTCATTTTGACGATCAATATATATGAATTTGACGTTGTTGTTAAAGGTTGGTATTAGATTAATCAATTTCCATATATATGAACATGTAGAAAGTTTTAAAAGCTGAAAAAAGCCTGGATAAGCCTTGAGAGCTTTCAAAAGAGGAAAGGAACTTGAAAGACAAGTTGCAGCGTTAGAGATCGAACTGAGAAAAAACCGGAAGAAAGCTGGTTCCAAAAAAAGATCAAATTTTTCCAAAATTTATACTACCTTCGGAGCGTCAAGGGGCAACGGAGGCTACCCCTTCTTCTACTGTATATCTGCGCCTGGCTGGTTCATGATCTTCATGATGCTGATAAGATCATGATCTTCATAGGCGATCTTCTTAGTGAACTCAGAGAACTTGGATGGTTAGATCATGATCTTCATGATGCTGATAAGAAGCCCGTAAGTATGAATTTAGAGAGCGAATTATCGTCCCTGCTCAAAGAAGTTTCTCAAAAGACTAATAAACCTGAAAAGGGTATTGCTGGCATTGACCGATATGAAGTC
This sequence comes from Helianthus tuberosus, assembly GCA_030545235.1. Classification (NCBI taxonomy): domain Eukaryota; kingdom Viridiplantae; phylum Streptophyta; class Magnoliopsida; order Asterales; family Asteraceae; genus Helianthus; species Helianthus tuberosus. The sequence continues at coordinate 38,038,403 of CM060379.1, read as the reverse complement.
GTTGCTATTAAGAAAAACGCACTCACTCTTAAACGTGAAGGGAAGCTTACCAAAGCTAAAGAAGAGTTAAAGAGAGCTAAAATACTGGAAAGGCAAATTGAAGAGCAAGAATTGTTAGGTGACGAGATGATGAGTTCGCTTCGTTGATTCGTAGCATGGATATTGATAAACAAGATATTCTATCACATGGGAATGATTGGAATCCTAACTCTGACTTTGACCATCTTCTTCGCATGGACGATGGGCCCCATTTCGATGGCAACTTTGAAGTGACCGAAGAAGATATGGACGAACCTGAAATGTCAACTGCTTTGCAATCTCTAGGGTGGACTGAAGATCATGATGCTGAAAAAGAGTCACTTTTAAGTGAAATACTGTAACGCCCCAAAAATGATAACACAATAATATAAGTAAGGATAAATAATAAACTTAACATAGTTAAGTTTATATGGCCAAAATGGTAGTTAAAGGTGGTTTTAAATATAGAATTGTATTTAGCCATTAAGTGAAGGGGGGTAAAATGCAAAAAGGGATTAAACTAAAAGTATTAAAATAAGAAAACCCACAAACACACCCACTGGTGTGCGTGGGATCGAACAAGCAGAAGAAGAAAAGGGAGAAATCCCATTTCATCAAAAATCAATCAATTGGAAAGGAAATTCAAAGCCAAATTACTGCATGAACCTTAATTCCTGATCATCTCAGCTTTCTTAACAAATGGTAAGTTGAATTTTGTGATTTGATGATGATGAAGAAAGTGGGTTTTAACCAATCTTGAAGTTATATGAAAAATTGTATGTTGTAGGATATATTAACACTATAGAACAAGAGTTATGTTAGAGATTTCCCATCTTGGTGATTAATGCTAGAAAACCCACTTGCATGATAGTATGATGATGAATGATCTAATGTGTAGTCGAAACAATAGATGTAATGCTGAATTAAGAACTATTGTGAGATGTAATTTTGATAGTTAGATAGTAAGAGAAATGAAAAGATTATGTGAATTGGTTAAATTTTGATGAACAATGACAAGAAGTAGAAGAACTATGCTTGAAATACTTGTACTTTATGCTTTATTAAAGTGATGCACACTAAGTGTTTGATGAAATGCTTAAGAGAATAAATGTGTAAATTCTATAAATTTGTGACAATGTTGCCACTTGTAAATGATTGAATGAAAGTGTTGGACTAAAAGGATGAATGCGTTTAATGTAGGCGTAAAGGAAGAAGGTTCAAACACTAGGAAGTCGGAAGGCTCACAAGACCGAGGTACGATAGCGTACATCTTATCTCTATTATGTTGTCATATGTATAACAATCTATATTGTATTATATTGTTATGTTGGAGTCACGAAAGTCAAATTATATGATATGTTGAAAGCAAGGTTTAGAACCGTCATAAACGGATTGGAGAGAAAGGAACATAACATGATGTAAATGCTTCATATCCGATTCTTTTAGTTGAATCGGGTATGGGAAGTTAATCATGTCTGAATAAAAGTTTACTTAACCCGTCTTATCGGGTTAGACCGTAGTCGAATGTAAAGAATGAATTCCTTCGTTATGAAGGAATCGAATGAAAGCTATGATAACCATACTAGTATCCGTTGTTAGCGGGTAAGTTAAGAAAGCAATGCTAGTCTCTATATTGAGGCGAGCGTGTAACGAACCGTCTAACGGTTGTTAATGTAATTGAAAGATGTAAGACCACGATGAAGATTATTCGGGTTATTAGTCTATTATGTTAGAGACGAATTGCTAACTTCTGTTATTTATGTTGAACGTAGGTAAATCCTCAGTTTAGGCGACTTGGCAAGTTGGAGCGAGCATACGTACACTTTATGACCATCAAGCGCTTCCGCTAGTTCGTATTGATGTTTTGGGTTAAATGTCATTTTGTACAACTTGTTAGTAGTTATACTTTTTAAACATTTGATGTTATGGTTTTTAGTTGGGTCTAGTCGAATAGGTTGTAAACTTAGTTGTTTTGAATGATGGTTAAACAGGGATATGCTCGTCTTATGGATGGGTCATGCCCAATTTTGTAAAAAAAATATATATATATACCAGGCATTAATGATATTAGTATGTTTTATCTTTCAAGTGTGAAAAGTTTAAACATTTCAAAAGATGATGTTTCTAGTGTCTTTTGGTTGTCTTTTATGAAAAACATAAATAAGGGTCTTACAAGTTGGTATCAGAGCCAAGGTTTGAGAGATTCGAGCTTTTAACGCGATGCTTGAACTCAAACCGATGGCTCATTCGAAAGTATGCTCGCTCCAAGATCGCCGATGAGGTAATGATTTAAGTTTCCAATAAATGCAAGTATATGTGATGAGTTTGAGATGTAAAGTTAAGTTAAATATGTGAAGTAATGATTATGAGTAACAAAACAATGAATTCCAGGTATCGTACGGCTGGAAAACGGACCCGAGAAAGAATTAAAACGTTAAAAAACAAAGCTGCACGGACTGATAAACGACTGGCCGTCGCCGACGGTCAGACAACCCGTCGCCGACGCCACATCTCCGCCCGACGGCTTAAGCCCCTGTCGACAGGTAAATAAGTCCGATGGCTATTTTAACAGCCCGTCGCCGACGGGAATACTAGCCGTCGCCGACGGCTTACGCAATAACACTTCACTGATTTTTTTGTTTCTCACGTTTTGTGTTGCCGGGCTGTCTGAAAACGTATTTCATGACTACGTAGAGTCCATAAAAGCTTAATAGGTGTATGAATCACGATTAGCGATCACAACAAGAATGAATTCGTGTTAATCAAAGGTGATGAACCGAATGACACAAGATGGATTAAGTAAATGCTAATTAATGAACAATGATATACTGAAAGTCTGTGATTTGTATTAAACGAAAAACATGACATTGTGTAGATGGCTGATGCAAGCAATGTTGATAATGATGATACTGCTCGTCAAGAAGTATTTATTAATAGAGTCACAGAAGTGGCTGAAGGGGTCATGCAAGCTAATCTTCCACGATTAGCTCAAGAGGTAGAAAGTCGGGTATTGGGAATTATGGATGCCATGATGACTAGTAAAATTGAAGAACTGAAAGAACTACTGGAAGGATCTAAGAGCAAAAGCAAAGAACGACGGTGCACAAATAAAGATTTTATGGCGTGCAATCCCGCAACGTATGACGGTAGAATCGACCCGATCGCATGCCAAAGATGGATTGCAAATATAGAAGCAGTATTTATTCGAAGTCGTTGTGATAATGAAGATAAGGTGATGTTCGCTACGGGCCAACTCACTCTCCAGGCGAAGGATTGGTGGGATGCACACAGTAAAGAAATAGGGGAGGATAGACTCCAAGAGATGTCTTGGCAAGAGTTTAAGGAGCCCTTCATGAGATATCATTGTCCTCAGTCCACTATTGATAAGATCCAGGAGGATTTCTTGCGCCTCCGACAGAAAAACGAGTCGATAAATGAAATATCAAATACTTTCATGGATAAGATGAAGTTCTCTGGGGATTTTGTGAAGACTGAAAGAATGAAGATCAATTGTTTTTATGGCATATTGAAAGCAGAATTTAGGGAGTTCATCACTCCCTCAAAATGTGAAACCCTCGATGAGCTTATCAATTTGGCACGGGATAGAGAAATCGAGATTAAAAGGCAAGAAGAACGAGGTGAAAAGAGATCGAATGAAAAGGGAGCAAGTTCAAGCCCATCTAAGAAAGCAAAGTTTCAAGACCACAAGAAGAATGACAAGTCAAAGAGTGGTATTCCTCCGTGCAAGACATGTGGAAAACTTCATACTGGGGAATGTCTTCTGGGTAAGAAGGGGTGTTACAAATGTGGCGAGGAAGGGCATACGTCCTACAAATGCCCTAGCAACCCGAAGACGTGTTTCAATTGTTTCCAGAAAGGGCATGTTAAGTCGGAGTGTCCAAAACTCCAACAAGGATCAAAGAAGGAGGGAAAGAACGAAGAAAGCTCTAAGGCGAAAGGGAGGATGTTCCAAATCACCTCCGAAGAAGCTAAGTCCCATCCGAATGTGGTTTCAGGTATCTTTCTACTAAACTCCATACCGGTTTATGTTTTGTTTGATACCGGGACCACTATGTCATTTATTTCAAATGAAATCATACAACATCCTTCATTTAAGATCGAACGAATGCTGATGCCTTTAGAAGTAGAAATAGCCGATAGTAAGATTTATATGTTACACGAGATTTGTAAAAATTGCAAATTTACCATAGAAGATGAAGAATTCGATATCGACCTCATACCTATGGTTTTGGGGGAATTCAAAATGATAGTGGGTATGGATTGGATGACCCGACACCAAGCGGGAATTAACTGTGAAACTAAAACAGTACAAGTCCAGTCCCCAAGTGGAAAACGAATAACTATACAAGGCGAGAGAAGGATGGAAGCGAAACTTTGTACCCTCGTTCAAGCCGCTAAGTATACACTTAACGGGGGTAGGGCATACCTAGCTTACGTGATAGATGCTCAACAAGGTTTCTCGAAGCTTGAAGATGTGGAGATAGTGAATGAATTTCCGGATGTATTTCCGGAGGAATTGCCGGGACTTCCCCCCGAAAGAGAAATAGAGTTTCGCATCGAATTGAATCCGGTTGCGAAGCCGGTTGCGAAGGCTCCTTATAGATTGGCTCCCACCGAGATGCGGGAGCTAATGACACAATTACAAGACTTGTTAGATAAGGGCTTTATACGTCCGAGTGTTTCACCTTGGGGAGCGCATGTCTTATTTGTTAAGAAGAAAGACGGGTCGATGCGCATGTGCATTGACTACAGAGAATTAAACAGGCTGACCATCAAGAACCGCTACCCTTTACCTAGAATTGACGATCTTTTTGATCAATTGCAAGGGGCGAGTTGGTTCTCCAAGATAGATCTGCGTTCGGGGTACCATCAAGTTAGAGTACGGGAAGAAGATATTCCGAAAACTGCGTTCAGAACCCGTTATGGGCATTATGAATTTTTAGTCATGTCTTTCGGATTGACGAATGTGCCGGCTGCGTTTATGGATCTTATGAACCGGGTATGTTGACCCATGTTGGATAAATCAGTGATCGTGTTCATAGACGATATTCTAGTTTACTCTCGAAGCAAGGCCGAACATGCAAGACATTTGCGTGAAGTACTTGAAGTTCTCCGTAAGGAGAAACTTTACGCGAAATTCTCAAAATGCGCCTTTTGGCTCAGAGAGGTGCAGTTTCTGGGTCATGTGATAAATTCGGAGGGTGTCTTAGTAGATCCATCAAAGATTGACGCCGTAATGAAATGGGTTTCTCCGAAGAACCCGACTGAAATAAGAAGTTTTCTAGGCCTCGCGGGATATTACAGAAGGTTCATACAGAATTTTTCAAAGATAGCTTTACCCTTAACAAAACTGACGAGGAAGAAAGAGAAATTTGTGTGGGGTAAAGAACAGGAGGAAGCCTTTCGAGTATTAAAAGAGAAATTATCATGTCCCCCGGTCTTGACATTACCGGATGGGACTGAAGATCTGGTGGTCTATTCAGACGCGTCACACCAGGGTTTAGGTTGCGTTTTGATGCAAAGGGGAAGGGTTATCGCATATGCTTCGCGACAGTTGAAACTGCATGAAGTAAACTACCCAACACACGATTTGTAATTGGTAGTAGTAGTATTTGCCTTAAAAATTTGGAGGCATTATTTATATGGCGTGAAATGCACAATATACTCGGATCACAAAAGCCTTAAATATTTCTTTGAGCAGAAAGACTTAAATATGAGGCAACGAAGGTGGTTAGAACTTATCAAAGATTACGATTGTGATATCCTTTATCACCCGGGAAAAGTGAATGTGGTAGCCGACGCGTTAAGCCGAAGAGAGTATCCGTCACCCATTCGGGTAAAATCCATGAAGATGATAGTTACGCCACGATTACTCGTGACGATACGTGAATCCCAAATAAAGTCGCTTGGAGCGGAAGACTTAAAGAAGGAAAGATTGAAAGGTGTAATCGATAAACTAGAAGAAAATTCGATCGGACTCAAGACGAGATTCGGCCGAATTTGGATACCACGTTTCTGTGAAGTCAAGACTGCGTTACTTAAAGAAGATCATAAGTCACGGTATTCGGTTCACCCCGGGGCTACAAAGATGTATCAAGACTTGAAAACCAATTATTGGTGGCCGGGCATGAAACGTGATATTGTTAAGTATGTCGCGAAATGCTTAACATGTTCCCAAGTAAAAGCAGAGCATCAAAAACCATACGGGGAGTTGCAACCTCTAGAAATCCCGGTATGGAAATGGGAGGAGCTAACGATGGATTTGGTAACCAAGCTTCCTAGAACGAAAAAGGGGCACGATACAATATGGGTAATCGTAGATCGACTTACGAAAAGCGCTCATTTTCTACCTATCAAAGAGGCATACTCTTCCGAGAAAATGGCGGAAATATATATGGACGAGATCGTATCTCGACACGGAGTGCCAGTGTCAATCGTCTCGGATCGGGATACTAGATTCACCTCTCGTTATTGGCGAAAGTTTCACGAAAGTGTGGGCACGAAACTTCACATAAGCACCGCCTACCACCCTCAGACTGACGGTCAGTCAGAGAGAACTATTCAAACGCTTGTCGATATGTTAAGAGCGTGTGCCTTAGATTTTGGGGGAAGCTGGGATGACCATCTATCCTTAGTGGAATTCTCTTATAATAATAGTTACCATAGTGGTATTAAAATGGCTCCTTATGAACTTCTGTACGGGAGAAAATGTAGGACTCCAGTATGTTGGGGTGAAGTGGGGCAAAGAGAGCTTGCGCCAAGTGATCTAATAGCAGTAACAAATGAGAAGATAAAATTGGTAAGAGCTCGACTGAAAGCGGCCCAGGATCGGCAAAAAGCTTTCGCAAACAAGAAAAGGCGACCTATTGAATTTCAAGCTGGAGATTTCGTTCTGCTGAAAGTGTCCCCATGGAAGGGTATAATCCGTTTTCGCAAACGGGGCAAATTAGGTCCTCGATATATTGGACCATTCAAAGTCTTGGCTCGAGTTGGAAGGGTCGCTTATCGATTAGAATTACCATCTACACTAGACGGGATTCACAATACCTTCCACGTATCACAATTGAGAAAGTGTCTCGCGGATGAAACAGCAATAGTGCCTCTCGATGACATCGAGTTGAACGAGGGGTTAAACTATGTCGAAAGGCCAATAGCCATTAAAGATGTCAAGGTGAAGAATCTTCGCAACAAATCCGTTAAACAAGTGTTGGTTCAATGGCAACACCGAAAGGGATCGGAACTCATGTGGGAGGCGGAAGATGAAATGAGGAAGCACTATCTTTTTCTTTTTGGTATGTGCACGTTTAAATTGTTATGTGTCCAGGTTTTGAGGACGAAACCTCTTTTAAGGGGGGTAGACTTGTAACGCCCCAAAAATGATAACATAATAATATAAGTAAGGATAAATAATAAAGTTAACATAGTTAAGTTTATATGGCCAAAATGGTAGTTAAAGGTGGTTTTAAATATAGAATTGTATTTAGCCATTAAGTGAAGGGGGGTAAAATGCAAAAAGGGATTAAACTAAAAGTATTAAAATAAGAAAACCCACAAACACACCCACTGGTGTGCGTGGGATCGAACAAGCAGAAGAAGAAAAGGGAGAAATCCCATTTCATCAAAAATCAATCAATTGGAAAGGAAATTCAAAGCCAAATTACTGCATGAACCTTAATTCCTGATCATCTCAGCTTTCTTAACAAATGGTAAGTTGAATTTTGTGATTTGATGATGATGAAGAAAGTGGGTTTTAACCAATCTTGAAGTTATATGAAAAATTGTATGTTGTAGGATATATTAACACTATAGAACAAGAGTTATGTTAGAGATTTCCCATCTTGGTGATTAATGCTAGAAAACCCACTTGCATGATAGTATGATGATGAATGATCTAATGTGTAGTCGAAACAATAGATGTAATGCTGAATTAAGAACTATTGTGAGATGTAATATTGATAGTTAGATAGTAAGAGAAATGAAAAGATTATGTGAATTGGTTAAATTTTGATGAACAATGACAAGAAGTAGAAGAACTATGCTTGAAATACTTGTACTTTATGCTTTATTAAAGTGATGCACACTAAGTGTTTGATGAAATGCTTAAGAGAATAAATGTGTAAATTCTATAAATCTGTGACAATGTTGCCACTTGTAAATGATTGAATGAAAGTGTTGGACTAAAAGGATGAATGCGTTTAATGTAGGCGTAAAGGAAGAAGGTTCCAACACTAGGAAGTCGGAAGGCTCACAAGACCGAGGTACGATAACGTACATCTTATCTCTATTATGTTGTCATATGTATAACAATCTATATTGTATTATATTGTTATGTTGGAGTCACGAAAGTCAAATTATATGATATGTTGAAAGCAAGGTTTAGAACCGTCATAAACGGATTGGAGAGAAAGGAACATAACATGATGTAAATGCTTCATATCCGATTCTTTTAGTTGAATCGGGTATGGGAAGTTAATCATGTCTGAATAAAAGTTTACTTAACCCGTCTTATCGGGTTAGACCGTAGTCGAATGTAAAGAATGAATTCCTTCGTTATGAAGGAATCGAATGAAAGCTATGATAACCATACTAGTATCCGTTGTTAGCGGGTAAGTTAAGAAAGCAATGCTAGTCTCTATATTGAGGCGAGCGTGTAACGAACCGTCTAACGGTTGTTAATGTAATTGAAAGATGTAAGACCACGATGAAGATTATTCGGGTTATTAGTCTATTATGTTAGAGACGAATTGCTAACTTCTGTTATTTATGTTGAACGTAGGTAAATCCTCAGTTTAGGCGACTTGGCAAGTTGGAGCGAGCATACGTACACTTTATGACCATCAAGCGCTTCCGCTAGTTCGTATTGATGTTTTGGGTTAAATGTCATTTTGTACAACTTGTTAGTAGTTATACTTTTTAAACATTTGATGTTATGGTTTTTAGTTGGGTCTAGTCGAATAGGTTGTAAACTTAGTTGTTTTGAATGATGGTTAAACAGGGATATGCTCGTCTTATGGATGGGTCATGCCCAATTTTGTAAAAAAAATATATATATCAGGCATTAATGATATTAGTATGTTTTATCTTTCAAGTGTGAAAAGTTTAAACATTTCAAAAGATGATGTTTCTAGTGTCTTTGGTTGTCTTTTATGAAAAACATAAATAAGGGTCTTACAAATACAGTCTTTAAAACGAGAAGCACTCGATAAAAAAACCAGCTGGTTGTTAGGGATATATCACACAATCAACAAGAACAAACACACACACTCTAAATCTCAAGAACAAGAACACATGATTTATAGTGGTTCGATCAAGCTTGATCTACGTCCACTCTCCACAACTAGTTCTTCTTTGTATTAGGTGCTCAAAAAGTTACAGTACATGAATGAGAAGTATTTATAGGGGATACAATTAGGGTTGTTGACTTTAAGCTACAGTGACAAACAAAACCTCTGCTCTGGTTAAAACTTCACAACCCACATTTGGGTTATCTGTTGCCACAACCCAGACGAGTTATTTGGGCATCTGGGTTATCTGTTGTAGCTAAGGCATAACCCAGACGAGTTGTCTTGGCATCTGGGTTATCAGTTACTGCTGAGGCATAACCCAGACAGGTTAACTTGGTCATCTGGGTTATCACTCTAGTCAAATCCTCCACAACCCAACAATTTCCCACTTGGAGGCTTTGACGACTTCAAACTGCACTCCATGCAACTTCATACTCATAAGTACATCTGTAACCTCTTCATCTTTACTAGTTGTGGGTGGCCTTCTTCATTAATTAACCTGAAGGCCAGTTGAAGCTATGCAAAGCTTCAACTTTTCTAAGGTGACAACCTTATTCAACATATCAGCTGGATTCTCAGTTCCTTTGTTTTTCTTTAACTTCAGAGTGCCATCACTGACTTGATCTCTGATAAAGTGATATCTCAACTGTATATGTTTCATCTTCAAATGGAAGACAGGGTTCTTTGCAAGGTGTATTGCACTTTGATTGTCACAGAATAGTGCACAATCAACTTGTTCCTTGCCAAGCTCTTTGAGAAAATTCTTCAACCAAATAAGCTCTTTGTTTGCTTCAGCAACTGCCATATACTCCGCTTCTGTGGTTGATAGAGCAACACTTTTCTGAAGTTTGGACATCCAACTTACAGCAGTGCCTCCCACTATGAAGACATACCCTGTGGTGCTTTTGAATAACTCTTTACACCGACCAAGGTCAGCATCCGTGAAACCCTTCAGAATAACATCTTTCCCCTTAAACTGCAATCCCACTTTGGAAATTCCCTTTAAATATCTTAGCAGCCATTTAACTGCTTCCCAATGTTCTCTTCCTGGATTGGACATAAACCGACTAACAACTCCCACTGCATGAGCAATGTCTGGTCTCGTGCATACCATTGCATACATGAGGCTACCAACTGTAGATGCATACGGAACTTTAGCCATTTCTGCTTTGTCTTCGTCTGATTTGGGTGACTGAACTTTAGAAAGTTTAAAGTGACTTCCCAAAGGTGTGCTTCTGATCTTGGCATCTTTAAGGCTGAATCTCTCTAACACTTTCTCAATGTACTTCTCTAGAGATAGTGTCAAAGAACCATCTTTTTTGTTTCTGAAAATACTCATCCCGTGTATTTGGTTTGCAGCTCCTAAGTCTTTCATCTCAAATTCTTCAGACATTTGTTTCTTCAACTTCTTGATCTCTGACATGTCTGAACCGGCAATTAACATATCATCCACATAGAGTAGTAGAATGATATAAGAACCCTTAACCTTCTTAATGTAACAACAATGGTCTTTGCCACATCTCTTGTAACGAACTCTTCCCATGAAGTTATCAAACTTCAAGTACCATTGTCTGGGTGCTTGTTTCAGACCATACAAGCTCTTCTTCAATTTACGCACCAAGTTTTCTTTGCCTTTAACCCGAAAACCTTCTGGTTGCGTCATGTAGATGTCTTCTTCTAGGTCACCATGTAGAAAAGCTGTCTTCACATCTAGTTGCTCTAGATGCAGGCCCTCTGCTGCTACAATACTGAGAACAAGTCTGATGGTAGTCATCTTCACCACTGGAGAGAATATTTCATTGAATCAATTCCCTCATTCTGTTGAAATCCCTTGACTACTAATTTTGCCTTGAACCGTTTGGTACCATCATGTTCATCCTTGACCCTGAAAACCCATTTGTTCTGAAGAGCCTTCTTCCCAGATGGAAGCTTTCTCAAGTGCCAGGTCTTGTTCTTCTCAAGCGACTTCATTTCATCTTTCATTGCAAGCTCCCTCTGCAATGAATCTTTCAACCCCATAGCTTCAAAGTAACACTGGGGTTCACCATTTTCTGTCAAAAGTATATAGTTGTCTGATGGTGAGTACCTGTTTGGCGGTCTAGTGGCTCTAGACGACCTTCTTGGTTGAACTTGAGGTGTTTCTGGGGAGTTTGGAGTTGAAGGAGTAGCTTCTTCTTCCTCCGAATCATTACTAGAATCATCCCCTAACCTCCCACTGTCGCTTGACTCATCCCCATTTTCTGGAATGTCGACTGAAGCTTCTTTTCTTGTCTCACCACTTTCAAAGTCAACATATTCTTTTTGAACTTCTGGCCCTTTGGTGTTTCTGTCTTTGTACAATTCGTTTTCATTGAAGATGACATTTTTGCTTCTGATTACTTTCCTGCCTTCATTATCCCAAAGCCTGTAACCCATTTTTTCTGACCCATAACCAATGAATGTGCACTTCTTGGACTTTGAGTCTAACTTATCCCTGTCATTATCTTCTAACAAATCTTAAGCACTACAACCAAAGACTCTTAAGTGTTCGAGACTTACCTCATTTCCTTGCCACATTTCTTCTGGAAATTTGAAACCCAAGGGAACTAATGGAGATCGGTTGATCAAGTAGGCTGCAGTGTTAACTGCATCTGCCCAGAATGTTTTGGGCATCCCTGCATTCAACCTCATGCTTTTGCCCTCTCATTCAGTGTTCTATTCATTCTCTCAGCTACACCATTCTGCTGAGGAGTTCCAGGAACCATCTTGATCATCTTTATCCCTTTCTTGGCACAGTAGTCAGTGAACTGCTTGCTTATGTATTCACCACCATTGTCCGACTTTAAGCACTTTACCTTCAAATTAGTTTCATTTTCAACAACAGATTTCCATATCTTAAAAGCATCAAATACATCAGATTTATGTTTAAGAAAATAGACCCATACCTTGCGTGTTGAATCATCAATGAAGGTAACTGAAGGGGTAAGGTCCCAAAAACCTCATAAAAAGATTTGAGACCATACCACAAACCAACTTTTTAAACCTCTTGACCTTGCGCGGCCGCGCAACGGTCTCACAAGAGGAAGAAGAAATCAGCGATCTATAATAGCGCGCCCAAAGGAAAACATAAATCCTTGCGCCTTCTCCCATTTACAAAGGATTAAAATCCTTTACCTCCGCCTAAATATCCAGACTTGGATATTATCTCACCCAGACTTGGGATTTATTTGTCTGTCCACACAACAAGGTGTCACACCAGATCACAGCAGTAATCTTCTAGAAGGAAATACAATCGTGCACCACCCAGACGGTTATAACCGTCTGGACACGTGTCATCACCATAAGCAACTCTGAAATCACAACAAAGGCATGCAATTGGAGAGTAATCTCCACTTAATCACTTTCCACGTGGCAACTCCCCAGCCATAGATCAAACCACGATCCGTGTGCAATCACATCGGATCGAGACAACTTAACAAAGGATCAAAGAACTTAACGGAAGAAAAGATAACCGCTACGGCGTTAGCATCTTCCGTCATCTTTTCAATAACGGGTTTTCCCTCCCAAACTTCCGGTTATAAATAAGAGAACTGTTCAGGTATAAACTCAGATTACTCTCACTCCTCAAATACTTATCTTCTCCGATACCAATACTTATTCCCACGCCGGAGTCGGGTCAAGGAGAGAACCCTCTTCTCCCCTTGACGAGGCTAACGGTGTTCTTTTTTGGAGAATCACCAGAGAAGAAATTCCATTGCAACTGAATCAACCGAGAGAGAGCTAACCTTTTATGCGGATTCAAACCCCCTAACTATCTCGGTTCCGACTATTTAGTTAGTGTTTCTTCATTGGCGCCCACCGTTTTCTCAGTTTTTCTAGTTTCTATCTCGTTCGATTCAGTTCATTCCGTTTTCTGTTTTTACACATGGCAGAAAATTCGTCATCTCACCGGCAACTTGGTCCTCGACCAAACGTCGGAAACAATTTACAGCTAGAAGAATCTCCAGAACATTGGTTTAGCAGATGCCAAGCTGCTTTAAACACAATCGTTATTCAAATCGCCAGATCTGATTTGTCAAACATCAGATCTGGAAAAGAAATTAATACCTCAGTATTGGATCCACCAACACCACGTAGGGAGGACATCCAATCCAGCCAATATAGCAGTTATCAAAAACAAATACACATGATTCAGGGAGGTCCATCACGAAGACCAAATAAACGAAACTATGACCAACATTTGAGAGAACAGCAAGTAGTGTTCCCCGTTGTTCCTGGGGGCCCTCAGGAAGAACGACCAGTGATTATCACTGGTATTTTCGGTCATTACCGAACTGACTATATGTTCATAGATCCAGGAAGCTCGATGGACATCATATACGAACAGTGCTTTAAACAACTCGATCCAGAAGATAAAGCACGTTTAGAGCCGGTCGATTTTCCTCTCACCGGATTCTGTAATGAAGCTGTATTCCCATTAGGGCAAATTGTTTTCCCGGTGACCTTATCCGATGGCGAGCACTCATGAACAGTTACAGTCAATTTCATGGTCATGCCGGCAACATCACGTCATGATGTCTTGCTCGGGAGAAGGTCACAAAGGGAATTTAGCATGATCACTTCCATTCCACACGCTGCTTGCGGATTTCCGACAGAAACTGGAGTCGCAATACTCTATTCAAGAAAAGAAGTCATGTTCGTAGACGACGAACCACCAGCAAAGGTAGTCAAACCTTCGGCACCAAATGAACCAGAGAAATGGGTTCTAAACAACGAGTACCCAGAGCAGACCATTCTGCTAGGACCAGCCATTTCACCAGCAACACGCATACAACTAAAAGAATTATTGTCTAACAACAAAGATATATTTGCCTGGTGCCCAGCAGACATGACTGGAGTCCCACGCGACATCGCGCAACATTGTCTAAACATCAAGCCATCAGTAGAACCTGTTGCTCAGGGGAGGCGCAGTTTCAGTGAAGAAAAGGCGAAAGCAATGGACGAGCAAGTAGCAGAGTTACTTAATGCGGGAATCTTGCGCGAAGTAAAATACCATACATGGGTAGCCAACCCAGTGATGGTACAAAAACATAGCGGCGGGTGGAGAATGTGCGTCGACTTCAAAGACCTGAATAAAGCATGCCCAAAAGATTGTTATGCGCTTCCAGAGATAGACAAGAAAGTCGACTCTCTAGCATCATTCAGATGGAAATGTTTTCTTGACTGTTACAAGGGTTATCATCAGGTCCAGATGAAAGAAGAAGACGAAGACAAAACGGCGTTCCGCACAGATAAAGGCATTTTCTGTTATACCAAAATGCCGTTCGGCCTGCGCAACGCAGGCGCAACTTATCAACGCCTAATGGACACAATTTTCAAAGATGACATTGGCAAGACTGTCGAGGTATACATGGATGACCTCGTCATCATGAGCCATGAGGAAGGCACAATGCTTGATAATATTCAGCGCACATTCGACTCCTTGCGCAGCGTGAGCCTAAAACTCAACCCAACTAAATGCTCCTTCGGCATGGAAGAAGGAAACTTTTTGGGATCATCGTCACAAAAGATGGTTTTAAAGTAAATCCAGAAAAGGTGCAGGCTATTCAGCTAATGCCGTCACCCGCAACAGTTAAAGAAATGCAAAGGCTCGCTGGATGCTTAGCGGCTTTAAACAGATTTTTGGCTAATCACGCAGCAAAGTCTTATCCATTCATCAGTACGCTACGAAACTGCGCAAAGAAAACTGACTTTCAGTGGAAGCGGAAACCGCATTCAAACAAATGAAAGAATGTTTAATTCAGTTACCAACATTGACAGCACCAAAAGAAAAAGAGCCACTAATTTTATATCTATCTGCCGGGGAAGTAGCGGTCGGTGCTGTATTGATGGTAGAACGCGAGAACATCCAAACTCCAATCTATTACATCAGCAAAATGCTTACCGGCCCAGAAACTCGGTACTCAATGATAGAAAAGCTAGTCCTAGCACTAGTGCATGCATCCCGACGTCTACGCATGTATTTTTCGGGTCACGTTATCACAGTTCTTACCAATTACCACCTAGGCCAGATCTTATCCAAACCCGACATAGCGGGACGACTGGCCAAATGGGCAATTGAACTGGGAGGTTACAACATTTTTTACAGACCAAGACCCGCAATCAAAGGGCAAGTGTTAGCAGACTTCGCCACTGAAGTTCCTATCGATAAAATACAAGAATGTGAGGCAATCCAGAAACCAACACCTGTTTTCGACGATAGAGTCTGGACCTTACACACAGATGGTGCTTCCAATGACGATGGAGCAGGAGCAGGTCTCCGATTAATCAGCCCAGACAACCACGAGCTCACGTATGCTATACGATTAGATTTCAAAAGTACGAATAATGAAGCCGAATATGAAGCCTTCTTGGCAGGTCTTCGTTTAGCATTGAAAATGGGGGCAAGAAATCTTGAAGCTAACGTCGATTCAAAACTGGTAGCCGAGCAAGTTAATGGCAATTACGATGCAAAAGAAGCTATGGCATTGTATCTCGAACAAGTGCGGATGTTAATCAGCCAATTTCAAACATTCAAAGTTAATCACATAAACAGAAGCGAGAACAAACATGCTGACGCGCTAAGCAAGTTAGCTGCTACCAGCTTTCAGCACTTAGCAAAGGAAGTACGCATAGAGGTATTATCCAACCCTTCCATTCATCTCAAGCAAGTAAACGTTATAGAAATGGGAGATCCATCTTGGATGTCTCCGATTATCTTATACCTTCAACACGGAAAGCTACCGGAAGGAAAGGCAGAAGCTCGGAAAATACAACACAAGGCAGTAAATTACGAAATGACCGATGGCGTCCTCTACCGGAAATCATTCATGGGCCCATTACTACGCTGTGTCGATAAAACAGACGCCCAGTACCTTGTCAGAGAAATCCACGAAGGATTATGCGGGATACACGCGGGACCGCGCATGGTCGTGGCAAAAATAATGAGCGCTGGATACTACTGGCCAGGAATGCACATGAGCGCAGTCGACCTGTTAAGAAGATGCGAGGCATGTCAACGCCACGCACCAAAGACACTCCGACCTAAAAATCCACTAATTCATGTTACTTCCGCCTGGCCATTCCAACAGTGGGGCATCGATCTTGTCGGTCCATTTCCTGACGCGCCAAGTGCGGTAAAGTTCATCATCGTCGCGGTGGATTACTTCACAAAATGGGTGGAGGCTAAAGCTTTGGCCTCAACAACAGCAATGGTAATCCGCAAATTTATATGGGAACATATCATTTGCAGATTCGGATTACCATTGCGCATTATTTCCGACAATGGTACAAACTTCGCCGCAGAAGATCTTCAAAAATGGTTTAAAGAAATGAAGATCGAGCATAACTTCGCCTCCGTTGCGCATGATAGCCATGGAAACTCAGAACAACGAACAAGAGCGAAGAATGGATTTGGATCTTTTGGAAGAAAGGCGCGAGAACGCCGCGATAACAGAAGCAAGGTACAAATCCAACCTCGAGAAGTATTACAATGCGCGCGTCCGCGTTTGCACATTTGTCCCCGGCGATTTCGTATTGCGCGACAATGAGGCGTCAAACGCTGAAAAGCAGGGCAAATTAGCGCCAAGATGGGAAGGACCATACGTCATTAACGAGGTCTTAGGCAAAGGGGCATACACCCTAAAAAGGATCGATGGGACCCTCGTCCCCCGCACCTGGAACGCACAACAGTTGCGCAGGTGTTACATATGAACTAAGTCTTCAGAAGCGGAAAGAATATACAGGCAATGTCTTTCTTTATTATGTCTTGTATCACAAAGCCTTGCGCTCTTATCAATACAAACATCATTCCTACTTATATGGTTTATTACAAATTGCATGTAATTTCTTGGGTTCGCGCGAAAACAATATGGTCAAACATTGTATACCTCATGAACAGTCTAGAAACAAGGCAAGCTGCTACGCCTTTTAGACAAATGTTCAAACATGAGCACAATACCATCTCTCATTCGCCTTACCTATCCAAAAGCAATTAAAAACATGCAACATATTGTAATTCAAACACGTATGAAGTAAAAACATTATCGATATATCACCAAGTGTAACAAAACACTTCAGGAACAAGATCATGACAATGATCTTCACAATTTTAGTTCCAGAAACTAAAATATTCAAACAAAAAACCTTGCTTCTGCAAGATAGCAAGATGATCAAACAACAGACATTAACACCGATCACACCCGTGATCTTCAAAAGATGAGTTTATACTAACAGACTTGTATATACAATCAAAAGAAGGGATGAAACAACTCCCAAACCTAACCAACCATAGGTTCATCTTCACCCATGTTCACCGAAGGTTTTTTCCGACGACGGCGGTACACCAACTCACATGTACTCGGACGGAGAGTCGGAAAACGAGCCATCAGTCCATCGGCATCCAACACAACACCACTGGCATCAGCAACCCTATCTGGCCGGAAAATTTTATCATCAGCACCGGCAATCAGGGAAGGGCCAACAACAACAGCATTTTCTTCCCCGGTAAACATCAACGGCGAAGAGTTAGCAAGAAGGAGTAAGGCTTCAACAGCATCACGGACCTCTAAGATGTCTGAAAGTCGACGGGAGCGAACGGAACTTTTTCCTTTCATCTTTTCCGAAATAAAGCAAGTATACACCCATCACATGTATATATAAAGGAGCGATACCCCAGAAAAAGACAAAACTTGACCACCATGATTAATGGTCAGAAAACATCACATCTAAGCGGCGCTACAGGAACTAGGGTCATATCCCCATTAATGAAGACTGACAAAGCGCCATTACGTATCTCAATGTAAGAAATCAAAGCTCTCACAAATCTGAATTTTTTATAAAATGACGTCATCAGACGTTAGATCATGATTACAAAATCCAGCTTCTAGAAAGCAAAATCACCTTTTTAAAATATATCACGAATCTTCCCATACAAGCCACCTAAATTCCCGCCAAAACTCTTTCTCTCATAAGTCTAGTGCTCCGCTTACTTGCATAAGAGCAACACTAGACTGGGGGGACTTGAAGGGGTAAGGTCCCAAAAACCTCATAAAAAGATTTGAGACCATACCACAAACCAACTTTTTAAACCTCTTGACCTTGCGCGGCCGCGCAACGTTCTCACAAGAGGAAGAAGAAATCAGCGATCTATAATAGCGCGCCCAAAGGAAAACATAAATCCTTGCGCCTTCTCCCATTTACAAAGGATTAAAATCCTTTACCTCCGCCTAAATATCCAGACTTGGATATTATCTCACCCAGACTTGGGATTTATTTGTCTGTCCACACAACAAGGTGTCACACCAGATCACAGCAGTAATCTTCTAGAAGGAAATACAATCGTGCACCACCCAGACGGTTATAACCGTCTGGACACGTGTCATCACCATAAGCAACTCTGAAATCACAACAAAGGCATGCAATTGGAGAGTAATCTCCACTTAATCACTTTCCACGTGGTAACTCCCCAGCCATAGATCAAACCACGATCCGTGTGCAATCACATCGGATCGAGACAACTTAACAAAGGATCAAAGAACTTAACGGAAGAAAAGTAACCGCTACGGTGTTAGCATCTTCCGTCATCTTTTCAATAACGGGTTTTCCCTCCCAAACTTCCGGTTATAAATAAGAGAACTGTTCAGGTATAAACTCAGATTACTCTCACTCCTCAAATACTTATCTTCTCCGATACCAATACTTATTCCCACGCCGGAGTCGGGTCAAGGAGAGAACCCTCTTCTCCCCTTGACGAGGCTAACGGTGTTCTTTTTTGCAGAATCACCGGAGAAGAAATTCCATTGCAACTGAATCAACCGAGAGAGAGCTAACCTTTTATGCGGATTCAAACCCCCTAACTATCTCGGTTCCGACTATTTAGTTAGTGTTTCTTCATTTGAAGGGGTAAGGTCCCAAAAACCTCATAAAAAGATTTGAGACCATACCACAAACCAACTTTTTAAACCTCTTGACCTTGCGCGGCCGCGCAACGGTCTCACAAGAGGAAGAAGAAATCAGCGATCTATAATAGCGCGCCCAAAGGAAAACATAAATCCTTGTGCCTTCTCCCATTTACAAAGGATTAAAATCCTTTACCTCCGCCTAAATCTCCAGACTTGGATATTATCTCACCCAGACTTGGGATTTATTTGTCTGTCCACACAACAAGGTGTCACACCAGATCACAGCAGTAATCTTCTAGAAGGAAATACAATCGTGCACCACCCAGACGGTTATAACCGTCTGGACACGTGTCATCACCATAAGCAACTCTGAAATCACAACAAAGGCATGCAATTGGAGAGTAATCTCCACTTAATCACTTTCCACGTGGCAACTCCCCAGCCATAGATCAAACCACGATCCGTGTGCAATCACATCGGATCGAGACAACTTAACAAAGGATCAAAGAACTTAACGGAAGAAAAGATAACCGCTACGGCGTTAGCATCTTCCGTCATCTTTTCAATAACGGGTTTTCCCTCCCAAACTTCCGGTTATAAATAAGAGAACTGTTCAGGTATAAACTCAGATTACTCTCACTCCTCAAATACTTATCTTCTCCGATACCAATACTTATTCCCACGCCGGAGTCGGGTCAAGGAGAGAACCCTCTTCTCCCCTTGACGAGGCTAACGGTGTTCTTTTTTGCAGAATCACCAGAGAAGAAATTCCATTGCAACTGAATCAACCGAGAGAGAGCTAACCTTTTATGCGGATTCAAACCCCCTAACTATCTCGGTTCCGACTATTTAGTTAGTGTTTCTTCATTGGCGCCCACCGTTTTCTCAGTTTTTCTAGTTTCTATCTCGTTCGATTCAGTTCATTCCGTTTTCTGTTTTTACACATGGCAGAAAATTCGTCATCTCACCGGCAACTTGGTCCTCGACCAAACGTCGGAAACAATTTACAGCTAGAAGAATCTCCAGAACATTGGTTTAGCAGATGCCAAGCTGCTTTAAACACAATCGTTATTCAAATCGCCAGATCTGATTTGTCAAACATCAGATCTGGAAAAGAAATTAATACCTCAGTATTGGATCCACCAACACCACGTAGGGAGGACATCCAATCCAGCCAATATAGCAGTTATCAAAAACAAATACACATGATTCAGGGAGGTCCATCACGAAGACCAAATAAACGAAACTATGACCAACATTTGAGAGAACATCAAGTAGTGTTCCCCGTTGTTCCTGGGGGCCCTCAGGAAGAACGACCAGTGATTATCACTGGTATTTTCGGTCATTACCGAACTGACTATATGTTCATAGATCCAGGAAGCTCGATGGACATCATATACGAACAGTGCTTTAAACAACTCGATCCAGAAGATAAAGCACGTTTAGAGCCGGTCGATTTTCCTCTCACCGGATTCTGTAATGAAGCTGTATTCCCATTAGGGCAAATTGTTTTCCCGGTGACCTTATCCGATGGCGAGCACTCACGAACAGTTACAGTCAATTTCATGGTCATGCTGGCAACATCACGTCATGATGTCTTGCTCGGGAGAAGGTCACAAAGGGAATTTAGCATGATCACTTCCATTCCACACGCTGCTTGCGGATTTCCGACAGAAACTGGAGTCGCAATACTCTATTCAAGAAAAGAAGTCATGTTCGTAGACGACGAACCACCAGCAAAGGTAGTCAAACCTTCGGCACCAAATGAACCAGAGAAATGGGTTCTAAACAACGAGTACCCAGAGCAGACCATTCTGCTAGGACCAGCCATTTCACCAGCAACACGCATACAACTAAAAGAATTATTGTCTAACAACAAAGATATATTTGCCTGGTGCCCAGCAGACATGACTGGAGTCCCACGCGACATCGCGCAACATTGTCTAAACATCAAGCCATCAGTAGAACCTGTTACTCAGGGGAGGCGCAGTTTCAGTGAAGAAAAGGCGAAAGCAATGGACGAGCAAGTAGCAGAGTTACTTAATGCGGGAATCTTGCGCGAAGTAAAATACCATACATGGGTAGCCAACCCAGTGATGGTACAAAAACATAGCGGCGGGTGGAGAATGTGCGTCGACTTCAAAGACCTGAATAAAGCATGCCCAAAAGATTGTTATGCGCTTCCAGAGATAGACAAGAAAGTCGACTCTCTAGCATCATTCAGATGGAAATGTTTTCTTGACTGTTACAAGGGTTATCATCAGGTCCAGATGAAAGAAGAAGACGAAGACAAAACGGCGTTCCGCACAGATAAAGGCATTTTCTGTTATACCAAAATGTCGTTCGGCCTGCGCAACGCAGGCGCAACTTATCAACGCCTAATGGACACAATTTTCAAAGATGACATTGGCAAGACTATCGAGGTATACATGGATGACCTCGTCATCATGAGCCATGAGGAAGGCACAATGCTTGATAATATTCAGCGCACATTCGACTCCTTGCGCAGCGTGAGCCTAAAACTCAACCCAACTAAATGCTCCTTCGGCATGGAAGAAGGAAAATTTTTGGGATTCATCGTCACAAAAGATGGTTTTAAAGTAAATCCAGAAAAGGTGCAGGCTATTCAGCTAATGCCGTCACCCGCAACAGTTAAAGAAATGCAAAGGCTCGCTGGACGCTTAGCGGCTTTAAACAGATTTTTGGCTAATCACGCAGCAAAGTCTTATCCATTCATCAGTACGCTACGAAACTGCGCAAAGAAAACTGACTTTCAGTGGACATCTGAAGCGGAAACCGCATTCAAACAAATGAAGGAATGTTTAATTCAGTTACCAACATTGACAGCACCAAAAGAAAAAGAGCCACTAATTTTATATCTATCTGCCGCGGAAGTAGCGGTCGGTGCTGTATTGATGGTAGAACGCGAGAACATCCAAACTCCAATCTATTACATCAGCAAAATGCTTACCGGCCCAGAAACTCGGTACTCAATGATAGAAAAGCTAGTCCTAGCACTAGTACATGCATCCCGACGTCTACGCAGGTATTTTTCGGGTCACGTTATCACAGTTCTTACCAATTACCACCTAGGCCAGATCTTATCCAAACCCGACATAGCGGGACGACTGGCCAAATGGGCAATTGAACTGGGAGGTTACAACATTTTTTACAGACCAAGACCCGCAATCAAAGGGCAAGTGTTAGCAGACTTCACCACTGAAGTTCCTATCGATAAAATACAAGAATGTGAGGCAATCCAGAACCCAACACCTGTTTTCGACGATAGAGTTTGGACCTTACACACAGATGGTGCTTCCAATGACGATGGAGCAGGAGCAGGTCTCCGATTAATCAGCCCAGACAACCACGAGCTCACGTATGCTATACGATTAGATTTCAAAAGTACGAATAATGAAGCCGAATATGAAGCCTTCTTGGCAGGTCTTCGTTTAGCATTGAAAATGGGGGCAAGAAATCTTGAAGCTAACGTCGATTCAAAACTGTAGTCGAGCAAGTTAATGGCAATTACGATGCAAAAGAAGCTATGGCATTGTACCTCGAACAAGCGCGGATGTTAATAAGCCAATTTCAAACATTCAAAGTTAATCACATAAACAGAAGCGAGAACAAACATGCTGACGCGCTAAGCAAGTTAGCTGCTACCAGCTTTCAGCACTTAGCAAAGGAAGTACGCATAGAGGTATTATCCAACCCTTCCATTCATCTCAAGCAAGTAAACGTTATAGAAATGGGAGATCCATCTTGGATGTCTCCGATTATCTTGTACCTTCAACACGGAAAGCTACCGGAAGGAAAGGCAGAAGCTCGGAAAATACAACACAAGGCAGTAAATTACGAAATGGCCGATGGCGTCCTCTACCGGAAATCATTCATGGGCCCATTACTACGATGTGTCGATAAAACAGACGCCCAGTACCTTGTCAGAGAAATCCACGAAGGATTATGCGGGATACACGCGGGACCGCGCATGGTCGTGGCAAAAATAATGAGCGCTGGATACTACTGGCCAGGAATGCACATGGGCGCAGTCGACCTGTTAAGAAGATGCGAGGCATGTCAACGCCACGCACCAAAGACACTCCGACCTAAAAATCCACTAATTCCTGTTACTTACGCCTGGCCATTCCAACAGTGGGGCATCGATCTTGTCGGTCCATTTCCTGACGCGCCAGGTGCGGTAAAGTTCATCATCGTCGCGGTGGATTACTTCACAAAATGGGTGGAGGCTAAAGCTTTGGCCTCAACAACAGCAATGGTAATCCGCAAATTTATATGGGAACATATCATTTGCAGATTCGGATTACCATTGCGCATTATTTCCGACAATGGTACAAACTTCGCCGCAGAAGATCTTCAAAAATGGTTTAAAGAAATGAAGATCGAGCATAACTTCGCCTCCGTTGCGCATCCCCAAGCGAATGGACAGGTAGAAAGTGTAAACAAACAGATCGTTGACGGCATAAAAGCGCGACTCGGGACAGCGCGCAGAGGGTGGGTTGACGAACTTCCCAGCATCCTCTGGGCGCATCGAACAATGCCAAAGACTAGCACCGGTGAGACTCCGTTCAGTTTAGTCTATGGATCTGAGGCCGTCATTCCAGTCGAGATAGGTTTACCATCACCGCGCATGATAGCCATGGAAACTCAGAACAACGAACAAGAGCGAAAAATGGATTTGGATCTTTTGGAAGAAAGGCGCGAGAACGCTGCGATAACAGAAGCAAGGTACAAATCCAAGCTCGAGAAGTATTACAATGCGCGCGTCCGCGTTTGCACATTTGTCCCCGGCGATTTCGTATTGCGCGACAATGAGGCGTCAAACGCTGAAAAGCAGGGCAAATTAGCGCCTAGATGGGAAGGACCATACGTCATTAACGAGGTCTTAGGCAAAGGGGCATACACCCTAAAAAGGATCGATGGGACCCTCGTCCCCCGCACCTGGAACGCACAACAGTTGCGCAGGTGTTACATATGAACTAAGTCTTCAGAAGCGGAAAGAATATACAGGCAATGTCTTTCTTTATTATGTCTTGTATCACAAAGCCTTGCGCTCTTATCAATACAAACATCATTCCTACTTATATGGTTTATTACAAATTGCATGTAATTTCTTGGGTTCGCGCGAAAACAATATGGTCAAACATTGTATACCTCATGAACAGTCTAAAAACAAGGCAAGCTGCTACGCCTTTTAGACAAACGTTCAAACATGAGCACAATACCATCTCTCATTCGCCTTACCTATCCAAAAGCAATTAAAAACATGCAACATATTGTAATTCAAACACGTATGAAGTAAAAACATTATCGATATATCACCAAGTGTAACAAAACACTTCAGGAACAAGATCATGACAATGATCTTCACAATTTTAGTTCTAGAAACTAAAATATTCAAACAAAAAACCTTGCTTCTGCAAGATAGCAAGATGATCAAACAACAGACATTAACACCGATCACACCCGTGATCTTCAAAAGATGAGTTTATACTAACAGACTTGTATATACAATCAAAAGAAGGGATGAAACAACTCCCAAACCTAACCAACCATAGGTTCATCTTCACCCATGTTCACCGAAGGTTTTTTCCGACGACGGCGGTACACCAACTCACATGTACTCGGACGGAGAGTCGGAAAACGAGCCATCAGTCCATCGGCATCCAACACAACACCACTGGCATCAGCAACCCTATCTGGCCGGAAAATTTTATCATCAGCACCGGCAATCAGGGAAGGGCCAACAACAACAGCATTTTCTTCCCCGGTAAACATCAACGGCGAAGAGTTAGCAAGAAGGAGTAAGGCTTCAACAGCATCACGGACCTCTAAGATGTCTGAAAGTCGACGGGAGCGAACGGAACTTTTTCCTTTCATCTTTTCCGAAATAAAGCAAGTATACACCCATCACATGTACATATAAAGGAGCGATACCCCAGAAAAAGACAAAACTTGACCACCATGATTAATGGTCAGAAAACATCACAACTAAGCGGCGCTACAGGAACTAGGGTCATATCCCCATTAATGAAGACTAACAAAGCGCCATTACGTATCTCAATGTAAGAAATCAAAGCTCTCACAAATCTGAATTTTTTATAAAATGACGTCATCAGACGTTAGATCATGATTACAAAATCCAGCTTCTAGAAAGCAAAATCACCTTTTTAAAATATATCACGAATCTTCCCATACAAGCCACCTAAATTCCCGCCAAAACTCTTTCTCTCATAAGTCTAGTGCTCCGCTTACTTGCATAAGAGCAACACTAGACTGGGGGGACTTGAAGGGGTAAGGTCCCAAAAACCTCATAAAAAGATTTGAGACCATACCACAAACCAACTTTTTAAACCTCTTGACCTTGCGCGGCCGCGCAACGGTCTCACAAGAGGAAGAAGAAATCAGCGATCTATAATAGCGCGCCCAAAGGAAAACATAAATCCTTGCGCCTTCTCCCATTTACAAAGGATTAAAATCCTTTACCTCCGCCTAAATATCCAGACTTGGATATTATCTCACCCAGACTTGGGATTTATTTGTCTGTGTCCACACAACAAGGTGTCACACCAGATTACAGCAGTAATCTTCTAGAAGGAAATACAATCGTGCACCACCCAGACGGTTATAACCGTCTGGACACGTGTCATCACCATAAGCAACTCTGAAATCACAACAAAGGCATGCAATTGGAGAGTAATCTCCACTTAATCACTTTCCACGTGGCAACTCCCCAGCCATAGATCAAACCACGATCCGTGTGCAATCACATCGGATCGAGACAACTTAACAAAGGATCAAAGAACTTAACGGAAGAAAAGATAACCGCTACGGCGTTAGCATCTTCCGTCATCTTTTCAATAACAGGTTTTCCCTCCCAAACTCCCGGTTATAAATAAGAGAACTGTTCAGGTATAAAGGCAGATTACTCTCACTCCTCAAATACTTATCTTCTCCGATACCAATACAAATTCTCACGCCGGAGTCGGGTCAAGGAGAGAACCCTCTTCTCCCCTTGACGAGGCTAACGGTGTTCTTTTTTGCAGAATCACCGGAGAAAGAATTCCATTGCAACTGAATCAACCGAGAGAGAGCTAACCTTTTATGCGGATTCAAACCCCCTAACTATCTCGGTTCCGACTATTTAGTTAGTGTTTCTTCATTGGCGCCCACCGTTTTCTCAGTTTTTCTAGTTTCTATCTCGTTCGATTCAGTTCATTCCGTTTTCTGTTTTTACACATGGCAGAAAATTCGTCATCTCACCGGCAACTTGGTCCTCGACCAAACGTCGGAAACAATTTACAGCTAGAAGAATCTCCAGAACATTGGTTTAGCAGATGCCAAGCTGCTTTAAACACAATCGTTATTCAAATCGCCAGATCTGATTTGTCAAACATCAGATCTGGAAAAGAAATTAATACCTCAGTATTGGATCCACCAACACCACGTAGGGAGGACATCCAATCCAGCCAATATAGCAGTTATCAAAAACAAATACACATGATTCAAGGAGGTCCATCACGAAGACCAAATAAACGAAACTATGACCAACATTTGAGAGAACAGCAAGTAGTGTTCCCCGTTGTTCCTGGGGGCCCTCAGGAAGAACGACCAGTGATTATCACTGGTATTTTCGGTCATTACCGAACTGACTATATGTTCATAGATCCAGGAAGCTCGATGGACATCATATACGAACAGTGCTTTAAACAACTCGATCCAGAAGATAAAGCACGTTTAGAGCCGGTCGATTTTCCTCTCACCGGATTCTGTAATGAAGCTGTATTCCCATTAGGGCAAATTGTTTTCCCGGTGACCTTATCCGATGGCGAGCACTCACGAACAGTTACAGTCAATTTCATGGTCATGCTGGCAACATCACGTCATGATGTCTTGCTCGGGAGAAGGTCACAAAGGGAATTTAGCATGATCACTTCCATTCCACACGCTGCTTGCGGATTTCCGACAGAAACTGGAGTCGCAATACTCTATTCAAGAAAAGAAGTCATGTTCGTAGACGACGAACCACCAGCAAAGGTAGTCAAACCTTCGGCACCAAATGAACCAGAGAAATGGGTTCTAAACAACGAGTACCCAGAGCAGACCATTCTGCTAGGACCAGCCATTTCACCAGCAACACGCATACAACTAAAAGAATTATTGTCTAACAACAAAGATATATTTGCCTGGTGCCCAGCAGACATGACTGGAGTCCCACGCGACATCGCGCAACATTGTCTAAACATCAAGCCATCAGTAGAACCTGTTGCTCAGGGGAGGCGCAGTTTCAGTGAAGAAAAGGCGAAAGCAATGGACGAGCAAGTAGCAGAGTTACTTAATGCGGGAATCTTGCGCGAAGTAAAATACCATACATGGGTAGCCAACCCAGTGATGGTACAAAAACATAGCGGCGGGTGGAGAATGTGCGTCGACTTCAAAGACCTGAATAAAGCATGCCCAAAAGATTGTTATGCGCTTCCAGAGATAGACAAGAAAGTCGACTCTCTAGCATCATTCAGATGGAAATGTTTTCTTGACTGTTACAAGGGTTATCATCAGGTCCAGATGAAAGAAGAAGACGAAGACAAAACGGCGTTCCGCACAGATAAAGGCATTTTCTGTTATACCAAAATGCCGTTCGGCCTGCGCAACGCAGGCGCAACTTATCAACGCCTAATGGACACAATTTTCAAAGATGACATTGGCAAGACTATCGAGGTATACATGGATGACCTCGTCATCATGAGCCATGAGGAAGGCACAATGCTTGATAATATTCAGCGCACATTCGACTCCTTGCGCAGCGTGAGCCTAAAACTCAACCCAACTAAATGCTCCTTCGGCATGGAAGAAGGAAAATTTTTGGGATTCATCGTCACAAAAGATGGTTTTAAAGTAAATCCAGAAAAGGTGCAGGCTATTCAGCTAATGCCGTCACCCGCAACAGTTAAAGAAATGCAAAGGCTCGCTGGACGCTTAGCGGCTTTAAACAGATTTTTGGCTAATCACGCAGCAAAGTCTTATCCATTCATCAGTACGCTACGAAACTGCGCAAAGAAAACTGACTTTCAGTGGACATCTGAAGCGGAAACCGCATTCAAACAAATGAAGGAATGTTTAATTCAGTTACCAACATTGACAGCACCAAAAGAAAAAGAGCCACTAATTTTATATCTATCTGCCGCGGAAGTAGCGGTCGGTGCTGTATTGATGGTAGAACGCGAGAACATCCAAACTCCAATCTATTACATCAGCAAAATGCTTACCGGCCCAGAAACTCGGTACTCAATGATAGAAAAGCTAGTCCTAGCACTAGTACATGCATCCCGACGTCTATGCAGGTATTTTTCGGGTCACGTTATCACAGTTCTTACCAATTACCACCTAGGCCAGATCTTATCCAAACCCGACATAGCGGGACGACTGGCCAAATGGGCAATTGAACTGGGAGGTTACAACATTTTTTACAGACCAAGACCCGCAATCAAAGGGCAAGTGTTAGCAGACTTCACCACTGAAGTTCCTATCGATAAAATACAAGAATGTGAGGCAATCCAGAACCCAACACCTGTTTTCGACGATAGAGTTTGGACCTTACACACAGATGGTGCTTCCAATGACGATGGAGCAGGAGCAGGTCTCCGATTAATCAGCCCAGACAACCACGAGCTCACGTATGCTATACGATTAGATTTCAAAAGTACGAATAATGAAGCCGAATATGAAGCCTTCTTGGCAGGTCTTCGTTTAGCATTGAAAATGGGGGCAAGAAATCTTGAAGCTAACGTCGATTCAAAACTGTAGTCGAGCAAGTTAATGGCAATTACGATGCAAAAGAAGCTATGGCATTGTACCTCGAACAAGCGCGGATGTTAATAAGCCAATTTCAAACATTCAAAGTTAATCACATAAACAGAAGCGAGAACAAACATGCTGACGCGCTAAGCAAGTTAGCTGCTACCAGCTTTCAGCACTTAGCAAAGGAAGTACGCATAGAGGTATTATCCAACCCTTCCATTCATCTCAAGCAAGTAAACGTTATAGAAATGGGAGATCCATCTTGGATGTCTCCGATTATCTTGTACCTTCAACACGGAAAGCTACCGGAAGGAAAGGCAGAAGCTCGGAAAATACAACACAAGGCAGTAAATTACGAAATGGCCGATGGCGTCCTCTACCGGAAATCATTCATGGGCCCATTACTACGATGTGTCGATAAAACAGACGCCCAGTACCTTGTCAGAGAAATCCACGAAGGATTATGCGGGATACACGCGGGACCGCGCATGGTCGTGGCAAAAATAATGAGCGCTGGATACTACTGGCCAGGAATGCACATGGGCGCAGTCGACCTGTTAAGAAGATGCGAGGCATGTCAACGCCACGCACCAAAGACACTCCGACCTAAAAATCCACTAATTCCTGTTACTTACGCCTGGCCATTCCAACAGTGGGGCATCGATCTTGTCGGTCCATTTCCTGACGCGCCAGGTGCGGTAAAGTT
Organism: Helianthus tuberosus; assembly: GCA_030545235.1. Lineage (NCBI taxonomy): Eukaryota > Viridiplantae > Streptophyta > Magnoliopsida > Asterales > Asteraceae > Helianthus > Helianthus tuberosus. Next base: position 38,008,635 of record CM060379.1, on the reverse strand, counting down.
CATCATCGTCGCGGTGGATTACTTCACAAAATGGGTGGAGGCTAAAGCTTTGGCCTCAACAACAGCAATGGTAATCCGCAAATTTATATGGGAACATATCATTTGCAGATTCGGATTACCATTGCGCATTATTTCCGACAATGGTACAAACTTCGCCGCAGAAGATCTTCAAAAATGGTTTAAAGAAATGAAGATCGAGCATAACTTCGCCTCCGTTGCGCATCCCCAAGCGAATGGACAGGTAGAAAGTGTAAACAAACAGATCGTTGACGGCATAAAAGCGCGACTCGGGACAGCGCGCAGAGGGTGGGTTGACGAACTTCCCAGCATCCTCTGGGCGCATCGAACAATGCCAAAGACTAGCACCGGTGAGACTCCGTTCAGTTTAGTCTATGGATCTGAGGCCGTCATTCCAGTCGAGATAGGTTTACCATCACCGCGCATGATAGCCATGGAAACTCAGAACAACGAACAAGAGCGAAAAATGGATTTGGATCTTTTGGAAGAAAGGCGCGAGAACGCTGCGATAACAGAAGCAAGGTACAAATCCAAGCTCGAGAAGTATTACAATGCGCGCGTCCGCGTTTGCACATTTGTCCCCGGCGATTTCGTATTGCGCGACAATGAGGCGTCAAACGCTGAAAAGCAGGGCAAATTAGCGCCTAGATGGGAAGGACCATACGTCATTAACGAGGTCTTAGGCAAAGGGGCATACACCCTAAAAAGGATCGATGGGACCCTCGTCCCCCGCACCTGGAACGCACAACAGTTGCGCAGGTGTTACATATGAACTAAGTCTTCAGAAGCGGAAAGAATATACAGGCAATGTCTTTCTTTATTATGTCTTGTATCACAAAGCCTTGCGCTCTTATCAATACAAACATCATTCCTACTTATATGGTTTATTACAAATTGCATGTAATTTCTTGGGTTCGCGCGAAAACAATATGGTCAAACATTGTATACCTCATGAACAGTCTAAAAACAAGGCAAGCTGCTACGCCTTTTAGACAAACGTTCAAACATGAGCACAATACCATCTCTCATTCGCCTTACCTATCCAAAAGCAATTAAAAACATGCAACATATTGTAATTCAAACACGTATGAAGTAAAAACATTATCGATATATCACCAAGTGTAACAAAACACTTCAGGAACAAGATCATGACAATGATCTTCACAATTTTAGTTCTAGAAACTAAAATATTCAAACAAAAAACCTTGCTTCTGCAAGATAGCAAGATGATCAAACAACAGACATTAACACCGATCACACCCGTGATCTTCAAAAGATGAGTTTATACTAACAGACTTGTATATACAATCAAAAGAAGGGATGAAACAACTCCCAAACCTAACCAACCATAGGTTCATCTTCACCCATGTTCACCGAAGGTTTTTTCCGACGACGGCGGTACACCAACTCACATGTACTCGGACGGAGAGTCGGAAAACGAGCCATCAGTCCATCGGCATCCAACACAACACCACTGGCATCAGCAACCCTATCTGGCCGGAAAATTTTATCATCAGCACCGGCAATCAGGGAAGGGCCAACAACAACAGCATTTTCTTCCCCGGTAAACATCAACGGCGAAGAGTTAGCAAGAAGGAGTAAGGCTTCAACAGCATCACGGACCTCTAAGATGTCTGAAAGTCGACGGGAGCGAACGGAACTTTTTCCTTTCATCTTTTCCGAAATAAAGCAAGTATACACCCATCACATGTACATATAAAGGAGCGATACCCCAGAAAAAGACAAAACTTGACCACCATGATTAATGGTCAGAAAACATCACAACTAAGCGGCGCTACAGGAACTAGGGTCATATCCCCATTAATGAAGACTAACAAAGCGCCATTACGTATCTCAATGTAAGAAATCAAAGCTCTCACAAATCTGAATTTTTTATAAAATGACGTCATCAGACGTTAGATCATGATTACAAAATCCAGCTTCTAGAAAGCAAAATCACCTTTTTAAAATATATCACGAATCTTCCCATACAAGCCACCTAAATTCCCGCCAAAACTCTTTCTCTCATAAGTCTAGTGCTCCGCTTACTTGCATAAGAGCAACACTAGACTGGGGGGACTTGAAGGGGTAAGGTCCCAAAAACCTCATAAAAAGATTTGAGACCATACCACAAACCAACTTTTTAAACCTCTTGACCTTGCGCGGCCGCGCAACGGTCTCACAAGAGGAAGAAGAAATCAGCGATCTATAATAGCGCGCCCAAAGGAAAACATAAATCCTTGCGCCTTCTCCCATTTACAAAGGATTAAAATCCTTTACCTCCGCCTAAATATCCAGACTTGGATATTATCTCACCCAGACTTGGGATTTATTTGTCTGTGTCCACACAACAAGGTGTCACACCAGATTACAGCAGTAATCTTCTAGAAGGAAATACAATCGTGCACCACCCAGACGGTTATAACCGTCTGGACACGTGTCATCACCATAAGCAACTCTGAAATCACAACAAAGGCATGCAATTGGAGAGTAATCTCCACTTAATCACTTTCCACGTGGCAACTCCCCAGCCATAGATCAAACCACGATCCGTGTGCAATCACATCGGATCGAGACAACTTAACAAAGGATCAAAGAACTTAACGGAAGAAAAGATAACCGCTACGGCGTTAGCATCTTCCGTCATCTTTTCAATAACAGGTTTTCCCTCCCAAACTCCCGGTTATAAATAAGAGAACTGTTCAGGTATAAAGGCAGATTACTCTCACTCCTCAAATACTTATCTTCTCCGATACCAATACAAATTCTCACGCCGGAGTCGGGTCAAGGAGAGAACCCTCTTCTCCCCTTGACGAGGCTAACGGTGTTCTTTTTTGCAGAATCACCGGAGAAAGAATTCCATTGCAACTGAATCAACCGAGAGAGAGCTAACCTTTTATGCGGATTCAAACCCCCTAACTATCTCGGTTCCGACCATTTAGTTAGTGTTTCTTCAGTAACATAGTATCTCGAGCCCCCTAGAGATGTAACTGATGTTGGTCCATATACATCCGAGTGAACAAGCTCCAGCTTCTGAGCTTTCGGTGTCCTCCCCGTCTTCACAAAAGTGACTCTCTTTTGTTTACCAAAGACACAAGATTCACATAATTCAGTTTCCACTTTCTTCAAGTCTGGAAACTTCCCATTCTGAGCCAACATCTTCAATCCCTTCTCGCTCATGTGTCCGATTCGATTGTGCCATAAAGTAGATGGACTCGGACTGGTGGTCATGGCATGAACACCTTCGGCATGAATCTCTGCCATGTATAGAGTGCCTTGCTTCTTTCCTTTGGTAATTACTAAGTTGCCTTTGATCACTTTCCACTGTCCACCCCAAAGTGAACATTAAACCCTTCATCGTCCAATTTACCAACTGAAATCAACTTTCTCCTCAAATTAGGAATAACCCTGACATCTTTCAATGTCCATATAGTTCCCAATGAGGTCTTCAAGTCTACATCTCTAATACCCGTAATATCAAACATTTGATCATCGGCTAAACGAACTTTACCAAAGTTACCTGTTCGTAGATTCTTGACCATATCTGGGCATGAGATAGCATGGAAAGAAGCACCAGAATCCATAATCCAGGATTCCACTGAATTCTCAACACAGCATATGAGAGCATCTCCTGATTCTTCAGATGATACACTGTTTACTTCTTTCTTTGCAGCTGGTTTTGTACATTGGCTTCTAAAGTGACCTTTTTCTTTGCAGTTCCAACATTCAATGTCTTTTCTGTTCTTTGACTGCCCCCTTTTTCTGGACTTTGATCTACCTCGATTAATTCCTCTATCGTTTCTTCTTCCTCTACTTTCTGTGTGCAATAAAGAACTTGAACTGAAAGTTTCATTATTGCTTCTCCATCTGATATCTTCATTTATAATCAAGTCACTAATACTCTCAAAAGTGAGTTTGGTAGTGTCGGATTCACTACTAACAGCTGTGACTGTGCCTGACCAACGGCCGGGCAAAGATGATAGAAGGAGGAGCGCTTGTACTTCATCATCAAACTTTATTTCAACTGAGGCTAAACGAGAGATAATCGAGTTAAACTCGTTTATGTGAGAGGTAACCGACATGCCTTCCTTCATCTTGGTGTTAACCAATTGTCGGATGAGGAATACTTTGTTTGAAGCAGATGGTTTTTCATACATGTTGGACAAAGCTTTCAATACACCGTAAGTAGTTGTTTCATTGACAATGTTATACGCAACACTCTTTGCCAAAGAAAGCCTAACCACACCCGAAGCTTGTCTATCCAGCAACTTCCATTCTTCATCATACATGTCATCTGGTTGTTGTCCCAACATAGGCAAATGCAAACCCTTTTGATACAACAAATCTTTTATTTGCGTTCTCCAAAATCCATAATCACTACCATCAAACTTGTCAATCTTGATTTTACTATCTTCTGCCATTTTTAACAAATAATTATCAACTACTACAAACTAAACGAGTTCATACTCTTAAGGGATAATTATACTAACGGAAGCAACAAACGAAAATAAATACTTATTGTCACACCCCAACCGATGGCGGAAACATCGGAGTGAGACGAAAACGAGATTGTAAGAGACTTCATAACGTTATTTTGTGTCAAGTATTTAATGATTACATTTTACATGGTTTGAACTAGAATACCACAAGATTAAAATAAATAATGCACAATAAGTATTCAAATAATTAAATTTCATTTCATTGCTGATTAATTATTACAAGTATTGGAAACAGAATACAACATGTTTGAAAATAAAGCACAGTACAACAAGTATTAGAGTCTAAATGCGTTTCTAGGCAATCCTACAAGATTCCTTGCATCATCCAAATCCTGCAATACATGTTAAAGCATAGATCAATACAAATAGTATTGGCGAGCATACAAGTTTGAGTATAAGTATAAAAATGTTTTAAACAGATTTTTCATGGCAATAACTAAGTATAAGCATATAAATTTAAACACGTATGATTGCAAGTATAACACGTAGGAGCATATATAGAGATTATTTGTATAAAATTCTAGCATGTATGTGTATTTGATTCAAAGTACATGTATTGCATCCCAAAAGTAATAAAGCGTAAAAAGGGATCGAGTATGCTCGCATTGGTTGCGTTGCGATTTCTCGTAAAAACGCACGAATAAGATTGGAAAAATCCAAGAGAACGAGCAAGGCGATTATCCTAGATATTGAAATACCACATAACGAACTCTTTATTATTTGGTTAAATAAATAATCCTAATATTTAGTTTTGATATTAAAATGCAACACATTATAAGTATTTAAGGTTGTAAAAGAATGTTAGTAATTTGTTAATGATTTATTATTTAAGGTTCTATTATAAAAGGGTGTACATATTTACACACCTTAGTGCCTATTTTGACACCCTTCAGGACGCCTCGTATAGACCTATACGAGGCGTATAGGGTTACTTTTCCGACCAGCTCTGCACCAAAGCACAATGTCAAATCAGTCACATCATACGGGGAGTCTAGGTCTGTACGAGGAATGGACACGAGGAAACAAGACGCCTCGTATAGGCCTATACGAGGCGTCTTGAGTGACTTAAAGGTGACTGCGTTACTGTTCATTTGACAAGTGACTTAAACGTATACGAGGGGTCTAGAGCTATACGAGGCGTCTAAGACTTATGAAAAAGTGCAACATACAATTTATGCTTTGTCCACCCCCGAGCATTCAACATTTAAATCTGCTTCATCTTTCTTTCTGCTTCTTCTTCTTCTTTCATTACAGGTACTTAAATGTCATCATACTGGGACGTCAACTATGTCTTCGGGCAGTATTATAGCGAGAACTGGGTTCCCGAAAGCGATCCGGTAACAGTACAGGTACTTAAATGTTTTAATTAGTTTTTGTTTTAGTTTATTATTTACTAATGATGATACGGTTCTTTATTTTGGAGGAGTCTTGCGTTCCCGATTCTAATGAGCAAGAGGAGGTTGTGTCTAGTATACAAGGAGAACAAAACAAACTGTTTCTAGATTTGAACAATCATCCCCCTGTTGATGAAACAACCCCTGTAGATGACTCATACCATGCTTGTCAACCAAGTTATCCGACGCAACAAGGGTATCCGGATTATAGATACGGGTGTGAATACGGAGGAGACGGTGGATACGGAGGAGACGGTGGATACGGAGGAGACGGTGGTTACAGAGGAGATGGTGGATACAGTGGATACGGAGGAGACGGTGGTTATGGTGGATATGGTAGATATGGTGGTGAGACACCTCCCATCCAGGACAGTCCGTACTTAAAAAAGCAGGTATTAATTACTATTTTTGTATTATTATTATTATTTATTTATTTATTAAAATTATTTATTATTATTATCGATGTTACAGGTTTTCAACTCTTTAGATGAACTAAAGAATCGGATACAAGAAATAGCAAACACGGATGGTTTCGTTATTGTCACCCGTCGATCAAAGAAAACCGGTGGAAGAATCGGAAGGGTATGGCTTGAATGTGATCGTGGTGGTGAGCACCAGACTACAGCAACACTTAGAAAAGCCGGAAGCAAAAAAACCGGTTGCCCGTTTTACCTGCTGGCTGTGCGAAACCACCCGTATGAAACCTGGGAGATTAAAGACGGAAAAATTGAACATAACCACGAACTTTGTGAGGACCTGTCGGCCCACGTGTTTGTGCGAAGGTTTACTCCAAGCGAAATGAAACTGATCGAGCAGCTGACAGCTCAAAACATGGAGTCGCGCAAAATATTTCAAACGATAAGGAAGCAGGACCCCGACAGGTTTCATGTTCTGAAAGACGTTCAAAACGTTGTGGCGAAGATTAGAGCCGAACAAAGACAAGGATTGACTCCCATGCAGTCACTAGAAAACAAGCTGATAAACAACGACTTTATTTACGAGACACGGGAGGAACCCGGAACAGAGATCGTAACAGAGATCTTCTTTCTTCATCGGGACTCGAGATGCATGTGGCGTGCATTCCCCCACGTCATGCTGATCGATGCGACGTACAAGACAAACATATACAATATGCCCTTTATCCAGATTGTTGGTATGACGCCTACCAACAAATCGTTTATTATCGCGCATGCCGTTGTTAGTAAAGAACGGGGTGATAACTTTGTGTGGGTGCTTGAGAGGGTAAAGTCAATGTTGGATGAATGCATGGAGCCACGTGTGATTTTAACCGATAGAGACCTAGCCCTTATGGGCGCGTGTGCTAAAGTATTTCCAAACGCCTCCAGGCTTCTTTGCAGGTGGCACATACAACAGAATGTTATGAAGCACTGCAAGGGTGCCTTCACAGACGAAGACTGGAAGAAATTTTTGTCATTCTGGGGGACATTGATTGAGTCTCCATCCATACTCATCTACGAGTACCACTTGCGCAACATGCGACAACGACTTGTGGAGTGCAAACGTTCCAGTAAGTTTTTATAATAACATACGACTCACATATGCAAATTTCATTAAATTATTTTTACGTTTTAGGAGTCTTCAAATACGTGTACGATAACTGGCTAAAAGACTATAAGGAGATGTTCGTCTTTGCGTGGACTGATAAGAGGCGCAACTTTGGTAATCGTACCACAAACAGAGTTGAGAGCCAACACGCCAACTTAAAGAGATACGTTGAAGATAGAAGCTCGCTGGACCGTGTAGTTGGTTGTGTCCATGATATAGTTGAGACACAGTTCGGTGCAATAAGGAAGACTTTTCGTGATAGCATCGAAAAAAGAATGACCCACCACAAACACCCGTTGTTTCAACACCTACTTGGAAAAGTATCCCATACAGCCCTTGACTTGTTGAGGGGCGAGGCAATTAGGAAGGTAGATGTCTTGGAGCGCTTTCATTCATCATGTGGTTGCCAAATGTGGCACAGCTGTGGGTTGCCCTGTGCTTGTAGGATAGAAAATTACATTCTTGAAGGTAATAATTGTTAAACGTACAACACTTGTGTGATATATTTCCGTTAATCATGTGACTTAAACAATGTTGTTTTTAACCGTGCAGAGCGTCCGATTCAACTCGAAGACGTGGACGTCTTCTGGCGGAAACTTAACTTCCAAAGTTGTAAATTGATAGACGATGACGTGGACGTGGTCGAAGAGCTAAATATTGTTAGACAACAATTACAGTCGCACCCCCCAGCTCAGCAAAAAAGCCTGATGTCAAAGATTAAAGCGGTGTTGACTCCAAAGAAATCTACCAAGAAACCATCGGTTGTCCAACAAAATACTCGTGGCCGACCAACAACAAAGCAGGTACAACAAAGGTTGGACGAGGCCTCTCGTATAGATGAAGAATTGAGGAGAAGCTCATTAGGTGATGCAAACACGTGCTTTGAAGGTTCCTGACAAAGTAAGTACGATAAACCTCGCCACAGGTCGTACGTTCCGTCACAGGCCTCTCAACAGTCGGTTATAAGGTCCCAAAAACCCAAAGCGAGCCTAAGCCGTTCAAAGAGTTCTAAGAAGAAAGAGACACGAGATGCTAACGGTTTCCCATTAATCATTAGGGACGAGTACGTGGGAATCATCGAACAGTTTCAGGATGACATTCCGCTAGTGTTCCATCCGTACGTCTCGTGCATACGAGATGTGATGCCGGACGGTCATTGTGGGTTTCGGTTTGTGGCTGTGGGCTTAGGTATGGAACAGAGTTCATGGGGGCTCATTCGAAGGCACCTTGTCCAAGAAATGGATCAGAACAAATCGATCTGGTTCCCAATATTTGAAGCATGGGATGAAGGTTATTTTTACACACATCGTCAGGGCCTAATTTGGGATTCAGTGTCCGGTTGTGGGGGGGATCACTGGATGGACTTCCCCTTTGCAGGACTTCTTATTGCACAAACGTACGGTATCGGCGTGCACCTGTTAACGACAACCATGGGTGCGAGTTCCACTTTCTTCCCGATACTAAGTCCTCCGGCTAATCAACAACCGTTGTTCATAACGCTTACACATGTAAACGAGAACCACTTCATACATGTTAAGCTGGAAGGGGGTTATCCAATGCCACCAGCACACGAGCTATGGTTGAACCACCGAACACCCCATACGGAACAATGGGAAGATATGTACTTGCCACGTCTACAATGGTATACATCGATAATGAATCCTCCGCCAAGATCAAACCCCAGTCTTAATTACATCGATAGTGATACGGAAGAATGATTTTTGTAATTTGAATGTATTTTTTTTATTAATTCCTATAATTTTCTTCAATTTCTATAATTTTTTTTTATAATTTGTATCATTTTTCTATAATTAAAACATGTTAATATCATTTTTTTTATAATTTGTATCATTTTTCTATAATTAAAACAGGTTAATATCATTTTTTTATAATTTGTATCATTTTTCTATAATTAAAACAGGTTAATATCATTTTTAAAAAAAAATTATACATATACGACGCGTATAGAGCTATACGTGTCGTATAGATTTGCCCAAAAGACCATTTTGCCCCTGGTATGCCCCCAATTTAGGCTTATTTCAGGGGCTAAAAGGTCATTCTAGAATACATAGACGCCTCGTATAGATCTATACGAGTCGTCTATTTGAGCGGGTTTTTGAAATTTTGAATTTTGAATATTTGAAAATCAAAATTTGAATTTTTTTAAATTAGGACGCCTCGAATAGAGCTATACGTGTCGTCTATCGAGGCGACAACTTTTAACAGGTTTTATTTTTTAATTATAAAAAAGGTTTATTAAATTACCATTTTGCCCCTGTAAAGCCCTCAGTATAGTCTTTAGTCAGGGGCAAAATGGTAATTAACCATTACAGAAATATCTTTTTGTATTGGTTAATTACTATTTTGCCCCTGAATAATGCCTATACTGGGGGCTTAACAGGGGCAAAATGGTAATTTTGGAAAAAGGTAGGACGACTCGTATAGCGCTATACGAGGCGTCTAAGCCTCGTATAAGGCAGGGGGGTCTAGACGAGGCTGCTTATAACCCCCAAACAAAAAACAAACACACATACGGAGAATACACCTCTATACGCCTCGGATACGTATTTCGACCGGATTTTCGAAGATTTGAAGCATCACCGGTACGTATTTCGCCCCGTAGTTTAGTATTTTTGCCACGTTTTTGCCTTTAGACCGTAGGTTTGCCCTGAAATTTGATTTTTGTGGGATTTGTGGGTTTGAGTTTTGAGGTTGAAGATGAATGTGGAAGAACAGGACGCCGAGTATAGCCCTATACGAGGGCTATACGAGGCTCTGTGTTTTTTTTTTTTTAATAATTATTATTATTAGTTTTATTATTATTGTTATTATTAATGTTGTTATTATTATTGTTAATGTTATTATTATTATTATTATTATTATTATTATTATTATTTATTGTTATTGTTATTGTTATTTATTATTATTTTTATTTATTATTATTATTATTATTATTTATTATTTATTATTATTTATTATTTATTATTATTATTAGTATTTAGTATTATTATTAGTATTATTATTGTTATTATTATTATTAGTATTTATTATTATTATTATTATTATTATTATTTATTATTGTTATTATTATTTTTTTATTTATTATTATTATTATTATTTATTATTATTTATTATTATTAGTATTGTTATTTTTATTATTTATTATTATTATTATTATTTATTATTATTGTTATTGTTATTATTATTATTTTTATTTATTATTTATTATTATTGTTTATTATTATTATTATTTATTATTTGCAGATTGATTATGGAGGGCGATGATATTGAGATAGAGATTAAGGGGGGTGAGTCGGCTCAGCAGATTCAGCCGGTTCAGCAGGGTCAGCCGGTTCAGCAGGGTCCACGACGGAGACGGCGGCCGCCTCTGGATACGCTGCAGGGTTGTCCGTATCTAGAGTTTCCTGCGGGCACCGATGCCGCCCGCCATTGCCAGAAGCTTCGGAGGATGTACATTGGATCGCATGCATCGATCGACTGGGATGCGATGGACCAGCTTGCTGAGACGGATAGAGTGCGTCGGTTTGTACCTCTCGATTCGCCGTGGCATCGTCTTTTCGATTTGGCGCACACGCCGACCTACAGGGAGCTGCTGGTCGAGTTCCTTTCGTCATTCACATTTCACCCTCCTGGGGTCCCAGTGCCGCCGCCGTACCCAGGTGCTCCCCCTCCGCCTAAGATTTCTTTCAGGCTCGCTGGCGTTTTGCGTACGATGATGCTAGCAGACTTTGCGGTGCGTTCTGGTTTATACATGCAGGGGGAGATCGAGACTGAGGTTTACACAGCGGGGCTAGTGGTGGTTGAAAAACCCATTCTTCTAGGGTTTTGGCAGGTGATTGTGGGGCCAGATCATTGGGAGCACGATAAGTCGAAGGGGAGGGTGTCGTTTGTTGCGGACCCACTGTACAGGTACGTACGTTTATTACGGCAATTATTGTGATTATGTGCATTGTTTATTAATCTCTGTTTCTGTATTTCGCTAACACTAACACTATCTGCAGGTATCTGCACCATTTGCTCGCTACTTCTATCTCAGCACGCGGGTACAGCCGTGAGTGGTGTACGACCATAGATCTTTTTTTCCTTTATTGTTTGTTGTATAGGAGGCCGTGCGCGCTAGCACACGGTCTAGCCCAGTACTACGCCTCCGCCCATCACCGGCAGGAGCGCGGATTTTTGTATGGCGGGGCGTACGTGACCGTCATTGCCCGTTCATTTGGCCTCGTGCTGCACGAGGACCCACATCTACGGACGCCGCCAGTCATGCCGACGCGGATGGGCATGCAGTCGCTGTGGGGGATGCAGGTAATCAGGAGGTTTGCAGTTGGCCCGCGGTTTAAAAACCGCGAGACCGGGGGCATATGGACAGAGGAGGCACTACCAGAGCATTTCGAGCCCATTTATCCTCCTGTAGATCCTACTGATGTACTGCCTGTGGAGGAGCCTCCGGAGGATGTAGACGGTGCAGCGGTGCCACAGCCACCGCCACCTGCCGGGGCGCCTCAGTTTCCACGTCACGCTATTCCAGGTCGTGCCCCAGGAGCTGCGTTACATCCGGATGTACGAGCCGAGCTTGACAGGCTCAACGATTTGGTAGGTTGGCTGGTACGAGAGGCTCAGGATAGACGAGAGAGAGAGGGATTACCACCGATACCGCTTCCACCAGCTCGAGCACCACATCAGCAGCAGCAGCCGCAGCAGCCAGATTCGTATTCGGATTTAGATGCATAGACCTGTTGTTGTTTTTATTTTTATTATGGATGTACAAACTTATCTCATATATTTTTGTTATGGATGTACAAAGTTATCTTATATATGTCATATTTATGTTTGTTTTCAGTTATTCGGTTACTTAATGATTGTTGTGTTAAATTGAGATAATACGGAAACAAAATATGTTTTGAATATATTACGGAAACAATATATCCCCTGAATATAATACGGAAACAATATTTGAACGAGATAAAATTTTAATCGGAAGAATAATATTTAAAAAAGTAAAATGTTAAAAACATTATAATATTTAATCGATATAATATATTTCAAGAGCCGATTTTTAAAATAGTTGATTTTTAAAAAACAAAACTTTTTTTAAAACCAAAAAAAATTTCAACCACAAAACACATCTTCAAAAACTATCAAAAAAACCATACCAAAACCCACCAAAACACCCCTCATTCCAGCAAAAAAAAAACCCAAGACTAGCGCCTCGTACAGACCTATACGAGGCGTCTAGAGTTCCTTAAACTTTGTGCCTGACACCCTCTGAGACCCCCTTGAATTCAGTGCTTAGACGCCTCGTATAGGCCTATACGAGGCATCTAGGGCACAAAAAGTGTGGAAATAGGCGCGATGGGTGTCCAAATATCTCCAGCCTTATAAAAAGGGTAAAAGAAATAATTATAATAATAAAAGAAATGTAAATTGTTAACTTAGTTGATACTAAAAGAGAATTTAACATAAATGCTCAAAAAAGGCGGCCAAAGAAAATGGCAAGAACCGGACTCGAACTTGTGACCTTGCATTTACATGCAAGTAGCCCGACCAACAGGGCTACGAAAAACACGGACTGCGGGTCCGTGACCCGAGACCTAACCCGGGTCAGACAAACACAAGCGCAAGCAACCACTGGACCAGCGCTACACATGTGTTATGTTTTGGTTTTTAAATCATTTAAATGTGGTTTTTTTTTTATTGGGTTCTTCTTCCTTTAACATACGAAGCGAACAGTTAGTTAACATGCTTACTTTTTGTTTTAAACAATATAAATCTTATTGGTCATTATTAAATAATATGACTTCAATAAATTGAACACTACAAAGATTACTTGAATCAAACTCTTAACAGTAACAAATTATACATATGTAAAGTTCATAAAATAACATTGTATTATGAACCAGATTCTTTTGTTTTACTTAAATAATGATCAACATCAGTTCATCATCTTTATTAAATAGAAACGAACAGAACTGTTTCTTCTTTTATCTTTGTTATATAATAGTCGAACAGTATGAAAGTCTTAATCATAAGTTCCATGTTTCTTTACAAGTTTTACTGTTATAAGTATGAAAACGAAAAGAGAATAAAAGCTTCATGCATACCGAACAAGACGAATCGAGTCGAGATCCGCCGTGAAAACTCCGACGTGAATTCCGGTTCCGGCAAACTCGTAGACAAGCTCCGTTTGGTTTCCAACGAGACTCAGCGTGAAACGAAGAGGAGAAGGTGGCTCCCGTTGATGTCCGTCGGTTCCGGCGTGAGCTTCTTCTCCGGTTCCGTCGGTGGGTGTAGTTGTGTTTGGAGTTATATCGAGAGGGAGAGGAGAGTAAAAGAAGTAAGGTGTTGTGGTCGGAGAGCCGCCGTAATGGCGCCTGACTTGATCTCCGGCGGGTGTAAAGGTTTACGGAAGGTGTTGTGAGGGTAGGTAAATTGGTGGTGAAGGTGTCGGTTAATATAGTGTTCTCATATCTCGCGACTTTTGGAAACCGGTTACGATTGATTGTATGCGTATGATAAGGCTACTCGGTATGGGGTGCTGCCCCGCTCCGTCCTGCTTCGGCGACGGAGTGAACACCATGCCGCCCCCTGCGCCGCGTCGTCCCCGTCGAGCTGGTGCCGTTTGCGACGGTCCAAAAATAGTGGGGCCCAATCAATAAAGTTACCGTTTAATAAAAAAAAATCAATTTTTTTTTCAAAAAACCAACGGTAATATTTAGAATATTTATAAATTTCAATTCCATTTTCACTTTCATTCACCAAATTAACCACAAAATCTCATCCTTCTCTCACATAATTTTTATAAATCTTCTTCCACTTTTATAAACCTTACTCTATCATGGATCTCTTCAACAACCCGAGCGACCCGAACAATCCGTATAACCCGACGACTCCCATCAACCCGACCCAACCTAATGTTTTCTCGGGTCCGGGATATTATCCGACGCTAGAACCGAACCAATTCTCGCAATATTCATCAAATGCGTGGCGCCTACGTGGTTTTAATATTAATGAAACTATTTTGTTAACTTTATGTTTTTTTTATGTTTATGTAATGTGGTTTTAATATTAATGAAATTTTTTTTTATTAAGTTTATGTTTTTTTTTTATTAACTTTATGTTTTTTTTATGTTTATGTAATGTGGTTTTAATATTAATGAAAATATTTTGTTAGTATATTTGTTAAATGTTAAAAAAATAGAAGACTAAAAAAAATAAAAAAAACATAAAAAGTGGTGGAGGACTATGACTAGGACCATCCTCCCATGCCTTCTAGTTTTGGAGGATAGACTATCCTTGGGACGATTATGACGTGACGCCTACGTGGCGGACCATCCTCCAAGGATGGTCCATCACCATACCTAGTAGCCTAAAGAGTCTTAGTTCAAGGTTGCTTTGGAAAATGGAAATGTGGAAGCATTTAACATCTCGAGAAATCAGCGTGTCGAACTAAAAGGAAACGGCAATTATTCATTACTGGCATTGATTTTGCTTTTGGCGGCAAAAGAAAGGGAATTAAAGGTATGGAGAATGTTATAAGTTACAATTTACACCCTTGACTAATAAAACTTGATTAACTTAGAATGGTTAACTTGGTTAATTAAATAACCTTAAAAACTCATTTCTAACTAACTTGGTTATATAAATAGATCTTTAAATTAATTAATTAATTAAAGAATTAAATAACTTAATTAACTAGTTTAAATAAAATAAAATAAAAAAGATTAAACTTTGTAATTTGTAAATTTAATTAATTACACTAATAAATAAATAAATATATTTAGAAACGGATCAAATTAACGATAAAAAAACCCTTCAACGATTCAGACTTCGAGTTTCAAGGGTTAGGATCCAAATTTTAAAATGGGTCGGGTTTTGGGAACCCATTTTGACGGATGTTACACTTATCTGTTTCAAGCTTTAAAATGGCACTGAGCAAAATAGAGATGATTGATAAGAACTTTGTCAAAGTTGGGGGTTCTTCTAGCAAATAAGGGAAACTTGATTCCCTTAAAGAAAGACAAAAAAAACAGAACACGTTTGTTCTTCTTCTTCTTATTATTCCTACGCACAGAACAAAAAAAAGCTTCTTTCTCCTTCTGAAATCCAGCGGCCCCAAGCAAAATCGAAACCCTAGACCTTCTATTTTGAAACCCTAGATGCGATAATCAGCAAGGATGGTATCTAATTTGGAACCCTAGGCGGCGGTGGATGTGCTAGTGGCGGGAAGATGAACAGAAGCGACGGCTACTGGGTTTCTGAAACCCTAGTCGCGATTTGCAGGTATCTTCCTCTTCACCTCTTTTGCTACTTGTTTGTGTGAATCAATCGAGAGTCTGAGCTCTGATACTAGTTGTTAGGGATATATCACACAATCAACAAGAACAAACACACACACTCTAAATCACAAGAACAAGAACACAGGATTTATAGTGGTTCGATCAAGCTTGATCTACGTCCACTATCCACAACTAGTTCTTCTTTGTATTAGGTGCTCAAAAAATTACAGTACATGAATGAGAAGTATTTATAGGGGATACAATTAGGGTTGTTGACTTTAAGCTACAGTGACAAACAAAACCTCTGCTCTGGTTAAAACTTCACAACCCACATCTGGGTTATCTGTTGCCACAACCCAGACGAGTTATTTGGGCATCTGGGTTATCAGTTGTAGCTAAGGCATAACCCATACGAGTTGTCTGGTCATCTGGGTTATCAGTTGCTGCTGAGGCATAACCCAGGCAGGTTAACTTGGTCATCTGGGTTATCACTCTAATCAAATCCTCCACAACCCAACACTGGTAACACCGCAAAGGCACTTGCCTTGCTAAAAAAGGCGAAACTACTTGAAGCGAGGTTGGCAGGACCCATGGCGCTCGAGAATATAATGATATGTCAGTTCCAAATTGAAACATGATTTCGACCATAAACTGGCCTCAAAAAGAAATTTAGAAATTCAAAGAGATCTTCTTGCTTTGAAGAAGAAAGCACTTGCTTTAAGGAGGCAATGGAAAGTGCATGAGGCGGATCAAGAATTAGCAAAAGGGAAAGCTCTCAAACAATGACTTGACGAACTGGAAAGTGGCTCGAAAGTCAACAAGCGTGGCAAGTATTATTACTTGCAGCCACAAAGGATAACGAATTCTAAGCCTAATTGATTAACAGTTGCGTGAAACTGTTTTTCACTCGATGTATACTCTTATAATACGATGTTAAGGAAATTATGTATTAAACAAGTGGATGATGCTTGCAAGTTGTTTCAAAATATATACCAAAACGGGTATGAACAAGGTCAAAGTATAGGGGGGAGGTGTAACAACCCGCTTTTTGAGAAGTCAAAGTACAAGTCAATGTCAAAGGAAGAAAAGATTGCTAATTGCGATATGTCACTCCTTGCTTAACTATTGATTGTACGTTAATGACATGTAATCGAATCTTTTATTTTAATCGCTTTAGTTGTATTATGTGGAGTATCTACTAATAATCGAGGATTAATCGATGTTTAATCGCTAATCGACTTATCGCTAATCGCTATCGCATTCGCAACTCGAATTACGTGTTCTGGATATTGTTATATGTGTGTGTGCTTTTATGTGTTACTTGTGCATGTTAAGTTTATGTTGAGGTGTTAATCGCAATCGCAAATCACAATTCTATCGCATCGCAATCTAATCGCAAATGCTAAATACAAGTTATTTATAGTGATTGTATGTTAGATATAGTAGTTAGGTTATTTGTGTAACTATTTGGTAATACTATTGCATCACTCACTCGAATCGCATCGCAACGCTTAACGCGCTAAACAAAATGCCAAAACTCAACTCGTCGGACACCTGGATCGAATGGCCAACCGATCGAATGGCTATCCGATCGAGGCGCCATCCGATCGGTGCACCATCCGATCCGTTCCCTGCTCCCACTTTCCTCTTTTGGAAACCCCATTTATACCCTCCTGTCACATCACTTGTGATGTGACAGCTCCCTCTCTGTCGACCAGCGCACTCAAGCCTTTTTTCTCTCGATTTCTCGCGATTCTTGTAAGTTTTTAACTCAAATCATGTACTTCTATGATCTACACGCACTTCTTCATCATTTTCACCTTTGAATCTCAACTTTTAACCGTGAAATCACCGGGTTTGAAGTGTTTTAGGATGACGTCATCATGGAGTTCTTATGAACTTCAAGATTTGGCTTCATTCCACCAAGAACAACTCAGATCTGAAGGATTTCCACATGATTTCACAACGATTTCGCATAGATCTAAACATTTTCAAAGTTAAAAGGATTGAAAGATGGTTTCTAACTTTCTTTAAACTCTTTTACACTCAATGCACTCCAAAACCGATAGAATCGGAGCTCATTCATGCCTTCTACTCTTCTCTAGTGATGTGTCGGTTTGAGATCTGAATCCTATCAACGAGGCAACTGATTTCTGGTTGAACATGAGACCGCCCGTCATGAACAGTTAGCTGATCGGATTGGGGTGATTCTCGTTCGATCGGATAGTCTGGGTCTGATGGGGTTTCCGTTGTTTAAACACGTTGTCATACCGTCTCAAGCAAACCGCAAAACTTCTCAAAACTTAGCAAATATCTCAAGTCCATGATGATCAGATTGTGGGACGGATTGCCGTCCGATCGGATTACCATCCGATCGAACCGCAATCCTATCGGATTGCACTTGAGCCTTATCACTTAATCATTTTTCAATTTTCAAAGAACATGAGTTTCCAACGGATTGCCATCCGATCGGATTGCTATCCGATCGAGTGACCGTCGTGCTGTGAACTTGTTCTCAACTGAGAAGCCTTGCCAATCGGATCGCTATCCGATCGAACGATCGTTCGATCAACGACCTGAAAGGTAGAGATACTTCTCTATTTTCAAAATGCTACAACGAAAACTTCAAAGCCATCATACACAAACACATCCTTACCAAACAAATGTCAATCCAACCGAATGGCCATCCGATCGGATGACCATCCAAACGGATTGACATCCGATCGAATGGCCATCCGACTGGATTGCCATCCGATCGGATTAACGTTCGACACTTGGTCACTTTTCATCGATTTACGCACCGCTCTTCACTTATGCTATCGTTAACTGTTCAGGCTAATCACTATAGCGCTCCTTTCAATCCATTTCCATCACTGTGAGTATACTCGATCCCTCTTTGCTTTATGCACTATTGGGTGTTACATACGTTACTTATTCTAAATCACATAAATCACACAAGGCAAACACTATTTAAACGCTGACCGTTATTGCATGATATGTGTTACTTGATGAATGCTTTTATGTTTTGTTAACACAGTGATTGTTGCCTGACGCCTTAACAACGATAGTACTATTTGTTTGGACTCAACACCTGTCGTGGGCAGGGGTTGTTAAGGTTACCTCTTCACGTGTCATAGTGGTGATATGTGTTGCGCATTCTACAACTCACAGTCTAGTCTGTGCATATTTCATTGTCGATAACCTACTAGCTTTGCATTATACATGTTACATGCTGGTTATGCGTAAACGCTTTCGAACTCTACTATTACTATTAAACTTGTATGCTCACCTTTACACTATGTGTATTGACCTCTATTTTAACGTATGTGACAGGTGCTTAGGATGTTTGCTTGCTGTTTGATGAAATCGAGCTAGGACGGAGTCTAGAAACAAACTAAATAAAATCTGAGTTGTCGGAATGGATATTTTGTCTTTGAGAACAATGTCTGTAATAATTGTTTTTATTTTATATGTTTGTGGTATGGGACATGAACCATTAATATATTATAACAAATAGTTGTTATGGATTATCCTGGACAATCTGTTTCGCTCAGTGCCTCGCCCTGATGATTCCGCCATCGGTTGGGGTGTGACAGATTGGTATCAGAGCCACAACTATAGGGAATTAGGCAAGACTCGACCTAGTCCGGGCCGATGTCTTAGAAACGACCTTGTCTATAGTCTAAGTACCAACAGACCGACTTGTGCATGCCCGGTATGGGTTCTGTACGAGCTTACTCGCTATCTCTCGCTCGAACTCGTTGTACACTACACTCTGGCACGAACAACGTATACTACAGTTCCGCGCAAGACCAGCCTTTCCTAAGGCTGGAAACCCACACACAAACGGATGATTTGGTTAAGAATATGTGTGAAAGCCGTGAACTCTCGACCAGATCACTCGTTCAATTCGCTATTTTTATTATAAAAAAGAGAGTTTGCGTTAAATTAGGAGTGAAATCCATACTTTCACGCAAATCTCCTTACCTATCTATCATACAAACAGGGATGTAGTCATTAAGACAGGGGTGAAACCCAAACCTTGATGACTCGTTCCGCTCTATACTCTTAGTTTTTCAAAACTCTCACCAAAGTCTCGACGGACTCCAATGACTTGGGTCACGCCGTAACTGAAAGAATGCGTGCCTATCGCTCGAATTGAAGTGAGAGCACAGTCCAGAAGGCCAAAGTGTGCACCTAAGGTCCTTGTGAATAGTCGAATCACTTTGGGTAGTCGATGTCTATCTAGCCGAGGCAATCTCTCTTCGATTTTATGTGTTTTGAATCTGGAATTGTCGCCGCTGACTCTGTGATTTATCGATTTTATGTGATTTTATGTGTATATGTGTTCAATTTTGGTAATTTACTCGCTTTCCGCCGTTCACTTTGATCAACACGCACCACTCGCACTACACATCTATCTCAAAACGCCAACAAATTACTTTTGTTATTCGCAATCGCTGCTCGCTAAGCGCAATCGCTATACTTAATCGCTACATGCTGTTGTAAAGGATAGGTGAATACATGTAAAATATGTGTTTAGGTTAGCTTATGTGCTTATGTGATTCTGTGGTTATGTGCCTACGTGAAATTTGGTGAATGACTGTGTTCCAGAGCTTTATATAGAGCTGCGCGAGAGGATACTATAGACTATATTAGATTTTATCGAAGTTGTGTTTGAGTCCTATGGCAATGTCTGTTGCAGACAATGTCGTCGTTTGGATTATTCCACTCCCGATCCGCTCCCCGAAACCATGATGACAAACGCATCGCCGTTCTCGTCTCTAAGCAGATGGCGAAAGTCATCCCACAAATTGTCAGTGAACTGAACAAGAATGCTAGCAAGTCCTCGGAAGAGTCCAGGACCGATACTCCTAAGGCCGCTTTTAGCTTCAAGCAGTTCAAAGCCTGCGGACCAAAAGAGTTTACCTGCGAAAATGGTCCTACGGCCATGTTTCAATTGTTTGATTGTATCGAAATCACCCTACGCTAGAGTGGCTGTCCAGAAAACCTGCGCATTGTCAATGCTACCAGCGTCTTCCAATCCCGCGCTCTTGATTGGTAGACAGCCGAGAGGAACAAACAAGGAAACGACGCAGCTTTCGGATTGTCGTGGGACGAGTTGAAGAACATTATGATACAAGAGTTTTGTCCTCCCCATGAACTCCAAAAGCTTGAGGATGAATTCTGGCACATAAAGCAGGATGGTGGAGATAACGGTGGTCTAACTGTCCGCTTCAAGCAGTTGAGTATTATATGTCCCGGTCAGGTTACTACCCTAGATATTACGATCAAGAAGTATATCCGTGCTCTTCCGGATTGTGTCGCAGATTTTGTTCAGACTGCAAAGATGACAACAATCGAGGAAACCTACCTGCTCGCCGCTGAGATCAATGATAAGCAAGTCAGGGCGGGTTATTTCGACAAAACCTCCAAGAATCTGCATCAAGTCACAACCACTACCACCGCTGAAACCACCATCGCACCGCAATCTGCAAAGCTCTCACGCCGCAAAAGGAAGAACAACAACAGTTCCAGCAACAAGAACTGTGAGATTACTCCAGCTCCACTCCAAATAGTACCAGCCCAACCGCAACCTCAACACCGCCAAGTAGCGGCGCCTGTGGTCAATGCACCGCCTGCCAAGCGTGCATACGCTGGACCACACCCCCTTTGCCCTACTTGTACTTATCATCACCCGGTGGGTATCGCATGCCGGTTCTGTGTTCATTGCAATATATACGGCCACTTCACCGCAAACTACCATACAGGTCCACGTCAAACCCAAGCTCCAACTCAAGGTCAAGCTCCTGCTCAACAATCTCTACTTCCTACTCCACAAGGCCAACAAGCGGCTCCTACACTCTTAATCCATGCTAGAGCTTGCTTTGCGTGTGGTGATCCCAACCACTTCGCAAACATGTGCCCCAATCGAGTGGTGAGGCAAGAGCCACAACAGCAGCAACCCTAGCAGCAGCCTCAGCAGCAACAACAACAGCCAGCAGCCCGCGGACGTGCCTTCAACATTAACGCCCGCCAGGCTCAAGCAGACAACAATGTGGTTAATGGTACGTTCCCTGTGAATGGTATATATGCTTCGTGTTTGTTTGATACTGGAGCAGGTAACTATTTTGTATCGTTTGAATTCGAAAAGCTCCTTAATCGTAAGCGCGCTCATCTCCCCTCGACGTTCGATGTTGAAGTTGCCACCGGAAGAACCGTCGCTGTCAATTCTGATCTATGTGATTGTACGCTTGAACTCAACAATCATGTTTTCCCTATCGACCTTATTCCAATGCAGCTCGGTAGTTTTGACATCATAGCAGGCATGGATTTTCTTCGCGAAAATCGTGCTGAAGTTGTTTGCTTCGATAACATGATTCGTTTCTCGCTCGCGAATGGTGATCAACTTTGTGTGTATGGCGAAACTCCTTCGAAAGGTCTCAAACTTATGTCATGTGTCCAAGCTAGCAAATATCTCCGCAAGGAATACAGAGCTTTCTTGGCTAACATTGTAGTAACGGAGAAGGAAAAGAAAGGAAACCCAGGAGTAAAAGATGTTCCCGTTGTTTGTGAATTCCCTAACGTATTTCCTGAAGATCTACCTGGTTTACCTCCCACTCGTGATATCGATTTCCGAATCGACCTCATTTCTGGAGCAAATCCTGTTGCTAAAGCGCCTTACCGTCTCGCTCCCTCTGAAATGCGCGAACTCTCGAGTCAGCTCCAGGAACTACTTGATAAAGGCTTTATTCGCCCTAGCACCTCTCCTTGGGGCGCGCCTGTCCTTTTCGTCAAAAAGAAGGATGGTTCGTTTCGGATGTGCATCGACTATAGGGAGTTGAATAAGCTGACTATTACGAATCGCTATCCTTTGCCTCAAATTGATGATTTGTTTGATCAGTTACAAGGTGCTACGTGTTTTTCGAAGATCGATCTACGCTCAGGCTGTCACCAACTACGCATTCAAGAGGATGATATGCCCAAAACCGCTTTTCGAACCTGTTATGGTCACTACGAATTTGTTGTCATGCCTTTTGGTTTAACTAACGCCCCTGCAGTTTTTATGGATCTAATGAATCGCGTGTGCAAACCCTTTCTTGACCGCTTCGTCATCGTGTTCATCGATGATATCCTAAACTCTTCCAAAACAAAAGCCGAACACTCGCAGCATCTACATTTGGTTCTTGAGTTACTCCAGGGAAACCGTCTCTATGCCAAGTTCTCCAAGTGCGAATTCTGGCTCGAGGAGGTTCAATTTCTGGGTCACATTGTCAATAGTCAAGGAATTCATGTTGATCCCGCGAAGATCAAGGCTATTAAGAGTTGGGTTACACCCAAGAACCCGTCTGAAGTTCGTTCTTTTCTCGGACTGGCAGGCTATTATCGCCGATTTAACGAAGGTTTCTCTAAGATCGTTGTGTCGCTTACCTCTCTTACGCATAAGGACAAACCTTTTGTTTGGGGAACTAAACAAGTGGATGCCTTTCAAAACTCAAAGCTATGCTTTGTAATGCTCCCGTGCTCTCACTGCCTGACGGAAACGACGATTTCGTAGTCTACTGCGATGCCTCGAACCTTGGTCTTGGTTGTGTTCTCATGCAACGAGATAAGGTTATCGCGTACGCTTCTCGACGGTTCAAGATCCACGAGAAGAACTACACCACACACGACCTCGAGCTTGGCGCAGTTGTTTTTACGTTAAAGATTTGGCGACACTACCTTTACGGTACCAAGTGTACGATCTTCACCGATCATAGGAGCCTACAACACATCTTTGACCAAAAGGAACTGAACATGCGTCAACGCCGGTGGGTAGAACTCCTCAACGATTACGACTTTGAGATTCGTTACCATCCCGGCAAAGCGAACGCCGTTGCCGATGCTCTCAGTCGATGAAGCTATTTGCATAGCGTTCGTAATTCTCAAGCCCAGCATAATCTCGAAGCTCTTATCCGTGACGCGCAGCATGCTTGTTTTACAGAACGAACTTTGAAGAAAGAAAGGATTATAAACGATGGCGCCCAACTCGAGAATAAATCGAATGGTATCTTTCATTATCTAGACCGAATTTGGATTCCCAAACGTACCAATTTGCGACAACTTCTGATGGACGAAGCCCACAAATCTCGGTACTCTATTCATCCCGGTGCTGACAAAATGTACCAGGACATGCGCTACAAGTACTGGTGGCCGGGCATGAAGAGGGATATCGCTCTCTATGTTTCGAAGTGCCTGACTTGTTCCAAGGTCAAGGCTGAGCATCAAAGACCCTCTGGCTTACTCGTTCAACCCAAGATCCCTATGTGGAAATGGGAGAGTATAGCTATGGACTTCATAACGAAACTTCCGCGCACGCCATCAGGTTACGACAGCATCTAGGTTGTCGTAGACCGTTTGACTAAATCAGCCCATTTCCTACCAATACGAGAAGACTTTAAGGTAGAAAAATTAGCCCGAATCTACACCGATGAGATCATTTGTCGACACGGGACGCCTCGTGACATCATCTCTGACCGCGATGGTCGGTTTACCTCGCGTCTTTGGGAAACGTTTTAATCTGCTCTAGGTACTACTCTTAATCTAAGTACCGCTTTCCATCCCCAAACCGACGATCAGACTGAAAGAACGATTCACACCCTTGAAGACATGCTTCGCTCGTGTGTCATAGATTTCGGTGGTAATTGGGACGCGCGCTTACCTTTGGTCGAATTCTCGTATAATAACAGTTATCATTCCAGCATCCAAATGGCACCATTTGAAGCATTACACGGAAGGAAATGTCGATCGCCTATTGTATGGCAAGAGATCAGAGACGTGCAAATTACCGGTCCTGAGCTGTTGCAAGAAACGACTAATAAAATCCTCCAAATTCGAGACAATCTATTGAAGGCTCGGAGCCGACAGAAAAGTTACACTGATAGATGCCGCAAGCCCCTTGAATTTGACATTGGCGATCACGTACTCCTAAAGGTTGCACCTTGGAAGGGAGTGATCAGATTCGGCAAGAAAGGAAAGCTCGCGCCTCGATACGTTGGACCCTTTAAAATTCTGGAAAGCATTGGAAAGGTGGCCTACAGACTCGAACTACCAGAGGAACTTAGTAACGTCCATCCGACTTTCCACGTTTCTAACCTCAGAAAGTGCTTAGCCGACCAGGAATTACATGTCCCTCTTGAGGATTTACAAGTGGACTGTAACACCTCGAAAATTTGTGATCAATGAAATAACGACACGTGTCATGTAAGACAAAAGTGTTATAAACCCGGATCTAGTTGAAGATGTATGGCAGGATTTAAAAGTGTCGACATGTTAATTAATACCTCTGAACGACCTCGTTATGAATCCCAAGACCCTAATCTATATTATAAACATCTGATATACATTCAAATCTGGTAATTTCTAGTAATAATTGATTCATATTTGCAAGAGTGGGATCCTATGAGGATATGCACGATAAACCTTCGTTTATGGCTTTTCGTTAAAGTCCAAGACAATATTGCAACATGGTAGGGTGGA
The DNA here is from genome assembly GCA_030545235.1 of Helianthus tuberosus. Taxonomy (NCBI): domain Eukaryota; kingdom Viridiplantae; phylum Streptophyta; class Magnoliopsida; order Asterales; family Asteraceae; genus Helianthus; species Helianthus tuberosus. The sequence goes on along the minus strand of CM060379.1, from coordinate 37,983,342 downwards.
CATAACTATTCAAGCATGATCTAAAGGTCTCATACTGATAATTCATGGCCCAAAATCGTATTACACTAGTTGCCTGTTCAAAGCTTGAAAGGGCAAAATTTTTTGCCCCTGATAAAGGGCTTACGGACTGTAAAGGACCCCCTTACGGTGCGTAAGGCTTGCCCAGCGACAGTAATGTTGACAGCTGCTGTTATGAACGTTGTAACCGACTTAAATAGATATTTTCACTTCCATGGGCGACCCCTAATAGTTCTTAGGCACTAGGGACACTTGTTGATGACCAGCGATCAATAGTAGAGTTGTTTGTCATGATCATAAGGGATCAAAAGCACTATAAAAAGGCCCTCATGTTGCAACATTTTGATCATGCTTTCCATCTGCATTTGTGGAACTTTCTGGAGCATAAGATCAGTCCCCAAGCATCTCTAATCGTGCATTGGACCTTGGTAAGCATCCTTGACCTTCCTTAATTGAGTTTTGCTTAGTTATTAGCTTAAAAGTCAAACCGTCGTAATTAAGGTTTGACTTATCGAATAATCACTAATGGTCCAGTGTTTAGTCAAATTAAAGGTAGTTATAAGTTGGTAATTATGTGGGTATTAAACCCTTAAAAGGGCACCCTCTGATTCCCGCTCTAACTAGATCAAATGTCGAGTCAAAGTTGTTTATAAAAAGTCAACAGAATCATAATTTTCGAAATAACGCATAATTAACAATGCAGAAGGCGTGTAACCTATTTTATCACTCATATAACATGGTAATAAGTGTAAGAACATGTCTAAGCATGTTCGACCCGACAATTTTCTGTTTAGACCCTGTTCGGAACCGAAAGTCGCAAAACTTTGACTTTTTCTTTGACTTCAGTTCTGACCCGATTTAGATGAGTTTGGAAATGCCTTAGAGCTTCATTAGGACCAGGTTACATGTTGGTATAACCCTCTGTAGTTGGTTCATTGATTTCCCGATTCGTTTACACGTTTCCGTTAATTGCTTAATGTTGACTATAACGCCCTTTTGACCATAAAACGATAATTTTGGATATTTGAGAGGACAATAATCTTTGTTACTGATTTATAAACATGTCCCTAAAATTTCATATCAGTTAGAGGTCTAGATTAGGAGTTATGCTCAATAGCGCACTTAAAAAGCTTTTTGTTAATTAAACGGCGCAATTAGCATACACCAATCCAATTGCTACTGATTTTATATAATAAATGAAGTATTTTGAACTTTATAACCTGATCAGAAAAACTCAGATTTCCTGTATAACCCGGAAATCGCTTAAAATGGTTTTTACGCGTATTAAACACCTAGGATGGGTTTAAAACCATTTTGTCATATAAGATTTATCACCAACTGATATAACCTGTTAAATTAAGTTATATTACTTATTTATTCAGACCCGAATCTCAGAATTTCATTTAATCTCTTTTATAATCTTTAAAATGACCAAAATACCCCTACGGGACTTAAATTGAGATTAAACTCGTTTTGGGCATAATGGAAGGTATCCTACTGATATCACCACATATTTAAGGCATATTAACTTAGGAAACCTGTTAGAGGCTCTTATGGTTACCCGTTACGCTTCTTACGCGTTCGGTTCGGTTTATGTAACTAGTTTGCATAAATTAGCCGAAACGGGTCAAACCTTATCGTTTTTATCTCAAAATCCAGAATGTAGTTAGATTACCCATATTATACAAGTCTTCAAACTTGTTGGGTCTAAATCACATTCTAATCCGGTCTTCGCTTAATCATGCGTTTGAACCGTATCTTTCCTTAAAACTAACCGGTCTATGTTTAGGCTTCATTAAAGACCCGTTAGGATTCTAATAGGTTATTATAAACCTTCGTTCCAGAATAGGAGACCCGGTAAAAGCTACACGCACTTGCTATTTGTGATTGATACTTGCAAAGGTAAATACTTTTAACTTATTTTCCCTATACGGGCTTGGGGTATGGTATATAAAATACCGCTTGGTCGGGCATTGAATCTTTAATCGAATAGAGGTTAAACCATTGATATGCTCCGTTTTGAAATGTTTTGTTTGCTTAAAGCCTTTGGGGGGTTAATGACCATGTCCCGGATATCCTTGGCATCATCTTACGAGATGGCCACGACCTGGGCACGGGGTGTAGGTGTACACCCGTCAGTGCATAAATAAATAATGTGGTGTGTCTATTGATCTTTAATCCGGTCTATGGATCGGGCTACTGAACGCATAAGAAACATGTAATTCTTTTACAAGATTATATTCAAATAATTATCCCAAGTTATAAAAAGTTTGTGCCACGTGCATTCAAATCAATTTTTATTAAACCTTTTCAAATGAGTCAGTTAATTGTATTTACCAGTGTAAACTGACGTATTTTCCCAAAAAGGTTGAGTGCAGGTACTACGCGAACTAGGCTGGCTTTCTCCTGGCGTCCACAATAAGTCTCGCAAGCTTGGATGTCAAAACTGTTGAACAATGTTTCCATTTTATTTTGATCCACCTGTGGATTTCTTTCAACTATTTGTGATACTTAATATTACAATATTGTTTGGTTGAAATGAATCTATCTTTTGCTTCCGCTGTGCATTTAAATACTGTGTTGTTTGACTATAATGATATCAACTACGTCACGATACTCCCCTACCGGGCCCACCGGTAAAATGTGGAAATATCAGGGTGTGACAGGTTGGTATCAGAGCCAACACTGAGTGAATTAAACACTAGCATTTTTGTGTTTAATCTCAGTTACACAATTGCACATTCCTAAATTTTCGAGTCTAGACAAAGAACTTAGGACAAATCCAAATTTGTTTTTTTTATTTTAACTTTGTCCTTTATATTTCTTGTTGTATCTTTTATTTGTTAACAGGAAATGCCACCAAGATTTAGAATAGGAGGACGAGGTAAGGGGCCGATCACCGCCCCCAACGATCACGAGGTCGGGCCTTCTCACCGGCGAGCTCCTTCTACCACTATGAGTGCCGATCCTCAGGGAAACTGGAGGAACCATGTGGAGCCTGCTAGACGGTCTGTCTCGCACAGCTCAACGCCTCCCTATCACCATTCCTTTGGACCGTTATTAGAGAACGAGCCTGAACATTCCCGCCATTCCTTCTTACCGTTACAGCGATCTGCTTCGCACCGTTCCTTTGGCGACCCCACTCCTGTCTTTCAGGGCCGGTTCAACCCGGCAAACTATATTGCAGAACCAGTGGGTTTTAACCCACTAGGACCTGAAGACCATTTCTCAGGAGATAATGCAACGGACATGGACGAGGACACAGATCCCGTCGAGCCTGCAAGCGGGACCCCCAACCATCCTATTGAGATCTCTGATGGATCATCCTTCCACGGATCACCCTACGGTGGTCCAGACAGTTACCAAGCAAGGTTTAACCAGTATGAGTGGTATTTTACACCGTCTCATAACCCACAGCAACAACAGCAGCAGGATCCCTCCGAGGATTCACATTTCGTGGCAGTCACGCCACGGCCTCCACCGCCGCTAGTTCATCAAGCACTTCCAGAACCACCAAGACGTAGGAGGACAGGCGCACGAATATCCGCGCGAGGAGGGGATTTTCACTTTAGCACTCCCCATCCCTCGAGTGGCAGTCACTATCCGCCACTGCATGAAGATCCACAAATGGGTGGGCCCTCAAACCCAATTTCAGAGGTGAATTCTGCACCAGTTACACCACCACCGCCACCATTGGGTTTTGATAACCCGATTCCTACATACGCCGGTTCAACGACGTACAATCCATTTGAGCAGCCGGCTCACACTCATTATAACTATGCTAAAGCCGACCCGTACCTAGTAGCGGCAAACTACAACGCCCTTCATCCCGAAGGACCATATGGAGCCCCTTGGGGAGTGGGAAATCCAACTCATGGGTATCAAGTACCTGCTCGACCACCGATTCGGCAACAGTCGCAGCCACCACGATTTTCCCCACCGGAACAGGAGGAAATCCTCCAAAGACTAAGTCGAGTGGAACATGAATTCCAAGAAGAACGTAGGAACAACAGGGGATTCCTCAAGGACCTAGCAAGCCTGTTAAAGGGGAAGAAGAAGAGGGATCATTAAATCCCTATATGTATTGTTGTATTTTCTATTTCAATCAAGTCTCTGCGTGGACATTTATCTGTGTATTTAGTCCCTGCGTGGACTTATCTTTTTAGTCCCTGCGTGGACACCTATTTTAGAAAATTGGTCCCTGCGTGGACTTGTTTTTCAGTTTAGCCCCTGCGTGGGTAAGTTGTTCTGTTAAAAGTCCCGTTTAGGGCAATGTGTACTTCTCTAATGTTAATGGAATGTTAAGTTTATAAATTTCATTTTTGTCATTATATGCATAAATACATTATACATGAAAAAAATAAATAAAAAATCATTCCTTTTTAAAAAAAAAATATCTGTCTAGTTAAATATTAACTAAGAATCTTAAAGGTATATCCTAGCCTGCATGTCATTATAAGACTTGGCCAAGATGGTAAGACCTGTTAAAAAGATTCAAATCCCTGTTAACATCTGAAAACAAGTTAACGCTCCTGGCAGACGTGATTCATTAAAATCACACACGTCATTCTTATAATAGGATTCTTCAAAAGATTCCTAACCTAACCTAATGATCTATAAATCATGGGTTTAAATCATCAATTAAGATGATCATATGTTGACCATCCATTGATAATATAGTGCCTACGGGCCCTGCTCATTGTCATATAAGGCAAAAGACAGTAGTAGTCTACGACTCTCTGTCAGAGAAAGTTAATAAACTATACTCAAACCTTAATGCCTTGATTCTCTGAAATCATGGCTTATGATTTAAAAATGTCCTTGTGACTAGGCCTTTTGTGCTACTAATAAAACTATTATTGTTTTATATTTAGGATAAAATATAATAAAAATCCTAAATAAATATGATTAACAAATTAACCAAATATGGTCTATGTTTACCATGGTTAATTAATTGCCATAAAAGACAATTCCATAATAAACTATTGTCAATATCTTATGTAACAGTTCAACTACATGGCTGACTCGGATGAGATCAACAGTCACCCAAAGGAAGACCATGATAATACCCGAATTAACATAGCGGGTGCAGAGCTCCAAGCATTAATTGACAAAGCTGTTACAAAAGCCTTGGATAGGCAGTATAGTGAGTCGAGCGGTACTCGAAGCAGGACCCAATCAGTACCCCACTCCAAGCCTAAGACTCATTCAGAGGCTCACAGCAAGCCGCCCTCTAAGAAAGATGAGCCAAAGAAAGATGATGAACGACACTCATCAAACCAAAGGAGTGTTCCCTCTCAAAGGACCATACTGAACCAAGGACCCCGTGATAAGGGTTGCTCCTATAAGTATTTTGTTTCATGCAAACCCGGGGATTTCACTGGGGAAAAAGGAGCTATAGACTGCATGACTTGGTTGGATGAGATGGACACCGTGGTTGATATCAGCGGGTGCGCTGAAAAGGATGTGGTGAAATTCGTGTCTCAGTCATTCAAGGGAAAGGCATTAGCTTGGTGGAGGTCTTTGATCCAAGCTACAGGAAAAATCCCATTGTACAATATGACTTGGGACCAGTTTGTAACGTTGATAAGGGAAAACTACTGCCCTCAGCATGAGGTTGAAAAGATTGAGTCGGATTTTCTGTCATTGGCAATGAAAAATCTGGACTGCCAAGCTTACCTCACAAGCTTCAACACAATGTCAAGATTGGTTCCGTATCTGGTGACCCCGGAACCCAAAAGAATAGCTCGTTTCATTGGGGGTTTAGCCCCAGAGATAAAGGAAAGTGTAAAAGCCTCTCAGCCAGCTACTTTCAGATCTGTAGTTGATATATCTTTGTCCCTTACCCTGGACGCGGTCAGACAGAGATCGTTGAGGAACACGGATGCCGAGAAAAGGAAGCGTGAAGATGACAATTCATGATGGTCAGATAAGAAGCACAGGGGAAACAATGACCACAAGAAGGGGTCTGGTTCTAAGAAGGATGGGCATCAATCTGGAGATAAGCCCAAGTGTAAGATTTGTCAGAAGCACCACTTTGGGAGGTGCAGACTTGACTCAAAATCCCAATCTCAGCCAAGGCCTTGTGGGATTTGCAAATCTTCGGAGCATAAGACCCTAGAGTGCAAGAAACTGAAGGACGCAATGTGCTACAGTTTCAACGAAAAAGGGCACATTAAGACAAATTGCCCAAAATATGCAAAGAAAGCTGATGAAGGAAACAAGACACATGCTAGGGTCTTCAGAATGGATGCAAAGGAAGCTGTGCAGGACGACAATGTGATCACATGTACCTTCCTTATAAATGATGTTTATGCGAGAGTGCTATTTGATTCAGGAGCTGATAAATCATTTGTAGATAATAAGTTTTGTAAGTTACTGAATTTACCTGTTAAAACCCTAAGTGTGAAGTATGAGGTGGAATTAGCAGATGGCACCTTAGAAACCGCCTCAACCATATTAGATGGATGTTTCATATCCATTAAGAACCACTCTTTTCCTTTGTCCCTACTTCCTCTGAAATTAGCCGGTTTCGACATAGTTTTGGGTATGGACTGGTTATCTCATAACCAGGCCCAGATTGTCTGCAATAAGAAGCAAGTGGTGATCAAGACTCCGTCTGGTGAGTCACTTACCATTCAGGGAGATACCCAGTATGGACTGCCTGAGCAAGTGACTATGCTCAAGGCCTCTAAGTGTTTGAAGAAGGGTTGCGTCATCTATATGGCACAAGTGACTATTGATGAGCCGAAACCTAATATGGAAGACATCCCCGTCATTTCTGAATACCCTGAAGTTTTTCCTGAAGAACTACCTGGTTTACCACCAGATAGACAAGTAGAATTCAGAATTGACATCATCCCTGGAGCAGCACCTGTCGCGAGAGCGCCTTATAGGTTGGCACCAACAGAAATGAAGGAGTTAAGGAAACAACTAGATGAATTGCTAGCCAAAGGTTTTATTAGACCTAGTTCGTCTCCTTGGGGAGCGCCAATCCTGTTTGTAAAGAAGAAGGATGGATCGATGCGCCTATGCATCGATTATCGTGAGCTTAACAAAGTCACTATCAAGAATAGGTATCCTTTGCCCAGGATCGACGATCTGTTCGATCAATTGCAAGGGGCAAGCTACTTTTCTAAGATCGATTTGAGGTCAGGCTATCACCAATTGAAGGTTAAAGATGAAGATGTACACAAGACTGCATTTAGGACTCGTTATGGTCATTACGAGTTCCTAGTGATGCCTTTTGGACTCACTAATGCACCTGCCGCGTTCATGGATCTCATGAATCGCGTCTGCAAGCCTTACTTGGATAAATTTGTCATCGTCTTCATTGACGACATCCTCATCTACTCGAAGAACCAAGCTGACCACGAGAAACATCTCCGTTGCATCCTTAAGTTACTTCAACAAGAAAAGCTCTATGCCAAATTTTCAAAGTGTGACTTTTGGCTTCGAGAAGTCCAATTTCTTGGACACGTTGTTAGTGAGCGAGGTATCCAAGTAGATCCCGCTAAAGTTGAAGCTGTCATGAATTGGCAAGAGCCAAAGACGCCTACAGAGATTCGTAGCTTTCTAGGATTGGCAGGATATTACAGGCGTTTCATTGAAAATTTTTCAAGGATTGCTGCGCCCCTAACTTCTTTGACTAGGAAGAAGATTAAGTTCAATTGGGGGCCTAAGCAGCAAGAGTCTTTCGATATTTTTGAAGCAGAAGTTGAGCAACGCTCCTGTATTGACGTTGCCTGATGGAATTGATGAGTTTGTAGTATATTGTGATGCATCACACACCGGAATGGGTTGTGTACTTATGCAGAAAGGCAAGGTTATTGCCTATGCTTCTCGACAGTTAAAGGTGCACGAGAAGAACTACACCACCCATGACTTGGAGTTGGGTGCCGTTGTATTTGCACTAAAACTGTGGAGGCATTATTTTTATGGTATCAAGTGTGTGATCTATTCTGATCACAAGAGCCTCCAGCACCTCTTTAACCAAAAGGATTTGAACATGAGGCAGCGCCAATGGATGGAAACGTTGAATGATTACGACTGTGAAATCCGATACCATCCAGGCAAGGCAAATGTAGTCGCTGACGCCTTGAGCAGAAAGGAAAGAGTGAAGCCTATAAGAATCAATGCCAAGAGCATTGAGATAAAGAATGGTCTGAACGAAAGGTTGTTAGCTGCACAGAAGGAAGCTGTGTTGGAAGCTAACTATCCTAATGAAAAGCTAGGAGTAACTGAAGAACAGTTATCCTATGGCAAGGACAGAATTCTAAGGTTAAATGGACGAATATGGGTTCCAGTTTATGGAGGACTTCGAGATGTTATCCTCCAGGAAGCCCACAGTTCTAAATACTCTGTTCATCCTGGAGCTGACAAGATGTACCAGGATTTGAAAGCAAATTTTTGGTGGATATGCTTGAAAAAGTCTATAGCTACCTATGTAGCTAAATGTTTGACATGTGCGCAAGTTAAAGCTGAACATCAGAAGCCGTCAGGTTTGCTACAACAGCCTGAACTTCCCACGTGGAAGTGGGAAATGGTGACAATGGATTTCATCACCAAGTTGCCAAAGACAAGGAAAGGAAATGATACTATATGGGTGATAGTGGATAGACTGACTAAGTCCGCACATTTCCTACCCATCAAGGAGACCTATAGCTCCGACATGTTAGCCCAATTGTACGTAGATAAGATTGTATCTCTACATGGCGTACCTGTGTCTATTATCTTTGACAGAGATACTAGATACACGTCACATTTTTTGAAAAGTTTCCAACAATCTTTGGGCACGCGCTTAAATTTTAGTACGGCTTACCATCCTCAGACGGACGGCCAGAGTGAGCGTACAATCCAAACTTTGGAAGACATGCTTCGTGCATGTGTGATTGACTTAGGTGGTAGTTGGGATAACCACCTGCCATTAATCGAGTTCTCGTATAACAATAGCTATCATACGAGCATCAAGGCTGCGCCTTTCGAGGCCTTGTACGGTAGAAAGTGCAGAACTCCCGTCTGTTGGGCGGAAGTTGGAGATGTCCAATTGACAGGACCTGAAATAGTCTTTGAAACAACGGACAAGATTGTCCAGATACGCGATCGTCTGAAAGCTGCCCGAGATAGGCAGAAAAGCTACGCAGATTTAAAGCGTAAACCTTTTAACATCGAGGTAGGTGACAAAGTGTTGCTTAAAGTATCACCCTGGAAGGGAGTGATGCGATTTGGTAAGAAAGGCAAGTTAAGCCCGAGATACATAGGACCATTCGAGGTCATCGAACGTGTCGGATCAGTTTCCTATAAGTTAAACTTACCTGAAGAGCTCAGTGGTATTCACAATGTATTCCACATCTGCAATCTGAAGAAGTGTTTCGCTGATGAATCACTAGTTATACCACATACAGATGTGCACATAGAAGAGAGCTTGAAGTTTGTTGAAAAACCTGTGTCGATCGAGGATCGACAGGTTAAGAAGCTTCGAAGGAAGCATGTGCCAATAGTAAAGGTTAAATGGGACGCCCGTAGAGGTCCCGAGTACACATGGGAGGTTGAGTCCACAATGAAAGAAAAGTACCCTCATTTATTTCAGTAAATCTCGAGGTCGAGATTTCTTTTAAGGGGGTGAGGATGTAACACCTCGAAAATTTGTGATCAATGAAATAATGACACGTGTCATGTAAGACAAAAGTGTTATAAACCCGGATCTAGTTGAAGATGTATGGCAGGATTTAAAAGTGTCGACATGTTAATTAATACCTCTGAACGACCTCGTTATGAATCCCAAGACCCTAATCTATATTATAAACATCTAATATACATTCAAATCCAGTAATTTCTAGTAATAATTGATTCATATTTGCAAGAGTGGGATCCTATGAGGATATGCACAATAAACCTTCGTTTATGGCTTTTCGTTAAAGTCCAAGACAATATTGCAACATGGTAGGGTGTACATAACTATTCAAGCATGATCTAAAGGTCTCATACTGATAATTCATGGCCCAAAATCGTATTACACTAGTTGCCTGTTCGAAGCTTGAAAGGGCAAAATTTTTTGCCCCTGATAAAGGGCTTACGGACCGTAAAGGACCCCCTTACGGTGCGTAAGGCTTGCCCAGCGACAGTAATGTTGACAGCTGCTGTTATGAACGTTGTAACCGACTTAAATAGATATTTTCACTTCCATGGGCGACCCCTAATAGTTCTTAGGCACTAGGGACACTTGTTGATGATCAGGGATCAATAGTAGAGTTGTTTGTCATGATCATAAGGGATCAAAAGCACTATAAAAAGGCCCTCATGTTGCAACATTTTGATCATGCTTTCCATCTGCATTTGTGGAACTTCCTGGAGCATAAGATCAATCCCCAAGCATCTCTAATCGTGCATTAGACCTTGGTAAGCATCCTTGACCTTCCTTAATTGAGTTTTGCTTAGTTATTAGCTTAAAAGTCAAACCGCCGTAATTAAGGTTTGACTTATCGAATAATCACTAATGGTCCAGTGTTTAGTCAAATTAAAGGTAGTTATAAGTTGGTAATTATGTGGGCATTAAACCCTTAAAAGGGCACCCTCTGATTCCCGCTCTAACTAGATCAAATGTCGGGTCAAAGTTGTTTATAAAAAGTCAACATAATCATAATTTTCGAATTAACGCATAATTAGCAATGCAGAAGGCGTGTAACCTATTTTATCACTCATATAACATGGTAATAAGTGTAAGAACATGTCTAAGCATGTTCGACCCGACAATTTTCTGTTTAGACCCGGTTCGGAACCGAAAGTCGCAAAACTTTGACTTTTGCTTTGACTTCAGTTCTGACCCGATTTAGATGAGTTTGGAAATGCCTTAGAGCTTCATTAGGACCAGGTTACATGTTGGTATAACCCTCTGTAGTTGGTTCATTGATTGCCCGATTCGTTTACACGTTTCCGTTAATTGCTTAATGTTGACCAGAACGCCATTTTGACCATAAAACGAGAATTTTGGATATGTGAGAGGACAATAATCTTTGTTGCTGATTTATAAACATGTCCCTAAAATTTCATATCAGTTAGAGGTCTAGATTAGGAGTTATGCTCAATAGCGCACTTAAAAAACTTTTTGTTAATTAAACGGCGCAATTAGCATAAAGCCTATCTAAACCCAATTTTTGACACCAAACCTTTTACCCACTGATGTAATATAATATTTTGGGATTTTTAAATATTTTTAATTATTTTTAACCTGCTCATAACCTAAAGTTATGGCGTTGATTCGGTAAATACCGATTATACCCTTTTTGTTTATAAAATGAGTTCTACATAGTATTTTGACACCAATCCAATTGCTACTGATTTTATAAAATAAATGAAGTATTTTGAACTTTATAACCTGATCAGAAAAACTCAGATTTCCTGTATAACCCGGAAATCGCTTAAAATGGTTTTTATGCGTATTAAACACCTAGGATGGGTTTAAAACCATTTTGTCATATAAGATTTTTCACCAACTGATATAACCTGATAAATTAACTTATTTTACTAATTTATTCAGACCCGAATCTCAGAATTTCATTTAATCTCTTTTATAATCTTTAAAATGACCAAAATACCCCTATGGGACTTAAATTGAGATTAAACTCGTTTTGGGCATAATGGAAGGTATCCTACTGATATCACCACATATTTAAGGCATATGAACTTAGGAAACCTGTTAGCGACTCTTATGGTTACCCGTTACGCTTCTTACGCGTTCGGTTCGGTTTATGTAACTAGTTTGCATAAATTAGCCGAAACGGGTCAAACCTTATCGTTTTTATCTCAAAATCTAGAATATGGTTAGATTACCCATATTATAAACCTTCGTTCCAGAATAGGAGACCCGGTAAAAGCTACACGCACTTGCTATTTGTGATTGATACTTGCAAAGGTAAATACTTTTAACTTATTTTCCCTATACGGGCTTGGGGTATGGTATATAAAATACCGCTTGGTCGGGCATTGAATCTTTAATCGAATAGAGGTTAAACCATTGATATGCTCCGTTTTGAAATGTTTTGTTTGCTTAAAGCCTTTGGGGGGTTAATGACCATGTCCCGGATATCCTTGGCATCATCTTACGAGATGGCCACGACCTGGGTACGGGGTGTAGGCGTACACCCATCAGTGCATAAATAAATAATGTGGTGTGTCTATTGATCTTTAATCTGGTCTATGGATCGGGCTACTGAACGCATAAGAAACATGTAATTCTTTTACAAGATTATATTCAAATAATTATCCCAAGTTATAAAAAGTTTGTGCCACGTGCATTCAAATCAATTTTTATTAAACCTTTTCAAATGAGTCAGTTAATTGTATTTACCAGTGTAAACTGACGTATTTTCCCAAAAAGGTTGAGTGCAGGTACTACGCGAACTAGGCTGGCTTTCTCCTGGCGTCCACAATAAGTCTCGCAAGCTTGGATGTCAAAACTGTTGAACAATGTTTCCATTTTATTTTGATCCACCTGTGGATTTCTTTCAACTATTTATGATACTTAATATTACAATATTGTTTGGTTGAAATGAATCTATCTTTTGCTTTCGCTGTGCATTTAAATACTGTGTTGTTTGACTATAATGATATCAACTACGTCACGATACTCCCCTACCAGGCCCACCGGTAAAATATGGAAATATCGGGGTGTGACATGGACGAAACATTACACTTCGTGGAAAAGCCTGTCGAGATCATGGGACGAGAAACTAAGGTGCTCAGACGCTCACGCATTCCCATTGTGAAGGTTCGCTGGGAAGGCAAACGCGGCGCCCAGTTCACCTGGGAGCTCGAAAGTGACATGAAGGAGAAGTACCCGCAACTGTTTGTTACGCCTACTTCTTAAATTTCGGGATGAAATTTCCTAAAGTAGGGGAGGCTGTAACAAGCCGCCCTTTTGGGAAGTCAAAGTACAAGTAAATGTCAAAGTCAAAGGAAGAAAAGATTGCTAATTGCGATATGTCACTCCTTGCTTAACTATTGATTGTACGTTAATGACTTGTAATCGAATCTTTTATTTTAATCGCTTTAGTTGTATTATGTGGAGTATCTATTAATAATCGAGGATTAATCGATGTTTAATCGCTAATCGACTTATCGCTAATCGCTATCGCATTCGCAACTCGAATTATGTGTTCTGGATATTGTTTTACGTGTGTGTGCTTTTATGTGTTACTTGTGCATGTTATGTTTATGTTGAGGTGTTAATCGCAATCGCAAATCGCAATTCTATCGCATCGCAATCTAATCGCAAACGCTAAATGCAAGTTATTTATAGTGATTGTATGTAAGATATAGCAGTTAGGTTATTTGTGTAACTATTTGGCAATACTATCGCATCGCTCACTCGAATCGCATCGCAACGCTCAACGCGCTAAACAAAACGCCAAAACTCAACTCGTTGGACACCTGGATCGAATGGCCAACCGATCGAATGGCCATCCGATAATATTGCCATCCGATCGAGGCGTTATCCGATCGGTGCACCATCCGATCCGTTCTCTGCTCCCACTTTCCTCTTTTGGAAACCCCATAAATACCCACCTACAGCTCCCTCTCTGTCGACCAGCGCACTCAAGCCTTCTTTCTCTCGATTTCTCGCGATTCTTGTAAGTTTTCAACTCAAATCTTGTACTTCTATGATCTACACGCACTTCTTCATCATTTTCACCTTTGAACCTCAACTTTTAACCGTGAAATCACCGGATTTGAGGTGTTTTAGGATGACGTCATCATGGACTTCTTATGAACTTCAAGATTTGGCTTCATTCCACCAAGAACAACTCAGATCTGAAGGATTTCCACATGATTTCACAACGATTTCGCATAGATCTAAACATTTTCAAAGTTAAAAGGATTGAAAGATGGTTTATAACTTTCTTTCAACTCTTTTACACTCAATGGACTCCAAAACCGATAGAATTGGAGCTCATTCATGCCTTCTACTCTTCTCTAGTGATGTGCAGGTTTGAGATCTGAATCCTATCAATGAGGCAACTGATTTCTGGTTGAACATGAGACTGCCCGTCACGAACAGTTTGCTGATCGGATTGGGGTGATTCCCGTTCGATCGGATAGTCTGGGTCTGATGGGGTTTCCGTTGTTTAAACACGTTGTCATACCGTCTCGAGCAAACCGCAAAACTTTTCAAAACTTAGCAAATATCTCAAGTCCACAATGATCAGATTGTGGGACGGATTGCCGTCCGATCGGATTGCCATCCGATCGAACCGCAATCTGATCGGATTGCACTTGAGCTTTATCACTTAATCATTTTTCAATTTTCAAAGAACATCAGTTTCCAATGGATTTCCATCCAATCGGATTGCTATCCGATCGAGTGACCGTCCTGCTGTGAAGTTGTTCTCAACTGAGAAGCCTCGCCAATCGGATCACTATCCGATCGAACGATCGTTCGATCAACGACCTTAAATGTAGAGATACTTCTCTGTTTTCAAAATGCTACAAAGAAAACTTCAAAGCCATCATACACAAACACATCCTTACCAAACAAATGTCAATCCGACCAAATGGCCATCCGATCGGATGACCATCCGAACGGATTGACATCCGATCCAATGACCATCCGACCGGATTGCCATCCTATCAGATTAACGTTCGACACTTGGTCACTTTTCACCGATTTACGCACCGCTCTTCGCTTATGCTATCGTTAACTGTTCAGGCTAATCACTATAGTGCTCCCTTCAATCCATTTCCATCGCTGTGAGTATACTCGATCCCTCTTTGCTTTATGCACTTTTGGGTGTTACATACGTTACTTATTCTAAATCACATAAATCACACAACGCAAACACTATTTAAATGCTGACCATTATTGCATGATATGTGTTACTCGATGAATGCTTGTATGTTATGTTAACACAGTGATTGTTGCCTGAGGCCTTAGCAACGATAGTACTATTTGTTTGGACTCAGCACCTGTCATGGGCATGGGTTGTTAAGGTTACCTCTTCACGTGTTACAGTGGTGATATGTGTTGCACATTCTACAACTCGCAGTCTAGTCTGTGCATATTTCATTGTCGATAACCTACTAGCTTCGCATTATACATGTTACATGCTGGTTATGCGTAAACGCTTTCGAACTCTACTATTACTATTAAACTTGTATGCTCACATTTACAGTATGTGTATTGACCTCTATTTTAACGTATGTGACAGGTGTTTAGGATGTTTGCTTGCTGTTTGATGAAATCGAGCTAGGACAGAGTCTAGAAACAAACTAAATAAAATCTGAGTTGTCGGAATGGATATTTTGTCTTTGAGAACAATGTCTGTAATAACTGTTTTTATTTTATATGTTTGTGGTATGGGACATGAACCTTTAATATATTATAACAAATAGTTGTTATGGATTCTCCTGGACAATCTGTTTCGCTCAGTGTCGTGCCCTGATGATTCCTCCATCGGTTGGGGTGTGACAGGGGGGCGTCCGACCCCTTGAACTTTTCGCTCAGTAGTGTTATATATGTAGTTTCCGTATAGAAATTTTTGGGTATATACATTTTCGACCCCCTTCATTCGGGTCAAGCTTCGCCACTGGGTATGAACTGAATCAGTAGGCTTATGAAAGTATGGTGCATGAATTTTTATAGAAATCCCACTTGCACTGGAAGTGCTTCCGGGGTCGGAGGTCTTGCACGGTCGTGCATTTGATCCGCACGGTCATGCGTGTTCTGGCAGTTCACCAGAATTTTGCTAATTTCATCAGAATTGTATCAGAATCGCCCCGTTTTCACCAGATTTGTCTTTCGCACTTTGCTTTAGACCTGAAAATATAAAAGTACCTGATTTGTTACCTAAACGTCGCAGTTTCGGTCAAAAACACTTAAAACGGAAGTAATTTGTGGGATAAAAACATGTATAATTTAACATATATCAATTATGTCTATACGGTGTAGTATTTTGACGTATATTTCCGGTTACTTTACGTGTTGTATCCATTAAACAAACAAAAACACTTTAAATACATTATACAAACAAAATACCTTTAAAATTACAAATTAACCTATACGATACATATACGAGACATTTACTACACCTATATATGCTCATACGGGATCTATGCCTCACCTATACTATACTACATTGTACATGATATTCTTAAGAGTAAATTGCACAAAACATCCTTTCAGTTTCCTCAAACTTGCAGGTTCCAGCCTTTATGTTTAAAACTTACTAAAAACATCCTTTAAGTTTATTTTTGTTGCTAGTTCAATCCTTTATGACTAACCAAGTTAATTTCATCAGTTATATTCCCTCATATGCATAACATGTGAGGGTATATTCGTAATTTTGGTTGATCTTATAAAACCCACTAAAAACACAATGTCGTTCAATCCAATTTGCTCACTTTTTTTCTCTCTCTTCTTTCTCTCTCTAAAAATTCTCTCAGCCGCCTCCTTCTTCTAATGCCCGAAATCTCTTATGGTGGTGGAGAAATTCCACCATTAATCCCTCCAATTCCACTTATTCCTCCTGATTTAGGCACACAATCATCTAATCGTCCACCCGGTATCCTTGATTCCCACTCTCCTAAAGTTGCGGCGCTACAAATTCCCCAAAGTGAGGATGTGTTTGTGAAATAACTCCACCCTGTGGTTGAGTTGAACCTTCCCAACCTTGATTCTAGTGGTAATCTAGCCTATACCATCTTAAAATCCAAAGAATTGAAGAAAGGAATTGTGAAATCCATAGCCGGCACCCTTGGGATGTTCATAATTCAACTAATGGCCTGGGATCTCAATTTTGTGGAAGTTCGCCCCACAAAGGAACGTCTGAGACGCATCTGGCTCCTACAGCTCTTGAAGCGACACCCACGTCCTCAGATTCAGGTACAAATCATGAGTTTAGGGTCGTAGCTACTAGAAATTGTAACGTCACCAAGCCCAAAGATGTTTCCCCAAAAAAAATTGCGAAATTTCATAGGGGTAAAGGATCAATTTCAAGTTCTGGGGATCCAGAATTGGATGTTGTTCGTGCTGCAAACATTGCTCATGATACGAAACTCAAATGTATAAAAAATTGTAAAAAAATAAAAAATAAATAAATATTTTTTAGAAAACTTTGTTAAAACCATAAACAAATGTATAAAAAAATTGTAAAAAAAACTCAACCAATACGACCCGTATAGGTCTAGTCAAATAGACAAAATCTAACACATCAGTCTTTATTGAAAATTGAAAAAATGATACGACCCGTATAGGTCTATACGACTCGTAGTGAAAGTGTCGATTTAAAGATTCAGGTGTGCCAATAATACGAAGTATTAGGTGGGAGTTATTTTTGAAGAAATGTTTTTCACCTAAGAATTAGAAAAAATGGAACAAAGTGGGAGGTGGGGCCATATGCAACGTGAATGGGTTAGGATGATAATTAAAAAATAAAGGAAAATTCATATATTTAATAGAGTAAACTGCAATTTTACCCCCTGAGGTTAGGGGTCATTGGCATGTCTACCCCCCTAAGGAAATAATTGCAATTTTACCCCCCACTGTTCACTGTTATGTCGCAACCTTACCCCCCGGCGTCAAAGTCAATGTTATCTTTAAACGGTCAAAGGGCATAAAGGTAATTTCACCCTTTGGATCTTTATAACCCCCCTGTACTTCTCTTCCACCTACACCCTTACCCCCTAAGTTTCACTCACTCCACTCCTTCTTCTTCACCACCGGCGATCCACCTCCACCTCCACCTCCATTGCCGGCGACTGCACTTCCAGTTTCCCACCGGCTTCCACCTCCAGCTCCGGCGACCACAACATCAACACCCACCGGCTTCCACTTCACAATGAGTGAATCCCAGAACCCCATGCTTCCACCTCCACCTCCGTCGATGCACCTGGCTGCCGGCGACAACCACCGATCCTCCCTGTTGTCTCTGATTTCAGGTATAAACATCGATCTTTCTGAACAAGTAAAAAACAGGGGGTTATTGAAACATCAATATTTTTGTGTTTGCAGTGGACATGAGGATTCGTTTTTCAGTCCGATCGATTGTGGTTTCCGTGGTTGTGAAAAGGCGGGGCCGCCCTTTCCTGCACTTCCAGTTTCCCCCGCAGCAGGAAATGGTTGTGTAGTTGATGTTTAATATATTAGGATCTTTTGGTTTAATGTATTAGGATCTTTTGGTTTAATATTGATCTAATTGTATATATATTAGGATCTTTTGATTTAATATAATGTGCCTAGTTATGACCAATGTTTACAGGTAATGTGTTATTGATAAGCCTTTTTTATACTCTCATGATCGTATATTGGTGTTCTTGATACAGGTTAGGATCAAAATGTGCCTAGTTATGACAGTTACATGATCATAGTTGATGATAGTTACATGTGCAGTTACTGATCATAGTTGATGACAGTTACATGTGCAGTTGGGATGTTTGATGTTTTGATCAAAATGTGCCTAGTTATGACAGTTACATGATCTTACATGATCAAAATGTGCAGTTGTGAAAGTTTGATGTTTGATTAGGATATACATTTTGTGCATTTGATCAACAATCTGTTTAAAGTCTTTCAACTCAATTTGTGCAGCAGTGAGTGTGCTTAATCAGTGGTTTGATACATTGTTAGTAGTCATAACAGATTCTATTGTGGTTAATAGTCACCACAGATTCTAGTGTGGTTAATAGTCATAACAGATTCTAGTGTGGTTAATAGTCACCACAGATTCTAGTGTGGTTAATAGTCATGGTCAGAGCAGCAGGTATGCTTGAGTATAGAACACATTGCAGCAGGTATGCTTGATTGCAGCAGGTATGCTTGATTGCAGCAGGTATGCTTGATTTTTGATCAGATACATTGAATGAAATTGTTAGTGCAGGTATGCTTTATTTTTTGAGTATAGAACACATTGCAGCAGGTATGCTTGATTTTTTAACAGGTATGCTTGTTAGGTTTCAGATTTAAGAAATAAAACAAAATCACAGTGAATTGATTCAGAATTAGGTGTTTATATGATCAAAATCATATTATGTGTGAATTGATTCAGAATTAGGTTTCAGATCATAGAACAGGTTCATATTTTTTATTATAGAATCATAGATCAGGTTTTTGATTTTGGCGGGAAGGGTTTTGGAATTGTGTCTTAACACAAAGTACAGGGGGTAATAACAAAGGAAAAATTAGTAATTTACCAGTGGGGGGTAATTGTGCGACTTAACACGAAGGTTGGGGGTAAAATGGAAGGGTAATATAGTCATTTCAACTTAGAGTTAACAGATCTGTTATTGACTTTGACGTCGGGGGGTAAGGTTGCGACATAACAGTGAACAGTGGGGGGTAAAATTGCAATTATTTCCTTAGGGGGTAGACATGCCAATGACCCCTAACCTCAGGGGGTAAAATTGCAGTTTACTCTATTTAATATCTTAATGATTTATAAACATAAGAATCTTATTAGTTTTATAGAAAAATTCATATATTTAATATCCTAATGATTTATAAACATAAAAATCTTATAAGTTTTATATATATTAAAATTATAGTAAATTGTCAAAATGGTCCTAAAGGTTTGGGTATGTTTATCATTTTCATCAAAACAATTTTTTTGTGCAATATAGTCTTTAACTTTTAGGATTTTTTTATCATTTTCATCGAAACATCTAATTTACTTTATTTTTTCAATCAAACATTTGGATGAAAATGGAAAAAAAATCCTAAATCTTAGGGACGATTTTGGAAAAAAAGTCAGACTTTTGGATGAAAATAGGAAAAAATCTAAAAAATGAAGGATTATATGGTAAAAAAAGTTGTTTTGGATGAAAATGACAAACATGCCCAAATCTCAGGGACGATTATGGCAATTTACTCTAAAAATTATTACAAATTTATAAACGTTTTATTAAAATTTTGTATTTTGTAATTTATAATTTATAATCTATAATTTATATTTTAACTTTTACTTTTTACATTTTAAATTTTAAAAAGTTTCCTCTAACGATAAATATATTAATATATTCTATTAAAATAAAAAGATTGGTAATTAAAAAATATATGTAAAAGATGATGATGATGTGGTAATGTTTTTGATGTTTTTAGGATTTTTTTTATTGGGTAAGTTTTTGATCTTTTTAATGAATAAATATTTTTCTGATCTGGCAGATAATGAATAAATATTTTTCTGATCTGGCAGATAAATAGCCACGTTTTTAGGTGTTTTTAAGCATCGTTATTAGGCTCTACGGTGTGACCCCCGGGGTTCGGCGTCCTCGTCCTCCTCTCCCGGACGTTGGCGACGTTCACAAAATGACAAAAAACAACCCTCCCCTTCTCTCACACACCTATACTGCTATACATACAATATATACATATACATTTTAGGTTTATCTCCCATTTTCATACCTCTATCTTCTTTGCCCCATCCTCACACCCATCCTACGTGACACCTACATAACAAATCATCTTCCAAGTAAAGACCATTACCATACCGCATATTCTTACTTATCCTCTTAATTCTTATAGATTTAACGGATTTCAGTATTTCAGTGAAGTTATAAAGAGGAGAAAGAAATGGTGAATTATCCTTCAGAGTTTCATTATGTCTATGACGTCACCACCACTACACGTCGGAAACCACCATACATCTCCACCTCTACTTCACTCCACCACCACCACCACCACCACCACCGACAACCACACCAAACTCGTCAAAACATGTTGTCACCTTCCTCGCCGATTAAAAACTCTCACTATAGCCTCCTCACATTCTGACCACACACAAACCACCCTTTCAAACTCTAAACTTCCCGAACAATTGTACAATAACAACTTGTATCAATGGAACACAATCATCAGCAGACACACTAAAAATGATCTATACCATGACGCCATACTCGCCTTTTACCACTTCTTGCAGACTGATCATACACCTGATAATTTCACCTTACCTTGTGTGATCAAAGCCTGTGTTGGGATTTCAAATTTCAAATGTGGATTGGTGGTTCAGGGAATGGCAGTGAAGATGGGTTTGATTTCGGATGTTTATGTCGGTAATTCATTGGTTGCAATGTATGGGAAATTCGGGTTCATTGAGGATGCAGTTAAGGTGTTTGATATAATGCCTCAAAGAAATTTGGTCACTTGGAATTCTTTGATTTCCGTGTTTTCGGATAATGGATGGTTTCGAGAAAGTATTGATTTGTTCATGGAGTTGTTGGTCAGCGGAGATGAGTTGATTGTACCGGATGTTGCTACGTTGGTAACCTTGCTGCCGGTTTGTGCTGCTGAAAAAGATGTTTGGTTTGGGAGAATGATACACTCTTTGGGTGTTAAGTTGGGGTTGTATCAGGATTTGAAGGTGCAGAATGCTTTGATGGATATGTATTTGAAATGCGGATACATGTTAGAAGCCGGAAAGGTTCTTGATACAAACGAAAACAAGAATGTTGTTACTTGGAATTCGGTTATCTTGGGTTGTTCTAGAGAAGGTGATGCTGAACAAGCGTTTCAACTTTTGCATGATATGCAAATCGGAAGTGATAGTATAAAGCCTGATCGGGTCACCATTTTAAACGTGTTAAAAGTTTGTTTACATCGTTCACAGCTACTGAGAGTGAAGGAGCTTCACGGGTATTCGATTCGACACAGGATTGAAGCTGATCAGTTAGTTGCAAATGCGTTCGTTGCAGCTTATGCAAAATGCGAATGCGGGTCATCGTTGCGTTTGGCTGAGAATGTTTTCAAGATGATGAACAATATGCCTTTAAGTTCTTGGAATTCACTGATCAGTGGCTTTGCACAAAACGGTAACCCTTTAAAGGCGATGAATTCATTTGTAAAAATGACGTCTTTGGGGTTTAAGCCTGACTGGTACAGCATTGGTAGCCTGCTTTTAGCTTGTACCGAGCTCAAGTTGCTGCAATACGGCAAAGAAACTCACGGGTTTGTGATTAGAAACGGGTTAGAAACCGATTTACATATCGGCAATTCAATACTTTCATTTTACACTCAATGTGATAAACCCTTATCTGCAAAGATCATTTTTGATGGGTTAGAAAACAAGAATTTGGTATCATGGAATGCAATGATCACTGGTTACTCACAGAAAAAACAACCACTTGAGGCGTTAAATCTCTTCCGTACGATGGTTTATAGCCAGATCCAACCTTATGAGATTGCAGTTACGAGTGTATTAAATGCGTGTACACAGTTGTCGGCTTTAAGGCTAGGACAATCAGTCCATTGTTATACGTTAAAGAAAAACCTCACGAGGGACGTATACGTAAACTCTTCAATCATAGACATGTACTCAAAAACCGGTTGCGTAAACGTGTCTCAAAAAGTTTTTAACCAATCAGATAAAAACCATATCGGACTCTGGACGGTTCTGATTACCGCCTATGGGATTCATGGGGATGGAAAGGAGGCAATGAAACTATTCTATGAAATGCAAGATTCGAACATGAACATGAAACCGGACGACGTTACATTCATTGGCATCTTAACGGCATGTAATCATGGTGGATTAGTCAAAGAGGGTCTTCGGTTCTTCAATGAGATGCAAACCGTTCACGGAGTAAAGCCAAAACTGGAACACTATGCTTGTGTAATCGACATGCTTGGTCGTGCAAGACGGTTTGACGATGCTATGATGCTCATTAACGAGATGCCCGAGGAACCCGATGCTAGAATATGGAGTTCATTGTTAAGTTCATGTAAAGTTCATGGTAATATGGAGTTAGGAAAGAAAGTTGCAGATAAGCTATTACAACTCGAACCGTATAAAGCGGAAAACTATGTGTTGTCATCAAATCTGTTTGCTAGTTTCGGAAGATGGGATGATGTTAGAATAATGAGGCAACGAATGAAGAAACTCGGGCTTAAGAAGGAAGTCGGTTGTAGTTGGATTGAACTTGAAGGAAAAGTGTATAACTTCTTTGCGGGCGATAATATTCTTCCAGATATTCATGACATGTGGAGAAAACTGGAGAATGATATCACCCGTTACGGGTATAAACCCGATACTAAATGTGTGCTTCATGAACTTACAGAAGATGAGAAAGTTGATATCTTAAGGGGTCACAGTGAGAAACTTGCTGTTTCTTTTGGCTTGTTAAGATCATGTAAAGGTAAAACGTTAAAGAATTTACAAGAATTTGCGTATTTGTGAAGACTGTCACAATGCTATCAAATTGGTGTCGAAAGCTGTTGACAGGGAGATTATTGTACGCGACAATAAGCGGTTTCATCATTTTAGACACGGGCGTTGCTCATGTGCAGATTACTGGTAAATAGTTAAGGTGATTACTTAAACCCATGTATATGGTTAAATCTTGTGTATATGAATCAAGAATTGTTGAGCATATGTGTATTTCAATTAAAAAATCATAAAAATTAAACAAACCCACATAAAAGATCACTTGTATCATTATAATCATGGTTCTACAGAACTCAATAAGAAGAAAATTCAACTTCTCTCAATAACAATATCAATCAATATCTACATTTCAAGGACTGACACTAAAACTTCAAAAACCATAGAAACTAACCTTGTCACTTTTCAAATACGATTAGCAGCCCTTTCGGCTTTCCTACATTCATAACCAGGATCATCGGTCGGCAACTCATGGCGACAAACCGGACAGGTGTTTCGTATACGCAACCAAGGAACAATGCAATCCCCATGATAATGATGAGCGCACGGAAGTTGTTTAGCCATTTCCCCTACACCAATTTCATCCTTGCAGACAGCACAATGCGCGTTGTTATCTTCATGATCTTTAATAGTCATCATCACAGACAAAAGATCATCAACCACCCTTTTGGAAGCAGGCGGTTGAACCAAAGCCGAATCAACATTATCTGCAAACTGCCCAAATAACATGTCGTGCTCTGCATCATTGTAGTCGTCAAACTGATCTTCTAAATCGGGGTTTCCTTCAAGATCACCAACATTCAAGAAAACTTCCCACCCCACATCGTTTGTAGGATTTGTTTCAAGATTGTGGGAATTCAAGAAAACCTCCCAGTTATCAGCCTCCGGTTCTGCATCAGGCGACACATTCAAAACTTCGCGTACATCACCATCCACTTCTTCCCACTCAAACTGTTGGCGCGCAGGTACATCCCATTCGATACGATGATCATCATAATCATCATCCTCTAGATGAAAAGCATCCCAACAAAGCGTAAGCGTGGCTTCATCATCATCAATATCATCTTCACAGCATACATTAAGATCAAAATCATCCTCCACACCGATAACCTCATGATCCTCAGGATCCTCATCCGAATCAACCAAACTACTTCCACCCATAAAATATGTTTCGGACCGATCACCGTTGCCGGAAACAATAAACTCATCACCACAATCAGCAACCATAAATCCACAATCATCATCATCATCACCATCATAATTACGTTCTTCCATAGCAAAACCTAACCCTAACCCTAACTCAAAGTCCATCTCTAAATCATTTAAATCAATATTTTCACAAACCCTAACCCTAAGATCAGAATCAATCAAATCATTATCCACAATCACACGCGATTGCTCAGAGCGATGATTAACCGTATCGAATACGAAATTCACCTGATTATCTTGATGGTCATCGATTGTATTGGACGCACGAATCCGGATCGGATTCCAATCTGAAGGAGAAAGATCGAAACCATCGAGATCTGGAGAAAAGGAGTGTCGGTGTTCATCGTCTGGGTGGAGATGGAGGTAGGAAGCCTCCGCCATTGATGGAGAAGAAGAAAGAAGGAATGTGTAATGGTAAAGGTTAATTTGTTGAGCATTGCAAGCGTGGGGATTTGATTTCTTTCAGGTATTCGTCCGGACGTAATCCGTTTCAAATAGGTAGGTGGGTGGGTGTAGAGGTGCATAACCCGGGTTTTTTCTAATACCGGGTTCGGGTATGACCGGGTTTTAACTTTTCGGGTATTGGTCATACCTGGGTCGGGCTCGGGTTCGGGTTCTGGCTAGAAAATCTATACTCTGTGTACCCGGGTTCGGGTTTTCAATACCCGGGTATTAGAATACCCTATTTTCTGGTAGGGTTCGGGTATTGATCGGGTATGGTTCGGGTTCAGGTATAGATTGGGTTTTTCGATTCATTTTATTGGCATAAAAATATAATGGAAACCTTTATATTTACATATTGTATGCCTTGAAATTTGCCCAAAAAAACCTCACACAAACTCTGAATGTTCAAAAAAAAGTTGTTGTACACCACGGATCCGGGAATTCGGTTACGAGTATTATGAAAACCCGGGTACAGGTTTTATGGAAACCCGGGTATGCTGAAAACCCTGGTACAAACCAGGTACAAAAAACCTGGTTTCGGGTTCTGGTATTGAACAAAATATGCATACCCGGTTGTTGGTGCATATTTCGTACGTCTGTCACTGTGCGAATAGTTAGATAGAGCGTGTGTTGAATATTGTATAGAATAGGAGAAAGTTGGACACGGTTTAGTAAATGTCAAGGTCCATCCGGACGGATGACCATCCGGCTGGATCGGTTGGATGACAATCCAGACGGATGGACATAGTTAGTGGTTGTCTATAAATAGGGACTTGGGGTTCCCATTTGGACAAGTTTTTGGTCCCTGGGGGGAGATGCTGTCCAACTGGTCTCATGGTGCTGTAACTTGTTGAATAATCAATAAAGACCAGATTATAAGTGACTGCTCGGTGTCGTATCTATCTTCTACTCCTTTCTTAGTCGTAATAAACGCATCGAACACGTCGGATCGGGACTGAGGCTCCGTCAAACTCGCCGGTTCCTGGACCAGCAGTGGTATCAGAACGACGGTACCGATTTAATCGATCTAACAGTCGGTTAAACCACCCAAAGCTCACCAATTTTGGGTTAAATAGGAGTTTTGATGTTAAAATAGAGAAAATCATCAAAATAAAGGTCAATTCACGGATGGATTTTGGAATTGAAGACTTCATTCTGTTCCGAATTGATTCGCGCACAATCGTGTGAAGTTTCATCATGAAATTCACACAAATAAAGATCCTGGATCGAAAAAACATGATTTGGAGTGTTCTTGAGTTCTTAGAACATATCCAATCGGATGACCATCCAACCCGTGTAATTATTGGAAGCTTGGATGATCAGATACTTTTCACTCGAATGACCATCCGATTGGATGACGATCCGATCCATATCACTATCTTGCTTGAAGGCTTATTTAGGGTTTAATTACTTTCACTCGGATGACTATCCGATCCATCATACCATTTTGCCTCTTTTGCCTTTCGATCGAATGATCATCCGACCGGATGATCATCCGACCGGATGACCATCCGACCGGATGACCATCCGACACATGCATTTCGACCAGATGATCAAATGCCTAAAAAAATGCATTTTTTGATCGCAACGACGTCGAAAGTCTCCAGAAAAAATTTGGTGATTGACGATTTTTTCGGGTTTTTAACGACCAAGCTGGGTTGTTCGGGGACACCGTCTGGGGCTTCAGTGAACATATTTGATGATACGATCACGGATTGTGGAAATTAGTGGGGTAGTCATGATATTAGTGCAGAATGTTTATCATTTAGGATATCTGACTATTTATGGGCCAAAACGTAAAATCCGCAAAGACGAAAAACTGACAAATGTGGCGAATATTGTGATATTCTGGTTTGGTCAAGTTTTTCGGAAAAGAGAATTGAAAACTGAATTCAGTTTGAGGGGGAATTCAGTAATAGATACATCAGAATTTGCAAAAATGAGGGGGAATAAACATTTCAATGTCATATGTTGAAATTCAGGCATTTTGAAATTCATGACGCTGCAACAGTATTCAGGTAGTTTCGACTTCAGATTGTCAGGGGGAATGTGAATCTGATCATGGGTGAAAGCTTCCGAGATCAAGATGATCCGAGGTGTTGATATCTGATCATGGACGAAAGCATCGGAGATCTGAGAGTGATCGTGGATGATAGCTTCTGAGATCTAGATTATCCGAGGAGATGAATCTGATCGTGGACGAATGCTTCGGAGATTGGATTACATTACCTAGATGATTTGTTTTCCGATGAAAATTTGTTGATTGTGGAGAATACCGTTCACACGGATCTGTCATTCTTACATTGCGTTAACGTGGATCACGGTAAACGGGATATCAGATCTTAAGGGGAAATCACGGATTTGAAGTTAACCAGTGGGGTATTTGAAGTTTCTATCAATTGCCGGTTGAGTTTTTGTACATTCTTAGATCAAGAAAGCGGAATGCAAGACCGTGGTGCTAAATTGACATATCAAAAACTGAGCTCGGATGCGGTTAAAGTTGAAACAGAGGATGCTGCAATGATTAGTTTCAAATTGGTGACTGTTCGTGAAGGTTGCAGTTTAGCAAATCAGAGGAGAGTCGTGAACTGTGCTCAAAGACCTGAAGATTCATTCTATGGGGAATTAGTGCTTCATACTGACAAAAGCAAACCCGAATCATCAATCGAGTGGGAATCTATTGTCAGATTTAAAGATACTTGATTGAAGTTGCAGAAAAGTTGAGATTGCAGAATATTCAAACACGGCTCAAGGTTCTCAAAGTGTTGGTGACAATTCGACAGTGACAGCCGAGGGGGAATCTGTTGGGGCACATTTCGTACGTCTGCCACTGTGCGAATAGTTAGATAGAGCGTGTGTTAAATATTGTATAGAATAGGAGAAAGTTAGACATGGTTTAGTAAATGTCAAAGTCCATCCGGACGGATGACCATCCGGCCGGATGACCATCCGGACAGATGACCATCCGGTCGGATGGACATAGTTAGTGGTTGTCTATAAATAGGGACTTGGGGTTCCCATTTGGACAAGCTTTTGGTCCCTGAGGGGAGATGCTGTCCAACTGGTCTCGTGGTGTTGTAACTTGTTGAATAATCAATAGAGAACAGATTATAAGTGACTGCTCGGTGTCGTATCTATCTTCTACTCCTTTCTTAGTCGTAATAAACGCACCGAACACGTCGGATCGGGACCAAGGCTCCGTCAAACTCGCCGGTTCCTGGACTAGCACCGGTCCCTACCCTATGGGTAGGGTCGGGTTCAAGTTTAAAAAACCCGGTTTTCTAATACCCGGGTTCGGGTTTTTTGTGCACCTCTAGGTGGGTGGACACATTAGGATGTTTAAAAAATCTGGATCCGAAACCGAAATATCCGAAATGTCCGAAATTTCTGATATCCGAGTTTTCGGATTCGGATTTGAATTTCAAAATTTTTGGATAATCCGATTATCCGATATCTGAAAACTAATATTTTTCTAATACACACACATATAGGGATAGGTTAAAATGAGAACTACCTTGAGTTGTAAGAACCGTCAGGACTAGGCCATCCAAAAAGTTTTTTACGTGTATATAATAAACATATGAATGTAAGAAACATAAAATTTAAGAAATATGAACCTTAAATCCCAAAATTTAGTGATTTAGAGTTGTTCTTTTTTGTTCTCGCAATAATTAGTGTTCTGTAATGATTCTTATCCTATATATATATATATATATATATATAACTTCAAATTTATTTTATCTTAAAATATAATTATAAACTGTTAAATCTTTATTATTTGTTTATTTCAACAAATGGTTGTTAACACTGATGTGTGCAAAATGCAACATATAAATTACATCAAATGTGGCATAAAACTAACCCTTTTTAGTACTAATGTTGGAAAAAGTGTGTTTTTGTCTTCCTTTTGTATTTTTAGGATTAAATGAGCTCAAATGAATAAAAGAAGCAAAAAAGGCAGCTAAATCTAACATAAATACAAGAAAAGGAACAAACGTGGCATGCCCGACCCCCCGACAGCATCTTCCCAAGCAAAAACAAGAGAACAGAAGGTTGAACATGCCTCGAGCTCAGTGAGCACGGGGGCGCCCAAGTGTCTGCAGAAAAGACAAAGCTGTAGAAGCTTCTATCACCCACCACGGGGGCGTGCCCAGCGGACACGGGGCCGTGGTCAACTCTAAGATTCGCAAAATCTGGAGAAATCTTGATAGTACAGATACGCTTCTGCACACGGGGGCGTGCCCAGCGGACACGGGGGCGTGGTCAACTAATGTAGACAAACTGCAATTAATGAAGAAAGAGAAGGAAGGTGGACACGGGGCCGTGCCCGAGCCTCTGTTCAGCCTATAAATAGGGGTGCTTGGCTCATTTGCAAACCATCCCTTGGCACACCACCTCTCTCACACTTCACCCACCACCATCACAACACCATCATCCACTACCATCATCCATCGTCCATCATAGAGTGTGTGAGTCATCTCGGGATCCAAGATTGATCGTAAGAGTTCTTGACAATCAAAGGCCATGTTTGCCTAAGTCTCTTACATCACTTGGTGAAGACAAGTGTCTAGTGTTATACTTTTTATTTTTAATCTTTTCGCACTTTTTATTTGGTTATGTATTAATGACTTTAATAACTAGTTTCTTATGTTGAAGGTGATTCTTCCTTATCGTTTGTCCGTGGTGTCTTGGCATTATTTTATTGTCTATATAAAATAAAAGATTTTCACCATTCATATCTCAACGGTCTATATGGAGATATGTTGGCTACCTGGTCGGGGGTTAAGGGAACGGTTTGGTAAGAGTCTTGCCTTGTTCAGTGTATAGATCCTGCAAGGACCTGGGTCAAATTTAGTTGGACCTCCTTCAATACCCACCGGTATTGGATGGCGGGGGTCCAAACTCTTTGATCCCCTCATATGTAAGCTACTATTAATACTTTAACCCGGCTACTTAGGACCAATGTTGTAGAAGGCGCTAGGCGCTAGTCGGGCGGTGAGGTACCGCCTAGGGATTAATCGGGATTAATCGGAATGGGATTTTTATATGTATTTTTTCAAAATTATATATATATACCCAATAATATAAAAATAATACTTCAAAATTCACATAAATACTTCAAGTTTCAGATAGTATGGTTCGATTTTGACCGATTTTGAACAATTTTGACCGCCTAGGACCGATTTTAACCGATTAATATAGTCCGATTAATCTGATTTTTGACCGCCTAGGTACCGCCTTTGACCGACTTTGACCATGGCCGATTAATTGACCGACTAGCTCAAAATTAGGCAGTAAGTGGCCGCCTAGCGCCTAGGCGCCAATTAATCGGCCGCCTAGGCCGATTTCTGCAACACTGCTTAGGACTGTATCCCTGCTGACTCAGACTACTTAGCCGAGGGTAACGTCACCTTCAAAAGAGGGGCCTACTACAATATGCATTAATAACTTAATTAATTATCTTTCAATAATCCGACCCTTTAGGATTGTATCCTTGCTGACTCAAACTACTGGGTTGAGGGTAACGTCACCTTCAAAAGAGGGGCCTACTACAATAACTAAGATAATCTCTTAAAAAGGGCAAAAGTGCGGAAATAATCAAAGGTTACACTAAACACGAGTCGGAGCCAAGTGATTCATCTTGTCTATCTGTTTTTATTTTTATTTTATTTTTCAGCATTTTAGTTAGTTTTTATTTTCCTAGTTTAAAAACATTTTTATAACCTTTTGATTTGATTAGACGTTGAGGATAAACCGATATTAAAAGCTCTTGTGTCCTTGGACGACCTCGGTATCTTGCCAACACTATACTACGCTCACGATGGGTGCACTTGCCCATATGTGTGTTTGGTGTTAGTAAAATATCGTGTTTTATAAATTTAAAACTTGAACTAACGTGTAAAAAGGGCTTAAAATATACATTAAAACATATACACACTCGCACACATCAACACCCAACATACAATGGAGCATCAAACAACGCCATCCGCCTTCGTATGTTTCCATTTTCACTAAAAGATCGAGCTAAGGCTTGGCTTAATACCCTCCCAATTGGCTCGGTAAACACATGGGATGAACTAGCCCAAAAGTTTCTATATAAGTATTTCCCTCCTGCTAAAACGGCTAAATTAATGACTGAAATTAATACATATTCACAAGAGGATGGGGAATCCTTGTATGAAACTTGGGAAAGGTTCTAGGAGCTACTAAGAAAGTGCCCTCGTCACGGTCTTGCGGTATGGCAACAAGTATCCACTTTCTATAATGGGTTGTTGCCACACACAAGACAAATACTCGACTCTAGCTCCGGGGAACTTTTAGGTAATCGTCGCCCAAATGAAATTTATAATCAAATTGAGGAAATTGCTCAAACCAATTTTCAATGGCACACTCCCCGAGGCAATAAATCTATTGCCCCGGGCGCCCATAAGGTTGATGAAAGCACTTCTTTACAAGCCCAAATCGAGGCCCTTTCTTCAAAAATCAAAAAGCTAGAAATGGCAAAAACAACATCGGTCGTGGCTTGTAAGTGGTGTGGTGGGCCACATGAAAATTGGAGTTGTATGAAAGATATAGATGATCAAACAGAATCGGTAAACTACATTGATAATAGACATAGGTCGTCGGGTCCTCCAACGGGTACCTACAACCAAGGATGGCGTAACCACCCTAACCTTGGTTGGAGAGAACCCGGCAATAGTAGTAACCAACAAAATCTAAACCAACGAACAAACTTTCAACAACCACAAAATTTATCTCAACAACAAGGTGGACGAGAAAGGCTTGAAGATACTGTATCTCGCCTCATCTCCGACACCGAAAAGAAAAACTCGGGTCTATTTCAGCAATTGGAATCGAATTTCAGAAATCAACAAGCTAGCATTCAAAACATTGAAAAACAATTAAATCAAATAGCTCAAAATTTCTCCGAGAGACCACAAGGTGCGTTACCAAGTAATACCGAAACCAACCCAAAGGCGCAAGTACATCTCATCACATTGAGAAACCGAACCGTTGGTCCCGAGGAGGCTCCATTACCGCCAGCTGAAAGAAGCCAATCCAGCCATACCACAACCCCACCCACGCCCAACCAGAGATGGCTTCTCCACCAATCCAAGAGCCTGCTAAGACTCCTCTGGTTCCATACCCCAGTCGGTTAATTCGTCAAAAGAACGATGAGCAATTCGCAAAGTTCGAAAATTTATTGCATGTTAATATTCCATTTATCGAAGTCCTAACTCAAATGCCTAAATTCTCAAAATTTATGAGGGACTTCCTCACTCATAAAAGGAAAATTGAATCATTGCAATTAGTTAACTTAGGCGAAGAATGCTCCGCATTACTACTCAACAAACTCCCGCAAAAGAATATTGATCCTGGAAGCTTCACAATTCCTTGCTCAATTGGGGAATCCCCCATTAGCAACGCACTAGCCGATCTCGGGGCCAGCATCAACCTCATGCCTTCATCAATGTTCAACCGACTCGGCTTAGGGAAAACAAGCCCTACAAAGATAAGTATACAACTCGCCGATAAATCCGTCAAATATCCACAAGGTGTCGCTGAAAATCTATTGGTCAAAGTTGGCGAATTTGTCTTTCCGGCCGACTTTGTCATACTAGATATGGAGGAAGATGCCGAAGTACCACTCATCCTAGGGAGGCCATTCCTAGCTACGGCCCAAGCGGTGGTAGACATGAATGATGGAACACTAACATTGAGGATTGGGGACGAGGAAATGAAGTTTGGAGTTGGAAAAAGAGTAGAAGACGACGACCCGGTCAACTACATGAAGGTCATAGACTCAAGTTTGGATGACGCTCTCCGACGGTGTAGCATGGGATGCAAAACATCCCACTTGGGTAACATATGACCAGGCTTTGGGTCTAGCCAAGGACCCTTATAAACATGGCGCACCACGGAGGCATTCCGCGGAACTATCCTTAGCTTAGTTTAGATTAATTTAAATGTTTTCTAGTTTAGTTTAATTTGCAGGAATAAAACACACTCAAGATGGTGAAGGATACCAAGGGAAACTTGAACCAGCACCCCATGCACAAAAACAGGGCCACCCGACAAATTTTTCTTCATTACAGCAAGTTCAGCACGGGGCCGTGCTCGCCCAACACGGCCCGTGCCCAACCATCTGCAGAAAATGCCCAGTTCAGGTAACTGGACACGGGGCGTGCTCACTGAACACGCCCCCGTGCCCAGGCTTCTGTTTCCTTTTACTCATTTTTGTTACTGGCGATCTGAACACGGGGCCGTGTCCAGACGCCCAGTAACATAATTTTTTGCTTTTTTCACACCTTTTTACACATTCAATCAACCTAAAAACTTATTTTTGAGACACATTGAGGACAATGTGTAATTTAAGTGTGGGGGGGATGCTAAAACTTTGAATCTTGCAAGTCCTAATCACAAGCCTTACACAAAACTCTATTGGAACCGCTAATCACCCAAAAAAAAATTCAAATTTTTTATTTTTTTATTTTTTTTACTTGCCTAGGTTTAACTTGGGAATTTCAAGTTCTAAAAAGGTTATATTTTTACAAATTTACAACCGATAGCGTCGTGATAAAAATAACCAACATAAGAAAATTATGAAACGGCATGACAAGCTTAGTTAAAATTTGATTATATATACTTGATCACATAAAAACTCATTCCCACAAAAAGTGAGTTTTGAGTCTTTATTGAGCGTACAAATACATATCTTTAAACTAAATGCTCATTTTTCGTTTCTTATGTGAATAGCCGCTTGGTTCTTACGACTCTAGAACTTGCCACGACAATACATTCCCGGTCCTTACCAACTTAAACCCGAGTAAGTAAATGACAGAGGCATTAGGACTAACCCTTTTTATTTCTACAACATTATTTTTCTTTTTTTTTTACCACCTACCCAAAATCCCCCTAGTTAAACCCTTTGAGCCTAAACCTTTTCATTCATAACCCAAAACAAACACCCTTTCACCCACCAAAACCTTTTTATTTTTTAACCCTTTGTTTTAGTAACAAGCTCGGTTTTTCGTATGACTTTTCTGTGACAACTAGCACCAAACCGGTAATTTCCGCACACTTTAATTATTATTTAATGACTGCAATTATGTGCTTAAATGTCAACATTATTTGATTTCATACTATACAAGTGAATTCATGCACATTTTATACTACAAGAATTACTTTATGCATTAATGAACAGCGTTGTGTCAGAAATACTAGTAAACACACCGGTAAGACACATTGTGTCCACAACCCTGCAGAAAGCAGTCAGACACTAGAATTGAGGCCTAGGTGCAGGTCCAACAACAAGAATACATTAAAACCCAAGTGTACATACAAGGGTTAACATATAAACATTCCGGAAGCTAAAATACGCACTAAAAAGCACCCGAAACGCACTTTAAGTGCAAAATTTTATTAAATTCAGCTATAAATCAGCTTTGAACACATAAATATTATGCAGAAAGTATGATTTATCATTCAGAATACTTCCCCAAGTGTTAGGAATTGAAAGTGTTACAAAAGGATACTTGAAAGACACTAAACGGTGCAATTTAGCACTTTAACGAACCGGAATTTAACCGAACAACCGGACATTACCCGGAACACAAAAACATTACCAGAAGCATTGTTTATTTATTTCTGAGCTAGTTATCACCACTGAACACCCTAACACACTACATAACACACTATACACCTAAACACTGAACACTATACTTGAAATTTAATTAGAATACTTAACTTACCATGGAAATTTACACTTTGCCCCCTCCCCCATACAAAATGGACGGTCAAGAGCATGGCCCCACACCCCAAGATCACAACAATCTTCCTAATATCTCCATAATTTTCTACTTGGATTTTGTGTAGATTGTGTTAGTACTTTGAGGAACACTATACCTAATGGACAATACTTAAATTGGATATAAGAGCACAAGACCATTTCATCTTCTCAACACAACATACCCTCCTTCTTCTTCCCCATACTTACGACCTCCACCCACCACCACAACACCACCCATTTTCATTCAAGCTTCAAGCATTCCAAGTGTATCTCAAGGTGATACAAGGTGATTTAGGAGACTCGGTGCTCACGGAACTTGAAGGACCTCTCTTGTGTGCTCTTATCCACTCATTATTCATCTTGATCTTCCCTAGCTTTAAGCTAGTTGTAAGACTCTTTTGATCTCTTGTTTACTTCTATTTTGCTTGGTTAAAAGACTTGTTATGTTAAAAATCTTATGAACACTAAAGAACATGAACTTGAATCATGAAACATAAGCTTACATATGATGAAAAATGGATGAAATGATATTGTTTAGTAGATATATGGTGATTGCTTGTTGTTTATTAGAGATATTGAGGATGATCATTACATGAAGCTTGCTAGATTGTGATTAAACACGTGATCTAGCAAGTTGGGAGATGATTATGTAATAACATAAAATGATCATCTTCTTGATTGAACACGAACTTGAAAGCAAAATGATTTCTTGAAAAGTAATGAACAAAATGAGCTAGTAAACTTATAAATCCAAGATTTATGAATGATTTTCCAAAAGAACCAAGTTTAAAATATGATTTTTAGAAAATCTTGGTTTTTACCTAAACCCGCGCTATTTTTATTAGAATATTAAGTGTATGAACATTTATGAAACAAGAAAAATACAAAAGAAATATTTTTGGAAAAATCATCTTGCTAGTTGTAAAGGACCAAATCTTTTAATAATGTGAGTTGCAAACAAACAACCATGTTTTTAAGGGTAACTAAACCTACTAAATAACATGGTAAGTTACTACAAGTTTTTACAAAACTTCAAGTTCATGATATAGTGTGGTTTACGTGATTTTGGCTTATGATAAGTCTTGATTGTGTTGTTGATATTGGTGATGATTTTAAAAGAAAATAAACACATGTTTTGAAAACATGGGAAACCTCCATTTTTAGGGGAAACTCTGTCAAAATTTCTATAAAATTTTGACACTTAGAAAAATATAAGTTTTGAGAACCTTATTCCCCAAAAATGTAACTAAAAGCATTTACCAAGGTTTCCCAAATTTTTGTGTTAAGAAATAATGATTTCTTCAAGATTAAAATTGATATTAAGTATGTATATTTTTGAGAAAAATATATATATATATTGATCACCACATTTTGTGCTAAGTGTATGTAGTATGTATTATACTTGATAGTGTATTAGGACTTGAAAATACACTAAATACTCCTAAGGAGTGAAGATACAAAAAATACACATACAACATACTTAGGCAAAATACAAGATACTTATATTTATTTTTGAGAAAATAATATAAGTAAGGTACATAGTTAAAAATATAAATTATTTTTAACACAAGAAAACATACACAAAAGATAGTGACTTGTACTTGTGCAATACAAGTCTAGTGACTAACGTTAATAAAACACGTTTAGGTCACGAAGCTAGATAAGCAAATCTGGTGAAGTTTACGACGCAAGGAACGCAAAGTTGTGAGTTCATGCTCCCCCTTTTCTTTAACTATTTTTGGTTTAATAACTTCGGGGGTGAAATACATGTTACAAATGTTACAATGTTTACAAATGGTATGATGGAGTACAAAAACATTCAAGTGAAACATTCTAGATCATGTCTCGAATAGGGTACCATAAGCACCATTAATCAACGTATACATTCAGACCGCGGAATAAAAGGTTAGATCTAATGGGTTTCAGGCAACCCCACTCTTGGCCTACTTCTACCAATGAGTGCTTCTGTGTCTCAGTCAAAGTCGACAAAAATGCCTAGTTTGGGTGGCTTCCTATGTCGTGACACATGTTAGTGGCCTTGCAAACCACTAGCGATCTCACACATTCAAACATTCATAGTACGGAGTTACAGATACGTGATACCAATACATTCAAACATTCATAGTACTCAGTTACAGATACGTTTTACATTCTACAAGTTACATACCATGTTTTCATTCAAGTATTTAAACATTCAAAACAATCACTGCATGAATTCACACCAACATTATGTTGACGTTTTTCCAAAACTCACATGTATTTCAGGGAACTAGAAGTGGATGTGCGCGCGGTCTTACTCATGCTCTTGGACGTCGTCTGTGTTTATCTTTAAATAAAGTTGTAAACTTACAAGACAATGTGTTATGCTATCTCGTGATGTAAACACTTAACTTATGTTTTCAAGTTATGAAATGTTTAGCATTTGAAATTATTTTTACGAGCATGTAGTATGTTTACCTTTCGTATGCAATGAGAACCTTTCATGATCACACCTCGTGCTTCCGCCGCAGAAAGGGGTGTGACAGATTGGTATCAGAGCTGCGATTGTAGTGAACCAGGATTCCTTCTCGAGTCTAGTCTACAATCTCTAGGATCCTTTCACGAAAAAAAATTTTCAAAAAGTTTTCATTGCATAAAACTTCCCGCGACATCCACTACCTGAAACTGTTTACAAGAGTCAAGAAAAGACACTACGAGACTTAGGGTGCACTGGAGTAGCACTTTTCTGTGATTAAGAATTACTTGCAATTATGTGTGATAATTGATATATACATATACTAGAAGTAGAATGTCACAAGTGTACGTGACTTCGTCTGAAAACAATGGCCTATCTGAAGGAAGAGATACGAGGATGAAACAAACTGTGCGGACTGTGCAAGGAGTTACGTAATTATGGATGCATACATAATTATGGAATTCAGTGCACAAAAACCACAGCAAGTCTTATCACGTATAGATTCCATCAGTACAGGAAGAGGTCAAACGTGAACACCCCTCCCCCAGCCTACTAAGTACTCTGTTGGAGTAATAATTGTTTGATGTCACTTATGTGGTATATGCCTGAATATATATACTACTACTGTCTCGTAAGAGGATATCAAACAAATATCTAACCCTACTGTGTTGTGTTCTAATAGAACATGGCGCCCAGGAAAGCTGTGAATGCTCGCAATGATGATCAACCCCCTCCTCCTCTTCAGTGGAGGACTGCTGAAGAGCTGAACGCTCTACTGGAAGAAAGGATCTCCGCTGCTATCGCCCAATACGAGGCGAACCGTACTGCAGACAATGCAGCTCCAGGTAACCTTACGACGACTTGCCAAACATGGAGAAATTTATGAACGGTCTTTGTTTCATTATTTCTTTGATTGCTCACGTGTGAATTGGTTGAATCAATTCCAGGCTGCACTTTCAAGCAGTTTCTCGACTGCAAACCAATGAACTACGACGGCACAGGAGGTGCAGTAGCGTTTGTACGCTAGACGGAGAAGACTGAAGCTACCATCCGTATGAGCAAGTGTACTGCGGACCAGCAAGTCACTTTTGCTACTGGGTTGTTTGTCGACGAAGCTTTGACTTGGTGGAACTTGCAAGTCCAAACCCTAGGTGATGATGCCGCTTATGGCCTAACTTGGGATGAACTGAAGGAAAGAATGAGAGAAAAGTATTGCTCTCGTTCTGAACTCCAAAGGTTGGAGACTGAGTTCTGGCACTTGACCATGGAAGGTGCAGACATTACTGGTTATACTCGAAGGTTCCACGACTTGTCTAGGGTGATCCCCTATATGGTAACTCCTGAATTTAAGCGCGTTGAACGCTACATTTGGGGACTGGCCTCAGAATTTCGCGGCATGGTAACTGCGGCCAAACCTCAAACCATCACTGAGGCTGTAACTCTAGCTGTCAGCCTTACTGAAGATTGTGTTCGATTGAAAAGGTTATCGCTGAACCCAACTGAGAAGACCGAGACGCATGCTGAGTCATCTGGCGACAAGAAGAGAAAGCATTCAAATTTGAACCAAGCAACCCGCAGCAACAACAAGGGTTCGAACAACAAGAAGCGTGACACTAACCCACCTATGGAGGCAAAAACCTTCGCGGCTGCAAGCAACACAGGAACTAAGAAGTATCAGGGCACTCTGCCCAAATGCAACCGCTGTGACTTTCACCATGTGGGAAATTGTCGCGTTGGGAAATGCGAGAACTGCGGGAAGCCAGGCCATCGTACCGAGGATTGTTGGGGAAAAGGTGTTGGAGGCCGCAATGGTAATGGTAATGGAAACAATGGTGGGAACGGCAACGGTAACCGGAACGGTAATAGAGCTGGGCGTAACCAAGGATGCTTCAGTTGTGGAAGCAATGATCATTTCATGAAAGACTGCCCAAAAGGAAACAATGCTCAGGCTCGAGCATTTGTGATAGGAGCAAAGAACGCACGCGAGGACCCTAATGTGGTCACCGGTACGTTTCTCATTAACAATCACTTTGCATCCATATTATTTGACACTGGTGCCGACTATAGCTTCATGTCTGTGGAATTTAAATGCATGCTCGGAATAGAATATAGTAGATTAGACATTCCTTATTCTATAGAGCTAGCCAATGGTAAACTTGTTGAATCGGGCGAAGTTGTTACAGGTTGCACATTAGAGCTTGGTGAGCGAAGATTTAGCATTGACCTCTTACCTATTCAATTGGGTAGCTTCGACGTGGTGGTTGGAATGGACTGGTTGTCCAAGAACAAAGCTGAAGTTATTTGTCATGAGAAAATCATTCGCATTCCTTTGGCGAATGATGAAACTCTCATCGTACATGGAGAAAAACGAGATGTACCTCTGCGAATCATCAATTGCATGAAGGCACAGAAGTGCTTAAGGAAAGGATGTGTTGCTTTCCTAGCTCATGTTGTAGACAAGAAGGCTGAGGAGCCGAAACTCGAAGAAATTCCTGTGGTGAAGGAATTCCCTGATGTTTTTCCGGAAGATCTGCCAGGACTACCTCCGTAACTACAAGTCGAATTCCATATAGACTTGGTTCCAGGAGCCGCTCCTGTAGCCAAGGCACCCTATCGACTTGCGCCATCCGAGATGCAAGAATTATCTACACAACTCCAAGAGTTGTTAGATAAAGGATTCATAAGGCCAAGCTTCTCGCCTTGGGGAGCTCCAGTATTGTTCA
Source organism: Helianthus tuberosus (assembly GCA_030545235.1). Classification (NCBI taxonomy): domain Eukaryota; kingdom Viridiplantae; phylum Streptophyta; class Magnoliopsida; order Asterales; family Asteraceae; genus Helianthus; species Helianthus tuberosus. The sequence goes on along the minus strand of CM060379.1, from coordinate 37,943,562 downwards.
TGAAGAAAAAGGATGGAACTTTGGGGATGTGTATCGATTACAGAGAACTGAAAAAGCTCACAATCAAGAATCGGTACCCACTATCGAGGATTGACGACTTATTTGATCAATTACAAGGGTCAAGCTACTATTCCAAGATCGACCTTCGATCTGGATACCATCAATTGAGAATCCAAGAGGAAAGCGTACCAAAGACTACATTCAGAACACATTACGGTCATTACGAGTTTCTTGTAATGCCATTCGGACTGACGAACGCGCCAGCGGTATTTATGGATCTGATGAACTGCGTATGCAAACCATATCTCGATAAATTCGTGATTGTATTTATCGATGATATCCTGATTTACTCGCGAACAAAAGAAGAACACGAGCAACATCTCCGAACCATTTTGGAACTACAGAAGAAGGAGAAACTTTATGCAAAGTTCTCAAAATGCGAATTTTGGATTCGCGAAGTACAATTTCTTGGCCACATTGTGAATGAAAAGGGCATTCATGTAGACCCATCCAAGATAGAAGCCATAAAGAATTGGGAAGCCCCCAAAACCCCAACTGAAGTTCGACAATTTTTGGGCTTAGCGGGCTATTATCGACGATTCATTGAGAATTTCTCCAAGATAGCTCAACCGCTAACGACCCTTACGCAGAAAGACAAAGGTGTACGACTGGGGTGACAAACAGGAAGAAGCCTTCCAATTACTTAAAAACAAGCTATGCGATGCACCAATACTATCATTACCCGAAGGCACTGAAGACTTCGTGGTATACTGCGATGCTTCGCGCCAAGGTTTGGGTTGCGTGCTCATGCAACGCCAAAAAGTCATCGCTTACGCTTTAAGACAGTTGAAGGTGCATGAAAGAAACTATACCACTCACGACCTGGAGCTGGGCGCAGTGGTATTCGCCCTGAAGATCTGGCGACATTATTTATATGGTACTCGATGTACAATCTTCACAGATCACAAAAGCTTACAACACATATTCGATCAGAAAGAATTAAACATGCGTCAGCGATGATGGGTCGAGCTACTAAATGACTATGACTGTGAGATTAAGTACCATCCTGGAAAGGCAAACATTGTAGCAAACGCGCTAAGTCGAAAAGAAAGGGTTAAGACCCTAAGGGTTCGGGCGTTAGAAATGACTATTCGAACGAACCTCACTGCACGCATTCGTGATGCACAACAAGAAGCTCTTAAGGGAGAAAACCGTAAAGCTGAATACCTCCGGGGTATGTTGAAATATTTGGTGCCAAATGAAGAGGGAGCCTTATACTTTAAGAAGCGTATTTAGGTTCCGCTCTATGGCGGTATTCGAGAAGTCATCCTTGATAAAGCGCATAAATCGAGATACTCGATCCATCCAGGATCGGACAAGATGTATCAAGACTTGAAAGAATACTACTGGTGGCCGAGACTCAAGAGCGACGTTGCTGTCTATGTTGGAAAATGCCTAACATGTGCTAAGGTTAAGGCTGAATATCAGAAACCGTCCGGCCTACTACAGCAACCAGAGATACCCATGTGGAAATGGGAGCAAATCTCGATGGACTTCATAACGAAATTACCCAGGACCCCGAGAGGGCACGATATGATATGGGTGATAGTTGATCGGTTAACAAAGTCTGCGCACTTCCTACCCACCCGAGAAAAAGACAGCACTGGAAAGCTTGTTGAAATATACTTAAAAGAAATTGTGGCACGTCATGGAGTGCCTATCTCGATTATTTCAGACAGAGATGGACGCTTTGTCTCAAGAATCTGGCAATCCTTTCAGGAAGCCTTTGGATCTTAGCTAGATCTAAGCACGGCATTCCATCCACAAACAGACGGCTAGAGTGAACGGACTATACAAACATTAGAAGATATGCTTCGCGCATGTGTCATGGATCTAGGCGGCAGCTGGGATACTCATCTACCTTTAGTTGAGTTTTCCTACAATAACAGTTATCATACAAGCATAAAAGCCGCACCGTTTGAAGCTCTGTATGGCCGCAAGTGCTGCTCGCCCTTATGTTGGGCAGACGCTGGGGACAAACGCATGGTTGGTCCTGAACTTGTGCAAGAGACAACCGACAAGATTATGCAGATCCGATAGCGCATTAAGGCGACTCGAGATCGATAAAAGAGCTACGCTGACCGAAGACGAAAACCATTAGAATTCAAGGTGGGAGACAAAGTGTTGTTAAAAGTCTCACCTTGGAAGGGCGTAGTAAGATTTGGAAAACGTGGAAAGGTGAATCCATGATACATCGGACCATTCAGAATCTTGGAAAGAATTGGTACCGTGGCATACAAGTTGGAATTACCGGAAGAACTTAATGGAGTACATGATACGTTCCATGTATCCAACCTCAAGAAGAGTTCAACACAAGAAAACGTGATCATCCCTACGGATTAAGTGCATATTGATGACGCCCTCCGATTTACAGAACAACCCGTTGAGGTTACCGACAAGAAAGTCAACAAGACCAGGAGGAGCAGTGTGAGACTTGTCAAAGTACGTTGGAACTCTAAGCACGGACCCGAGTACACGTGGGAACGTGAAGACCAGTTCAAAGAAAAGTATCCCCACCTGTTCAAGAAAACTCCTGCGAGAGATAGGTCAGCCTGAATTTCGGGACGAAATTCTTTTAACGGGGGGAGACTGTGACAACTGGCACCAAACCGGTAATTTCAGCACACTTTAATTATTATTTAATGACTGCAATTATGTGCTTAAATGTCAACATTGTTTGATTTCATACTATACAAGTGAATTCATGCACATTTTATACTACAAGAATTACTTTATGCATTAATGAACAGCGTTGCGTCAGAAATACTAGTAAACTCACCGGTAAGACACATTGTGTCCACAACCCAGCAGAAAGCAGTCAGACACTAGAATTGAGGCCTAGGTGCAGGTCCAACAACAAGAATACATTAAAACCCAAGAGTACATACAAGGGTTAACATATAAACATTCCGGAAGCTAAAATACGCACTAAAAAGCACCCGAAACGCACTTTAAGTGCAGAATTTTATTAAATTCAGCTATAAATCAGCTTTGAACACATAAATATTATGCAGAAAGTATGATTTATCATTTAGAATACTTCCCCAAGTGTTGGGAATTGAAAGGGTTACAAAAGGATACTTGAAAGACACTAAACGGTGCAATTTAGCACTTTAACGAACCGGAATTTAACCGAACAACCGGACATTACCCGGAACACAAAAACATTACCAGAAGCATTGTTTATTTATTTCTGAGCTAGTTATCACCACTGAACACCCTAACACACTACATAACACACTATACACCTAAACACTGAACACTATACTTGAAATTTAATTAGAATACTTAACTTACCATGGAAATTTACACTTTGCCCCCTCCCCCATACAAAGTGGACGGTCAAGAGCATGGCCCCACACCCCAAGATCACAACAATCTTCCTAATATCTCCATAATCTTCTACTTGGATTTTGTGTAGATTGTGTTAGTACTTTGAGGAACACTATACCTAATGGACAATACTTAAATTGGATATAAGAGCACAAGACCATTTCATCTTCTCAACACAACATACCCTCCTTCTTATTCCCCATACTTACGGCCTCCACCCACCACCACAACACCACCCATTTTCATTCAAGCTTCAAGCATTCCAAATGTATCTCAAGGTGATACAAGGTGATTTAGGAGACTCGGTGCTCACGGAACTTGAAGGACCTCTCTTGTGTGCTCTTATCCACTCATTATTCATCTTGATCTTCCCTAGCTTTAAGCTAGTTGTAAGACTCTTTTGATCTCTTGTTTACTTCTATTTTGCTTGGTTAAAAGACTTGTTATGTTAAAAATCTTATGAACACTAAAGAACATGAACTTGAATCATGAAACATAAGCTTACATATGATGAAAAATGGATGAAATGATATTGTTTAGTAGATATATGGTGATTGCTTGTTGTTTATTAGAGATATTGAGGATGATCATTACATGAAGCTTGCTAGATTGTGATTAAACATGTGATCTAGCAAGTTGGGAGATGATTATGTAACAACATAAAATGATCATCTTCTTGATTGAACACGAACTTGAAAGCAAAATGATTTCTTGAAAAGTAATGAACAAAATGAGCTAGTAAACTTATAAATCCAAGATTTATGAATGATTTTCCAAAAGAACCAAGTTTAAAATATGATTTTTAGAAAATCTTGGTTTTTACCTAAACCCACGCTATTTTTATTAGAATATTAAGTGTATGAACATTTATGAAACAAGAAAAATACAAAAGAAATTTTTTTGGAAAAATCATCTTGCTAGTTGTAAAGGACCAAATCTTTTAATAATGTGAGTTGCAAACAAACAACCGTGTTTTTAAAGGTAACTAAACCTACTAAATAACATGGTAAGTTACTACAAGTTTTTACAAAACTTCAAGTTCATGATATAGTGTGGTTTACGTGATTTTGGCTTATGATAAGTCTTGATTGTGTTGTTGAAATTGTTGATGATTTTAAAAGAAAATAAACACATGTTTTGAAAACATGGGAAACCTCAATTTTTAGGGGAAACTCTGTCAAAATTTCTATAAAATTTTGACACTTAGAAAAATATAAGTTTTGAGAAACTTATTCCCCAAAAATGTAACTAAAAGCATTTACCAAGGTTTCCCAAATTTTTGTGTTAAGAAATAATGATTTCTTCAAGATTAAAATTGATATTAAGTATGTATATTTTTGTGAAAAATATATATATTTTTTGATCACCACATTTTGTGTTAAGTGTATGTAGTATGTATTATACTTGATAGTGTATTAGGACTTGAAAATACACTAAATACTTCTAAGGAGTGAAGATACAAAAAAATACACATACAACATACTTAGGCAAAATACAAGATACTTATATTTATTTTTGAGAAAATAATATAAGTAAGATACATAGTTAAAAATATAAATTATTTTTAACACAAGAAAACATGCACAAAAGATAGTGACTTGTACTTGTGCGATACAAGTCTAGTGACTAACGTTAATAAAACACGTTTAGGTCATGAAGCTAGATAAGCAAATCCGGTGAAGTTTACGACGCAAGGAACGCAAAGTTGTGAGTTCATGCTCCCCCTTTTCTTTAACTGTTTTTGGTTTAATAACTTCGGGGGTGAAATACATGTTACAAATGTTACAATGTTTACAAATGGTATGATGGAGTACAAAAATATTCAAGTGAAACATTCTAGATCATGTCTCGAATAGGGTACCATAAGCACCATTAATCAACGTATACATTCAGACCGCGGAACAAAAGGTTAGATCTAAGGGGTTTTAGGCAACCCCACTCTTGGCCTACTTCTACCAATGAGTGCTTCTGTGTCTCAGTCAAAGTCGACAAAAATGCCTAGGTTTGGTGGCTTCCTATGTCGTGACACATGTTAGTGGCCTTGCAAACCACTAGCGATCTCACACATTCAAACATTCATAGTACGAAGTTACAGATACGTGATACCAATACATTCAAACATTCATAGTACTCAGTTACAGATACGTTTTACATTCTACAAGTTACATACCATGTTTTCATTAAAGTATTTAAACATTCAAAACAATCACTGCATGAATTCACACCAACATTATGTTGACGTTTTTCCAAAACTCGCATGTATTTCTGGGAACTAGAAGTGGATGTGCGCGCGGTCTTACTCATGCTCTTGGATGTCGTCTGTGTTTATCTTTAAATAAAGTTGTAAACTTACAAGACAATGTGTTATGCTATCTCGTGATGTAAACACTTAACTTGTGTTTTCAAGTTATGAAATGTTTGGCATTTGAAATTATTTTTACGATCATGTAGTATGTTTACCTTTCGTATGCAATGAGAACCTTTCATGATCACACCTCGTGCTTCCGCCGCAGAAAGGGGTGTGACATTTTCAAAAAAAAAATTGTGTTGATGATGAAGCAAAAGAGAAATAAACAAACAAGTTTATCAAAAATAACTTTTTTTGTTTGAATAATAGCTTCATCAAAATAAAATTGCAAAAAAATAAAAAGTCTTACGAAAACCGACGCTTTTTACGCCTTTCGCCCTTTTACTAACCACTAACCCAACCACCTACCTTTAACCCAAGCCTAACCCTTCATCCAAAAAGTCCTCTTGATAATTACAAAGGTACACAGTTAAAAAGGAGGAGGATTGATTGCTTGGCAAGCCTATGGTAGGAGTAAGTTCCATGCCGCTCTCGAGTGTTTCACTAAAATACATCTTCGGCCGAGTGTTGATGTAACACCCCGTGTTTTCAAAGTCAAACTCAAAGTCAACGACCGATTTCGCGCGGCTTGACTTGTAGTGAATTTCTTTTATATGTTTATTTTAGTTGTATTATGTGGAGTAAGTGTCAATAATTACAATAATCGACGCTATTTAAATCGACTTACGACTGTGAACTATAGGAAGTAACAATGCGATAAAGTTAACTAAACAATAATCAAACTATGCTAATCAAATCGACATCGAATCGAATCACAACTCGAAATACGCATTTTGGTTATTGTTATACGTGTGTGTGTGCCTTATGTGTAACTTGTGCATGTTTATTTATGCTGTATGTGGTAATCAATCGAAACGCAATCGAATCGCAATCGAATCGCAATCGAAACTCGTAACGCAATCGAACTTAATCGAAACTGAATTATGATAATTAGTGGAGAAGAGACAACGCGAGATATGAGTGATTGGGATTAAAAGTAATTTGAATAGGAAAATCTATCGCATCGCTCGCAATCAAAATTGAAAGATCAAAAATCGTCGCGCCGAACACCCGAACCAATTGCCATCCGGCCGGATTGCCCATCTGACCGGGCTATCACTTGACCAGGTGCTATATGTCATCCAACCGAGATGACACTCGACCGGACAAGTCATCCGGCCGAGGTGCCATCCGACCGACCCACTCTTTCCTCTTTGGGTAACTCTATAAATACCCATGTCACTCTCAAACTTTCTACTTTTGGAAACTCTCTGACCGAACAGCACGCTCTCCTCACCTTTTCTTCGATTTCTCTCGATTCCGGTAAGATCTTGTTGGTGCATATTTGTGACAACAGCTTAGATTTGGTCTTTGGATATCTTGTAGTTAGTTAAACGATAAACGGTTAGCGGGTTTAGCTTTGTATTAGTGGAATAATAGAGTTTAGGCTAAACAAAACCCAGTTTGGGTCTAGGGGGACGAATTTGGCCTTGCCCATGTAGGAAACCTTAGCCCAAGTTGCAAACCTTGTGTTATATAAACAAGGTTAGGCTTTAGGGTTTAGGTTAATCAGCCAAAACAGACTTTGTGAGGGATTTCGTGAGAGCATAATCAGCTTGGATGAAATTGTGTGTGGTTGGGGTTTTGATTGATTGTAATTCGATTGATTGATAATCAATAGAAACCCAGTTTGATTGTGAATTGCTGATTTCTGTTCCTACACGTTTCCTGCTATATTCTGATCAAGAGGATTCCGCACTCTTGATCGGATTGACAATTCTGTAAAGATCCATACGACTCAAGGGGACCTACAATTGGTATCAGAGCATTAGGCTCTTGAAGGCTCGATTTAGAATTGTTGGCTGCAGAAACAGGAAGAATTTTCGAAATTCTTGAAACCTGAAAATTCGGGTTTCGAAATTTTTTGTGTGTTTGATATAAATTTTCGAAATTTTTTGGCTGTTTTGATCTTCTGGTTTGTTTGTTTACTGATTTGTAGGTTTCCAGGACAGTTCTTGGTTGATTGTTTGAAGGATTTTGGCTGGAAAGGCTTGAAGATTCAAAGATTGTTCTTCGTGTTCTTCACGTTTTTCATTCTGTTCTTCGCTGTTTTTTCGAAAACTACTGATATTTTACTGTTTCGATTCTGTAGGAAAGTGTTAGGAGAATCAGAAAAATCTTCAGAATTTTGATCAGATTGAGTTTCCGATTTTACTGGATCTGCGAAATTAACAGACCTGCGAAATTAACTGACCAGCATACTTACCGGCGAACTTAAACTCCAAAGGCGACTTTGGTAACCGTATAATTTTCCACAGCGAAATTATTACGGTTTTCGGCGACTTTACCACTCGTCAGTATAGCGAAATTAAGCAGTGAATTTGGCAGCGAATTTGACCTTTCAGCGAACTTGACCAGCGAACTAGACCTGCGAACTAAACCAACGAAATTGACCCAGCATAATTAAATCAGCGAAATTGACCCAACATAATTAAAACCAGCGAATTTAAAAGGGTGGAATTTCAGTTGGCAAGCGTTGATAAAATTTGACAGTTTTGCAAATAGAAATTGATCCGTAGCTCGTTTGACAGAACCGTCTGGAAAATCCCGAATTCGGTTTTCGACATTATATATCATTGGATTCGTCATTTCGAGACGATTCTAACGGTGTAATTTGGTAACCACTGTTTTCGGAGATATTTTGTACGGCTTTATCACTCTGCAACGGTTAAAATGTCGAACATGACGAATTTGAACGCACCTAAGATGATGAAGGTGGAGAATTATCTTACATGGAAGGACAGGTTCCAATCCTTCATTGAATATCAGGATGCACGCATGTGGATATGTATTGAAGATGGGTACACAAACCCAACACACGACTTTGAGGGCAGACCGCGTAGAACTGCCTATGTGAACATGGAAGAGGCTGATAAAAAGATGTATGATGCTGAAAAGAGAGCCTTGGCTGCGATAAAGATGTCCTTACCTGATAGCATCAAGCATACCTTCAAAAAGTACACTAATTCAAATGATATGTGGGATGCATTACAAAAGCAATATCAGGGAAATGAGAGTGCCACTCAGGCATTCATGGCAGAGATAGTGCCAGTTGATGAGGCTGAAACTACTGTGAGTGATGCTGAATCTGAAGTGAAAAATGTTGAAGCAAAAGTGGATGCTGAAGTAGAGAAAGAGAGTGAAGCTAAACAGGTTATTGCTGATCAAACTACAGAAGTTCATGAGGAAGAGGTACAATCTAATTCTGTGTGCTTAAAATGTCGTGAACTACAGGGTGAGGTTGACAGGTTGACAACACAAAACCAAAGTCTGGTAAGCGAGATGTCTACCATAAAAGAATCAAACTTTTTTGCAAAAAGAAAGGAATCTTTATACTTGAAGAAGATAAAAGGTTATGAAGCTGAAATTGAAGCTTTAACCTGCAAACTAAACGAAAAACTTCAAGTCATAGACTTAGCTCATGACATGATGGCTGAGAAAACAAAAGAGATTTCTGAAAAATGCAAAGAGTTATCAGATGCACAACTCAAAATTGTTGAACTTGAAAAGAAATTAGGTCAATTCAGGGATTCTACTTTTGTAATGAAACATATGATGGGTGGCTTGAAGAAAAGTAATGACAAAACCAGTGTGGGATTCCATGGTTTCAATGAAGTTCCACCTCCTGTTAGTCATGACTATTCTTTCCTGCCTGATGAAGATGAGCTACTAGACTTTATGTCAACTGCACCAAGTAGTTTCGCATCAAGTCAAAGTGATGGATCTGAGAGTGATGATACTAAGAAGAACAATAACAGGGAACCTTTGAAAAGGAAAAATTCACCGCCTAAGAGTAAAAATCAAGCTTTTGTTAAAAAGATTAATTTTGTTCAAGGTAGTGATACGAAAAACGAAACCACTGTTATTGAAAACGAATCGAATGTAGAGTTTGCTAAAAATAAAAAGAAAGAAATATCTGAATCCAAGCAAACTAAACAAGGTTCATCAAAAGGATCATCACCATCTGATAAGGGATCTACCTCAAAGACTCCAGCTAAGAAGTCTTTGAAAAGGAGATCATGCTTCAAATGTCACACCAAGGGACATGTAGCTAGCTGCTGTCCTAACAAAAAGAGTGAAGCACAAATTAGTGAAAAACAGAGAGGGAAATCACCAGAGAAGAAAGGTGATAGTGAGGAGAAAGGCTCAAATTCTCCAAAGAAATCTGCTCCTAAGCAACCGGAAAATGTTGCTGTTGGTGTAGATAAGGCTGAAAAAGGAACTCCACAAGTTCCTCATTTTCAAAGAAATCAACCTAGATTTCAGCCTAGATCTCCACCAGGCAGATATGAGAGACCTAGAAGCAGTTCACCAAGAATGAACAATTATAATTCTAATAATTTCAGAAGTCAAGGTCAATATCAAAATCGATACCAAAATAATGGTGGTCGAACTTTTTATAACAATGGCTTTAGAAATTATAACAATCATGCTTCTTGGAATCAAAATTCAATGTACCAAAATCAAAATCTTCAAAGGTCAAATAGTCCAAACACATATAGGAACCCTCAGGACCATAGACCTAGTGGAAATCAAAATCAAATTCAATCAATAGGTCTGAGATCTAAGACTCCAGTTAGGAGTAATGGATATTGGATGGATGTTCAAGTGGTTGGTGAATTTGGACGACCCAAGACCATTAAGGCTTGGGTCCCCCAATCTAACTAATTTCTTAGTTGGTGTGTGCAGGAGCTGCTAAGGAGGATTATCAACTTATGTTGATAGTGGCTGCTTCAGGCACATGACGGGGGATGTGAGATTGTTGATATATATATTAAATGATTTAAATTGAAGTTCAAAGTGCTGAGTCGACACACAAGATAACCTGGCAGATCTTTATACTAAAGCATTTGACAGGGCTCGCTTTGATCATTTAGTCGAACTCAACGGGATGAGGAATCCTGAATAACTGGTTTTTCATAAGAATTTTGTAAATATTTTACTGCTTTTCTTAAAAATCAAAAATACAAAAACAGTGAAAAATCAAAAACATAAAAAATAGAAAATTAAAAATGAGTTATCACTGTGTGAAAAAGAAGAAATCATAGTACATCAGCAAGCTAGAGTGTCACACTGAAACTGAATTAAAAAGCTTAAGTGTGATAGCAGCTACATCATATGATGTACCAGTAGGCAAAAAGCATGAAATAATCAACTTACCAATGTGATATAATCCTAAATACAACTGAATACGAGTGGGGAACACATCAGTGGTGTATGGTTTAATGACCTTAAATCTTACGTTGATAGATTGCCAAAATCTGAGGTTTTGGGTCTTTATACTGTTATTTCATCTGGGGATATCAGGGGTGTCCTTCTGCTGCATCCAGATACATGCTGACCTAGGCACACCCAGGATATCTTAAAAGAGCTAAAAATGCCAAAACCCATAAATAAAGAATCTCTCATAGAGAGTCATTCAAAAAGTGCAAAAAGCATAAATCGTACCAAAAATGGTATTTGGCATAGCCCTCGTTAGATATTTTGGTCTCTTTGCTGTACGGAAGTACTGACCTGTTCACCAATTATCTAAACGTTGAAAAATAAAACGGATGAATTCAGTATACTCACCTACTACGATGAATCTTTGTGCATACCTTGATCGCGGGGGTATATCCTGAAGTGGGACACACTAGTATATCAGTACTAAAATTACCTTAACGTATCATACGGTAATGGTACTTGAAATGTTCATGCATTTTGTTTAAGTGGACAAACATACTGGTAATCGTCTAGGACTGCTTTTCACGAAAAATTAAATAAAGAATTATCTAATAGTGTGAAACAGTTTGATTTTGCTGATATGATCTTCTTACCAGTGATTCTCACAAAAATAGAGTGTTTATTCCTTTTGTATTTACTTGCTTTCAAAAATATAAAAATCCAAAAATAGTGTCTTTTTCTGTTTAAAATTCTTAACGCACGGAAGACTGTTATTCTTGGAGGAATTATTACTGATAGGGGGAGACGGTGTTAGAAAGTGAGTTCAAAATTTTAAATCATGTGGGTTCTAGGGTGTCGGACAAAAAGTTTTGCGTGTTGGTGATAAGTTGAAAATGCTTAATCTGTGATACAGTTTAAATATCTCTTGAAATATAATAATTTATTTAACTGTGTTGAAAAATTCTTATGGTTTCTTGAGATGTTTGTTTTATAGTATACAGATTGAAGTTGTGTGTTGCTGAGAAGTTAAGTGATGAGTTGCTGTGAAGATGAGAGTTTGATTGGATGCATGGTAGAACCTCCTTTCTACATTGCAAACAAGTTGAAGAGTTTGAAGATTGCTTTACAAATGCTGAACTGGAGTTCACTCAAACGCTAAAGTTTTTGAAGATTTGGTGATTGGATGCATCAGCTTAGGGGGAGTCTGTTGGTGACAGAAGCTATTGAAGCTGAAGCTATCCAAAGACCAAAGACAGTGCAAGACTACATGAAGATTGCAAGAAGACTGAAGACAAAGTTATTTTATGAAGCTATTGTCAAGGGGGAGTTTGTTGGTGCATATTTGTGACAACAGCTTAGATTTGGTCTTTGGATATCTTGTAGTTAGTTAAACGATAAACGGTTAGCGGGTTTAGCTTTGTATTAGTGGAATAATAGAGTTTGAGCTAAACAAAACCCAGTTTGGGTCTAGGGGGACGAATTGGGCCTTGCCCATGTAGGAAACCATAGCCCAAGTTGCAAACCTTGTGTTATATAAACAAGGTTAGGCTTTAGGGTTTAGGTTAATCAGCCAAAACAGACTTTGTGAGGGATTTCGTGAGAGCATAATCAGCTTGGATGAAATTGTGTGTGGTTGGGGTTTTGATTGATTGTAATTCATTTGATTGATAATCAATAGAAACCCAGTTTGATTGTGAATTGCTGATTTCTGTTCCTACACCTTTTCTGCTATATTCTGATCAAGAGGATTCCGCACTCTTGATCGGATTGACAATTCTGTAAAGATCCATACGACTCAAGGGGACCTAAGATCTCGTCCTAAATCTTGTACTTTCTTGTTCTACACGCACTCCTACACCTTTCTATCTTTTAAATCTTAACTTTTAACCGTGAAATCACTAGATTTGAGGTGTTCTGGGATGACATCATCATGGTGTTCTTGGAGAACTTCATGTTTTGGCCTCAATCCACCAAGAACAACTTAGATCTAATCGATTTCCACACAAATACACAAAGATCTTGCATAGATCTAAACATAGTCATGGTGAAAAAGGATTGAAGGATGGTTTCTAACTTTCTTTCAACTCTTTTACACACAATGCACTCCAAAACCGATAGAATCGGGCCTTGTTCTAGTCTCCTACTCATTCTTAGTGTTGAGCTAGTTCAAGATCCAGATTCTACTCACGAGACCACCGATTTCGGGTTAACCAAGAACAGCCGTCTTGAACCAGTTAACTGGTCGAACTAGGGTGATTCCTGTTTGATCGAGTCACTTGGGTCAAGATGGGGTTCTGTTGGTTAGCACGTTGTCAAAACGTCTCGATAAAAGCAACAAACAATCAAAACGGCCAAGTGAAAGACGAACGGAACGACCAGCCCGGAGTGCTATCCGAACGGATAAGCCACCCGAGCGACTAGGTCACCCGAACGGCTTACACCTTGGGTCCCACACTTAACCAATTTTATCTAAAGTTTGAGTATTGAACGAATTGCTATCCGATCGGACTACCAATCCGACCGGATTACTCTTCGGATCATGAGATACTTGGACTTTAACACTCGAACCAATTTCAACATGTTCAATGCACTAAGGATGCCACCCGATCGGACAATCTGTCCGACCGAGTGACCGCCCTGCTGTGAACTTGTTCTCGCTGAAGTGTCAACCTATCGGATTGTCATCCGATCGGACAAACCGTCCGATCGACCGACTTGAAAGATAGAGATACTTCAATGTTTTCAAAATGCTACAACGAAAACTTCAAAGGACAAGCCATCATACACAAACACATCCTTCTCAAAGGAAGAAACAATCCACTCGAATAGTCACCCGACCGGACAACCTGTCTGACCGAATGACCATCCGAACGGATTAACACCTACACGACTGGACCATCCGGTCGGATTACCAATCCGACCGAGCTGTTGTCCGAGCCACTTACACTTTGCACCATTTTACGCATCACTTATTGTTATGCTATCGTTCTGATCAGGCTAACCTTACTCTCTAGCGCTCCCTTCAATCCATCATCGCTGTGAGTATACTCGATCCCTTTTTGCTTTATGCACTTTTGGGTGTTACATACGTTACGAATATTCAATACACAATAAACACACTACTCAATACAATTTGAACGCTAACCATTAATGCATGTATTACGTGGCTTATGAATGCTTGTTTGTTATGTTTACACATGGAATGTTGTCTACCTGCCTTAGCAACGATAGTACTATAGCTTGGACTCAGCACCTGTTTGCAGGGGTTGTTAAGGACAATTACTTGCATGGATTACGGTGGTAATCATGTATTACGAACTGCCTCAGGCAGTCAACCCGCAGTCATTGGTATCGATTGATCTATGTCGATAACTAACGTGCTTCATTTCACTATGTGTACGTGCTGGTTATGGGTAAACGAATTCGAACTCTATATGCTATATCAAACTTGTATGCTCACCTTTACATGATATGTATTGACTTTATTTTAACGTATGTGACAGGTGCTTAGGATGCACATCTGCTAGGAAATTGAAGCTAGAATAAGGCTCTAGAGGCCAACAAATAGTTGTCTGTACAAACTTAATCAAGGGTCTCTAGAAGCAGATAAACAATTGCTCTATTTGAAAATCTGAGTTGTCGAAATAGAACTATTTGCCTAGATTTTGTCTGTAATAATTTGTTTACCTTTTGAGACATGGTATGGGACATATTACTTTAAATTGATTGGTAATGATAATTGTTATGGAAACTTCTGGACAATCTGTTTCACTCAGTGCCATGCCCCGATGTTTCCGCCATCGGTTGGGGTGTGACAGTTGAGTGATCCCCCGTGAGGTATGTGAACTTGTATATAAATGGAATTTAAAAAAAAAAGGCATGTTATGCCCTAATAAGTAATTTATCTTATGTAATGTAATGTTTTAAATAAATTAAGACGAATAGGATTGTAAATAATTAAAAATAAAACTTAATAAAGAATCTTGGAAATCCCGACACTCTATGACAAGCCCAAAACCTTCTCTTCTACCCATTCCATTTGGGAGTGTAAGCCACAAAATAAAGAGTTTTGCTTGAGGAGAAGCAAAGATTCAAGTGTGGGGGTATTTGATGTGTGCAAAATGCAACATATAAATTACATCAAATGTGGCATAAAACTAACCCTTTTTTAGTACTAATGTTGGAAAAGGTGTGTTTTTGTCTTCCTTTTGTATTTTCAGGATTAAATGAGCTCAAATGAACAAAAGAAGCAAAAAGGCAGCTAAATCTAACATAAATACAAGAAAAGGAACAAACGTGGCATGCCCGACCCCCCGACAGCATCTTCCCAAGCAAAAACAAGATAACAGAAGGCTGAACACGCCCCGTGCTCAGTGAGCACGGGGGCGTGCCCAAGTGTCTGTAGAAAATACAAAGCTGTAGAAGCTTCTATCACCCACCACGGGGGCGTGCCCAGCGGACACGGGGCCGTGGTCAACTCTAAGATTCGCAGAATCTGGGGAAATCTTGATAGTACAGATACGCTTCTGCACACGGGGGCGTGCCCAGCGCACACGGGGGCGTGGTCAACTAATGTAGAGAAATTGCAATTAATGAAGAAAGAGAAGGAAGGTGGACACGGGGCCGTGCCCAATTTATATTAAAAAAATAAAAAAAAGCCTTAAAGAACTTTAAATAACCCTAATCGATCAAAACCTCTCACCTTCCCCCATCATCTTCTTCCTCAGACCTGCACAACAATGGTGGTATGCACATGTGGAGCTCCGACGCAGCTTCGCACATCATGGACCACACAAAACCCAGGTCGTCGATTCCATCGTTGCAACAAACCTAAGCCACTTCCTTTTTTCCTTCTTTTTTTCCTGTGATGCTGCAACTATAGCCTTTGCTACCTCCACTGCAAACTTTTTTCCTTTTTCTTTTTTGGCCTCCCATTCTGCGTCGGAGCTCCACATGTGCATACCACCATTGTTGATGCATGTCTGAGGAAGAAGATGATGGGGGAAGGTGAGAGGTTTTGATCGATTAAGGTTATTTAAAGTTCTTTGAGGCTTTTTTTATTTTTTTAATATAAATTAGTTTATAATAATCTATAATGACAATTTTGCCCTTATGAGAAATGAGGAAGAAGACAAAATTTAGTAAGAAATCCTGACAAAATTAGACTTTTTGAAATTTGGACTAAAATGGCAATAAAATGCAAACCTCAGGGACCCAGATTTAAAAAAATTGGATTTTGGACTAAAGTGGCAAAAGTGAGCAAACCTCAGGAACCATTTTGGCTATTAACTCCCTTTTGAATTTAGATCCCTGTGGTTTCTTTGTTGTCATTTTCATCCAAAAGCAAAATCTGGTCAGATTTTTCAGCTAACATCCAGTTTTTTTTTTTGTTTTTTCCTCCTTTTAAATAAAAGGCAAAATGGTCAGATTTTTTTAGTTTGTTATAATAAAACGTTAAAAGACCATTTTGCCCTTTATTAAAGGGAGGAAAAAGACAAAAAAAGCTGGATGTTAACTTAAAAATCTGACCAGATTTTGATTTTGGATGAAAATGACAACAAAATTGAAACCATAGGAACCCAGATTCAAAAGGTTTTAGTTGTGGACCAAAATGACCAAATCTTAGGGACCATTTTGGCAGTTTAAAAAAAAAAAAAAAAAAAAGAAGAAAACCATAATTTATCCATCATATAAACTCGTTGACTTGACGTTGACGTTTTTTTTTATAAATGCAAGAGTAGTTAAGGAAATTGATCTACTCAATCTAATCACTAATCAAGAGCATGGCTTCACCAAGTAAGTATCCATACTTCATAATTTTACTCAAATAATCATCATCTCACACCCAAAGTGATCATGTTTCAGACGAGAAGCATCTTGATTTCAAATCTAAATTGGATCTCAACGAAGGCGATGATGATGAGTATCCAAGCGGCGAATTTGAGTACAAAACTCCTGGCACTTGGAAAAGCTTTGTGGTTAGCCTACGCATGCTAATTGCGTACCCATGGCTCAGGGTTCGCAACGGCACCGTTTTGAATATTAAATTGCGCGACAAGGTTCGTTTGTTTCAATTCCTTAATAACTTTTGTTTAACCGTTAAAGTTTTAGTTCTTCAATTGATGATTGATGAATTACGTTGTTTGATTGAAAATTTTGAATAATATATTTGAATTTGAATCATGTGCCAATTTCAGATATCTGATCAGGTGAAGAGTCGTTTCTCTTCAGGTTTATCACTGCCACAATTATGTGAAAACTTTATAAAGGCAGCGTATGATCCTCGTGTATTCGGTGTTTATCTTCATATCGAAACTCTGAAATGTGGATGGGGTAAAATCGAAGAAATTCGAAGACATATATTGGATTTTAGGAAGTCAGGTAGATTAGATTTTTACGATATCTTTTATAGGATTCCAATTAATTGTGACAATATCTATATCTGTATCCATATCTATACTATAAAATAAAAAATCGATGTGTGACATGTGTCATTCACTACTGGAGGCGGTTACTTTTTGATTTTATTATATAGTATAGATAGATTTGTTCAACCCGTACAATACACGCAGTTTTTAAAGTTAAAACCTTTTTTTATCATTTAGTATACAAAATTACATTTATTCAACCCGTGTAATGCACAGGTTTATAAAGATATAATTTTTTTTATTATTTGGGATATAAAATTACATTTATTCAACCGGTACGACACACGGGGTTCTTAAAGATATAAATTTTTATTATTTAATATATAAAATTATATTTATTCAACCCGTGTAATTAACGAGGTTTCTAAAGATATATTGTTTTATTATTTAGTATATAAAATTACATTTATTCAACGTGCGTAATACACGAGGTTCTAACCTAGTAATGTAATATAGGAAAGTTCGTTGTTGGTTATGCGCCTGAATGGCATGAAAAGGAGTATTACCTTGGATGCGTCTGCGACGAGCTCTACGCCCCTCCAAGTGCTTACTTTTCAATGTATGGCTTAACTTCTCGAGCAATGTTTTTGGGAGGTAAGCTACACCTTACGTTTTAGATCAACCGCTGCTTCTTTATCTTTCAGGGTGATAAAGAAGTATGGTTAATTTCACTTGTCAGTCTTGAGATCAACTTCTGAACTTAACCAAAGTGGTGTGTGTAAGTATAGGTGTATTTGAGAAAATAGGCATGGAACCACAAGTACAGAGGATTGGTAAATATAAGAGTGCTGGTGATCAGTTAACTCGCAAGAATATATCTGAAGAAAATCGTGAGGTGCTTACTACATTGCTAGACAATATCTATGGAAATTGGGTCGATAAAGTTTCTCAAGCCAAAGGTGAAGAGATTGATAGTTTTACATTGCTAGAATTACTTTGTAATTCCCTATTGAATTGATACGGTTTGGATTGTTTCTTTTACAGGAAAGAGTAAGGAAGAAATTGATAGTTTTATTAACGAAGGAGTTTACCAAATAGATAAGTTGAAAGAAGACGGATGGATAACAGATATTAAATATGATGATGAGGTATACATATGAATAAAAAACATCCCCAAACTACCTATTTTGGGCGTCGATCATAATTCGTCATGTATTTTTGAAACCATTTTCTGTATTTACCATTTAAATGTTAAACCTTTTCAGGTTAGATCTATGTTGAAAACAAGATTGGGCATTGCAGAGAAGAAAAAACTTCCACTTATTGATTACAAGTGATTATTATACTCTTATATAGACTTCACTTTTTCCCTTCAGAATTTGCATATTTCTGCTTTTATAAACTACTTTATTATCATGGCTTCAGGAAATACTCAAGAATTAGGAAATGGAGTGTGGGGTTATCAGGTGGCAAGGATCGAATTGCAGTAATTAGAGCCTCTGGTAGCATTAGTCGTGTAGGAGGGTCATTATTTTCACCTAGTTCAGGCATAATAGCTGAGAAATTTATCAAAAAGATTAGCAAAGTAAGAGGTATGTAAAACATTATATGGTTCCTTTTATCTTGGAAATCTATACTGTAAAGTGTATAGGACTAACATAAGATACATAGCGCGATTGCGTAATAAATTGGAACATATAACAGGTTTGCAAAATATGTTAAGTCTAAAGGACAAACATAAGATACATAACACAATGGCATAGTAAATTGCAAAAGATGTATAGGTTTGCACCCACTTTCTTATTTTTAGTTATGATTAATGGCGGGGTTCTGTGAAAGAGTTTATTTATACATACAAATGCAACATATTGTAGAATCAACCTGTTACTATGAAGTGAAAAGAATACACTCATCCCTAAGAAAAGGCAATACGGACATGAATGTAATCCTCGTCCTATAATTGTTTTGGATACATGTTTTGGGACTTTAATTTTTTATTTACTTTTCAGATTCGAAAAAGTATAAGGCTGTTATTATCCGAATTGATAGCCCTGGGGGTGATCTTCTTGCTTCTGACTTGTAAGTGATTTTGACCAGAAAACTACATTTTTTTAGGTACAAGTGGTAAAGTTTAAAGCTTTATTCTAAATAAAAAAAACACAAAACTAATAGAAACTGATACAAGACTATTTGATTTCACATGTAGTTAAGCTTATCTTTTTGTGCAGAATGTGGAGGGAAATCAAAGTATTGGCAGAATCTAAGCCAGTAGTTGCATCAATGGTTGATTGGGCAGCTAGTGGAGGATACTACATGGCCATGGCAGCTCATACTATAGTCTCAGAGAATCTTACTTTAACGGGTTCAATTGGTGTAGTCTCATGTCAGTTACAATATCCTGCACTTCTTTTCTTTAAAATTGGATTTCTTTTCCTCAAACTTTTTAAATCTTCCCAAAAGCTTCACTAGGTATTATCGTGTCATTGCTTTGAATTCTGACTAAGTTTGTTGTAGCTAAGTTCAATTTCGGCAAACTGCATGAAAAGATTGGTTTCAACAAAGAAATTGTATCGACGGGAAGATACGCTGAGCTGTTTTCTGCTGACCGGTCATTCAGGTGACAATGATAAACAATTTTGTTCATCACCAAATTATTGTTTCTATTCAGTTCTTGTACGCTCATTATAATCCTAAACCCCTTCACAAATCTCTGTGCAGACCTGATGAAGAGAAACTCTTTGCAGAACGTGCCCAGAATTTTTATAAACAATTTCGTGACAAGGCAGCATGTTCAAGATCAATGAGTGTGCGTGCTAACTCAAATATATTTTTTGTTAATATGGGTTGCACAATTAGCAACAGAATGGTTATAAGTTATAAACTTATAACTGCAGGTGGACACGATGGAGGAAGTAGCTCAAGGGAGGGTATGGACTGGCAATGATGCTGCTTCACGAGGTTTAGTTGATGCAATTGGAGGCTTTTCACGGGCAGTTGCTATAGCCAAACACAAGGCCAACATTCCTCACAACAAAAAGGTTGGTTTCATTGTGCTCTATATTTGCGCTCAATGGCTGTCAAGTTTGATTAATTTATAACGATCTACAAAAAAAAAAATAATGATCTAAAACACATGTTCTACTACTATACAAAAACAAAACCACATGATGAAATTGCTTTTATTTTTGTTTTAGTATTATAGGAAGTATTGGATTTCTCACGTGATGGAAAGAGTAAGCCAATTACGCCGGACAGGTTGAATCAGTGGCGAAGCTTGAAAATTTCCACCGGGGGGTCGGAAGTCACCAGACCTAAAAGTATATACCTAATTTTTTTTTTATAAAACCGGGGGGTCGAAAACGTATATACCTAAAAAATTATATACGAAACGTACATACATAACGCTACTGAGCAAAAAGTTCAGGGGGTCGGGCGCCCCCGGGCCCCTTCATAGCTTCGCCCCTGGGTTGAATATCAGGTCAAACGAGTGACTTTTATAGGTCCCGAGTGGATTTTGGTAATTATAAATATAAAGGGTCAACATGTTTGAATAAACTGATTTAGGAGGATTTTAAGCTCACTTTGGGTGACTAAAGACTTAGGGGCTGTTTGGCAACATCTGAACCAATAAGTGCTGAATGAATAAGAGATCTGAATGGGTAAGAGGTCTGAACTAATAAGTGCTGAACCAGTAAAGTGCTGTTTGGTTGCACCTCTGAATGATCGTGTAAAATGACATTTTTACCCCTCTATAAACTATTTCTAAAAAGATCAAAAAAAAAAAAAAAAAAAAAAAAAAAAAAAACCACAATCAGGTCAACAACAATCATGGCAACACAACTAAATCATTGTACTAAAATAGCTTCATTGTACTAAAAACAATCAGAACAAGCTCTACCTCCCTACTCTTTCACAACCATCACCTCTCCCACTTTCTCAAGCTCTCATTTTCCACCATTTCTAAACTGGCGTTTCATCATCAAGAAACCACCCTTCTCCGTGAATTCAAACCGAAAAACCGTAGAATCATGGTGAGTTTGTTTTCATCTCGTTCAAATCAAGAAATCAAACCCACAACTTAAAGATCAAGAAAAATCAAAACCCAGAAAGCTTACTACTTTGTCGTCAAAACCCACCACCTCCGCCGCCGTGAGCGGCGGCGCTGTCACCGGAGATTGGCCGGCCCCCCTTCTCCCCCTTTCGTTCTCTCCCGCTCTTCGATGTTTCTCTCCCGCAATTGAGCTTCCGCCGGAGAGTGATGAGAGTCGATTTGACGGAGTGTGGGGGTGAAACCTTCTTCTGTCATGACGCTAGGCTTCCGCCGACGATGATGTAGTCAAACGATTCCTCCGGTGGAAGCTCAATTGCGTTGACGACGAACGCCATGTACGTCGGACCTGGTAGCACAACAACTTGAAATGAGAAGAATTCATGAAGAAATTTACACAAATGAAGTGAAAGTTATGCTTACTTTGAGATAAGTTGCCTGAATCTGGATTAGTTGTGAAATCAAGAAGAGAAGACAGAGGAGTGATTGAATCTAGAAGATTGAAGAGAAGGAGTGAAGAGAAGGGTATTTGGTGGAAAGTTTGGCGGTCAGACTCATCTCAATGTATGACTGGGTCAGATATCAATAAGAGGATGGATATGTTTTAAGAGGGATAAAACAAACAACATTTGACTCGGTCAGACATAGGCTATTAAGAGGTTAATAAGATCCAAACAAACAGCCCCTTAATTCCTATTTGACCCGTCCAACCATTAAAGATTCTAAATGTATTAACTTGAGTTTAAGAAGTTATATTATTATGTTAATAATTGAGTTTATTAGATTAAATGTGTAAAGAGATTGTAGGCGTTCAAAGACGTTTTAGATAATTTTCGCCGTTCGACCAACCATCTCCATATTAGCTATTTCTTTTCCAGTTTTTCCCAATTGCCTGCTTGACTGGCCGAGTTAACCCACTTTCGTATTAACGGGTTTAAAATTCTAAATTGCTACCTGTGTCGAGCAGCACAGCCGATACATTTTGTTATAACAATATTGTTGATTGTCTCTGTAGGTGACTCTGGTTGAGGTGTCGAAACCATCATTCTCTTTACAAAAAATCCTATTTGACATGTTGAGTTCAGCAATTGGGATAGACACGGCACTAAAGCTTCTGCAGGATAATTCTGCAACGTGCGATGGGGTGCAAGCCCGTATGGACGGAATTATGTTTCATGGGTCAGAAGGATCTTCATTTGCAGATCCCAATTTCAGTTTGCTAAAAGATTGCCTAACTTCTCTTTGATATCAGGAGCTTATTACACTTTTTGGTAACCTATGAAGTATGTTGGTTCCAGGATCAAGGTGTCCTTGTATTGATGTTTATTCTAGTTCATAAGACTGAACAGCAGTCAATAAGTTTATTTATTCTGTTTTGTGTTAAAACTGAAGTTATGTTCTTAAGACAAAGTAGATACAAAACGTCGTTGAAGTTAATCATCTTCTTTGTCGTTGAGTGAATGGGACTCACCCCTCTTGGTACCCTTGACGATGAGTGATCGTCAATGAGTTCTAACCACTTTCGGACGTTGACGATGGGACAACACTATGACTGATAGTCCTTGACAAGACCGAAGGGGAGAGGGTTCCTTGCATATATATTCATATATGCATATACTTGTATACCTCTCTCGTGCGGGTAGCCGGATGGAAGCCTCCCCTAACGTCAATGTTGGAAATTTTGTGAAAATAGCATTTTTCACAAATATAGGAAAATGATTTTTTTCCTATTTTTGGACTAGAAATAAATATAATAAAATGAGCAGGTTTTATATATTTATTTGTGGGTTTGTGTTCTACGTTTGAAGGACTTCGCAACGAACTAAACCACGTCCAAAACGGAGCTAAGATGAATGAGATATCGATGCTCAAAGTTTGGTGTTTGAAACTTGAATGCTGAAAAAGTGGGAAGGTTGCACCTTGTCCCACATCGGATGAGAGATGAAACTTAAAGGGGTATTTAAGTGGGAACTCTCCATCCTTATTGTTTCATGGAAGCACTCACTAGTGTACTCGCAAAGGGTGCGGGGCACCCTAACTCGCGCGCGCGATGAGGCGCAATGTGGTGCTTTGATGGCGCACTTTGCACTTCGCACACTCGCGTCGCCGAGAGCCGCCTTTGTATTTTTGACCACGTGCACGTGGTGGATCACAGAGGCTGCAAGGACCAAGTGGTGTGAAGGTTCGAGGCGCGTGACGTGGCAGTCCGCGCGCGAGTACACATGGCTTGGAGGCGTGCGGTTGCGCGCATGGTGCATGGGCCTGATGTGACGTACGCGGCGCACCAAAGTGAGCCAAAACGGCGCGACTGTGTGGCGTGCTCGTAGAGGCTCACAGGTGACGTGGCACACGCGCGCAGGCGCGCATGGACCTGAGTGAGTATGGCGCACGCGCGCATGGCAGTGAGCCGACCGGACGCACCGCGCATGGAACGTGCAGACCTAGGCGCGCGCGCACCAGTGTGACTTGCACTCACGCGCGCGCAGAAGCTTCCAGCAGCAGTTAATGCTGTGCAGTTACATTTTAGCATTCGAAACTGACAAAGTTAATGCGTTTGACTGAGAATTAAGTGACGAATTAAAGTGCATTAAAGACGTCTAATACAGTTTAATTCTCCCATTTAATTTATTTTTCAGTTTCGAGTTCAACCTGGTGTATAAATAGGAGGCTCCTTTCACCAGATTAAACACTGAAAATTACCAGCTCTCTCTTTTCTCCACTGCAGAATTCTTCATTTTCTTTCAAGCTTCAAGGTATACCTTCGGGTTGGAGTCAAGACCGGCAGTGCAACTGCTTGCGGCTGTTGCATCCTGGAAACAAACGTGTTCTCCTAGGAGACACGAAATTTGTTTTAAGGGACCCGTGTCTAACACGATCCTCAGCCAAGAACAGTTTTTCTGTTCGAGTTTTCTGTCTTTGTTTTTCCCTTTTTTCCGGTTGTAATTGTACTTCTTTCAGTTGTAATTCTGTTATTGTTCTTGTATTTCAAGTTAATAAATTATTTTATTTATTTTACACGAACGGATTCCTACAGTCAAAACACGCCACCTACCTTAGTGCGGGCACCTCGAGCTTAGCCTAGCACTTCTAACTTACTTTCTTTGTCTCTATAGCACCAGAACATAGATAAACAGTCTCAAGTATGGAAGCTTGCCATAAAATGGCATCATCCATGGGACCTGAACAAAAATCCTGTTTGACATATGTACCACTACAGAAAAGGTGAAAACATGCATTGATTTTCCACCCGGTTTAAGGGAAAATAGTCAATTTTGAATTAATGGCTTTATACAAAAATCAATGAATGCTCTAAAAAATAAATAAACAAATAAAAAGTATGTTGGGTTCAGCAATTAGAATAGAGGCAACGCTAAAGCATCTGCAGGATAATTTTGCAATGCGTGATGGGGTGCAAGCGCGTATGGACGTAACCATGTTTCATGGGTCAGAAGGATCTTCATTTGCTGACCCTAATTTCAGTTTTCTAATAGACTGCCTAGCTTATCTTTGATCACAGGATCTTGTTACACACCAAAGTATATGATCTATAAAGCATGCTAGTTTCAAAATTAAGGTGCCCTGTTTTGATGTTTATTTTAGTTCGTGTTGCTTTAAGGCCATAATAAAAAGACCCTTTGTGTCGAGATTGTTCTTGTTCTCTCTAAATTCCATTTGGGTAAGTTTATTCCTTATGTACCGTGTTATAAATGATATCATGGTCTTCGGCCAAAGTAGATAAAAGGTCACTATCTGGCCGGACGGGACTCACCCAGTGTGGCTCACTTTGAGAGAATGAGACCCACTTTTGTGAGCATATAACCAAATTAACCGATGTGATCAAACTGAAATGAAATAACCAAGCTGAATTTCACACAGTTACTAGTCCCACTGTGGTAATGTTTTAGATATTCCAGTGGTTTGTGAGGTTAAGTTCACCATCTTTTGATGATCTTCTTGTACTTGTTAGTTTTCATTTCTTAAATACTATTATGCTATTATATATGGGTCAGATAAGTTAGTTTTATGTTCGCAGAACCCATTTATCGGTTAGACTAGAATGTTTTGGAGGTTGATAATCTTCGTTGAAAGGGATAGATTGTTACGTTAAGTTGATATTCAATCTGTCATGGTTAATAAATGTTTAACCTGCACGTATTGATATCACCACACATGCTTCTGCTGTTACTTAGAAGTGTAAAAGAATTTTCCGTGACTACACTACCCGTGACTTTGAACATCAATATCTCTCATTCACTGCTCTATTTTGGACACTTCTCTAACATATATATGTATAATTATCTGTGTCAAAGTTACTCAAGTCCGCTTTTTCACTAACGTTTTTCCAACACAAATACGAGGTAGAAAACAGATGTTTGGAGGAGTATGACCATAGGAGTAGATTTGGACAGTAGCTGATAAGGAGAGATGGATGTCAGTAGTATCAGATGATAGAGTAGCAGTAGCAGAAACAAAATACATTTACTAACTTATTTTACAAGTCAATACCACAATAATCCAAACATAAAAGACACAGAGAAGAACAGTCCCGACGCATAACGACTTTTAACATGAAATAGAACATATAAACTTACCCAAGAACAATCTTGACACATAGTAAACTTTTTATCTTGGAACCAACATGCTTCATTAGCTTCTCCCAAGATCAAAGAGAAGCTATGTAGTCTTTTAGAAAACTGACTGCAGATGAAGATGCTCCTGACCCATGAAACATCGTTCCATCCATGCGTGCTTGCACCCCATCGCTTGTTGCAAAATCACCCTGCAGATGCTTTAGTGTTTTGTCTATTCCAATTGCTGAGCTCAACATGCCAAATAGGATTTTTTGTATAGATAGTGATGGTTTCGAAAGCTCAACCAGTGCGACCTACCGAGACAATCAACAATATTGTTACAACATTTATATCGGCGCAATTTAAAAATAAGAAAAAACTAAATTACACAATAAGTTATAGTTACATAGTAGAATATGTGTTTTAGATCATTATTCTTTTGTAAATCATTTCACAGTAATCAACCTCTTTCTTTTGAGGTATGTTGGCCCTGTGTTTGGCTATAGCAACAGCCCGTGAAAAGCCTCCGATTGCATCAACTAAACCTCGTGAAGCAGCATCCTTACCACTCCATACCCTCCCTTGAGCTATCTCTTCCATCTCATCCACCTGCAGTCATCACCACTATGTTGCTAATTGTGTAACTTAAAATAATAATAAACTATATAATCGAGTTGCCACATACGCTCATTGATCTGGAACATGCTGCCTTGTCACGAAAGTGTTCGTAAATATTCTGGGCACGCTCTGCAAACAGTTTCTCTTCATCTGGTCTGCACAGAGATTTGTAAAGTTGTTGGGGTTATAAATACTAAAAAGAATTGAGCAGAAACTGTAATTTGGTAATGAACAAAATTGGCATACAGTTCTGAATCATTTTATATAAAGGATCATCTAACCTGAATGGCCGGTTATCGGTAAACAGCTCAGCATATCGTCCCTTTGATATAACTTCTTTGTTGAAACCAATCCTTTCAAATAGTTTCTCCGAATTGTAATTCACTACAACAAACTCAGTCAGAATTTAAAACCAACTCCAAATTTAAGCAAAAGAATTGCAGGATATTGACATATTGTAACTGACATGAGACTACACCAATTGACCCCGTTAAAGTAAGATTCTCGGAGACTATAGCATCTGCCGCCATTGCCATGTAGTATCCTCCACTTGCTGCCACATCAACCATTGATGCAATTACAGGCTTGGATTCTGCCAATAGTTTGATTTCCCTCCACATCCTGCACAAAGCCTAACTTCATGAGAATTGAAATCAAATAGTGTTGTATCATTTATCATGACTTTGTTATAAACTATAAATTTCTGGACAAAATCACTTACAGGTCAGAAGCAACATGACCACCCCCAGGGCTATCAATTCGGATGATAACCGCCTTATACCTTTTTGAATCTGAAAAGTAACAAATAAATTAAGTTCATGTTCGTATTGCCGTTCTTAAGGATGAGGGTATTTTACTATTTTTTTACTTAATGGTAACTTATGTATTTGTTTTCCTAATTTACTATGCAATCGCGTATCTTATGTTGGTCCCTCAGAATTTACAGTATACATTTCCAAGATAAAAGGAAGCATATAATGTTTTACATACCTCTTACTTTGCTAATCTTTTTGATGAATTGTTCAGCTACGATGCCTGAACTAGGCGAAAAAAACGACCCTCCTACACGAGTAATGCTACCAGAAGCTCTAATTACCGCAATTCGGTCCTTTCCATCTGATAACCCCACACTCCATTTCCTGATTCTTGAGTATTTCCTGAAGCCATAGTAACCCCACACGATTACACGACAAGTAGTCTATAAAATCAGAAATATGCAAATTCCGGAGGAAAAAAAAGAAATAAAGACTATATAAGAGAGAAGATACTGAGATACTCACTTGTATTCAATAAGTGGAAATTTTTTCTTCTCTGCAACGCCCAATCTTGTTTTCAACATAGATCTAACCTGAAAAGGTTAACATTATCACAAACATCAATAAAAGATAATTAAAAAATTTATAGTTAAAGTTATGAGTTTGTACCTCATCATCATATTTGATATCTGTTATCCATCCATCTTCCTTCAACTTCTCTATTTGGTAAACTCCTTCATTAATAAAACTCTTGATTTCTTCCTTACTCTTTCCTGTAAAAGAAACCATTCAATCTGTTTACTTTGACACATCAAAAATCAAGATTAACTGGGAAAACACAAAGTAAGCAATGTCACCTTTGGCTTGAGAAACCTTATCGACCCAATTCTCGTAGACATCATCCAGGATTGTAGTAAGCACCTCACGATTTTCTTCAGATATATTCTTACGAATTAACATATCACCAAAACTCTTATACTTACCAATCCTCTGCACTTGTGGTTCCACACCTACTTTCTCAAATACACCTTTACACACACTACTTTGGTTAGATGTAATTAATTAAGCATCCTTGTTTATTAGTGGGACTAAAATGCAATGTCTCAACTTACCTCCATAAAACGACGCTCCTCTAGAAAAACCATACAATGAAAAGTAGGCACTTGAAGGGGCGTAGAACTCGTCACAGACACATCCGAGGTAATACTCGTTTTCATGCCATACAGGTGCATAACCGATAATGAACTTTCCTGTATTACATTAAACCGTAAAGCTTATAAAGGCCAGAAAAGTAAAAAAATTCCTCTTGTTTTTAATAGTAATCTAATAAAAATGACATTGTATATCATCTACCTACCTGACTTCTTAAAATCCAATATGTGCCTTCTGATTTCATCAGTTATACCCCATCCACAATTCAAGGTTTCAATGTGGAGATAAACACCAGTTATATGAGGATCATACGCTGCCTTAATCAAGTTTTCACATAATTGTGGTAGTGATAAACCGGAAGAGAAACGACTCTTTAGCTGATCCGTTATCTGAAATTGGCACATATGTTGGTCCAGGCTTCCAATAACGAACACACAAAACCAAACACAAACGATTTGGAGGCTAACACGTCTCATATTCTTTATTATTAAACTCAACTCGACAAATAAAAACTGAATACATAACCCTAAATTTATACTAAACATGAACTAATCCTAAACCTACTCAAACTCTATTTAATATAAACCTATATAATAAACAGATAATTCAAACCATTTAAATAAACAAACCAAACTATTTTTATTTCCGACTAACTTGAATTATCTTTAACCGTATTAACTTTAAGGATATCCACCAAATCATAATTCTCTCTTCAATATATATAAACACACAGATAACTCTTTGTATCAAATTATGTGAATTTAGAGGGAGAAAGGTGTTTGAAACAACCGAACCTTGCCGCGCAGTTTAATATACAATACGCTACCCTTGCGAACCCTGAGCCATGGGTAAGCAACTAGCATGCGTAAGTTTACCAAGAAGCTCTTCCAAGCAGTTGGAGTTTTGTACTCGAATTCGCCACTTGGATACTCATTTTCGCTTCCGTTAACATCCATTTTGGATTTGAGATCGCCATTGTTGTCCTCTGAAACATGTGATGGATGGTTATTTGAAGGATGATGAAGTTAAACAGGATTATGGATACTTACTTGATGAACCCATGCTTGCTTTGCTTGTGATTAGATTAACTAAATCATTTTCCTTAAATAGGCTTTTAATTATTGATGAATAAAACTAAACATCATGTCAAGTCAAGTCAACGACTACATAATTTTAGAAAAATAGATTTATTTATATTTAAAAAAAAAAAAGACTTTTGACTTGATGGACAGATTTATTTATATTTTAAAGTGGCAACGACAAAATATCTTTTAGAAAAATAGCTATAGAAAATGTTGTTACATTTACAAGAAATTTCATTTCCTTGTTGATTAAGCATTTCTGAAATAAAAAAAAAACTAGTGTGTTACACCCGTGTTCTACGATGGGACGAGTTAATTGTTAACAATTTTTATAAATAAATGTAGACACAATGGTATAGATATGATACGATAGTGGCACTCGATATAGCAACCGAAATAGAAAACTTAAAAGATAAAGTCTTGATAAGCCCAAAAGGATGTCCACATGTGTTTTACATCAATTGGAAACTATAAAAAAACGAACGCCGGTAACGATTCCAATGGTATCGATATCGATTCCAATGTTTTCGGCCGACTGCATAAATTTGGTTCATCACGGTACCTTATAGGCACTAACTACGTCTTATGATTAAAAAAATACTCTATTACGAATAAAACTTCTTTTTCAACGAAATTTATATGTGTTTAAAAATAAGTACGTTGCTAACGGTATATTCATAACTTTATAAAACATTGTATTATATTATTAGAATAACGAAGATAGTAAACAACACTAATTTATTTAAAAAACCAAATGTGAAGTCATTTTGATAATATTCAGAACTTTATAAAACATCGGGTTGTAATTGGAAAAAAAAAAAAAAAAAAAACTTAAATCTCTTAAGTTATTTTTAACGGTGGACTATTATACAAAATAAAATGAAAAAGTTTGGTCAAAAACAGCAAGGTTGGGTTATTTAATCAAATTTGCCTAAACGTTATAAGAAAAAACAAAATATTACGTGACACTTGCTATAACAATCAAAACAGGGACAAAAAATATTAATGTCTTGTAATGACCAATATGATATCGAGACGTGTTTTATATCAATCGAAAACAATAAAAACAAATACCGATATTGCTACCAACATTCGGTCAGTCGGTACTCGGTATCGGCCAGGTTCGTTTCGTTACCGGTACAACACCGACAGTCGGTATAATTAAGCTTTGGAATGATTATTTCGAGGAGAGACTCACTAGAACAGTAGAACACCAGGCAACCCTTGTATAAGCAGTGAGTCCCTAAGCTTTGGAATGATTCTTTCGACAATTGTGATCTTGAACATGATTATTGTTATGACAATGGTGATCTTAAACAAGATTGTTATAGATACTTACTTGATCAAGCCTTGCTTGCTGTGAATCGATAAAGTAAACTAATTTCTTTCAATATGATGTAATTGCTAATTAGTGTTGGCGACTTGGCGTCGTAATGTCTAGTTTGGGCTCACAAGTTGGTGGCCAAGCCCACTCTAGACTCTAGAGAAGCCGGTTTAGATTATGGTTTATTATATGATTTTGACCTAGACAAGCCGGTGTAGATTATGGTTATTATTATATAATTTTGACAAGTCTAGGGTTATGTATAAATTAGAAGATTATACAAATTAAAGTTCCCAATGGACCCGTTTGGCAAAGTAACCCGAATCAACAGATTCAATGTAAATTAGTCAAAAGGCAAATTCTTGTACTATTAATTATTATTAATTAATATATGATAAAAAAGAAAGTGAATGAACAGTGTTTCACTTTCTTTTTTATTATATATTAATTTAGAATGGAATACATCATTAAGAGATCAACAAATGGTATCGGGTATAGGTACTGGTCTTAAATTTACCAAATCGGTGTATTTTCGATACCGGTTCTGCACAGTTATTCATCGGTTTTTACCCTCAAATACCGGTGCCGTACCAGTACCGACCGGTACCGAACCGTACCATACTAGGTATATTCGGTACCGGTACCCACTTTTGGGGATTTCGGTAACGGGAACAGTGCTTTATAATTTATTTTTTAAATTAAAATTAGAATGGAATACATCATTAAGAGATCAGCAAATGGTATCGGGTATAGGTACCGGTCTCAAATTTACCAAATCGGTGTATTTTCGGTACCGGTTCTGCACAGGTATTCACCGGTTTTTACCCTCAAATACCGGTACCGTACCAGTACCGACCGGTACCGAACCGTACCATACTAGGTATATTCGGTACCGGTACCCACTTTTGAGGATTTCGGTAACGGTATTTTTGGTACCGGTTGGTACCGAGCTCATCAAATCTTGTAGCAACGCAGCAATGCAAGTAATTGCACTGTTTAGATTACTTTTCATACATACAGTAAGTAAACTGTATTTCGTTTGAATGAGGTTTTATATACACAACTTATTTTGCTTTCTTTTTTTTCTTTTTCTGTAACGAATGAGTTGTAACATGTAAAATTAACTTGCATATTTAGAATATTGATGAGCAAATCGTATCAAATCCTGTAAACGAATCGGCATCGTATCGGTACCAAATTTACTATACCAAATCATTTTCGGTACCAATTTGGTACCCACCTTTTGGCGTTTTCAGAATCGTTACTTTTTGTTCGACACCGGTCTAGCACCATACCTGTATTTATTGATTTTTACCTTCAAATACCATATCGTATCATACCGAGCATTTTCGGTGCCGGTACCTAATTTCGATGATTTTCCGGATCGGTACTTTCGCTGCCATTACCGGTACCGAGCTCATCCATATTTTAACGTGTTAGCACCGTAATAACTGAACTGAAAACAACCGAATTTCCAACGTGTAGGACGTGTGGGTCCTATTATTATATATTAGGTTATTTAAAATTGTTTTTTATGACGGAGTGATTATCCTTACCACGTCATTTTATTTATGTTTTGATATTCGGTATCTGTTTGCCGTTGCTGACACGCCTTTTGTAGTCATTGGGTCCCGCCGCAATGCGCGGGCGGAAAATAACCAGTTATACATAATAACAATTCACGTCGATTGTTAGGAACAGTGCTAAGCAGGTAGCTGCTGGCAGTAAATGATTGGGCCAGTGAGTGTAAAAGGTTTTGGTTGCTCACGTGACTTTGTGTATTTTTTTCTTATCCTGCATTTCGTTTTGTTTTCTTACCTTTACTTATTTATTATACAAGCGATGTTCATTATTCCGACGGCACCACAGCGGCACACCGCGGCGGTGCACCCAGAACGGTGGTGATAAACCTAGAGGTCAACAGCCGCACCCATAGCGGCGTTGACTTGGGTTTTCGAGCACCAGTACATGTTTTGAGGTGATTTTGGTGGCGAAAGACCACCATTCATGGCATCCGCGGCTGACGATGGGCGACGATCGGCAGAAAAGATGATTCACGGTGGTGGTTCTACGACTTGGTGGGTTGAAGTCCTTCGATTGTGATGTGATTTAAGCAGTTGGCTTGATTTTTAGATGTGGGTTTAGGAGATGGGTTGATGGTGAATCTGGATGACCCGAGAGGGTAAGAAATTATACAAAAGATTGAGATAAAAAAGAGTTTTATTACTGGCTTTTTTTCTTTTTTACGGTTCTGATGCGCCGGAGATGGCTGAGATGGGACTATTTAGCCATTTTAGTGTGTGAAGTGAAGATGATGGTGTAGTGGTGTGTGTGATATGATTTTCAGATCTTAAAAATAGTGGTACTGTAAATAATGTGTGACTGGTTTAGCTTATCTGTATGGTTAAAGTTAACTCAGGTTGGTATTGTATTGGGTTTTAAAAGTACAACACGTAGCTCAAAAAAAAAAAAAAAAAAAAAAACTGACAAAACTATTAGTAAGCTGCATCTTTATGTGAAGTATCAACAAGACACATAATGATGGTACAAAACTACAAACTTCATATACTAAAAGAATTCTAAACAAGAGCAATCTTGATTATCTATATGATTGCAATTTAAACCCAAGATGCAACCGTATAAAAGTAAAATATTTTTAAGTTTTTTTCTTTTACTAGCTATACCCATTGTCAAAAAATTTTATTAAGTGAAATGCAGTTTGAGCCGCTGCAACGCAGCGGATGACCAACTAGTATATAACATTTTGGGTCGATGCTTGGCTACAGTGCTTTCATTGTACATGGCAGTCTACAATTGGCCCACACTAATTCATTTTTCTTTATCTTTTTTCTGGTTTTTGTGGTGTATAACTCTCCATCTCCCTCTCTCTCTATATTTCTTTGTTTTTCAGCAAACGGTGGATGGGTTCAACCTGCGAAGAAGAGAGATCGGATCTACGAGTATGGCTTTCGGTGACGGAATTCGACCGGCTCGTGGGTGAATAGGGACTAACAGGTGGTGGTTTGCGACGATCGCGGTGGCTGATGTGTGGTGGTGACCGCCTGACCGGTTTCCGTTTTGTGCAGAGTTGGCATGGATATTTGGGCAACGTTGGTGGTAAGGTAATCTGGTGACATGCTACTGGAGATCAGATTCTGGTGACCTTGATTTATTTTTGAATGGAGAAACGAAACTTTTTACTGCGAAACCAAAACTAGCCAACATAGCAATAACAAGATGCTAGGAACTCTACAAAACATTATCAGATATTTCAAAACAAAAATTAAAGAAGGAAACAAGGGTTTCCTACTTTCCTGAAAAAAAAAAAAGATTTTGGAGAGAGGAAGTAGTTCTGGAGAGAGAGAGATATTGATTAAATTCTTCACATCAGTTTAGACCATGGGGTATGGTGGGGCGGGGGTTTGGGGCATGGTTGACACGTGGAGTTCGAGCCCCCCCCCCCCCCCGGCTGGTGAGTGACGTGTCCATGTGGTATGGCGGGGCGTGGCTAGCCCGCGTGGCTTGGCCAGGTGTGCCCCACACCCGGCCTATGCCCTAGCCAACAAGCCAATAAGAGCCGGCCACATAGGATCGCTAGCATGCCCCACGCCCGGCCTTAAACTCCCGCCTAAGGGGCAACGCCCAAACCCAAGCCCACCCGGGGTGGTGACTTGGGCGTTTCTCTCCAACCCACGCCCCAACCCCCGCCCCATACCCCATAGTCTTAAGAATTATTTTACATGAATTTTCAATTGAGAATACATAGTAGGGGTGTTCATCGAATCGAATATCGAATTTTCGAATTATTCGAATCGAATTGTTCGAATAATTTTTATTTTTCCTTGAATCCGTATTCGATTCGAATTCGATTAAAACCTACCGAATTCGATTCGAATTCGTATTCGAATAAAAAACCCAATTCGTATTCGATTCGTATTCGATTAAAAATTCAAATTCGAATCGAATTCGAATAAATTCGATTTAATTCAGATTCTTTAAAAACATGCAAAAAACTTTCAAAATGAAAAATAAATTTTAAAGCAGCCATAAAGCACGATATCACATTAAAAAGTTCCAAATAAAGTACCACAAGTCTAAAATTCAGAACGAGAAGTCGGGAATAACCACTCCACATTACAAGTTAATATTTTTACGCTTAGAAATCTATTGATAGATTTGTTACTTAGGTTTTAGTTATGGGCCATGTAGTGAGTTTGGTAATGGGTAATTTTAATACTTGGAAAAAAATTTGAAAATAATTTACAGTATAGCCTAATATAAGTTATATATGTATTATATATAAAAATAATAAATAAAAATGTATAAATTTTATTCGAATCGAATTTGAAATTATAAATTCGTATTCGATTTACTTGACTCGAATTGAATCGAATTCGAATTCTTATAATCGAAACGAATTCTTGATAATCAAATCGAATTTAAACGAATTTTGAATTTTTCGAATTCGAAACGAATTCTGCACACCCCTAATACATAGCAATTGATTAAATATCGATAACCAAAATTATTTTAGTGTTAATGGCAAAAATACTATTCAAAGGGACATTAACCGGCAACGAGTTTTGGTTTTATATTTGTGGAAATTGGTTAAAGGATTTGCGTTGTAAAGGAACTTTTTGCTTTATAAATTTTCGTATATGCACCATACCTATTTGATTCTAAATCGTAATTGATAATGCTTATATAGTTTTTGGTCGAGTAAAACATGTGTCAACATCTTTTTTGTATATCATGACTTTATTTTTGCGGGTCTTCTTCTTCGGTTGTTGTGCCATGTGCTGATATTGTATCAACGTTGTAATGAACAAAACCGCCCGCGCAACGCGCGGAGGTATTTTTCTAGTTTAATAACATTAGATGAAAGTTAGTACCTCTTCGACGATAAACTTCAATACATTTAAAAATCTGGTAAGGCTAGTGGGTATGTTGATAGACCATCCTTGGTGGATGATCCGCCACGTAGGCGCCACGTCATATTCCTCCCAACGATGGTCCATCCTTCAAAACTAGAGGGCATGGTAAGATGGTCCTAGTCATCATCCTCTACCACTTTTATGTTTTTTTTATTTTTTTTTTAATCTTCAACTTTTTTTTAACATTTAACAAATATACTAACAAAATATTTTCATTAATATTAAAACCACATTACATAAACATAAAAAAAAAACATAAACTTAAAAAAAAAACATACACTTAATAAAAAAAATCAAAGACTTAATAAAAAAAACATAGAGTTAAATAATTTGATGTTTTTTCATGATGTCGTGTTGTAGTTTTTTCAACATCGAACGTTTCGGCTCGGGTTCGTCCTCGACATTCATCGTCATTATTTCCCATTCCTTGAGCCGAATTTTTTCATCGGAAATTCAGATTTTCTCATTCGACAATCGGACCTTCTCGCGTAACTTTTCTTCCTCTACACGACTTTTTTCTTGGACGGCCCGCTCCTTCGCCTTCGTCTTTTGGGCCGAGACGTCGTTGTACATTTTTAAGTGTTCCATAAACTCAACCATGTTCGGGTCCACCATTTCCTTTTCTTTCCCCTTGGCCCGCTCCTTATTTGATTTGTCTCGGCCCGTTGGACGCTCCGGTTCATGTACGGCGTACTCCTCTTCGTCAAAGCCGGCGTTATCATTTAGGTTTATGTTACACCGCGCGTCCGATCCACCGGCGCTAAAACTACCCGTTTCCGATGTTTTTTGGCGTTTCGCCATCGCCACCTCGTTGGGAATCGGCTTCCATTTTGGTTCGTCTTTTACAATCATCCACGCGCGAACGTGAGCAAAGTTGGTGTTACCATTGTTCGCCTTATACTTGTCCAACGCTTCTCTAAAAACATCGCCGTCGCTCATGCCGCTACGACGGTCACTTGTATATAACTTATTATATTCCTCGCAAAACCTATTGATGAGCGCGTTCATTTTCCGCCACTTAGATGAGACCGAATCGACATCTCGATACGCGCCTTGGCCCATAAGGTCGAGAAACTTCGCCAAAACCTTGGCCAAAAACCCGTCACCCGTTTGATTATTACCTATAAAAAACAAACAAAATATATAAAGTGTTAACAAAAATAAAAAACCTTTAAAAAAATACAAACTGTTAAACTTAAAAAAAAAATACCTATAAACCAACTGTTAAGAAAATAAAAAACAAAAAAAATTAAACTTTAGAAAAAAAACAAATTAAACTTTAGAAAAAATAAACAACAAAACAAATTAAACCTTTTGCCGGGTGGTCAGACGTGCCAATGTAAGCCTTGGCTAAGGCTTCTTCTTCGATTGGCGTCCACCTAGTCGTCGTCTTCGGTTTGGACGGTTGATCACCCACCACTTGCTTGCCTTTGTTTCGTTTTCCTTTTCCTTTAGGCGGTTGGGTTTCGGGAACAACCTCCACATCGTCGTCTGGTTCGGATTGTTGAAAGGGTTGCGTCGGGATCGGTTGGGGCGGCACGGGTGGTGTCGGGTTTGGTGGGAAATTATAAGCACCCCACATCATCATATGTCGAATGGCTTGATTTTGAGAGAATTGAGCGAATTAGTTTGGCGAGTGTTGGAATGATGCAAACGCATTTGATGAATATTGCGAGATTTGGTTCGGTTCTAGCGTCGGATAATATCCCGGAACCGAGAAAACATTAGAGTTGATGGGAGTCGTCGAGTTATACGGATTGTTCGTGTTGTTCGGGTCGTTGAAGGGATCCATGATAGAGTATAAGGTTTATAAAAGTGGAAGAAGATTTATAAAAATTATGTGAGAGAGAGATGAAATTTTGGGGTTAAATTTGTGAATGAAAGTGAAAATGGAATGGAAATATATAAATTTTATAAATATGACCGTTTGTTTGTTTGTTTAAATTGGAAATTTAATTTTTTTTGTCAAACGGTAACTTTTGGTAGGGGCCCCACCTTTTTGGACCGTCACAAACGGCGAGAACTCGACGGGGAAGACGCGACGTGGGGGGCCGTCACGGTGTTCCGCCCGTCGCCGAACCAAGACGACCCGGGGCCGAACCCCATACCGTGTAGCCTAATAGCTGAGAACCTTTTCGTTTCTAAAAGGCCAAGCATTTCTTACTTTTTTTTGAACGGCTAATTTCTTTAATCATTTATTGTCTGTGGGACTTGAACCCAAGACCTTCCCCTTCCTAAGCATTTTTTACTAGTGTAACATATGATATGGCTTTCAATAGCTTGGTCGCCACTTGAGCAAATTTTCTGTTTCCAAAGCATCTACAACAACAATGACCTAAAAATAAGCCTATCATGATTGTGATATCCAAGAGCATTGAAAATATAAATAAATTGGGTTGGCTGCCTTTTTTTAAATAATTAGGGTCAAAGTATGATTACAATTAATGTATCACTAAATCCAGAAACAGTAAGGCAAAACGTTTCCCCTACGCCGGTTGACGATCTCCGGCACTGCTCGTCGTCTGACGTTCTCCGGCACCGCTCCTCCGTCCCTCTAACGCCGTCTTGTCACCAGCAGAAGAAGAATGGCATCTTCCGGATCTAGAGTTGGTGAAACGTTCCCCTCCGCCGTTTGACGTATTCCGGCACCGCTCGCCGTTTGACGTTCTCCGGCACCGCTACTCCGTCCTTATCGTCGTCGTAAGTTCCGCTTTCTATCTTATTCTTCAATCAGTCACTCTTTCTTTGTGTTTATGCATCACTTTCAGTGTTTTCGAGCTTTTAAACACACTTTTGAGAATTCATGAAACTTTTTTCGATTATAAGGGCATGTTTGGCTAAGCTTTTTGAAACAACTTATTGACTTATTGGCTTTTGGAAAAGTCATAAGTTTCAAAATGATGTTTGGCAATGAGGGTGTATGTGAGGGGAAAAAGCCAATAAGTCAATAAGTCACTCCATTCTGACTTTTCCAAAAAGCCAATAAGTCAATAAGTTTCCGCTTTCTATCTTATTCTTCAATCAGTCACTCTTTCTTTGTGTTTATGCATCACTTTCAGTGTTTTCGAGCTTTTAAACACACTTTTGAGAATTCATGAAACTTTTTTCGATTATAAGGGCATGTTTGGCTAAGCTTTTTGAAACAACTTATTGACTTATTGGCTTTTGGAAAAGTCATAAGTTTCAAAATGATGTTTGGCAATGAGGGTGTATGTGAGGGGAAAAAGCCAATAAGTCAATAAGTCACTCCATTCTGACTTTTCCAAAAAGCCAATAAGTCAATAAGTTGTTTTAAAAAGCTCAGCCAAACATGCCCTAAATTAGAAAGTCTTTCTTTTTAAGTTTGATTTTGTGTCTTTTTGTTTTTGCAATTGTCAGTTGCTTGTTTTTGCTTTATTTTCAGCTTTTTGTTCTATTTTTGCTTTTTTTTTTTTTTGTCTTTTAGTTTCGTTTGTCTTTCTTTTAGCTTGTTTTTGTGTTTTTTTGTTGTTGCCCTTGTCTGTTGCTTGTTTTGCTTTCTTATTTAACTTTCAGTGTTTTTAAGTTGAGTAATCTTTAAGTTGTTAAACGGTAACTATGGCGATGGAGTGGAGAGGGAGGGGAGGGCAAGAGACACGACGATGGAAGGTGAAAGGGAGGCCGCCGGAGACCGGAGATCAATCAAAGGAGGATGAAGAATGGGAGAAGGTGAGGAGAAAGAAAGGCGAAGAGGAGATCCTTGAAGAGCCGAGCACCACAATATTCATCGCAAACCTATCGGATGGGATTTCCAGGAAGGAGATCTGGTTGGAATGTAGGAGATGCGGCAATATTACGGACGTGTTTCTTCCGTTCAAAAGGGACCTGATGGGCAAAAGATTCGCTTTTGTCAGATTCAACAAGTATCGAGATCTTGACAAATTAGTTCAAGCCCTAAATAATATATGGATAGGGGACAGAAAGGTTAAAGCGAATGTGTCTAAGTTTGATAGGGAGGAGGATAAGGAAAGGAGAGGTATCAATAGGCAGAACGGAGGGACATGGAGCAAGTGGCCTACATACAAAGATGGACCAACCGGAGAGATGGGGAAACCAAGAAGACAGGATTGGGGAAGCAGGCCGGAGGGAGGCCAAGGAGCACTGAACATGGGGACAATGTCGGTAACGGTAAGTCATATCTGGAAGCGGTAACAGGTGGTCGGGGAAACAATCGTATTGCCAGACGGATATGAAGAAAATATGGAGGAGTGGGGTAAGAGAACAATTAGCATGGAAGCCAAGTCCATGGAGGCGTTGTGCAGATCAAAAAACATTCTTCGAGAGGTATGTTCCCACTCAATGGAGGTAAGATATGCAGGTGGTATGAGAATCCTGGTCACTGTGGGATCGCAGATGGTTATGGAAGAGATTTTGAAGGACCACAAGTACAGATGTGAGGTGCATTTCACAGACGTTAGAAAGTGGAAGAACGAGAAGAACTAGTACGAAAGATTGGCTTGGGTAAGGATATGTGGAATTCCGATTAGCCTCAGGAACAAGGAGACATTCAACATGGTCGGGGAAAGATTGGGCAGGGTGATAAGAGAGGCAGACGTTAGTAAGGAGGATGGTAATTTGACAAGTGCTCACCTTGGTGTTATAGTCAGAACATGTCAAGTAATCAATACTGAGATGGTTTTACATCACAAATCTACGCATTTTAAGTGTGGGATATCAGAAGTATCAGGTAACTGGGCGCCGAAGTTCGTTGAAGATGACTCTGTTTTTATCAACATCCCGGAAGATATAATCTCAACAGACGACGAAGCAGGAGAAGCGATACCGATACATGATAGTCAAGAAACTAATGAGGTCATTGGGACAGTACCACAGGAAAACAATGATAGAAACGAAGTTCCGACGACCGGAGACGGACCGGAGAAGATGAACGTAGCCGGAGACGAACCGGAGAAGACGAACGAACAGGAAACTGGAGAGACGGGTGGGGACACCGGTAGGAGTGCAAACGGTAACAAATTTGGTGGGAATTGGAAAGAATTATTTGCAGACTGCGTTGGAAACGAAGAGTCGCAAGAAGCACATAGATCGATGCAAAAGGGAAATTTTGACTTTAATGCTAGCACAAGTGGGACAAGGGGTTTGTCCACCTTTCAATCGGAGCCAAGAATAGAGGACGAAGATACTGATAGTGGGCCAGGTGTAATTTGTGAAGGGGTGAGTAAGGATAATAGGCCCAACCCAAATAAGGAACGAAATGATCATGGGCTGGACGACGATCCATTTAATTTAAATGAGATAATTTGGGGTAAATGACAGGCTGCGAATAAAAGAAAGAAAAGGAGTACATCTTTCACGTTTAATAGACAAGGGAGTTCTGTTAATAAGAGAATTAGGACAGAGGACGGTGCTTCAGACGTTGGTCAATCTTTTAACGACGATGCTTTGGATACAGTCGATTTAACTTTTGATTTAAATAAAGAACCCAATATGGATATGTATGAAGAAACTGAGGCTACGATTGCGATTGGGAAGATGATTGGAATAAGGGTTTCTAAAAACAGGAAAGAAGTGCTAAGTGCAGTGAGGGGGGAATTGGAGTCCAGTGGTGCGTCTTGAATTACTTGGCCATAAACATAAGAGGAATAGGGGGTTTGGAGAAGCCAAATTGGATTAGTAAGTTAGTTAAAGAAAATAAAATTTCATTTTTGTGTATACAAGAAGTGCAGGTATCAAACGTGGATCAGATAACGGTTGGAAGGTACTGGGCAAAAGCAGACATGGAATGGGAGGCAGTAGACGCGAGAGGAAGGTCCCGGG
The DNA here is from genome assembly GCA_030545235.1 of Helianthus tuberosus. Taxonomy (NCBI): domain Eukaryota; kingdom Viridiplantae; phylum Streptophyta; class Magnoliopsida; order Asterales; family Asteraceae; genus Helianthus; species Helianthus tuberosus. The sequence goes on along the minus strand of CM060379.1, from coordinate 37,901,951 downwards.
GATTGATCTCGGTATGGGATCCAGGGGTTTTCTCAAAGCAGGAGGTTGTAAAACACGATTCGTTTCTACTAACCAACGGGGTTTTGGCCGGAACAAGTATATATATTAATATAGTGAATGTATATGCTCCATGTGATGTCATGAGAAGAAGAGCACTGTGGGAAGACCTAAAGGAAATAAAAGAAGCAAGAAGTGAAGGCATTTGTATTATGGCGGGTGATTTTAATGAAGTAAGAGAAGAGCAAGAAAGGATGAACTCTAGATTTGATAATCAAGGAGCACTGATATTCAACACTTTCATAGCCGAAGCAGGTTTAGTGGAATACCAGATGGCAGGACATAAATTCACATATATGTCGGATGACGAGTCGAGCCTCAGTAAAATAGATCGGATCCTAGTATGTGACTCTTTTATGAACAAGTGGCCGGCGGCAAGATTTGAAGCTTTAGCAAAACATTGGTGGGATCATAGCCCGCTTGTACTATCTTGTGCAACAACTGACTTTGGACCGATACCGTTCAGGTTTTATAACAGTTGGCTGGAGGATAACGGTATAGGCGAAGTAATAAAGAGAGTCATGGAGGAGTCAGTTAATGGGGGCAACAATATGAGAGAAATGGCTAACATCCTAAAGAATCTCAAGACCGGCATAAAAGAGTGGAAGCGGACCGCGAAATAACAAGAGGAACAAGAGGTTCAGGACGTGACAAATGAAGTGGAAAGCATCGAGAAGATAGTGGAAACCAGGAGACTCACGGAAATGGAGAAGGAGAATCGGGTAATCGGAAAATGGAAAATAAAGAAATATGAAAGAAAGAGACTAAAGGACTTGAAACAAAAGGCAAAACTCAAATGGGCTAAGCTTGGGGATGAAAATTCAAACTTCTTTCACAGGCTTATAAATTGTAGGAAAGCACGAAATCGTATTAGCACAATGAAGATTAATGGAATCATGGTGACAGAACCAAAAGCAATAAAGGAGGAAGTAAAAGCAAGATTCATGGCACTTTTTCGGAACCAATAAAAAATAGACCTACTCTTGATGGAAGGGGCTTTAAGAAGATCACAAAGGAGCAAGCAACATTCTTAACCGAAAGATTTTCAAAAGAAGAGATAAAAAAAGGCAGTGTGGGCGTGTGGTAGTGATAGGGCCCCAGGCCCTGACGGATTTCCTTTCAAGTTCATCAAAAGATTCTGGGAACAGTTAGAATACAAATTCGAGGGTGTTCTAAATGATTTTTATGAAAGAGCTTTCATAGAAAGAGGCTGCAATGCTTCGTTCATCGCATTGATCCCCAAAGTTAGAGACCCACAGGCAATTGAGGAATTTAGACCAATTTCCTTGATCGGTGTGATATATAAAAGTATCGCAAAAATCTTAGCGTTGAGACTGAAGAAGGTGATTCCGAACGTAGTGGCACCGGTGCAGACGGTTTTCGTTGAAGGCAGATCTATCTTCGACGGACCACTAATTACAAGTGAGATCATCTCTTGGGTGAAGAAGAGCAATAAAAGGATGTTTATATTCAAAGTAGACTTTGAGAAAGCATATGACTCGGTCAATTGGAAGCTCATTCTTTCAAATTTAAAAGCAATGGGATTCCCAAGTAGATGGAGGAAATGGGTTGGTGCGTGTCTGAAGTCAAGCTGGGCATCGGTTCTCGTAAGTGGGTCGCCTACGTCAGAATTTAAACTTCAAAGAGGATTACGTCAAGGGGATCCGTTATCGCCATTCCTCTTCATTTTAGCAATGAAGGCTTTAGACGTCATTATGAAGAGGGCAATATCGAGAGATGTTTTTGTCACACCACGATATTTCAACGTAATACCGGTGGGCCCGGTGGGGAGTATCGTGACGTAGTTGATATCATCATAGTCGAACAACACAATTTAAATGCAGCGGAAGCAAAAGATAAAATATTACAAACCGATATAAAGTAATATCAAAGTATTACAACAGAATGTAAAGGATCCACAGGCGGATCAAATAAAAGATGATTGTTTAACAGATCTTAAAATCTAAGCTTGCGAGACTCTTTATTGATGCTAGGAGTAGCCAACCTATTCCGATTAGTACCTGTACTTAGCCTTTTTGGGAAAATACGTCAGTTTACACTGGTAAATACAATTAACTGACTCATTTTGAAAAGGTTTAGAAAATTGATTTAAATGCACAAGGCACAAAACATTTTATAAGTTGGGATAATTATTTATATATAAACTTGAAAAAGAATTACATGTTTCTTATACGTTCAGTAGCCCGGATTGACACCGGGTTAAAGATTAATAGACACACCACATGATATAGTCCCGCGACGAGTTATTCTCGAAACCGGCGATTATACCTTATTATTTATATATGCACTGTCGGGTGTACGCCTACACCCCGTGCTTAGGTCGTGGCCATTTCGTAAAATGATGCCAAGGATATCCGAGACATGGTCATTAACCCCCAAAGGCTTTAAGCAAACAAAACAATTTAAACGGGACATTTCAATAAATTAACCTCATACGATCAAAAATCCAATGCCCGACCAAGCGGTATTTTATATACCGTACCCCAAGCCCGTATAGGGAAAATAAGTTAAAAGTATTTACCTGAGCTAAATATAAATTCAACCCAGCCGTATATCAAATCAGCAAGTACAGATAGTTTTTACTGGGCTCCTAAATCTGGAACGAAGGTTTTTAATAACCTATTAGATTCCTAACGGGTCTTTAATTAAGCCTAAACTTAGACCGGTTAGTTTAAAAAGAAGATATGATTCGAAACACATGATTATGCGAAGACCGGATTAGAATGTGGTTTAGACCCGACAAGCTTGTATACTTGTCTAGTATGGGTAAACTAAACACATTCTGGATTTTGAGATAAAAATGATAAGGTTTAACCCGTTTCGGCTAATTTATGCAAACTAGTTACATAAGCCGATCCGAACGCGAAAAGTGCGTAACGGGTAACCAAATGAGTCATGAATAGGTTTCCTAAGTTAATATGCCTTAAATATGTTGTGATATCAGTAGGATACCTTCCATTATGCCCAAAACGAATTTAAACTCAAATTATCCCCGTAGGGGTATTTTGGTCATTTAAAAGGTTATAAAAGAGGTTTAATATAAATCTGAGTTTCAGGTCTAATTTAATCAGTAAAAATACTTAATTTAATAATTTATATCAGTAGGGTATTACACATATGTGAATTTTATCATTTATAACCAAACTATACACCGAAGGGGCATTTTGGTAATTTCACATAAGGTTTAAAGGTCAAATTGGAAATCTGAGTTTAAGACTTTTGCTCACTGTTAAAGTATAAGATTTTACTTAAAATATCAGTTGGTATCAAGTCATATATATTTAAAATAGTTTTAATACATACTATGCGCTTAAAACGCGTAAAAAGGCGGTTTTAAGCGATTTCCAGGTTTTTAAGGAAAAGATGATATTTTTATTGTTCCAGAAAGCTTAAAATGTTTTATTTATCTTATAAAATCAGTAGCAAAAGGTTTGGGGTCAAAATGTTTTGTAAAACTCAATTTATAAGCCAAAAGGGCAAAACCGGCAATTACCAAATCAAGGCTAGAACCCTATGTTATGCTCAGCCTAAAAATAAATAAAAATATTCAAAAATCCCAAAATATTATTTTACATCAGTACGTAAAAAGTTTGGTATCAAAAATTGGGTTTAGATAGGCTTTACGCTAATTATGCCGTTTAATTAATAAAAACTTTCTAATTACGCTACTGAGCATAACTCTTAATCTAGACCTCAAACTGATGTCAAATTTTAAGGAGAAGTTTATAAATCAGTAATAAAGATTATTTTCCTCTCACATTTTTCAAAATTCTCGTTTTAGGGTCAAAAGGGCAAAACGGTCAACATTTAGGCATTTAACGGAAACATGCATGAACTAGGATTTCTATGGAACCAAGTTGTATAACCTCGGAGGGTTATACTAACCTATAATATGGTCCTAATGGAATCCTAAGGCATATCTAAACTAAGCTAAATCGGGTCAGAACTGAAAGTCAAAGCAAAAGTCAACTTTTGCGACTTTCGGTTCCAAACCGAGCCTATACTTAGAATTCTCGGGTTGAATCATGCTTAGGCATGTTCAACTAATATTTACCAAGTTATTAAAGTGAGAAAACTGATTTTATGGTTTCTTATATTAATAGTTATGAATTTATCTAAAACTAACCCGTTTGACTTTCATTTGACCCGACAATTTAACTAAGTAAACGTGGTAATTAGGAGGTGCCCTTTTGAGGGTTTAATACCTACCTAATTATGATCACGTAGCCATGTTCATTGCGAACAATTAAACTAAGCACGAAAGGAACACTTACAAAGGGTCCAAAGGACATAAGGAGGTTCTCAAGAAGCTCAAGATCCTCCAAGAATTCAGAGAGCAAGATCAGAAATGATATGAGGTGCAAATGAGAGCCAAGATCAAGGGGTATTTATAGGATTTTGAGGACCGTTAAGATCGTTCCTCGATAAACGAGCCTTGATCTGGACCGTACACTTCATACCCACTGTTTTGGCAATCTATGGGCGCCCAAAACAACCCATAGGATGAAGAAAAACCACTTGCAACACCTGGAAACAGCTGGAACAGGCTGTAACTGACTTTTGCAGCTCTGATAAAGTCACACGGCCCGCATAAGAGTTCAATAGGGCTTACGCGGCCCACCTAGCTTTCCCAGATCAGCAAACAGCTTTCAGAAATGGCAGATTTGGTCCATGTGTGCATATAAGGCCCTTTTTGACACATCTAAGGCCCGTTAACCTCATTTCAAGGCTCTATATGATTCCTAAACATAGGGGACATGAAACATGCTCAAAAACATGTCGGATGTCGGTTCGTTTGGCCGTACGGTCACGTTGTTCTTCTAATTACGACGAAATACGAACGGACGCGAAAAACGATCCAAACTACGCGACGAATGGAATTTTATCAAACCAAACACTAAAATAAAATATTTTAGTGCTTACATAGATTTTTGGGTGTCCGGGTATATTCAGAATGTGAGATATGCGCGAAAATGCAAACTTGTGCACTTTTTGACACTTTTAGTCCCTGCATGACTTAAAAGTTTATTTTTGCGCACCAAACACCTCCAAGCCTATATCTAAGCTATATAAAGAATAAATAGGGTATGTTTAACTGATGGTTATATTCCGGAAGGTCTGTTACCATACGAATCGGCATACTTTAGCAGTTTGACGCAATTAGTCCTTTAATTGCGCGGAGTAGCACGAAATGTCGTTTAATGATATCCAAGCCTTCCATGGCCCATAATTGGCATTCCCAAGCATGAGTTTAATTATTTCTATGCTCTTGATCGCTTAGATGGTCACCAAAAGGCGTAGATTCAAAAGTTAACGCTTTAGGTCCCTCTATTGCGCAAACTTGTGCATCTCATCATTTAATAGAAATGAAGCTTCATCTAATCCATATTAGGCATTCTTGAAAGTATTATTAAACATCACGATGCTTTGGGTTCGCTAAAAGGTCATTCAGAGGTATAATTAAGCATATTGACATTTTTAGTCCCTCTAACTTGCAAAGTTGCACGTAACCTTACTTATAGGCATAAAAACCTTAGACGGCCAATAATTGGCATTCCCGAGAGTATAATCAAATATCATGAAGCTCCCGATTTGTTAAAAGGTCACTCAGAGGTAAGAATTAACATGTTGACGCTTTTAACCCTTCATTGCGCAAACTTTCAATTAATTACGCAAACGACTACACTCGATCGACAAGTGGCTCATTTGTGAATATAATCACCGTGAGAGGTTATTTAGAAACTTATTTTTAGGTATGCTAACACTTCCAGTCCTTTCATAATCAAAGTTTTCGAGTTTTTAAAAAATTAGTCCCTTAAATTCAACATTTGACTTCATTAGGGTTTATTACACGTGTCAATACATCATTGGACGTGATTTTACGAGGTGTTACATCCTCACCCCCTTAAAAGAAATCTCGACCTCGAGATTTTCTAAAATACTGGAAGTACTTTTTGTCGCATAATGGACTTAACTTATATAGCATATCTGGAGCCTCTCCAAGCTCCCAAGTTGACCTCTATAATAGGTACATGTATCATGTTCGTAGCTTCTTAACCTGTCGATCCTCAATCGATACAGGTTCCTCATCATATCATAAATATGCATATCACTATGTGATAATGCCTCTCTACTTATTGGTGAAACACTTCCTTAAATCATTAGTGTGTAATACATTGCAAGCTCCGCCAAGTTCCTTAAACAGGTTTTAGCTTATAAGCTATTTGATCTTGATACATTCGACTCCCCCGAATGATTCTATATATTCAGAGTTTAACTAGTCTAATAATTAACAAATTGGCACACCCTCCCAGGGTGATATCTTTTGTTGAACATTCTTCCTCAACAAGAACTCAAGAGGGTTGCTACTCTTATTAATCCTTGATTTTCTGCCAAATACTGGCATCTTACAGATGATTATGGATTTGTATGATCTTATTCGTTGTTTCCAAGGCAACTTTCAGATCCTGATAATTGGACTTGCTAATCTTCTGTCTAACATTAGATGTTTAACATTTTATCTATACAAGGTTTCCAAAGGAGCAGCCTTGATACTTATATGACAACTATTATAGAAAAGCTTATTTTAAGGTGAGATGGTTATTCCAACCACTGCTTGAAACTAATTTTAAGGAATAACTATTCCTTGCCGTTAGTCGAACAAATCGACGATCATGGGCAGCTGATGGCAATTTCTTAATTGTTGCCTAATTTGGGTTGCGGTAATCAATGCATAAGCAAAATGAACCGTCTTTCTTAATATCTATACCGAATTCTCAGAATATTGAGTTAGGCTATATGAATTTTCTATTTTAAAACTTACTTAATCAGGGTTTCGATTCTTCCAATGGTGGTACTAGCCGTCTTGGAGATTTCATAATAATATAGCCCTAAATGGGATTTAAATCTTAACTCTACTTGCCTCTCAGGAGGTAAACAGGGTAATCTTAGGAGAAGATAATCAAGATACAAGGAGGTTACAGAGATTTTCCATATCTCAGGCTCCAGTTCATCCATCATTGCTTGTGTCAAATAAGTGACACATTTATGTTACAAGTCCACGAATTCCTTAATCGGAAACATTTACTTGGACAATTCCATTCTGGATATCTTCTTTGAATACCATTAGTTGACTTTAGTACCATATGACCATCGGAATATCTTTGTGGTCCCATGCATTAAACCTCCATACTGATCAGACATGGAAGCAATCTATGGAACATATTAAGATACACCAATCTTCATATGGCGCTTTTTATCATACCGTCTGGTATTCACAATCGATAGAGATCAAAGAGATACCAACTATATATGCTGACACACTTCCTCTAGAGAGGATACTTCTAGAATTCTACGACTGAAGGTTTCTGACAGAAACATAAGAAATGGTTCTTATGATTTCGCCTGTAAGTTTTATCTTACACTTAATATCTGGGTTCTTATGGGAAAATTTCTAAAATTTTGCTAAGCTTATGATCTTATGAGAGACTTAGCAGCACCTGAACCCAAACGTAATGTAACACCTCAAAAATTCATGTCCCATAATGTAATGACACGTGTCATAAGCTTTGAACGTGTAAAAGAATACTTTAGAGGGACTAAAGTTGACAAACAGAGAAAGTATGTGAATATAAGGGTTCAAAGTGTCAACAATGGATAAATATACCTTACAATAACCCTACACGATGTTTATACCCTTAAACGAATAAATCATGGATCATACGAAGCTAAGTGTGGAAGAAAGCGAGAGATTACAAACTACAGGGGTTAAATGTGTCAACATGTTTAAAGTACACCTCTGAGTGACCTTTTAGCAAACCCAAAGCTTTGTAACGATAAATTATACTCACTAGAATATGTGGTAAAAATTTCACCAAGTTTCGTTATCGTATGAGAAAGTTATGACAATATTCGTATACGAGGGGTTAAAAGCGTCAATGTTGAAATTTATGACTTTTCGGGTGATCACAAAGTTAACCAAGGACTTGCCAATGTTTAAACATGTCATGGAACCCTTAAAAGTAAGATTAGAGGGCCAAAAGTGCAAGAAAAATACTTAAAACCACGTTTGGAAGGACCAGGGACCTAAAGTGCAAATAATGAAAACTTGTTTGGCTGGTTCTGGGAGTCATACCAGGCGCGTAAACCCCCTGGGGATTCTTACGCGGGGCGCCTCAGCATGCTAGATGCAGATTCTTTGGACAACTGCCTGTTTCAGCAGGTTTAACCGACTTATGAGCATACCAGGGGCTTGTTTGATGGTTTAGAAGGACCTAGGGACACTTGGGATGATCAGGAATCATCCCATAGACTTTGGTGTCATGATCTTGAGGAATCTAAAGCCCTATATAAGAAGCTCTTGGTTGCAACATTTTGACACCCACTTGCAAACTTTCACAACTTGGCTTCTGGAGGTTTTTGGAGCTCAAGCACCCTTCCTAGTGATCCCTAGTCGTGCTTAGGACTATTGTAAGTGTCCTTAACCTTCTTTAATTCAGTTTTGCTTAGTTAATTAGCTTAAAGTCAAACCGTCGTAATTAAGATTTGACTTCGTCATTAATCTTAATTTGTTCAGTCAAATTTCAAATTGAAAGTACCTATGAGTTGGTAATTATGTGGGCAATAAACCCTTAAAAGGGCACCATCTGATTCCCACTCTAACTAGGTCAATTGTCGAGTCAAAGTTAATCTTAAAAAGTTAACAAAAAGCTTATTTTCAAATTAATGTATAATTAACAATGTAGAAGCTATGCAACCTATTTTCTCATTAATATAACTTGGTAATTAACGTAAGAACATGTCTAAACATGTTCAACTCGACAATTTTCAGTTTAAGCTCGGTTCGGAACCGAAAGTCGCAAAAGTAGACTTTTGCTTTGACTTTCAGTCTAACCCATTAGAGCATAGTTTAGTAATTTCTTAGAGCTTTAATAGGACCAGGTTTCATATAAGTATAACCCTCTGTGATTATACAACTTGGTTCATTAGTTATCCGATTCATATGCATAATTCCGTTAAATGCCTAAATGTTGACTATTATGCCCATATGACCTTAAAATATGAATTTTGAAAATATAAAAGTGTAGGAACCTTAGATACTAATTTATAAACTTGTACCAAAAATTTGACATCAGTTTGAGGTCTAGATTTAGAGTTATGCTCATTAGCGTAATTAGAAAGCTTTTTAGTAATTAAATGGCGTAATTAGCATATAGCCTATCTAAACCCGATTTTTTATACCAAACTTTTTACTCACTGATATAAAATAATATTTTGGGATTTTTGGAGATTTCTATTTATTTTTAGGCTGAACATAACCTAGAGTTCTGAGCTTAATTCGGTAGTTGTCGGTTTTACCCTTTTAGGCTATAAAATGAGTTTTACCAATCCTTTTGATACTAAACCTTTTTCTACTAATCCAATATGATAAATAGAATATTTTAAGCCTTCTGGAATAATAAAAATATCAGTTTTTCTTATAAAATCCAAAAATCGCTTAAAATCGTCTTTTTACGCGTTTTAAGCGCATAGTATGTATTAAAACCATTTTAGATATATAAGACTTGATACCTACTGATGTTTTAAGTGAATTTCTATACTTTAATAGTAAGCAAAACTTTTAAGCTCAGATTTCCAGATTTGACCTTTAAACCTTAAGTGAAATTACCAAAATGCCCCTTCGGTGCATAGTATGGTTAGAAATGATAAATTTCACATATAGGTTATACCCTACTGATATAACTTAGTAAATTAAGTATTTTTACTGATTACATCAGACCCGAAACTCAGATTTATATTTAAACTCTTTTATAACCTTTTAAATGACCAAAATGCCCTTACAGGGCATAATTTGAGTTTAAAGTCATATGGGGCATAATAGAAGATATCTTACTGATGTCACAACATATTTAAGGCATATTAACTTAGAAAACTTGTATATGACTCTTATGGCTACCCGTTACGCACTTTTCGCGTTCGGATCGGCTTATATAACTAGTTTACATAATTAAGCCGAAACGGGTCAAACCATATCGTTTTCATCTCAAAATCCAGAATGTGTTTAAGTTACCCATATTAAACAAGCATACAAGCTTGTCGGGTCAAAACCACATTCTAAATCGGTCTTCGCTTTATCATGTGTTTGAACCGTGTCTTCCTTTTTAAACTAACCGATCTAAGTCTAAGCTTAATTAAAGACCCGTTAGGATTCTAATAGGTTATTAAAAACCTTCGTTCCAGATTACGCAGTAAAAGCTATCTATACTTGCTGAATTGATATACGGCTGGGATTGAATTTATATTTAGCTCAGGTAAATACTCTTAACTTATTTTCCCTATACGGGCTTGGGATACGGTATTATAATAATACCGCTTGGTCGGGTATGTTATCATTTGAATCGGATTGTGATTGATGTATTTACATAACTCATTTTATTCTGTATTATTTGGTGTATGGCCTTTGGGGGTTATATGACCATGTCCCGGATATCCTTGGCATCATTTTACGAAATGACCACGACCTAAGCACGGGGTGTAGGCGTACACCTGACAGTTGCATATGTAAAAACTGGTAGTCCACTTAAAGGAATCAACCTTGTGGGTATTATACCTGTGGCGTGTCAGTTAATCTAGACTGGCCCTACAAACCGGCTCTAATGGACGACAAATAAGTAAAACTGTATACAAGATTATTTTTAAATAATTGTCCCAAGTTATAAAAGATATTTTGTGTCTTGTGCATTCAAATCAATTTTCTAAACCTTTTCAAAATGAGTCAGTTAATTGTATTTACCAGTGTAAACTGACGTATTTTCCAAAAAGGCTAAGTGTAGGTACTATACGTAATAAGCTGGCTACTCCAGGCATCAATAATCAAGTCTCGCAAGCTCTAGATGTTAAAGTCTGTTGAACAATTTCCTTTTTATTCGATCCGCCTGTGGATTCGTTTCAACTATTTTGTGATACTTAATATTACAATTTATTCGGTTGAAATATAAATCTATCTTTTGCTTCCGCTGTGCATTTAAATATTGTGTTGTTTGACTATGACGATATCAACTACGTCACGATACTCCCCACCGGGCCCACCAGTAATACGTGGAAATATCGGGGTGTGACAGGTTGGTATCAGAGCCAACACTGAGTGAATTAAACACTAGCCTTTTGTGTTTAATCTCAGTTACACAGTTGCACATTCTCGAGTCTAGACAAAGAACTTAGGACTAATCCTAATTCGTTTTATTTTGTCCTTATTTGTTTCCTTTGTTTTTCTGATTAGCCCTTGCACGGGCGAGTCATTCCAGTTAGAAGTCCCGTTTAGGGCAACCCTGTACTTGTTTAAATTTTAATGGAAGGTTAGATTTAAAATAACATTCCTATTATAAGATCTACCATTATAATAAAATGGCAAAATCTAAAAAGGACAAGACCTAGCCATGTGTCACCTTAGGACAGGGCCAAGATGGTAGTTCCTCAATTAGATTCAGATCCATATTAACATCTCAACTTAGGATTGTTCTGCGTTAAATATTAAAAAGGATCTTAAAGGTAAAACCTAGCCTAAATGTCGTTGCAGACATGGCCAAGATGGTAGAACCTATTCAAGAGATTCAAATCCTTGTTAACATCTGAAGACATGTTAACATTGGTGCAAAAATGTGATTCGATAAAATCGCATAAGTCATCCTTAAATTGGATTACTCCAATTTTCCTTATTAAAATAATCATCCCTCTAAAGATGAAGTGCCTACGGGCTATAATTAACGTCCTCTGAGACTAAAGACAGTGGTAGCCTAGTCATCCTTAAATTGGATTACTCCAATTTTCCTTATTAAAATAACCATCCCTCTAAAGATGAAGTGCCTACGGGCTATAATTAACGTCCTCTGAGACTAAAGACAGTGGTAGCCTACAACTCCCTGTCAAGAAAAGGTAACGAACCTTGATTCAACCCTTAATGCCTTGATCCCATAAAATCTGGGCTTATAAATTAAACTTGTCTACGTGACTAGGCCTTTTTGTGCTATTATTAACTTATAATTAGGGATTGTAATAAAGATCCTGAATATGAATATATTTAGCAAATTAACCAAAAATAGTTATTAAAACCATGGTTAATAAATCATCAAGAACGATAGTACTGTATAGGCTTCCAAATAAACCTTGTCCTTATTTGATTTTATGTAGCAATTAAAGCTACATGGCTAGGTCAGAAGAGGGAAACAGTCATCCGGTGGAAAACCATGACAATGCTAAGATACATGTGACCGGTGCGGAACTGCAAGCACTAATAGATAATGCTATTGCAAAAGCTATGGAGCGACAGTATAATGAATCTAGTGGGACGCATAGTAGAACCTCTTCAGTACCCCACTCTAAATATGTCCCTAAAACTCATTCAGAAGCTCACAGCAAGCCACCCTCTAAGAAAGATGAACCCAAGAAAGAGGATGTTCAACATTCCTCAAACCAACACAGTGTTCCATCCAAGAGGATAGTACTCAATAACGAACCAAGTACCAAGTCCTGTACCTATAAGTACTTTGTTTCCTGCAAACCCCTGGATTTCACTGGGGAGAAAGGGGCAATTGATTGTATGACCTGGTTAGATGAGATGGACACGGTAGTTGACATCAGCGGTTGTGCTGAGAGGGATGTAGTGAAGTATGTATCTCAATCATTCAAGGGAGAGGCATTAGCGTGGTGGAAGTCTCTCATTCAAGCTGCTGGGAAGATCCCACTCTACAGTTTGTCATGGGATCAGTTCGTTGCTCTCATTAAAGAGAATTACTGCCCTCAGCATGAGGTTGAAAGGATTGAGTCAGATTTCTTATCATTGGTGATGAAGAATCTAGATTGTCAAGCTTACCTCACCAGTTTCAATACCCTGTCTAGGCTAGTTCCGTATCTGATAACCCCAGAATCCAAAAGGATTGCTCGCTTCATTGGGGGTTTAGCCCCAGAAATCAAAGCCAGTGTTAAGTCTTCAAGACTTGCTACGTTTAGGTCAGCAGCTGATCTATCTCTGTCTCTTACTTTAGATGCGGTCAGGCTAAGATCGCTAAAGAATTCTGAAGAAGGTAAGAGAAAGCGTGAGGATGATAACTCATGAGGGTAGGAGAAGAAGCATAAAGGAAACACTGATTCCAAGAAGTTTGGTTCTGGAAAGAGTAGTCAACGAACAGAGGAGAAGCCAAGGTGCACGACTTGCCAAAAACGCCACATTGGAAAATGCAGGCTTGAGACCAAGTCTCAGTCGGGACGACCTGCATGTGGGTTATGCAAGTCTAAGGAGCACAAGACAATAGACTGCCAGAAGATTATGGATGCTACGTGCTACAATTGCAATGAAAAAGGGCACATTAAGACCAACTGCCCTAAATACGCTAAAAAGCCTGAGGAAGCAAAGAAGACCAATGCAAGGGTCTTCCGGATGGATGCAAAGGAAGCTGTTCACGATAACAATGTGATCACAGGTACCTTCCTCATAAATGATGTCTATGCAAGAGTACTTTTTGATTCAGGAGCTGATAAGTCATTCGTAGATAATAAGTTCTGTAAGTTGCTGAATTTACCTGTTAAAACTCTAAGTGTGAAATATGAGGTGGAATTAGCTGATGGTACCTTAGAAACCGCCTCAACTGTGTTAGATGGATGTTTCATATCCATTAGGAACCACTCTTTTCCATTGTCCCTACTCCCTTTGAAGTTAGCCGGTTTTGATATAGTTATAGGCATGGACTGGTTATCCCATAACCAAGCCCAGATCGTCTGCAATAAGAAGCAAGTGGTGATTAAGACTCCGTCTGGTGAGTCACTTACCATTCAGGAAGATACCCAGTATGGACTGCCTGAGCAAGTGTCTATGCTCAAGGCATCTAGATGTTTGAAGAAGGGTTGTGTCATTTATATGGCACAGGTGACTATTGATGAGCAGAAGCCCAAGGTTGGAGATATTCCCGTCATTTCTGAGTACCCTGAAGTTTTTCCTGAAGAACTACCTGGTTTACCACCAGATAGGCAAGTAGAATTCAGAATTGACATCATCCCTGGAGCAGCGCCTGTCGCAAGAGCACCTTATAGGTTGGCACCAACAGAAATGAAGGAATTGAGGACACAACTAGATGATTTGCTAGCCAAAGGTTTTATTAGACCTAGTTCGTCTCCTTGGGGAGCGCCAATCCTATTTGTCAAGAAGAAGGATGGGTCGATGCGTCTATGCATCAATTACCGTGAGCTTAATAAGGTTACTATTAAGAATAGGTATCCATTGCCCAGGATCGACGATCTGTTCGATCAATTGCAAGGGGCAAGTTACTTCTCTAAGATCGATTTAAGATCAGGCTATCATCAATTGAAGGTTAAAGATGAAGATGTGCACAAGACTGCATTTAGGACTCGTTATGGTCATTACGAGTTCTTAGTGATGCCTTTTGGGCTCACTAATGCACCTGCAGCGTTCATGGATCTCATGAACCGTGTCTGCAAGCCCTACTTAGATAAATTTGTCATCGTCTTCATTGACGACATTCTAATTTACTCTAAGAATCAAGCTGACCACGAGAAGCACCTCCGTTGCATTCTGAAACTGCTTCAACAAGAAAAGCTCTATGCCAAGTTTTCGAAGTGTGAATTCTGGCTTCGTGAAGTCCAATTCCTTGGACATGTTGTCAGTGAGCGTGGTATCCAAGTAGATCCCGCTAAGGTTGAAGCTGTCATGAATTGGCAAGAGCCAAATACGCCTACAGAGATTCGTAGCTTTCTAGGTTTAGCAGGATATTATAGGCGATTTATTGAAAACTTCTCAAGGATTGCTGCGCCCCTAACTTTGTTGACGCGTAAGAATATTAAGTTTGACTGGGGCCCTAAGCAGCAGGAATCCTTTAACATCCTTAAGCAAAAGTTGAGCAATGCACATGTGTTAACATTGCCTGATGGAATAGAGGAATCTGTAGTATACTGCGATGCATCGCACACAGGTATGGGATGTGTGCTTATGCAGAAAGGCAAGGTTATTGCCTACGCTTCTTGACAATTGAAAGTGCATGAGAAGAATTACACCACCGACGACTTGGAGTTGGGTGCCGTGGTATTCGCACTGAAGCTTTGGAGGCATTACTTGTATAGAACCAAGTGTGTGATCTATTCTGATCACAAGAGCCTTCAACACTTGTTTAATCAGAAGGACTTAAACATGAGGCAGCGACGGTGGATGGAAACTTTGAATGATTATGATTGTGAGATAAGATACCATCCTGGCAAGGCGAATGTAGTCGCCGATGCCTTAAGTCGAAATGAAAGAGTGAAGCCTATAAGAATCAATGCCAAGAGCATTGAGATAAAGAATAGTTTGAATGAAAGGTTGTTAGCTGCACAGAAGGAAGCTGTATTGGAAGCTAACTATCCTGATGAAAAGCTAGGAGTAACTGAAGAACAGTTATCCTATGGCAAGGACGAAATCCTGAGATTAAATGGACGAATTTGGGTTCCATTTTATGGAGGACTTCGGGATGTTATCCTCTAGGAAGCCCACAGTTGCAAATATTCCGTTCATCCTGGAGCTGATAAAATGTACCAGGATCTGAAGGTAAACCATTGGTGGATAGGCTTGAATAAGTCTATAGCTGCCTATGTAGCTAAATGTTTGACGTGTACGCAAGTCAAAGCTGAACATCAGAAGTCAGGTTTGCTACAACAGCCTGAACTTCCCACCTGGAAGTGGGAAATGGTGACAATGGATTTTATCACCAAATTGCCAAAGACAAAGAAAGGGAATGATACTATTTGGGTGATAGTACATAGACTGACTAAGTCAGCACATTTCCTACCCATCAAGGAGACTCATAGCTCCGACATGTTAGCCTAATTGTACATAGATAAGATTGTATCTCTGCATGGCATACCAGTGTCTATTATCTCTGACAGAGATACTAGATACACATCACATTTTTGGAAAAGTTTCCAACAGTCTTTGGGCACACGCTTAAATTTTAGTACGGCTTACCATCCTCAGACGGACGGACAGAGTGAACGTACGATCCAAACTTTGGAAGACATGCTTCGTGCATGTGTGATTGACTTAGGTGGTAGTTGGGATAACCACCTGCCATTGATCGAGTTCTCCTATAAGAATAGCTACCATACAAGCATTCAGGCCGCGCCTTTTGAGGCATTATATGGTAGGAAATGCAGAACTCCTATATGTTGGGTAGAAGTTGGAGATGTCCAACTAACAGGACCTTGATCGGAGTGTCGCGCTCCGGTCAAAGATAAAATTTCTATGCCCTGATTACCCTTAACAAATAGCTAGTGGTAGTGAGGGGTCGAACCACGAAGAGTATGTGGTTTGTGTGTGGATTCGATTGAATTATCAAGAATGTCACGTATTATGAAGCTTACTAGAATGTTTTTGTGTTTTTGTTCAATTGAGAGAAATGAGTTTAAACTAAGTGAATTGATTAAAATGATTAGCAACTAATGATTAACGATTACGAGAGAATTGATTACGAGAACAATAATAAGAAAAAGGAATCACGCCCGGTTTCGGTAATTGTTAACCTAGGGTTTCTACAAGTTTTAATTTCAACTCAAATGCATTCAATTAACGGATTTAATGTACCGTGACTTAGGTGCTACTAGCTATCAACGTCCCGAAGAACGGACAAAAAGACACTTTGTAATCAACACAAGTAAATCCTAACAATGATAATGCACAATTACATATCACCGTTTCGCAAAGTCATAACTTTTAACATCGCTCGACAATTCACGAATTCGCAACAAATGTAATACTATTATCAAGAGTTTCAAAAACCAAATACAAATTATCACTAAGTTGAACAAGAACAATTCGAAACCCTAAAATTAACAACTACCTACACCGAGGTGAAACCGAGATGATTAGCCGCTCATGGTTGAAGATGCTTGATCACCGGATGTTTGGAACGTGAGTGAAGACATCTTGAAGCTTTGATGGATGAATTAATGGTGAATGATGATGGATTGGTGAAGGATGATGGTGGTAGGATTGATGATATGGAGAACTAGGGTTTGGATGGATGAATTGATTGTGTAAAATGGATGATGATTCGGTTGTTGTGGATGTTCTTGATGTTAGATGGAATTGGATGGTGAATGGTGGATCAAATTGTGGCTCCAAGATAGAGTTCAAACTCAAAATTAGTTGTAACTCCCGAATTCCATGCCCCACAACCAATAATAGTCGACCCTATACCCAAAAAGTCCAAATTCGCGATTGAGTAAACTAAGGGCCGTCGCCGACGGGCCTGACCCCGTCGCCGACGGGCTCTGGATTTCACAAAATCATCCGACGGTCTAACCTTCTGGATACGGACAAACTGGCCGACGGGATTATCCGAAGGGCGTCGCCGACGGCTTGGGACCCGTCGGCGACGGGCTCTCAAAACTCCGAATTCTGATTTTTCTCGTTTCGCTCCCGTTTGATCCGTAATGCGTTCCGGTGCTCCGGTTTTCGACCCGGTGACTCGTAAAGCTCCCGAAAAGCTCCTTAAGCTCCATTAAACCTGCAAAACATATTCTTGATTAAAAGTAGGCTATTCGAAACTAAAACTTACGTAAAAACGTCAAGTTAAACAATAACGAGCACCGATTTTCAACCACGTATCACATCCCCACACTTGTCTTTTGCTTGCCCTCAAGCAAATCTGTTTTTCACTTTCACGTGGGTCGAACAACGAATACACATCCCATTCCCGAGACAAAGGTTAAGGTCTATTGTCATACAAAAGTTCAAACTCTTTACAAATTTCACATATTTACCGGTTAAGTGAATAATCACATATAATAATGGTTATCCAAGATTAACCCGCCCGTAAAACTAACGATTCATGCATATCCCTCACAATGTTCTCTCCACTCGGCTTATAGTTTGGCTAATGTGTATAATGTATTAGCACTTCAATCTATTAATCACTCAAAAACCGATTAGAACACGTACCCGCATAGGCTTGCAACTCAATCATTCTCCACCATCGATCACAAATACTAAGCACAAGTCATAAGGTCTTTATAAGGGTTGTAACGGGGCTAGGCTAAGGGTAGGAAATTGGATATTTTAAGGTGGCTAAGGTGATGAAAATTCGATTTTTATTACAAACCACTAAACTAAACAAAACTAAAAATAAATATCAACTATGAGGCAACAACTTTCGCCTTTTATTCAACAACTACTAACACTTCTTTTTGTGTTTTTCTCAACGCTTTTTCAATCTTTTTCGCAACATTTTCTGTTTTTTTTTTTTTTGAATCACAACAACTATACAAACTTAAGCTCCTATAATCGAATTTTCATCACACGGGTTTAAAAAGAAAAGGTTTAAGGCTATGGGCTATAGGGTGGTCAAACGAAAGGTTTAGGCTCAAAATGGGCGACTAGGAGATTTGTTGGGGTAAGGATAGATAAATGGTTTTAAGAGAAAAGGTTTACCTAATGCCTTAATCATTCTCGTGCTTGTATTCGGTCTATAGTCTCAAACGTATCAAAAGTTGCAAGTTCTACAATACGCGACTAATGGTCCACTCAAACAAAGAAACATGTAAATGTAAATCTATGATATAAAAGTGGCTCAAACCTCACGTATAAGGGTATGATATGTGATATGCATAAATTGCTAGTTCCTTAGGCGAATTATTCCCAAATAACCACCCGCTAAATACCCGTTATGCTTATTAATTTGAACTTGACCATGACAAAAGACCAAATGGGTTGTGACATCCCTCGTTGACTTGGTTACTTGTGCTTTTAAGATCGCTTTTGAGACAAGAAATTTTGAAAATTTTTTGAAATTTTCCCCCATCCCCACACTTGAGGTAAACATTGTCCTCAATGTATAGAATTTAAATGAATGGGTCAAAATTGAAAACTTTTACTACTCCCCCATCCCCACACTTGAGGTAAACATTGTCCTCAATGTGCAAGAACTAGAGTTTTAAAACGCACAAGGGATGTGACACGTCTAACCTTCCCAAAATCTCACCCCGGAAAATAAAATACAATGTACAATCCACTTATTCCTAACTAAGAATCAAAGTAAAAGGAAACACATGCACCTGATTTTTGTCGCTTGATACTCATATCTCCTTCGCCTCTTCATAAAAACGGTTGTCCCGCGAACATGTTGTACCTACAAATTCTAATCCTTGTATAGAAGCATGTTTCTCACAACCATCAAAATTTGTTAGTTACCTAGTTCTACCCTTTTTATGAAACATATTACCAAGCCATGTGTTATTTCACTTCGATTTATGTGGACAATAATTTACAACAACAATAAACCTAACTCACTTTCGTAGGAATCACGGTTGCATTTAGCTTATGCAACAAGCCCTTTTAAACCCCCCAATAGCTTGGGAGGACGAGAGGTCTCGTGAGGGTTATATAGTGAACACACCCACAACGTTCATTTAACTAGGCGAAAATAAATAACATGAAATAAAAATAACGGAAACAAAATAATATACAACAACAACAACAAAACATACCATACCTCTACCGCTGATATCGCTCGTTTGGATCCACTGGCGGGTTGGGCTGGTATTGATAACCAGTGAGGGACTCGAACATCTCCCTATAGTTATCGAGGGGACTCTGCTCCCCTTGAGGCTGCGGTTGGTACGGAATCGGGATAAAGCTAGAACCGACTGCCTCGGGCCAATGAGGGGTGGGATCGGATGGGCCTAGTGGATGAGGAAGATTGGGGTAATCAGTCCACCCCGAGTGTTCGGCGTACGGGAGACCGGCTTGAAGGTCTCTTTGATGGCGCTCCTGATCGTGGAGTATCTTAGTGTTGTTAATCGCCATTTGGTGAGATACAGCCATAGCTCTCCATCGGCGTCGTTCCAATTCTCTTGCTTCATTTTGACGCCTAACCTCATCTTCTTCCCATGCCTGTCTTCGGGCTGCCTCATCCTCTTGCCTCTTCGCCAACTGTTCCATATGTGACCTCTGCATTGCTTGGAACAGTTGTTGCTCTTCCATAAACTTATCCATTCTCTCCTGATGGGCTGCTTGAACTGCCCAAAACTCCTGCATTTGAGGTCCCTGTGCCTCCTCATAGGCTCTCCTCCTTCGGTTATACTCTCGGCCTTCACCTATGCATGCAGAGACATTGTAGTATATCTCTTGCTGTCCCCGATCAAAATTTTTGTAGGAGGGCACCCGTCTAGTGGTCACAAAGCCCGCCACATCTGCATTAATTTCTCTATGCGGCCTCATGTATCTTTGCTGTGGTCTTTGTGGACCGGAGGGTCCAGCTTCCTCCTCTTCATCACCCATCTCTTCATCTTCTCCCGATTCCGGTGGTGCCCCTGAAGTAAGGAACTTATACTTATGACCCAACCTGTCGGTCACAACATACTTGTTCCCCGAGAGTTTAACTTCTATATTCCAGTTCCTCTTCATGGAGGCCTTGTTAAGTTCCTCCAACGGTTTAGTTACCCATAGTGATTCCGAAGGCAGGCAACTTTGTTGAACAATCATGGCACTAATGAGGCGTGTGTATGGAATAAAACGCCTCTGGAACGACTCCCGAGTAACCCACGTATTCATCATCACTATGTGTCTCCATGACAATGTCAGGGTCCCATATAGCAAAGAATGCACCACCCTACAATCACCCGCTTTAACACTTCCACGATCACCAAACCTCACCAAAATGTTCTCAACATTAATCCCTTGGAGAATATTTCCCTCAATCGTCATGTGCTTTCTCTTTGCCTCTCCCCCATCATGATAAGGTAAAACAACTGCGGTCATCTGATCCGGATCACCATCATTCGCATGGCTATCCAAAAATTGTTGCATGGTTGGATAGTCATATGCTTGTACCCCCAAGGAATCAAAGCGTGCAATGCGGTTGATGGTTTCGAAAGACATCGTCATTACCCCCCGGCCTGTTTTCCCGACCAATTTCCATTCCGCGGGAGGGCTATCCTTATTCATAAACCTCAGTGTCGACAACCATTCACATACCTCCGACAAATATATCCGCGAAGTGTTATCTTCGCACCAATCAAGCACTCTTTCCCAACCTTGGCGTTCAAACATTTGTGTTATTCCGATTTGTTTGAACTCTTCAACATTCACCACTCTTTCACATAAACTCCTTTCCGGAACTGAGGTACTCACGTTGTTGACCATTTTCCATTTCCAGAGCTTGGCCTCTAACTTTCTATCTTGATATTCCGATAAAGGTTTTCTCTTCTCCTCATCCCAAACTTCGGCGCTTTTGCTATCCCTAAACTTTGCCCACTCCCAGTCTTGTCTGTACAGTCTTGCATCCCCCTCTGCGATGGAGCTTAATTGCTCCCACTTCCTAGGTATTAAACCGGAAGAAGAACCGACTCCTGATGATGAAGCTTGCCCTGTAGTCTTTTGTCTTTTACCACCGGCCATAACTTTGATGTTGTTAGACAAGAAGAACTAAGAAAAGATGGAAAGCAAGCAACTTGATGCACACCCTTTCAAAAACCCTAAATTACACGCCCAGAAATCTTGCAAATTAGTAAGAATTGATGAAAACCGTGTTGGGGGTTTTGTTCCTCTCGAAAAATCACGCAAGATGGACTAAAAAATCAGGCGTTTTGGTGGAGAATTGAGAGAGTTATGAGAGATAGAAGATTTAGGGTTCTTGAGGATTGTTGTGGAGGAGATGAAGTGAAAAGGTGAGTTATGAGAGAGAGAACAGGGATTTAGGTGGAGTGTATGATGTGTGGTTGCAATGGGTCAACTTTAGTTGATCATAACTGAGTTTGGTTATGTTTTATGAGGTTTTAAGAAGGTTTGGTTCGGTTTGATTGCGTATAAACGAATCTGGTGCGGAGACCAAATGATAACCCGTCGCCGACAGGCAAGGGAATAGAGGTGTGGGAGCGACGGCTTAAGGGTCTGGTTACGGGTAGTTGGTGTCTACGGGACTAACGAGAGCCCGTCCCGGACGGTTATATGCCCGTCGCCGACGGGTAGCCCATTTTTAAACTTCAATTTTTTTTTTTTTGAAAACTAGGAGGAACATTATGACTTTTTAATAAATGGACTATGCACAAACAAAAATCCTAAAAATTATTAAAATTGTTTTTGTAAAATTTTATAAGTTAAATTTTCAAAACATGAAAACCGTTAACGGCCCTACCACCCCCCAAAAAAACCGTGCATTGTCCTCAATGCACATAACGAAGTCTAAAAAAAACATACCTTACGTCTTCAAACTCGTTCGGAATATCCGGACTTCACACAATCAAAAGGGATTAGTACGAAACGAAAACAATTATATCAAAAACACTCAAACAATTAAATAATTATACATAACTTTACAC
Organism: Helianthus tuberosus; assembly: GCA_030545235.1. NCBI lineage: Eukaryota > Viridiplantae > Streptophyta > Magnoliopsida > Asterales > Asteraceae > Helianthus > Helianthus tuberosus. The sequence continues at coordinate 37,879,520 of CM060379.1, read as the reverse complement.
CAAACGTTACCGGTCCTTTTCATTCGACCTCATAAACCGGAATGCTTACCACAAAGCTCACCGATTCCTTGTTTTCATCCAACTTTTCGTTACCGTCGAGGAACGGTTTTAGTCGATGACCATTTACCGTTTGTCGTATTCCATCCTTTGGATCCTCGATTGTAACATCACCCAATTGTCCGACCCGGGTGTTCACATAGGGTCCCATCCATTTGCTCCGGAGCTTTCCGGGAAAGAACTTGAGCTTCGAATTGTAAAGCCACACCTTTTGACCCACCTCGAACTCTTTCTTTCTCAACTTGGCATCATGCGCTCTTTTCATCCCATCTTTGTACTTAGATGCGCATTCATATGCCATTTCCCTTAGCTCCTCCAACTCGCACAACTTGAGCTTCCTTTCCTTACCTATGTCATCATATTGAACATTAACCTCTTTAATAGCCCATAACGATTTGTGCACAAGTTCAACCGGTAAATGACAATTTTTACCGTAAACCAACCGGTAAGGTGTGGTGCCAATAGGTGTCTTATGTGCCGTACGGTAGGCCCATAAGGCATCGTTCAACTTAATTGACCAATCCTTACGGTCCGCCCGCACGGTCTTTTGCAAAATCTATTTGATTTTCCTATTTGACACCTTAACTTGCCCGCTTGTTTGCGGGTGATAGGGGGTAGCAATCCTATGGTCAACACCAAACCGTTTAAGAAGTTTCCCAAACCGAAAATTTTTAAAATGAGAACCTCCATCACTTATGATGACACGAGGAATCCCAAACCTTGAGAAAATATTGGTTTGAACAAAATTACACACTACGGAATGGTCGTTCGTCTTGGTGGCTATTGCTTCGACCCACTTTGACACATAGTCAACGGCCACCAAGATGTACAAGTTGCCATAAGAATTTGGGAATGGGCCCATGAAATCAATTCCCCACACGTCAAAAATGTCGACTACAAGGATTGGTTGCATGGGCATCTCATCCCTTTTTGAAATACCCCCTAGTTTTTGGCACTCTACACACTTTCTAGAAAATTCATTTGCGTCTTTAAAGATAGTTGGCCAATAAAGACCACTGTTCAACACTTTATGACCCGTTTTGTGGCCACTAAAATGGCCACCACATGCAAACGAATGTAGATGATGCAACACGCTTGGAATTTCTTCATCATCTATGCATCTTCTTATCACTTGATCCGCACACTCCTTCCACAAGTGCGGTTCTTCCAACCGGTAATACTTGATTTGAGACATGAAGTGTTGCCTCTTCCGTCTATCCCAATGTGCCGGTAAGTCACCTGTAACAAGATAATTCACAATGTTAGCATACCAAGGTAACTTATCTAATCTCATAATGTGCTCATCAGGAAACGACTCATTGATCTCTACAGTTGTAGGATCCTCTTCAACCATCAATCGGGACAAATGGTCCGCAACCACATTCTCGGTACCCTTTTTGTCCCGTATCTCCAAATCAAACTCTTGGAGCAACAACACCCATCGGATCAATCTCGGTTTAGCATCTTTCTTCTCCATGAGGTACCTAACTGCAGTGTGATCAGAATAAATAATCACTTTACTACCCCATATATATGCCCGAAATTTATCCAATGCATATACCACCGCAAGTAGCTCTTTTTCGGTAGTGGTGTAATTTAATTGTGCATCCGAAAGAGTCTTACTTGCGTAGTATATGGCAACGGGTTTCTTTTCAACCCGTTGTCCCAACACGGCCCCCACCGCATAATCACTCGCATCGCACATAATTTCAAAAGGAAAAGACCAATTTGGCGATTGCAAGATTGGGGCCTCAACTAACTTTTCTTTTAACTTGTTAAAAGCGTTTTGACAATTTTCATTAAAATCAAACGGTTGATCTTTTAACAACAAGTTACATAAAGGCTTGGTTATGTCACTAAAACCCTTAATAAACCGCCGGTAAAAACCCGCATGAGCTAGAAATGACCTAACACCTTTAACGGTCGTGGGATACGGTAAAGTAGGTATGACTTGTACCTTAGCACGATCAACCTCTATCCCACGACTTGACACCACGTGTCCCAACACTATTCCCTCTTGAACCATAAAATGGCTCTTTTCCCAACTTAAGACCAAACTAGTTTCGACACACCTTCTTAACACTTTATCTAGTTGGTCCAAACAAGCCTCAAAAGATGACCCAAAAATTGAGAAATCATCCATGAAGATTTCCAAAGACTTCCCCACCATATCTGAAAAGATACTCATCATACACCTTTGGAAGGTGGCGGGGGCATTACATAATCCAAACGGCATTCGCCTAAATGCGAAAGTGTCGTAGGGACAAGTAAACGTGGTCTTTGCTTGGTCTTCCGGATGGATGGCGATTTGGTTATAACCAGAATAGCCATCTAAGAAACAATAAATTTTTTGTCCCGACAATTTCTCAACTATTTGATCAATGAATGGTAAAGGGAAATGATCTTTGGAAGTTGCGGTATTCAACTTCCTATAATCAATACAAATTCGCCACCCGGTTACCGGCCGAGTGGCTACCTCTTCACCTGCGTCATTTTTGACGACTTGTATGCCTGCTTTCTTGGGAACCGTCTATGTTGGGCTCACCCATTGGCTATCCGAGATCGGGTAAATAATACCCGCATCTAGCCATTTCAGCACTTCCTTCTTCACTACCTCCCACATGTTCGGATTTAATCTCCGTTGTGCATCTCGAACGGGAGTCACATTCTCTTCCATGATGATTTTGTGCATCACCACCGAGGGACTAATACCCTTCAAATCAGCAATGGTCCATCCAATCGCCGCCCGATTAGTGACCAAAACATCCATCAATTTATCCTCTTGCTCCACGGTTAAGTTTGATGCAATGATAACCGGGAGCGTGTTGCCTTCACCAACATAAGCATATTTGAGATGCTTAGGCAATGCTTTCAATTCAACCTCCGGAGGCTCTACTAATGACGGCTTCAACTTGGTGTCAATGCTCTCCGGTAAACTCTCAACTTGGTGCGTCCATGTCGGTTTTCCCTCTCTAACCGCAAGCACCTCCAAACTCTTCACTTCCTCGTCGATGCTCTTATCCATCTCCACCAGTGACCTGTCAAACATATAACAATCCTCCATTGTGTTTTCCCCATCTACGACTGTGTCACAAAGAGGTATACACGTGTCAACGACGTCCGCCATATAGCATTCATCATCAACTGGAGGGTTCATAAGTCCGGAAAAAACATGCAACCTCAACCTTCGGTTTCCAAATGTCATGTCAACCATTCCCGTTTTGCAATCAATTTGAGAATTTGCGGTTGCTAAGAACGGTCGACCCAAAATCACCGTAGGTTGCTTGGTTGGGTCCTTGGCCACGTAATCAAGTACTAGAAAGTCCACCGGATAGTAAAAATCCTCGATTTTCACTATCACATCTGAAACAACTCCACGGGGTAGTTTGGGTGTCAAATCGGCTAACACCACGGTGGTGTTTGACGATTGAAGTGGACCAAACTCGTATTGGTCATACAAACTTCCCGGTAGAATGCTCACGCTAGCACCAAGATCTAGAAGTGCCCGGTTGATTTTAAAATCGCCTACTTGAATTGAAATGATAGGCGCACCCGGATCTTGGAGCTTAGGTGGAAGTGCACCCGAAAGAATCGAACTCACGTTTTCGGTTAAATCTAATTTTTTTGGAAATTTGTGAGTGCGTTTTTTGGTACACAAATCTTTCAAGTACTTAGCATACGACGGTACTTGTTTGATTGCATCCAAAAGAGGTAAATTTATTTTTACTTGTTTAAAAATTTCCAACAACTCTTCTTGTTGTGGACCTCTTTTGTTTACAATTTTCTTTATGGGTCCCTTCAATGCTTCGGGATAAGGGGCGGTATTAGCCTCCACACCCTTTTCCTTAGCCTTGGGGACGGGGATGGTCACAACAGGAGTATCATTGTTCTTTTCAAGTCATTTTTATTTTGACCCGTTTGACCATTCTCATTCTCATCCTCACTAGCATCTTCCACCACCCCTTCAACAAACTGGGGTGATGATGTTTTGACACCATTATCAACGACTCGACCACTACGTAAAGTAATTTTATTAATTGGTACCTCACGTGTGTTCCTTGAGTTTGACCCTTGATGCTTAGGGTTCACCGCGGTGTCACTTGGGAGTCTTCATGTGCTTCCTTTCATTTGAGCCATTTCTTCCGCGAGTTGGCCCACTTGCTTTGCCAATGCCTCATGCGCTTTATCCCGAATCTCGTTTGTCTTCTTTATCTCCTTGATATCATGGTGAGATTCTTTTATATTGTTTTGAGATTCCTTTTGCATATTCAACAAAGCATCCATTTTGGCACCCAAATCATCGCCACCGGTTTGATTGTTCGACCCGCTTCCATTACCACCTTGGTTGTTGTAATTCCTTTGGTACCCACCTTGGTAATTATTGTCCCTACCTTGGTACCCTTGGTTGTAATTTCGTTGATAACCTCCTTGGTTACCACCTTGACGGTTTTGATATGATGCCCCGCTTTGACCTCCTTGGTTACCCGATTGAAAATTCGGGTTCATTTGATTTGAAGCATTACCATATCGGAAGTTAGGGTGATTTCTCAAACCCGGATGGTAAGTGTTGGAGTTCATATCGTATTGTTTCCTATCTCCATACACTTGGTTGACTTCTTCGGTGTAGCCACTCGACCCCGTTGAACATTGCTCCGCTCTATGTCCAATATCACCACAATCTTCACATACCTCGAATTGAACCGCATTTACTTCCTTTTTCTTCATCCGAGCCATTTCCCTCTCTAAGGTGGAAATCCGATCTTTAGAGTCAAGATCGGGAAGTGACCGTGAAATGGGATGCTTCTTAGCTCGATCGGCCGATTCTTTCTCTTTCGAACGTTTACTCATCCGTTCCAAGAATTCCCAATCATCATCTTCATGGTTGCTTAGAAGGGTCCCATTGCTCGTTGATTCAAGTCGGTTCCATGTGTTGTCATCTAAACCTCGTACAAAGCACTTGACCAACTCCCACTTTTCTATTTGATGATGTGGACATCTTCGCATCATTTCTTTAAATCTTGTAAAGGCTTCATGCAACGGCTCACCCGATATTTGGCGAAAAGACCTAATTTCATCACGAGCAAAATCGGTCTTCGCCATAGAATAGTATTCATCTAGAAAAGCTTGTTGCATTTCTCCCCATGTGCGGATGCTATTGGCCGGGAGTGTAAGGAACCATTGCTTCGCTTTGTCTTTCAATGAGAATTGGAACAACCAAAGTTTAACCTCATCTAGTGCAAAGTTATGCCCCCGATAGTGCCGCAAATGGACGAAAACTCTGTCAAATGTGTGTACGGTTCGTCGTTAGATCTTCCATTAAAATGAGGAAGTATGTTGATGTAATGTGGTTTACAATCGAACATCCTCCTCTCACAAACGATTGGTGAGTCGTTCTCGGTGACAACCGGTCTAAAATGATCATTCACTCCCCGTGGAGGTCGTTGACGACGTTGTGGACCGTTAACTTCTTGATCGACCGGTCTTCTATTATCCTTTCTTTCACCTCTTCGATCATCTCTTCGATCCTCTCTTCTATTATCCATTGGGTTACCACCTCCCACGAAACGAGGAATCCGGTTAGGGTTTGCATTGTTGTTGTTATTATAAAACCCATCATTCCGGTTCCGTTGGTCATTGTTTCGTGGTTGACGGTTGTTCCCATAACCATCATTTCTTCCACCTCCGTAACCGTATTCGTCGTCCCCAACGTAATTGGCATGTTGGTAGCCAAATTCCTCATCATCATATCTTCTAGCATTGTAAACGTTTCCCCTATTCACGTAGCCCCAATCTTCGTCATCGTTAGCCCTATCATCATAGTATCCCCCGTCATCCGAATTTTCCGTATGAACACTCACATGTTCTGGCGATTGATAACCAGGAACACTATACGGTTCATCATCGGGGATTGCATTCCTCAAGTCATCGATGTTGAAGAATGGGTCTTCATTTGTGGGATTGCCGCGATCACGATTTCCCCGACGGTCGGAATTGACATTCCGGTCATCTAGGTTGATGGGTAAAGAGGTTTGTCGATGAAGGTTTTGTTGTTGAGGTGTTCTTTGGTTGTTGTTGGGATTTTGGTTTTGGAAAGGTGGTGTGGGTGGTCCGGTATTGTTGTTATTACCACCCGGTCGCTCTTGAGGTATAGGTTGAACATTTTGAGCGGGGTAAAAGGTTCCTCGGGATTGGAATTGGTTTTGGTTGAGGTTTGGGTGATTGGAGTTTTGGTTCGCCATTGAATCGGTTTCAATGGACGGTGTGTGTTGTGGTGTTTGGTTGGTTTGATTAGAAGCAAGTGTTGCTTCTAACCGGCTTGCTAGGTTTCTTCTTGCGACTCTTTCGATTTCCGGTTCGTAGACTAAAGGTGAAGTCCTCCCGGAGTTCCGCGTATGCATGCACTACCTGTAACCTGCACAAGTAACACACTCGCGTAACAAGGAAAAAGACAAAGTGCAAAGAGAAACTAAACAATTTAAACAGTTAATCACGCAAATTCAAACAATATCCAAACACAAAGCGCACGCACTCCCCGGCAACGGCGCCAAAATTTGATCGGAGTGTCGCGCTCCGGTCAAAGATAAAATTTATATGCCCTAATTACCCTTAACAAATAGCTAGTGGTAGTGAGGGGTCGAACCACGAAGAGTATCTGGTTTGTGTGGAGATTCGATTGAATTATCAAGAATGTCACGTATTATGAAGCTTACTAGAATGTTTTTGTGTTTTTGTTCAATTGAGAGAAATGAGTTTAAACTAATTGAATTGATTAAAATGATTAGCAACTAATGATTAACGATTACGAGAGAATTGATTACGAGAACAATAATAAGAAAAAGGAATCACGCCCGGTTTCGGTAATTGTTAACCTAGGGTTTCTACAAGTTTTAATTTCAACTCAAATGCATTCAATTAACGGATTTAATGTACCGTGACTTAGGTGCAACTAGTTATCAACGTCCCGAAGAACGGACAAAAAGACACTTTGTAATCAACACAAGTAAATCCTAACAATGATAATGCACAATTACATATCACCGTTTCGCAAAGTCATAACTTTTAACATCGCTCGACAATTCACGAATTCGCAACAAATGTAATACTATTATCAAGAGTTTCAAAAACCAAATACAAATTGTCATTAAGTTGAACAAGAACAATTCGAAACCCTAAAATTAACAACTACCTACACCGAGGTGAAACTGAGATGATTAGCCGCTCATGGTTGAAGAAGCTTGATCACCGGATGTTTGGAACGTGAGTGAAAACATCTTGAAGCTTTGATGGATGAATTAATGGTGAATGATGATGGATTAGTGAAGGATGATGGTGGTAGGATTGATGATATGGAGAACTAGGGTTTGGATGGATGAATTGATTGTGTAAAATGGATGATGATTCGGTTGTTGTGGATGTTCTTGATGTTAGATGGAATTGGATGGTGAATGGTGGATCAAATTGTGGCTCCAAGATAGAGTTCAAACTCAAAATTAGTTGTAACTCCCGAATTCCATGCCCCACAACCAATAATAGTCGACCCTATACCCAAAAAGTCCAAATTCGCGATTGAGTAAACTGAGGGCCGTCGCCGACGGGCCTGACCCCGTCGCCGACGGGCTCTGGATTTCACAAAATCATCCGACGGTCTAACCTTCTGGATACGGAAAAACTGGCCGACGGGATTATCCGAAGGGCGTCGCCGACGGCTTGGGACCCGTCGGCGACGGGCTCTCAAAACTCCGAATTCTGATTTTTCTCGTTTCGCTCCCGTTTGATCCGTAATGCGTTCTGGTGCTCCGGTTTTCGACCCGGTGACTCGTAAAGCTCCCGAAAAGCTCCTTAAACTCCATCAAACCTGCAAAACACATTCTTAATTAAAAGTAGGCTATTCGAAACTAAAACTTACGTAAAAACGTCAAGTTAAACAATAACGAGCACCGGTTTTCAACCACGTATCAGACCTGATATAGTCCTGGAGACGACAGATAAGATTGTGCAGATAAGAGATCATCTCAAAGCTGCCAGAGATAGGCAGAAAAGCTATGCAGACTTAAGGCGTAAACCTCTAAAGTTCGAGGTTGGTGATAAAGTATTGCTTAAAGTGTCACCCTGGAAGGGAGTGATGCGATTCGGTAAGAAAGGTAAGCTAAGCCCAAGGTATATAGGACCATTCGAGATCATCGAATGTGTGGGAACAGTGGCTTATAAGCTAAACTTGCCTGAAGAGCTCAGTGGTATTCACAATGTATTCCACATCTGCAATCTGAAGAAATGTCTAGCTGATAAATCGCTAGTCATACCACATACGGATGTGCATATTGATGAGAGCTTGAAATTTGTGGAAAAAACCTTTGTCGATTGAGGATCGACAAGTTAAGAAGCTTCGGAGGAAGCATGTGCCTATCGTAAAGGTTAAATGGGATGCCCGCAGAGGTCCCGAGTATACGTGGGAGGTAGAGTCCACAATAAAAGAAAAATACCCTCAATTGTTTCAGTAAATATCGAGGTCGAGATTTCTTTTAAGGGGGTGAGGATGTAACACCTCGAAAATTCATTTCCCATAATGTAATGACACGTGTCATAAGCTTTGAACGTGTGAAAGAATACTTTAGAGGGACTAAAGTTGACTAACAGAGAAAGTATGTGAATATAAGGGTTCAAAGTGTCAAAAATGGATAAATATACCTTACAATAACCCTACACGATGTTTATACCCTTAAACGAATAAATCATGGATCATACGAAGCTAAGTGTGGAAGAAAGTGAGAGATTACAAACTACAGGGGTTAAATGTGTCAACATGTTTAAAGTACACCTCTAAGTGACCTTTTAGCAAACCCAAAGCTTTGTAACGATAAATTATACTCACTAGAATATGTGGTAAAAATTTCACCAAGTTTCGTTATCGTATGAGAAAGTTATGACAATATTCGTATACGAGGGGTTAAAAGCGTCAACGTTGAAATTTATGACTTTTCGGGTGATCACAAAGTTAACCAAGGACTTACCAATGTTTAAACATGTCATGGAACCCTTAAAAGTAAGATTAGAGGGCCAAAAGTGCAAGAAAAATACTTAAAACCACGTTTGGAAGGACCAGGGACCTAAAGTGCAAATAATGAAAACTTGTTTGGCTGGTTCTGGGAGTCATACCAGGCGCGTAAACCCCCTAAGGATTCTTACGCGGGGCGCCTTAGCATGTCAGATGCAGATTCTTTGGACAGTTGCCTGTTTCAGCAGGTTTAACCGACTTATGAGCATACCAGGGGCTTGTTTGATGGTTTAGAAGGACCTATGGACACTTGGGATGATCAGGAATCATCCCATAGACTTTGGTGTCATGATCTTGATGAATCTAAAGCCCTATATAAGAAGCTCTTGGTTGCAACAATTTGACACCCACTTGCAAACTTTCACAACTTGGCTTCTGGAGGTTTTTGGAGCTCAAGCACCCTTCCTAGTGATCTCTAGTCGTGCTTAGGACTATTGTAAGTGTCCTTAACCTTCTTTAATTCAGTTTTGCTTAGTAAATTAGCTTAAAGTCAAACCGTCGTAATTAAGATTTGAATTCGTCATTAATCTTAATTTGTCCAGTCAAATTTCAAATTGAAAGTACCTATGAGTTGGTAATTATGTGGGCAATAAACCCTTAAAAGGGCACCCTCTGATTCCCACTCTAACTAGGTCAATTGTCGAGTCAAAGTTAATCTTAAAAAGTCAACAGAAAGCTTATTTTCAAATTAATGCATAATTAGCAATGTAGAAGCTATGCAACCTGTTTTGTCATTAATATAACTTGGTAATTAATGTAAGAACATGTCTAAACATGTTCAACTCGACAATTTTCAGTTTAAGCTCGGTTCGGAACCGAAAGTCGCAAAAGTAGACTTTTGCTTTGACTTTCAGTTCTGACCCATTAGAGCATAGTTTAGTAATGTCTTAGAGCTTTAATAGGACCAGGTTTCATATAAGTATAACCTTCTGTGATTATACAACTTGGTTCATTAGTTATCCGATTCATATGCATAATTCCGTTAAATGCCTAAATGTTGACTATTATGCCCATATGACCTTAAAACATGAATTTTGAAAATATAAAAGAGTTGAAACCTTAGTTACTGATTTATAAACTTGTACCAAAAATTTGACATCAGTTTGAGGTCTAGATTTAGAGTTATGCTCATTAGCGTAATTAGAAAGCTTTTTAGTAATTAAATGGCGTAATTAGCATATAGCCTATCTAAACCCAATTTTTGATACCAAAATTTTTACCCACTGATATTAAATAATATTTTGGGATTTTTGGAGATTTCTATTTATTTTTAGGCTGAACATAACCTAGAGTTCTAAGCTTAATTCGGTAGTTGTCGGTTTTACCCTTTTAGGCTATAAAATGAGTTTTACCAATCCTTTTGATACCAAACCTTTTTCTACTGATCCAATATGATAAATAGAATATTTTAAGCCTTCTGGAATAATAAAAATATCAGCTTTTCTTATAAAACCCGAAAATCGCTTAAAATCGCCTTTTTACGCGTTTTAAGCGCATAGTATGTATTAAAACCATTTTAGATATATAAGACTTGATACCTACTGATGTTTTAAGTGAATTTCTATACTTTAACAGTAAGCAAAAGTTTTAAGCTCAGATTTCCAGATTTGACCTTTAAACCTTAAGTGAAATTACCAAAATGCCCCTTCGGTGCATAGTATGGTTAGAAATGATAAATTTGACATATAGGTTATACCCTACTGATATAACTTAGTAAATTAAGTATTTTTACTGATTACATCAGACCCGAAACTCAGATTTATATTTAAACTCTTTTATAACCTTTTAAATGACCAAAATGCCCTTACGGGGCATAATTTGAGTTTAAAGTCATATGGGGCATAATAGAAGATATCTTACTGATGTCACAATATATTTAAGGCATATTAACTTAGAAAACTTGTATATGACTCTTATGGCTACCCGTTACGCACTTTTCGCGTTCGGATCGGCTTATGTAACTAGTTTACATAATTAAGCCGAAACGGGTCAAACCATATCGTTTTCATCTCAAAATCCAGAATGTGTTTAAGTTAACCATATTAAACAAGCATACAAGCTTGTCGGGTCAAAACCACATTCTAAACCGGTCTTCGCTTTATCATGCGTTTGAACCGTGTCTTCCTTTTTAAACTAACCGGTCTAAGTCTAAGCTTAATTAAAGACCCGTTAGGATTCTAATAGGTTATTAAAAACCTTCGTTTCAGATTAGGAGCCCAGTAAAAGCTATCTGTACTTGCTGAATTGATATACGGCTAGGATTGAATTTATATTTAGCTCAGGTAAATACTCTTAACTTATTTTCCCTATACGGGCTTGGGATACGGTATTATAATAATACCGCTTGGTCGGGTATGTAATCATTTGAATCGGATTGTGATTGATGTATTTACATAGCTCGTTTTATTCTGTATTATTTGGTGTATGGCCTTTGGGGGTTAAATGACCATGTCCCGGATATCATTGGCATCATTTTACGAAATGGCCACGACCTAAGCACGGGGTGTGGGCGTACACCTGACAGTTGCATATGTAAAAACTGGTAGTCCAGTTAAAGGAATCAACCTTGTGGGTATTATACCTGTGGCGTGTCAGTTAATCTAGACCGGCCCTACAAACCGGCTCTAATGGACGACAAATAAGTAAAACTGTATACAAGATTATTTTTAAATAATTGTCCCAAGTTATAAAAGATATTTTGTGCCTTGTGCATTCAAATCAATTTTCTAAACCTTTTCAAAATGAGTCAGTTATTTGTATTTACCAGTGTAAACTGACGTATTTTCCAAAAAAAGGCTAAGTGCAGGTACTATACGTAATAGGCTGGCTACTCCAGGCATCAATAATCAAGTCTCGCAAGCTCTAGATGTTAAAGTCTGTTGAACAATTTCCTTTTTATTCGATCTGCCTGTGGATCCGTTTCAACTATTTTGTGATACTTAATATTACAATTTATTCGGTTGAAATATAAATCTATCTTTTGCTTCCGCTGTGCATTTAAATATTGTGTTGTTTGACTATGACGATATCAATTACGTCACGATACTCCCCACCGGGCCCACCGGTAATACGTGGAAATATCGGGGTGTGACACGTAACTCTTAGTAATAAAATCACAATAAGGGATTTATACGGTGTCATTATTAATGTGAACTGCCTTTAATCATTCATCAGGAGGGTTAAACGCCTCCATTCTTAACCCTTTTAAACTCAGCTGCAAAATCTTTGGCAAATTTTAGGGCAGTCTCAGCTTTAATTGTTATTTCTTAATCTATATAACGTGAGTAACTGAGGTAGATCCGTAATGGATTTATAATGAGCAGGCTTTGAAACCTTAATGTGTCCTTTTATTGCCGTTGCTAACCACCAATAATTATTTGCATTAAGCTTAGATTTTTGGGTAAATGGAATAGGGTACTATCTCAGCCTATGAATTAAAATTGTAACATACTGTCGACAATCTAGAACTTTTATGGTGAGAGTCAGAAAATTCTTATTCCATCTTTTTCCATCTCTTGATGCGGATAATAGGTTTTTCTAATAAGGTCCTTAAAACTTGGACCATCCCATATTGTATAAGAGAATCTTTCTTGTGGACTTCATTAATGTCCTCACTAATCAAGGGTATTGCCATCGAATGACTGAGATGTATACCTCACCGTGTCCTTTCCAGCATAACCGCTGATACACCTAATGGTTTCTACTTCATTCAATAATTTCCTACAATCGATGGCCCCTTTTTACTATTGAAGTCTCTTGACTTCCAAGAGACGAAGTACCTTTAAGTATATCCTAAAAGGAATGGGCTCCTTGCCACATATGATTTTGTTTGGGTTATTCTTCGCATTTGAAGTATGAATAAAGCTCTTCTCATGAGCAGCGACATGTGTTTTAGAGCAAACAACATTCGGCTTCTTGAACCTTTTCATGACTTTTCTCATAGCCTTTCTAACAGCTGCATTAATTACAGTTTTGGAGATTAACTCCATTAATATTGAGGTTCACATTTGATGCACCATTAACATTTGTCGCCTCTCTAGCATTGCGACTGTTGTTTGTCTTTTCTGAGTTTTCCATACTCGAAGCTTTGGTATTAAATACCAAATTCAACAAGTGCTTAGGCAATCCATACCCAGTGTCTCCTTGAATTGTCAAAGGCTCACCATAAGGAGTCTTGATAACTACTTGCTTCTTATCACACACAATATGGGCTTGATTTTTAAGACGACCAATTCATTCCTATCACTATATCGAGTCCCTCTTCTTTTAATGGAAACAAGGACAGCGGAAAAGAATGATTACTAATGGATATACAACATCCATTTAATATTGCTGCAGCAGTCTCTGAGGTACTATCGGCCAATTCTACTTTATACTAAACGCTTAGAGTTTTAACAGGCAGATTTAATGATTTACAAGATCTATTGTCTACGAAAGACTTATCTGAACCTGAATCAAATAATACTCTAGCATTAGCGTTATTGATAAAGAAAGTACATGTTGTGACATTGTCATCCTGAATAGCCTCTTGAGCATCCAATTGAGAGTCTCCAGCTTTGGTCTTCTTAGCCTCCCCAGGCTTCTTGGTTTTATTTGGGCAATTTGTCTTGATGTGCCCCTTTTCATTGCAACCATAGCAGGTTGCGTCTTTCAACTTCTTGCAATCCAAGATCTTATGCTCCTTGGACTTGCAGATTCCACAGGGTAAAGGCTGAGATTCAAATCTGCATTTCCCGAGGTGGTATTTCCTACAGGTTTTGCATCTGGTCTTTTCATCTGACTGCTAGTTGTCCTTCAGTTCCTTGCATTCATGGGTCTTGTGATCCATCTCCTTACCGATGACACATCCCCTGGTCTGATCATAGAAACATTTTCCGAAGTGCTTCTTCCCGCAGGTTTTACATTCGGTTTTTGCCTCCTTTGGCTTGGACTGGTTATAGCTTGAACCGGTCTTACCCTTTTTGTAACCATTATTTGGGGTATTATCGCACTTTCGCTTATGATCCTTTAATACTCGGTCCATGGCTTTGTTTACGGCTGTTTCCAACATAGCCTGTAATTCGGTGCCCATTAAGTTCAGTCTTGCATTATCATTCTGATCAACTGGATGATTGTGAACTTCAGATGAGTCAGCCATGGTGAAGCTTTGAAGGCTACAAACCAAGTAGTAATAATTGGTTTAATTATATGGTGAATTGTCGAATTTGATGATTAAATAGCCATGGTACAAATAAACCATATAGGCGAATAGATAGTATTAAATTTATTTGATTATGTTTTGCCTAGGTTTTTAAATAAACCATCTTTGGCGTTTTAACGGAATATAATCCTTCATATTTATTAGACAGAGGACATAAGTCACGACTGTCAATGTCGTACCGACATTTTATATAGCATAAGGGCTTGTCCCAAGGACTTTTTGATGGCACAGAGGCCTTGTCACTAAGGAAATTTTAAAACATAATCAATGATTCCTTTGGATCGGAAAATTTCATAATTCATTGTCTTGACAAGAAGTTATGAAATAAAACTATCTTTTCATGTATACATCTTTGCCCGAAGGTATTCATCCCAATGGATGTTTCGATGTTTACATCACGTTTGACGTTTATTAGCCATGATTCCTATTGATCTTTTAGGCTAAATAAGGGGTTTGGAAAAATCCTAATATAAAGATGACAAGTGTGATTTTATCGCATCACTGTTGTCAGGAGCGTTAACATGTTTTCAGATGTTAACAAGGATCTGAGTTTCTTTTAAACAGGTCTTACCATCATAGCTAGGTCTTTAATGACATTCAAGCTAGGTTATACCTTTTAAGATTCTCTTTAATATATATACTGGCAGAAAAGGAATGATATTTATTTTATTCAGGATTTTTATTATAATTATCCTAGATTTAATTAAAATATAACTATGGCACAAAAAGGCCAAATCACAAGGGCAACTTTAAATTATAAACCATGATTTTGTAGAATCAAGGTATTTAGGCTTGAACGTTGTTCATTGCCTTTTCTTGACAGGGAGTTGTAGGCTACGACTGTCGTTTGTCTTGTATGACAATGAATATGGCCAGTAAGTATTACATCCCTAATGGATGCTTGGCGACAAATTAAAATATATAGAATTGAAAGCAATAATTCTCCGAATAGAGATGAGAGTATTCCTATGTTAAGTCTAGACTCAGAAGGTCAAGGAACGTGCTACTGTGTCATTGAGATTAAACACAAAAGACTAGTGTTTAATTCACTCAATGTTGGCTCTGATACCAACTTGTCACACCCCGATATTTCAACGTAATACCGGTGGGCCCGGTGGGGAGTATCGTGACGTAGTTGATATCATCATAGTCGAACAACACAATTTAAATGCACAGCGGAAGCAAAAGATAAAATATTACAAACCGATATAAAGTAATATCAAAGTATTACAATGGAATGTAAAGGATCCACAGGCGGATCAAATAAAAGATGATTGTTCAACAGATCTTAACATCTAAGCTTGCGAGACTCTTTATTGATGCTAGGAGTAGCCAGCCTATTCCGATTAGTGCCCGCACTTAGCCTTTTTGGGAAAATACGTCAGTTTACACTGGTAATACAATTAACTGACTCATTTTGAAAAGGTTTAGAAAATTGATTTAAATGCACAAGGCACAAAACATTTTATAAGTTGGGATAATTATTTATATATAAACTTGTAAAATAATTACATGTTTCTTATACGTTCAGTAGCCCGGATTGACACCGGGTTAAAGATTAATAGACACACCACATGATATAGTCCCGCGGCGAGTTATTCTCGAAACCGGCGGTTATACCTTATTATTTATATATGCACTGTCGGGTGTACGCCATGTTTAAGAAAATTGATTTAAATGCACAAGGCACAAAATATCACATCCCACCTGTCACACCCCGATATTTCAACGTAATACCGGTGGGCCCGGTGGGGAGTATCGTGACGTAGTTGATATCATCATAGTCGAACAACACAATTTAAATGCACAACGGAAGCAAAAGATAAAATATTACAAACCGATATAAAGTAATATCAAAGTATTACAACGGAATGTAAAGGATCCACAGGCGGATCAAATAAAAGATGATTGTTCAACAAATCTTAACATCTAAGCTTGCGAGACTCTTTATTGATGCTAGGAGTAGCCAGCCTATTCCGATTAGTACCTGCACTTAGCCTTTTTGGGAAAATACGTCAGTTTACACTGGTAAATACAATTAACTGGCTCATTTTGAAAAGGTTTAGAAAATTGATTTAAATGCACAAGGCACAAAACATTTTATAAGTTGGGATAATTATTTATATATAAACTTGTAAAAGAATTACATGTTTCTTATACGTTCAGTAGCCCGGATTGACACCGGGTTAAAGATTAATAGACACACCACATGATATAGTCCCGCGACGAGTTATTCTCGAAACCGGCGGTTATACCTTATTATTTATATATGCACTGTCGGGTGTACGCCTACACCCCGTGCTTAGGTCGTGGCCATTTCATAAAATGATGCCAAGGATATCCGGGACATGGTCATTAACCCCCCCCCCCCCCCAAATGCTTTAAGCAAACAAAAAAATTTAAATGGGACATTTCAATAAATTAACCTTCATACGATCAAAAATTCAATGCCCGACCAAGCGGTATTTTATATATCGTACCCCAAGCCCGTATAGGGAAAATAAGTTAAAAGTATTTACCTGAGCTAAATATAAATTCAATCCCAGCCGTATATCAAATCAGCAAGTATAGATAGCTTTTACTGGGCTCCTAAATCTGGAACGAAGGTTTTTAATAACCTATTAGATTCCTAACGGGTCTTTAATTAAGCCTAAACTTAGACCGGTTAGTTTAAAAAGAAGATACGGTTCGAAACGCATGATTATGCGAAGACCGGATTAGAATGTGGTTTAGACCCGACAAGCTTGTATACTTGTCTAGTATGGGTAAACTAAACACATTCTGGATTTTGAGATAAAAATGATAAGGTTTGACCCGTTTCGGCTAATTTATGCAAACTAGTTACATAAGCCGATCCGAACGGGAAAAGTGCGCAACGGGTAACCAAATGAGTCATGAACAGGTTTCCTAAGTTAATATGTCTTAAATATGTTGTGATATCAGTAGGATACCTTCCATTATGCCCAAAACGGATTTAAACTCAAATTATGCCCCGTAGGGGTATTTTGGTCATTTAAAAGGTTATAAAAGAGGTTTAATATAAATCTGAGTTTCAGGTCTGATTTAATCAGTAAAAATACTTAATTTAATAAGTTATATCAGTAGGGTATTACACATATGTGAATTTTATCATTTATAACCAAACTATGCACCGAAGGGGCATTTTGGTAATTT
Organism: Helianthus tuberosus; assembly: GCA_030545235.1. Classification (NCBI taxonomy): domain Eukaryota; kingdom Viridiplantae; phylum Streptophyta; class Magnoliopsida; order Asterales; family Asteraceae; genus Helianthus; species Helianthus tuberosus. The sequence continues at coordinate 37,862,037 of CM060379.1, read as the reverse complement.
CACATAAGGTTTAAAGGTCAAATTGGAAATCTGAGTTTAAGACTTTTGCTCACTGTTAAAGTATAAAATTTTACTTAAAATATCAGTAGGTATCAAGTCATATATATTTAAAATAGTTTTAATACATACTATGCGCTTAAAACGCGTAAAAAGGCGGTTTTAAGCGATTTCCAAATTTTTAAGGAAAAGCTGATATTTTTATCATTCCAGAAAGCTTAAAATTTTTTATTTATCTTATCAAATCAGTAGAAAAAGGTTTGGGGTCAAAATGCTTTGTAAAACTCAATTTATAAGCCAAAAAGGCAAAACCAGCAATTACCGAATCAAGGCTAGAACCCTATGTTATGCTCAGCCTAAAAATAAATAAAAATCTTCAAAAATCCCAAAATATTATTTTACATCAGTAGGTAAAAATTTTGGTATCAAAAATTGGGTTTAGATAGGCTTTACGCTAATTATGCCGTTTAATTAATAAAAACTTTCTAATTACGCTATTGAGCATAACTCTTAATCTAGACCTCAAACTGATGTCAAATTTTAAGGACAAGTTTATAAATCAGTAATAAAGATTATTGTCCTCTCACATTTTTCAAAATTCTCATTTTAGGGTCAAAAGGGCATAACTGTCACACCCTGGCTTTGCGGAAACGTGGGTTTATTTGGTGTGACTTCTTAATACCATAGCAAGAATCATAATCATACTATATGATAAAAACATGAGATATTCATCCATTAATAAAGTTTAGAAAAATCTCATTTTCAACAATCACAAAATAAGTTACAAACCTTAACTTTGATTTAATTGAGTTTATAAAGACTTAGCAAAAGACTTTAAACAATACTAGGTTTAGAGATATGTAACCCGTCCAGGAAGAGGTTACACCTTCTAAACCCTGGATGACTTCTTTATTCAAACACAGCTTGAAAATACGTGCAAACCGTGCCAGATCCGTTAGTTTCCTGAAATACATGTAGTTTGAAAAGTCAACATAAAGTTGAGCGAGTTCATGTGTAAATAAGTATGTATAAACCTTTGTAATAGGTTTGTATGTATGAAAATCCCTGGTATGTAGCAAATAAGGAAAAAGAGATCAATTAATGTGTAGCTAATACATTAATAAGTGACATGGCCTAGGAGGCACTCAAACCTGTAACGCGGATTTCATACCGGTCCTTCCGGCGGAACGACATAGTCACCACATGCAGCCACACGCTGGCCCATGTGTGGGGCTCGCAACACCCGATAGATCTATCACTCATGCCTCTCGGTCCTTATACAAGGATTAATGGTCTTACGATAATAGCCTATCCATTCACGTGATCTAGCAGTAAGTTCCTTAGCTAATCATACCGTGTATAAAATGTTTGTAGTAAATGTAACATGTATTTCACCCCCGAAGTGTAAAAACTGAAAACAGTTAAGAGAAAAGGGGGGGGGACATGAACTCACAGTATTGCGTCTTCGTATTCGTAACCCAAATCTCCGCGGCAAACACGACTACCTACAATGGTCTAATGTCTATTAGACGAACGGGTAGTGCCTTTTCTTAGTATGAATGTTTTTGAGTTACGATTCTGGTATTATTCCAAGTAATAATAATTGTATTTAGTTTTGGAATAATTGTTTATGCAGTGATTCTGTATTAATACTTCTCAAGTATTCGTATTCGTATTTCCTTCCCAGGGATGGGGGTTTTTAATACGTGTATGCTTTATAATTCCGAAAATACATTTTAAGTCCCACTTAGAAAATATACTTAGCTCATTTGTCCAAAATAACTTATTTCCGATGTAACTTAAATATTTATTTGTGAGGGCGTTGGTATTATTTTGGAGTCGTATGATGTATCAAGCAATATTATTTTTAGGGTAATATCTAGTTCACAAAATAATCACGTAAGTACACAAGGTTATTTTGTAATAAAAATCATGGCCAAATTTATATTTTGAAAACAAATTAAAAATATATTTATAAACACTTGTCACAAAAATATTTCTAAGTGTTATTTTTCTGAAAAAATTTCGCCAGAGTTTCCTCTGTAACTGGAGGTGGCCACGCTTACTAGCGTATCATTTTCTTTTCATATAACACGTTAGATCGCTTTCAAATAACCAATCCGACATTTAGGCATGCAAAATACCACTTATATCGGTTCAGTTTTAATACACAAAACTGGGCTGTTTTCGGGTATTTTAATAAAATAGTTATCTTATTCCAAAAATTCCCAAATTTTTATAAAATGTCTTATACGAACCAAAAATTATTGTGTAAAAATATTGGGGTCCAGATCATCACCAATATTTTATAGAAAATCATTTTCCGGACCAAAATCAGATTTATCTTTTTCTGACCACAGTCCGCGGAATAATTTATTTAAAATTCATCGAAAGTCCGATTTACAAATATCTAGTGAGAGAGTTACAAATACGTCGGTGTTCATCTACAGTACAAATTTCATGACCTAATCTTACACCGATTTTAAGTTGTGATGAAAAATACAACACATATTTTCAGCAGAAAAATGCAGCTTTAGTTGCTGTTAGGAAACGACACTTTAAAAATAGTAAACGGGGTCCAAAAATTATGATTCCAGTGCCAATAGAACCGTATTTCATAAAGACACGTTGTAGACTCAAGAAAATCAGTTTTTCGTTAAGTTATGACCTGCTTACAGCCTGTTAAAGTCGGCAGGAAACGCAAATCAGCAAGCTGTTTAAAAGTTAGATGTTACTAAAACGCACCCATATGTTCGCCATCCTTTCTAATACGATTAAAATCAGATCATGAGTCTGTTACAGCAGATTATGGTTTGTTTATTTCAGATTTATCATGATTTCAACATCATTTAACCATACATCTTCTCTAGTTAGTTTAAACTTCAAGACTTTGATGATGTTCTTTAGAGTTCTTAATATTTCATCGTTCTTTCGACTATTAACCACCAAAAATATGAACAAGATGAAGATTTAGAACACTTACTACTAGCACAAGGCTAGGGAAGTTTCAAAGCGTAAAAGTGGTGGATAAAAGAAAACGAGAGCGGTCCTTGAGCTTCCGAGTGCACCAAGCTTGATTGTATGATCTCTTGCACCCTTGTATGTATGGAAAATGGCTAGAATGGAACTTGATGGTGGGTGTATGGTGGGTGGTGGTGGCTGCCGAATGGTAAGGAAGGAAGAGAGAAGATGAGTGAAGTCTTGATGTTGTAAATGAAATGGTTATGATCCTTTAGTCTTACTTATAACCCACTAATCACATTAACCATTGTATAAAGTGTCCTTTTATCCAACAACAATATCAAATATGATAATAAAATATCATGGGAGTGTCCCCACTCCACACAACCGGTTCTAAAATGAAAGGGGGGTATGGTTGGTTTTCAATTGGATAGTTAGGAGCTAGTTAAGTTTGGTTAGGATTTTAACTAGGTTGTTAGTGTGTGATATAATATAAAGGGTGTTAGGGTGTTCGGGGACCCTAACTGGCTCAGAAAAGGATGGACAATGTTATTGACAATATTTTTATGTTCCGGGTAAAGTCCGGTTGTTCGGTTGGATATTAATCCGTTAAAGTGCTAAATAAGCATTTAAGTGTCTTTAATATTATTTTTAGTGACACAATAAATTCCCGACACTTTGGAAAGTGTCTAGTATTATTTTCCCATGTTTTTGCACTTTACTAGCATATTTAAATGCTGAATTTTATTTAAAAGTGCAGAATTTTGCAGTTAAAGTATGTTTTAGGCACTTCCCGGCACTATAACTATCACCTAGTGACGCAGTTCTACAATCCTCACCTACCTACACTCCCTACTAGTGTTGTAATCTATTCCCGGCTCATACTGGCCTTAGAGACAGTGCTTGTCTGATGCTGGCTATGTCAGCATGTTTACTGGGTTATCCGTATAGTGTGCTCACTGTGCTTTTGTGCATTAAGGTTGTCACTGATGTTTGTGTGTAAGTAATAGAGTGACAGTATAAGGTGTGATGCATGAGTATGTATGTATCAGAAATCAGTAAGCAGTTTGACCACAGTTGTAAGCAAGTACAGTAATTAAGCATTAATTAAATATTAATTAATTCATACGGATACTTGGTTTGGTGAGGGTTGTCACATTCTCCCCCCGTTAAAGAAATTTCGTCCTCGAAATTTGTACTACCTTAACTCCTTATGGTTAAGTCACACACGTATGTATATGAATAATATCGAAGTAGATAATCATCGAATCGAAACAAACATTACTCACATTAGGTGAGCCCAAGAATATATAACAACCCGGATCCTAGGGTTGAAGGTGTGTGCTTTTAGCATTGGATGTCAAAGGTACAAGACGCATTTGACGTATAGTCTAGTGTAATCCAGCTAGCAGGGGTTCCACAAAAGTGGAGTTTTGACTAATAAGATTTTTAAACGATCGGTTGCAATATGCAAACGAGTTTTCACAAACCATAGCACCCGCTATATGAACTCAAAAGCAACAACTCAACGTAATAGTAAAATGATCTGTCAACTCCTGAATAAATGTCTGGTAAGGTTTAGTGTGTTGACATTTTTGAATGGTGAAGATACACCGAATGGAATACAAGCGAATCTGGTGTATCATTGTCTTGATTCGTAGTTGCATCAGAAATGTTTAAATGATAAATCAAACAAAAGTATGTGTGGTTTCGTGTAAAACAGTTACCATGATTAGCACAAGCTACAAGTTTATGATGACACCACAAGGTGTCGTAATGGCATTACCCAATAATAGTGGTGACTGAACAAGTTCACCGTGTTTGAAATCAAATGAAAGTGTACTGAGGCAAGCCTGAAAATTTGATTTACGCAACGTCATAGGGTTTTCAATTAAATACGGAACATCAAAGGACCACTGTTTCCAATCGAAGATGAAAAGTAATAAATATCGCAAGGCATTTGATTGACAACGAAAGAATCGTTAGGAGGTACATTGTGCTTATGAAATGAATATACGTACCATTGCCTTAACACACAATTGTGTTGAGACCGCTTTGATCATGAAGATCCAAAATGGATTGTTAACAACTAAATAGGGAATTGAATCCGTGTACGAAATGAGTAACCAAATTAGCGCAAGCTTCAATTTTGTGAAAATATCACCGCAAGGTATCGAAGCAAATCAAACGTTTTAGTGGAGTCGTAGACCAACCAAATCTACTACGACTCGAAATGAAAGAATCTCTGCAAAAATAGTTGAATATGATGCTCCCAATACATCATATAGCGTTTCAAATTAACCTGTGAACTGGATAAGTTCAAGCAATTGAACTTGGTTTCAACGTAACCCAACAATAAACGTTTGTATCAACAAAGGAATTCTCGGCATGGTAGCAAAAATAAACCATGACTGTAACTTGAAAGAAAGCGGTTTCAAGAAAGTGCGTTGGCTTGGTAACAAAAGAGCCAACAATAACAATAATGTAGGTCACTCGAATCAGAAATTAGTAATTAGGTTTAGCAAAATATTATGTAAATTCCAATGAAGTGTTTATTCAAAATGAAATCACATGCGTAGCATGATGCATGTATGTCAGGTAAGTTTCCTAGAAAAGGAACAACGAGTATCTGCTAAAGTGAAGAAATGACCAGCTATCGAAGCAAATGTGTGTTCGCTCTCAGCGAGAAAATTATTGTGATGCAACTACCATTAAGGGGAGTAGAGATGCAAACATCTACTTGCCAGACGTAAAAGAAATCCAAGTACTCTCTGTTTGGTCAACGGAACTGGCATATGCGCCAGGTTAATGATGGTTGATTGAGTTGACAGATATGGTTCCTAAATAAAAACCCATACGAGTTTGGACCTGGGTTCACAAAGGTCCTAAATATATGTTTTCTAAATTCTCCAGATTTCGTATCCCGTGTAGACTGGTTTATGCATTGTGTAGGAAGCACTATTTTTGTGTACGTCTAAGAACAAGTCGTTGTCCCACAATTTTTTTCCTCGGTATACCTCTTCCTGAATTTACAGTTACTCGATCATCGATCAGTCGGGAAATACTGGTTGGATCCTCGCAGATACTCAAATAAGTAAGTCGTCAGCTCTTAGCAAGAGTCGCTGACTCTTGTTGGCCAGCTCGTTCGGCTTCTGGTAGTTTGATGTTCATTTGAAAATCATTGTCCCTTCTCTTGACGAGCAGCATCTGGGGTTACCCAAAACGGAAATTTTGGTCTGTTATCTTCCTTCACTATCCACTTCTGAGGTTTCACTAACAATTCTTGCATCTCCGAAGGTGTAATCCGTTAGGGTGCGTTGGTTGCAGGTGCGACGCCTGAAATCAATTAGATGCAAAAATTCGATTTGTCGTTGAGGAGACGATTCCGGCAAGTCTTCGAGGAAGACTTCAGGATATCCTCTGATCACGGGGGTATCTTCGGGCTTTAGTTCTTCGGCTCCCTTGTCCCCGACATGAGCCAAGAAAACAACACATTCTTTACGCAACATCCCTTGTGCCTTCAAGCGATTTGTAATTTGCAGAGGCGTATCCCGCTTCATGAGTTAAGATCACTTCTTCGTTCGCCATCATGGTGCGGATATCAATCTCCTATTGATCATTTGTCAACCAATCCCTCCAACTACCTTGTTGAAGTCTCCCAATTCACTGGCAGTAGATCAAGTGTAATCTTACGCTTCCCGGGTTCTATCTTGCCGATTCCAATTACTGTGTTGGCTTCCACTAGCTTCCCCTAAGCTAGTTCTAATGGGTACTGGAATATCTACTTACTCGCTGCTTAAACCAATTATACTCTCGAACTCTAGAGGTGCGAATCGTAAAATTTGCAACAGTATTTGGCAATACAGATGCATAACATTGAGTAGTATGGGACGTACCGATATCCATGCTTGGATTCCTGGCGTGCTTCCCTGGCTCCGGCGTTAGACATCTTTCCCATGATTTTGCTTAATCTCCCTTGGGCAATCTTTCCTATAGTGCCTCATATCCCTGCAGGTATAACATCCCTTATCTTTCCCCTTTCCTTTCTTTCCAAGCTTCGTCTCACGCCAACACGTTTCCCTGTTGTGTCCCACTTTGCCACAGTTGTCACACTTCCCATTTTTACATCGCCCGGTATGATGACGTCGGCACCTGTCGCATTTAGGTAGCTTACCCATGTACTCTTTTCTCTTTTTGGCCTTGTTGTTGCTACTCGACTGGGTACCCTGTTTGAAATTTGCCAACTTTCTCTTGTTGTCCCCAGATGACTCTACATGAGTCTCCTTCTTCTCCTCAGAGGTTGAAAATTTGTTCATCCTGATTGCCTCTTCAGTCAAGGCTACACTTAGATTGATGGCCTCAGTGATCGTTGCAGGCTTTGATGTCGTCACCATGCTCATGATTTGGGGTGCCAATCCCCAAATGAAACGCTCAATCTTCTTAAACTTTGGATCTACCATGTAAGGAACGATACGTGACAGAACTTGGAACTTCTCCACGTACTCAGCTATTTTTGGACCTTCCATCTTCAAGTTCCAGAACTCAGTTTCCACCTTCTGGCTTTCTGTTCTCGAACAGTACTTTTTATACATTAGCTCTTTCAGTTCGTCCCATGATAAGGCATACGCAGCGGCCTCGCCCATCGTCTGAACCTGGAGTTTCCACCATGACAGAGCCCCATCTCGGAACAGCCCGGAAATGTACGTGACCTGATCCCCTGGGGTGCATTTGCTCGCACGCAAATCAGAATCCGTCTTCTCAACCCAGCGCACGAAGGCTACGGCACCCCCAGTGCCATCGAAATGTAGGGGTTGGCAGCCCAAGAACTGCTTGTAGGTGCAGCCGTTGGGTGGGTTATTTCCTGAGGTACTTCCGCTGCGCTCGGAGCGAAGGGCCTCGTATTGTGTGATGAACTGCAAGAGGCGTTCTTGAAATTCCGCCTCTGTCGTCGGCAGAGGGTTGTTGGTGTTCCCTTGAGTCGACATCTTCCTAGAAGAAAGTCGGTTAGGTCAGGTCTTGTTAAGTACACGAGCACGCAAGCCTCTATTTAGCGAATAAGACCTCAGAGGTGTATTACATATATGTATATACACAGTCGTTATATTATTCAATCACATATCATCACAATTATTGCACAACTTGTAAATAAGAACGTAGCAAGTAAGCATGTAGTATTATAGTTATAGCACGAATACGCTGATCAGCAGCGTGCTTAGTGGGAACATAGCGACTGAGTCTTTCATTAGTTATTAGTCATAAGCATTGTCGCATGTTTAAAGATGATTGGGCTTTCGTTATCCTCCGGCCACAATCACTGTGTCTTACAAAATGTATCACATTAGAAGGGACACAGGGTCACCCTACCCTTGTCCAACACGTATATTAGTGCATCAAAATTTCGTAATCAGAAGTGGTCCTCACAAGTCTCCGCAATCCCGGCTTATCTTTAGTGTCTTTACCCAAGTGTAATGCAATCCGCATAATCCAGAAACCAACTATACTGGTGACTGAGGTGGAGGAGGAAAGAAAAGTGACTGCTAACATGCGTGAGTCCCTCCTTGAGCTTATATATACGTCGGAGTAGTTATCTGCTCTGCCGCTCGATAGTAAAGAAATGAGTATCAGAATTCTGGGAATCGGTGTGATAGCAACGGTCGAGAGCGCAAAAGGAACCTTGATGTATGTGGCGAATCAAAGTATGCTGACAATAGACAGGGTGGAGGACGTGGTGTCTTACATAAACTTCTCTGACAAAATGTTGTCTTGTTATGTAGACACTTAAATCATGCTTTCGGTTATGTAATGTTTTGCATCTGAAGTTGCCAATTGTGGTGTCAGCTCAAGCTCCAACATTCTGCGACTCATATCCTCACACTGTAGTTGGTGTTACAGGAGCAACTCATCTCGTATGTGGCCTCCACTATGTGAGGGATGGTAAGGGTCTAAAATCTGCATAGTGTATTATAGGATCTATCCAATCGGCTCGTAGAGCAATGTAGGGTGAAAGGAGTAAACGGTGCGGCCTGTAAGGCCGTAGAAAATGCTGTTGTAGCAAAATAGATCGTTATGCTGGTGCCGACCTAGAGTACTCTCCCGGGGTACGGCACGTCCGGAAAGGAAACGATAAGTATGCCAGTGCAATGGGCGTCGGTCTCCATGGGGAAAAAGGAGCAACATCAGCGGTTATGGATGCAAAAACAAACGTTTCAACCAATAAGGAGATTGTCAGGTGCTGGTACTGGGTTAGATAGTAGGGGTGCAATGTCTAGTAAACCAAAAGTATCATGGTCACAATCAAGCAAGGATGTAGGACCAGCAGTTGCAACATCAGGCTGACTCAAAAGGTGCAGAAGATAGCTCAGCAGCAGGCCCTGGGTCGTGTAACGGTGTGGTGCCTCGAGCAGGTGATAGTGCAGTAGCCATGTCGTCGTCGTCTTGTGTCAGTAGTAGAATGCTGTACTCCAGCTGTTTGTAAGGTTGCAGGTATCACAGACTCAAAGGAGTCTGAATGCATGCTAGAATCAGAGGATGGCTTGTTAACAGGGGTCTCAAACAAGTGAAATTGGTAATAACGTTCTTGTCTAACTGTCCATCATTATGGGCATTATCGGAAGGACCATCAATATCGCGTCAATATCGTTATCAATTGTTCGTCGAGTAACCATCCTTCGGAAGGGATGTCCACAGAGGCGCATTGTCTAGGATCGGATCCATAGCGTGCTCACCATCGGGATGACCAGTGATGAAGTGGTCATGGATCGAAACAAGAGTGACAGAAAGATTCTTGTCAGAGAAACCATCAGCAAAGATGAAGTATCACCAAAATCTGGTAGCACGGACTGTTAGAAGTCGTCCTCGCCCTTAGTCAGCATATCAGGATCACTCTCAGTATCTGACGTAATTGTCTCTGGTGTAGATGTAGTCTCATTATCTGTGGTGGTGGTCGTAGGGTTATCATTGTTTGATAACTCGTTCTCTAATTAGAGTGACATGTGTTCCGGTGCGTAACATGTATAGCCATAGTAGTTATTAACAATTAATGTATGCAAATATTCACCACATGTGCACGTATGTCAATATTCATCAATTAAGCAATAACAATGTAAGCATGTAATCATCCTAGTCTTCCCCAGACTATCCTCTCAGCCTCTCAGACTGAACTTCCTAGCCTCTCAGACTAAATTCTCCCAATCTCTCAGATTGAATTCTCAGTCTCTCAAACTAAAATCTCCTAGTCCCACTAGACTACTCCCTCAGCCTCTCAGACTGAGCCTCCTAGTCCCACTAGACTACTCCCTCAGCCTCTCAGACTAAGCCTCCTAGTCCCACTAGACTACTCCCTCAGCCTCTCAGACTGAGCCTCCTAGTCCCACTAGACTACTCCTTCAGCCTCTCAGACTAAATTTTTTTCCCCAGTCTCCCCGACTGGACTATAAATTTTGAAAAGTGTATTTGTGCCTTTTTGTTTGTAAAATGGTCTTGTGCCCTGGATCTGGACGTATGGTGTATGCAGTGTAAAAGTGTTTGAAAACGTTTTCGTGAGAGCCCTGTTGATCATAGTCTAGACTCGAGAAAGAATCCTAGTTCGCTATGATCGAGGCTCTGATACCAAGTTGTCACACCCTGGCTTTGCGGAAGCGTGGGTTTATTTGGTGTGACTTCTTAATACCATAGCAACAATCATAATCATACTATATGATAAAAACATGAGATATTCATCCATTAATAAAGTTTAGAAAAATCTCATTTTCAACAATCACAAAATAAGTTACAAACCTTAACTTTGATTTAATTGAGTTATAAAGACTTAGCAAAAGACTTTAAACAATACTAGGTTTAGAGATATGTAACCCGTCCAGGAAGAGGTAACACCTTCTAAACCCTGGATGACTTCTTTATTCAAACGCAGCTTGAAAATACGTGCAAACCGTGCCAGATCCGTTAGTTTCCTGAAATACATGTAGTTTGAAAAGTCAACATAAAGTTGAGCGAGTTCATGTGTAAGTGAGTATGTATAAACCTTTGTAATAGGTTTGTATGTATGAAAATCCCTGGTATGTAGCAAATAAGGAAAAAGAAATCAATTAATGTGTAGCTAATACATTAATAAGTGACATGGCCTAGGAAGCACTCAAACCTGTAACGCGGATTTCATACCGGTCCTTCCGGCGGAACGACATAGTCACCACATGCAGCCACACGCTGGCCCATGTGTAACGCCCCAAAAATCTGAATGTTAATATTTGTAGTATGTTCTTATGTGACACGTCATGAAATAAATAACTAGGCTATTTAACCTAGTTAAGGGTATGGTCAAAAGTATTAAATGATAAAGGTAGTGTCAGTTATGTTTAAAAGGCAAACCCGAGGGGCTAGAGTGGAATAGATGAAAGTTGATTACTAATTAAAAGGTCTATACACACACAAACACACACATACGTGCATGTTCTTGAATCTTCAGGAGCTCTCAAGAGCTCCAAACCCTAGTTCCACTAAATCACCAAATTAAAGGGTGAATCGAAGCTCAAATTCAAGAAGGAACATGGATTAATGATCACCCTCATGAGGGGATCATAAGGTATGTCTTAAATCTAAGATTTGTGATCATGTGTGAAGTGGGTTATGTTCAAAATCGTGAGTTAATATGAAATTAATCATGTATAAGGGTTAGAATCATCATATAGAACATAGGTTATGTATGGTTTGTGTTAATTTGATGTTTAGAGGTGAAACCCACTTGTTTAGGTAAGGATGATGACTTGAATGATCATCCATGTTCAACTCTTATTGATTGTTGATGAATTATGATGAATTCTTGTGAGATGAATGGAATGAAATACGGTGTGATATGTTTGATGCTTATGTGTGAATGGTACATGTTGATTAAGAGTAGGATTTAATGAGTTATGTATGAGTTTAGAAGATTTATGCATGGATTAGTTGTACGTTATGCTTAAAAAGGTGGTACGCACACCAAGAGTATGATAAGACGTATATAATGTCGTCCGTATAGTCTATTATGATGTTACTAGTATATGATGATAAGTGGAAAGCTAAATAGATGAACTGTTGACTTTCAGAAAGTCAACTATGCATATGAAGTACGATTTGGCTAGTTGTCGTAAAGGTAGGATTATAGGAAGTGGTATGGTACCTGTTATGTCGATACGTATTAAATGGAACGACATGATGAATTACATGCGTTTAACAGGATATGAACTTGGTTGTATGTTTTATGTTAGCTAAAATCGACTAATGAAAGTCAAATGTGAAACATGTGATTGATATGGTCGTTAACATGTACAATGATGTAAGCTAACGAGAATGCGATGTTGGTGATATGAAAGTATAGGAATCGTATCAAGGTGGACTCAAGCATGAATGGCTAACGGGTCAAGAGAAGGCAAGGAAGCGGATAGGAACGCGGATGCATAAGGTAAGTGATTTCTGTAATCACTTCTTAGTACGATTAAGTAATAAAGTGTTTTAATTAATTAAACATGACGTTTGAGGTCAAATATGTGTTAAAGTTCTTCGTCGTAAATGAGGGGATTAAAGTTGACCAAAATGCCCTTGATGGGTATTTTGCGGCAAATGATTTTAAAAGTAGCTTAGAAACAAGTTATTCGATTAGTGTAATGTTTTGGACAAGTATGGAAGTGGGGATTATGATTTGGTTAGTCGTAGACCAATTATTGCGTGAATACCCTTAACGGGTCAAAAATAAGCATAGGAACGATAAGGTGTTAAGAGGATGTAAGACATCCAAGAATGTAGTAATTTATGATAGACGACACGGATATTATTATGTTTATAAGGGGTTATGGTAAAATGAACAAGTTAGGTTGATGTATGCCTGAACGGGTAAAAAGGGTAAAAGGGTAATAAGCCGAGGAGTTAAAAGTCGGAGATTTCGTTAAGTCGGATGTTGGATTTTAGTTCCATTAGATGGAGAATTTAATTACGGACGTGTAGGAAAAAGAATCGGGTAAAACGGATAAAAAAATGAGAGAGTTATGCTTGTTTCCGTAAAACCGGATTGTGCTGAAAATATGCAGCAACCAGCTGCAATGTTTCTGTCGTTTTAAGGGGGTCGCGTAGCGCGACGGCCCGTCGCGTCGCGCGACGGGTCATGTTTCTCCAAAAACTGTTTCCGTGCCTCGTTTTGCCTTGGGAACTCGCTTAAACGCGTTTTAAGTCACGTACGACTAGTTTAATTTACGTTTTTATGAACTTAAGTGTATGAAAGCATGTATGTACCTACGTGGGTATGTTTATAAGTATGCGAGCAAGAACGAGCGGTTATATGATGGTATGTATGAGAGTAGGCAGGTATGAGTTTGGTATGATGCACTTAGGGTTGTATGTATGTAAGTATGTATAGTGACACGTGTGTACGTAACGAGGTTGGTATGTGTACATGTAGATACGTATTTAATAAGGTAGATGTGTGCATATGTAAGTATGCATGTAGATTGGTATGCACTTGTGTACGTAGGTATATATGGAGATAATATGCATAAAGTTTAGGTATGTTTGCAAGTCTTTCGGTATGATTAAGTGTTTACGTTGCTTATTCGTGTACCTGGAGACATAAGTGAAATGCAGGAATGACAAAGAAGTCTCATCACGGATGGTACGACAGGATGGAAAAGCTGGGATGTACAGAATTAACGAAGCGAGATGTAAACGTGAAAATCCTGTAGGTTTATAATGTGTACTAATGTTGTGAATTTTATGTGGTGAACGCAGGTATTACCAGTCATGAGGATAACCAAGGATTGAAGATCGAGTCACTAGAGAGATTGTACGGGAACGTTGATGTATATAATGTAGTAAACATAAGCGATGTTTTCAAATAGTAAATAAGAGAATGACGGATTTATGAGTAAGAGTTATGTTAGAGTTAAATTTTAAATAAGTTGAGGTATTTATAATGAAAGAAATTTTATGGTTCGTGTTTCCGCTGCGACTTTTGTCATGTACAAATTAGGGTGTAACACCATGTGTGGGGCTCGCAACACCCGATAGATCATGCCTCTCGGTCCTTATACAAGGATTAATGGTCTTACGATAATAGCCTATCCATTCACGTGATCTAGCAGTAAGTTCCTTAGCTAATCATACCGTGTATAAAATGTTTGTAGTAAATGTAACATGTATTTCACCCCCGAAGTGTAAAAACTGAAAACAGTTAAGAGAAAAGGGGGTGGGGGGGACATGAACTCACAGTATTGCGTCTTCGTATTCGTAACCCAAATCTCCGCGGCAAACACGACTACCTACAATGATCTAATGTCTATTAGACGAACGGGTAGTGCCTTTTCTAAGTATGAATGTTTTTGAGTTACGATTCGGGTATTATTCCAAGTAATAATAATTGTATTTAGTTTTGGAATAATTGTTTATGCAGTGATTCTGTATTAATACTTCTCAAGTATTCGTATTCGTATTTCCTTCCCAAGGATGGGGGTTTTTAATACGTGTATGCTTTATAATTCCGAAAATACATTTTAAGTCCCACTTAGAAAATATACTTAGCTCATTTGTCCAAAATAACTTATTTCAAAAATATATGTATTTTTCCCAAAAATAATATATTTTTACTTCCTTGATTTCCAAAATAATACTTTATCAAAATACACATTTAAGAGTATTTTCCGAAAATACGCAGGTTACATTTTAGAGTTCGCGTTGTATAAACAATACCGATGTAACTTAAATATTTATTTGTGAGGGCGTTGGTATTATTTTGGAGTCGTATGATGTATCAAGTAATATTATTTTTAGGGTAATATCTAGTTCACAAAATAATCACGTAAGCACACAAGCGTTTTATTATGAAATATATATTCTCAATATATATTTAACAAGTTTCCTTTACAAAAATCCACCTCCGACACTTGGTTATTTTGTAATAAAAATCATGGCGAAATTTATATTTTTAAAACAAATTAAAAATATATTTATAAACACTTGTCACAAAAATATTTCTAAGTGTTATTTTTCTGGAAAAATTTCGCCAGAGTTTCCTCTGTAACTGGAGGTGGCCACGCTTACTAGCGTATCATTTTCTTTTCATATAACACGTTAGATCGCTTTCAAATAACCAATCCGACATTTAGGCATGCAAAATACCACTTATATCGGTTCACTTTTAATACACAAAACTGGGTTGTTTTCGGGTATTTTAATAAAATAGTTATCTTATTCCAAAAATTCCGAAATTTTTATAGAATGTCTTATACGAACCAAAAATTATTGTGTAAAAATATCCGGGTCCAGATCATCACCAATATTTTATAGAAAATCATTTTCCGGACCGAAATCAGATTTATCTTTTTCTGACCACAGTCCGCGGAATAATTTATTTAAAATTCATCGAGAGTCCGATTTACGAAAATCCAGTGAGAGAGTTACAAATACGTCGGTGTTCATCTACAGTACAAATTTCACGACCTAATCTTACACCGATTTTAAGTTGTGATGAAAAATACAACATATATTTTCAGCAGAAAAATGCAGCTTTAGCTGCTGTTAGGAAACGACACTTTAAAAATAGTAAACGGGGTCCAAAAATTATGATTCCAGTGCCAATAGAACCGTATTTCATAATGACACGTTGTAGACTCAAGAAATCAGTTTTTCGTTAAGTTATGACCTGCTTACAGCCTGTTAAAGTCGGCTGGAAACGCAAATCAGCAAGCTGTTTAAAAGTTAGAAGTTACTAAAACGCACCCATACGTTCGCCATCCTTTCTAATACGATTAAAATCAGATCATGAGTCTGTTACAAGAGATTATGGTTTGTTTATTTCAGATTTATCATGATTTCAACATCATTTAACCATACATCTTCTCTAGTTAGTTTAAACTTCAAGACTTTGATGATGTTCTTTAGAGTTCTTAATATTTCATCGTTCTTTCGACTATTAACCACCAAAAATATGAACAAGATGAATATTTAGAACACTTACTACTAGCACAAGGCTAGGGAAGTTTCAAAGCGTAAAAGTGGTGGATAAAAGAAAACGAGAGCGGTCCTTGAGCTTTCGAGTGCACCAAGCTTGATTGTATGATCTCTTGCACCCTTGTATGTATGGAAAATGGCTAGAATGGAACTTGATGGTGGGTGTATGGTGGGTGGTGGTGGCTGCCGAATGGTAAGGAAGGAAGAGGGAAGATGAGTGAAGTCTTGATGTTGTAAATGAAATGATTATGATCCTTTAGTCTTACTTATAACCCACTAATCACATTAACCATTGTATAAAGTGTCCTTTTATCCAACAACAATATCAAATATGATAATAAAATATCATGGGAGTGTCCCCACTCCACACAACCGGTTCTAAAATGAAAGGGGGGTATGGTTGGTTTTCAATTGGATAGTTAGGAGCTAGTTAAGTTTGGTTAGGATTTTAACTAGGTTGTTAGTGTGTGATATAATATAAAAGGTGTTAGGGTGTTCGGGGACCCTAACTGGCTCAGAAAAGGATGGACAATGTTATTGACAATATTTTTATGTTCCGAGTAAAGTCCGGTTATTCGGTTGGATATTAATCCGTTAAAGTGCTAAATAAGCATTTAAGTGTCTTTAATATTATTTTTAGTGACACAATAAATTCCCAACACTTTGGAAAGTGTCTAGTATTATTTTCCCATGTTTTTGCACTTTACTAGCATATTTAAATGCTGAATTTTATTTAAAAGTGCAGAATTTTGCAGTTAAAGTATGTTTTAGGCACTTCCCGGCACTATAACTATCACTTAGTGACGTAGTTCTACAATCCTCACCTCCCTACACTCCCTACTAGTGTAGTAACCTATTCCCGACTCATACTGGCCTTAGAGACAGTGCCTGTCTGATGCTGGCTATGTCAGCATGTTTACTGGGTTATCCGTATAGTGTGCTCACTGTGCTTTTGTGCATCAAGGTTGTCACTGATGTTTGTGTGTAAGTAATAGAGTGACAGTATAAGGTGTGATGCATGAGTATGTATGTATCAGAAATAGTAAGTAGTTTGACCACAGTTGTAAGCAAGTACAGTAATTAAGCATTAATTAAATATTAATTAATTCATACGGATACCTGGTTTGGTGAGGGTTGTCACAATAACGGTCAACATTTAGGTATTTAAGAGAAACATGCATGAACTAGGATTTCTATGGAACCAAGTTGTATAACCTCGGAGGGTTATACTAACCTATAATATGGTCCTAATGGAATCCTAAGGCATATCTAAACTAAGCTAAATCGGGTCAGAGCTGAAAGTCAAAGCAAAAGTCAACTTTTGCGACTTTCGGTTCCAAACCGAGCCTATACTTAGAATTGTCGGGTTGAATCATGCTTAGGCATGTTCAACTAATATTTACCAAGTTATTAAAGTGAGAAAACTGATTTTATGGTTTCTTATATTAATAGTTATGAATTTATCTAAAACTAACACGTTTGATTTTCATTTGACCCGACAATTTAACTAAGTAAACGTGGTAATTAGGAGGTGCCCTTTCGAGGGTTTAATACCTAGCTAATTACGATCACGTAGCCATGTTCGTTGTGAACAATGGCTCAACCGTTTAAAAGTCAAAGCGTTTATCGAAAACGCTTGACTTTTCGGCTATAACCACTAAACAATTAAACTAAGCACGAAAGGAACACTTACAAAGGGTCCAAAGGACAGAAGGAGGTTCTCAAGAAGCTCAAGATCCTCCAAGAATTCAGAGAGCAAGATCAGAAATGATATGAGGTGCAAATGAGAGCCAAGATCAAGGGGTATTTATAGGATTTTGAGGACCGTTAAGATCGTTCCTTGATAAACGAGCCTTGATCTGGACCGTACACTTCATACCCACTGTTTTGGCAATCTATGGGCGCCCAAAACAACCCATAGGATGAAGAAAAACCACTAGCAACACCTGGAAACAGCTGGAACAGGCTGTAACTGACTTTTGCAGCTCTGATGAAGTCACACAGCCCGCGTAAGAGTTCAAGAGGGCTTACGCGGCCCGCCTATCTTTCCCAGATCAGCAAACAACTTTCAGAAACGGCAGATTTGGTCCCTGTGTGCATATAAGGCCCTTTTTGACACATCTAAGGCCCGTTAACCTCATTTCAAGGCTCTATATGATGCCTAAACATAGGGGACATGAAATATTCTCAAAAACATGTTGGATGTCGGTTCGTTTGGCCGTACGGTCACGTTGTTCGTCTAATTACGACGAAATACGAACGGACGCGAAAAATGATCCAAACTACGCGACGAATGGAATTTTATCAAACCAAACACTAAAATAAAATATTTTAGTGCTTACATAGATTTTTGGGTGTCCGGGTATATTCAGAATGTGAGATATGCGCGAAAATGTAAACTTGTGCACTTTTTGACACTTTTAGTCCCTGCATGACTTAAAAGTTTATTTTTGCGCACCAAACACCTCCAAGCCTATATCTAAGCTATATAAAGAATAAATAGGGTATGTTTAACTCATGGTTATATTCCAGAAGGTCCGTTACCATACGAATCGGCATACTTTAGCAGTTTGACGCAATTAGTCCTTTAATTGCGCGGAGTAGCACGAAATGTCGTTTAATGATATCCAAGCCTTCCATGGACCATAATGGGCATTCCCAAGCATGAGTTTAATTATTTCTATGCTTTGATCGCTTAGATGGTCACCAAAAGGCGTAGATTCAAAAGTTGACGCTTTAGGTCCCTCTTACTTGCAAAGTTGCGCGTAACCTTACTTATAGGCATAAAAACCTTAGACGGCCAATAATTGGCATTCCCGAGAGTATAATCAAATATCATGAAGCTCCCGAGTTGTTAAAAGGTCACTTAGAGGTAAGAATTAACATGTTGACGCTTTTAACCCTTCATTGCGCAAACTTTCAATTAATTACACAAACGGCTACACTCGATCGACAAGTGGCTCATTTGTGAATATAATCATCGTGAGAGGTTATTTAGAAACTTATTTTTAGGTATGCTAACACTTCCAGTCCTTTCATAATCAAAGTTTTCGATTTTTTGAAAAATTAGTCCCTTAAATTCAACATTTGACTTCATTAGGGTTTATTACACGTGTCAATACATCATTGGACGTGATTTTACGAGGTGTTACAGTTTTCAGAGGAATAAACATACCAAATGACGGCCCGTGTATAACACATCTATGCTATGCAAACGATGTGTTATTCATGGGAGAATGGTCCGAGACTAATATCCTGAATCTTAACCGTATTTTGAGGTGTTTTTCATTATGTACAGGTCTTAAAGTAAACCTAAACAAGTCAAGCTTATACGGAGTTGGAGTAGAAGATGCGGAAATCAAAAGAATGGCTGGAAATCTGAAATGTAAGATAGGATCAATGCTGTTCACTTTCCTCGGGCTAACGATTGGAGCAAACATGAAAAGAGAGAAATACTGGAAGATGATTATGGATAAATTTAACAAAAGCTATCGGGATGGAAAGCTAAATGTTTATCGTTTGCGGGCAGAATGGTGTTAGCAAAAGCGGCGATGGGTGCCCTTCCTAATTACTTCTTTTCTATGTATTTAGCCTCAAAGAAGGTTATAAAAGCTTTAGATACAATTCGAAGAGACTTTATATGGGGAAGGAAAGTTGGAAAATATAAAATATGATGGATAGCTTGGGGAAAGATGACAAGACCGAAACAACAAGGCAGATTTGGACTGGGAGATTTAAGAAGTGCAAATCTCGCTCTTATGCTAAAATGGTGGTGGAAATATAAAACGAAACCGGAGGAATTATGGGCAAAAGTGATAAAATCAATACACGATAGTAAAAGATGTTATAAAATTATTTCGATTAACAATAATTATACAGGTATGTGGAAAGATATTGTGGCTGCAGGTAAAGAGCTTGGAGGCATAGGAATTTCGATATCAGAAGAGATCGTAGCAGAAGTGGGATCAGGGAGTACAGTGAAGTTCTGGCTGGATAATTGGTGTGGAGGCAAGATATTTAAAGAAAACTACCCAGCGCTTTTCAAGATTGCTACGAACAGACATGCGAAAGTGGCAGATTGTGTTATCAAGTTAGAGAACGAAAACAAGTGGAGATTAGGATGGGCAAGACCACCAAATACCGAAGAGGAATGGGCTCCATGGACCAGAATGCTGCAACAACTAAACAACGTTAAACTCAAACCTGGAGAGGGTCGATGGAAATGGAAAATGGACGATAAAGGTGAGTTCTCGCTTGCTGCTGTCAGGAAACAAATAATGAAACAAGATAGAGTTGGAACAGAGAAGCAATGGAAGCATTGGAACAAGTGGTTACCACCGAGAGTTAATTACTTTACGTGGAGAGCAACAATCGGAAGATTACCAGTCAAAGATGAATTAATTAGGAGAAGGATACCGGTTAACAGCCAACTATGTTCAAGATGCGAGATACAACATGAATCGGTAGACCACCGTATTTGCGGTTGCGCATCATCAAATGCAGTTTGGAAAAATATATTCGTCTGGTTAAAGCTACCAACGGCAACTGAATTCCTAGGCTGCAGAGAGGCTCTAGAATACGTCAATGGTTTAACAGGATCGAACGAATGGAAGAAAATCATTAGCGTAGTGTTTCAGACGACTATGTGGAATATTTGGAAGGCTCGGAACGAAAAAGAGTTTGAAGGCAACTTACGAACCATCAATGATATAGTAGAAACGATAATGGCGGACAGCTTCATTTGGCTAAAAAGTAGATCAAAATTCCAGGATATTGTATGGGAGCGATGGGCGGATTTCAATATTCGAGATATAGTGAGATAGTGTAATAGCGGTGGGCGTTGTACGTTTTTTACTTTGCTTGTTTTTTCTGTTTTGTACTTTGGGTTTTTACAGCATATGTTGGCCTTGTTCTATTAATCATAGAATCTTACCGTTCAAAAAAAAAATAATGTATCACTAAGAATATATTTTCTTGAGTAGAATGAGCTAGGAGATGTTATGCATTATGAGCATCTTAAAACCCGTTAATCTCATTTGGCCCATTTTATTTTAAACATTCATTTTAAAATTAAAGATAAAACAGACCCTCCATCAACTAGTTCATAAGCAAATGGTTGACAATAATATTGCCACCTCATAACAAGTTTGTATTTTACAAGCAAGAAGTGGGGCTTAGTTTCGCAACGAGGCTAGAGCACTGGGATTTTAACCAACAGTTTTTTTCTCCGAAAGTGGCCAGACTAGACTTCCTTGGATGCATAACTGATGTCGAATGGTTCTTGTGTAGATTTCTATATTGGAAGATAAACAAATAATAAAAATAGAAAAGATCATTTAATAAAACTAAAGAAAGTATAAGCAGCCACTTAGATATGTGCCCCTTCAATGACCCAACCATCTCCCATAAAAGTATTGAAAGACAATGTAGCCCATAACGAACCTACACATGAATAAGTTAGGTTGAAATTTCGGCCTATGCATGTCTTACTAATACCGGGTCGAATGATATAAGCTCAAGTGTTTAACTAAAAAACCATGGTCAAATGGGTTGAACAAATGGGAAGCCACACGAAGAAGCGTACTCAAATTAATAAAATCCTCTAAATTGCTTTAATTAACTAAAAATTTAGATTATTTGTGTAATAATAATTTTTGTTAAGCAATATTTTGCACATACGTTAATAATTTTAAAACTCGATGTAAAACCCGAGAGGATCTTTCAATGATATCAACAATAACTTGTGTAAGTGCGGAAATCAAACACAAGCGGATTCAAGAAAACTATAAAGTAATAGAAACAAGAATTATCAAATCAAAACACTAATCTTGCATTCACCTTTGTCACTATGACTGATACAAGACAAGCACAAGGATCTCGAGTGGCCTATGATCTTCAACAAACCGATCAACCCTCTAAACATAATGAGGGTTTGCTTAAATACTAACTAAGATGGATCGAGACCATCCCTAAGCCCACTCGAGATCCCCTAAGACCCATTACATACATGCGACCCAAAATAACTAGTTAAACATTACAAGACCAACCCTAAACTTTTGTATTTCTCTATGCATAAACCTCAAGGTTCCAACAATCTCCCCCTAGGTTTATGCATGGAGATTCTTGAGACTTCAACTATCACGATCACCACCCAAACGATCTTTGAGCCCACCAAAGCCTTTTGTGCGAATATGAATGGCTGAAGCAACAGCACCTGTCCATTCTTTTGCAATTTCTTCATATTTTTTAGTAGCTCAAACGAGGCAAAATAGCCTCTACAGTACCACTTGGAAGATCAATCGGATCAGATTCATTATCACCAAACTGTAGAACTTTTCTTATCATTCGCTCAGTAATAACAATCTTCTTCTTCTGAATCTCAGCTTCTATCATCCCCTTTCCATCAGCTCCTTGTGCTTCAAATCTTGCTGTCTTCCAAAAGTCTTGAACAAGACTTTCATAGACAACTGGATTATCTCTCAGTGCATGAATAAGTCGCCAGCTATTCAACCCTTTAATCAGCGATGTATATAATTTCTTGTGCTTCTCTGGAGGAGCAGCTAAGTATCCAGCTTGATTATGCGTAGAAATAAACTTTAAATCCATATCCTTTTGATCTGTTACGATTTGGATCAAAATCCAAAAACACTTTCAAAATTCCTTGAAGACCAAAACATATCCAATTTTAGGGTTCATGAGCATCTTCAAATATTCATATGATGTTCAAACAATCTTCATCAAATCTTCAAGAGAACCTGCAAAAATTCAACTTAATCATCATTAAATCCATCAAACTACCTTCAACAGATTCAAAACAGCAAAGTCGAGACCGGAGTAATGTCGGAAAGCGGAGGAAATTACCGGAGAGTGAGAGAGAGTTTTTGAGTACAGTGATTGATTGTGAGTGCACAATGAGGTCTCGAGTCGAGATCCCTTTAAATATCTCAAATCTGTGGGACGGACATTGAACAGTTTGGGCCGAGACCACAGTCTCGATTCGAGACCACAATTCAGTTTTGAATATTGGATTTATAAACATATTTCCAATTATTTTAATAATCCAATTAAAAATCAACCTTTTCTTATACAACCCTTCAACTTCCTGAGCACGTTTTTATGAAACAAAAACCTACAAACATAAAAATAAATAATATCGAAATATTATTTACAAAAAAATAAAATAAGGAAATATCATAATTGCTCAGGGATCAAATCAAAGGTTTCGGGCTTAACCACACTTATCAACACTGATCTACTACTGAATGATCTAGACGATAGCCAGTATATTTGTCCTCCTAAACTCATCTCCCTAGACCTTTTCCATATAACTGCCTGTAACAAATTTTATCATGTTTTGATTTCTTAACAATGAACACCCAAACAAATACTAATCAAATCCAGGATTTATATACAGCACACTCTATCAGGCAAGTAGCTTCCCTACCACATATTTCACAAGTCCAATCCAGATCTCTGAAATCTTAACTAGGAATAGATTGAGAAGAGAACATAATAGATCTTAAGCAGAGATGGTATAATATACAGATCAAATGAGTTTTTCTCAGTTTGATATAGGTTTCTTGGGTTTCTTTTGGGAACTTGAGGGCCTCTTTCGGGTGTTTAATTGATCTACAGCGCGACAACGTACAGTTAGGTCAGCATGTATCTGGATGCAGCAGAAGCTGACGTTGCCTAGCACCTCTAGGTCAGCATATATCTGGATGCAGCAGAGGAGATACACGACTTTTTCAGAAAAGATTTCAGAGTCAGACCAAAATTGTGTGTATCGGGACAACATACAGACATTCAAATAGACATGAGCTAATTCAAAGTGATTTTCTTTCCTGAGGTCATGTACGAATTTAGTTCTAAACAGAAACAGCTAACGTTTCCAGTCTTTAAGGATAGAGCCTACCAACACATCATACTAGAGTCAAACTATTTCGAAACTGGTCTTACATGAGACAGCCCTCGACCATAATGTGAAAACTCATTTCATTTCCCAGTCATGCAATGTTTCTTTTTGGATTTTTTTTTTTTAATTTTCAAAGTTTTTTTTTTAAATTTCTCCCCCTAAATTTGTGCATAAATAAAAACTACCTATGAATAGAAAACTTTATGAACAAATTTACAAAAAAAACATGCTCAGTCGGTATACCGGGTCATTTTCAGAAAATCCACAAGCACTTTGAATTTTGAGCTGCTGATAGGTTTTGTAAACAAATCGACAGCATTTGCATCTGTGTCGATTTGCTCCAGTTTAATAAGACCTTTGTCGAAGCAGTCTCTAATAAAATGAACTTTTATGTCAATGTGCTTGGTTTTAGAGTGAAAGACAGGATTTTTAACAATTTGTATTGCAGCAGCATTATCGCAGTAAATAGTAGTGTTGAGATAAGTCAAACCGTAGTCCTGCAATTGATGTTGCATCCACACCACTTGAGAGCAAGATGCAGAGGCGGCAACGTTCTCAGCTTCAGCTGTGGAAATCGCCACCGTTTGTTGTTTCTTGCATTGCCAAGAAATGAGCCTGTCACCCAGAAATTGGCATCCAGCTGATGTAGATTTCCTGTCACTATCAGTGCCTCCAAAGTTGCTATCAGAAAACGCAAACAGATCAAAATTGGAATCCCTCGGATACCACAGACCAAACCGAGGTCGACCTTTAAGGTACCGAAAGATTCGTTTAACAGCAGTAAGATGAGAAGTTTTAGGATAAGCCTGATATCTCGCGTAGTTGCAGACAGCAAACATGATGTCTGGACGGCTTGCTGTCAGATACATCAACGACCCGATCATAGACCTATAAAGACGTTGATCAACAGGGGATCCTTCTTCATCTTCAGTCAATAACGGTCTCTCTGCCATTGGTGTTTCAGCCGATTTTGCATCTACAAGCTTAAATTTTGCTAGCACATCATCCACATACTTCCCTTGATGAATGAGAATGCCTTGAGAATTTTGTTTGACTTGTAAACCCAAAAACAATGTCATTTCTCCGAGAGCACTCATCTCAAACTTCCTTTTCATAACTCTCTCAAACTCCTTGCAAAGCTCCTCACTTGTAGATCCGAAGATAATATCATCGACATAAATTTGAACCAAGATCTGATCCTTGCCCACTTTCTTGATAAACAGAGTCTGGTCTATCGTGCCACGTGTTTACCCATGAGCCAGAAGATGCTCAGTTAGAGTAGCATACCAAGCTCGTGGTGCTTGGTGCAATCCATACAATGCCTTGTCGAGCTTGTAGGCATATTCTGGATGATCTGGATGAACAAAACCCGGTGGCTGTTCAACAAAGATTTCTTCCTTCACATCTCCATATAGAAACGCTGTCTTGACGTCCATCTGATACACAGTGAACCCTATATATGACGCGTATGCTAAAAAGATCCGGATGGATTCAAGTCGGGCAACCGGAGCATATACTTCATCATAATCCAGACCCTCTATTTGTCTAAAACCCTGGACCACCAATCGTGCTTTATTTCGAACAATAACCCCTGCAGAGTCTTGCTTGTTTCTGAACACCCATCTAGTTCCAAGTTTGCGCTTTCCCTTTGGCAACTCGACAAGTTTCCATACTCCAAGCTTCTCAAACTAGTTCAGCTCTTCATGCATAGCATCTACCCAGCCTGGTTCCTGCAAAGCTATATCAACAGTTTTAGGTTCTATTTGTGAGATATAGCAAGAGTATAAACATGTATTGATGGTCCCTGATTGACTCCTGGTTAAAACTCATGCATCTACAGGACCAATCACATTCTCTATAGGGTGATTTCGTTGAACACTTGTAGGAATTGCCATGTCAGGTATGGTCTCGTCTTCAGTAGAAGCATTTTGATTATCATCAATGGTGTCGCTAGTCTCCCCCTCATTAGATGCTACAGTATGGTGAACTAAAGGAGTTGTAACTATGCAGTCTTCAGGAATGGATTCAGGAAATAGTGCAGATCCTGAACCATTAGAAGTAGCACCGCTTGATGAAACACCTTCAGGGGATTGATGGGACGTTTGTCGAGGCGTAGGGTGCTGAGTAAAAATCATTCCCGGTGGGTCAATGGTATGATTTCTTGAACTACCTTCAGCCTGTTCATCTTCTTCAGTATCACCAAAGGACAGTGGTTGTTTGGGAGTAGACACACCTGCATCTGTATGGACAATTGACAAAATGTTAAATAATTTAAATAATTCAGCATAATCATACAACCAATCTGGTCCAACTCTAGTGTCCGTAGCATTTTCCTCGAGCCATTCAATGTTACACGACTCAACGACCTTTTTAGTTACTTTGTTGTATACTCTATAGGCTGAACCTTTAGTGTATCCAACAAAGAAACACTCGTCCCCTTTGACTTCAAACTTTCCATTAGCGTCCATAAGTAATAATACACATGGACAACCAAAGATGAGAAAGTGTGAAACCGAAGGTTTACGTCCTTCCAGAATCTCATAAGGAGTTTTCATATGTCGTTTGTTTACTATAGCATGATTCTGGATGTAACAAGCCGTGCTAACAGCTTCAGCCCAGAAGAAACTTGGAAGCTTCGAATCAGCCAGCATCGTACGCGCAGCCTCTATAAGAGTACGATTTCGTCTTTCGGCCACTCCATTTTGTTGTGGAGTTCGTGGTGCACTGTACTGTTGATCAATTCCCTTTTCAGCACAGAATGTATCCATGGTGACATTTTTTAATTCCGTCCCATTGTCTGATCGAATAGCCTTCACTTTCGTACTGGCTTGATCTTCCACCAGAGTAATGAATTGTTTGATCAAACCTGCAGCCTCATTCTTGTGACTTAGAAAGTACACCCAGGTGTAGTGTGAGTAGTCATCGACTATCACGAGACAATAAGCCTTCTTGCCAATACTTAACACATTCACCGGACCAAAGAGATCCATGTGAAGTAATTCAAGCACAGCTTTGGTTGAGGGTGTAGGATTGGATTTATGAGGCTTTCGATGTGTTTTTCCCTTTGCACAAGCAACACACTTTTCTACCAACATAAAGTCTTTGATTGGTAGATTACAGACCAGTTGACCTTTGGCAAGTCGATTCAAGTTCTTCATATTCACATGCCCAAGGCGACGATGCCACAATAAACCATCATGTTCTGAAATCTTCGAAAATAGACAAGTAACTTCTTCACACGGCTTCTTGTTCATATCAATGACATAAGCATTTCCCCGTCTCTCGACTGTCATCAAAAACCAATCTTCAGGAATGACAATCCCTTGCTTCAATACGTAGCATCCTTTCTTTGTAAAATGAACTGAATTTCCTCGATCACAAATTTGTGAAATGCTCAACAGATTGTGTTTCAGTTCTGGGACATAATTCACATTTTCGAAGCTTAAAACGCCGTTTTTCACTGTTCCTTTCAACGTGATTCTTCCTGATTCTCCTCCCGCAAAAGAGACATATCCACCGTCAAATTCTTTTACATTGACCAGTTGAGACAAGTCTCCTGTCATATGCCTGGAACAGCCACTATCCATGTACCAGAGGCCCACGGTAGTCCTCCACAGCTGTTCCTGCACGATTAGCGGGATCAGTTAGATTTAGGAACCCAGCCCATAGCGGATCTGGGTTTTCCTTGTGCATCAATGTAAGTCACTCTCTGCCAAACTAAATTTTCTTTATTTAAAAATTTCGAAGGATTTTTAATGGCAGAATTTTGATGAGATGTATGAGACAAATTGGATTGCATAGCCTTAGCTTTAGGTTTCCAATGTTTATTTGACCATTGAGAATTGTAGTTACCAAAAGCTTTATATTGATTTCTTCGAAAATCATTTTGTCGATTTTGATTTATACGTTTGGCTGCATTCCAATCTTGATCAAAAGGCTTAGCCTTACGATAGTTATTCATCATTGTCTTAGACTTTTCAGTCGTCACTGACTCTGAACAACGATATCGGTTTGGCATAACTTTCTGATTTTGTGCATACTTGTTTTTAGACTGCCCACTTGGGCGGTGAACACAGTTTCTGGTAATGTGTCCAGCAACTCCACAATTGAAACATGTTTGTCGTTTCAATGTGTGGAAGTTTTGATGCTTCATAGCAGATGTGGATCTATTGGGTTTAGAAGATTGAGCTTGCTTGATTTTGCTTGCTTGTTTAACTTGTGCCTTTTCTGAGCATTTAGGTACCTGCTGATCAGAACTAGCACTAGCACAAGTATGAGATTCAGATGGAGTAGATTTATCCTTGTTTATAATTCTATCAGATTCATTTTGAAAGGATGTTTCAGATTCCGTTTTAATTTTCTCTTCAAAAACTTCTTCTTGTAATTTTTCATTTATATTAATCACCTCTTCTTTTAGAAAATCAGATTCAGTTATAATATCAGAAGATGTTGACACTTTATCAACACATATTTCATCAACACATGTATCATCTGAGTTTGATAATGGTCCCTTTTCAACCTCGGTTTCCAATGGGGTCCCACTAGGTTCAACATTAGAGACGTCCACTAAGACCGATTCAGAAGAAGAATCAGCACACTGGTGATTTTCTTGAGAAGAAGTTTCAGTGGTTTCACTGAATGTGTCTTGAGGGACCTCACCTGTCACACTATCATCAGCTGAAGAGTTAGAAACATTAGAATCACAATTTTCAGCTACTGAAAAACATCCATCATCACACACATTATTCAAAGATTCATCACAAGCATTCACAGTTTTGCCCAAAACATCAGGCCCAAAAGAAGATGAAACATAACTATGAAACGAGTTCAAAAACGATTGACCAAACACACAACCAGAATCAGTTTTATCAAAAGTAGATTTAGAAAAATCAGAATTGAAAAGTTGTTCATTCCCAAACATATCTCCACACCTCACTTCAGGTACTTCATCTGCACATGATGAAGAAACGTTAGGATCAAATGTACCCTTGGACACAAAACAAACTGGTTGAACTACCTGTTTTTCAACAGGTCTGCCATTAAATGATGACTTATTGTTTTTGAGACCATAAGTCATTTTACTTTCATTCATCATCTCCTCCTCAGTCATAGGTAAGTAAGTATAATTGTCATTATAAGGAGGATGAGCCTGATTAAAACCCAATCCTAGCCATTTCTTTTTCTTGTATGCGAGCTGTTGATTACACAAGTTTTTGACTAGTTTGCTGGAAGAATCAAATTTTTTAATATTGAGTTCATTTATTTGATATCTATCTCTGATATCCTCCAGTTCTTTAGTCATAGTGCATAATTTCTCCTGAACATATAAGAGTTGAGTTGTTTTTACACTTACATCATCTTTGAGTTTGATGATGTCTTTTCGCTGGGCTTCAATTTTTTCTTTAAAAAGTTTTTCATTATTAGCTAAAGTGAAATTTTTCCTTTTAATGTCATTATAATCTTCGATTAGCTCAGCGTTGTGTATTCTATAGGCTTCAACTCGTTCTCTACATTCAGGAGTACAGAAAACAGAAAGTACCTCTTCTTTGGTGAGACCTTTGACTGGAGCTGAAAGAATCTGGGTCATGAAAGCAAGGTTTTCAGCTGAAGTCTTCTCCTCAGGTGCAGAAACTTGATCATTTGAGGTCATGAAAGCAATGTTGTTTGAATCAGCTTGATTTTCTGGAGCTGAGATGTTCAGTCGCTTAATTTCCGAATTCCAATCAAAGTTGATATTAGGCTGAACCACCAAGGCTTGAGCTAATCCCAGGGGTTGAGGACTTCCACCAGCAGCAGCATCAGCAGATATACTCGATGTGGTCACAAGGGCTCTCTCTCGATTAGGTGAAATAGGTTGCGCTGGAGTTTGTTCTCTATTGACCTTAGGCTTGGTACAGTTTCTTGCCAAATGTCCTGGTTCATGACAATTGTAGCAACGTAACTCAAATGGCATTTTTGTGGGTCCAGAAAAGGTAAGACCTTGCCATTTGTTTCTCCCGGTTTTTCTCACAAAATTTTTGGCTCTAAATGCTGCCATAGCCATCTGCCAGGTTATATCCATTTCTTCTACATCTTCGGGATGAATTTGATCTAAGTCATCCATAGAGAACTTTGGAGGATCAAATTTACCTGCAGCAAAAGCATTCAAGCAATTTATGACAAAAGCAGCTATATCAAGATTTTCTTTGGACTGTTGCGAGAAGAAAGCAATCATCTCGTTTTTCGCAGTGGGAGTTGACGATGCAGCAGCAGTAGCATTAGCAGTAGGTGCTGGAGTTCCAGAGTAGTAAGCATTTGATGAGGTAGGAGCAACTTTAGCAGAAGCAGAGTTGCTGAACATTTGAAAACCAGTGTGAGACACAAGAGCAGTGTTATTGCTTGATGCAGAGGGTGTAGCAGTGAATCCAGCGGCCAATATGCTATTCTTGTAATTTGTTTCTCTCTGTTTATCGTCTAGCTCGCATGCTTTAATGTGAGAAATCATTTCAGATAAACTACACCTTGCTAGATCCTTGGTTTTCTTGATCATTGCAACGTGATGATCCCAACTTTTAGGTAGAGCATTTAGAAGCTGTCTATTAGTTGAAGCATTAGTCGTGTGCATTTCCTCCATCTGCATTTGAGTAACCAACTTGACGAATCTCTGAATTTGATTGTCAACAGTCTCTCCATATATATGGTTAAAATTGTTGAAGTTTTGGCTCAGCAGATTTCTACGACTCTCTTTCATATCTTCATTACCTTCATAGACATCTATTAATGATTCCCACAATTCCTTTGCAGATTTGCAAATGCGAAAACCAATAGCAATGTCTGGTCCCAAAGCCATGGTCAGGTAAGAAAATGCCATATCATCTTCCTCAACAATTTTAAAGTCTTCTTCAGTATACTGATCATGAGTTTTTTTCACTTTCACACCAGCTTCAGTAGCACTCTCCACCATGATTTCTCTTGGGCCTCTCAAAATACTTCGCCAAATTTTTGCATCTTTGACCTTAACATGTTTTTCAAAATGCCACTTCCACTCAGGGAAGTCATTTCCATCTAACAGCCTGGGAACACGAGTGGTGGTTCCAATGATGGAATCCAGTTCTTGATGCTTAGTCATAGCTGCCAGGTCAACACTTTGGTTACTTGAAGTCATGGTTACTCGATTACTTAATTAATTTACTGATTAATTAATTATTTAAGTCCAAGAGTCCAAAGTTCAAAAGCTGAAAGACGGTGTAAATGTCATTGCGAGTCGAGACTATGAATCGAGACTGAGTTTGCAAGTGTATTTAATCCTGAGTCGAGAGAGGTGTTGCGAGTAAACTGAATCCTGAGTCGAGACCGATGTTGCGAGTCGAGATCAGGAACAATCAAAACTTGAAGCCGGTCGAGACAAATGGTTTCGAGTTAAAGATGACAACTCGAGACCACTGCAGTTGCGAGTCGAGACAAGAACGAGATTTCCACTGCAGTTGCGAGTTGCGAGTCGAGACAAGTCGAGACAAGAATGAGAGTTCTTTATCCATGATATATACAGGTTAGAAACAAACCAACACAAAACTTTTTTAGTTCTATTCAAACCAGTTTTTTAACGTTGTATGGATGTCAGTGGATATTGGGCCCTTTATAGTGGATTTTTTTTTTTTAAATTAGCTTTATCAAAAAAATAAATCAACGGGTGGTTGTTCGATTTATTTTGTTTAAATTAAGTTTAATTGTTTTGTTTATAAAAAATGATTGTTTAAGTTAAATCTTTATATTAATTGATCAATTGTTTGTCGTTTTTATTATTTTTTTATTGATGTAAACATGTAATTACCTAAAAATAATGACTCTTTGAGTCCGTATGTATTCACCCTATTTTGACCGACCCATATCTTGCCCCTACTCAAAATTCATGTATTCGCCATTGATTCGAGCTTAATTTGTATGTCAAGAGAAAAGAAAGGGGACCGTGAGAAAAAACTAACAATTTTTGTTTTGTTTCTATCATGTATTGGTATAGTTTGATTTATAAAAGCCATAAAACATAAATAATATGATGTAGTGGGTGCCACTAAAGTGGGTGTTCTAGGAAAAAAAGTTATAAGAATTTCTAAATAAACACAAATTTCAATCTTTAACAATTTGGCTATTCATGAATTTAGAGATATTAGTATATTACATAGGTTTTGTTTCTCAGTTGATAGATTAATGAAGTTGATGTGAACACGAAAACTTCGAATTTGAACTTGACATGAACCCGAAAATCATATGAAATACATGAACTTGAATAAGACATAAATGTTAACGGGTTGACACGAATATGCCGTTTAACCCCCTTTTTTGACATATTCTACGTAACAATTATAGATATCACACCCAAAAAACTGTAATATTAAATATTCAAAAGTCCTACGGAATGCATTATATGATAGTTTAAACATATAATGCAAAATGTAATTAAAAGTCAAAACAATAATTAAATTAAAATTTTCTAATTAAGAACATAGGAATCTTACAGCCGGAGGTATGAGCAACAAATATACATTTGGTGGTTTGTTTGAACTTTAGTTCTATTAATTTAGAACTCCTTAGTGGATACACAAACAACTCCTTAGTTCTTTAATTTAGAATGATTATAATACAATTTCATGAATCATGAGTTTCATTAATAAATAATTTTAGAGCTCATATAAAAGCTTGACGAATGTATTCAAATTCGTTATTGATGTTCCTTCTTTAATTGCCCTGATGGCTGCTCGGCTCAGCTCCTTAACTTTAACTCGCTCAGGCCTATCAACATTCAAGGACTCATCCAACAACCGGGCCAACTCGAGTGGGTTAGGAACACTCTTCGGTCCACTTTCACAAACTCGCTTCCCAACACCCAACCGATCAACCAGTAGCATAGCATTGGCAAACTGGTCCGCACCCATTGGCCATGTCAACATCGTCACACCTGATGTAACACCTTCCAACGTTGAGTTCCACCCACAATGAGTCACAAACGAACCTACAGCCCGATGCTGTAGTATTGCCAATTGTGGGGCCCAACCTATGACTATGAACCCTCGACCCCCCACCTGTTGTTCAAACCCACTAGGGATGAGGCTCGAGCCGCTTTCGTGCACACACAAAATAAAGTCTACATTACTAAGCTTGAGGGCATCCGTCAACGCCTTCATTTCCTCCTCGCTTAATGTTACTAGGCTCCCAAAGCATATATATACAACTGAATCGTCCCGCTTTTGGTCTAACCACATGAGCAGGTCATCAGGTGGCACTGCACTGGACCCACCACGTGCAGTGCTACTCATCGGGCCATGATCATCAGGGAGTAATGGGCCCACGTCCCAAACCCTGTCATGGCCCGCCTGTCTCTTCAGATAATCAATATAATCCCCTTCCAAACCTTCGAACGTGTTGTACACAATTCCCCAGCTAGTCATATTATCCAAAATACCCTTTCTAAAAGACTCGAAACCCGGCTCGCCCTTGTTATAACTTCGCCACATCGGTGACAGCTGCCACCAAGGAAGTTCGGGCGAGTAGGGGATTTCGGGGAACGAAAGCATGTAGCTTTCGCTTTCGTCTCCGTTGTCACCATGGAGGGCATTAATCTCCAATGCGTCTCGCCATAACATATTAAAAATGGAGTAACCAAGAGCACCCGAAGGCGAAAACACTACATGTCGAACGCCTAGGTGGGAGGCAAGGTCATTAGTCCACCCGAGGAAGAAGTCGGATATGATGGCAACCGGCGGTGAAGGGTGGGATTCGAACCATTTAACAATGGGATCAAATAGTTGTTGGGTGGCTACCACTTTGGCGATAAGTGGATGCGGGAATGGGGTGTGGTCGGGGTCAGGCATGAGGAGTTTGTGGAAAGATGAGGGGTGCGAGGAGACGAGAGGGTCTAGAAGCGGGAGGTTGGCGGCGGAAACAACGATGGTGATGGCAAGGCCGCGGCTGAGGAGGAGGTGGGTGAGGTCGAGTAAGGGAATGAAATGGCCGGAAGAAGCAAAAGGGTAGACTAGTATATGTGTTGAGTGAGACATGTTTGATGTTTTGAAAAATGTTATCGTGTATTGTCAAACATATATAAAAGATTATGCTTGGAAACCAAGGATGATATTTAAATATGAAATGACTTCATGGCTTACGTTGTTTTGGTCAAAGGTTATGATCCTGGGACCCGGTTTGAAACTGAACAGAATCACCGGTTTGTAAGGCTATAGGGTGTGGGGGTCATGGTTGAGACATGATTTGCCACCTAGGAACATGAATGTAAGGCTACACAACCTCTTGCTTGATCCACCATGGTTTGCATGGATTAAACCATGGCAACCATGGTCCTCCTTTTCAATTTTCAACAAATCATTTCCTTTTAGACAAAGATAAATTAAAATAAATAAGATACTAGTGGTTTGGGTCATGACCATACCCTTAGGGTAGTGGTTTTGGATGGTGGATTAGAGGTGGGTTACATGGCACTAACGTGGAGGTCATTGTGGTCATGAGGGTCATGACCACACCCTATAGCCTAACAGGTGTGAGAGCTCTCCTTTTGAGGACGGTTAAATACAAACTAATTTGGGCAAAACCGACTTTTTCTTTAACCAAAACCGAATTGGTTTGGGCCCAAAAGCAGATTTGTGCACATCTAGTAAATACTCCCTCCGTCCCACTAAATGTGTCTTATTTTGAATTTTCAAAGTCTTTATTAATAAACTTTGACTTTAATTATATATTTTTTGTGTTGTATAAAACGTGATGAAAATTAACCAGATAAAACACTTGTAAAACACACTCAAATCATATAACTTTCATCAAGTATTATCTAACACAAACAAAATTAGTTAAGGTCAAAGTTTATAAACAAAGACTTTGAAAATTCAAAGTAAGACACTTTTAGTGGGACGGAGGTAGTAGATCTTAAAGGTAAATTACTACCGATTTTTATCGCGATAAAATGACTTTGTGATCATTTTTAGCGACTGTAAATCAGCTTCAATACATGAGATCCAATGTATGACTGTTTTTTACGATTAATTTGCGACTTGATTGTGGTTTGTGGCCCGATTTTACTCGTATTTAACATAGATTATACTTGGAAGTTGAAGTATACTAAAAATTAAACCGTTTTTGCGACACTTGTCATCATATTAGGCCATGTTTTATAGATAAGTATTATTTTAGTTTAATATTTTCTAATTAATTATATATAATCCTCCTACTAAATATTATATAGTTTAATTTCATATGGATAATTATTATTTAGTTTAATCTCCTTCTCATTTATAATATTATTTATTTAACTAATAGAGTAAATTACGATTTTGGCCCCTATGGTTATATCACTTTTACTCTTTTAGCCCAAAAAGAATTTTTAACATCTGAACCCCAGCGATTTTTTTCTAATCTTTTTTGCCCCTAAAGTTTTTTTTAACCCTTTTGGCCCTTAACATTTAATGGATAGGGTTAGTGTTAGGGGCCAAAAGGGTTAGAAAAAAGACGTTGGGGGCTCAGATGTTAAAAAATTCTTTTTTGGGCTAAAATGGTAAAAGTGATATAACCACAGGGGCCAAAATCGTAATCTACTCTAACTAATATTATTTAGGGTAAATTACATTTTTCGTCCTTTATGTTTGTATCAAATTGCAATGGATAACCTTTAACTTTAATAATTACAGTCATAGTCCTTTATTTGTAAAACCCATTACACCCTAGGTCCTTTAGCACTAACATGGTTAATTTTACATGTTAAATTATATCACGTGCTCCTCATGTGAGGGTATTTATGTCTTTTGCACCATTGTTCATCCTCATCAATGTTCTTCTTCAACACACACACACATGAACATCAAAGAACAAGATCTGTAAAATTTGCAGTCCCTGGAAATCCCACACACAGATGAAGAATAAGAACAAAATAAAAAATCCCTTCTTCCTGTTCTCCATAACAACCAGCCATCACTTCCTCTTCTCAATATCTCTCTTTTTCTCTTCTCCATAACTATAGGCCACCATTTCCGGCCACCTGAAACACCTAAAAACCCACATCCCCCTGAAAACGCACCTGAAAACCATCACCATTTTCGGACATCAGTTCATATATAACCGTAGATCTGAAAAACGTATCTTGATCTGAACATCTTATAGCAATTTTTCAATAAAATTCAGTTCATAGCAAGTTTTCAACAACAATAACTAAAACAAAACACACAAACAGTAATTAAAGTATAACTAAATTACCTCAAAATCCTCATGGAGTTCTATTATTCATCCGTTTTGTCTCCGCCATGGTAAATGAGGTCCTTTTCCACTTCTAATCCTTGCTGCCTTTATTCCTCTTTGCCGGAGCCCTATTATTCTTCCGTTTTGTCTCTGCCATGGTGTACGACGGCGAGCGGTGGTTAATAGATGCAGGGGCATCCTCTCACTCCGTCCAGATCTCGACAAACACCTCACATTCCTCCAAAAATCAGCCGACGTACTCGAAATTGTCAAAGCAGAATCATATCACATGCTGTTGAACGTCGATTCGAGTTGCGTTCTCTCAGATCAGGTCTCAGGTAAGGTTCGCGAACTCGATCTGGCTCAGAGATTTTAGGAGAGACGATTTATCACTGGTGTGTTACTGGAACTTGTTGGTGATTTAGGGTTTGGGAATTAGGAAATGGGGAAGACGATGGGGAATTTGGTAATGGGGAAGATATGTTATGTTATTTTTTTTTTGGTTTTATTTATTTGGAAACTTTTTAAATTAAAGTGTGAAATGACCATAATACCCTTAAAGGAATAAAGTTAACTGAAAATTTTAACTAGGTTAGTATTAAAGGACATAGACTGTAACGTGTTTTGCAAATAAAGGATTGTGACTGTAATTATTGAAGTTAAAGGTTATCCGTTGCAATCTGTTACAAACATAAAGGACGAAAAGTGTAATTTACCCTATTATTTATCATTTATACATTTACGGAGTTTTAAATAATGGGTTAAATTTATTTAGACTTCGTTAACAAATTTTGCTACAACAAAATAATCTATTTATATCAATCTAAATTTTTATCTATACTATACTATATAATAAAACATTAATGTGTGACATATGTCGTTCATTAGGTATTTATTTTATGATTTTCTCGCCCCACTTCCAAACTTATCTTATATTAATTAAATAAATAAATGAATGATGAGCTAATATTAAATTTTATCCTACATTAAATTTCGAATACCATTTTTCTATTTTTCTAATAACCGAAGTAAATTGTTGATTTAAAACATTTTAAATAAAAAAAAATTATTTATCACGAAAACCAAACTTTGTATTAATATATCAAATATTTTTATTTTCACTATACAAAATTACATTTACTAACTTTTTTTATTATTTGGTATATAAAACTACATTTATTTAACTCGTGTAATAAATGAGATTTTTTAAAGATGTATTATTTTATTATTTGGTAAACAATATTACATTTATTCAACCCGTGTAATACATGTGGTTTTAAAGATATAATTTTTTTTATTTGGTATATAAAATTACATTAAATAAACCCGTACAATATGGTTCTTATATATATAATTTTTTATTATTTAATATATAAAATTATATTTATTCAAGCCGTGCAATAAAGGAAGTTTTTAAAGATATAATGTTTTATTATTTAGTATATAAATTTATTTACTCAACCCGTGTAATACACGGGTTATAACCTAGTATATAATAAAAAAATTATACTTGGAAGCCAAGCAAGATCGGCATTCTAATTCTAAATATAATTTATTTATGAATTAGGAAAAAGTAAACTATTGATGAGTAGGCTTGGATATTAAATTATTTTTGTTAAAAGTATTTCTATATGATTTTACTTGATGTTACCACTAATTAAGGACAAAACGTGTAATTGTTTATGAGTCAGCTCATTTAAAATGATATTTCTTGTATTTGCTTGCTACAACTAAAATTAGAAGACGAAGTTATATAATTTACTTTTTTTTAAATCAAATGAGCTTGCCTTTTTCCATGCTACACTGTTCTTACCATAATTTACTTTGTTGGGCCATCCCAGTTTTCGGGTTCGATGTTGTTTAATGAAGTTTACGTTAAAAAAAAAAAAAAAAAAAAGCAACATTGAAGAACCACAACTATAATCATAGTTGTAATCAAAACGATCAAATTAGATGTAACACAATTGTGACCATGGAAATCAATTACTATGATAAAAGAATTTAGTCAAATATGAAATGATCTTCATCACATAAGAAAACTTATTCTCGTAATTTGAGATAAAAGACCTCAAATGTCTAGTGTATTCTTGGAATAGAAGTAATACACATGATGAAAATACATCTTGGATATCCAAGCTAAAGCAAAACCTATGGATTGGATCATTAAAAATTAGCGTAAACCCATGTGATTAAAAGCCATGATCTTCATAGTGACACCAAGACTTGTCCACCTCACAAAGAACGACAGGGTCGTCCCCGAGAGCTCGAGGATCCATGGGGCACTTGTGCGAATAGAAAAAAAGAGCCCATTTATTTTCAAGTAATTACGTGTTATTAATAACAAACAATAAGAATTAACATAAACAAACGATTAAACAACTTAATATAAAAAATAATAACTTAAATAAACATTTTAATAGAAATAAAGAATTAAAGAAATAAAAACAAATCAAATAAAAAAAACTTATTTGGGCTACAAACTCAATATTTTTAGAATATTTTTCTTCTTCTTTATGTTTAGACTTTAGGGCCTTAAGCTTGAACAAATGAAAACAAAAAATACTGTAGAAAATAGTATGTTGCCATGTCTACATCTATAGACCATGTATTGATAAGTAAACACACAAGCATTAGAGCTAGTACAATGTTAATGTTTCATTTGAGACTGTAAATATTTTATATATAAATGTAATGAAGGAAAAAAAATTGGGCCCTCAAGAATTCTAGGCCTTGTTCGGTGGCACACCCTTTAAGACGACCATAGAACGATATCAGAGGCTAGTAGAAAACTTATATATCTATCACATCATATATAAGGCAATACATAGCTTATGAAGTGGTAATCATAAGCCAATTTATGCACAAACCTAGTAATAATAACATGGACGCAATCTGCAAAACGATATCAGGTGCTGTTTGTTTTTTCTGCAGGAAAAGGTCTGCAGTCTGCGGACCACGTCTGCAGTCTGCGGACCACATCTGCAGGCATCTGCAGGAGAAGAGGTGGACCAAAGGTCTGCAGTCTGCAAGGAGAAGAGTGTTTGTTTTACATATAACCCTTCTCTTCTCTTCTCTTCTCACACAGAAACACACACAACACCTCATCTCTCTCTCTCTGCCTTTCATCTACCACCACCACCACCACCACAACCACCGCCACCACCTCATCTACCACCACCACCACAACCGTCGCAACCACCACCACCACCGAACACCCACCCCCGTCGCAACCACCACCACCACCGAACACCCACTGCCACCACCGTCACCGGAAGGATCGAGGGAGGAGAGAGAGATCAAGGGAGGAGATGAACGGGAAGGAGGGTTTCGATTTGGGGGTTTTATTTGCCTTCATCTACCACCGCCGCCACCACCGTCACCACTACACCACAACCACCACCGTCACCTTCTCACGGTTTGTTCTCCGGTGACTCTTATTCCGGTCCTGAGTTTCAGAATCGACGGTTTTCGAAATCGAATCTTCAGGTTAGGTTTTATGTGTTTATTATGTTTAATGATTTGGGGATTTTTTCGTTTGTTAAGATATTTGGGGATTTTTTTTTTTTTTTTTGGTTCAGATGAGGGTGTGGTGTCGGAGTGGAGGTGGTGGCAGAGTGGAGGTGGCGGCAGGTGAGGGTGGGAGGTGGTGGCGGAGTGGAGGTGGTGGCAGAGGATGTGGTGGTGTCTGCTGGAGTGGAGGGAGAAGAGGTTGTGCAGGCCTTAGAAGACATGGGTTCATGTCTGTTTGAAGCAGAGGTCTCGCAGACCTTTTTTTAATGAAAGGTCTGATAGAAAACAAACAAGCTGCAGACCCTTATGTCTGCGCGTGGTCTACGTGGCGCAAACATAGGAGGTTCTGAAGTGCTTCTAGCAAAAAACAAACACCACCTAAGGTACTTGAACTTATGTCCTTGAAGGGTACGGTACCGAATGGACATCTTATTATGTGTAACATACACAGATGTAGACTGACTTAGAAAACAAACCACTCAAAGGTCCACATTTATATGACCAAACCTAGTAACCATGAGAATCAAATGGGCCACTAAGTCACTAACACGTGTTGAAGTTGAATCAAGTGTATTGCAAAAAGAGCAGCGAAGCTCTATAAAATAAAAATAAAAAAGTAGTGACTTTGTTTTGTAATAATAAGGTTGCAATCACAATCTACTGTAATCTAGTTCAACATGTCAAAAAGAACATATTAATGTGGACCAACATTTCATAAAAGTGAAACTTGATGAAGAGATTGGCGTCTTACTATTTGTTTAATATGACAACTAGTTAGCTCATGTATTAACCAAAGCAGTATATGAAAAAAAAATGTTTCACAAATGTATCAACAAGGTAGGTATGTGAGACACCATTACCAACTAATGCGGAGTGTTGATCACCAAAAGTTGTGATTACGTATGTGATCAAGGCAATCAAATCATATGTAACAAAGTTTTGATCAAGGAAATCAATTACTATAATCATGGATTTCAGTTAGATGGGAATGTTGATCAGTTCTGTTTAAACATAATGGAAAACATGAATAACATACATTTGATTGCATCAGTAGAGAATCCAGTCAGAGACGCAGCCACGGAGTTCGACATAGTTGTCAGTTTGATCTGGTTCCTCCTTAGGGTGTAAAGTGATGATGGTGATGAACCGAAAGTAGGGAGGTTTCGGTTATGGAGAGAGAGGGACGAATTGTGATGTTATGTTGTTAGGTTGTGTGTCTAACCTTTTACCTCTCTAATAATCTCCTTATATATACACCCAAGAGGAAACCCAATTAGTTAATAAGGGTAATATGGTCCATCAACAATTACCAACTAATTATTAATAGGTTATTAATATATTTTGATCTATATTATATAAATGATAATGATGGCTACTAGATTAAATATAAATAAATAAATATTTAATCTTACATTCTCCCACTTAGCCGAATAATCATTTAT
Organism: Helianthus tuberosus; assembly: GCA_030545235.1. Classification (NCBI taxonomy): domain Eukaryota; kingdom Viridiplantae; phylum Streptophyta; class Magnoliopsida; order Asterales; family Asteraceae; genus Helianthus; species Helianthus tuberosus. The sequence goes on along the minus strand of CM060379.1, from coordinate 37,821,033 downwards.
CATGAGTATTAGATTAGTCTGATCAGAAGTTAATACTCATTTTAGCCTTAAACAAGTACTATAGCAGAGAAATACCGTCGTTGAATCATTATGCGACTCAGGACCCCCATTAGTCATACTATAGCCTTAATTTAAAACCTAACAGTTATGATCAAAATAAGTAAGCCCTTTAACGTTTGATTTGTATTTATAGTTGTCTATATGTCATTACACCGGCAGAACATATGTAAGAGACATACAAAATCAAACTGATGAGGAATATTAAAAGTTAATCATTCATAGTACGATATGCAGTTGTACATAGTCATCAATATACCCGTGATTATTATAAGCGCTTACATAATAGTTATGGGTGATAGACTTTTAGTTATAGGATCCTTAAGCATATCACGAATGCATTCGATACAAAGATTTAGTTTCCTCAATTCGTTCATAAACGAATAATTAATTGCGTATCGAAATTTAATGCAGCACCTCTCGAACTGTTACTGTTCAAGGAGACATGGTAGCTGACTTTATCACAACAAGTCTTCAATATATTAATTATATGGAGTTAATAAAGTCATGAGTCCACTGATAAATTTCCAACAACATTTAGTGACTATATTATGTCGTTATAACTTAGGTTGTTGATATCAGTCTATTATGACTCCTCCATGAGATAAGTTTTGTCTGCTGACATAAAGATATACCAAAAATTACATTTTGTCATCTTTGATTATTACAAAGTTAGAGTAATAAACCGGTTTCAATTCTCACTTCTTCTTTAAAATATAGTCTCTCATTTCTTTTAAAGATATTGTAATACTCTATTAAATGCTTCACATTAATCTAGACATATCTAGTGTGTTGCAATGTGAGTAATATCTAAACGAGTATAGACTTAAACTTACATAAGGCTTCTAATTAATGAAACGTAAGAAATAATCTCATTTATCCTATTATCCTCTAAAGGAGAGCAATATTGTTTGTTACATATGTAAGGACCAATTTAATGTTAAACTTATGGAACGGAAGTAATGTCCCATTTGGTCTATCTCAACATGTTATGATATCTATTATGTAAGAGATATCTCTGAGATCTATTATATCAAAGTTTGTGTTAACAATGCTTTGACTTATGTAACATCTACTTGTCAAAAGAATATCATCTATATAGACAAGTTTATCTTAGTTGCTCCCACTCATCTTGAGGTAGGTACATTATTCCACTTGGTTGTTGATGAAAATAATTGCGTTAAGATTTCATCACATTATGATGTTTGCATTAACCATACATGGATTTTATTGGCTTATAGACAAACTGTTCTTTAACTTTAAGTTTAGAACTTTCAGGTTGTTTTATGAACATGTAAATATGTCAGCCAGTTGTTAGGGAAAGTTGTTTTAATGTTCATCTAATGTAGCTCAAAACTATTATAAGCTACTAGAACAGTGATGATCCTAAAAGAAATCTTTTGTTAGATATGTAATAAAGATTCTTTAATAATTTATCTCTTCCTGAGTACAACCTTTGACAATCAATCATGCTTCTTTGTGTCTTAACGTTTATATCAGGATTTGGTTTAGTTATGAACACTCTTAGGTAATTCAATCAAATCCCAAACGTTATACGAACACATAAAAACAGTTTTACTAGAAAACAGTTTTATTCTATTTAGAAGATTAATTGACGATAATGGCTTAATTAGGAGAGATAGGATCAATAAACTTTTCCAAAATCCATTTCAACTTCAGTTAGGGAGGTTATGTAATCATCAAAGTTAGTAGGCTTTTAAACCTAGATGACCTCCTGAGTTGATTATTGAGTTTGTTAGAAGTTTCAGTTTTATGGATTAGCTCTTGATTAGGTTGCTATCATTTTCAGGATTCTAAGTTTGTAAGAGTTGGTGCAGTATGGTGTACAAGAGGTGTAATCGGAGTTAAATTCGGAGTGAAATTTAATGACACTCTTCCCCCCGCCTCTTGTATTCCTTGCAAGTCATTATAAGGACTTTGACTGCTCCCACTGACCTTAGAAAACTTTAGGAACTCAGCATGCTTAGGGTCAATATTTAACGACCAAAACAAATTCTAATAGAGAAAACATATTAATGAACATATTAATGACGTTAGTCATTGTAGTTTCTCTTGTTGAGGATTATGTTAGTTTAGATAAGAAATCTTAGTGTGCCCACAATTAAGCAACAATGAAACTTTTGTAAGAGTAGCTGTAGATTTTAAGGAGACAAGTTATGATAGAACAGTGTCAAGATGGAGCAGTGTCTTGTACAAGAGGTGTAAATTGAAGTAATATAAAGTTTTCACTCCCCACCTCTTGCAACTATTGCAAGTTATTGTTAAGACACTTAATGCTCCCACTGATCTTTAATATCTCTAGAAATGCTACAAGAGAAGTTTCAAAGAGGTACGTGACGTGGGAACCTATCATATATATGTTAGACTTTATTTGATTTCTTTAATGTCCAGATATCATAAGAAACTTAGGGACATATTTAATAGAAATCTTATTAAGTACATATATGAATAGATTTCTTATAAGACCGTGGGCCATATGCGACAAAATTTAGATACAAGTGGATAGTCTTTTAAATGATAAATGAATTGTGTCTGAATATTCCATTTGAAATAAGTTCCATGAATGTCAATGAATGACTTATGATGGACCCATACTTATTCCTTAAGCCAAGTAATATTTAGGGCTATAACGTCATGATTTAAAATCACTTAGAATGAGATTAGTTGAATAATCATCCCCATTAACCATGTCATGATTTCTCATGAATTTTGGTTATGATGGATGAAATTTGTAAGTCTCATTTTCCTTTTGTCAAATTCTCATTTTCATGATGACAAAAGTTGTGAAAGTGTAAGGTATCATCTAGTTTTATCTTAATAATGTTTCAATCCTGATATTTAGAACAAATAAAATGAGAGTTTAAGGTAAGTGTGACTTTATGTTGACTATGCAAACCTCACAACCTTCATAACATTGCTTAATTATGATACTATATTCTGATTAATACTCAGAATATATGTACGGTATCGAAAAACGTTGTTAGAAGACTGCTTATTATTGTTTTTATAGTCTTAACATTTAATTTTGTCACTAACTTTCATGTTAGTTATTTGTTAACTTCTGGTAAGGAAACGTTTAAAAAACTAGAGTCAACTAATCATGTGTTAATAGGAATATTATAATTAGTAGACTTAAATATCTTTAATAAGTGACTATATAATTAATTCATCCAACTGTTCTTTAGAATAATGGATAGTCTCGTTGCTTATGTCTAGTCTAATGACATAATTATGCAGTGAGATTTTCCCTTGAAGAACCTTAGAGGTGGAATTAACACTTGTAATTTGTCTATAGACCTTAGAACAATCCTCTTTTAAAGTTTAAGTGGTTGTAAGGTGAGTAACAACTTATTTTCCAGCTTCAAACATTTATTTCTTTGTACATATGTTGCTTATCAACACACTCATTATACTTTGGTATTTTTTTTTAGTGTTATAGTTGATTTATAAGGCATCAAATTGTACAAGTGAAAATCTTAATATGTAATGTACTGGAAAATGTACTTATTTCCATGCGTAAGCCCTTAACTTAATGGGTCATGGTATTGTACATTATTATGTATTCACATATACCACTTAACTTTATAGTTTAGAATTTTAAAAGAAGGCATGCATCTTAGGAGTTCTAGTGATTATTCCATATATAAGAGATTAGCCTTAGGAAAGACTTAATCTGAAATAACTTTAGTGATAGCATTATGTTAGAGAGTTCTTGATTATCATAAGAGACATCATGTTCGATTTGTCCTAATCATCATGCTCTAATTTTCTTCTTTATAATCTTTATCAGAAGAGAGCAATAGGATTATCGTGTCTTAAGAAATAATCAAGGATTTAATTTAAGAGCTAATTCTAATAGAAACTTTAAATAAAGCAAACATTTTAGGTTTAGGAATTAGAGTGGATGAGATATATGTAGAAGTAAATTATAGTGAGTAAAATTATGGGTACTAAGAATAAGACAGACGAAATGATCATAAAATTAATTAAGGATCATTATGTGAAGAGATTGTGATATGTCTATTACTAACATCAAAATAATAGACTTAGTAAAATTCTACTTAAACAAAGACAAATCAGCTTTGGCCAGAAGTGTAATCATTTAAGTATGTGTGCAAAGTAATCGTGACAAATCAGCTTTGGCCAGAAATGAGACAATCACTTTAGTTATGCACTTGTCAAGCATGCTAAACATAAATGAATTAAATCAGCTTTGGCCAGAATTAAGACATTTCACGTGTGTAATGCATACTCAACATAGCTTTTTATAATACTTGAACAATAAATAGATGTATTAAATCAGCTTTGGCCAGAAATGATACATCAGAAGCTCATTCAAGTTAAGCTAGTTTGGTTTTGTAAAACATTATTTAATCCTTATTAATTAATTAAGTATAAACAAAACCAAGTATTTAATAGCAAACCACGTGTTAGCGCGGATCAGTAATGAGGTTTTTGGGTGGTGGTGGGTGTTTATGATTTTTTTTTTAGGGTGGGGGGTTAGGTTTTTTTGGGGGCGAAGGGGTTAGGTTTTTGGGGGGGTTTTGGTGAGGTGTGTGTGTGTGTGTGTGTGTATATATATAGGGGTAAGATCAAATAAAAAGTTTATTTTGCCTAAGTATGATGAGAAGAAATCTTAACCATTCATTTTTCAAATCAATGGTATCTTGGGAAAATCATATTTATGGACTTTCTCTCTCCACATGCAAGGCACATGCATATTCCACCCCCAATTTTTAAACGTTCATAACTTTTTTATACGACATTATTTTTTCATAAAAATTTCACCGTAAAATCGAGCGTCTTTGTATCTTTAATTTGAGTACCATATTGCTATATAAATATGAAGACTAAAAAAACCCACTAAAATGTGTTGTATTTCTATTTTGTATAACATTTTTTTATGCTGTATTTTTGTACTATATTTTTGTGCTAAATTTTTTGTGATGAATTTTTTTGTCTTAATTTTTTTCTCAATTTTTTGTGTTGGATTTTTTTGTACTACATTTTTTGCTGAATTTTTTCGTGCTATATTTTTTTGTACTAGATTTTTTGTGCTATATTTTTTTGTACTAGATTTTTTGTGCTATATTTTTTTGTACTAGATTTTTTTTGTTGTATTTTTAAAAAACAAAAAGGGTGCCACATGTCATTTTCACTCCTATTTATAAGGACCAAAATGCACTTCATTCCTACTTATTAGGAGTGTCACATATCATTATCACAATCATTCTTAGGCTACTTAGGCAAAATCCACTTTTTAGTGGATCCTTCCCCTATATATATATATATATAGGGTAGGAGTTGGCTACAAAACCTACTTTTCCTACAAAGTGTAGGAAGCAATCTCCTTGTGACATGTGGCATCTAGTATTATTTTACTAAAGGGCATTAAGGTAATTGAATAATTACAACAATTTATGGAATATTTTATATCATAACAATAAAAGGCTATTTTTATGGAAACTTATGTCTATTAGTTATTCAAAATTGGCAGTTACACCATTGTATCCATGATTAATTCATCCGAAATTCGAAACATAAAACAAATTCATCATTTCTTAATATTGTGTTTTATCAGTTTACGATTTCTTCACACCGTGTTATATCAATTTAACACACCCCTCATATATTTCAAAATATAAAACACATTCATTATTTCTTGACGTTGTGTTTTATCAGTTTACGATTTCTTCACACCGTGTTATACCAATTTTCACAATTAAACACAACCCTAACTTGTAAAACACAATAGTGTCTGAAATGTACAATATAAAACATGCAGACACTATATAAAACACACTAGTGTCTGAATTACTTGAATCGTAATTTTTTAGATATGTAGCAATATGGTACTCATATGAAAGATAAAAAATGCTCATTATTATGGTATATTTAAAAAAAATATGTATAAAAAATTATTGACGTTTTAAAAAGATGAAGGGAAGTTACATGTGAGTTGCATGTGATTCCTAAATTTAAGACATACAAAATTTACTTTTATACCCTTAATTCAATTAATCAATCAATTTAATTAAAATAAATATTAAAATATTGCTACTCATTTAATCTCATCCATCAATTACCTAATCTAATGACCATAATCACTTCTTACACTTTTTAGACAAAACACACTTTGTAGAGGAACTCCACCATATATATATATATATATATATTTGCGGGAGGGGGGTAGGTTTTTGGGTGGTGGTGGGGTGGGGTGTTTAGGTTTTAGGTTATTAGACACTTGTCACTCTATAAATGCTTCTTACACTTCTTACAACTATGAGTCTTTGTAGAATAACTTAACCCATAGTTTTATATTTCTCTTAAGTCTCAACTTTCAAGAAGAAATCCTTGGTGGTCAATTCATGTTTCTGTTTGGCAATATAGGTATAAAGTTATTGAGTTATTGTGAAAATATTGTAAAGAGATTTGCAGTCTTGTTGAGTAAACCCTTGAATGATTTTGATTAAAGATTATTTTTGTTAATGTAAATTTTGTTCGTGTTATATTAACATTTAGATCTTATATTGATGTTCCTTCTTTTACTGCCTTGGAAGACGCTTCAACTTAGTCAAGAACACCATATCCACATTAAGGGGCCGAGCTTTCTTAGGGCCAGAAGTCTCTGTTCCTTATTTATCCTTAAAGTATATAGTTTAGCTCATTAGCTTTGAAAAATATTCTCTCTATTTGGTTAGTCTCCTCTTAATCCAAAAATCCTAATCAAACACATGTTTTCCGCCCCCAATTTAAATGTTTTAGTTCCACCACTGTTCTTCACAAAATAGTGTTCCGGTCAACCAATAGCTCAACATTTGAATATTGGTTTGCGCTTGTGTAAAAATAAATATATAGTTTACAATTGTTTTTATAATTGCTTTTATTAATATTTGTTGTTTGTTAAAACATGAGGTACTGATGGGCTTCGAGGTAGTGTCTGGCCTCATGCTAGCTATTGGACTCAAAGTCAAGTGTCTTGTGGGCTGTTCGTGGGACTGTTGTTCTTGGGTTATCAAGAAGCGGTGAAAATACAACTTAGTATACAAAAAAGTGAGTTTATTTGTAAACTTGTTAATCACTATCTAACATTGAAATTAATATGGCATTTGCATTGTATTTAATTTATTATCATATTATTTAAATATTTTATAAATTTATTTGGATTAAGATTTTTTAGTTTTTTTAAATGTATGTATGAAAATGCTTTTTACATATACATTGAGAAATGTTATCAATATCAATCCTAGTGTCCTACGCAACCAGCATTAAGAATTGTTTGTTTCAACCTTAACAGTCATGGCTTGTCACCTCTTGTCCCCTGGTTGTTGACCTCTTGTTCACAAAAGTTTGTTTAACGATATACAAAAAAGAGATGTGATTGTGTGGTCTCTACTATATGCTTTATTCTTTTTTACTAGCCAAAAGAAGATATTATGCACTCCCACATAAAAGAACAAAGCCTTCTTAACAAGAAGCTAAGAAGGGCCCAACATCACATACATCAGAAAGAAGAAAAGAAAACTACATTAGGTAGAGGTGCACAAACCTAGTATTTTTAATATGGAACCGGAGTCGGTTTTTCATTTTAAGGGTTGAAACCGGTTATTGCTATAACCGGTTCGGTTCCGGTTCGAGTTATTTGACCAATAAACCACACCCTATGTGCCCGCTTCCGGTTCTTAAGAAACCGGGTATTAAAATACCCTATTTTCGGGTTTTTATACCATATTTCAGAGTTTTTTAGTTATATATTTTCGTATTTTTTAATACTCTATTGCGTTTTTATTACCCTATTTCTTGTATTTTTTGTTTATTATTATTAAATATGCATTGTATAATGTAAGAAAAGTAAAATTAATGCACTAACATAAATTTAAAAGAAAGATATTATAATCATCTATCGGGTATAGCCGGGCATAATTGGTTCCGGTTCCGGTTCTTGTCTGGTTTTTTGTATTAATCGGGTATGATCGTGTAAGACCCTAATTCGTACATGACAAAATTCGCAGCGGAAATACGTAACATAAAATTTTCTCTCTTTATAACATCTTAATGTACTTAAATTCATTCTTAAAGTTAACTCTTTTTCATAAATACAGTTACTCAACTTATTTACAATAAGAACATACTTAGCTTCGCTCAATTACGTACTCTAACACTCCCGTACAATCTATCTTGTGACTCGATCCTCGATCTCCAAACCTTGAATATCCTCATGACTGGAACTACCTGCGTTCACCACATAAAATTCACAACATTAGTACGCATTATAAACATACAAAGTTTGTTCAAGTTTACTTCTCGTTTCGTTAACTCTTTACATCCCAGCTTTTCATTCTTGTCATACCATCCGTGGTGAGACTTCTTTGCTATTCCTGCATTTCACTTATAACTCCAGGTACACGAATAAACAACGTAAACACTTAATCATACCGAAAGACTTATATACATACCCTACTTCATACATATTATCTCTATATATACATACGTACATACATGCATACATACCTACTTACATACATACTCACACACATACAGGCCAATTTACACGCATACTTACATATACACACATCTACATCATTATATTCGTATCTATATGTACACATACCAACATCATTAAGTACACACATGACATTATACATATTTACATACATACAACCCTACGTGCATCATACCAACTCATACATGCCTACTCTCATACATACCATCATATATCCGCTTATTCTTGCTCACATACTTTTAAACATACTCACGTAGGTACATACATGCTTTCATACATTTCTACATACGTGTATAGAGGTATACAAACATGCATACACACCAATCTACATATGCGCTTACCCTAATGGTCATAAAACATAAGTTAAATTAGTCATACGCAACTTAAAACGCGTTTAAACGAGTTCCCAAGCCAAAACGAAGCACAAAAACAATTTTCGGAAAAACATGACCCGTCGCGTCGTGCGACCCCCCGTCGCGTGGCGCGACGCCCTCAAAACGACAGAATGTTGTTGCTGCTGTGCTGCAGATTTCCAGCACATCCGCGTTTCACGGAAACAATCATAACTTCTTCGTTATTGGTCCGTTTTACCCGATTCTTTTTCCTACGCGTCCGTAATTTAATTCCCCATCTTATGGTGTTAAGATCCGATATCCGGATTAACACAATTCCAGACTTTTAAGTCTTCGGCTTACTACCATTTTTACCAATAATTGACCCGTTCATAATTCTATCACATAACTTGTTTGTTTGACCTTAACTTCATATGAATTCATAATATCAAGGTCATTTGTCATAAACGAATTCCTTCCCGGATACCTTACCTCCTATTTTACCCGTTTGCGTTCAAAGCTTATTTTGACCCGTTAAGGGTAATGGTGCATTAAAACGTTTCTGACTTACAAAACCATACTCCTCACTTCCTACTTGACCAAAACGTTACACCACTCGACTTGTCTCTAAACTACTTTTTAAGATCGTTTGCCCAAAATACCCATCAAGGGCATTACGGTCAACTTTAATCCCATCATTTACGACGAAAGACTACGTCACCTAGTTAACCTCAACCATCATGTTTAGTTAATTAATCATCTTCATATTACATAATCTAACTAAGAAATGATTACAGAAATCACTTACCTTATGCGTCCGTGCTCGTATCCGATTCCTTGCCTCTTCTTGACCCGTTAACACCTCATGCTTAAGCCCGTCTCGACATGGTCCCTACACTTCCATGTCATCGAAACCACATTCTTGTTAGCATACCCATTTGTACATGTTAACAATCATACCAATCGCATAATCCACACTTAACTTCCCTTAGTCATTTCTAACAAGCATATTACATAAAAATCAACTTCATATCCTTTCCAACTTATGTAATTTATCATGTAGTCACAAATAACGCATATTAACATAACATGTACCAAACGACTTCCTATAATCCTACCTTTACGACAACGAGTCAAATCATGTTTCTTATACTTGTTGACTTTCAAAAGTCAACTATTAACCATATGTTACCATCGACTTATCAACATATACCCGTAACATCATAATCGACTATACGGATGACACTATATACATTTTATCATACACTTGATGTACGTACTACCTTTTAAGCATAACGTACAACTTATTCATGCATAAATCTTCTAAACTCATACATAACCCATCAAAACCTACTACTAATCATCATGGATCATTCCCAAATAAACATCAAACATATCATCATCATTTTTCTCCTAATTCATCTAACAAGAATTCATCATACCCACATAATACATCAATCTTTCAACAAGGCTCGGACATGGAAGGTGATTCTAGTCATCATCTCTACCCTAACTAACGGGTTTCACCTCTAATCATGAAATTAACATAAACCATACGTAACCCATGTTCTATACGAGGTTTCTAACCCTCGTACATGATCAGTTTCATATTAACTCACGGATTAGAACATAACCCACTTCACCCATGATCACCAATCTTAGATTTAAGACATACCTTATGATCCTCTCGTGATGGTGATCATTTATCCATGCTCGGTTATGAATTTGGGCCTTGATTCCTTCTTCAAATTGAAGCTTTTGAAGAACTACGGTTTTGGGGCTCTTGAGAGCCCCTGCTCGATCTTTCCAGAACACACACGTATGTGTGTTTATGTGTGTGTGTTGATCTTTTATTTAACAAAATAAACTTTCATTTGTTCCACTTTAGCCCCTCGGGTTTGCCTTTAAAACATAACTGACACTATCTTCATCATTTAATACTTTTGACCATACCTTTGACTAGGTTAATTAGCCTAGTTATTTATTTCATGACGTGTCATATAGGAACACCCGACAAATAATAACATTCAGATTTTTTGTGCGTTACAGATCGGTTTCGGTTCCAGGTATTGAGATCAAAATGCATACTCTATCTATACCCTACGGGTAGGAATACTTCCGGTTTCAGGTATAGAATACCGGGTATTAACAAAAAACCGGTTCTGGGTTTTTTTTACCAGGTCCGGATTAGGGTACGGGTTTTTTTGTGCACCTCTAACATCAGGAGTCACATCAGGTCCTACCCAAGAAGATGATCGGCTTTTTGGTTCATCATGCCACACATCGGACATGACCCATCAACCCCCCCCCCCCCCCCACCCTGAGTCGCTACTTTCTTCCGGCTCATGACTAACCTGCTTAATCGAGAAATTCACGGTCCGGTCATCAGACCTCCACCTTCAAGGGCTGTTGAATCAGAACATAATACATATCATTCCACTCTCTTCACCACAACATTTCACACGTTTGTTAAAAAAATAAAAAAATGATTACAAAATGAAGTTGTCAAGACTCTAAAAGCATCATTGGTCTGAAATTATGCACCAATCTATAATACCTTATTAAGTAAACTGGGTTTTATACCCTTTTGGTAATTTTACCATGTATACAAGTTTTGAAGCTACATGTATAAATGAAGCAAGCCATTTTAGAGACGGGGCTTCACCCTCATCATGAGATCGAACAATCAGATTATGATATTGTTTTAGGAATTAGGAATTTAGGGTTAGATTTTGGTGTGTGGCAGCGGCGATATGCAATAGATCGAAGTCATCGAACATTGTTTTAGGAATTAGGGATTTAGGGTTAGATTTTGGTATTAACTATTAAGTTGGGCTAGTATATTTTTTGGGCTTTTAATTTTTCTTGGGCTAGTATATTTTTTGGGCTTTTAATCTTTAAAATCTTTATAATATATATATAGGAAGGTTAAGGTACATTACGGCTTAACGTATATCACGTACGACAGGTAATTACGCATGTTGATTTTAAAATTACGCACGTTATAACTCAAAAATCCAAAATCACGCATGTTGAAACACAATAATCACGCATATTGAAAACATTAATCACGCATGTTATATAACAAATCACGCACGTTGTCGTACGTGAAGTACGTTAAGCCGTAATGTACGATATACTTTTTCTATATATATATATATATATATATATATTATCTAATAAAAATAATTCGAGCGAGACCGAGCGATCGACGAGCGAGCGGACCTTTGCTTATGCTTGGATTGAATTTGAATTGAACCGATCCGAGCGGCTCATTTACAAACTGAGCGGGAATCGAACGAGCATTTTTGGGCATTTTTCGAGCGATCGTTGAGCGATCCTCGATCGTCGAGCAGTTTGGACAGCTGTTGTTGTCTAGACTCTAGAAGTATCATTGGTCTGAAATTATGCACCAATCTATATCTATAATTCTATAATACCTTATTAAGTAAACTAGGTTTTATACCCTTTTGGTAATTTTACCATGTGTACAAGTTTTGAAGCTACATGTCTAAATGAAGCAAGCCATTTTAGAGAGGGGATTTCTAAACTTTTAAGACACTTAGAGGGCAATATAGGGATTCCATCCAAACCCTATATTTATAGATGTAATTTCCTCGACCAATAAATTTCCCCCACTTTCGTCCTCTGCTTCCAAACATGCCCCTTTAGTTAGGTTTTAATGTTTCTTACGTTTCTGGGATGATGTGTAGATGGTTTGATTAATGTAATTGTAACCAAATAGGGCTGTGAACGAACCGAACGTTCAACGAACAGTTCGTTAACCGTTCAGCAGGAAGTTCGTTTATGTTCGATCGATTAGCTTAACGAACGAACACGAACAAAAAATTTCGTTCGGTTAGCTTAGCGAACGAACACGAACACAGGTTTCGTTCGTTCGACTGCGTTCGTGAACGTTCGGTAATATGTTCGTTTACGTTTGTTCATGTTCGTTCGTTCGGGTTCGTTTTATTATATTAAAAAATAAATAATAAATCTTTTATCTAAACATATTGAAAACTTGAAACCCTTTTTTTTTTCTAAGTTAGCTAAAATTTGGATACTCAAAGACATTTTTTGGGATAATTATGTCTAGGTTAGTTAACCTTGATTTATCATTTAGTGGTGTAGTAAACTTCTTGTGTTTTGATTTATCATTTGATGGTTGTATTTAACTACTTATATCCAATGTTTAAGGATAACAATGTTTTTTATTTTTTATTTTCAAGTTAAATGTTCGTTTACATTCGTTGTTATTTGCTTGCGTTCGTTTGTGTTCGAGACCAGTGTTCACAAACTGTTCATGAACAACTGAATTTCCTTAACGAACGAACACAAACATAAATTTATGTTCGGTATGCGTTCGTGAACAGTTTGCGAACATGTTAATTTTCTTAACGAACGAACATGAAACGATTCAATGTAATCTTCTAAACAGAAAAGCCCCAAGCAAATCAGTCGACAGAATCATCAATGCCATTTAAATCTTAAATTGTGATTTAAGGGTTTAAAGACTAAATCCACATTCAATCAAACAAGTGTCTCTTTGTTTCCCCTGGACTGAAAGAATAGGAGGCACCACACAAATGAAAGTTGGTGGGAGAATTAATCATGACATCATTGCTATATCAGTAATCACAATTTCACTCAACATCAAATCCTACGTCTACTGTTGCGCTAGTTAGAACCAGAAAGGATGCTACGATTTGAAAAGAAATCTAGGTATGTATTTTGAAACCTAACTTTCGAATTGATGATAATGTAATCTAGGTTCTTGAGTTTTGTTGCTATAATCTTTGATCTGATGATTAGAAGTGTTGAAAAACACCTCCTTGTTGATAATTTATGTATTAAAAACATGATTTGGTAACTTGGCATTGAACTTTGATGATGATGATAATGTTAAAGAAACTGAATTCTTAATTATATGGCTTGAATATGCATGCTTGTAGTTTAGATAAATGATTATCGGTTGAATTTTGATGGGTTTTGGTAAGGTTAAAAGTGATAATCATGTTAGATAAGTCAGACGTGTACCAAGTATTTGATGAAATGCCTTAATGACGCCACTGCCTATGATGCTGGTTCCGTCTCTTGCTGCTCGCACCAGGTTCTATCCACATCTCGAATTTTATAATGTGCCATTGATATTTTTTTGAATGATCTTTTTTAGCAGGTTGAATTTAAATTGATTAAGGTTTAGGTTTTAACCATCTCATTTGCATGTGATGCCGGGAAGCACTAACAAGCGTTCAAGATGAGAATTTGCCAACAAATTGATTTGCGTATGATGCTCAGATTTATTCTGGATAGGTTAGATTGTTTATCTTTGTGTGAATATGTAGCATATGAAAACTGTAATGTACAATCTATATGATAGTTTGACTTTCATAGTCAGATACTTCCTTCCAACTTCCAAGTTCCATCCCATGAGAAAGTGAAAAGGCTTCATCTTTATGCCACAAGAAAGTGAAGAGGTTGACTTCTGATGTCAAATACCACATCTCATGAAAAAAGGCAAAAGTTTCGTCTTTGTGGCAAAAGAATATCATTAACTTGACATTCATAGTCAAAGAAGTCAACAGAAGCAAAAAATTGAATCTTCAAAGGTTATGAATTGTGATCTACCTCAACGCATGGTTTTGAACATAAGTTTTGAATGTATAAAATACCCTTCAATAAAGACATACAAGCATATCATGTGGACTTAAATCGTTACCAGAAAACGTTGTAATTTTTGTGAAAATCCCAATAAAGAAAGTGTTACAATTTCCATGGGAGAAAAACAAACGAGCTTTATTTTAGGCTCAAGCTCGGCTCAGGCTCGATAAGGCTCGGCTCGTTTCGAGCTTCTTCTCGAGCCGATAGCTCGCGAGCCGCTCAGCCCGTTTGCACCCCTACACATAAGTGCACATTATTAAAGTCACTGACTGTTCTTTGCTAGATGGATGGGAGAACCGGTGGGTTAAATCTGACTGGAAGCAAGATGAAAACATGGCTGGGAAGTGGAATTATTAATTATACATCTGGAAAATGGAATACGAATGCGAAAATATATTACAAAAATGATTTTTATAAGGTGTTTGTTTATATATGGTCAGTTCTGATTATTTTTTTAATTTATTTGTTTATTTTTGCAGTCATTTTTAGTGATGCTAAGGCACAAGAAGCGTGTTGGGTACACAGGAAATGACACTGAAACTCAAAGGTAAGCCGCTAGAAGTTTTGTTAGTCTCTTAGTGTCGAAAATTTCAACCAATTTACTTGAAATTTGGCTACCTTAGGCTAGGTTCAACTCAATGGGCCCATGGGGTCAAACTATAAAATCTGAATGAAATGGGCAAAGCCTAGCCCGAACTATTATTCAAATGTTTTCAACACCTATAATTGATTATTAAGAAAAAAATGGATATTCATTTTAACACCATACTTGTATATTTATATTTTATAAATTAATTTAATACTCAAAATGACACAAAAATGTTGATGGGCCAATCCTGCCCGAATTGTTTTAAACCACATTTAAAAGTGACCTTTACCACTCGAGCTCCACTGATAAGTAGGGGTGCAAATGAGCCGAGCCGAGCCCGAGCTCGACCAGGCTCTAACTCGAGCTCGATTAACTTGTGAGAGCTCGGGCTCGAGCTCGGCTCGATTCGAGCTTTGTTTTCAAAGCTCGATCTCAGCTCGTTGGTTTTTTCTCAAGCTCGAGTTCGGCTCGGGCTCAACTCATTTATTATCTATTAATAAATATTTTAAATAAAAATAATATAAATAATAGACTTTTTAGGCTCGCGAGCTCAATAAGTGAGGCTCGGGCTCGGGCTCGGGCTCGTTTACTAAATAAGCTTATTTTTAGGTTCGAGGTCGACTTGTAAACAAGTTTAAATAAACTCGGCTTGACTTGGCTCGTTTACATTAAGGCTCGACGAGCCTAACGAGCTTGACATGCGAGGCTCGAGGTTGGGCTCGATAAACAAACGAGCTTTATTTTAGGCTCAAGCTCGGCTCTGGCCCGGTAAGGCTCGGCTCGTTTCGAGCTTTTTTCTCGAGCCGATAACTCGCGAGCCGCTCGGCCCGTTTGCACCCCACACATAAGTGCACATTATTAAAGTCAATGATGATATTTTATAAATTAGTATACAAGCACAAATCACTACAAATATGATTACAACATCAGCATAATTTTAAGTTTTAAAAATTGTTTTTGTTTCATATCGATCAGGTATAGCACAAGGATTGCCAATGAATCAATGGAATGCAAGACTGAAGCCTGAGTTCTTTCTTCACATAAAGGTACTAAAGTTTTGGTCGAAAACGTATATACCCAAAAATTGCTATAGAACCGGGGGGTCGAAAACGTATATACCCAAAAATTTCTATACGAAAACTACATATATAACACTACTGAGCGAAAAGTTCGGGGGGTCGGGCGCCCCTCCCGGCCCCTCTTAAGCTACGTCCTTGAATGTCACCATACCGAATAACCGACAAACGTCATACACACACCAACAACTACAAGACATCATAACAGACGCACCAGCATTCACACTACTTATTAATCAAACCTAGTAGAAGGAAATTAATTGGATGTAGAGGAGACATACCATACATATACGCATATCAACTTGAAAGCAATGTAAAATGGGCCAAGCCCAATGGTGGACGAATGAAGAGAAAAAGAAAAAAAAGAGGCGGCTGTTGCAACAAATTAGTCATCCAACCATTTACGGTTTTGCTTTTAGTTTTTTTTTTTTTTTTATCACCGAACAATAAATGAAAACTTAGGGCATGTTGGGCTAAGCTTTTCACACCTAACTTATGACTTATTGACTTAATCAAAAAACTAAAAATGAGTTTAGTGTTTAACAAACAAAAGTCTTTTTCAAAATGACTTTTTGAGAAGGAGAAAAACTCATCAAAAAGTCATTTTTAAGAAGTTAGAAGCTCGTGACATTTTGATCAGCTTATAACTTTTCAAATACAAAATTACCATACTACCCCTTATTAAACATAAACACTGAAGTAGGGCAACAAATATAAAGTGTTCTGGTACACAGCAAAGCCGCCAGTTTCATCAACACTGTGCGACCTCATTCTCCACCTCCGGCCTCCGCTCCGGCTACCGGCAGTTTCATCAAAACAGCCGCCAGGTATGTATTCGAACTGATTCACTTTTTCTCCACCTCCGCCTCCGCCTACCTGCTCTCCGGCTCCAGTTCCTGTTCGCAATGTACTTTTGATTTTGCTGCTGTAGAACAAGTAAATTATAAGATGGTCCGCTGTAGAACAAGTAATTCCTGTTCAATTAGTTTGTTGTATCCAGTTCATTACATTCACCTACCACAAAACTTTCATCACCAAACACTAAAAGAAAACTTAATATTACATTTTCTTTCTTACAAATACCCTCTTTTCACAAACCCTAGCATCCCAGTTAACGTACACCCACCAGTTCCGTACCTACTTGCCCACCGGTGACAACTACCTACCGACGTGTAGCCACTCTTCAATGTTTCAAATAAAGTTTGCTTTCATTGCAGGTGATGTAGTTTTCTTTCATTATTCTAATTGGTATAACGACTGAAAGTTTATAAACCCTAATAGAAATTGGTGTTTTCAATGATTTCAGTATTCGGATAATGTACTCTGCCATAAACGACATCGATGAAGAACCAAACGTTAAAGATGGGGAACGGATGTTTCTTCGTTGTGTATATCTACCGATGATAATAGGTGTTACAAGTGGAGTAGACTACTTTCATACTTACTTTCATACTTACGTTAATACAGGTTAGTTTTATTCTTTAATTGTTATTGTTATTGTGATATAGAAGAAGCGTGTCTCGGCAACAACATAAAAGAAAGCAACATAAATATATTTAAATGTGAAAATATAGGAGGCGTGTCTCTGACAACAATATAAAAGAAAGCAACACAAATATGTTTAAACGTGAAAAAAACAATAAGAAAAAGTTTGCAACACAAATATGTTTAAATGTAAAATAAAAACAATAAGAAAACACTACGTTTGCAGCCGTAAACAGGGCCGGCTCAACCCTTTTGGAGCCCTAAAGCCAATTCAAAGGTCAGGGCCCTTTACATAAAAAAAATACAAATTAAGAGTGACTTGGGTAATGATATAATTAACTAACAAACAGACGGGGAGGGTTGGATGGGGCTACGAGTCATTAAAATGTCATAACTAAAAGTTTCTTTATATTAATTAATACTAGTAGGAATGCCCGCGCTTTGCGGTGGGTGAGCCAACTAATACCAGATTCATTTATGATGTATATATTAGTAACCATAAACATGTCAAAATCAGTCCACAAACTGACAATAAAACACATTAATGGTGTTTTCTAAGGTTACAAATCTGAAATCATTGATCTATATGCTAGTTACCTATGTGTGGAATTTCTTTCAATGGTGTATCAGCAAAATAATAAGCATATAAAGCTTTTAGAACAGCCTGCAATGCACAATCCATTAGAACCCATGTTTGCATAGAACAGATCTTTCAATGGATGAGTTGGGTAAAGTGTCGATGTCAAAGGAAAGACAATGAAGTGATACATACGGGTCAGACCAGGTCTATCCTAAAAAGTCCTTATTTCCAATTACTTTAAAGATGTTAATGAAGAGGGTGCCGGGGCAACTTTGGCCTGTGTGGACCCCGCGCAGTCACGCATACCCGAGCCTCGTGTAGGGGGTTTGCTTTTTAAGATAATTAAAGCCCTAAAAATAATTTCAAAAATTATATTAATACCAAAATATGTATTAAAATGCACTTTACAAACCTGTTTGACCCATTCCTTTTTAGGTTTTTTTTTTTGGATAAAGGGCAGGGCCCGACAAACTATATAACAACCAAACAAACAAAAATACAACATCTAGGGGGCATACCCCCGTATCATCCCCAAAACAAACTTTGGGGACCAAAAGTATGAAATCATCCAACCCCGTCTCGGGGTACACAAATACCTAGTACTACCCTTATACAAGCTACCAAATCTGCCTATCCCAATATGATAACAAAAACTACAATGATAACACATTAAATTCCACGGCCACTTGAGATGCATGTTCCTATATATCTTGATCTTCAACTGCGGTTCTTTAGCACAAAACACTTTACGAAGCCAATAGAGCGTAGCAGCCCATAAACCCGCCATACGATTGGGCCATAGACCCATATATAACAGTCCAACAACATGCTGGATGGAATTGAGCAAGGGGCCAAAGAGTCTGGTCACATGCCAGCCCAACCGTTTGGTAACAAACCCATACTGGGCCTTCATAACTGAAAACAACCAGCCATAGCCCACTTTATATACCCCATGCAAACAACCAAGGCTGATACGGAGATCCAAACCATACAGCAACCTCGGATTATCCGACTGCAGAACCGGATATTTGCGGATTATCACATACCAAACCCCTTGCAGTAAACCCGAACAATGTCTGACCCAACCCAGAATGACGAGAATACCCCTGGCATTATACACAGAAAGCAAAAACATAGTATCCATCCCCAGGCAGCAAGCACGGTTAACTGTCAAGCACCAAACCCGGAGAACCCAAAACCAGACATCAAACACATGGTCCGAAAGCCTGAAGCACCATAACCCGAGAAACAATTTTGTATACCAAACACCCGGAATACAGACCTGGGAACCAGACTTTTTGAGAACACAACGAGCCCCAAACCAGTAACCAGTCAGCAGCAATCCCAAACAGCATAAGGCTTCTAGTAAAACTGGAACTGTCAGCAGCTTTTGCAGGTGATGCCGCCAGCTCAGAAACCAATCCCCGGACCCTCTGCCCTTACCCCTACCTTTTAACACAGGACCATTGAACAGATTACCATCCAGCATTCTCCAGCAGTAACGCTCAGCCCAGAAAATATGCAGCAGCGTGTCCCTGGTAATAAGGAAGTAAGCTGATCCAGACTTGGTTTGCAGCCATGGAGGGGCATATTTGTCTTTATGAGGTTTCTGCCTCCACAAGTGATGCAACCAGCTCTTAGAATTCTTCAACATGAGTGCGAATAAAATACCAAGACCCAATAACATCACTCCTGACACGCAGGTCAGCCGAAGACACAGTAACATAAAGCCTTGCCCATGAGAAGATATCCACCTGTATATCTGAACCCAACCCTTAATAAGTAAAACCCCCTGAAGACACCAAAACCAACAGTTAGACATATAGACACGGTTTCTACATCCTAAAGGGTTTGGTTTGGGAGTAGGGTGCAAATACAGGGACCTACGAAAGAACATCCTCCCAAAACCATCCAGCCTTGTGTCTCCCGTTTTTGTGTTGATCCCCAACACACAGACCAAGCCTACCACAGCCAGATGTCTCCAGTCGTTATTAAAGGTACGAGAGGGAAGAACACAACTAACAAAACACCCTAAAGACCAAATGAGAGAGTAAAGGAGACAAGCCACACAACAGCACCAAGAAGAGCTAATAAAAGGATCTACCAGCCACCCCCTTATAACTCCAGCCCAGCCCAGAAGAGACCCAGCCCAGCAACAGTTCAAATGACATGCAAACCCAGCCCTATCCCCAGCCCAAATGTATGTAAAACCCCACAGAAAAAGCAGCATATAAGCTGATAAAGTACCCAACCAGCCCTGCCCACCTTTATTACCACAGTAGGAAACAGCAACAAAAGCCCTACCCCTGCCACCCAGAAAGAGAATTGAAAGCAAGAGAAGAGAGGCACCAGTGGGGTACCACTCGAAAGGTTTTCCATATAATGAGTGATTTTTTCCTCAGCCCAACTATAACTCAATCCCTGCAAATCCCTCGCAACAACAAAACTGTACCAGACCCATAGGACCCATAAACTACAGTAGCAGCAATGCATACAATTACGTATCATTCGGAACATTGTGATCATAGGCCGTATCAAGCACATCAGCCAGGTGAGATACCAACAACGGCGGGTGCACTTTGTGAAAAGCATCATACACATCAGCCTTTGTTTAATGCTTCATGAGTTTCTTCTAAGATGAAAAGCATAATGTGAAAAAACAATGAGAATGGTATTTCGAAAAATAACCAGTTCCCTATAGAAACAATAAGATAGACTTTTAAGATTGGGTGAAATCTGGTCTAATGTATCCAGAGAGTGTGTAATCAGTGATGCCAGACACTTGATCTGGGAGTTGAAACAAACCTCGAAAACGATCGAGAAAACATCTGTAATGCAGCGGAGCAGTGAGATTCAGATATCAGGTCAAATATCGCCACAGGTTCACAGATCGACGCTACTGCTAGTAGTACAACAATAATACCTAATTTTCTTGACATTGCCCCCTGTTATAAACTGAAAATAATCAGAAACATTTAACAAGTATGATTAGATAAATCGGGATTGAAACAGAATCTTACGAGTTTGATTGGCCCCTGAATGCAACGCCAGTCGAGTACTTGTTGCTAGTGAAGTAAATCATCTGGCTTAAATTGTCTGCTAACTTTTACAACCTCTCGAGTACTTGTCATCAAAATAAACACATAAGAGTAAACATGACCATTTTTATATCGTTTCACCATTGTTCTTGAACCAAGTAAATGATACCCAACTTTAAGTTTAACATTCTTTTCACATTGTTTGACATTTTAATTTATGCTATGGTTTGACATTTAAATATATGTGATCGTTTGACATTATGTGTTGTTTGACGTTTTAATTTATGCTATGGTTTGACATTTAAATATATGTGATCGTTTGACATTTATACAGGATGGATAGTGACTACTCTGATTCAGATGACAGTGATGAAGAGTATATGGATGATGAGGTTATAGGATTTAAAAGGTTATGTGCCGAAGTTGTGAGAGGGATTATAATAGCTCGTAATTTGCGTAACGCGCGAACACCATGTCACACTTCGGAACGCACTGGGCACCAGTTTATTAATGAAATTCTTAATGGCCATCCGAGACGGTGTTATGATATGTTTCGGCTGAACATACCTGTTTTTAGACAGTTATGCGTTGATCTTGTTACTAAATACGGATTGGAATAAACACGTCATGTGTCTATTGAGGAGTCGGTTGGAATCTTATTGATGACTTTGGCCCATGGATGTACAAATAGGTTCGTGCAAGAATCTTTTAATCATTCCGGGGAAACAATTCATAGACATTTCTATAGAGTTTTGGCGGCCGTGCTTAGGATGAGTGCTGATATCATCAAGCCAGCCGCAAACTATAATGATGATGTACCTGCACATATATTAAACAATCATCGGTATTATCCAATGTTCGAGGTATTATCTATTGCTCGATGTATCTAATGCTACAATTACTTTAATAAATGATTTAAATATGATATCGTTTTGTATTTGTAGAACTGCATTGGCGCTATAGACGGGACACACGTGAGGGCATCGGTTCCATTGAACGAACAACCGAAGTACATTGGTCGAAAGGGATACGCTACACAAAATATAATGGCTGTGTGTGATTTTAACATGTGTTTTACATTTGCGTGGGCCGGATGGGAGGGGACTGCACATGACACGAGAATTTTCAATGAAGCGTTAGAGAGATCGGAACTTCGATTTCCACATCCCACGGGTGGTTAGTATAATTTTAGTAATGATATTTTTATGCTTTTAATACTTATTTAAAACGAATAACAGCTGCTTTTTTTTTTATTTGCAGATAAATATTATGTTGCTGATGCCGGATACCCAAATACTAGAGGGTATCTTGTTCCATACAAAGGTACGAACATTCGTTATCATATACCGGATTTTCGACGTGCACAAACTAGTGCTATGCGTGCTCCCCGCGGACCAAAAGAGACATATAACTATTACCACTCATCATTGCGAAATATCATTGAACGTACTTTTGGAGTGTGGAAAGCTAGGTGGGCGTTATTGAGAGATATGCATGTTAATTTCACGTACGAACACCAAGTGAGTATTGTGATAGCGTCGATGGTGATCCATAACTATATTAGAAAGGCTGGTGAGTTTGATAAAACATTTGACAGGGCACAACAAGAATCGTACAATCCTAGACGAGGTGGTACTAGTGATGAAGTTCGCGAAGAAGATCAGGCTACACGTCGTGCAAATGATGATATGTATATGTCAGCGATCCGAGATATCATTGCGCAAGATATAATGACATTGCGGAGATGAATATGACATCATTTCAATTGTATGGATGAATGTACTATGAGAACTATGGTGGTATTATTGTGTTTTAACTTTTGTAAAAGACATATTTTTTATTTTGTAGGTTTTTTTTATTAAATTAAACTTTTTATTAAGAGAAGAGAAACAAAAAAACTAAGCCAAACACTTTTTTAAAAAGCAACTTATTGACTTATGAAAAAATGTCCATTTTAGTCATTTTACATCAATAAGCTAAGCCAAACACTTTTTAAAAAACAACTTATTGACTTATTGCCTTTTCCCACCTCATAAGCTAATCCAAACACTTTTTTTTAAAACTCTTTTTCAAAAAGTCATTTTCTCAAACATCATTTTCCCAAAAGTCCTTTTTAACTCTAATAAGTTTAGCCAAACATGCCCTAAATCCACATTCAATCAAACAAGCGTCTCTTTGTTTCCCCTGGACTGAAAGAGCAGGAGGCACCACGTAAATGAAAGTTGGTGGGAGAATTAATCATGACATCATTGCTATATCAGTAATCACAATTTCACTCAACATCAAATCCTACGTTTACTGTTGCGCTAGTTAGAACCAGAAAGGATGCTATGATTTGAAAAGAAATCTAGTTATGTGATAATGTTAAAGAAACTGAATTCTTAATTATATGGCTTGAATATGCATGCTTGAAGTTTAGATAAATGATTATCGGTTGAAAATTATCACCAATTTTTAACTATTGTGTATTAGTGTGGCGGTCCATGTGAATTTTGATGGGTTTTGTTAAGGTTAAAAGTGATAATCATGTTAGATAAGTCAGATGCGTTCCAAGTATTTGATGAAATGCCTTAATGACGCCACTGCCTATGATGCTGGTTCCGTCTCTTGCTACTCGCACCAGGTTCTATCCACATCTCGAATTTTATAATTTGCCATTGATATTTTTTTTTAATGATCTTTTTAGCAGGTTGAATTTAAATTGATTAAGGTTTAGGTTTTAAGTTTTAACCATCTCATTTGCACGTGATGCCGGGAAGCACCAACAAGCGTTCAAGATGAGAATTTGCCAACAAATTGATTTGCGTATGATGCTCAGATTTATTCTGGATAGGTTAGATTGTTTATCTGTGTGTGAATATGTAGCATAAGAAAACTGTTATGTACAATCTATATGATAGTTTGACTTTATACTTCCTTCCAAGTTCCATCCCATGAGAAAGTGAAAAGGCGTCATCTTTATGCCACAAGAAAGTGAAGAGGTTGACTTCTGAAGTCAAATACCACATCTCATAAAAAAAGGCAAAGTCTTTATGGCAAAAGAATATCATTAACTTGACATTCATAGTCAAAGAAGTCAACAGAAGCAAAAAGATTGAATCTTCAAAGGTTATGAATTATGATCTACCTCAACGCATGGATTTGAACATAAGTTTTGAATGTATAAAATACCCTTCAATAAAGACATACAAACATATAATGTGGACCTAAATCGTTACCAGAAAACGTTGTAATTTTTGTGAAAATCCCAATAAAGAAAGTGTTACAATTTCCATGGGAGAAAAACAAATGAGCTTTATTTTAGGCTCAAGCTCGGCTCGGGCTCGATAAGGCTCGGCTTGTTTCGAGCTTCTTCTCGAGCCGATAGCTCGCGAGCCGCTCAGCCCTTTTGCACCCCTACACATAAGTGCACATTGTTAAAGTCACTGACTGTTCTTTGCTAGATGGATGGGAGAACCGGTGGGTTAAATCTGACTGGAAGCAAGATGAAAACATGGCTGGGAAGTGGAATTATTAATTATACATCAGGCAAATGGAATACGAATGCGAAAATATATTACAAAAATGATTTTTATAAGGTGTTTGTTTATATATGGTCAGTTTTGATTATTTTTTTTAATTTATTTGTTTATTTTTGCAGTCATTTTTAGTGATGCTAAGGCACAAGAAGCGTGTTGGGTACACAGAAAATGACACTGAAAATCAAAGGTAAGCCGCTAGAAGTTTTGTTGGTCTCTTAGTGTCGAAAATTTCAACCAATTTACTTGAAATTTGGCTACCTTAGGCTAGGTTCAACCAGTGGCGGACACAACATTTTCTTTCATGGGGTCCATTTTTTTGTGTAAGGATTTTTCACAACCAAACATTAAAATTTTCGGGTCCGTCATCGTAGTCGGTTCGGGGCTAAGAAATAATGTAGAAGCATTTAGTGGACGTACCACTACATTATATGTTGGAAGTTTTATTTGGTAATCAAGTGTAAAATAAAATCGACATTCAATTTATCATTTAAAAAAAAAACAAATTAGAGGGTCAATGGGTGGTTGTGTTGTTTTAAAGCACTAGTTTAATTTTGATGAAAAAAAAAAACTAAAAAAACAAGACATGTAAGACTTGAACTTGGGAGCTATTTGTTGGAAAACAAAGAGATTTACCACCACACCATCTTTGTTTTTAATACTATGGGGTCCAATTAATTTATTTTATGTGGTCCTTGAAAAATTTAACATACCGGTTCTACTATTTTCTAAAAAAAGATTGGGGTCCGTGAACCCCGACCCGGACCATGTGGGTCCGCCCCTGGTTCAACTCAATGGGCCCATGGGGTCAAACTATAAAATCTGAATGAAATGGGCAAAGCCTAGCCCGAACTGATATTCAAATGATTTCAACACCTATAAGTGATTTATTAAGAAAAAATGGATATTCATTTTAACACCATACTTGTATATTTATATGATTTCAATTGATTTCAACACCTATAAATGATTTATTAAATTAATTTAATATTCAAAATGACACAAAAATGTTGATGGGTCAATCCGGTCCGAATTGTTTTAAACCACATTTTAAAGTGACCTTTACCACCCGAGCTCCACTGATAATTTGCGAGCAGGGGAAAGTTTATGCAACACATAAGTAGGGGTGCAAAACTGCAAATGAGCCGAGCCCGAGCTCGACCAGGCTCTAACTCGAGCTCGATTAACTTATGAGAGCTCGGGATCGAGCTCGACTCGATTCGAGCTTTGTTTTCAAAGCTCGATCTCATCTCGTTGGTTTTTTCTCAAGATAGAGCTCGGCTCGGGCTCAGCTCGTTTATTATCTATTAATAAATATTTTAAATAAAAATAATATAAATAATATACTTTTTAGGCTCGCGAGCTCGATAAGTGAGGCTCAGGCTCGGGCTCGTTTACTAAATAAGCTTATTTTTAGGTTCGAGGTCGACTTGTAAACAAGTTTAAATAAACTCGGCTCGACTTGGCTCGTTTACATTAAGGCTCGACGAGCCTAACGAGCTTGACATGCGAGGCTCGAGGTTGGGCTCGATAAACAAACGAGCTTTATTTTAGGCTCAAGCTCGGCTCTGGCTCGATAAGGCTCGACTCGTTTCGAGCTTTTTCTCGAGCCAATCGCTCGCGAGCCGCTCGGCCCGTTTGCACCCCACACATAAATTAAAGTCAATGATGATATTTTATAAATTAGTATATAAGCACAAATCATTACAAATATGATTACCACATCAGCATAATTTTAAGTTTTAAAAATTGTTTTTGTCTGATGTCGATCAGGTATAGCACAAGGATTGCCAATGAAATGCAAGACTGAAGCCTGAGTTCTTTCTTCACATAAAGGTACTAAAGTTTTGTTCAAGTTTTTGTCAAATTTTGTTATTATCTACCTTGATAGGCATAAGTGGCCACACTCATGTCACACTATCATGTTTGTTGTATTAACTTTTGTTATGAAATGGAAATCTTATGTTTGGACTTTGTTATTCTTTATTAGTGTGTGAATGTTGGATAAGAGAACGTTAGAACCTGCATGGGGCAGGGGTGGTTGGATGAATCACGCCTATGAGAAGATAGATATCTCCAACGCCCGAATGATGTGTTAATGTTGTTGACCATAATAACAATGTCACCATACCGAATAACCGACAAACGTCATACACACACCAACAACTACAAGACAGCATAACAACACACCCCGTAACGTACGAACATTCCTACTAGTTATTAATCAAACCTAGTAGAAGGAAATTAATTGGATGTAGAGGAGACATACCATACATATACGCATATCAACTTGAAAGCAATGTAAAATGGGCCAAGCCCAATGGTGGACGAATGAAGAGAAAAAGAAAAAAAAGAGGCGGCTGTTGCAACAAATTAGTCATCCAACCATTTACGGTTTTGCTTTAGTTTTTTTTTTTTTTTTCTATCACCGAACAATAAATGAAAACTTAGGGCATGTTGGGCTAAGCTTTTCACACCTAACTTATGACTCATTGACTTAATCAAAAAGCTAAAAAGGAGTTTTAGTGTTTGATAAACAAAAGTCTTTTTCAAAATGACTTTTTGAGAAGGAGAAAAACTCATCAAAAAGTCATTTTTGAAAAAGTCATTTTTGAGAAGTTAGAAGCTCGCGACTTTTTGATCAGCTTATAACTTTTCAAATACAAAATTACCATACTACCCCTTATTAAACATAAACAGAAGTAGGGCAACAAATATAAAGTGTTCTGGTACACAGCAAAGCCGCCAGTTTCATCAACACTGTGCGACTTCATTCTCCAACTCCGGCCTCCGCTCCGGCTACCTGCTCTCCGGCTACCGGCAGTTTCATCAAAACAACCGCCAGGTATGTATTCGAACTGATTCACTTTTTCTCCACCTCCGGCTACCTGCTCTCCGGCTCCAGTTCCTGTTCGCAATGTACTTTTGATTTTTTCTGCTGTAGAACAAGTAAATTATAAGATGGTCTACTGTAGAATAAGTAAATTATAAGATGGTCTGCTGTATGAAGAACCAAAGAATCGTGTTAAGGCCGGAGCCTGTAAACGAGGGTTTGGATCTTGTTGAGAGAGTTTGGAGAATAGTCCTGCAAAACAGAAAACCGTTAGGCTCGCCGCAGAGATGGGAGGGCCCCTCTGCGACCACCCTCTGGCGTGAGGATAAGTATTGGTAGAGAGAGAAAGTAGAGAGAGAAAGTAAGGACGAAGGTTCAGAAAATCGTACTTGGCTTTGTACTTGATGGAGTTTTTATAGTAGTCAACTGAGATGACGTCATCCGTCCAGACGCTCTTATATGGAGGTTCGTCTCCGGAAGTACTTGATGAGGAGCGGACATGTTTCAGATGCCCGTTCAAGTGGAGTCCGGTTCGTCCCAAAGGTCATGTCCGGCCTCGGATATGTATCTTCAAGTCCCCCAGTTTGTTAAGTCTCGGTGGAGACTTAGCAAAATGTTGTTTCAAGTTTTGTTTTATTCGGATGACGTGTCGCTGTTGGAGTGGTCTGAATTGGTGACGTGGCGTGATTTGAATGGTGCGGGTGACTTTCATTATTTTGACCGTCAGTCACCTACTGGTGACAGTAGTGAAACCCGTGTTGGAAATCGTGGGAAGTGACGGTTCGACATGACCACCCCTGACCGACTTAACCCCCCTATAAAATCAATTTTTACCATTTGATTTTTACTCTTTTTCTTCTCAACTTTTTATCTTCTCCTACTGTTATCCCCTTCTTGCTTTATAATCTTCTTCTTCTACAAGGTGCGTCTTTTTTACTTGTAATGGCGGGTAAGGAGAACATGTCGGCTAGTGTTAGCACCCTTACCCAATGACAACTGGATAGATTTGTTAGGGACTATAGGATCCCCTTAGTTCTTCACCCGGTTCTTCCCTCCGAAAACGAAACCATCTATCCTTTTCGTGAAGGAAAATTTCCCTTTTATACTCGCGTCTGTAATTTCGCGAATTATAGGGTCCCGTTTTCTCGCTTTTTGATTAGGGTGCTCCAGTTTTTTAGGGTTCATATTAGCCAGGTTAATCCGTTCGGCCTTAGTCGCATCAACCATTTCGAAATTTCTTGCAGGGCTTTAGATCGGAGACCGGACTTAGGGGTTTTCCGGTATTTTTATGAGTTCATAACCGCCGGAGATTGGTATACCTTCGCTCACCGGAAAGGTATACCGTCCCCGTCCTCCGGCGAACGGTCTAGCTTAAAAAATTGGAAAGACAATTTTTTCTGGCTAGATGATTGTTGTCTTCCGGAGGATATGCGGTGGCGTTTTAAAGACCAGACGATGTCTTTTGATCTGGGGGAAGACTTCGTCTTCGACCAAGGCCTGGCCCGGTCGTTAATTGAGCATAAGTCCCCGATTCATCCCCTTCCTGAGCATTTTCTCTGGTTAGGTCGAGTCTGTTTTTCTTGGGTCCAAGGGGATAGGGATTGGCCGATTATTCGCCGAAAGCGTGATCGTAAGTTCCGGTCTTTTACATCCCCTTCGGCACCATTACTTTATTACTTTTACTAATCTTGTTTCTAATTTTGAAATTGTAGGTGCCATAATGTCTCTTCTGGATGCTTTAAAGGTTCCGAGTATGGACGTTTTTTACTTTGATTTCGAGGAACAGGGTGAAGAGGATGTTCCACTGATGCAACAGGTGGTATCTTCGGCTCAGGCGATCCGCCCTCTGGTGGATCCGAATGTGACTGAGCCTTCTGCTGCTGAAGCAACTTTTTCTGTCCCCCAAAGTGTATCTGAACAAGTTTCTACCGAAGCTGCTTCCTCTATTCCGATACCTTTAAAGGAAGCTGGTGGTTCGTCCGGATCACAAGTTGGTAAGAAATCTATTCTTGACGACGTGGACAGTGATCCGGAGGTTCATAGCTTAGACGAGGCCCTTCAATACCGACCTTCTTCTTCTTTGAAAAGCAAGGGTGCTATACCGGATGTGGATCTGAAGGTTCGCTCTCGTAAGAGGAAGAATGAGCCGATTCAGATACGTTCCACCGATCCTCTTCCTTTGCCAAAGTCCAAGAAACCAAAGAAGGATTCTCACTCCGAGGGTAATGTAATGGAAGAGCTGGACGAGCATCTTACCGGAGGTAGGTTTTCTAGGGAGGAGGCCGCATTGGCTCGTAATAAACCGACCCCTACCTTTTCTGGTGGTTTTCTTCCAAGTACTGAAGCAGAGAATATGGAGACGGAGATTCCGGAGATTTCGAGCAAGGAGAAAGGAAAAGCTCATGGTGGACCCAAGGTGGTGACTTTTTCAGGTACGATGCTGGACTCATCTTTAGGTCCGGACCGCTTTATCGAAGATGAGGAAGACCAAGTGTCTTCTCTTCCTTCATCTTGGTTCGGACCTGAGTTGTTGTCCTTTTTTCGATATGCAGATTTGTTCTCGGATGATATGGATATTGATCCGGCGATTGCTGAAGACAAATTCGTTCCTTTGGGATGTTCGGAACAAGGACTCAGTGATGGACGCGCTGGTTGCGAAGACTCTTCTTTTCAATATAAACACTCTGATAGACCATGCCAGAAGCCGGAAGATGAAGAACCCTGATCTAGGTGCTGCGGTTTTGACTAACCAAGCCCAGTCAAACATCTTCGTGACGGAGCTCTATCGGCGATGGGTAGAAGCGGAGTCGGTACGGGAGAACTTAGAGAAGGAGACTCGCTCCTTAAAGCGCAAGATTCAGAGGAGTCCAGATGCGGAGAAGAAGGTTGTCCAGCTTTCCCAAGAACTACAGTCCCAGCAAGAGAAAATTAAGTCTTTGACTAGTCAGAATCAATCTTCTCAAGCGGCTGCTGCCTCTGCTGCGGAGGACCGTGATAGGATTGCAGCTGAGTTAAAGAGCTTCTCCGAATCCATGAAGCAGAAAGATGATCAGCATAAGGAGGTTATGGCGAAGATGGAGGTATCTTTTGAGAATGCCCGCGTAGCTTATGCGAACATGGTGGCTGGTACGCTCCTTCTTTCCTTTTCTGACTTGTGCATTTACTTTTGCTATTTTTTCTAACTCTTTTGGCAGAGCGGGATGTGCTCAAATCAGAGGGAGCTGATTTGAAGATGCAGGTTGAGGAAATGAAAGGACGTGAAGAGGAGATGGAAGCGGAGAATGCTTCCCTAAAAGCTAGGGTGGAAGAGCTTCAAGCAACGAAGATTTGGATGCTTTCGGAAGGGGCCAAGCTTTTGGCAAAGAATATCCATAAGGGCCCGAAAATGACTGCCGTCGTGGCCGCAGTTAACAATGCGATGAGTGCGGTGGGCATCAACTCCGGTCTGCATGCTGGTTATATTCATGCTTTGCAGAAGAAGACCCCTTACAAAGATGTTCCGATGTTGAATCGTCATGCTACGGAGGATCTTAATACGGCAGTTGCTTGTTTCGATACTCTCAAATTTCCGGTGATAGAAGATCTTCAGAAGCTTATCAACGCGCCCCTTTCTGAAATTAAGAAAGCTCTACTTTTTGCAAACGATGATTCTTTGAAGAAGTAAGGTGGACATGCCCGGCTCTTTGGGGTATGCACCTTTTTAGAGGGTGGACATGTCCGGTTGGTTGGGATATGCACCCTGTTTTCTAAATTTGGATGAATTTAATGATGCTTTTACTTGTGTTTGACAATTATCCTTTGTAAATGGTTTTATAATTTCCGGTTTATACAAGTCCGGTAAATTTTTGATGTAACCACTTGTTTATACAAGCGTCCATGTTTTGTGTTTTACATTTTCTTTTTTCTAGAACGTTCATTTTAAGGCACGGATCCGATTTGTTTCATTTTGTTAGGATAATTTTTAAGTGAAGGAAAAGCACGAACGGAACCAGTTCGTCTTTATCTTTTAGGGCTAGTATCCCTAGTTCGGCCGAAAATATACTTGTGTTGCAACTTTGTTAATGATAGAAGAGTTTATATTTCTATTTCTCTTATCCGGAGTTATATCTCTCCGGTTAACACAGTAAAAACATATAAAGTAATCTATGGGCAAAAACCCTCCGTAGTTCTTGGAATTAAAACATTGATTGGTGCGGGTAAAACCATCCGCATTACAAGGAATATTAAAGATGACGAAGATCGTAACCTTCGTATTACATACTTATTTTCGAAATAATCATGAAAATTTTCAAAGGAAACATTTTTTGAGATGTGTTCCATTCCAAGTTCGAGGGACGAGGGTCCCGTCCATCTTCTTGAGCGTATAAGCTCCGTTTTTTCCCGCGGTGTCAACCTGATACGGACCTTCCCACTTAGGAGACATTTTTCCGGTTCCCTCGGCCAGACTCGCCTCGTTACTCCGCATGACATAATCTCCGACCTTAAACCGGACCTCTTTCACTTTTGAGTTGTAATGTTTTTCCAACTCTTTTTTGTATTTTGCTTCTCGGATTGCCGCAAGTTCCCTCCTTTCTTCGGCTAGGTCCAGGTTTAGGAGGAGTTCTTGCTCGTTTTCTTCTTGACTCAGCTGCATGCGGGGGGTGGGTATCCTTACTTCGGCGGGAATGACTGCTTCCGTACCGTACGTCAAGCTGAATGGGGTTTCCCTGGTGCTTGTCTTTGGCATCGTCCGGTGAGCCCACAGGACATGCGGCAATTCATCAGCCCATGAAACGCCTTCTTTTCCCAAGCGCTTTTTAATGCCCTCCACAATGCTGCGGTTGGCTCTTTCAACTTGCCCGTTGGCTTGGGGATGGGCTACCGAAGCGAAATTTTGCTCGATGTGCATTCTTTCGTACCATGTCTTGAATGGTTTTTCTGCAAACTGCTTTCCGTTATCACTGACTATACAGAGCGGCATTCCGTATCTGCATACTATGTTTTCCCAAACAAACCTCAACACTTGATCTCCTGTGATGGTCCGGAGGGGTTTGGCTTCGATCCATTTTGTAAAATAATCGATGGCAACCAACAGGAACCTTACCCCTCAGGTGGAAACAGGGAAAGGACCCACAATGTCAATCCCCCATTTCTGAAACGGCCACGCCGAAGTTACAGGAACGAGGTTGTTCTTGGCTCGGTGACTAATGGAGGCGTGCCGCTGGCAGTCTTCACATGATTGTAACTCATTAACCGCGCTCTGATGCATACCCGGCCAGAAGTATCCGGCGTTCATAACTTTAGCTATGACCATCCTTGGTCCGGAGTGGATGCCGCATATTCCCCAGTGGATTTCTCTTATGACATAGCTGGCTTCCTCCGGTGTTAAGCATTTCAGGAGCGGACCTAAGAAGGTCTTCCGGTAAAGTTGCCCATCGTGAATCTAATACTGCAACGCTTTTACCCTTAGCTTCCAGGCCTGAGCTTTGTCTTCTGGGAGTGTCCCTTCTTTCAAGTAATCCACAATCGGAGTCATCCAGGATTTTTCTAGCACGGAGACTGACATGACCGACCCCGTCGGTTGGATGGCCGGGGCTTGCAAGGTTTCGACTAACACTTCTTTGGTGACAGAACGCTACGGATGTGAGCTTGCTTAAGGCATCGGCCTTTTTGTTCTTACTCCGCGGTATGTGTACTATCTTGCAAGAGTCAAAAGAGGAGATTAAGCTGTTAACTTGCTGGAGATACCGAACCATGTTATCCTCTCGTGCTTCATACTCTCCGCTGACTTGATTGGCTACCAACAATGAATCAACATGTGCTAGTATGGAGGTTGCACTGGCCTTGGCCGCGGTTTGGAGTCCTGCGAGGAGAGCCTCATATTCTGCCTCATTGTTTGAGGTTTTAAACTCAAATCATAGAGCATAAGTGTACTCTATCCCTTCTGGATCTATTAGGATTAACCCGGCTCCTGATCCTTCTTTGCTGGAAGCTCCATCCGTATATAAGTTCCATACCCTTGGCAGGGCAGATTTTTCTTTGGTGCTTTCTCCGGTTGGTACCTCCGTGAGGAAATCTGCCACCGCCTGGCCCTTTACCGAACCTCTGGTTCGATAGGTGATGTCGAAAGCACTGAGTTCAATTGCCCACTTAGTGAGGCGTCCGGAGACCTCTGGCTTTCTGAGAATTTGCTGGATCTGGAGGTCAGTCTGTACTTCTATATTGAAAGCTTGAAAGTACCTTCGGAGGCGCCTAGAGGCGTGTGCCAAAGCGAGTGCCAACTTCTCAATTATCGGGTACCGAGTTTCATAATCTTTCAGGATGCGGCTTACGTAGTAGACCAGAATTTGTGCTTGATTCCGATGCACTACAAGTACTGCACTTATAGCGAAATGAGAGGCGGAGAGATAAACTGTGACGGTTTCTCCGGTAATTGGAGCGGTTAGGGTGGGCAAGGATCCAAGACAAACTTTCAACTCTTGAAATGCCGAATCGGCTTCCGGTGTCCACTCTATTTGGCCCTTTCCCGTTCGTTTTTTCAACACATTCATGAAAGGAATAGAGCGATCAGCCGCTTTCGAGACGAAACGATGCAGAGCAACGAGCTTCCCGTTTAGTGACTGAATTTCTTTGACGGTTTTGGGAGGCTGCATGGAGACTACTGCTTTGATTTTATCCGGATGTGCCAGGATTCCGGACTGGGTTATCCATACGCCGAGAAACTTTCCTTCTTCTAAGCCAAATGAGCATTTTTTGGGATTAAGTTTAAGGTTGATACTCCAAAGCCTGGTGAAGGTTTCGAGGTCATCGATCATGCTATCTTCGGCCTGGTTTTTTATGACCAGGTCATCCACATAAATTTCTAGATTTCTTCCAATCTGGTCTTTGAATGCTTTATCCATCAGCCTTTGGTACGTAGCTCCGGCGTTCTTTAATCCAAATGGCATTTTGGTATAACAGAAGAGACCCTCGTTTGTTACGAACGCGGTCTTGTCTTCGTCTTCCAAAGCCATCTGAATTTGATGATAACCTTTATATGCATCTAGGATAGCAATCCTTCGGACAAGCATCGTTCAGATCAGAAAAATCGACGCTCATCCTCCAGGTTTTATCTTTCTTTGTTACCATTACCGGATTGGAGACCCATGTTTGGTACCGTACTTCCCTGATGATACCGGCACTTAGCAGCTTTCGTACGTCCTCGGAGATGGCTTTGTTACGAGCTGGAGCCATGTTTCTTTTTCTTTGAGCTATTGGTTTTGCTGAATGCGACACCTTCAGCTTATGCTCGGCCAGGCATCGAGGAACTCCAACCATGTCGGAGGTTTGCCAGGCAAATACATCGAGTGAATTAGACAAGAGCTTCCACAGCTTCTTTTTGGTTCGTTCGGGAAGTTGAGCCCCAACTGCAATTTTCTGTTCGGGAAAATGTGGGTGTATGGCCCATTCTTCTGTAAGAAGATTCGGAGTTTGAACATTACAACTACTTTGTCGTATTTCTGCTACACAAATTGTTGATTCAGAGTGTAAAGTTGCCACTCCTGCTTCGGTGGGGAATTTTAACGATCCATGAATGGTAGAACTAATGATACCGAAGGCGCACATACTGGGCCTTCCTAGTATAACATTGTGAACGGACCTTGCTTCCACTACCAGATACGTCAAGTTGACGGTTCGGACCAGACTTCCTTCTCCCAACGTTGTTGGCAAAGTGATTTGCCCTATAGGTTGCACCACCTCTCCGGAAAAACTGACCAACGGCATTGAGACTCGTACTAACTTCGCTTTGGTCTTTGGAGCTAACTGCTGGAAACATTGTTGATACATGATTTCAGTGGCACTTCCGCTGTCAACATAAATACTCCGGACCTTGTGACCTGCTATGATCGCAGACACTATGATTGGTCCGTCCTTGATTTCTTCAAGATTTATGGGAGGGAAAGCAATGGGCTGCTGCATCCAAGCGGCCATATGGTGACTGGACCGCTTGATGCCCTGATTATCTGCTCTCCTGATCATGCAAATTACCGGTTGGTTATTCGGATTATCTCCCGAATTTCCCAAAGATTTTCCTTCCTTTACTTCTTTTACTAGATGCGACAGTTTTCCGGACCGCACTGCTTTTTCTATTTCTTGCTTCAAGGACCAGCAATCGTCTGTGTTGTGACCTCGAGCATGATGATAATCACAATATTTCTTGGAGTTCTTATCGCCTGGGTTTCGGAGTTTTGGTGGAACAGGGAAGTTTGCCCCTTCTGCACTGAGAATTTCACTGGGAGTTTTGGAAAGGTCCGATAAGTTGTAAAACCTTGATCCGGAGCTTCTTCCGCGTGGAGGTCTGTCGTTCCTGTTGTAAGGGTGCGGTCGTCCCCTATTCCCGGATGGAGTTTTATCAAACACCGACCCACCGTTTTTCTTCCAGGAAGACATCTTATGATCTGACTCCGGAGCTGGGTTGCATGCGTTTTTTCCTCGGGCGAAAGCCCTGGCTCGGTCCATGAGTACTTCCATTGTCTTCGGAAGGTTCTCGTGTAATTTCTCAACCAATTGATTGTTCCGGACACCGTGACAGAATCCGGAGATCCTTAACTGCTCAACTACCCCACTTATCTGCATACTTTCCCGGTTGAACCGGTCAATGAAACTATCCAAGGATTCCCCATCCTTTCTCCGGATGTTGTGAACTTTGGTGATTTCTTTGGAGTAGTGTCGTTGTTGGCTAAAATTTTGAAGGAAAGATCTTTGAAACTCCTCGAAGTCATTTATCTCTCCTTCATTTAAGGCATCAAACCACACCCGGGCAGTCCCGGTTAGTGTTTGGGCAAACATGAAGCACCACGCCGGCATCGGCCACTGTTCTACTCGTGCAGCTCCGTCGAAATCGAACATATAATCATCTGGATCAGTTGTACCATCATATTTTTTTTACTGTGGTTGGCATTTTGAGCTTCGGAGGAAGCTTGGCATGTGTGATACGAGCACTAAATTTTGACTTAGCAGTCATGGAAACTGGGTGGTATGGCTTGGTGAGTTCCGGATCATTTACTACGTCCATTTGCGCTTCATTTCGTACTGCCATCGCTGGAGATGGTCCGGACGAACCCTGCACATATCCAGTGTAAGTTTCCAAGGTGACAACTGTGGAGAAAGTAGGAGGAGTAAACATCGTAGGACCCACAGTCCTTACCGGAGTTTCATCATGAAAAAGCCTGGTGCGTAAGCCGAGGATCTGCTCATCTCTAGCCTGTTGCGCTTTCAATCTTCGCAGAAGGCTTGCATTTTTGGAGAGAAACTCCGCGTCAAACTCTGACGTTTGTGAAGTAGGAAGCAGAATAAATGGCAAGGTTGTTCCCGGTCCCGAGCTTAAGGCAGCTGAGATTGCGGAAACAGTGATTGCTGGTGCTGTAGTTTGTGTACTAACAGTTGTAGATCCCAGATTCACAGAACCTGAGGCCGCCATTTGTCAGTTCTTTGCTCAAGAAATTCACCAGAGTGAAGGACTAAGAGCTTTGAGATCGGATGGCGCCAATTGAAGAACCAAAGAATTGTGTTAAGGCCGGAGCCTGTAAACGAGGGTTTGGATCTTGTTGAGAGAGTTTGGAGAACAGTCCTGCAAAACAGAAAACCGTTAGGCTCGCCGCAGAGATGGGAGGGCCCCTCTGCGACCACCCTCCGGCGTGAGGATAAGTATTGGTAGAGAGAGAAAGTAAGGACGAAGGTTCAGAAAATCGTACTTGGCTTTGTACTTGATGGAGTATTTATAGTAGTCAACTGAGATGACATCATCCGTCCAGACGCACTTATATGGAGGTTCGTCTCCGGAAGTACTTGATGAGGAGCGGACATGTTTCAGATGCCCGTTCAAGTGGAGTCCGGTTCGTCCCAAGGGTCATGTCCGGCCTCGGATATGTATCTTCACTGTAGAACAAGTAAATTAGTTCTGTATGGTCTCCTGTAAAACAAGTTAATTCCTGTTCAATTAGTTTGTTGTATCCAGTTCATTACATTCACCTACCACAAAACTTTCATCACCAAACAATAAAAGAAAACTTAATATTACATTTTCTTTCTTACAAATACCCTATTTTCACAAACCCTAGCATCCCAGTTAACGTACACCCACTAGTTCCGTACCTACTTGCCTACCGGTGACAACTACCCACCGACGTGTAGCCACTCTTCAATGTTTCAAATAAAGTTTGCTTTCATTGCAGGTGATGTAGTTTTCTTTCATTATTCTAATTGGTATAACGACTGAAAGTTTATAAACCCTAATAGAAATTGGTGTTTTCAATGATTTCAGTATCCGGATCATGTACTCTGCCATACACGACATCGATGAAGAACCAAACGTTAAAGATGGGGAACGGATGTTTCTGCGTTGTGTATATCTACCGATGATAATAGGTGTTACAAGTTGAGTAGACTACTTTCATTCTTACTTTCATACTTACGTTAATACAGGTTAGTTTTATTTTTTAATTGTTATTGTTATTGTGATATAGAAGAAGCGTGTCTCGGCAACAACATAAAAGAAAGCAACATAAATATATTTAAATGTGAAAATATAAGAGGCGTGTCTCTGGCAACAATATAAAAGAAAGCAACAAAAATATGTTTAAACGTGAAAAAAAACAATAAGAAAAAGTTTGCAACACAAATATGTTTAAATGTAAAATAAAAACAATAAGAAAACACTACGTTTGCAGCCGTAAACAGGGCCGGCTCAACCCTTTTGGAGGCCTAAAGCCAATTCAAAGGTCAAGGCCCTTTACATAAAAAAAATACAAATTAAGAGTGACTTGGGTAACGATATAATTAACTAACAAACAGACGGGGAGGGTTGGATGGGGCTACGAGTCATTAAAATGTCATAACTAAAAGTTTCTTTATATTAATTAATACTAGTAGGAATGCCCGCGCTTTGCGGTGGGTGAGCCAACTAATACCAGATTCATTTATGATGTATATATTAGTAACCATAAACATGTCAAAATCAGTCCACAAACTGACAATA
Source organism: Helianthus tuberosus (assembly GCA_030545235.1). NCBI lineage: Eukaryota > Viridiplantae > Streptophyta > Magnoliopsida > Asterales > Asteraceae > Helianthus > Helianthus tuberosus. Next base: position 37,782,344 of record CM060379.1, on the reverse strand, counting down.
AAACACATTAATGGTGTATCAGCAAAATAATACGCATATAAATCTGAAATCATTGATCTAATATGCTAGTTACCTATGTGTGGAATTTCTTTCAATGGTGTATCAGCAAAATAATACGCATATAAAGCTTTTAGAACAGCCTGCAATGCACAATCCATTAGAACCCATGTTTGCATAGAACAGATCTTTCAATGGATGAGTTGGGTAAAGTGTCGATGTCAAAGGAAAGACAAATGAAGTGATACATACGGGTCGGACCAGGTCTATCCTAAAAAGTCCTTATTTCCAATTACTTTAAAGATGTTAATGAAGGGGGTGCCGGGGCAACTTTGGCCTGTGTGGACCCTGCGCAGTCACGCATACAATTCTAAATCCAAATTTCAAATGTAACTCAATCAATTGTTATCAGTTTGTAGATGTACGAGAATCGGCTTTGAGAATAACGTTGCCATCGTAAGTGACAAGTCATATCCCTCATGATCTTTCTTCCAAATCCACCGATCTTCAGTCTGCGCTGCGCTGTGTCCCCCCTGCAATCTGATTGTATTTGTTCACCTCCTCTGTTGATTGGGGAATTCTGTACCATCTTATCTTCCAACTCTAGGGCACCCGATAACGATCCACCACCATGTTCCTCTTTTCTCCCATTCCCTTATCTTGGTCTCTTGGTTAATGTTTTTAACAGCGGCGATTTTGTAGATTTCCTTAAGAAATTTAGATGATTTCAACCAACAAACGGATAAATAGAGTTGACCCATAATCTGAACCGCACATTTTGCCACTTACACTTATTCCATACTATGTTGGCAATCCTCAGTTTAGAGAGTTTCGAGTTTAGATCCACTTATACTTTTGTATCTTATAATCAAAAGGGACCTCTAGACCATTGAATCCAACCGAACCATACTAAAGTCGAAAACAAGCGATATGTGTACCTCATTACTGCTATCATTTAGGTCATTAGCATCCATAAAGTAATTATCAACATCCATGTCACCTGCAAAGAGTGATCATTGTTAGAAACAACTTCTTTAATACATAATGCATCACGTATACAAAACTATAATTGATCTTTATAACTATGTTCCGCGTCACATAAAAGTTGCAAAAAGAAATACTATTATCTCTTTGTTGAATGATGAAAGGCTGAATTGTTTTGTTTTCAGGACCAAAGATGTTATCAAAAGTTTCTTTGAAGTTCGCCAGCCACGTAAGGACCGGATTCTCGTGGTGCACTATGATAACTTGTTGTTTGCTCATTTACTAGCTGCGAAACTAAAGTGTGGGAAGAACATTATCGTAGCAAACCCTACCCGCATCAAGGCTGAGAGCTAGGGCGAGGCAGCCAAGGGGAAGGGGAAGATGAAGGGAAAGGGCAAGAACAAGGGAAAAGGCAAAGACAAGGTCGAGGGCGAGACAACCAAGGGCGAGAGCGACAGGGAGAGTTTCCAACAAGCTAGTGGTGGTCACCGCTTTAAGAGACTTAAAGCTCTTGGGGCAAAATTCTTATTTGAAACAGATTTACACAATTTGTATGACAAGATATTTAAAGAAGATTATGACAAAGTTGTCTATATCAACAGGTGCAAACTAAATCTTGAGTAAGATATACAAAAAATATAATAGGAATACACTTTTAATCATCTTTAATTCATATATAAAGTATATAATAATTTACATTTGTTTGTATGCAGGACTATCAAAAGTGAGTTGAGTACTTACTTTATAAGGCCAAACCCATGACGAGCAAGAGCCAGATTAAGACTCCCGAAATTCAGGTGGCAGTATGCTCCAATCATGTTAAAGACTCCTACTTGGGAGATGGACAAGATCGCTGGAGAAGCCGAGCTTTCTCCTTTGGGGGATCCAGATGGATTTGAGCTTGGAGAATAAAACTTGGGGAAAACGAAGAAGGGAAAAATTGACTCAGGCTTGAAGATCAAGAAAGTAGAAGGTGAGTTTAGGAGACACACACACACACACACACACATATATAGGGTCAGGAGTTAGGGAAAACGGTGAAAAGTGTGAGAACGGTGCGAACGCTTATCGATCGCCAGATCAAAACAATCTATGGACTAGATTGGCGCGGTGGCGTTTTCGTAAATAACATCAATTTTATTACTTGGAACGTGCTTCATTAAGGGTAAAAGGGGCAAACATCGTTTATAAAAAATATTTTTTCATGCGTAGTTTTTTCTGTGTTTTACTTAATGTATTTTATTATCTTGGCTTACAAAAACGTCATTAAATATAAAACACCAAACTTGAAAGATGGGACATGTTACAGACTTAACAGATAAAGCTGAGCAAAACAGTAATTACGAACAGTAACTGGAACGACAGATACTTTAATGATTATTAATTGGTATGGAAACTGATAATCCTATTAGCCTATGTCCAAAATCACTCAACATTCGCACACTAATTTTTCAAAAATAGTGAGAGAGTCACGAGAGTTGGAGAAGAGCAACCCATCTCCGGCTAAGTTCCGATTACTCCACCCACCATGACCACTCCGATGCCCACCCTCACTTCTCTACACGATTGATGGTGGCGCTCACTGTCTTCGACAGCCTCCTGTAATCGCCGCAACACCCACCGCCATTGCTACCGACTCACGAACAAGTTTGTTCCCGCCGCGACGCACCCTTTGACACCACACCGCTGATATTGAACCAGTTTTTTTATCACTTGTTTCTGTCATATTCGTAACATCATCATGTGTTCAGAATCAGCTTCACTTTGCAATTAAGATACCAAGTCGAAACCCATTCGGGAATATATGTCCTATAATTTTGTTCCGATTGTTCCGGCGACCAAAGTTTATGTGATCTATAACTCAGTATTAATTGACTAAAGGTTATACTTAAGATACCTACACTACTTCAAATCAGAGAAGTTTAATATCATTTGTTTTAAGATGATAAAAAAAATAGAATCAAATTAGAATGATTTCATGACCGATTCTATAAAATTAATATAATTAGTGTTATTCGAACCGGCGCGTTGCGCCTGGGTTAATTAAGGCTATCACATAAACTATAGAGTTCCGGGTTCTAATTTTTTTGTTAAGCCTCTTGGATAATGTTGGACAATACTTCAAAGCAGCTTGGGCATATCTAAACCCAACACACTCATGCAACTGTGCGGGCTGAACCAGCTAACATGCACCAACAACCTATGCTTTGTGCAATCTGGTGTGGCTGAGAATCTGACCACTACACACTTGTGCAGCGTGTACTATTGCTGAGAAGTTTTAAAATGGCATGGCCATATGCTCTGCACATTTTTGCAACTGCAATTGTGGAGAACAAATCACAAGTGTTACAATCAATGATCAAACACTAAGCAAAGTACACTTTTTAAGATTGTACACTTGCAGAAAATTGAGAGAAAAAGATTTTAATGGGGAAGAATATGAAGTTTATTTGCACAACTCTTTCTATACATTTGCAAAGTTGATTTAAATTTAACTGTGTATTCAATGAAACTTACAACTACAAATATTATCAACATAGCCTCAATAAAAACAATTCTACAGAGTACTTGTCAATTATTATGAACATTTGGCAAGCAACCTTAGAGACAAACATAAATAGTGAAATCTTACCATGTAAAAGAGCCTCAAATTCAGCATGAATTTGCACCAGAAAAGTTAATCTCCATAGCCGAAAAGCATATGTTGAAGCGGAGTTCAAAGTCCAACTTTAACTTCATCGATTTGGAATGTAAGAACATACATTTTAGAAATTGGGGGGGGGGGGGGTGCAAAACCACCCTCTAGAGAACATGTACACGCTGACATGCACATTCCGACTCGCACAACCACCGACGGGATGGCATCTCCTTCCCTTTTATTGGTTGCTTTCTTCTCTAAACCTTTAAAAAACCACACAATATGCATAATCTATCACAGCATGTGGGGATGTGGTTTTGATGTTCAAAGTGATCATAACAAAATTTCATAATAGGATAATCAATCATGATTCAGCTTTATCAAACATTCTTTCTATTCAAAGTCATTAAAAAGGATGACAATGGAAATCTTATGTCATACAGAACACTTAAAATCAATCATTTTCCATTCAATACCAAGTAAAGCAATCTCTATTCTCTAGATAATCTAAACTTACCTATTTCCCACCATTCATTCAGTTCTATAAAACAAACCCTAGTTATCAAGTATTGTTCAAAGCATCCATGAGGTAAATATGATATCTACTTAGCAAAGCTATAACAACACATCAAAAAATCAAAGAACATAAGACCGTGGGGTATGGTGGGGCTTGGGTTGGGGCGTGGGTTGGGCATTGGTTGACACATGGAATGGGTGGCAGGCATGGGCTAAACCCACATTCAACTCGGTATGGTGGGGCGGGGGTTTGGGGCGTGGGTTTGGTGGGCTTCGCTGGGCTGACCCGCTGGGCTATTTCAATATTATTTAAAACAACAAATTTATTTTTTTTAATATTTTTAAATAAAGAAAATTACAAAAAAAAATCCTAACTTTTATATTTGTTTTTTATCTCTTCTCTCAACGCCAAGACTAGTTGTAACTCGTCACCCTGTAGGTGATCAATGGGTTGGGATAGAAATTTCAAATCATCCCATTTTTGTTTCTGGGCATCTCTAGCGGCATCTCTAGCTTCTTTGCTCTTTCGTATTTCGGCCCTTTGTTGTTGGAATACGTTGAATGTATCCAACTTGCATTAAATGTCATCCAACTGCTCGCTGTATATTCCCCTGCGCGAGCCAGAACTTCCAGCTGAAGGCGATGCCGTATCAGATCTAGATTTTTGAGCACGCCTTCTTGAGGCATTTCTTCCATACTCAGGCCGGTTTGGGCTTGGCGAATCATCCAAAAGGTCCTCAAACTCTTGATCTCGTGCATCAGATTGGGCTTGGGACGAGGCCCTTGACCTTTTGGAAGACGAGTTAGTTTCGCTACCAATGGGGATAGTCGCCCACTTTGGATGGAACTTACAAATCTCCCAACAATGCATGAAACGGAAGTCGGTCTTCACATTTGATTTGAATGTGACCACTGCATTTGTCAAAATGTCGGCTTCGGCACTTTTAGGGTTTTGCTTTGCTTTATTTAAAAAACCACTAAATTTTGTAAGTTGGGTGCTTATCTCGCTCCACATTGAGGATAAGCTATCGTTTTCACGATAAGTCTCCCTACCCATTTCTTCATGGAATAGTCTACTAACCGATTCCCACAGGGCGGTTCGATGTTGCGAATTTCCTATTTTAATAAAAAAATATATATATTACAAACTTATATAAAAAATAACCATTAATAAAAACAAAGGTTAAGAATACCTAAAATTGAATGTTGAGATTGTTCACACCAAGCCCTCGCCAATGCAACTTCTTCAGCAACGACCCATTTTTGTTGTTTTCGTTTGGCGGTTTCAACTACTTTATCCTCCTCGGTTTTTTTCTTATGACTTCTCTTTTTGATGGGGTTCGATGCGGAAGGACCATCATTGGGTGGTTGAGTTTCGGGAACGGATTCGTTTTGTGAAAGGTCGATAGAGGTTGGTGAAAGGTCGATGGGCGATTGTGAAAACGGGGTAGGTATCGAATCGTCGGTGTTTGGGAAGTTAGTAAACACACGATTCCCGATATACGATGCATAACCCGCAAAGTCGGGCATAGGAGAGTGTATGAAAAATGGATGAGCTATTGGACGAGTGGGTGGTGGGCTAGGATTATTTTCTTGGAATCCATACGGGTTGCTCGCGTCAAAAGGACGGTTGTAAGGATGCATTTTTTCGTTTTGTAGAAGGAGAATTGAACATGTATAGAAGATGTGGTTGAATGCGGTAAAAAATGGAAGAAAAATGTGAGTTTTATAGTGAAAAAATGGAAGAAAAAAATAATTTTTTTTTAATATAGTCGTTGGCCAACGGCTCTTTTCTTTTGGCCATACACAGCCCGCCATGTCAGCTCGCTTCCCCCGCCCCACGCCCGGCTTGAAACCCAAGCCCCAAGGGCCACGCCCCAACCCAAGCCCACCCGGGATGGTAGCTTAGGCGTTTTCCCCCAACCCACGCCCCAACCCCCGCCCCATACCCCATGGCCTAATATAGAAAAACAAAAGAAACAACCATCACTGAAGCCCTAGATCAGCCTTGTGTTTTAGTAAAAGTTATAAAGGGTCTAGTTGTCCATGACCAGCAATCCAAAGAAAAACATAAAATAGGAGTTGAATTCCTTACCTGAAAGACCTGTCTGCCGCCGGTAATACGAACACTCGGCAACAGCTAACCTCCTCGTCGACATCCTGTTTCGCATTCCTACGTCTTGTGGAACCCTAACATCGGCAATCAGACCCGCAAATCATCGTTTAAACTCCTTGGTGAAACCCTAGATAACTGCTCCGCCACCGCCGGCAGTCGCGACTTCCACAACAAAACCCACCCCGCCGGGAGTAGTTGTAGTCGGGCATCTCCTTCTCATACTGGGCACTTATGCTGATCTCCTTATCATTCTCTCTTTCTATTCTCAATCTCACTGTATTGTCTTTCTTGTCCAGGTTTTAAACTGTTGGAGAAACAAATTACAAAGCTGCCATTATACTGTTCATTTCGTTTGGTTTTTAATATATGTATAATTCTTTTGATATTGTATATGTGAACGTACCCATTGGATTTATTTCATACTTATCGTATGCATGAAACACATATCAAAAATAAATATATAACTTAATAAAATGATTGACAACCTACTGTTGGTGTCTTGCGTTGTGAACTTAAGTTAGAAAAAAATATATATTTTTTGCTGCCATATTCTAAGTAAATTTTTATGAGGAAATCAAGATTTTACTTAATTCAATAGGTATTTGCCGCATAGAAATTTAAGTTACAAATAATTTGGTAAATGATGAAACACTGGTTAACACCTATGGTTAACTAGCTGGATCGTCTCTTACGTGTGTTCAATCTCCTTCTCTGCTCTTTTAGGACTGAGATCCTGCAAAACAGCAAACCGTTAGCTCGTTAACAGGGGAACATGGAGGTTTCCCTCTTAACCGGGCCCCGACGTGAGAATAAGTATTGTTCCGAGGAGTAAAGAGTGTGTGTTAGAGGTGAAATGCAAGGAGAACAGAATGGAATAACTTGAATAATGAAGGGTCCTATTTATAGCCGGAGGGTGAAAGAGGGAGGAGCGACCTTGCCAGCTGCTACTGGGCGCCAGCTGTCCGACCAAGGAGAATATCCTCTTGGTCTCCTCTGTTGTGGTCAGGATAGTGGTCCACGTGGCGCGCCGTCGTTTGTCCATGCTGGAAGAATTGTACTGCAGATGTCGGTCTACCCCCAGATTGTGTTGCAGGTCTACATGACGCTCGATTAGTGGTGACACGTGTTGTCCTTTCTGTCTGGAGGAGCATCTTCGGTGCCACCTTGACGTCTTCCAGAAGCTTCTAGAAGCTTCTGGATTTACTTGCTGATGTAGGCGCCATGTTGGACAGAAAAAGTGGTGTGGTCCCTGCCATGTGTGCATGGAATTGGGACCATACCTCTTCAGTAAATTACTTAAATGGTGAATGTATCATGTGAGGGTGTTAATCCCTTAATCAACCACAAAGATGGCAATGTATGTATATAGGTCAATTAAACATTTTATTTAAAAATGCAATTGAAACAAAACAATATAGGGCAAAAGTTTGAATTCTCATACAATTACATAAATCTAGAATTTTAACTTATATGAAAATCTGATTGGCCATATGTCATAAGTATAAATAAAAGAAATACAAAAGAAATTACAATTTTTTTTAAATAAAGTATGCAAAATACTTCTTACGACTAAATCTTATGTGGCACCCCAATTCGACCTTTCATTAGTTAAAAAAAAACTTTAATAGTCCTAATTTTCGACTTTTACAAAGAATGTTTAACGAGTGAAGAATATGACCATGTAGAAATAAACTAAAAATAAAAAAAATAGTATAAAGATATACTAATCGCTAACTCTATTTTGCCAATATAGTAACCCGGCCTAAACTTTTACTAAAACGATTGAGCCGAATCCAAGCAATTAGGTTACATAAGAAGAGTACTTAAACTTTACCCAAAAAGGAGACTCTTAGTGTAAACACCATGTGTTACCTATTTTGCTAATGTATCCTTCACAGTAAACAGGTCCCAATTCCAAGCTAGGTTTAGATTATTTTTCTGGTTTACCAATGCCAAAAGTGAATAAGAAGAATTGAACAAAATGATAAAACAACAAAGATAAAAAAGGCTATAATCAAGGATTTTAAGAGTGGTTTAAACATCTCAAAATGTAAGCCTACCTTCATCTTTTGAAAGTCTTTCTTTGTTGATCAAATAATAAGATGTCTTGTCTAATATTGAATGTAGACTTACTATATGATGCCATCATAAAAATTTAAACATCAAACAAATAATATATTAAAATAAATAAAAAAGAGTTTTGAAGACAAAAGAAATTCTTACCGTGTCGGTTTCTTGAAGAACCTCATCCATTGACGATGCTCGTTTCCAGGTAACATGTTATTAACCACTGGCTTTCAAGAATTGTTCATAAGCTGCAAATTAGTAATTAAATATTAGTTCATATATGTAAATGATCATTTTGCAAATAAATCGACAAACTATGATTAAAAAAAAAGATGTACCTCATGAAGCAACACATGCCTGAAACAAACTTCTCTAGACACATTGCTTGGTAGAGATCGTAGTAGATTAGATTCATTTGGGACCCCTTTAATCTGATAGCCATGATTTAACAACATTTAAACTGCAACTGACTTAACAAACATTTGAATTTAGAGTTCAAGGATAATGAGCTACAAAAACATACCATATAGAGTAAGGAAATCCAATCCGACCCGCTCCAATCACACCAACAGTTTGTCTTTTAAGCAAATTCCCCACAAACCTAAACAATGAAATTTCTTAGATATCTGATAAAGAATATATTTTGTTAAAAAATAAGTATAAAATCTTACAGATAAGGAAGCCATCCATCATATAAACCTGCTCGCATGAACCCATAACTTCAATTATCCTTCTTGAAGCAATAAGAGAAAGCAATGTTGCTAACTCTGCTATTGTCTCTGTAACACATCCTATGAATAATTTAATCCTAATAGTGAGTTTCCAAACAAAGATTCACAATGTGATAAAATAATAGTCACCCAAACAAAATCATAACATCATAATTGGAAGGTTTCACAGTTAGGTAAATGTATACAAAACTCCCAGGAGTGATTCCAACAACAATGCCATACTTGATTTCTGAATCAACATAGTTGTATCCCACAACCATGTTGCTGAAAGCCTTCCCTCCGACTTTGCTCAATACCAAAAATAATGTCTCTCCCTAATCTTTTGTCAAATAAACACATGCATAAAACTGGATCAGTAATAATTAACAACTGAATTTTGGCACGGAGTTGTGACATGTGTGTAACACCAAACATAAGATAATTTGATAAATATGGCAGTTAAAAAACAACATTGTTCGCTGACTCAGAATCTGTTGAAAAAGATGTTAGGATCTGAATGTAACTTGTATGCTTTAAGTATACAAATATGGATGAAATTTCAAAGTATAAATGGAAAAATGGATTTATATGACCATACAAAAGTGGAAAGTTATATCAAAACTATTTTGCATTAATAATCAAAGGATTACAAATTACAGTAATGATCGTATAAACTCCCCCTTAGCCTGATCACACAACTTTTCTGTACATACAAAAAGGAATGATAGGTGATGAAATAGATCTCTAACAAATGAAATCTATTTATACAGGTACGAAAGGTCTGTTTGCAATCAGATGACGACGACACCCAGATAGTGACATCTAACATTCCTACCATAAAAGATTCCTTAGATGTTAGCAAACATCTGCACAAATCTATCATCTGATCTATTACATAAAACATATGTTCAAAGCTAACACTGTTACATTGACTAAACCACTATTCTTCATACTGCTACTGACTTGTATCAAACATCTGTTTGGCCATAACAGATGTTTGGTCTTCATGATCAGTGCTTGTCTTTAACAGTGCTTTAACCATCAAACAGAGGTTTCTTCTTCTTAAACAGATGTTCCATGCCTTTAAACAGATCTTTGATGTCTTCAACAGATGTTCTCATTTGTGTTCAAGATTCACTATCTTTGGGAGGAGAATGTATCATTATCTATTTATTTCTTGACCAAGAAGTCATGTTTTGGCTTTTGAAATCATCTGTTCATTTGTAGGTCCAATAAAAGACAATATACCCTTTCTTATTTCTTGAGACAATTGTAGTCTTTTAGCCATGCCATTGATTCTAACAGCAGCTAACTTCACAATCTGATCACAAAAAAAAACATCAACATGAATGATTAATTGCTTAGTAACTATAGGTTCTTGCGAAGCTCAAGGGTTTAGTACCTTGCTAAACTACTAATTAACAAACATCTCTGCATGAAGATTCGTGGTTTAAAGACATAAAGATATCTTTTAGTCTAAAAATAAATACTTTGCATAATTGCACATATTGTGTGGTGATTGCCATTTCATTTATTTAGAAGAGTCAACCTTACCATAGTCAAACAAATTGCTTGCATCTCGCACCTACGAAAAGAACCAAAATTTTAAACAAAATTCGCCACAATGACATGTTTATGCTTTAATTATGATTACAAAAATAGTGGTATCATAATGATAATATAAAGCTTTGAATAAAACAATTTAGAAGGTTGTGCGCATTAAAAATATATATTTAGTCGTCTCTCAACTCGTTTGACGCATTCCCTTTGTATGTTGAATTTGGTTTCTTTAGTGCTCTCTATACGATCATATTCCATCCTAATCTTCATCTCAGGTATCAGGCTATTAGGAATTTTCAAAAAATTACACTAAAATATATGTTTTTGGAAAAATATTTTAAACCTATGAAGTTAACAAACCAACTGTTAAAGCTAATTAGTCTAATTCTAGTTCATATAAAACAAAGACTCAAAGTGTTGGTATTGCAATAACTGATTACCCACCACAAATTGTCAATCTCCACCTTTGAATGAAAATTACACATTGGTTTTAACCTAATTTGAAGTTAAATCTGCATAATACAAAATTGGTTGTATAACAACCCTAAAAAACACAACGCTTCGTAATCGCAAAACCGGACCCGCGTAACATTAACTTTAATTAAAAAATGAAAAATCAAGAAAAACCCACCTGTCGCGGGCCGTGACAGGCTTGAGGGTCACCGGTCGCGGGGCGCGGGGCGCGACAACCTTGTCTTGTCAAACACCCCCCTTGTGCCACGTGGCACAACACGCATCGAGGCTAGGCTTGTGACCAGGCGACCCTAGCCGTAGCTAGGGTGCCCTCGCGGGGTGCGAGAGGACCAGGGGAGGGGGCGCGGGGCGCGAGAGAGATCAGATTCAGCTATAAATTGAGCTTCAGTCTGCATTCTCAATTTGTTCAAAATTTCTTTTCTCTCTCTGTCCCTATAGTGCGAAAATTATAGCTATTATACCCCCTAAAACATGAAGCTATGCCCCGTTGTAAGTATTTTAACCCCGATCACTAATTCGTTACCCTACCCGACTGATCTAGGACCCATCAACGCATGTCAAGGCTATGCCTGACTAAGTTCGTTGAGGTTCTGTCTCGTGTTGTATGACTAATGTGATTTGGGTTATTTTACTAACACGAGTGCATTATATGTTTTTAATAGAACCTCAAGAAAATAATCAAGAAATATTCCCACGAAGCGCGTAGAAATACCTAAGTTTACAATGTGAGCATTCTTTTTTTCTCACAGTTTGTGAGCCCTTATTTCAAATGCTTTGCAAAACCCTAAATGTTTATCAGTTATAATTACAATGATTAAGTCTTTGTATTCTACAATTACTGCCGGTATGTGGTGTTTTGTATACACTACTAATCAAGCGTTACTATTGAACAAATAGTTAGCCAATAGTAATATGACCACGATCATTGTAACTGCCAACGTGACAAATACTGAATGAGTAATTGGGTAGATATAAACATTATAATCGCTCCCAATACTGTAATGTTATAAAAGCTCATTTTTTATAAACTAGAATGTACTCGCTAGTATTTCTTACTGATAAAATATTTTTAAAACGCGTTTCAGGTAACATGATGTGAAAGCTATTAGAAGCCAGCTATGGAGCACTGAAGGCTTAAAGAAAGTGGCTATAAAATTACCTAAATAAAAAGTTTATGTTTTCAGCAACTAGGGTTTATCCCTATAAAAATATTAATATAGGTTTTTATCCCATTTGTTTAATATAAAAGTTTGGTGTTTTGAAACTCTGAAATTTATTTCCTAACTACGATCCTGAAGTCTCATTTCCGCTGCCAAATTAATAAACACCGATACCATCGGCTCGTGCTCGCGGCTCCCTCTCCCAGGGTGGCGTCGGGGGTTGCGATAGGTTGAATATTTGAAAAGAATTCGAAGCAAATAATTTGAAGAGAACTAATATTTAGATTTGAACAAAATCAAATCTGGATGAATCCTTTTGACCATCATCTTCTTCGGCAACCCCGTTTTTCAGATCTGAACCATCTTATGCTTCAATTAACTTCAGATTCATCGCCTAAAGCATATAGTAGCTTCATTAAAGACCAAAGGACCACTTGTTTAACGACATTGATGTTTATCGGATCAACAGATTTCCCAATCGATCAAAACACATAAGATATACAAAATTACATAAATGAATTCATAAATCAAATAATCTAAGATGGAACGGAGGAAGTTAACGTCGATTAGGTGATCGAATCTTTACGAAACTGATGTTAGAGATGATCGTAATTGGCAGAGAGGATGATTGAGAGAGACGTTTGAAGAGATAATATGGTTAATGAGGTTAAACTGGAATATTATTACAAAGATGTTTATATTAGGAAAGTAGTAATCATACGGGTCAGGTATTCTTTTAATTGATCAGGTATACGTAAAAACAAAGTTAGGAGCTTGAGAGAGGGTGTGAAAAAGGCGGGAAAACCAACAAGATGAAACCATGGAGTGTCATGTGTCACTAGTTTCTTTTATATAACATATAGATATGTCGCATTTGTGATATTTTTAGGTTTTCTTGTTAGATCAAATTTGGAGTCCAGATTACTCACTTGGTTAGGTTTTTCAATAATTTTTTTTTAATGTATGCACAAATTCTCTCATGTGTTAAATTTAGGACTTTGATTATAGTTATTCATGTTGTATAACTGATAGTCTTGTAGATTTAGTGATAGTGTTATTGTTGATACAAATCATTTTATGATCTGCAAGTGTTCTTGAGGTTCTTGTTATTTTAAGATCACTTTATATTCATGTTCTTTTTATTTTGAGATCACTTTATATTGAATAAATTTTGAGTACCATTTTTGACACCTTGTCCATGTCAATATCGTCACACCTCATAAAACTTGTAAGACCCACTTTTTTCATAAATCATACTAGAAAGATATTTTTAATTAAGCATGAATATAGTAATGGAAATTTGCAACATCGTTCAACTTGAAATAACAGAATTATAAAATTTTTGTTATGATATATTACTGACAACTTAAATACCATTAAAGTTTTACAAATTAACGAACTCATATACAAAACATAATATAACACTTATAACTTAAGCTAGTATGAGTACTCGACATGAAAACTTCTGAAACTTGCCAACACCTTAAATAACCTAAAAATATTTGTAAACAAAAATCAGCTAACAACAAGTGAATGCATAAAGTTCACAACGAAAGTTGAAATTAAAACAAACAACATTTGCGAAATTTTTTTAAGTTAGTTTAACAAATTTGAAGAAAACTATAGAATACACGGTTATGTAAAACATTTAACATAGTTGTGGGATTTTTCATGTACAATTATTTTCCAAAAATCCAGATTTACATAAGGCTTGGTTATTTGTAACACTCCCACATACATCGACCATAGAAGTCAAAGTGTTATAATAAAATCTAATTATATAATATGAATAAGCCACATGCTCACATCAAGTCGTACACAAAAGTTATTGCTATCAATTATATGATACACACATAGCTTTCAATGCATTTATGTAGAATATGTGCATATACACCAACTTGGCAACTTGCATAATATATGAAAATAGGAAGGGTCATGCTATTTCCACACGCAGGAAATTATTTTCACACCTCGAAGCGCCGCGCTACGGCCATAGCGGGGCGCTTCGGTCGACAAAAGGTGATTCGATCGTTTGACTGACATAAGTTGCAGAGACATAAAGGTGATACGAGGTTGCAGGAGTCTCGTGAACCCTAAGCGCCGCGCTATGGCCAAAGCGCGGCGCTTCGACCCCAAATTTTCACTTTAAAAGGCCTCACCTGCTCAGACACAACATTCAAGTTTTATGCGATATTGTTACTCTACTATATTGATTTTGGAACATTCAACATACGCGTGATTTTGTTGTTTGTCGATTTTCTTTGCTCTATTAGTTACATCTCTTGAAAAAACGATGTCGTGGTTAAACAACTATCTTTTCGGTCAATATTCTGACGAGTCAGTTGTTCCTGATTCTTACGAGGGGACCGCTATTTCTGACTCGTATGAGAAACCGGTCTCGTCCAACTTGAGGGAGGCAGAGGTTGTATCTGGCATTCGTTATCGTGATAACACGGTGATGCTGGATTTGAATACCCCTGTGGAGGACCCTTACGCACAACAAGGTTATTCGAATTTCGGTTACGGTGGCGAGTACAGCTTTGTACAGCAGGAGTGTGGTCCAAACGACAGTTACGGTTGTCAACAGAGCTTACAAGGTTATTCGAATTTCGGTTACGGTGGCGAGCACAACTTTGTACAGCCGGAGTGTTATCCAAACCACAGTTACGGTTGTCAACCGAGCTTTGAACATCAAGTATATTCGGACCTCGGTGACGATGGTGAGCCGGGGGATGTGTCTGTTGACGAGGAAGGCTGTTACCCGGTTACGTTTTCGTTTGATACAACGCAGACCTTTTCGTCACGTAAAGAGTTGGTGCGTTGGGTACAAGACACGGCAAAAGACAACGGTTACCTCATTGTGACTAAGTGGTCGAATAAAAGAGGAGAGAATTACAAGATTTGGTTTCAATGTACTTTTGGTGGGGAGCATAAGAGTATAGCTACACAGAGGAAAACGGGTAGCAAGAAAATAGGCTGCCCGTTCGAGATGATCGGGTTTTCGGAATCATCCGGAAGTGTTTGGAGGATCGAGGTGACGAAGGCGAAGCATAACCACACTCCTATTGAACACTTAGAGGGTCACGCGTATGCGAGAAGGCTTTCTTCGGAGGATAAAAAACTGGTTAAGGAGCTGGCAGAGCAAGACATTCCCAACCAAAGTATCTGGCGAACGCTGACAAAAAACAATCCGGCTAGAAAGCTTATTCCGAAAGATATACACAACGCTGTTCAGAAGATCAACGCCGAAAAAAATGTCGGTAAGTCTCCGATGCAAAAACTTGAAAACATTCTTCTCGAAAAAAATTACACTTATTACATGCGCTCGAATGAGATATCGAACGAAGTTGAAGATGTCTTCTTTGTTCACGAAAGATCATTCACTATGTGGTGTGCCTTCCCGCATGTGCTAATGATTGACGCCACCTACAAAACGAACATGTACAACCTGCCATTTGTTCAGGTCGTAGGCATGACGTCGACAAACAAATCGTTTACGGCTGCTTGTGCGGTAATTTCCGCTGAGAAGTCAGAGAACTACCTATGGGTGTTGCAGAGGATCAAGTCTATGCTGGTAGGATGTATGGAACCGCGCGTGATTTTAACAGACAGGGATTTTGCGCTAATGAACGCATGTGAACAAGTTTTTCTAAAAGCGCATAAGTATCTTTGTCGGTTCCATATTCAACAAAATATTAATAAGAACAGCAAGAAGAAATTCTCTGACAAGGAGTGGAAAGAATTCGTACGTAGATTTTGGTTATTGTGCGAGTCTATGACCGAGGAAATATACAGGTATAACTTGGAAAACCTTGAAGCACAGCTAAAAGAAGATGACCATGAACGTGGGTATTTCTTACATAATTATGTTCAAATTTTATATAATAACAAAAACTGACTATTTACGTTTTTTTAATTTTAGAGGTTTTTGATTATTTGAAGAAATCCTGGTTGGATCCGTACCGTGAAAAGTTTATATCTTGCTGGATTAACAAAACTATCAACTTTCACCAAACTACGATCAACAGGGTTGAGGGCATGCATGCAACACTAAAAAGTCACTTTCCAAGTCATCGCAACACACTAGATAAACTTGTACTGTATGTTGATCATGTTGTTGATAGACAATACGCCGAGATTAGTAGTAGCTTTGAAACAAGCCTCCGAAAAGTGATGACGCACCACAAGAATCAGCCCATGCTTGCATATATTCTCAGAAAGGTTTCAATATATGCGATTGAGCTTTTGAGTAGGGAACTAAAACGTAAGGAAGACGGGTTGAGAGCCTACGGTGCAAGCTGTGGTTGCCAACTTTTTACCAGCTGTGGTTTGCCATGTGCCTGTCGTTTGGAAAAGTTGGAAAATCATGGTAATTAATATCTTTGACCTTTCTCGTTATGATTTTGCCACCTAATTTGTTTTCGTCCACAGGTCAGCAAATCCGTATCACACACATAGACGTGTTCTGGAAGAAGCTTGACTTCAAGCCTGCAAAGACTAAGATAGAGGATATCGATGTAGACGCGGAATTTGAAAAATTGAAACAACAGATCGATCCAACACCCCCTCAAGTGAAAAGGAGCTTCTTTGAAAAGTTTCAGCAAATCCTCAATCCAGGGAACAATAACAAAAAACCTCCTGCTGTTCTGAAGAAAACTCGTGGTCGCCCAACATTGAAAACGCAGGAAGAAAGAAAGGTTGAAGCCGCTAGAAAAAGCTCGTACATTCCGTCGGAAGAAACTTGGGTCGAGGCCTCAGACGATCATCCCCGTCACAGCTCGTACATATCACCCGAAGATTCTAGAAGACAAAAGAATACCAAACCGATCAACCTACACCCTGATTTCCCGATGATCAAGCTCGGTCCTAAGACGGATATAGCGATCCGCAACTACGCATCTCAGATTCCCGAAGTGATCCATCCATACATCGTTAGAATAAAGGACGTGAAACCAGATGGTCATTGTGGGTTTCGATCGGTGGCTGTTGGGTTAGGAGTGAAACAAAATTCATATTTGATGATCCGAAAACAACTTATAAAGGAGTTACGTACGAACGAATCGCTTTGGAGGCAGGTTTTCGATCCGGAAAACATAGGACATTATGATGCGCTGGTTAGACGGATCGATTTCAAGGGGGTGGGACGAGCAGATATCGAAAATTACATGACGATGCCTGACACGGGGTTTCTTATTGCCCAACGATACGGTGTGATTGTTCACACCTTCGACATGCGTGGGAGCGATACAATTTTCCCTCTGCTGGGCGGGCCAAACGAAGCTGAGGAACCTCACCAGGTGGTTGCGGTTGTGTTCGTCGACCATGGGCATTTCATACATGTAGAGCTTGGAGGTTGTTATCCAATGCCTCCCCCAAACCCACTCTGGAGAGCGAACAGAACAGAGCGCGCAGCAGCCTGGCATACATTATACAGGGATCAGATCAACGCGTACGAAATGCTTACGTATCGTGCCCCTGACCTTAATGTAACCCCATATGTTCACGATGTATGTTAAATGTGTTTAATAATAATCACGTTTGTGTTTATTCAATATATGCGTTACATCACGTTAAAAACCGAATGCCACCGGCGCGACCCAATCAGATTCAATACGCACTTGTACGACCCAAAATGACAATATACATCATAATACTACAATTAATGAAAAAATATGTCATGTTCATGTACGGTAGGCGGCTGATACACATAACACCTCTCACAGGAGTACTTGTGCTTTCAAACCAAAATGATACGATATAACGGAATAAGACATCACACGTAATCGATTTGATCCGGAACTTGCAGTATAGTCCATATATAATAAAAATGATGTATAATGGAAAAAACGTAAAATTTAGACTATTATCGACGCGTTTGTGAATTAAAAACAATTTTAAAAAAATAAAAAAAGGCCCTAAACGCCCCGCTTTGACCTCAAAGCGCCGCGCTATGGCCATAGCGGGGCGCTTCGATCCCTCGTTTAAACCAAAGCGGGGCAGCTTCTCCCCCATTTCAAACATAAACACAAAAACACACACTAAGGTGCGATTTCACACATTCTGAGCCAGAGATCTTCGTTTTCAAGCATTCAACCGCTAAAAGGTAAGATCGAACACCCTTAATCGTTTTCGTTTAATGTATGTTGAAATATGTGTTGATTGGGGCGGGTATGGAGGATCTGCTGGGTTCTGTTCTTCATCACGAAGAACCAAAGCGCCGCGCCGAGGCCAAAGCGCGGCGCTGTGGTTCATGTTTATTTTTTTTTATATTATTTGTTTTTGTTTAATATTATTTGTTTAATATTATTTGTTTAATATTATTTGTTTTATAATATTTGTTTATTATTTAAATTGTTTAATAATATTATTTGTTTATTATTTTATATTTAATATTATTTGTTTATTATTTAAATTGTTTAATAATATTATTTGTTTATTATTTAAATTGTTTAGTAATATTATTTGTTTATTATTTTATATTTAATATTATTTGTTTATTATTTAAATTGTTTAGTAATATTATTTGTTTATTATTTTATATTTAATATTATCTTTTCAACGTGCAGGGATGGATTCCTCCGATGACGAGATTGAGCATATGGAGGCTGAGGGAGATGTGGGAGAGGAGGGAGAGCCGGCATGTCCGTACCTGCAGTTTCCGCAGGGGTCACGGGCGAGGGGGAGATGCGCTAGGTTGCGCACCATAGAGATTGGGTCGCACGTAGGGATAGACTGGGACCTGTTGGAGACCGTGGGAGAGGCCGCGCGGGCGCGTGATATAGTTGGACTGGATACTCCTTGGTCGCGCCTATTTGAGATAGCGATGGAGGACTCGTACCCTGAGCTTACGGTCGAGTTTCTTTCCACGTTTACATACGCGCCGCATCCGGCGGATTACGTGGAGGACCCGGATTTTCCAGTCCACGAGGTTACATTCCGTCTCGCCAGTCAGGACTTTCAGATGAGCGTGCGGCAGTTTGCTGTCCATACAGGTTTGTACACAGAGCCCGAGCTTGATACTGATTTATATACGCAGGCGGTTAGGATGATGGACAGGCAGACGCTTATCAGTTTCTGGAGGGCCATTTCTAGGGTTCCCTTTGGGAAATCCTGGCAAAAGGCCACCTCCATTAGAGACCCCTTGTTCCGATACCTGCACCATGTTATCGCGGCAACTATCGTGCCGCGGGGTTCCAGCAGGGAGAAGGTCAACCTCAGTGACCTTTTCTTTCTATACTGCCTACTGCGCCGCCAGCCCTGCGATCTAGCAGCCTGCCTGGCAGATTACTTTGCCACAGCATACCACCGGCAGCTCCGCGGGTACGTGCACACTGGCTCATACATCACCGCCATTGCACGCTCGCTAGGGCTCGTGCTCGAGCATGAGCCGGAGCTGTCCGATCCGGTCCCGTCTACCAGGTTGGGCCGTGCGTCAGTATCTTCCATGCAGATCACCCGTACCTTTGATGTTGGTCTGAGGTTTAAGGGACGTGACGGGCAGATTTGGCAGCCGGAGGTGGTGCCGGAGGTCATCCCGGTTGTTATTGAGGTGAGGCCTGGAGTGTTAGCCCCTCCTGATGTTCAGGCGGCCGCTCGGCAGGCTCAGCTACAGGCTCTGGGACTCGATCAGTTCCCGGGCCAGGCTCAGGCTCAGCCTGTATTAGAGGATCCGGCTCAGGAGGAGCATGTCGAGGAGATCCCGGTACCACCAGTTCAGCCAGCTCCTGAGCCGCCACAGTACCCGCAACACGTTTACGATGACCTGCCTCTGGTAGCGCGTGAGGTGGCTCGGGACTTCGACCGGCGCCTCAGACGCCAGGGCGCACGCATTGACTGGATCGTCGAGACGCTCGTTTCTCTACGAGAGCTCGCTGGGTTGCCTCCACTTCCCCTCCCACCGTCCCCACCGCACGAGGATTAGTACCTTAGTTTGTTTGTATAGTGATTTGTTATGTATTATGTACTCAGTTGTACCTTTTTGTTTTGTATGTACAAACTGATATATATAAATATATAATTGCAGTTAATCTTCTATTTACATCACGTTGGTTTTGGATTGTTTACGTTTAATTCTTATGGCTTTTTGTACATTTTATTTAACGTGTTCGTTTAATTTAACAAAATAAACAAGGTTAACAGTTTATAAAGACGCACTTATATTATATACGTTCTATAAAAATAATGACGTAAAAAACGTAATTATAAAACAACTATGAATTATATGTAACTAATATTTTATAATAATAATAAAACTCAAATACAATTTTTTCCTCCAAAAAACACTACCAAACTAACCTACATCCCACCTATTTCAAAAAAAAAACAACACAAGCTCCTGCCCACGCTTTTTGTCTTTTTGCACACTCAAAGCGCCCCGCTATGGCCAAAGCGGGGCGCTTTGAGTGTGCAAAAAGACAAACAGCGTGTGCGAATAGACCAGGCCAATAGGAATTTGCACGTTGTACTAAAGCACACGTAAACTCTGGTGTACCACACCGTATTACTACTTGGAACTACGGTTTACTAATGGAACAATAAGTTTCTTTTTCAATTCCTCTTATAAGGAGTCTTTAAATAGCATGCTCCCTCACAAAGAGTTTTATAATAACATGCTCCCCAACAAGGATTATTTGAATAACTTTCTTCCCTACATCGATGAAGATGTTAGCTTATGTTGTACATTATCAAAACTACGGTTTAAGGTGTGAATATTATGATATGATACTGATAAGATGATTTGTATTTGTACTTTGTCACCCAAGCCAATCTCCATCTCTGAGAATGACCCATGCCCATCATTGTGGCTATAAATAGTCTGGCATCAACCGTAACAACGAGCCGAGATCATGGTGTCTTAATCGGTAAGCTCGATAAAAAAAGTATATACATTAAAGTGTGTTATCTATTGAATGCTAGAACCTAAATAAAAGAGGCTAACCCAAACCCAACCATACCCCACATCTATATGTCCATTTATTTATAACATTCATTTTTTTTCAGTTACATCTTAATCAATTGATTAAATGATGTTCAAAAATATCATGGAAATATATTTCAAGAAAAAAAATAGCATCTTTTATGAAGGAATTATAGATTTTTATTAAAACATGATTCAAGTTAAATGTTGTATTTTTAGTTCTAGGTGAAGCAAATTGTTAAAAGGCACGGAAGCTTGAGGATGGAGGCACTATTTCCGGATTTAAGCTTACATTATTTGTGACATGCATGTGTTGGTTTATGAGAAATTTATGTATATAACAATAATGTGCGTATTATATATGAACTTCAATTCAACACTTAATCCTCCACTTGACATTCCCTATGTTAAAACTTGCTGAACATCCATTCCAAATTGCACGAAACTGGCCATCTTCGTAGAGAAAAAATAAATTGATTGAAAATCAACAACTGGAACAATGACTGTAAGTAGGTAAACATTTATAAAGAAGGAAGACATACTGATTTAAAATATATATAGAACTTTTGATACACACCTTTCAGCCTAATATTTCGCATTCGATTATGAGAAGATTGTAAGAAAAGTGAAGTTTATCTACTATGGTTTGCTTTTCAAAAAAAAAAAAAAAAAATCTACTATGGTTTGAAGTTTAAACTTTCCTTAAAAAAAGTTGATCTTTTGATTTCCATAGATTCTGTGTAGGGTTTAATCAACATGAATAATATTATTTGAAACTTTTAATCTTAGTAATATACGTGAAAATTGAAAATTGTTTCCAGTGAAATTATGCTAGTGGATGAATGAATTCTAAACGTATAGAGTGAATTGCAAATTTTGTCCTTTATCTTTATATCCTTTTGCAGGTGGTGTCATTTATCTTTAAAATTGACGAGTTTTGTACTTTATGTTTTAAAATTCTACACGTTATGTCCTTTGAGCCAAACTCAGTTAATTTTTTTTGTTAAATCTGATCACTCAAGGGCAATTTAGTCTTTTTACCAATTACTTTAAAATATGTTAATAAATAAAACAAAAACAAATTTAAAAATAATACAATATGTGTATATACATTTATATATAAAGAAACAACACCCTCTCTCTAGCTCTCTCTCTCTCTACCTCTCTCCAGCCACCACCAACAACCACCTCCGACCACCACCCTCAACCACCTCCGATCCCCTCTACTTCTCTCAACCGTCTCCGCCAACCATCACCACCACCCACTAACCAAATCATCTCATCTGAACAAATAAAAAATCCCCAAATCCCCAATCTTTTATTCCCACTCCAGTTCATTCCCAATCCATCTATATAATGCTTTCCGTATCCAACTATTCAGATTACTACTAAAGCAGAGCTACATAAATCCACAAATCCCCAACCGTTCAAACTATTCAGATTCACATATATACCAATCTTATTAGTCGATTTCACTCGAATTCAAGATAACTGACCTGTTTACCAAACTGAAAATTATACATCTGATCTTGATAATAGTCTAAATCGGGTTCAGATCATTTTGTTCGCCACCATAGTTGTTCCTTCACCGCAAAGCCATTCACTTAGTTTAATAGTCGGGTGAAGATCTAGTGGAGGATGTCTTGTGGAAGGTGGGAAAAGATGTATTGTTGTTGTCCATTTTTATCTACCGGTGAAGTGAGTAGATCGGTGATTGGATCAGAAAAATTACTAGTATTTGAATCGATTTCAGATCATATGGGTTAGACCATTAGGATTATGTGATGGTTAAGGGAGACGGAGGTAGAGATGAGGCGGAGATGGTGGCGATGGCGACGGTGGCGGTGGTGGTTGGGGGGTGGAGAAAACAGGTTGTGCCGGCGTTGATGGTTGTTGGTGGTGGCTGTGGAGGCGGTGTAGTGTAGAGGAGGTTGTGGTGGTGGTGATGGAAGGAAGCGATTGTGGTGGTGGAAGAAGGGTGTGGTGGTGGTAAAAGAGATGGAATAGAGAAAGAGAAAGAGAAAGTGTTCAATCGATGAGTGTGTAAATAAAATATTTTAGTTTTTCTTAAGTTTGTTTTTTTAACTAATAAGGTAAAAAGACAATTACACCCTCATGTGCCTTGCACATGATCAAATTTAACTGAAAAAACTAACTAGGTTAGGTCTAAAGGACATAACGTGCAGAATTTTAAAACATAAAGTACAAAACTCGTCAATTTTAAAGATAAATGACACCGCCTGCAAAAGGGTATAAAGATAAAGGACAAAATTTGCAATTCACTCAAACGTATATATATACATAGGTCATGTCTAGGAAGAAATCCTTGTTGAGTTAAAAAAACACATGAATTTCAATTTGTGGTTAATATGATGCCACTTACGTTATGTTATAGACTTCTCAAAGGGTGTTATAGTAACTTCACCCTTGACATCATTTTCACTTTAATAATTTTCATCTGACAATCTTTTTTTCATTTTCAAAGCTCTTTATCTCACAAATCTCTCACCCATTTCTCTTCGGATCTTTCTACTATCCATGGGCAAAGCTTTTAAAGAGCGGGAGGGGGCGGCCGATGTAGGAACCGTTCGCGTAATAAAATAAAATAAACAAATTTTATTCAAAGATTACAATACAGAAATAAGAAAGCCTAAACAACTAGTACAATTACAACTGAAAATAAAAGAAATACAAGAAAAGAGATGAAGCAGATTGGCTGAGTCACGTGAACACACGCTTCCCTTAAAACAAATTCCGAGTCTCCCAGGAGTACTCGTTTTGTTTCCCAGTGTACAACAGCCGGAGCAGAAGTACTGCCGGAATTGGCACAGGAACCCGATGTCTACCTTGAAAGCTGCAAGAAAAAGATCAGAAGAATGTAGAGAGAGTTGTAGGTGCTGTTGTGTTTCTAGTGTCCTCTGCAGCTGGGTTTGGAGCTGTATTTATAAAGCTCCTAAGTCGAAACAGTCAAAAAGGAATTAAAGAGAGGTTTAAATTGCATTAAACTTCTTCAATGCAATTTAATACGTCATTTAATTCTCAGTCAAAGACCGTTAACTCGTCAGTTTCGAAGCTGAACTGTAACTGCACTGTCATTCAATGCTGGAAGCTTCTGCTCGCGCGCGCGCGCAAGACACACTGGTGCGCGCGCTGGTCAGCACGCTCATGCGCGTTGCGTCCGTTTGGCTCACTGCCATGCGCGCGTGCGCCACACTGACTCAGGTCCATGCGCGCCTGCGCGCGTGTGCCATGTCACCTGTGAGCCTAAACGAGCACGCCACACAGTCGCGCCGTTTTGGCTTACTTTGGTGCGCCGCGCACGTCACATCAGGGCCCAAGCACCATGCGCAACCGCGCGCCTTCGTGTCACTTGTACTCGCGCGCGGACTACCACGTCACTGTAACACCCCGAAAACGGGTTTGGTAATCAAACTCCGTTAATACTAAAAGACGGGTAACGTACCGTTAGTAGTAAAAATAACCCGGTAAATATTTGGATTTAAATAAGAAATCCTAATATTAAATAAAAAAAAAACGAATCAAAGTTTTAAGGAATTAAGTTTATAAGAGCCTGAGTTAATGGGACTTAAAATATAACGGGTTATAACTTCCCGAACCCATCAAGTTAACTAGGAGTAATTAACCTAGTTAATAAGGTGTAAATAAGTAAATAAAATATGGAGTTTTAATCCCTAATAATTAAAATCTAAACTAGAGGGACCAAAACCGTTGAAAAGGAAACAAGTTTTAATTAATAAAAAAAAAACACACACCACACACACAAGGTGTGTGTGTGTGGATCGATCTCCAAGAGCAACCAGAAATGGGTGAAACCCTAAAGTGCCAAAAATCATCAAATTGAAGGTCGATTTCAGTCCTAAATCGATGCATGATCACATAAAAACGATCACCAAGTCATGGGGATCACAAGGTATGTAAAAATTTGATGATTCGTGAAGTTGCAAAATTTGAGTTAGCATCATAATTCGTGAATTATGTAAGGATTAGTGGAGCTATGGCTAAGTTAGTGATGTACACATGCTTAGGAACTAAACCCTAAGTGAAAATCATACATATGATGCTATGACTTGAATGATTTGATGATTACCCATATGTGTGCTAAGTGGGTTTTATGACAAGAAGATGAACACTTGAATTAGGGTGTTAAATTGATGAATATTGATGTTATGATACTAGAACTAGGTGTAGTTCATGAACACTAGACGTGAAGGTTTTAATTTTTATGTTAACCTTGGTAAAAAAAATAACTAGTTATGAACTAGTTTGTAAATGTGTAAAAGTATGCCCATTAGGTGTTTGATAAAATGCCTAAATGAACGCTAAAATATTGAAATTTCGAGTGAAACGCACATTCGAATAATATGGCAAACTATGCGAAATATAAAACGATAAGAGTTCTAAATATCATGATGATTTAGAATTAATTATGTAAACCATGTGATTGAAAGTAGTTAACTTTGATAAGTTAAGTTAGCTAATGATGAAGTCGAATAGTAGTTTCGGCATAGAATCCGTAAGATGAAATAGTCATAATAATGATGACTAATCTAACCGTCTTACGAATCATGGTGATAGTTTGACTATTGACAAGCTAGATGGAGGCTTGGGCAAGGAGCGGGTCAAACGGATCGTGTACGCGAAAAAGAGCATAACCGGATGCAAGGTAAGCGACGCTTACATCCTTTTTGTAGAATATGCATTATTTTGTAAACTACAAATGCGATTAGTGTAATATCCGAAATAAGGGTTCCGACGCTATTAACACGAGTCGGAACAAACATAAATGATAAAAACCATGGGTCATGGTGAAAAGAGGCGAAACGGTAATTGAGTCATGTAATGACTAATAATTAATGAGTTTTCGTTAAGATCACTTTAAAATGCAACTAATAACGAGAAAATGAGTAAAAATAGAAATTTAGTCAAGTATCGACTAAAGTAAATTGTAGTTAAAAAGGGGCACCCGTAGCATAAGCCGAATGGGTAAAAATATAAGAAAAGAGTTTAAGAGAAAAAGGGGTCTAGTGGCAAAAAAATCCGAAATGGGTCGGATGAGCAAATTGGTAATTAATAACCATGTTTTGCTACTTATGAAAATGCTTGGTCATATAGGCCAAACGGGTCAAATGGTGTGATAACACCATTTGACAATATCGACTAATGTGGTTGTCAAGTCTTGTGTTAACAGGAGCGATTAGCGATTCGGACAATTTCGTCGCCATAGAATATGTTATAATAAAAGCGAGGTATAAATCGGGTCTATTTGTTGACCCGAGCCAGGTACGCAAATATAAGGATGTAGTTAGAAGTGATATTTTGGTCAACTATTAGTGAAAGTCCTTCGTTACTAAAAGAAGGACTAAAATTGACCAAAAGGCCCTTGAGGGGAAAATTGGGCAAACAACCTTTAAGGGTTGTTTAGAGTTAAGCGTTTTGTTAAATGGAGTCCTTGGGATACGTATAAAAATGGGGATAGGATGTAAACTAATAGAAGCGTGATTTAAAGCTTGCAAATGTTAAACACCCTTAACGGGTTAAAACAGGTATATATGCAAAATGGGTTAAGATTTGTAAGAAACCCGCAACTAGAACCTAATATGATAGGATATATCGAAAATAAGAAGATTATGAGAATTTGGAATCAAACAAATATGTTTGTTTGATAAAATCCATAAACGGGTTAAAATTTGATAAAAAGGGTAACGAGTCGAAGGCTTAGAAGTCTCAAAATTTATTATGTTGGATGTTGAATTTTAACTCCATATGATGGAGAATTAAATTACGGACGCGTGGGAAAAAGAATCGGGTAAAACGGATGTGTAGTTTGAAAGTTATGCACATTTTCGTAAAAACTTGAATTGCTGAAAAATGCAGGTTTCAGATCTAAGTCTGCTGGAAAAGTGCATTTGTCGCGCCACGCGACGGAGTAACGAACATCTGTCGCGACACGCGACAGAGTGTCGCGGCCCGCGTAAGCCAACATCAAGTCTGTCGCGGCCCGCGACAGACTACAGAACTGGCAAACTGATTTTTATATTGTGGATTGATGTTTAAAACTTGTTTAACCTATTATTCAAGCATCAAAACTAACTTTTAGGTTGGTTTTGATCACAGGTAAATACAAAGTGTTTCCGGATGAAGATCAAGCTTAAGGAAGAACCGAACACGATCAAAGATACAAGCTTCCGCATATTATTTCGTCGATATTTTAATCAACGAACTCTATTTCACTGCGTGTATTAAACTTTTAAATTGTAAAAGTTTTTAAATTCCCGTATTTTCCACGACCATGTAATTATAATTACATGCTTATTTACGTAATTTATACGAAAACCATTAATTAATACTAAGGGTGTTACAGTCACGCGCCTCCTGCACGCCACTTCACCACTTGGTCCTTGCAGCCTCTGTGATCCACCACGCGCACGTGGTCAAAAATACAAAGGCGGCTCTCAAGCGGCTCGCGGCGATGCGAACGTGTGCGAGTGCGAGTGCGAGTTAGGGTGCTCCGCACCCTTCGCGAGGACACTTAGTGTGTGCTTCCATGAAACAATAAGGATGGAGGGTTCCCACTCAAATACTCATTTAAGTTCCATCTCTCCTCCGATGTGGGACAAGGTGCTACTTTCCCTTTTGTTTCAGCATTCAATGTTTCAAACACCCAACTTTGAGCATCGATATCTCATTCATCTTAGCTCCGTTTTGGACGTGGTTTAGTTCGTTGCGAAGCTCTTCCAACATAGAACACAAACCCACAAATAAATATATAAAACCCGCTCATTTTATTATATTTATTTCTAGTCCAAAATAGGAAAAAAAATCATTTTCCTATATTTGTGAAAAATGCTATTTTCACCTATTTTTCCAACAATCCCCCACATGAAAAATGCTATTTTCATCGAATTTCCAACAATCCCCCACATGTATGGAAATGGATCTTTTCCTTACACTTTTCAACGATAAACTTCGACAGTTGTGTATTGCAAGATAGGCAGGTTGTTGCCTTTGAACCTTCTTTTGTGAAGCATACTTAGCTTACTAGCGGTTTGTAGACGCGATGTCCTTGAACATACCCCCATTTGTGTAAACGACATTACACTTCACACAATACTCTCCCTGGTTTGGCCAACCCCTCATTGTCGTGTCCTATTATGGTCCTGGAACACTAGCCTGGTTCTGCGAGAGCTCTAGGATTTGCGCACCCCACAAATCCATTCGAAGCGACCCCACTTCTTTCTAACATATGTGATTCCCATGAATCATTAAAAGCATCATGGTTATTTGATTTCCCGAAATCGTTAACCTTAATATGCTTAGCCTCACTTCAATGTCACTGATTGGAATGGACTAGGAAGTATATATAACTCCCTTTTATTTAGTTTGGGGTACTCCCCCACAGTGACTCCGTTTTGGTAATATGATTAAGTTATCCTATTGAACTTAGATCTTGGGATCTCCAGTCAACTAAGTTAGGTTTCCCTCATATTCCCATTTACCACGGGCTTTAGTCCAATTCCTCTTGACGACGTTTCAACTAATTCTCTGCTTAAGCCTTTTGTAAACGGGTCCGCAAGGTTATCTTTTGATCTCACATAATCAATTGTGATAACACCCGTTGAGAGTAGTTGTCGTACCGTGTTATGTCTACGTCGCATATGCCTTGATCTGCCATTGTACATCAAGCTTTGAGCTCTACCAATCGCTGATTGGCTATCACAGTGTACACATATGGCTGGCAAAGGCTTTGGCCATATTGGAATATATTCCACGAATTGTCGTAGCCATTCCGCCTCCTCGCCTGACTTATCCAAGGCGATAAATTCGGATTCCATTGTGGATCTTGCTATGACCGTTTGCTTAGAAGACTTCCAAGCAATAGCAGCTCCTCCAAGTGTAAACACGTAACCACTTGTTAATTTGGAATCTTTATTATCTGATATCCAGTTTGCATCAGTGTATCCTTCGATCACTGCTGGTTGTCGGGTATAATGCAGTCCATAATCTCTTGTGTATCTTATGTATCTAAGCACCCTCGTGATAGCTTTCCAATGATCCACGCACGGATTTATGGTGTATCTACTTAGCCTACTCACCGCGTAAGCCAAGTCGGGTCTAGTACATGTCATTAGATACATTAGACTGCCAATAATTCTTGAATATTCTAACTGAGCAACTCCATCTCCTTTATTTTTCTTGAGATGTTGGGAGGTATCAACTGGAGTTCAAGCTACACTCGTATCTCCCGAGTTAAATTTTTCAAGAATTTTATCCACATAGTGAGACTGACTTAACGCAAGACCATCTTGGGTTCTTATGATCTTTACTCCAAGAATCACATCCGCTAAAACCATGTCTTTCATGTCAAATCTCGCTTTCAACATGCTTTTAGTAGCTTTGATAATTTTATCATTACTCCCAATGATAAGCATATCGTCTACATAAAGGCATAAAATCACATAACCTTCATTTGTGTCTTTGAAATAAACACATTTGTCGCACTCATTTATTTTGAAACCATTGTCAATCATGACATGATCAAACTTTTGGTGCCATTGTTTTGGTGCTTGCTTCAAGCCATACAAAGACTTGACGAGTTTACATACTTTACCCTCTTGACCTGGGGCAGAGAAACCTTCAGGTTGCTCCATGTAAATCTCTTCTTCTAAATCGCCATTTAGAAATGCGGTTTTAACGTCCATTTGGTGAACTTCCAAATTTCTTAATGCCGCTATAGCAAGAACCAATCTAATCGAGGTTATGCACGTCACAGGCGAGTAGGTATCAAAGTAATCTAGACCTTCCTTTTGTCTAAATCCTTTAATCACCAACCTAGCCTTGTATTTATCAATACTTCCATCAGTTTTCATCTTCCTTTTGAATATCCAACGATATCCAAGTGGTTTACAACCAGGTGGAAGATCTACTAACTCCCAAGTATGATTTTGCAATATAGAATCAATTTCATTTCTTATTGCTTCTTTCCATTGAGGTCCTTCTGAAGAGGAAACCGCTTCGCGGTATGTAACGGGTTCGCGTCGAAACGGTTCGGGTGGAAACGGTACGGGTCGAAACGGTGCGGGTCGAAACGGTACGGGTCGAAACGGTGCGGGTCGAAACGTTACGTGTCGAAACGATTCGCGTCGAAAAGGTTCGCGTTGAAACGGTACGCGTCGAACCGGTACAGGTCGAAACGGTACGAGTCGAAACGATTTGCGTCGAAATGGTTCGATTCGAAACGGTACGGGTCGAAACGGTTCGCATCGTAATGTTACGGGTCGAAACCGTTCACGTTGAAATGGTACAAGTCGAAATTGTTTGGGTCGAAATGGTACGGGTCGAAACCGTTCGGATCGAAACTAGTATGTGTCGAAATGGTTCTGATCGAAACTAGTATGGGTTGAAAAGGTTCGGATCGAAACGGTACGTATTGAAACTGTACAGGTCTAAAGAATTTACTTTAATTCCTTCACATACAGGAAGGATTTTGAATTCTTTTAGTTAAAGGAATTCATGCCTAATTCCAATTTCAATTCCATTGTCAACCAAACACATGAAGATTGGAATTGGGATTTCAATTCTATCAAATTATTTGAACGAAACATCTTAAAAGATAGAATTCAAATTCCAATTCTCTTAAATTCCATTGAATTCCAGCGAACCAAACACATCCTAAATGTTTCCACCTGCAACGCAATATTAACATAATACAAGGACTGCCTGTGTAATTGTTTTTAAAATTAATTTTATAAGTATATTGATTTCCACGCTTACATCTCAAGCAATTTAAAATTAATTTTTTAAGTATATTGATTTCCACGCTTACATCTCAAGCAAAACGTGGGTTATTATTTAATATAAAAGTTATTATACACTTAATATTTCATTGTATAAATTCGATGCATCAAACAAGAGCCAGTGGACTCGACGCCAATTATTAAACGTTCCTTTGAATTTAACCCGTTCCAGTCACCGAATCTTGGAATTTTTATCTATATGTTGTATTTTTTATGCTACTTGTAGTTTGAAAAGTATATTTAAAGTTAACTCAATTAAAAAAGCAAATTTACGTCTGTTATTATACAAAAAAGGTTCTGCAAAAATAAACCTTTAACACATGTCAGAAATATCTATATTCAAGTCAATTTATTTAGGCTGCTTCTATAAATAGCCTTATAATTTTATTTTCACATCCGTAGTGTATACGTACTGTATAATCTTATACGGCCCGTATAGAATGTTTTTGTACAGAAATAAATGCAGTGGAATCTTTTTTTGTTTTATATGTATACGAATCGTATAACCTTATACGAGCCATATACAATTGTATACGAGCAATATAATGTTATACGGCCAAATGCGTTTATTTTTGTGAGGTTTGATCAGATTTTTGGGCTTTTAAGATCTGTATACGGGCCATATAATGCTATACAACCCGTATATAAGTTTCAGGGTTTACAACATAGGGTCTTGTATCTAAAATTCTTTGTTTAATCATCAACTAGTCTTAAGCCCCCGTGTTGCAGGACAGGGGGTGCAAAACCGTACCACCAGTGTATCTTTGTTTTTTTTTTTTTTTTTTGGGGGGGGGGGGGGGGGTGCGGGGGCTTAAGACGGGGCTAACCGAACAATGACCAAAACCGGTAAAAACTGTAAATAAAAAACACGAATTTCTAATACCAAGTGACTTACGTAAACTAACACATAGACGACATTTAATTTATACCAACAACTTTATTAAAATTTAGGAGTTGTATGATAACTTTATTAGAATTTAGGGGTAGAAAACTAAATTGTTTAAAGAAAATAACAAAAATGGTTAAACTATAGGGGTGAAAACAAAAGTATACCATAAAAGACGATATAGACTAAAAACGAAATTGCTACTATTCATTGAAATGTTATGAATTAATATATATAAATAATATGTGATTACTTACAATTTGCCTATTTGACCTATAATGGTCTATACCATAAGTCTCGTCTTATCAAAATATTGTTTTGTCACCAAAAATGATTTAACACCATTTTGACCCGTTTGACCTGTTATGGCTTACATCATTGGATCTTGTCTTAACAAGCTTTTATTGTTACCAAAGGCGATTCAATACCATTTTTACCTTTTTTTGAACCATTATGATTTACACCATATGATCTTATTTCTAAAATTCTTTGTTTATCACAAGCATATGAATTCTTACAACCTTATTCGTTTGGCCCATTATGACTTACATCATAGAGTCTCCTCTATACAATTCGTTGTTTATTAACAAAAACACTCTCCATCACACAGGTAGTGGTTCTATTCTAGGAGGTGTAAGCTTTACTTACTTTGCGTCCATTCGAGGTTCCTCGCCCCTTTGACCCATTTGACTCATTTCTTTCCAAGCTCTCACCTAGCTTGTAAAGTGTCAACCTATCACATAATATTCACAAGATGATTAGATTAGCCACTGAATATCATGACCATCACATCGTATGAAATTTTACATCTAAGTTATCTATCAATTCTATCTTAGGTCAGTTTGACTTTTTAAAAAGTCAAAGTGCCACTTGACATGTATAAATTCACAAACAATTTGATAAAACCTACTTAGCCATTTTATCACACACTTGGTGGGCATTGCTTTTATTCCTCACCCAATGTTCCTAAATTCTAGCAATTTACCATGTATTCATTAGATAACACATTTCTAGTCATTTATCCACATTCAATCATCACGATTTTCGGTTCAATGACTAGCATCTATAATTCAACCATAACAGGCCCAAAATCCATAATCATGTCAAAACCCCCTTAACCTCTTATGAGGGTTTTAACCTAGAACAACCATGAACATGATTTCTACATATATTTCCATTCATATCATGATTCTAAAGAAAATTTACATATCAATTTCATCATATCATCAAAACTCAATTACATCAAAATTCATCATATGTAAATCTACCACATACCTTAGGTTTAGATGATGCTAGAAGGTCAAAATCTCTAAACATGTAAGGGAAATCATTTGAATTTCACCTTATGTCTCACCAATTTTGTGATTAGGGCTAAAGAGAAGATTCTTCTCTCCATCTCGTTCCACACACACACACACTCTATGTGTGTTTTTTTAATTTATTTCAGCTTTTAAACTTGTCACTTTCAAACATGTTCCAGTTTAGCCCCTAAGGCTTGGTTTGTTATTTTGTTTGCTTAATACGCACTTAACCTTCATCAATAACCAACAATGTTAATTAGGTTAATATTCCTAGTTATATACTTCATGTCAATAATTAAAAGAACATGATAATTCGATTTACTAAGTTGGGCAATGTTACAACCCGACTTAAATTAAGTCTCGGTAGCCTGGGCCTTTTATAATCTTTATTTTCTAAAAAGCATTCATTTATCTTTTATTTAACATTAAATCCTAATGTTATTGGGTTAACTTTTACCACTAATGGTAATTTTACCCGCTCATCCGTAGTTAATTTGGTTTAATTACCAAATCCGTTTTTGAGATGTTGTATGATGTGTGGGACTATATCCAAGAAGATGCATGATGTATAGCGAAAATCCATCTTGTGACACATGTATAGTCAAAGATGAGGAAAATATTGAGAACCAAAAATTTGAAGGAAGGAGTAGTCGGTAGAATGACAAAAGAAATATTTAAAAGGAGATTTGTTGGAGAATATCCGAGAAGGCATGTGATTAATGAGACATACAGCGGTATCAAAGCCAAAGTGCCAAAAAATTCGGATCACTAGATTGAGCAAAAAACGTAAGACTGGTTTCAACTACGTCAAGATGGTGACGCTCAACTAAACCATGTTCCACACTTGTGTGAAAACATGATAATTTGTGAATGATACCAAGAGAGGCGAAAAGGCTAGTTAAAGGTTGAAATTTGCCACCCCAATCCGTTTGACCAGGTTTAACTTTGGTATTAAATTGTTGTTAAACAATCTGAACGAAGTTTGTCAATGTATTGTAAACATCGGATTTTTGTGTTAAAGGAAAAATCCACATGTAACGCGAAAATGATCAACACAAAACATGAAATAACGATGACCATCACAAGATAAAATAGACGCAGAGCCCAAAACATCACAATACAAGCAATACACTGTTGGTTTATGATTTATTGTAAAATTCAAAGAATAATAGTTGATTAGTTCATTTTTTCGAAAAGTACAAAACCAATTACTAGACTATGTTAGTTAATTAATTACTAGGGAAATCCTTAATAATTTATCCAAAAGTAAAGAAAACATAAGGAATTGAGGTAGTCAAACATATTTGTAACAACTCTCGCCAAAATTATTATTTCTTATTTTAATTTGTCCCATAGGAAACCCTAATTGACACCCCCAAGTAATACTGCATGACCCCTGAAATTTTCAGAACAATTGTAACTAGGATCAGGGCCCCTAAAACTCAGGGGGGGGGGGGGGGGTATTC
Source organism: Helianthus tuberosus (assembly GCA_030545235.1). Classification (NCBI taxonomy): domain Eukaryota; kingdom Viridiplantae; phylum Streptophyta; class Magnoliopsida; order Asterales; family Asteraceae; genus Helianthus; species Helianthus tuberosus. Next base: position 37,747,737 of record CM060379.1, on the reverse strand, counting down.
CTTAATTGACAATTATCCACACAGTTTGTTGTACAATGCGAAAATCGTCGAACGGTTGACTCACCTAGGCTAGGAATACACGAGGCTACCCTACCCTAGAAGTGCACCCATCGCGCCACGCGACAGGGACAACTTTTCAGTATATATTCCAGGGGTTGGCACTTGCATGGCTGTGTTGGTTCGACGTTCAGACTCATTTTATACACTGAGTTATTCACTTTTTCGTTCAAAAACACACACTAGCACGAAGCTCTGCTGTGACAATAGGGTAATAACTCGATCACTGCTACGATACAATATCCGATTGATTGAAACCGGTCCGATGGATGTTTAAGTGCTGCCCGAATCCGGGCTATACTTTGTCATTCGCCGTGAGGGTTTTGATTTCGTGAGCTTATCATAAATGTTGTATTAAGTTACTGACCTAGTTTCGTATGCATTGTTATTTTAACTAGGTTACACGGCTAAATCAGTAAGCTAAACTCTGCCCGTCTAAACTTGCAATGTGAGTCATTCTCTTTTTATCAACTATTTTATAAAATCTCAAAGTGTTTTCAAAAGTTATAATTACAGGGATTAAGTCGTGGTTATCTTGAATCACTGGCTAGTGGAGTATTGTGCACATTACTAATCTCTCACGGTTAGGTAAACAAACCTAACAGTGATAATCATCACTACTTGGGTGAAAGGACCCAATGGTGGTATGACCATCGTCACTAGGATGTGACACGGCGCCAGATAAAAATAAAATAGTGGCCATTGTAATCGCTCTTATGCTGTAATTTATAACTATGTGTCGTGTTATCAAAATTGAGTGACTCGCCAGTATTTCCCCGCTGATAAAATATTTTTAAACATGTTTCAGGTGACCTACTGTGAATCAAGGAAAATGTGTTACGGAGCACTAACAAGCTTGAAGTGGTGGCTCAATAAAATAAATAAACATGTTTTGTAAAACAAGGGATTTCCTCGTGAAATTACCTTTACTGTAAATTATGTGGTTTGTCCCAATTAGTGAAATAAAATAATTGGACATTTTCAAGTTTTAAAAGATCCTGTTAAACTTTCGCTGTCAACTCAAATAATAAATACCATGGGTTTCTGTCCCGCAGCTCCTGGACCGGGTCACACAGGGCCGGAGGCCGTGACAGAAAAAGGTGGTATAAGAGCCACTGATTTAAGCTAATTAAGTATTTAGAAATACTTAATTTTTCTGATTGCCATTCTGTGATTCTGTGAAAATTTAATTTACAAAATTTTAACTTAAAATTTTGTGTGTTTCTACATGTATGCTAACATCATGAATGAACTATCAAAAGCCCTTCAAAACTTTACTATCCATACCACAGATATGGATACCACTGGTACCTTCACTGGCTACCAAGCTGATACTGAAGAGCCAATAGTATTCCAAGCCCAACCTCAAGAGAAACCAAAACCGAAAAAGAGAAGAATACTCATAGGCTGAAGGCGTATGCGTAGGAAGAAACCAGCGACACAGAAAGTTATAAAGACTGAGGATCCGAAGGATAAAGGCAAAGGAAAAGAGATCGGGGAAAGTTTAGGGCAAACCCAGGAAATGCCACCATGGGAGGAGTTGGACCGCCAACTGGCAAATAGCGATCTCATCGGACCTGCCGATGAAAACCTCTTCAACTACCCAGCGGAAGCACAACTTACAGTCAATTTGGAACCTGCTATCCCAGATCCTATTATCAACCCCCGACCTCTACCAGGAGAGCTGGAAGAATGGTGGACAACTGACTGGCAATTTCAGAATCTCTTGAATAACCCTAACACCTTTTTCCCCTAGTTTGACCCTGACCCTGCACCAAACCCACCTATGAGCACGGAAAACTTTGCTGAACTCCGCCACTACGGCGAGGAACTGGTGGATGCTGGGAATCGAATCCGGGAAGTAGGAGAACAGATCTCCTGGAAATACGGCGAGAGGGAACGTCGTTTTTGAAAGCCAGCAGACGGTAATGTGGTTGTGTTTGTATAATAATATTAATAATAATAATAAAAAAATAATAATAAATAATAAAAATATAATAATGTAAAATAACTTAAAAATAAAACTTTTGTAAGATAACTAGTGTGTACGGATGCATACTAAAATATATAAAATACGAAAGTCGCAAAGTCGACAATTTTGGCTATACGTGTTGACATGATTATATGCGATTGTTTTATTGTGTTTGGTTGATTATTTATTTTGTGCTAATCACTTATATATATTAATTACCAGGTGGAACACGCTGGTAATGAACCAGTTAACGAAGTTAACCAATCCGAGCAAAACAATGAAGATCATTTTCTTAATAGGCAAGATATAGAGAATATCGTTGCTCAGGGAATAGCCAATGCTATTCCAGCAATCCTTGCTGCTGCCCGAAATCCAATCGAACCTCAACCAATTATTCCCAGTAAACGTACTCACGGCGACAATTTCAGTAATAGTGTAAATGGATGTCACACCCCAACCGATGGCGGAATCATCGGGGCATGGCACTGAGCGAAACAGATTGTCCAGAAGTTTCCATAACAATTATCATTACCATCCAATTTAAATTAACATGTCCCATACCATGTCTCAAATAGTAAACAAATTATTACAGATAAAATCTCAGCAAATATTCTGTTCCGACAACTCAGATTCAAACATAAATAGTTTATTTGTTGGTTTCTAGGACCTCCTTTCCTAGCTTCGATTTCATCACAGCACAGAGAGTATCCTAGACCTTTCCTAGCCTCAAGTTCACAGCATGCTAAGCATGTAAACGTCCTAAGCACCTGTCACATACTTTAAAATAAAGTCAATACATAAAATGTAAAGGTGAGCATACAAGTTTGATAATAGCATATAGAGTTCGAATTCGTTTACGCTTAACCAGCACGTACACATAGTGAAATGAAGCACGTTAGTTATCGACATAGATCCATCGATACCAATGACTGCGGGTTGACTGCCTGAGGCAGTTCGCAATACATGATTACCACCGTAATCCATGCAAGTAAAAGATCCTTAACAACCCCCGTGTGAACGGGTGCTGAGTCCAAACTATAGCACTATCGTTGCTAAGGCAGGTAGACAGCATTCCATGTGTAAACATAACAAACAAGCATTCATAAGCCACGTATAACATGCATTAACGGTTAGCGTTCAAATAGTTTGAGTAGTGTGATAGTTGTAGTTTGAATATTCGTAACGTATGTAACACCCGAAAGTGCTTAAAGCAAAAAGGGATCGAGTATACTCACAGCGATTTATGGATTGAAGGGAGCGCTTAGCGAGTACGGTTAGCCTGAATAGATTCGGTAGCATAACGATAAGTGAAACGTAAAACAGGAAATAAGTGTTGGGGAGTCGGACAGCTGGTTGATCGGACGGCAGTTCGATCGAACGGCTGACCGTTCGGTGGACAGCCCGTTCGATCTGTTGTCCGGTCGGTCGGTAGGCCGATCGGATGGCTGTTCGAGTGGATTGTTTCTTCCTTTGAGAGGGATGTGTTTGTGTATGATGGCTTGACTTTTGAAGTTTTCGTTGTAGCATTTGAAGACATTGAAGTACCTTTGCCTTTCAGGTCGGTCGATTGGACGGCTGTTCGATCGGCCGGCAACCCGATCGGTTAGGCCTTCAAATGATTTAGTCTTTGGATCGGACAGGTGTTCAATCGGACAGGTGTTCGATCGGACAACAGGTCAACAAGTCAAAGACTTTAAATGAAATGTAAAGTGTGGTGCAGTGGATCGGACAGTTGGTCGATCGAATAGCACAATTGCTGTTCAATCGGACAACAGGGTGTCACCTGATCGGACGACTGTTCGATCGGGTGGTACTTCTAGTGCATTGAACATGTAGAAAATTGATCAAGTATTGAAGCATAGTATCTCAGGATCCGAAGAGTAATCCGATCGGACAGTAGTTCGATCGAACAACAGTTCGTTCAATACTATTCTTCAAAACAAATTGGTTGTGTGGGGCCAAGTGCTAGCCGATCGGCTGGCTGGTCGATCGGCTGACTATCCGATCGGATGGCTGTCCGTTTGGACAGCAGTCCGATCGGTCAGCATCCTGACCTGACCAGTCCCTTTCGTCTAACACTTGGTTGTTCTGTTCGTTTGTCGTTTTATCGAGGTATTTTGACAGCGAGTAAAACCATAGGTGCCTCGTCCTTAATTGGTTTCCCGGGTCGGACAGGAATCACCCAAATCCGGTCGGTGGACTGTTCGGAGCGAAGTTTAACATTTAACCCGAAGTCGGTTAACCTTGTGGATAGAATCCAGCTCTTGAACCGTACAACCACCGAAGTGATTTGTAAACCAGCTCAGGTTCCGTTTCTACCGGTTTGAGTGAAAAAGAGTTGAAGGAAAGTTGGAAAATCCATCCTTCAATCCTTTTCACCATGTACATGTTTAGATCTATAAAAGATCTTTGTTTGCTTATGTGGAAATCGGCTAGATCCAAGTCATTCTTGGTGGATTGAGGCCAAAACATGAAGTTCTTCAAGAACCCATGATGACATCATCCTAGAACACTTGATTCTTGATGATTTCACGGTTAAAAGTTAAGATTTGAAAGATAGAAAGGTGTGGGAGTATGTATAGATCAAGAAACTACAAGATTTAGGATGAAAACTTACCGGAATCGAGAGAAATCTGAGAAAAGGTGAGTTGAGTGTGCTGGTCGAACAGGGGTTTCCAAAAGTGGAAAAAGGATGACAATGACAGGGGTATAAATAGGATGACAAAAGAGGAAAGTGTTGGCCGATCGGCTGGCAGCTCGATCGGACAGCCTGTCCGATCGGACAACAGTCCGTTCGGCTGGCTGTTCGATCGGCTGGGAGCCTGATCGATCGGTCGCACCTTTTGAGTGTTTCGCGCGACGATTTTCGATATTTCGATTACGATTACGAGCGGTTCGATTCGATAGGGTTTCCTACTCAAATTACTTTCAGTCCCAACTATTTCGTATCTCGCGTAATCTCTTTACCACCATCTTTCATAGTTCAATTGTGATTCGAGTTCGAGTTCGATAGCATTCAAGTTTCGATTGAGTTCGCTTGATTACGCAACACAACACAACACAACACAACACAACACAACACAACACAACACAACACAACACAACACAACACAACACAACACAACACAACACAACACAACACAACACAACACAACACAACACAACACAACACAACACAACACAACACAACACAACACAACACAACACAACACAACACAACACAACGTAACTAAACATGCACAGGTAACACGTAAGGCACACACACATGTATAATAACAAGTGAAAACACGTAGCTCGGGTTGCGATTTGATGTCAATTCGATTAGCATAGCTTGACCATTGATTAGTTAACTTTATCGCATTGTTACTTCCTATAGTTCACAGTCGTAGATTGATTGAATAACGATTAACACTTATCGATTATCGCAATTTACAACACTTACTCCACATAATATAATTAAAAACAAGAAGTTTCTATGAGTCAAGTTGCGCGAAAACACGGGGTGTTACAGCCTCCCCTTGTTTAGGGAATTTCGTCCCGAAATTAAGCTGGAAGCTACTACAACCGCCATCATTCACGTGGAGAACTTTCTCTGTCTAGACTTTCTCTTCGAATAACTACGGGTACTTTGCCTTCATGTCGCTTTCGAGTTCCCAAGTGAACTCTGCGCCTCGTTTGCCTTCCGATCGGACTTTCACAATAGGAATACGTGAGCGCCTGAGCTGCTTGGTTTGGCGATCCATAATTTCGACAGGCTTTTCCATGAAGTGTAATGTTTCGTTCACTTGTAGATCATCGAGAGAAACATGTAAATCGTGGTCGGCTATGCACTTTCGGAGGTTTGACACGTGGAAAGTCGGGTGGACATTACTAAGTTCCTCCGGTAGTTCGAGTCTGTAGGCGACTTTCCCGATTCTTTCCAGAATCTTAAAAGGTCCAACGTATCGAGGCGCGAGTTTCCCTTTCTTGCCGAATCGGACTACACCCTTCCAAGGTGATACCTTTAGGAGTACGTAGTCACCAACGCCAAATTCACGGGGCTTACGCTTTTTATCGGCGTAACTATTCTGTCGGTCCCGAGCTTTCACTAGGTTGTCTCGAATTTGGAAAATTTTGTCCGTCGTTTCTTGTAGTAGCTCCGGACCGGTTAGTTGCGAGTGACCGATCTCGTGCCACACAATAGGCGATCGACGTCTTCTTCCGTATAATGCCTCGAAAGGTGCCATCTGGATGCTAGAATGATAGCTGTTATTATACGAGAATTCGACCAATGGCAGGTATTTATCCCAATTACCACCGAAGTCTAAAACACACGATCGGAGCATGTCTTCAAGAGTACGAATCGTTCTTTCAGTCTGACCGTCGGTTTGTGGGTGGAAAGCAGTACTTAGATTAAGCGTTGTACCGAGTGCCGTTTGAAACGTTTCCCACGGTCGCGAAGTTAACCGAGCATCACGATCAGAGATGATGTCACGAGGCGTCCCATGATTACAAATGATCTCGTCGGTGTAGTCTTCCCGTATGGGCAGAAAGTGGGCTGATTTAGTCAAACGGTCAACAACAACCCAAATGCTGTCGTGACCTAATGACGTGTGTGGTAGCTTGGTTACGAAATCCATAGCTATACTCTCCCACTTCCACATGGGAATTGGTGGTTGTTCGAGTAAGCCAGAGGGTCTTTGGTGTTCGGCCTTGATTCTAGCACAAGTTAGGCATTTTCCGACATAGAGAGCGATATCCCTTTTCATACCCGGCCACCAGTACTTATAACGAAGGTCCTGGTACATCTTGTCAGCACCGGGATGAATAGAGTATCTGGACTTGTGGGATTCGTCCATCAGAATCTGTCGCAAATTGGTTCGCTTGGGAATCCAAATTCGGTCTAGAAAGTGAAATATCCCATTCGATTTGCTCACAAGCTGGGCTCCATCGTGGTAGAATCTTTCCTTCTTCAAAGTGCGTTCGTTGAAACATGCATGTTGCGCGTCGCGGATGAGGGTTTCGAGATCATGTTGGGCTTGAACATTACGAGTGCTAAGCAGATAGCTCCGTCTGCTAAGTGCGTCGGCAACAACATTTACCTTGCCTGGGTGATAACGGATCTCACAGTCGTAATCGTTGAGAAGTTCTACCCATCGGCGTTGACGCATGTTAAGTTCCTTCTGATTAAAGATATGTTGTAGGCTCCTATGATCGGTGAAGATCGTACCCTTGGTACCATACAGGTAGTGTCGCCAAATCTTTAACGCAAAAACAACTGCGCCTAGCTCGAGATCATGGGTTGTATAGTTCTTCTCGTGGATTTTGAGCTGACGAGATGCGTAAGCTATGACCTTGTCTCGTTGCATAAGAACATAACCAAGACCAAGGTTGGAAGCATCACAGTAGACAATAAAATCATTGTTTCCGTCGGGCAATGTGAGAACAGGAGCATTGCAAAGCATGTGTTTGAGGGTTCGAAAGGCAGACTCTTGTTTGGTTCCCCAGACAAAAGACTGGTCCTTATGCGTAAGAGAGGTAAGCGGCACAGCGATCTTCGAGAATCCTTCGATAAATCGTCGATAATAGCCCGCCAGTCTGAGAAAAGAGCGGACTTCAGACGGGTTCTTAGGCATAACCCAGCTCTTGACAGCCTCAATCTTCGCAGGGTCGACGTGGATTTCTTGACTATTAACAATGTGACCTAGAAACTGGAGTTCCTCTAACCCAAATTCGCACTTGGAGAACTTGGCATAGAGTTGGTTCCCCTGGAGTAGCTCGAGAACCAAACGTAGATGTTGCGCGTGTTCGGCCTTCGATTTGGAATAGATCAAGATGTCATCGATAAATACGATGACGAAATGGTCGAGATATGGTTTACACACGCGATTCATCAGATCCATGAAGATTGCTGGTGCGTTGGTTAAACCAAAAGGCATGACAACGAATTCGTAATGGCCGTAACGAGTACGAAACGCGGTTTTGGGTATATCCTCCTCTTGAATACGCAGCTGATGATATCCCGAACGTAGGTCGATCTTGGAGAAACACGTAGCGCCTTGTAGTTGATCAAACAAATCGTCGATGCGAGGTAGAGGATAGCGGTTCTTGATAGTTAACTTATTCAATTCCCGATAGTCGATGCACATCCTGAACAACCCATCCTTCTTTTTGACGAAAAGGACTGGCGCGCCCCAGGGAGAGGTGCTCGGGCGAATGAAGCCTTTCTCAAGTAATTCCTGGAGTTGGGTTGAGAGTTCACGCATTTCGGACGATGCGAGTCGATAGTGAGCTTTGGCAATAGGATTGGCTCCAGGAATGAGGTTGATACGAAAGTCGATATCACGACTTGGAGGTAATCCGGGAAGATCCCTGGAAAAACATTAGGAAACTCTCGAACCACGGGAACGTCTTTCACTTCCTTCTTCTCTTTCTTTTCCTTCTCCGCTACTACAATGTTCGCCAAGAAAGCCCTGTATTCCTTGCGGAGATACTTGCTGGCTTGCACGCATGACATAAGCTTGAGCCCCTTTGAAGTAGTATCGCCATATACACACAATAAATCACCATTCGCGAGCGAAAATCGAATCATCTTGTCGAAGCATACAACTTCAGCATGGTTTTCTCGGAGAAAGTCCATGCCTATTATGATGTCAAAGCTTCCGAGTTGCATCGGAATAAGGTCGATTGGGAAGATGTGATTGTTGAGCTCAAGAGTACAATCACGGATAACAGAATTAACAGCGACGGTTCTTCCGGTAGCGACTTCTACATCGAACGTCGAGGAGAGTTGGGAACGTTTACGACTAAGGAGTTTCTCAAATTCGAGCGACACAAAGCAGTTATCGGCTCCAGTATCAAACAAACATGATGCATAAATACCATTCACAAGGAACGAACCATTGACCACGTTGTTGTCAGCCTGGGCTTGACGCACGTTGAGGTTGAAAGTTCTAGCGCGTGCGGCCTGTTGTTGTTGCTGTTGTTGTTGTTGCTGCTGTTGTTGTTGCTGTTGTGGCTGCTGTTGCTGGGGCTCTTGCTTCACGACCCTGTTTGGGCACATGTTGGCGAAATGGTTCGGGTCGCCACATGCGAAGCAGGCTCTGGCTTTGACTGCGGGTGCCGGAGGAGCTTGTTGACCCTGTGGGGCAGTGAGCAGAGCTTGATGAGCAGGAGCTTGTCGGATGCGGCAGTTAGCAGTAAAATGGCCGTATACGTTGCAGTGAGCACAATAACGGCAAGCAATGGCAGTTGGGTGATGGGAGGTGCAAGTAGGGCAGAGCGGATGTGGTCCAGTGTATGCACGCTTTGCAGGCGGTGCATTGGGCACAGGCGCCGCTACTTGACGTTGTTGGGCAGGTACAACTTGAATTGGTGCAGCAGTGATCGCACAATTCTTGTTGGTGGAGCTGTTCTTTCTCTTGCTCTTTCTTTTGTTGCTCGATGAGGTGGGTTCAACAGTCGGGGCGGTAGCAGTAGCTTGATGCAGATGCTTCGAAGTCTTATCCCATACACCAGCCTTAACCCGCTTGTCGTTGATTTCAGCGGCCAGCAGATAAGTTTCCTCGATCGTCGTAGTCTTAGCCGCTTGCACGAAATCAGCAACGCAGTCGGGCAGGGCCCGGATGTACTTCTTGATGGTGATCTCTGGGGTCTTGACTTGGTCGGGACAGATAATGCTGAGCTGTTTGAAACGAGCAGTGAGACCAGCATTGTCACCATCCTTCTGCTGTATGTGCCAAAATTCATCTTCCAGCTTTTGACGTTCGTGAGGAGGGCAGAATTCCTCTAGCATAACTTCCTTGAGCTCGTCCCACGACAGACCGTAGGCTGCATCATTCCCTCGCTTGTTCCTCTCGGCCGTCCACCAGTCTAGAGCTCGGGACTGGAAAACGCCGGTAGCGTTTAGAGTACGGAGGTCATCAGGGCAACCACTCTGTCGCAGAGTAACCTCAATGGAATCAAACTAGTGAAATAGTGCAGTAGGACCTCCCTCGCCAGTGAATTCTTTTGGCCCGCATGACTTGAATTGCTTGAAACTGAAGGGCCTTGCGGGAGCCTTGGGAGCTTCGGTCCTCGATTCCTCGGATGATTTGCTGGCATTCTCATAAACATCACTCACGCCCTTTGCCACACTTTTGGCGATGATGGAGGCAAGGCGTTTGTCCCTCTTTTCTTGACGAGAGAGTGCATGACGGGATCCAGACGACATGGTCTGCAACAGACATCGTCACAGGACACATCACATTGTATTCGAATCTCACATCACACGTCCACTACCTACTAAAGCTCAGGAACACGTATACTTACGTAAATACTCATCACGAAATCACATAATCACATAAGCACGTAGAACACATAATCATTTAGTACCTAAGCACAGAAGCAAAGAAACACATACGCATTTAATCAATAGAGGCAATCAGAAAACAGAAACCTATCATTCTAGGTATGCGATCGTTCGAAAATAGCGTAGTATAAGCTGTTAGTGCATTTCTGTCTATCGCCTCCGTTATCTCAAATCGTAATTGAGGCTATCTAATTCTAGGCCATATGTTGTATCTAGTTAGTAGAAGGCAAGGTGGTATTATTGGAGATTTGAAGAGCTCTAGGTCTAGAGAGAGAAACTAGAGAGAGAAAGTGGCAAAAGGTGATTCTTGGAGCGTATACTTGTCAAACCGATCAATAAGAATCACGGTAAATTGTACATCTAGTGTGTTTGGTCACGCACGTTCACGGATTTCGCACGTCGAACGTGTCGTTACGCAATCGTTTGGAGTCAAAATAAGCACATGAACGGGTAATGACACATAAAACACATATAAAGTCGGCAAACTATCTTTGAAATGCATACAAATCGAGGGGTAGATCGTCCGCGGCTAGTAGACTTCGACTACCCAAAGTGGTTCGACTATTCACAAGGATCCGTTGTGCACCTTTATCCTCCAGGACTAAGCCTTTGCCTCGAGTCTTGGGCGTTTGGCACACATCCCGTTGGTCATATTGTGACTTCAGATCGTTGGAGTCCGTCGAGACTTTGGTGAGAGTTTTGTATAAAAGCGCAACAAGTCGTCAAGGTTAGGGTTCCACCCCTAGCTTAACAACTTCGTCCCTGCTTTTAATCAAATTGAGGAGGTTATTCATCAAAATACGGATTTCACTCCTGATTTGGCATAATCCTCCTCGTTTGTAGTTAAAATGCGAGCTGAGTAAGCAACTTTAGTCGAGAGTTTGCGGTTTTTCACACCTATTCTCGACCTCATTGCCCACTCATAGTTGAAAATTCGAGTGTGGTGATAGTGTAGAATAAGCAAGAGTAGCGAGAAGTAAGCTCGTGCATAGCCTCTACTGCTTATGCACAAGTCGGTCTGTTGGTTCTTAACTATAGTCTAGGTATCTAAGACTTCGACCCGGACTAGGTCGAGTCTTGCCTAATTCCCTATAGTTATGGCTCTGATACCAATCTGTCACACCCCAACCGATGGCGGAATCATCGGGGCATGGCACTGAGCGAAACAGATTGTCCAGAAGTTTCAATAACAACTATCATTACCATTCAATTTAAATTAACATGTCCCATACAATGTCTCAAATAGTAAACAAATTATTACAGATAAAATCTCGGCAAATATTTTGTTCGGACAACTCAGATTCAAACATAAATAGTTTATTTGTTGGTTTCTAGGACCTCCTTTCCTAGCTTCGATTTCATCACAGCACAGAGAGTATCCTAGACCTTTCCTAGCCTCAAGTTCACAACATGCTAAGCATGTAAACGTCCTAAGCACCTGTCACATACGTTAAAATAAAGTCAATACATAAAATGTAAAGGTGAGCATACAAGTTTGATAATAGCATATAGAGTTCGAATTCGTTTACGCATAACCAGCACGTACACATAGTGAAATGAAGCACGTTAGTTATCGACATAGATCCATCGATACCAATGACTGCGGGTTGACTGCCTGAGGCAGTTCGCAATACATGATTACCACTGTAATCCATGCAAGTAAAAGATCCTTAACAACCCCCGTGTGAACGGGTGCTGAGTCCAAACTATAGTACTATCGTTGCTAAGGCAGGTAGACAGCATTCCATGTGAAAACATAACAAACAAGCATTCATAAGCCACGAATAACATGCATTAACGGTTAGCATTCAAATAGTTTAAGTAGTGTGGTAGTTGTAGTTTGAATATTCGTAACGTATGTAACACCCAAAAGTGCTTAAAGCAAAAAGGGATCGAGTATACTCACAACGATTTATGGATTGAAGGGAGCACTTAGCGAGTACGGTTAGCCTGAATAGATTCGGTAGCATAACGATAAGTGAAACGTAAAACAGGAAATAAGTGTTGGGGAGTCGGACAGCTGGTTGATCGGACGGCAGTTCGATCGGATGGCTGACCGTTCGGTGGACAGCTCGTTCGGTCTGTTGTTCGGTCGGTCAGTAGGCCGATCGGATGGCTGTTCGAGTGGATTATTTCTTCCTTTGAGAAGGATGTGTTTGTGTATGATGGCTTGACTTTTGAAGTTTTCGTTGTAGCATTTGAAGACATTGAAGTACCTTTGCCTTTAAGGTCGGTCGATCGGATGGCTGTTCGATCGGCCGGCAACCCGATCGGTTAGGCCTTCAAATGATTTGCAAATGTTTAGTCTTTGGATCGGACAGGTGTTCAATCGGACAGGTGTTCGATCGGACAACAGGTCAACAAGTCAAAGACTTTAAATGAAATGTAAAGTGTGGTGCAGTGGATCGTACAGTTGGTCGATCGAATAGCACAATTGCTGTTCGATCGGACAACAGGGTGTCACCTGATCGGACGACTGTTCGATCGGGTGGCACTTCTAGTGCATTGAACATGTTGAAAATTGATCAAGTATTGAAGCATAGTATCTCATGATCCGAAGAGTAATCCGATCGAACAGTAGTTCGATCGAACAACAGTTCGTTCAATACTATTCTTCAAAATAAATTGGTTGTGTGGGGCCAAGTGCTAGCCGATCGGCTGGCTGGTCGATCGGCTGACTATCCGATCGGCTGGCTGTCCGTTCGGACAGCAGTCCGATCAGTCAGCATCCTGACCTGACCAGTCCCTTTCGTCTAACACTTGGTTGTTCTGTTCGTTTGTCGTTTTATCGAGGTATTTTGACAACAAGTAAAACCATAGGTGCCTCGTCCTTAATTGGTTTCCCGGGTCGGACAGGAATCACCCAAATCCGGTCGGTAGACTGTTCGGAACGAAGTTTAACATTTAACCCGAAGTCGGTTAACCTTGTGGATAGAATCCAGCTCTTGAACCGTACAACCACCGAAGTGATTTGTAAACCAGCTCAGGTTCCATTTCTACCGGTTTGAGTGAAAAAGAGTTGAAGGAAAGTTGGAAAATCCATCCTTCAATCCTATTCACCATGTACATGTTTAGATCTATAAAAGATCTTTGTTTGCTTATGTGGAAATCGGCTAGATCCAAGTCATTCTTGGTGGATTGAGGCCAAAACATGAAGTTCTTCAAGAAACCATGATGACATCATCCTAGAACACTTGATTCTTGATGATTTCACGGTTAAAAGTTAAGATTTGAAAGATAGAAAGGTGTGGGAGTATGTATAGATCAAGAAAGTACAAGATTTAGGATGAAAACTTACCGGAATCGAGAGAAATCTGAGAAAAGGTGAGTTGAGTGTGCTGGTCGAACAGGGGTTTCCAAAAGTGGAAAAAGGATGACAATGACAAGGGTATAAATAGGATGACAAAAGAGGAAAGTGCTGGCCGATCGGCTGGCAGCTCGATCGGACAGCCTGTCCGATCGGACAGCAGTCCGTTCGGCTGGCTGTTCGATCGGCTGGGAGCCTGATCGATCGGTCGCACCTTTTGAGTGTTTTGCGCGATGATTTTCGATATTTCGATTACGATTGCGAGCGGTTCGATTCAATAGGGTTTCCTAGTCAAATTACTTTCAGTCCCAACTATTTCGTATCTCGTGTAATCTATTTACCACCATCTTTCATAGTTCGATTGTGATTCGAGTTCGAGTTCGATAGCATTCGAGTTTCGATTGAGTTCGCTTGATTACGCAACACAACGTAACTAAACATGCACAGGTAACACGTAAGGCACACACACGTATAATAACAAGTGAAAACACGTAGCTTGAGTTACAATTTGATGTCAATTCGATTAGCATAGCTTGACCATTGATTAGTTAACTTTATCGCATTGTTACTTCCTATAGTTCACAGTCGTAGATCGATTGAATAATGATTAACACTTATCGATTATCGCAATTTACAACACTTACTCCACATAATATAATTAAAAACAAGAAGTTTCTACGAGTCAAGTTGCACGAAATCGGTCGTTGACTTTGACCTTGACTTTGACTTTGACTTTGACTTGTGAAAACACGGGGTGTTACAATGGAGGCGGCAACAATAATAATAATGATAATGAGGGGATGCAAGCCCCATTCCTTAAGAAAATGAAAGCTGCAACGCCTGGTTGCACTTACAAGGAATTTCTTGCCTGTAAACCGGTTGAATTTGCAGGCAACGAAGGGGCGACTGCTGCACTGCGTTGGTTAGAAAAACCAAAGCAGTAATTAAAATAAGTAAATGTGCCGAGGAAGACAAGGTCATGTATGCGTCACATCTTTTTAAAGAAGGGGCGCTAGAATGGTGGAATACGGTACTACAAGCCAAGGGAAGCGATGTGGCCTATGCCATTAATTGGGAAGAATTTAAGAGTCTAGTGGAAAGAAAATTATGTCCCGAATATGAAAAGGAACAAATGACAAATAAGTTCCTGAACCACCGGATGGTGGATGTAGACTGTCGAGGGTATACTTCGACCTTCTTCGTGTATGCTAGAGTTGTACTAACCCTAGCTTCGCCAGAACCGGTACTTATTTCTCGCTATATTTGGGGTTTGATTGGCGAAATTCGGGATATCGTCAAAGCTGTGAGACCCCGCACTATTGACGATGATGTGGAATTAGCCAACACTTTGACCGACGGGCTGGTACGTACAAGAGAAGAAAACCGGAAAAAGGAAGTGGCCCAAAAGATTACCCAAGGATTCCGTGTGGGTAATAGTAGTAATTTCAAGAAAAAGGAAACTGGGCAATCTTCCACTGCTCCATTTTGCAGTACCTGTAAAAGAATGCATTTTGGAAGATGCAAAGGGTATTGCAATTTCTGCAAGATTCCAGGGCATAAAGAAGAAGATTGTAGAAGAAAGAAATCAACAATCTGCTTCAACTGTGGAGAAGCGGGACATTTTAGACCAGACTGCCCTAAATTGGTCAAACCAGTAGATAACAAAGCCAAACCTGCAGAAGGAACTACCAAGAAGAATGCAAGAGCATTACAGTTGACTACCCAAGAAGCGGAACTCATTCCAGATGTGATAGCTGGTACGTTCCTAGTTCATGACGTTTATGCAAAAGTATTATTTGACTCTGGTGCAAACCAAAGTTTTATAAATACTTCTTTCTGCCAAGCTCTTAAGCTACCCTTAACCAAACTTAGGCAGATTTATACAGTATAAACGGCAGATGGGAACTCTGTTAACATAGATACGGTTTTGCAAAAAGAACATATAGAACTTTCAGGTCATAAATTTTCTGCAAACCTATTACCTATGAATTTAGCTGGATTCGATGTTGTATTAGGAATGGATTGGTTAGTAGCCAACCATGCTCGAATCCTCTGTGATAAGAATTCAATAGAAATCCGTGCACCCACATGAGAAGTAATTATGATTACAGGGGATAAGCCTCGTAAACCAATGAAGTTCATTTTGGTAATGAAAGTTGTTAGTTATGAACAAAAGTAAGGAATAGTGTATATGATTTCGGTGATCATTAACACTAAGGGCAAGGAACTTAAGGAAATTCCTGTAGTATCAGAATACTTGGATGTATTCCCAGAAGAACTACATGGATTACCACCCGATAGGGAAGTAGAATTTAGAATTCATATGATTCCTAGAACTACACCCATAGATAAAGCATCCTACCGATTAGCACCCACTGAAATGTTAGAACTGACAAAGCAATTAGATGAATTGCTCAGTAAAGGATTCATACAACCTAGTTCATCCCCTTGGGGAGCACCGGTGTTATTTGTGAAAAAGAAAAATGGTTCAAAGCGAATGTGTATCGATTATAGGGAATTGAATAAGGTTACAATTAAGAATCGATACCCATTTCCTAGAATTGATGATCTTTTCGATCAACTTCAGGGGGCTAGATATTTTTCTAAGATAGATTTACGCTCCGGATATCATCAGTTGAAGGTACAAGAAGAAGACATACCTAAAACTGCTTTCAGAACTAGGTATGGTCACTACGAGTTTACATTCATGCCATTTGGATTAGCAAATGCTCCTGCAGCATTTATGGACATGATGAATAGGATCTGTTAACCGTACTTGGATAAATTTGTAATTGTCTCCATCGACGATATACTTATTTATTCCAAAAGTCAGGACGAGCATTGTGAACATTTACGAGCACTCTTAACTTTGTTAAGAAAGGAAAAGCTTTACGCCAAATTTTCAAAGTGTGAATTTTGGCTACAGGAGGTGCAATTTTTAGGACACATGGTGAATCACGAAGGTATTCACGTAGATCCATCTAAGATAGAAGCGATCACCAAATGGAAGGTTCCACAATCAGCCACGGAAGTTAGAAGTTTTCTAGGATTAGCTAGGTACTATAGGCGCTTCATTAAGGATTTTTCTAAGATAGATGTGCCATTAACTAAGCTAACATGTAAAACAGTTAAGTTTGAATGGGGATCTAGGCAAGAAGAGGCTTTTAAGATTTTAAAGCAAAGGTTAACAAACGCCCCAATTCTTGCCTTACCAGAAGGGACAGAAGATTTTGAAGTTTACTGTGATGCTTCTAAGATAGGATTAGGATGTGTGCTAATGCAACGCAAAAATGTAATTGCGTATGCCTCAAGGCAATTGAAAAAGCATGAAGAAAATTATACGACTCATGACTTAGAATTAGGATCGATAATTTTTGCCCTTAAGATTTGGAGACACTATCTGTATGGCAGTAAGTTTACAGTCTATACAGATCATAAGAGTTTAAGATACATATTCGGACAAAAGGAATTAAACATGAGGCAAAGAAGATGGATGTAAATTCTAAGTGACTATGACTGTGATATTCAATATCACGAAGGAAAGGCAAATGTAGTAGCAGATGCCCTAAGTCGTAAGTATCATGAAAAGCAAAAGCGAGTTATTGCTCTTAGATTAAATCTTCAGCTAGATTTAATGGAACAACTGAAGAATGTTCAAGCAACAACAATCAAGGATGATGCTGAAGGGATGAAATGACGAATAAAGGAATTAGAGCAAGGAAGTGATGGAATTTGGAGATTCCAAAAGAAAAGGATTTGGGTACTTAAACAGTGAGAATTAAGAAATAAGATTTTAGAAGAAGCCCATAAATCTAGGTATACCATGCATCTTAGTAATAATAAGATGTCCCAAGATTTAAGAAATAACTTTTGGTGGATAGGAATGAAAAAGGACATAGCTAGATATGTATGTAAGTGTCTAACTTGTTCCCAAGTTAAGGCAGAACACCAGAAACCTTCAGGGTTACTTCAACAATTAGAAATGCCTGTTTGGAAATGGGAACTAATAACCATGGATTTTGTTACTAAGCTGCCCAGAACCAGAAAAGGTAACGACGTAATTTGGGTAATTGTGGATCGATTAACCAAATCAGCTCATTTCCTGCCCATGAAGGAAACTTTCAGTATGGAAAGATTAGCCAAATTATATGTAGACGAGGTAGTATCCTTACATGGAGTACCACTCTCTATTGTATCAGATAGAGATAGTCATTTCACTTCGCATTTCTGGGTAAGTTTTCAAGAAGCAATGGGGACCAGACTGAACTTATGCACTGCATACCATCCCCAAACAGATGGACAAAGTGAAAGGACGATCCAAACTCTAGAAGACATGCTCAGGGCATGTGTAATAGATTTTGGTGGAAACTGGGATAATCACCTTCCCTTAATTGAATTCTCCTATAATAATAGTTACCATTCAAGTATCGAAGTTGCCCCGTTCGAAGCACTGTATGGACGAAAGTGTAGAACTCCAGTTTGTTGGGCAGAAATAGGAGAAAGCCATTATCAGGTCCCGAAATCGTATAAGAAACCACCGACAAGATAACTCAAATCAAGGAAAGACTAAAGACTGCTCGAGATCGTCAGAAGAGTTATGCAGACAATATACGCAAGTCGTTGGAATTTCAAGTTGGAGACAAGGTTCTCTTGAAAGTTTCTCCTTGGAAAGGAGTAGTCCAATTCGGAAAGAAAGGAAAGCTAAGTCCAAGGTACGTAGGACCATTCAGTAATCCAGCGAATAGGACCAGTCGCCTATCGCCTACAACTACCAGAAGAGCTAACCGGGGTACATGACGTATTTCATGTATCCAACCTCAAGAAATGTCTATCTGACGAATCCCTGGTAGTACCTCTTCAAGATATAGAGGTAAATGAGAAGTTAAAATTTGTGGAGAAACCACTGCAGATAGAAGACAGAAAGGTCAAGTTTCTCAAACACAAAAGACTAGTACTGGTCAAAGTCAAGTGGGATTCAAAGAGAGGACCGGAGTACACTTGGGAGCTGGAATCAGAAATGAAACGAAAATATCCCTACTTGTTCCAGTAAATCTCGAGGACGAGATTTTAATAAGGCGGGGAGGATGTAACAACTCTCGCCAAAATTATTATTTCTTATTTTAATTTGTCCAATAGGAAACCCTAATTGAGACCCCCAAGTAATACTGCATGACCCCTGAAATTTTCAGAACAATTGGAACTAGGATCAGGGCCCCTAAAACTCATGGGGGGGGGTATTCCCTAATTGACAATTATCCACACTGTTTGCTGTACAATGCGAAAATCGTCGAACGGTTGACTCACCTAGGCTAGGAATACACGAGGCTACCCTACCCTAGAAGTGCACCCGTCACGCCACGCGACAGGGATAACTTTTCAGTATATATTCCAGGGGTTGGCACTTGCGTGGCTGCGTTGGTTCGACGTTGAAACTCGTTTTGTACACTGAGTTATTCACTTTTTCGTTCAAAAACACACACTAGCACGAAGCTCTGCTGCGACAACAGGGTAATAACTCGATCACTGCTACGATACAATGTCCGATTGATTGAAACCGATCTGATGGATGTTTAAGTGCTGCCCGAATCCGGGCTATACTTTGTCATTCGTCGTGAGGGTTTTGATTTCGTGAACTTATCGTAAATGTTGTATTAAGTTACTGACCTAGTTTCGTATGCATTGTTATTTTAACTAGGTTACACGGCTAAATCAGTAGGCTAAACTCTGCCCGTCTAAACTTGCAATGTGAGTCATTCTCTTTTTATCAACTATTTTATAAAATCTCAAAGTGTTTTCAAAAGTTATAATTACAGGGATTAAGTCGTGGTTATCTTGAATCACTGGCTAGTGGGGTATTGTGCACATTACTAATCTCTCTCGGTTAGGTAAACAAACCTAACAGTGATAATCATCACTACTTGGGTGAAAGGACCCAATGGTGGTATGACCATCGTCACCAGGGTGTGACACGGCGCCAGATAAAAATAAGATAGTGGCCATTGTAATCGCTCTTATACTGAAATTTATAACTATGTGTCGTGTTATCAAAATTGTGTGACTCGCCAGTATTTCCCCGCTGATAAAATATTTTTAAACATGTTTCAGGTGACCTACTGTGAATCAAGGAAAACGTGCTACGGAGCACTAACAAGCTTGAAGTGGTGGCTCAATAAAATAAATAAACATGTTTTGTAAAACAAGGGATTTCCTCGTGAAATTACCTTTACTGTAAATTATGAGGTTTGTCCCAATTAGTGAAATAAAATAATTGGGCATCTTCAAGTTTTAAAAGATCCTGTTAAACTTCCGCAGTCAACTCAAATAATAAATACCACGGGTTTCTGTCCCGCAGCTCCTGGACCGGGTCACACCGGGCCGGGGGCCGTGACAATATTCACCACAAAGAAAATTTTGATTATGGACTTTAAAATCACCCTATTCTATATGTTATCATGAGAACTGAAACAGATAATTGATTTAGTTTTAGTTGTGAATGTCTTCCAAAAGATCAAGATATCGAACCAACAATATACACTAACAAATCAACAGTTTTGATTTGGTAATTGAGTAGCCGGCCGACAATATCGGACATTCGGACCTGTGACTTACGATCTTCGATTGGATTTGGATCTCTGAATTGAAATCAATTTCAGTGAATGAGCTCCGAATTCGATTTTGATTTTACTTTGGGATCAAAGTTTGAATTTGCGATTTTGATCTCAACTAGAATTTGGATAGTTGCAGTTGCTACTCCTAGTTCGTTAGTCTGTAAAGTAGATTTTGAAATAACCAGTCGAGTGTCACCTAGAGCCTAGAAAATTTGTGAAAGTTGTACAAAAGATGTTTCTCTTTTAGCAATATTTTTTTTTGAGCCGTAAATTTGGATCACTTACAGACCACTAGAGTATCATTGTGTCACTAGTGAAACCATCCAATCATATATATCTCCACTAGGCAATAATACATTAATACCTATACACTAATTTATGAGTAAATCGGATAAATTTAGGAAAAACTCTCTTGTATGAATCGAACTCATGACCTAATGGTCATAAGCCTTATCTCACAAAAAGATGTCATTAGACAAAATTTACGCTAGTAATATAGAACCATTAAAAGTTGGGTGGGGCCTACCCCGGCTGACCTTAAATCCATCCTCGATTACCATTGCGTTAGATGCATCATTAGTACATGTTTTGTCCTCCTAATTGCATTAAAAATGCATTAACCCTTTAAAAATGGTTGTCTTTTTTAAAGAGTTAATTACACGGTTGGTCCTTGTAGTTTGTGGAAAGTAACAAGATTGAGTATTAAGAATTTAAGGTAACAATTTTGAGTATTAACTTTTGATTTTGTAACATCCTAGAGTATTAAGGCAAACTCTAGTTAAAGACAAACTGATAACTAAGAGTATTTTCATCATTTCACATTTTAGTATCCAACTTTGTTACTTTTAAGAAACTATATGTACTTACCGCATAACTAACTCTTATCATTTAAAATACAAAATTTCCTTTTCTTTTATTATCTAAATTTTTAACTATTTAAGTAAATAAAATTTGAAATGGTGAAAAAAGTTCTATACTCTAAAATATTTTATCTACGTAACGACGTATTTTTTTATCAATGTTTCGTTGTGTAAAATCGATCCGAACTCACGACATATATTTTTATCTACGTTTCGTTGTGTGAAACCGAGCCAAACTCACGATGTATTTTTTATTTATGTTTCGTTGTGTGAAAAGTTATATATTCTAAAAGATTGTATCTATATCCACGTATTTTTTTTATCTATGTTTCGTTGTGTGAAACCGAGCCATACTCATGATGTATTTTATCCACATTTGTTGTGTGAAAAGTTATAAATTCTAAAAGATTTTACCTACGTCACGATGATTTTAATATCTGTGTTCCGTTGTGTAAAACCGAGTCGAACTCATGACGTATTTTTAATCTACGTTTTGCTGTGTGAAAAGTTATATATTCTAAAAGATTTTATCTACGTAATGACATATTTTTTTATCTACGTTTCGTTGTGTAAACTGAGCCGAACTCACGACATATATTTCTATCTATGTTGTGTGAAAAAAATATATATTCTAAAAGATTTTATCTACAACACAACGTATTTTTTATCTACATTTCGTTGTGTGAAATCGAACTGAACTCACAACATATATGTCTATCCATGTTTCGGTGTGTGAAAAGTTATACATTCTAAAAGATTTTATCTACGTCACAACGTATTTATTATTTATGTTTTGTGATGTACATCCGAGCTAAACTCACGGAGTATTTTTATCTATGCTCCATTACGTGAAATCGAGCCGAACTTACCATTTCAAAAATTATTTAGTTAATTAATTAACAAAATTGTAGTTATATATAATAGAAGAAAAAGAAAAATTGTATTTTAAATATAATAAGAATTAATTCACAATAAGTGCACGTGGTTCTCAAAAGTAGAAGCTTGAGTATTAAGATGTAAAATGACAAAATTATTCTCACTTCTTTCTTTGTTATTTTTTAACCAATATTAGCTTTAATATCATAAAATCTTACAAAATCAAAAGTTAACACCACAAATTATTAACTTAAACTCTTAATACCCAATTTTATTAATTTCTATAAACTACAAGCAGTGACCTTGGAATTAACTCTTTTAGAACGATGCATCACACACAGAATTGAATTCTTATTTTCATTGTGAATAGAATTGAATTCTTATTTTCATTGTGTAGTTTTCTTGAAAAATAATGAAATTTATTTTTTGCGTTATAATTTATGGGAGATTCTATTGGAATACCAGCCATTCTATCTACACACTTTGACAATTCAATACGAATCGTATAGGCCTATACGATCCGTATTGGATAAAGTTAAGACATGACAGACTGACAGGTGCAGGGGATGTTTGGCGGCTGGCTTATACGGATCGTATAGGGCTATACGATCCGTATTAAGGCCCGGATTTTTTGAGGTTTGAATTTTGGTGTGTTGTGTTTGGTTTTTTGTGTTTTGGGTTTGGTTATTGGTGTTTATTGTTGGTTTTTAATTTAATGAGTTTTAAAATCTTTCTTATTTTTTATCGTTACGTATCGTATTTTAGTGTATCGTGCCGTATCGCATCACATTTTTAACTTTTAACATTTCATCGTGACGTGTCGTATGATATCGTATCATCCACATATCGTATCGTAGTTGTATTTTGTATTATTTTTTATGTTGACGTATTTACGACGTGTGATATTATACATCTATATCTATACTATATAATAAAAGAAACCTGTTTTGGGACACGTGTCGCATTTCTACGCATCATCAGAGTTGTTTTCCCACTGATTTATTTATTCTAATTTAGTTAATATCCTTAAATTACTCATGATCTTCTATCTCTAATAAATATGTAATTTTTTTTCCACAAAATGAGCCATAATTATAGGTAAGTTTTATTTTTTGTTTTACGGATTTTTTAGTTTAAATGTTATTTATATGTTTTGTAATTGATAAGTGATAAATCATAATTATAGATAAGTTTTTATTTTATTTTATGCATTCTTTACATATAAATTTGGCTTTAAGAAAGATGATGATATAAAATCATGACATTGAATTTGTAATCTTCTGAAACTGAGAGGATGCGTTGCATAGGTGAGATATCTTATGCAATGAATTTATCATAATTTAAAAATGTGTTTACAGATATATTACACAAAAATTAAAGGATGGCTACGATTTTGTATAATACCTATACTTATCCCGTGTAACACAAAAATATTTTGTTTTGTTTATATATATTTCACACAAATTCCATATATTATTTCGGTGACACACCCTCAAATATTAAAAAGAAATAAATAAACTAAATTATGTGTTGACATGTGGCATTAACTTATTAGAAGTTATATTAGATATTTCCTAACTGAATTTATTTGATTAATTTATAAATTTCATAATAATTTTATGAAAATTCTTAAGGTGACGGTTTTCTTTTATATTCCAGAGGTATTTTTATTTTATTTTGTTTTATTTTTTAAAGCCTATTTCTGAAACTACATTAATGTTCATCATGAGACTGTAACCCACAACAACTCTAAAGGAATTTGTTTATCACACGTTATGATAGCGCTAAGCTATAAAAGGTCAACTTTTATGTAGTTTCATTTGTGTAACATCCTGTATTTTATATCCAAGAAGAATAAAAAAATAAAAGTTGGAAAAAAAGACTATTGCAGATACGCAATATATCATGTACTACATATGTGTAATACTACATATGCTCATTGCGGATCGCAAACATTTTTTAGTAAACGTATTTTATATGTAATACAATTTCGGATGGAGTATTTTAAGCTTTATCATTAATAATGAGTCTTCTTATTGATCTTTTCTCTCTATGTATATATATATATATATATATATATCGTACAAATGGTTTATTGGTGACCAAAATGTAACACATGTATTTTAGGTGAGAAATATATATTTCATATATAATTACGTATCAAAGTTATATAATTTCGTACTACCAGGTTATATAATCACTTACCACTATGTTATATAATCATGCACTAATTTCGTACTACTAGGTTATAATATTTTAATCTTTATTATTAACTATATTTATTTTATTTAACCCGTGTAATACACGGGGTTGTAACATATTTATACATTATGTTACAGGGTTCTGTTCGGTTACGACTTTCTAGATTGGATGGAGCTGTATGTCTTGATCTGTCAGCTCTTGCATCAATCTAAACTCATTAGGAGTAAGTCTCCTGGTATACGCGTAACCCTCCAGATGTTCAGCAGGGCCGTGGTTATGTTTCTCGTTAAATTTTTTGTGCAGATAATCTGTCCGCCAAGCTCGACGGCTTTGGTCGAGACGACATATCACCATAAAAGGGCATGCACTTTTTTGCTACCGATTTTCCTAACTGTGGCCTTACTCTCATGCTCGCCACTACGACTGTCACACCCCAACCGATGGCGGAATCATCGGGGCGCGGCACTAGGCGAATCAGATTGCTCAAGAGAATCCATAACAACTATATTGCGACAGTATTTAATGCGTTTATTATCCCATACTAATAAACAATTACAATCACATAAGCTGTCACGAATTTCCTGTTTTCTCAAACAATTCAAATCCGACAACCTAGATTTTTAGGTGTGTTTCTAGACTTCCTAGCTTGATTTGATGTAGACTGCGACTAAACCTGCAACATACGTTAAAATAATGTCAATACAAAAGTATTGGCGAGTATACAGGTTTGATATGTAATAGTGTAATAGATAAAAGCTGCGAATTTCTACATACATAAACGTAATACACGACATATATACTCACAAAACTGATACTACCAGCTAAGTCCTCGAGCTTCGATCGCGATTGCTAAACTAGACCCCGTCGGTCGCAATAGTACTATACTAGTCATGGTGGGACGTCGCGAGTATAAGTCCTAGCACATATGTACCTAGCATCACGTACAACTATGCACATAAGTCATTCGCAAGTGATAAGTAGTTTAAGCATTTGATGTGATTCGATTTGATAGCAACGTATGTTACACCCAAAAGTGCAAAAGCAAAAAGGGTTTAAGTATACTCACAATCGGTGTTCGGCAAGCAAACACAACTTGATTGGATTGATGGGAGCACGTCTGAGATTAGCCTGGTTTCAGTTTGATAGTGTAAGCGTCGAACAATGCGTTGAACGGTGGCGAGTGAACCAAGTGTCGAATGGTAATCCGATCGGATGGCAATCCGACCGGATGGCCAGTCGGTCGGGTGGCAATCCGTTCGGATGGTCATCCGATCGGATGGCCATTCGATTGGATTGTCACCTTGTTTGGTGAAGATGTGTTTGTGTATGATGGTTTGCCTTTTGAAGTTTTCGTTGTAGCATTTTGAAAACAGAGAAGTATCTCTACCTTTCAGGTCGGTCGATCGAATCGGCGGCTCGATCGGGAGACGGTCCGATTAGTAGGACACTTAGTGAGAACAAGTTCACAGCAGTTTGCCACTCGATCGGATTGCAATCCGATCGGGTGGCAATCCGTTTGGAACTGACTATGTATTGAATTGTTTAAGTGCTTGAGTTCAGAACATCACATGATCGGATGGCTGTTCGATCGGATGGCAATCCGATCGGACGGCAATCCGTTCGACGTTCAGAACTTGACACAGTTGAATTAAATAGTTTTAGTGAGGAACCAAGTGCAAGCCGATCGGGCGGCTGTCCGTTCGGGCGGCAATCCGATCGGATGGCAATCCGATCGGACGGTAATCCGTCCCGGTGGCCTAGATCGTCTTGACACTTGTTCGTTTTGGAAATTTTGTGGTTTGATCGAGACGGTATGACTACGAGCTAAACAACGGAACTCTACCAAGTCCAAGTCATCGGATCGGATGAGAATCACCCCGCCCGATCAGTTAACTATTCTTGACGGTTGTTCGTGTTCAACACGATAAGCCGGTCATCTCGTTGATAGTAACCAGTTCTCAAACCGACACTTCACTAGAAAAAGAGTAGAAGGTCTGCACGAGCTCTGTTGCTACAGGTTTCGAGTGAAAAGTTAAGTAAGTTTGACGAAAAGCTTGGAAAACTTAGATTCGGCTTAGGTTTTAGTGAGATTAGTGTTTATACACCGTAGAATCTATCAGATCTGGGCTGTTCCTGATGAGATGAGGTCACACTTCAATGTTCCTAAGAACTCCATGATGACATCACCTTAGAACGGCTCAAATTCGAAGATTTAACAGTGAAAAAGTGAGATTCGATGGTGAAAAAGATGAAGGAGTGCGTGTAGATCATAGAAGTACAAGATTTGAGGTAGAAACTTACAAGAATCGTGAGAAATCGAGTGGAAATGGCCCCAATGCGTGCTGGTCGAGTGGGAGCTGCCACATCAACTGTTGTTGATGTGATAAGTGGGGTATTTATAGGCAAAGGAGGAGAAATGCGGTGCAGTGCATCGGATCGGATGGCTGTCCGACCGGTTGGCTGTCCGATTGGAGGGCTGTCCGATCGGATGGTTTTCCGATCGGATGGCCATTCGATCGAAGTTCCATTCGATCAAACGCCTCCGGCGAGCTGAGTTTTGGCGTTCCGTTTTGATTGCTAAGCATTGCGATAGTTTGGTTACACATTCTCATCCGCATTTCCATATATTTATTATAATTAGCTACGTTGGGTCGTATATACATATCCATATTTCAAAGTTGTGATACAATAACCGGGTTTCGTTTCAAATATGCGTTGCTTTGCGACGCTTCACGGTCATCGAGGAGGGTAGAATAGGTCCTCACTCAACGTCATCGTGAACGTTAATGTGTCTGATGCGATGTGCGTTTTTAGTAATGAGTTGCACTGCGACACATCACGGCTATCAAGGAGGGTAGAATTGGTCCTCATTTGATATCTTCGTGGTTTCCAGCAAGTGCAATGTGATGTGATAGCGATAAAGTATGCGCAATATGCGAAAATACTGCGAAATAGCGATGTATGCGATATAGCTACATTATGATCCGAATCTTTGGTGCTAGGCGTAACGAGTATAGCGAGTGGTAACAACGCACGAACGTGTGGGTTGTTACAGTCTCCCCTGCTTTAGGAAATTTCGTCCCGAAATTAATCCATAAAAAGGGTTGCGAGAGTCGGTGCGAGTGAGAGTAGCGATAAAAGCGACGAGACAGCGAGCGATCGATAGAGAATTAACGCGCGTGAGCATTGCGAAGACTAAGCGAGAGCGACGAGTAATATGATTCGAACAACCAAAAGCGATAACACACACGAGAATGCGATCCCCCGGCGTTTTAAATTTCCAAAAAGTCGATTAATTTGGAGAACTTGTTTATGAAAATCTCCTCATGGCGCGACATTAACTGTATCGATGTCCACACCAGCGCTATGGGAAGGGTTTTATTAGGTTATTAAAAGATTTTAGGGTGTAAAAACTCGTTTTTACGAGGTTTTCTCGTCACACAGTAGTAACTTGAGTCGATTGTCACCCCATCGATACAAGATAATCTCGTTTTGTACAACGGTTTTGATCAAAATTTTAGAAAAAGTTTTGTAAGAAGAGGTCGGTTTAAACTTTTTGTAAACAAAGCTTTTTAATAATATCAAGAATTTAAATTTTAAGGTCGGCCCCGCATGGCACTTTTCCACGAAAGTTCGACAATATGGCTAAAACGCTTATATATAGGAAGTACCAGCGCCGTATCCACCACGTTTTAACCATATGGCTTCCGTCTCGTGAGGCTGTGTCATACGTGTCAACATAGTACAGTCATATTTGCGATGACTCGATCCAAACGAGAAAGGGTTGGATCAAGTCTTGAAAGGTGAACTGAGTGATGAGTCGTTTTCAACTCAGTTTAGTGACACGAGCGAGTGCGATAGGCGGTAAGCGAGATGCGAAAAAATCGATAGTACAACATAAACATAATAAGCGAAGACGGTGGCGACAAGCGTAAAGCGATAAGCGATAAGCGACGGGCGATAACGACAACCGTTGAGCGATAGGCGACGATCGATGCGTTGCAAATGATAGGAAATATGCGATTAATGCGATTCGATTGGATTGATCAACACCACAAAATTTAACTAACATTAGACCCCACATGGCCTTTTTCCACGAAAGTCTGCTGATATGGCTAAAACACTTATATATAGGAAGTACCAACGGCGTATCCACCATGCTTTAACCATATGAGTTTCGTCTCGTGAAGCGAGGTCACGTGTGCTAACTTAACACAGATAACACAGGTACGGTAAGCGATAGCGTTAGCGATAGGAGACGAGCGATATGCGATTAAGCGAATAGTGTGATTTCGATTAGATTCCACATTAAAACCCACATTGGCATGTTTCCACGAGAGTTGGCTAACATGACAAAACACTTATATATATAAAGTACCAGCGGCGTATCCACCATGTTTTGACCATATTAGTTTTGTCTCGTGAAGCGATGTCATACAAAATAAAACAACACAGATTGCGATGAGTATCAGGCGATGAGCGATAAGCGATAAGCGGTACGCGATAAGCAATACACGGTACAATTAATCTTCGCAGTTCCACAATTTAACCAACATTAAGCCCCACATGGCATGTTTCCATGAAAGTTTGCTAATATGGCTAAAACACTTATATGTTATATCCATACTAGATCCGTTCCGTGAATCGATGTCATGTGTGCCAATATAACACAAGTAGCGATAAGCGTTAGAAGCGATAAGTGATGCGAGTATCGAAGCGATGAGATTAATAGATGCGTTAAGCATTAAAGTGTTGTGAGGGTGATGTGCGTTAGATTCTAGCAAAATGTAACACCCATCTTTTAATTTCATAAGAAATGCGGAAATTGTAAAACAAGAAATTTAACTAACAAAAACTTAGTTGGTAAACTAAGTTATACTTCATCATAGTGATTAACATAGTCAAATAACTAGTTTCAGACATAAGTCATTCGGTAGTGATTACAAAACTACATAGTTTAATTAGATTTATTTAGTGCGGAAGCATCCTAAAGTTTTGTGTTCGGTTCTTGAAGCATCAACTTGATCATCATCCACGTACTTGCAATACCTAAAAACT
This sequence comes from Helianthus tuberosus, assembly GCA_030545235.1. NCBI lineage: Eukaryota > Viridiplantae > Streptophyta > Magnoliopsida > Asterales > Asteraceae > Helianthus > Helianthus tuberosus. The sequence continues at coordinate 37,718,468 of CM060379.1, read as the reverse complement.
GGAGATTTTGACAAATATTTGTGTTAGTATTCTTAGATAATTTGCATAATCGAACTATGCTCAGAAACGGATTCGAGTAATTAAGATATGCAAAATTGTAACAAATATTTCTGGACTCTACCGTAACTTACGGTATCTACCGTAAGTTACGGTAGACGCTGTATGATTCTAGTATGCCGTAAGACAGTAGTGAACCACCGTAGCCCTTTTGTTCTCCACCGTAAGTTATGGTAGAGACCGTAACTTACGGTAGACTCTGTAACTTTGTTGTTTGATCCGTTTATTCATTTCACCCAAACTTCCATGAACGGGATATCACTTTTAAATAAGAAGATCCCAATCATGGGTTCTTTATTTTCAACACTACGCTCCCATCACCGGTTTGCGTGTTAAGTAAGTCGCTACCCATCACCCGGGCTCAAAATCTACAAGTAAGGTACTACCGTTATCCAATTCCTAGCTTTTCTTAATAACCCATTTAGTTTACCCTTATGGGGTTCGTCATTTAAGCAACCCAAATTGCTAGTTTCTCGTATTTTAATATATCTATTATTAACATTAACAAAAGACTAAATAACCATATAACGAAGTATTAGCCTCGCATTAATTGATCATTCGACCCGTTTGGTCATTTATGGAATCCACCTTTATAATGACTACCAAACGACTCTTAACCAAATCTTAACCTATTCATTTAAGTAACGAACATGATCGCTACAATCATCGCAACTTCTATTTTACATTGTATCCATACATAATTTAATAACAATTCACTTAATGTAACGGGTCAAGTTACATACCTTCAATGCACGCCCTTCAAACGCAAGTCGCCACCGGCTTGTCCACTCGACGCTTCGGTATCTTTTCCTATAGAGTTCAATCATGATACGTTTAGAACTCCCTTTTTAATCATATATCGCATAATTTGCCTAAACATCACAATTATGCGTTTTTAACTTAAATTTTCAGTTTCAAGCCTTCTTTGAGGCATTTCTACGAACACATAAAGGGCAGAATTTATATCTTTTATATTCTAATCCTTGGCTTGTCACTTAGCCTCGATTAACATTAATTGAGCTATCACATATATAATTAAACATCATATTTTTCAGAAATCAGTTTCTATGAATCAATTTACACTAGAATAGCCTTCTAAACCCTAGTGTTCATCATTTTCTCACAAAACCCATAACCACCTTCAATGTGTTCATGAAATTTCCTGAATTTAGACATGATTTCACATGTTGTTGTCTAGGTTTTACTCCTAGACACCATATCATCCCTATTCTATCCAAATAACAAACATGCATCATCAAAATTCGGATTTCCCAAATTCATGAAAATCTCAAGTAGAGAATTTTCATCAAATTTTACATACCTTATGATCTCCTTGTAATGGGGATCACTAATCCATGCTCTAAATTCGTTTTGGGACTGATCTTGACCTTCAATTTGTGAGATTTAAGAGAGTCTAGGGTTTGAAGAGGAGCTTGGGATCGCCCCTGTCTTCTGATCGATCTCAGCAACACCAAACCAGTGTGTCGTTAGTTAAATTTTGTTTTATTATTATTAGTTTTCATTTAAACACCTTTGGTCCCTCAACTTTCGTTTTTATTTTGTTTTGACTCTTTAACTACTTATAAGTCATCATCTAACTAGGTTAATGTCATTCCCAGTTAGTTTGTTTCACTTATTTATTTACAACATATTTGTAATATATGAATTTGTATTTTCGGGGTGTTACACGAAATTGCGATTGAGTTGTGGTTAGAGACTTACGACCAGTCTTGCGTCGATGCAATTGCCCTGCGGGGGAAGACTCTCCAGAGTCCATCGATGAGGCATTTGCACTGTGTTTGAAGACTTACGACCAGTCTCGCGATGATACGATGTAATTGTTACGCCTTGCGAATGAGTGTAGTGTGTCGAAAATAACCATAATAGTGTAGGTCTAAATAACGTTCAACTCCACGTGGCACTTTCTTCACGAGACTTTGGTAGTATGGCAAAGCACACCTTGCTTTTACCCCTACTACTTGCATCCCGTGAATAGATGTCGCACTTTGTTGACATGGTCAAGACGCTTATATATAGGAAGTACCAGCGGCGTATCCACCACGCTCGACCATGCTTTTAACGTTATGGCACCATTATAACTCACTACGATCTCCGTGCACTGACCAAAATAATCCCATGTGCACCCGTGATTAGTCGTTCCTTGCACGTCTATCTTACCTTATTCTAAGAGTGTAGTGAGGGTATAACACATTATATAGTGATATAATATATAGCATGTGTGTGATTCCGGATTAAGTGCAAAGACGAGAGAGAAAACGAGAGATACATAGAGTCCACATTGCGTCGAGAAATAGAACAAATTCAACACATAAAAGAAACTAATGGCGAAAATCGTATGATTACAACAACATTGGAAGCATAACTAATGTTGCTGTGGAGGACTTCTACGAAGACTGTTGATGCGTGTGAAGTGTTATATATATTAGGTGTATATTTTAAGCCCCTTTAACACTTATTTTTAGCCAAGTTTTAAATTTATAAAACACGATATTTTACTAACACTAAACACACATATGGGCGAGTGCACCCATCGTGAGCGTAGTATAGTGTTGGCAAGATACCGAGGTCGTCCAAGGACACAAGAGCTTTTAGTACCGGTTTATCCTCAACGTCTAATCAAAATAAAAAGTTTAGAAAAATGTTTTAAACTAAGAAAAATAAAAACTAACTAAAATTCTGAAAATAAAATAAAAAGAAAAAACAGATAGACAAGATGAATCACTTGGTTCCGACTCGTATCTAGTGTAACCTTTGATTATTTCCGCACTTTTGCACATAATTAAGAGATTATCTTAGTTATTGTAGTAGGCCCCTCTTTTGAAGGTGACGTTACCCTCACCCCAGTAGTTTGAGTCAGCAAGGATACAATCCTAAAAGGGTGGATTATTGGAAGATAATTAATTAAGTTATTAATGCAAATTATGGTAGGCCCCTCTTTTGAAGGTGACGTTACCCTCGACTAAGTAGTCTGAGTCAGCAGGGATACAGTCCTAAATAGCCGGGTTATAGTATTAATAGTAGTTAACTTATGAGGGGATCAAAGAGTTTGGACCCCCGCCATCCAATACCGTGAAGTATTGAAGGAGGTCCTACTAAATTTGACCCAGGTCCATTGCAGGACCTCTAAACGCTAAACAATGGCAAGACCTTTACCATACCGTTCCCTTAACCCCCGACCAGGTAGCCAACATACCTCCATATAGACCGTGGAGATATGAATGGTGAAAATCTTTTATTTTATATAGACAGTAAAATAATGCCAAGACACCACGGACAAACGATAAGGAAAGATCACCTTCAACATAAGCAACTAGTTATTAAAGTCATTAATACAAAACCAAATAAAAAGTGCAAAAGATTAGAAATAAAAAGTATTACACTAGACACTTTGTCTTCACCAAGTGATGTAAGAGACTTAGGCAAACATGGCCTTGATTGTCAAGAACTCTTACGATCAATCTTGGATCCCGAGATGACTCACACACTCTACGATGGACGATGGACAATGGATGATGGTGGTGGATGATGGTGTTATGGTGGTGGTGGGTGGTGGGTGAAGTGTGAGAGAGGTGGTGTGCCAAGGGATGGTTTGAGCTTGAGCCAAGCACTTCTATTTATAGGCTGAACAGAAGCTTGGGCACGGCCCCGTGTCCACATCCTCTCTTTCTTCATTAAATGTAGCTTTGTCTTATTAGTTGACCACGCCCCCGTGTCCGCTGAGCACGACCCCGTGTGCAGAAGAATCTTTGTACTATGAAGATTTGCCTGGATTGTGCAAATCTTATAGTTGACCACGGCCCCGTGTCCGCTGAGCATGGCCCCGTGGTGGGCAATAGAAGCTTCTACTACTTTGTCTTTTCTGCTGACACTTGGGCACGCCCCCGTGCTGGCTGAGCACGGGGAGTGTTCAGGCCTCTGATCTCTTGTTTTGCTTGGGAAGATGCTGTAGTGGGGTCGGGCATGCCACGTCTTGTTCCTTTTCTTGTATTTGTGTTAGATTTTGATGTCTTTTTGCTTCTTTTGTTAATTTGAGCTCATTTAATCCTGAAAATACAAAAGGAAGACAAAAGCACACTTTTTCCAACATTAGTACTAAAAAAGGGTTAGTTTTATGCCTCATTTGATGAAATTTATATGTTACATTTTGAACACATCAAATACCCCCACACTTGAATCTTTGCTTGTCCTCAATCAAAACTCTTTAATATGTGGCTATTTACACTCCCAAATGGAATGGGTAGAAAAGAAGGTTTTGGGCTTGTCATAGTGTGCCGGGATTTCCAAGATTCTTTATTTAATTTTATTTTTATTTATTTACAATCCTATTCGTCATGATTTATTTAAAACTTTTCATAAGATAAATTACTTATTAGGGCATAACATGCCTTTATAAAATTCTATTTATATACAAGTTCACATACCTCACGGGGATCACTCAACACTCGGCCGAAAATGTATTTTTGTGGATCACTCGAGAGCGGCATGGAACTTACTCCTACCATAGGCTTGCTAAGCAATCAATCCTCCTCCTTTTTAACTTATATACCTTTGTAAATATCAAGAGGACTTTGTGGGTTAAGGGTTAGGCTTGGGTTAAAAGTAGGTGGTTGGGTTGGTGGTTAGTAGGAAAAAAAGCGAAAAGCGTAACAAGTTTCGGTTTTCGTAAGACTTTCTATTTTTGTAACTTTTATTTTGATGAAGCTATTATTCAAACAAAGTTATTTTTGATGAACTTGTTTGTTTATTTTCTTTTGCTTCATCATCAACAATTTTTTTTTTTTTTTAAAAGTCATATGAAGAACCGAACTCGTTACTAAAACAAAGCGGTAAAAATGAAAAAGGTTTTGGTGGGTAAAAAGGGTGTTTGGTTTGGGTTATGAAATGAAAAGGTTTAGGCTCAAAGGGGCTAACTAGGGGGATTTTGGGTAGGTGGTAAAAAAAAGAAAAATAATGGTGTAGAAATAAAAAGGGGTTAGTCCTAATGCCTCCATCATTTGCTTACTCGGGTTTAAGTTGGTAAGGACCGGGAATGTATAGTCATGGCATGTTCTAGAGTCGTAAGAACCAAGCGACTATTCACACAAGAAACGAAAAATGAGCAATTAGTTCTAATGATATGTAATTGTATGCTCAATAAAGGCTCAAAACTCACTTTTGTGGGAATGGGTTTTTATGTGATCAAGTATATATAATTAAATTTTAACTAAGCTTGTCATGCCTTTTCATAATTTTCTTATGTTGGTTCTTTTTATCACGACGCTATCGGTTGTAAATTTGTAAAAATATAACCTTTTTAAGAACTTGAATTTCCCGAGTTAAACCTAGACAAGTAAAAAAATGAAAGTTTTTTGAAAAAAAAAAATTTGGGGTGATTAGCAGTTCCAATAGAGTTTTGTGTAAGGCTTGTATTTAGGACTTGCAAGATTCAAGGTTTTAGCATCCCCCCCACACTTAAATTACACATTGTCCTCAATGTGTCCCAAAAATAAGTTTTTAGGTTTATTGAATGTGTAAAAAGGTGTAAAACGCAAAAAAAAAATTCTATTACTGGGCGCTGAACACGGCCCCGTGTGATCCGGGCACGGCCCCGTGTTCAAGTGCCAGTAACAAAATTAAAACTAGAGAAACAGAAGTCTGGACACGGGGGCGTGTTGGGTGAACACGGCCTGTGTCCAGTTACCTGAACTGGGTCTTTTTCTGCAGACAGTGCAGCACGGGGCCGTGTTGGGTGGACACGGCCCGTGCCGAGCTTACTGTAAATGAAGAAATTTGTCGGACGGTTCTGTTTTCCTGTATGGAGTGTTGGTTTAAGTTTCCCTTGCATCCTTTGCCATCTCAAGTGTGTTTTATTCCTGAAAATTAAAACTAACTAGAAAACATAAAATTAATCTAAGCTAAACTAAGGATAGTTCCGCGGAATGCCTCCGTGGTGCGCCACGTTTATAAGGGTCCTTGGCTAGACCCACTTTATTAGGTGGTTCTGGCTCATCTTCAATTAGGGGGTCGTTATTGCCGAATGGATATTTCATTGATCGCTCAAGATCGACACTCTTTTTAAATGCCCCTAATTGAAGAGGTAGATTGTTGAACTTCCGGTTTTTCAAAGCTTCGTGAGTTTTTACAAATGGTCGTCCCAACACGAGAGGAGCGTCATCGAGGATGACAAAGTCGGTCGGGATTACCATCTGATTTGTTTGAACCAAGACATCCTCAACTATACCGGTTGATTTTATTACTTTCCGATTGGATAGAAAAATGGGTATTTGAAGTGGAGAAAAATCACTAATACTTAATTTTTCAAAAATGTAGTTAGGCATTATGTTAACACAAAGATCTTTATCGATTGTGACATTACTAATAAACGAATTTTGAAAGAAACATGGAACCGGTGTAATGTTAATTTCAAATGGGTCTTCTTTTATTAGTGAGGTTTGATCAATAGTTAACTTAACACTTACCGTTTCGTCAATTTTAGTGTTAGTATTTAACTCTTTTAAAAACTTAGCATGAGTGGGTACTAAACAATGATTTTCAAAAGAAGGTGACAAGAGATTAATTTCTTCAAAATTAGACTCTTCTTGAATTTTAACGTTGTCGGACTCACCTTTTTCGTTGTTTAACTCATGTGTCGGTTTTTCACTTACTTGTTCTTCCATTTTAACACTTTCAGTTATCTCTTCTTTTTTTAATTCTTCTCTTGCGCGGGACTCCTCTTCCCTTGCGCGAGATTCTTTTATACATCGATCGATAACTCTAATGTGTTCTAATATCCTATCGGTTATAGAAAAAGAGTCGGAATTTTCAAAGCTTGAATCCGGTTGTTCGATCCTTTGTTCCTCATAATGCCCATATGAAGTAGATGGTTCACACCATTGTTCTTCATTGTAAGCATATGATGGATAAGGTTCGTAATTTTGTTCTTCATAATACTCATATGAGGTGGGTTGTTCATGCCATGGTTCCTCATAATAAGCATATGAAGGTGGTGGCTCATATCTTGATTCCTCAAAGTATGAGTATGAAGGCCCATACCTTGGTTCGTCAAAATATGAGTATGAGGGAGGAGGTTCATACCTTTGGTCTTCATAGGATGTGTATGAAGTTGATGGCTCGTACCTGGGCTCCTCATAGTAGGCGTATGAATTGGATGGTTGATATGAGTGATTATTTTGAACCGAGCGTGCGTTACGACAATTAGTGCAATAATTACCCCTATAATCATCCTCCTCATAGGTGTAGTTGTAACCTCCTGAGTATTGATCCATAAGAATCACTCAGCAGACCACAACCAAGTCTCGAGATCAGAAAACAAAAATAAAAACGGAAACAGAGGCTGGACACGGCCCCGTGTTCAGTGGACACGGCCCCGTGTTCAGGATCTGTATCTGAGCATTTTAATTAAATTTACTGATTTCGTTGAGCACGGGGCGTGTTCAGTGAACACGGCCCGTGTTCAAGCTTCTGTTACTGGGTTTTTTTATGAAAATGTGCAGCACGGCCCCGTGTTCAGTGAACACGGCCCCGTGTACAGGTTACTGTAAATGCAAAACTAAACTAAAATGCAGAAAAATGTGCGCGCGTTTAAAAAGGTTTTGAAAAACTGATTAGGCCGTTGATTTTAAGCTTTCTTAAAATCCTTGTGTCCCCGGCAGCGGCGCCAAAAACTTGATGCGTGTGAAGTGTTATATATATTAGGTGTATATTTTAAGCCCCTTTAACACTTATTTTTAGCCAAGTTTTAAATTTATAAAACACGATATTTTACTAACACTAAACACACATATGGGCAAGTGCACCCATTGTGAGCGTAGTATAGTGTTGGCAAAATACCGAGGTCGTCCAAGGACACAAGAGCTTTTAGTACCGGTTTATCCTCAACGTCTAATCAAAATAAAAAGTTTAGAAAAATGTTTTAAACTAAGAAAAATAAAAACTAACTAAAATTCTGAAAATAAAATAAAAAGAAAAAACAGATAGACAAGATGAATCACTTGGTTCCGACTCGTATCTAGTGTAACCTTTGATTATTTCCGCACTTTTGCACATAATTAAGAGATTATCTTAGTTATTGTAGTAGGCCCCTCTTTTGAAGGTGACGTTACCCTCACCCCAGTAGTTTGAGTCAGCAAGGATACAATCCTAAAAGGGTGGATTATTGGAAGATAATTAATTAAGTTATTAATGCAAATTATGGTAGGCCCCTCTTTTGAAGGTGACGTTACCCTCGACTAAGTAGTCTGAGTCAGCAGGGATACAGTCCTAAATAGCCGGGTTATAGTATTAATAGTAGTTAACTTATGAGGGGATCAAAGAGTTTGGACCCCCGCCATCCAATACCGTGAAGTATTGAAGGAGGTCCTACTAAATTTGACCCAGGTCCATTGCAGGACCTCTAAACGCTAAACAATGGCAAGACCTTTACCAAACCGTTCCCTTAACCCCCGACCAGGTAGCCAACATACCTCCATATAGACCGTGGAGATATGAATGGTGAAAATCTTTTATTTTATATAGACAGTAAAATAATGCCAAGACACCACGGACAAACGATAAGGAAAGATCACCTTCAACATAAGCAACTAGTTATTAAAGTCATTAATACAAAACCAAATAAAAAGTGCAAAAGATTAGAAATAAAAAGTATTACACTAGACACTTTGTCTTCACCAAGTGATGTAAGAGACTTAGGCAAACATGGCCTTGATTGTCAAGAACTCTTACGATCAATCTTGGATCCCGAGACGACTCACACACTCTACGATGGACAATGGATGCTGGTGGTGGATGATGGTGTTATGGTGGTGGTGGGTGGTGGGTGAAGTGTGAGAGAGGTGGTGTGCCAAGGGATGGTTTGAGCTTGAGCCAAGCACTTCTATTTATAGGCTGAACAGAAGCTCGGGCACGGCCCCGTGTCCAGTGGGCACGGCCCCGTGTCCATATCCTCTCTTTCTTCATTAAATGCAGCTTTGTCTTATTAGTTGACCACGCCCCCGTGTGCAGAAGAATCTTTGTACTATGAAGATTTGCCTGGATTGTGCGAATCTTATAGTTGACCACGGCCCCGTGTCCGCTGAGCACGGCCCCGTGGTGGGCAATAGAAGCTTCTACTACTTTATCTTTTCTGCTGACACTTGGGCACGCCCCCGTGCTGGCTGAGCACGGGGCGTGTTCAGGCCTCTGATCTCTTGTTTTGCTTGGGAAGATCCTGTAGTGGGGTCGGGCATGCCACGTCTTGTTCCTTTTCTTGTATTTATGTTAGATTTTGATGTCTTTTTGCTTCTTTTGTTAATTTGAGCTCATTTAATCCTGAAAATACAAAAGGAAGACAAAAGCACACTTTTTTCCAACATTAGTACTAAAAAAGGGTTAGTTTTATGCCTCATTTGATGAAATTTATATGGTACATTTTGAACACATCAACTGCGGTTGTTGCTGAAATTCCTCAAGTCTGCGGCCCCGTGCGGCAGTGCTGGGTAAGATGACCATACCAGTTGCAATTTGCGCAAAAGCCACAGTTAGCTTCTGGCGGGTGATGATACGTACACATGAGACACAGGGGATGGGTCCCGTTGTAGTCGCGCTTCGAGTGAACTGGAATTGCTTGGAGAGGTTCTAGCTGCGACAGTTCGGTTGTTGAAGAGTTTGGGGTCAGGGTCTTTCGTTTGCGGTTGGTCTGAGCTTCCTGAAGCAGTGCGTTGGCGTTGGAGGATTCGTCCGAAGACTCACCTGAAGAATCATTGGTAGAATCGTCATAGGAATCGTCGGAAGAGTCGATGACGATTGCTTGATGAGCTTGTTTGACAGGATTCTTGGAGAAAAATCCGTCCAAGACTCGTTTGTTATTGATTTCTGCGGCCAAGCGGTAGGTTTCTTCGATGGTAGTAGGTCTTGCAGCTTCGACAAAATCGCCCACGCACTCAGGCAAGCCGCGAATGTATTTTGTGATGGCTTTTTCTAAAGTGTTAACTTGACTTGGGCAGATTGTGCTAAGCTGTTTAAACCTTGCCGTGTAGCCAGCATTGTCACTTTCGACTTGCTTGATCTCCCAAAATTCGTTCTCTAGCTTCTGGACTTCGTGGGGAGGGCAGTACTCTTTCTTTATGAGCTCTTTCAGCTCATCCCAAGAGAGAGCGTAAGCTGCGGAGATCCCACATTTGTTACATTCGGCCGTCCACCAGTCGAGTGCTTGCGATTGAAATACTCCGGTAGCGCAAGTAGTACGAAACCCATTGGGACACCCACTCTGACGAAGGGTAACTTTGATAGAATTGAACCACTGGAGTAACTGGGACACACCTCATTCACCCGTGAATTCCATCGGACCACAGGCTTTGAAGTGTTTGTAGAGAAAATCAGATTGCGGCGCTCCCGTCTTAGAGTCTTTTGAGGTTCGAGAGTTGCTGAGAGAGTGCACTTGAGCGATAATTTGAAGAATGACCTTGGCCACTTCCTTTGTCACAAGCGAGGTAATCCTCTTCTCGGCGCTTCGTTTGGCTCTTCTCCTAGCTGTTTGTCTCGAGGTAGAGTCGTTTGGAGACATCTAGACAAAGAGAGATTTGGAGTGAGATTCGATCATAATGATTTTGAGTTTTTGCGATGCGATTGAACGTGATCAAAACTTGTTATAGGTAGTATAATAGATTTCACATAAGAGCCACATAGGAGACACAAGATTCCTAAGTTCCCACACAATTGGTTTGTTTGTATATATATAATTAGTTGTAGTTTATGCTTACACACATACATGTCGAGATAGAATGCGAGAGGACGCGTTGAAGGGAGAAAGCGAAAGCGCGAATTTAGACATTAGTTTTGTTGCGAGCATTCGGTTTTCATTTCAGATTGCGATGGCTGTGCGAGTCGTGCGTTTATAACCAGGGAGCGAAAATCGATAAATCGAGAAATTGATAAAGCGTAAGTTTTAAATTGTAAACACATAAGCATAAATAGGTTCCAATAAGCGTACAAATCGGCGAGTCATATGCTAGAAAAATAGATAGAATGCCTCGGGTGTTTAGGCGTTGACTGCCCAAGGTAACCTAACTATACCCATCAAGTTCGTGCATGTAACACCCCAGGAAAACCAGTAAACTACACAACACAACTAGCTTCCTCAGTAACCACGTGCTAAATTTCGGGACGAAATTTCTTTCAAGTTGGGGATAATGTGACAACTCGAATTTCCAAGATTTCCATCTTCGCATTAATTGCGCGTTAATTGTTTAAGTTGTTTGTTAACACGACTTGTTTGTTTCACAACTGTACACGTTGTAATATGTTAAATTGTATTGTGATTGATATGTTTTATATGGTGTGCCTTATAAGTGTGTATGTTGACATATGTCTTATATTAATATAGGTGTGGTATGATTAATTTAATGGAACTTTTGCCTAACACCTCTATCCACCCGAAATACCCACACCCGAAACACCCACCTACATAGAGATGTATATTCTGTATTTATAATATATGTGTTATATAATTAATAGATGTTGACCCCTACCTGAAACACCCTCTAGCCGAAAACCCCACCTCACGAAATCCCTTTGGATTTCAACGGAAATGTTGGGCCCAAAGTCAAACACGGCCCAATGGCCTGATTTGTTTGATTTAACACATTAAGGTTACGTACCCCTTGTACCCTTGTATATCTCACAATGTTACCCTACTTCTCGTTCCAACTGAAGACGGCAGGCACCTCTTTTGATACATCATTGTTCCGATCAAATTAGTGGTTAGTAAAACCATATCCATGTTAACTATTAATTGATGGGTGTGCTTTCTTTTATATGATCTTGACGTGATATGGTGTGTTATGATAGATTATATTTAAGTTAGGACTATATACATTAGAAACCATGATGATAATCGTTTCTTAGATCGTTAATAATTTGCCATGATAGCTAGTAGACGAAGTAACAAAACTGGTTGTAATGTTGATCGATGTTTCTGGGGGGAATGCGTTGTCCGATATTTGGTTAATCGGCTTTGTTTTATCATATGAAAAGGGGATGATTGGGATCTTTAATTTGGATGTTAACAGGAAGTATGTTGATTGTTGATCTAGATATTATATTGTGAATGATATGTGAGTCATAACCAATTTTGAGGTGATAGTGGTTGTAAACGGTCCAATAGGTTTGTAGGAATGGTTTGATAAAGTTGATGATGAATTGATGATCAAAATTATAACAATGATGAAATCCACACATGTTGTAAGCTGAGTAGTCCGAACATGTTTGAGCCTGTTTTAAATATAATTTGTTTATTATATAGTTGCTTGAATACATAGTCTGCCATATTATTGAAATGTGATCCGCACATGTGAAATTAATTGAAACTTGGGAATTGATGTAGTGTCAGAATATGTAGACTAAGTGGGCCGCCTATATGTATTTGATGCAACCAAGACAAACTTGTCATTTATTTTGAGCAAACATGTGATATACAGGTTCGAATGTGCATATGAATAATGTCAGAATTGTAATTAATATGAATTTGCGATTAACTGTTTAATGCTATGAGTCGTTTGTTACTTAATCGATACTGTATGATCATGAATGATACGTGAACTATGTGGATATAAACTGATTGTGAATACGTGCATAACTATAGGACTTGATTGATTACTTGCGAGCACATAGTTTAGCATACCGAGCAAACCAAGGTGAGTTCACACTCTTTCCAAGGCATGGGATTCCCAGGGGTTGGGAATGGGTTTGAATAACTACTCGTACTATTATTACTATTAAACTACTTTTCACTGTCCTCGGATTGAAGGGCACGTACGTAAAACCTACGTACACTCATACTTACTACTGTCCTCGGATTGAAGGGCACTTACGTAAAACCTACGTACACGACCATAAGACCATCAACTCTATCAATTTAAGTCCCTCATTATATCGACTTAATCGCCGAGGCCTATGGCGAGCGGGTCATTAGTTAATAGCGCTATTAGGTTTAACAAACCTCACACCGTGCCAGTCGGACGGGGATGTACTAATGGACTATGGGCAAAGGGTCAATGCTGATAGACGTTGACTTAGGGCACCTCTTACATTTTCGTAGCAGTCGATACGCGTGGTCTAGTAACACATGGGAAGCCCCCACTACTCTTCGCAAACATGTCTGGGAGACCGCGATACTAATTAAAACAATACCTGGGTTACAAACGAACATACGATTTACGAAACGAATACTATTACCAAACAACCCACTGTGAACTCGCTCAACTTTGTTGTTGATTCGTTGCTAGATGCCTTGCAGGTCGTTAGGTACCCATGGAGCTTGCACAGGGAGGCGCAGTCGTTGTGGGACATGGCAATGTGTGCCATGCTATAAACATTACTTTATTTCGTACTTAATACTTACTTTGGGTTTTTACAATTATGCTTCCGCTAAACACTTAACTATGCTTTGGTTTTGAACACCTTTCATATTGTTTGGTTGAATTATATTTACTACTTACATTGTTCAATATGATTGGTGGCTTGATCCTGGTCAGTCACGCCTCCAAGCGGTGATACTCCGCGTGTGGATTTTGGGGGTGTGACAGATTGGTATCAGAGCCATTGGTTATAGTGAACTTGGTTTTAATAAGGGAAAAAGTTTTGTTAAAACCAGACTATAACCTGTACAGTGCTCAACGATCCACAACGACGCTTCGCTCCACGTGCAAGACTCGACATTCTAGGTGATATGATTTATGTTTACATTGCTTACTTGCTAGATTACATGGAACTTTGCTCATGATATGGTTAGATAACATAGTAGCCATTGTTTGCAACAACGCGTGCTTGCTCCCTTCTGTCACTCCACACTTACACACATTCGCGACACCTTTCTCACTCATGTTTCCTTTGGTATGAAGATCATGAGTGGACGTGTCAACATGACTCAAGCCCAGTTGGCGGCTTTGATCACTGAACAAGTTATTGCAGCACTCGCAGCTGCCCAGGCAGGAGGTATATCCTGCAGTCGCAACTTACTCTAGGATCCTTAGATCCTACTTTCATAAACCAACACTTGTGCATAATTTTGTTTACTCTTACGCACACGACAGGTCAACACGCTCAGCCTCCTGTGTGTACGTTCAATACTTTTATGGACTGTCGTCCTACTACTTTCAGTGGCACTGAAGGGGCCGTTGGACTCCTCCACTGGTTCGAGAGGCTCGAATCGGTCTTCGAAATGTGTGAATGCCCCGAGGCTCGTAGGGTGAAATATGCCACTGGTACTCTCGAAGGCACTGCGCTAACTTGGTGGAACGCGCAAGTTCAGATGCTGGGGCTGGCGGCTGCTAATGCCACCCCATGGAATGATTTTAAGGAACTGATCAAACGTGAATACTGTAGTCGTGATGACATCCACAAGCTGGAAGTGGAGTTCTTTAACTTGAAGATGACGGGATCAGAGATAGAGGCATATACGAAATGATCTAACGAACTGGCAGTATTATGTCCAACTATGGTGGATCCTCCCATCAAGCGCATTGAGCTGTACCTCAAAGGCTTAGTACCAGAGATTCAAAGCCATGTGACTGCGGCTAACCTTGCAACCACCTAGGATGTTACTCGTCTTGCTCATCGTCTCAAAGACCAAGCAGTGGAACAGAACAGGCTGCCTAAGCGTATCGGTGCTACTACTACTACTACTGCTACTGCTACTGCTACTGCTGCTGCTGCTGCTACTGCTGCTGCTACTGCTACTACTGCTACTACTGCTACTTCTGCTTCTTCTGCTTCTTCTGCTTCTTCTGCTTCTTCTGCTTCTTCTACTTCTTCTGCTTCTTCTATTCCCAGTGATAACAAATGAAAGTGGGATGGAACCTCCAGCAAGGGTTCGACTTCGGTTAAGTCACAGGCACAGCAGCGAAAGATCGATGACTACCAGAGTCCTGGTCAGCAATCTTCTGGTAGTCAAGGGTAGGGTGGATATCGAGGAAACCACCCAAAGTGCAATAGATGCAACAGACACCACAGCGGTCAGTGCAACAAGGGTCGTTGTCAGAGGTGTCTCAAGATGGGTCATGAAGCCAAGGATTGCAGGAGCTCACGAACTGCGAATCAGAACCAACAACAAGAACCGACAGCTACACAGAACCAACAGCGACAGCGAGGTAACAGGGGATGCTTTCAGTGTGGTGCTGAAGGCCACTTCAAACGTGTGACAACCCGTACTCTCGTTGTCGAGAGAAGGGCATTTTAGTAACACGCGTGTTTATTAATATCACTATTATTAAAATATTATTATTATTTACAAAATAATAATCCGCGACGAAAGCTTTAATTATATACATGTTAGTTAATTTTAACCGGGCCAAATCGGTTTTAGCGAGACGCGTAGTCGCTTAAAACGGATCCCCGCACACTTGGGTTAGGCCCAAGCCCACTTACCTAAACCCCCTAAACCCTACACTATATAAACTACTTATCCTCCCCTACCTCTCATTTTTAAAAACCCTAACAAAGAACTCAGCCGCTCAAATTCCTTGTCTTCTCCCTCTCTAAAACTCCGGTCACCGGAGATGGATATTCCGGCGAGCTCCGGCTCCTGCTCCAACCGCACACCCACACTCCCTACCCTCCTCACTCTCATTCTGTACGATCACACACCTCAGTCACACTATCCCTCCTCTCTCTCTCCTGAATAACACGGTCGACCACCACCACCGCGAACAGCGGCGGTGCTGGATAATGCACATAACAGCCAAAACTAGTTAGCAGCTCTCGGCGGCGGCAGGAAACGTCACCGGCGACAAACACCGCTCACGACGGTGACAGTAGGGATTCAGGCGACGGCAATGTCGGTTGACTCAGACGAGTTTCATCGCTCGGACCTGAGCTGGTGGCTCGGGTCATGTTCAGTTCGAGTCCGTGTTCGGAGAGAAGCAGCGGCAGCAACCTCGGGTTCCGCTCAGGTCTCGTCTGGTCCGGTTTCGGTCCGCACAACCACCGTCCCTCAACCTTCGGTCAGTTTATACCACTGTTTGTGCTTGTGTTTTTGTTTAATGATTTGGCAGTTTGTTTGATTCATGGTTGTGCACACGATAATAGGTGATTGTTACTATTTGGCGATTGGATGTTGATGCTTAAATTAAATCCTTGCTGAACTGTTTAAGTGTATTATGTTGGGTTTGAATGTTGATGGGTTTTGTGAACTTTGGTTATACACATATAAACATAGTCGTGCTTCAACTACTTGGTATTTTGGGTATACAAGATGTTCCGTATGATGTTTTGGTAGTATAATTGTTAAAATGTCAAGACTGCTGAATTGTTTGTGCATTCTGATGTGAGAGTGTCCGATAATATTGAAACTAGAAAGTGTATAAACTGTTTATATGATGACTATGTGATGTTTTGAAATATATATATATATGTGTGTGCCTTATGTTTCTTGTAGTCTTGGGGTCATGAGAGGAATGTGTAAATACTAATGATGAACCGTTCAAATGAGAATATGATGAACTTGTTAACAAAATCATGGTAATACTTGTTGATGGAATAATGCTAATTGGTGATGCTCAGGGTGCATGATAGCGTGATTTTTGTGATAAAATGGCTGCAAATGCTTTGGTTGGGAGGTAGTGATAAAGCAGTATTAGGCGATGGTTGATTGGATTCGTTTAGAAATATGAACATGATGAACAATTGGAATATGTGATGAATATTTGAAAAACCTGGTGATTGATCTGATTTGATTAGAAAAGAATGTTGAGATCGTGTTAATGAATTTTGATTGGACAGTACATACTCATGAAATTTGATTGGGTAGTACAAAAGTTGGAGAATGTTCTAGAAGGCTTCCACCTGTGCCTGCATCAGTGGTTGCGAGTCGAGACCGCGAGGTTGCGAGTCGAGACCGCGAGGTTGCGACTTGAGACCATTGAACGACGACTCGAGATCAAGCATGCACATTAGGGGAATCGAGACCAACTTGGTTGCGACTCGAGATCTCCTAGTCTCGACTTGAGACATGACTCGAGACCCCGAGGTCCCAACTCATGCATGCACTACTCGAGACCATCTACTTGATACTCTAAACCTCTTGGTTACGACTTGAGACCTCATGATCTCGAGTTGAGACCACCCGGTTTCGAATGAACTGCCTTGCTTAGTTATTGGGCCGCACAAACTGATATTATGGACTATGTGTTACTGTGTTGTTTAACTGATAATGTTTAACTGTTCATAAGCTAGGATAGGCCCAATACCGTATCTGCTAGTATGACTTACATGCTATGTGTTAGATACGTGTAATTTATACGTGACATTACTTGCATACGAACCTAATAAACATTTAATAACCATAATAGGGTATGGTTGACCAACATAACACAAGTAAATTATCAACCGAGCAAAGCAAAGGTGAGTTCACTACTTTTTACTTAAAGCATGCGTTCCCGGTGGTTGGGAAACAGAACGAAACACTTTTCCTGGTTTGGGATTGCTTACTATCTCCTTGTGCGGGATACGGTATTTCTATCTCCTAGTGTGGGATACAGGTAACAACGCTATCTCCTTGTGAGGGATACAAGACTACTTTTCTCCCTTTATGCGGGACCCTTAGTTAATTACTATTTATACTGGATGCAACAAGCAAAACTAAACGAAACTCTATCACTCAAGTCCCTACTTTTTAATACCGATTAGTCGCCGGGGCCTGGCGAACGGGTTATTAGTTGATAGCGCTATTTAGGTCTAACCAGCCTCACACCGGCCCTTGTTACTGGGATCGGGCGTGAACTAATAGACTCTGGCAAACCGTCAATGACGATAGAACATTGACAAACGGGGCACTGCGGAAACGTACGGTTAAGTAAGTATTCGGTATTGTAACAGTTTAGTAGCTTACTTATGGGGTAGCTCCCCATGGCATGTATAAATGAGTAAATTAACTGTTGAAACAAGTTTTTGGAAATTAAAACTGGAAAACTGTAAACACGTGAACTCGCCAACGTTATGTTGACACTCTACTGCATGCTTTGCAGGTTGCTCGGTACAACTTTGGACGGACGTTGCAATCGGATGGAGTGCGTGGTTCGTAAGTTTCATATGAACAACTTGTGGTTTTAAATTATGATGTGTTCTTATCTCCTTTCCGCTGCAAACTCAAACTATGTTTTGGAAAATTTAAAATTGGTTGCTAATTATACCATTATTTGTAATAATAACTAAACGGTTCAAAATAATTAGTGGCTGGATCCTGGTTAGTCACACGCCTCGCGGTAGTATTCCGCGTGTGGATTTTGAGGGTGTGACAGATTGGTATCAGAGCCATTGGTTATAGCGAACTAGGTTTTAAATATAAAATATTTTGGTTTGGGAAATAAAATATTTTTATAAGAAAACCAGACTATAACCGTTCTTTAGTGGAAACCACAACGACACCACACTCCGGATTGCAAGGTTCGTCAACCTCAGATGCTCACCTGGTAATGGTAGGCTAACGACATTTACTGGTGCATAACTTATGTGTGTGAACACGCATGTGTGTATGTGTATAATTAACATATATGTGTTGGTATGTACGCGTAAATTTAGTATTTAACACAGGGGATCATACGAAGGCTAGGCTAGCGTGTTACGTGTTAAACAGGAGTGAGTCCTCCTAAACCTGGTTCGAAACCACGATACACTAAGGGCAAGGAACCAGTTATTCCAAGCCCTCGTCCACGTATTTCTTGATATCATCCCTGGACTGCAAATCGACGCAAGGGACGTCCACTCGATAGACCTGCCCAGGAAAGGCCTGCTACGAAGCACATAGAGAAGTTACAAGAACGAAACGATGAAGGGGAGCCACCCCTATACCATGGGATATTAGAAGGAACGACGTCATTTGCATCCTTTTTACTCGCGTATTTCTTTTCCCCGACCTAAGTAGTGAGACTTGTTCCCTCACACGACTGATCACCTGGATTCTTGAAGCATTCTAGTAAGTCTACACTTTTCGGGTTTCTGTTTGCACGTCTCGAACACGAAAAGCATGTGTGGTGTATGCTTCTCGTTGAAGTGCCAGCAATTGTATCACCTTTCCATCGACCACGGAGTTGTTTCTCCCTAATTCCTCGTTAGATGGTTAAGCCTTATTCGAGTTGAACCTTATACCTTAGCACGCCCCAAAACTCAGCAAATTGATATCTTCCTTACAAACCGGCGTATTTGGAAGCGTGGCAAGACGAAGACATGAGCCAGTCAACCCATCGACGAGTACGGTGACCTAGATGCTTACCTTACCCTTAATTTTCTAGAACCGTTATTCTTTGACGACTTTTCTGATTCCATGAATCCTTTCACTAGCTTTTGTACGAATCTGTGTTTATTACTCCAGATGGTATCCCCGCTTCTACCGTTTCTTCATCACAATATCCACGTTTCTTCATACGGGAACTTTGACCAGATTTCTCTCCAGATTAATGAATTCGGCAAGATCGACCTTTAGTCGACAAACTTCATAAACCCTGAAAATTGGCAACATTTACCTCAATCGTGCTTTTTCGAGAGCCCATTTCCGCAGTTTCACATCAACCCCTCCCCCCCCCCCCGACGACGCAAGCGCTACTTCAAACTCATTCGCACGACTTAGAAAAACCCAATCGAACTTGATTTTCTACCGACCTGGGAAGTCACATCCTTCCAGACGTCTCAGTAGATCCTGAAACCAACAGACCCGCACGACGACCATCCCTCTCTAGCTACTTCATTTTGCGCTAACCACATCGACGTAACACCCCTTAACAGCAAGCAACGTTCTGTATTCTAAACGCCCATAGCTTGTGTACGACCAACTACCTCATCGACATCAGATAAATCACTATTGCCGATCCCAAAGACTTTATGTTTTGTCTCAAGTTGAACGCATCAGATTTGACTACCCGTCTCGCATGTTCTCGCTACTCGCGTTATGCTTCACGAATTCCGTGATTCTTATCCTACTCTATTCTGCACAATTCTACGTTTGGACGAATTACTTTCTACGAACGTCACTCGTTGGAGCAATGAGCCAAGTATACCCCGAAGGTAAAAGGTATTGCAAGAACTGTTATTCGAACTCGATACGATCAACACCTAGTCACAACTCTCGAGTTTATTCCATCCTGTCAAAATTCGATGTTTGTTTCCTTCGACGAGATCTGAACCTACTCTGAAAACCAGTGGGAATCTGAACGACTCCTTTGCTTCGCTCTGATACTTCTACGACACGAACCTCCTTGCGCTAATTTTTAAGACACAACTTTTAACGTCGAATGCCCGCATTTCTCGACCGTATACGCAACCCCTCACGATTTAAACTCGAAAGAGCGTCACCTAGCATTTGAGAGATGCTTAAATATCCGCAACTCTAGCAATTGGAAGATGATCTACGAGGTGCTTCTATCTTATTCCATCCTGTCTAAGGCATTGATGAAATATCTGCTAGTAACGGCACGCGACCCAAGAAACCAACAAGTTTTCGAACTGGCAACCATCTACTTGAAAGAAGTAGATGTCAGGCGCGGAGTGTCAACTCCTATTGTCTATGATCGTAATCCACGTTTTGCATCTGATTCGTCGCAAGCTGCGGCCAGACCCTTTGGCTCACTGTTAGACATGAGCTCTGTTTACTACCCGCGGATGGGTGGCCAACCGAACGCACTCTCCGAACCCTAGAAGGCATGCTGAGAGCATGTGTTATCGACATTGGAAAACAAGTGACACTTCCTTTTCATAAAATCTCTTCCAACAACAATTACCACACTAGCATTTAGGCAGCACCATTTGAGGCATTGCATGAACGCAAATGCCAGTCACCTCTATGTTAGGCGGAAGGAAAAGTACCGGCCCAGAACTTGCACTGGACACAACGGGTAGGATTGCCCAGAATAGACAACGCATGGCGGCAGCTCCAGACCGTCAGAAAGATTACGCGGATAAGCGTAGGAAACCTCTAGAATTCCTAGTCGGAGACTGAGTTCTACCTAAAGTTTCACACTGGATGGGTGTGGTACGTATTGGCTAACGGGACGAACTTAATCCGCGATATGTTGGACCGTTCAAAAATTTACCAAAAGGATCGGTAAGGAAGCTTTGCAGACTAAACCTGCCTGAAGAGCTGAGTGTGGTACACAACGTCTTTCACTCGCCTAATCTGAAGAAGTGTCTGTCAGATGAAACATTCGTTGGTCAGCAACAAAATACGCTTCGTTGAGGAACCGGTTGAGATCAAGGATCAAGAAATCGAAACCCTCAAGCGTGGTATAATATGCCAACAGACCGAGTTCGTTGAAACTCACGCTGTGGCCCAGAGTTTACCTGGGAACGGGAAAACCAGCTGATGAGCGCGTATCCCTATTTGTCTACAAACATTACTTCCAGCACTGAAGCTACAACTGAAATTTCTAGAAGAAATTTCAAGCCAACAAGGGGATGATGTGACACCCCACGAAAACGTTTAAACACACTAGCTTGTCAGTGGCTACGTGCTAAATTTCGGGACGAAATTTCTTGAACTTGGGGATAATGTGACACATCGGGTTTTCCTGTACGTTTCTTGGATGTTATAGTTAAGTTTGTGAAAATCCGTACTATGTGAGATACGTACAACTATGTGAATCTAATGCTATGTGATTTTACGTGCTATGTGACTGTATATGCTATGTGGCTTGCATGTTCGTTCTGTGGACTTTCGTGAAACTGCTTATAGATGTTTGCTTAAATTTTGAGGACGAAATTCCAGTAACATGGGGAGAATGTGACAACCCGTACTCTCGTTGTCGAGAGAAGGGCATTTTAGTAACACGCGTGTTTATTAATATCACTATTATTAAAATATTATTATTATTTACAAAATAATAATCCGCGACGAAAGCTTTAATTATATACATGTTAGTTAATTTTAACCGGGCTAAATCGGTTTTAGCGAGACGCGTAGTCGCTTAAAACGGATCCCCGCACACTTGGGTTAGGCCGAAGCCCACTTACCTAAACCCCCTAAAACCCTACACTATATAAACTACTTATCCTCCCCTACCTTTCATTTTTAAAAACCCTAACAAAGAACTCAGCCGCTCAAAGTCCTTGTCTTCTCCCTCTCTAAAACTCCGGTCACCGGAGATGGATATTCCGGCGAGCTCCGGCTCCTGCTCCAACCGCACACCCACACTCCCTACCCTCCTCACTCTCATTCTGTCTGATCACAAACCTCAGTCACACTATCCCTCCTCTCTCTCTCCTGAATAACACGGCCGACCACCACCACCGTGAACAGCGGCGGCGCTGGTTAATGCCCAAAATAGCCAAAACTAGTCAGCAGCTCTCGGCGGCGGCAGGAAACGTCACCGGCGACAAACACCGCTCACGACGGTGACAGTAGGGATTCAGGCGACGGCAATGTCGGTTGACTCAGACGAGTTTCATCGCTCGGACCTGAGCTGGTGGCTCGGGTCATGTTCAGTTCGAGTCCGTGTTCGGAAAGAAGCAGCGGCAGCAACCTCGGGTTCTGCTCAGGTCTCGTCTGGTCCGGTTTTGGTCCGCACAACCACCGTCCCTCAACCTTCAGTCAGTTTATACCACTGTTTGTGCTTGTGTTTTTGTTTAATGATTTGGCAGTTTGTTCGATTCATGGTTGTGCACATGATAATAGGTGATTGTTACTATTTGGCGATTGGATGTTGATGCTTAAATTAAATCCTTGCTGAACTGTTTAAGTGTATTATGTTGGGTTTTAATGTTGATGGGTTTTGTGAACTTTGGTTATACACATATAAACATAGTCGTGCTTTAACTACTTGGTATTTTGGGTATACAAGATGTTCCGTATGATGTTTTGGTAGTATAATTGTTAAAATGTCAAGACTGCTGAATTGTTTGTGCATTCTGATGTGAGAGTGTCCGATAATATTGAAACTAGAAAGTGTATAAACTGTTTATATGATGACTATGTGATGTTTTGAAATATATATATATATGTGTGTGTGCCTTATGTTTCTTGTAGTCTTGGGGTCATGAGAGGAATGTGTAAATACTAATGATGAACCGTTCAAATGAGAATATGATGAACTTGTTAACAAAATCATGGTAATACTTGTTGATGGAATAATGCTAATTGGTGATGCTCAGGGTGCATGATAGCGTGATTTTTGTGATAAAATGGCTGCAAATGCTTTGGTTGGGAGGTAGTGATAAAGCAGTATTAGGCGATGGTTGATTGGATTCGTTTAGAAATATGAACATGATGAACAATTGGAATATGTGATGAATATTTGAAAAACCTGGTGATTGATCTGATTTGATTAGAAAAGAATGTTGAGATCGTGTTAGTGAATTTTGATTGGACAGTACATACTCATGAAATTTGATTGGGTAGTACAAAAGTTGGAGAATGTTCTAGAAGGCTTCCACCTGTGCCTGCATCAGTGGTTGCGAGTCGAGACCGCGAGGTTGCGACTTGAGACCATTGAACGACGACTCGAGATCAAGCATGCACATTAGGGGACTCGAGACCAACTTGATTGCGACTCGAGATCTCCTAGTCTCGACTCGAGACATGACTCGAGACCCCGAGGTCCCGACTCATGCATGCACTACTCGAGACCATCTACTTGATACTCGAAACCTCTTGGTTACGACTCGAGACCTCATGATCTCGAGTTGAGACCACCCGGTTTCGACTGAACTGCCTTGCTTAGTTATTGGGCCGCACAAACTGATATTATGGACTATGTTTTACTGTGTTGTTTAACTGATAATGTTTAACTGTTCATATGCTAGGATAGGCCCAATACCGTATATGCTAGTATGACTTACATGCTATGTGTTAGATACGTGTAATTTATACGTGACATTACTTGCATACGAACCTAATAAACATTTAATAACCATAATAGGGTATGGTTGACCAACATAACACAAGTAAATTGTCAACCGAGCAAAGCAAAGGTGAGTTCACTACTTTTTACTTAAAGCATGCGTTCCCGGTGGTTGGGAAACAGAACGAAACACTTTTCCTGGTTTGGGATTGCTTACTATCTCCTTGTGCGGGATACGGTATATCTATCTCCTTGTGTGGGATACGGGTAACAACGCTATCTCCTTGTGAGGGATACAAGACTACTTTTCTCCCCTTATGCGGGACCCTTAGTTAATTACTATTTATACTGGATGCAACAAGCAAAACTAAACGAAACTCTGTCACTCAAGTCCCTACTTATTAATACCGATTAGTCGCCGGGGCCTGGCGAACGGGTTATTAGTTGATAGCGCTATTTAGGTCTAACCAGCCTCACACCGGCCCTTGTTACTGGGATCGGGCGTGAACTAATAGACTCTGGCAAACCGTCAATGACGATAGAACATTGACAAACGGGGCACTGCGGAAACGTACGGTTAAGTAAGTATTCGGTATTGTAACAGTTTAGTAGCTTACTTATGGGGTAGCTCCCCATGGCATGTATAAATGAGTAAATTAACTGTTGAAACAAGTTTTTGGAAATTAAAACTGGAAAACTGTAAACACGTGAACTCGCCAACGTTATGTTGACACTCTACTGCATGCTTTGCAGGTTGCTCGGTACAACTTTGGACGGACGTTGTAATCGGATGGAGTGCGTGGTTCGTAAGTTTCATATGAACAACTTGTGGTTTTAAATTATGATGTGTTCTTATCTCCTTTCCGCTGCAAACTCAAACTATGTTTTGGAAAATTTAAAATTGGTCGCTAATTATACCATTATTTGTAATAATAACTAAACGGTTCAAAATAATTAGTGGCTGGATCCTGGTTAGTCACACGCCTCGCGGTAGTATTCCGCGTGTGGATTTTGAGGGTGTGACAAAACGGGACTGCCCCCAGTTAAATCAAAATCCGAACAACAACAACAACAATAATCAGGGCAACGGGAATGACAACGGGGGTAATAACGGCGACAATGGTGCCAAGGGTCGAGTGTTCGTGATTGGTCAGGGTGATGCTAGGAATGACCCCAACGTTGTGATGGTTTCGACATCGTCATTGGGATGGATTGGTTATCCCAACAGAAAGCAGAGATTCTTTGCAACGAGAAGATTGTTCGTATTCCTCGTTCTGGTGATGAACCTCTCATGATTCGTGGCGACAAGAGTGGTGCTGTTGTGAGCATCATCTCTTTCCTTAAGGCCCAGAAGTGTTTGCGAAAGGGCCACACTGCCATTTTAGCACTCGTTACCGATGCATCAACGAAAGAGAAGAAGATAGAAGATTTTCCGATCGTACGTGACTTTCCTGAGGTATTCCCTGAGGAATTACCTGGTCTTCCGCCTCATCGCCAGGTCGAGTTTCAAATCGAGCTAGCTCCTGGAGCAGCGCCCATAGCTCGAGCACCTTGTCGCTTAGCCCCATCAGGATTGGAAGAACTGTCCACGCAACTACAAGAGCTTTTGAATAAGGGTTTTATTCGTCCTAGCTCTTCGCCCTGGGGAGCTCCAGTGCTATTTGTGAAGAAGAAAGACGGTACCTTTCGTATGTGCATAGATTACCGCGAACTAAACAAGGTGACCGTAAAGAATCGCTATCCTCTTCCACACATTGACGACTTGTTCGATCAGCTGCAAGGGTCGAGCTATTATTCAAAGATTGATCTGAGATCGGGTTACCATAAAATGAGAGTCCGGGACGAGGACATCTCCAAAACAGCATTCAGAACACGTTACGGCCATTACTAGTTTCTGCTCATGCCTTTCGGATTGACAAACGCACCCGCAGTCTTCATGGATCTTATGAACAGAGTGTGCAAGCCTTACATGGATAAGTTTGTGATTGTATTCATCGACGACATTCTGATCTACTTTAGGAGTCGTGAGGAACACGAGCAGCATCTACGACTTATTTTGGAACTACTTCGAGCAGAACAGCTGTACGCCAAGTTTTCAAAATGCGACTTCTGGCTTCGCGAAGTCCACTTTCTAGGCCACGTGGTAAACAAGGATGGGATTCATGTTGATCCATCTAAGGTAGACTCGATTAAGAACTGGCCTGCACCTCGCACACCAACGGAAATGCGCCAATTCTTGGGTTTGGCAGGTTACTACAGGAGGTTCATCAAATACTTCCCCAAGATTGCACAACCCCTCACCTCACTAACTCAGAAAGGCGTTATATATCGTTAGGGAATGCACAGGAATCAACATTTCATCACTTAAAGGATAGACTTTGTAGCGCGCCTATTCTCTTATTGCCCGAGGGCACAGATGATTTTGTGGCCTATTGCGACGCTCAGGGTCTTGGATGTGTGTTGATGTAACGTGACAAGGTCATAGCCTACGCATCACGTCAACTTAAAGTTCATGAAAGGAACTACACTACACATGATCTAGAGCTGGGAGCTGTTATTTTTCGCACTCAAGATATGGAGACATTACCTATACGGTACCAAGTGCACCATCTACACCGATCACAGGAGTCTCGAGCATATCTTCAAGCAAAAGGAATTGAACATGCGACAACGTCGATGGGTCGAGCTATT
This sequence comes from Helianthus tuberosus, assembly GCA_030545235.1. Taxonomy (NCBI): domain Eukaryota; kingdom Viridiplantae; phylum Streptophyta; class Magnoliopsida; order Asterales; family Asteraceae; genus Helianthus; species Helianthus tuberosus. Next base: position 37,691,904 of record CM060379.1, on the reverse strand, counting down.
GAATGATTACGAATGTGCCATCAAGTACCATCCGGGCAAGGCAAATGTTGTGGCTGACGCCCTCTGTCGAAAAGATACCACACCTAGGCGTGTGCGAGCACTACAACTCACCATCCAATCTAGTCTTCCTGCACAGATACGAGATGCTCAGGTAGAAGCATTGAAACCAGAAAACGTCAGGGCTGAAGCTCTATGCGGCTCAAGGCAACGGTTAGAACAAAAGGAAAATGGTGCCAATTACGTAACAGGACGCATTTGGGTCCCACACTATGGAAACTTACGCGAACTTGTGTTGGATGAAGCACATAAGTCTCGTTACTCAGTACATCCTGGTTCAGATAAGATGTACCACAATCTCAGAACTACGTATTGGTGGCCTAGCATGAAAGCTCACATAGCAACTTACGTTAACAAGTGTTTGACTTGTGCGAGGGTCAAGACTGAATATCAGAAACCATCGGGCCTACTCCAACAATCAGAAATACCACAATGGAAATGGGAGCAAATTTCCATGGATTTTGTTACTGGCCTGCCTAGATCTCAACGTGGAAATGATACTATTTAGGTGATCGTGGATCGACTCACAAAATCTGCACACTTTTTGGCCATCAAAGAAACAGACAAGTTCTCTACTCTAGCAGACATTTACTTAAAGGAAGTAGTATCGAGGCACGGGGTGCCAACCTCTATTATATCTGATCGTGATGCACGATTTACTTCAGAACTGTGGCAAGCAATGCACAAATCCTTTGGCTCACGATTAGACATGAGCACAGCTTACCACCCGCAAACGGATGGGCAGTCTGAACGCACCATCCAAACCCTAGAAGACATGCTGCGGGCATGTGTAATCGATTTTGGCAACGGCTGGGAAAAACATCTCCCGTTAGCGGAGTTTTCGTATAACAACAGTTACCACACCAGCATTCAAGCCGCTCCATTTGAGGCATTGTACGGGCGTAAATGCCGATCACCTCTTTGTTGGGCAGAGGTGGGTGATAGTCAGATCACAGGCCCAGAACTTGTAGTAGATGCAATAGAAAGAATTACTCAGATACGACAACGCATGGCGGCAGCTCGCGACCGTCAGAGAGCCTACGGAAACAAGCACCGGAAACCACTCGAGTTCCAAGTTGGGGATCGAGTGCTTCTCAAAGTTTCACCCTGGAAGGGTGTGGTTCGTTTTGGCAAACGGGGCAAGCTCAATCCGCGATACGTCGGACCATTCGAAATCATTGAGAAAATAGGCAGGGTGGCCTACAAACTAAACCTACCAGCAGAACTCGGGGGAGTTCACAATGTATTTCACGTGTCGAATCTGAAGAAGTGTCTGTCAGATGAGACCCTCATAGTTCCTTTGAAGGAGCTCACAGTTGACGATCAGTTGCGATTCGTCGAGGAACCAGTTGAAATCACGGACCGAGACGTTAAGGCCCTCAAGCACATCAGAATACCTCTTGTTCGAGTTCGTTGGAACTCCCGTCATGGCCCAGAGTTTACCTAGGAACGAGAAGATCAAATGAAACTCAAGTATCCCCAATTGTTCGGAAACAGTGCAACCACTACTGAGGGTGAAGCTACTACAGAATTTCGGGACGAAATTCCAAATCAACGGGGGGATGATGTGACACCCCAGGAAAACCAGTAAACTACACAACACAACTAGCTTCCTCAGTAACCACGTGCTAAATTTCGGGACAAAATTCTTTCAAGTTGGGGATAATGTGACAACTCGAATTTCCAAGATTTCCATCTTTGCATTAATTGCGCGTTAATTGTTTAAGTTGTTTGTTAACACGACTTGTTTGTTTCACAACTGTACACGTTGTAATATGTTAAATCGTATTGTGATTGATATGTTTTATATGGTGTGCGTTATAAGTGTGTATGTTGACATATGTCTTATATTAATATAGGTGTGGTATGATTAATTTAATGGAACTTTTGCCTAACACCTCTACCCACCCGAAATACCCACACCCGAAACACCCACTTACAGAGATGTATATTCTGTATTTATAATATATGTGTTATATAATTAATAGATGTTGACCCCTACCTGAAACACCCTCTAGCCGAAAATCCCACCTCACGAAATCCCTTTGGATTTCAACGGAAATGTTGGGCCCAAAGTCAAACACGGCCCAATGGCCTGATTTGTTTGATTTAACACATTAAGATTACGTACCCCTTGTACCCTTGTATATCTCACAATGTTACCCTACTTCTCGTTCCAACTGAAGACGGCAGGCACCTCTTTTGATACATCATTGTTCCGATCAAATTAGTGGTTAGTAAAACCATATCCATGTTAACTATTAATTGATGGGTGTGCTTTCTTTTATATGATCTTGACGTGATATGGTGTGTTATGATAGATTATATTTAAGTTAGGACTATATACATTAGAAACCATGATGATAATCGTTTCTTAGATCGTTAATAATTTGCCATGATAGCTAGTAGACGAAGTAACAAAACTGGTTGTAATGTTGATCGATGTTTCTGGGGGGAATGCGTTGTCCGATATTTGGTTAATCGGCTTTGTTTTATCATATGAAAAGGGGATGATTGGGATCTTTAATTTGGATGTTAACAGGAAGTATGTTGATTGTTGATCTAGATATTATATTGTGAATGATATGTGAGTCATAACCAATTTTGAGGTGATAGTGGTTGTAAACGGTCCAATAGGTTTGTAGGAATGGTTTGATAAAGTTGATGATGAATTGATGATCAAAATTATAACAATGATGAAATCCACACATGTTGTAAGCTGAGTAGTCCGAACATGTTTGAGCCTGTTTTAAATATAATTTGTTTATTATATAGTTGCTTGAATACATAGTCTGCCATATTATTGAAATGTGATCCGCACATGTGAAATTAATTGAAACTTGGGAATTGATGTAGTGTCAGAATATGTAGACTAAGTGGGCCGCCTATATGTATTTGATGCAACCAAGACAAACTTGTCATTTATTTTGAGCAAACATGTGATATACAGGTTCGAATGTGCATATGAATAATGTCAGAATTGTAATTAATATGAATTTGCGATTAACTGTTTAATGCTATGAGTCGTTTGTTACTTAATCGATACTGTATGATCATGAATGATACGTGAACTAGGTGGATATAAACTGATTGTGAATACGTGCATAACTATAGGACTTGATTGATTACTTGCGAGCACATAGTTTAGCATACCGAGCAAACCAAGGTGAGTTCACACTCTTTCCAAGGCATGGGATTCCCAGGGGTTGGGAATGGGATTGAATAACTACTCGTACTATTATTACTATTAAACTACTTTTCACTGTCCTCGGATTGAAGGGCACGTACGTAAAACCTACGTACACTCATACTTACTACTGTCCTCGGATTGAAGGGCACGTACGTAAAACCTACGTACACGACCATAAGACCATCAACTCTATCAATTTAAGTCCCTCATCATATCGACTTAATCGCCGAGGCCTATGGCGAGCGGGTCATTAGTTAATAGCGCTATTAGGTTTAACAAACCTCACACCGTGCCAGTCGGACGGGCATGTACTAATGGACTATGGGCAAAGGGTCAATGCTGATAGACGTTGACTTAGGGCACCTCTTACATTTTCGTAGCAGTCGATACGCGTGGTCTAGTAACACATGGGAAGCCCCCACTACTCTTCGCAAACATGTCTGGGAGACCGCGATACTAATTAAAACAATACATGGGTTACAAACGAACATACAATTTACGAAACGAATACTATTACTAAACAACCCACTGTGAACTCGCTCAACTTTGTTGTTGATTCGTTGCTACATGCCTTGCAGGTCGTTAGGTACCCATGGAGCTTGCACAGGGAGGCGCAATCCTTGTGGGACATGGCAATGTGTGCCATGCTATAAACATTACTTTATTTCATACTTAATACTTACTTTGGGTTTTTACAATTATGCTTCCGCTAAACACTTAACTATGCTTTGGTTTTGAACACCTTTCATATTGTTTGGTTGAATTATATTTACTACTTACATTGTTCAATATGATTGGTGGCTTGATCCTGGTCAGTCACGCCTCCAAGCGGTGATACTCCGCGTGTGGATTTTGGGGGTGTGACAGATTGGTATCAGAGCCATTGGTTATAGTGAACTTGGTTTTAATAAGGGAAAAAGTTTTGTTGGAGATGTGTTTGTGTATGATGGTTTGCCTTTTGAAGTTTTCGTTGTAGCATTTTGAAAACAGAGAAGTATCTCTACCTTTCAGGTCGGTCGATCGAATCGGCGGCTCGATCAGGTGACGATCCGATTAGTAGGACACTTAGTGAGAACAAGTTCACAGCAGTTTGCCACTCGATCGGATTGCAATCTGATCGGGTGGCAATCCGTTTGGAACTGACTATGTATTGAATTGTTTAAGTGCTGGAGTTCAGAACATCACATGATCGGATGGCTGTTCGATCGGATGGCAATCCGATCGGACGGCAATCCGTTCGACGTTCAGAACTTGACAATGTTGAATTAAATAGTTTTAGTGAGGAACCAAGTGCAAGCCGATCGGACGGCTCTCCATTCGGGCGACAGTCCGATCGGACGACAATCCGTCCCGGTGGCCTAGATCGTCTCGACACTTGTTCGTTTTGGAAATTTTGTGGTTTGATCGAGACGGTATGACTACGAGCTAAATAACGGAACTCTACCAAGTCCAAGTCATCGGATCGGATGGGAATTACCCCGCCCGATCAGTTAACTGTTCTTGACGGTTGTTCGTGTTCAACACGATAAGCCGGTCATATCGTTGATAGTAACCAGTTCTCAAACCGACACTTCACTAGAAAAAGAGTAGAAGGTCTGCACGAGCTCTGTTGCTACCGGTTTCGAGTGAAAAGTTAAGTAAGTTCGACGAAAAGCTTGGAAAACTTAGATTCGTCTTAGGTTTTAGTGAGATTAGTGTTTATACACCGTAGAATCTATCAGATCTGGGTTGTTCCTGATGAGATGAGGTCACCCTTCATTGTTCCTAAGAACTCCATGATGACATCACCTTAGAACGGCTCAAATTCGAAGATTTAACGGTGAAAAAGTGAGATTCGATGGTGAAAAAGATGAAGGAGTGCGTGTAGATCATAGAAGTACAAGATTTGAGGTAGAAACTTACAAGAATCGCGAGAAATCGAGTGGAAATGGCCCCAAAGCGTGCTGGTCGAGTGGGAGCTGTCACATCAACTGTTGTTGATGTGACAAGTGGGGTATTTATAGGCAAAGGAGGAGAAAAGCGGTGCAGTGCATCGGATCAGATGGTTGTCCGACCGGTTGGCTGTCGGATCGGATGGCTGTCCGATCGGATGGCTGTCCGATCGGATGGCTGTCCGATCGAAGTGCCATTCGATCAAACGCCTCCGGCGAGCTGAGTTTTGGCGTTCCGTTTCGATTGCTAAGCGTTGCGATAGTTTGGTTACACATTCTCATCCGCATTTCCATATATTTATTATAATTAGCTACGTTGGGTCGTATATACATATCCATATTTCAAAGTTGCGATACAATAACCGGGTTTCTTTCAAATATGCGTTGCTTTGCGACGCTTCACGGTCATCGAGGAGGGTAGAATAGGTCCTCACTCAACGTCATCGTGAACGTTAATGTGTGTGATGCGATGTGCGTTTTGAGTAATGAGTTGCACTGCGACACATCACGGCTATCAAGGAGGGTAGAATTGGTCCTCATTTGATATCTTCGTGGTTGCCAGCAAGTGCAATGTGATGTGATAGCGATAAAGTATGCGTAATATGCGAAAATACTGCGAAATAGCGATGTATGCGATATAGCAACATTATGATCCGAATCTCTGGTGCTAGGCGTAACGAGTATAGCGAGTGGTAACAACGCACGAACGTGCGGGTTGTTACAACGACAACATTGGAGCCATGTCCAGTGATCCTTGGACCGTCTAGTAACAATAACGTATTCGTTGGCTAAACCCCTTCTTTGTACCCAACCTTTTGCGGGATATAAAATATTAAGTGAAAAATATATATAACATTTATAATATTTTTTTAACAAAAAAAATATAACATTTATAATACATTTAAAAATATATAATATTTAAAATAAATTTTTAACAGAAAAAATATAACATTTATAATACATTTTTAAAAAATATATAACGTTTATAGTAATATTTTTAACAAAATATATATCATTCGTACATGATCAATTTTGTACGAAACTTAAGGATAAGCGGGTTGCTCGTTACCCAATGACTCTTGCGTGTAAGAAGGCTCACCAACGTCTTGTTGTACACCTGAGGCACCACTAACGAAAAAGTTATTGCCATATTCTTCTTGTCCGTACGAGACACCGTAACTGGCTTCATAATTCGGACACCCATAACCATGATCATCGCTACGCACAATAACCTGAAAAAAAAAACCAACGGTTAAATGATAACGGCACATCTAAAAGCCTTTTTAATACAAGTAAATATGTTTTTACCTCATTCAGATCTGGCAACAACGATTGGCGGGGCTCAACAAACTAAAAAAACCAACGGGTAAAAGGTAATGGTAAATTTAACACCGAATAGAAAAAAAGTAAATAAATACTTACCTCGTTGAGGTCTGGCAACAACGATTCATTATGATGGGGACAAAAGCCAGGCACGACCTCCTCCGCGTGATCATCATTTACTCTCCCATCATAAGAATCAGGGACAGCAGGCCCCTCCTAATACAAACGGTGTGCTAAGTATTTCATAAACAAAAAAAAAAAAAAAAAAAAAAAAACAAGTTAAAAAAATGCTATACCACACTGCTTTCCGGAATAAACGTACATGTGTTTGTGTCGGACGACTCGCCGAAAATGTAAATAAGGTTGAACCAAGACATGGTGAAATCGAATATAAAGAAAAAACGAAGAGAAATGAATGCTTATTGTAAATCGTCTTCGTCTTCCTTGTTTATAAAAGCCTAGCAGAATGCAAATTCACAAATCAATACGGGTCGTATAGGCCTATACGACCCATATAAGGCTGACGCAATGTTCCTTTCAATCACTTAATGTCACTGTTGACTGATAGAAAGTAACCTCGTAATTGATAAGGATCGTGTAGGCCTATAAGATGCGTATTAGGTGGGCATGTGAAGACAGTGTCAGCCTTTGACTGACCTTCGAAATTGAAGTTACCGTAATACGAATCGTATAGACTTATACGACCTGTGTTGATGGTGTCGATTATTTTTTGCAAAGTGTTCCAATAATACGAACCTAATTTATTTAAACATTTTTCAATACTTCTCTTACTATTTTTTCAATACTTCTCTTTAACTATTTTAGAAGTACTACAACAACTTACTCTTAGGTTTTGGGGCGTTTTGGCTCCTAAACGCCAACTGCTCTATCTCGGGTTGGCGTTGGGTATAGCGTTGTCCCTTTAGCATGGGTATTGAGCCTGACGTGGGGCGGGGGTTTGGTGACATGGCTAGCTTTGGTTGGCTGGGTGAAATTTTAAATAGTTTGAACAACAAAACTAAAAAAAAATCCACATGGGTAACCACGCCACACCACACTTCTAGTTTTTGAGTATTATCTTGTAAATCCCACATTCGACATGTATCGAGCAATACCTAACCCAAATCCCTCCACACCCGTTAGGCTACACGGTATGGGTGACGGAGGGATGGACGGCGACGGGGGTGGCGGCACGGGGGTGACGGAGCGGCGCGAGAAGAAAGAGGGGGGCCCACATGTTTTGCTCCGTCCTCAACGGCCAAAGTCCGACGGAGAGGACGATGACTGGACGGCGACGGACCGGGCGGCACGGTGTTCCGCCCGTCGCCGACCCACGTCGAACCGGGGCTGAACCCCATACCGTGTAGCCTTACACCCTCGAGTCAAGATGAGGATGAAATAGATTTGTTTTTCATTTAGAATCATTTTGTCTACTTGTACTTCAAATTCATTTAATTTAAACCAATTGAACCTTTTTTTCACGTCCGACGCAATTATAATACTTTGATATTTTCTCTCTCTCCCATATTCAGAAAAAGTCAAATCTTCCCAACTCCGGCCACATTCGCCGGCCGGACCCCATTCCAATCATTCATACCAGTACCATCATTTCAAAACTATTTCAAAGATGCGTTCTTCCTACTCTTGTATCTACCCCTTTCTTTAACCTTCCGTTTTCAACACTCAACCATTGTTCTCCCATCACCGCCGCCGCCGACCCTCCTGTTTATAACATCATCTCCATCTTTTCTCCATTAAAACACTGGTTAATGGAATGACGGATTACCGCCTTTCCACCACAATGAACGTATGGAACATAGACGATAACGTCATGATGGATGCTTTTATGAGCTCCGATATGTCATCATCCTATTGGGGTAACAATCCATCTACCCTAATAACATCTTCAGTTGCTCCTCCATCATCCCCATCACCTTCCACTAGTACAAACGATGTTCACAAACCCACCATACCCCTTGATTCACACCATCAAGACACTTTGCAGCAACGTCTCCAGAGTTTGATAGACAACGCCACTGTATCATGGACTTACGCCATCTTTTGGCAATCATCGATGGTGGATTATAGTTACACAAACCCAAATCCAAACCCTACTGTGTTAGGGTGGGGTGATGGGTATTATAAAGGAGAAGTGAATAAACCCAAAACGACACCGTCTGCTGCGTCTTTTGCGGAACAGGAGCATAGGAAGAAGGTGCTTCGTGAGCTGAATTCGTTGATTTCCGGCTCACAGATGCCGGAAAATGACGTGGTGGATGAAGAAGTTACTGATACTGAATGGTTTTTTCTTATTTCTATGACGCACTCGTTTGTTAACGGTGATGGGCTGCCCGGTCAGGCGATGTTTAGTAACCAACCGGTTTGGATTGCGGGACGGGATAAACTGGTGGCTTCACATTGTGAACGTGCACGGCAAGGTCAGAATTTCGGGTTGCAAACTATTGTTTGTGTTCCGTATACAAATGGAGTTGTGGAGTTAGGTTCAACGGAGTTGATTTTTCAGAGCTCTAATCTCATGAATGAAATTCGAGTTTTGTTTACTTTTAATAATAATAATAATAATAACAACCCTCCAGATTTGACTCTGGTGAACGCAGATCAGAGACATGCTGATGATGGAGAAACTGATCCGTCTTCGTTGTGGCTTGCTGATCCGGTACCAGTACCGGTACCGGGTAGAGCCACAACGGGAGAAATGAAAGATTCTTTTGATGTAACTGTAACCGCGGTTGCGCAACCGACAAATTCAAAACCAAACGAAAACCCTAGCTCCTTAGTGCACAGTTCGTACAATTCGCAGAATTCGAATAGGCAATCGATTCAGAATCAAGGTTTGTTTGGTACAAGGGAATTGAATTTCTCCGAGTTTGGATCTGTGGATGGAACTAGTGGAGGGAAAGTTGGGAGTTCTTCTCATTCGTGTAAGCCGGAATCTGTGGAGCTTCTTACGTTTGGTGAGAGTTTGAAGAGTGGTGGCAGCAATGGAACTGTGGTTTCGGGTTTGGGTCAATCGTTGTTTATAGGAGGACAGGATAACGGGAACAAGAAGAAGAGACCGCTTGCGTTACGAGGAATTAACGAAGAGGGAATGTTATCGTTCGGCTCTGAGAAAGAAAAATCGGGTAACGGGTTGAAGAACGGAGTGGATTTTGAGCTAGAGGCGTCGGTAGGAAGAGAGCCGGAGAATCGTCCTGCGGTGGATCCTGAGAAGCCACGAAAGCGAGGGAGAAAGCCTGCAAACGGGCGTGAAGAGCCGTTGAATCACGTTGAAGCGGAGAGACAAAGAAGGGAGAAACTGAACCAGAAATTCTACGCCCTTCGAGCTGTGGTCCCAAACGTTTCGAAAATGGACAAAGCATCACTTCTTGGAGACGCCATTGCGTACATCAACGACCTCAAGTTGAAGCTTCAAACGACAGAAACAGATAAAGAAGAATTGAAAGCCCAACTTAATGGTGTCAAGAAAGAGTTATTAACCAAAGATTCAAGGCAATCATCTTCATCCGCGGTTTCACCACTCGAAGACGCCAAAATTGCAAATGCAAATACAAATATCAAGGATTTGGACGTAGATGTCAAGATCATCGGGTGGGAAGCGATGATCAGGGTCCAATGTAACCGGAAAAACCATCCTGCTTCGCGTCTAATGTCTGCATTGAAAGAGATGGATCTGGACCTCCACCATGCCAGTGTATCGGTTGTGAACGAATTGATGATGCAACAAGCGACGGTGAAAATGGGCAGTCGATTTTACACGCAAGATCAGCTTCGAATAGCATTGACGAACAAAATCTTGGGATGTTAGTTAAGTTTGTCTACAAGTTCCTCCTGGGTAATTTTGGGAAGGTACCCAAGAAGCAGGATTTTGGTGTAACATAAACATAGTATAGTTTTTGTTCTTGTTTAATGTTCTGTTTTTAGTAATTAGCATTATTCAAACTATTTGTTCTTATGTGGTTACTGTTCCATGGTGGTTGTATATATCACTAGGGCTGATTTGCCCTCTTTCTTAAATTAGATTATTAAAACCAATTATATTATTCTTGCAATTTGATTTGATTTGATTTGATTCGATTCGATTTAGCTTTTATTTTTATATAGTTACTATAGCTTTTATATCGCGGTTTGATTTTGTCATGGATGTGAGCCGACAATAAATCAGGTAAAAAAAATAACATTTGGAAAGCGATACCCCTATCGCTTTGGTTCGTCTATGGTTGAGAATGTTTCCTTGTATATGAATGTGGAATCAATGAACGTGACCTAACAATTGTAACGACATGATATATTTGTCTTTGTAACGAAATAAATATGATAAAACGACATGATATATTTCTCTTTGTAATGAAATGAATATGATAAAACTGACGCTAGCTAATTTTAAGTAAAGAATAATAAGAATCATATAAATACTTTTACGTATAGATATAGTTGTAGAGAAACAAAAACGGTTGCGTTATGTTATTGTATAACATGTTATGTATCACAGTTTAAACAATAATTTATAATTTTTGTATGATTAACACATATTATATTATATTATATTATACTAGGTTATAATCCCGTGTATTACACGGGTTAAATAAATAAATTTTATATACTAAATAATAAAACAATATATCTTTAAAAACGTTGGTTGAATAAATATAATTTTATATATTAAATAATAAAAAGTTATATCTATAAAAACAATATTGTACAGGTTGAATAAATGTAATTTTATATACTAAATAAAAAAGTTATATCTTTAAAACCACGTGTATTACACGAGTTGAATCAATGTAATATTGTTAACCAAAAAATAAAATAATACATCTTTAAAAAACTTTATTTATTACACGGGTTGAATAAATATAATTTTATATACTAAATAATAAAAAAATACATCTTTAAAAATATGTGTATTACACGGTTTGAATAAATGTAATTTTCTGTACTAAATAATAAAAAAATATATATATCCTTAAAAAACCTCGTGTATTGTACGAATTGAATAAATCTAATTTTATACATCAAATAATCAAACTACGATTTTGGCCCCCGTGGTTATATCACTTTTACCATTCTAGCCCAAAAAATATTTTTTTAACATCTAAGCCCACAACGTCTTTTTTTTCTAACCTTTTTTGCCTCTAACGTCTTTTTTTAAACCCTTTTGGCCCCTAACATTTAATGGATGGGGTTACTGTTAGGGGCCAAAAGGGTTAGAAAAAAAGACGTTGGGGGCTAAGATGTTAAAAAATTATTTTTTGGGCTAAAAGAGTAAAAGTGATATAACCACAGGGGCCAAAATCGTAATTTTCTTTAAATAATATTATAAATGAGAAGAAGATTAAACTAAAAAATAATTATCCATAAGATATTAAACTAAATAATATTTAAAAATAAAATAATACATCTTTAAAAAACTTTATTTATTACACGGGTTGAATACATATAATTTTATATACTAAATAATAAAAAAAATACATCTTTAAAAATATGTGTATTACACGGTTTGAATAAATGTAATTTTCTGTACTAAATAATAAAAAAATATATATATCCTTAAAAAACCTCGTGTATTGTACGAATTGAATAAATCTAATTTTATACATCAAATAATCAAACTACGATTTTGGCCCCCGTGGTTATATCACTTTTACCCTTCTAGCCCAAAAAATATTTTTTTAACATCTAAGCCCACAACGTCTTTTTTTTCTAACCTTTTTTGCCTCTAACGTCTTTTTTTAAACCCTTTTGGCCCCTAACATTTAATGGATGGGGTTACTGTTAGGGGCCAAAAGGGTTAGGAAAAAAGACGTTGGGGGCTAAGATGTTAAAAAATTATTTTTTGGGCTAAAAGAGTAAAAGTGATATAACCACAGGGGCCAAAATCGTAATTTTCTTTAAATAATATTATAAATTAGAAGAAGATTAAACTAAAAAATAATTATCCATAAGATATTAAACTAAATAATATTTAAAAATAAAATAATACATCTTTAAAAAACTTTATTTATTACACGGGTTGAATAAATATAATTTTATATACTAAATAATAAAAAAAATACATCTTTAAAAATATGTGTATTACACGGTTTGAATAAATGTAATTTTCTGTACAAAATAATAAAAAAATATATATATCCTTAAAAAACCTCGTGTATTGTACGAATTGAATAAATCTAATTTTATACATCAAATAATCAAACTACGATTTTGGCCCCCGTGGTTATATCACTTTTACCCTTCTAGCCCAAAAAATATTTTTTTAACATCTAAGCCCACAACGTCTTTTTTTTCTAACCTTTTTTGCCTCTAACGTCTTTTTTTAAACCCTTTTGGCCCCTAACATTTAATGGATGAGGTTACTGTTAGGGGCCAAAAGGGTTAGGAAAAAAGACGTTGGGGGCTAAGATGTTAAAAAATTATTTTTTGGGCTAAAAGAGTAAAAGTGATATAACCACAGGGGCCAAAATCGTAATTTTCTTTAAATAATATTATAAATGAGAAGAAGATTAAACTAAAAAATAATTATCCATAAGATATTAAACTAAATAATATTTAATATGAGGGTTATCTATAATTAATTAGAAAAGATTAAATTAAAATAATAATTATCTATAAGAGAGGCCCTAATATGATGACAAGTGTCCCTAAAGTGGTTTCTTTTATTATATAGTATAGATTATTGTGTATTTGAAGAGCTAATATATTTATTAAATTTATATATGGAATTGGGAAGCAAAAAAGCAGTAAAACTCCAGGTTGGCAAAAAAAATATATATAAATATAAGAATACAAAATGAATTCCAGATATTCATCAGACCCATTTGTATTTTTTTATTTCTTTTCTTATTATATGCAACTGTTGATTAAGTTATATATAATATTATCCACACCCTGCTTACTTTCATTAAAATAATAAACATTAATATAAAATAAAATACTTGTAAAACTCTTGATTCTTTCACGGAGAAAACTAGTTTATTTATTTAAATTCATCACAACTTTCTTATAAAGAAAAGGGGTAACTTCGTAGAAATGTAACCAACTTTGACAAGTGTTCCAATTAAGTCATTGAAACTTTTTTTGTCTCTATAAAATAACTCAAGTTTCATTTGATGTTCTAGTACTATGTAATTATCAGGTTACCAGGTTAGTAATGATGATGTGTCAGGTTTTATTATCTTTTTTAATTTTTAATATGATGTGTAAAATAAAATTAATGAGATGGATTTTTTTCTAAAAAAATTGAAAATCATCTTTTATTCTAAATTAATAAATTAATAAAATACATTTTTCATCATTTTTATACTGTTACGGTTGAATATTTTTGAAGCAAAAAAATTGTGAATATTCGTTTTTTTATGAATAGAAAATAAAGTGACTTGTGTTAATTATGAATATTCGTTTTGCAAAATAACGATCATCAAAGGTTTTAATATTTTTTTATTTTATAATTCCACCTAACATAAATAATATCCACATAAGCATTAAAAAGAAAATTAAAAAAAAAATGGTAACCTGATGACCTGGTAATTACATAGTATTAGAACACAAAATTAAAGTTTAGTGACTTTAGAGAGACAAAAAAAGGTTGGATGACTTAATTGAGACACTTGACAAACTTAGTTACATTTTAGTGGTATTTTCCCTAAAGAAAACAATACCGCACATGTATTTTCTTGCTGGTCTCTAGAGATAATAATAAAAGCATAAATCAGGATTGTTATATTTTGTGATTTTAGAAGTATGATATGTTGACAAACTAGTTTTTGCCCCGCAACGCATATTTCTCTATTATAACATGTATGTCTGTACAGAGGGCAAAGTCGGAATTATATTTTGAACAGGAGGCGAAATCATGATTTTAAACTGAGAGCAAAATCATAATTTTGAGCTAGGGGGGAAAAATATATTTTTATTTTGAACTGTGGGCAAAAATGTAATTTTGAGCTGAGGGCAGAATCTTAATTTTGAGCTAGAGGAAAAAACAACATATTATTTTTAACTGAGGGCAAAAACGTAATTTTAAACGGAGGGCGAAACCGTAATTTTAAACTGGGTACAAAATTAAAAAAGAGTTTTTGAACCGAGGGCAAAAACGTATTTTGAGCTAGGGCAAAATTATAATTTTATTTTGAGCTGGGGACAAAAACGTAATTTTAAACGAAAGACGGAAGCGTAATTCTAAACTGATAATAAAATTAAATAAAGAATGAGTTGGTCCAATAGGGAAGTGACAGACAGCTAATAATTTTGAGCTAGGGGAAAACATAATTTTATTTTGAACTAGAGGCAAAAACGTAATTTTGAGTTGAGGGCATAATCGTAATTTTGAGCTAGAGGGAAAAACAACATTTTATTTTGAACTGGGGGCAAAAACGTAACTTTAAACGGAGGGCGAAACCGTAATTTTAAACTGGGAACAAATTAAAAATGAGTTTTTGAATCGAGGGCAAAAGCGTAATTTTGAGCTAAGGGCAAAATCATAATTTTATTTTGAGCTGGGAGCGAAAACGTAATTTTAGCTAGGGACAAAATTATAATTTTATTTTGAGTTGGGGGCAAAAACGTAATTTTAAACGAAGGACGAAAGCGTAATTTTAAACTGGGAATAAAATTAAATTAAAAATGGGTTGGTCCAATAGGGCAAAATTATAATTTTATTTTGAGCTGGTGGTAAAAACGTAATTTTAAACAAAGGACGAAAGCATAATTTTAAACTGGGAATAAAATTAAATTAAAAATAGGTTGGTCCAATAGGAAAGTGTCAGGCATTGCCTGGCACTATTTCTTTAACTTGGTAAATGTATATGTAGGATATGCCTGACACTATTCCTTTAACTTAGTAAATGTATATGTAGGATAATAACTAGATTTATGTTTTTTCGGTTCATATATTCAATTGATAATATTTGTATTTTTATTAAAAGTATTTTGTTTATTTCAAAACAAATAATGCAAAAGACAAACGTGTCACCATCAAACAAAAAAAAAATGTGTCATGTGCAAACACCCAAAAAATGTGTCACCATGAAAATTAAAGAAACACGTTTTTAGTTAAAGCGACTGAACGAATTTCATTTCATGTGGGGGGCAAAACAAAAGTCGATTTCCTAATTATTAATTGACATTACTCTCATTACCCTGCACTATTCACAGTTCTCAGCTTTTACCCTTAACTTTATGTTTATAGTTGTATTTTTGTTTCTATTTGAACTATTATCTATACTACTAATTAGACCTGCGCGTTTTACGGCGCGGGTACATTGAAATTTTCAAAGTTGAGGAGGTGTAAAAAGGGAGTAATAGTGCAAAGCGTAACAAACGCAAAGTCTAAAACTTAAGCGGTTGGTCACGGTAAGAATGAAGTAATAGTGCAAGGGGTAAAATACAAAGTTTAAAACTTGACTAAAACCGTAAATTGCAAAAAGGAGTTGGTATTTAAGAAACAACACACAAAGCACAAGGGCTAAAACCATAAATTTCAAAAAAAAAAGAGATAAAAAAAAGAAACCCAAAAGTTGATGGGTTGGTGGTGGAAATACCACCGACATACCCTTTTGATATATAGCTAGGTTGTTGCTATATGCCGCGCGTTGCGGCAGCCTCACTTAAGTTGTTTATAGCCGGCAACAGTCTTGAGACTGCTACAAACTTCATGTTTTATGTTGACTGGGGTTATATTGGCACAAAAATTGTCACAAAAGGTCATCTAGTTTTCCCCATAAGAGCCAGGACTTGCATTCCTGTAAGCAAAAGCCCTTTGTTGGTCTTCCTATTATACACATACACCAGAGGCATAGGCTTTGTAGTTTTCCAAAAGGTGGTCATAGCATTCCTAAACGTTATGCAGTTTTCGAGAAGTTGTTTATGTCTTCTTACATCTCTTGGTTACGTCGGGTGCTTTGCTTTCTTGTCCGAATCTGTTTATGAAATGGTATCTTTTTGGTTAGTAACAGTTAAAACAAAAATACAGGTACAATTAGTTTTAGACTTGGTACCATTTGGGTGATCAACTAAAAGATTCAATTGAGACAAACCCACCCACAATCAACACATTACTCATAAGTATATATATATGTGAGTAATTTAAATTTAATTTTAATTTTAATTTTAAAGCATGTATCTTCAAATCATTAAGATCTGTTCATCTACCAGGTGAATAAAATGCTAGGCGATTCAAATGGACTTGATTAAGACGTAGAAAAAAAGCATTAAGCAGAAGCACATAGCAATGAAATGTGTACTGCGTCATAAAATAAATGCTGGAATATAGCCTTTCAAAGGTCTAAAATCCAGACTTGGATAAGAAATCACTATTTAGGGTTTTTTAATAAGAAGTTCTTTTTCATTGCAATACGATAGGGGTATTTAGATATCAAATAATAGACAACCTTTCATGCCACTCAGAAGTTGCATTTATATCGAAATGAAGCGAGTAAAAACTGATACACTACTTTTACTCATTTCATTTTAGCCCTTGCATTGTAATTGACACTATTGCAGCATAATAGAAAAACAAAATAACTAAATTTGTTGCATTACGATATTTTCAAATTGTGGGTTCCTTGGTTTAAAAAAGCGTGAGGCGCTCCGAAGCGTTTTGGTTCCAAAAGCTTTAAGCGAAGCTTCAAGTGCGAAGCAAGAGCTTCACGTATACGAAGCGCTTAAAATAAAAAAAATATTTGTACACATCAATATGACATATTTTACTTGTTAATCAATAATAAACACAAAAACATGATTAAAAAACATACTTAACACATAAAAAACATAGTTAAAACATAAATTAAAGTCGATTATTGGAGAAAGTATGAAGAATCGATGGAGAAGAGCGGGCCTCAATTAAACCCTATTAGAGACTATTGAGCCTATTGAGCCTAAAAAAACCCAAATCTGACCTGATTGGGCTGAAGATGTTTACTAACGTTCTTTTTTTAGGGTAAAGAAGTAGCGGGCCTCAATAAAACCCTATTAGAGACTATTGAGCCTAAAAAAACCCAAATCTGACCTGATTGGGCTGAAGCGTCACTTTAAACCAATGGCGCTTCGGGCTTAAAGCGTGCTTCAAAACTCTTCACGTGATTTGTCGCCTCAAAGCAAAAAAAACGACAACCCTAGCGCTTCATCGTCTCACGCTTTAAGCTCGCTTTTTTAAACCAAGGTGGGTTCATTGATAATTGTATTTACAGCTATATCAATGTTCATGTTGAAAATATTAACAAATTAATGGTATATTTTTGCATTAGTTTTAAAATATTGATGTAAAACAGTAGATTATTATCTTTTATTTGATCTATTTAGTTGATTTAAAAGTAATATGTGTAAGCATCTTAAAATCATCAAAAAAAAGTTTTAAATCTTACTATTGTGGTTCAAACCACCCAGTCACGCCATAAACGACCAAACCGTCGAATATTTTTCCCTATGTTATGACCAGGTATGTATTCAAGTCTTAACAACTGAAAAGTTAAGATATTACCACATAACTGAGTAAACCAACAACCAACCAACCGTATACACAGGGAGTGAACGAACGAAGGAGAAACTTACCTCAAGGCTGAACGACAGAGACTCGCTTAGGTATCGCAGATCCAGGAAAAGAAGCAAAGAACGGCCCTGCCCAATTCTGGAACCCACCATCCTCCATTCTCCTTCAATAAGCAGTGGGCCTAGTGTAACAACCCTCGGTAAAACCAACACTCTCATGATATTACCAACACCTTCAGTATATTTTACTACACCCTATTATATGATAGAATGTTCCAATGTGTCTTATATTATACCCCGTAGGGGAAAACCGAGCCCGTAATACAATATAGTATTTAAATAAAATATAAAAGTTTAAATATAGGGCTGAGGCGGGCCGCATGAGCCACCCCAAACCCTTACGCGGGCCGAATTAGGACCAGACTTTGACTTAGCTGATTTCTTAAGTCAAGGCGGGCCGCTTCAACTTAAGCGTAAAGTAACGCGGGCCGCGAGTGCCCTGAATTGTGGCGCAGCCCGGTGCCGCCACGTGTCTCAACACCCGTCAAGCCTACATATGACTCAGCATAGCTATACGTTGACTTTGGGTCAACGCGGGTCGCGTAAGACCTGCTCTCATTTGACGCGGGCCGCGAGAGGGTTCAATATCAGCACTATATAAAGGAGCCATCGGGTTTCACTTTCAGATCGTTCACAATTCATTTCTCAATCTCAATTTCTGTAGTAGGCATATTATACTCGGGTATTATACCCCTAATTAGCGAGGTTCTGCTCCGTTGTAAGTATTATAACCCCGGTTTCATAATAGTTACGCTGCCCGATTGATTTAGGGTTCCGTAACAACTGTCGTGCTTCTGCCCGACGTAGTTGTTGGAATGCCGTCTCGGGGAGGGTATTATTAATATCTTCAAAGGGTTATGATACTAATCAAAATATACTTGTATAAATTATAGATTATATCCAGGAAACCCTCACGTGAAGTCTAAGATAGCAATGTGAGTAATCCTTCTTTTTGTGTAAACCTTTTTGTGAACTGTTTTACAAAACCTTACATATCTTTCTCTGCGAATAAACATTTTGAGTATTTGTAAGAATACAATTATAGTGGGTATGTTGGGGTTTTGTATACAAAATTTGTTACCACCTGGTGAGGGAGTAACATTTCCACAAGTTGAGTATGACAGTACCACTGATGTTAATTGTGATGTCTTGTAAACAAATATAATTGCGGGATCGCCCTCAATATTGTTCACTGTGACTTTTTATTTAAACTTGATTAAACTGGGATTCACTCACCAGTATTTCTTGCTGATAAAATGTTTTAAACACGTGTTACAGGTAACTTAGTGTGAAGCCAATAAAAGCCAGCTGGACAGCACTGAAGGCTTGGAAAAGTGGCAATAAAGTTACCTAAAATAAAATAGATGTTTTTATTAAATAAAATAGGATTTATTCCTATGAAAACGTGTGTACTATGAACTTGGGTTTTTATCCCATTTGTTTAATATTATAAAATATGGTGGTTTTACTCTGATAAACATTTCCTAACTACGGTCCTGATGTAAATTCCGCTGCAAGACTAAACAAACTGATACCACCAAAACTCTGAGATCACGTCCGCCTGTTCCCGGGGAATAAGGGATCGGGGGTTGTGACAGAAGGTGGTATCAGAGCCTAGCCACTGGCTCAAGCCAAAGAAGTGTTCTGCTGACACTTAAAGTTATATTTTGTGTTAGGAAATAAATTATGAAAATACATGCGTAATTGTAATTATTATGATGTGTTATTTGACTATTTGTTAGTTTACAGTATGAGTAAGAGAAGAATTTTGGACATCTATCATAAACTAGATAGTTCACCAAAAAAAAAAAAAAGAAGTTCATCTCAAACAAATTCCTCAAGATACTCAGCAGATACCGAGGAAGGAATATTTGTCCGTAAAGCTCAGTATGAAAATCCACTTACCCCTAGTAAAAGAAGTCGGATTCTTAGAAAAAGTCAAGAGAATATGAAAAAGTCTCAGGAAAACCAGAAAATAGGCAGTAACCCACCTTGGGAAGATAAATTAAACGAAAAATGGGAAAATCTCTACATGTTAGCCACTACATCAGTAAATGTTAACTTATAGTTGAATTGTCAAACCAGTATCAGCACTCATGCCACCTACGAGCTAGAAACTTTAAAAGAACTTCGTTCATTTGATAACAACCTAATGAGAAGAAAGAGATAGAATAAACCTTACATAAAAATGCATGTTGAGCATAATACTCCTATAACCTAGTTAGACTAAAATAAGTTACGGATGTATAACCAATAATATATTTCGAATTTCAGTTCTAGTTTGTAATAAATATATAAATCGCAATATTTCATTTCAATCAATCTGTTCGTATAATTGTACTAGATATTTGTTTATGATAAATAAACATTCGGATGAATAACAAAGTGAACCAAGAAAACTAGAATAAAGACCTAGAAGTACAAGAGAATTTTTAATGCTATGCCTTAATATGAAGCTTTGAGATAAACCAATTGCTTGCATAAATAAAGTGTGATGGTTATTGGTATCCTGTGAAGATAATGACTAGAACAGTGCCTGTATGATAAATAAGCAATAACACTTGGCCACTGTTATTTCTTGTTTATTGATACTACTCAGTTCTAGAATATGATTCCTCATAAGAATACTAATTTCATTGTTTCTTGATGTAAATGATGTTTTTTTTAAAGATCATGATTTGAAATAAGTTTATGGGTGGAAAATACTATGATAATTACCTCTCCGGTGAGACCGGGTGAGATGGGGTTACCTTTCCGGCAAGACCGGGTGAGATAGGGTTACCTTTCCGGCGAGACCGGGTGAGATGGGGTATAAGTTGTAATAATGAAATTCCCTAAATAGTACTATGACTTGATGTCTGACTTGTGAGTCTGTTTACATTATGGATAATGTGCATACTACAGTATATGAAATATTATATAGACATGTATGTCTATGAGGAAATCCAAAAGATCCTAATAATTGATAATGAGAAATAAATTATGAACAGAGGTGTCAAGTATAAATTTAGATTTGTTAGAAATCTCTATTGTGTAATAGATGCATAGTATATGAAAAGAGTATAGTAGCAATGATCGACGCTTTTGGCAAAAATGCGTGTCATGTGATTAACTATAGTAAGATATTGTGATATTAATATGGGATAAATGTTTAAAATTCAGATGGCCGATGAAGAAAATCAAGGAAATCTGAATAACGATAACCAGAGTAACATTAACGTAGTTAATGATAATCCGAGTATCAATAACAATGGAAACCAAGTGGATAATAGTGCTATTCAATACATAGTGGCACAGGGAATTATAGATGCTATGCCATTTATTCTTCAAACTGTTAAGGATGCTGATAATAAACATAGCAGTAAGCGACCTATTGAACCAGAAAACAGTGTAAACAATGGACCAGTATTTCAATTGTCTATTCCCAAAAGAAGAAGAACCATGCCTTATGGTTGTTCTTATAAAGAATTATAGTCTTGTAAACCAATGGAATTCTAGGGCAATGAAGGGGCCATTGCAACTTTACGCTGGATAGAGAAGACTGAGGCAGTCTTAAGGATAAGTAAGTGTGCTGAAGAAGACAAGATATTGTTTGCTTCTAATCTATTTAAGAATGCAGCATTAGAATGGTGGAACACTATCCTCCAGACAAGAGGAAGTGATAAAACCTATAATATGGAATGGGAAGAATTTAAAGACAAGGTAGAAAGGAAGTTCTGCCCACCCAATGAAAAGGAACAGATAGCAAACAAGTTCCTCAACCTTAGGATGACTGGTGTAGATAGTAAAAGGTACACTACTACATTCTTTGAATATGCTAGGATAGTGCCAACCCTTGCATCACCAGAACCGGTATTAATCTCTCGTTACATCTGGGGATTAATTGGAGAAATTAGACATGTAGTCAAGGCAACCAGACCCCAAACCATAGAAGAAGCCGTAGAACTAGCTAATACTTTGACTGATGAACTAGTTCGTACTAGAGAAGAAGATCAGAGGAGAAACTTAACCCAAAGGCTTACCCAAGAATTTCGTTCTGAGAATTTCAATCGTAGGAACGTAGATTCTACCTTTGCACCGTATTGCGGGATCTGCAAAAAGAAGCATTCTGGAAAATGCTCCACCCACTGCAATTTCTGCAAAGCACCAGGACACAATGAAGAGAACTGCAGGAGGAAATCCAGTAATGGATTATGTTTTAACTGTGGAGAAAAAGGTCATATCAAGCCAAACTGTCCAAAACTGGCTCCAGCTACAAACAACAAGAATACTAAAAATGCTAGAGCATTTGTTCTGACTGCAGATGAAGCCAAGATGATTCCAGATGTCATCGCTGTCATTAACTAAACTACCACACGAATGATTAGTAGAGACAGCTAATGAAGAAACCATTAGGATTTCTGAAATCTTGCAGGAAGCAAGAATAGAAATTTTAAACCAAACGTTTAGGGCAAACCTTTATCCAATGAATATAGCCGGATTTGATATTGTTTTAGGAATAGATTGGTTAATAGCCAATAAAGTCAGTATTTTATGTGATCAAAAGTCAATTCAAGTAAATTCATCTAAAGGTAAAACGATCACAACTAAAGGAAATAAGCTATCTAGATCCTCAAAATTCATCTCTGTGATGAAAACTGCAAGTTCTATAAGAAAAGGTTCTATAATGTATTTGATTTCTATAATCACTAACACTAAAGGAAAAGAACTAAAAGACATTCCAGTAGTATCTCAGTTTTCAGATGTCTTTCCAGAAGAATTACCATGACTATCTCCAGACAGAGAAGTTAAATTTATAGTTCACCTGCTACCAGGAACATCGCCAATTGCCAAAGCACTCTACCGTTTGGAAACCACTTAAATGCATGAATTAAAGAAACAATTAGATGAATTGTTGGAGAAAAGATTCATACAACCGAGTTCGTCGCCATGGGGAGCGCTGATACTATTCGTTAAAAAGAAGGACGGATCAATGCGTATGTGCATTAATTACTGTGAATTTAACAAAGTCACGATTAAGAATCGGTACCCATTACCGAGAATCGATGATTTGTTTACAAGGAGCTCGATTTTTCTCTAAAATTGATTTAAGGTCAGGATATCATCAATTAAAGGTACAAGAAAAGGACATTCCTAAGACCACATTTAGAACAAGGTATGATCATTATGAAATTACTGTCATGCCATTTGGTTTAACCAATGCCCCAGCTGCATTTATGGACATGATGAACCGAATATGTAAGCCATATTTGGATAAATTCATAATTGTATTCATAGATGATATTCTAATTTTCTTTAAGAATAAAGAAGATCATGCAAGACATTTGCACTCACTTTTAAGTTTATTAAGAAAGAAAATAATACAATCTGGGTGATTATAGATAAGCTAACCAAGTTAGCTCATTTTCTTCAAATGAAAAGAAATATCCACATTTATTCCAGTAGATCTCGAGGACGAGCTCTAAATTAAGGTGGGGAGAATGTAACAACCCTCGGTAAAACCAACACTCTCATGATATTACCAACACCTTCAGTATATTTTACTACACCCTATTATATGATAGAATGTTCCAATGTGTCTTATATTATACCCCGTAGGGGAAAACCGAGCCCGTAATACAATATAGTATTTAAATAAAATATAAAAGTTTAAATATAGGGCTGAGGCGGGCCGCATGAGCCACCCCAAACCCTTACGCGGGCCGAATTAGGACCAGACTTTGACTTAGCTGATTTCTTAAGTCAAGGCGGGCCGCTTCAACTTAAGCGTAAAGTAACGCGGGCCGCGAGTGCCCTGAATTGTGGCGCAGCCCGGTGCCGCCACGTGTCTCAACACCCGTCAAGCCTACATATGACTCAGCATAGCTATACGTTGACTTTGGGTCAACGCGGGCCGCGTAAGACCTGCTCTCATTTGACGCGGGCCGCGAGAGGGTTCAATATCAGCACTATATAAAGGAGCC
The DNA here is from genome assembly GCA_030545235.1 of Helianthus tuberosus. Lineage (NCBI taxonomy): Eukaryota > Viridiplantae > Streptophyta > Magnoliopsida > Asterales > Asteraceae > Helianthus > Helianthus tuberosus. Next base: position 37,667,878 of record CM060379.1, on the reverse strand, counting down.
ATCGGGTTTCACTTTCAGATCGTTCACAATTCATTTCTCAATCTCAATTTCTGTAGTAGGCATATTATACTCGGGTATTATACCCCTAATTAGCGAGGTTCTGCTCCGTTGTAAGTATTATAACCCCGGTTTCATAATAGTTACGCTGCCCGATTGATTTAGGGTTCCGTAACAACTGTCGTGCTTCTGCCCGACGTAGTTGTTGGAATGCCGTCTCGGGGAGGGTATTATTAATATCTTCAAAGGGTTATGATACTAATCAAAATATACTTGTATAAATTATAGATTATATCCAGGAAACCCTCACGTGAAGTCTAAGATAGCAATGTGAGTAATCCTTCTTTTTGTGTAAACCTTTTTGTGAACTGTTTTACAAAACCTTACATATCTTTCTCTGCGAATAAACATTTTGAGTATTTGTAAGAATACAATTATAGTGGGTATGTTGGGGTTTTGTATACAAAATTTGTTACCACCTGGTGAGGGAGTAACATTTCCACAAGTTGAGTATGACAGTACCACTGATGTTAATTGTGATGTCTTGTAAACAAATATAATTGCGGGATCGCCCTCAATATTGTTCACTGTGACTTTTTATTTAAACTTGATTAAACTGGGATTCACTCACCAGTATTTCTTGCTGATAAAATGTTTTAAACACGTGTTACAGGTAACTTAGTGTGAAGCCAATAAAAGCCAGCTGGACAGCACTGAAGGCTTGGAAAAGTGGCAATAAAGTTACCTAAAATAAAATAGATGTTTTTATTAAATAAAATAGGATTTATTCCTATGAAAACGTGTGTACTATGAACTTGGGTTTTTATCCCATTTGTTTAATATTATAAAATATGGTGGTTTTACTCTGATAAACATTTCCTAACTACGGTCCTGATGTAAATTCCGCTGCAAGACTAAACAAACTGATACCACCAAAACTCTGAGATCACGTCCGCCTGTTCCCGGGGAATAAGGGATCGGGGGTTGTGACAGAAGGTGGTATCAGAGCCTAGCCACTGGCTCAAGCCAAAGAAGTGTTCTGCTGACACTTAAAGTTATATTTTGTGTTAGGAAATAAATTATGAAAATACATGCGTAATTGTAATTATTATGATGTGTTATTTGACTATTTGTTAGTTTACAGTATGAGTAAGAGAAGAATTTTGGACATCTATCATAAACTAGATAGTTCACCAAAAAAAAAAAAAAGAAGTTCATCTCAAACAAATTCCTCAAGATACTCAGCAGATACCGAGGAAGGAATATTTGTCCGTAAAGCTCAGTATGAAAATCCACTTACCCCTAGTAAAAGAAGTCGGATTCTTAGAAAAAGTCAAGAGAATATGAAAAAGTCTCAGGAAAACCAGAAAATAGGCAGTAACCCACCTTGGGAAGATAAATTAAACGAAAAATGGGAAAATCTCTACATGTTAGCCACTACATCAGTAAATGTTAACTTATAGTTGAATTGTCAAACCAGTATCAGCACTCATGCCACCTACGAGCTAGAAACTTTAAAAGAACTTCGTTCATTTGATAACAACCTAATGAGAAGAAAGAGATAGAATAAACCTTACATAAAAATGCATGTTGAGCATAATACTCCTATAACCTAGTTAGACTAAAATAAGTTACGGATGTATAACCAATAATATATTTCGAATTTCAGTTCTAGTTTGTAATAAATATATAAATCGCAATATTTCATTTCAATCAATCTGTTCGTATAATTGTACTAGATATTTGTTTATGATAAATAAACATTCGGATGAATAACAAAGTGAACCAAGAAAACTAGAATAAAGACCTAGAAGTACAAGAGAATTTTTAATGCTATGCCTTAATATGAAGCTTTGAGATAAACCAATTGCTTGCATAAATAAAGTGTGATGGTTATTGGTATCCTGTGAAGATAATGACTAGAACAGTGCCTGTATGATAAATAAGCAATAACACTTGGCCACTGTTATTTCTTGTTTATTGATACTACTCAGTTCTAGAATATGATTCCTCATAAGAATACTAATTTCATTGTTTCTTGATGTAAATGATGTTTTTTTTAAAGATCATGATTTGAAATAAGTTTATGGGTGGAAAATACTATGATAATTACCTCTCCGGTGAGACCGGGTGAGATGGGGTTACCTTTCCGGCAAGACCGGGTGAGATAGGGTTACCTTTCCGGCGAGACCGGGTGAGATGGGGTATAAGTTGTAATAATGAAATTCCCTAAATAGTACTATGACTTGATGTCTGACTTGTGAGTCTGTTTACATTATGGATAATGTGCATACTACAGTATATGAAATATTATATAGACATGTATGTCTATGAGGAAATCCAAAAGATCCTAATAATTGATAATGAGAAATAAATTATGAACAGAGGTGTCAAGTATAAATTTAGATTTGTTAGAAATCTCTATTGTGTAATAGATGCATAGTATATGAAAAGAGTATAGTAGCAATGATCGACGCTTTTGGCAAAAATGCGTGTCATGTGATTAACTATAGTAAGATATTGTGATATTAATATGGGATAAATGTTTAAAATTCAGATGGCCGATGAAGAAAATCAAGGAAATCTGAATAACGATAACCAGAGTAACATTAACGTAGTTAATGATAATCCGAGTATCAATAACAATGGAAACCAAGTGGATAATAGTGCTATTCAATACATAGTGGCACAGGGAATTATAGATGCTATGCCATTTATTCTTCAAACTGTTAAGGATGCTGATAATAAACATAGCAGTAAGCGACCTATTGAACCAGAAAACAGTGTAAACAATGGACCAGTATTTCAATTGTCTATTCCCAAAAGAAGAAGAACCATGCCTTATGGTTGTTCTTATAAAGAATTATAGTCTTGTAAACCAATGGAATTCTAGGGCAATGAAGGGGCCATTGCAACTTTACGCTGGATAGAGAAGACTGAGGCAGTCTTAAGGATAAGTAAGTGTGCTGAAGAAGACAAGATATTGTTTGCTTCTAATCTATTTAAGAATGCAGCATTAGAATGGTGGAACACTATCCTCCAGACAAGAGGAAGTGATAAAACCTATAATATGGAATGGGAAGAATTTAAAGACAAGGTAGAAAGGAAGTTCTGCCCACCCAATGAAAAGGAACAGATAGCAAACAAGTTCCTCAACCTTAGGATGACTGGTGTAGATAGTAAAAGGTACACTACTACATTCTTTGAATATGCTAGGATAGTGCCAACCCTTGCATCACCAGAACCGGTATTAATCTCTCGTTACATCTGGGGATTAATTGGAGAAATTAGACATGTAGTCAAGGCAACCAGACCCCAAACCATAGAAGAAGCCGTAGAACTAGCTAATACTTTGACTGATGAACTAGTTCGTACTAGAGAAGAAGATCAGAGGAGAAACTTAACCCAAAGGCTTACCCAAGAATTTCGTTCTGAGAATTTCAATCGTAGGAACGTAGATTCTACCTTTGCACCGTATTGCGGGATCTGCAAAAAGAAGCATTCTGGAAAATGCTCCACCCACTGCAATTTCTGCAAAGCACCAGGACACAATGAAGAGAACTGCAGGAGGAAATCCAGTAATGGATTATGTTTTAACTGTGGAGAAAAAGGTCATATCAAGCCAAACTGTCCAAAACTGGCTCCAGCTACAAACAACAAGAATACTAAAAATGCTAGAGCATTTGTTCTGACTGCAGATGAAGCCAAGATGATTCCAGATGTCATCGCTGTCATTAACTAAACTACCACACGAATGATTAGTAGAGACAGCTAATGAAGAAACCATTAGGATTTCTGAAATCTTGCAGGAAGCAAGAATAGAAATTTTAAACCAAACGTTTAGGGCAAACCTTTATCCAATGAATATAGCCGGATTTGATATTGTTTTAGGAATAGATTGGTTAATAGCCAATAAAGTCAGTATTTTATGTGATCAAAAGTCAATTCAAGTAAATTCATCTAAAGGTAAAACGATCACAACTAAAGGAAATAAGCTATCTAGATCCTCAAAATTCATCTCTGTGATGAAAACTGCAAGTTCTATAAGAAAAGGTTCTATAATGTATTTGATTTCTATAATCACTAACACTAAAGGAAAAGAACTAAAAGACATTCCAGTAGTATCTCAGTTTTCAGATGTCTTTCCAGAAGAATTACCATGACTATCTCCAGACAGAGAAGTTAAATTTATAGTTCACCTGCTACCAGGAACATCGCCAATTGCCAAAGCACTCTACCGTTTGGAAACCACTTAAATGCATGAATTAAAGAAACAATTAGATGAATTGTTGGAGAAAAGATTCATACAACCGAGTTCGTCGCCATGGGGAGCGCTGATACTATTCGTTAAAAAGAAGGACGGATCAATGCGTATGTGCATTAATTACTGTGAATTTAACAAAGTCACGATTAAGAATCGGTACCCATTACCGAGAATCGATGATTTGTTTACAAGGAGCTCGATTTTTCTCTAAAATTGATTTAAGGTCAGGATATCATCAATTAAAGGTACAAGAAAAGGACATTCCTAAGACCACATTTAGAACAAGGTATGATCATTATGAAATTACTGTCATGCCATTTGGTTTAACCAATGCCCCAGCTGCATTTATGGACATGATGAACCGAATATGTAAGCCATATTTGGATAAATTCATAATTGTATTCATAGATGATATTCTAATTTTCTTTAAGAATAAAGAAGATCATGCAAGACATTTGCACTCACTTTTAAGTTTATTAAGAAAGAAAATAATACAATCTGGGTGATTATAGATAAGCTAACCAAGTTAGCTCATTTTCTTCAAATGAAAAGAAATATCCACATTTATTCCAGTAGATCTCGAGGACGAGCTCTAAATTAAGGTGGGGAGAATGTAACAACCCTCGGTAAAACCAACACTCTCATGATATTACCAACACCTTCAGTATATTTTACTACACCCTATTATATGATAGAATGTTCCAATGTGTCTTATATTATACCCCGTAGGGGAAAACCGAGCCCGTAATACAATATAGTATTTAAATAAAATATAAAAGTTTAAATATAGGGCTGAGGCGGGCCGCATGAGCCACCCCAAACCCTTACGCGGGCCGAATTAGGACCAGACTTTGACTTAGCTGATTTCTTAAGTCAAGGCGGGCCGCTTCAACTTAAGCGTAAAGTAACGCGGGCCGCGAGTGCCCTGAATTGTGGCGCAGCCCGGTGCCGCCACGTGTCTCAACACCCGTCAAGCCTACATATGACTCAGCATAGCTATACGTTGACTTTGGGTCAACGCGGGCCGCGTAAGACCTGCTCTCATTTGACGCGGGCCGCGAGAGGGTTCAATATCAGCACTATATAAAGGAGCCATCGGGTTTCACTTTCAGATCGTTCACAATTCATTTCTCAATCTCAATTTCTGTAGTAGGCATATTATACTCGGGTATTATACCCCTAATTAGCGAGGTTCTGCTCCGTTGTAAGTATTATAACCCCGGTTTCATAATAGTTACGCTGCCCGATTGATTTAGGGTTCCGTAACAACTGTCGTGCTTCTGCCCGACGTAGTTGTTGGAATGCCGTCTCGGGGAGGGTATTATTAATATCTTCAAAGGGTTATGATACTAATCAAAATATACTTGTATAAATTATAGATTATATCCAGGAAACCCTCACGTGAAGTCTAAGATAGCAATGTGAGTAATCCTTCTTTTTGTGTAAACCTTTTTGTGAACTGTTTTACAAAACCTTACATATCTTTCTCTGCGAATAAACATTTTGAGTATTTGTAAGAATACAATTATAGTGGGTATGTTGGGGTTTTGTATACAAAATTTGTTACCACCTGGTGAGGGAGTAACATTTCCACAAGTTGAGTATGACAGTACCACTGATGTTAATTGTGATGTCTTGTAAACAAATATAATTGCGGGATCGCCCTCAATATTGTTCACTGTGACTTTTTATTTAAACTTGATTAAACTGGGATTCACTCACCAGTATTTCTTGCTGATAAAATGTTTTAAACACGTGTTACAGGTAACTTAGTGTGAAGCCAATAAAAGCCAGCTGGACAGCACTGAAGGCTTGGAAAAGTGGCAATAAAGTTACCTAAAATAAAATAGATGTTTTTATTAAATAAAATAGGATTTATTCCTATGAAAACGTGTGTACTATGAACTTGGGTTTTTATCCCATTTGTTTAATATTATAAAATATGGTGGTTTTACTCTGATAAACATTTCCTAACTACGGTCCTGATGTAAATTCCGCTGCAAGACTAAACAAACTGATACCACCAAAACTCTGAGATCACGTCCGCCTGTTCCCGGGGAATAAGGGATCGGGGGTTGTGACACCTAGCTAAACTCCTTGAAGATAAATCATCTTCTAATTTGCCATCTCCTGCAACTTCTTCACCCCTTGTTGCCAATGCCTGCACCAGTTTCCGTCCCATAGCCTCTTCCATCTGCCAGGTTGTCCCCCAAGTAGTTGCAATAATTCGGTGCTGCTAGATTGTGTTTTCGATGCCCCGAAAAATTTCAACCGGGTCATAAGTGCAAACCCCCTCAATTCTTGCTCATTGCGGACAACTCATTCAATGCACCAAATCCTCCACTAACCATGATCGAAGACAACCTTATACTTCCCCATGTAGAATTAGGAACACACAATCTCATTGTGTGTTCACTTGCACGTTCCACCACACCCACGTAGTTAGTCTTACATAAACAAAGTTGGGCAGCTCCATGATGTTTATGACATTGCTAGCTTCTTTCCTGTTCAATAAATTACTAACAATTTGAGTGAATATACATAATGAAATGTGAAATTGTTTCCAGCTATTGTGTATATTAATAAGATTTATGATGATTGATTTCATCATGCAGTTGTGTTTCTTGAATTGTTTTGTACTTTTTCACTAATGAGTGGGGGAGGTCGCTCTAGTACAAACAATAAACCATCCATCAATTATAAATATAACCCTCATGGAGGAGCTAGTTTTGACGTTGTGGATGTTACGCTCTCAGTTCCCATAACAACTCAAAAAACCCCGCCAATCAAGCTGAAGCCAGATCGTCTGTACTAAGCACCGCTTATGTCATATCGGGAGTCGGCCAGTTATGGAATTTTGCAACCTCAACAATTCCCGTACGCCGTAGGACGACATCAGCACAAAACACTGAAATCCTTTAGAAAGAAAATACGTTATACTTTCCAGCTGAAGAAGGAAATATAGTTGCATCAATTTCTTCCGAGGGTCAAAATATGTTGAACACACATGGAGGACAAACTTTCAAACCCACATCTTGAAGTTAAAACAACATAACATTCAAACATATTTTATTATCAAAAGTTTATTTCAAATTAACCCTATATGAAACAAAACCCCACATATTCAATTTTTATTTCCATTAAGCCAAATCCGTCAAAATCAGAACAACATCAAAGAAACCCATAGTAACGTACTATCTCGGGAATTCTTAATAAAATTACACAAACTCATATCGTATCTAGACCAGAATCGTGTAAAAAGGGAAAAAGTTAAGCGGCAATCTTACCTGGCCAGAAGGCGTTTGGCTGAAGAAAAAATGCACGATTATGAGCGGTTGAGGCGGTGGAAGACGGAGGGATGATGCCATGGTGGTGGAAAGCGGAGCGGTGGTAGAGGAAATCCCAAATTGAAGCAGTAGGGTTTCAAGGGAATGTGATCTGATATGGAAGGGTAATTTCGTAATTTGTTGGTGAATGTAGCACCGACTTTGTGCTTTAAGATGTAGTATAATAACATTATCTATATAATAATTTAGAAAAGATAAATAATAATTCTACCACATTTATAACACACGTAATATATAATATATAGTAATTTCTTTGACGACGGGCCAATGGATTGCTCCATTTACCCGACTTGGGCTGCCATCATGCGGGCCCAACAGATAAAGCCCAAAGGTAGTATAACTTGCCCATTAAGGTTTCCCTTACATAAAAATGAGCGGGAAACAAGGGATCAGAACACGCATGCGGTATTTAATGTATGATTAGAAAAGGATCTTTGGCTGGAATCGTACTTCCAAGCCGGAAACATTAAATGAGGCTGCAATCTTACCGTTGGGGGTCAGACACGTGTCTGAGCCCCCCGAAGACTCTCGGAATCCGTTAGATCACCTCATTAAAATATCTCACATGGGAGATAAGGTCTCGGAGTTATATAAGGAAGAAAATAGATGATCATAAAGGGGACTCAAGGTATTACACTAATAACTCTCTCATTTATTCCGACCAATATCCTCCCACATTGAATACACACACATTTATTAGATTCACATCATAGAGGAACATTCCGGTGATCATACTCATCAGAATAAGCTTCTCATACTCTCCGGCAAGTTTACTTACTCTCACGCCGGAGCTTGGTCACGGATCCCCCTCCCGGGGCCCTCCGTGACGAGGCTAACGGTTTACTTTTTTGTAGCAACGAAGTCTGGGATATCTCGACGTCAGCGAAGACCCCTTGAACGTCACCAGGGATTTGGGTATTCGATATAAAACATGGTTGTGCTCTCACACATATGCTTAGTTGTTTCACTCTTTATTTCTTATTATTTTATATATTCTTGTAATCATCGATATAAAACACGTATGGATATCTTTATTTATATTACCGTTTTTATCTTTTGTTACACAATACACATTTTGTGTAATCAAACCTAATATTATTATAAAAAACAAGGTCTTTTTTCTTCTAACATACCAATATCCCGATACATCATGCAGGATAAATACCTAATTCTTACACAATTTGGGCTACCAAACTATTTTCTTGTTATGTCCATCGTCAGTCTTCGGTTAATATTTTAACATTTGGTTTTCTTTCGGACGAAAACACAAGTATCGTGCATGAAGGAGATAACGTATGATTTGCTAACACAAAAGAAAACTTTACGCAAGTCGGCTTATATAATCTTATGTACGTAAAGGGTATATGTGAAACTAAACAAACTATCATTATGTTAGAAAGTTGGGCCTCGTAATCTAAAATGAGGGTAAGTAATTGTTGGATTTGAGTAAACTAAAACTTTTGTCCGTAAAAATTCACGAGTTCTGTTATAACAACCTTCGAAAACATCCTAATATACCTCGTATGTTCAAAACCGAACCCGTATAACTTTAATTTTTAATAAAAACAAATAAAATAATTATTTTGTGTCGCTTGCGGGCCGCGACAGACACACCCTTTTGTCTCGCGGGACACGACAAGCCTTTGCTTGCCGGCTACCCCTTGTGCCACGTGGCACGACACGCGTCAAGGCTAAGCTCGTGACCAGGCGACCCTAGCCGTAGCTAGGGTGCCTCGCGGGGCGCGGGAGGACCAGGGGAGGGGGTCGCGGGGCGCGAAAGAGGTCAGGTTCAACTTAAATTGAGCAGTTCAGCAACATTCACAATTTGTTCAAATTTCTTTTCTCTCTCTGTCCCTATAGTGCAAAAATTATAGCTATAATACCCCCTAAAACACGAAGCTCTGCCCCGTTGTAAGTATTTTAACCCCCGATCACTAATTTGTTACCCTACCCGATTGATCTAGGATCCACCAACGCATGTCAAGGCTCTGTCTGACTAAGTTCGTTGGGGTTCTGTCTCATGTTGTATGGCTAATGTGATTTGAGTTATTTTACTAACACGCGTGCATTGTATGTTTTTATAAGAAGTCCAATCTCTTTTCTCACAGTTTGTGAGCCATTATTTCAAATGCTTTGCAAAACCCTAAATGTTTATCAATTATACATACAGTGATTAAGTCTTTGTATTCTACAATTGCTGCCAGTATTATGGGGTTTATATACAGTACTTGATAACCTTCAAAATTGGGCACAGGTATCCAATGTTGATATGACCACAGTCTGATGCAGTTTAAATTAAGAGATAATTAAAGAGGTCGGATCTATCTGCATCACAGTCACAGATCCGTCGAGTGATAAGTACTGAACGAGTAATTTTGTAGATATAAACATTGTAATCGCTCTTAATATTGTAAAGTTATAAAATCTCATTTTTATAAACTGAAATGTACTCGCCAGTATTTCTTGCTGATAAAATATTCTTAAAACGCGTTTCAGGTAACTTAATGTGAAGCTATAAGAAGCCAGCTATGGAGCACTGAAGGCTTAAAGAAAGTGGCTATAAAGTTACCTAAATAAAAGTTTATGTTTTCAGCAACTAGGGTTTATCCCTATAAAGATATTATGAATGAAATATGGGTTTTATCCCATTTGTTTAATATAAAAGTTTGGTGTTTTGAAACTCTGAAATTTATTTCCTAACTACGATCCTGATGTTTTAATTCCGCTGGCAAATTAATAAACACCGATACCACCGACTGTTGCTCGTGGCTTCCGCTCCAGGGGTAGGGGTCGGGGGTTGCGACATCTGTACTTAATGTTACAAAATCTTGTACGATATGTCCTTTGAGCCTATCTTAGTTGATTTTTTTTTTGTTAAATCTAGTCACCCAAGGGTAGTTTAGTCATTTTACCTATTTATTTAATATTATTTAAAAAAGAGTAAATTACAAAAATCGTCCTTTATGTATGTCACTTATTGCAAACTGTGTCATTTGTCTTCAATAATTACAGAAAACGTACTCGATGTTTGCAAACCCTTGCAAGTTATGTACTTTAGCCCTAACTCAGTTAATTTTTGTGGTTAAATCTGACCAAATGGACCCCAGATGAGGGTATTTTGTGGTTAAATATGACCAAATGGACCTCACATGAGAGTAAAATGACCAAAATACCCTCATGTGGGGTCTATTTGGTCAGATTTAACCATAAAAAATTAACCGAGTTAGGGCTAAAGGACATAACTTGCAAAGGTTTGCAAACATCGAGTACATTTTCTGTAATTATTAAAGATAAAGGACACAATTTGCAATAAGTGATATACATAAAGGACGATTTTTGTAAATTGCTCTAAAAAATAAAACATTTTTTTAAAACATATTATTATTATTATTAACCCCCTCCCCCCCCCCCCCCCTCTATGCCACTCTTTCTTTACCAGACTACCATCATCACCATCGTACGCCTACCACCACCGCTAAACCGACCATCACCATCCTACCGACCACCAATCCAACCGACCACCCCAACCCCACCAACTAAATCACCACCACAACCCACCATCATCATCACACTCACCATCACCATCGTACACCTCCCACCACTACAAAACCCATCATCGCCATCCTATCGACCACGTACCCCAACCTCACCAACCCAAATCACCACTAGAAAATCACCATCACCACCGTACACCTCCCACCAGTGCTAAACCCACCATCACCATCACACCCACAACAATCCACCACCCACCACCGCTAAACCCACCATCCACCATCTTAAAATTTTATAAAATAAGATTCATGGTTTAGGAGAGAGAGTGTGTGCAGAGGGTTTTTTAGAGAGAGAGAGCTCAAAGGTTTTTTTAGAGAGAAAGAGAGAGAGAGAGAGTGGAGAGCATGTGATATAGAGGGGGGGGGGGAGTGCATGAATTTTTTATTTATACTTTACACAACTAGTCTCTTGATATAAATTATTTAATAGTTTTTGGGAAGGTGAAATGATAAGAATGCCTTTATGTGCAAGGCAAATGACCCGAATTAACAACAAAAATTAATTGGGTTAGACTCAAAGGACATACCGTGCAAGATTTTGAAACCTTAAGTACAGTGCTCGTCAATTTTTGCACCGAAAGACACCGCCTGAATTTAGGTATATAGATAAAAAAACAAAACTTGTAATTTACTTGTTTGATTTATATATCTAGGAGTGATCTATGTAGAATCTATACATATAATAAAAGAAAATTGATTGAGGACACATGTCAATCTCTCGACTACTCTTTAATTAGGTTTCCCTCCTAAATTATAATATTTTTATTGTTATTTTATTCCTAAAAATATGCCATATTCCTAGATATTTAATTAACTGAAATTATATGTTATCAATCGATAATAAGTAGAAAAATCATTTTTATTGTTATTTTATTCCTAAAAATATGCCATATTCCTAGATATTTAAATAACCGAAATTATATGTTGTCAAATGATAATTAAGTACAAAAATTATTAAGGTGACCCCAAATTATTTCTTTGCGTATCATTAAATATTATTCTTTCCGTTAAAAATATTGATATTATTATTAATTAATACCATCGCATAGGACACTATGACCAGAGGGCATAATTGAATTTAGGTTTTTTACTTATAGTTTGTTAATTTATTTTAAGAAATTGTATATATAGTTAGGTTCTTAATTTTTTGTCATTTAATATTATGTTATTGTCTTGTGTATTATATGGATTCAATGGATTCACTGAAATTATATGTTATCAATCGATAATAAGTAGAAAAATCATTTTTATTGTTATTTTATTCCTAAAAATACACCATATTCCTAGATATTTAAATAACCGAAATTATATGTTGTCAAATGATAATTAAGTACAAAACTTATTAAGGTGACCCCAAATTATTTCTTTGCGTATCATTAAATATTATTCTTTCCGTTAAAAAAAATTGATATTATTATTAATTAATACTATCGCATAGGACACTATGACTAGAGGGCATAATTGAATTCATGTTTTTTACTTATAGTTTGTTAGTTTATTTTAAGAAATTGTATATATAGTTAGGTTCTTAATTTTTTTGTCATTTAATATTATGTTATTGTCTTGTGTATTATATGGATTCAATGGATTCAATAATGAAAATTGTTTATTTATATTTTTTTAAATAACAACAAATAATCATGTTTAAATAGTCCTGGTTTGAATTTAAATAAATTTCCATAATTAAAGGCTTAAAATTAGATTATATATGAAATAATGGCCATCATTATAAATCTAATATAAAAACACTTTCGTAAAATCTATATTTGGTAAGGTTTAAACAAAAAAAATATCATTATTATAAGTTATAAATAAAAATATGTTTGAGGTAAGGGTTGATTTTGTAGGAAGGTTTAGGAGACCTAATCTAACAAAAAATATTGATTAGTTTAACATATATATTTAAAGGTCGGATATTAAGGTAAAGATTTTAAAATAAGAAATGTTGACAACAACAACAACAACCATACCCAGTATATCCCACAAATAGCAGACTATTGGTAGGGTCTGGGGGAGGTGGGATGTAGGCAAACCTTTCCTCTATTCAAGAATAGAGAGGCTGCTTCCTGAGAGACCCCCAGCTCCAAAACAACCAACAGACAGATAGACGAGAAACGGGTAAATAAATCACGCAGCAATAGGCAGATAAGTCATCAGTAAGCAACATATATGCAAATATACAAGAAAATCATCATATGTTGGTCTACCTAAATCGTAAACGAAATCTAAACCCCCCCCCCCCTCCGCACAGATAGGACACGTCTATACCCTCACCTACTAGTCCTTAACCTTAATCCTACGTCTCCACGAACTCCTATCATGAACCATGTCCTCAGAGAGGTGCAATTCTAACAAATCTTGTCTAAGTCTTTCATCCCAAGTCAACTTGGGCCTGCCTCTACTCCTCTTTCCTTCCACTGTCATGGTTTCCACTGCTCTAACTGGTTCTGTCAACTGCCTCCTCTTCACATGCCCAAACCATCTCAACCTCCCCTCTTTTATCTTGTCCGATATATTAGCTACTCCTAACCAATCCCTAAAAACCACACTTCTAATTCGGTCTAACATCGTGTGGCCACACATCCACCTAAACATCCTCATCTCCGCTACCTCCATCTTGCGCGCTTGTGTTTTCTTGATGGCCCAACAATCTGTCCCGTATAACATGGCCGGTCTAACTGCTACCCTATAAAATTTTCCCTTTAATTTTGTTGGGAACCTCCTGTCACACAAAATCCCAGTGGCTGCTCTCCACCTACACCAGCCAACTTGGATGCGGTGAGATACGTCACTATCTATCTCCCCGTCCCCTTGCACAAACGATCCTAAGTACTTGAACTTAGTCGTTTGTGGGACCTCTTGACCCTCAATGGTAACCTGAGTGTCCTCGTTTCCACCTGCACCGCTGAGATTACAATAAAGGTATTCAGTCTTAGACCGACTAATCCTTAAACCATTGCCTTCTAAGGCTGCTCTCCATTCCTCTAACCTGGCATTTAGGGCTTGTCTAGTTTCAGCCACTAACACTATATCATCAGCAAAAAGCATGCACCACGGAACTGTCCCTTGAATGGACCTGGACAGCTCATCCAAGACAACCGCAAAAAGAAACGGACTCAACGCGGACCCCTGGTGGAGTCCTACTTCCACGGGGAAGGACTCTGTATCTCCTACAGGCGCACGAACCCTAGTCACAGTCCTATCATACATATCCCTAATTAAGTCAATATATTTCCCAGGAACTCCCCTACCCTCCAAGCTTTCCCAAATCAGTCTACGTGGCACACTGTCATATGCCTTTTCAAGGTCAATGAAAACCATATGTAGATCTCTCTTTTTCTCCCTATACTTTTCCATTAATCTCCGTAGAATATGAATCGCCTCCGTAGTTGACCGCCCTGGCATGAAACCAAACTGGTTTACCGTAACCTGAGTTTCTTTTCTGATCCTAGTGTCAATTACCCGTTCCCAAAGTTTCATAGTGTGGCTTAATAGCTTAATCCCTCTGTAGTTCCCACAACACTGGGCATTTCCTTTATTCTTATACAAGGGCACTACGTCACTACTCCTCCACTGCTCCGGGATTTTTCCAGATCTAAAAATAAGATTAAACAAAGTAGCTAGCCATCGAACTCCATCCTCTCCCAAACACTTCCACACTTCTATCGGTATGTTGTCAGGACCAACTGCCTTAGCCCTTCCCATCTTCTTGAGTGCTATCCTTACTTCTCCCATTGTAATACCCCGACAATAGCAGTTATTTCGTTGTCGTCCTTGAGTGTTGTTGTTGTCGCTTTCTTGTTGGGCTTCCCTCCCCCCATTAAAAAGATTAGAAAAGTAGGTTTGCCATCTCAACTTAATGTCCGGTTCCTTTACTAGGACGTGCCCATCCTCTCCCTTTATAAATTTCACTACCCCTAAATCTTGCTTTCTACGCTCCCTAGCTTTGGCAATCTTGAACATGGCATTTTCCCCTTCCTTCGTCTCCAGGCGTTCATACATATTCTTATAAGCGGTGTTCTTTGCCTCCGCCACTGCCTTCTTCGCCTCTCTTTTGGCCTTCTTGTACCTCTCCTTCAACCTCAGTCGCTCTTCCTCGATCGTGCACCTCAAAAGATCTCTAAAACTCCTTTGTTTATCCCTTATCTTGGTCTGTACATCCTCACTCCACCACCAGGTGTCCTTATGTCCCCTTGTCAATCCTGTTGTAACCCCTAGCGTCTCCTCTGCCACTTGGGTAACGGTAGTCGCCATGGCCTCCCACAACCGGTTTGCATCCCCACCCACCCAATCGTCTGTCTTAAGGATTACCTTGTCTCTAAACAAAGTAGTCTTGTCTCCCTTTAGGCTTCCCCATCGGATCCTAGGTCGACCTTTCCTCTCCCCCTCCGTAAGCTTTCTTCTCAGACCTATATCCGCCACCAGCAAATGGTGTTGAGTCACCGTTGTCTCCCCTGGTATAACCTTGCAGTCCCTCCACCATCTTCGATCTTCTCTCCTCATCAAGAGATAATCTATTGATAGTAACTAAATTGAATTATTTGTTGGTAGTAACTAAATTGAATTATTTCCGCTTATTGTTTCTTAGCTATTTATTACTTTTCTTTATTAATATTTACTTTATGGATTTTTCATTTATTTATTATTTCTTTTTCCAATGTTTTTATTTTTTTTCTTATTTAATAATTTAATATTTTATTAACTTACCCCCATGTAATACACGGGGTTCTAACCTAGTACTATATACATAGCGAGAACAGGAATATAATGAATCAGTCAGTATTTAAACAACTAAAAATATAAAAAGAACTACATTTATGTGATGTTTATTGTTTCACGCAATCTATTATGAAATTCCAAATATATGAACAAATTAGATTTATTGGTATAGGGGAGGGTTATCTTGAGAACGCTAAATATTGCGAGAACCGTGAGAACGAATAAAAAAAACAATCAAAACCAATTTTTTTAATACAAACCCCATTGTAATTAAAATACATCAAAAAAAGAATTTACAACATCAAATAATTCATTTCTCATCTCAAAATCACTTTTATTAGAATTTTTACATATGTGTAAATATAACAAATTTACACATGTGTAAATGGCTAACTTACACATGTCTAAATTTCTTTATTCACGAATTCATGTAAATTTAAACGTATAAACGAAATTTATAACATTGTATTCGAATAATAATGATAAATGTAAAAAGAAATTTTGAATTTGAATTGTTTTTGACAAAGTTCTTGCGGTTTTTTGATTCGTTCTCACGTTCTCGCGATATTTATGGTTCTCATTTAAACCCTCCCCTATTGGTATATAACCTATAGATGTGTTGGTTATGTTGACCATGTATGTGTAGGCAAATGGTACAAAATTTAAACACATAATTTAATTATTAATAAAAAAAAAGATGAAACATATCGAAAAATTAACGATTTAGATTCTTATTTTGGTTCTCATCAGAATTTAGTATTTTGTAATGATCCCATTGTATATATGTTATTTGTGTGTATGTTTGATAGGTTATTTATGCTATATAATAAAAGAAACCAACTTTGGGACACATGTCACTCATTGAAGGCGTCTACATTTTAATTTCCTGCATTTCATACTTATCTTATATCAATTAATTAAATAATAAATAATCAATTAATATTAAATCTTATCTTACTTTGAATGTCAGATAGAATCATTTTATTTAATCTAATAATATATTATCTTCAAATTTAAATTATAAATTAAAGATTTTTTTTAAATAATAGCACAAAACAATAATCTTAAGCTTAAAAAACAATAATACGCTCATATAAAAAATTTAAAGTATAAACAAAATATACAAAATAACTTATTAGACATTAGATCAAACTTTAAAAAACACTAATTAGGAAGAGAAACTTATAATATAATTATGTTTTAGATTTTCCAAATTGGGGTTCTAATCAATTTGAATTAAACTTAACCAAGTTTATGACTTGATTCGAATTAAACCGAACCAAATTTATGCTTTTTTAAACGAATCCAATATAGTATAGATTCGCCCCGCTTGCGGTATGCGCATATAATGTATATATGTGTGGACGCTCGCAGGGAAAAAGTGAAATTGCACTAATTTTAACATTATTTTACTAAGTTCGTGAAAATAACGTTATAAGCGGAGGACGGTTAATCATGCATCATCATCATCATGTAGTGGCGTTGATAGTAGAAAGACAAAAGGGACCATGCACTAATCGGTCGTTGTCCCGATTGTTGAGTGTTATGTGCCTTATATCCAAGGTTTGATGTAAAACTATTATCGAGCCGGGGCTCTCACTGAAAGCAGCCTCTCTATTTCCTACGGGGTAGAGGTAAGGTTGTCTACATCTTACCATCCTCAGACCCTACCTTAACTATTTGTGGGATTTACTGAGTATGATGATGATGATAATGATTTAGTATATATAATTGGATTTATTGAACCTGTATAATACACGGGGTTTATAAATATATAACTTTTTATTATTTAGTTTATAAAATTACATTTATCCAACCTGTGTAATATACAAGGTTACAAAATTACATTTATTTAACACGTGTAATACACAATGTTTTTAAAAATATAATTTTTTTATTTTGTAGTATATATAATTAGATTTATTCAACCCATACAATACACGGGTTTTTATTATTTGGTATATAAAATTACATTTATTCAGTACAATACATGGGGTTCTTAGAGATATAATTTTTTATTATTTAATATACAAATTACATTTGTTCAACCCGTGTAATAAACGAGATTTTAAAGAATAATTGTTTTAATTTAGTATATAAAATTACATTTATTCAACCCGTGTAATACACGGGGTTCTAATCTAGTGTGTAGATAATATAACCAATTAACCAACACATGATATATAAACGAAATTTAATTTGTTCATTTTTTAAATAAAAAAATGAATAAACAATTAAACATGGCATTTCAATCATCTTCTTGTATTTCAAATTAATTTAGATCATAGTGATTCGTTTTGTTTATTTTATGTTCGCAACAAAATAATGTGTAATGTCTAGAACTTTCTTTACACACACCTCGTACATAACGAGCGAGAGCCGAGAGATTAATAGAACTTTCTTTACACACACCTCGTACATAACGAGCGAGAGCCGAGAGATTAAAAGTCACCTGAATGGCAAAATGCACACATTTTCTTTGAAGTAGCATAGAGTATTGAAACTATTCACTAGTTAGGCCAGCGGGTGTTGCCTCGTGCCACCTCGTCACATCATCAAAAATTGCACCCTATGGCGCCCCACCCCACCTCGTGTCGGTCACCGAAGGGGCGCTACCCCACTCTCGCCAGCCCACTAACAGGCAAAATTTTGTGTGTTTTGAGGTGTGTGGTCAAGAAGACCGTTGGCAAGGGTCATTTTATATAAAAATATAAAGTTTTTAAATTCTAATATATATACAAACTTAAACACACACCAATCACAAAAAAACACATAAATTCACTCCAATCATTTTTAAAAATGGCATCTCACTCTTCATCTGCTCCGTCCAGCTCTTCATCTGACGGTGTTCTCGACAATATGCTTATCGCAGTAACGCAGAATGTAAGGCTGGCATATCGTGTATACCTGTACACAATAATACACGAACACGATAATACGCGATACGCGAAATCCAATACACGAACACGACACGATAAGGTTTCGTGTCCAGTTTTCCATACACGAACACGAAATATTTTTTAACAGGTATACACGATAATTACCTGTTAATACCTGTTTACGAATGTTTCAATAATTACATATCTCGGAACCTGTTTAGTGAATCAAAAGTTGCCAAAAGTTCACAATAGACTTAAATAATGCATAAATGCAAGTTAACACGGGTCTTTCTTCTCAAATCTTCAATTCAAAGTTCACATGGGTGTTTCTTCTCGACGACCGGTGGTTGGGGTGGTGTCGCTAGGAGTGGGGCTAGAGAAGGGAAGAATTAGGGTTTTTTTAATATGTCCATTGGAATGGGAACAGGCCGGAAGTGTTAGGGAAACTAGAAAGATAAGTAATAAGATCAGATTTTCAAATCACATGGTCCCATTATATTTTTTATTATATTAAAATTGTTAACATGTATTAACAGGTACTAAACAGTTATTTTACCTGTTTAGACACGAAAATTAACAGGTATTTTTGTGTCTACCTGTTTAGTACCTATTACCTGTTAAGGCCATACATGATACCTGTTAACTTCGTGTAGATTTATGTCGTGTATTCGTGTACGTGTCTAAAATTGCCAGCCCTAGTAGGAGGCGATTAATTATTTGTGAGAAGAAGCCCAATCGTCTACAACGCGTACCAGTCAAGCGCCTCTTGAACGAGATCGGTTTGGTGCTCATGAACATTTAATTCACGATTATTTTTGTGAAAATCCGTTGTGCGATGATGCACAGTTTAGGCGTCGGTTTTGTAACGCCCTGCGTTTTCATACTTTCTATATTTGAAAACCCTTGCTTGAAATCCTATTTTTGGAAACTTTGTACTCTCGTATGCCATCTTTCGTTGCAATCGATATATTATCCAAGACCTTTGGTTCGTTATTACACAATGAAACTTGATACTCGTTAAACTAGTTAAAACTATTAAAATAATGAGACTCGAAAGCTTCGTGACATGAATAATCGTTTAAAGATTTTTTTTTGTTTATAAATATGGTTATTTACCTATCCTATTTTAATTAATTAAATTAATTAATTTTATTATTTAAAAGTTTATTTTTATAATAATCTAGTTAATTTCGTTAGATTTTAAAGTTAGTATATACAAACTAACCTAGTTAGTTAAACTATAAAGTTAGTCCATTAAAAAAATAACATAACATGAGGGTTGTTAGAGTAAATAACTGAAACTTTAAAGTTCAGGGACTGATTTTGTATTTGGCTGAAAGTAGTATGGTTTTTAATAAAAGAAAAGAGGGAAATAATTAATAAAAGAAAAGAGGGAAATAATTAATAATTAATTTGAAAACCCTTGCTTGAAATCCTATTTTTGGAAACTTTGTACTCTCGTATGCCATCTTTCGTTGCAATCGATATATTATCCAAGACCTTTGGTTCGTTATTACACAATGAAACTTGATACTCGTTAAACTAGTTAAAACTCTTGAAATAATGAGACTCGAAAGCTTCGTGACATGAATAATCGTTTAAAGATTTTTTTTCGTTTATAAATATGGTTATTTACCTATCCTATTTTAATTAATTAAATTAATTAATTTTATTATTTAAAAGTTTATTTTTATAATAATCTAGTTAATTTCGTTAGATTTTAAAGTTAGTATATACAAACTAACCTAGTTAGTTAAACTATAAAGTTAGTCCTTTAAAAAAATAACATAACATGAGGGTTGTTAGAGTAAATAACTGAAACTTTAAAGTTCAGGGACTGATTTTGTATTTGGCTGAAAGTAGTATGGTTTTTAATAAAAGAAAAGAGGGAAATAATTAATAAAAGAAAGATGTAGACCACGGGACTCGAACCCGGGTCAACAGCTTCCCCCACACGCACACTAACCAGCTGGGCTGGGTCTTCTTATTGAACATAACCCGGCCCGAAATTTATTTGACAACTCGTTAGAATGGTCTGATCAGCCACCAGACCCCTTTTCAACTCTATTTTAGCGCGATTTTTTGTTGTTTTTGAGTTTTAAACTCACTTATATCATTAAATACACAACCACCAACTAACCTAATCACTCCCTATAAATATCAAGTGTTCTCCAAGCCATTTACACTTTTCTAATCACTCTAAACGCTCTCAAAATCCCTCAATTCAGCTGCTAATTTGAAGATTCGAGCAGAAATACCAACATTCACAAAAGTATGCATAACTCTCTCATTTCTTATTCGATTCACTCGATTCTTTTTCCTACTTCTTTGGATTGACCTTAGCTACATTTCCAGAGGTTTTCCATGGAAAACCAAGCCCTGGAATGTCGCCAAAAAGGCTCCAAAGTGGATTGTTTGTTTCTGATTTCGTTTAAACTTGTTAATCTTAGTTGAACTTGAGTCTAACTCATCTCAAACCTATGTCCTAATGCTTATAACCTCATCTATGGTTAGTTAGGCTTAAAAACAAGGCTGAGAAATGCTAAATCAGAGGTTAAAACCTCACAAACATTCTGTTTTAGTTAGGGTTTTACCCACAAGAAGTGTTCAAGCTTGAAGCTTGAAGCTTGATGAATGTGTGATTGTTAGACTAGTTTGGGCTATCTTTCATAAAAATCCACTCACTTCTTGATGTTTTCTCATAGATTAGTTGTTGTGCTTCGTTATTTCTTGTAAGTTCATGACCCTCCTTGTTGTTTATAACAACAAGTGTAGCGGTGAACAATAGAGGTACCAAAATGGAAGCTTTGTTCTTCCTACCTCATGCATGGATTCTATGACACTTAGAGGTGCCTAAACGAAGATTTTAATGTTTACCTCATGCTTGACATATATGATATAGTATACTCTATGTAATGCTTATATAACATTCAAACAAACCGAACTCTTGATGATGAACAAGTGGACATTGTCAAGTTAGTAAGTATATCATCTAAACATCATATGTGATGGATGATTATTTTCGTATGTCTATTTTCATGTCTTTAAAATACAAATCCGTAAACCCTAACGTAAACATCCTCTTAAACTCCAAATCAAACACATTCAACTTCCTAGTCTCAACAACCTCGTCACATTGGATAAATCGGAAAGCACATGCAATTTTGTGAGTATACTCGAACCCATTTTACTTTTAAACACTTTTGGGTGCAACATGTATTCTATGTAAAAACACGAAAACACTTGAAACTATTTGAATCACACTCAACCCATATTGAAACATGTTAATCTCCCGCTAGACTATTGGGAGTGAAACTTTGAACAATTTGATGCTCGTTAATCTCGTATGCTACGTAAACTATTTGTGTTGATATATGCTCATTAACTTTGCAGGCCCGCCTTAACAATTATAGCGCTATAGGAGTAATGCACCGCCCACGAGACTTGGGGTATTGTTAAGTTAAACATGTTACCTCCCGCGATACTTTGGGATATGCTATTTTAACGCATTGGATTCTTGGGTTTGAACATATTGTTACACAATCTCAACGTACTAGTAACTTCCATATTGTTGTTCATGTTGGATACGAGCAAGTTAAACAATTTTATTCTATGTTATACTATGTATCAAACTTGTATGCTCGCCAACTTTTTGTTGATTGTATTTTAATACATGTTGCAGGATGATAGACAAGATGATGCTAAGTGAAGAAACAAGATTTAAGTGGACTTAAAAACACACCTAGATTAAACTATTTTGTTGTTGTATATTAGAAACAATGTTGTTTATGTTGATTTCTTGTATTATACTTTAGCAATTTATGAAATCCAATTTAATTTATATTGTCACATAGTGTTATGATGTTTTGAGCAATTTGTTCGTCTCATCCCGATGTTTCCGCCATCGGTTGGGGTGTGACCGGTTTCGTATGAGCCGTCATCTTTTCTTAAGAATTTCTAATGATTTTGTTGCCGAATTCCCTTTTTTCACACAAAGAGAAAGTTATAGTCACAAAATTGGTTTCTATGGAATACAAAAGTTTACTGTCGCAATTCGAAAACTTGCTTACGACACAAAGAGTGATGCGTGGGATTAATATTTAAGGATGTCGGCTAGAAATTGTCGTGATTGTCTTGAAAATTTATGTGAAGGTATTAATATTATTAGTATTGTTATTATTATTATTAATATTTTTATTATTATTGTTATTATTATTATTATTATTATTGTTATTGTTATTATTGTTATAATTATTATTTTTATTATTTATAGTTTATTAACACTGTTATATTAGGTGTTAACTTTCTTTACGGGAGGCGATATTTGCGGATGCCAACAGGTACCGACGTTCCACTTTTATACGAGGCCCATCAGCGAATACACGAGTTTCCTGGGATGTTGGGTAGTCTTGATTGCACGCACTGGGAGTGGGCGACATGTCCAACCGCTTGGAAAAAGCAACACCATCGTGGTGACCACGATGGTCCTACCCTAATATTACAAGCGCCCGTGTCACAAAATTTATGGATTTAGCATGCGTACTTTGGCATGGCCGGTGCGAACAATGACATCGCAGTTTTACAATCTTCGAATATTTTCGACGATGTCATACATGGTGTTGCACCAGCTACTTCATTCTATGCAAACAACATGGAGTATAAGTATGAGAAACATCATGTATACGTGCATCATCTTGCATAACATGATATTGGAGGACTCGACAGAGCGTTTTGTGGAGAAAGTTATGATAAAGGTAACCAACCGACGAACCAACTACTAACATACGCTCAAAAAGAAGTTATCCGAGCGAGAATACGTGACAGGGACACACACCATAACCTTCGAGTTGATCGAACCGAACATCTATGGTTTTATCGTGCACAATGAGGAAACGGCGGAGACGACAAGTGATTTTTTAGTGACATTGTATTTTTGTATTTAAATTATGGCATTGAATTTTTTTATTTAAATTATGGCATTATATTTTTTTATTTAAATTATGAGTTTTAAATTAATATATCAAAATTAAATAATGTTTAAATTTAAATAAAAATAATAATTAGATAATGATGATGGGGGCTTTAAACCATTGCATGCAAGTTAAAGGGAGGGGCTTTAAAGCCCCACATATGACGTGGCGCCTAGGTGGATCTGACGTGGCGTGATAAAGCCCCTAGGGGCTTTATACCACACCCTGCAGCCTTAATGCCTTCATTGTGACGACCCTTTCCATGTCGGGTGTTTGTGTTGGGTAGTACCATGGTCCTTTAGACAATATGATATGCAGACACTTTCTATACGTACAAAATGCGCTACCTCTTATATTAATGTTATGTTATTGCATTTAATATCTTTCTTAATTATGTTTTGAATTCCTTATTTTCTCTATGTATAATATAAACACGCTATCCTGTCCCATAGCCCGGTTGGTAGTTGGGCCGGTGTCCTCTTCATGAGGCGCCGGTTCGACTCTTGCATGTGGCGAAAGGGGCAGGACCAGGCAATGATGGTAAGAACTTGTTAGCCACTAGTTGCGCAAGTTCGAGCCTGAGCCGGCCCCGGTTTTCATCCGGCCGTTACTCCAGCGAGGTCACTCGTGTGGAGGCGGCGCGGTTTCCGGGCGAAAGCCGTAGCCAAGTCTGACTACCCAACGCGTGCCCGGTTAAGACAACGTAAGTCTAGGCAGATCTTGGTTAGGGTCCCCGATTTGGGGATGTGAATAACCTTAAAAGAAGTTCACCTTAAAAAAAAATATATATATATAAACACGCTACTCTAGACATTAGTCCAAATGTTAATGCTTAGACTTTTAGTACATACTATCCTCATAACTCTAGACACCGAGTTGGTCAAATAAGGCCACACGGGGCACTGGTATGGGCTAGGGTTCGAACCCGCACGGTAACACCGTCACCACCATCACGGAAGGTGTTGCGGGTTCCGTGCTCGGGTACTTTTTCCGCGTTGAACAAGAAGTAAAAAGAGACCGTTGGACTTGAACGGTCATATTCTTGACCGTTAATTGCATTTAAAAAATAAATTAATTATTAATTTAAACATTATAAATAACCGTCCCCATTCATCATTTTACACAAACCTTCTACAATTTTTACTCAAATCTTCAACATTTTCATTAAAACCTTCACCTTTTCAAGCTCACTTCTCAATGACCAATTTCTCAAAAGATAACCTCGGTATAACCGTCCGATGATTTTGAAGATGATTTTTCGTCAAACGATAGTAGCTTAAATTTTTTCAAAGATATCATTGAGCAAGCCAAAGCGGAAGACACGGCAACGTCGTTAGGCATTCCTAAAAAAAGGTCAAACGTGACCGTGTACAAGGCAACGAAATCTTATGAATGATTATTTTGTTAATGAACCAAAATAAGATCACGGTACATTCCGCTACCTGTTTCGTATGTCAAAACGGTTGTTCTTAAAAATTGTTGGTGATGTGGAAACTTAGTATCTTTGGTTTCAAGAGGGATTGGATGGCAGGTTGAAAAAGAGTTTTACGACAATACAAAAAATTACATCCGTTGTGAAACAACTCGCGAGCGGTAATACTCCCGACGAAGACGACGGGTATTTACAAATGTCCAAAAGGACTTCGCGGGAATGCCTACAATTTTTCTGTAACGCCGTCAATCAATTGTACGGTAATGAGTTCTTGCGTAGGGTAACAAGCAACGATGTAGTGATTTTATACCAGAATCACGAAGAAAAACACCACATTCTTAGGATGTTAGGTAGCATCGATTGTACGCATCTTGTTTGGAAGATGTGTCGCAAAGCGTTACGAGGCTAATATATGAGAGGCGATCACGAATACACAACATGGTCGAACCGAATTTTTCTGTAACGCCGTCAATCAATTGTACGGTAATGAGTTCTTGCGTAGGCTAACAAGCAACGATGTATTGATTTTATACCAGAATCACGAAGAAAAACACCACATTCCTAGGATGTTAGGTAGCATCGATTGTACGCATCTTGTTTGGAAGATGTGTCCCAAAGCGTTACGAGGCTAATATATGAGAGGCGATCACGAATACCCAACATGGTCGAATCGGTTGCGTTGCAAGATTTATAGTTTTAGCATGCGTATTGTGGTCCACCCGGTTCACTCAACTACATCAATGTTCTCCAAACATCTCCAATTTTTCTCGTTGAACAGAATGGAACCATACCTAATTTTCCATTTCAAGTGAATGAACATATATACAAACATGGATACTATCTAACTGACAGGATCTACCCTACTTGGTCAACGTTTGTGAAAACGTTTCCATATTTCGTCGATCTGAATGAAAAGAACTTCAAGAAATTGCAAGAAAGGGAAAGTAAAGATGTGGAGCGTGCTTTTGTTGTGCCAAAGGGAAAATGAGACATACTTGGGAGACTCATGCGTTCTATGAATGTAGTAAAGATTATTAGCGTGACGTATACGTGCATGATATTGCATAACATGATCATAAAGGACGACGAAAATACGTTCTCACTGGTCCACATCCCGGATCCTGTTGTCGTACCCGTTTTTTACAATGATGCTCTTCGCGAGTTGATGATCGAGATACACATTTTTGACTTGAAATGATTTTGTAGTCCATCTTGCAGCTCAAGATCTAAAGTAACTCGAGAAGGAAAATGAGGAATAGCTTCGTTTTATATCTATGTTTTTTCTATTTTTATTTTAATTGTGTTGTTTATTTAACTAGAAAGATTGTTACTTTGATGATTTCTTGCTTGATCTTCAGGAAGCCCTAACACAAAGAGACATGATATGAGTTTGGATTTATTATTTTTATCATTACTAATACTTTTAGTATACCATCATAAATCATTATTGGCATTCTTTAGTAGGTTGTTAGGTGTGGAGCTCGTGAGTTGGGGCATGGATTGCCACGTGAGACGTGGCCGACATGATACATCGCCCCCTTCCCAAACCACAATGGCTCGCGTGGGGTTTTCCACAGCTACCACGACCCTCCATTTGATGAATATGATAAAAAGTGGATGGTGGTTTAGATCATGACTGCATCATACAAAATGATAAATGAAAGTGGGGTGACATAACACTTAGAGATGAGTGTGTTGGATTGAGGGTGGGCATAGGCCTACAACCTACTGTGTAATCCAAATGTGAAACTTAACTTTAGCCCCATCGGAAGAAACATTAAAGATTTCTCTATCGCCTTCCATAAAGTTTAGTTGGTTAGTTAGTCTTGTAGATGTCATCTGGGTGAGGTGAATAATGTGATCTATCTAGAAACCATGTTAAATGGTGGATGATAACTTGAGGAGGTAGCGAAAGTGACGACAAGGAGGTTGTTTGGGTGTTGTGTTGACGGCTAGGGGTTTTCTATTGGTATCTTTCAAAATGGTGATGAAGAACAGTAGGTTACTTATCATTGCGATGCAAAACTCAACTTTAACCCTATCGGAACAAACGTTGAAGATTTCTCTATCGCCTTCTGTTTTGGTCAAAAATCAGGCTAGGATAATGAAACCAAATCTTTGTTGTGAGGAATGATGCTTGAACAAATGTATGAATATCTTGCCAATGAAATGAACAAATGACACAAGGATTTATACGAGGAAAAAGCCCTTGATCAAGAGTTGATCTCCGGCATAAAAAACCTCGGGTGATGGAAACTACCGATCACCAACTACAATTAAACAAATGATTGTTACAACTCGGGATGATAACAAGCTTGTTACAAGGATCACTATAGTGTAATGTGTATGAAATCGCCAAATGAACTGTTGAGAGCTATTCAGAGCTGTTTCGAGTGTGTGTGTTTGCTTAAATCGCCAAGTGTTCTAATTCAAGCTTGTTATCCCCTTTTAAAATTAGAAATAACTAAAACAACTAACTATCCGCTAAATGTGCAAGCTTCCCACGATCTCCATAACGTTCACAAAGCCATGCACGTGCGGAACATTGAAGGCATATTCCCCAAGAATATCGGCATGACCAAGTCCGAGGTGTATACTCCTGCAAAACAAACTTTAAACATAATGAAGGCAAACGTTCGTACAAGGATAACAACAAGGATCCTGAATCCTGATCCTGCAATGTCTTCTGAGGATCCTTAATTCAAACAGAATTGAGGATCCGTGATCCTGGCAGTGCTTGAGGATCCGTGATCCTTAGAATTGGAAAATCCTCCCCTAACAATTGCCCCCAAAATATAAGGAGTAAAACGTAATTTAACGACTTGTATTTTTGATCTTATCTCCAACTGACTAACGGATATATAGCCGTTTGGATCGAACTAGCCGTTGCTGATCTTACGTCATTGAAGTGACAATCCTGCAGAATCATCATTATAAATAGGCTAGAGATAAGGATCGGTAGGCATTTAAATTCGTGCGTTACTTCCTTTAAATCCTCATTCAAAGATCAATCAGGTATCTTTCTTCTCCTTTTCTCTTCATCTTCTTACTCTGTTCCTCTTCAAATTCTTTAGACCAGAATGAAGTTACGATCATCGCCTGCCAAGGATCACCAGAAAGATAGTCCTTTGAAAAGCCAAGGGATTATAAAAAACACCCCGAAAGAACTCTGCAGTTTCACTGATCCGGAGATCGACCGGATTCGCCATTGTTTTCCGGCGAACACCGTCTTCAAGCCCTTTGACCCGACCACCAAAAGTGATTTTGTTTCTGAAACCTGGGTTGCTTTTCCGGCCACTCCATTCCTGATAGGATACTCATATCCTTTCCCTGCCTTCACTGAATCCTTCTTCTCTCTCACCGGCATGTGCTATGTTCAGGCAATGCCAATGATGTGGAGGGTTTTATATACCCTAGAGAGAATCATTGAGCCAGAAAGTATAGAGTTAGGGATGTCGGAATTGGCTGAATTGTATAACCTTGTGAGCCATGGTTCACACCGCTTCTTATTTAAACATAAACCCAGTGATGCACACCCAATACTCAAGACCACCAAGAATGACACCAACTGGAAGAAGCATTTTTTCTTCGTTAGGAGGGATTCTATCCCGGATGGGAAGGATCTCCCAAGAGAGTGGGCCACCCATGGTAGGATAGAGGATCCTTATAGAAGGATCATAGGATAACCCTATTTCTGTTGAGGATAACTGACCCCTTTCTGTATCTTTTGTGCAGCTATCTCTGTTTCTCATATCATTCCATCACCTGCAACAAAAGAGAGGATTGCTGCTTTCTGGAATCTTGATCCTGCAGTAAGATCATTCCAAGCAAACACCAAGGATTCTCAAGAAATATCCTCCGGCTCAGTCACAATGTCAAGTAAGTATCCAAGTTTGTATATAATTAAATGTTTAAATGAAAATAGAACAAGAATACTTATCTATCGTTTTGTATTGGTAGGCGCTGGAAAATCTTCGAAGTCAGCCTCCTGCTTCAGTGTTAGTGATCTTAGCACTGTGGCTCCCCGGTCTGGAAAAAAGAAGTCTGCTGCTAGCCCAAGTGCTCTAATCCCCAAGCCTGTCACCTCCAAGGGAGGAAAGAAGAGGAAAGCCACTGAAGCTGACAATCTTGAAGGCCTGCCCCTCATCCGCCACCAGTTTCGGGAATACTTTGCTGATGTAAGGATCACTGATCCTGACTGATTATCCTGCCCACTTGAGGATAATGGATCATGAACCCTACCTTTTCTTTTTGCAGAAATTCGCCGAGATCGAGATGCTCTTCGATGCATACGTTGAAGAGGCTGAGCAGAAGCATTTGGAGTTTCAGAAGATCTTCCTGGCCAAGGATCAAACCATCTCCTCCCTCGAGAAAGATCTCAATCTGGCAAAGAAGCAGGTGGTCATGGCCCAGATTAATGCTGATCATGAGAAAGCTGAGGTGATGGAGGATGCTAAAGTCTCTGCTGCCATCACTATGTACAAGATCAAACTCCAGATGGCCCAGGAGGCTGAGGATCCTGACTTTGACAGGACCAAGTGGGACTAGGAGGGCTGGAAGGCTAAGCTGGCTGAGCTGGATGATGAGAAAGAGGCTACAGAGGTCTTGGCAATTGAGGCAGGTGGCAGCGGAGCTAAGGATCAGGCGGGTGATGCTGGAGCAGGAGGTGATGGTGATGCAGCGAAGGTTTAAGCTGTAGAAATGGGCGATGATGGATTTATCTAGACGCGGCCGGAGCCCATTTTTTATGATGGTAGTGGTTTTTGGTTGTTGATGTTTTTCTCGAACAATAGTTGGTCTGTAATAACTTAGACAATAGTTTTAGGCTTGAGGATCATGGATCCTTGGACAATAGGTAGGATAATGGGTGGTGGATGGATCCTCTGTTTGGGCGATGAAACCACTTGTTATCCTTCCGCCTTTTGTTACCTGCACTTAGACCTTTGTTAAATATGGACACCCTTTGCCAACCCAAGTGGACGGGCCACGTTTTGCTGGTAGAAATTTGGGTTGGCAATTTTGACAACCTTTTAAGGGTTTAACTATTGACAAATAAATAAAACTTTAATCTTTTGGCTTATCATGTGTTGTTACATTTGTGAACACTTTACTTTTCAGTTGCTATTATACACTTTGTTTGAATTTATTAAGTTAAGAATAAAAGTTTAACAGATTATGTCAAAAAATTTAGGATATGGTCAAGGATCAAATATCCTATAATCGATCAATTCAAAAAAGTAGTGTAACTTAAGGATCATAAGTCCTGTTGTCAAAGAATAAGGGTCACTTAGATACATAAAGAATAAAATCAAAATGATCAAGGATCATACCTGAGAATCCAAGTTAGGATCCTAAACCTTTAACATTTACAATCAGGATAACCAAAAGACAAACCTTAGTAAAAGGTAAGGATCAAGGATCCTTAGCTGTTTAACTTCAAAAACCTGAAATGGAACATAACTTGGGACTAAGCCAATATAAGAGAAGAGTTAGCAACTGGGGACAAGCCTAAAGGATCTTGTGTAAACTGGAGTATGGCCCTCACTGGCGACTATCCAAACTTAGTGACATGATAATGTCAAAACCTTAGCTAACGTGAAAACGTTAGAAACCTTAGGAACGGATGTATGGTACGTCTACCATTATATGTAGGATCCCGGATACAGTCAGTACAATGAAATTGTCAGCCCCTAAAGCGAGTACTGGTCCCATTGCCATGAACTGTACCAGGATCATCGTACGCTGTTGGCGATACTGGGGATAGGCCAAAATAACTGGGGTCAAGCCCAAATAACTGGAGACTTCTGTGGATACTCAATCCTTCGTTAAGGATACATGAACCTTCTGCAAAACTCAGAATCAAGTGAAAGGAGGATAAAGGATCCAGGATCCTTCTCCTTGTATATAGGATAATTAAAGAATGAAATAGTTTGAGATTAGATCATTACCAAAATGAGGATCCTCTATCCAGTAAGGATCCTTCGAGAATATCGATCATGAAAATGGTTGAGGATCCTGGATCCTTACTACATGAAATATTTCTTCAGGTGGACAGCATTCCAAGCTCTTGGTAGCAAATCACCTTCCATTGTTAGCAATCGATATGCCCCCTTTCCTACCTCAGCTTCAATCAGGTAGGGGCCTTCCCACTTTGGTGCCAACTTTCCATCAGTAGGATTTGTGGTATTCTGAAATACTTTCATCAATACCATATCACCAACTTGGAATTTTCTGATCCTAACATTTTTATTGTAGGCTCCAGCCATCCTTTGTTGATAACTAGCCATCCTTATTCTTGCCAAATCCCTGAGTTCTTCTATAGTATCCAAGTCTTGAACCAAGTTTTCAGCATTTCCTTCAGGATCACGGATGCTTGTTCTTGCAGTAGGAACCACCATCTCTGTAGGGATCACTGATTCTGCTCTAAATACCAAAGAAAATGGAGTTTGGCCAGTAGCATTCTTAGGGGTTGTCCTATCAGCCCATAGCACATAAGGTAGTTCTTCTGCCCATTTTCCTTTCTTGGATCCAAGCTTCTTCTTCAAGTTGTTGATGATGATCTTGTTGGATGATTCTACTTGACCATTAGCTTGTGGGTGGACTGGTGTTGATGTTATCATCTTAATCCCCCAGCTGTCACAAAAGTTAGCAGTTCTACTCCCAATAAATTGGGATCCATTATCACAAACAATTTCAGAAGGGATACTAAATCTAGTAATAATGTTTCTTTTAATAAAGGATATCACTTCCTTTTCTCTGACTTGAGTGAAGGCTTTAGCCTCTATCCAATTAGAGAAGTAATCAGTCATGGCAAGCATGAACACCTTTCCTCCTGGTGCTTTGGGAAGTTTACCAACTATATCCATTCCCCATCTCATGAATGGCCAAGAAGAGGATATAGGGTGCAAGAGCTCTGCTGGTTGATGAAGGATATTGCTATGTCTTTGACAAGGATCACACTTCTTGGCATAATCTACAACATCCTTTTTCATAGTCGGCCAATAGTATCCTGTCCTAAGGATCCTTGAGAACAATGCCCTTCCCCCAGTGTGGTTTCCACAATCTCCTTCATGAAAATCCTTTAGGACTTCTTGGATTTCAGGATCCTCAATGCATCTTAGATATGGACCTGCAAGAGATCGTTTATATAACATGTTATTCAATATTGTAAATTGAGATACCTTGATTTTGAAAGCCCTGGGGTTTTCTCTTGTAGGAATCTCTCCATGTTGTATATATCTCATGATTGGAAGGATCCATGATCCTGAACGAGACTGTGCACCATCACTATGAACCATTGCAGAATCCTGTTCTATCTCCATAGTTATGTGATCCTCAACAGCAGGAGCCAAAACATGGATGATAGGGATCTTGATATCCTCTAGAATTTTCAAGGATGATCCTAGGTTGGCCAATGCATCAGCTTCTGCATTTTCCTCCCTAGGTACCTGTGTCAAACTAAAAGAAACAAAAGAGAGTGCCAATTCCTTGACTATCTCTAGGTATTTGATTAGCTTTTCACCTTTAACAGCATAGGATCCATTAAAGTGATTAGTAATTAACAATGAATCTACATGTACCTCAAGATACCTGATCCTCATATGCTTGGCAATTTGCAAACCAGCTATCAAGGCTTCATATTCAGCCTCATTATTAGTAGTTTGAAACTCACAAGCTATGGAGTGGGGTATTATTGTGGCGATTTTAGTAGTATTCCAAGTCCTGTTCCTTTGACATTAGAAGCTCCATCAGTGAAAAGTATCCAAGGATCCTTAGTCTCTTCAAGCTGCTGAACTTCTAACACAACTTCTCTTTGCAAGTCACTACTAAAATCTGCCACAAAGTCAGCTAAGGCTTGGGATTTGATGGCAGTCCTTGGTTCATATCTTATATCATAACCACTAAGCTTCACTGCCCACTTAGCCATCCTTCCTGACATTTCAGGTTTCCTGAGAACATTCTTAATTGGAAAATTAGTTTTAAAAAGAATGGCATGAGTTTCAAAATAATGTCTTAGTTTAGTAGATGCCATAATCAAAGCAAGAATAAGTTTTTCTAGATGTGAATACCTGGATTCAGCATCAAGCAAACTCTTACTTACATAATAAATAGGATGTTGTGTACCTTCGTGATCCTTAACAAGGACCGCACTTACTGCTTTAGAGGATACCGCTAGATATAAGGATAATATATCCCTTTTTTCTGGTTTCATCAAGGCAGGAGCTGAGGATAGGTAATCCTTAAGGGCTTTGAGAGCATTTTCATGCTTTTCAGTCCACTCAAATTTCTTGTTCTTTCTCAAAATGTCATAGAATTCCATGCACTTTTCTGATGATTTTGATATGAACCTATTCAAGGCTGCGATCCTCCCTGTCAACCTTTGCACATCCTTGGCATTGGCAGGAGATTTGATATTCACAATAGCCTTAATTTGCTCTGGACTTGCTTCATTGCCTCTTTTTGTTACCATGTATCCTAGGAACTTGCCTGCTTTAACACCAAAGTGACACTTTGAAGGATTCAATTTCATATTGAATTTGTCAAGGATATTGAATGCTTCTTCCAGGTCTCTAAGGTGATCCTCAGTTCTCTTGGACTTAACCACCATGTCCTCTATGTAGACTTCCATAGTGTGTCCTATTTGTTCCTTAAACATCATATTGACTAGCCTTTGATAAGTAGCACCTGCATTCCTTAGTCCAAATGGCATAGCAATATAACTATAGATACCAGTTGGGGTCATAAAAGCTGTATCCTCTTGATCAGATGGTTCCATCTGAATTTGTTGAAATCCAGATGAAGCATCCATAAAAGTCAACAACTCATGACCCGCGGTAGCATCCACCATGGAGTCAATGTGGGGTAATGGGAAAGGATCCTTGGGACATGCCTTGTTTAAATCAGTAAAATCGACACATACCCTCCACTTTCTGTTTTTCTTTTGAACAACAACCACATTGGCTAACCATTTTGGATACTTAACCTCTCTAATCATACCTGCTCGGAGTAGTTTGTCTACCTCCTCCTGGATAATGGCATTCCTTTCAGGTGCAAATTTCCTCCTCTTCTGATGTATAGGCTTGAATGACCTGTCAATACCAAGTTTATGGGTAATTATATCTTTAGAGATACCTGTCATGTCTTCATGCTTCCAGGAAAAGGTAGTTTTTCTTCTCTTAAGGAAGGATACTAGATCCTGTTCTACGTTGCTGAGGATCCCTGATCCTATGAAGACTTTTGATTCAGGATCATGAGGATCCATAAGGATTTCTTTCACATCCTGTTCTCTTGCCTCCAAGACGTCTCTTGGAGGATACTTTAGTTGCTATTGCTCCCTTGGTCTTGAGGCTGGCTTCATTGATGAGGTGTAGCAATTTTTTGCTTCTTGTTGGTCACTCTCAATCTTTATCACCCCCCATGGACTAGGAAGCTTCACACATTGATGATATGTAGATGCAACTGCCTTCATGTCATGTATCCATGGCCTGCCAAGGATAACATTGCAACAAGATAAGCAATCTATAACACAAATTTTTTTATAAGAATGAAGTCCTTCAATGTAGATGGGAAGTTTAATGTCCCCCAATGTATTCTTGGTTTCTCCGCTGAATCCCACAAGAACTGAGGATCTTGGGACAATGTCTGATTCAGGGATGTTCATTTTCTTGAGGACATCAAGCTGAATGATGTTCACCGAGCTTCCTCCATCGATTAGGATCCTGTGAACAAAATGGTTAGAAATAAACAAAGTAATAACAAGACCATCATGATGAGGATCCTGAACATCAACACGATCATCCTCATCAAAAGTTATAACTTTCTCATGTGTGACAGTAGAGGTCCGGATGGGTCTATCTCCATTATCCATCTTGGTCTCCTTGGCATGTCTTTTGGCTGCTGAAAAGGAAGTACCACAAATGTCTGATCCACCGGATATGAAGTTTATAACTTGTGCATCTGCTGGAGAAGCAGGAGCTCTTTCTGGGACCTTCTCAGGATCCTGGATCCTAGACTTTTTTCTTCCCAAAAGTTCCTTCAAGTGCCCCTTGCTTAACAAATAACCAATCTCTTTTCTCAGTGCAATACACTCTTCAGTGAGATGCCCGAAATCCTCGTGATATGCACACCATTTGGATTTGTCTTTTGTTGTGGCTGGTTTATCACTTTTTCTTGGCCACCTAGCCTTTTCACCTAGATTCTGCATTGCAAGGATCAGTTCATTGTTATCTACAGAAAAACAGTATTCAGAAATGGGAGGATAATCCTCATCATCCTCTTCCTATTCTACTGCATGCACGTTCTGGTTATCAGACTTGTTGTAAGGCTTGGACTTGTTGTTCCTGAAGTAGGATCCTTGCTTTTCCTGCTTCGAGGATCCTGCCAATCTTTCCTGGATCCTTTTATCATCCTCTAATCGGATGAATCTATGGGCCCTGGTTCTCACTTCATCAAGATTCCTGCATGGGGTCATGACAAGATCATCATAGAATAATTAATCCCTAAGCAAACCCATTTTAAAGGCTTCCACAGCCGTAGCTATATCCAGATTGGGAATATCTAAGGATTCTTTACTAAACTTAGTGATGTAATCTCTAAGTGATTCGTTTTGACCTTGTGTTACCCTATATAGATCACTAGTTAATCGTTCAAATTTTCTACTACATGAGAATTGGCTATTAAACAGGTTAACTAGATTAGCAAATGAAGTAATAGAGTAAGGGGGAAGACTTAGCAGCCATTTAAGAGCTGATCCTGTGAGTGTGGATCCAAAACCCTTGCATAGACATGCTTCCTTTAACCTCTTAGGGATTGGATTGATCTCCATCCTTTCTATGTATTGAGCTACATGTTCCCCTGGATCCGTCGAACCATCATACAGCTTCATAGTTGGTATCTGAAACCTTTTGTGTAACAACTCTCATCAAAAGTCCTATTTATTATTTTACTTTGTCCCATAGGAAACCCTAATTGAGACCCCCAAGTGATCCTGCATAAGCCCTAAAATTTTCAGAACAATCGGAATCAGGATCAGGGCCCCTAAAACTCAGGGGGGGTAAACCCTAGTTGATAATATCAACACAGTTTTACGTGTAATTCAAGATTGCACGAACGACCAACTCAGCAAGCCTACTGGGACACGGGGCTACCCTGTGGTAGGGTGGCACCCCTCGCGCCACGCGAGGGGGTCGGTTTTTCAGCTATAAGTAGTAGACTGTAGGACTTGCAATTCTGCGTTAATTCGACGTTAAAACTCAAAACGTACACTGAGATATTGTAGAAACAGTCCTAAAACACACACATAACACGAAACGCTGCCATAATAACAGGGTAATAACTCAATCGCTGCTACGATTCAATGTCCGATCGATTAAAACTATCCAATGGATGTTTAAGTGCTGCCCACATTAGGGTTTATACTTTGTCATTCGTCGTGAATTCGATGGATATTTAAGTATTTCACTTTGTCATTCGTCGTGAGGGTTTAATCTTGTGAGTTATCGTAAATGTTGTATTAGTTACTAACCTAGTTCGTGTGCATTGTTAATTGAATTAGGTTAACAAGCTTATCAGTAGGCTAGACTCTGCCCGTATTAAATCTGCAATGTGAGTCATTCTCTTTTTATCAAATGTTTTACAATACTCCATTTTCAAATATTATAATTACAGGGATTAAGTCGTGGTTATCTTAAATCACTGGCTAGTGGGGTATTGTGCACATTACTAATTTCTCACGGGTTAGGCTAATAAATCCTCACCGTGATAAACGTCACTACTTGGGGTGGGACCCAATAGTGGTATGACCATCGTCACACGGGTGACAAGGCGCCAGATAAAAATAAGATATAAGCCATTGTAATCGCTCTTATGCTGTAAATTATAACTATGTGTCATTTTGTTAAAATGAATGATTCACCAGTATTTCCCCGCTGATAAAAATATTTTTAAAACATGTTTCAGGCGACCTGCTGTAAATCAAGGAAAACGTGCTACGGAGCACTAACAAGCTTGAAGAGGTGGCTCAGTTAAAATAAATAAACATGTTTTAATAAATCAGGGAATTTCCTAGTAAAATTCCTCTATTGTAAATTATGGGGTTTATCCCGAATTATGAAATAAAATAATCGGGCATTTTTAGCATTAAAAAGATCCTGTTAAAAATCTTCCGCTATCGCATTATAAATACCACGGGTTCCTGTCCCGCGGCTCCAGACCGGGTCAAACCGGGGCTGGGGCCGTGACATTTTGGGTATCTCAGCATCAC
This sequence comes from Helianthus tuberosus, assembly GCA_030545235.1. Classification (NCBI taxonomy): domain Eukaryota; kingdom Viridiplantae; phylum Streptophyta; class Magnoliopsida; order Asterales; family Asteraceae; genus Helianthus; species Helianthus tuberosus. The sequence goes on along the minus strand of CM060379.1, from coordinate 37,630,457 downwards.
AAATGGGTGGTGCAAAACGAGATATCCTATGACTGCCATCTGCGATTTCAGGAATGGGCTTAACCACCCCTGGAACGCTGGATATCATATCCTTCAGTTTCTGTAATTCCCTAGCCATAGCTTGATTGATACCTGTATCCTGCATAGAACCATGGTTAGTGTTATAAGAATTATTAAAAGTGTTACCTCCCAGAGGATTCAAGTTTAGAATTCCAGATGTGAATCCATATTGACGGGATTCTGGTATGACTGAAGGACTAGAAGAAGCAATGGTCTGCATTGGAATGAAGTCTCCTTGATGAACATATGTGCTTGAAGGTTGTACGCTTCTTAAGAATCCTTGATCCTGAAAGATGTTGGATCCTTGAACCTGGAAGGAGGATCCTTGAACTTGAGAGGATCCTTGAACCTGAGAGGATCCTTGCACCTGAGAGGATCCTTGAACCCAAGAGGATCCTTGCACTTGAGAGGATCCTTGGACCTGAGAGGATCCTTGAACCTGAGAGGATCCTTGAATTGTGTGCGTCCCCATATATCCTCCTAAGCTGACGAAGGATCCCTGATGCTGGAAAGAGGATCCCGAAGGCTGAAAATAGGATCCTGAAGGCTGGAAGTGATACCATAACGCCTGACTCATGGTTGTTGTTCCATAACGCCTTCCCAATGGTTCACTCTGGTACTGGATATCCGGAGCTGCAGATTGCTGGGCAGTTATAGCTGGAGTGTCGAAATCCAGTGACCTTGGTATCAGAGGAGAGTGATCTTCCCCTGATCTCTTCTGTTTCTTGATGTCACCAATCTCCCGGAGGATCCTTTCGTTAGTCTTGTCCTTCTCTTGTATGTGATCCCTCATCTGCAAAATCAAAGTAAAAAGATCACTAGTAGTAGGGTTAGAAGAAACAACAGAAGTTGGTGGTTTTGGGACAATGGGGCTTGGTCTCTTTGCAGCATTTTCAGCATTCTTCTGGGATCCAAAAGGTGGTGGAGGCAAAGGTGGAACGCCCTGTGAAGAAGTGTCTGCCGGCATTGAACTTGAAGTGTTCTTCGCTGAAGAAGCCATGTGGTTGAAGATGATGAACCAAAATGAACACAATGAGCAAAAATTTTCAGAAATGAAGCACCAATAGCCCCACGGTGGGCGCCAAACTGTTTTGGTCAAAAATCAGGCTAGGATAATGCAACCAAATCTTTGTTGTGAGGAATGATGCTTGAACAAATGTATGAATATCTTGCCAATGAAATGAACAAATGACACAAGGATTTATACGAGGAAAAAGCTCTTGATCAAGAGTTGATCTCCGGCATAAAAAACCTCGGGTGATGGAAACTACCGATCACCAACTACAATTAAACAAATGATTGTTACAACTCGGGATGATAACAAGCTTGTTACAAGGATTACTATAGTGTAATGTGTATGAAATCGCCAAATGAACTGTTGAGCGCTATTCAGAGCTGTTTCGAGTGTGTGTGTTTGCTTAAATCGCCAAGTGTTCTAATTCAAGCTTGTTATCCCCTTTTAAAATTAGAAATAACTAAAACAACTAACTATCCGCTAAATGTGCAAGCTTCCCACGATCTCCATAACGTTCACAAAGCCATGCACGTGCGGAACATTGAAGGCGTATTCCCCAAAATATCGGCAAGACCAAGTCCGAGGTGTATACTCCTGCAAAACAAACTTTAAACGTAATGAAGGCAAATGTTAGTACAAGGATAACAACAAGGATCCTGAATCCTGATCCTGCAATGTCTTCTGAGGATCCTTAATTCAAACAGAATTGAGGATCCGTGATCCTGGTAGTGCTTGAGGATCGGTGATCCTTAGAATTGGAAAATCCTCCCCTAACACCTTCCAGAAAGTTTAGTTGGTTAGCTAGTCTTGTAATTGACTAACTAGGATATCAGGTTCACATGATATTTGAGAAGACGTGCTTTAGTCTATAAGTGAGCACTCACTAGCTCCTAGAACTCATAGGTTAGTGTGACATGTCCTTTTGGATTTGTACGATCACACTTTCCCAAGCCAGAAGACTCAATGTACAATCATGGCGAGACTTTTAAAGATTGGGCTTTTGCTGCCCAAGAGTTAGGTCCAATAGCGCTTGTCCTCCTCTTCCTCTTCTTGATAGGTATTTAGGCTTCGTTTGGCTCTAAGTCACTCAAGATGATGATGCCTTGGTACTTGCAGGTTGCATCTGATAGGGGTTTTGGATCTTCTTCCTTGTGGGCCACTATATTCGTTGGGCTTGGTGGTGTGGGAATTGCATACTTGCGAGCCAATTCGCTTCAGTCGATTGGGCTTTGAGATCCATCGTAGGTAGGTCAGATGCGTCATAAATCTAGGGGTTGACTAGTTATTAGATACATCCGTTGAATAGGATGACATATATATATAAAAAAGAAAAACAGTTTACGTATTTCGAAGCAAAGAAAGAAGATACAATGCTTAGGGTTATAGTCTAGGTCCTAACTAAGGGTTTGGTCTAATTTCGTATAACCAAGGTTCCACCACTCTGTCACACCCTCACGGTGTGCGTAAACCACGATTGTGACTTCATATTAGGGAGAGACCATGGCATAAAAGGAAATTACTATTATATTGAAATATTTAAGATTACATCGTTTTCATCTTAAATCCAAACCCAAAAAACAAAATAACACCCATTCAACAATTTAAAATAAATAATAACTCGTTCATTGATATCTAGGTATCTTTTTATACCTTGATCTCTCCGCTATGAAGTCACCACCGTGGTTCCCTCACATGATAAGGGTGCGACATATGATGGGTTTAGCATCAAACAGAGCCTTCAACACTGGTTCGAGCCATTAGTGTTGAAGGACTTATGTTGCTTTCAGCAGTAGTTTCCATGACCAATAGTAACAGTTCGAACTGTAGCAAAAATTGTTTCAGATCAACAACATCTAAACATAACAAAATGCATTAGACATTTAGTGTCATGTATTTTTCGTTTAATTTTTGCCAGACTCGTTTAAACTGAGTTTAGTATGAATAGAAACACAACAAAAACCAATGCACTTGAGATACACAAAAAAAAAAAAAACATTTCAACTCTTTTAATCTTTTATTGTTCTTTCATTTACAAGGTATAACTTCAAGTTTAGAGTCTTCTTCGAAAATAACAACTGTTTAGACTATTATATTCGAAGAAATAAACGAGATCTGTTGGGAGGCTTGAATATTTTTTAAGGAAACTGTGTTCAACATGATATTTAGAAAAAAAAAAAAAAAAATTGGTTTTTTGTCTTGTAATTTGCCTATTACAGTTGCGATTATACATACAATTAACTATTTTTCTTTAATTTATTTGTGTTGTAATTCAATAAAATTGTTTTATTTTATTTTGTTAAGTAAAGAACAAAAATACTGTTTCTTTTGTTTCTTGGTTTCGGCTTTCAACCTTCTGCCACTTGGACCACTAGATAGTATCCACAATTACGTTTCAATTGATTTCAAGAACGTGAGCATTTTCTTTCTTTTTAATGAATGTTATCATGGGTGTCATGACTCGGGATCTAGTCAGCTTTTTGATAATAGACACGTGATACAAGAGTATCATTAACTTAGGCTATGCGATATAGTGATAATTCTCTCTTGAAGCATGGTCTGCCATATAGGCGTCACGTAGAACGGGTGTGAGGTTGGGGCAAAGAGAATGAAGGTAAGGAAATGAGGGACGAGCCTAAAATATATGTATATGTTATATGTATATATGTGTGTGAGAGGGGGTTTTGTCCTTTAGTGGACCGGCTTGAACAACTGATACCCGACGATTTGGACGCCGCGGGGGGTGGGGGGATGGGAGCAGCTTCGGCGCCGATCCTCGACGCCCCAAGGCCGATGCCCACACCGACCAGCCTTAGTTTTGGCCAACTTATCAGAAAATGGGAATAGTTATTCACAGTTGACATTTTGACCGGCTTCATTTTGAAGTTTTTTAAGGGCAGCGGAAAATATACATGTACTTTAGTCAAACTGTAATAGGTCTGATTTAAAGTCCTGGCTAGAAGCTAGCTGATTGTCTTGATCTCCTTAAGCATTCTTGAAATAGAAACCTTCTTTCTAGGAGAACACTATCTCGTTACGATTTTTTTTCCAAATATATCGGCATGAGAGGAGGATAATCGAATGGACCATTTTCCTTTCTATATCAATGTCCTTCAAGCACTTGTGAAACTTAACATGTCTAGCACAGAGAAGGCGAAAATGGGAGGAATATTGCTTCATGTAGACACCATTAATTCGTCATTTCGAATGAAGATTGAACATCTCCAAGGAACTTCATCCTATCAATACAGTCAATTGGATTTCCCTCATGCTATAAAGAGGATTCATTTTGACTTTGAAACAACTAAATTTTGGACTAAAATTGGAGTTAATCTTAGGGTGCAAGGGGTGCATGTCTAATGAGATGTGGCGAAATTTTCACCCACCCAATCATATTGTGCCATGTCATTTCCCCTCTTGCCCAAAAGACATAAGTGTGGTTTCCCCAAAACCATTAAAAAAACAAAACAAAACATCATTGGTTGAGAAGATACCGGGCCCCACCACTTACCCCTCTCCCTCAAGTCCCCGCAAGCGGCATATATTCACCGCTCAAGCTCCAGATAACCCCTTCCCCGCACAGCAACTTTTCACATCGGCACCCTCCACTCGCGGCAAAACCCTTTCCCGCTTCCTTTGTCGCATCGACCCCGGACACCCTTAAATAACTTGAAGAGAAAAACTAGGGTAAATTACTTTTTGAGTCCCTGTGTTTTATAGGTTTTAACTAGTTGAGTCCAAAAGCAAAAAGTTTAACGACCTGAGTCCCCATAAGCATTTTTTAACCATTTGAGTCCAAATTTCTAACACTGTTAGAATTTTTTGGTTAAGTATTATTAAATGACCAAAATACCCATTAATTAAAAAAAAAAATTCTCTATCTTTCTTATATCCCTTATCTCTTTCTATGAACAACCATTTTTCTAATTTACACATAGCAGCCATCGTTCCCCCTCTTTATTTCCAAAACCCTAAAATCCCCTTCTTCAATTTCCAATCTCCACTACTTGATCGCGTGGGTTTTCATGGGTAAGCTCTACTTTACTAGCTTGCATTCTCTCATATGTTTCAAGAAATCTTGAAATTCTTATAATGAGTTTCTGTTTGAGATACCACTGAATCATGGTTTTGTTGAATGTAATGACAGATAATTATCATAAGAGGAGGAGGTTTTTAACCTCCTCTGCTGTCGATGACGACATTATCAGTAACTTGCCTGAGGATTTAATAGACCCAATTTTAGAGCGGCTCCCGCTGGAAGAAGCTGTACGTGTGGAGTGTGGCTCACCGGAGAAGAAGAAGGGCAGCTGGGGTGTGTGGGTGGTTGTCGCCGGTGAACGAGAAGACGCCGGAGATCGCCATAGGTGCGACTCCAGTCGCCTGAGTTGCAACAGAGAAAGAGGGGTGAAGATACATGTCCGAGGCCGGACATAATTCCTAGGACGAACAAAGCTCCACTTGGACGTACATCCGAATAATGTCCGTCCAACATCAAGAACCTCCGAAGACGAACCTCCATTCAAGTGCGTCTGGACGGATGATGTCATCTAAGTTGACTACTATAAATACCCCATCAAGTACAAAGCCAAGTACGATTTTCTGAACCTTCGTCCTCACTTTCTCTCTCTATTTTCTCTCTCTACCAATACTTATCCTCACGCCGGAGGGCGGTCGCAGAGGGGCCCTCCCATCTCTGCGACGAGCCTAACGGTTTTCTGTTTTGCAGGACTGTTCTCCAAGTTCTCTCACAAGATCCAAACCCTCGATTACAGGCTCCGGCCCAAACTCGATTCTTTGGTTCTTCAATTGGCGCCATCCGATCTCAAAGCTCTTAGTCCTTCACTCCGGTGAATTTCTTGAGCAAAGAACTGACAAATGGCGGCCTCAGGTTCTGTGAATCTGGGATCTACAGCTGTTAGTACACAAGTTACAGCACCAGCAAGTACTGTTTCCATAACCTCAGCTGCTTTAAGCTCAGGGCCGGGAACAACCTTGCCTTTTGTTCTAATCCCTACTTCGCAAACGTCTGAGTTTGACGCGGAGTTTCTTTCCAAAAATGCAAGTCTTCTGCGACGATTAAAAGCACAACAGGCTAGAGATGAACAAATCCTCGGTTTACGAACCAGGTTGTTTCAAGAAGAAACCCCGATAAGGACCATGGGTCCTACGATGTTTACCTCTCCCACTTTTTCCACAGTTGTCACCTCCGAAATTTACACCGGGTATGTCCAGGATTCGTCCGGACCCTCGCCAGCAATGGCTATACGAAATGAAACACAGATGGACGTGGTTAATGATCCGGAACTCACAAAACCATATCACCCAGTTTCCATGACTGCTAAGTCAAAATTTAGCGCTCGCATCACACATGCAAAACTTCCTCCGAAGCTCAAAATGCCAACCACAGTAAAAAAGTATGATGGTACAACTGATCCAGATGATCATATGTTCGATTTCGACGGAGCCGCGCGGGTAGAACAGTGGCCGATGCCAGCGTGGTGTTTTATGTTCGCGCAAACATTAACTGGGGCTGCTCGAGTGTGGTTTGACGCACTGAATGAAGGTGAGATCAACGATTTTGAAGAGTTCCGAAGATTATTTCTCCAAAATTTTAGCCAGCAAAGGCACTACTCCAAAGAAATCACCGAAGTTCACAACATTCGGAGAAGGGACGGAGAATCTTTGGATAGCTTCATTGACCGGTTTAACCGGGAGAGTATGCAGATTAGTGGAGTAGTTGATCAGCTGAGGATCTCCGGATTCTGTCACGGAGTCCGGAACAATCAGTTGGTCGAAAAATTACATGAAAATCTCCCAAAGACAATGGAGGTACTCATGGAGCGAGCCAGAGCCTTTGCTCGGGGCAAAAACGCATGTAACCCAGCTCCGGAGTCAGATCACAAAATGTCTTCTTGGAAGAAAAACGGTGGGTCGGTGTTTGATAAAACCCCATCCGGGAATAGGGGACGTTCGCACCCCTACATCAGAAATGATAGACCTCCTCGCGGAAGAAGTTCCGGGTCAAGATTTTACAACCTATCAGATCTTTCCAAAACTCCCAGTGAAATTCTCAGCGCGGAAGGGGCAAACTTCCCTGCTCCACCAAAACTCCGAAACCCGGGTGATAAGAATTCCAAGAAATATTGTGACTACCATCATGCTCGAGGTCACAACACAGATGACTGCTGGTCCCTGAAGCAAGAAATAGAAAAAGCAGTGCGATCCGGAAAGCTGTCGCATCTAGTGAAAGAGATGAAGGAAGGAAAGTCTTCAGGTAATTCGGTGGATAATCCGAACAACCAACCAGTAATAGGCATGATCAGAAAAGCGGGTAACCAAGGCATCAAGCGATCCATCCATCATATGGCCGCTTGGATGCAGCAACCCATTGCTTTTCCCCCTATCAATCCTGAAGAGGTCAAGGACGGACCAATTATTGTGTCTGCGATCATAGCAGGTCACAAGGTCCGGAGGATTTACGTTGACAGCGGAAGTGCCACCGAAATCATGTATAAGCAGTGTTTTCAACAGCTAGCTCCACAAACCAAGGCAAAGTTGATCCAAGTCTCAATGCCGTTGGTAAGTTTTTCCGGGGAAGTGGTGCAGCCTATGGGGCAAATCACTTTACCAACAACATTGGGAGAAGGAAGTTTGGTCCGAACCGTAAACCTGACGTATCTAGTGGTAGAAGCAAGGTCCGTACACAATGTTATATTAGGAAGGCCCGGCATGTGCGCCTTCGGCATCATCAGCTCTACCATTCACGGATCGTTAAAATTTCCTACCGAAGCAGGAGTGGCAACTCTGCACTCCGAATCCACAATTTGTGTAGCTGAAGTTCGACAAAGTAAGGGTACTGACAGACCTCCGAACCTCCTCACAGAAGAATGGGCTATTCATCCGCACTTCCCAGAGCAAAAAATTGCAGTTGGAGCTCAACTTCCCGAGCGTACCAAAAAGAAGTTGTGGAAGCTTTTATCTAATTCTCTCGATGTATTCGCCTGGCAAACCTCCGATATGGTAGGAGTTCCTCGGTGTTTGGCTAAACATAAGCTGAAAGTGTCGCATTCAGCAAAGCCAGTGGCTCAAAGAAAAAGAAACATGGCTCCAGCTCGAAACAAGGCAATCTCCGAAGACGTACGAAAATTGTTAAGCGCCGAAATCATCCGGGAAGTACGTTACCAAACCTGGGTTTCTAACCCAGTAATGGTAACCAAGAAAGATAAAACCTGGAGAATGTGCGTAGATTTTTCCGATCTAAACAACGCATGTCCGAAGGATTGTTATCCCTTACCAGAGATTGATCTAAAGATTGATTCCCTCTCCAGCTTCCGCCTTAAATGCTTCCTGGATGCATACAAAGGATATCATCAGATACAAATGGCTTTGGAAGACGAGGATAAGACAGCGTTCATAACCAATGAAGGGCTTTATTGTTATACCAAAATGCCGTTTGGATTAAAAAACGCCGGAGCCACGTATCAGAGGCTGATGGATAAGGCATTTAAGGACCAGATCGGAAGGAATTTGGAAATTTATGTGGATGATCTGGTCATAAAAAGTCAGGCTGAGGATAACATGATTGACGACATACTCGAAACCTTCACCAGGCTTCGGAGTGTCAATCTTAAACTCAATCCCAAAAAATGCTCTTTCGGTTTAGAAGAAGGAAAGTTTCTCGGTGTATGGATAACCCAGTCCGGAATCAAGGCACATCCGGATAAAATCAAAGCAGTAGTCTCCATGCAACCTCCCAAAACTGTCAAAGAAATTCAGTCATTAAACGGAAAGCTTGTTGCTCTTCATCGTTTTGTTTCTAAAGCAGCCGATCGCTCTATTCCTTTCATGAATGTGTTGAAAAAACGGACGGGAAAGGGCCAAATAGAATGGACACCAGAAGCCGATTCGGCATTTCAGGAGCTGAAAGTTTGTCTTGGATCCTTGCCCACCTTAAGTGCAGTGCTCGTAGTGCATCAGAATCAAGCGCAAATCCCGGTCTACTACGTAAGCCGCATCTTAAAAGATTATGAAACCCGGTACCCAGTGATTGAAAAGTTGGCACTTGCTTTGGTGCACGCCTCTAGACGCCTCCGAAGATACTTCCAAGCTTTCAATATAGAAGTACAAACTGATCTCCAGATCCAACAAATTCTTAGAAAGCCAGAGGTCTCCGGACGTCTCACGAAATGGGCAATTGAACTCAGTGCTTTCGACATCACCTATCGTACCAGAGGACCGGTGAAAGGCCAGGCGGTGGCAGATTTCCTTACGGAGGTTCCGACCGGAGAAAGCACCAAAGAAAAATCCGCCCTACCAAGGGTATGGAACTTATATACGGATGGAGCCTCCAGTAAAGAAGGATCAGGGGCAGGGCTAATCCTTATAGATCCAGAAGGGATAGAGTACACTTATGCCTTACGATTCGAATTTAAAACTTCAAACAATGAAGCTGAATACGAGGCTCTCCTTGCAGGTCTCCAAACCGCAGCCAAAGCCGGAGCAACCTCCGTATTAGCACATGTTGATTCATTGTTGGTAGCAAACCAAGTCAGTGGAGAATACGAAGCCCGAGAAGACAACATGGTTCGGTATCTCCAGCAAGTAAATAGTTTAATCTCCTCTTTTGATTCTTGCAAGATAGTACACATTCCGCGGAGTAAAAACAAAGAGGCCGACGCCTTGAGTAAACTCGCATCCGTAGCATTTTGTCATCTGTCAAAAGAAGTCTTAGTTGAAACCTTGCAAGCCCCGGCCATCCAGCAGACGGAGTCGGTCATGTCAGTTTCTGTAATCGAAAAATCTTGGATGACTCCGATCGTGGATTACTTGAAAGAAGGAAAACTCCCAGAAGACAAAGCTCAGGCTCGGAAGTTAAAGGTCAAAGCGCTGCAATATCAGATCCATAACGGGCAACTTTACCGAAAGACCTTTTTAGGTCCGCTCTTAAAATGCTTAACGCCGGAAGAAGCCAGCTACGTCATAAGAGAAATCCACTGGGGAATATGCGGCATTCATGCCGGACCAAGGATGGTTATAGCCAAAGTAATGAATGCCGGATATTTTTGGCCGGGTATGCACCAGAGTGCAGTGAACGAACTACAATCATGTGAAGACTGCCAACGCCACGCTCCCATTAGCCATCGAGCCAAGAACAACCTCGTTCCGGTAACATCAGCATGGCCCTTCCAGAAATGGGGGATTGATATTGTGGGTCCTTTCCCCGTTTCCACCGGAGGGGTGAGGTTCTTGTTGGTTGCCATTGATTATTTCACAAAATGGGTCGAGGCCAAACCACTCCGGACCATCACAGGGGAGCAAGTGCTAAGGTTTGTCTGGGAAAACATAGTGTGCAGATACGGAATGCCGATGTGCATAGTCAGTGATAACGGAAAACAGTTCGCCGAGAAACCATTCAAAGCATGGTGTGAAAGAATGTGTATTGAGCAAAGTTTTGCTTCGGTTTCCCATCCCCAAGCCAACGGGCAAGTAGAAAGAGCCAACCGCAGCATCGTGGAAGGCATTAAGAAACGCTTGGGAAGGTGTCTCATGGGCGGATGAGCTCCCACACGTCCTATGGGCCCACCGAACGATGCCAAAGACGAGCAACAGGGAGACTCCCTTCAGCCTAACATACGGTACCGAAGCAGTTATTCCCGCTGAAGTAGGGATACCAACTCCTCGCATGCAGCTGAATCAGGAAGAAAATGAACAGGAACTCCTTCTGAACCTGGATTTAGCCGAAGAGAGGAAAGAGCTCGCGGCGATCCGAGAGGCGAAATACAAACAAGAGTTGGAAAAGCATTACAACTCAAAGATAAAGGAGGTCCGGTTCAAAGTTGGGGACTACGTCATGCGGAGTAATGAAGCGAGTTTAGTTGAAGGAACTGGAAAAATGGCACCAAAATGGGAAGGCCCCTACCTGATTAACACCGCAGGAAGGGACGGTGCATATACACTCAAGAAGGTGGACGGAACCATCATACCACGCACGTGGAACGGAGTTCACTTAAAAAAGTGTTTTCTTTAAAGTTTCTTATCTTAAAATAAGACTGTAACACGGAAGCTACGGCTTCCGTCACTTTTCTATTTTCCTGTAATGCGGATGGTTATGCCCGCACCAGATAAATTATAAATTCAAAAGACCGTGGAGGGTTTTACCCACGGATTGCATAAAATGTTTTTGCCATGACAAATCGGAGAAGCATAACTCCGGATAAGAAAATAGAATAAATTTTTCTATCTTTAACAAACGTTGCAACGCAAGTATAATATTTGGCCGAATTAGGGATGCTAACCCTAAAAGGTAAGGACGAATTGGTCTCGTTCGTACTTTGCTTTCATTCAAAAAATTATCCTAAGTAAAATAAATCGGATCCGTACCTTTAAAATGAACGTTCAAGAAACAAAAGAAAATGTAAAACAAAACATGGACGCATGTATAGACAAGTGATTACATCAAAAATTACCGGATTAACATAAACCGGAAACTACATAGTCATTTACAAAGGATAATTGTTCAAACATCGGTAAAAAACATCATTACATTCATCTGAAACAAGGTGCATGCCCCAAGCTACCGGACATGTCCACCTTACAAAAAACTAAATCAATTTTAAACCTCCAAGGTGCATACCCCAAAGAGCCGGGCATGTCCACCTTACTTCTAGTCATTCACTTGCAAAACGAAGGGCTTTCTTAATTTCAGAAAGAGGCGCGTTGGCAAGCTTCGGCAGATCTTCTATCACAGGAAATGTAAGAGTATCAAAGCAAGCAACCGTTGTTTTTAAATCCTCCGTAGCATTGCGGTTTAACAATGGCACCTCTTTATAGGGGGTTTTCTTCTGCAAAGCATGCATATAACCAGCGTGCAAACCAGAATTGATACCCACAGCACTCATTGCATTGTTAACCGCGGCCACGGCAGCAGTCATTTCCTTCCCTTTGTGAATATTCTTCGCCAGAAGCTTCGCTCCTTCCGAAAGCATCCAAACCTTCGTTTCCTGAAGATCCTCTTCTTTAGCTTTCAGGGAAGCTTTCTCCGCCTCGAGTTCCGCAATCCGGTCCTTTAAATCAGCCTCCCCTGATTTCAGCGCGTCCCGTTCTGGAAAAGGTGTTAGAAAAAACAGGAGAAATAAAAAGCAAGTAAGTCAGGAGAAGGACGTACCGGCCAACATGCTCTCATAAGCAAGACGAGCCTTATTAAGAGAGTCCTCCATCTTCGTCAAAACAATCTTGTGCTCTTCGTCCTTCCGCCTCATCGATTCAGAGAAAGTCGTAAACTCCGAAGAAATCTTATCCCTGTCCTCCGCAGCAGCAGCAGCAGCTGCTTGGGACGATTGATTTTGAGCAATCAAAGAGTTAACCTTCTCCTGCTGAGATTGAAGATCTTGAGTTAACTGAGCTATCTTCTTCGCCGCCTCCGGACTCCTCTGAACTTTGCGCTTCAGAGAGCGAGCTTCCTTCTCCAAATTCTCCCTTACCGACTCCGCTTCCACCCACCGACGATATAGCTCCGTTACAAAGATGTTTGATTGGGCTTGATTGGTCAAAACCGCAGCCCCTAAATCTGGGTTCTTCATCTTCCGACTCCTTGCATGGTCTATCGGAGTGTTGATATTGAAGAGCATAGTCCGGGCAACCAAGGTATCCATCACCGAGTCTTTGTTCCGGATATCCCAGTCAGGAATGAATTTCTCTTCGGCAGTAGCTGGATCAATGTCCATATCGTCGGAAAACAAATCTGCATATCGAAAAAAGGACATTAACTCAGGTCCGAACCAAGATGAGGGAAGCGAAGACACTTGATCTTCCTCATCATCTATAAAACAGTCCGGACCCAAAGATGAGCCCAAATGCGTACCTGAAAAAGTAACCACTTTCGGCTCACCATGACCTTTTTCCTTATCCGCAATCACCGGATTCTCAACTTCCATGCTTTCCACTTCACTATCAGGGACAAAACCTGAATACGCAGGAGTTGGTTTAGAACGAGCCAAAGCAGCCTCTTCCCTAGAAAACTTACCTCCGGTAATATGTTCGCTCAGCTCTTCTATTACGTTACCTTCGGAGTGAGAATCCTTCTTTGCCTTCTTCGACCTCGGCAATGGAAGAGGGTCGGTAGCACGAATTTGAACCGGCTCCTTTTTTCTCTTATGAGAGCTGGCCTTCAGAACAACACCTGATAAATCCACACCCGACATAACACCTTTTGAAGAAGGTCGATATTGTAAAGTCTCATCCAAATCGCGGAACTCCGGATCACTATCAACATCATCAAGGGCAGACTTCTTACCAGTTCGTGATCCGGACGAACCCTCAACATCCTTTAACGATAAAGGAATGGAAGAAGTAGCCTCTGCAGCAACTTGTTCAGGTACATCCTGAGGAATAGAAGAAGTTGCTTCTGCAGCGGAAGGCTCCGTCACGTTTTGAGTCACCTCTGGACGAATTGGTTGGGCCGAAGGTGCCACTTGTTTCATGAAAGGAACATCCTCCTCGCCTTGTTCCCCGAAATCAAAATAAAAAACATTCGTGTTCGGAACCTTTAAGGCATCAAGAAGAGACATTGCAACACCTGCATCCCCAAAACAAAAAGAGTCAGCAAAAATAAACAAGTAATGGTGCCGAAGGGGACGAAAAGGGCCGAAACTTACGATCACGCTTTCGGCGAATAATCGGCCAATCCTTATCCCCTTGGGCCCAGGAAAAACTGACACGACCTAATCAAAGGAAATGCTCAGGAAGGGGACGAATGGGGGATTTATGATCAATTAGGGCACGGACAAGATTTTCATCGTAAACAAAGTCTTCATCAAAGGACATCGTCTGATCCTTGAAACGCCACCTCATATCCTCCGGTAAGCAGCGGTCATCCAACCAGAAAAAATTGTCTTTCCAATTCTTTAGACTAGACCGCTCACCAGAGGACGGGGACGGGACATTCTTTCGGTGTGCAAATGTATACCAATCTCCGGCCGTTATAAACTCATAAAAATAACGAAAAACGTTCAGGTCCGGTTTCCGATCTAAGGCTCGGCAAGAAATTTCAAAATGGTTAATACGGCTAAGGCCGAAGGGTTAACCTGACAAATATGGACCCTAAAATATTGCAAAACCCTAATCAAGAAACGAGAGAAAGGAACCCTATAATTCGCGAAATTGCAGACGCGAGTATAAAAAGGAAACTTCCCTTGACGGAACGGATATATTGCTTCCCTATCGGAGGGAAGGACCGGATAAAGATCCAGGGAATCCTATAATCTCTAACGAACTTATCCAACTGACGTTGGGTAAGCACGCTCACACTCTCCGCAAGATTCTCCTTACCAGGAGCCATTTCATAAAATAAGAAATTTAAGTAAAAGAGATGGACGCACCTTGAGGAAGAAGAAGAGACTCAAAAAGAAGAGGGTAACAGCAGAGAAGGGAAAAAGATGAGAGAAAAGAAGGGTAAAAAATGAAATGGTGAAAAGTGAATTTATAAAGGTTTTAAGTCGGTCACGGGGTAGTCACTTCAAACCGTCACCTCCCACGAATTCCAACGTGAGGAATTACTATCGTCACAGGTAGGTGACCGACCGACAAATCGCAAAAGTCACCCACACCACGTCATCACCATTCAAATCATGCCACGTCAGACCACTCCCGTAGCGACACGTCATCCGAATAGGACAAGAAACTTGAAATAATAGTTTGCTAAGTTTTTACAAAGACTTACCAAACTGGGGGACTTGAAGATACATGTACGAGGCCGGACATAATTCCTAGGACGAACAAAGCTCCACTTGGACGTACATCCGAATAATGTCCGTCCAACATCAAGAACCTCCGAAGACGAACCTCCATTCAAGTGCGTCTGGACGGATGATGTCATCTAAGTTGACTACTATAAATACCCCATCAAGTACAAAGCCAAGTACGATTTTCTAAACCTTCGTCCTCACTTTCTCTCTCTACCAATACTTATCCTCACGCCGGAGGGCGGTCGCAGAGGGGCCCTCCCATCTCTGCGACGAGCCTAACGATTTTCTGTTTTGCAGGACTGTTCTCCAAGTTCTCTCACAAGATCCAAACCCTCGATTACAGGCTCCGGCCCAAACTCGATTCTTTGGTTCTTCAAGGGGGTTTAGGTGAACAGGTTGTAAGGGTGGCACTTGTCGGAGAAGATAGCCGGAGCTCCAATCTCCGGTGTGTACTCGAGAGAAAACAGGGAGGTATTGGGGGTTTACAGGGGTGCGTGTGGAGTGTGGCTCACCGGAGAAGAAGAAGGGCGGCTGGGGTGTGTGGGTGGTTGTCGCTGGTGAACGGGAAGACGCCGGAGATCGCCATAGGTGCGACTCCGGTCGCCTGAGTTGCAACAGAGAAAGAGGGGGTTTAGGTGAACGGGTTGTAAGGGTGGCGCTTGTCGGAGAAGATAGTCGAAGCTCCGATCTCCGGTGTGTACTCGAGAGAAAACAGAATGCATTTGTGTGCGGATGTAAGTTTGGGAGAGATGTAGAACTTTTAGGTTTTTATAATGGTAAAAGAAGAAGATACAGGGGCATTTTAGTCTTTTAATAGAAAACTAACAGAAAATATGGATGGTGTTAGAAATTTAGACTCAAATGGTTAAGGAAAATGCTTATAGGGACTCAGGTCGTTAAACTTTTTGCTTTTGGATTCAACTAGTTAAAACCCATAAAACACAGGGACTCAAAAAGTAATTTACCCGAAAAACTAATATCCAAACATCCAAACCGAAATTGTTTGTTTTTAAATTAGAAATCAAAATATATCTTTTGTTTCAAGTCAAACACCTTTCAAAAGTCACATGTTGCGTGACTAGTATGTGTAAGTATATTTTTGCTTATACATAACTAAAAATGCTTACTTATTTATATACTTTTACATACAATGTTCTAAAAAAAGTTGAAACAAATACAAGATTTGATTCCTATATGTGGAATCTCATAAAAATTAATTAGTAATTTGACAACTACGTGTGTTAGGTATAGGTATTGATTCATGCATTGAATATCAGTGTCCCGTGAGACACTTTGTTTTGTATCCAAAATTTAAGTAGATATATTTTAAGACGTCGATAAAAACTATGATAGCCGCAACAAATAAAATAATAGTGTTAGCCTACAACTTAATTTTGATGGCTCAACCCAATTTTCAACTCAATTGTTGGGTAATTTACATTCGAGTGGAAGAATCTTTAGTATGACAAAGTCATCGGAACCTGATGCGTAAAGAAACATCGTAATTTTAGGGAGGGAAGATATGTTATAAAAATATACCTTTTAAACACAGCAACTAATTTTCTAATCAACTATAGGCAAACTTTTATTAACTATTAGTTGATAGTTGATATTAGAGTTAACTTTCGTTTTGATCCTTGTGGTTTGGTCATTTTAACGGTTTTGCTCCAATAGTTTTAAAAATAGCCATTTTTCTCCCTGGTCTTTCAAGTTTGTCGCCAGTTTGCTCCCTGGCTCTAACTCAATTAAAACGTTCAATTAAAGTAGGGGTATTTAGCTAGTTTACTCCCTGTCTCTAACTCAATTAAAATATTTAGTTAAAAATTGCGGTAGTCGTGGTCGGCAGGTGGTGGTGGATGGTTGTGGATGGTGGTGGTCGGTAGAAAAAGTGGTTGAAAAGATGGGGGACCAGAAAAGAATTATGTATATACATGCAAATAAACAAGTTATATGTTTATTTAGGTGAAAAGACTTATATGCCCTTGCTTTTATCTATAAAATTACCAAAATACCCTTCTAATTAATGGATTTTTTGGATGGAGTTAGAGGCGGGGAGCAAAAGTGACGATAAGTTAGAAAAATCAGGGAGGAAAATGACTATTTTTAAACTATTGGGACAAAACCGTTAAAATGACCAAATCAAATGGAACAAAATGAAAGTTAACTCTTGATATTATAAAGATATTTTTGATTTTTAATTACAAAAATTATGTTTTTACCACTAAAATTAGTAACAACAGAAAAGGTAGAGGAAAAGTATTTAAGAATTAAAAAAAATGATAAAAAAGAGGGCTGAATATATACTTAAATGTTAATTTATTCAAATGTTTATTTAAATAATGGTTTCATTAGAGTGACTTATAAGTGCAAAAATCATATAAGCAAAATCAGGTATTTAATTTGTTCTAACCGTAGCTTCATGGCTTTCCTTTGAGCCAAGAGGTTTTTTTAAGTTGTAGATTTTCTTCTAGGCGAGTGGGCCGTGCTATCATGTTTTGTTCTTCCGACGAAAGAATGGTTCATTTGTAAGGATGATCTCAGATATCTCAGATCTTTATTATTTAAAATAAAATAATTCAAACGTTAAAAAGTAACCGTTTTATTTATTAAAAATAGAAAACTCACGTTCTTTACTGTTCAAAACAAAAGAATACAAGCGATAAAAAAGTAATCGCTTTATTTATTAAAAATTGAAAACTCACGTAAAATTCATGACACTAAATTAAAGTGTTATATATTTATATATAATACAAAGATCATGAAGAGAACCCTTTCATTGGTCATTGTTTTTTCTATTCTATTTTCAAATCTTTATTTCACTAATATATGTGTTTAAGCCCTTTGTTTTTTAAAAAGTTTTCTTTTAAATATATATATTTAATCCCTTTGTTTCTTAAAATGTTTTCTTTTTATTTGTTAGTTTTGTTTATGTGCGTGTTTAGTCCATCTACTTTAACCTTAGTGGTGCACATGTTTAATATTTCTACTTTTATTCCTTTTAGTAATTAATCGTAACTTTTTGTATTTTGTTTTTAAACATTCAACTTCGCTAATATACATGTTTAGCGCATCTGTTAAAAAAAAACTTTTTTATTGGTTGACTTTGTCTGTATGTGTGTTTAGTCTATATGCTTTAACTTTGCTGGTGCACATGATTAGTCCCTCTACTTTTATTTGTAAGGTCCTAAAACCGGGAGACCTCACAGTCAGGTACATACATCAAAGTATAGTTCTTAATCTGGAACTTCAATAACATCACAGCGGAAAACATACAATTCAATTTTTAAAAAGCTTTCATTTAAAAAAATATATTTTATTCCTTTATAAATAGTATATAAGCATGCACACCAGCCCAAAAGAAATATTAAACTCATCTTAGCATGATACGCAAGTCTTATTAGCTACAGGGTCGGTAGGCGGCACGAGTCCAAATATGCGATTACAACTCTGTACACAAGACGTATGGCATTTGTTGTTTGGTGTAGAGAATATTCTCAGATTTGGATTTGAATTGTATTGTACAAGATTAGGGTTACACAAAGATGGTGTTTATATAGACCACCATATTACACACTAGCCCCTATACTATTTGTTTCCTTCTTTCCGACACTCCCCCTCAAGTTGAGTAGTGGGATCTCCAATACTTAACTTGCTCAAACAGCTACTAAAAACGTTTCCGTTGACTGCTTTTGTGAGAATATATGTGAGTTTATCTTTTGATGATATATACGGGAGCTCTATGATCCTTTCCTCCAGTTTTTCCTTGATGAAATGTCGATCTACCTCCACGTATTTTGTTCGATCATGCTGAACTGGATTTTCTGAGATTTGTATTGTAGCTGTATTGTAGCACATAATTTTACTGGGTGTTGCCCTTTGGGAGAAACCAATGTCTTCTAGAAGTTTCCTGATCCAAAGAACTTCGCTTAACCCTCGAGCTATGCCTCTGAACTCTTCTTCTGCACTCGACAGAGCGACTACCTTCTGTTTCTTACTCCTCCAGGTAACAAGGTTTCCACCAACCAAGGAGAAGTACCCTGATGTTGACCTTCGATTTCCCTTATCTCCTGCCCAGTCGGCGTCAGTGTAGAGCTCAACATTTAAATGTCCATTTGCTTTAAACAACACTCCATGGCCTGCGGTTCCCTTTAGATACCTTAGAATTCTCTGAGCAGCTTCCATGTGGGCAACTTGCGGTTGGTGCATAAACTGACTTACCACTCCAACAGCATAAGCTATATCAGGGCGAGTGTGAGAGAGATAAATTAACTTGCCTACGAGTCGTTGATACCTTTCTTTGTCTGCAAGCTCGCCGTTAAGTTCCATGTGAAGATTGTGGTTCACCACCATTGGCGTATCTGCTGATTTACAATCAATCAAACCAGATTCCGCCAGGAGATCAAGGACATACTTCTTTTGGCAGATGAAAATCCCCCGTTTAGACCTGAGAACTTCTATTCCAAGGAAATACTTGAGATTCCCAAGGTCTTTCATTTCAAACTTTGAAACAAATTCTTTTTCAGCCGTGCTATCTCTTCTACATCATTTCCGGTGATAATCATGTCGTCTACATATATGATCAGGCAAGTTACGAGGCCGTTTCTTCTTTTGAGGAACAGAGTATGATCAGCGTTACTTTGGTAATATTCGTATTCTTTCATGGCCATGGTGAACTTCCAAAACAGGCCCGAGGTGACTGTTTTAGCCTGTATATAGATTTTTTTCAACCGACAAACTTCCCTATCTTTCCCCGAAAAAACCTGGAGGTGCTTCCATGTAGACTTCTACCGCTAAGTCTCCATGGAGAAATGCATTTGTAACATGAAACTGATGGAGAGGCCAATTCTTATTGGCTGCCATGGAGAAGAGGACTCTGATGGTGTCCATTTTTGCAACCGGAGAAAACGTCTCAGAGTAATCGATCCCATACGTCTGAGTGTACCCTTTGGCTACAAGTCGAGCTTTGAATCTTCCAATAGAACCATTTGGTTTACACTTAATTGAGTACACCCAACGACAGCCAACTGTTTTCTCTCCTTTTGGAAGAATACACTTTTCCCACGTATTGTTTTTCATAAGAGCTTGCATCTCTGTTTCCATTGCTTCTTTCCAGTTCTTCTTATCTTGCGCTTCCTTTACAGAGCCAGGTATTTGTTCGGAGTATAGAGAGGTGACAAATGCTTTCGCACTGTTAGATAAGTTCCCATTAACTATATTAGCTACAGGATACCTTGAAGTTCTGGTTTCCCTCTCTGGCGAGTATCGTTTTGGAGGGACCCCTCTATTGGCTCTAGGAGGGAGAGGGTATCTTCCGGTTGTCTCTGCTGCAACTGGTTCCACATGTTCAACGACTTGTTCAACCTCTTCCAAGTCTGGTTCACCCTGTTCCACATCTGGCTCAACCTATTGGCGACAGTAACCAAGATTAAAGGGATCCATCTAACTGGCGACAATAACCACCACTCTCTCTTCGAAAAACAAACACACAATCAAACGCACCAAACCCTAACCCTAACAATCAACGCTCATTTTCCCATGAACAACAACAACTGTCACACCCTCAAATTCCACATGCGGAGTATCACCGCGAGGCGTGCGACTGACCATGATCCAGCCACTAAATATTTTAATCCGTTTGGTTATTATTATAAGTAATGGTATAATTAGCGACCAATTTAAATTTTTTTCAAAACATAGTTTAAGTTTGCAGCGGAAAGGAAAAGAATACATATCGTAATTTAAAACCACAAGTTTATTAGTTATGAACTTACAAACCACGCACTCCAGCCGATTGCAATATCCGTCCTAAACTGTATCGAACAACCTGCAAAGCATGCAGTAGGGTATCAACATAATGTTGGCGAGTTCACGAGTTGTCCAATTTTAACTTTTCGAAAACGTAAGTTGTTTAGATAAAGCATTTATAATCACGTCATGGGGAGCTACCCCATATGAAAGCTACTAAACTGGCGTTACCGAAACTATTGAAGAGAAGATTTTGTGCCCCGAGTCAATGTCTATCGTCATTGACCAAGATGCAAGGTCTACTAGTTCACGCCCGATCTCCCCCGGTCACGGTGTGAGGTTGTCAAACCTAATAGCGCTATCAACTAATAACCCGTTCGCCCCCGACGATTAATCGGTACTGTAAGCAGGGACTTTATATGATAGAGATTCGTTTAGTTTTGCTAGTTGTGATATATAAATAATATCCAAACGTATCTCCCCCGGAAATAGTAATTTAAAAGTACCCATTCGCATTTTCCCCCGGAAATAGTAATTTAAAAGTATCCATTCGCATTTTCCCCGGGAAATAGTAATTTAAAAGTATTCTTTAGTTTGTTCGTGTCCCTCCCTGGGACGCATGCTTTTAGTGTGTGAACTCACCTTTGCTTTGCTCGGCAGACAATTTACTCATGTTACGTTGGTCAACGTTACCCTATTATAGTTATTAATATTCGTTAGGTTCGTATGCAAGTAGTGTCACGTATAGATTACACCTATCTAACACATAGCACGGAAGTCATACTAGCATATACGGTATTGGGCCTATCCTAACATATGAACAGTCAAACAGTAACAATTTAACACATAGCCCATATAACACACGAGCTTGCAGCCCATTAAACTAGTATGGCCCATAAAGCCCAATAGCAACATGGACCAGTCCAGTCGAAACCACTGATAAGTGGTCTCGAGTGTAAACCACTGTTAGGTGGTCTCGAGTCGAAACCACTGTTGAGCTATTAATGGAACCACTGTTTAGCGGTCTCGAGTCGAAACCACTGTTGTGGCCACTGATGATGGTCTCGAGTTGTGCACTTTTGAGTCGCAACCAAGCAGTGTTTCGACTCGCAACCACTGGTGAAACCACTGACGAGTGGTCTCGAGTCGCAACACTGATGATCAACTGCTGAGTCGAAACCACCGATGAAACAGCTGATGGGTGGTTCCGAGTCGAGAACGCTGATGAAACCCCTGCTCTCGACTCGCAACCACTGTGGAATCTTTCTAGAACCTTATCCACTTGTACGAGCCAGTCATAATTCTTTAACATGTTTTATTATACCGTACAACTGTCAAATCGGATCAAGACGCAGAAACTTCAAATATTCATAACATCTCTAAATAGTTTATCATTTAAGGTTTTCATCATTTCATCCAACAGATTCATCCTAAACATTACAATACTAGCACTGTTTTAATAAATCAAAGCAACATAATTCAGAGTCATATGTTGTCAGGGACCCCAACTCAATTAAATCAACAATCACATGATCAGATCTTAAATAAATAGTTTGTTCTAGTAACATTAATAGAAACCCTATCCTTATTATGAACATCATATATGTGGAATGAAACTCATTCTATACATTATACATTTCATCTTCTTTTCCGATCTTTATTCAAAACAATATATGCTCAACATTATTCACATAACAACTTATGCACATATTCTTATTAAACCTCTATCATCACAAATGATACAATTAATAGTTATATACCAGTCAAGAATTACCAAAAATGCAGATTACCTACACCTTCTACCCATTCCTTTATTCAAACAGTTCACCACTACCAAATTATACTAAAACAAAATTGCAATTTATAACAACTCCCATTTATGGTCATCTTTATTTTTAAAACCTGCTTTAACAGTTTGTTATGGAAGAGTAGCCAGCATCATTTATGTCCAAATTCCAAAAACAAGTAATTAAATCACACCAAAGTGCAGATGTATCCAAACAGCTAGTTCAACACACACTTAGCTAAAACAAAAACATAGAGATTTCAAGGAAGTCGAGATAATTACGAACTGACCGAAAGATTTCACGAGACCAAAGGGGTGAGTTGTGCTGCCATCGCTTCCTGTTCTGAGCCGATATCCGCACCACACCTCCGCCGCTAGCCTGAGCCCCACCTGGGCTTAAAACGCCGCCATTGCCCGACACCGTTGCACCGTCACTGCTCAGCTTCATCACCCTCTTCAATCATCTCAGAAGATGGCCGGAACAGGGTATCACGGGGCGGTCGTCGAAGAAGCAAACGATGTCGCTCTCTTCCTCTCCCGTCTCTCTCTCTCCATTCCTTCTCTGCTTGTTGTCACCGGTGATACAGGAGGTGTAGGGGGTGCGGCTGAATACAAAGAGGGTGTGTGGTATAGAAAGGTGAGGGTGTAAGCCGATTCAAGGAGGGGATTTAGTGCGACGCCGGAATTCGGTCGGAGCTCGTATCTCCGGTGATCGGAGTTTTGAGGGGAGGGAGCTGAATGTTGATGTGCGGCTGATTATGATAGAATAGGGTTTGTGCAAAATGAGGGAGGTGGGGGTTTAAGTTTATATTTAAAGGGTAGGGTTTTTAGGTTAGTTGGGTTGGGCTTTGGGCTCGTGTGAAAGGATCCACATACTTATGCATCTAACTTAATCCAAATGCTCGGTTTAAATCGAGAATGATTATAGCGGTTCAACTCGTTTATCTCGTCGCGGGTTGATAATGATAATAATAATAACAACAACAATAATAATCATAGGCTCGTTTCTCGATGATCAGGATCGAGGGTTCGAGTTGTCACAACAACAGCGTCAACGACAACAACCAACTGCACGGCGGAGGGTGATACGGCGGCTGCGGCGGTGGTGGCTATAGACACAGCGGCGGTTAAAGAAGGGTTTCTAGGGTTGGGTTATATGGCTGATGTGCGGCTGAAACAGAGTGTGCGACGGCTAAAGAAGATCAAAGATCGCAGGAGATCACAAGAATGTTGGGAAAAATTAGGGTTCGTCTTTTTTGGTGTGCGGCTGAGCAGGATAAACAAAGTTATCTACTGGTTTTCCTGCAGGTTCGATTCGGAGTTTGTTTTTTAATTTGATTTTGAGGTTTTTTTATGGTTTAGAGTTGAATTGGCTTGGATTGGTTTGGTTTGGTTTGGGATAAACTGTAGATGATGAGCAAGGTTTCAAGAATCAGAAACACTGCTCTGATACTATGTTGTTTGGTATAGAGAATAATATCAGAATGGGTTTGAATTGTATTGAAAAATTGTATTGTACACGATTAAGGTTACACAAAGATGGTGTTTATATAGACCACCATATTACACACTAGCCCCTATACTATTTGTTTCCTTCTTTCCGAGAGCATTAAACTCTCCATAATTAATATCCGAACCATCTCGCAACCTGACCTCTATCCCAAGCGAAGTTACTCCTAACTATGCCAAGTAGAAACACGAGAGAGAATGAAGGTGTGTGCTAGGGTGTTAAATTAGTAAGAAGTTCATGCATGGAATTCCATGCTATCTTTCTTTTCTTTTTATTTCTTTTTACAAGACCACATGCAAACACACACTTCCATTCACTCAGATGCAACACACTCAGTACACCTGCTTAACACACCCTCTTGATAATATACCACACTTTCAAACACACACCCGTTATCCACATCATGCGTGAGCTGTAGACCTCCACTAGTTTCCTATGCAATTTACAACCAAACGTGAGGTTTTGTTTCGATCAAGCTACCGGTAGAGAAACAAATTATAGGCGTGATAGTTACCTGATGATCGAAGAAGGAACCACGAACCACCTGGGATCGATTTGTTAATCAAGAATCACTCCTTTTTCTTGTTTCTTCTTTTCGCGGCGGCAGTTGTAAGACTAGGGTTTCGGGTGGTCGATGTGGTATCATATAATAAGATATGAATGAATTGGTGTTAAAGTTACACAAATGCACCTCCTATTCCAATGGTAATCCATATTAACCCACCCCTTTCTTAGTGCACAAGTGGTTTTGACACCTTACTACATCATACACTAATCGAACAACACGAAAAATGGGGCCGTTACATTATTATTCCTTTTCGTATTTCATCTTTTAGTCTTTTCCACTTCCTACTGTGATGAACCACCTGGAAAACAGTGATCGTTTGCTATTGGTGGACAAACGATACTATTCCTGAACTTTAATAAAGTTACTCTATGATGAACGTATTTTTACCAGTGTCTTGATGTAATTTTTATTGAGATCCTATTATGAGTATTACGTTCAAATAACCAAAACACAAGTGTACATGTTATAAAAATGAGAAATATTCCGTTTAACGCCCCGCAACACGAGCATGTCATAAAACTAGTTTGAATACAAAAGTGATTTACAAAAAAATATCTACTAATATGAGTGATTTTTCTTTATTTCTAATAGCTTGTCTATTGTAATTATTTATTTTTATCTTTTTCTTTAGACAATCTATGTTTTTTTTTCAATCAACTCATTATAGTTTTAGACAATCTATGTTTTCTTAATCAACTCATTATAGTTTGTATTTTTATTCTTCAAGCAACTTATAGTACAGTTCCATTCTTTTTATTTGCAATATTCATTGTACTTGTTCGATTAGTTTCCCTTAAATTTGTCGTTTATATCTTATTTCAAACATGTTTTTGGATTTATTCCCCTTGATATTGATTCAACTATTCTCATTCGAATTGTCGAATATAATTTTGATCTGTTCTCTGTAGAAAAAAAAAATATAGGTTTAGATTGGTGAGGAAGAAAACCTACATGCAAAAGTTTGAGTAGATGCATACGATTTTTTATAAACAGTTCGATTACTTGGTTAACCGCCATTTATAGTGAGATATTTTATTCACATATTTTAAAAATTACATGCTTTATGTAAACTGGATTTTTTTTTTGACAAATGAAAGACTCGTGATACAATAACTAAAATAAATTTTATGCATCAAAATGATAAAAACAATAGGTTTAGTTATTAAGTAGCTAAAATAAATTTTATGAATCAAAATGATTAAAACAATAGGTTTAGTTATAAAGTAATAAAAATATTAATCTTCTTTTGTTAAATATAAATAAATATTATATTAAAAATTTACAAATAACGAAATTTAGCCGGTGTTGTTTTCTCGACAAAGACGTGGTAGTTTGGGGTTTCTATGTGAACGCTAAAGAAACATGGACAAAGTTTGATTAGTTAGTTTTTAGAGTAAATTACAAGTTTTGTTCTTTATGTATGTCCCAAATTGCAGGCGCTGTCCTTTGTCTTTAAAATTGATGAGTTTTGTCCTTAATATTTGCAAATCTTGCACGTTATGTCCTTTAGGCCAAACCCAGTTAGATTTTTTGGTTAAAACAGATCATGTGCAAGGCACATGAGGGCATTTTAGTCTTTTTACCTCATTTATTTAATAGTATTTAAAAAATAAAACAAAATAATTAAAAATATTATTATTATTTTAACTAGAGTAAATTACAAGTTTTAACCTCCATCACCACCACCCTTCACCACCACCAGCATCCTCCACCGCCACCACCCTCCACCGCCACTACCACCCTCCACCTCCACCTCCTCTGCTCACTGCTACTTGCATCAAAACCCCCCAAAAATCAAAAACCTAAATACCAAATCAAAAACCCCCAAAAATCCCCAAAACCAAAAACATCCAAAACCCCCAACAACAATTGATGATCAAGAGAAAAAAATCCATAGCAGAGGTCATCATCCAGAATCATCTGGTCATCATCCAGGGTAAGAACGACGCCGTTTGGTTTGTTTGAAACGAGATTCAGCACCACCACCACCACCTCTGTTCACCACAACCACCACCTCTGTTCATCTACAACGTTTTCATGGATAAAAATGGCTAAATTTTTGATATGTTGTGCGAAAATGTGTTTTGAATAACCCTACAAAGTTTCATAACAAAATTCAACCTAAATCTTGTTCAAATTCGTGAAAAACCTGTCGAAAGTAACTGGTTGCGTGTTGATGCGTTTCATACGGATCTGGATCTGCTGTTCTTGATTCGTACGAATCAAGGGTATTTGGTATAGGTTCGTACAGATCTAGATACCGGTTTATACAAATCAACAACAGTTTTTACGAATCTGAAAGTGTTCTTGGAATTTTCATGCGAATCAAGATCTGAAAGGTTTTGTACGAATCTAGAAGGATCATAATCACGAATCAGCATAATACATTACATACGGACCAAGATCAGGCATGTTTTAGTCTTGTTGTCTTTCGAAAAAACCGGAGGGGGTGAAGTTTGGTTGGTTTTGTTCAGGTGGCCGGAAATTGCAGGAGGTGATGGTGGTGGTGGTTGTGGTGGCTGGGAACGATGAGAGAGATCAGATTAGAGAGAGAGAGAAGAGAGAAAGTTAGAGCGAGAGAGAGAGAGAGAGTACAGAAGGTAACTGGTAATTATCTTTATTTATTTTTACAAATAGTCCCTATCTATATATATTATTTACATAATAACCATTGAAATGGTGAAAAAGACTAAAATGCCCTCATGTGCCTTGCACATGATCAGTTTTAACCAAAAAATCTAACTGGGTTTGGCCTAAAGGACATAACGTGCAAGATTTGCAAACATTAAGGACAAAACTCATCAATTTTAAAGACAAATGACAGCGCCTGCAATTTGGGACATACATAAAGGACAAAACTTGTAATTTACTCTAGTTTTAACAATCCACATCCACCACTTGTGGTATGGGGATAGGGTGACTAGGGATCTCTAATGGAGACTAAAGTTCAATATCTATTTGTGTCACTTTGGTGGATTAGGTAATGATGGATTGAGTCTAGCCTTCTTACAGAGGTGTCAGGTTCTATCCTGAGACCACCCGGGTTTCGCCTCACCGTGTGTTACGTCAAAGAGTGTCCAACTATTGTGGTGGCATAATAGCTGTCAAGTGGCAGTCGACAGTATGATTTCCCGGGGAAACGTCTAAGCCAAACTCTGAACCCAGCGTGAGCCTAAAACATAGCCTGGCCGAAGTGAGTCAACGAGACTCTCCAATTTAAAGAGTACGATAGCCTAATACAAGAAAGTCGTTCTAAATAAAAGCTAGCTTTTAACATTAAGAAAAAAAAAGAAATAAAAGAAAATTATGAGTTTTAGCAAATATTTCTAACTCACCTATTTAAGTAAACATATTTCCCATCAACACTATTTAAAGAAAACGTTAAATATATAAAGAGAGTTCTAGGCAAAACAATTACAATTTTTTTTTTCAAGAACAAAACTTACAACTAACCATTATTTTTTTCATTCTAAAATATACTTAAAATATATAAGAAAATAAATAAAATGCAATATTTATTAACTTTCATGAAATATTAAAATTAAAAATAATATACAAATTTCGTTTATTTGTAGAATCTACACATAACCTTACATGTTTTAAAAATTAACAAAAACATGTGGAAAAATAGTCTGATGTATTTTTTGTACATACCATATGCATTTTATGTAAGAAGTAATTTAAAAAAATAGTTTTCATTGTTTTCGCAATAACCTAGTGTACGTATAGGGGTTCAGCTACAAAATATAAAATCTTTTAAAAAGTGTACAAAGTCATAAAACATCATAATTTCATCTTTAAAATACACCCAAAACCCACAACTAACAGAGTGAAGTAGGGATGGCAAAAAAGTCCAAATCCGACGGATATACCCAAAACATATGGGCCGGGTATACCCGAAGCCTGACGGGTATTGTGACACCCGACTATTTAGAGTCTATATCGTACTAGTGTAACAAATGTTATCAATGAATAATGACATTTTTTAATTTGATTTGATGTTAATTAATGGTATTTAATATGTTGGCAAGTCCAAGCTTTATTTAAAATTATGTTGGCAAAAACAAGATATAAGCTTATCGCGTAACGAACAAAATGTGAAACGAACGTCGGTGACCACCCGATTAATTTTAAAATTCTAAAAATATTCCATTAGATTAAAATACTACTTTTAATCATATTCATGAGGAAAATTTAAGAAAAACGCTTAAAAACACTGTTTTGTGATTTTAAACGTGTACTGCGTGATACCGCGCGTATCTTACAAAATTTAAACGACAATGTCAGTCAAGGCAGATAATATAATGTTCAGCAATATTATGGCTAGTTAATTTTTATAGAATGATAAAAATACCTTAAAACACCTTAAAACGCAAATAAAACCCGAAATAAAATACCCGGTAATCAGTTAAATATCTGTTTAACCAAGTATTTAATATATATACGTGTATGTATATGAATTTTGTGTGTATAGATGGGGTGGCAGCACATGGGGGTCTCCACCAACACCCTAGGCTACCAGTGTCATCAAATCCCTTCCACCCTAATCATTTAAACTTTTTAAAACTCAGAAACCTTACACACACATCACAACTCAATCTCTCACCTCTCCCTTTCCCTCTCTCGGCCGAACATACCACCACCTACCTCCATTTCCATTTTTTCATTCAAAGTTTGAAGATTCAAGGTCTTTCCAATTTGATTTCAAGTTTGTTTGAAGATCCAAAGGTGATTCTAAGGTAATTTCAAGGAGGAAGAAGCTTGTATTCATAAAAAATCTCATCAAAACCATTTTTATTCTTGGAAGGTATAGACCGGTTTACCATTTTTAAACTTATTTCTTGATGATGATGATGATGATGATGATAGCATGTTTCTCAAATACTTGGATTCTTCAGAACTCTTGGAAGGCCTTAAATACATCTTTGAGCAAAATAGGTTAAACATGAGACAAAGAAAATGAATGGAACTACTGGTGGCTAAGCATGAAGGAATTCATCCGTAAGCATGTGGACAAATGCCTGACTTGCTTAAAAGTCAAAACAGAACATCAGAAGCCTTAATAATATTTAATACTACCAGAGGTCCCTGAATAGAAATGGGAGATGGTAACAATGAATTTCATTACCAAACTTCCACAAGCTAAGCATGGACATGATGCTATTTGGGTAATAGTAGATCTTGCAATGGTGGCCAAGCATGAAGGAATTCATCCGTAAGTATGCGGACAAATGTCTGAGTTGCTTACAAGTCAAAACAGAACATCAGAAGCCTGCATAATATTTAATACTACCAGAGATCCCTGAATAGAAATAGGAGATGGTAACAATTAATTTAAGTATGGGCATGATACTATTTGGGTAATAGTAGATCGCTTAACCAAGTCTTCCCATTTTTTGCCAATATGAGAAGATTATAAGATGTATAAATTAGCAAATTTTTATGTTAAGGAAATTATCACCTTTATCCATGTTATATTGGACCATTTGAGATAACTAAACAGGCCAGTTCCGTAACCTATAAGTTGAAACTACCGGAGGAACTAGAAGGAATTCATGACGCGTTCCACATGTCCAATCAAAGAAAATGTTTTGGGATGAGACTCAAGATACCATTGCAAGATGTTCAGGTCAACGACAAATTGAATTTTATGGAACGTCCCATTCGGATAATAAATGGACAAGTCAAGAAATTAAGGAACATTAAATTCCAATTAGTATGTATCTAATGGAATGTAAGAAGAGGATCAGGAGAAACATGGGAGAAAGAAGATGAGATCAAAAGAAATACCCATAGTTCTTCACACGAATTTTGCGGACAAAATTTTTGTAAGGTGGGGAGAACTGTAACACCCCGTTTTGGAAATAGTATATGAAACTTATATTTTAAACATTATTAACCGAGTAAGTAATGAGTAAAATAACCATTAGAAATAAGAGGTATCTTGGCAAAACCATTTAGTAATAATAGTAAAATATATTATATTTGACCATGCTCCATTTTTATTGAAACTTAGGCTAAATCATACAGAAAAAATGAGGTTGTCCCAACGACATATTCATAACTTTATAAAATGCTATGTTTTAGAAGTTATAAAAAGTAAAACAAGATTTGAGCTAAATTAATTATAATATAATAATCAAATTAATCATACTAAGAAAATAAATCATATGGACATGTGTATCTGTGGAATGCAAGACCGGTTATTTCCAATATCATTTTTAAAAATTGTTTAATAAACGTAAGTAAGTCACCCATGAATTTTCCTATAAATAGGCATAA
Organism: Helianthus tuberosus; assembly: GCA_030545235.1. NCBI lineage: Eukaryota > Viridiplantae > Streptophyta > Magnoliopsida > Asterales > Asteraceae > Helianthus > Helianthus tuberosus. The sequence continues at coordinate 37,599,752 of CM060379.1, read as the reverse complement.
GTAGTTCACAAACTCATTTTATTTCTCAACCAAATTCGAACCGATTATAGTAAACATCCATAGATTAAAGGTGTGTTTTATGAATGCTTTCAATACGGGAACATGCTTGTCCAAATTGTAATAATGCATGATCGTTGTATGCATGTGTATAACCTGAGAACACATACATACGATTTTGAGGTCCTTTATATGTGTCGCCACGACAGGATTTGTCGATACTACACCCGTGGTGTAGTGGACATTGACTATATTGTGATGTAAGTCACCGTCCAATGCATGGGTGCCAAAGGTAGCATTGGGTTATGATGACATGGGCGTGTACAAAGTCATAATCAACTAATGTGATTTATAACTTGTGTATATTCATATAATCACTAGGGATAGCTAACGTGTCTTTTAAGCATGTGTCACAGGTAATGATGGATAGTTCTTGTGCGTGTTATTTATCCCGGACATGTATGGCCGGTGGAATACTGTATCCCAGACTTGTGTGGTCTAGTGATAATATTGTATCTTGGGCTAGAAATAGTTTAATTAAGCTTTATACTTTTTAGTTCTAACTTTTGCACCTTACAATTTATGTTATGAAATAAGTATCGCCCTTGTAAGTTAGTACCAGTTGCGCATTGGCATCCATTATTTGGATGAGGTGTCATAAAATACAAAATCAAATCGGATTAACGAGCTAGTAAGAAATCAAACATTAGTGTGGTGATATGTTTCCAAGAGTAGGTTATGCTCTAACTGATTTAACTTTGCAAAACTTCCAAATTAACATAAGAATTTAAGCCATATGTAAGTCCAGAGATCTTCAACCAGATATCACAACCATAATCAAGAGTGCGAAAAACTAAAAAAGTGATGAACAAGAACAACTGATTGTATTAAAGTTGCACACAAGCTCTAGGCTTGTCTAGTACAATATCGATCAAAGCAAGAACAATTAACAACCCCTAAATGACCTAGGTTCACCCTATTTATAGTTATATAAGGTAACCTAATTAAAAACTGGGCCAAGCCCAAACTGTCCAAACCATACACTCCCATAAGTATCTATTCAATCCCAAACCCCTAAATAATCAACCTACTACCAATCTATACAAGACAAGCGTAAACCTACTAAACTAGGCCCTTACAATATCCCCTAGGTTTATGTTGTCTTGGCAAACCAATCACTACTTGTGTCTTTGTTTCTTCATCTGTTGAACATCTGGAATCTTGTTTCCATGTACGGTCCAAACAGTTGTGTTTCAACCCTACCTCTCCTTCCAGACCACATTTTCAACTATATAATCTGAGCAACTCCTGTAGTAAACGCTTTAGCACATACTTCATATTGTGGATCACTCTGGATTTGAGATCTTCCAAGCAAATGGATATCATTTTCTCCAAACCACATCAGCTCACGAACATCAGCAACTCTGAATTCTTCATTCTCACAAACAATAACCCCTTAACCTGAAACTGGATCATACATCCAAAATTTAAATTCGTGCAGACTGTTATTTGGAAGATCCTTGAGTAGAGGAATTGTTTTTGTTTGTTTCATTGGAGGCTACATGATAGTCTTCAGTGGCTGATTATTAGAAGGATCGATTACATCTCTATGCACCTTTACAAACGACTTCTGCAAGTTCATGTCTTTGAAGTTCACCAATGCTTGTCTCTGCAGCTTGTTATAGAAATTCTAACCGATCTTGGAGTTCGGATTTCTACACTGATCATGATATGGAGCCTAACTAAATTCGCGCAGATCAATCGCAGTCCAAGACTCAAACGCACTAGAAGAGTTATACTATTCCACTTTTCCATTTTCCTGGTTACCAAGAACAATCCTTTTTCATCATTATAAGCCCAACTCCTGATTCCAGTTCTATTCCCATATCGATCATACCTATCTTTTCCAGTAGTAACTACATATCGATCAAGCAAATCTTGAAAACCAAAGTTTTTCTCACTACCCACATTCCTCATAACAACTTCTTTTGTTTCATTCTTTGATTCACAATGCGAGGATGATCTTGAATATACTGATTTAGTGCTTCTTCACATTCTTTATCCATCTGCTCCTTTTCAGCTACAGTGTATTCCTTTCTCGGCTCAGCAAACTCTTTACCAAACTTCCCTTCCAACTTTTGCTTCAGATCCATCACTATAGCCGAAAGTGATCCCAGATTTGTTTTAAGATCTTGAATTTGCTGATTTTTGTGGGTAATTTCTTCAAACAAGCTCGCAATCTGCACATCTTTAAAGATCTTATCTTCTTCAAGAGTAGCGATCCTTTTCATTAGTACTCTAACGTCAACATCACCGAACAAGTTCTCGTTATCAGGACTACTAGCAGGTTCTTGAACTTCCTCTTGAACAGGTTTTTCTGCAGTAGCACGGTCCCTCACAACTTTCTCTAACAAAGATGCTGCCCTAAGCACTTCAGCGTCGGAAGGAGTATCACTTGATCTTTCTCCAGTTTTAGCAGCAGGCATGTACATGGTATCCTTTGGATTGGTCATGAATTCAATAAATACATTGCTCACAGGTGTTCCAGTAGCACTGACAGGCTGAGATGCCGTAATTATTGGTATATTCACTTCAGGGCTTGAACTGGATACTTCGGTCATTTCACAGCTGATCCTAGGATCCCTTCGACTTGTTCAAATGTTGTAGTATAAGGAGGATTCACACTCGACACTTGGTCTTCATTGAGTCTTTCTGCTGCTAGGCTCTCTGTTTCAATCCAGTTTCATCTTCGCCAACATTCTCATTAACTTCCGCATCAGCCATCAGATTTTCTTCAAATGCATTCTCAACATTTTCTTCTTCACTCTCCACCTCAGTCAGATCTATGTTCTCAACAGGCTCTGCAACTCTAGGTGGTGCATTAATAATCTGTACATTGTGTTCTTCAGGCACACTAGCATTGACAGGTGCTGGTACTTGTTCCATAACCTCAAGAAAAGCACCAAAATTTTCTAACGGTCTCTTATTCTTGTACAACACCTGAACATCTGTCCTTACTTGCTTTATTAATCCAAACCCCATGTGGTTCATCATCTTAGGATTGTAGATGCTGACAGTTTGTTGCAGTGACGGGTATTTGGCATCCAGAATCATTTAAAGGAACCTTGGATACTTCAACCAGTACTTCTTGTTTATCGAATTGACATTTGCAAGCATAACATCAAAGACGCACTTGGAATAATTAAAACTCTAGTTTTCAACCAGAGCTACTACTCCCGAAGTCTTCTTGATTGTAAGAGTATCTACTCCACTTTTGTTACCGATGATGCAGACCAGATACACATGTGCTAAGAATCTCCAGTATGGATGAAGTAACTTCTTTGTCGTAGGAGGATAGGTACCCTCATAGCTCATCCTTTCCAAAACCGGTATAATCTTTTCTTTTGAATATTAAACCGGATCTTCAGCCGCATATCCAAAGAGTATAGCATCCCTAATTGTCTGTTCAATGATAAGAATCTACTTGTTCTGGATCATTGACCGAATAACGTTGTCTGTCTTCTTAGCGTTGACATTGTTCTAGAATTCCCTAATCCAGTCTTCTCCAACGATAGGATTTTCTCGTAATGCGTGTGCTAACCGGCAGGTATTCAGTCTCATAATCATCGATTTAAATTCTTCATGACCTATTGGAGGTTCTCCGATAAAATATGCAATATTCATACTCGTTTCAAAATCAGGAACGAGAACTAATTTATCAACGACCTTCTTTCCTGTATCTGCATCAAACGGTTCGGATTAGACAAATATCATAGACACACATTTAGGAAATTCAAAAGTTTGACCGTAAACTTGGTCACACATTTTACCCATGGATCAATATTTTAAAAATTAACCTTGAGTTAAAAAAATAAACACTGATTAAATCAGATATTAAAAAAAAAACATTCTCAAACTTCTTTATTTCAAAATAGATCAGGCCCACATGTTTAATGAACAAGCCCAGACATTCAGAGTGTGCAGTCCACACATGAGTGTGTGGTCCACACATGAGTGTGTGGACTGGACATGTAACGCCCAGCGTTTCAACACTCGAGATGACCGATCATAATGAAAATGAGACTGCTTGAAACTTCTTTTGTGATAAACTATGTGTGAAACTTTTACTCTACGTGATGCTTTTGTGATGCTTCTCATATATGTATGAACGATGTGAAACTTTACTCTTGTGATGCTTTATGTAACAACCCTCGGTAAAATCAACACTCTCATAATATTTCCGACACCTTTGTATATTTTAAAATACCCTCATATGTCTTTATATACACCCCGTATGTGAAAGCCGAGCCCGAAATGTATTAAATAATATTAAAAATAAAATAAAAATCTGAAACTTAGGTTGAGGCGGGCCGCGTAGAAACCACCTCAATCTTACGCGGGCCGCGAGAGTCATGAATGGCGGCGCAGCCCTGAGCTGACACGTGTCGACATCGTGGAGGACCTACACGCTGACCCAGCAAAGCTATATGTTGACCTAGGGTTGACGCGGGCCGCGTAGCCCTATGGCTACTCTTACGCGGGCCGCGTGAGAGTCGAATTCAGCAACTATAAATAGGAGGCCTCGGATCTCAGTCGAACTCGCTCATTTCAATTCTCAAATCACAATTTCTGTAGTAGAGTTATTATACGCGGGCATTATATCCCCCTAATTAGCGAGGTTCTGCTCCGTTGTAAGTATTATAACCCCGGTTTCATAATAGATACGCTGCCCGATTTATTTAGGGTTCCGTAATAACTGTCGTGGTTCTGCCCGACGTAGTTGTTGGAATGTCGTCTCGGGGAGGGTATCATTAATATTTTCAAAAAGGTTATGATACTAATCAATGTACATTTGTATAAATTATAGATTATATCCAGGAAACCCTTACACGAAGTCTAAGATAGCAATGTGAGTTTATCCTCTTTTTGTAAACCTTTTTGGAATATTTTACAAAACCTTAATTGTTTTACAATGTGATTAAGCGGTGATTGAGTCTTTGTAGTTCTTCAATTACTGCCGGTATGTTGGGGTTTTGTATACAAAATTTACTACTCTGTAAAGTAGTAAGTCGGGGATGACAGTACGTTACCATTGGACAACGGGTTAGCCAATGAGTAATATGACCCACCAGTCAGGATTGACAGTACTGAATGAGTAATTGTGTAGAAATAAATAATGTGATCGCTCTCAATACTGTTTTAATTGATAAAATGTTTCTTGATTAAACTGGGATTCACTCACCAGTATTTCCGACAGACAAATGTTTTTAAAACACGTTTCAGGTAACAAAATGTGACAGCCAATTAGTAAAAAGCCAGCTGGAGAGCACTGAAGGCTTGGAAAAAATGTGGCTATAAAAGTTACCTAATAAACGATGTTTTAAATTAAAAAAAATAGGGTTTGTCCCTATAATTGTATTGTAATAAGAAACTTGGGTTTTGCCCATTTGATTATCAATATAAAAGAAGGTGGTTTTACTCTGATAAACATTTCCTAACTACGGTCCTGATGTAATTTCCGCTGCCAAATTAACTAACCTGATACCACCGTCACTGAGCTCGCGTCCGCCCGTTCCCGGGACAGATAAGGGATCGGGGGTTGCGACAGGAGGTGGTATCAGAGCCTAGCCACTGGTCTGAGCCAAAGAAGTGTTCTGCTGACACTTAAAATTTAAATTTTGTGTTAGGAAATAAATTACGGAAATATGTGCATAACTGTATCTATTTGTTATGTGTTATTTGACTATTTGTTAGTTTACAGTATGAGTGATCAAGGACCCTCAGATATGAGTCGTCAGTTGTCTGATTCACCTAGGAGTGAAGGTACCTCATCACAGCCTGCCCTTTCTGGGTATTCTGCTGATCAGGAAAACGAGATGTTTGCTTTTAAAGCTCAGTCAGAAGAGCCATTCCCTCCTAAGAAACGAGGATGGTTCAGTAAGGAAGCTTTTGCACGTAGGAAAAGAATGAGAAAGTTGCAACAACAAAGGGCCTTAGCAGCTATTTAGAGAGAGATAGATGCCCATACACAGGATATGCTTAATAGAAGCCTAGCAAATTTCCATATCCTAGCTACAACTGCTGCTGACCCAAGTCTGGAACAATTAGTAGCCCCACAACCACAATTGCACATCCCTGACCAATCCCTGGAGATTGAAAACCCTGAAAACCAAGTGGAGATGCATGACTTTAACCCAGAAGAAATCCCTAGGGTACCTGCACCAAATCCCCTAGACCCAAATTACGACCCCTGGTGGGACGACAATAGGGACTTTGTGCAACGTTACCCAATTCATGAAGACACACCTATACAGAACATAGAAGCCTACCCAGGTATGGACCCTTTAGATCCCTATTACCACGATGAATATATTAGGGAAATCTTAGAAGATCCTTACCGATTTCAGGCACTTTCACCCCCATATCAGGAACCCGCACCCCAGATTCCAAACCCAGTCCTACAACCTGCACCCCCAATAAGTGCAGAAAACGTGCAAGAACTTAGGACTTTTGGGGAGGAAATTTTAGAAACCAGTGAGAGAATGAGGCAGGTGGGAGAGCATCTCGTATGGAAATACGATGAACGTAATATGGATTTTTGGATAAATCTATATCCGTGTTGTGATGGAGGAGATGGTAATAGTAAGAATAATATAATATAATAAAATAAAAATAAAATAAAATATGTGTGTACGGATGCATATTACTATTAGTGTGATTCTATTTCTGTTGGTATTGTAATTTTTTTTCAGTACTAGTATGTAATAGATGCATAATAGTATATGGAAATAGAGTAAAAGTCGCAATGATCGACGTTTTTGGTTAGATTGCGTGTCATGTAATTAACTATATTAAATATTATCTTGTGATATTAATATGGGATAAATGTTTAAAATTCAGATGGCCGACGAAGGAAATCAAGGAAATCTGAATAATGATAACCAGAGTAACATTAACGTGGTTAATGAGAATCCAAGTATCAATAACAATGGAAACCAAATGGATAATAGTGATGTTCAACACATAGTGGCACAAGGAATCATAGATGCCATGCCATTTATTATTCAAACTATTCAAGAAGCGAATAATAAAAGTAAGCATAGCAGTAAGCGACCCATCGAACCTGAAAACAGCGTGAACAATGGACCTGTACTTCAAATGCCTATTCCCAAAAGGAGAAGAACCGTGTCTTACGGTTGTTCTTATAAAGAATTCTGGTCTTGTAAACCAATGGAATTCTCGGGCAATGAAGGGGCCATTGCAACCCTACGCTGGATAGAGAAAACTGAGGCAGTTTTAAGAATAAGCAAGTGTGCTGAAGAAGATAAGATACTGTTTGCTTCTAATCTGTTTAAGAATTCAGCACTAGAATGGTGGAACACTATTCTCTAATCAAGAGGAAGTGATAGAACTTACAATATGGAATGGGAAGAATTTAAGAACAAGGTAGAAAGGAAATTCTGCCCACCAAATGAAAAGGAACAGATAGCAAACAAATTCCTAAACCTTAGAATGACTGGTGTGGATAGTTGTTGGATCGTTGTGCGACCCCGAAAAGTCAGTCAAGGACGTTCATCTTCATGTATAAAGGCGGAATCAGTATACACGAAGTTATACAGCTTTTCTCTTTCAATTTCTTCTCTTTTATTGCTTTCTGGAATGATTTTGACAGAGTTTGGTTACACAAGCAATGACTAGCTCTCGCTCCAATGTACACAACCGAATAATCTGATTCCGCTCATATCGACTATATATAACCTATGTGATTTCTCTCTTATGTCATTGACACATAAGCGAAATCACTTGGAACCATATAAGCGAAATCACCTTTATCCCTATGAGCGAAATCACTAACCTAATGTACATATAAGCGAAATACCTACATAAGCATGTACATTCAAGCGAAATCCCAACTATAAACCCTAATTTAACTTTTAAGCTCCTATCTTGACATATCTTTGACCTAGACTTGACTTAGACGTAGTCAAGAGACATCTAGTGCACCAACAATAGTAAGGGATACACAAAAATATTTTTCGAATATGCTAGAATAGTGCCAACCCTTGCATCACCAGAGCCAGTATTAATCTCCCGATATATCTGGGGATTAATTGGAGAGATTAGACACGTAGTCAAGGCAGCTAGACCTCAAACCATAGAAGAAGCTGTAGAACTAGCAAATACCTTGACAGATGAATTAGTTCGTACCCGAGAAGAGGATCAAAGGAGGAACCTAACCCAGAAGCTTACACAAGAATTTCGTTCTAACCGTGGGAAAAATATAGGTTCTACTTCTGCACCCTACTGTAGGTATTGCAAAAGAAAGCATTCAGGAAGATGCTCCATATACTGTAACTTTTGCAAAATATCAGGACACAAGGAAGAAAACTGCAGGAAGAAAGCTAATAACAAGATATGTTACAACTGCGGAGAACAAGGTCATATCAAGCTTAGTTGTCCAAAATTAACTACTGCTGCAAACAACAAGAATACTCAAAATGCTAGAGCATTTGTTCTAACTGCAGATGAAGCCAAGATGATTCCAGATGTCATAACTGGTACGTTTTTAGTTAATGATATTTTTGCTAAAGTATTATTTGACTCTGGTGCAAACCAAAGTTTTATTAATACATCATTTTGCAAATTTCTAAATCAATCATTAACTAAACTACCACAAGAATGCTTAGTGGAGACAGCCAATGGAGAAACCGTTAGGATTTCTGAAATCTTGCAGGGAGCAAGCATAGAGATTTTAAATCAGAAATTTATTGCAAATATGTATCCTATGAATCTGGCAGGATTTGATGTTGTTTTAGGAAAGGATTGGTTAATAGCCAATAAAGCCAGTATTTTATGTGATCAAAAGTTAATCCAAATAAATTCACCAAAAGGTAAAACGAACACAATTAAAGGAGATAAACCAAATAGATCCACAAAATTTATCTCTGTGATGAAAACTGCAAGATACATAAGAAAAGGATCATTAGTGTATTTGATTTCCATAATCACTAACACTAAAGGAAAGGATTTAAAAGATATTCCAGTAGTATCTCAGTTTTCAGATGTATTTCCAGAAGAATTACCAGGACTGCCACCAAATAGAGAAGTCGAATTCAGAATTCATTTAATACCAGGAACATCACCAATTGCCAAAGCACCTTATCGTTTGGCACCTGCAGAAATGCAAGAATTAAAGAAACAATTAGACGAATTGTTGGAGAAAGGATTTATACAACCAAGTTCGTCGCCATGGGGAGCGCCGATATTGTTTGTTAAAAAGAAGGACTGATCAATGCGTATGTGCATTGATTACCGTGAATTAAACAAGGTCACGATTAAGAATCGGTACCCATTACCGAGAATCGATGATCTATTCGATCAACTGCAAGGAGCGCGATTTTTCTCAAAAATCGATTTAAGATCAGGATATCATCAATTAAAGGTACAGGAAGAGGATATTCCTAAAACCGCATTCAGAACAAGGTATGGACATTATGAATTTACTGTCATGTCATTTGGTTTAACCAATGCCCCAGCCGCATTTATGGACATGATGAACCGAATATGTAAGCCATATTTGGATAAATTCATAATTGTTTTCATAGATGATATTCTAATTTACTCTAAGAATAAGGAAGATCATGCAAAGCATTTGCACGCACTTTTAAGTTTATTAAGAAAGGAAAAGCTTTATGCTAAATTTTCTAAGTGCGAATTTTGGTTAGAACAGGTACAATTCCTTGGACATTTAGTAAACCATGAAGGAATTCGTGTAGATCCAACAAAGATTGAAGCGATTACTAAATGGAAAACCCCTGAATCACCAACTGAGGTTAGAAGTTTCTTAGGATTGGCCGGTTATTATAGAAGATTTATTCAAGATTTTTCTAGAATAGCCATTCCTTTAACTAAATTAACCTGTAAATCTGTTAAGTTTGAATGGGGATTTAAACAAGAAGAAGCTTTTAGAATTCTTAAGCAAAGATTAACCCATACACCCATATTAGCGTTACCAGAAGGAACTGAAGATTTTGTAGTTTATTGTGATGCTTCTAAATTAGGTTATGGATGTGTGTTGATGCAACGACAAAAGGTTATAGCTTATGCATCTAGACAACTTAAGAATCATGAAGAGAATTATTCAACCCATGATCTAGAACTAGGAGCTATAATTTTTGCTCTTAAGATTTGGAGACATTACCTTTATGGTAGTAAGTTTACCATATTCACTGATCATAAGAGTTTAAGGTATATTTTCAAACAAAAGGATTTGAATATGAGACAACGACGCTGGATGGAGATGCTTAGTGATTATGATTGTGTTATCCAGTATCATAAAGGAAAAGCAAATGTAGTAGCAGATGATTTAAGTCGAAAGTATCATGAAAAGCCAAAAAGAGTACGTTCTCTTAAATTAAATCTACAAGTAGATTTAAATGATCAGATAAGAGAAGCACAAGAATCAATAATCAAGGATGATGCTGAAAAATTAAAAGGTATGCTAAAAGAATTAGAACAAGGAATAGATGGAATTTGGAGATTTCATGAAAAGAGAATATGGATACCTAAATTAGGAAACCTACGTTATCATATTTTAGAAGAAGCCCGTAAATCTAAATATACGATGCATCCAGGAAATGATAAAATGTACCAGGATTTAAGGAAAAATTTCTGGTGGATAGGAATGAAAAAGGACATAGCAACCTATGTTTCTAAATGTTTAACTTGTTCACAAGTTAAAGCTGAACACCAGAAACCCTCAGGTTTGTTACAGCAATTAGAAATGCCAGTGTGGAAGTGGGAATTGATAACAATGGATTTTGTTACTAAATTACCCAAAACAAAGAAAGGAAATGATACAATCTGGGTGATTGTAGATAGACTAACCAAGTCAGCTCATTTTCTATCGATGAAAGAAACTTTCAGTATGGAACAATTAGCTAAATTATATGTAAATGAAATTGTTTCTTTACATGGCATTCCTTTATCAATTGTTTCTGATAGAGATAGCCGATTTACCTCTCATTTTTGGTCAAGTTTCCAAAAGGCAATAGGAACTAAGTTAAAGTTGAGCACAGCTTATCATCCTCAAACCGATGAACAAAGCGAAAGAACAATTCGAACGATGGAAGACATGCTTAGAGCTTGTGTAATTGATTTTGGAGGTAATTGGGATGAACACTTACCTTTAATATAATTTTCTTACAATAATAGTTATCACACAAGTATCAATGCTGCACCATTTGAAGCACTTTATGGACGTAAGTGCCGAACCCCAGTCTGTTGGGCAGAAATTGGGGAAAAGCAACTATCTGGACCTGAGATAATACAAGAAACAACTGACAAGATTATTCAAGTCAAGGAACGACTGAAAATAGCACGTGATCGACAGAAGAGCTATGCTGATAACCGACGCAAACCATTGGAGTTTAAAGTCGGAGATAAAGTATTGTTGAAAGTCTCTCCTTGGAAAGGAGTAGTAAGATTCATCAAACGAGGAAAGCTAAGTCCCAGGTATGTTGGACCTTTTGAGATTATTAAAAGAATAGGACCTGTAGCTTATCAGCTACAACTGCCAGAGGAAATGGCAGGAATACATGATGTGTTTCATGTATCTAATCTCAAGAAATGTTTAGCTGATGAATCACTGATAGTACCTCTTAAGGATATAGAGGTAAATGAACAACTTAAGTTTGTAGAAAGGCCTCTACAAATTGAAGACAGGAAAGTTAAGAATCTCAAGCACAAGAGACTAGTTCTGGTTAAAGTAAAGTGGGACTTCAAAAGAGGACCTGAGTACACATGGGAACTTGAATCTGAAATGCAAAGGAAATATCCGCATTTGTTTCAATAATATCTCGAGGACGAGCTCTAAAACAAGGTGGGGAGAATGTAACAACCCTCGGTAAAATCAACACTCTCATAATATTTCCGACACCGTTATATATTTTAAAATACCCTCATATGTCTTTATATACACCCCGTATGTGAAAGCCGAGCCCGAAATGTATTAAATAATATTAAAAATAAAATAAAAATTTGAAACTTAGGTTGAGGCGGGCCGCGTAGAAACCACCTCAATCTTACGCGGGCCGCGAGAGTCATGAATGGTGGCGCAGCCCTGAGCTGACACGTGTCGACATCGTGGCGGACCTACACGCTGACCCAGCAAAGCTATATGTTGACCTAGGGTTGACGCGGGCCACGTAGCCCTATGGCTACTCTTACGCGGGCCGCGTGAGAGTCGAATTCAGCTACTTTAAATAGGAGGCCTCGGATCTCAGTCGAACTCGCTCATTTCAATTCTCAAATCACAATTTCTGTAGTAGAGTTATTATACGCGGGCATTATATCCCCCTAATTAGCGAGGTTCTGCTCCGTTGTAAGTATTATAACCCCGGTTTCATAATAGATACGCTGCCCGATTTATTTAGGGTTCCGTAATAACTGTCGTGGTTCTGCCCGACGTAGTTGTTGGAATGTCGTCTCGGGGAGGGTATCATTAATATTTTCAAAAAGGTTATGATACTAATCAATGTACATTTGTATAAATTATAGATTATATCCAGGAAACCCTTACACGAAGTCTAAGATAGCAATGTGAGTTTATCCTCTTTTTGTAAACCTTTTTGGAATATTTTACAAAACCTTAATTGTTTTACAATGTGATTAAGCGGTGATTGAGTCTTTGTAGTTCTTCAATTACTGCCGGTATGTTGGGGTTTTGTATACAAAATTTACTACTCTGTAAAGTAGTAAGTCGGGGATGACAGTACGTTACCATTGGACAACGGGTTAGCCAATGAGTAATATGACCCACCAGTCAGGATTGACAGTACTGAATGAGTAATTGTGTAGAAATAAATAATGTGATCGCTCTCAATACTGTTTTAATTGATAAAATGTTTCTTGATTAAACTGGGATTCACTCACCAGTATTTCCGACAGACAAATGTTTTTAAAACACGTTTCAGGTAACAAAATGTGACAGCCAATTAGTAAAAAGCCAGCTGGAGAGCACTGAAGGCTTGGAAAAAATGTGGCTATAAAAGTTACCTAATAAACGATGTTTTAAATTAAAAAAAATAGGGTTTGTCCCTATAATTGTATTGTAATAAGAAACTTGGGTTTTGCCCATTTGATTATCAATATAAAAGAAGGTGGTTTTACTCTGATAAACATTTCCTAACTACGGTCCTGATGTAATTTCCGCTGCCAAATTAACTAACCTGATACCACCGTCACTGAGCTCGCGTCCGCCCGTTCCCGGGACAGATAAGGGATCGGGGGTTGCGACACTTTATATGTGAACGATGTGGTTATCCTAGATTCTTGACTCTTTGTGATGCTTATTATACATAAACGATGTGGTTATCTTAGAATCTTGACTCTTGGTGATGCTTTGATACTTAATGAACGCGAAACTATTTTGGCACAAACTCGAAACACAGTTTTACTCATGATAGTTATGTAATCACATGATGTAATGATATCTTTAATCTTAATAATGGGTACTCTCAATAATACGCAACGCAATGCTTAAACTTTCTCGCAAAACGAACCAAATTTGGAAAACTAGCAAACGAGAATCGGCTGTCCGAATGGACATCCGATCGGATGACCATCTGACCGGATGGCCATTCGACTGAAAAGCCATCCGATCGCCTACACTTCTCCACCGACTTAACCCATCCGATCATGCCATTCGATTGGAGCTGTCACTGACATCTATAAATAGGATACTTAACCCTTCATTCTCACCTTTCACTCTCCCATCCGAGCACACGTACTCAAGTCACTCTCAGCCACTTTAATTGCGATTCAAGGCCATTTCGTAAGTATTTCTCCTCGAATCTTGTACAATCTTCATCTTTAATCACTTCCACACCATATTCTTCATCAAAATCACACGAACACTTCAACTTTTCCTCGAAAACCAACTGGTTTGGACCTCTTGAAGGTGGTTTCCACCCGGATGCTTATGCAAACTGTGGTGGAGCACCATTTAACCAAGACTTGTTCCAGGTCTAAAGGATTTTCATAGTTTTCATACAAAATCTAAGGGGTTTTCACACCTTTTATACCAGATCTGACGGAACTTCACATGTTTTCGGCTTGAATCTGATAAACTTTCATGTTTTTCAACAGATTACCGAACTTTTCTTAAGTTTTCTACAAAACATTGGTGAAATCGGACTCGAACAGACTCTCGACTCATTTCTTAGTCGATAGTCGGCTTCAAAACTAATTTCCACCAGAGAAAATGGACCGATTGGCGGGTCAAACATGAAATATCACCGAGAACAGCTCATCTGTCCGAAGGGGTGGTACCCATCTGACCGAACGAGCCAGTTCCGGTGTGTTTCCGTTGCCTAACACGTCGTCACGCCGTCTCCATTAAATCTTTAACTCAGAAAATTTTATGAAACTTCACACACTGACCATCCGGCTAGGTGAACTGTTTATGATAACACTTGTTGTTGTTTTTACAGGACACTGTGATCAAAACATCAAAAACTTTAACAGTTCACAAACACCCACTCTTCGAATGGCCATCCGTCTGGATGACCATCCGCTCAGATAGTCTGTCAGACACTTTGACTCGATTTTTGCACTGTTCGACACTCTGTTCCCGACCGGGTCAGCACTTAGAGGACTTATGCTCTGTTCCCACACGCAGGCTGATCCAGCGCTCCCTTCGATCCAATTAGGCAGTGTTTGGTTCTAAGCACCCACTGTGAGTATACTCAATCCCTTTTTGTTTTAATCACCTTTGGGATGCAACACATATTCTATATCAAAACACTTGACACTTGAAACTTATTTGAAACATACTCTATCCGCATTAAACAAGAAAACATGATACTTGAGACTTTTATGCTGTGTGAACGTTTGATTCTTATCTGTAGCTCGCCTTAACAATTATAGCGCTATCGGGGTAACGCACCGCTCTTTGAGTCTTGTGGAGTATTGTTAAGTTTTGATTCTTTTACCTCCTCTTCGTTGCGACGAAGTAGGAAAGGCATGTTAACGCGTTGGAGACTTGGGTTATCATATGAACCACGTTAACTAGTATGTTGAAACTTGTGATATGTGTTCATGTTGGATATGAGTTTTATACGTTTAAAACTATTACGCTATGTATTCAAACTTGTATACTCGCCAACATTTTTGTTGATTGTATTTTAATACATGTTGCAGGTTGATAAGTTTGGACGTGAAGAAATCAAGCTAGGATGATACTTAGAAACTCATCTTAGAGAAACAATGTTCTGATACGTGTTTTGATCTATGTTTTGATACAATTTGTTGATTAGCTGGTGTATGACATTCTGATGCTTATTATGAAATTTTGATTAAACTATATTGTCACAATTAGTCATTATGGATTCTCTCGAGCAATCTGATTCGCTTAGTGCCACGCCCTGATATTTCTGCCATCGGTTGGGGTGTGCCAGATTGGTATCAGAGCCATAACTATAGGGAATTAGGTAAAAATGCCTTGCTTTTGCCTAAGTCTATTAGGAGAAGTAGGAGTGCTTTTACCTAGTCTATAGTTCAGGAACTTTCTCATTATGTGCTGTTTAAAACTACTTGCTTTATATCCTATTTGATTCTATCTTTTCTTTTAGGTCTGTTAATATACATTGCTTTTCCTAAGGCTAACACAATGCACACTTAGATGTTTTAAAGACACTCTTGAAACAAAATCGAAACGACTCATCAAAACAGGGGTGATTCCCACCTTTGATGACGACTTTCGCTCAGCTATACTTTGTATTTCGCACGAAATTTGCCCTCAAGATAGGAGTGATATCCAAACCTTGAAGGAAATTCACATTTCATATTCTAGTAGGTCTTATCTCTTGATAAGTACCAACAACATTAGAGTACGATGTTACCAAGTTAGAGGTGAAAGTCGCATCTTGATAACTAGTACCACTCCTTGATTTTCAGTCTCGTCAAAGTCTTGAGTTTTCCCAATCGATTAAGGATGTGTAGTAACCGAAAGGACAAATATCGTAGGCCTAACATCGATGAACGTATTTGTCTAGCAGGCTAAAACAAATTACCTTAATTCGAAAAGGGGCTCGATTTGCTTTGGTTAGTCGACGTTTCTCTACCCGAAACAATCCTGTGTTTTATGAGCCTCTCTTTTAGTGTTGTCTCGATTTTTATGTGGTTTTATACTTGTGACCCCGCTCGTTTTAACATTTGTTACGCACTTTGCACGTATCTTCGCAATCTAAAATAATAATAATCTCTCGTGAACTAATTAAATTTATGATGCCTTCATTATTCTACGTGATGCGATGTGAAACTTGTTATGTAATGTGAAACATATGTGCGATATGATACAAATTGAAACATTTATACGCTATGTACTCCGTGATACGAATCAATTTAACAAAACATTATGATCTAGTCTCACCCGATTCTTTGTTGAATCTTTAGATGTCATTGAGTCGTCTTAACAACCCTCGCAAGAGATCTATGGCCAACACTCAGAAAAAGATGATGTCTTTCATGGCCGATCAGATCGCACGAATTGTTCCCAAGATTGTCACTGAAATTCAGGGATCAAACACTCCTCCCTCCTCTGTTGACTCGAAAGCAGTCCAACCTAATACAAACACTTTGTCTCTTGCAACCCTAAGCCTTTCACGAGCAGCGGTGGGGTCACTGCAATGCTGGAATGGTTCGACAGCATTGAAGTTACTTTCATCAACAGTGAGTGCCCTGAACATCTCAAGACTAGGAGTGCTACTGGTGTCTTTCAGGGAAGGGCTTTGGAATGGTGGACTAATGAGAGAAACATCCGCTCGAATGATGAAGCTGTGACAACTGGCACCAAACCGGTAATTTCCGTACATTCTAATTACTATTTAATGATTGCAATTATGTGCTTAAATGTCAACATTGTCTGATTACATACTATACTTGTGAATTCATGCATGTTTTAGACTACAAGATATTGCTTCATGCATTAATGAACAACATTGCGTTAGAGATACTAGTAAACTCACCGGTAAGACACATTGTGTCAACAATCCTACAGAAAACAGTCAGACAATAGGTGTAGGTCCAACAACAAGAATACATTAAAACTCAAGAGTACATACAAGGGTTAACGTATAGACATTCCAGAAGCTAAAATACGCACTAAAAAGCACCCGAAACACACTTTAAATGCTGAGTATTACACATTTCAGCAAAAATTCAGCATTGTGACAAGTTTATAACATGTAAAAAGATGACAAATTGATCTAGAATATTTTCCTAAGTGTTGGGAATTAAAAGGGTTACAAAACGATACATAAAGGACACTAAACAGTGCGATTTAGCACTTTAACGAACCGGTATTTAACCGAACAACCGGACATTACACGGAACAGCAAATTAGTACTAGAAGCATTGTCTTGATGTTTCTGAACTAGTTATGGTCCCCGAACGCCATAACACCCCTTATAACACAATAACACATCAAGTCCCAAAAAATTACACAAGAAAGCTAACTTGTTTATATATTAGAGTTTGGAAATTACACTTTGCCCCCCCCCCCCTACATAGTGGACGGTCACCTTGGTGGCCCCACTTTTGATTTTGTAATCTTACTAAATCCTCTAAAAATCTTGCCAAGATATCTTGTAATCTTATAAGATCTCATAAGATATTGTGAAGATCTTTCAAGTACTATAAGAAGATATGGACACACTACATCTCACTTCACACACACCACACTTCATCTTCTTTCCCTCCTCCCCAATTCTCGGCCGCCCCCTCATCACCACACCACCACCATTTTCGTTCAAGCATCATACAATCCAAGGGCTTCTCAAGGTGCTAGAAGGTCACTAACGAAGCTCGGTGCTCACGGAACTTGAAGGACCTCACCCGTTTGCTTTTATCCACTCAATCTCCATCATTGTTCTTCCCTAGCTTTAAGTTAGTTGTAAGATTCTTGAACACCCTTGTTTACTTCATATCTTAGTAGTTAAAAGATATAACATGTTGATTATCATAAGAACACTAAAAGACATACACATGAAACTTGAAATATGAGATGATACATGATGGAATCTTGCTAAAATGATATTGTTTAGTGAATGAATGTTGCTTATTGATGCCTTGAGTTGATGATGTTAATCATCACATGAAGCTTGCTAGATGATGCTTAAACACTTAATCTAGCAAGCGGGAGGATGATTATATAACAACATGAAATAATCATCTCCTGGATTAAACATGAACTTGAAAGTAAAGTGATTTTTCTTGAAAAGTAATAAACCAAGTGAACTAGTAATCTTGTAAGCCCAAGACTTGTGAATGATTTTTCTAAAAGAACCAAGTTCAAAATATGAGTTTTGAAAGATCATGGTTTTTATTAAACCTACACTATTTTTAGTAGAAAAACAAGTGTATAAACACTTATGAAACAAGAAAAATACAAAAGAAATATTTTTAGAAAAATCATCTTACAAGTTGTAAATGACAAAATCTTTTAATAAGGTGATTTACAAACAAATAACCATGTTCTTAAAGGTAACTAAACCTACTAAACAACATGGTAAGTTACTACAAATTTTTACAAAACTTCAAGTTCATGATATAGTGTGATTTACATGATTTTTGGCTTGTGGTAAGTCTTGATTAAGTTGTTGATTGATGAGATGATTTTAAAAGAAAATAAACACATGTTTTGAAAACATGGGAAACCTCCATTTTTTGGGGAAACTCTGTCAAAATTTCTATAAAATTTTGACACTTAGAAAAATATAAGTTTTGAGAAACTTATTACCTAAAAATGTATCTAAAAATATTTACCAAGGTTTCCCTAATTTTTGTGTAAACTCCAAGTAAAGAAATGATGATTTCTTCAAGATTAAAATTGATATCAAGTGTTTGGGTCAAAAATTACCGAAGCAATTAAGTGATCAAATTAGTTATGTGAGGTAGTGTGCTAAGAAAATGTGTTGAAAATATGCTGATTTAAGTTGATTTGTAACACCTCGTAAAATCATACCCAGTAAAATAAAGACACGTGTCATGTAAGATAAACGTGTCAGGAACCCGGATCGAATAAAAGATGTATGGTGGGATTTAAAAAAGGGCGACATGTTATTAAACACCTCTGAGCGACCAAAGTTATAAATCCCAAGACCTTAAATCATTGTGATAAACATCTGATACATTTAACCGGTTATTCCTATAATAAACAAATTGTAAATAATGGGCTATGCAAGGTACTTGCGACAAATTCTCACTTGAAAGTTTTCTATGATTAAAAGCATGCATTAATAAGTCCAAGAGAAACTCATGTGCTTAGCAACACATGCAAGGACATGCAAAACCTGTCCCTATGGTCCCCTCCTGCTAATTATGACTGAAGATTCGAGCTCTAAGAGAATGCATGGTCAAGCCTAGAAGTTAAACAAATTTTTGTCTTCTGATGAAGGCTTACGGACTGCAAAGGTGATCCCTTACGGTCCGTAAGGTGGCGGAGCTGGACAGAGATGATAAATAAAAAAGCGGATACGGACCGCAAGACTAAAGGCTTACGGTCCGTAAGATTCTAACTGGGTGATAAAATTCAAAGTCGATTACGGACCGCAAAGCCAATAGCTTACGGTCCGTAAGGGGTGCTTACGGTCCGCAAGGCCTTTAGCTTACGGTCCGTAAGACAGGTATCTGGGCAGAATTTTGGACAGATGCATGTTAAACAAGTTACACCGCCTTATAAGAGTGGTATTTGAAAATCAGGGGCCCTATAACTGGTTTTTAGCATCATAGGGACACCTGGGAACATCTTACAACAATTGTAGACTGATTTGGAGTGATCTTGATGCATCAAAGTCACTATATAAGGAGCTTGAAGTTGCAACATTTGGCTTGCTCATTTCATTTCATTTCATTCTCACTTCAAGCTTACTTCTGGAGCTCCTATGATCAGCAACAAGCCTTCTTAGGATCCTTAATCATACTTAGGACTCTTGTAAGTGTCCTTAATCCTTCTTAATTCTGTTTAGCTTAGTTAATTAGCTAAAAGTCAAACCGTCGTAATTAAGGTTTGACTTCGAGATTAATCAATAATTGTTCAGTCAAATCTCGAATTGAAAGTACCTATAAGTAGGTAATTATGTGGGTAATAAACCCTTAAAAGGGTACTCTCTGATTCCCACTCTAACTAGGTCAATTGTCGGGTCAAAGTTAATCTTAAAAAGTCAACAGAAAGCTTATTTTCAAATTAACACATAATTAGCAATGTAGAAGACATGCAACCTGTTTTATCATTAATATAACTTGGTAATTAATATAAGAACATGTCTAAACATGTTCAACCTGACAATTTTCAGTTTAGGCTCGGTTCAGAACCGAAAGTCGCATAATGTGACTTTTGCTTTGACTTTCGATTCTGACCCATCGTAGCATGTTTTAGAAATGCCTTAGAGCCTTTTTAGGACCAGGTTTCATATAAGTATAACCCTCTGTGATTATACAAATTGGTTCATTAGTTTTCCAATTCATATGCATGTTTTCGTTAAATGCTTAAATGTTGACTATTATGCCCTTTTAACCTTAAAACGTGATTTTTGAAAATATAAAAGAATGGAGACCTTAGTTACTGATTTATAAAGTTGTCCCTAAAATTTGACATCAGTTTGAGGTCTAGATTAGGAGTTATGCTCATTAGCGTAATTAGAAAGCTTTTTATTAAATAAACGGCGTAATTAGCATATAGCCTATCTAAACCCGATTTTAATACCAAACTTTTTACCTACTGATATAAAATAATATTTTGGGATTTTTGAAGATTTTTATTTAATTTTAGGCTGAGCATAAAATAGAGTTTTAAGCTTGATTCGGTAATTGCCGGTTTTGCCCTTTTGGGCTATAAAATGAGTTTTACAAATCTTTTTGACCCCAAACCTTTTGCTACTGATTTTATATGATAAATAAATTATTTTAAACCTTCTGGAACAATAAAAATATCAGCTTTCTATATAGAACCCAGAAATGGCTCCAAATCGCCTTTTTAAGCATTTTTAACTCATAGTATGCATCAAAACTATTTTAAACATATAAGGTTGGATGCCTACTGATATTTTAAGTAAATTATTATATTATAACAGTGAGCAAAAGTTTTAAACTCAGATTTCCAGTTTTGACCTTTTAGACTTAAGTGAAATTACCAAAATGCCCTTTCGGTGCATAGTATGGTTAGAAATGATAAATTTCACACATAGGTTATACCCTACTGTTATAACTTATTAAATTAAGTGTTTTTACTGATTACATCAGACCTGTAACTCAGAATTATGTTTAAACTCTTTTATAACCTTTTAAATGACCAAAATGCCCCTACGGGGCATAGTTTGAGTTTAAATCCATTTCGGGCATGATAGAAGATATCTTACTGATGTCACAACATTATTTAAGGCATATTAACTTAGGAAACTTGTATATGACTCATATGGCTACCCGTTACGCACTCTTCGCGTTCGGTTCGACTTATGTAACTAGTTTGCATAATTTAGCCAAAACGGGTCAAACCATATCGTTTTCATCTCAAAATCCAGAATGTGTTTAAGTTACCCATTTTAAACAAGCATACAAGCTTTTCGGGACAAAACCACATTCTAAACCGGTTTTCGCTTTGTCATGCGTTTGAACCGTGTCTTCCTTTTGAAAACTAACCGGTCTAAGTCTAAGCTTAATTAAAGACCGTTAGGATTCTAACAGGTTATTAAAACCTTCGTTCCAGATTAGGAGCCCAGTAAAAGCTACGGGCACTTGCTGTATTTGATTTATACTTTGCTCAGGTAAATACTCTTAAACTTATTTTCCCTATACGGGCTTGGGATTCGGTATTATAATAATACCGCTTGGACGGGTATGTAGTCATTTAAATCAGATTGTGATTAATGTAATTACATAACTCGTTTTATTCTGTATTATTTGGTGTATGGCCTTTGGGGGTTAAATGACCATGTCCCGGATATCCTTGGCATCATTCAAAGAAATGGCCACGACCTAAGCACGGGGTGTAGGCGTACACCTGACAGATGCATATGTATAAACTGTTAGCCCACTTTAAGGAAATAACCTTGTGGGTATTATACCTGTGGCGTGTCAGTTAATCTAGACCGGCCCTACAAACCGGCCCTAATGGACGACAAATAAGTAAAACTGTATACAAGATTATTTTAAATAATTGTCCCAAGTTATAAAGATATTTTTGCCGAAGTGCATTCAAATCAATTTACAAACTCTTTTCAAAATGAGTCAGTTAAGTTGTATTTACCAGTGTAAACTGACGTATTTTCCAAAAAGGTTAAGTGCAGGTACTATACGTAATAGGCTGGCTACTCCAGGCATCAATAATCAAGTCTCGCAAGCTCTAGATGTCAAAGTCTGCTGAACAGTTTTTCCTTTTTATTTGATCCGCCTGTGGATCTGTTTCAACTATTTTGTGATACTTAATATTACAATTTTATTTGGTTGAAATAAATCTGTCTTTTGCTTCCGCTGTGCATTTATATATTGTGTTGTTTGACTATGATGATATCAACTACATCACGATACTCCCCACCGGGCCCACCGGTAATACGTGGAAATATCGGGGTGTGACAGGTTGGTATCAGAGCCAACACTGAGTGAATTAAACACTAGCCTTTTGTGTTTAATCTCAGTTACACAATTGCACATTCCTCGAACCTTCGAGTCTAGACAAAGAACATAGGACAAATCCTGATTTTGTTTTATTATTGTCTTTTATATTTTTCTTTGTTGTTATCTGTGTTATGTTGACAGGTTTAAATATGCCGCCAAGATTCTTTAGGAGGAAAGGAAAGGGACCAGTAGCAGGCCACGACCATGAGGCCGGGCCATCCCAAAGGCGAACCTCACCCGTCAACATGCGTACAAGTCCCCAGGGGGACTGGAGGACACATCTGCAGCCAGCGAGGCGGTCAGTCTCGTTAAGCTCGTCACCGTCTTACCTTCACTCTTTTGGACCCCATTCAGAAAATGAGCCCGAAAACCCACAGCCTTCTTTTATTCCTCTCCTGAGGTCCAACTCTCGTCACTCCTTTGATAACCCGTCCCATATCTTCCGAAGCCGGTTCAACCCGGCAAACTACCTCGAGGAACCAGTGGGTGTTAACCCATTGGGACCTGAAGAACACTTTTCTGGAGATCACGCCATGGATATGGATGAGGATACCGACCCTACCGAACCACCGACCGGTACCCCCACACATGCCATCGAAATTTCTGATGGGTCATCTTTTCATGGATCACCCTACCATGGTCCTGACAGCTACCAAGCAAGATTCAACCAGTATGAATGGTATTTTACACCCTCTTATCATTCATCGCCTCATCAACAACAACAGCAGCAGCAGCAGCGGGATCCTTCCGAGGATTCACGTTTCGTGGCAGTTACCCCGCCACCACCACCACCTCAGCAGCAGCCTCCTGAGCCGCCAAGGCGAAGGAGATCAAACGTACGGATGTCCGTGCGAGGAGGAGTGCATATCAGCACCCCTCAACCATCGAGTGGCAGCCACTACCCGCCGCTCCGAGAAGACCAGCAGATGGGGGGACTTTCAAACCCCAACCCAGAAGTGAACTCTGCACCTGTCGTGCCACCACCATTGGGCTTTGACAACCCAATTCCCACGTACGCTGGCCCAACAACGTATAACCCCTTTGAGCAGCCGACTCACACCAGCTTCAATTATGCTGAGATCGACCCATACCTGGCGGCGTGGAACTACAATGCTCTTAACCCCGAAGGGCCCTACGGAGCTCCTTGGGGAGTTGGATACCCAGCTTATGTATATCAATAACAACAACCGTCTCTTCGACCTCCATATCAGCCGCAGCCGCAGGTACCACGGTTTTCCCCGCCAGAACGGGAGGAAATTCTCCAAAGACTGGACCAAGTTGAGCAGGAGGTTCACAGAGATCGCAGGGAACGACAAGGTTTCTTCAAGGGATTGGCAAGTTTAATAAAAGGAAAGAGCAAGAAGGACCATTGAATCCTTTAAATTGATTGGTTGTATTTCCTTATTTTCAATCCAGCCCCTGCGTGGGCATACCTTTTTGTTTAACCCCTGCGAGGGTATGTCTTTTAGTATTCTGCCCTTGCGTGGGCATGTGTTTTCTGTTGACCCCTGCGTGGGTATGTTTTTGTTTAAGCCCCTGCGCGGGCATGTTATCCTTGTAGAAGTCCCGTTTAGGGCAAATTTGTACTTGTTTAAAATTTTTTGCAATGGAATGATTTAATTTAAATTTTCATTTTATTTAATTATATACATAAATATAATATGTAAAGTATATGAAAATATAACATTCCCACTAAAAGATCTACCATTATAATAAAATGGAAAAATCTAAAAAGGACAAGACCTAGCCATATGTCACCTTAAGATAGGGCCAAGATGGTAGTTCCTCGATTAGATTCAGATCCTTATTAACCTCTCAATTTAGGGTTACTCCGCGTTAAAAGTTAAAAAGAATCTTAAAGGTAAACCTAGCCTATATGTCGTTACGGACATGGCCAAGATGGTAAAACCTATTCAAAAGATTCCAATCCTAGTTAACATCTGAAAGCATATTATCATGCTCGACATATGTGATTCGATAAAATCACATAAGTTCTTCTTAAACAGGGTTATTCTAATTTCCCTTAATTATATAATCATCTCTTAAGGATGAGGTGCCCACGGGCTATAATTAACGTCCTCTAGGACTAAAGACAGTGGTAGCCTACAACTCCCTGTCAAGAAAAGGTAATGAACTCGGATTCAAACCTTAATGCCTCGAATTCATAAAACCTGGGCTTATAAACTAAACTCGTCTACGTGACTAGGCCTTTTGTGCCATTACTAATTTATAATTTAGGATTATGATAAGGATCCTGAATAATTATATATTTAACAAATTAACTAAAATGGCTATTAAAAACCATAGTTAATAAGTTGTCAAAAACAATAAAACTGTATAAGCTTCTATATAAACCTTGCCTCTTATTTGATTTTTTGTAGCAATTAAAGCTACATGGCTAGGTCAGAAGAAATAAACAGTCATCCGGTGGAAAACCATGAAAATACTAAGATACATGTGACCGGTGCGGAGCTGCAAGCATTAGTAGATAATGCTGTTATAAAGGCTATAGAACGGCAATATAACGAATCTAGCGGGACTCGAAGTAGGACCCTATCCACACCGCACTCCAAGCCTAAGACTTATTCGGAGGCTCATAGCAAGCCACCCTCTAAGAAAGATGAGCCAAAGAAAGATGATGATCGGCATTCATCTAATCAACACAGTGTTCCATCTAAAAGGATAGTGTTTGATGATAAACCACGTACCAAGTCCTGTACCTATAAGTACTTTGTTTCCTGCAAACCCCGGGATTTCACTGGGGGAGAAGGGGGCAATTGATTGTAAGACCTGGTTGGATGAGATGGACACGGTAGTCGACATCAGTGGTTGTGCTGAAAGAGATGTACTGAAGTATGTATCCCAATCCTTTAAGGGAGAGGCACTAGCATGGTGGAAGTCTCTCATTCAAGCTGCTGGAAAGATCCCTCTCTACAATTTGTCATGGGATCAGTTCGTTGCTCTCATTAAGGAGAACTATTGCCCGCAGCATGAGGTTGAAAGGATTGAATTAGATTTCTTATCGTTGGTGATGAAGAATTTAGATTGTCAAGCTTACCTCACCAGTTTCAATACCCTGTCTAGGCTGGTTCCGTATCTCGTAACCCCGGAACCCAAAGGGCTCGCTTGCTTCATTCGAGGTTTAGCCCCAGAAATCAAAGCCAGTGTTAAGGCATCCAGACCTGCTACTTTCAGATCAGCAGCTGATCTATCTCTGTCTCTTACCTTGGACGCGGTCAGGCTAAGATCGCTCAGGAATTCGGAAGAAGGCAAGAGAAAGCATGAGGATGATAACTCATGAAGATCTGAAAAGAAGCATAAAGGTAATACCGACTTCAGGAAGAAGTCTGGATCCAACAAGGGTAGCCAACAAGCTGAGGAAAAGCCAAAGTGCAAGACTTGCCAAAAACGCCACTTTGGAAAGTGCAGACTTGAGTCCAAGTCTAAGTCAGGATCACCTGCGTGTGGGTTATGCAAGTCTAAAGAGCACAAGATTGTTGATTGCAAAAAGATTAAAGATGCCACATGCTACAACTGCAATGAGAAAGGGCACATAAAACCAATTGCCCTAAATACGCCAAGAAGCCTGAAGAGGTCAAGAAGACCAATGCAAGGGTCTTCCGAATGGATGCAAAGGAAGTTGTCCAGGACGACAATGTGATCACAGGTACCTTCCTTATAAATGATGTATATGCAAGAGTATTGTTTGATTCAGGTGCTGATAAATCATTTGTAGATAATAAGTTTTGTAAGTTGCTGAATTTACCTGTTAAAACCCTAAGTGTGAAATATGAGATGGAATTAGCTGATGGTACCTTAGAAACCGCATCAACCGTGTTAGATGGATGCGTTATATCCATTAAGAACCACTCCTTTCCATTGTCTTTACTTCCTTTGAAGTTAGCCGGTTTTGACATAGTTATAGGCATGGATTGGTTATCTCGTAACCAAGCCCAGATAGTGTGCAATAAGAAGCAAGTGGTGATCAAGACTTCGTCTGGTGAACCACTTACCATTCAGGGAGATACCCAGTATGGACTGCCTGAGCAAGTGTGTATGCTCAAGGCATCTAGATGCTTGAAGAAGGGTTGTGTCATTTACATGGCACAAGTGACTATTGATGAGCAAAAACCCAGGATTGAAGATATTCCAGTCATTTCTGAGTACCCTAAAATTTTCCCAGAAGAACTACCTGGTCTATCACCAGATAGGCAAGTAGAATTCAGAATTGACATCATCCCCGGAGCAGCACCTGTTGCGAGAGCACCTTATAGGTTGGCACCAACAGAGATGAAGGAATTGAGGACACAACTAGACGATTTGCTAGCCAAAGGTTTTATTAGACCTAGTTCGTCTCCTTGGGGAGCGCCAATCCTATTTGTCAAGAAGAAGGATGGATCGGTGTGTCTGTGCATCGATTATCGTGAGCTTAATAAGGTCACTATCAAGAATAGGTATCCTTTGCCCAGGATCGACGATCTGTTCGATCAATTACAAGGGGCAAGCTACTTCTCGAAGATCGATTTGAGGTCAGGCTATCATCAATTGAAGGTTAAGGATGAAGATGTACACAAGACTGCATTTAGGACTCGTTATGGTCATTACGAGTTCCTAGTGATGCCTTTTGGGCTCACTAATGCACCTGCCGCATTCATGGATCTCATCAATCGCGTCTGCAAGCCTTACTTGGATAAATTTGTCATCGTCTTCATCGACGACATTCTCATTTACTCGATTTCAACAAGAAAAACTCTATGCCAAATTTTCAAAGTGTGAATTTTGGCTTCGAGAAGTCCAATTCCTTGGATATGTGGTTAGTGAGCGTGGTATCCAAGTGGATCCCGCTAAGGTTGAAGCTACTATGAATTGGCAAGAGCCAAAGACGCCTACAGAGATTCGTAGCTTTCTAGGACTGGCAGGATACTATAGGCGATTTATTGAAAACTTCTCAAGAATTGCAGCACCCCTGACTTCACTCACCCGCAAGAATAGCAAGTTTGACTGGGGGTCTAAGCAGCAAGAATCTTTTGATATTTTGAAGCAGAAGTTGATTAATGCTCCAGTATTGACATTGCCTGATGGAATAGAGGAATTTGTAGTATATTGTGATGCATCGCACACCGGAATGGGCTGTGTGCTTATGCAGAAAGGCAAAGTTATTGCCTACGCTTTACGTCAGTTAAAGGTGCATGAGAAGAATTATACCACCCACGACTTGGAGTTGGGTGCCGTTGTATTTGCACTAAAACTGTGGAGACATTACTTGTATGGAACCAAGTGTGTGATCTATTCAGATCACAATAGCCTTCAACACTTGTTTAATCAGAAAGATTTAAACATGAGGCAACGACGTTGGATGGAAACTTTGAACGACTATGACTGTGAGATAAGATACCATCCTGGCAAGGCAAATGTGGTTGCCGATGCCTTAAGTCGAAAGGAAATAGTGAAGCCTATAAGAATCAATGCCAAGAGCATTGAGATAAAGAATAGTTTGAATGAAAGGTTGTTAGCTGCACAGAAGGAAGCTATATTGGAAGCTAACTATACTGATGAAAAGCTAGGAGTAACTGAAGAGCAATTATCCTATGGCAAGGACGGAATCCTAAGGTTAAATGGACGAATATGGGTTCCAGTTTTTGGAGGACTTCGGGATGTTATCCTCCAGGAAGCCTACAGCTCCAAATATTCCGTTCATCCTGGAGCTGATAAGATGTACCAGGATCTGAAGGCAAACTATTGGTGGATAGGCTTGAAGAAGTCTATAGCTGTCTATGTAGCTAAATGTTTGATGTGCGTGCAAGTCAAAGCTGAACACCAAAAGCCGTCAGGTTTACTACAACAGCCTGAACTTCCCACCTGGAAGTGGGAAATGGTGACAATGGATTTTATCACCAAGTTGCCAAAGACAAAGAAAGGAAATGATACTATATGGGTGATAGTAGATAGACTGACTAAGTCAGCACATTTCCTACCCATTAAGGAGACTTATAGCTCCGGCATGTTAGCCCAATTGTACGTAGATAAGATTGTATCTCTGCATGGTATACCAGTGTCTATTATCTCTGACAGAGATACCAGATACACATCACATTTTTGGAAAAGTTTCCAACAATCTTTGGGTACGCGCTTAAATTTTAGTACGGCTTACCATCCACAGACAGATGGGCAAAGTGAGCGTACAATCCAAACTTTGGAAGACATGCTTCGTGCATGTGTGATTGATTTAGGTGGTAGTTGGGATAACCACCTGCCATTGATCGAGTTCTCCTATAACAATAACTATCATACCAGCATTAAGGCTGCGCCTTTTGAGGCATTATATGGTAGGAAATGCAGAACGCCTATTTGTTAGGCGGAAGTAGGAGAAGTTCAGTTATCAGGACGTGACATAGTCTTTGAAACGACGGACAAGATTGTCCAGATTCGTGACCGCCTGAAAGCTGCCAGGGATAGGCAGAAAAGTTATGCTAATAAAAGGCGAAAACCCCTCAAGTTTGAGGTGGGTGATAAAGTTTTGCTTAAGGTATCACCCTGGAAGGGGGTGATGCGATTTGGTAAGAAAGGTAAGTTAAGCCCAAGGTATATAGGACCATTCGAGATTATCGAATGTGTTGGGTCAGTGGCTTATAAGTTGAACTTGCCTGAAGAGCTCAGTGGTATTCACAATGTATTTCACATCTGCAATCTGAAGAAATGTCTAGCTGATGAATCACTGGTCATACCTCACACAGATGTGCATATAGATGAGAGCTTGAAATTTGTGGAAAAACCTTTGTCGATTGAGGATCGACGGGTTAAGAAGCTTCGGAGGAAGCATGTGCCAATTGTCAAGGTTAAATGGGATGCCCGTAGAGGTACCGAATACACATGGGAGGTAGAATCCGCAATGAAGGAAAAGTACCCTCATTTGTTTAATAAATCTCGAGGTCGAGATTTCTTTTAAGGGGGTGAGGATGTAACACCTCGTAAAATCATACCCAGTAAAATAAAGACACGTGTCATGTAAGATAAACGTGTCAGGAACCCGGATCGAATAAAAGATGTATGGTAGGATTTAAAAAAGGGCGACATGTTATTAAACACCTCTGAGCGACCAAAGTTATAAATCCCAAGACCTTAAATCATTGTGATAAACATCTGATACATTTAACCGGTTATTCCTATAATAAATAAATTGTAAATAATGGGCTATGCAAGGTACTTGCGACAAATTCTCACTTGAAAGTTTTCTACGATTAAAAGCATGCATTAATAAGTCCAAGAGAAACTCATGTGCTTAGCAACACATGCAAGGACATGCAAAACCTGTCCCTATGGTCCCCTCCTGCTAATTATGACTGAAGATTCGAGCTCTAAGAGAATGCATGGTCAAGCCTAGAAGTTAAACAAATTTTTGTCTTCTGATGAAGGCTTACGGACCGCAAAGGTGATCCCTTACGGTCCGTAAGGTGGCGGAGCTGGACAGAGATGATAAATAAAAAAGCGGATACGGACCGCAAGGCTAAAGGCTTACGGTCCGTAAGATTCTAAATGGGTGATAAAATTCAAAGTCGGTTACGGACCGCAAAGCCAATAGCTTACGGTCCGTAAGACAGGTATCTGGGCAGAATTTTGGACAGATGCCTGTTAAACAAGTTACACCGCCTTATAAGAGTGGTATTTGAAAATCAGGGGCCCTATAACTGGTTTTTAGCATCATAGGGACACCTGGGAACATCTTACAACAATTGTAGACTGATTTGGAGTGATCTTGATGCATCAAAGTCACTATATAAGGAGCTTGAAGTTGCAACATTTGGCTTGCTCATTTCATTTCATTTCATTCTCA
Organism: Helianthus tuberosus; assembly: GCA_030545235.1. NCBI lineage: Eukaryota > Viridiplantae > Streptophyta > Magnoliopsida > Asterales > Asteraceae > Helianthus > Helianthus tuberosus. The sequence goes on along the minus strand of CM060379.1, from coordinate 37,569,253 downwards.
CTTCAAGCTTACTTCTGGAGCTCCTATGATCAGCAACAAGCCTTCTTAGGATCCTTAATCATACTTAGGACTCTTGTAAGTGTCCTTAATCCTTCTTAATTCTGTTTAGCTTAGTTAATTAGCTAAAAGTCAAACCGTCGTAATTAAGGTTTGACTTCGAGATTAATCAATAATTGTTCAGTCAAATCTCAAATTGAAAGTACCTATAAGTAGGTAATTATGTGGGTAATAAACCCTTAAAAGGGTACTCTCTGATTCCCACTCTAACTAGGTCAATTGTCGGGTCAAAGTTAATCTTAAAAAGTCAACAGAAAGCTTATTTTCAAATTAACACATAATTAGCAATGTAGAAGACATGCAACCTGTTTTATCATTAATATAACTTGGTAATTAATATAAGAACATGTCTAAACATGTTCAACCTGACAATTTTCAGTTTAGGCTCGGTTCGGAACCGAAAGTCGCATAATGTGACTTTTGCTTTGACTTTCGATTCTGACCCATCGTAGCATGTTTTAGAAATGCCTTAGAGCCTTTTTAGGACCAGGTTTCATATAAGTATAACCCTCTGTGATTATACAAATTGGTTCATTAGTTTTCCAATTCATATGCATGTTTTCGTTAAATGCTTAAATGTTGACTATTATGCCCTTTTAACCTTAAAACGTGATTTTTGAAAATATAAAAGAATGGAGACCTTAGTTACTGATTTATAAAGTTGTCCCTAAAATTTGACATCAGTTTGAGGTCTAGATTAGGAGTTATGCTCATTAGCGTAATTAGAAAGCTTTTTATTAAATAAACGGCGTAATTAGCATATACCCTATCTAAACCCGATTTTAACACCAAACTTTTTACCTACTGATATAAAATAATATTTTGCGATTTTTGAAGATTTTTATTTAATTTTAGGCTGAGCATAAAATAGAGTTTTAAGCTTGATTCGGTAATTACCGGTTTTGCCCTTTTGGGCTATAAAATGAGTTTTACAAATATTTTTGACCCCAAACCTTTTGCTACTGATTTTATATGATAAATAAATTATTTTAAACCTTCTGGAATAATAAAAATATCAGCTTTCTATATAGAACCCGGAAATGGCTCCAAATCGCCTTTTTAAGCATTTTTAACGCATAGTATGCATCAAAACTATTTTAAACATATAAGGTTGGATGCCTACTGATATTTTAAGTAAATTATTATATTATAACAGTGAGCAAAAGTTTTAAACTCAGATTTCCAGTTTTGACCTTTCAGACTTAAGTGAAATTACCAAAATGCCCTTTCGGTGCATAGTATGGTTAGAAATGATAAATTTCACACATAGGTTATACCCTACTGTTATAACTTATTAAATTAAGTGTTTTTACTGATTACATCAGACCTGTAACTCAGAATTATATTTAAACTCTTTTATAACCTTTTAAATCACCAAAATGCCCCTACGGGGCATAGTTTGAGTTTAAATCCATTTCGGGCATGATATAAGATATCTTACTGATGTCACAACATTATTTAAGGAATATTAACTTAGGAAACTTGTATATGACTCATATGGCTACCCGTTACGCACTCTTCGCGTTCGGATCGGCTTATGTAACTAGTTTGCATAATTTAGCCAAAACGGGTCAAACCATATCGTTTTCATCTCAAAATCCAGAATGTGTTTAAGTTACCCATTTTAAACAAGCATACAAGCTTGTTGGGACAAAACCACATTCTAAACCGGTCTTCGCTTTATCATGCGTTTGAACCGTGTCTTCCTTTTGAAAACTAACCGGTTTAAGTCTAAGCTTAATTAAAGACCGTTAGGATTCTAACAGGTTATTAAAACCTTCGTTCCAAATTAGGAGCCCAGTAAAAGCTACGGGAACTTGTTGTATTTGATTTATACTTTGCTCAGGTAAATACTCTTAACTTATTTTCCCTATACGGGCTTGGGATTCGGTATTATAATAATACCGCTTGGTCGGGTATGTAGTCATTTAAATCAGATTGTGATTAATGTAATTACATAACTCGTTTTATTCTGTATTATTTGGTGTATGGCCTTTGGGGGTTAAATGACCATGTCCCGGATATCCTTGGCATCATTCAAAGAAATGGCCACGACCTAAGCACGGGGTGTAGGCGTACACCTAACAGATGCATATGTATAAACTGGTAGCCCACTTTAAGGAAATAACCTTGTGGGTATTATACCTGTGGCGTGTCAGTTAATCTAGATCGGCCCTACAAACCGGCCCTAATGGAAGACAAATAAGTAAAACTGTATACAAGATTATTTTAAATAATTGTCCCAAGTTGTAAAGATATTTTTGCCGAAGTGCATTCAAATCAATTTACAAACTCTTTTCAAAATGAGTCAGTTAAGTTGTATTTACCAATGTAAACTGACGTATTTTCCAAAAAGGCTAAGTGCAGGTATTATACGTAATAGGCGGGCTACTCCAGGCATCAATAATCAAGTCTCGCAAGCTCTAGATGTCAAAGTCTGCTGAACAATTTTTCCTTTTTATTTGATCCGCCTGTGGATCTGTTTTAACTGTTTTGTGATACTTAATATTACAATTTTATTCGGTTGAAATAAATATATCTTTTGCTTCTGCTGTGCATTTATATATTGTGTTGTTTGACTATGATGATATCAACTACGTCACGAAACTCCCCACCGGGCCCACCGATAATACGTGGAAATATCAGGGTGTGACATGATTGTAAAAACAGTTTTCAGGATACGGCTCAGGATATTGAGCTATATCTACGATCAAACTATGAGCAAAAAATAAAGGGGGTGACACGAGATATACGAGGAAAGCCCTTGATCAATCTAGATCACCGGCACAAAACCTCGGGAGCTGACAATCGCAACTACCTTGTTCTTCTTATTGCTTTAAACGTCAGGATAGAGTGCAGGATATTGATCAGATCACTAAGTGTTACAATGCTTTTTGTGAAAGTAAAAGTTGCGAGAGAGTAAGTGTGAGAGAGTAGTGAGTGTAGTTGTGATGTCCTATTCGATCTGATTTATCCATCTATTTATAGCTATGATATACAAACTAAAATTCCTACAAGCAGGGGATGCTCCCGAATATTCCATTATTAACGTTGTGGACCGAGTAAAGCGGCTTCAACGTCTTCATTCGAACAACTTGGACCGAGTCTCCCGGAGAAAGGGTCTTCGTGAACGTTGCGAGCTTGCACTCATACTCCTGCACACAATCCGTTAGTGATCCTCAGGATACCATTCAGGATGTTACCAATATCCTGAATGAGCATCCCGGGTTTAAACACATATCATACAATTAAGATATAGCTTAAAATATTGACCAGGATATAGGCTCTGAATTTCACCCATAACAATTGTCCCCAAAAATGTTACCGTTAAGTATCCTGATACTATCGGTTACATTTTTTCACGATAAACGAGGCAATTAAGAGATTAGACTCATGATGTGACTGCTTGTAACTGCGCAGCCTATGTTTACTCATTGCTCCCCTATATCTTATCATGCTTATCCCATTTAACCTTTACCATAGAGAAAAAAGGTAAATTCTTCTCTCTCTCAATCCTATCTTCTTCCTTCATTCTACTCAATATTCCGGCGATAATATGGCAAGGCAAACAAGATCAAGCTCCGGTGACTCTGCTCCCACATTTACCCAGCAGAATCTTCTCCAAGATCCGGAGAAGGAAATATGCACCTTTGATAGTGCACACTTGTCAGCCCTTAAAGCCTCCGGCATCTTCCTGAAAGGGACGGTGTTCCAGCCATTTGATCGGGAAATTCGATCAGATATGATTTCCGACGAGTGGTTGTGCTTCAGTGCTTTCCCTTTTACCTTAGGGTTGCAATTTCCTTTCTCGGACTTTATCACCGAGTTCTTTAATGTCACCAAAATATGCTTTAGTCAAACAATGCCAATGCTTTGGCGAGTCTTATCTGTTCTCGATCAGATCAAGAGAAATCATATCCCTGACCTCTCCGTTCGTGACCTTCCTCTAGCATATCGGCTTAGATGCCACGGTTCCTGTAGATTCTTGTTTTATTCTACCTCCGGCGATCCACTGATACTTCGTGCCACCAGGAATGAGGAGAAATGGCAATCCAAATTCTTCTTTGTAAAAAGAGACTCAATCCCTGGTGGAACGGAATATCCGGTGAAGTGGTTGAGAAAGGGTAGGATTTAGGGTTTAAGGATGATCCTGTCTTGTATCCTGCTTTATATCGTGAACTAATCAACTTTTTTATTGTCTTGTACACAACCGATTTTAGGAAGCTTGCACCTCCCCTAGTTGATTCACAGAAGAGGATTGACGCTATTAGACTCCTCCCAGAGGCTGAAAGAAGTTTTAACCCGTCTCCACCATTTCCAAGCCCTCTTTCCAGTGCAAACATGTCTGGTAAGGATCCTGCACGATATCCTGCATATATGTTTTTATTTGGCATATTTAGGAAAGAATTTTACTCCCTGTATGCAGACTCCAGCAAAGTTCCAATCCTCCTTGATCTTGACGAACTTGACAGTTACCCCACTCTAGTCATCGTCAAGAAAGAGGCTCCTACTGCTACTAGCTCCAAGCCGCTCCCGGCTCCTAAGGCCAACCCGAGGACTCGTGCTTCCACCGCAAAAAAGAGGAAAGGTTCCGAAGTCAGTACCCCAGGCTCGAAAGGGTTCTCCTATGAAGAACTCAGCTTTTCTGACTCCTTGGAGCCGATGACATCCTTCCTCAACAAGGTAATATCCTGCGACTATATCCTGCACATATATCCTGATAGGATATCCTAACAGGATATCCTGGTTAATATATTTTAACTCATACCTGAATTTTGACGTACAGGGCCTCCAGCATCTGCTCCACCTTTATACGCTCAGGATCAAACAGCTCGAGACCACTGTTACCGACCAAGGGGCCATTACCGAGGTGAAGACTCGACATTACGAGGATAAGCTGAATAGGGTCACCCAGGATGCTGAGATCAAACTGGCTACCGTCCAAATGGAGCATGAACCGGCCATTGTCTCTTTCTGGGAAGGGATCAAAGCCTCTGCCATCGTCTCTCTGCTACAAGCTCGCATTAAAATGGCTTATGAGGCCAAGGAGACAGGCCTTGAGTGCCCATCCTGATCGGTTGAATCCTGGGTGGCAAAGCTGAAGGAGCTTGGAGGCAAGGCTGTACCATATCCTGCTGAAGCTGGTGAATCCTCTAAGTCAGCAGAGGTGGTGGACAAGGCTGGAGATAAGAAGGATGCTGGGACGGATGCTGGCGAGGATGCTGCTCGGGATGCTGAGGCTGAGAAGACGGAGAAGGCTGGAGAAGATGCCGCTGTGTGAGGGCATTCAGGTGGGCGATGATGGATGTATGTGCCAAGGCCGGAGCCCACTTTTTAAAATTTGATCGTTGGTTTGTAACCCTAAGACAATTTACTTTTTCTACACTTGAACAATATGATGGCCAAAGGTGGAGGGATCCTGAGTTTCAGGACGAAGCCCTTGGTCATCACCGTTAGTATGCTTTGCTTTTGAACAATATAACAGTTGGAGGTGGATGGGTCTCGGTTTGAGACAAAACCTTCAACTGTTAAGTAAATATGGTAAGGAACTAACCGTGCTCTTGGTGGATGGACCTTGGTTTGAGGTGAAGCCAAGAGCACAACTTTTGGTATGTTAATAATATAACCTTCTTTTGTCTTTATTTCTGTTGTTACACCTTTACTGCATGAATTTTATTTATGAAAACAGTTTTGTTCGAACATTCTTGGGAACACATTGTAAGAGTATCCTGAGAAATATCCTGCTCAGGATACTGACACATAATCTGTAAAACTCAAGTTATCTAAACAAAAAGGAGAGATCATACCAGAGATTCCTAAAGAGTCAATTCCAATCTTCAATTATAGAAATGTCCCCAGTGCACACTTATAAGTTCAAATCCATCCTTTAAATTGCATGATACATGTCCCCTGTGTTCAACATGTTTGAAAACTTAATATCCTAGGGATAAACCCTTAATATCCTGGGGATAAACCCTTAATATCCTGGGGATAAACCCTTATTTTCATGCGCTACAGGCGAGAGTGTACAAACTCCAAGACTTAGAAAGGTGAAAACCTTTAAACCTTAGAGAGTATGAAAATACCCTTTCGTGAGATAGGGTGATCAATCCTCATATACCTTTAGGATCCTGGATATAGCCAATAGTAACGAAATTGTCAGCCACTTTTACATGAACTGGTCCCGCTACCTTGAACTATCCCTAGATAACTTGCGCTCCAGGCGGGGTGTTTAAACCCAATTCGTAAGAAAGGTGAATACCTTTAAACCTTTGAAGGGATTCGAATCCCTTATACGTGAGAGAGGGGGCCAGTCCTCTAATCCTTCGAGATATTCTGAGCGTATATCCTGGAGCTATATCCCGAAGCGTATTCTGCAAAACAATCTTAAACTAAGGTGGGTGTTAGCTTGGCTAACACCCCTCCGATGCTTAAGTCAGTATTGGGTTCAAGATAATAAACAAATTCAAACATATTTAAAAGAGGTAGAATACATACCATTCTGAGATAGAAATTAAATTCTATTCTTACTTGAAATATAGCTTTAAGTGTATAGCATTCCATGATCTTGGTAGCATATCCCCTTCCATACTCCTGAGTCGGTATGCTCCTTTTCCTGATTCTGACTCAACCTCATATGGTCCTTCCCACTTTGGGGCCAACTTTCCATCGGCAGGATTAGTAGTATTTTGAAAAGCCTTTCTTAACACCCAATCACCAACTCGAAATCTTCTAGTCCTTATATTCTTGCTATATGCTCTGGATATCCTTTGTTGATATGCTGCCATCCTTAGCCTTGCTGCATCTCTCGTTTCGTCTACAGTATCCAAGTCTTGACACAAAGCTTTAGGATTCTGCTCAGGATCCTGGAGTATAGATCTTGCCGTAGGTATCACCATTTCTGTTGGGATCACTGCTTCTTCTCCAAATACCAAGGAAAACGGGGTTTGGCCAGTTGCATTTTTTACCGTTGTTCTGTCAGCCCACAAAACAAAGGGTAGTTCTTCTGCCCATCTTCCTTTTTTAGCTCCTAGTCTTTTCTTCAAGTTGTTGACAATTATCTTGTTTGAGGATTCAGCTTGTCCGTTTGCTTGAGGATGTACCGGAGTAGACGTGATCATTTTGATTCCCCAACTCTTGCAAAAGTCAGTAGTCCTCTTGCTTATAAACTGGGATCCATTGTCATAAATAATTTCAGCCGGTACTCCAAACCTGGTCAGGATATTCCTCTTTATGAAGGATACTACTTCTTGGTCTCTAACTTGAACAACTGCTTCAGCCTCAACTCACTTAGAGAAATAATCAGTCATTGCCAGCATAAAGACTGTTCCTCCCGGAGCTTTTGGTAATTTCCCTACTATGTTCATCCCCCATTTCATAAATGGCCAAGGGGAAGCTATAGGATATAGTGGTTCAGCTGGTTGATGTAGTATGTTATTGTGCCTTTGACATGCATCACATCTTTGAGCATATTCTATAGCATCTTTTTTCATTGTCGGCCAATAGTATCCTGTTCTTAATACTTTTGAGAATAATGACCTGCCCCCAGTGTGGTTGCCACAATCCCCTTCATGTATATCTTGGAGCACTTCCTTAGTTTCAGGATCCTTCAAGCATCTCAGGTATGGACCTGCAAGAGATTTCTTATATAAAACATTATTTATAATGGTGAATCGTGATACCTTCATCCTGAATGCCTTAGGATTTTCGTCTTTAGGGATGTATCCTTCCTTGAGATATCTTATGATTGGAGTCATCCAGGATTCATCATCCTTATCAGGATCATGACCAGGATCCTGGATACTTGTTACCTCCTTATCCTGAGCTTTGAAGGGATCCACAGCAGGATACAGGATATGAAGTATCGGTATTTGGGTTCCCTCTGGTATCGTAACTGATGATCCTAAGTTTGCCAAGGCATCCGCTTCAGCATTATCTTCTCTTGGTACCTGTTCAAGTGTAAAAACATCGAAATATCCTGCTAATTTTTTGAGAATATTGAGGTACTCGATTAACTTCTCACCTTTAACTGCATAGGATCCATTAAAATGGTTAGTAATTAACAAGGAGCCAACATATACTTGCAAGTTCTTGATATTCATATTTTTAGCCAACTCTAATCCTGCAATTAAAGCCTCATATTATGCCTCATTATTAGTAGCAGGAAATTCACACCTAATGGCCTGGGGTAATATGTCCCCCTGTGGCGATTTTAGTAGTATTCCCAATCCTACTCCTCTAACATTAGATGCTCCATCAGTGTATAATATCCAGGATCCTGAGGATTCTCCTAATTGTTGGACTTCTAGATCTACCTCATCCTGAATATCACTACTGAAATCAGCCACAAAGTCAGCTAGAGCCTGTGATTTTATGGCATTTCTAGGTTCATATACTAAGTCATAAGCACTTAATTTCACTGACCACTTAGCCATCCTGCCTGACATCTCGGGTTTCCTAAGCATATTTTTAACAGGATAATTGGTTTTAACATGAATTCTATGTGTCTCAAAGTAATGTCTAAGCTTTGTTGATGCCATAACTAGAGCCAATATTAACTTTTCTAAATGAGAATATCTAGTTTCAGCATCTAATAAACTTTTACTAACATAATAGACAGGATATTGCTGACCTTCATGATCCTTTATAAGGATGGCACTTACAGCATTCCCTGATACTGCGAGGTATAGGGACAGTGGTTGTGACAACCCTCACCAAACCAGGTATCCGTACGAATTAATTAATATTTAATTAATGCTTAATTACTGTGCTTGCTTACAACTGTGGTTAAACTGCTACTTGAATGCTGATACATACTCATACTTGCATCATACTTTATTGCTGTCACTCCATTATTTGCACACAAACCTTAGTGACAAACTTGATGCACAAAAGCACAGTAGCACACTATACGGATAACCCAGTAAACATGCTGACATAGCCAGCATCAGACAGACACTGTCTCTGGGGCCAGTATGAGCCGGTAATAGTTTACTACACCAGTAGGGAGTGTAGGAAGGTGAGGACTGTTAAACTGCGTCACTAGGTGATAGTTATAGTGACCGGATGTGCCTAAAACATGCTTTTATTACAAAAATCCTGCACTTTATCACAAAATTCAGCATTTAAGCTAACTAGTAAAGTGCAAAAACATGGGAAAATAATACTAGACACTTTCCAAAGTGTCAGGAATTCATTGTGTCACTAAAACAAATATTAACGACACTTTAAATGCTTATTTAGCACTTTAACGGATTAATATCCAACCGAATAACCGGACTTTACCCGGAACATAAAAATAATGTCAATGACATTGTTTTTCCTTTTCTGAGCTAGTTAGGGTCCCCGAATACCCTAACACCCGTTATAACACACAACACACTAGTAACTAATTTTAAATCTCTAACTAACTAACTAGTGCTTAACTAATTAGTTGAAATTGAACCATAACCCCCCCCCCCCCCTTGACCGATTCGGTTCCCCTAGGGAACATCCACCATAACTTTTGATTATTTTAATCCAACTTGTTTCATATCTAGAGGACATTACATCCCATGGTTAATCAAAATGGATGGTTCATAAATGGGACCAAGAGACCACATATCATTCTCATAAACACCACAACAAAAATTGATCTCTCTCCTTCCCTCTCTTTGATATCCTCGGCCGAACACAACCATACCCACCTCACCATCATTCAATTTTGATCTTGCAATATTACATACATACAAGTGTGTTAGAGCTCATACGAGGAGACCCGGTGCTTACGGAATCTCAAGGACATCTCTACATCACTATTAACCACCTAGTTTTCGCTTTGATTCTTCCCTAGCCTTGAGCTAGTTGTAAGTGATTCTAAACACTCTCTTGTTCATGTTTAAAGTGGTTAATAAGAAGTTTAACGGATAAAACTCATGAACATGCGAAAACAAAACTAAAAGTCTTGCTAGAAAGATGAACATGGTGGTTAAAGGGTAAATAATGGTGTAAAACTCATGAATCTTGTTTAGTAATGATTATTTTATGTTGTTGGTTCCTAGTAGTGGAACGGATCGTCATCTAACCACGGTAGATCATGTTCATGGAACATGAACTAGCATTATGTTAAGTAGGAAAGTTGCAAGATGACGAACCCTTTCATACATAAACATGAACTTGTGTAAAAATGATTTTTCTTGTAAAATAGAGTTTTAAACTAGTAGATCTAGAGACCTACAAGTGGTATTTTCGAAGAACCAAGTGTAAGATGCAAACCATGTTTAAAAGCCGGATCTTTCATGAACTAAAAACATTTTTGTGAACAAACGAGTGTGTAGACACTTGTGTAACAAAAGGATTTGACAAAGAAATATTTTCGTAATTTTTGGACTATAAGTTGTAAACTTACATATTCTTTAAAAATAAAGTTTTCAAGAAACTAATTTTATTTTTAGAGAAGGAAAGATCTACTAAACGTGTTGAAAAGTTACTATATATTTTTACACAACCTACAAGTTCATGTGTTTGCGATTTATGCTTATTTTGGCTAAGTTTGATTATTGAACATTGTTTATTGATGATTGGAAAATTGTTGATTGAATTTTGAAAAGAAAATGATACGCTAGTAAGCGTGGCCACCTCCAGTTACAGAGGAAACTCTGACGAAATTTTTCCAGAATATAACACTTGGAAAATATTTTTGGTGACAAGTGTTTATGAATATATTTTTGACTTGTTTTCCAAACAAACTTCGCCATGATTTTTATTACAAAATAACCAGGTGTCGGAGGTGGATTTTCGTAAATAAAACTTACTAAATATATATATAGAATATATATTTCATAGTAAAACGCTTGCGTGATTTTATGATTATTTTGTGAACTATATATTATTTTTAGAGTAAAAATAATATAACCTGGAAAATATCATGAAGTAACGACTCCAAAATAATACCAACGCCTTTACAAATAAGTGTCTAAGTTACACCGGTATTATTATTACCATCCGAACCTTAAAATGTAACTTACGTATTTTTCCAAAAAATACTCTTAAATGCGTATTTTGACAAAGTATTATTTTGGAATTTGTATAAAGTAAAATATAATATTTTTGGGAAAAATATGTATATTTTGGAAATATAATATTTTAAGACGAATGAATAAAATATATTTTATTAAGTGAGACTTAATAATGTATTTTGGATTACGAAAACGCACATGTATTAAAACCCCCATCCTTGGGAAGGAATACAACTATTAAATAATTAAGAAGTGTAAATACGAAATAGTTGCCTAACTATTTCCCAAAAACGTTAAACCTTAAGCCAAGGCACGGCCGTCCGTCTAATAGAAGTTAGTAGGTGTAGGTCGTCACGCAGCAGGTTATTTTGGGACGGACTATTTCGAGACGCACTTCAGTGAGTTCATGTCCCCCCTTTTCTTTTAACTGTTTTCAGTTTTTATACTTTGGGGGTGAAATACATGTTACGATTATTACGAACTTTTACTTACATGGTATGGTTAGCGTAAGGAGGGTTACTACTTAGATCATGTGAGTGAGTAGGCGGGAACTGGTGGCCATTAATCCTCATTGTAGGACCGAGGGTCTTTAGCGGTAGATCTATCTGGGTGTAGCGAGCCCAGCCCCAGGCCCAACAGTACGGACCTCGGGGTGACTTGGTACCCGACGCAAAAATCTGCTAGGTTTGAGTCTTCCTACTGCACTTCACACATATCAATGGCCTTGCAAACCATTGGTGATCTCTTTATTTCCTTATTTGCTACATACCAGGGATTTTATACTTACAAAGGTTTTACATACTCACTTTCACATGAACTCGCTCAACTTTATGTTGATTTTTCAACTTACATGTATTTCAGGGAATTAGGGATCTGGCGAAGTATGCTACGTTTTCACGCTGCGTAAGAGTTACGAGGTCATCCACGTTTAGGGATTGTGACTTTTACCTGTACGAGTCGCAAGTCTTAAACGGTGTTTACTTTATGATTGTGGTTATGTCGTATGAACAAAGTTTTTATTTTATTGGGTTGTAACTCGTTGCATGTGTCAACTTTAAACAATGTTGTCGTAACTTATTTTTCGAACTTAAATCAACGAATGATCTTCATGGTTTTATTTTCATATAGCTTTGTTGTGATTAAGCTATGGTATTAAGAAGTCACACCATAATAAACCCACGCTTCCGCAAAGCCAGGGTGTGACAGCTTGGTATCAGAGCTTTGATCATAGCGAACTAGGATTCCTTCTCGAGTCTAGACTATGATCACTAGGGCTCTCACGAAAACATTTTTACATTGCATACACTACGTCCAGATCCAGGTCACAAAACATTTCCCCAAACAAAAGAGTGAGCACATTTTAGTTGTTAGTTATAGCTCAGTCTGAGAGGCTGAGGGAGTAGTCTAGTGGGACTAGGAGGCTCAGTCTGAGAGGCTGAGGGAGTAGTCTAGTGGGACTAGGAGGATCAGTCTGAGAGACTGAGATAGTAGTCTGAGAGACTAGGAAGTTCAGTCGGGGAGACTGAGAAGATAGTCTAGGGTAGACTAGGATGATTACTTGTTTGCTTATTGGTGACTAACATGTTTTTTTGATCATATGATTGATTATTTGTGCATGTGTGTGTTTGTGTTACAGACGTCATGCCTTCATCAGGTACTGGGGAGTCGGACACTACAGATCCCATGGCCATAGTATCAGACGGCATAGTTTCATCGGAGCACGAGGTGTACACTTCCGATACTACCAGCACAGATGATGACGACTTTCAGCCCTTTGCGCTGCCTGACGTCGTAGCCGAGCCTGCTGATGGCCATCTCGCTGGGGATTTGCCACTCGTGGTGATCCCTGCTCCTATACCCCTTGCTGCTTATCTGGTTGTTGATATGCCACTTGTTGATGTTTCTGACGATGATGTCGATTTATTTGAGGAGGACCCACTTGAGGATGACCTTGAGGGCGAGGCCCATATTGCTGCCGGTGATATCCTACTGCTTGCTGACGCTCCTGCAGAGGAGGCTCATGCTCATTCACCTGTCCCAGACTCATTTGAGTCTGTGGCGTCCGCATCTTTGCATCCACAGGGAGTGCAGCACCACTCACACGACGCCGACCCTGATATGGCGTCATCCGCTGCACCTGCTCCCGCGCACAGCTTTGAGTTCGATCATGATGTTGATGATGATTCAGATCCTATTTTTCCACTTGGCTTTGATCCAGACCAGGATATTGAGTTCGTACACTTAGACCAGCCCCTGGAGGATCCTGTAGCCCCTGTCGACCCTATGTTTGCTGATCCAGCTGATTTTGAGATGGAGTTTGTTGATCCGGAGCTGGCTGTGGCCCCTGAGCCAGGCGTTGCTCCTGACCCCGCATTGGAGCATGACCCTGTTCATGCCGATGCACCTGTTGTTGCTCTTTTGGTTGATGATATACCTGTTGATGATCATCCTGTTGTTGTTCCACAGTTGGTGGATGATCAGGCTGTTGATGATCCATTGTTGTTAGAGGATCCTGTTGTCGTCCCACTTCCTGATCCAGTGCCGGTGATGTTCGACCGTGCACCTTTCGCGACCCATATTGATCCACGATACGCGCACACCCGCAATGGGTGGATAGATGACGACGATGATTTCCCACCTTTCGTGGTATCTGTTACACCACCTGTAGCCCCCGTTTCAGCCCCTATTTCAGCTCCCACTGATGTTCCTTTGATTCCTCCACACACCACAGATACTCACCGCACAGATCTACTGATCACTTATCTCCAGGACATTCCTCCACCCCGTCCTGGGGAGGGTTCGTCACGTCATCCGTTTGGTCATACACCTTTTGTTTCAGGAGGAGGCCAGTTTGTGCCTCAGATTGTTCATCCCACTGTTGTTCCCATTGCTGCACCATTTACTGTACCATCCTTCGCCCCATCTAGTGAGCCTTTCCTCTGGACCACGCCCCCCCTTATGCCACCGACGGATCCGTATCACCCATATCACATTGGGTATTCGACGGAGGATGTTCTCACATCTTTCATGATACAGCAGGAGGCGCTGACCCGTCGCGTACAGGAGCTAGAGAGAGCTCAGCGAATCCCGTGCCAGTGCCAGACCCCACCTGCCGTATCACACCCTCCTCGACCACTTTCACCGGATTCTGCTGCTCGTTTTTGGACTCCCGAGCAGCAGATAGCATACTTACTGCGCGCTCATCGTGCTATGGAGGAGGACTGGCTTCATATGCGACATTTACTCTTTTCTCGTTTTCCCCCTCCTCCACCGCCATCAGCTTAGGCCTTTTTGTACGACAAGGGTAGACTTTTGGTGAGACGACCGCGATTGTGCAGACTACACAGCTTTTGGAGACCACATTTTGGATGTTATGACTTTTGATGATTTGTATATTTGTTGCTGTTGTCGCTGACTAGATATTTTGGACTAGGGCGACGTGGCCCTTAGTCACTGATGATGTACGATACAGTTATGTACTTGTAAACCTTACATTGTGGTCTTGATTTATGACAACGCAATCGCAGTATTCTCATTATATGTTGGGTTGATTATTAATTGTTTATGTTCTATAACATGAGATGTTATGTGGTTGATTTATTTATAACATGAGATGTTATGTGTTGATATTGTTGAATATATACGTACACTTTACTTACTATGAGCTGACCAACGTGAACCATCTTTTAGAAGATGCCACCAAGACGCGAGACGCGTATGCCTGCCAACGAGGTAGAACTTCAAGGAATCATTGCTGCCACCATTGCGCAGTATGCAGCCTCACAAGGAGGGACCAACGGAAGTAATTCTAACGCCAACGACAATAACAATCCACCACATGGTAATGTTAAGTCGTTTGGGACGTATTACAATACATTTGGATATTTATAGCACGTCCGCTAATGCCATTTGTATATTCTAACGTATGTGCAGGGTGCACTTACAAGCAGTTCCTAGACTGCAAGCCTGTGAACTTTGACGGCACCGGAGGTGCTGTTGCTTTTGTAAGATGGGCCGAAAAGACGGAGTCTGTTCTCCGAATGAGCAAGTGCGCTCCAGACCAGCAAGTGACTTACATTTCTGGGCTATTTTTGGACGGAGCCCTGTTCTGGTGGAACTTACAAGTGCAAACTCTTGGTGAAGCCGTTGCTTACATGTTGAGCTGGACTGAGTTAAAAGAATTGATGCGAAGGAAGTATTGTTCTCGTGCTGAGAAACAAAGGTTGGAGACTGAGTTTTGGCATTTGAGGATGGACGGTCCCAAAATCGCGGAATATGTTCAGAGATTCCACGACCTGTCTCATGTGGTACCTTATATGGTTACACCAGAATTCAAGCGATTTGAGCGCTTTATCTGGGGTTTAGCTCCACAGATCATGAATATGGTCACTACTTCCAAGCCTGCAACAATCACAGAGGCTATCGATCTGAGCGTGTCTCTTACTGAGGAAGCCATCCGCCTGAACAAGTTTTCGAATGTTGAGCCAAAAAAGAAAGAGACTCACGTAGAGTCATCTGGTGAGAATAAGAGGAAATTCTCGAACTTCAAGCAGGGAACTAGCAATGTTGGCAAGAAAGGAGAATCAATTACACCGGTCCAAGCTGCAACCGGTGCTGGGAAGAAAGGGAAAGGATATATGGGTACGCATCCCAAGTGTAACACCTGCCAGCATCATCATTCTGGCCGGTGTGGGCCAAAAGTATGTGAAGCTTGTGGAAAAGTTGGCCACCTGAAGGATAACTGCTGGGCTTGTGCAGGCCGGGGAGGCCAAGGAGGTTTTGGTAATCGGAACAATAATCGTGGTGGCAATGGAAATCGTGTACAAGGAAACAATGAAGGAAATGGAAACCGAGGAAACAATGCAAATTAGGTTGGGGACGCGAATCGAAATCAAAACAACAATCAAGCGGGGAACGGAGGAGGTAATGGTCAAAGAATGGGTTGTTTTAACTGTGGCGACATTGGGCATTTTAAGAGGAACTGCCCAGGATTGATTCAAGCCCGCGGAAGAGTGTTTAACATTGAGGCGAGGGAAGCGCGCCAGGATCCCAACGTTGTTACTGGTACGTTCCCTATAAACCAATGCTTTGCATCCGTTTTGTTTGATACTGGTGCGGATTATAGTTTCGTCTCACTAGAATTTAAGAAAATACTTGGGTTGACACCTAGTAAGTTAGATGTTCCATAGTCCATCGAATTAGCAAATGGAAAACTAGTTGAGACCAGTGAAGTTGTCCGAGGATGTGTGATTGAACTAGGAGGGCACGAGTTTACGCTAGACTTACTACCTATCGAGTTGGGAAGCTTTGATGTGGTAGTAGGAATGGATTGGCTATCAAGTAACAAAGCCGAGATCGTTTGCCATGAGAAGACCATCCGCATCCCATTGATGGATAAAGAAACAATCATAGTGCACGGAGAGAAGCATGATACGCTGCTGAGAATTATTAGCTGCCTGAAAGCTAGAAAGTGCTTGAAGAAGGGATGTGTTGCATTCTTAGCACACATCGTGGATAAGAAAGCTGCTGAGCCGAAGATTGAAGACATTCCAGTCGTCAAGGAATATCCGGAGGTCTTTCCAGAAGACTTGCCAGGATTACCACCTCAAAGGCAAGTCGAATTCCACATTGACTTGGTTCCAGGTGCCGCGCCTGTAGCCAAGGCACCCTATAGACTTGCGCCGTCAGAGATGCAGGAGTTGTCGACACAACTCCAAGAGTTGTTGGATAAAGGATTCATCAGACCAAGCTTCTCACCTTGGGGAGCTCCGATACTGTTCGTTAAGAAGAAGGACGGTAGTTTTCGTATGTGCATAGACTACCGTGAGCTTAACAAGTTGACTATCAAGAACAGATACCCTTTGCCGAGAATCGATGACCTATTTGACCAGTTGCAAGGCTCAAGCTTTTATTCGAAGATCGATTTGCGATCTGGTTACCATCAGCTGAGAATACAAGAGGAAAGTATTCCTAGAACCGCTTTCAGAACTCGCTATGGACATTACGAGTTCCTAGTTATGCCGTTTGGGCTAACAAACGCACCTGCAGTTTTCATGGACCTAATGAACCGAGTCTGCAAGCCGTGCTTGGACAAGTTTGTGATCGTATTTATTGACGACATTCTGATTTACTCGAAGACAAAGGACGAGCACGAACAGCACTTAAGAGCTATTCTAGAGCTACTCAAGAAGGAGAAATTATACGCCAAGTTCTCGAAATGCGAGTTCTGGCTGCGTGACGTGATGTCGTGGTCACAATCAAATTTAATCCAAATACTACTAGATAGCTAGCGGTAAGTGGGTATCGAACACAGGGAGTTTGTGGAATATGTGTTATTTAGAAGTATATCTAAGTGAACTAAATTATACTAATTGCAATAAAAGTAAATTCAAAGAGTTGGATAGTTTGATTGATTTTTAAGAACTAAGATTACTATTCTAATTGTAAAATGAAGGTTTGGTTTGTAAACAGTTTAGGAACAAATGACCATCCTAGGTTTCCGGTTTGCTTTGACATTCATGTTAACATTCAACTAGAAAGAACCACATAGACATGGTTCATGTGTTGTTACTTGTCGTGATGAAAGGGAACTAAGTACTCGGATTCCAAGAACGCGAGGTTGTTACCCGATGACCAATTAATCAATACCCAATCCTAATCCCGCCCATGATATCTCGATTGCCAACGGCACCAAGAACGTATGGTTTAGACTAAGATTAACATACAAATTAACAATTTACGAACAAGCAAACAACACACCATAATAAACAAACAAAAGTTGCAATTCTATTATTCTAGAAATAAGAATCAAAACACAAATGTCTTAGACAAACCTTCAACCTAGGATGATCACCATAAGTTTAGCCACTCATGACTTGGACAATCATCATCACATGCATATCAATGTTCATAGGAATTAAAAACACTAACAAGATGTTTAGAAATTGTTTCAAGCTCTCAAGAACACCCAAAAATCGCCCCTAGACTGCTGGTAACCGAATGGGATTGATTGGAATTGAAAAGACACAATAAAACATCATAAAATAGGGCAGTTACACATTTCTCGCTGGCCTCCACCGTAAGCTACGGTATCACCGTAAGTTACGGTGGACCAAGTTTTGTTACGGTATGAATAGCCTGTGTTACGGTAGGGATTTGTGCACTTTTCAGGGCCACCGTAAATTACGGTGGAGCCCTGACTTGTATGTTTTGTTCCGTTGTTCCTTCCACGCACGACCCCTTCAACTCCAAACCGTCCAAAACTGCGTTTTCTCCTCTTTTAGCTCCCAAAGCATACCTGAAATATAAGCAACTGCAGTTATCTAATTCAAGATAATTACGCGATTAAGTGAAGGATAAACTTGTCTTTTAACATCATTAAGGGTTGTCCTATGGACCACCCGTCACTGCGTGAAGTCCAATTTCTTGGACATGTGGTTAACGAAAATGGAATCCATGTTGATCCCACAAAGATCGAGGCAATAAAGAGCTGGGAGACTCCAAAGACGCTGACCGAGATTCGCCAGTTCTTAGGTTTGGCTGGCTACTATCAAAGATTTATGGAGGATTTTTCCAAAATCGCTCAACCTCTGACCACGCTCACATAGAAGGATAAGAAGTTTGATTGGGGAATCAAACAGGAAGAAGCATTCCAGTTACTGAAAGACAAGCTTTGCAATGCGCCGATCTTAGCGCTACCAGATGGAACTCATGATTTCGTAGTATACTGTGACGCCTCGCGTCAAGGATTGGGTTGCGTGTTGATGCAACGTCAGAAAGTTATAGCTTACGCTTCGCGCCAATTGAAAGTTCATGAAAAGAACTATACCACGCATGATTTGGAGCTAGGCGCAGTGGTATTTGCGCTGAAAATCTGGAGACATTATTTGTATGGTACAAAGTGTACAATCTTTACGGATCATAAGAGTCTACAGCACATATTCGACTAGAAAGAGCTTAATATGAGGCAAAGACGTTGGGTCGAATTATTAAACAATTACGACTGCGAGATCAAGTATCATCCAGGGAAAGCGAATGTGGTCGCTGATGCCCTGAGTCGAAAAGAAAGGATCAAGCCCATAAGGGTTAGGGCTTTGGAGACGATTGTCCAGACAGATATCTCTCTACGCATTCGTGCTGCGCAGAGAGAAGCTTTGAAATAAAGGAATATTGAAGAAGAATATCTCCGTGGGATGGAGAAGCAATTAGTGCCAAACGAGGAAGGAACGCTATGCTTCATGAAAAGGATTTGGGTTCCTCTGTTTGGTGGTTTGAGAAAGATTATTTTTTATGAAGCCCACAAATCACGGTACTCTATCCACCCAGGAGCAGATAAGATGTACCAGGACCTTAAGGATTATTATTGGTGGCCTAGGATGAAAGGCGATATTGCTGTTTATGTTAGCAAGTGTTTAACGTGCGCCAAGGTGAAAGCTGAATATCAGAAGCCTTCAGGGCTTCTATAGCAACCTGAGATTCCCAAGTGGAAATGGGAACAAATTTCAATGGACTTCATAACGAAACTGCCCAAGACACCTAGAGGCCATGATATGATTTGGGTGATAGTAGACCGCCTAACAAAGTCCGCACACTTCCTGCCAATCAAAGAAAAGGATAACACTAGTAAACTGGCGGAAATATACATGCGAGAGATTGTTGCACGTCATGGAGTGCCTCTCTCGATTATCTCTGATAGAGATGGACGTTTCATATCAAGGATTTGGCAATCCTTCCAAGAAGCTTTTGGCTCACAGTTAAATCTGAGCACTGCATTTCATCCGCAAACTGATGGCCAAAGTGAACGAACTATTCAGACTTTGGAGGATATGCTGAGAGCATGTGTAATGGATCTTGGTGGTAGCTGGGATAATCATTTACCATTGATCGAGTTTTCGTACATCAATAGCTACCACACAAGCATTGGAGCCGCGCCATTTGAAGCTCTTTATGGACGCAAATGTCGATCACCCTTATGCTGGGCTGATGCCGGTGATAGACAACTCGTTGGTCCTGAAATAGTCCAAGAGACAACGGACAAGATCGCACAAATTCGAAAGCGCATCGAGGCGGCTCGCGACAGGCAGAAAGCCTATGCAGATCCAAAGAGGAAACCCTTGGAATTTCAAGTTGGGGATATGGTTTTATTGAAGGTTTCACCCTGGAAGGGTGTAGCACGCTTCGGAAAGCGTGGGAAGTTGAATCCGCGTTACATTGGCCCTTTCAGAATCCTGCAAAGGATTGGGCTTGTAGCCTACAAGTTGGACCTACCTGCCGAACTCAATGGTGTTCACGATACATTCCATGTATCAAATTTGAGAAAGAGTCCAACACAGGAGACAGTGATCATTCCCGCTGACGAAGTTCATATCAACGACACGCTCCACTTCACCGAAGAACCCGTCGAGGTTACGGATTGGAAAGTTAACAAAACTCGCAGGAGCAGTGTCAAACTCGTCAAAGTTCGTTGGAATGCTAGGCATGGATCTGAATTCACGTGGGAACGTGAGGATCGTATGAAAGAGAAATACCCCCATTTATTTCCCAAGACCCCTGCAGCCCCGAAATTTATTTAACGGGGGGAGAATGTGACAACCCTCACCAAACCAGGTATCCGTACGAATTAATTAATATTTAATTAATGCTTAATTACTGTGCTTGCTTACAACTGTGGTTAAACTGCTACTTGAATGCTGATACATACACATACTTGCATCATACTTTATTGCTGTCACTCCATTATTTGCACACAAACCTTAGTGACAAACTTGATGCACAAAAGCACAGTAGCACACTATACGGATAACCCAGTAAACATGCTGACATAGCCAGCATCAGGCAGACACTGTCTCTGAGGCCAATATGAGCCGGTAATAGTTTACTACACCAGTAGGGAGTGTAGGAAGGTGAGGACTGTTAAACTGCGTCAGTAGGTGATAGTTATAGTGACCGGATGTGCCTAAAACATGCTTTTATTACAAAAATCCTGCACTTTATCACAAAATTCAGCATTTAAGCTAACTAGTAAAGTGCAAAAACATGGGAAAATAATACTAGACACTTTCCAAAGTGTCAGGAATTCATTGTGTCACTAAAACAAATATTAACGACACTTTAAATGCTTATTTAGCACTTTAACGGATTAATATCCAACCGAATAACCGGACTTTACCCGGAACATAAAAATAATGTCAATGACATTGTTTTTCCTTTTCTGAGCTAGTTAGGGTCCCCGAATACCCTAACACCCGTTATAACACACAACACACTAGTAACTAATTTTAAATCTCTAACTAACTAACTAGTGCTTAACTAATTAGTTGAAATTGAACCATAACCCCCCCCCCTTGACCGATTCGGTTCCCCTAGGGAACATCCACCACAACTTTTGATTATTTTAATCCAAATTGTTTCATATCTAGAGGACATTATATCCCATGTTTAATCAAAATGGATGGTTCATAAATGGGACCAAGAGACCACATATCATTCTCATAAACACCACAACAAAAATTGATCTCTCTTCTTCCCTCACTTTGATATCCTCGGCCGAACACAACCATACCCACCTCACCATCATTCAATTTTGATCTTGCAATATTACATACATACAAGTGTGTTAGAGCTCATACGAGGAGACCCGGTGCTTACGGAATCTCAAGGACCTCTCTACATCGCTATTAACCACCTAGTTTTCGCTTTGATTCTTCCCTAGCCTTGAGCTAGTTGTAAGTGATTCTAAACACTCTCTTGTTCATGTTTAAAGTGGTTAATAAGAAGTTTAACGGATAAAACTCATGAACATGCGAAAACAAAACTAAAAGTCTTGCTAGAAAGATGAACATGGTGGTTAAAGGGTAAATAATGGTGTAAAACTCATGAATCTTGTATAGTAATGATTATTTTATGTTGTTGGTTGCTAGTAGTGGAACGGATCGTCATCTAACCACGGTAGATCATGTTCATGGAACATGAACTAGCATTATGTTAAGTAGGAAAGTTGCAAGATGACGAACCCTTTCATACATAAACATGAACTTGTGTAAAAATGATTTTTCTTGTAAAATAGAGTTTTAAACTAGTAGATCTAGAGACCTACAAGTGGTATTTTCGAAGAACCAAGTGTAAGATGCAAACCATGTTTAAAAGCCGGATCTTTCATGAACTAAAAACATTTTTGTGAACAAACGAGTGTGTAGACACTTGTGTAACAAAAGGATTTGACAAAGAAATATTTTCGTAATTTTTGGACTATAAGTTGTAAACTTACATATTCTTTAAAAATAAAGTTTTCAAGAAACTAATTTTATTTTTAGAGAAGGAAAGATCTACTAAACGTGTTGAAAAGTTACTATATATTTTTACACAACCTACAAGTTCATGTGTTTGCGATTTATGCTTATTTTGGCTAAGTTTGATTATTGAACATTGTTTATTGATGATTGGAAAATTGTTGATTGAATTTTGAAAAGAAAATGATACGCTAGTAAGCGTGGCCACCTCCAGTTACAGAGGAAACTCTGACGAAATTTTTCCAGAATATAACACTTGGAAAATATTTTTGGTGACAAGTGTTTATGAATATATTTTTGACTTGTTTTCCAAACAAACTTCGCCATGATTTTTATTACAAAATAACCAGGTGTCGGAGGTGGATTTTCGTAAATAAAACTTACTAAATATATATATAGAATATATATTTCATAGTAAAACGCTTGCGTGATTTTATGATTATTTTGTGAACTATATATTATTTTTAGAGTAAAAATAATATAACCTGGAAAATATCATGAAGTAACGACTCCAAAATAATACCAACGCCTTTACAAATAAGTGTCTAAGTTACACCGGTATTATTATTACCATCCGAACCTTAAAATGTAACTTACGTATTTTTCCAAAAAATACTCTTAAATGCGTATTTTGACAAAGTATTATTTTGGAATTTGTATAAAGTAAAATATAATATTTTTGGGAAAAATATGTATATTTTGGAAATATAATATTTTAAGACGAATGAATAAAATATATTTTATTAAGTGAGACTTAATAATGTATTTTGGATTACGAAAACGCACATGTATTAAA
Source organism: Helianthus tuberosus (assembly GCA_030545235.1). NCBI lineage: Eukaryota > Viridiplantae > Streptophyta > Magnoliopsida > Asterales > Asteraceae > Helianthus > Helianthus tuberosus. The sequence continues at coordinate 37,546,115 of CM060379.1, read as the reverse complement.
ACCCCCATCCTTGGGAAGGAATACAACTATTAAATAATTAAGAAGTGTAAATACGAAATAGTTGCCTAACTATTTCCCAAAAACGTTAAACCTTAAGCCAAGGCACGGCCGTCCGTCTAATAGAAGTTAGTAGGTGTAGGTCGTCACGCAGCAGGTTATTTTGGGACGGACTATTTCGAGACGCACTTCAGTGAGTTCATGTCCCCCCTTTTCTTTTAACTGTTTTCAGTTTTTATACTTTGGGGGTGAAATACATGTTACGATTATTACGAACTTTTACTTACATGGTATGGTTAGCGTAAGGAGGGTTACTACTTAGATCATGTGAGTGAGTAGGCGGGAACTGGTGGCCATTAATCCTCATTGTAGGACCGAGGGTCTTTAGCGGTAGATCTATCTGGGTGTAGCGAGCCCAGCCCCAGGCCCAACAGTACGGACCTCGGGGTGACTTGGTACCCGACGCAAAAATCTGCTAGGTTTGAGTCTTCCTACTGCACTTCACACATATCAATGGCCTTGCAAACCATTGGTGATCTCTTTATTTCCTTATTTGCTACATACCAGGGATTTTATACTTACAAAGGTTTTACATACTCACTTTCACATGAACTCGCTCAACTTTATGTTGATTTTTCAACTTACATGTATTTCAGGGAATTAGGGATCTGGCGAAGTATGCTACGTTTTCACGCTGCGTAAGAGTTACGAGGTCATCCACGTTTAGGGATTGTGACTTTTACCTGTACGAGTCGCAAGTCTTAAACGGTGTTTACTTTATGATTGTGGTTATGTCGTATGAACAAAGTTTTTATTTTATTGGGTTGTAACTCGTTGCATGTGTCAACTTTAAACAATGTTGTCGTAACTTATTTTTCGAACTTAAATCAACGAATGATCTTCATGGTTTTATTTTCATATAGCTTTGTTGTGATTAAGCTATGGTATTAAGAAGTCACACCATAATAAACCCACGCTTCCGCAAAGCCAGGGTGTGACAGCTTGGTATCAGAGCTTTGATCATAGCGAACTAGGATTCCTTCTCGAGTCTAGACTATGATCACTAGGGCTCTCACGAAAACATTTTTACATTGCATACACTACGTCCAGATCCAGGTCACAAAACATTTCCCCAAACAAAAGAGTGAGCACATTTTAGTTGTTAGTTATAGCTCAGTCTGAGAGGCTGAGGGAGTAGTCTAGTGGGACTAGGAGGCTCAGTCTGAGAGGCTGAGGGAGTAGTCTAGTGGGACTAGGAGGCTCAGTCTGAGAGGCTAAGGGAGTAGTCTAGTGGGACTAGGAGGCTCAGTCTGAGAGGCTGAGGGAGTAGTCTAGTGGGACTAGGAGGATCAGTCTGAGAGACTGAGATAGTAGTCTGAGAGACTAGGAAGTTCAGTCGGGGAGACTGAGAAGATAGTCTAGGGTAGACTAGGATGATTACTTGTTTGCTTATTGGTGACTAACATGTTTTTTTGATCATATGATTGATTATTTGTGCATGTGTGTGTTTGTGTTACAGACGTCATGCCTTCATCAGGTACTGGGGAGTCGGACACTACAGATCCCATGGCCATAGTATCAGACGGCATAGTTTCATCGGAGCACGAGGTGTACACTTCCGATACTACCAGCACAGATGATGACGACTTTCAGCCCTTTGCGCTGCCTGACGTCGTAGCCGAGCCTGCTGATGGCCATCTCGCTGGGGATTTGCCACTCGTGGTGATCCCTGCTCCTATACCCCTTGCTGCTTATCTGGTTGTTGATATGCCACTTGTTGATGTTTCTGACGATGATGTCGATTTATTTGAGGAGGACCCACTTGAGGATGACCTTGAGGGCGAGGCCCATATTGCTGCCGGTGATATCCTACTGCTTGCTGACGCTCCTGCAGAGGAGGCTCATGCTCATTCACCTGTCCCAGACTCATTTGAGTCTGTGGCGTCCGCATCTTTGCATCCACAGGGAGTGCAGCACCACTCACACGACGCCGACCCTGATATGGCGTCATCCGCTGCACCTGCTCCCGCGCACAGCTTTGAGTTCGATCATGATGTTGATGATGATTCAGATCCTATTTTTCCACTTGGCTTTGATCTAGACCAGGATATTGAGTTCGTACACTTAGACCAGCCCCTGGAGGATCCTGTAGCCCCTGTCGACCCTATGTTTGCTGATCCAGCTGATTTTGAGATGGAGTTTGTTGATCCGGAGCTGGCTGTGGCCCCTGAGCCAGGCGTTGCTCCTGACCCCGCATTGGAGCATGACCCTGTTCATGCCGATGCACCTGTTGTTGCTCTTTTGGTTGATGATATACCTGTTGATGATCATCCTGTTGTTGTTCCACAGTTGGTGGATGATCAGGCTGTTGATGATCCATTGTTGTTAGAGGATCCTGTTGTCGTCCCACTTCCTGATCCAGTGCCGGTGATGTTCGACCGTGCACCTTTCGCGACCCATATTGATCCACGATACGCGCACACCCGCAATGGGTGGATAGATGACGACGATGATTTCCCACCTTTCGTGGTATCTGTTACACCACCTGTAGCCCCCGTTTCAGCCCCTATTTCAGCTCCCACTGATGTTCCTTTGATTCCTCCACACACCACAGATACTCACCGCACAGATCTACTGATCACTTATCTCCAGGACATTCCTCCACCCCGTCCTGGGGAGGGTTCGTCACGTCATCCGTTTGGTCATACACCTTTTGTTTCAGGAGGAGGCCAGTTTGTGCCTCAGATTGTTCATCCCACTGTTGTTCCCACTGCTGCACCATTTACTGTACCATCCTTCGCCCCATCTAGTGAGCCTTTCCTCTGGACCACGGCCCCCCTTATGCCACCGACGGATCCGTATCACCCATATCACATTGGGTATTCGACGGAGGATGTTCTCACATCTTTCATGATACAGCAGGAGGCGCTGACCCGTCGCGTACAGGAGCTAGAGAGAGCTCAGCGAATCCCGTGCCAGTGCCAGACCCCACCTGCCGTATCACACCCTCCTCGACCACTTTCACCGGATTCTGCTGCTCGTTTTTGGACTCCCGAGCAGCAGATAGCATACTTACTGCGCGCTCATCGTGCTATGGAGGAGGACTGGCTTCATATGCGACATTTACTCTTTTCTCGTTTTCCCCCTCCTCCACCGCCATCAGCTTAGGCCTTTTTGTACGACAAGGGTAGACTTTTGGTGAGACGACCGCGATTGTGCAGACTACACAGCTTTTGGAGACCACATTTTGGATGTTATGACTTTTGATGATTTGTATATTTGTTGCTGTTGTCGCTGACTAGATATTTTGGACTAGGGCGACGTGGCCCTTAGTCACTGATGATGTACGATACAGTTATGTACTTGTAAACCTTACATTGTGGTCTTGATTTATGACAACGCAATCGCAGTATTCTCATTATATGTTGGGTTGATTATTAATTGTTTATGTTCTATAACATGAGATGTTATGTGGTTGATTTATTTATAACATGAGATGTTATGTGTTGATATTGTTGAATATATACGTACACTTTACTTACTATGAGCTGACCAACGTGAACCATCTTTTAGAAGATGCCACCAAGACGCGAGACGCGTATGCCTGCCAACGAGGTAGAACTTCAAGGAATCATTGCTGCCACCATTGCGCAGTATGCAGCCTCACAAGGAGGGACCAACGGAAGTAATTCTAACGCCAACGACAATAACAATCCACCACATGGTAATGTTAAGTCGTTTGGGACGTATTACAATACATTTGGATATTTATAGCACGTCCGCTAATGCCATTTGTATATTCTAACGTATGTGCAGGGTGCACTTACAAGCAGTTCCTAGACTGCAAGCCTGTGAACTTTGACGGCACCGGAGGTGCTGTTGCTTTTGTAAGATGGGCCGAAAAGACGGAGTCTGTTCTCCGAATGAGCAAGTGCGCTCCAGACCAGCAAGTGACTTACATTTCTGGGCTATTTTTGGACGGAGCCCTGTTCTGGTGGAACTTACAAGTGCAAACTCTTGGTGAAGCCGTTGCTTACATGTTGAGCTGGACTGAGTTAAAAGAATTGATGCGAAGGAAGTATTGTTCTCGTGCTGAGAAACAAAGGTTGGAGACTGAGTTTTGGCATTTGAGGATGGACGGTCCCAAAATCGCGGAATATGTTCAGAGATTCCACGACCTGTCTCATGTGGTACCTTATATGGTTACACCAGAATTCAAGCGATTTGAGCGCTTTATCTGGGGTTTAGCTCCACAGATCATGAATATGGTCACTACTTCCAAGCCTGCAACAATCACAGAGGCTATCGATCTGAGCGTGTCTCTTACTGAGGAAGCCATCCGCCTGAACAAGTTTTCGAATGTTGAGCCAAAAAAGAAAGAGACTCACGTAGAGTCATCTGGTGAGAATAAGAGGAAATTCTCGAACTTCAAGCAGGGAACTAGCAATGTTGGCAAGAAAGGAGAATCAATTACACCGGTCCAAGCTGCAACCGGTGCTGGGAAGAAAGGGAAAGGATATATGGGTACGCATCCCAAGTGTAACACCTGCCAGCGTCATCATTCTGGCCGGTGTGGGCCAAAAGTATGTGAAGCTTGTGGAAAAGTTGGCCACCTGAAGGATAACTGCTGGGCTTGTGCAGGCCGGGGAGGCCAAGGAGGTTTTGGTAATCGGAACAATAATCGTGGTGGCAATGGAAATCGTGTACAAGGAAACAATGAAGGAAATGGAAACCGAGGAAACAATGCAAATTAGGTTGGGGACGCGAATCGAAATCAAAACAACAATCAAGCGGGGAACGGAGGAGGTAATGGTCAAAGAATGGGTTGTTTTAACTGTGGCGACATTGGGCATTTTAAGAGGAACTGCCCAGGATTGATTCAAGCCCGCGGAAGAGTGTTTAACATTGAGGCGAGGGAAGCGCGCCAGGATCCCAACGTTGTTACTGGTACGTTCCCTATAAACCAATGCTTTGCATCCGTTTTGTTTGATACTGGTGCGGATTATAGTTTCGTCTCACTAGAATTTAAGAAAATACTTGGGTTGACACCTAGTAAGTTAGATGTTCCATAGTCCATCGAATTAGCAAATGGAAAACTAGTTGAGACCAGTGAAGTTGTCCGAGGATGTGTGATTGAACTAGGAGGGCACGAGTTTACGCTAGACTTACTACCTATCGAGTTGGGAAGCTTTGATGTGGTAGTAGGAATGGATTGGCTATCGAGTAACAAAGCCGAGATCGTTTGCCATGAGAAGACCATCCGCATCCCATTGATGGATAAAGAAACAATCATAGTGCACGGAGAGAAGCATGATACGCTGCTGAGAATTATTAGCTGCCTGAAAGCTAGAAAGTGCTTGAAGAAGGGATGTGTTGCATTCTTAGCACACATCGTGGATAAGAAAGCTGCTGAGCCGAAGATTGAAGACATTCCAGTCGTCAAGGAATATCCGGAGGTCTTTCCAGAAGACTTGCCAGGATTACCACCTCAAAGGCAAGTCGAATTCCACATTGACTTGGTTCCAGGTGCCGCGCCTGTAGCCAAGGCACCCTATAGACTTGCGCCGTCAGAGATGCAGGAGTTGTCGACACAACTCCAAGAGTTGTTGGATAAAGGATTCATCAGACCAAGCTTCTCACCTTGGGGAGCTCCGGTACTGTTCGTTAAGAAGAAGGACGGTAGTTTTCGTATGTGCATAGACTACCGTGAGCTTAACAAGTTGACTATCAAGAACAGATACCCTTTGCCGAGAATCGATGACCTATTTGACCAGTTGCAAGGCTCAAGCTTTTATTCGAAGATCGATTTGCGATCTGGTTACCATCAGCTGAGAATACAAGAGGAAAGTATTCCTAGAACCGCTTTCAGAACTCGCTATGGACATTACGAGTTCCTAGTTATGCCGTTTGGGCTAACAAACGCACCTGCAGTTTTCATGGACCTAATGAACCGAGTCTGCAAGCCGTGCTTGGACAAGTTTGTGATCGTATTTATTGACGACATTCTGATTTACTCGAAGACAAAGGACGAGCACGAACAGCACTTAAGAGCTATTCTAGAGCTACTCAAGAAGGAGAAATTATACGCCAAGTTCTCGAAATGCGAGTTCTGGCTGCGTGACGTGATGTCGTGGTCACAATCAAATTTAATCCAAATACTACTAGATAGCTAGCGGTAAGTGGGTATCGAACACAGGGAGTTTGTGGAATATGTGTTATTTAGAAGTATATCTAAGTGAACTAAATTATACTAATTGCAATAAAAGTAAATTCAAAGAGTTGGATAGTTTGATTGATTTTTAAGAACTAAGATTACTATTCTAATTGTAAAATGAAGGTTTGGTTTGTAAACAGTTTAGGAACAAATGACCATCCTAGGTTTCCGGTTTGCTTTGACATTCATGTTAACATTCAACTAGAAAGAACCACATAGACATGGTTCATGTGTTGTTACTTGTCGTGATGAAAGGGAACTAAGTACTCGGATTCCAAGAACGCGAGGTTGTTACCCGATGACCAATTAATCAATACCCAATCCTAATCCCGCCCATGATATCTCGATTGCCAACGGCACCAAGAACGTATGGTTTAGACTAAGATTAACATACAAATTAACAATTTACGAACAAGCAAACAACACACCATAATAAACAAACAAAAGTTGCAATTCTATTATTCTAGAAATAAGAATCAAAACACAAATGTCTTAGACAAACCTTCAACCTAGGATGATCACCATAAGTTTAGCCACTCATGACTTGGACAATCATCATCACATGCATATCAATGTTCATAGGAATTAAAAACACTAACAAGATGTTTAGAAATTGTTTCAAGCTCTCAAGAACACCCAAAAATCGCCCCTAGACTGCTGGTAACCGAATGGGATTGATTGGAATTGAAAAGACACAATAAAACATCATAAAATAGGGCAGTTACACATTTCTCGCTGGCCTCCACCGTAAGCTACGGTATCACCGTAAGTTACGGTGGACCAAGTTTTGTTACGGTATGAATAGCCTGTGTTACGGTAGGGATTTGTGCACTTTTCAGGGCCACCGTAAATTACGGTGGAGCCCTGACTTGTATGTTTTGTTCCGTTGTTCCTTCCACGCACGACCCCTTCAACTCCAAACCGTCCAAAACTGCGTTTTCTCCTCTTTTAGCTCCCAAAGCATACCTGAAATATAAGCAACTGCAGTTATCTAATTCAAGATAATTACGCGATTAAGTGAAGGATAAACTTGTCTTTTAACATCATTAAGGGTTGTCCTATGGACCACCCGTCACTGCGTGAAGTCCAATTTCTTGGACATGTGGTTAACGAAAATGGAATCCATGTTGATCCCACAAAGATCGAGGCAATAAAGAGCTGGGAGACTCCAAAGACGCTGACCGAGATTCGCCAGTTCTTAGGTTTGGCTGGCTACTATCAAAGATTTATGGAGGATTTTTCCAAAATCGCTCAACCTCTGACCACGCTCACATAGAAGGATAAGAAGTTTGATTGGGGAATCAAACAGGAAGAAGCATTCCAGTTACTGAAAGACAAGCTTTGCAATGCGCTGATCTTAGCGCTACCAGATGGAACTCATGATTTCGTAGTATACTGTGACGCCTCGCGTCAAGGATTGGGTTGCGTGTTGATGCAACGTCAGAAAGTTATAGCTTACGCTTCGCGCCAATTGAAAGTTCATGAAAAGAACTATACCACGCATGATTTGGAGCTAGGCGCAGTGGTATTTGCGCTGAAAATCTGGAGACATTATTTGTATGGTACAAAGTGTACAATCTTTACGGATCATAAGAGTCTACAGCACATATTCGACTAGAAAGAGCTTAATATGAGGCAAAGACGTTGGGTCGAATTATTAAACAATTACGACTGCGAGATCAAGTATCATCCAGGGAAAGCGAATGTGGTCGCTGATGCCCTGAGTCGAAAAGAAAGGATCAAGCCCATAAGGGTTAGGGCTTTGGAGACGATTGTCCAGACAGATATCTCTCTACGCATTCGTGCTGCGCAGAGAGAAGCTTTGAAATAAAGGAATATTGAAGAAGAATATCTCCGTGGGATGGAGAAGCAATTAGTGCCAAACGAGGAAGGAACGCTATGCTTCATGAAAAGGATTTGGGTTCCTCTGTTTGGTGGTTTGAGAAAGATTATTTTTGATGAAGCCCACAAATCACGGTACTCTATCCACCCAGGAGCAGATAAGATGTACCAGGACCTTAAGGATTATTATTGGTGGCCTAGGATGAAAGGCGATATTGCTGTTTATGTTAGCAAGTGTTTAACGTGCGCCAAGGTGAAAGCTGAATATCAGAAGCCTTCAGGGCTTCTATAGCAACCTGAGATTCCCAAGTGGAAATGGGAACAAATTTCAATGGACTTCATAACGAAACTGCCCAAGACACCCAGAGGCCATGATATGATTTGGGTGATAGTAGACCGCCTAACAAAGTCCGCACACTTCCTGCCAATCAAAGAAAAGGATAACACTAGTAAACTGGCGGAAATATACATGCGAGAGATTGTTGCACGTCATGGAGTGCCTCTCTCGATTATCTCTGATAGAGATGGACGTTTCATATCAAGGATTTGGCAATCCTTCCAAGAAGCTTTTGGCTCACAGTTAAATCTGAGCACTGCATTTCATCCGCAAACTGATGGCCAAAGTGAACGAACTATTCAGACTTTGGAGGATATGCTGAGAGCATGTGTAATGGATCTTGGTGGTAGCTGGGATAATCATTTACCATTGATCGAGTTTTCGTACATCAATAGCTACCACACAAGCATTGGAGCCGCGCCATTTGAAGCTCTTTATGGACGCAAATGTCGATCACCCTTATGCTGGGCTGATGCCGGTGATAGACAACTCGTTGGTCCTGAAATAGTCCAAGAGACAACGGACAAGATCGCACAAATTCGAAAGCGCATCGAGGCGGCTCGCGACAGGCAGAAAGCCTATGCAGATCCAAAGAGGAAACCCTTGGAATTTCAAGTTGGGGATATGGTTTTATTGAAGGTTTCACCCTGGAAGGGTGTAGCACGCTTCGGAAAGCGTGGGAAGTTGAATCCGCGTTACATTGGCCCTTTCAGAATCCTGCAAAGGATTGGGCTTGTAGCCTACAAGTTGGACCTACCTGCCGAACTCAATGGTGTTCACGATACATTCCATGTATCAAATTTGAGAAAGAGTCCAACACAGGAGACAGTGATCATTCCCGCTGACGAAGTTCATATCAACGACACGCTCCACTTCACCGAAGAACCCGTCGAGGTTACGGATTGGAAAGTTAACAAAACTCGCAGGAGCAGTGTCAAACTCGTCAAAGTTCGTTGGAATGCTAGGCATGGATCTGAATTCACGTGGGAACGTGAGGATCGTATGAAAGAGAAATACCCCCATTTATTTCCCAAGACCCCTGCAGCCCCGAAATTTATTTAACGGGGGGAGAATGTGACAACCCTCACCAAACCAGGTATCCGTACGAATTAATTAATATTTAATTAATGCTTAATTACTGTGCTTGCTTACAACTGTGGTTAAACTGCTACTTGAATGCTGATACATACACATACTTGCATCATACTTTATTGCTGTCACTCCATTATTTGCACACAAACCTTAGTGACAAACTTGATGCACAAAAGCACAGTAGCACACTATACGGATAACCCAGTAAACATGCTGACATAGCCAGCATCAGGCAGACACTGTCTCTGAGGCCAATATGAGCCGGTAATAGTTTACTACACCAGTAGGGAGTGTAGGAAGGTGAGGACTGTTAAACTGCGTCAGTAGGTGATAGTTATAGTGACCGGATGTGCCTAAAACATGCTTTTATTACAAAAATCCTGCACTTTATCACAAAATTCAGCATTTAAGCTAACTAGTAAAGTGCAAAAACATGGGAAAATAATACTAGACACTTTCCAAAGTGTCAGGAATTCATTGTGTCACTAAAACAAATATTAACGACACTTTAAATGCTTATTTAGCACTTTAACGGATTAATATCCAACCGAATAACCGGACTTTACCCGGAACATAAAAATAATGTCAATGACATTGTTTTTCCTTTTCTGAGCTAGTTAGGGTCCCCGAATACCCTAACACCCGTTATAACACACAACACACTAGTAACTAATTTTAAATCTCTAACTAACTAACTAGTGCTTAACTAATTAGTTGAAATTGAACCATAACCCCCCCCCCCCCTTGACCGATTCGGTTCCCCTAGGGAACATCCACCACAACTTTTGATTATTTTAATCCAAATTGTTTCATATCTAGAGGACATTATATCCCATGTTTAATCAAAATGGATGGTTCATAAATGGGACCAAGAGACCACATATCATTCTCATAAACACCACAACAAAAATTGATCTCTCTTCTTCCCTCACTTTGATATCCTCGGCCGAACACAACCATACCCACCTCACCATCATTCAATTTTGATCTTGCAATATTACATACATACAAGTGTGTTAGAGCTCATACGAGGAGACCCGGTGCTTACGGAATCTCAAGGACCTCTCTACATCGCTATTAACCACCTAGTTTTCGCTTTGATTCTTCCCTAGCCTTGAGCTAGTTGTAAGTGATTCTAAACACTCTCTTGTTCATGTTTAAAGTGGTTAATAAGAAGTTTAACGGATAAAACTCATGAACATGCGAAAACAAAACTAAAAGTCTTGCTAGAAAGATGAACATGGTGGTTAAAGGGTAAATAATGGTGTAAAACTCATGAATCTTGTATAGTAATGATTATTTTATGTTGTTGGTTGCTAGTAGTGGAACGGATCGTCATCTAACCACGGTAGATCATGTTCATGGAACATGAACTAGCATTATGTTAAGTAGGAAAGTTGCAAGATGACGAACCCTTTCATACATAAACATGAACTTGTGTAAAAATGATTTTTCTTGTAAAATAGAGTTTTAAACTAGTAGATCTAGAGACCTACAAGTGGTATTTTCGAAGAACCAAGTGTAAGATGCAAACCATGTTTAAAAGCCGGATCTTTCATGAACTAAAATCATTTTTGTAAACAAACGAGTGTGTAGACACTTGTGTAACAAAAGGATTTGACAAAGAAATATTTTCGTAATTTTTGGACTATAAGTTGTAAACTTGCATATTCTTTAAAAATAAAGTTTTCAAGAAACTAATTTTATTTTTAGAGAAGGAAAGATCTACTAAACGTGTTGAAAAGTTACTATATATTTTTACACAACCTACAAGTTCATGTGTTTGCGATTTATGCTTATTTTGGCTAAGTTTGATTATTGAACATTGTTTATTGATGATTGGAAAATTGTTGATTGAATTTTGAAAAGAAAATGATACGCTAGTAAGCGTGGCCACCTCCAGTTACAGAGGAAACTCTGGCGAATTTTTTCCAGAATATAACACTTGGAAAATATTTTTGGTGACAAGTGTTTATGAATATATTTTTGACTTGTTTTCCAAACAAACTTCGCCATGATTTTTATTTCAAAATAACCAGGTGTCGGAGGTGGATTTTCGTAAATAAAACTTACTAAATATATATTTAGAATATATATTTCATAGTAAAACGCTTGCGTGATTTTATGATTATTTTGTTAATTATATATTATTTTTAGAGTAAAAATAATATAACCTGGAAAATATCATGAAGTAACGACTCCAAAATAATACCAACGCCTTCACAAATAAGTGTCTAAGTTACACCGGTATTATTATTACCATCCGAACCTTAAAATGTAACTTACGTATTTTTCCAAAAAATACTCTTAAATGCGTATTTTGACAAAGTATTATTTTGGAATTTGTATAAAGTAAAATATAATATTTTTGGGAAAAATATGTATATTTTGGAAATAGAATATTTTAAGACGAATGAATAAAATATATTTTATTAAGTGAGACTTAATAATGTATTTTGGATTACGAAAACGCACATGTATTAAAACCCCCATCCTTGGGAAGGAATACAACTATTAAATAATTAAGAAGTGTAAATACGAAATAGTTGCCTAACTATTTCCCAAAAACGTTAAACCTTAAGCCAAGGCACGGCCGTCCGTCTAATAGAAGTTAGTACGTGTAGGTCGTCACGCAGCAGGTTATTTTGGGACGGACTATTTCGAGACGCACTTCAGTGAGTTCATGTCCCCCTTTTCTCTTAACTGTTTTCAGTTTTTATACTTCGGGGGTGAAATACATGTTACGATTATTACGAACTTTTACTTACATGGTATGGTTAGCGTAAGGAGGGTTACTACTTAGATCATGTGAGTGAGTAGGCGGGAACTGGAGGCCATTAATCCTCATTGTAGGACCGAGGGTCTTTAGCGGTAGATCTATCTGGGTGTAGCGAGCCCAGCCCCAGGCCCAACAGTACGGACCTCGGGGTGACTTGGTACCCGATGCAAAAATCTGCTAGGTTTGAGTCTTCCTACTGCACTTCACACATATCAATGGCCTTGCAAACCATTGGTGATCTCTTTATTTCCTTATTTGCTACATACCAGGGATTTTATACTTACAAAGGTTTACAAAGGTTTTACATACTCACTTTCACATGAACTCGCTCAACTTTATGTTGATTTTTCAACTTACATGTATTTCAGGGAATTAGGGATCTGGCGAAGTACGCTACGTTTTCACGCTGCGTAAGAGTTACGAGGTCATCCACGTTTAGGGATTGTGACTTTTACCTGGACGAGTCGCAAGTCTTAAACGGTGTTTACTTTATGATTGTGGTTATGTCGTATGAACAAAGTTTTTATTTTATTGGGTTGTAACTCGTTGCATGTGTCAACTTTAAACAATGTTGTCGTAACTTATTTTTCGAACTTAAATCAACGGATGATCTTCATGGTTTTATTTTCATATAGCTTTGTTGTGATTAAGCTATGGTATTAAGAAGTCACACCATAATAAACCCACGCTTCCGCAAAGCCAGGGTGTGACAGTAGTTCACCATTCTCAGGCTTCATCAATAGAGGTGCAGTTGAAAGATACTGCTTCAAATCCTGCAGGGCTGCTTCATGCTTCTCTCCCCATTCGAACTTCTTGTTTTTCTTCAGGATATCGTAAAATTCCTTGCATTTCTCGGAGGATCGTGAGATAAATCTATTCAATGATGCTACTCGCCCTGTTAACCGTTGAACATCCTTCATATTTGAAGGTGATTTGATATCCAAGATAGCTTTAATCTGCTCCGGGCTTGCCTCTATTCCTCTTTTGGACACCATATACCCTAGAAACTTTCCTGCCCCCACTCCGAAATGGCACTTAGCAGGATTTAGTTTCATGTTATACTGATCCAGGATATCAAATGCTCCCTTAATATCCTGGAGGTGATCCTCAGCCTTTTTAGATTTTACCACCATATCGTCGATGTATACCTCCATGGTGTCCCCCAGCTTGTCTTTAAACATCACGTTTACCAACCTCTGGTATGTTGCACCTGCATTTTTCAAACCAAAAGGCATAGCAGTATAACAATAAATACATGTTGGTGTCATGAAGGCAGTATCCTCCTGGTCCAAAGGTTCCATTTGAATCTGCTGAAATACTGAGGATGCATCCATGAAGGTTAACATCTCATGGCCGGCAGTAGCATCCACCATTGCATCAATATGAGGAAGAGGAAATGGGTCTTTGGGACAAGCCTTATTCAGGTCTGTGTAATCTACACAGACTCTCCATTTCCCATTTTTCTTCTGTACCATGACTACATTTGCTAGCCATCTTGGAAACTTAACTTCTCTGATCATCTTAGATTTCAATAGCCTCTCTACTTCTTCCTAAATGATCATATTTCGCTCCGGAGCAAACTTCCTCCTCTTTTGTTGGACGGGTTTGAATGATCTGTCAATACCGATCTTATGTGTTATAATATCTTTGGAAATGCATGTCATATCCTCGTGCTTCCACGCGAATGTCGACATCCTGCACTTCAAAAAGTTAGTTAACTGTTCTTCAATATCCTGAGGGATATTGGTTCCTACGAGCACCGAGATATCCGGATTATCCTGATCCAGGATAATTTTCTTCATATCCTGCTCTGAAGACTCCACGATATCCTGGGCCCGCATATTTAATTACTATGATGCCTTAGGCTTGGTTGAGGATTTCATTGAGGATGAGTAACATTCCTTCGCCTCCTGCTGATCACTATCAACCTTGACAACCCCCCAAGGGGTAGGGATCTTGATGCATTGATGATAAGTTGATGGCACAGCTTTCATATCATGGATCCAAGGCCTACCCAATATGATGTTATAGCAGGATAGGGAATCCATCACACAGAAACGTTGTATTGAGTTGACCCCTTCAACATATACTGGTAGCTTTATCTCTCCTACTGTGTTTCTAGCCTCTCCACTGAACCCAACAAGCACGGTGGATTTCGAAGTGATATCCATTGGAGATACATTCATTCTTTTCAAAGTCTCTAGTTGGATTATGTTGACGGAGCTGCCATTATCTACCAATATCATGCGTACAAAATGGTTAGCCACATATAATGTTATTACCAGAGCATCATGGTGAGGATCCTGGACAGTATCCCTGTCATCACTGTCAAATGTGATCACTTTATCGGTTGTGAGGGTAGTCATCCTGGCTGGTTTATCTCCCCTTTCGGCCTTAGCTTCCTTTGCATGTCTTTTGGCCGCAGAATACGAAGTCCCACAAATGTCGGATCCTCCTGAAATAAAGTTGATTATCTTGGCATCCGTAGGAGGTGATGCTGCTCGTTCAGGATCCTTCTCAGTATCATGACCCTTATTTTTCTTTCTTCCTAGGAGATCCTTCAGATATACCTTGCTTAGAAGATAACTTATTTCTTTTCTTAGAGCAATGCAATCCTCAGTTACATGTCCGAAATCTTCATGGAAGGCACACCATTTGGACTTATCCTTCCAATCAGCTTTTTGTTGATTCTTTCGAGGCCACCTAGCTTTGTCTCCTAAACCCTGCATAGCATACATTAATTCAGGTATGTTAACAGAAAAGCAATATTCAGATAATTCAGGATATTCTTCAGGATCCTCGTCTTCAACAACATTCACTTTCTTGTTGTCATTTCTGCCATACGGCTTAGAGCGATATGGTTTAAATGAGGATTCTGACTTCCTATTAGTTGACTCATAAGTGGTGGACGAGTTCATCCTCTCTTGCATCTTTTTGTCATCCTCCAGTCGAATATATCTTAGGGCCCTGTTTCGAGCTTCATCCAAGTTCCTGCATGGGTTCATTACAAGATCTTGGTAAAATTGAGAGTCTTTTTGCAGCCCCATCTTGAAAGCCTGCACAGCTGTTGCAACATCAAGATGTGGAATATCTAAGGATTCTCGGCTAAACTTGTTCACATAATCTCTTAAGGGTTCCTGAGGTCCTTGAGTTATCCTGTAGAGATCACTTGTTAGTTTTTCAAAACTTCTACTACAAGAAAATTGACTATTAAATAAATTCACTAGGTGAGCAAATGATGTAATCGAATGAGGAGGAACATTTAAGAGCCATTTCAAGGCCTATCCTGTTAAGGTAGAACCAAAACCCTTGCATAGGCATGCTTCCTTGAGCTCCGGAGGGATAGGGTTAATCTCCATTCTTTCTCTATACTGGGCAATATGCTCTTCAGGATCCGTAGTCCCATCATAGAGCTTCATGTTGGGGGTTTGAAATCTTTTTGGGATTTCAGCATCACAGATAGGATATTCAAAGTGAGATATCCTGTGGCTGTCTTGGGACACCTCTGGAATTGGCTGGACCATTCCAGGTACACTGGATATCATGTCCTTCAATTTTTGAAGCTCCCTAGTAAATGTTGACGTCATACCTGCATCCTGCAAAGATCCACTATCGTTAGTAGCAAGAATATTATTATTATTTAACACGTTACCGGTCTGAGGATTCTAGCCATATCCTGAAGCATATCCTGAGCTCCTCACAGTTGACATCCTGACCGAGGAGGGTATTTCAGGAGTATGATTCTGAGGATGGCTAGGCACAATATTTCCCCTATTATCCTCAGTATATACGGCCGAACTGAAGTTCAAGGCTCTGGGCAGTAAAGGAGTGACAATATCCTCAGCGGGCCTGCTTGAACTAGATTTCAAGAGTTGTATTTCTCTCATCGGCATTTGGTTTGTTTCCTGTTGCTGCCTCATCTGTTCCTGTACACTACCAAACAAGGTTAGAATTTCGTCATTAGAAGCCAGAACAGAACCAGATCCCTGAGTGTTCCGAGTAGGGATAATATCCTGAGGTTGTGAAGAAGCTTGCATCTTTGGAGGAGGTGGTGGAAGCATTGAACCAATGGTAGCAGAGGTTGTAGCAGACACTGTGGAGGAGCTCATGTTTGATCTTGAGGCCATTGTGAATAATGTGGCAAAAATTTTTGAGAATAGAAAACCAAGTAACGATTTCACAAAGGTTTTTAGCAAATATAGCACCACTTGCCCCACGGTGGGCGCCAAATTGTTTTGGTCAAATATTACCGAAGCAATTAAGTGATTAAATTAGTTATGTGAGGTAGTGTGCTAAGAAAATGTGGTGAAAATATGCTGATTTAAGTTGATTGTAAAAATAGTTTTCAGGATACGGCTCAGGATATTGAGCTGTATCTACGATCAAACTATGAGCAAAAAATAAAGAGGGTGACACGAGATATATGAGGAAAGCCCTTGATCAATCTAGATCGCCGGCACAAAACCTCGGGAGCTAACAATCGCAGCTGCCTTGCTCTTCTTATTGCTTTAAACGTCAGGATACAGTGCAGGATATTGATCAGATCGCTAAGTGTTACAATGCTTTTTGTGAAAGTAAAAGTTGCGAGAGAGTAAGTGTGAGAGAGTAGTGAGTGTAGTTGTGATGTCCTATTCGATCTGATTTATCCATCTATTTATAGCTATGATATACAAACTAAAATTCCTACAAACGGGGGATGCTCCTGAATATTCCATTATTAACGTTGTGGACCAAGTAAAGCGGCTTCAACGTCTTCATTCGAACGACTTGGACCGAGTCTCCCGGAGAAAGGATCTTCGTGAACGTTGCGAGCTTGGACTCATACTCCTGCACACAATCCGTTAGTGATCCTCAGGATACCATTCATGATGTTACCAATATCCTGAATGAGCATCCCGGGTTTAAACACATATCATACAATTAAGATATAACTTAAAATATTGACCAGGATATAGGCTCTGAATTTCACCCATAACATTAAGTATGTATATTTTTGAGAAAAATATATATATTTATTGATCACCAAATTTTGTGCTAAGTGTATGTAGTATATATTACATGTAATAGTGTATCAGGACTTGGAAATACACTAAATACTCCTAAGGAGTGAAGATACAAAATACACATACAACATACTTAGACAAATACAAGAAAATATATTTATGAAAATATATTACTTGATAGAATAAATAACTTGGACAAGTTATGAACATGAAATGAAGTATTGGACAAAATACATAATTCGGGTGAAAAAAATACAAGATACTTATATTTATTTTTGAGAAAATAATATAAGTAAGATACATAGTTAAAAATATAAATTATTTTTAACACAAGAAAACATATACAAAAGATAGTGACTGTACTTGTGCGATACAAGTCTAGTGACTAACGTTTATAAAACACGTTTAGGTCACGACGCTAGATAAACAAATCCGGTGAAGTTTACGACGCGGGAACGCAAAGTTGTGAGTTCATGCTCCCCCTTTTCCATTAACTGTTTTTGGTTTTATAACTTCGGGGGTGAAATACATGTTACAAATGTTACAATGTTTACAAATGGTATGATGGAGTACAAAAACATTCAAGTGAAACATTCTAGATCATGTCCCGAATAGGGTACCATAAGCACCATTAATCAACGTATACATTCAGACCGCGGAACAAAAGGTTAGATCTAATGGGTTTCAGGCAACCCCACTCTTGGCCTACTTCTACCAATGAGTGCTTCTGTGTCTCAGTCAAAGTCGACAAAAATGCCTATGTTTGGTGGCTTCCTATGTCGTGACACATCTTAGTGGCCTTACAGACCACTAGCGATCTCAAACATTCATAGTACACGGTTACATATACGTTTTATAAGTTACATTCAAACATTCATAGTACTCAGTTACAGTTACATTCTACAAGTTACATACCATGTTTTCATTCAAGTATTTAAACATTCAATACAAACACTGCATGAATTCACACCAACATTATGTTGACGTTTTTCCAAAAACTCACATGTATTTCAGGTAACTAAAGTGGATGTGCGCGCGGTATTACTCTTGCTCGTGGATGTCTTTTATGTTTATCTATGAATAAAGTTGTAAACTTCCAGTCAATATGCAATCTTGTGATGTAAACAATCAAACTATGTTTTCAGTCAGGTAATGTTATCGGTATTTGAAGTTGTTTTTACGAGCATGTAGTATGTTTACCTTTCGTATGCAATGAGAACCTTTCATGATCACACCTCGTGCTTCTGCCTGAGAAAGGGGTGTGACAGAAGCTTAGGCTTTACCTTGGTTTGAGGTTAGGGAACTGATGATGTTAGAATTATGCCCTCCCCATGAGTAACAAAAGCTTGAGGACGAGTTCTGGCATTTGAAACAAGTTGGTGATAACAATCTGGCCTATACTACCCGTTTTAAGCAACTCAGCATCATTGTGCCACATTTGGTGTCTACTCCCAAATACATGATCATGAAGTCATTCATGGGTTAGCTCCTTCCATGCGTGACTCCATTGAAGCAGCTCAGCTAGACAACATCGAAGAAGTTTACCGACTTGCAGCTAGTCTGAACAACAACCGTGTTCGTGATAAACAGTTTGGAAGCCCTGCTCCCTCGAAACCAGCTAACCAGATCACGCAGCAACCCAGTGGCAACAAGGGTAAGAAACGAAAGTCTCAAAACCCTGCTTGCAATGCTATTGTGCCTGCTGCTACTCCAAACCCCCTGCTCCAGAAAACACCAAGAAGTCGTACACTGGGATTCATCCCAAGTGTGCCACTTGCAACTATCATCACCTCGTCGGCGCAACTTGTCGCCAGTGTACCACCTGCACTCGCTATGGTCATACAGCCCCCTACTGCCGTCAAGTTCAGCAAGCACCACCAGCTCAGCAGAACCCTAAACCAGCAACCAACATGCGAGCCTGCTACAAGTGTGGTGATACCACTCATCTCCATCCTCAGTGCCCCTAGTTGAACCAATAGTAGCAAAAGCAGCAAGCCCCGCGAGGACACACCTTTAACATCAACGCCAAGCAAGCTCAGAACGAAAATGACGTCGTTAATGGTACGTTTCTCGTTAATGATCTTTACGCTTCGATCCTATTTGATACTGGTGCAGACAAAAGCTTTGTGTCCGTAGAATTTGAATCTTTGTTAAACTGTGCACGCTCTAAACTACCTAAGTCGTTCTTAGTCGAGATTACCGATGGTAAGTCTATTCTAGTTGATTCTATTCTGCGTGATTGTTCCCTGACTCTTAACGATCATGTTTTCACTATTGATCTCATACCCATGCAATTGGGTAGTTTCGATATCATAATAGGCATGGATTGGTTGCGTAAGAACCATGCTGAAATCGCTTGTCATGAGAAGTACGTTCGTCTACCTCTCCCGTCTGGTGATACTTTACACGTCTATGGAGACCGACCTTCTAGAGGTCTGAAATTGATGTCATGCACTCAAGCGAATAAATGCTTACGTAAATAGTACTTTGCCTTCTTGGCCCACATAGTGGAATAAAAGGGCAAGGGAAAGAGCGTATGTGATGTTCCATTAGTGTGTGATTTCCCTGATGTCTTTCCTGAAGATCTTCCTGGTCTTCCTCCACGTCGATCTATTGATTTTCGTATTGATCTCATACCTGGTTCAACTCCGATAGCCAAGACTCCTTACCAACTTGCACCCTCTGAGATACAAGAATCATCTAGTCAACTGCAAGAACTACTCGACAAAGGT
Source organism: Helianthus tuberosus (assembly GCA_030545235.1). Lineage (NCBI taxonomy): Eukaryota > Viridiplantae > Streptophyta > Magnoliopsida > Asterales > Asteraceae > Helianthus > Helianthus tuberosus. The sequence goes on along the minus strand of CM060379.1, from coordinate 37,526,119 downwards.
TTCATATGCCCAAGTACCTCACCTTGGGGTGCTCCTATGCTATTCGTCAAGAAGAAAGATGGTTCGTTTCGCATGTGCATCGACTATTTTGAACTCAACAAACTCACCGTCAAGAATCGTTATCCTCTCCCTCGTATCGACGACCTTTTTGACCAATTACAAGGCGTAAGTTGTTTCTCTAAAATCGACCTTTGATCTGGTTATCATCAACTCTGTGTTCTCGAAGAAGATATCCCCAAAACTGCTTTTCGCACTCGTTATGGACACTACGAGTTCGTGGTTATGCCTTTTGGGTTGACCAACGCACCCACCGTGTTCATGGACCTCATGAATCGTGTTTGTAAACCTTATTTGGATCGTTTTGTGATAGTATTTATTGATGATATTCTTATTTATTCGAAAACCCAAGCTGATCATGCACGAAATTTACGCCTTATGTTAGAACTTTTACGTGGTGAATGCTTATACGCAAAGTTTTCTAAGTGCGAATTTTGGATCGATGAAGTACAATTTCTCGGGGACGTTGTTAGTAAACGAGGAATTCATGTAGACCCTTCCAAAATCGAAGCGGTGAAGAATTGGAGTACACCTAAATCTGCATCTGAGATCCTTTCCTTCTTAGGATTGGCGGGTTATTACCGCCGATTCATCTCGAACTTTTCAAATATCTCCGTTCCTCTCACCTCGTTAACTCGGAAAGAGAAACCTTTTGCTTGGGGTCCCGAGCAAGAGGAATCCTTTCAAACTCTAAAGAATCTGCTTTGTAACGCACCTGTACTTGCTCTCCCTAATGGGAATGATGATTTCGTGGTATATTGCGATGCCTCGAACCGTGGTCTTGGCTGTATTCTCATGCAGCGAGACAAGGTAATCGCTTATGCCTCTCGACAGCTCAAAATACATGAGAAAAACTATACTACCCACGATCTTGAGCTTGGCGCAGTTGTTTTTGCATTAAAGATTTGGCAACACTACCTATATGGTACCAAGTGTGTGGTTTTCACTGACCATAAGAGCCTACAGCACATCTTTAACCAAAGGAACTGAATATACGTCAACGACGATGGGTAGAGTTGCTTAACGACTACGACCGTGAGATTCGCTACCATCCTGGCAAGGCAAATGTCATGGCCGATGCTCTTAGTCGTAAGACTCATGTTAGTAGCATCCGTTGTCTTCATATTGCTAGTGACCTTCATGCTTGTATCCGTGAAGCTCAATACTCGTCAGCTAACGAAGGAAGTCTAATCGTTGAGATACGAGGTGCTACAATCGATCAACTTGTGACAAAGTCTGATGGACTACAATACTATCTCAATCGCATCTGGGTGCCAGACCGTGACAATCTCCGTGAGCTCATTATGAATGAGGCTCAGAAATCCCGATACTCCATCCATCCTGGTGCTGATAAGATGTACCATGACTTGCGTACATCCTATTGGTGGCCTGGTATGAAGAAGGAAATCGCCGCATACGTCTCGAAATGTCTCACTTGCTCAAAGGTCAAAGCCGAACATCAACGTCCTTCAGGTCTTCTCGAACAACCCGAAATCCCTGTTTGGAAATGGGATAGCATTGCTATGGACTTCATAACTAAACTCCCTCGTACACTTTCCGGCCACGATAGTATATGGGTAATCATTGACCGTTTGACCAAATCAGCCCACTTTCTTCCTATTCGTGAAGATTTCAAAGTGGAGAAACTTGCTCGAATCTACACTGATGAGATCATATATCGTCATGGTATATCTATTGACATATTCTCTGTCCGCGATGGTCGCTTCACTTCGCGCCTTTGGCAAACCTTTCAGTCCGCTATGGGTTCTCACTTAAATCTTAGTACGGCCTTTCATCCTCAAACGGATGGACAGACCGAACGCACTATTCAAACCCTAGAGGATATGCTCCGTTCTTGTGTAATTGACTTTGGTGGTAATTGGGATGTACATTTACCGTTGATCGAGTTCTCGTACAACAACAGATACCATTCCAGTATTCAGATGGCTCCTTTCGAAGCTTTGTACGGTCGCAAGTGTCGATATCCTCTCAGTTGGCATGAGATTGGTGACAAGCAACTTACTGGCCCTGAAATCATTCAAGAGACGACGGTTAAGATTCTTCGAATCCGTGATAACTTGATCAAGGCTAGGAGTAGACAAAAGAGCTATGCTGACAAAAGGCGCAAGCCTCTGGAGTTCGATGTTGGAGACTACGTTCTACTTAAAGTATCTCCCTGGAAAGGAGTGATACGTTTTGGTAAAAAAGGAAAGCTTGCCCCTCGCTATGTGGATAGTTTCATGATACTCGAAAGGATTTGCAAGGTGGCTTGCCGACTCGATTTACCTCAAGAGCTTAGCAACGTACATCCGACGTTTCATGTCTCTAATCTCAGGAAGTGCTTATCAGATGAGGAACTTCAAGTTCCCTTTGATGACTTTCAAATAAACGAGACTCTTCATTTTGTGGAAAAACTGGTCGAAATCATGGACCGAGGTACCAAGCGGCTAAGGCGCAGCAAAATTTCCATAGTCAAGGTTCGATGGGAAGGAAAGCGTGGCGCCGAATTCACTTAGGAACTCGAGAGTGAAATGAAAACCAAGTATCCATAACTCTTTGTTCAGTCTTCCTCTCAGATTTCAGGGACAAAATCTCCTAAAGGGGGGGAGACTGTAACGCCTAGCGTTTCAACACTCGAAACGACCGATCATAATGAAAATGAGGCTGCTTGAAACTTCGTTTGTGACAAACTGTGTGTGAAACTTTAACTCTACTTGTCACGACCCCCGACCCCACCCTGGACGGAATCGGGAGCCGCACGCAGCCAAGTGGTACCGGTGGTTATTTTGAAAAGTAGTGCAGCAGAAATTTTATTAGGACCGTGAGTTTAGGAAAAATATCAGAGTTTAGAAAACACCGGATTTTATTTATTAGGACCGTGAGAAATTAGTAATGTGCACAATACCCCACTAGCAGTGATTCAAGATAACCACGACTTAATCCCTGTAATTATAACTTTTGAAAATAATTGGAGTATTGTAAAACATTTGATAAAAAGAGAATGACTCACATTGCAGATTTATACGGGCAGAGTTTAGCCTACTGATTAGCCTTGTATCCTAATTTTAAAATAACAATGCACACGAAAATTAGGTTAGTAACTTTAATCCAACTTTTACGACAACTCACGAGATTAAAACCTTCACAACAAATGACAAAGTGCAATACTTAAACATCCATCGAATTCACGACGAATGACAAAGTATAACCCAAGTTTGAGCAGCACTTAAATATTCATCGGATAGTTTCAATCGATCGGACATTGAATCGTAGCAGCGATCGAGTTAATACCCGGTATCGTAGCAGCTCCTCGTTATATTAATTTTCAATTTAGAACAGTGAGATTTCGTTTTTGTGAAAGGGTTTCGACACCAGCTGAAAGCTCGTAGCATGTCCTATTTATAGCTGAAATTTGGGTCTCACGCGGCCCGCGTGAGCCCTTCCTTAACCTTTATGCGGCCCGCGAGGCCATAAAGGTGGCGGTAAGGGTTGCTGAGTCATCGGTGGTTGTGACACGTGGACAACACGTGTCCCTTAAGCTTATCCGGAGATCTGCCTTGCTGTCGCAGCCCGCGTAAGCCTAGGTTTATCCTTACGCGGCCCGCCTGAAGACCAGAATTCTTGATTTCTTGATTTTCCATGCACATTAGGATTTCAGGGGTCCGGGTTCGTACTTACGGGTCAATTTAGGACATTTTTTAATATAATTATATCACAAAAAGGGGATAAAATGGTGAGAAAAGAGAATGGACTCGCCTTCTAACTTTAGGGTTCAACTAGAAAGTCTCCTGGTAGAATATGGGGTATAACTTCTGAGCTATTTTAAATATATATATATATATATATATATTTGTACTCGGGTTAAGTATAGTACTCCTAATTCAACCTTGTCCCTATGTCACGAGACAGAATCCCAACGAACTTAGTCAGGCAGAGCCTTGACATGCGTTATGGGGCTCAGATCAATCGGAAAGGGTAGCGGTGATCGGGTGTTAAAATACTTAAAACGGGGCAGAGCCTTATTATTATTTAGGTGAAAATAAAACAGAATTTTAGAAAGACATAGAATGGCGAGAGATGAAAGAAGGAAAAAAATGACATTGTTTTCTGAAGACTTTGATGCCTTTTATAGCTACCATCTAAATTTGATCCTCACTCATTAAATTACACGTAGCACTTCATGTATACACACTTTCAAAAATGATGGACACATAAGTTGGTGGACACCTGTGCACACTGTGCACTTAACACATTGAAATTTTTTTTTATTATTATATATAAAAAAATAGGACACGAAATTGGAAAGGGGACACGAAATATGTTCCTTCAATTCGTGGGATTTCATTTGTTGGGGTTTATTATTATTATATTATTATTATTATTATTATTAATTTAACTACTTTACTCATTTGGCGTGTATAATTTCTAAAATATGATGTTTTATAAAACAATAAATATGTCATTTAGAACGAGAATAATCTTATCTACATTTTGAACCAAGTTTTATTGAAAACAGAGTAGGTTCAAATATAATGTATTTTTATAGTTTAATTATTAAACGGTTCCAGGGCCCGTCCAGGTACTTCATATTTCTTATAGTCAACTTACCCGTAATCTACCCGTTTAATAATTTAAGTTTTATATACTTTATTTTATTTAGAAATGTCACCCATATACAGGCCAATTAATTAGTATAATATTTCAACCAACTATATATAAAATAGTTTTTAAAACTATTTGGGTCTAATAAAAAAATAAACCAGTTACTAGTTACTAGTGGTTAATAAATTTAAACAAACCTATAATTCTGATATGATAAAAATGGGAATGTTACATCCTCCCCACCTTGTTTTAAATCTCGTCCTCGAGATATGGGCTACGATATTTCTTTCCGAGTTATGTCATATTTTAAATAAAAGGATTAAGGAAAATGACACTCTTATTGAATCAAAATATGGTCAAATTTTGTGAATAGAAGAACAGTTTATAAGAAATAGAATCCAATGGTTCAACTGAATAAAATCCAGAAATTGGTATCAAAGGGATGAAGTGGAATGATATAATAATCAGAATGATTAAGTTTACATGGGTCAAACCAAAAGAAAGATTTATGACCAATAGATGTCGAAATTGACGGTAAACGACTTTTAGAAACAGTAGAATTCAATTGTCAAAAGAGAACTTACTTTGATTGTCAACTGAGGAAGATTTAGAATCAACAAGCTCAAATGAAAATAGAAACACGAAAATAATTTGTCAATTATCGAATTATGATATGAGAAAAATCAATATGTTGACATTTATTGAATTGCAAGGATACACCGAAATACAATAGAGTTTAGTGTATCATTGTCTTAATACATAATTGCATTAAGATTATTTTAAATGATGAGTCGGACGAAAGACAGATGTGGTTTTGAATGATTCGAATGATTATGATTAGCCCAATCTACAAGTTTATACTGACACCGCAAGGTGTCGTAATGATTGAAATAGCTCAATAATTATGGTGATCGAACAAATTCGCTGTGTAATCAACTGAAAGTTTTTTTTAATTGAAAATGAAACAATTGAATAATATTTTTCGATCGAAAAGATCAAGAAATGCTCGATCGATGTTGTAGGGACTGCAAAGAGATACACTGAAATATGACATGAATTTGTGTATCATTATCTTAGCACATGATTGTGTTAAGATTGCTTTTATAGGATAAACCAACAAAGCGGATTCAATATAAATAAATAAATAATTAAACCCGTTTATAATGTGTGCAACGAGATTAGCGCAGCTTCAGATTTGTGAAAACGTCACCACAAGGTGATCGTGATAAAAGAAACGATTCAATGAAGTCAAAGATCAAACAAGCATGTTATGGTTTAAGAGAATTGAAGTGCTTGTTGGGATTATTTCGAAGATGATGGCTTCAATTCATTATATGGGACTTTGAATTGAATACGTAATGCGAGCAAGTTTAAACAATTGATCTTGGTCAAAACGAGTTCATGTATTAATAAGAAAGTTCTAACATGGTTACAACAAAAACCATGTATACCATTCAAAAGAAAATCGAGTTTTTCAAGATATTCATCAATTCGATATCAAAGAGTCATCGTTTTGCAAAAACGCGGTTTATAATGCAAAGATCAAGTATAGCGGAACGATATTTGAGTTTTAATAAAACAACAACTTAGAATGAAGCCCTCCAGTGGTCTTCATAATTTAAATGAACCACATGCGCAACAAACAGTGCATGTGTAACGTGTGAATTTACCAAGAAATGAAATAAATCAATATTCGCTACTATGAAAGAAATCCTCATGGTATGATGACCATTAGAGGAAGTAGAAACACGAAAGTCAACTCATTATATGCAGAAGTCAGAATTTCAATGAAGAAATATAAGAACTTTATCTGGAATTTCGTGTGATAACCGTTGTTAAGTGACATTACCAGCGAATGTCGAATAAAATGAAATAGGGGAGTTGCAAAGGTATGTGATTCCTTTTGTAGTGTTAATAAGTATGACTCTTGATTAGACTGTGCACCGATGGTTGTGAAATCTTGTTCCAACGTACCTCAGCGAGATTCATGTCGTTTGTAGGATCATGTGGCAAAGTGCCGCTTTTTGATCAGTAGTTCTCCCACTGCTGGGATGAGCATTGTTGTTGTCGTGCCCAATCATATTTTCCAAAGGTCTTGCCTCGAAAGTCGTGTGTGATATACTTCGACGTCTGTGGACGTATAATTTAAGTTTCATGTGTTTTCTTGTGCACTAGCACAACTTTACATGCTTCTTAATTGCGTTAATAGTCTATGATAACGCATTGGAAATTCTTATACTTTTGATGGCGTCCCAACTTAAAGGGTTTCCATTGTTTATATTGTCGCACGAGTTACGAGGTAGATGATCAAACGAAATAATGTGTGATATCGGATTTAAAGAGATTCCTGATAAAGAAATCTAGACACATATGCTTGTGCTTTATTCCAAATTGTCAATCCTTATGGTTTTTGGATTTCCATATAGATATACATATCTATATAATCATATATTTCACATGTTGATATACATACCCTTTATAAGGTCAATGTATTTAACAGATTCATATTTCCAAAAACAAGTCAGATATCAGATCATGATACTATTTAGGGAAATCTTGTCACTTGGTTGACATTTTATATACCTTCTTACTCGGTTCTAGCCGGAGAGGTAACCCCGTTATATCCGGACAAGCTGGAGAGTCTGCTACACCATACCCAGTCTTGCCGGAGAAGAAATTTATATTTCCCATAAATAGTATTTTTCTTAAATCATGATTTGGAAAGTGCATTATGACTTTCAACAAAGACTAAGCAAATTAGTCTTCACATGACAGATCACATTCTAGAACAAAGTAGTACTAATAAATAAGAAATAACAGTGATCAAGTGTTATTGCTTATTTATTATACTTGCAACGTTCTAGTTATTATCCTTACAACATACCAAAACCTACCACACTTTATTTACACAAGTATTTTAGCTTATCTCGAAGCTTATACTAAGGCATCTTTTCTTAAGTTCAAGTCTAAATGTTATCATGTGTGCTACCAGTTAATAGCAATTTCCTAACTCTTTTATTTAAGCTTAGGTATTATTATCACAACACCTATTGGCTTAAAGAAGTGGCTCTGATACCACCTTCTGTCACGACCCCCGACCCCACCCTGGACGGAATCGGGAGCCGCGCGCAGCCAAGTGGTACCGGTGGTTATTTTGAAAAGTAGTGCAGCGGAAATTTTATCAGGACCGTGAGTTTAGGAAAAATATCAGAATTTAGAAAACACCGGATTTTATTTATTAAAATAGATGGGATAAACCCATGTTTTACGAAGGTAGCTTTAATACGGGATAACCCAATTACATAAAACAATATTTCTTAATTTGATTTAATTAATAAAATAAGCCACTTCTTGAAGCCTTTCAGTGCCGTAAACAACTCTTACTCCAATCTACTGTAATTACCTGAAACGCGTTTTAAAAAGGTTTTGTCAGCAGGAAATACTGGTGAGTTCATTCAGGTTTTATAAAAAGACCTTTAGTTATGAATTACAGCATAAGAGCGATTACAATGGCTTTTATCTTATTTTTATCTGGCACCATGTCACCTGGTGACGATGGTCATACCACTATTGGGTCTTTCCCCAAGTAGTGACGTTTATCACTGTTAGGATTTATTAGCCTAACCGTGAGAAATTAGTAATGTGCACGATACCCCACTAGCCAGTGATTCAAGATAACCACGACTTAATCCCTGTAATTATAACTTTTGAAAATAATTGGAGTATTGTAAAACATTTGATAAAAAGAGAATGACTCGCATTGCAGATTTATACGTGCAGAGTTTAGCCTACTAATTAGCCTTGTATCCTAATTTTAAAATAAAAATACACACGAAAATTAGGTTGGTAACTTTAATCCAACTTTTACGACAACTCACGAGATTAAAACCTTCACAACAAATGACAAAGTGAAATACTTAAACATCCATCGAATTCACGATGAATGACAAAGTATAACCCAAGTTTGAGCAGCACTTAAACATTCATCGGATAGTTTCAATCGATCGGACATTGATACGTAGCAGCGATCGAGTTAATACCCGGTATCGTAGCAGCGCCTCGTTATATTAATTTTCGATTTAGAGCAGTGAGATTTCATTTTTGTGAAAGGGTTTCGACACCAGCTGAAATTTGGGTCTGACGCGGCCCGCGTGAGCCCTTCCTTAACCTTTATGCGGCCCGCGAGGCCATAAAGGTGGCGGTAAGGGTTGCTGAGTCATCGGTGGTTGTGACACGTGGACAACACGTGTCCCTTAAGCTTATCCGGAGATCTATCTTGCTGTCGCGGCCCGCGTAAACCTAGGCTTATCCTTACGCGGCCCGCCTGAAGACCAGAATTCTTGATTTCTTGATTTTCCATGCACATTAGGATTTCAGGGGTCCGGGTTCGTACTTACGGGTCAATTTAGGACATTTTTGAATATAATTATATCACAAAAAGGGGATAAAATGGTGAGAAAAGAGAATGGACTCGCCTTGTAACTTTAGGGTTCAACTAGAAAGTCTCCTGGTAGAATATTGGGTATAACTTCTGAGCTATTTTAAAATATATATATATATATATATATATATATATATATTTGTACTCATGTTAAGTATAGTACTCCTAATTCAACCTTGTCCCTATGTCACGAGACAGAACCCCAACGAACTTAGTCAGGCAGAGCCTTGACATGCGTTATGGGGCTCAGATCAATCGGAAAGGGTAGCGGTGATCGGGTGTTAAAATACTTAAAACGGGGCAGAGCCTTATTATTATTTAGGTGAAAATAAAACAGAATTTTAGAAAGACATAGAATGGCGAGAGATGAAAGAAGGAAAAAATGACATTGTTTTCTGAAGATTTTGATGCCTTTTATAGCTACCATCTAAATTTGATCCTCACTCATTAAATTACACGTAGCACTTCATGTATACACACTTTCAAAAATGATGGACACATAAGTTGGTGGACACCTGTGCACACTGTGCACTTAACACATTGAATTTTTTTTTATTATTATATATAAAAAAATAGGACACGAAATTGGAAAGGGGACACGAAATATGTTCCTTCAAATTGTGGGATTTCATTTGTTGGGTTTTATTATTATTATATTATTATTATTATTATTATTATTATTATTATTATTATTAATTTAACTACTTTACTCATTTGGCGTGTATAATTTCTAAAATATGATGTTTTATAAAACAATAAATATGTCATTTAGAACGAGAATAATCTTATCTACATTTTGAACCAAGTTTTATTGAAAATAGAGTAGGTTCAAATATAATGTATTTTTATAGTTTAATTATTAAACGGTTCCAGGGCCCGTCCAGGTACTTCATATTTCTTACAGTCAACTTACCCGTAATCTACCCGTTTAATAATTTAAGTTTTATATACTTTATTTTATTTAGAAATGTCACCCATATACAGGCCAATTAATTAGTATAATATTTCAACCAACTATATATAAAATAGTTTTTAAAACTATTTGGGTCTAATAAAAAAAATAAACCAGTTACTAGTGGTTAATAAATTTAAACAAACCTATAATTCTAATATGATAAAAATGGGAATGTTACACTACGTGATGCTTTTGTGATGCTTCTCATATATGTATGAACGATGTGAAACTTGACTCTTGTGATGCTTTATATGTGAACGATGTGGTTATCTGTTGCAACCCCCGATCCCTTATCTGTCCCGGGAACGGGCGGACGCGAACTCAGAGTTTCGGTGGTATCAGCTTGTTAATTTGGCAGCAGAAATTACATCAGGACCGTAGTTAGGAAATGTTTATCAGAGTAAAACCACCATATTTGATATTAATAATCACATGGGTAAAACCCAAGTTTCTATTTACAATACGTTTATAGGGATAAACCCTATTTTATTGAATTTAAAACATCGTTTTTTAGGTAACTTTTATAGCCACATTTTTCCCAAGCCTTCAGTGCTCTTCAGCTGGCTTTTTACTAATTGGCTGTCACATTGTGTTACCTGAAACGCGTTATAAAAACATTTGTCAGTGGGAAATACTGGTGAGTGAATCCCAGTTTAATCAAGAAACATTTTATCAATTAAAACAGTATTGAGAGCGATCACATTGTTTATTTCTACACAATTACTCATTCAGTACTGTCAATCCTGACTGGTGGGTCATATTACACATTTGCTAACTCGTTGTCCAATGGTAACGTATTGTCGTCCCGACTTACTACTCACAGTGTAGTAAATTTTGTATACAAAACCCCAACATACCGGCAGTAGTTGAAGAACTACAAAGACTCAATCACCGCTTAATCACATTGTAAAGCATTTAAGGTTTTGTAAAATATTACAAAGAAAGTTTAACAAAAATAGGATAAACTCACATTGCTATCTTAGACTTCGCGTAAGGGTTTCCTGGGATTAATCTATAATTTATAAAAATGTACCTAGGTTAGTATAATAACCCTTTGAAAATATTAATGATACCCTCCCCGAGACGGCAGTTGTTACGAAACCCTAAATCAATCCGGCAGCGTATCTAGTATGAAACTGGGGTTATAATACTTACGACGGAGCAGAACCTCGCTAATTAGGGGGTATAATGCCCGCTTATAAATCCTAATATTCAGAAATGAGAGAAAAGAAACGAAACGTTTGTGAGCGATTCTCGACTGAAATCCGATGGCCTCTATTTATAGTTGCTGAATCTGGCTTTGTCGCGGCCCGCGTAACATAAGGGATGGGCTTACGCGGCCCGCGTTGACTCCAGGTCAACGTATAGCCCATCCGGATCATCACATAGACTCGCCACGATGATGACACGTGTCATCCCCGGGCTGCGCCACTATCTTGATCTCACGCGGCCCGCGTTAACTTAACGGGGGTCTTACGCGGCCCGCTTGAACTTAAGAAAATCAAAGGAATCAGGTCTCAACCTTCATACCGCCTGCGTAAGGATTGGGGTGGGTCTACGCGGCCCGTCAACTTTAATATTTCTTGTCTTTTTATTTATTTTTATTAATATTTAATGTATTTGGGGCCCGTTTTCTCGTATGGGGTGTATTTTGGGAAGTGTAGGGTGTCAGGGGTGTTTTAGGAGGGTTGTTATATTTTGGGTACAACTCCTGGATTATTTAATAAAATATATAGTGCGCTCACACTAATTATCCCTACGTCACAAGACAGAACCCCAACGAATTTAGGCAGAGCCTTGACATACGTTACGGGGTCCTACGTCAATCGGACAAGGCATCATTGACCAGGGGTTACAACACTTAAAATGGGGTAGGGCTTTATTATTAGGGGTGAATTACTAGGAAAATAAGGTATTCATAAGAGAGTAGAGGGGGACTATAGCAAGAAAATACACTGGACCTTACCTCCTATTTATACTTCACATTAACTTAGATGTTAAGCTTTTGTTGAGACACGTACACATCCATCATTTAATTTCTTATACGTAAGCTTACATCATCCTATTTGAATTCTTATCCATGTAATTTAAATATATGAGCCTATTTATTTAGACTTTGAATTCGTAGGCATGCACATGTAATAAAATAATCTGTTGTATCATGCATATACTATTTTTATTAGTTAATTATTATTATTTATTATATTATAATTAATTTAACTGCTTCATTTATTTGGTGCTTATAACTTCTAAAATATGATGTTTTATAAAATAATGAATATGTCATTAGAATAAGAATATTTTTATCTACCTTTTGAACCAAGTTTCATTAAAAACAGAGTAGGTTCAAATATAATGTATTTTTATAATATAATTATTAAATGGTTCCTACGCTTGCCCAAAATATCTCATATTTCCATCGGTCAACTTACTCATGATGCATCCTTTTAATAACATAAGTTTTTATATATTCTATATAAATAAAAATTTTGGAAATGTTACAACCTCCCCACCTTGTTTTAAATCTCGTCCTCGAGATTTGCTAAAATATAGATGAATACTTTTAGTTTGTCATGATCCTAGTTTATTTTTGAACTTTTACCATAACTATTCCTTATGTTTTGAGATTCTTATCTTCTCAAGAGTTTCTTAATGAAGGTAAACTTACTATTTTGTGTCTTAGCACAACTTTTATGTTAAGCCCAAATTTACTTTTAATTAAAAGAGTTTCTAAGCGGAAAATGCTCCCAAATTTTTTCCTTCATTTTTTTTTGTGAAGATGCCTGAAGACAATTAAAAAAATTGTTTGACTCTTTAAAATAATAGTTAAACATCACATGTTTCTTTGTCACAAATCATGTAGAAAAAATTCTAAACATGTCAATTTTATCCAATCTTTCTAACTGAAAACATTTACTAGGTATTTACACAAGGTTCTTCATTTAATATTATCCGAGACCTTAAACACGAGAAACCAAACTGCATAGCTTTACCTACACATGATTATACAATAAAAGCATTAGTATAATCATATAAAGTTTATGACTTTAGTCAAACTTAATAAACATGTGTTGGTGCATTACGTCTGTCGACTTCGTCTTGTATCGAGTCTTTTACTAGAATTGTTAGATCAAGGCACGTTGTACGAGAAATAGGTTTTAGGTGTGTGTGAGCTAATTCCGCTTGAAAGTGGCTTGTGTTGTTTCAAGCGAAATTAACATGGCTAATTCCCCTTGAAATGGACACTGACACTTTCAAGCGGAATCACCACTCCTATATATAGGCCTTCATATGAAATCATTTGTAACTTTGAGATTTCCGGTACCGAAGTGCTGCCGATGTGTCTACTGATCTGAAAATTTGTTATAATCAATATACAAGACAATTAAGTGTGAAACAAGCTGTTTTCCAAGTCTATTTCATTGTTTCCGCCTCTAAAATAGATAAGAACTCTTCTGATCAACTCGTTTGGGTCACAGAACGATCCTACAAGTGGTATCAGAGCTCAGGAGAAAGAGTTCTTGCCAAAACAGCCACAATTTCTGACTTCTACACCTTCTTTTTCAAAATTAACAAAATTTTCGGTCAAAATGGTTTGAATTTCATACATGTCATGCGAAACAGTATTTTAAAGAATCCTTGAGAATATTGGACCATAATTAGGCTTAAAATTGGTAAAAACTGTAATTCCGTTTGAAAACCAGATCGAAAAAGATGACGTCAGCAGCATTTCAAACGAGATTAGCACTTGATTCCGCTTGAACTTGCTATTTCGCTTGAAAAGTTCAACTTATTCCGCTTGTAATTACCTGATTCCGCTTCAGGGTGTGATTTTGTTTGAGATCGTTCCACACGAAATTAGCAATTTCGCTTGAAACAGCTATTCCGTTTGAAAAGGGGTATTCCATGTGAAAGTGATTCCAGTTGAAAGTGGTATTTTGCTTCAAGTGATTCCGCTTGAAATTGTATTTTTGAGAATTGTGTTTGTGAAATAATTTTTCCGAAACATGGAAGAGGAATTTTACAATGCATTTGCTACTCAAGTCGCACCAGTTACTGCTGCCGAAACATTGTACAGTGAGAATGAGACAGGAACTTATCAAAAACCACCTAAGCTAATGTTCATTGAAGATTTTAAAGGTTGGCAAAATCGATTTGAGAACTGGGTGCAAACATATAAGTTTGACGCATGGTGTGCCTTAGACAAAGATTACGAGAAACCGAAAAACGAGCGTGGGCTTGAAAAAGCTTTTTGTGATTTTTCAGAGAGTGATAAATTGAAGTATACAAGTGAGAAAATGATGATTAGTCTTCTACAACAAGCGATAAAGGAAGATATCTTTGTTTTGCTTCAACATGAGGGTACTGCTAGGTCGATTTGGAATGCATTGATTCAAAAGTTCAAAGGAAGTGCAGATATGATTAAAAACAGAAAGGCGTTACTGAAGAAATCATTTGATATGTTTGTAGCTTTCGAAGGTGAATCAACAATAACAACCATTGACAGATATTGTCATCTTGTTTTGGAAATGGGAAGATTGGATATTAAGAAAGATGATGATGAATGGGTGGATAAACTTGCTGATGCATTACCACAGCAAAAATGGGGAAGTTATCTGTTGATTGTGAAATACATGAGAAAATCAGAAAATATGAATCTGGCACAGTTTATTCAAAAGATTGAAGAGCACGAGTTGGATATTCAGAAAATGACAATCATGAAGAATCCAAATGCTCAACAAGATGTCAGTTTATATTACAGAGGGAACAAGTTTGAGGCTACCCCCAACCCTAGCACAAAGATCCAAACTGGTTTCAGTGCTGATAGTTCTTCTGGATCAAAAGGAAGTACTGTGAATCAAAGTGGTGGATCTTCGTCTTCGTATTCAAGCTTTGATTCAAATCATACAACATCAAGTCCTCAAAGAAAGAATTCTACAAATTTGCAGTGCAATGTTACTTTGAACATTCAAAATGGTCAAAATTTGTCTCCAGAAATAGCCAAGTAACACATGACATCACTCGTTGCTATGTTGGAATCTTATGAAAGTTTGATTGCTGGCAAGATTGGAAATCCGATGCTTACAAAAGAAGATTATGACCAAATTGATGCAGAGGAACTTGAATTGATGGATGTGAAGTGGTGTTTAGCCAGTGCTGTTCAAAGAGCAGAAAAATTCACACAAGTTAATGGAAGAAATGACCTTCATGAATTGTCTACTTCACCGTTAGGTTTTGACAAATCTAAGGTTACATGTTTTCGTTGTCATGAAAAAGGTCATTTTAAACGTGAATGCAAAAACAAAGAAGCTGATGGAAGACAAGATCAGTCTGGAAAGAACAATTATTATCAGAAATCAATTTTTCATCAGATTACTCAACAAAAGGAACCAAAAACTGCTCATGCTAGAATGATCGAAGATGCAAATAAGAAAGCTTATTTTGGTATCATTGATCAAGATGATGAGAAAATGGCTGCAGGTTTTAGCTGGGATAAATACATTCAAGAAAACCCACACTTAAGCTCAGCTTTTGTTGCTCAAATCTTGGAGGAAACATCTGTTAAATCTAAACCGAAAAGGATACCGTTTTTTCCAGAATTGGGAGTTGATGCAGATACCGATGATGAGGAAGAATATATTGAAAAAGCTAAGAGAGGTTTAGATATTGATAGTTTTAACTTGTTTTTTGCAGAAAAAATCGAGATGCTGAAAGAAAAAAGAGCTGCTCGATTGGAAAGAGAATGGGAAGAAACAGAAGCAAGAAAGGCTGTAGAAGAAAAAGCAAAAGTAGAAGCTGAGAAAGCAGAAGTTGAAGATAGTTCAACAAAGGAAACTGAGGGACAAAAAGCTGAAATAGAATCTGAAGAACCAGTGGTTGAAAAGATTGTAGAGAAAATTGTTGAAGTCGAAAAAATAGTTGAAGTTGAAAAACTCGTCGAAGTTGAGAAAATAGTCGAGGTAGAGAAAATTGTTGAAGTTGAGAAGGTTATCGAGGTTGAAAAGATAGTCGAGGTCATTAAACCTTGTTAGAAATGTTTGGAATCTTGCGAACATTGTGAGGAAAAAGACATGAAAATTTGTGAACTTGAAAAGATGAAAGAGAATTTTCTGTCTGATGTGAAGTATGTGAAGGAGTCGTATGATGTTTTGAACAAAATAGTTGATGGTTTGAACAAAACAAATCGAGAAGTAGATGTTGCAATGACGATGATGAGCTCTACTTTAATGACAAAGCAGAAAGTCATCAATGAATATATTGAAGACTGTGCTAAGCTGAAGCAGGATTTGGAACTTGAAAAGATTGAAAGTGAAAGAATCAAAAGGTTACTGTTGAGTTATACAACATGTGATTATTTGATTGATCGAGTTTATCCTACTGTTGCAGGTCTTGAAGCGTTTAAAGATAAAGAGATGGAAGACACAGATGCTGGTAAGAAACAAAGTGTCAAGTATAACAAGTGTCCGCCTCCAATCTATGAGAGTTATTCCCCCATGAATCCTAACGAGGAGCGTCTAAAAAAGGCAGTCAACATAAAGTTAAAGTCTGAAACCATTGATGAGTTACCAGACAATATTGATGTCACATTCACAGCATCTGACACTGATCATGAGTCTGTATTGTTAAAGAAAGTGGTCGATCAGGTGTTGGATATGGATGAAGAGTCAAATTCGGAGTCTAAGTCTGAAAGTTCGAGTTCATCAGAAAAGAGTCCGAGTCCGAGTTCACCGGTTAAAAGGATTTACGATAAAGAATTCTTGTTATCAAAATCTAATTTGAATGACGGACCAATCAAAGTGGCATATACTTTGAATGATTTAGACAAATTATATTCTGATAAGGAATTTCCAATAAGAAGTGTCAAAATTGAGATGATCAAACATGTTTTCAAATTAACAGAAATTAATGTTTCTGAAATAAAAGATTAAAATCTTAATGAAAAACCTAAAAGTTACACTTCAAGAGTTCAACAGAGTTTGAACAAGAAAAAGGGTTACAGTTCTGGTTCAGATTATCGAAAGAAACCAAACCATAATGGTAATTTCAAAAAGCAAGGCTTAGGTTTTAGTTCTTCGGAAAATTATAAAAATGAGAAAAATTATAAACCAAAAACAAAATTTGTTGCAGGAGGAAGTTCTAAAGAAGAGCAGAAGAAACCATTCTGGAAACAGTCAAATCAAGAGTTTCTTGCTGAAATAAAGAAGAATGTGAAGAAATTTGCTCCAAGAGTTGACAGAAGAACCTGTTTTAAATGTCAAAAGGTTGGACATATTGCTTGGAATTGCCAACAGTTCAACAACACGAAACAGGGAGTTTTTTTAACTCAAAATTGAAAGAAAAATGTGTTGATGAAAAAAAAAACAATCAACTGAGAAATCTAAAGTGTTTGAAAATTCAACTTTCGAAACTGGTGATGTTTCAAAACGTTTTTACAAAAGAAAAGTTGATTTAAACAAACAAAGATGGGTTGTAAAATCTGAGAGTAGTTCTGACAATGAATCTGATTCCATAAAATCAGAGGACTCACTTGTTGAGAAAAAGGTTGATAATTCCGTTCCAGAGATGAACGAGGAAAACTTTCCGCCTTTGTCAAAAGATAACTTGAAATTGAAAGTTGGTAAAGTTGAAATTTCAGATCAATTCTTTGCTGATAAGAAAGAATTTGATGCTGAAAAGGTGTTTAACGGAAAAGTTAAACATATCTTCGGGAAAATGGTTGATGGGAAAGTGAAAGATGTTAAAGAATTTTACAAATCGAAAAGATGGTGGGACAGATGTGTGCCAAAATCACCCAAGGCTGGTCAAGCTTGGGTGACACCATTTTCAAACTGAAAATCCGGACTTGCCGGAGCTCATAGGTTGGTAAGAGTGGAGCAGGAATCGGCATCATTCTTGAATATGTTTGGTTGGTAAATCTACAGGTGATATCTTTATATTGCTATATTTTGATTTACAAGTGGTTTTGGTTGATAAGTGAACCTACAAATGGTTGAAGAAAGGTTTTCACTTACAAGTGGTAAATCAAGGACATTAAATTGTACTTGTTTTTCCTACATGTGGTATTTTGGAGAACAATGTGATGATCCCCTAACTTACAAGTGGTAAAATCAACGAAACTTATTTTCCGGAAAAACCATTTGATTAAAACAAACTTAAGTGTTTTGAAATCAATGGGAAAATAGTTTGTTGAAAGGGAGAGTTCTGATTGTTTATGCCAAGGGGATGGTGAATTGAAGTGATTTGACATCAGTTTTCGCTTTGCTTGTACAGTTTGTTTTCAAATTTCCTTTAAATGATTTTGAATTTTAGGGGGAGTAAGAATTTCTGAAAATCCAAAAACATTAGAAAATTTGAAAAAGGCAAAAACATGATAAAATAAAAAATGAGTTTTGTTGTGAAAAAGAGGAAATGATAGTACATCAGTGGACGATCACAGCATGCTAAAGAATTGGATAGTCAAAAGTGATAAACGGTCTCACTGATGATGTGCCAGTAGGTTTTTGCACATTTAGTAGATTGTGACGAGATATAAACCTAAATTTCAAACTTGCTTATATCGTGGGTAACATCTCTCGGATATATGGGTAACCCCCGAAATCTTGTTTGAAGGACCCCTCTTTCTGAGATACTAGGTCTTTATGCTTAGTGATATCTGGGGTATTATCCCCGGACTTCTGATTTTACGGAAGCAATGGCCTAGTCCCCGAAGAATACTTTATGCTTGCTTGAAATATAGCCCCCCCTCAGCATAAAAAATGATGAAACATTTAAAAAATGCTATTCATGTGCTGTTGTAAAAAAAGATCCTCTAAAGGGGACCCAACAAAAGTCGAAGCCGTCATCTCTCTGCTGAACGGAAGTTCTGACCTGAGCTCTCACGGTCTTCGCAATTAACCCCTTACAGATATCATCTAGGTATACTCACCTGTAAGACTGAATATTGGGATCTGGATACGGGAGTATATTCTGAGGTGGGACACGCAACTAAGTTTAAGTCTCTAAAACATTAATCTCGTATCTCGAAACAATTGAACTTTGTGTGAGAATTTAAGTGGATCAGTATACTGACAATCTAAGTGAATCGTTTACAACTTAAAATGTTTAAAGCTTAACGGTGTTGGTGATTTGTCTCAGAAACTGATATGATCCTCTTACACAAACTCACAAAAATATTGTATGTAAATATTTCTTTACTGCATTACTTTAATGTCAAAAATCCAAAAAGATTTTCGGTGTGTTTTAGCATAAATTTTGAAAAATTCAAAAAGATTTTAGACAGCTGATGTTGAAAAGCTGATTTTCAAAATTCTGAGTGCTATTCATGACGAACAGGTTTGGGAGTGTGTGTGGTTTTGAAAAATGATATTCTTACAAGTGGTCATCAGAAATTAAAATTGTTATATCTTTAATTGATGTTTTGATCTGAAGTTATCAAGTGGTTAGCAGAGTTTAAATTCGTCAAATTTTAAATTTGTGAAATTTATTTTGAGGTAGAGAATGTGTAGGTTATGGCTATGAGAGAGCCAGGTTGCGGTTCTTGAACATGTAAATATAAGAGCAGAGTTTGGGCCAGATTACGATCCCAGTACAACTTGAGGGGGAGTCTGTTAGAGAAGAGAAGCTATGAGGAATAGAGCCAGGAATTTGATCCTGGGAAATTCAAGAAAAGTTGATGATGCTTACTCTGTCAGATACTTTGAAAGAGCCCGAAGACTGATAAAGAGTGAAGACTGTGAAGACTCGACACTGAAGACTCGTCAACATCCGAGGGGGAGTCTGTTGGTGCATTACGTCTGTCGACTTCGTCTTGTATCGAGTCTTGTACTAGAATTGTTAGATCAAGGCACGTTGTACGAGAAATAGGTTTTAGGTGTGTTTGAGCTAATTCCGCTTGAAAGTGGCTTGTGCTGTTTCAAGCGAAATTAACATGGCTAATTCCGCTTGAAATGGACACTGACACTTTCAAGCGGAATCACCACTCCTATATATAGGCCTTCATACGAAATCATTTGTAACTTTGAGATTTCCGGTACCGAAGTTGTCACACCCCAACCGATGGTGGAAACATCGGGGCATGGCACTGAGCGAAACAGATTGTCCAGAAGTTTCCATAACAATTATCATTGCTATTTAATTTAAAATAACATGTCCCATACCATGTCTCAAACAGTAAACAAATTATTACAGACAAAATCCAGGAAAATATTCTATTCCGACAACTCAGATTTCAAAATAGAGCAATTGTTTATCTGCTTCTAGAGTCCCTTGATTCATTTACTACAGACAACTATTTGTTGGGCTCTAAAGCTTTATTCTAGCTTCAACTTCCTATCATGTGTGCATCCTAAGCACCTGTCACATACGTTAAAATAAAGTCAATACATATAATGTAAAGGTGAGCATACAAGTTTGATAATAGCATATAGAGTTCGAATTCGTTTACGCATAACCAGCACGTACACATAGTGAAATGAAGCATGTTAGTTATCGACATAGATCCATCGATACCAATGACTACGAGTTGACTGCCTGGGGCAGTTCGCAATACATGATTACCACCGTAATCCATGCAAGTAATTGTCCTTAACAACCCCCGTGTGAACGGGTGCTGAGTCCAAACTATAGTACTATCGTTGCTAAGGCAGGTAGACAGCATTCCATGTGTAAACATAACAAACAAGCATTCATAAGCCACGTATAACATGCATTAGCGGTTAGCGTTCAAATAGTATTGAGTAGTGTGTTTGATGTGATTTGAATAGTTGTAACGTATGTAACACCCAAAAGTGCATAAAGCAAAAAAGGGATCGAGTATACTCACAGCGGTTGATGGATTGAAGGGAGCGCTTAGCGAGTAGGGTTAGCTTGAATAGACAACAACAACAACCGTACCCAGTAAATCCCACAAATAGCAAAGCTACTTATAGGGTCTGGGGAGGGTGGGATGTAGACAGACCTTGCCTCTATCCATAGGGATAGAGAGGCTGCTTCCAGAGAGACCCTCGACTCGAAAACAAATAGCAAACTAACACACCAAGTCAAAGAATATAAAAGAATATAGAAATAAGAAGTCGCCCATACCAAGAAAGTGAACCGAGTGGCACAATATATTGTAGATCAAGTAAAATAGCATACAACATCATTTGTGCATAAACACAAGAAGGCAATCACCGGAAAAGTCACTTAAAGAATAAGAAAAACCTACGACCCTGAAATACACCTAAGGACTTACTGCCATATCCTCTAGAGGTCCTTAACCCTAATCCTACGCCTCCACGAAGTCCTATCATGGACCATGTCCTCAGAAAGATGCAACTCCAGTAAATCATGCCTGATCTGCTCATCCCATGTCAGTTTGGGTCTGCCTCTTCCTCTCCTCCCCTCCACAGTAAGAGTTTCCACTACTCTAACTGGTGCCATCGTTTCCCTCCGCTTCACATGCCCAAACCATCTCAATCTCCCCTCCTTAATCTTCTCTGATATACTAGCTACTCCTAATCTATCCCTAAAAACCACATTTCTAATCCGATCTAACCTCGTGTGTCCACACATCCACCTCAGCATCCTCATCTCTGCTACCTCCATCTTGCGCGCTTGTGTCTTCTTGATAGCCCAACAGTCTGTTCCATAAAGCATAGCTGGCCTAACTGCTACCCTGTAAAATTTCCCTTTAATTTAGTTGGGAACCTCCTATCGCATAATACCCCACTGGCTGCCCTCCATCTACACCAGCCAGCCTGTATGCGATGGGTTACATCACTATCTATGTCACCATCACTTTGTACAAACGACCCCAGATACTTAAATCTAGTTACCTGCGGGACCAATTGATCCTCAATGGTGATTTGGTTGTCATCGTCAATGGCTACACCGCTGAAATCACAGTGTAGATACTCAGTCTTAGATCAACTAATCCTTAGGCCCTTGCCCTCTAAAGCTACTCGCCACTCCTCTACCCTCGCGTTCAGGCACTGTTTAGTCTCTGCAATCAACACAATATCGTCTGCAAAAAGCATGCACCACGGAACTGTCTCCTGAATCAACTTGGACAACTCATCCAAGACAACCGCAAAAAGAAAAGGGCTCAGCGCTGACCCCTGGTGGAGTCCTACCTCCACAGGAAAGAAGTTTGTATCTCCTACAGGCGCGCGAACACTAGTTTTCGTTCTATCATACGTATCCTTAATTACGTCTATATACTTCCCCTGTATCCCTCGACCCTCCAAACTATCCCAAATCAGTTGGCGTGGGACAGTGTCATATGCCTTTTCCTGGTCGATAAACACCATATGTAAATCTTGCTTCTTCGCTCTATATTTTTCCATCAGCCTCCTTAGAATATGTATCGCTTCTGTAGTTGACCTCCCTTTCATGAATCCAAATTGGTTTACTGAAACCTGAGTTTCCCAGAGCTTCATAGTGTGACTTAGCAGTTTGATTCCTCTGTAGTTCCCACAACATTGAGCGTCTCCTTGATTCCTCTGTAGTTCCCACAACATTGAGCGTCTCCCACAACCTGAGCATCTCCTTTAGCCTGAATAGAGTGATAGCATAATAATAAGCGACGCGTAAAACGGAAACAAGTGTTGGAGAGTCGGACAGCTGGTCGATCGGATGGTAGTTCGATCAGACGGCTAACCGTTCGGTTGACAGTCTGCTCAGACCGCTGTCCGGTCGGTCGGTAGGCCGATCGGATGGCTGTTCGAGTGGATTGTTTCTTCCTTTGAGAAGGATGTGTTTGTGTATGATGGCTTGACTTTTGAAGTTTTTGTTGTAGTATTAGAAAACATTGAAGTACCTTTACCCTTCAGGTCGGTCGATCGGACGGCTGTTCGATCGGACAGCAACCCAATCGGTTAGGTATTTTAATGAATTGCAGTGATTTTCCTTGGATTGGGCCAGTGTTCGATCGGACAGGTGTTCGATTGGACAGGTCAACAAGTCAAAACTTAATGATTTGCTGACCGATCGGTTGGCAAGTCAATAATAGTCAACAACTATGACAATTTCTTAGCAAGGCGTCACCTGATCGAACGGTTGTTCGATCGGGTGGAACTCCTAGTGCATCGAACATGTTGAAAATAAGTGTTGAAGTATAGTATCTCATGATCCGAAGAGTAATCCGATAGGACAGTAGTTCGATCGAACAACAGTTCGTTCAAAACTAGTCTTCAAAATGAATAGATTGTGTGGGACCATGTGTTAGCCGATCGGCTGGCCAGTCGATCGGCTGACTGTCCGATCGGCTGGCTGTCCGTTCGGACAGCAGCCCGATCGGTCAGCATCCTGACCTGATCAGCCTATTCGCCTAACACTTGGTCGTTCTGTTTGTTTTTTGTTTTATCGAGGTATTTTGACAATGAGTCGAACCATAGATCCCTCGTCCTTACTTGGTTCCCCTGGACAGGAATCACCCAAATCCGACCGGTGGACTGTTCGGAACAGAGTTTAACGTTAGACCCGAAATTGGTTAATCTCGTGGATAGAATCCGGATCTTGAGCCATGCAACCACCGGAGTGATTTGTAAGTCGGCACATGCTTCGTTTCTATCGGTTTGAAGGCATTGAGTGAAAAGAGTTGGAAGAAAGTTGGAAAACCCATCTTTCAATCCTTTTCACCAAGTATATGTTTAGATCTATAAAAGATTTTTGTTTGTTTATGTTGAAATCGGCTAGATCCAAGTTATTCTTGGTGGATTGAGGCCAAAACATGAAGTTCTTCAAGAACCCATGATGACATCATCCTAAAACACTTGAATCTTGATGATTTCATGGTTAAAAGTTAAGATTTGAAAGATGGAAAGGTGTAGGAGTGCGTGTAGATCAAGAAAGTACAAGATTTAGGATGAAATCTTACCGGAATCGAGAGGAATCTGAGAAAAGGTTGAGTTAAGCGTGCTGGTCGAACAGAGGTTTCCAAAAGTGGAAAGGATGACAATGACATGGGTATTTATAGGATGACAAATGAGGAAAGTGCTGGCCGATCGGCCAGGCAACTCGATCGGACAGCCTGTCCGATCGGACAGCAGTCCGTTCGGCCGGTTGTTTGATCGGCTGGTAGCCTGATCGATCTGCTGCACGCTTCGAGTGTTCGGTGCGACGATTTTTTATATTTCGATTACGATTGCGATCGGTTCGATACGATAGGGTTTCCTAGTCAAATTACCTTTAATCCCAACCACTCATATCTCACACTATCCTTTCTCCACTAATTACCATAGTTCGATTGTGGTTCGAGTTCGATGTCGATTGAGTTCGATCGCATTTCGTGTTTTGATTGCGTTTCGATTGATTACCACAACATAACATAAATAAACATGCACAGGTAACACGTAAGGCACATACACACGTATAACAATAATTAAAATACGTAGTTCGAGTTGAAATTATGAAGTCTATTCGATTAGCGTAGTTTGATTATCGTTTCGTTAACTTTATCGCATTGTTACTTCCTACAGTTCACAGTCGTAAGTCGGTTAGATGGCGATTGTAATACGTCGATTGTTGTAAGTATTGACACTTACTCCACATAATACAACTAAATTAAACACATAAAAGAAATCTTATTATTAATCGGTTGCGCGAAGTCGGTCGTTGACTTTGACCTTGACTTTGACTTCCCTGAAAACACGGGGTGTTACAGCCTCCCCTTGTTTAGGGAATTTCGTCCCGAAATTAGGCTGCAAGTTGTATAACCCGTGAATCACGTTTGAGAACCTTCTCTTTCTAGACTTTCTACTTAAATAACTGCGGGTACTTCGCCTTCATGTCGCTTTCGAGTTCCCAAGTGAACTCTGCGCCTCGTTTGCCTTCCCATCGGACTTTCACGATAGGAATGCGAGAGTGTCTGAGTTGCTTGGTTTGGCGGTCCATGATTTCAACAGGCTTCTCCACGAAGTGTAATGTTTCGTTCACTTGCAGATCATCGAGAGGTACAATTAAGTCGTGGTCGGCTAGGCATTTTCGGAGGTTTGACACGTGGAAAGTCGGGTGGACGTTACTAAGTTCCTCCGGTAGTTCGAGTCTGTAGGCGACTTTACCGATCCTTTCCAGAATCTTAAAAGGTCCAACATATCGAGGCGCGAGCTTTCCTTTCTTGCCGAATCGGACCACACCCTTCCAAGGCGATACCTTTAGGAGTACGTAGTCACCAACGTCAAATTCAAGGGGCTTGCGTCGTCTATCGGCAAAACTTTTCTGTCGATTCCAAGCTTTTACCAAGTTGTCTCGAGTTTGGAAAATTATGTCTGTCGTTTCTTGTAATAGCTCAGGACCGGTTAATTGTGAATGCCCGATCTCGTGCCACACAATAGGCGATCGACATCTTCTTCCGTATAAAGCCTCGAATGGTGCCATTTGAATGCTGGAATGATAACTGTTGTTATACGAGAATTCGACTAACGGCAGGTATTTATCCCAATTACCGCCGAAGTCTATGACACACGAACGGAGCATGTCTTCAAGAGTACGAATCGTTCTTTCCGTCTGGCCGTCGGTTTGAGGGTGGAAAGCGGTACTTAGATTTAGCGATGTACCGAGTGCCGTTTGAAATGTTTCCCACAGTCGCGAGGTAAACCGAGCATCACGATCAGAGATGATATCACGAGGCGTACCATGATTACAAATGATCTCGTCGGTGTAGATTCGGGCTAATCGTTCTACCTTGTAGTCTTCCCGTATTGGCAAAAAGTGGGCTGATTTAGTCAATCGGTCAACCACAACCCAAATGCTGTCGTGACCTGATGACGTGGGTGGTAGCTTTGTTATAAAGTCCATAGCTATACTTTCCCACTTCCACATGGGGATCGGTGGTTGTTCGAGTAAGCCAGAGGGTCTTTGATGTTCAGCCTTGACTCTTGCGCATGTCAGGCATTTTCCAACGTAGAGGGCAATATCCCTTTTCATGCCGGGCCACCAGTATTTGTAACGAAGATCCTGGTACATTTTGTCGGCACCGGGATGAATAGAGTACCGGGATTTGTGGGCTTCGTCCATCAAGATTTGTCGCAAATCGGTTCGTTTGGGAATCCAAATTCGGTCCAGGAAGTGGAATATCCCATTTGACTTGCTCACAAGCGGGGCTCCATCGTGGTAGATTCTTTCCTTCTTCAGGGTGCGTTCGTTGAAACACGCGTGCTGAGCTTCGCGAATGAGGTTTTCGAGATCGTGTTGGGCTTGAACATTACGAGTGCTAAGCAGATAGCTCCGTCTGCTGAGTGCATCGGTAACAACATTTGCTTTGCCTGGGTGATAACGAATCTCACAGTCGTAATCGTTGAGAAGTTCTACCCATCGGCGTTGACGCATGTTAAGTTACTTCTGATTAAAGATATGTTGTAGGCTCCTATGATTGGTAAAGATCATACACTTGGTACCGTACAGGTAGTGTCGCCAAATCTTTAACGCAAAAACAAATGCGCCTAGCTCGAGATCATGGGTGGTATAGTTCTTCTCGTGGATTTTGAGCTGACGAGATGCGTACGCTATAACCTTATCTCGTTGCATGAGTACACAACCAAGACCAAGGTTGGAAGCATCACAATAGACAATGAAATCATTGTTTCCGTCGGGCAATGTGAGAACAGGAGCATTGCAAAGCTTATGTTTTAGGGTTCGAAAGGCAGACTCTTGTTCAGTTCTCCAAACAAAAGGCTTGTCTTTATGCGTGAGAGCGGTAAGCGGTACAGCGATCTTTGAAAATCCTTCGATAAATCGTCGATAATAGCCCGCTAGTCCGAGAAAAGAACGAACTTCAGACGGGTTCTTAGGCATAATCCAACTCTTAACAGCTTCAATCTTCGCAGGATCAACGTGAATACCTTGACTATTAACAATGTGACCCAGAAACTGAACTTCCTCCAACCAGAATTCACACTTGGAGAACTTGGGATAGAGTTGGTTCCCCTGGAGTAGCTCGAGAACCAAACATAAATGTTGCGCGTGTTCGGCTTTCGATTTGGAATAGATCAAGACGTCGTCGATGAATACGATGAAGAAACGGTCAAGATATGGTTTACACACGCGATTCATCAGATCCATGAAAATCGCTGGTGCGTTGGTTAAACCAAAGGGCATAACAACGAATTTGTAGTGGCCGTAACGAGTGCGAAACGCAGTTTTGGGTATATCCTCCTCTTGAATGTGTAGTTGGTGATAGCCTGAACGTAGATCGATCTTTGAGAAACAAGTAGCGCCTTGTAGTTGATCAAACAAATCGTCGATGCGGGGTAGGGGATAGCGGTTCTTGATAGTTAACTTATTCAATTCCCGATAGTCGATGCACATCCTGAACGACCCATCCTTCTTTTTGATGAAAAGGACTGGCGCGCCCCAAGGAGAGGTGCTCGGGCGAATGAAGCCTTTTTCAAGTAATTCCTAGAGTTGGTTCGAAAGTTTGCGCATTTCGGATGGCGCGAGTCGGTAGGGAGCTTTGGCAATAGGGTTGGCTCAAGGAATGAGGTCGATACGAAAGTCGATATCACGACTTGGCGGTAGTCCGGGAAGATCCTCTGGAAAAACGTTAGGAAATTCTCGAACCACTGGAATGTCTTTTACTTCCTTCTTCTCTTTCTTTTCCTTCTCTGCTACTACAATGTTAGCCAAGAAAGCCCTGTATTCCTTGCGGAGATACTTGCTAGCTTGAACACATGACATGAGCTTGAGACCTTTCGAAGTAGTATCACCGTACACACACAATAGATCACCATTCGCCAGTGAGAATCGAATCATCTTGTCGAAGCACACAACTTTAGCATGGTTTTCGCGAAGAAAGTCCATGCCTACTATGACATTAAAACTTCCGAGTTGCATCGGAATAAGGTCGATTGGGAAAATGTGATTGTTGAGCTCAAGAGTACAATCACGAAGAACAGAATTAACGGCGACAGTTCTTCCGGTAGCGACTTCAACATCGAATGTAGAGGAGAGATGAGAGCGTTTACGACGAAGGAGCTTCTCGAATTCGAACGACACAAAGCAATTATTGGCTCCGGTATCAAACAAACATGAAGCATAAATACCATTCACAAGGAACGTACCATTGACCACGTTGTTGTCGGCTTGGGCTTGACACACGTTGATGTTGAAAGTTCTGGCGCGTGCGGCCTGTTGTTGTTGTTGCTGCTATTGTTGCTGGTGCTGCTGCTGTTGAGGCTGCTGCTGCTGGGGCTCTTGTTTCACAACCCTGTTTGGGCACATATTGGCGAAATGGTTAGGATCGCCACATGCGAAGCAGGCTCTGGCTTTGATCGCGGGCGCCGGAGGAGCTTGTTGACCTTGAGGGGCGGTGAGTAGAGCTTGATGAGCAGGAGCTTGTCGAATACGGCAGCTGGTAGTGAAATGACCGTACATATTGCAATGAGCACAAAAACGGCAAGCAATGGCAGTTGGGTGATGGTAGGTACAAGTAGGGCAGAGCGGGTGTGGCCCAGTGTATGCACGCTTTGCAGGCGATGCATTAGCCACAGGCGCTGCTACTTGACGCTGTTGGGCTGGTACAGCTTGAATCAGTTCAGCAGTGATCGCACAATTCTTGTTGCTGGAGCTGTTCTTTCTCTTGTTCTTCCTCTTGTTGCTCGATGAGGTGGTGGTTTCAGCAGTTGGTGCGATGTTGGTAGCTTGATGCAGGTGCTTTGAATTTTTATCCCAGACACCAGCCTTGACCCGTTTGTCATTGATTTCAGCAGCCAGTAGATAAGTTTCTTCGATCGTCATAGTCTTAGCCGCTTGCACGAAATCAGCAACACAGTCAGGCAGGGGTCGGATATACTTCTTGATTGCCATATCTGGAGTCTTGACCTGATTGGGACAAATGATGTTGAGCTGCTTGAAGCGAGCAGTGAGTGCAGCATTTTCACCATCCTTTTGTTGTATGTGCCAAAATTCATCCTCTAGCTTCTGACGTTCATGAGGAGGGCAGAATTCCTCCAGCATGACTTCCTTGAGTTCATCCCTCGACAGACCGTAGGCTGCATCGTTCCCTCGCTTGTTCCTCTCGCTTGTTCCTCTCGGCCGTCCACCGTAGGCTGCAGAGTTCGGAGGTCATCGGGGCAACCACTCTGCCGTAGAGTGACCTCAATGGAATCAAACCATTGGAATAGTGCAGTAGGACCTCCCTCACCAGTGAATTCTTTTGGCCCACACGACTTGAATTGCTTGAAATTGAAAGCCTTGGTTACAGCTTTAGGAGCTTCGGTTCTCGACTCCTCAGATGATTTGCTGGCATTCTCGTAAACATCACTCATGTCCTTTGCTACGCTTTTAGCGATGATAGCAGCAAGACGTCTGTCTCTCTTTTCTTGACGAGAAAGTGAGGAATGACGGGATCCAGATGACATTGTCTGCAACAGACATCGTCACAGGACTCAACACATTGTATTCTAATCTCACCTCACACGTCTACTACTTACTAAAGCTCAGGAACACACATATCATGTAAACACATAGACACATAACCATGTAGAACACAGAACCACGTAATCACATAAACACATAACCACATAACCACATAAGCACATAACTTACTTAAACACATATTCTGCGTGTATTCATCTTCTCAAGATTATACGTGTTCCTTTATCATTTAAGAGGTAGTCAGAATACAGAAACCTATCATTCAAAGTCTGCGATTTGCTCGAATGTAGCGGTCGCGTTTGGTATATCGAGTCGTGTAGTATAAGCGTATAACATAGCATGAGGTCGTCCATGATTTAGCGTTTTGGCAGCGTATCGAGATAGAATTGCAGTGCGAGTCGTATGTGTCGATCGATGTGAAAGCAGAAATCGAGTGAATTTCCAAAATTTAAACACATAAACAGGTAAACACACATATAGCACATAAAATCGACGAATCATCAGAGTCAGCAATTGCGGGCTCAGAATCGAAACACAAAAAAATCGAGAAATAGATTGTCTGCGGTTAGTAGACTTCGACTAACCAAAGTGATTCGACTATTCACAAGGATCCGTTGTGCACATTTAACCTTCAGGATTGTGCCTTGGCCTCGATTCTTGGGCGTTCGGCACACATCTCGTTAGTCATATTGTGACTTCAGATCGTTGGAGTCCGTTGAGACTTTGGTGAGAGTTTGTAAAATGAGTAGAACAAGTCGTCAAGGTTAGGGTTTCACCCCTAGCTTAACAACTTCGTCCCTGTTTTAATAAAATAGATGAGATTATTCATCAAAATACGGATTTCACTCCTGATTTGGCATAATTCTCCTTATTTGTAGATAAAATGCGGGTTGATTAAGCAACTTTAGTCGAGAGTTTGCAGTTTTCACACCTATTCTCGGCTTAGTTACTCTTTCATAGTTGAAAATTCGAGTGTAGTGATAGTGTAGCGTGAATAGTGAGGAATAAGTTCGCACATAGTCCCTACTGGATATGCACAAGTCGGTCTGTTGGTTCCTAACTATAGACTAGGTTTCTAAGACATCGACCCGGACTAGGTCGTGTCTTGCCTAATTCCCTATAGTTATGGCTCTGATACCAATCTGTCACACCCCAACCGATGGTGGAAACATCGGGGCATGGCACTGAGCGAAACAGATTGTCCAGAAGTTTCCATAACAATTATCATTGCTATTTAATTTAAAATAACATGTCCCATACCATGTCTCAAACAGTAAACAAATTATTACAGACAAAATCCAGGCAAATATTCTATTCCGACAACTCAGATTTCAAAATAGAGCAATTGTTTATCTGCTTCTAGAGACCCTTGATTCATTTACTACAGACAACTATTTGTTGGGCTCTAAAGCTTTATTCTAGCTTCAACTTCCTATCATGTGTGCATCCTAAGCACCTGTCACATACGTTAAAATAAAGTCAATACATATAATGTAAAGGTGAGCATACAAGTTTGATAATAGCATATAGAGTTCGAATTCGTTTACGCATAACAAGCACGTACACATAGTGAAATGAAGCACGTTAGTTATCGACATAGATCCATCGATACTAATGGCTACGAGTTGACTGCCCAGGGCAGTTTGCAATACATGATTACCACCGTAATCCATGCAAGTAATTGTCCTTAACAACCCCCGTGTGAACGGGTGCTGAGTCCAAACTATAGTACTATCGTTGCTAAGGCAGGTAGACAGCATTCCATGTGTAAACATAACAAACAAGCATTCATAAGCCACGTATAACATGCATTAGCGGTTAGTGTTCAAATAGTATTGAGGATTGTGTTTGATGTGATTTGAATAGTTGTAACGTATGTAACACCCAAAAGTGCATAAAGCAAAAAAGGGATCGAGTATACTCACAGCGGTTGATGGATTGAAGGGAGCGCTTAGCGAGTAGGGTTAACCTGAATAGAGTGATAGCATAATAATAAGCGACGCGTAAAACGGAAACAAGTGTTGGAGAGTCGGACAGCTGGTCAATCGGACGGTAGTTCGATCGGACGGCTGACCGTTCGGTTGACAGTCTGCTCGGACCGCTGTCCGGTCGGTCGGTAGGCCGATCGGATGGTTGTTCGAGTGGATTGTTTCTTCCTTTGAGAAGGATGTGTTTGTGTATGATGGCTTGACTTTTGAAGTTTTTGTTGTAGTATTAGAAAACATTGAAGTACCTTTACCCTTCAGGTCGGTCGATCGGACGGCTGTTCGATCGGACAGCAACCCGATCGGTTAGGTATTTTAATGAATTGCAGTGATTTGCCTTGGATTGGGCAGGTATTCGATCGGACAGGTGTTCGATCGGACAGGTCAACAAGTCAAAACTTAATGATTTGCTGACCGATCGGTTGGCAAGTCAATAATAGTCAACAACTATGACAAGTTCTTAGCAAGGTGTCACCTGATCGAACGGCTGTTCGATCGGGTGGCACTCCTAGTGCATCGAACATGTTGAAAATCGATTAAGTGTTGAAGTATAGTATCTCATGATCCGAAGAGTAATCCGATCGGACAGTAGTTCGATCGAACAACAGTTCGTTCAATACTAGTCTTCAAAATGAATAGATTGTGTGGGACCATGTGTTAGCCGATCGGCTGGCCAGTCGATCGGCTGGCTGTCCGTTCGGACAGCAGCCCGATCAGTCAGCATCCTGACCTGATCAGCCTATTCGCCTAACACTTGGTCGTTCTGTTTGTTTGTCGTTTTATCGAGGTATTTTGACAACGAGTCGAACCATAGATCCCTCGTCCTTACTTGGTTCCCCTGGACAGGAATCACCCAAATCCGGCTGGTGGACTGTTCAGAACAGAGTTTAACGTTAGACCCGAAATCGGTTAATCTCATGGATGGAATCCGGATCTTGAGCCATGCAACCACCAGAGTGATTTGTAAGTCGGCACAGGCTCCGTTTCTATCGGTTTGAAGGCATTGAGTGAAAAGAGTTGTAAGAAAGTTGGAAAATCCATCTTTCAATCCTTTTCACCGAGTATATGTTTAGATCTATGAAAGATTTTTGTTTGTTTATGTTGAAATCGGCTAGATCCAAGTTATTCTTGGTGGATTGAGGCCAAAACATGAAGTTCTTCAAGAACCCATGATGACATCATCCTAAAACACTTGAATCTTGATGATTTCATGGTTAAAAGTTAAGATTTGAAAGATGGAAAGGTGTAGGAGTGCGTGTAGATCAAGAAAGTACAAGATTTAGCATGAAATCTTACCGGAATCGAGAGGAATCTGAGAAAAGGTTGAGTTAAGCGTGCTGGTCGAACAGAGGTTTCCAAAAGTGGAAAGGATGACAATGACAGGGCTATTTATAGGATGACAAATGAGGAAAGTGCTGGCCGATCGGCCAGGCAGCTCAATCAGAAAGCAGTCCGTTCGGCCGGCTGTTCGATCGGCTGGTAGCCTGATCGATCTGCTGCACGCTTCGAGTGTTCGGTGCGACGATTTTTGATATTTCGATTACGATTGCGATCGGTTCGATACGATAGGGTTTCCTAGTCAAATTACCTTTAATCCCAACCACTCATATCTCGCACTATCATTTCTCCACTAATTACCATAGTTCGATTGTGGTTCGAGTTCGATGTCGATTGAGTTCGATCGCATTTCGTATTTTGATTGCGTTTCGATTGATTACCACAACATAACATAAATAAACATGCACAGGTAACACGTAAGGCACACACACACGTATAACAATAATTAAAATACGTAGTTCGAGTTGAAATTATGAAGTCGATTTGATTAGCGTAGTTTGATTATTGTTTCGTAAACTTTATC
This sequence comes from Helianthus tuberosus, assembly GCA_030545235.1. Classification (NCBI taxonomy): domain Eukaryota; kingdom Viridiplantae; phylum Streptophyta; class Magnoliopsida; order Asterales; family Asteraceae; genus Helianthus; species Helianthus tuberosus. Next base: position 37,492,865 of record CM060379.1, on the reverse strand, counting down.
GCATTGTTACTTCCTACAGTTCACAGTCGTAAGTCGGTTAGATGGCGATTGTAATACGTCGATTGTTGTAACTATTGACACTTACTCCACATAATACAACAAAATTAAACACATAAAAGAAATCTTATTATTAATCGGTTGCGCGAAGTCGGTCGTTGACTTTGACCTTGACTTTGACTTCCCTGAAAACACGGTGTAACACCTCGAAAATTCGTGTTCAATAAAATAACGACACGTGTCATACAAGACAAAAGTGTTAGAAACCCGGATCTAGTCAAAGATGTATGGTAGGATTTAAAGCGTCGACATGTTAATTAAACACCTCTGAACGACCAAATTATAAATCCCAAGACCCTAATATATATTATAAACATCTGGTACACTCAAATCCGGTAAATGCTAACAATGATTGATTCGAATGGGATCCTACGAGGATATGCACGACAACCTTCATTTACGGCACTTTCAAAAGGATCCAAGGAAATCTTTATATCATACCAAGGTGGTGTAAATTGTTCATGACCCAAACAAGAGGCCCCATACTGAAAATAATGGCCTAAAATCGTATTACACTAGTTACCCGTTCGAAACTTGAAAGGTCAAGAGATTTTTGGCCCTGATGAATGGCTTACGGACCGTAAAGGTCGACCCTTACGGTCTGTAAGGAATCCCCAGATGCAGAAAATCAGGACAGTTGGCTGTTTGAACTGGTAACCGACTTAAGAAGATATTTTCACATCCATGGGAGACCCCTAATAGTTCCTAGGACTTAGGGGCACTTGTTATTGATCAGGATCACCCCTTAGACTTAGTTGTCATCATCAAAATGGATCAAGAACACTATAAAATGCCCTTATGTTGCAACATTGTGATCATTCATTTCCATCTGCATTTCTGGAGCTTTTGGGAGTCCAAGAGCAGACCCTAAGCATCCCTAATCGTGCATAGGACTTCTGTAAGTATGCTTAGCCTTTCTTAATTGAGTTTAGCTTAGTTAATTAGCTAAAAGTCAAACCATCGTAATTAGAGTTTGACTTCGAGATTAATCAATATTTGATCAGTCAAATCTCGAATTAAAAGTAGTTATAAGTTGTTAATTATGTGGGCAATAAACCCTTAAAAGGGCACCCCTTGATTCCCACTCTAACTAGGTCAGTTGTCGGGTCAAACTTGTTATTAAAAAGTCAACAGGATGCTCATTTTTCAAATTAATGCATAATTAGCAATGTAGAACCCATACAACCTATTTGATCATTAATATAACTTGGTAATTAATGTAAGAACATGTCTAAACATGTTCAACCCGACATTTTTCAGTAGAGACCCGGTTCGGAACCGAAAGCCGTATAATTTGACTTTTGCTTTGACTTTCAGTTTTGACTCGTTTGAGCATGTTTTAGAAATGCCTTAGAGCTTTAATTGGACTAGGTTACATGCTAGTATAACCCTCTGTGATTATACACCTTGGATCATTAGTTATCCAATTAATATGCATGATTCCGTTAAATGCTTAATGTTGACCATAATGCCCTTTTGACCATAAAACGAGAATTTTGAATATGTGAAAGGAGAATAATCTTTGTTACTGATTTATAAACATGTCCCTAAATTTTCACATCAGTTGGAGGTCTAGATTAGGAGTTATGCTCATTAGCGTAATTAGAACGATTTTTAGTAATTAAACGGCGCAATTAGCATAAAGCCTATCTAAACCTAATTTTGACACCAAACCTTTTACCAACTGATGAAATATAATATTTTGGGATTTTTAAAGATTTTTAATTATTTTTAACCTGCTCATAACCTAAGGTTATGGCGTTGGTTCGGTAAATACCGATTATACCTTTTTTGTGTATAAAATGAGTTTTACATAGTATTTTGACACCAATCCAATTGCTACTGATTTTATACAATAAATGAAGTATTTTGAACTTTATAACCTGATCAGAAAACTCAGATTTCCTGTATAACCCGGAAATCGCTTAAAATGGCTTTTTAACGCGTATTAAACACCTAGTACGAGTTTAAAACCATTTTGGCATATAAGACTTATCACCAACTGATATAACCTACTAAGTTAAGTTGTTTTACTGATGATTTCGGACCCGAGTCTCAGAATTAAAATTAATCTCTTTTATAATCTTTTAAATGACCAAAATACCCCTACGGGGTTTATAATGAGATTAAACTCGTTTTGGGCATAATGGAAGGTATCCTACTGATATCACAACATATTTAAGGCATATTAATTTAGGAAACCTGTATATGATTCATTTGGTTACTCGTTACGCACTTTTCGCGTTCGGATCGGCTTATGTAACTAGTTTGCATATATTAGCCGAAACGGGTCAAACCATATCATTTTTGTCTCAAAATCCAGAATGTGTTTAAGTTACCCATATTAAACAAGCATACAAGCTTGTCAGGTCAAAACCACATTCAAAAATCCGGTCTTCGCTTTATCATGCGTTTGAACCGTAAACCTTCCTTAAAAACTAACTGGTCTAAGTTACGACTTAAATAAGACCCGTTAGTTATCTAATAGGTTAATAAAACCTTCGTTCCAGATTAAGAGCCCCAATAGAAGTACTTGTGCTTGCTGAATTGATATACGGCTGGGAATGAATTTATATTTAGCTCAGATAAATACTCTAAACTTATTTTCCCTATACGGGCTTGGGATACGGTATTATAATAATACCGCTTGGTCGGGTATTGAATGTTTAGTTGTATTGTGATTAAATTATTGAGGTAACCCGCTTTAATCTGTATTGTTTGAAATAAAAGCCTTTAGGGGTTAATGACCATGTCCCGGATATCCTTGACATCATTGTATTATAAAATGGCCACGCCTTAAGCACGGGGTGTAGGCATACACTTAACAGTGCATAAGGGAAACGGTATCTCACTCTCTTGTGGGCCTATACTTGTGGTGTGTCTGTTAATTTTGACTCGGTTTCTACATCGGGCCCTGAACGTACAACGAACATGTAAATCTGTATACAAGATTAATTTTATATAATTGTCCCAAGTTATAAAAGATATGTTGTGCCTTGTGCATCCAAATCAATTTTATTAAACCTTTTCAAATGAGTCGGTTAATTGTATTTACCAGTGTAAACTGACGTATTTTCCAAAAAGGTTAAGTGACAGGTACTGAACGTAATTGGCTGGAAGCTCAAGGCGTTAATAAGGAATCTTGCAAGTTCTAGGCGTCTAAAGTCTGTTGAACAATGTTTAAGTTTTAAGATCCGCCTGTGGATCCTTTACTTTCCGTTGTAATACTTGATATTACTTTATATTCGGATTGTAATATATTTATCTTTTGCTTCCGCTGTGCATTTATATATTGTGTTGTTTGACTATGATGATATCAACTACATCACGATACTCCCCTACCGGGCCCACCGGTGAAACGTGGAAATATCGGGGTGTGACAGGTTGGTATCAGAGCCAACACTGAGTGAATTAAACGCTAGCCTTTTTTGTTTAATCTCAGTTACACAGTTGCACATTCTTGAGTCTAGACAAGAACATAGGACAAATCCTAATTCGTTTTATTTTGCCCTTATTTGGTTCCTTTGTTATTTTCCTGATTCGCCCTTGCATGGGCAAATCATTTGCTATTAGAAGTCCCGTTTAGGGCAACCCTATACTTGTTTAAATTTTAATGGAACGATTATATTTAAAATATCATTCCTGTATTATAAGATCTACCATTATAATAAAATGGAAAAATCTAAAAAGGACAAGGCCTAGCCATATGTCACCTTAAGACAGGGCCAAGATGGTAGTTCCACAATTAGATTCAGATCCTTGTTAACATTTCAATTTAGGATTGTTCTACGTTAAATATTAAAAGAGTCTTAAAGGTAAAACCTAGCCTAAATGCCATTGTAGACATGGCCAAGACGGTAAAACTTATCTAAAAGATTCCAATCCCTGTTAACATCTGTAAGTATGTTAACATTTTTGGCAAACTGTGAATCGTTAAAGTCACACAGGCCATCTTTAAAAAGAGGGTTAATCTAAATTCCCTTATTTGAAATAATCATCCCTTAAGGATGAAGTGCCTACAGGCTACAATTAACGTCCTCTGAGACTAAAGACAGTAGTAGTCTTTGATTCTCTGTCCAGAAAAGGTAATGAAATATGTTCAAACCATAATGCCTCGATTCTCTGAAATCATGGCTTGTAAATTTAAAACTGTCCTTGTGACTAGGCCCTTTGCGCCACCTTAATATCCTTAATGTTTTATAACTAGGATAAATTATAATGAAAATGCTAATTAAATATAACTAACAAATTAACCAATATGGTTTATATTACCATGGTTGATGAATCCATAATAACCTCTGAATGAATCATTGTCAATATTTATGTAGCAATCAAGCTACATGGCTGGATCGGATGAGGTCAACAGCCACCCGAGGGAAAATAATGATGCTCCCAGAATTAATATAACTGGTGCGGAACTGCAGGCATTAATAGATAATGCCGTTACAGGAGCCCTCGACGGACAGTATGATGAATCAAGTGATACACACTCTAAGACTCTATATGTGGCTCGTAGTAAGCCCCCTTTCGAAATCACATGAGTCAAAGGAAGACGATGTTCATAACTCGTCAAACCAGAGGAGTGTTCCGTCTAGACAGGTTGTGCTTCATCAAGAGGCACCAGTTAAGACCTGCTCATATAAATATTTTGTCTCCTGCAAGCCCAGAGACTTTACAGGAGAAGAAGGAGCCATCGATTGCATGACATGGCTCGAGGAGATGGACACTGTTGTTGACATCAGCGGTTGTGCGGAACAAGATGTTGTGAAATTTGTTTCACAATCTTTTAAAGGAGAAGCTCTAGCTTGGTGGAGGTCACTGATCCAAGCTACGGGGAAGATCCCTTTGTACAACATGACTTGGGATCAGTTCGCTGCTCTTATCAAAGAAAATTACTGTCCTCAACATGAAGTTGAGAAAATTGAGACTGAATTCTTGACTTTAGTCATGGAGAACTTAGATTGTCAAGCATACCTTACAAGTTTCAATACCATGTCTCGATTGGTTCCTTACTTGATCACACCGGAACCAAAGCGAATAGCTCGCTTTATTGGGGGTCTAGCCCCATAAATAAAGGCCAGTGTGAAAGCATCGAGACCTACTATATTCAGGTCAGCGGCAGATCTGTCGCTATCTCTCACACTCGATGTGGTCAGAAACAAGGCTGCCAAAGCCTCTGAAGATGGAAAGCGTAAAAGGGAGGATGAGAATTCTCATCGCTCCGATGGGAAGACAAAGAGGAACTCTGAGGATAAGAAGAGTTCCGGGTTTATGGCCGAGAGCCAGCAGTCGGGTAAGAAGACCAAGTGCAAAACCTGTCGGAAATACCACCTAGGGAAATGCAGATTTGAATCTCAGCCTCTACCTTGTGGGATTTGCAAGTCTAAGGAACATAAAACCTTGGATTGCAAGAAGTTGAAAGACGCAACCTGTTATGGTTGCAACGAGAAGGGGCATATCAAGACCAACTGCCCAGACCAACTGCCCTAGGAATCAGAAGAAGCACGAAGAAGCCAAGAAAACAAACGCATGAGTCTTCCAGATGAACGCACAGGAGATGGTGCAGAATGATAACTATATAGCAGGTACCTTTCCTTATCAAGCAGTTATACAGAAATCTATTTGATGCTGGCACATATAATTCTATAATAAGCGATAAATGCTGAGAACTGTTGTCCCCGCCTGATTTGGACTCCGGCCATTTAATGCAAGGTAGAAATTGGCCGATGATAATTTAGAAAATGCTCCAACAAATCTTAGATTGATATTTTATATCTATTAGGAATCACTCTTTTCTGATACCCTTATGACAAGCTTTCAAGCTATCCAAATTCATCAATATAATAAAGACAGATGTGACATTTTGATCCCCTGTAAAAAAGATGATGGATTAGGTCCAAACCTTAAATGCCATTGATGGTCTTTCGTGACCTAGGCTAAACATAATGAATATATATTAAATAACATTCATTAAGAATGTTAGTACTATATTAGCATGTATGGTCTATTGATACCATGGTTAGTATATGTAAAGGCTATCGGGATGAAGAATAGCAGTTGTTGGATTGCAACTAAGAAATTATTTTATTAGTATTTAATACCAATATCGAGTATGGCAAACTCAGATAAGACAGCCGTTGATCGTGTTATGAATAATGCAACACATGCCAATGATGCTACAATTGTGAGCCTTAGAATTTCCGAAGATGTTCTTCAAACTATGATAGACGCATCTGTTGGAAAGGCTGTGAAAAGTTCAAGGAGCCTCGTGCTACTCGCTCCAATTTTTATCTAGAACCACAATTCCTTACTCATAAGGAGGATCTTGTTCATACCTCAAATGCAAAAAATGAGCTAAAAAGGAAAAGGGGGGAAGATAACTCCCAGAGCTCTAAGAAAAAGAACAAACAAAAGTCCAACCAGAAACCAGTATGTAAGACCTGCAAGAAGCGCCATTATGGGAAATGCAGGTTCGAACCCAAAATCCCAATCGCAGCCGAGGGCTTGTGGGATCTCCAAATCAAGGGAACATAAAACGTTGAACTGCAAGGACATGAAGAATGCAGTCTGCTTCGGCTGTAATGAGAAAGGCCACATCAAGACCACGTGCCCTAAATTTGTCAAAGGAAATGCGCCTAAGGAAGGGAAGCCTAAGAATGAAAGCGCCTAAATTGCCTGAGCTATTTCATAAATAATGGCATCAGGTACATTCCTTGACATTTATTAGTGGTTTAAATGCTAAGAGTTTTTATTTTTGGTTCGGATACCAATAAATCCTTCATAAACTATAAGTATATCAAGCTTTTAAAACCTTTCATAAGGACCCTAGATATTAAGTGTAAGGTAAAACTTACAGACAAAATCATAGGAACCATCTCTTCTATTCCTGTCAGAAATCTTCAATCATAAAGTCCTTATGTACCCTCTCTCCAGATAAAGTACATCATCATATGAAACTGATATCTCTTTGATCTCTATTCATTACGAATACCAAATGGTATGACAAAAGCGCCATATGAGGATGGGTGTATCTTAATATGTTCTATAGATTGCTTCCATGCCTGATTAGTATGGAGGTTTAATGCATGGAACCACAAAGATATCCCAATGATCATATGGTACTAAAGTCAACTAATGGCATTCAAAGAAGATATCTAGAAAATAGAATTTTACAAATAAATGTTTCCTGGTAAAGGAATCTATGGACTCATAGCATAAATGTGTCACTCATTTGGCACAAGCGAGGATGGATGAACTGGAGCCTGAGATTTGGAAAAATATCTGTAACCTCCTTGTATCTTGATTATCTTCTTCTAAGATTTCCCTGTTTACCCCTGAGAGGCAGGTAGAGCTAAGGTTTATATCCCATTTAAGGCTGTATTATTATGAAATATCCAAGACGGCTAGTACCAACATTGGAAGAATCGAAAACCCTGATTAAGCAAGTTCTAAGATATAGATTCGTAAAGCCTAACTCAATATTCTGAGAATTCAGTATTGTTAATTAAGAAAGACGGTTCATTTTGCTTATGCATTGTTACTGCAACCCTAATTAGGCAACGATTAAGAATTGCCATCAACTGCCCAGGATAGTCGATTTGTTCGACTAACGAAAAGGATTAGCTATTCCTTAAAATTAGTTAAGCAGTGGTTGGAATAACCATCTCACCTTAAGATAAACTTTTCTATAATAGTTGATATATAAGCATCAAGGCTGCTCCTTTGGAGACCTTGCATAGATGGAATGTTAAACATCTATTGTTAGGACAATAGATTGGTAAGTCCAATTATCAGGATCTGAAAGTTGCATTGGAAACAACAAATAAGATCACGCAAATTCATAATCACCTGTAAGATGCCAGTATTCGGCAGAAAATCAAGAATTTATGAAAGTAGCAACCCACCTAAATTCTTGTTAAGGAATAAAGTTCAAACAAAAGATATCACCCAGGAAGGGTGTGCCAAATTTGTTAAATTATCAGGCTAGTTAAGCTCTGAATATATAGAATCATTCGAAGGAAATCGAATGTATCAAGATCAAGTAGCTTATAAGCTAAAACCTATTTAAGGAGCTTAGCGGAGCTCGCAATACATTGCACACTAGTGACTGAAGGATGTGTTTCGCCAATAAGTCAAGAAACACTATCACATAATGATATGCAGATTTATGATGTGATGAGCATCCTGTATCGATTGAGGATCGACAGGTTAAGAAGCTCCAAAAGGATACATGTACCTAATATAGGAGTCACTTTGGGAGCTTGGAAAGACTCCAGATAGGTAATAGAAGTTAAGTCCATTATGCGACAAAAAGTACTTCCAGCATTTTAGCAAATCTCGAGGTCGAGATTTCTTTTAAGGGGGTGAGGATGTAACACCTCGAAAATTCGTGTTCAATAAAATAACGACACGTGTCATACAAGACAAAAGTGTTAGAAACCCGGATCTAGTCAAAGATGTATGGTAGGATTTAAAGTGTCGACATGTTAATTAAACACCTATGAACGACCAAATTATAAATCCCAAAACCCTAATATATATTATAAACATCTGGTACCCTCAAATCCGGTAAATGCTAACAATGATTGATTCGAATGGGATCCTACGAGGATATGCACGACAACCTTCATTTACGGCACTTTCAAAAGGCTCCAAGGAAAACTTTATATCATACCAAGGTGGTGTAAATTGTTCATGACCCAAACAAGAGGTCCCATACTGAAAATAATGGCCTAAAATCGTATTACACTAGTTACCCGTTCGAAACTTGAAAGGTCAAGAGATTTTTGGCCCTGATGAATGGCTTACGGACCGTAAAGGTCGACCCTTACGGTCCGTAAGGAGTCCCTAGATGCAGAAAATCGGGACAGTTGGCTGTTTGAGCTGGTAACCAACTTAAGAAGATATTTTCACATCCATGGGCGACCCCTAATAGTTCCTAGGACTTAGGGGCACTTGTTATTGATCTGGATCACCCCTTAGACTTAGTTGTCATCATCAAAATGGATCAAGAACACTATAAAAGGCCCTTATGTTGCAACATTGTGATCATTCATTTCCATCTGCATTTCTGGAGCTTTTGGGAGTCCAAGAGCAGACCCTAAGCATCCCTAATCGTGCATAGGACTTCTGTAAGTATGCTTAGCCTTTCTTAATTGAGTTTAGCTTAGTTAATTAGGTAAAAGTCAAACCGTCGTAATTAGAGTTTGACTTCGAGATTAATCAATATTTGATCAGTCAAATTTCGAATTAAAAGTAGTTATAAGTTGGTAATTATGTGGGCAATAAACCCTTAAAAGGGCACCCCTTGATTCCCACTCTAACTAGGTCAGTTGTCGGGTCAAACTTGTTATTAAAAAGTCAACAGGATGCTCATTTTTCAAATTAATGCATAATTAGCAATGTAGAACCCATACAACCTATTTGATCATTAATATAACTTGGTAATTAATGTAAGAACATGTCTAAACATGTTCAACCCGACAATTTTCAGTAGAGACCCGGTTCGGAACCGAAAGCCGCATAATTTGACTTTTGCTTTGACTTTCAGTTCTGACCCGTTTAAGCATGTTTTAGAAATGCCTTAGAGCTTTAATTGGACTAGGTTACATGCTAGTATAACCCTCTGTGATTATACACCTTGGAACATTAGTTATCCAATTAATATGCATGATTCCGTTAAATGCTTAATGTTGACCATAATGCCCTTTTGACCATAAAACGAGAATTTTGAATATGTGAAAGGACAATAATCTTTGTTACTGATTTATAAACATGTCCCTAAATTTTCACATCAGTTGGAGGTCTAGATTAGGAGTTATGCTCATTAGCGTAATTAGAACGATTTTTAGTAATTAAACGGCGCAATTAGCATAAAGCCTATCTAAACCCAATTTTGACACCAAACCTTTTACCCACTGATGAAATATAATATTTTGGGATTTTTAAAGATTTTTAATTATTTTTAACCTGCTCATAACCTAAGGTTATGGCGTTGGTTCGGTAAATACCGATTATACCCTTTTTGTGTATAAAATGAGTTTTACATAGTATTTTGACACCAATCCAATTGCTACTGATTTTATATAATAAATGAAGTATTTTGAACTTTATAACCTGATCAGAAAACTCAGATTTCCTGTATAACCCGGAAATCGCTTAAAATGGCTTTTTAATGCGTATTAAACACCTAGTACGAGTTTAAAACCATTTTGGCATATAAGACTTATCACCAACTGATATAACCTACTAAGTTAAGTTGTTTTACTGATGATTTCGGACCCGAGTCTCAGAATTAAAATTAATCTCTTTTATAATCTTTTAAATGACCAAAATACCCCTACGGGGCTTATAATGAGATTAAACTCGTTTTGGGCATAATGGAAGGTATCCTACTGATATCACAACATGTTTAAGGCATATTAATTTAGGAAACCTGTATATGATTCATTTGGTTACTTGTTACGCACTTTTCGCGTTCGGATCGGCTTATGTAACTAGTTTGCATATATTAGCCGAAACGGGTCAAACCATATCATTTTTGTCTCAAAATCCAGAATGTGTTTAAGTTACCCATATTAAACAAGCATACAAGCTTGTCGGGTCAAAACCACATTCAAAAATCCAGTCTTCGCTTTATCATGCGTTTGAACCGTAAACCTTCCTTAAAAACTAACCGGTCTAAGTTACGACTTAAATAAGACCCGTTAGTTATCTAATAGGTTAATAAAACCTTCGTTCCAGATTAAGAGCCCCAGTAGAAGTACTTGTGCTTGCTGAGTTGATATACGGCTGGGATTGAATTTATATTTAGCTCAGGTAAATACTCTTAACTTATTTTCCCTATACGGGCTTGGGATACGGTATTATAATAATACCGCTTGGTCGGGTATTGAATGTTTAGTAGTATTGTGATTAAATTATTGAGGTAACCCGCTTTAATCTGTATTGTTTGAAATAAAAGCCTTTAGGGGTTAATGACCATGTCCCGGATATCCTTGACATCATTGTATTATAAAATGGCCACGCCTTAAGCACGGGGTGTAGGCATACACTTAACAGTGCATAAGGGAAACGGTATCTCACTCTCTTGTGGGCCTATACTTGTGGTGTGTCTGTTAATTTTGACTCGGTTTCTACATCGGGCCCTGAACGTACAACGAACATGTAAATCTGTATACAAGATTAATTTTATATAATTGTCCCAAGTTATAAAAGATATGTTGTGCCTTGTGCATCCAAATCAATTTTATTAAACCTTTTCAAATGAGTCGGTTAATTGTATTTACCAGTGTAAACTGACGTATTTTCCAAAAAGGTTAAGTGACAGGTACTGAACGTAATTGGCTGGAAGCTCAGGGCGTTAATAAGGAATCTTGCAAGTTCTAGGCGTCTAAAGTCTGTTGAACAATGTTTAAGTTTTAAGATCCGCCTGTGGATCTTTTACTTTCCGTTGTAATACTTGATATTACTTTATATTCGGATTGTAATATATTTATCTTTTGCTTCCGCTGTGCATTTATATATTGTGTTGTTTGACTATGATGATATCAACTACGTCACGATACTCCCCTACCGGGCCCACCGGTGAAACGTGGAAATATCGGGGTGTGACACACGGGGTGTTACAGAAGTGTTGCCGATGTGTCTACGGATCTGAAAATTTGTTATAATCAATATACAAGACAATTAAGTGTGAAACAAGCTGTTTTCCAAGTCTATTTCATTGTTTCCGCCTCTAAAATAGATAAGAACTCTTCTGATCGACTCGTTTGGGTCACAGAACGATCCTACAACATGAAATAAATGGTTGAAAAGGGAACCAGTGTAGTCTACATCGACCCTAGCATAAGCTACGTCGGGCCTTACACAAAACTTGTCGGCCTTTTTTTAGCCCAACTTCCTTTTTAGCTTACCACTTTGACACATAATTCCTTTGAACTCATATGAACCTATAAAAAAACTCATTATACACATATCCATTCCCAATCATGACCAATAATAATTCTTTAATCTTATAGGTTCAACACTACAGTTGAACCCATAGATAAATATCTTTACAATTAAACTTCTCAATGACTCCAAACATATGCACAGACAATTGAAATTTGTTCACAATCTATATGCTATGTCACAATACGTGTTTACCTTTGTATGCTTCAATTCCAATTTTGTAAAACCAATCTTTACAAAGTGTGGCATACACACATTTAGTTTTATATACTAAGTCACAAACTCCCTTGATTACAAACGGTCCTCAATTCATAAACATACTTCTTATGTTAATAGTGAATTCTTTATTTATTTAAACTTCACATTTCATTAAGTAACTTTAAAACTTTAGCGAATCCTTACCTGTATAAGATCATTTCATTAATAAACTTTTAAAAATACAGAGACTCATTAATACATATGAACTCCACTTACACTTGTAACAGGTCAAAATGACCCGTTCTTACATTCTTCAAGACATAAAAACTAAAGATACAATCTAATGGGTCTGAATGACCCGTATCCACTTTCATAACTTATAAATATCTAAACGTAATAATAATTCACAAAAATTCTTAAATAGATGTAAGATTAACTTACCTTTGCCCGTAGGAACTTGATTACTTCTTCATCTATTCATTATGATGACTCCCAGGCCTTAGCATGCCTAGCTTGTTTGCAAGTCACAAACAAACATTGCAAGGATTTTCAACTAATTCATATTATCTTATGTTTATTTCCAAACAAGATTTATAAGGATACTTTTTTTAAGAGTGAAAGTCTTGTCTTAATAATCAGGTTGCATCTATAAACTTCATGACTATATTATCAACATATTTCACTCTGCTACTTCATGTTATCACTACCTTTTTATATACGTATGTGATCTTTTGTTACTTTAATCCTCCCCAAAGAGATCACACACATAACATAAAACAAAAGATGTGACTCACAATATTATAACGAATGAGTAAGGTTAACTTACCTTTTACTTCATGTTCTCCTTTGAGAAGATCGTCCTTTGAGACTACCGTCTCTGTTTCATCTTCCTTGACCTCCATTTTTATTTCACCGTTGGGATCATCATTCCTGTTACGTGTTATATAGTTGTACACTCACATAATTTTTATAGATATCATATCGAATTCATTACCGTTCTATTTTTAACAATAATTTTTTTTTTTTTTGTAATACTCCTTATGTAGAATAAAAACTTCATAAAATCCTTGGTGAAATCAAAGACTTAAACACAGTTCTTTATGAAATTAAAGAATTTCATAACAGCCCTTAAACAAATTCAATATCACTTTCTCATTTAAAATCACCCATTGTGTGTCATCTTTTGAACATATTTATCATGTTTGGTAATTTAACACCAAAATCATTATTTTATTATCTTATGAGAATCAAAACAAAAAAAGAATTATAATCCCTTTCACATGACTCCTTTGTGAAATTTAAAGATTTCATACACTCCTTTGTGAAAGTCAAAAGACTGAACATAACTCATTTATTTAATCCAAAGAATCTACAATACTCCTTGAAGTCAAAAGACTTCTTTTCCTCTCTTGTGAAAGTCAAATGACCTCACATCACTTCTTGAAGTTAAAAGACTTCTTGTCTTCCTTTGTGAAAGTCAAAAGACTTCACATAACTTCTTGAAATCAAAGACTTCTTTCCTCTCTTGTGAAAGTCAAATGACCTCACATCACTTCTTGAAGTTAAAAGACTTCTTTTCTTCCTTTGTGAAAGTCAAAAGACTTCACATAACTTCTTGAAGTCAAAGACTTCTTTCCTCCTTTGTGAACGTCAAATGACTTCACATCACTTCTTGAAGTCAAAAGACTTCTTTTCTTCCTTTTTGAAAGTCAAAAGACTTCACATAACTTCTTGAAGTCAAAGACTTCTTTTCCTCCTTTGTAAAAGTTAACTGACTTCACATAACTCCTTGAAGTCAAAGACTTCTTTTAATCCAATCACTTCCCCCTTGTTAATTGTAATACTATAAATCAGGTTATAAGAATACATGAGAGCATCATGTTGATTACTACACGGGCCCTGCGTAGTAATTAGCATGCTATTCTTAAGTATTCTTATCCCTATTATATAGTATCCCAAATAGACAAGTTAAAATTTCAATATATTACCTTATTAATCCCTTCGAGCTTGCGTAGTTCGTTATTCAAGTCTCGGATCAAAACCCCTTAGAAAGATCATGAGCATGAAAGGTTTGAGTTTAAGTAGCAACTTAATACTTAAATCTCTCAAACTAGTGCTCTGATACCAACTTGTTAAGCCCAAATTTTCTTTTAATTAAAAGTAAATTTGGGCTTAACATTTTAGTTACAGGTTTCCTAATGCGTTAATAATCGCAAGGGGAATTCTTGTACTTTTGATGACGTCCCAACTTATAGAGTTCCTGTCGTTTATCTTGTCGCACGAACTACGAAACAGATGATCAAACGAAATAATGTTTGATATTGAAATTATAGACGTATACGGGAGATTCCTGATAAATAAGTCTAAAATTATCATTGGCACACTTGTTTGTGATTTATCCCTAGTTGTCAATCATTATGGTCTTTGGAGTTCCTTATAGATATACATATCTATATAATCATGTATTTCACATACTGTAATATACACACCGTTTATAAGGTCAATGTAACAGATTTATATTTCCAAAAACAGGTCAGACATCAGGTCATGTTACTATTTAGGGAATTCCATTAATATAACATATACCCCATCTTACCCGGTCTCACCGGAGAGGTACCCCCATCTTACCCGGACAAGCTGGAGAGTCTACTACACCATACCCAGTCTTGCCGGAGAGGTAATTATTATTGTATTTCCCATAAATAGAATATTTTTTTTCAAATAATGATTTCAGAAGTACATCATTTATTATGACTTGCATCAAGAAATAAGGGAATTAGTATTCTCATGATGGATTATATTCTAGAATCGAGTAGTATCAATAAACAAGAAATAACAGTGGCCAAGTGTTATTGCTTATTTATCATACTGGCACTTTTCTAGTCATTATCCTCACGGGATACCAATAATCATTACACTTTATCTATGCAAGTAAATGGCTTATCTCAAAGCTTTATACTAAGGCATTTTCCTTAGGTTCAAGTCTAAATATTCTCCTGGTGTTTACCAGTAATTATCAAAATTCTATTTTTTTAAGCATAGATATTATTATGGTTGTGGTTTTTCTTTTGCTTGGAAAATGGAGTTTTGACAAAAATATCGTTGTCTCCATTGACTCTATGGTTTGGTTCAATGTGAAGAGTATGCTTACAGCTAACTTTATTAGATTCCATTGCAAGGAATATTTTATTGAGACAGATAGCATTTTAAAACATAGTAGGTTTCATGGTTTATAGTGACTTCATGTTTTCATATGAATCACTAATGATATTTTCTCTTATGTTTATCTTTACAGAAGATATTATATTGGGTATACCATCAAGAAATTCTATTGCGTATATGCATATATGTGTATAAAATTTCAAATCTCTAGTTAAACTTACGGAATATATACACACATATATAAAATAATAATTATACATCCGATGGTACCAATCATCAAGCTTATTTCCATGACTTTATTCTTTTATAAAAGTAGTATATTGAAATAAATTTCTGTCAAATATAATATTTTGGAATTAAAGTTTAGGGAAATAAATTACTCAAAATATAAATTTTCTGGACTCATAAGAACAATTTCATTTTTAACTAATGGGTTAAACTATACAAGACTCACTATTTATTTTATCTTAATAATTTCTCCTCAAGTAACCATCTATATATCTATTCCAATTATCATACTCCTACCTTTTTCTTTATAAGAATCAATTATAATATATATTTAAGATTGAGAGGCATTATTTAGAAGAATATGTTCATATGTGACCCATGACATTGTATTTATGGGTTATCAGGAGATATATATAATATACATAAATTACTTTCGGTAATTGAAAACTTTAGTTATAACAATATAACGGATATATATATATATATAAGATTAAATATTAATATATAATATAAACTTTCCTAACCATAACTATCTAAAACATGTAAGAAGCGTATCAACATCATCGTATTCAATTGTCAACATCATTCATACTTTGTAGCAACGAGTAATTCAAAAAAAAATATATAAATGTGAAGTAGTATATATATATATATATATATATATATATATATATTTGTTAACTTCTTCGTTTCAATGTTTAACAGTTTTAATTCTTTTGCCTCACTAGTTTAAAAATGATCGAAATATTCTCTAATGTTACCATTTTATCATTATTTTCCTTTCCATTTCTAACTCCGTCAAAAAGATATGTCAAAAATATGAGTATTTTGGTAATTATAAATAAAAGTAAAAACATTTAGTTTTCTTCATACATATATCTATATGTATTTGAAAAATCATTCACTCTTTCTTTCTTACCCCTCTCTACCCTTTTCTCTCTCTCTTTTTTTTTTTAAGTATGAGAACTTCGAAACTACTTGAGGTAAGTTTAACATCCAATTTATCAACTCAACTCATTTACTAATATTGTATTATTTAACTATTATACATCAGCTAGCTGACTCGAATATTTTTCTTTATAATTTAGGATACATAATCCTATAACTAATATGACTGGTTAATCTTATAATCTTGTATTAATTATTCCTAGGCATAAGACCTATTCTGGACATACCTTAATATTAAAGATTTGTAGAAATGCTTTCAACGTTTAGTTAGGCCTTTCTACGTAACCCAAATCTCTAAAAAAAAAATTAAATGATTTTATTTAATCATGAATACCCATCATATTCATTTAACCATTTATTTTATCGCTAAGTATTTTAATAGAAATCTTTACAAGTAATCCCAACTTCGGTTATTTCATAAAATTATGAAAGTATGAAGTCTTATGGTCAACAAGTTATAAACCAAAAAGGATAAAATGGAGTGGTAAATTGGTACATCTGGGTTTCAAAACTTGCTTTGGCTAGATTCACTTAAGCAATCTTTTTAAATGTTATTAATTCTTAAAATCCTTTGGGTTAATTTAATAGCTTTGGTTTTATTTATTTAAATATAAATTATTTTGAAACAATATTATTAAAACCACAAAGTTTTAAAGCTTTATACCATATATTTTAATATGTATTTTAAACCAAAGTAAATGATTGGTCCCAAAAGAGAATCATAAACATGATTGTTTTGTTAATAACTAACTTAGTTTGATGTATATTATGATATTATTTGAGTAGGTGGTATTAATTATCACAGACAAATTTCTAGTATAATCATTTGGGTACAATCATAAAAATAGATTGATTAAAACGGTGAACCTTGCGACTTATATATATATATTACAAACTACAACTGGAATTCAAAATATACTAGTGATTATGCATCTGTAACTTATTTTAGTCTATCTAGGTTATAGAAGTATTATGCTCAACATGCTTTTATGTAAGGTTTATTCTATCTCATGTCTCTACTAAGTTGTTATCTAATGGGCGAAGTTCCTTTAAAGTTTCTAGCTCATAGGTGGCATGGGTGCTGGTACTAGTTTGGCGGTTCAGCTATTTAATATAAGTTAGCATTTACTGCTGTAGTGGCTAACATATGGAGATTTACCCATTGTCCATCTAATTCACCTTCCCATGGTAGGTTATTGTCTGTTTCCTGAGTTTGTGTATTTATCTCCTGATTGATTATCGCTCCCTTTGGTTGTGACTTCTTTATTTTCTCTCGACTTTTGCTAATAATCCAACTTCTCTTCTTAGTGGTAAATGGTTTCTCAGACCTTTCCTTACGGATAAATATTCCTTCCTCAGTATCTGCTGAGTATCCTAAGGGATTTGGTTGAAATGAGGTTCCCCTATCTTTTGGTGAACTATCTAATTGACGATAGATGTCCGAAATTCTTTGCTTACCCATACTGTAAACTAACAAATAGTCAATAACATAAAACACATAATTACATAAGTTATTTCCTAACACATAATTTAAAACTTAAGTGTTAGCAGAACACTTCTTTGGCTTGAACCAGTGGCATGGCTCTGATACCACCTTCTGTCGCAACCCCCGATCCCTTATCTGTCCCGGGAACGGGCGAACGTGAACTCAGAGTTTTGGTGGTATCAGCTTGTTAATTTGGTAGCGGAAATTACATCAGGACTGTAGTTAGGAAATGTTTATCAGAGTAAAACCACCATATTTGATATTAATAATCACATGGGTAAAACCCAAGTTTCTATTTACAATACGTTTATAGGGATAAACCCTATTTTATTGAATTTAAAACATCGTTTTTTTAGGTAACTTTTATAGCCACATTTTTCCCAAGCCTTCAGTGCTCTTCAGCTAGCTTTTTACTAATTGGCTGTCACATTGTGTTACCTGAAACGCATTTTAAAAACATTTGTCAGTGGGAAATACTGGTGAGTGAATCCCAGTTTAATCAAGAAACATTTTATTAGTTAAAACAGTATTGAGAGTGATCACATTGTTTATTTCTACAAAATTACTCATTCAGTACTGTCAATCCTGACTGGTGGGTCATATTACACATTGGCTAACTCGTTGTCCAATGGTAACGTATTGTCGTCCCGACTTATTACTCACAGTGTAGTAAATTTTGTATACAAAACCCCAACATACCGGAAGTAATTGAAGAACTACAAAGACTCAATCACCGCTTAATCACATTGTAAAGCATTTAAGGTTTTGTAAAATATTACAAAAAAAGTTTAACAAAAATAGGATAAACTCACATTGCTATCTTAGACTTCGCGTAAGGGTTTCCTGGGATTAATCTATAATTTATACAAATGTACCTAGGTTAGTATAATAACCCTTTGAAAATATTAATGATACCCTCCCCGAGACGGTATTTCAACAACTACGTCGAGCAGAACCACGACAGATGTTACGAAACCCTAAATCAATCGGGCAGCGTATCTAGTATGAAACTGGGGTTATAATACTTACAACGCAGAACCTCGCTAAATAGGGGGGTATAGTGCCCGCTTATAAATCCTAATATTCAGAAATGAGAGAAAAGAAACGTTTGTGAGCGATTCTCGACTGAAATCCGATGGCCTCTATTTATAGTTGCTGAATCTGGCTTTGTCGCGGCCCGCGTAACATAAGGGCTGGGCTTACGCGGCCCGCGTTGACTCTAGGTCAACGTATAGCCCATCCGGATCATCACATAGACTCGCCACGATGATGACACGTGTCATCACCGGGCTGCGCCACTATCTTGATCTCACGCGACCCGCGTTAACTTAACGGGTGTCTTACGCGGCCCGCTTGAACTTAAGAAAATCAAAGGAATCAGGTCTCAACCTTCATACCGCCCGCGTAAGGATTGGGGTGGGTCTACGCGGCCCGCCTCAACTTTAATATTTCTTGTCTTTTTATTTATTTTTATTAATATTTAATGTATTTGGGCCCGTTTTCTCGTATGGATTGTATTTTGGGAAGTGTAGGGTGTCAGGGGTGTTTTAGGAGGGTTGTTATATTTTGGGTACAACTCCTGGATTATTTAATAAAATATATAGTGCGCTCACACTAAGTATAGTAACCCAATTCCACTTTATCCCTACGTCACAAGACAGAACCCCAACGAATTTAGGCAGAGCCTTGACATACGTTACGGGGTCCTACGTCAATCGGACAGGGCATCATTGACCAGGGGTTACAACACTTAAAATGGGGTAGGGCTTTATTATTAGGGGTGAATTTCTAGGAAAATAAGGTATTCATAAGAGAGTAGAGGGGGACTATAGCAAGAAAATACACTGGACCTTACCTCCTATTTATACTTCACATTAACTTAGATGTTAAGCTTTTGTTGAGACACGTACACATCCATCATTTAATATCTTATACGTAAGCTTACATCATCCTATTTGAATTCTTATCTATGTAATTTAAATATATGAGCCTATTTAGACTTTGAATTCGTAGGCATGCACATGTAATAAAATAATATGTTGTATCATGCATATACTACTTTTATTAGTTAATTATTATTATTTATTATATTATAATTAATTTAACTGCTTCATTTATTTGGTGCTTATAACTTCTAAAATATGATGTTTTATAAAATAATGAATATGTCATTAGAATAAGAATATTTTTATCTACCGTTTGAACCAAGTTTCATTAAAAACAGAGTATGTTCAAATATAATGTATTTTTATAATTTAATTATTAAATGGTTCCTACGGTTGCCCAAAATATCTCATATTTCCATCGGTCAACTTACCCATGATGCATCCTTTTAATAACATAAGTTTTTATATATTCTATATAAATAAAATTTTTGGGAATGTTACATTATCCTAGATTCTTGACTCTTTGTGATGCTTATTATACATGGACGATGTGGTTATCCTAGAATCTTGACTCTTGGTGATGCTTTGATACTTAATGAACGCGAAACTATTTTAGCACAAACTCGAAACACGGTTTTACTCATGATAGTTATGTAATCACATGATGTAATGATATCTTTAATCTTAATAATGGGTACTCACAATAATACGCAACGCTTAACCTCGCTGGCAAAACGAACCAAAGTCGGAAAACTGGCAAACGCGAATCGGCTGTCCGAATGGACATCCGATCGGATGACCATCCGACCGGATGGCCATTCGACCGGAAAGCCATCCGATCGCCTGCACTTCTCCAACGACTTAAACCATCCGATCGATGCCATTCGAATGGAGCTGTCACTGTTATCTGTAAATAGGACACTTAACCCTTCATTCTCACCTTTCACTCTACCATCCGAGCACACGCACTCAAGTCACTCTCAGCCACTTTAATCGTGATTCAAGGCCATTTCGTAAGTGTTTCTCCTCGAATCTTGTACAATCTTCATCTTTAATCACTTCCACACCATATTCTTCATCAAAATCACACGAACACTTCAACTTTTCATCGAAAACCAACTGGTTTGGACCTCTTGAAGGTGGTTTCCACCCGGATGCTTATGCAAACTGTGGTGGAGCACCATTTAACCAAGACTTGTTCCAGATCTAAAGGATTTTCACAGTTGTCATACAAAATCTAAGGGGTTTTCACACCTTTTATACCAGATCTGACGGAACTTCACATGTTTCCGGCTTGAATCTGATAAACTTTCATGTTTTTCAACAGCTTACTGAACTTTTCTTCAGTTTTCTACAAAACATTGGTGAAATCGGACTCGAACAGACTCTCGACTCGTTTCTTAGTCAAGAGTCGGCTTGAAAACTGATTTCCACCGGAGAAAATGGACCGACTGGCGGGTCAAACATGAAATATCACCAAGAACAACTCATCTGTCCGAATGGGTGGTACCCATCCGACCGAACGAGCCGGTTCCGGTGTGTTTCCGTTGCTTGACACGTCGTCACGCCATCTCCATTAAATCTTTAACTAAGAAAATTTTACGAAACTTCACACACTGACCATCTGTTCGAATGGTCATCTAATAGGATAACCATCCGGCCAGGTGAACTGTTTATGATAACACTTGTTGTTGTTTTTACAGGACACTATGATCAAAACATCAAAAACTTTGACAGTTCATAAACACCCATTGTTCGAATGGCCATCCGTTCGAATCGTCATCCGCTCGGATGACCATCCGATCAGATGGAACTCATCTGTTCGAATGGCCATCTATCCGGATGACCATCCGTTTGGATAACCATCCGCTCAGGTAGTCTGTCAGACACTTTGACTCGATTTTTGCACTGTTCAACACTCTGTTCCCAACCGGGTCAGCACTAAGAGGACTTATGCTCTGTTCTCGCACGCAGGCTGATCCAGCGCTCCCTTCGATCCAATTAGGCAGTGTTTGATTCTAAGCACCCACTGTGAGTATACTCGATCCCTTTTTATTTTAATCGCCTTTGGGATGCAACACGTATTCTATATCAAAACACTTGACACTTGAAACTTTTTTGCAACATACTCTATCCGCATTAAACATGAAAACATGATACTTGTGATACTTGAGACTTTTATGTTGTGTGAACGTTTGATTCTTATGTGTAGCTCTCCTTAACAATTATAGCGCTATCGGGGTAACGCACCGCTCTTTGAGTCTTGGGGAGTATTGTTAAGTTTGGATTCTTTTACATCCTCTTTGTTGCGACGAAGTAGGAATGGCATGTTAACGCGTTGGATACTTGGGTTATCATATGAACCACGTTAACTAGCATGTTGAAACTTGTGATATGTGTTCATGTTGGATATCAATTTTATACGTTTCAAACTATTACGCTATGTATTCAAACTTGTATACTCGCCAACATTTTTGTTGATTGTATTTTAATACATGTTGCAGGTTTATAAGTTTGGACGTGAAGAAATCAATCTAGGATGATACTTAGAAACTCATCTTAGAGAAACAATGTTCTGATACGTGTTTTGATCTATGTTTTGATACAATTTGTTGATTAACTGGTATATGACATTTTGATGCTTATTATGAAATTTTGATTAAATTATATTGTCACAATTAGTCATTATGGATCCTCTCGAGCAATCTGATTCGCTTAGTGCCACGCCCTGATGTTTCCGCCATCGGTTGGGGTGTGACAGGACACCTGAGTGCGAGGGAACTTTGGTCATTTTCCCAACTCGCACACCCTCTGATGTTAAGTATGTAATTAACCAGGTGTGCGAGGGGTAAAAATGGTAAAACACCACGTGTGCGAGGGGCGAATTTGTCCAGCCATGTCTGATTTAACATCCCGCACACCCTCTGGTCCCACACAAATGTGTACAAGGGTATAATTGTCCAATCGATAGAGTGCGGGAACTTTTTCTTCAATAAAACCAGGTGTACGACGGGTATAATTGTCAATTGAACTATCCGCACACCCAGTAATGGTAGTTCTGTAATTTTAGAGTGTACGAGGGGAAAAAATTTCCAAGAATGGGTGTGCGGTCCCCTTTTTTCACACGTGTAATCCACGTGCCGCCACACCATTCATCTTCGCCGGTCAAATCTTCAATCCAATCACTTTTCCGATTACAATTTTGGCACCAAAAACTTGAATCAAAACCCTTTTCGATTCTATTACACAAACACCATACTGCTGCAACATCCTCAATACCTTCCAACATTCAAAATCATTCAAGAAACCCTAATAAATGAATGTTCATCATATTAAAAATAACAGTTCGAAACCAACCTTTACTCTATGACTTTGACATTTTCTGATTAGTTAACTATTTCTTGTTGAACGTTCTTGAAGATGATGATTTGAAAGAAAATGGTGTGTGTGTGATGAAAAACTTTGTGAAAGTGTTTTTGAAAACAAAAGATACCAAAGATATCTTTAGCAGTCGTCAAACGTATTTATCATTAATGCCCTCCCTTCTTTTTCCTTTCAGATTCCGTGTGCCCACCAAGTGTGTGGTGGGCCTGTCACTGATCAGTCACCCTTTTAAGATTTTGTGGGCCCCACCAAGTGTGTGATGGGCCCAACTCTAATCCCGAGACCAACAACCCCCTTTTTAAGCGAACAAATTTTAAAGAAAATTAATCCTTTTCAATTCTTGAACGAGGTCACATTTAAAAAAAAATATATTCACAGATCTAAACTAAAAAAATAACAAACCTATAACAGACACACACATAACCATTTATAAGCCATCGCCTACGGGATCAAATCACAGTGTTTCGGGCCAGACTACACTTATCAACACTGATTTACTTTGGATGATCTGAGCGATTGCCAGTATGTTTGTCCATTTAAACTTATTTCCTTAGGCTTTTTTCCATATGACTGTCTGTAACTGATTTATCATGTTTTTGGTATATTAGAGATGAACACTCAAGCATATCACTATCAAATCCTGTAATTATGATCAGTACACTCTATCATGCAAGTAGTTTCCCTGCCACATATTTTCACAAGTCTGTTCTAGGATTCTGAAACCTTGACTGGGACTTGGTTGAGAAGAGAAATGAATAGATCATATGTAGAGATATATGGATGTAATATACATATCAAATGATTTTTCAATTTGATATAGGTTTAAGTTTCTTTTAGGGACTAGAGGGCCTCTTTCGGGTGTATTTTGAACTATAGCACGACAACGTACAACTAGGTCAGCATGTATATGGATGCAACAGAAGCTGACGTTGCCTAGCACTTCCAGGTCTTTTCTCACGCAAAACAGATGAGATACACAAGTTTGTCAGAAAAGATTTCAGACCTAGACCAAAATTATGTTTATCAAGACATCACACAAGCATTCAAATAGAAATGTACTAATTCCAAGTGACGTTCTTTACTGAGGTCATATTATATCTTTAAGTTCTGCACACAACCAGCCAAAGTTTCCAGCCATCAGGACTAAGCTTACTGACATATCACCCTAGAGTCAGACCATTTCAATACTGGTCTTACATGAGTCAGTCGTAATCCACATAGTGAAATTCATTTCATTTCCCGCGTTATACCAAAGAGCTTAAAAAAACCGTTTTTTGTAAATTTCTGAATTTTTAATGTTTATGTATTTTTCTGAATTTTTTAATGTTTTTATATTTTTCTGAGAGACTACATCCCCCTAAATTTTTGCTGAAAATTGAAAATAAAAAGAATAAACAAAAAAAATTAAGGAAGAAATTTAGATACAAACGAAGAAAACTATTTTTGTGTGACCAAGTTCAGTTCTCGAATTGGACCATTTTGAGCAGTTCAAGGAGTGCATTAAAACGTGCTCAATCAACTGCCAAATCCGCGACATTGTCGCCAGTGTGAATCTGTTCAGTTGAAATAAGTCCCTGGTTGTACGAGTCACGAATAAAATGTATTTTTATGGCAATGTGCTTAGTTTTTGAAAAATACTCGGGATTTTGCACTATTTGGATGGCTGCATCTTTGTCACAATAAATGGGAGTCTGAGAGAAATTCAAACGATAATCCACCAGCTGGTGTTGGATCCATATCACATGGGAACAGCAAGCCGAAGCAGCTACATATTCAGCCTCTGCAGTTGATAGCGACACAGTCTGCTGCTTCTTGCATTGCCAAGAAATGAGCCTATCACCCAGGTACTGGCATCCAGCTGATGTCGACTTCATATCCCTGCCTACACCTCCAAAATTATTGTCAGAAAAAGCACATAAATCAAATGGAGAATCTCTACGATACCAAAGGCCAAGTCTAGGTTTGCCTTTAAGATATCTAAAGATTCGTTTTACAGCATTTAAATAAGAGAGTTTAGGAGTAGCCTGATAACGTGTACACTGACACACAACAAACATAATAACTGGTATGATAGTGGTCAGATACATCAAAGACCCCATCGTGGATCGGTACAATGTTTCCTTGACAGCTTCTCCTTCCAGATCTTCTGTAAGAACTGGTCTCTCTTCCATAGGAGTGTTTGCTGGTTTGGCATCCTGGAGGTTGAATTTCGCAAGAATGTCGTCCATATATTTTCCCTGATGAATCAGGATACCTTTTGAGTCCTGACGAACTTGCAATCCCAGAAAAAAAGTTTATTTCTCCTTAAGCACTCATCTCAAATTGCTTCTTCATAACATTTTCAAATTCTCTGCACAGTGCATCACTAGTGGATCCAAAGATAATATCATCCACATAGATTTGCCTTAGAATCTGGTTTTCTCCCACTTTTCAAATGAACAAGGTCTGATCAATGATTCCACGAGTGTATCCATTCGCGAGCGAGTGCTCAGTCAAAGTAGCATACCATGCACGGGGTGCCTGGTGCAACCCATACAATGCCTTGTCGAGCTTATGCACATGACCTGGATAGCGTGGGTTAACAAAACCTGGCGGCTGATCAACATAAATCTCCTCTTTCACTTTGCCACAGAGATACGTCGTCTTCACATCCATCTGATAAACAGTGAGCCCTTTAAATGATACATAGGCAAGAAATATTCGAATAGCTTCTAGTCTGGCCACCGGGGCATATACTTCATCATAATCAAGCCCCTCAATTTATCTAAAACCTTGCACCACCAGTCTTGCTATGTTTCTCACAATCGCTCCAATATCATCTCTCTTGTTTCAATAAACCCATCTTGTCCCGAGTGATTTCTTTCCAAGCAGACAACTTAACCAACCTCCACACTTGTAGTTTCTCAAACTGGTTTAGCTCATCCTGCATGGTATCTACCCAACTTGGTTCTCGTAGAGCCGTAGGGGTAGTTTTAGGCTCTATTTGTGAGATGAAGCACGAGTATAAGCATGTGTTTATATCTCCTGTATGACTTCTGGTCAAAACCTAAGCCCCTGTAGGTCCAATCACATTCTCCACCGTGTGATTCCTTTGAACCCTAGTAGGAATAGCAAATTCTGGAACTATTCCTGTTGATGAAAGTTTCGTCAAGTTATCAGATATGGCTAGTTCCAGGGGTTCAACCATAGGTTCTTCCAAAGAATCATCCACCACATAATCGTCAGGAATAACGTCATGTGAGAACAGGCTATCGTGTCATCAGACGAATTCGAAGCTTCTTCTTCTGTGTTGTGGGAATTTGAATGATCTGGAACTTCTTGCACATCAGGCATAGTTGCTGAAGGTGAGGCTACAGTTGTGCCATCCCCCATAACTTCAGCATCCTCCTCAGCTTCAACATCCCCCTCTTCATCAGCGTTATTTATAATAATCGAGGAACCATGAGCAGCACTTAAATTACCTGTTTTATCTACAGAAACATCAGGAGATAAGTCATTAAGGATATCAAATGATCGAAACAAACATGCATAATTATAGAGAGTAAATGGCTCGTTTCCAGCATCTGTTTTGTTTTCTTCAAGCCACTGTACATCAAACGACTAGACGATCGACCTTGTTGTTTTGTTGTACACTCTGTATGCAGCCTTATTCTCGTGTGCAACTTTACCAGCATATCCAATAAAGTAACATTCAACACCCCTGGCGTCAAACTTTAGTATTGCGTCTAGATGTAGAAGGGTACACGGACAGCCAAAAGCTCGAAAATGCCCAACAGAGGGTTTGTCACCAAACAGAACTTAATGAGGCGTCTTCATACGTGATTTGTTGATTAAAACCTTATTTTGGACATAACACGTGGTTTTTATCACCTCATCCCAGAAGAAAACAGGGGGCTTGGAGTCACACAGCATAGTTCGAGCTGCTTCAATAAGGGTTCTATTCCTTCTTTCTGCAACCCCATTTTGTTGTGGAGTTCTAGCAGCATTGTACTGCCTATCAATTCCCTTTTTGAGCACAGAAGAAGTTTAGCTCTACATTCTTAAACTCGGTGCCAACATCACTTCGACTCCCCTTTACTTTCTTGTTGGTTTGATTTTCCATAAAGATGATAAATATTTTCACAAGCTTTACAGTCTCACTTTTATTAGCTAAGAAAAAAACCCATGTAAAACATGAGAAATCATCAGTAATAACTAAACAGTAAGACTTTCCTGAGATGTTGTGCACATTCACTGGACCAAAAAATCCATGTGAAGAAGCTGCAGCACACTATCAATCGAGTTCACCAACTTAGGAAAGTGGGGTTTTCTATGTTGTTTACCCTTTGCACAAGAAACACATTTTTCAAAAGTTATAAAATCATTAACGGGTAAATCCCTTACCAACCCCAATTTTGCAAGACGGTTCAAATTCTTGACATTTGCATGTCCAAGATGATGATGCCACCATGTTGTGTTCAGAGATTTTAGAGAACAAACAGTTAACGCTTTTAGAAGGTGATTTATTCATGTCAATTAGATAAGTGTTCCCTTTTCTGTCAGATTTCATCAAAATCCAATCTTCAGGAATGACAATTTCTTGTTTTAAAATTAGACAGCTTTTGTTGGTGAAGTGAGTTGAGTAGCCATTGTCACAGATTTGAGAAACACTTAGTAGGCTATGCTTCAAATCAGGAACATAATTAACATTCTTGAAACGAGATCACCATTCCTTACAGTGCCTCGACAGGTTATCTGACCCTTCTCACCTCCCACAAAAGAGACAAATCCTCCATTAAATTCTTCAAGATCACCAAGCCGGGATAGGCCTCCAGTCATGTGTCTGGAACAGCCACTATCAATATACCAAAGTCTAATGATAGTCCTCCATAGCCGTTCCTACACATGTTGCAGGATTAATTAGTTTTGGGTACCCATGCCATAGTGGTGGTGGGTAAACCCTTCCCATTCACGTATGTAACTTTCATCCAAACCATGTTATTGTCTGAGCAGGCAGTTCTATTACTAGAACACAAGGATTTTGAAGGAGTAGATTGAATAGGGCTTTTAAGTCTCCACATTTGCTTATTATTTGTTAAACTTTTTGTACTTTGTAAAATTTGTTTTGGAGATTTTATTGATTCTTCTTGTTCAAGAGTTTTGCCTTGTTCTAATCTCCATCAGAAGGCTTCACCTTGGAATCCAAACTCTTCACATGTTTAGGTTTTTCAACCTTCACATGTTTAGGTTGTTTGTTATTCCCTTTTGGAGCCTTCTGATGCTCCCCTTTTTTGAGTTTTTTCGGATGATGCAGACAATTTCTTGCTATGTGACCAGCGATGCCGCATGTGTAACATATTTGACGTTTCACATGTGGCTTCGCTGGAGATCTATTAGGCTTTGCCGAACTTGAAGACCTATGTAGATCCTGAGGCCTTGACGAAGCTGACTTACTTTGATCTTTACCCTGCTTATTGGTTTCTTGTGTTTTCGAATTTTATTATCTAGATTATCTGCACATACGTTTTTCGATTTTGACTTAGGTGGAACGTACTTTGTTTGACCATCATGTCCAACTTGTTTTACCAACAGATTTTTAGACGCATCAGATTTATTTAGCAAAACAGTAGAATTTAAACAACCAGAAACAGAGTCAAGACAAGCATCCACAGATTCATCGCTCTTAAAAATAGAGCACACACAATTTAAAGTACTAGCAGAAATTGAAACATTGTTTGAATTTTCAGAAACTAAAAGATTGTTTTTTTGAATTTTAATTTTCAAAGCATGCAATTCAAGATCATCATCATCATCATCATCCTCATCCTCATCCTCTACCCAGTCTTCTATAATCACTACTTCTGCAGATGAAGTAACCGGGTTAGTAACTTTTACTTTCTCACAAACAGTGTCAGTTGAATCTGTAGCATTGAAGCTGTCAATTTCAATTGACACTTTTTGTTCAGCAGATTCAGAATCAATAACATTTTATGGCTAAACAGAGGCTTCAGTTGTTGGTTCTGATTCAATAGGTGACGTATCACTAGATTCAAGAGAGGTGTCTGTTGTTGGTTCTGATTATGTTGCAGTTTGTTTTGATTCAACTATTTCAGATGACTTATCACTAGATTCTGCAAATTCAACTAATTCTGAGTCTTCACAATTAGTTGTTTCTGAAGAATCACATGTAGAGTCAGGTGAAGTAGTTGATTCAGATGGTTTGCTAGATTCAAACTCTTTGATAAACTTAGCCAGATCGTTCGTCATAGCAAACTCAAGACTGGTCGATTTAGTTTGAGACTCATTCTTTGGATTTTGCAATTCAGGTTGTTTTTGAGAAACAGTTGATTCATTATTGCTTAACACTTGAAAATGTTTGCCCACATTTGCATTTTTCTCAAAATTTAGAGTCTTAGCCTGCTTTGAAACATCAGCTGGTTTTACAAAAGCTTTATTAAAGGCCTGTTTGTCTAACTTGATTTCAGATTTATTAGGCCGTGTAATTTTGATTTTCTTAGGTTTTCCAGGTTCGACCTTGACATCACTAGCCCGCCCGTAGACCATGTTAGGAATGTTGGCGATCTCCTCTTCAGTCATAGGAGTAGAGGTATAGGAATGATTGTATGGTGGAGGAATGCACACAAATCCCAAACCTTTATTCCTAGTTTCCTTTTGACTGTATTTTAACTATTTGTTTATCATTTTCTCAACTTTTCACTAGAAACGTCAATTTTTTTAAATTGAACTCTGTATTTCAAAATTCGATTTTAGAGAATCATGTTCAATAGTTAAATTTTCAGAAAGTTCCTTAAAGTGAAGATGCCTACATTTTTCTTGACTCAAATCTTAATGCAACTGTCGGATATCATGTTTTTGTGCCTCCACCATGTCCTTGTATCTATTGATTTTCTTTTTGATCTGATATAAATCAGATTTGGATAACTGCAGTTGCATAATTAAAGAGTTGGCTTGTTCTTTGTAACCACTTACTTTTTCTTTACAGGCATTAGTACAACAAATATCATCAACACATACCTCAGTGGGAGTAGAAGTGAAGTCATGTATCTGAGCCATAAAAGGTTAATACATCGTGTCTTCAATGATTTGCATGTCAGCCATCTAGGCAGACCAATCAAAACCCCCTCCCTCTTAAGGTAGAAACAGTAGCAGGTCTAGTGGTAGAAACAGTAGCAGGTCTAGTGGTAGAAACATTAGCAGGTCTTGAGGTTGAGCTAATAGTGACAGTAACATTTGAGTCAGATCTCTATCTCTCTTCGGCTGTTTGCAGTCACGAGCAACATGTCCTGGCTCATGGCAGTTGAAACACCTCAGCTTTGATTTATTCCATCCTAGATCTTTATTTGATGCATCCCAGTTGTTTCTACCAGTTCTCTTGATAATTTTTTTGGCATGAAACACTACCATAGCCATCTGCCAGGTAATATCCATATCTTCAATGTCATATGAATGGACTTTATTGAGCTCATGTGCCCCTATGTTGTTGGCTGTAAGCTTTCCAAACATTGTAGCAGTTCATAACTCCCGCCATAAAAGCCATATTCTGCTCAAACTCTTTAGAGACCACAAATGGAGTTGAGGTGCTTGAGGTAGGACCGGATGCAGCAGCAGTTGACGCAGACTGAGCAGGATTCTCATATTGAATTGGAGTAGCAGGTACGAATCCAGAGTAGGAGGCAACACTAGGAGGAAACATCTAAAACGACCCACCCCTGTGTTGTGAGACCAAAGCTGTGTTGGATGAAACAACAACATTGTTATAACTCGAGGTATGATTATAGAGTCTTTGCTTGTCATCCATTTCATATGACTTGAGCAGAGAGATCAATTCAGCAAGACTAGGGAACAGTTAGACTTGAAGATAAAATCTTAAACGTCTCCGCGCGCCTAAAAACCGAGACTTGAAAGCATCTTTTCTGTTACAACAAGATGGACACGTGGCTAGGGCATAACGATTTACAGCTGTAGATCTTCTAGAAGCCTTAAATGCTCATCATGCATAACCATTCAGTTATAACTAACTGTGACGTGGCATAATCTAGAACGCTCATCTAATCACGATGATGGCACTCATTGAAAGATCAATCTACAACAAACCCACTTTCCACGTGGCATTCCCCAGCCGTCGATCACACTCACGATCCGTGTGCATGGATGTGACGTTAATGATGGACGGAAAGGAGAATAACCGCTGACGGAAAATACTTTCCGTTACTATCTCCGTCGACCAATTTCCCGCCCAAATCCAGCTATAAATAAGGCATTGCAAGTATGATCTCACAAGTTACTTTCCACTTCACTCTACTATTTCTTCTTCATTGAGATCACTGACGCTGGAGGGTGGTCACGGAGAGAACCCCCATTCTCCCCGTGGCGAGTCTAACGGCTTTTTGTTTTGCAGTGATCATCAGAGAATAAATTTAGCCAAAACCCCGAATCAGCGAGAGGATTAACCCTTTTATGCAGAGACTAAACCCATGATCTGATTGATTCCGGTCATTTTGATCACTCTTTCTTCATTAGCGCCCACCGATTCTTCAATTTCTGTTTTCATCTTCTTGTTCGATTCATCTTCTCTTCTGTCTTCTATGGCAGAAGTTCCGACAATTTACCCGTCAAGTCCTCGATCTGAAAACAGGGACGACCCGACTTGAGTTTTTCATATCGACGAAATCACGGGAAAATCATTTATTATCAGCGAGATTCGTCATGAGGTACGCAGTCCCGTTACCTCAGAGGTTCAATCTGGAACTCAGATTAGTCCAGATCTACTTCTGGAAGAAACTCCGGTTTGTTGGTTTACCAGATTCCAAAATACCATAAACGATTTTTTTGTGCAACACCCTGTTACTCAGGTACAGATTGTAGACACATCCAGAAGGCCTTATTATGACTCCTCAACACTACCGACTGAAGTTACAGCGGTATATCCTCAGATAAACACCAGATCCGAATTTCTCCATCTCAGATCTGGTTACCAGGAGTCTCAGGCAGAACACAATTCTCAGAAGAAATCCGATGGTACAGCGTTGGGCCCACGTCTATCGCAACAGTGGGAGACCCAACTCGGTGACGGTGACTATTTGAAAACAATCAGTTATACGAGAAAAAATGTGGAAGATGGCCACAGGCCAAGTCCTAGCAGACGTTGTTACTGAAGTACCAATCGATAAGATCCAGGAATGCGAAGCCATACAAAATCCTACCCCAGTCTTCGATGACAGGGTCTGGACTCTACATACAGATGGTGCTTCCAACGACGACAGCGCATGAGCCAGTCTCCGCCTAGTTAGCCCTGACAACCACGAACTTACCTACACCATTCGGCTATTTTTCAAAAGCACCAACAACGAAGCAGAGTCTGAGGCATTCCTCACAGGTCTCCGCTTAGCGCTCAAGATGGGAGCGAAAAATGTTGAAGCACATGTTGACTCCAAGTTGGTAGCCGAACAAATCAATGGGCACTACGACGCAAAAGGCGAAGTAATGGCATTATATCTCAAGCAGGCAAGAACTCTGATCAATCAGTTTAAGACCTTCAAAATAATCCACATTAACAGGAGCGAGAACAAGCACGCGGATGCGTTAAGTAAGCTAGCCGCCACAAGCTTCAAACACCTGGAAAAAGAAGTCCGCATTGAAGTTCTCTCCAATCCATGTGTTCCTCTGAGACACGTAAACGTGATAGAAGTTGGGAATCCATCTTGGATGTCCCTAATTATTATGTATTTACAGCATGGACCCCTTCCAGAGGGAAAAGCAGACGCAAGAAAAATTCAACACAAAGCGCTGAATTATGAAATGACGGATGGAATCTTGTATCGCAAGTCTTACATGGGTCCTCCCTTAAGATGCGTAGACAAGCATGACGCACAATATCTAGTTCGGGAAATCCATGAAGGACTATGCGGCATCCATGCGGGCCCACGCATGGTGGTAGCAAAAATTATGAGTGCGGGTTACTACTGGCCTGGCATGCATTTAGACGCTGTAGAGATCTTGCGCAAGTGTACGTCATGCCAGTGTCATGCTCCAAAGACACTTCGCCCGAAGAACCCCTTGGTTCCAGTAACCGCAACATGGCCTTTCCAGCAATGGGGCATCGACCTCGTAGGTCCCTTTCCCGACGCACTTGGTGTAGTGAAGTTTATAATAGTTACGGTCGATTACTTTACCAAATGGGTGGAAGCCAAGGCCCTAGCGTCAACCACCGCAATGGTAATCAGAAAATTCATCTGTGAACACATCATATGCCTGTTCGGATTACCACTGCGCATTATCACAGACAATGGTACCAATTTTGCGTCAGAAGATCTACAAAAGTGGATGAAGGAAATGCGCATCGAACATAGTTTCACCCCCGTGGCGCATCCACAGGCAAAGGTCAAGTCAAAAGCGTTAATAAAAAGATCGCAGATGGCATTAAAACAAGGTTGGGAACCGCAAGATGGGGGTGGGTTGATGAACTCCCAAGCATTTTATGGGCTCATCGCACTATGTCGAAGACTAGCGCGGGAGAAACGCCATTTAGCCTCGTTTACGGCTCTGAAAAAGTAATTCCGGTGGAAATTGGCCTCCCAACACCTCGAATGCTAGCCATGGAAAAACAAAACAATGAGCATGAGCGCAGACTCGACCTGGACCTCCTCGAGGAGAGACGCGAAAACGCAGGTACAAATCAAAGCTAGAAAAATATTACGCATATGCACTTTCGTACCAGGAGATTTTGTACGAGACAACGAAGCCTCAAACGCTGAAAAACCGAGGAAGCTCACGCCCAAATGGGAAGGGCCCTATGTCATTAATGAAGTTCTAGGAAAGGGCGCGTACACCCTACGACTGCACGATGGAACAGACGTTCCCTGTACTTGGAATGCGCAACAGCTATGCAGGTGCTATATGTAACTAAACCATTCATAGTTGAACAGCATACAACACTAACCAACACAATACAACGGTCATTGCTTGCGTATGCATCGTAATTATCGTATTTATTTACTTTGTATCTACCGGCCTCTGCGCCCTATCCAAATCAATACAAAGTTTTACTTCCACTATGCTCCTGTGTTTTATTACGAATGCATGTGATTCCTTTTGGTAAGCACAAAAACATTATGGTAACACAAGTCTCGTGAACGGTCCGCGGTCCCAAAGTACCGCGCAAGGTCCAGCCCTACGTTCACACATGAGCTTTATACCATCTTTATTTGTCCTACCTAAACAAAGTAATCGTACCCATGCAAACATTGTAACTAAAATAGGCAAAAACACAGTTACTTACGCAGCAGCGTAATAACAAAGTTGTGCGACAGCACATTAATACAGTTACTTGCGCGGCATCGCAATAACGAAAATTCTACAATAACACATTAAATGCGCGGCAGCACATTCATATAGTTATTTGCGCAACAGCGTAATACAATTATTGACGCAACAACGGTCAATAAAAACCAGATTCAACATTTCAAGCAAATTTAGTGTCAAATTTTATACAAGTCGTATAATCATACGCTAAAGTCCTCGCAGCAGGCAGACATGATTGTACATCCTTGTCAACAAATTAAGGAAAAAACTAAATTCATGCGAACACAGTTTCCACGGTGCACAGCCAATCAACTTCACAAACTAAGTTTTTTCGGGCCAGACAAACCTGTTACTTCACAAAGCATAAAGCGCACACTTCATATAGTCCAGTGCTCTACCTACTTGCGTAGAAGCAACACTGGACTGGGGGGGGGGGGGACTTGAAAGGGTATGGTCCCAAAAACCTCGCGCAGGCGCATAGGACCATACCACAATCTTATCCCAAAACATCTTGAACAAAGACCGTGCGCAAATGCACAGCGGTCCTAAACAGGATTTGGGAAGAAACAGTTCAATAACAGAGGATGGTCCCAAAAACCTTGCGCAGGCACATAAGACCATTCCATAAGCCTCGCTTCTTGAACATCTTTAACAAGACCATGCGCGGTTGCGCAATGGTCCCAAAACAAGTTATGAAAAAAACAGTCTTCGATAAACATGCGCCGGAAGAAGGGAGAGATAAACACTCAACTAACACCCTAGCGCGGGCTCCCGCAAGGGAACAATTAGACTTGAAGATAAAATCTTAAACGTCTCCGCGCACCTAAAAACCGAGACTTGAAAGCATCTTTTCTGTTACAACAAGATGGACACGTGGCAAGGACATAACGATTTACAGCTGTAGATCTTCTAGAAGCCTTAAATGTCCACCGTGCATAACCATTCAGTTATAACTAACTGTGACGTGGCATAATCTGGAACGCTCATCTAATCACGATGATGGCACTCATTGAAAGATCAATCTACAACAAACCCACTTTCCACATGGCATTCCCCTAGCCGTCGATCACACTCACGGTCCGTGTGCATGGATGTGACGTTAATGATGGACGGAAAAGAGAATAACCGCTGATGCAAAATACTTTCCGTTACTATCTCTGTCGACCAATTTCCCGCCCAAATCCAGCTATAAATAAGGCATCGCAGGTATAATCTCACAAGTTACTTTCCACTTCACTCTACTATTTCTTCTTCATTGAGATCACTGTACTTATTCTCACGCCGGAGGGTGGTCACGGAGAGAACCCCCATTCTCCCCGTGGCGAGTCAAACGGCTTTCTGTTTTGCAGTGATCACCGGAGAAGGAATTTAGCCAAAACCCCGTATCAGCAAGAGGATTAACCCTTTTATGCAGAGACTAAACCCCTGACCTGATTGATTCTGTTCATTCTGATCACTGTTTCTTCAATACGTGATCACAACTGGTCCTCTGCAGATGGACCTCCAAGCTTTAGGGTCTTTGATCTTCATGTATTGAACAAACCGAAACTTCCATTCTGAGAATGATCCCCCCAACAGCATCCTAGGAATCATGTTGTTTGTTCCAATACATTATTCAGATCTTGGTTCATGGTAGCCTTTTCACTCACCGATGTTTGGTTAGTGAGGTCCATTTCTTTTCAGTCTTGTTGAATCCGCAAACATAAATCTTCTTGTTCTTCGAGTAATATCCAGAAAACCGAGCCTTCGAATAGACTCCTTATGCTCTGATACCAATTGTAAGTCCAGAGATCTTCAACCGGATATTACAACCACAATCAAGAGTTCGGAAAACTAAAGAAAGTGATGAAAAAGAACAACTGATTGTATTAAAGTTGCACACAAGCTCTAGGCTTGTCTAGTACAATATCGATCAAAGCAAGAACAATCAACAACCCCTAAATAACATAGGTTCACCCCTATTTATAGTTACATAGGATGACCTAATTACAAACTGGGCCAAGCCCAAACCGTCCAAACTGTACACTCCCATAAGCATCAATTCAAGCCCAAACCCCTAAATAATCAACCCACTACCAATCTATACAAGACAAGCGTAAACCTACTAAACTATGCCCTTATACCATATGTTAGGTTTTTTTTATTGCAATTACAGGTTTTTTTTTATTGCAATTACACTTACCTGGTGGCAAATTAACATAAGAATTTAAGCCATATGTTTGTTTTTTTTTTCTTTTTTTTTTAAATTACACTTACCTGGAGGCTAAAGAAAAAAAAGGGGGGGGGGGGTTATCTTAGAGTTTCCAATCTATCATTCCTTCAATCCTTCCCAAAGTTAAAACCTGATTTGACCCAGGTGAAGAATTTAGCATGCAGATGAGCGGCTAATGGCATTGTGATCAACCCGGGTGTTGGGTTTATGTTTGTAGATATTGTTTTACTTGGTTAATATATGTTTGGACTTGAATTACCTTTTAATAGTCCTCTTTAATAGTTAATTAAATTCTTGTGATGATTTTGAAATTAAAAAAGAATGTGACTTTGTTTAAATGCTTGTGATGATTTTGAAATTAAAGAACGAATGTGACTTTGTTGAACTTATTGACAATTTCCAATTTCCAATTTTTGGTTATTAGCAATCAGTTACCAGTAATTGTTTTACGACTCTCATATTGTTTGAATTGATTTTCACTAAGACGACATCCTATGACACGTTACTATTCGTTTACGGGTCATTAGTTCAAATAATGTGGCTAGATTCCTTTGGCTTGTGATTATCCTTCATTACAATTGCTTATCAAATCATATCTATGTGATTCCCAATCTTCCTATATAATAAAACAAAATTTTGCTATCCTAGGTGTCAAAATTCTAGCCAGTCCACGTCATCATATCCTAGGTGTAATTTTGTGAGATTTTTGAATTTTTATGTATTATTAATGTTTCAAACCTGCTGAAATGTTTGGGCGGGCTAAAGTAGGGGTTCAAAATTTCATTCAAATTTCAAATTGCATTCTTATATAATACAAATTGGAGAGAGAACTTCAAATTAAGGGTTTTACAGGTTACTACCTTTGTATGCATCTTTGTAAAGTGAAACAAATGTCATGTTCCATCCCCTGACTGTATCAAAAAGTGGTGATCCGGGTGAAGAACTGTGATTGGATCTCCTCCCCTGCTCTGCTCTGTCACAGTGACTGTATTTTTGACATCCCGCTTAAATTTAGACCACCAAATTTTGAAATTACTTCCACCGCTCAAAAACTTTTGCATATTGTTTAGGTTTATATCAGACTTTCCTCTCTCTCTCTCTTAGATGCTGAGTAAGTCGATGGTCTTTAACGCCATCAATTGGAAACGCAGGAGCATGGATTTCGTCCGCTAATTTCCGAACTAAGGTACGATGGTCTCTTCTTCTTCGTCTGATTCAGATTCCCCAACCCTAAATCACTAAGATTTTGTACTTTTACGGGATTTCGTGTTGCTTTGTAGGGTTACGAGCGTTTGTGGCCATGTTGGTTTGGTGGACGCTAGGGTTTGGGTTTTGGGCAGAAATTTGTTGTTGATTTTACGTCTTTCAGGTAATAATTCCTCTACTGCTAAGGTTACGGCTGAAGTTGAAGTTGAAGAAGATGATGCATATGAAACTACATAGACTATATCCTCCACTGCTAAGGGTTTTGAATTTGGGCTGAAGTTTGTTGTTCATCGACTTTTGTATCATGTTATATAAGATGGATGTAATCATCCATAGTTTTTGAGAATTTAAAGAAACTATATTAATCTTGAAGTTAAATAAGTTGAATATAGGTTTAATTTACAATATCTTCCTGCTTATGCTGGGAGATGAGAATATACTTTGGCTTAAAAAACTTTACAAGTATTTGGTCCGGGTAACAAACACTTTCAACAATGTAAAAGATAAATGTTTATGATAATAAAAGAATGCTAATGGTTGAAATTGAATCCAATTATATATTGTGTATGCTATCTTTTAGTTATTTAACTGTGCCTATGTCTTCACTGCGAGTCTTTTAGCTATTTATAATGATTAGGAGCATTACAAATGTGTGCAGTTAAAAGAATACCCTTGCAATGGACCAGGCCAATCATAATTAAGTTTTGTTAATTGTTATCTTAGTTATATATAACTATAATGTCATTCTATCTTTTCTTTACGAAGGCAATGCTATTAGGAGACTATTTGATGGCTACTTACTCTAAATTGTTTATAAAAGAGTGATAACCGTTAGTTTATATAAGCTGATGTGATTTTATAGTGGGCTCAAACAAGTGGTAGCATGGGCCTCCTCCAGTCCCTTGGTAAATCCGCCCTTGGTGAAGGGACAAGGTATTATTTGGGAGAAAATTTAGAGAAAGCGAAAAACATAAATTTTATGAATCAAATCGTTTATTGTGATTCTAGATTTAACAGTGTGTTTAATGAGATTTTAGGTATGGACTTTAATCACATTGAATGAAAAAATCAATTTGCAGCACTTCTATCAGCAGGGTTGTCAAATGAGGTTGTCACTCATGGCTGGGCGAAGGTAATTTTAAATCCTTTGCTAGCATATATGGCTTTAAAATTTCACCTTTGCATTCTGCATCACTGCAATAATTGATTTCAGGTTAAAGAGGTTAAACGAGAAGTGACCCTTGAGCATATTGAACTATTATGCGTTGAGGAATATGGCAGACAAAATCGCATAGGTATATGGGAGAGCGTTAGTTGCTCATACTTAACCCAAATGTTCTAAATGTGAAATACCAATATACACCCTACATCGTTTTCAATGAGAAAGATGAATTAATGAAGGGTATAGTGTGGTATTTCACATTTAAAGTATCATATGTATCGTTCCAGTATACAATTTGCTTATGTCCTTTGTGCAATGGAAGGTCCCATCGACCTGAATTTATCACCCACCAGGTGTTCGATGAAATGCCTATTGACGTTTGATTCTAACCCTAAAACTTTTGTTGTCTCTTTACTTTTGAAAATCAATGTCTGTTTGAATCATATGATCAATCCAAGTACACATATTTATGTGCACAGTTTCGCAATGCTCAAAATTGGTGTAATTATATCTAGGGCTTTGTGACTAGAGCTTCCAACACAGTACTATACGGCAGTGGTAAGCAGTTTTTAACCTCTAAAATATCCTTATTTAAATTTTTTTTTGCCAAAAGTGGCACTATTCACTGGATATTGGCGGGCATGTAGCTGTACTTGGTGACTATGTTAGCTCTCGCCGCTCAAGCAACTTACTACGGCAACTTTTCTCACGGGGCATCTAAGAGACAACTCCAAAAGGTAAGAATATAACTTCTTATATGTTTCTTTGGATTTCAATTGAACTCTAAATTTGTGTTTTAAAAGTCATTTCAAAATCATCCAGATCGAGCCGGTAGACAAGAAAAGAAAATGCAGCCATGAGAGTAAACAGCTGGTGAATGGTGAATTGCACGTTTGACTTGTTACTGATCTCGATCTGAATCCATTTTAACCGGTTACTTGGCTTGACTCTTTCCAATTTTGATAATTAGGATATATCATATATGTGACATCTGGAACTGATAATATTCCCACAAAAAGAGAAAAATGTTACAAGTCTTGTATTAAATGACATTTTACACACTTGATCAACAAACATTTCTACTGAACTCTCTTATTACTCTCTTCTCTTGTGGTGGCACAACGATTGTCAAGTGGCAGCCAGCAGTATGGTTTCCCGGGGGAACACCCAAGCCAAACTCTGAAGCCAGCGTAGGCCCGGTTAAAACAACATAGTCTGGCCGGAATGGGGCAACAGCGCTCTCCAATTTGGAAAGTGCGGTAGCTTAATACAAGAAAGTACCGTTCCAAAAAAAAATTAAAAAATAAATCAAGGTGGATCATAACTCCAAGTTTAAACTTAAAAAACATAATTCACAACTTGAAGGGTAAAAATAGTCTAAAACCAAAACAATAGGGATGAAATGAAAACTTTCAAGTTTTAAAGGGTGAAAACAGTCTAAAACCATAACAATAGGGATGAAATATAAACTTTCAAGCTATGAGTTTACTAAAAGCATATCAGTCCTACAACGGATTAAATTTGAATGTGTGGATACATGTGTACACATAACAATGACGTTTGACAATCGATAGCCATATTTAAGTTAAAAACATCATGTGGGTTTTTATTCTATTTGGAAAAAGTTACATTTGGAATTTTGGATTGTTTCATTTTTTCTCAAAATATTATATGGGATAATGTATCTATATTCATTTGTTTATATCCTACCTTAAAAAAGTGTACATATACACATCATATGTTACTTTTTTAAACTCGATGGCCTAACTTATTGACTGTCCTTTGCTTTAAAAGGTGTGAACCGTTTCGGAAAACTTATATGTGAGGATAGAGTACTTCACGTATGCGAGATGTTTGTATTTATAAAACTACTAATAGTTTCTCTACTTATCGTATTTTAACTTTTTACACACTAACAAGATTAAAATATTAAACTAAAGATATAAAAAAAACTTTATGTAAAACCAAAAAAGGCTTATGTAAAATCAAAAGAAACCTAAGTCTCAAATATTACCCATGTATAAGCAGCTCATACATAAGATACAAGTAATCTGTACATATTAACAAAATTGAGTTGGGTCATTTTAGAATCCAGAGTGGCAATCTTTACATATCTTAAGAATTAATCGTTTTGTGTTGTATTCTTTCTTAATGAGTCAAGTGGAAAAAAATGACGCTTAAAATGAAACGGATCGAAAGTCATCTAAAATATAACGAGTCAAGTGGAAAAAAAATGACGCTTAAAATTTCTTTTGTAAATATAATTTTTTTTAACACAACCCATAACCCGTGAAGCTCACGGGTATATAACCTAGTTTATATTTAAAGTTAGGTCATTCGTGTTTTGCATAACCTGAACCTAAGGTGATCCCTTTTCCACCATTGTTTAAAAAATTCAATTTTAATCCGCCTAATTCACAAAACCAATCAAATGCTAAAAGCTAGCTAGGAGTAGTTACTTAAATAATCAATTGTACTTACACCGTCCACAAATTCTTCGTAGACACCCTACTTGCCCTAACAAGTTAAGGTTAATAGGTCACATTTCTCTTTATATTTTATCGGTCCTTTGACACCGATCATCGGGTTCGCACGTTACCGC
Source organism: Helianthus tuberosus (assembly GCA_030545235.1). Classification (NCBI taxonomy): domain Eukaryota; kingdom Viridiplantae; phylum Streptophyta; class Magnoliopsida; order Asterales; family Asteraceae; genus Helianthus; species Helianthus tuberosus. Next base: position 37,451,081 of record CM060379.1, on the reverse strand, counting down.
AAGTACTGAACATACCCCTTTGCTATCTTAGTTGGTTAATTTTACATATTAAGATTCCATTTACTCAAAATTTAATCTTAAACTCACCCACAACTTACCTATACTCAACTACACTTATAACAGTACTATGTTTATGTTTTGATAGTTTTTAGTTCTAACGACTTCAACTTTATAATATCTTTTATGATTACATAATATAGCAATATATTTTGTTCCAATGCGGGTAAACGAGCATGTGATTACATAATATGGGTGAGATCAAATGAGAAGTTTATTTTGGCTAGAAAGTGTAGTAAGCAATAGGATTATGACATGTGGCAACATTTAAATAAAGAGCAATGGTATTTTAGTCAATCGTATCCTTTCTTCTTCCTTCTTCTCCCCAGTAACTTCAAAACCCACTATTTTCAAAACCCACCATCTTCAACCTTTTCTTCACTTTCTATCTCAATAATTACTACATTATAGTGCGATTTTCGTCAACAATCAATGATTCAAACACCCGATCAACGTGTTCTTCAGCTTTTTTTTTGAAGAAAACCCAATTTGATTTCATACAAAATCTTGTTTTTTCTCATGATTTTGAAGATAATCACTCGATTCGTTCGATTCGATCGCTGATAAGTGTTTCTATCATTCAAATTTCGTCAATCGTTGAAGAAATAGGCTTTGATCCATGTAAGAAATTCTTTAATTTCAGTTTTACGATCTATGTTTTTTATTTAGTCGTTGCGTTTTACGATCTTGGCGGGGGTCCGGGGGCAGCGCACCTCGTAGCAGGGTCCAAGGGGCGGCAGCCCCTGGCTGGGGTTGAGCTGCTTTAATAAAAAATACTTTAATAAAAATGCATTAGAAATTTAATTTTCTGTAAATTGCCTCTGGAAAACTGCATTCGTAGACAGTTTTTTATCTCCTGCTTCCTGGTTCAGACTTCAGACAATTCACATACAAAACTATTGTCCTGGTTTAATGCGTTTTAGAGAGAACACTTTCTTTGGTGTTTTTAGGCCATTGCGTTTTAGAACTAAGACATTTTTATGTGTTTTCTGGCCGTTCGTTTTAGAAAAACACATTTTTGAAGTGTTTTTAGTCATTGCGATTTAGGTAAAACACATTTTTAGGTGTTTTCAGTCCATTGCGTTTTAGAGAGAACACTTTCTTTTGTTTTTTTAGGCCATTGCGTTTTAGAAATGAGACATTTTTAAGTGTTTTCTGGCCATTGCGTTTTATAAATATGATATTTCTTTGTGTTTTTGGTGCATTGCGTTTTATAGAGAACACTTTCTTTTGTTTTTTTAGGTCATTGCGTTTTAGAAATGAGACATTTTTAAGTGTTTTCTGGTCATTGCGTTTTAGAAATAAGACATTTCTTTGTGTTTTTGGTGCATTGCGTTTTATAGAGAACATTTTCTTTTGTTTTTTTAGGCCATTGCCTTTTAGAAAGGAGACATTTTAAGTGTTTTCCGGCCATTACGCCTTAGAAATAAGACATTTTTTTGTGTTTTTTTGTGCATTGCGTTTTAGGTAAAACACATTTTTATGTGTTTTCAGTCCATTGCGTTTTAGAAAGTACACTTTCTTTTGTGTTTTTAAGCTATTGCGTTTTAGAAATAAGACATATCTTTCTGTTTTCTGGCAATTGCGTTTTACAAATAAGACATTTCTTTGGGTTTTTGGTGCATCGCGTTTTAGAAAAATGTCATTTTTTTAGGTTTTTTTTTCTATTGCGTTTTACGCAACAGAGTTTTTTCCATTGCGTTTTACGCAAATGGGTTTTTAAAAAAAAAATCGAAAATATAGCAATAGTATACTCGTTTTAAAGATAAAAAAACACTCGTTTTTTTGGTGCAATTTTTATAAAAAAATAATGTCGTATGAAAGAGTTATTAACGTTTAAAAAATGTGGGGGAATTGGATAAGAGAGAAACTATTGCCTTGAGTTGGCTAGAATGCCCCTGAACAAACCCACGCACCTCTTTTTTTTTTTCTTTCAATTTCACTCATTTAATATTAGCTCTTGATTAAGTAAATGAATGGTGAAAGATTACTTCCTAGCCTTCCTACCCAAATAAACTTCCTATTATATACTAACCCTAGATAATATAGCAATATATTTCTTATATTTGTTAAACATGTAAGTAGTTTTATAACCATTCTTATATCTCGATTCCATGCTTTCATGGTCCATATCTCTGCCTCGGCACTAACCGCTACGTAGGTCTATTCCACGTTTTCTTTGGTGTGCATCTCCATCTACTACAAGTAGGGATGGTTGCCATAGAATATAGATTGGGTCATTCATAACCATAGCAAGAATCAATGGTACAAAATAAACCAACTCTGAAGGCATAAGTGGCAGGTTTTCTTTAATTTGCACATCCACACAACAGAAGCAAAACATGCAACTATTTTTAAAAACAACAGGATGTCTGAAATAACAAACTTTGAAAAAAAGTAGTTAATATTTATAGAAGATGATGAAAGTTGATGGTATCCAAAGCAAACTAAACCAAGTCAAGATGTATGTTATTGTACAACTAATCAATTATCAACTGTACAAACATCAAATTATCAAAAATCAAAGGCTAATGCCTAACTCTAAACAAGAAATAAATTATTAGTCAAAATTCACAAAACAAAACTAGAATGCAACCTGATTAGTGATGAATGATGATGTTGATTTGATGTTCAAAATTTGCTGCTCTGGTGAATCGACGGAGTCGGGATTTTGTGATGTCGTGCGCTACAAGCTGTTGTCGAAAAGGTGAATTAGTCTTTTTTGCGCCCCCATGCCAACAGGTATGGATGAATAATGGGGTTTGGATTTTGGGCCTTTGGCTTTGCCACTTGGGTTTTCTTTTGGGCCGAATCTTAATTACTCGCTTTCAGTTTTGATTTGGGTTTAATATTTACACAAAATTTTAAAATCGCTAGGCCCCATTGCCATTTTGGGCCTTATGCAGTTGATGACTGTAGTAAGGGTTATGCAAAAACCGATTTAAACTAGATAGATGGTGTAAGTAGGGTATCCACGGAGAATTTGTGCTCAACGTAGAGATTTTAACTAAAAACTGAAATTATCTAATTTGGGGGTTTGATTAATTGATTTCAAAAACATGAAAAATTGTTTAAGAAAGTTGTGATCAAGGTGAGAAAAAGTAACCCTTACCCGGAATCCCGATTGCTCGTTTTAACATAAAAACCTGTTTACAGATTCATAACACCACATAGACATGGCCTTGGAATAATGATTTTGATTAATTATTAGGGATCATTTTTAAGACTCACCATACAACCTAATAACCCATTTAATTATACCAATTACCACCAATTTACCAACCCGCTAGCAATACAAGTAAATTGCCAATACGCTTGATAAACGACAAACAATTCAAATATAATAAACGTTTCACAAAATCAACACAAGTGGTCAAGATTTACTAATTAAAAAGAACCCGAAAACATATTTTCAATGTAAAACGAAACAATCTTTCATCCGGTTGGAAGTCACAAGCATTTAGTCGCGCATGGAAGTCATCACAACTTCAGTTGTCATCGAGAATTGATCGAACGTGAAGAAACAGCTTCGAAGATGGAAGAATACTGCTAGAATCGCCTAAAATCGCCTGTGACATCGTCTCTGACGACTGGGAATGGAATGGGGAAAATTTCATGCAAAATTAGGTAAAAAAACCCAAAATTCACCGCCATACGTTGTCGCGCCACGAGCCAAAACCATTCTACTCCCTCGCATGACGCAAGGGAGTTAAGTTTGACTTTTGTTGACTGCATGCTTGTCATGCCACGCGTCAGACCAAGTATGATCCCTCGCGTGGTGCGAGGGAGTCAAATTTTTAGAACTTGTGTTGTAGATGCCGTGTTGACCCGTCAAACCCATTTTCCAGCTTTGATACTCCCTTTTCCTCATTTAGACCCTGTTAAGCCTAAAAACCCAACGCGTGATAAGCATATATACCAATATGAATAAATACATTTAAATACTTAAAAGTAAGGCTGGCAAATCGTGTCTTAACAGGTTTAACAGGTTTCTGACGGCGCGCACAACATAAGTTTCAAACATGATTATGACTCGTTAAACTACTTTCTACCTCATGTTTATAAAACAGTTTTATGTTTTATGTACAAAGATGAATAAATGATAGATCCTAACATTGTAATTTTAATTATTTTAAAAAATAAAAAAGTCAAAGGGTGTATTTTTCAGTCAAACAGGTCTAATCGTGTCTTAACAGGTACCCAATTGCCAGCCCTACTTAAAAGCGACACAAAACTATACAAAATACAACGTGATTGCACACGCACATCAGCAGTCGCCCGACTTGTACAGGCCCAAAACCTCCCCTGAAAAACACTAATCATCAAAACAACCACCATCACACACACGATGAACATCACAACCACAAGGCTATCACGTGTGAGACACCCTTTTGTGACAGTGTATCATGTCATCACACAATATCACCCCCCCCCCCCCCCCCCCTAACAGACCACCCCGTCCAGCCTAGTTATAGAATTTTAGCAACAACTTTTGTTCTTCATACTCTAGTTATTTTCTCTTCTTTCTCACACTACAAAAAGCCCATTTTTATTCATAAATCTCATTTAAAGAAGGATGAGAAAAAAAGGGAAAAGTCCAACAAATCCGGGTCCCTTTCACATTTCAAGTCTCATATAGAGAACCAACTAACAAGATATGGAGATCTTTCTCCAAATTTCGGCCAAAATAATGAGGTGGGTCCCATTACCTCTCTCCAAACAATGCATCCAAGATGCTAATTAATTCGTACAATGTATGAAAGTTAAGTTATATTTTAATAAGGTTTCTTCTATTTCCACACCCCTATAATCTTATTTTTACATCTCTATATTTATACGGGCCGTAAACTGATACGGGTCGTATAGAATATTTATGCGCAGAATTTAATACGGTGGAATGTTTTTTTTTGTTTTTATATGTATACGGGACATATAGTTATATACAGGCCGTATACATATTTGCATAATTTTGTTTCGAAGGTTTGTTAAGGGTTTTTAGTTTTGAAATATGTATACGGGTCGTATAATGTTATACGGCCCGTATAGCCCGTATAGAAAAGTTAATTTTTTGTTGCAATCGGTAAACCGTTTAATAAATTTTGTAAATTTTAAAATAGTGTTGTATATATCAGATTATGTTACGAGTTTGTAGTTAAACGTATTTATTATGTTTAATAACTTTCCTCTTTGTAAAACGATAAATATGTATAGAAAAGTTATTTTTTTTGTTGCAATCGGGAAACCGTTTAATAAGTTTTGTAAATTTTAAAATAGTGTTGTATATATCGGATTATGTTATGAGTTTGTAGTTAAACGTATTTATTATTTTTAATAAGTTTCCACTTTGTAAAACGATAAATATGTATGTATAGAAAAGTTAATTTTTTGTTGCAATCGGGAAACCGTTTAATAAGTTTTGTAAATTTTAAAATAGTATTGTATATATCGGATTATGTTACGAGTTTGTAGTTAAACGTATTTATAATGTTTAATAAGTTTCCACTTTGTAAAACGATAAATATGTGATATGAATATGATAAACTACGACAACAATTATTAAACAAACAACTTAACATCTAAACATAAGATTAATATTTAGAATGTTTTACATCTAAAAAAAAGATAAACTTTTACAATGTTTCAAACGTAAAATAACAAAAAAAATACAATAAGCAGCTACGGCGGTGATGGTGGTGGTGCAGCGCCAGCTCGTGGAGGTAGGGACGCGCCAGAATGCATAGCCACAATCTCCTCGACCATCCGCTGTACATCCCCTCTCACTGCAGCTAAATCCCCTCTGACTGCAGCTACATCCGACTCGACCTGAACGAGTCTCTCCTCCACCTGAACGAGTCTCTCCTCCACCCCCGGTGGAGGCATCACACGCTGTCTCACGCTCCGTCGAACGTACGGGCGATCACCCCGTAAATCCTCCGCAGCTACCTGTGATCGATCGACAGTATGAGCGACCCCCTCACGTACCCCGCTTCCCTCTCTGTCGCCTCCCTCTCCCTCGCCTCCCTCGCCCTCGCCTCCCTCTCCCTCGCCTCCCTCCCCATCGCCTCCCTCTCCACGGGGTCCCTCACCCACACCATACGCCCAAACCAGCTGTCCTCCCTCGACCTCGCGAGCCAAACCCATCGATTGGGTTGTGTCCCTCCCAACCCTGTCAAGCTGGAGTGTTAGGGTCATATCACTTGCCACCTGCGGGGACAAGAGGCGAAAGAAATGCTTCGCCAGACGGGTGACGAAGGCCCCACAGCTGATGTGGGTAGAGGTACGCTTAAAAGCATACTCGGCGAGATATGCGGCTGATGCGTGTGAAGTGTTATATATATTAGGTGTATATTTTAAGCCCCTTTAACACTTATTTTAGCCAAGTTTTAAATTTATAAAACACGATATTTTACTAACACTAAACACACATATGGGCAAGTGCACCCATCGTGAGCGTAGTATAGCGTTGGTAAGATACCGAGGTCGTCCAAGGACACAAGAGCTTTTAATACCGGTTTATCCTCAACGTCTAATCAAAATAAAAAGTTTAGAAAAAAAAAAGTTTTTAAACTAAGAAAAATAAAAACTAACTAAAATGCTGAAAAGTAAAATAAAAAGAAAAACAGATAGACAAGATGAATCACTTGGTTCCGACTCGTATCTAGTGTAACCTTTGATTATTTCCGCACTTTTGCACATAATTAAGAGATTATCTTAGTTATTGTAGTAGGCCCCTCTTTTGAAGGTGACGTTACCCTCACCCCAGTAGTTTGAGTCAGCAAGGATACAATCCTAAAAGGGTGGATTATTGGAAGATAATGAATTAAGTTATTAATGCAATATTGTGGTAGGCCCCTCTTTTGGAGGTGACGTTACCCTCGACTAAGTAGTCTGAGTCAGCAGGGATACAGTCCTAAATAGCCGGGTTATAGTATTAATAGTAGTTAACTTATGATGGGATCAAAGAGTTTGGACCCCCGCCATCCAATACCGTGAAGTATTGAAGGAGGTCCTACTAAATTTGACCCAGGTCCATTGCAGGACCTCTAAACGCTGAACAATGGCAAGACCTTTACCAAACCGTTCCCTTAACCCCCGACCAGGTAGCCAACATACCTCCATATAGACCGTGGAGATATGAATGGTGAAAATCTTTTATTTTATATAGACAGTAAAATAATGCCAAGACACCACGGACAAACGATAAGGAAAGATCACCTTCAACATAAGTAACTAGTTATTAAAGTCATTAATACAAAACCAAATAAAAAGTGCAAAAGATTAGAAATAAAAAGTATTACACTAGACACTTTGTCTTCACCAAGTGATGTAAGAGACTTAGGCAAACATGGCCTTGATTGTCAAGAACTCTTACGATCAATCTTGGATCCCGAGACGACTCACACACTCTACGATGGACAATGGATGATGGTGGTGGATGATGGTGTTATGGTGGTGGTGGGTGGTGGGTGAAGTGTGAGAGAGGTGGTGTGCCAAGGGATGGTTTGAGCTTGAGCCAAGCACATCTATTTATAGGCTGAACAGAAGCTCGGGCACGGCCCCGTGTCCAGTGGGCACGGCCCCGTGTCCACATCCTCTCTTTCTTCATTAATTGCAGCTTTGTCTTATTAGTTGACCACGCCCCCGTGTCCGCTAAGCACGACCCCGTGGTGCAGAAGAATCTTTGTACTATGCAGATTTGCTGGATTGTGCGAATCTTATAGTTGACCACGGCCCCGTGTCCGCTGAGCACGGCCCCGTGGTGGGCAATAGAAGCTTCTACCACTTTGTCTTTTCTGCTGACACTTGGGCACGCCCCCGTGCTGGCTGAGCATGGGGCGTGTTCAGGCATCTGATCTCTTGTTTTGCTTGGGAAGATGCTGTTGAGGGGTCGGGCACGCCATGTCTTGCTCCTTTTCTTGTATTTATGTTAGATTTTGGTGTCTTTTTGCTTCTTTTGTTAATTTGAGCTCATTTAATCCTGAAAATACAAAAGGAAGACAAAAGCACACTTTTTCTAACATTAGTACTAAAAAAAGGTTAGTTTTATGCCTCATTTGATGAAATTTATATGTTAATATTTGAACACATCACGGCCAACTTGTACGCCAAGTTGGCCCTCCCACCGGTAAGTAAGTCGTGCAAGTAGAATAGGTCATTTTGGGTGACCCATTCCCGGCTATCATGACGACCGGCGATCGTCACGGCGATACACCGATGTAGGTATCGGTGTAACGGGTCGTAAAGATCAGCCGCCCGTGCCTTCGGGGATCGCTGATTCGGTTTCGCGAACTCCCCGAACCCAATAGTGCGCCACCAAGGCCACAACACGTCACTAGACGTGCTGATGGGCGCATCAAAAAATGCCCGGGACACTGAGTACTCCTGTGAGTACAGACCCAAGGCACCGGCGAACTGAGGAAGTGTCATCCTCTGAGGCTTGCCGCAAATAGTAAAAGCTACGGCGTCTGTCGTCAAAAAATGCTGAAAACCCCCACCCCGGGTGTCCGTAAATGTAAAAGTAGATAAAAACTCTAAAGTAATCTCCCTATGGGCCCGTTTTGCGGCGGCATCAAATAAGCGGTCCCACGGGGAGTTAGCTGGCATGAGCTCCCGGACCCGACCGATCGCTCCAATATCGGTCAAAAACTGAATATCAATGGTCCGAGGCGCATCCAGCACCATCTCTCGTAATCTGCCCAAAACCCTATAGGCAGCCGTACCTCGGGGGATATCTATAATAAACTGCCCCGTCTCAGTAAAATCGAGCACAATCTCCTCCTCATGTCCACGTCTACGTCCCCGTCCGCGTCCACGTCCACGGCCCCGACCCTGACCTCGACCTCTACGGGCCGCACCAGCTGTTCTTGTATAACAATTACAACTTAGCAATCACTATACGATTAGCGTTAACGTATTATACGACTACTGTTCTTGTATACGAACGTATTGTACATATCATATACGCTCTGTACACATCAAGTACAGGTTTCGTATACTCACGTGTTATACATCTCGTAAACGATCCGTAAACACGAAGTATACAACCGTACGCGCAAGTATTATACGCACGTATACGCTATGTACACCTCAGATATATGTTTACTATACGCACGTATTATACGTCGCGGATACGAAAAAAATATAACAAATTGGGAATAAAATATAAGTTCATACGATTGTATACAACGTCTACGATCGTATACAGCTTGAACATTCAACCAGTATACGACCGTATATATAGTATACGATCGTATACTGGTTGAATATTCAAACATTATACGAGCGTATATAGTGTATACGATCGTATACAGTTTGAATATTCATCTGCTATACGAGCGTATAACCTTATAGGGTCCGTATCAACCATGTTAGAATAAGATGATACCATGTGGATTTATTAGGACCTTTTAATAATCTTTAATCGTAACTTTTATAAAATAACTAATGATGTTTTATAACACTGGAAGAGGATCAAATAGAAAGTTTATTTTGGCTAGAAGGATGGGACGCAATAGTATTATGAAATGTGGCAAAATTTAAAATAAAGAGTAAGGGTATTTTAGTCAATTTTATCCAATCTTTTCCCCTTTTCTTCTCTCTGTAACTTCAAAACCCACTATTTTCAAATCCCACCATCTTCAATCTTGTCGCAACCCACGCCCTCTATCTGTCCCGGGAACGGGCAGTCGCGAGAATCAGTATTGGTGGTATCGGTGTTTATCAATTTGGCAGCGGAAATTACATCAGGGCCGTAGTTAGGAAATATTTTATCAGAGTAAAACACCATATTTTATATAAATAAGTACATCGGGATAAAACCCAAGTTTTCATTACAAACTGATTTATAGGGGTAAACCCCGTTTTATTTAAAATAAAACATCTTCTTTATTTAGGTAACTTTTATAGCCACTTTTCCAAGCCTTCAGTGTTGTCCAGCTGGCTTCTAGTTGGCTTTCACATTTTGTTACCTGAAACGCGTTTAAAAACATTTTGTCAGTGGAAAATACTGGTGAGTGAATCCAGTTTAATCAAGAAGAGTTTTATCATTTAACAGTATTGAGAGCGATTACAATGTTTACATCTACACAATTACTCATTCAGTATTGTCAATCCTGACTGGTGGGTCATATTACCCATTGGCTAACTCTTTGTCCAATGGTAACGTGTTCCACATTTTGTATACAAAACCCCAACATACCGGCAGTAATTGAAGAATTACAAAGACTCAATCACTGCTTAATCACATTGTAAAATATTTAAGGTTTTGTAAAAACAGTTTACAAAAATGAGATTACTCACATTGCTGTCTTAGGTTTTCCTTTAGGGTTTCCTGTTGATTATCTATAAATTACACAAATGCACACGTGTTAGTATAATAACCCAATATTTACATTAGTAATACCCTCCTCGAGACAGCATTCCAACGACTACGTCGGGCAGAACCTCGACAGCCGTTACGGAACCCTGGATCAATCGGGCAGCGTATCTAATACGTAACCGGGGTTATGATACTTACAACGGGGCAGAACTTCGTTATTTAGGGGGTATTATGCCCGAGAATACCTTATACTATGTAAATTTTCGAGAGAAAGAAAAGAAATTGAGCGAGTTGGACTGAAGGCCAAAGCCCTCCATTTATAGGGCTGATTTCTCAGTCCCTCGCGGCCCGCGTAGAAAGAAGGCAGGGCCCGCGGCCCGCGACATAGGCTGGGTAGGCCCTAGCCTGGCCCAGTCATCGGTGTAGGCTCGACGTATGGCTGCCACGTGGCAGCACCGGGTTGCGCCTCATGTCAACTCGGTCGCGGCCCGCGTAAGACCTAGCTTAGGTCTTCGGGCCCACCACAAATATTAATAATTCGATTTTTAATTTAATTTAATAAAATAAAGGTATTTGGGGCCTGTTTTCGCATACGAGGTGTATTTTGGGACATACTGGGACATTCTAATTATTTTAGGGGTGTCGGAAAATTAATTAGGAGGGTTGTTATATCCTCCCCACCTTGTTTTAGAACTCGTCCTCGAGGTCTACTGGAATAGATGCGGCTATTTCCTTTGCATTTCTTATTTAAGCTCCCAAGTGTACTCTGGTCCTCTCTTGAAGTCCCATTTTACTTTGACTAAAACCAATTTCTTGTGTTTGAGGTTCTTGACTTTTTTGTCTTCAATCTGTAGAGGTCTTTCTACAAATTTTAATTGCTCATTTACCTCTATTTCCTTAAGAGGTACTATCAGCGATTGATCAGCTAAGCATTTCTTAAGATTAGATACATGAAATACATCATGTATTCCTGCCATTTCCTCTGGCAGTTGTAGCTAATAGGCTACAGGTCCTATTCTTCTAATAATCTCAAAAGGTCAAACATACCTGGGGCTTAGTTTTCCTCTTTTGATGAATCTTACCACTCCTTTCCAAGGAGAAACTTTCAATAACACTTTGTCTCCTACCTGAAATTCCAATGGCTTTCGTCTGTTATCAGCATAACTCTTTTGTCTGTCACGTGCTGCTTTAAGTCGTTCCTTGACTTGAATGATTTTGTCGGTTGTTTCTTGCACTATCTCAGGTCCTGATAGTTGTTTTCCCCCCAATTTCTGCCCAACAGAGTGGGGTTCGACACTTTCGTCCATAAAGTGCTTCGAATGGTGCAGCATTGATACTTGTGTGATAACTGTTATTATAAGAAAATTCTATTAATGGTAAGTGATCGTCCCAATTACCTCCGAAATCAATTACACAAGCCCTAAGCATGTCCTCCATCGTCTGAATTGTCCTTTCGCTTTGTCTGTCCGTTTGAGGATGATAAGCGGTGCTTAGATTCAACTTGGTTCCCATTGCTTTTTGGAAACTTGCATAAAAATGAGAGGTAAAACGACTATCTCTATCAGAAATAATTGATAAAGGAATCCATGTAATAAAACTATTTCATTTACATATAGCTTAGCTAATTGTTCCATACTGAAAGTTTCCTTCTTTGGTAGAAAATGTGCTGACTTAGTTAGCCTATCTACAATCACCCAGATTGTATCATTACCTTTTCTGGTCTTTGGTAATTTGGTAATAAAATCCATTGTTATCAATTCTCATTTCCATACGGGCATCTCTAACTGTTGCAATAAACCTGAGGGTTTCTGATGTTCAGCTTTAACTTGTGAACAAGTTAAGCACTTAGAAACATAGGCTACTATATCCTTTTTCATTCCTATCGACCAAAAATTCTTTCTTAAGTCTTGATACATTTTATCACTTCCAGGATGCATCGTATATTTAGACTTATGGGCTTCTTCTAATATACGGTGACGTAGGTTTCCTAATTTAGGTATCCACATTCTTTTCTTATGGAATCTCCAAATTCCATCTGTTCCTTGTTCTAATTCCTTAATCATTCCTTTCAATTTCTCCGTATCATCCTTGATCACTGATTCCTGTGCTTTTCTAATCTGTTCGTTTAAATCTACCTGTAGATTTAATTTAAGAGAACGTACTCTTTTTGGCTTTTCATGATACTTTCGACTTAAAGCATCAACTACCACATTTGCCTTTCCTGCATGATACTGGATATTACAATCATAATCACTAAGTATTTCCATCCAGCGTCTTTGTTCATATTCAATTCCTTTTCCCGAAAACATACCTTAAACTCTTGTGATCGGTGAAAATGGTAAACTTACTACCGTAAAGGTAATGTCTACAAATTTTAAGGGCAAAAATTATAGCTCCTAATTCCAAATCATAGGTTGAATAATTCTCTTCATGATTCTTAAGTTGTCTGGATGCATAAGCTATAACCTTTTGACGTTGCATCAATACACATCCATAACCTAACTTAGAAGCGTTACAATAGACTACAAAGTCTTCAGTTCCTTTCGGTAACGCTAGTATGGGTGCATCAGTTAGTCTTTGCTTAAGGATTTTAAAGGCTTCTTCTTGTTTTGGTCCCCATTCAAACTTAACAGATTTACAGGTTAGCTTAGTTAAGGGAATGGCTATTCTAGAAAAATCTCGAATAAATCTTCTATAGTAACCGACCAATCCTAAGAAACTTCTAACCTCGGTTGGTGACTCAGGGGTTTTCCATTTAGTAATTGCCTCGATCTTGGTGGGATCCACATGAATTCCTTCATGATTAACTAAGTGTCCGAGAAACTGTACCTGTTCTAACCAAAACTCGCATTTTGAAAACTTACCATAAAGCTTTTCTTTTCACAATAAACTTAGAAGCGCGTGCAAATGATTTGCATGCTCCTCTTTACTCTTAGAGTAAATGAGAATATCATCTATAAAGACAATTACGAATTTATCCAAATATGCCTTACATATTCGGTTCATCATGTCCATAAATGCAGCTAGGGCATTGGTTAAACCAAATGACATGACAGTAAATTCATAATGGCCATACCTTGTTCTAAATGCGGTCTTAGGAATGTCCTCTTCCTGTACCTTTAATTGATGATATCCTGACCGTAAATCGATTTTCGAGAAAAATCGAGCTCCTTGCAACTGATCAAACAAATCATCGATTCTCGGTAATGGGTACCGATTCTTAATCGTGACTTTGTTCAATTCACGGTAATCAATGCACATTCGCATTGACCCGTCTTTCTTTTTGACGAACAGTATTGGTGCTCCCCATGGCGATGAACTTGGCTGTATGAATCCTTTCTCCAACAATTCGTCCAATTGTTTCTTTAATTCTTGCATTTCTGCTGGTGCCAAACGATAGGGTGCTTTGGCAATAGGTGCTGTTCCTGGTAGCAAGTGGATTCTGAATTCAACTTCTTTATTCGACGATAGTCCTTGCAATTCTTCTGGAAACTGTCACGGCCCCCGTCCCGGTTTTACCCGGTCCAGGAGCCGCGGGACAGAAACCCGTGGTATTTATTATTTGAGTTGACAACGGAAGTTTTAGCAGGATCGTTTCAAACTTGAAAATGCCCGATTATTTTATTTCATAGTTTGGGATGAACCCCGTAATTTACAAATAGAGGAATTTTACTAGGAAATTCCCTGTTTTACAAAACATGTTTATTTATTTATTTAAGCCACTACTTCAAGCTTGTTAGTGCTCCGTAGCACTTTTCCTTGATTCACAGTAGGTCACCTGAAACATGTTTGAAAAATATTTTATCAGCGGGGAAATACTGGCGAGTCATTCAAATTTGATAAAACGACACCTAGTTATAAATTACAGCATAAGAGCGATTACAATGGCTTCTATCTTATTTTTATCTGGCTCCGTGTCACCTCCTGGTGACGATGGTCATACCACTATTGGGTCCTTTCACCCAAGTAGTAATGATTATCACTGTTAGGATTATTAGCCTAATCGTGAGAAATTAGTAATGTGCACAATACCCCACTAGCCAGTGATTCAAGATAACCACGACTTAATCCCTGTAATTATAACTTTTAGAAAAATGATTGGAGTATTGTAAAACACTTTTGATAAAAGAGAATGACTCACATTGCAGATTTAAACGGGCAGAGTTTTAGCCTACTGATAAGCCTTGTAACCTAATTTAAACAACAATTCACACGAACTAGGTCAGTAACTAATACAACATTTACGATAACTCACGAGATTAAAACCCTCACAACGAATGACAAAGTGCAATACTTAAACATCCATCAAATTCACGACGAATGACAAAGTATAGCCCTAATGTGGGCAGCACTTAAACATCCATCGGATTGGTTTCAATCGATTGGACATTGAATCGTAGCAGCGATCGAGTTAATACCCTGTATCGTAGCAGCGTCTCCCTAATGGAATTTATGATTTTGAGCAGTGGAACTTCGTTTTTGACTGAAATCTCGAGCACAGATGAACTGCTAATGGCCTAGCAATTTATAGCTGAAAAACGAGTTTTACGCGGCCCACGAGGGCCCTATGCGTAGACTAGGGCTAGCATGTCATCAGTAGACCTGCCACGTGTGCGACACGTGGCCTGGAACGCTTATCCAGTCAAAGTTGAGTTGACGCGGCCCGCGTAAACTCCTCTTATGGTTTACGCGGCCCGCGTGAAAACCAAAAATCTGATTTTCTTGGTTTTTCATGCACATTAGGGTTTTTGGGGTCTGGGTTTTTACTTACGGGTCGTTTTGGGACATTTTTGCAGGTCCTTACATCCTCCCCACCTTATTTAAAATCTCGTCCTCGAGATTTATTGAAATAAGTGAGGATACTTTCGCTTCATCTCCGATTCCAGTTCCCAGGTATATTCTGGTCCTCTTTTTGAATCCCACTTGACTTTGACCATTACTAGTCTTTTGTGTTTAAGAAACTTGACCTTTCTGTCTTCTATTTGAAGTGGTTTCTCCACGAACTTCAACTTTTCATTCACCTGTATGTCTTGAAGATGGATTACTAGCGATTCGTCCGATAGACATTTCTTGAGGTTGGATACATGAAATACGTCATGTACCCCAGCTAACTCTTCCGGTAGTTGTAAGTGATAGGTGACCGGTCCTATGCGCTGCATTACTGGGAATGGTCCTACGTACCTTGGACTTAGCTTTCCTTTCTTACCGAACCGAACTACTCCTTTCCAAGGAGAAACTTTTAAGAGTACCTTGTCTCCAACTTGAAATTCTAGTGGCTTGCGTCGATTATCGGCATAACTCTTCTGGCGATCTCGAGCCGTTTTCAGTCTTTCCTTGATTTGAGTGATCTTGTCGGTGGTTTCTTGTACAATTTCGGGACCAGATAATTGACTTTCTCCTATTTTTGCCCAACCAACTGGAGTTCTACACTTTCGTCCATGTAGTGCTTCGTTCGGGGCAGCTTCAATGCTTGCATGATAACTATTATTATAGGAGAATTCGATTAAGGGTAGGTGGCCGTTCCAGTTTCCACCAAAATCTATCACACATGCCCTGAGCATGTCTTCTAGGGTTTGGATCGTCCTCTCACTTTGAGGGTAGTATGCATTGCTTAAATTTAGTCGGGTTCCCATTGCTTCCTGGAAACTAGTCCAGAAATGGGAAGTGAAACGACTATCCCTATCCGATACAATGGAGAGTGGGACTCCATGTAAGGATACTACTTCTTCTACATACAACTTTGCCAACCTTTCCATGCTAAAGGTTTCCTTCATGGGTAGAAAATGAGCTGATTTGGTTAATCGATCCACAATTACCCAAATCGCATCATTACCTTTTCTGGTTTTGGGCAACTTAGTAACAAAGTCCATAGTTATAAGTTCCCATTTCCATACAGGCATTTCTAATTGTTGTAGGAGACCTGAGGGTTTCTGGTGTTCTGCCTTAACTTGTGAACAAGTTAGAGACTTAGATACATATCTAGCTATGTCCTTTTTCATTCCTATCCACCAGAAATTATTCCTTAAATCTTGGTACATCTTATTGTTGCCAGGATGCATGGTATATCTAGATTTATGGGCTTCCTCTAAAATATTATTTCTTAACTCTCCTTGCTTAGGTACCCAAATCATTTTCTTGTGGAATCTCCAAATTCCATCACTTCCTTGCTCTAATTCTTTTATTCGTCCTTTCATTCCTTCAGCGTCATCCTTGATTATTGTTTCCTGAATATTCTTCAGTTGTTCCATTAAGTCTAATTGTAGACTTAATCTAAGAGCACGAACTCGCTTTTGCTTTTCATGATACTTATGACTTAAGACATCTGCAACTACGTTTGCTTTTCCTTCGTGATATTGAATATCACAGTCGTAGTCACTTAGGATTTCCATCCATCTCCTTTGCCTCATGTTCAATTCTTTTTGCCCAAATATGTACTTTAAGCTTTTATGATCTGTATAAACTGTAAATTTACTTCCATATAGATAATGTCTCCAAATCTTAAGGGCAAAAATTATGGCTCCTAATTCTAAGTCATGTGTCGTATAGTTTTCCTCGTGCTTTTTCAATTGCCTTGAAGCATACGCAATTACCTTTTTGCGTTGCATTAATACACATCCTAATCCTAGCTTTGAAGCATCACAATATACTTCAAAATCTTCTGTCCCTTCGGGTAAGGCAAGAATTGGGGCGTTTGTTAATCTTTGCTTTAAAATCTTAAAAGCTTCTTCTTGTCTAGATCCCCATTCAAACTTTACTGCCTTACAGGTTAGCTTAGTTAATGGCACAACTATTTTGGAAAAATCCTTAATAAATCATCTATAGTATCCAGCTAATCCTAGAAAACTTCTAACTTCCATAGCTGATTGCGGGACTTTTCATTTGGTGATCGCTTCTATTTTGGAGGGATCTACATGAATACCTTCGTGATTCACCATGTGTCCTAAAAATTGTACCTCCTATAGCCAAAATTCACATTTCGAGAATTTGGTGTAAAGTTTCTCTTTTCTTAACAAAGTTAAGAGTGCATGCAAGTGTTCACAATGCTCCTCCTGATTTTTGGAATAAATGAGTATATCGTCGATGAAGACAATTACAAATTTATCCAAATACGGTTTACAGATTCTATTCATCATGTCCATGAATGCTGCAGGAGCATTTGTTAGTCCAAAGGGCATGACTGTAAACTCGTAATGACCATATCTAGTTCTGAAGGCAGTCTTAGGTATGTCTTCTTCTTGTACCTTCAATTGCTGGTATCCGGAGCGTAAATCTATCTTAGAAAAATACCAAGCTCCTTGAAGTTGATCGAAAAGATCATCAATCCTAGGTAATGGGTATCGATTCTTAATTGTAACCTTATTTAATTCCCTATAATCGATACACATTCTCATTGACCCATCTTTCTTTTTCACAAACAACACTGGCGCTCCCCACGGGGATGAACTAGGTTGTATAAATCCTTTGCTTAATAATTCATCTAACTGTTTTTTCAATTCTAGCATTTCAGTGGGTGCTAAACGATAAGGTACCTTGGCTATCGGTGTAGTTTCAGGAATTAGATGAATTCTAAATTCTACTTCCCTATTGGGTGGTAATCTAGGTAGTTCTTCTGGGAATACATCTGGGTATTCTGATACTACTGGAATTTCCTTAAGTTCCTTATTCTTAGTGTCAATGATTACCGAAATCATATACACTATTTCTTGTTTTCTTGAATAACTGGCCATTTTCATTACTGAAACGAATTTCAGTGGTTTACGTGGCTTATCTCCTGTAATCACCACTAATTCTCGTGTATGAATTTCTATGGAATTTTTATCACAAAGAATTCGAGCATGGTTGGCTACTAACCAATCCATTCCTAATACAACGTCGAATCCGGCTAAATCCATAGGTAACAGGTTTGCAGAAAATTTATGGCCTAAGAGTTCTATCCTTCCTTCTTGCAAAACCTTATTTATGTTAACAGAATTCCCATCTGCCTTTTCGACTGTAAAAATCTGCTTAAGGTTGGTTAAGGGTAAGTTAAGAGCTTGGCAAAATGAAGTATTTATAAAACTTTGGTTTGCACCAGAGTCAAATCATACTTTTGCATAAACGTCTGTAACACCTCGAAAATTCGTGTTCAATAAAATAATGACATGTGTCATACAAGTCAAGAATGTTAGAAACCCGGATCTAGTCAAAGATGTATGGTCGGATTTAAAGCGTCGACATGTTAATTAAATACCTCTGAATGACCTCATTATGAATCCCAAGACCCTAATATGAATAATAAACATCTGGTATACATTCAAATCCGGTGATTTCTAGCAATAATTGATTCGTATTTGCAAGAGTGGAATCCTACGAAGAAATGCACGACAACCTTCATTTACGGCACTTTCAAAAGAATCCAAGGAAACCTTATATCATATCTAGGTGGTGTAAACTGTTCATTACCCAAACAAGAGGCCCCATACTGAAAATAATGGCCCAAAATCGTAATACATGAGTTACCTATTCGGAGCTTGAAAGGGCAACATATTTTTGACCTGATAAAGAGCTTACGGACCGTAAGGGTCAAGCCTTACGGTCCGTAAGGCATGCCCAGATGCAGAAACTCGGACAGCAGCCTGTTCAAACGTTCGAACCGACTTAAGAAGATATTTTCACATCCATGGGCGACCCCTAACAGTTCCTAGGCCTTAGGGACACATGTTGATGATCAGGGAACAAGGGTAGCATGATTTGTCATGATTATATTGGATCAAAATCACTATAAAAAGGCCATTCATGTTGCAACTTTGTGATCATTCCTTCCATCTGCAATTGTGGAGCTTCCTGGAGCATAAGAGCAGACCCAAGTCATCTCTAATAGTGCATTAGACCTTGGTAAATTCCCTTAACCTTCCTTAGTTGAGTTTTGCTTAGTTATTAGCTTAAAAGTCAAACCATCGTAATTAACGTTTGACTTAGCGATTAATCATTAATGGTCCAGTGATTAGTCGAATTGAAGGTAGTTATAAGTTGGTAATTATGTGGGCAATAAACCCTTAAAAGGGCACCCTCCGATTCCCGCTCTAACTAGATCAAATGTCGGGTCAAAGTTACTTATAAAAAGTCAACAGAACTATAATTTTCAAATTAACATGTAACTAGCAATGTAGAAGGCATGTAACCTATTTTATCACTCATATAACTTGATAATAAGTGTAAGAACATGTCTAAGCATGTTCGACCCGACAATTTTCTGTTTAGACCCGGTTCGGAACCGAAAGTCGCAAAACTTTGACTTTTGCTTTGACTTCAGTTCTGACCCGTTTTAGTAGAGTATGGAAATGCCTTAGAGCTTACTTAGGACCAGGTTACATGTTGGTATAACCCTCTGTGGTTGGTTCATTGATTGTCCGATTCGTTTACACGTTTCCGTTAATTGCTTAATGTTGACCATAATGCCCTTTTAACCATAAAACAAGAATTTTAGAAATGTGAAAGGACAATAATCTTTATTACTGATTTATGAACATGTCCCTAAAATTTCACATCAGTTGGAGGCCTAGATTAGGAGTTATGCTCATTAGCGTAATTATAACGCCTTTTAGTAATTAAACGCGCAATTAGCATAAAGTCTATCTAAACCCAATTTTTGACACCAAACCTTTTACCCACTGATGTAATATAATATTTTGAGATTTTTAATTATTTTTAAACTGATCATAACCTAAGGATATGGCGTTGATTCGGTAAATACCGATTATACCCTTTTTGTGTATAAAATGAGTTTTACATAGTATTTTGACACCAATCCAATTGCTACTGATTTTATATAATAAATAAAGTATTTTGAACTTTATAATCTGATCAGAAAACTCAGATTTCCTGTATAACCCGGAAATCGCTTAAAATGGCTTTTTACACGTATTAAACGCATAGTTTGGGTTTAAAACCATTTTGTCATATAAGACCTATTACCAACTGATATGACCCAATAAAATAAGTTATTTTACTGATGTATTCGGACCCGAATCTCAGAATTTCAATTAACCTCTTTTATAATCTTTAAAATGACCAAAATACCCTACGGGGCTTAAATTAAGATTAAACTCGTTTTGGGCATAATGGAAGGTATCCTACTGATATCACAACATATTTAAGGCATATTAACTTAGGAAACTTGTATATGACTCTTTTGGTTACTCGTTACGCACTTGTCGCGTTCGGATCGGCTTATGTAACTAGTTACATATATTAGCCAAAACGGGTCAAACCATACCGTTTTTGTCTCAAAATCCAGAATGTGTTTAAGTTACCCATATTAAACAAGCATACAAGCTTGTCGGGTCAAAACCACATTCTAAGCCGGTCTTCGCTTTAACATGCGTTTGAACCGTGTCTTCCTTTTGAAAACTAACCGGTCTAAGTCAAGGCTTAATTAAAGACCCGTTAGGATTCTAATAGGTTATTAAAAACCTTCGTTCCAGATTAGGAGCCCAGTAAAAGCTATCTGTAATTGCTGAATTGATATACGGCTGGGATTGAATTTATTTTTAGCTCAGGTAAATATTCTTAACTTATTTTCCCTATACGGGCTTGGGATACGTTACTATAAAAGTACCGCTTGGTCGGGTGTTTGTAGTCATTTAAATCGGATTGTGATTAATGTATTTGCATGACCCGTTTAATATGTATTATTTGGTGTATGGATTTTGGGGGTTAAATGACCATGTCCCGGATATCCTTGCCATCATTCGAAGAAATGGCCACGACCTAAGCACGGGGTGTAGGCGTACACCTGACAGATGCATTATGTAAAAACTGGTAATCCACTTAGAGGAATATAATCCTTGTGGGCATTATACCTGTGGCGTGTCAGTTAATCTAGACCGGCCCTACAAACCGGCCCTGATGGACGACAAATAAGTAAAACTGTATACAAGATTATATACAAATAATTTTCCCAAGTTATAAAGGATATTTTGCCGAAGTGCGTTCAAATTAATTTTCAAACTCTTTTCAAAATGAGTCAGTTAAGTTGTATTTACCAGTGTAAACTGACGTATTTTCCAAAAGGCTAAGTGCAGGTACTAGACGAAATAGGCTGGCTACTCCAGGCATCATTACTCAAGTCTCGCAAGCTCTAGATGTCAAAGTCTGTTGAACAGTTTTTCCTTTTTATTTCGATCCGCCATTGGATCCTTTACTTTCCGTTGTAATACTTGATATTACTTTATATTCGGATTGTAATATATTTATCTTTTGCTTCCGCTGTGCATTTATATATTGTGTTGTTTGACTATGATGATATCAACTACGTCACGATACTCCCCCACCGGGCCCACCGGTCATACGTGGAAATATCGGGGTGTGAAAGGTTGGTATCAGAGCCAACACCGAGTGAATTAAACGCTAGCCTTTTGTGTTTAATCTCAGTTACACAGTTGCACATTCTTGAGTCTAGACAAGAACATAGGACAAATCCTAATTCGTTTTATTTTGTCCTTATTTGGTTCCTTTGTTATTTTTCTGATTAGCCCTTGCATGGGCAAGTCATTTGCTATTAGAAGTCCCGTTTAGGGCAACCATATACTTGTTTAAATTTTAATGGAATGATATTTAAAATATCATTCCTATATTATAAGATCTTCCATTATAATAAAATGGCAAAATATAAAAAGGACAAGACCTAGCCATATGTCACCTTAAGACAGGGCCAAGATGGTAGTTCCACAACTAGATTCAGATCCTTGTTAACATTTCAATTTAGGATTGTTCTGCGTTAAATATTAAAAAGAATCTAAAGGGTAAAACCTAGCCTAAATGTCATTGCAGACATAGCCAAGATGGTAAAACCTATTCAAAAGATTCAAATCCTTGTTAAATATCTGAAAGCATATTAACATGCTTGACAAAATGTGATACGATAAAATCACATAAGTCATTCTTAAATGGGTTATTCTAAATTCCCTTATTTATAAAATCATCCCTTAAGGATGAAGTGCCCACGGGCTATAATTAACGTCCTCTGGACTAAAGACAGTGGTGGCCTACAACTCGCTGTCAAGAAAAGGTAATGAACTTTGATTCAAACCTTAATGCCTCGATTCCGTAAAATCAAGGCCTATAAATTAAACTTGTCTACGTGACTAGGCTTTTGTGCTATTATTAACTTATAAATTAGGATTATGATAAAGATCCTGAAGAATTATATATTTAGCAAATTAACTAAAATGTGTATTAAAAACATGGTTAATAAATCGTTTAAAACGATAAAACTGTATAAGCTTCCGTATAAACCTTGTCCTTGTTTGATTTTATGTAGCAATTAAAGCTACATGGCTAGGTCAGAAGAATTGAACAGTAATCCTCTGGAAAACCACGATGATGATAGGATTAATATAACCAGAGGAGAGTTTCGTACACTTATTGATACAGCTGTATCTAAAGCTGTAGAGGAGCAATTCAGGGAGTATAGTGGGACTCATAGTAAAGCCTCATCTGTACCCCACTCTAAGTCTGTCCCTAAGACTCATTATGAGGCTCATAGCAAGCCACCCTCAAAGAAAGATGAGTCAAAGAAAGATGATGATCGACGTTCATCTAATCAACACAGTGTTCCATCCAAGAGGATAGTGTTTGATGATAAACCACGTACCAAGTCTTGTACCTATAAGTACTTTGTTTCCTGTAAACCCCGAGATTTCACTAGGGAGAAAGGGGCAATTGATTGTATGACCTGGTTGGATGAAATGGACACAGTTGTCGATATCAGCGGTTGTGCTGAAAGGGATATAGTGAAGTATGTATCCCAATCGTTCAAAGGAGAGGCACTGGCATGGTGGAAGTCTCTCATTCAAGCTGCTGGGAAGATCCCGCTCTACAACATGTCATGGGAACAGTTTGTTGCTCTCATTATGGAGAACTACTGCCCTCAACACGAGGTGGAGAGGATTGAGTCATATTTCTTATCGTTGGTTATGACAAACTTAGATTGTCAAGCTTACCTCACCAGTTTCAATACCCTGTCCAGACTGGTTCCTTACCTAGTAACACCAGAACCCAAGAGAATTGCTCGCTTCATTGGGGGTTTAGCCCCAGAAATCAAAGCCAGTGTTAAGGCTTCAAGACCTGCTACGTTTAGGTCAGCAGCTGATCTCTCTCTGTCCCTTACTTTAGATGCGGTCAGGTTAAGATCGCTAAAGAATTCTGAAGAAAGTAAGAGGAAGCGTGAGGATGATAACTCACGAGGGTCAGAGAAGAAGCACAAGGGAAACACTGATTCTAAGAAGTTTGGGTCTGGAAGGAATAGTCAGCGAACAGAGGAAAAGCCAAAGTGCACGACTTGCCAAAAATGCCACTTTGGAAAGTGCAGACTTGAGTCCAATTCTAAGTCAGGATCACCTACATGTGGGATATGCAAGTCTAAGGAGCACAAGACTGTTGATTGCAAGAAGATTAAAGATGCCACATGCTACAATTGCAATGAGAGAGGGCACATTAAGACCACCTGCCCTAAATACGCCAAGAAGCCTGATGAAGGAAAGAAGACCAATGCTAGGGTCTTCAGGATGGATGCAAAGGAAGCTGTCCAGGACGATAACGTGATCATAGGTACCTTCCTCATAAATGATGTCTATGCAAGAGTACTTTTTGATTCAGGAGCTGATAAATCATTTGTAGATAATAAGTTTTGTAAATTGCTGAACTTACCTGTTAAAACCCTAAGTGTGAAGTATGAGGTGGAATTAGCAGATGGCACCTTAGAAACCGCCTCAACCATATTAGATGGATGTTTCATATCCATTAAGAACCACTCTTTTCCTTTGTCCCTACTTCCTTTGAAGTTAGTCGGTTTCGACATAGTTTTGGGTATGGACTGGTTATCTCATAACCAGGCCCAGATTGTCTGTAATAAGAAGCAAGTGGTGATCAAGACTCCATCTGGTGAGTCACTTACCATACAGGGAGATACCCGGTATGGACTGCCTGAGCAAGTGACTATGCTCAAGGCCTCTAAGTGTTTGAAGAAGGGTTGTGTCATCTACCTGGCACAAGTGACTATTGATGAGCCGAAACCTAAGATGGAAGACATCCCCGTCATTTCTGAATACCCTGAAGTTTTTCCTGAAGAACTACCTGGTTTACCACCAGATAGGCAAGTGGAATTCAGAATTGACATCATCCCTGGAGCAGTACCTATTGCTAGAGCGCCTTATAGGTTGGCACCAATAGAGATGAAGGAATTGAGAACACAACTAGATGAATTGCTAGCCAAGGGTTTCATTAGACCTAGTTCGTCTCCTTGGGGAGCACCGATCTTATTTGTCAAGAAGAAGGATGGATCGATGCGTCTTTGCATCGATTACCGTGAGCTTAATAAGGTCACTATCAAGAATAGGTATCCATTGCCCAGGATCGACGATCTGTTCGATCAATCGCAAGGGGCAAGCTATTTCTCTAAGATCGATCTGAGGTCAGGCTATCATCAATTGAAGGTTAAAGATGAAGATGTACACAAGACTGCATTTAGGACTCGTTATGGTCATTACGAGATCCTAGTGATGCCTTTTGGGCTCACTAATGCACCTGCCGCATTCATGGATCTCATGAATCGCGTCTGCAAGCCCTACTTGGAAAAATTTGTCATCGTCTTCATTGACGACATCCTCATCTACTCGAAGAGCCAAGCTGACCATGAGAAACACCTTCGTTGTATTCTTAAACTTCTACACCATGAGAAGCTCTACGCAAAATTTTCGAAGTGTGAATTTTGGCTTCGAGAAGTCCAATTCCTTGGACATGTTGTAAGTGAGCGTGGAATCCAAGTGGATCCCGCTAAAGTGGAAGCTGTCATGAACTGGCAAGATCCAAAGACGCCTACAGAAATTCGTAGATTCCTAGGCTTAGCAGGATACTATAGACGCTTTATCGAAAAATTTTCAAGGATTGCTGCACCCCTAACTTCTTTGACTAGGACGAAGAATAAGTTCGACTTGGGACCGAAGCAACAAGAATCCTTTGATATCCTTAAGCAGAAGCTAAGTTGTGCACCTGTGTTGACGTTGCCTGATGGAATTGATGAATTTGTAGTATATTGTGATGCATCACACACCGGAATGGGCTGTGTGCTTATGCAGAAAGGCAAAGTTATTGCCTATGCTTCACGACAGTTAAAGGTGCATGAAAAGAATTACACCACCCATGACTTGGAGTTGGGTGTCGTTGTATTTGCACTGAAGCTATGGAGGCACTATTTATATGGTATCAAGTGTGTGATCTATTCTGATCACAAGAGCCTCCAGCACCTATTTAACCAAAAGGATTTGAACATGAGGCAACGGCGTTGGATGGAAACCTTGAATGATTATGACTATGAGATAAGATACCATCCCAGCAAGGCGAATGTAGTCGCCGATGCCTTAAGTCGAAAGGAAAGGGTGAAGCCCATATCTAAATCAATGCCAAGAGCATTGAGATAAAGAACAGTTTGAATGAAAGGTTGTTAGCTGCACAGAAGGAAGTTGTGTTGGAAGCTAACTATCCTAATGAAAAGCTAGGAGTAACTGAGGAGCAGTTATCCTATGGCAAGGACGGAATCCTGAGATTAAACGGACGAATATGGGTTCCAGTTTATGGAGGACTTCGGGATGTTATCCTCCAAGAAGCCCATAGTTCTAAATATTCCGTTCATCCTGGAGCTGATAAGATGTACCAGGATCTAAAGGCAAACTATTGGTGGATAGGCTTGAAGAAGTGTATAGCTACCTATGTAGCTAAATGTTTGACGTATGCGCAAGTCAAAGCTGAACATCAGAAGCCGTCAGGTTTGCTACAACAGCCTTAACTTCCCACATGGAAGTGGGAGATGGTGATGATGGATTTCATCACCAAGTTGCCAAAGACAAGGAAGGGAAATGATACTATATGGGTGATAGTAGATAGACTGACTAAGTCAGCACATTTCCTACCCATTAAGGAGACTTTTAGCTCCGACATGTTAGCCCAATTGTACGTAGATAAGATTGTATCTCTACATGGCGTACCTGTGTCTATTATCTCTGACAGAGATACTAGATACACGTCACATTTTTGGAAAAGTTTTCAACAATCTCTGGGCACGCGTTTAAATTTTAGTACGGCTTACCATCCTCAAACGGACGGCCAGAGTGAGCGTACTATCCAAACTTTGGAAGACATGCTTCGTGCATGCGTGATTAACATAGGTGGTAGTTGGGATAACCACCTGCCATTAATCGAGTTCTCATATAACAATAGCTACCATTCGAGCATTAAAGTTGCGCCCTTCGAGGCCTTTTACGGTAGAAAGTGCAGAACGCCCGTTTTTTGGGCAGAAGTTGGAGATGTCCAATTGTCAGGACCTGAAATAGTCTTTGAAACGACGGACAAGATTGTCCAGATTCGTGATCGCCTGAAAGCTGCCAGGGATAGGCAGAAAAGCTACGCAGATTTAAAGCGTAAACCTCTGAAATTCGAGGTAGGTGATAAAGTGTTGCTTAAAGTATCACCCTGGAAGGGAGTGATGCGATTTGGCAAGAAAGGTAAGTTAAGCCCGAGATACATAGGACCATTCGAGGTCATCGAATGTGTCGGATCAGTTGCTTATAAGTTAAAATTACCTGAAGAGCTCAGTGGTATTCATAATGTATTCCACATCTGCAATCTGAAGAAGTGTTTCGATGATGAATCACTAGTCATACCACATACAGATGTGCACATAGAAGAGAGCTTGAAGTTTGTTGAAAAACCTGTGTCGATCGAGGATCGACAGGTTAAGAAGCTTCGAAGGAAGCATGTACCGATCGTAAAGGTTAAATGGGATGCCCGTAGAGGTCCCGAGTACACGTGGGAGGTAGAGTCCACAATGAAAGAAAAGTACCCTCATTTGTTTCAGCAAATCTCGAGGTCGAGATTTCTTTTAAGGGGGTGAGGATGTAACACCTCGAAAATTCGTGTTCAATAAAATAACGACACGTGTCATACAAGTCAAGAATGTTAGAAACCCGGATCTAGTCAAAGATGTATGGTCAGATTTAAAGCGTCGACATGTTAATTAAATACCTCTGAACGACCTCATTATGAATCCCAAGACCCTAATATGAATAATAAACATCTGGTATACATTCAAATCCGGTGATTTCTAGCAATAATTGATTCGTATTTGCAAGAGTGGAATCCTACGAAGAAATGCACGACAACCTTCATTTACGGCACTTTCAAAAGAATCCAAGGAAACCTTATATCATATCTAGGTGGTGTACATTGTTCATGACCTAAACAAGAGGCCCCATACTAAAAATAATGGCCCAAAATCGTAATACATGAGTTGCCTGTTCGGAGCTTGAAAGGGCAACATATTTTTGACATGATAAAGAGCTTACGGACCGTAAGGGTCAAGCCTTACGGTCCGTAAGGCATGCCCAGATGCAGAAACTCGGACAGCAGCCTGTTTAAACGTTCTAACCGACTTAAGAAGATATTTTCACATCCATGAGCGACTCCTAACAGTTCCTAGGCCTTAGGGACACATGTTGATGATTAGGGAACAAGGGTAGCATGATTTGTCATGATCATAATGGATCAAAATCACTATAAAAAGGCCATTCATGTTGCAACTTTGTGATCATTCCTTCCATATGCAATTGTGGAGCTTCCTGGAGCATAAGAGCAGACCCAAGTCATCTCTAATAGTGCATTAGACCTTGGTAAGTGCCCTTAACCTTCCTTAGTTGAGTTTTGCTTAGTTATTAGCTTAAAAGTCAAACCGTCGTAATTAACGTTTGACTTAGCGATTAATCATTAATGGTCCAGTGATTAGTCGAATTGAAGGTAGTTATAAGTTGGTAATTATGTGGGTAATAAACCCTTAAAAGGGCACCCTCTGATTCCCGCTCTAACTAGATCAAATGTCGGGTCAAAGTTGCTTAAAAAAAGTCAACAGAACTATAATTTTCAAATTAACATGTAATTAGCAATGTAGAAGGCATGTAACCTATTTTATCACTCATATAACTTGATAATAAGTGTAAGAACATGTCTAAGCATGCTCGACCCGACAATTTTCTGTTTAGACCCGGTTCGGAACCGAAAGTCGCAAAACTTTGACTTTTGCTTTGACTTCAGTTCTGACCCGTTTTAGTAGAGTATGGAAATGCCTTAGAGCTTCCTTAGGACCAGGTTACATGTTGGTATAACCCTCTGTGGTTGGTTCATTGATTGTCCGATTCGTTTACACGTTTCCGTTAATTGCTTAATGTTGACCATAATGCCCTTTTGACCATAAAACGAGAATTTTAGAAATGTGAAAGGACAATAATCTTTATTACTAATTTATAAACATGTCCCTAAAATTTCACATCAGTTGGAGGCCTCGATTAGGAGTTATGCTCATTAGCGTAATTATAACGCCTTTTAGTAATTAAACGGCGCAATTAGCATAAAGCCTATCTAAACCCAATTTTTGACACCAAACCTTTTACCCACTGATGTAATATAATATTTTGAGATTTTTAATTATTTTTAAACTGACCATAACCTAAGGTTATGGCGTTGATTCGGTAAATACCGATTATACCCTTTTTGTGTATAAAATGAGTTTTACATAGTATTTTGACACCAATCCAATTGCTACTGATTTTATATAATAAATAAAGTATTTTGAACTTTATAACCTGATCAGAAAACTCAGATTTCCTGTATAACCCGGAAATCGCTTAAAATGGCTTTTTACGCGTATTAAACGCATAGTTTGGGTTTAAAACCATTTTGTCATATAAGACCTATTACCAACTGATATGACCCAGTAAAATAAGCTATTTTACTGATGTATTTGGGCCCGAATCTCAGAATTTCAATTAACCTCTTTTATAATCTTTAAAATGACCAAAATACCCTACGGGGCTTAAATTAAGATTAAACTCGTTTTGGGCATAATGGAAGGTATCCTACTGATATCACAACATATTTAAGGCATATTAACGTAGGAAACCTGTATATGACTCTTTTGGTTACTCGTTACGCACTTGTCGCGTTCGGATCGGCTTATGTAACTAGTTACATATATTAGCCGAAACGGGTCAAACCATATCGTTTTTGTCTCAAAATCCATAATGTGTTTAAGTTACCCATATTAAACAAGCATACAAGCTTGTCGGGTCAAAACCACATTCTAAACCGGTCTTCGCTTTAACATGCGTTTGAACCGTGTCTTCCTTTTGAAAACTAACCGGTCTAAGTCAAGGCTTAATTAAAGACCCGTTAGGATTCTAATAGGTTATTAAAAACCTTCGTTCCAGATTAGGAGCCCAGTAAAAGCTATCTGTAATTGTTGAATTGATATACGGCTGGGATTGAATTTATATTTAGCTCAGGTAAATACTCTTAACTTATTTTCCTTATACGGGCTTGAGATACGTTACTATAAAAGTACCGCTTGGTCGGGTGTATGTAGTCATTTAAATCGGATTGTGGTTAATGTATTTGCATGACCCATTTAATATGTATTATTTGGTGTATGGCTTTTGGGGGTTAAATGACCAAGTCCCGGATATCCTTGGCATCATTCGAAGAAATGGCCACGACCTAAGCACAGGGTGTAGGCGTACACCTGACAGATGCATTATGTAAAAACTGGTAATCCACTTAGAGGAATACAATCCTTGTGGGCATTATACATGTGGCGTGTCAGTTAATCTAGATCGGCACTACAAACCGGCCCTAATGGACGACAAATAAGTAAAACTGTATACAAGATTATATACAAATAATTTTCCCAAGTTATAAGGGATATTTTGCCGAAGTGCATTCAAATCAATTTTCAAACTCTTTTCAAAATGAGTCAGTTAAGTTGTATTTACCAGTGTAAACTGACGTATTTTCCAAAAGGCTAAGTGCAGGTACTAGACGAAATAGGCTGGCAACTCCAGGCATCATTACTCAAGTCTCGCAAGCTCTAGATGTCAAAGTCTGTTGAACAGTTTTTCCTTTTTATTTCGATCCGCTTGTGGATCCTTTACTTTCCGTTGTAATACTTGATATTACTTTATATTCGGATTGTAATATATTTATCTTTTGCTTCCGCTATGTATTTATATATTGTGTTGTTTGACTATGATGATATCAACTACGTCACGATACTCCCCCACCGGGCCCACCGGTCATACGTGGAAATATCAGGGTGTGACAACGTCGTGAACTAGGAGCGTACCAGCTATCACGTCAGGGATTAACTCTGCTTCCTGAGTAGTTAACTGGAAGGCTCTTGCGTTTTTCTTGGTAGTTCCTTCTGTAGGTTTGGCTTTATTATCAGCTGGTTTGACAAATTTTGGGCAGTCTGGTCTAAAATGTCCAGCTTCTCCGCAGTTATAGCAGATTGTTGCTTTCTTCTTCCTACAATCTTCTTCTTGATGTCCCGGAATTTTGCAGAAATTGCAATACCATTTGCATCTTCCAAAATGCATTCTTTTGCAGGTATTGCAAAATGGAACAGTGGAAGATTGCCCAGTTCCCTTTTTCTTGAAATTACTATTGTTACCCACACGGAATCCTTGGGTAATCTTTTGAGCCACTTCCTTTTTCCGGTTTTATTCTCTTGTGCGTACCAGCCCGTCAGTTAGGGTGTTAGCTAGTTCCACAGCATCGTCAATAGTGCAGGGTCTCGCAGCTTTGACGATATCCCGAATCTCGCTAATCAATCCCCAAATATAGCGGGAAATAAGTACCGGTTCTGGCGAAGCCATGGTTGGTACAACTCTAGCATACTCGAAAAATGTCGAAGTATACCCGCGGCAGTCTGCGTCCACCATCCGGTGGTTCAGGAATTTATTCGCCATTTGTTCCTTCTCATATTCGGGACAGAATTTTCTTTCTACCAGCCGCTTAAATTCTTCCCAACTCATGGCATAGGCCATATCGCTTCCCTTGGCTTGTAGTACCGTATTACACCATTCTAGTGCCCCTTCTTTAAAAAGATGTGATGCGTACATGACCTTGTCTTCCTCGGCACATTTACTTATTTTAATTACTGCCTCGGTTTTCTCCAACTAACGCAGTGCAGCAGTCGCCCCTTCATTGCCTGCAAATTCAACAGGTTTACAGGCAAGAAATTCCTTGTAAGTGCAACCAGGCGTTGCAGCTTTCATTTTCTTAGGAATTGGGGCCTGCACTACATCGTTATCATTATTATTAATGTTGCCGCCTCCATTTACGCTATTACTGAAGTTGTCTTCATGAGTACGTTTGCTAGGAATAATT
This sequence comes from Helianthus tuberosus, assembly GCA_030545235.1. Taxonomy (NCBI): domain Eukaryota; kingdom Viridiplantae; phylum Streptophyta; class Magnoliopsida; order Asterales; family Asteraceae; genus Helianthus; species Helianthus tuberosus. The sequence goes on along the minus strand of CM060379.1, from coordinate 37,419,457 downwards.
TGTTGAGGCTCAACCGGATTTCGGGCAGCAGCAATGATTGCTGGAATAGCATTGGCTATTCCCTGAGCAACGATATTCTCGATATCTTGTCTATTCAGAAATTGATCTTCATGGTTTTGCGTGGATTGGTTACCCTCGTTAACTTGTTCATTACCAGCGTATTCCATCTGGTAAATAAATTTTATATAAGGGATTAGCATAAAATAATTGATGTGTGCAAAATGCAACATATAAATTACATAAATTGTGGCATAAAACTAACCCTTTTTAGTACTAATGTTGGAAAAAGTGTGCTTTTGTCTTCCTTTTGTATTTTCAGGATTAAATGAGCTCAAATTAACAAAAGAAGCAAAAAAGACAGCAACATCTAACATAAATACAAGAAAAGGAACAAATGTGACATGCCCGACCCCACGACAGCATATTCCCAAGCAAAACAAGAAGACAGAAGACTGAACGCGCCCCGTGCTCAGCCAGCACGGGGGCGTGCCCAAGTGTCAACAGAAAAGACAAAGTGGTAGAAGCTTCTATTGCCCACCACGGGGTCGTGCTCAGCGGGCACGGGGCCGTGGTCAACTATAAGATTCGCAGAATCCAGGCAAATCTTCATAGTACAGATATGCTTCTGCACACGGGGTCGTGCTCAGCGGACACGGGGGCGTGGTCAACTAATAAAGACAAGAGCAATTAATGAAGAAAGAGGAGGATGTGGACACGGGGCCGTGCCCGAGCTTCTGTTCAGCCTATAAATAGGAGTGCTTGGGTCAAGCTCAAACCATCCCTTGGCACACCACCTCTCTCACACTTCACCCACCACCCACCACCACCATAACACCATCATCCACCACCATCATCCATTGTCCATCATAGAGTGTGCGAGTCGTCTTGGGATCCAAGATTGATCGTAAGAGTTCTTGACAATCAAGGCCATGTTTGCCTAAGTCTCTTACATCACTTGGTGAAGATAAAGTGTCTAGTGTAATACTTTTTATTTTTAATCTTTTCGCACTTTTTAATTGGTTATGTATTAATGACTTTAATAACTAGTTTCTGATGTTGAAGGTGATTCTTCCTTATCGTTTGTCCGTAGTGTCTTGGCATTATTTTACTGTCTATATAACATAAAAGATTTTCACCATTCATATCTCCACGGTCTATATGGAGGTATGTTGGCTACCTGGTCGGGGGTTAAGGGAACGGTTTGGTAAGAGTCTTGCCGTTGTTCAGCGTTTAGAGATCCTGCAAGGGACCTGGGTCAAATTTAGTAGGACCTCCTTCAATACTTAGCGGTATTGGATGGCGGGGGTCCAAACTCTTTGATCCCCTCATAAGTTAAACTACTATTAATACTATAACCCGGCTACTTAGGACTGTATCCTTGCTGACTCAGACTACTTAGCCGAGGGTAACGTCACCTTCAAAAGAGGGGCCTACCATAATTTGCATTAATAACTTAATTAATTATCTTTCAATAATCCGACCCTTTAGGATTGTATCCTTGCTGACTCAAACTACTGGGTTGAGGGTAACGTCACCTTCAAAAGAGGGGCCTACTACAATAACTAAGATAATCTCTTAAATAAGTGCAAAAGTGCGGAAATAATCAAAGGTTACACTAAACACGAGTCGGAACCAAGTGATTCATCTTGTCTATCTGTTTTTTTTCTTTTATTTTTATTTTTCAGCATTTTTAGTTAAATTTTATTTTCTTAGTTTAAAACCTTTTTCTAAACTTTTGATTTGATTAGACGTTGAGGATAAACCGGTACTAAAAGCTCTTGTGTCCTTGGACGACCTCGGTATCTTGCCCATATGTGTGTTTAGTGTTAGTAAATATCGTGTTTTATAAATTTAAAACTTGACTAAAAAGTGTTAAAAAGGGCTTAATAAATATATTAAAAACTAACGACACTTCACACGCATCAATAATTAACAACCAAACATAACAAAACCATCGCACATAATCATGTCGACATGTATAGCCAAAATTGTCGATTTTTCGACGTTCGATATTTTATATATTATAATAGGCATCCGTACGCACTGGTTATCTTACAAAAGTTTTATTTTTATTTATTTAACATGATTATATTTTTATTATTATATTATTATTAAACACATACTCCCACAACCACACAACTCTAGTCAGCTGGCATCTTAGAAACGACGTTCCCTCTCGTCGTATTTCCAGGATATCCTCTCCCCTACTTCCCGGATCCTATTCTCAGCGTCTATTAGCTCCTCGCCATAGTGGCGGAGTTCAGCCAAGTTCTCGGAGCTCATAGGTGGTTGTAGTGGAGGCTCCGGGTCAAATTGGGGAAAAAGGTATTAGGGTTATTCAGGAGATTCTGAAACTGCCAGTCAGTGGTCCACCATTCTTCTAATTCTCCTGGTAGAGGTTGGGAGTGGATAATAGGATCTGGGATATCAGGCTCTAGATCAACTGGAAGTTGTGCTTCCGCTGGGTAATTAAAGAGGTTTTCATCGGCAGGTCTGATGAGGTCACTAAGTGCAAGCTTACGATCCAGCTCCTCCCAGGATGGCATTTCCTGGTCTTGCCTGGAACTTTCTCCGATCTCTATTCCCTTGCCTTTATCCATCGGATCCTCAGTCTTTATAACTTTTCGTGTCGCTGGTTTCTTCCTACGCACACGCCTCCAGCCCACGAATCTTCTTCTCTTTTTCGGTTTGGGTTTTTCTGGAGGTTGAGGTTGAGCTTGAAATTCCATAGGTGCATCAACGTCGGTCAAATAACCGGAAAAGTCTCTGGAAACTTCCACATTAACAGAATCGAGATTGAGATTCTGAAGAGCTTCAGACAACTCATTCACGCTGTTTAGCAGATATGAAGAAACACACAAAATTCTAAGTTAAAATTTTGTAAATAAATTTGCACATAATCACAAAATGGCAATAAAAAAATTAAGTATTTCTTAATTGGCTTAAATCAGTGGCTCTGATACCACCTTTTTCTGTCACGGCCCCCGTCCCGGTTTTACTCGGTCTAGGAGCCGCGGGACAGAAACCCGTGGTGTTAATTATTTGAGTTGACAGCGGAAGTTTTAGCAGGATCGTTTCAAACTTGAAAATGCCCGATTATTTTATTTCATAATTTGGGATGAACCCCGTAATTTACAAATAGAGGAATTTTACTTGGAAATTCCCTATTTTACAAAACATGTTTATTTATTTATTTGAGCCACTACTTCAAGCTTGTTAGTGCTCCGTAGCACTTTTCCTTGATTCACAGTAGGTCACCTGAAACATGTTTGAAAAATATTTTATCAGCGGGGAAATACTGGCGAGTCATTCAAATTTGATAAAACGACACCTAGTTATAAATTACAGCATAAGAGCGATTACAATGGCTTCTATCTTATTTTTATCTGCGCCGTGTCACCTCCTGGTGATGATGGTCATACCACTATTGGGTCCTTTCACCCAAGTAGTGATGATTATCACTGTTAGGATTATTAGCCTAACCGTGAGAAATTAGTAATGTGCACAATACCCCACTAGCCAGTGATTCAAGATAACCACGACTTAATCCCTGTAATTATAACTTTTAGAAAAATGATTGGAGTATTGTAAAACACTTTTGATAAAAGAGAATGACTCACATTGCAGATTTAAACGGGCAGAGTTTTAGCCTACTGATAAGCCTTGTAACCTAATTTAAACAACAATGCACACGAACTAGGTCAGTAACTAATATAGCATTTACGATAACTCACGAGATTAAAACCCTCACAACGAATGACAAAGTGCAATACTTAAACATCCATCGAATTCACAACGAATGACAAAGTATAGCCCTAATGTGGGCAGCACTTAAACATCCATCGAATTGGTTTCAATCGATCGGACATTGAATCGTAGCAGCGATCGAGTTAATACCCTGTATCGTAGCAGCGTCTCCCTAATGGAATTTATGATTTTGAGCAGTGGAACTTCGTTTTTGACTGAAATCTCGAGCACAGATGAACTGCTCATGGCCTAGCAATTTATAGCTGAAAAACGAGTTTTACGCGGCCCGCGTAAAACTTAAGAAGAGCTTACGCGGCCCGCGAGGGCCACCTATGCGTAGACTAGGGCTAGCGTGTCATCGGTAGACCTGCCACGTATGTGACATGTGGCCTGAAACGCTTATCCGGTCAAAGTTGAGTTGACGCGGCCCGCGTAAACTCCTTTTATGGTTTACGCGGCCCGCGTGAAAACCAAAAATCTGATTTTCTTGGTTTTTCATGCACAATAGGGTTTTTGGGGTCTGGGTTTTTACTTACGGGTCATCTTGGGACATTTTTGCAGGTCCTTACATCCTCCCCACCTTATTTAAAATCTCGTCCTCGAGATTTATTGAAATAAGTGAGGATACTTTCGCTTCATCTCCGATTCCAGTTCCCAGGTATATTCCGGTCCTCTTTTTTAATCCCACTTGACTTTGACCAGTACTAGTCTTTTGTGTTTAAGAAACTTGACCTTTCTGTCTTCTATTTGAAGTGGTTTCTCCACGAACTTCAACTTTTCATTCACCTGTATGTCTTGAAGAGGGATTACTAGCGATTCGTCCAATAGACATTTCTTGAGGTTGGATACATGAAATACGTCATGTACCGGCAATCACGTCCGGAATCATCTTTGCTTCTTTTGCGGTTAGCACAAATGCTCTAGCATTTTTGGTAGTCTTGTTGTTCATAGCTGGAGCTAGTTTCGGACAGTTTGGCTTGATATGACCTTGTTCTCCGCAGTTGTAGCATATCCTATTGTTAGGTTTCTTCCTGCAGTCTTTTTCCTTGTGTCCAGATATTTTGCAAAAGTTGCAATATATAAAGCATCTTCCAGAATGTTTCCTTTTGCAATACTTGCAATAAGGTGCAGAGGTGGAACCTACACTTTTCCCACGGTTGGAATTTCCAGAATGAAATTCTTGGGTAAGTCTTTGAGCTAGGTTCTTCCTTTGATCCTCTTCCCGTGTACGCACTAACTCATCTGTCAAGGTATTTGCTAGTTCTACAGCTTCTTCGATAGTTTGAAGTCTAGCTGCCTTGACTATATGTCTAATCTCACTGATTAATCCCCAGATGTAACGGGAGATTAATACAGGTTCAGGTGATGCAAGGGTTGGTAGTATTCTAGCATATTCAAAGAATGTAGTAGTATAACCCTTACTATCCACTCCAGTCATTCTAAGGTTTAGGAACTTATTTGCTATCTGTTCTTTTTCATTGGGAGGGCAGAGTTTCCTTTCTACCATATTCTTAAATTCCTCCCATTCCATATTGTAAACCTTGTCACTTCCCCTAGATTGAAGGATAGTGTTCCACCATTCTAAAGCTGAGTTTTTAAACAGATTAGAAGCAAACATTATCTTATCCTCTTCCTCACACTTGCTTATTTTTAAGACTACCTCAGTCTTTTCTATCCAGCGTAGAGTTGCAATGGGTCCTTCATTGCCCGAGAATTCTATTGGTTTGCTGGACCAGAATTCCTTATAAGAACAACCATAAGACATAGTTCTTCTTCTTTTGGGGATGGGCACTTGAAGTTCTGGTCCATTGTTTACGTTGTGTTCCGGTTCAGTGGGTCGCTTACTGCCATTGTTACTTTTATTATCAGCTTCCTTAATAGTTTGAATAATAAATGGCATTGCATCTATAATTCCTTGTGCCACTATATGTTGGATGGCACTATTATCCACTTGATTTCCATTGTTATTGTTGTTCGGATTATCATTGTTCGGGTTATCGTTATTCGGGTTATTATCATTCTGGTTTTCCTGGTTCACTTCGTTGTCCATCTGAATTTTAAACATTTACCACGTATTAATATCACAATATAATATTTAATACAACCAATCACACAACACGCATGTTGATTAAAAACGTCGAACATTGCGACTTACCCTTTCTTATATATAGTATGCATCTAATACAAACTGATACTGGAATTTAAAGTTACAATACTACTATGCATCCATAGCTATCGTCTAGATTTTTTTTTCAAACATACACACATATTATATATGTATATATTTTTATTATTATTATTATTATTATTATTATTACTACTACTACCTTCACCATCACTGATATGGGTTAATCCAGAACTCCATATTACGTCCGTCATACTTCCAGACCAGTGTTCTCCAACCTGCCTCATCCTCTCGCTATTTTCTAAAATCTCCTCACCGAAGGTTCAGAGTTCTTGCACATTTTCTGCACTCATTGGGGTGCAGGTGCGGGTACTGGGTTTGGGAACTGGGGCATGGGTTCCTGGTACGGGTATGGATTCTCCAGAATTTCCCTAATGTATTGATCGCTATCATAGAAGGGATCTAGAGGGTCCAAACCTGGGTAGGCTGGGGTAGCGTTGCTGATAATCCCTATGGTCGTCTAACCACGGGTCGTAGTTTGGGTCTAAAGGATTGAGTGTTGGTATTCTAGGTATCTCTTCTGGGTTAAAATCATGCATTTGGATTTGATTTTCTAGGTTGTTTCAATTTCCATTGGCTGGGTGGGAAATAGTGGTAATGGTTGGGGTGCTATGAGTTGCTCCAGGTTAGGGTCTGCAGCTGTGGTTGCTAGGATATGAAAATTGGCTAAACTCCTATTAAGCATATCTTGTGTGTGAGCATCGGTTTCTCTCTTGGCGGCTGCTACAGCACGCTGTTGTTGCAACTTTTTCATTCTCTTCCTACGTTCATGCGTTCCCCTACTGAACCATCCTCTCTTTTTAGGAGGGAATGGCTCTTCAGACTGAGCCTTAACACGAATATCCCATCTTCATTGTCAGCTGAATACCCTGAGAGGGCAGGCTGTGAAGAGGTGCCTTCGTTTCTAGGTGAGCTGGACAACTGATGGTAGGCGTCGGAAGGTCCTTGGTCGCTCATACTGTAAACTAACATATAGTCAAATAACACACAACAATAAAATACAATTATGCACGTGGTTTCGTAGAAAGTTTCGTAACAATTCGAATAATATATTGGTGTCAGCAGAACACTTCTGTGGCTGAATCAGTGGCTTACCTCTGATACCACCTTCTGTTGCAACCCCCACCCCCTATTTGTCCCGGGAAGGGGCAGTCGCGAGAATCAGTATTGGTGGTATCGGTGTTTATCAATTTGGCAGCGGAAATTACATCAGGACCGTAGTTAGGAAATATTTTATCAGAGTAAAACACCATATTTTATATAAATAAGTACATTGGGATAAAACCCAAGTTTTCATTTCAAACTGGTTTATAGGGGTAAACCCATTTTATTTAAAATAAAACATCTTCTTTATTTAGGTAACTTTTATAGCCACTTTTCCAAGCCTTCAGTGCTGTCCAGCTGGCTTCTAGTTGGCTTTCACATTTTGTTACCTGAAACGCGTTTAAAAACATTTTGTCAGTGGGAAATACTGGTGAGTGAATCCCAGTTTAATCAAGAAGAGTTTTATTATTTAACAGTATGAGAACGATTACAATGTTTACATCTACACAATTACTCATTCAGTATTGTCAATCCTGACTGGTGGGCCATATTACCCATTGGCTAACTCTTTGTCCAATGGTAACGTGTTCCACATTTTGTATACAAAACCCCAACATATCGGCAGTAATTGAAGAATTACAAAGACTCAATCACTACTTAATCACATTGTAAAATATTTAAGGTTTTGTAAAAACAGTTTACAAAAAGGAGATTACTCACATTGTTGTCTTAGGTTTTCCTGGTGATTATCTATAAATTACACAAATGCACACGTGTTAGTATAATAACCCAATATTTACATTAGTAATACCCTCCCCGAGACGGCATTCCAACGACTACGTCAGGCAAAACCTCGACAGCCGTTACGAAACCCTAGATCAAACGGCAGCGTATCTAATACGTAATCGGGGTTATGATACTTACAACGGGGCAGAACTTCGTTATTTAGGGGGGTATTATGCCCGAGAATAGCTTATACTATGTAAATTTTCGAGAGAAAGAAAAGAAATTGAGCGAGTTGGACTGAAGGCCGAAGCCCTCCGTTTATAGGGCTGATTTCTCAGTCCCTCACAGCCCACGTAGAAAGAAGGCAGGGCCTTCGCGGCCCGCGACATAGGCTGGGTAGGCCCTAGCCTGGCCCAGTCATCGGCGTAGGCTCGACGTGTGGCTGCCACGTGGCACCACCGGGCTGCACCTCATGTCCACTCGGTCGCGGCCCGCTTAAGACCTAGCTTAGGTCTTCGCGGCCCGCCACTGATATTAAAAATTCAATTTTAATTTAATTTAATAAAATAAAGGTATTCGGGGCCCGTTTTCACATACGGGGTGTATTTTGGGACATATTGGGACATTCTAATTATTTTAGGGGTGTCGGAAAATTAATTAGGAGGGTTGTTATAAATCTTTTCTTCACTTTCTATCTCAATAATCACTACATTATAGTGCGGTTTTCATCACCAATCAATGATTCAAACACCCAATCAACGTGTTCTTCAACTTTTTTTTTAAGAAACCCAGTTTAATACAACATCTCATTTTTTTTCTTGGGATTTTGAAGTGAATCACTCGATTCGTTCGATTCGGTCGCTGATAAATGTTTCTAACATTCAAGTTTCGTCAATCGGTGAAGAAATCTGAAGAAATCGGCTTCGATCTATGTAAGAATTTTTTGAATTGCATTTTTACGATCAGGGTTTTTAAATTGAGTCATTGCGTTTTACAAAGTTATCTTGGCGGGGGTCCGGGGGCAGCGCCCCTGGGAGCAGGGTCCAAGGGACGGCAACCCCTGGTGGGGTCCAATGGGCAGAGCCCCTGGCTGGGGTCGAGCTGGTTCAGATAAAAACTGCATCAAAAATTTAATTTTCTGAAAATTGCCTCATTTCGTAGACAAAAATTCGTAAATAGTTTTTGATCTTCTACTTCCTGGTTCAGACAATTCACAGACAAAACATTCTCTGGTTCAATGCGTTTTAGAGAGAACACTTTCTTTTGTGTTTTAGGCCATTGCGTTTTAGAAAAAAAAATACATTTTTATGTGTTTTTTGGTCCATTGCGTTTTTGAAAACCACATTTTGAAGTGTTTTTAGTCCATTGCGTTTTAGGTAAAACACATTTTTATGTGTTTTCAGTCCATTGCGTTTTAGAAATAACACTTTCTTTTGTGTTTTTAGGCCATTGCGTTTTAGAAATAAGACATTGTTATGTGTTTTCTGGCCATTGCGTTTTAGAAAAACACATTTTTGAAGTGTTTTTAGTCCATTGCGTTTTAGGTAAAACACATTTTTATGTGTTTTCAGTCCATTGCGTTTTAGAAAGAACACTTTATTTTGTGTTTTTAAGCTATTGCGTTTTAGAAAAAATGTCATTTTCTACGTTTTTTGTCCATTGTGTTTTACGCAACTGGGTTTTCGAAAAAAAAAATCGAAAATATAGTAATAGTATACTCGTTTTAAAGATTAAAAAGCGCTCGTTTTTTGGTGCATTTTTTATAAAAAAATAATGTCGTATAAAAAAATTATTAACGTTTAAAAAATGGAGGGAAATTATAGGAGAGAGAAACTATTGTCCTGAATTGACTAAAATGACCTTACACAAACCAACGCGCCTCTTTTTTTCTCTTCAATTTCACTCATTTAATCTTAGTCTTTGATTAAATCAATTGATGGTCAAGATTACTTCCTAGCATTCTTAGCCAAAAAAACTATCTATTATATCCTAACCCTTATAACAGTTATATGAAACAATCTTCATCAGTAGCTAATAGTTTATTTGTGAAACTTAATCCACTTGTAATAAAATTCATGATACACATGTAATGTTTTCACATAAATATTTAGGCTGGAGGGTGTGGAGGCGCCACCCCTACCATCTCACCTTCAATGACGCTGGTGGGGCTCCACCACCCATACCATCATCTTTAGGGGGGGGGGGGGGGGGGGGGCTATAGGTAGCTCGCCAAGATGGTAACAAAAGAAAGGGGGGGTCCATCGAATTTGATTGGCTTTAGAGGGGGCGCTATAAAGCCCCTGGCCACACCCTCCACGCCCTTCAAGTTAAAGGAGAGGGCTTTAAAACCCTTGTATGACGTGACGGTGATGTGGCGCTGAAATGACGGTGATAAAACCTCTAGCCACACCCTCCAGCCTTATATTCATACAAAATGATTTTATTTACTATTCTTATTCATATTTTCACTTAATAATAACTAGTGTTTAATGCCCGTGTTGCGGGCCTGGGGTCCTTTTGTCGTGCTAAGTAGTAAGCAAACAACGTAGACAAGACAAACATGAATTATACCGCTTAAGACGTAGACAAACACAAGGCACAAACAATAAAACACAAAAAAAAAATCACTACAGGGAAGAAAACTAAATGGTATCGATTTGATGGATTTCCAATTTAATTTGCAATATTTCAAAAGAATAGAGATAAATAGATGGGCTTTTGATTCGAAGAAAGTTGGCCATACACTTATACTCATGGGCTTTAATGGAGACATACGGGTGGTGCCGTGGTGATGGTAAACAAAGGCTTATGGCGGTACTGTAGATAGGATTCTAACATTGTCTAATTACTATACTGTTCATAAGAACTACTTGAATTGTATATAGTATATAATACGTTGAAATGTGCATAGGGCGGTTTTGAGCCATAACTGAACCAAAGTTAAAAATTTCAATTACAGGATATTCAAAATTGATCGATTTCGATTAATTGATTAATTGTATTAATTCAAGTTGGTTAATCAAATGATGACATTAGCTTAATTTGAAGATGGTGTTCATCTAATCAAATTTATGTCGTAACAAAAAAAACATCTAAATCAAAATTTTCTTCTTTATAGTTACCTGGTCATGAATTAATTATTACTTTTTTTTAGCTCTATAGAGGCGGAAATATATTATTGTCTTCTTATTACATTTACGAAAAATTGACACTGAAATTTTTTTGTTCATAAGAATTTGCAGCCAATTTTGAAAATTATAATTAATTAATTATCATATGTATTTTTTCTAAGTTAATCTCAAAGCTCAGATACAAGCTTGACAAACAGATCCAAATCCCTTATCGATGTTCCTTCTTTGACCGCCTTCATGGCGCCTTCGCTAAGCTCCTTAACCTTAATTCGCTCACGCAAATCACCATTCAATGACTCATCCAACAATCGGGCCAGCTCATTCGCGTCAGGAACGAGCTCGGGCCCACCCTCGCAAACTCGTTTCCCAGCACCCAACTGGTCAACCAGTAGTGTAGCATTTGCAAATTGGTCCGCACCCATTGGCCACGCCAACATCATCACACCTGCCGCAATTCCTTCCAAAATCGAGTTCCACCCACAGTGAGTCAGATACGAGCCTACAGCCCGATGCTTAAGAATAGCCAGTTGTGGGGCCCAACCTTTGACTACGAACCCTCGACGGGCCACCATATCGTCTTCGAACCCACTAAGGGTCATAGAGCTTGAATCACTTGCCTTCACACTAAAGACAAAGTTGATGTTACTAAGCTTGAGTGCACCTAGCAATGCACATATTTGCTTCTCACTTAATGTGGCTCGACTACCAAAACAAATATATACTACAGAATCAACAGGTTTGTTATCCAACCACATGAGAAGGTCATGAGGTGGGACCGCACTGGACCCGGTTCTTGCACTACTCATTGGGCCATGTTCGTCAGGAAGTAATGGGCCAATGGCCCAAACACGATCATGGCCCAATTGTTTCTTAATGTGGTCAATGTAAACCCCTTCCAAACCTTCAAATGTGTTGTACACAATTCCCCAGCTTCTCATATTAGCCAATATTGTCGTCCTGAAAGCTTCAAAATCTTGATCTCCATTTCTAAAACAACGCGACGCTGGTGGCAAGTGCCACCAAGGAAATTTTGGCGCGTTAGGGATTTCCGGAAAGGAAATATAGAAATTTTCATCTTTGTTATTATTGTGTTTGTTAATATCGGGCATGTCTCGCCATAACGCGTGAAAGATGGAAGAACCAAGAGCACCAGAAGTCGAAAACATTACTCGTTTAATGCCTAGGTAGGAAGCGAGATCGGTAGTCCACCCGAGAAAGAAGTCGGAGACGATGGCCACAGGCGGTGAAGGATGGGATTTGAACCATTTAACAATGGGATCAAATAGTTGTTGTGTTGAAAGTATTTTGGCTATAAGGGGTTGTGGGGATGGGTGAACTTTTGGATAAGAGAAGAGAAGCTTGTGTAGAGAACAAGGGTATGAGGAGAGGAGAGGGTCAATGAGTGGGAGGTCGGCGGCGGAGATGATGACGGTGATGGTGAGGCCGCGGCGGAGGAGGTGGTGGGCGAGTTCGAGTGAAGGGATAACATGGCCGTAGCCGGGACAAGGGTAGAGTAGTAAATGTGTGTTGTTGGTTGAGTGATGCATGTTGAAGGTTTGAGTTGATCTTATTGGTGTTGTGAAGGTATAATATAATGTTTACACATTTATAGGGCTAGCGATTGTTGTTTTGAAGCAACTAGTTCCATTAAGAAACAACATCGTTTGTTTGAGAAATCAAGTTTATTGTATCGTATTATACATTATATCATGTCATGGCATATGGTATTATCTCATGAGTATTATATCATACTATATATTATATTAATTAAATTAAATTACGTTACATGTTACATTACATTTTATAAATATAACATTACAATACACTAGATAATACTACAATATATGATATGATATGTTATTATATCATATTATAGGGTGACCAAAATTATCATTATTTTCTTTTGCCTGCCAATCATGCCCCTTTAGACCATGAAAGACGAATTCCTTTTTATTCCAACCAAAGCCCATGATCATGTTTGATCCGTATAGGTAATAATTCCGCTTCTATGACCCCACGGGTCATTTATACGTCGGTTTTACTTGCCGGATCCATCAATCGTTTCATTTATTTTTTTACACCGAACGTAGTCCATGACTATGAACGTTTTTCATTCGGGCAATACCTCCCCTTCTATGAGCTCGTGGGTCATTTATGCGTCGGTTTTACTTGCCTTTTTTGTCAACCATGGCTCTTAAGTCCATAATGACTTAATCCAAGGAATTCCTTGGGTCACTTATTTTACGCGCGCCATATTTCGTTTTTATGGTTCTCGCGAGAACCATTTATACGAGTATGTCGGTAAGGTTTCTTGACCCCAAGGATCCTTTAACTCTTCCCATTAACCTCGTCATTACTACATCGGATGTACATGCGTTTATTATAAGAAGTCCATGGTATCATGTGTTTACTACTTACTTGGCTAGGATTTGTACACTCAGTTCGCAAATACACTAGTGTTCACTCTAGAACCTCACCTATATATATATATATAGTGAAAGTGTAAAATACAATATACCTTAACGTACAATACGTACGATATTGTGAAATCGCATGTTATAAAAAAGCATGTTGGAAATCGCATGTTGGTATTTTTGATGAAATCGCATGTTGGTTTTTTTGTAGCAATTTCGCATGTTGGTAAATATGATGAAATCGCATGTTGGTATATAAAGCAATTTCGCATGTTGGTTTTTCAGCACAAATCGCATATTCAAAAGTGAATTCGCACCAGATCGGACGACTGAGATGATAGTGTATATATTGTACGATAAAAGCTATTATACGTTAACCTAACCCCATATATATAATATATCAGAGAGGGTGGTAGTAAAACTTGAAACTTAAAATTGAAAATAAAAATAAGCTAAGAATGCTTACAATGATGATGGAGATATGCACAGCGGATGATGATGGATGAGAGTATGCACAGCGGAGGGTTTTTTTTTTTTTTTTTTTTTTTATATGTAGGTTGGAATATAATATGAAGAACTTGGAGAAAATCTGGGATATTAAGGAATTGGGCTAAAGAGATGTGGAGAGAGTTTAGTGTGCCATATGAAGTAAAATATTATTGCTTAATGGTTTCTCGTACATACAACTGAATACAAATGCCAAATATATAGGCGAAAATAAGAAACACAAAGCATCTATGCTTAACAACTAAGTCAAAAAGCCTAATCTATAAAGAAAAGAAAAAGAAAATTCACCGAATAAAGCTTAAAAGAAAACAAAAGTAGGTGTTGAAAATTTTTGCCATTTGTCGACCACTGTCTGTGTATAATTGAGATTCAAAACGTCATTGCTCACGTCATGATTTTTGTCTTCTGTCTTGTGTCGTCACTGCTTACGATATCTTCTAGAAATCTCTGTGTGTACTGTCTATGGACTGTGGACTAGAGCAATCTTCCAAATTATTGCCCTCTTCGTCTTCTAAGTTGATAATGTGCTGTAACTGTAGGTGATCTCCTTCCCCTGCAAAGGGTAGAAGCATTGTCCAAACTGGTTTTGTGTAGACTTGTATGTAATGACCTTCACCTACCAGATGATAATTCCTCCATGGATAATAATCAGGAAGTTCTGGGGTTTCCTGATGATCTTTGATAAACTGTGTAAAACTGTCTGGAATTTTTTCATCTGAATGACTTAACCAAGGTAGAGTTGAAAACTCTATATCAGTTTTTGTCATTGATGTCTGTAGATGATATTGATGACATATATTATTTTTATGTTCAATAAAAATCCTTTTTCTTGCTGGTCTGTATGTGTATGCATCTGTGTAAGGGAATGAAGAAATTATTTTACAACCAATGATAGAAGTCACTGTTCTAATTGCCATATTTCCTGCAATTAGAATCATCTTTTCTCCAAGCTGGTTGAGAAGATCTTCTGCTTTTCTGTCTAACTTTATTTCCAAATAATCAATCATACCATGATGATAAAATTGAATTATTTGCTCATTTGTCAACTTTGTAGGATGGTGTATTTGAAGTAATAGAAGACCAGTTCCGTCTCCTTTTTCATCTGTTCTTTCTACCACTTTAAATCCTTGCTGTTCACTGTCAAATTTGAACGCCATGTCTACCAGCTGTTGTTGCAGATTGTACAGAATCAAAGGAAATTCTGCACAAACTTTCTGTGAAACAAGATTCTCAAATTCTGGGAATCTTTCTGTAACTGGTTTTAAGCATTGCTGCCAAGGTGTATCAAGAATCCTTGTCCTGAAACACTCAAAAGTCCTGTATACCTCTGTTTTATCTTTGTTTTCTTTTTTCTCAAGCTTTTGTAATAACTGTGTATTTTTTGCTTCTAATAAAATCATTTTTTGTTTTAACAAACTGTTTTCAATTTTCAATTGTATATCTTGTGCATTTTTTGCTTTTTCTTCAAGTTGTCTTTTTAATTCAGAAATAATTTCTTGTTGAGCTTTTATGTAATGCTCAGGGTTTGTTTTTGCCATGTCTGAAAAACTTTTAACCTCTTCAGGTTCTATGTAAAAACTTGGACCAAGCTCTGTTCTTGCTGCTTGAAGAGCTTCAGCAAAACTTGTATATCCTCTCCAGACTGCTCCTCCTACACAAATTATATGTTTTGCCGCTGTCTCCCATTTGTTAAAAATTCCAAGTTTTGTACCCCTAAATACAACATAATGTGTAAAATTTGGTTTCTGTTTAAACTGTCTTTCAGGTGTTTTTGAACTCTGTTCTTGAAAGTAAATGCTTAGAGCATTTAAAACCTGTACTTTGAATGATGAAGCTTGTGGCATGGTTTGAATATGCCATAAATTGTCTAATAGACATTGCTGTTTATCTGTTAGTTTCATTCCCATAATAGGACGAAACTTCTTGTCAGCTTCATTGCATATCTGTAAAGCATATGTTCCAAACTCGATCACCGGTTTGGGTGGAAAGTTTGTATACAAAGGGCGTTTTCCAGCTGCCTTTGATTGCTGTTGTGTATAAACTTGTCTTGTCATTGACTGTGGTAATGTTCTGTAAGGAGAACTGTATATCTTTTCTAGTGACTGTAGATATGCCTGTTGAATTTGTTCTTCCTCTGATGAAGAATTCTCCTGTTGCTTTTGTTTTGGATGTATAAGCTTTAACTTCTCTTTATCGTTTTTCCTGTCCATCTAAAACAAACCACTTGTTTATATTTCGAGATAACATATCAGCTATCACATTATTTTTACCTTTAATATGTTCAAAATTTATAAAATATCCATTTCCTTGTATAATATTTTGTAGATTAACCCATCTAGTTCTATTTACCTTTTTACTTTGATCATTTTTTACAAACTTAACTATTGCTTCACAGTCAGTTCTTACTGTAAATTCTTTATTAAGAAAAATCTTAAACTTTTCTAATGAATAAATTAATGCCTGTATTTCAAAATCAATTGTAGTCCAATTTGTTTTGTTTTGAAAATTACCACTTGAATAAGCGCAAATTTTCTCTTCTTCCTTGGGACTGTATTTGTTTGGTTTACATAGAAGGACTGCTCCCCATCCTTCTTTGCATCCATCTGTTTCAATGATTATATAATCTGTAACTAATGGTAATTCTAACGGTTTAATATTTTTAACTGCTTTCTTAATTTCTTTAACTAATTTAATGTCTTCTTGATTAAAATATCTCTGACCATTTTTAGTGGTTTTTCCATACAAATGTCCAACCATTTTTGACAAATTTGGAATAAATTTTCTAGCATAATTTACTAGACCCAAAAATGCTTGTATTTGTTTTAAATTTTCAAATTTTTCTGGAAAATTTAAAATTTTTGTAGAAATATGTGGTTGTAATTCTATTTTTCCATTTCCAATTTCTAATCCTAAAAACGAAATTTTTCTTTTAAAAAGTTCCATTTTTCTTTTTGAAACTACTATACCATTGTTCTTTATTTCTTTAAAAACCTGTTGTAGGTGTTTCTCATGTTCCTGCACTGTATTACTTGCAACTAAAATATCATCAATGTATACTAAACAAAAATCAAACTTTAGAAATATGCTGTCCATAAATCTTTGAAAAATAGAAGGTGCATTTTTTAGTCCAAAACTAAGGACATTCCATTCATATTGCCCTTCTGAACATGTAAAAGCTGTCCATGGTTTAAAACTTTCTTCTAACTTTAACTGATTATATCCTGATTTTAGGTCAAATTTTGAAAATACTTTTTTATTTTGTATAAGATTTAACAAACTGTCTTTATTAGGAATATTATATCCATCATCTATTGTGTTATCATTTAATCTTTTGTAATTATAAACTATTCTAGCTTTTCCTCTTTTTATTTCACTGTGATTTCTTACTAGAAAAGTTGTAGATCTATGAGGACTTTCTGATTTTCTAATTAATCCTTGATTTACCATTTCAGGGATTTGTTTTTTAAACTCTTCTTTATCTAATGGACTGTATTCTATATTAGCTGTCCTAATTACTATGTCGGGATTTTTTAATTTAAATTTACAAATATATTTTACATTTGATTTTGTTATATCTTCTCCAATATATCCTATTTTTTCTAAATGTAATATCATAGGATGGTTTATACTTTTTGTAATATCTTGTCCTTTCTCTATTTCATGACTTAAAAAATCTATTAAAAGTTTTAATGATTCCTTTTCTATAAACTGTTTTTTGTTTTGTGTTTTCAAGAAATCTAAATTCCCTTTATCCCCTCTTTTTTGAACAATTTGTGTTGTATTCATATACCTAAGGGTTGGTATTGTATATAACTGTTTACTTAATGTTATAAAATTTCTTGTAATTGTAACTGCTCCATTTAATCCTAATATAAAATTTAGTCCTATAACAAAATCTTTTGATTTTATCTCTGGTGGATTAATATTTATTTGTGGCATTTCATATTTTATACTATAATTGTTTGCAAAATCTAAGAATTGTATTCCTACTGGTTCTAAACAATGTGTAATAGCTATTAACCTATCTTCTATTGTTCTTGTACTCAATTCATACGATAATTTTTTATGATATTCTATAGGTGCTAAGCTATGTGAAATTAAGCTTTTTGTAGCTCCTGTATCTACTAATGCTGTTAAATCTAGGTATTTATTATTATCTAACCATAATCGACATTGTATATTTATCATATTTGTTGATCCTTGTGTTTGTATATACGTTTGATCATCTGGTTTTTGTAGAGCCATTTTACCTATTTCTTCTATTTGACTTAATCTTTCAAGTTCTTCTATTTTATTTTCTAAATTTTTTATTTTTAAACTATGTAATTCTATTGTTAATTCCAATTTATCTATCCTTTCATTTTCATTATTTTCAGAATTTGTTTTTACTTTTGATGTTGTAGCTATATCTTTATCATAAATTTCTTTAAGACATTTAAAACAAATTTCTTTAAAACATTTATTACATTGTGATCTTTTTTCTATACTAGGGTAATATCCACAATGACAACATCTTATATGATTATTTCCTTTATTTTGTTTCCAATCATGTTCACAAATTTCTTTTGTATTCATGTATGTATATGTTACTTTTGCTGTTGGATTTTCTTCTTCACTATAAATACTATATAATGATTCATTATCAGATTCATCATCTGTTTTTAGAGCTTCTATTTCATAATCTTGTAATTGCTCTACTAAATTTGCTCTTTCCATATTTTTTCTTTTATTTGGACAATTATTAGCTAAATGTGTTGTTTCTCCACAAGTGTAACATCTACATTTTCTAGATTGTGGTTTTTTAACATATTTGTTTGTATTATAATGTTTTCTATAATTTCTATCATATGTTGTACTTTTTCGTATCTTTTTCTTTTTATCATAAACTCCATATGCTTGTGGTGTATAAATTGCTGTTTTACAAAATGCATAAGCATTTCTTTTTAATTGTTCTTGTAATGCTACTTCTTTACATTTTTCTTCTAGTATACCAAATGTATAAGTTATTCTTGGTCCTATTCCTAAATTTTGTTGTGCACCATAATTTGTTTTCCATGCTTCATGTATAGATTTTCCTAAATCTCCTGGTAGTTTTATAAAATATTTGTCACATAAATTATCATCCATGGCTTTTCCTGTTTGTGATAATAATCTTGTAAAATCTAATGTAAATCCATTTATATATTTCATGTCTGCTATACTTAATTGTTCTAAATTTCTAATAGCTGTATCCTGTATTAAAGAGTTATTTTTTGCTGGATCAACTCCTAATATAAGTGTTCTAATTTGTGATGTAAAATTATAAGGATTATCTCCTAATGCTTTAAGATTATTAATCTCTTCTGGATTTTGTGTTTTCTTACTTTGCCATATTCCTAATGCTATTGGTCCTAATGTAGTTTCTAAATATGAAAACATATCCATACTATCTTTTTTATTTGTTTCCCATAATCTTACTACATTTTGTTCCCATGTTAATACTTCATCTATCCATAACTGTGGCTTTTGTTGTTCTAATAATAACATATTTCCACTGTATATTTGTCCTATAGGCATTCTTCTTCCTTTTCCTATAACATTAGACTCTTGTTGATAATTAACTGTTGGTTATGTCCATGGTTCTCTACCATGACTTTCGTGTGTACCACTATATCCTTCTCCCCATTCTATTTTTGGTCTTTTTAAGGGATTGGATGTATTAAACATAAAACTTTGTTCTTGTTTATAAAAATCTGATAACATTACCTCTCTCTTCATAATTCCTTCTACTAATGGTAAATTATAATATTCTTGTAGTTTATTATAACTTTGTTCATAATCTAATCCTAATTCTGTTATACATTCCATAATCATATCATCTACTTCTTCTTGTATATTTATTTCTGTAAACTTTCGATCTATAATTTGTTTCTTCTACTTTAAAACAATCTATTGATTCTTCTTCATAATCTAATAGTGTATAATCCATTGTTTCTTCTTCTTCAAATTTTAAAAAATTTATATCTATTTCATCTTCCTCATTATCTGTATCATATGTAGAAAATATTTCATCTTTATTTTCTTCCTCAATATTCATAAAATGATATTCTTCATTATTATTTTTCTCTGTTTGTTTTTCTTTAAAATCAACATATCTTAATTTTTGTTTTCCATCAGTTTCTTCATATATGTAACTTTTCTTAGGTACTAAAACTGTATTCTCTTATTTTTCTTGTAAATCATTTAAATCCCACTCTAATCCTGTTAATTGTTCTGGATCAATTTTTATAGGTTCTATCATTTGTATAGATTTTGATGCAATTGTTTTTACTATACATTCTATATTTACTTTATACTGCATTCCTGAACTATTACTAGCTCTTTTCATATCCGATTTCCAACTTTTATCAAGTATTAAGGCTAATAGTTTTGTTCCTAAATTTTTTCTTCCTAACGCTTTAATTCCTATTATTATTATTAACCCTGTGTGTACAAAATGTTTATTTTGTTTTTTAATTTTTTCTATAGTGTCTGGTGACAAAAGATCTAGGGTTACTGTATTATCTACTACCCTTAAACTTTCTTCTCTACTACTTCTTATAAGAGTTGTGTTTATATTAAATATTCATGTTTGATATAATATCCTTGGATTTAATATGTCTAATTGATGTTGATTATATAATTCCAAATTTCTATCTAAATCTATTTCTTCTTCTAGTTGTATTATGTCTGTTACTATTAGATCATGATCCTCTTCTAACTATCCTGTTTAAAAAACTGTCTGATGTTATGTTATCATTTATATTACTTGTAGAATTTCTAGCTTCTTGTATAGTTCTACTTCTTCCTAAAAAATGATTATTCATTTTCTTGGTTGCCAATGTGTATATGGAGTAGGTTTTTTCTCTATTTTTAGCTTTTGTAACGTTTCTGTAAGTTTTTCAACTTCTAAAGATATATTGTTTATACTTTTTCCTCCTAGTGTATTAGACTGATTTTTTATATAATCTAGATTTTGTGATAATTTTTTAATTTCGACTGTTAAATTTTCTATTATTTGTTTATTATTTATAGCTTCTTGTTGTAAACTAATGCTTAAATTTATGAGTAAATCTACTAAAGTATTAAACTGTGAGTTATTTGTATGCAAAGTGTGTTCACAAGGGTCCTTAATATTACAAACTAAAGTAAAATTATCTGTTGTAAAAGGTTTTCGATGAGCTTTTTCAAAAAATTCTAAATTTAAGAACTAAACGTTTAGAGTTCTTAAATTTAGAATTTTCTGAAAAAGCTCATCGAAAACCTTTTACAACAGATAATTTTACTTTAGTTTGTAATATTAAAAAATTAGGAACTGATTTAAAAACAAAATAAACATTTTGTACACACAGGGTTAATAATAATAGGAATTAAAGCGTTAGGAAGAAAAAATTTAGAAACAAAACTATTAGCCTTAATACTTGATAAAAGTTGGAAATCGGATATGAAAAGAGCTAGTAATAGTTCAGGAATGCAGTATAAAGTAAATATAGAAGGTATAGTAAAAACAATTGCATCAAAATCTATACAAATGATAGAACCTATAAAAATTGATCCAGAACAATTAACAGGATTAGAGTGGGATTTAAATGATTTACAAGAAAAATAAGAGAATACAGTTTTAGTACCTAAGAAAAGTTACATATATGAAGAAACTGATGGAAAACAAAAATTAAGATATGTTGATTTTAAAGAAAAACAAACAGAGAAAAATAATAATGAAGAATATCATTTTATGAATATTGAGGAAGAAAATAAAGATGAAATATTTTCTACATATGATACAGATAATGAGGAAGATGAAATAGATATAAATTTTTTAAAATTTGAAGAAGAAGAAACAATGGATTATACACTATTAGATTATGAAGAAGAATCAATAGATTGTTTTAAAGTAGAAGAAACAAATTATAGATCGAAAGTTTACAGAAATAAATATACAAGAAGAAGTAGATGATATGATTATGGAATGTATAACAGAATTAGGATTAGATTATGAACAAAGTTATAATAAACTACAAGAATATTATAATTTACCATTAGTAGAAGGAATTATGAAGAGAGAGGTAATGTTATCAGATTTTTATAAACAAGAACAAAGTTTTATGTTTAATACATCCAATCCCTTAAAAAGACCAAAAATAGAATGGGGAGAAGGATATAGTGGTACACACGAAAGTCATGGTAGAGAACCATGGACACAACCAACAGTTAATTATCAACAAGAGTCTAATGTTATAGGAAAAGGAAGAAGAATGCCTATAGGACAAATATACAGTGGAAATATGTTATTATTAGAACAACAAAAGCCACAGTTATGGATAGATGAAGTATTAACATGGGAACAAAATGTAGTAAGATTATGGGAAACAAATAAAAAAGATAGTATGGATATGTTTTCATATTTAGAAACTACATTAGGACCAATAGCATTAGGAATATGGCAAAGTAAGAAAACACAAAATCCAGAAGAGATTAATAATCTTAAAGCATTAGGAGATAATCCTTATAATTTTACATCACAAATTAGAACACTTATATTAGGAGTTGATCCAGCAAAAAATAACTCTTTAATATAGGATACAACTATTAGAAATTTAGAACAATTAAGTATAGCAGACATGAAATATATAAATGGATTTACATTAGATTTTACAAGATTATTATCACAAACAGGAAAAGCCATGGATGATAATTTATGTGACAAATATTTTATAAAACTACCAGGAGATTTAGGAAAATCTATACATGAAGCATGGAAAACAAATTATGGTGCACAACAAAATTTAGGAATAGGACCAAGAATAACTTATACATTTGGTATACTAGAAGAAAAATGTAAAGAAGTAGCATTACAAGAACAATTAAAAAGAAATGCTTATGCATTTTGTAAAACAGCAATTTATACACCACTAGCATATGGAGTTTATGATAAAAAGAAAAAGATACGAAAAAGTACAACATATGATAGAAATTATAGAAAACATTATAATACAAACAAATATGTTAAAAAACCACAATCTAGAAAATGTAGATGTTACACTTGTGGAGAAACAACACATTTAGCTAATAATTGTCCAAATAAAAGAAAAAATATGGAAAGAGCAAATTTAGTAGAGCAATTACAAGATTATGAAATAGAAGCTCTAAAAACAGATGATGAATCTGATAATGAATCAGTATATAGTATTTATAGTGAAGAAGAAAATCCAACAGCAAAAGTAACATATACATACATGAATACAGAAGAAATTTGTGAACATGATTGGAAACAAAATAAAGGAAATAATCATATAAGATGTTGTCATTGTGGATATTACCCTAGTATAGAAAAAAGATCACAATGTAATAAATGTTTTAAAGAAATTTGTTTTAAATGTCTTAAAGAAATTTATGATAAAGATATAGCTACAACATCAAAAGTAAAAACAAATTCTGAAAATAATGAAAATGAAAGGATAGATAAATTGGAATTAACAATAGAATTACATAGTTTAAAAATAAAAAATTTAGAAAATAAAATAGAAGAACTTGAAAGATTAAGTCAAATAGAAGAAATAGGTAAAATGGCTCTACAAAAACCAGATGATCAAACGTATATACAAACACAAGGATCAACAAATATGATAAATATACAATGTCGATTATGGTTAGATAATAATAAATACCTAGATTTAACAGCATTAGTAGATACAGGAGCTACAAAAAGCTTAATTTCACATAGCTTAGCACCTATAGAATATCATAAAAAATTATCGTATGAATTGAGTACAAGAACAATAGAAGATAGGTTAATAGCTATTACACATTGTTTAGAACCAGTAGGAATACAATTCTTAGATTTTGCAAACAATTATAGTATAAAATATGAAATGCCACAAATAAATATTAATCCACCAGAGATAAAATCAAAAGATTTTGTTATAGGACTAAATTTTATATTAGGATTAAATGGAGCAGTTACAATTACAAGAAATTTTATAACATTAAGTAAACAGTTATATACAATACCAACCCTTAGGTATATGAATACAACACAAATTGTTCAAAAAAGAGGGGATAAAGGGAATTTAGATTTCTTGAAAACACAAAACAAAAAACAGTTTATAGAAAAGGAATCATTAAAACTTTTAATAGATTTTTTAAGTCATGAAATAGAGAAAGGACAAGATATTACAAAAAGTATAAACCATCCTATGATATTACATTTAGAAAAAATAGGATATATTGGAGAAGATATAACAAAATCAAATGTAAAATATATTTGTAAATTTAAATTAAAAAATCCCGACATAGTAATTAGGACAGCTAATATAGAATACAGTCCATTAGATAAAGAAGAGTTTAAAAAACAAATCCCTGAAATGGTAAATCAATGATTAATTAGAAAATCAGAAAGTCCTCATAGATCTACAACTTTTCTAGTAAGAAATCACAGTGAAATAAAAAGAGGAAAATCTAGAATAGTTTATAATTACAAAAGATTAAATGATAACACAATAGATGATGGATATAATATTCCTAATAAAGACAGTTTGTTAAATCTTATACAAAATAAAAAAGTATTTTCAAAATTTGACCTAAAATCAGGATATAATCAGTTAAAGTTAGAAGAAAGTTTTAAACCATGGACAGCTTTTACATGTTCAGAAGGGCAATATGAATGGAATGTCCTTAGTTTTGGACTAAAAAATGCACCTTCTATTTTTCAAAGATTTATGGACAGCATATTTCTAAAGTTTGATTTTTGTTTAGTATACATTGATGATATTTTAGTTGCAAGTAATACAGTGCAGGAACATGAGAAACACCTACAACAGGTTTTTAAAGAAATAAAGAACAATGGTATAGTAGTTTCAAAAAGAAAAATGGAACTTTTTAAAAGAAAATTTTCGTTTTTAGGATTAGAAATTGGAAATGGAAAAATAGAATTACAACCACATATTTCTACAAAAATTTTAAATTTTCCAGAAAAATTTGAAAATTTAAAACAAATACAAGCATTTTTGGGTCTAGTAAATTATGCTAGAAAATTTATTCCAAATTTGTCAAAAATGGTTGGACATTTGTATGGAAAAACCACTAAAAATGGTCAGAGATATTTTAATCAAGAAGACATTAAATTAGTTAAAGAAATTAAGAAAGCAGTTAAAAATATTAAACCGTTAGAATTACCATTAGTTACAGATTATATAATCATTGAAACAGATGGATGCAAAGAAGGATGGGGAGCAGTCCTTCTATGTAAACCAAACAAATACAGTCCCAAGGAAGAAGAGAAAATTTGCGCTTATTCAAGTGGTAATTTTCAAAACAAAACAAATTGGACTACAATTGATTTTGAAATACAGGCATTAATTTATTCATTAGAAAAGTTTAAGATTTTTCTTAATAAAGAATTTACAGTAAGAACTGACTGTGAAGCAATAGTTAAGTTTGTAAAAAATGATCAAAGTAAAAAGGTAAATAGAACTAGATGGGTTAATCTACAAAATATTATACAAGGAAATGGATATTTTATAAATTTTGAACATATTAAAGGTAAAAATAATGTGATAGCTGATATGTTATCTCGAAATATAAACAAGTGGTTTGTTTTAGATGGACAGGAAAAACGATAAAGAGAAGTTAAAGCTTATACATCCAAAACAAAAGCAACAGGAGAATTCTTCATCAGAGGAAGAACAAATTCAACAGGCATATCTACAGTCACTAGAAAAGATATACAGTTCTCCTTACAGAACATTACCACAGTCAATGACAAGACAAGTTTATACACAACAGCAATCAAAGGCAGCTGGAAAACGCCCTTTGTATACAAACTTTCCACCCAAACCGGTGATCGAGTTTGGAACATATGCTTTACAGATATGCAATGAAGCTGACAAGAAGTTTCGTCCTATTATGGGAATGAAACTAACAGATAAACAGCAATGTCTATTAGACAATTTATGGCATATTCAAACCATGCCACAAGCTTCATCATTCAAAGTACAGGTTTTAAATGCTCTAAGCATTTACTTTCAAGAACAGAGTTCAAAAACACCTGAAAGACAGTTTAAACAGAAACCAAATTTTACACATTATGTTGTATTTAGGGGTACAAAACTTGGAATTTTTAACAAATGGGAGACAGCGGCAAAACATATAATTTGTGTAGGAGGAGCAGTCTGGAGAGGATATACAAGTTTTGCTGAAGCTCTTCAAGCAGCAAGAACAGAGCTTGGTCCAAGTTTTTACATAGAACCTGAAGAGGTTAAAAGTTTTTCAGACATGGCAAAAACAAACCCTGAGCATTACATAAAAGCTCAACAAGAAATTATTTCTGAATTAAAAAGACAACTTGAAGAAAAAGCAAAAAATGCACAAGATATACAATTGAAAATTGAAAACAGTTTGTTAAAACAAAAAATGATTTTATTAGAAGCAAAAAATACACAGTTATTACAAAAGCTTGAGAAAAAAGAAAACAAAGATAAAACAGAGGTATACAGGACTTTTGAGTGTTTCAGGACAAGGATTCTTGATACACCTTGGCAGCAATGCTTAAAACCAGTTACAGAAAGATTCCCAGAATTTGAGAATCTTGTTTCACAGAAAGTTTGTGCAGAATTTCCTTTGATTCTGTACAATCTGCAACAACAGCTGGTAGACATGGCGTTCAAATTTGACAGTGAACAGCAAGGATTTAAAGTGGTAGAAAGAACAGATGAAAAAGGAGACGGAACTGGTCTTCTATTACTTCAAATACACCATCCTACAAAGTTGACAAATGAGCAAATAATTCAATTTTGTCATCATGGTATGATTGATTATTTGGAAATAAAGTTAGACAGAAAAGCAGAAGATCTTCTCAACCAGCTTGGAGAAAAGATGATTCTAATTGCAGGAAATATGGCAATTAGAACAGTGACTTCTATCATTGGTTGTAAAATAATTTCTTCATTCCCTTACACAGATGCATACACATACAGACCAGCAAGAAAAAGGATTTTTATTGAACATAAAAATAATATATGTCATCAATATCATCTACAGACATCAATGACAAAAACTGATATAGAGTTTTCAACTCTACCTTGGTTAAGTCATTCAGATGAAAAAATTCCAGACAGTTTTACACAGTTTATCAAAGATCATCAGGAAACCCCAGAACTTCCTGATTATTATCCATGGAGGAATTATCATCTGGTAGGTGAAGGTCATTACATACAAGTCTACACAAAACCAGTTTGGACAATGCTTCTACCCTTTGCAGGGGAAGGAGATCACCTACAGTTACAGCACATTATCAACTTAGAAGACGAAGAGGGCAATAATTTGGAAGATTGCTCTAGTCCACAGTCCATAGACAGTACACACAGAGATTTCTAGAAGATATCGTAAGCAGTGACGACACAAGACAGAAGACAAAAATCATGACGTGAGCAATGACGTTTTGAATCTCAATTATACACAGACAGTGGTCGACAAATGGCAAAAATTTTCAACACCTACTTTTGTTTTCTTTTAAGCTTTATTCGGTGAATTTTCTTTTTCTTTTCTTTATAGATTAGGCTTTTTGACTTAGTTGTTAAGCATAGATGCTTTGTGTTTCTTATTTTCGCCTATATATTTGGCATTTGTATTCAGTTGTATGTACGAGAAACCATTAAGCAATAATATTTTACTTCATATGGCACACTAAACTCTCTCCACATCTCTTTAGCCCAATTCCTTAATATCCCAGATTTTCTCCAAGTTCTTCATATTATATTCCAACCTACATATAAAAAAAAAAAAAAAAAAACCTCCGCTGTGCATACTCTCATCCATCATCATCCGCTGTGCATATCTCCATCATCATTGTAAGCATTCTTAGCTTATTTTTATTTTCAATTTTAAGTTTCAAGTTTTACTACCACCCTCTCTGATATATTATATATATGGGGTTAGGTTAACGTATAATAGCTTTTATCGTACAATATATACACTATCATCTCAGTCGTCCGATCTGGTGCGAATTCACTTTTGAATATGCGATTTGTGCTGAAAAACCAACATGCGAAATTGCTTTATATACCAACATGCGATTTCATCATATTTACCAACATGCGAAATTGCTACAAAAAAAACCAACATGCGATTTCATCAAAAATACCAACATGCGATTTCCAACATGTTTTTTTATAACATGCGATTTCACAATATCGTACGTATTGTACGTTAAGGTATATTGTATTTTACACTTTCACTATATATATATATAGGTGAGGTTCTAGAGTGAACACTAGTGTATTTGCGAACTGAGTGTACAAATCCTAGCCAAGTAAGTAGTAAACACATGATACCATGGACTTCTTATAATAAACGCATGTACATCCGATGTAGTAATGACGAGGTTAATGGGAAGAGTTAAAGGATCCTTGGGGTCAAGAAACCTTACCGACATACTCGTATAAATGGTTCTCGCGAGAACCATAAAAACGAAATATGGCGCGCGTAAAATAAGTGACCCAAGGAATTCCTTGGATTAAGTCATTATGGACTTAAGAGCCATGGTTGACAAAAAAGGCAAGTAAAACCGACGCATAAATGACCCACGAGCTCATAGAAGGGGAGGTATTGCCCGAATGAAAAACGTTCATAGTCATGGACTACGTTCGGTGTAAAAAAATAAATGAAACGATTGATGGATCCGGCAAGTAAAACCGACGTATAAATGACCCGTGGGGTCATAGAAGCGGAATTATTACCTATACGGATCAAACATGATCATGGGCTTTGGTTGGAATAAAAAGGAATTCGTCTTTCATGGTCTAAAGGGGCATGATTGGCAGGCAAAAGAAAATAATGATAATTTTGGTCACTCACGACCTAAAGGGCTTTGTTTGACCAAAAGAAAATGAGAACGAATGATTTAAATGGGTCACGAGGCCCGAATAGCCTTGAAATATGGAAATAAATGATTTTGAAACCATAAAATGGGTGTGTTTACACTAAACACATTTAGAAAATAACACGGGTAAAGGGTGATCTACGGGATCATCACGACCTTCGGGTCATAAATTAGTGGTAAAGGTCTACAGGACCAATTTGACCTTCGAGTCACAAATAAAAAGGGTGGAAAATTATAAAGAAATAGCCTACGGGGCAAGGTAAAAGGCATATCGGCCAAATGGAGTTAATGTGTAGGAATCGGTTACGATTTTCACGTTAAATGAAATGGGTAAAGAGAAATTGTTTGATTTTTTTTTCATTTTCTTGTTGTGAGAAATTGACACATGTCAAAAAGAAAATGTTGAACTAAATTCAGTTTTAGTTAATTAAAGCGTTTTAACGAACGTAAATAATAAGTGATGGATTGGAAAGTGATTAATATTAAAATAAACAAGTTTTGACACTAATAGGTGCAAGACGATGTGTTCGAAAAGCAAATTTTGAAAATAAATTGTTGATAAAAACTTGAACTTGATGTAATATGATCATGGTCAAGACTATAAATAACATGAGATATGATTACATTGTAGCATAAACTACGGGACTCGGGGGCCATTCCTGTAAAGCCTTGGGGAGGCAATGTCGGTATACCTGAATGATGGGGTACAAAGTGACCGGTGACTGATGAGTCTAACCGGCAAGATCGGATAAGGTCAAATATGTTTATAACCTTGCCATTGCGCATGGCTTATTAAGATTAGCGTTGAATAATTATGTAACATATCAATATGATCGAGTGGCCAGAGGGTGACTCACTCTAGTAGATAGTTAAGAGAAGAAATACAAGATGGATGTAACGGCTTATGAGGCCTTACATGTGAAAGACGCATGCGGAAAATCCTATAGCAATCTTTGACCGAAGCTTATACGCCTCGAGAACAAAGATGTTGACCAAGAAAAAGGTAAAAGAGAACATCGAGAAGGGGTCGAGCACACCCTACTTTGTAGGTAAGATTATTTAACGATTAAAGTTTGAGCAGTGCTCAAGTGAAAATCGAAACTAATTTCCTTGGGCTTGACCCAAGGAACAACATAAGAAAGGTTTCGGGGACGAAACCTCTTTAAGGAGGGTAGATTTGTAACATCCGAAAAAAAATGGATTTTGGTA
Source organism: Helianthus tuberosus (assembly GCA_030545235.1). Classification (NCBI taxonomy): domain Eukaryota; kingdom Viridiplantae; phylum Streptophyta; class Magnoliopsida; order Asterales; family Asteraceae; genus Helianthus; species Helianthus tuberosus. Next base: position 37,389,598 of record CM060379.1, on the reverse strand, counting down.
ATTAAATCAAATTAACTGGGGATGAGCGGGTAAAATACCTTTAGTGGTAAAAAAAATAATTAATCCGATAAACATTAGTATTTAAATAATAAACCTAATGTTAAATAAAAAAAGTGAACAAGTGTTTTTAAGATAAAGTTTATAAAAGGTCCGAGGCGATCGAGACTTAAATTGAATCGCGTTGTAACACCCCCAAATTTATGTAATTTAACTAAGAACATTTAAACCTAGTTATGATAATGGTTAATTACTAGTAGCGTTATATGGTGTTTTAACCAAACAAAATAACTAACTAAACCTAAGGGGCTAAAGTTGGACAATTAGGAAATAAGAAGATTAAAAAGGCCAAAACTACACACTAGTGTGCGTTCTGGTCAACCAAACAGAGGGAGAAAAGGGGGGAAACACTCAACCCCTAAATTGAAGAAAAACTACTGAAATCAAAGTGTGAATCAAGTGATAGGCTTGCATGTTGGAATATTTTAAGTCTCTAACAACATCTAAACCTAAGGTATGTGATGAAATTGTGTATGAAGAGTTTTTATGTCAAATGGGTTTTATGATATGATGAAATTAATGATGAATAGATGTTCATAATCATCATACTTGCTTGTATGTGTGAATTACTTGAACAATTTATGGATTTTGATAAGTATTCTTAAGTGACTAGAAGTGGGTTTTGACATGAGAGTTGAGCCCATGAATTATATTGGTAGAAAGGATGAATTAGCACGTGATAATTGAAAGAAATGTAGTGATTTTGGTTGATAAATTTAGCTAATAAGATGGCCTAAAAATGATGCCCACCAAGTATATGATAAAATACCTAAATGAGTTTCATGAAATTGTTAGTGCATTTATATATGTCAAATGGTAGTCAAACTGACATATAATTGAATTGAATGAGAAAGATAGTATAAAAGTCCATAAGGTGATGATCATGGTGTAGAATGACTAATCAAACCATCTTGTGTATATTATGTAATAGTTTGACACTTGACAAGCTAGGTGAGAGTTTGGAAAGAAATGGGTCAAATGGATCAAAGACGCGAGAAGGCTTAAACGGACGCAAGGTAAGTAAAACTTACACTTCCTAGAATAGAATCACTATTTAAGAAATAAGAAGTTAAAAACAATGACTTGTTAATGTTGAGACCCCATGGTGTAACCCATGAACGGGTCAAAATGGATAAAGTAGGACGTACTATAGTTAGAAATAAACAAGGACTGGTTAAAGTCGAGACCACATGGTGTAAATCATGAAACGGTCCGAACGAGGAAAATGGTAAGTAACCATGTTTTGGACGATGAACCAATGAATTTTTAAATAAGACCTTTTGGCGCGAACCAAAACGGGTCAAACAAGTAAAAATGAGTTTTTGGTGTAAATACTTGCTGACTTGAACCAAAACAGGTCAAATAAGTAAAAAAAATGAGTTTTTGGTGGTAAACACTTGCTCACGCGAACTAAGACGGGTCAAACAAGTAAAAAAATTGAGTTTTTGGTGGTAAACAAACCAAACGGGTCAAACAAGTAAAAATGAGTTTTTGGTGGTAAACATTTGCTAACGCAAACCAAAACGGGTCAAACAAGTATAAATGAGTTTTTGGTGTAAACACTTGCTGACACGTGAACCAAAACGGATCAAACGAGTAAAAATGAATTTATGGTTGGAAACCAATGAAATTTTGAAATAGAACCCTATGGTGTAAATCACAACGGGCAAAATGGGTATGATGTTAAGTACGCACCTTGCAGCAGTAAACAACACATGGTTAGTCGAATCGCTAAAGAGGTAAGCTATGAACGGGTCAAATAGACAAATGGGTCAAACAAGTCAAATGGTGATGTAATCACCATCTGAATATGATATTTAATGCCTTGTTTGTTAAGTATCATACTTACAGGTAAGCATAATGTATGGGCATCCATTTCCAAGAATTAGGAAGTAAGAGTCACAAACTATTGATAACGGGTCAATGTTTTGACCCGCGCCAGGTATGTGTAATGGTCATGCTCTCGGTGAGGGTTTATGAATCGACTAGAGTTAGTTGAGTCAAGGGTGGACCCTAGACCACCCTTAGCGAGTTATGTCTAGTATTCGGGTAAAACGGCCATTAGAGCCAAAGACATGCCTATGATGCGAAAATACAACGAAACGAATTTTAAAATACTAGACTATTGGAAAGGTTTTATGGTCTTAGGAACATAATAAATCTAGATGGGATAACGAGTTAAAAGTGCTCATTAGTCTTAATCTAAACAATTAAAAGTTGTCTGGTTGTAAAAAAATGCTAAATTTGACTAAAATACCCTCAAATAATGGGTTTGGGTAAAACGCCGAACCGAAAGAAGAGTTTGGGAAATAATGAGTCCGGACCTAGACACTAAAGCAAAGTGCACAGGTCAGTGCACAATGCACATTTTAGCAAAGTGCATAGTGCATAGTTTAGAAAAGTGCACAAATTAGTGTAAAGTGCACAATTTAGCAAAAGTGCACAGTTTAGCAAGCTTCACAGTTTAATAAAGTACATAGTGCACAGTTTAGCAAAAGGGCACAGTGTACAGTTTAGCAAAAGTGCATAATTTAGAAAAAGTGCACAGTTCAGTAAAGTGCATAATGCACAATTTAGCAAAAGTGCACAGTTTAACAAAAATGCACAGTTTAGCAAAAGTGCACAGTTAGAAAAGTGCAAAGTGCATAGGTTGGTGTGCAGTTCAACAAAGTGTCCAGGTTAGTGCACAGTTTAGTAAAGTGCACTAGTCAACGTACAGTGCACGGTTTAGCAAAGTGCACAGTGCACAATTTAGTAAAGTGCGATGATCTTGCTAAAGACGTTTCTCTTTCTATTCGCGATAGAACCTCAATCGTTCAAAACATTTATTTTTCAATCCGTTAACACAAAAGAAATATAAACATTAGTCGTTTTTGGTGTTTATGACAGGTTTATACAAAAGCTGGTACCAGGCGGACGATCAAGCACGCGAAGAACCGAACACTCTTAAACCGCCACCTCCATGGGAACATCTTCTCAAAAAGATATAAAATATGATCAAGCGTGACAAAGTTTTTGTATAAAATCTTGTTGTCTTTCACTGTAATTTAATTGTGTAATAACCCGTTAAGTCGGTTCGTCTGGGTTATCAATTAACTCCGACTCGTAAGATATTTGTAAAAAAAATCTTGGACCTAATCCTACGAATATTTCAAATATTCAGTATGAAACGGGATAGAGTGTTACAACTACTAATCAATTACATTTAGTATTATCATCATAAAAACATATTAAATAATTAAAATATATATAAATAAAATATAAAAATGTATATAAAAAATACTCAAATGCATAGATAACAAAAATAGTGTAGGCCGATAAATCGATAATTGATATATATCATATACATATATATATACACACACACATATTTAAAAAAATAAAAGAGATCATATTGGGTATATATCCAAGTAAACAGGTACACTTTATCGGGTAATCGGGTTGGGTGAACGTGTGTGTCACTAAATCCCAAACCCGCGAAAAAAATAAAAACTAATCCCAAACTCAGTCTCATACCCGATTACCCGACCCAAAACCTGTCTCAAATAAGTCAATTTTTTTGTTTACCCATCGAGTATGAGTTTGATTGCATAATAAAACCCTAATATGTTAGTGAGTATAATTACCTATAGTTCAAAAGGCAAATAGAAATCAAATTTCTTATAATAGAAGATAATCAAACCATAGTCTATGGCGAGGCATAACTAATTCACAATGTAAATAGAAGCAAAATTAATTCCATTTTTCTATATTGATTTCTATATATGCCTAACAACGCCCAGCCATCCACTGTTAGAGTGTAGACCATTTAATTCCCTTTCTTTTGCAATGGACCTTTTGATGTGGTCTTCTGTTTCAAATTGGTTTGCAGCCCAAGCCCATATATAGTTGTTAATCACACACTTTAAGCCAACCTAAAAATGATTATGTGAAACCCATTTTCATGTTTGAAAGTTGAAACTGTGTAGTTCATTCGAAAACCAGTTTCTTTTGTTTTAGGATAAATTACATTTTTCATCCTTTATGTTTGTATCAGATTACAATGGATACCCTTTAACATCAATAATTACAGTCACAATCATTTATTTGTAAAACTCATTACACTCTACGCCCTTTGACTCTAACTTGGTAAAAAAAAATTAGTTAAGTATGGCATCTGCCCTCATGTGCAAGGCACATGCAATACTTAACTAAAAATTTTAATCAGTTTAGGGTTAAAGGACGTAGAGTGTAATGAGTTTCACAAATAAAGTATTGTGACTGTAATTATTGAAATTAAAGGGTATCCATTGCAATCTGATACAAACATAAAGGACGAAAAGCGTAGTTTACTCTTTCTTTTATTTAATCTCATTTTCTTACTTCAATAACATTTGTGACTTCAAACTTCGAAGTAAGTTTCCAACATTTTGATACGAAATTTATGGTTTCAGTCCATTCTTTTAGTAATCTACAAAATAAAATAAATAAATAAAAATGCACCAATCAGTATACTACTTTACAAAATGAGCGAATTTTTAGAGAAATGTTAGAAAACAAAACAAACTTAGCAATTATAATATCTTGTCCGAGAATAAAAACAGCATGTCTTTTTCCATTCTTTACTACATAATGTTATGTTCATCAAAAAATTACTTAAAAAAAACCCCTCATCTAGTAGATTCGCTAATCTTTGCTTCATGATCTTAGATCTCAGAAACGAGCTTGACGAATGTATCCAAATCCCTTGTTGATGTTCCTTGTTCAACCGCGTTGGTGGCTTCTTGATTTAGCTTCTTAATTTTAACTCTTTCGGGCCTCTCAACACTCAACGACTCATCCAACAACCGAGCCAACTCAACCGAGTCAGGAACACTCTCAGGTCCACCATCACAAGCTCGTTTCGCAATACCCAACTGGTTAACTAGTAACGCAGCGTTGGCAAACTGGTCGGCAATCATGGGCCACGTCAACATCACCACACCGCCTATAATCGCTTCCAATGTAGAGTTCCAACCACAATGAGTCACAAACGAGCCAACAGCCCGATGCCTTAGCATCGCCAGTTGGGGGACCCAACCCATGACTATGAGCCCACGGTTACCAACCCGGTCTTCAAACCCACTAGGGATGGTCCAAATGGTGCTTGACTCACTTCCCTTCACACACAAGATAAAATTAACTTTACTGAGCTCAAGTGCACGTGCTAGTGCACTCATTTGTTTCTCATTTAACTCAACTTGGCTACCAAAACATATATAAACAACAGATTCATTGGGCTTTTGGTCCAACCATGTGAACAGGTGGTCAGGTGACACTGTACTCCACCCACCACGTCCAGTTATAGCTATTGGGCCATTTGTTTCTGGAAGTAATGGGCCGACGGCCCAAACTCGATCATGGCCCATAATGCTCTTCATGTGATTAATGTAAACCTCTTCCAACTTTTCAAATGTGTTGTACAAGATTCCCCAACTTGTCATATTGGCCAACATTCCCTTCCTGAAAGATTCAAATTCTTGGTCTCCTGTTTCGTAATCGCGCATTACTTGTGGCACCTGCCACCAAGGAAACTCCGGCGAGTTGGGGATTTCTTGGAACGCAAGCAAGAAGTTTTCGTCGTCGTCGCCATTTTTGGCAATAGCTTGTTCTATGGTTCGCCACAACATATGAATAACCGAAGAACTGAAAGCACCTAAAAGAACCCCAAAAAACCCAAAATCTTTAACTATGAATAATAGTTTTTTATGCATTGAATAACTAAAAACCAGATCTCTTTACATCGATATTTGTTTTAGTTTTTTTAATTGAATAATTAAAAACCTAATCTCATTATGTCGATAAAACGTCAATAACTATCACAATATTATGAGAAAACTTTAAGTGTGAATTACTTTGTACAAAATAAATGAAAACCATATCTCATTATATAAAGATTACATTGATCACTATATAAAGATTACATTGAACAAGATAATAATAATAATAATAATAATAATAATAATAATAATAATAATAATAATAATAATAATAATAAAGTTAACTGTCATTTTTGTCCCTGTTGGTTGTTCACTTTTGTCATTTCAGACCAATTTTAAAAAATGCACCAATTTCCTCCCTGACATACCGGAAACGTGTCACTTCAGTCCAAAAATTAAAACTCAGTTAAGTCAGACAAGTGGGTACTATTGTCAATTCATAAAATAAGGTGAAAATAAAGATATATGAATTGACAATAGTACCCTTCATTTAACCTGTTTGACTTCACTGAGTGTTAATTTTTGAACTGAAGTGGCATTTTTCCAGTATGTCAGGGAGGAAACTGGTGCATTTTTTAAATCTGGTCTGAAATGGCAAAAGTGAACAAACCACGGGGACGGAAATGACAGTTAACTCTAATAATAATAATAATAAAGTTAACCAGCTAATAATAGTAATAAAACGTCAATGACTATTATAACATTCAAATAGTAATAAAACGTCAATAACTATTATAATATTCAAAGTAGAGTTATAATAACTATTAACAAACAAACTTAAATACAAACAATAATCTAAACAAAAATATATTAAATAAAATAATATAATAGATGATAAACTCGGCTAACACACCTGAAGGAGAAAACACCACGCGTCGAATGCCTAGGTGGGAAGCGAGTTCGCTAGTCCACCCGAGCAGGAAGTCAGAAACTATGAGTGTGGGGGGCGAAGGGTGGGACCGAAACCATTGAACAATGGGATCAAACAGTTTTTGTGTGGAATTCACTTTGGTGATCAGCGGGTGGCGAGATGGGGTGACTTCTGGATCAGGGAAGACAAGTTTGTGTAGAGAAGAAGGGTAGAGGGAGAGGAAAGGGTCGAGAAGCGGGATGTCCGCGGTGGAGGTGACAATGATGGTGACGGTGAGGCCGCGGCGGAGTAGGAGGTGGGTGAGGTCGAGTAAAGGGATGGTGTGGCCGGAGCCAGGGTAAGAGTGGAGTAGTAAACGTGTGTTGTTGGTAGAATGAGACATGTTTAACGTTTTGATAGATGTAACGCCATTTTGCGAAGCTTGATAATATATAGTAGTGGGCTAGAAGGTTATTATAAGGAAACGACGCCGTATTGATTCAAACATATTGTGTTTGTTGTGTGACATGTGAGAGAACATCGAGTCATGCTTTTGGTCATTTCTCCTCTTGAATCCATTTAATTTAATTAAAGATTTTCTATAATAGTTGAAATATTATTTACCCCTAATCAAGAATATTTTGTTAGGGAATGTGTAATGGGAATTATAGGAGTGTGAGCATTATTAAAAACTTTAAGAAAATTCCCTTTTTATGTATTCATTAAATAACTTTAAAATCTTTTAATACGTTACAAAGAAATATATCATTATTAACCAATTCTGTAACGATTAATCTTTCAGTCTTCCACCATTAAATACTTCATTCCTCAAAAAAAACCCATATCTTTCTTTTTCTTCCGCCCTTAAAATTAAATTTGTATCTTCAAACAAAAACCCCTCAAAAGATGTATATAAATATAATAATCACTTAAAAGAGTATATTTGACATGAAGGTTTTAGTAGCTTATAGCTTTAAGCTTTTAATAAAAAATTCTTACTCAATAAAAAGACTTGTTTGGTTGAAAGTGCTTGGAGCTTTTAGGTTAGGAACTTGAAGATTTTGGTTGAGCGCCCCTACTAGTAGCGTTTAGAATGAGCTACAAGCTTTTAGGGAAAAAAATGACTATATTAACCTTTAAAGATAATGAACTTTTTAATGCATAAACTTTTTAAATTTTTAGTTATGTCTATTTTGGTCATTTTATACATTTTATTAAAAGCTCCAGCTACTCTGTCAAACACCAAATATATCTAAAAAAGCTACAGCTACTAGCTACCAGCTACTAACTTCCAGCCACCAGCTATTTTACCAAACATACCCAAAATCAAAAGTGTGTTTAGGGTGTAAGGGGCACTCACCTAAGAGGTGAGTCCCCTCTCTTACGCCCAACCAACCAACTAGTGCCACGTCAACTCCCCTCTTAAACTCCCCTAACACCCCATTTTGATGGCGGCACTCCCCTCTGAGGGGAGTTGGATTTTTTTTTTTTTTAAATTATGCATGTTTATAAATTAAAAAAATATTAATAAAAATAAAAATTAAATAAAAGACATTTCATTAAATAAAAGACATTTCATTAAATTAAAAAAAAAAATTACATTCAAACTAGAAAAATATAAAACCAAACTACTCGTCGTCCGAATCAACTTCAACGTGAGGCAGATCTAAACGTCCGAGATGCTCAACGAGATCGTGTTTTAGTCTCCAATGCGTTTCGTCGTCAATGAGCTCGCTATAAGCTGTTTCAGCGAAGACGGGTTCGACTGGAGGATCTTGAATGTGTACCGGTGCTATCGCCCTTCCGTCGTCTTTTAAAATCATGTTATGTAAAATAATGCACGTATACACGATGTACCTTATCTTTTTCACCGTTTTCGAACGCATTGGACGATTTAGTATTCCCCACTTCGCCTTTAACACACCAAACGCCCGTTCCACATCTTTTCTTGCGGCCTCGTGTTGCCTCTTGAACTTTTTTTCATTCGGGATGTGAGGATATGGAAAAGACTTCACAAACACGGACCAGGTAGGGTAGATCCCATCAGTAAGATAATACCCGCGTTTGTATAAGTGGTCGTTCACCTGAAATGGACAATATGGCGCCGTTCCGTTTCGTTGAGCAAGAAATAACGGAGATTGTTGGAGCACGTTGATGTCGTTTTGTGAACCCGCCGGGCCACAAAAAGCATGCCAAATCCACAAATCTTGAGACGCCACCGCCTCTAACATAACCGTCGGGTATTGATGATCGTCTCTCATATATTGTCCACGCAATTCTGTGGGGCACATTCTCCAGACGAAGTGTGTACAATCCAGACTACCCAACATACCAGGTAGATGATGTCTCTCCTCATGAGCCTGATACAATAGCGCAACGTCGTGGCTCGTTGGTCTACGTAAGAATTCACCGGCATACATTGCACAGACCGTCTGGCAGAAATATTCAAGGCACTCACGAGAGGTCCTGTCAGACATCTTTAAATACTCGTCGTTTTCGTCTGGTGTGTTACCGGTTGCAAGTTGTTTAATCGCCGAAGTAACCTTTTGCAACGGCGTGAAACTTTTCTTCATTCTCCCGTCCAAGCCCTCTTGAAACCACCCGTCGTACGCTTCCACGTCACTAACAATTTTTAGGAACAAAGACTTGGACATACGAAATCTGTGACGAAAAGTATCGTCATTAAATTTTGGATTTTCATCAAAATAATCGGCCATGAGTGTCTCATGGCCTCCCTCACGATCTCGACGGATAAATTTTTTTTTACTAGACGATGCCGTGTCTAGTAGCTCCGCTTGTTGGATGAGATTTTGGAAGAAAATTAAGCTAGTATCGCTTGACGATGCATCTCCATCGTCGGGAAAGTCGGGTAGGGTAGAAAGAAACGGTAGCCTGGGATCCATTTTGTATTTGAAAGATTTGAGTTTGAGAGTTTTGGTGTGAGTTTGAGAGTGGTGAGTGTGGTAAAAAAATTGATTTAGGTAGGTTAGATATATATTGTTTAAAAAAGTTGAATTTTTTTTTTTTTTTTATAAAAGTGACCGTTTGACAACGGTCTTATTCCGAAAATCGTGCCAAAGCAAGCGGTAAGTCCACGCCGATCGACCCCCCCGATTCGGGTCCCCGCTTTGATGGCGGCGGTGTTCCCGATCGGGGACAAGGGTCACCGCTCCCCGCCCCGCGAACGCCCCGTACACCCTTAGGAAGTAAGGGTGGATCCATGAAATTTTTTTATCAGGATAATAAATTTGACAAATATGCATTTAAAAGCACCAAAATTAGAATAAGCATGCACCTAAGTAAATTAAACTATTCAAGATTTCAAACCATTAGCAACTTGTAAAGAGGAAAAGTACAAAGAAAATCTATACTCTTTATCTATAGATACTATTAAAATAAATTTATTTGAGGACACGTATCATTTATTGGTTGAATCTTCACTTTTCCCTTGAGGAAAAGTAGTGCTGTAAAAGAACCAAACGAACACGAACAAGGTTTTTTCGTGTTCGTTCGTTAAGGATATAATGTGTTCACGAACACAGATAAAATCGGCGAAGACGACGAAGGCTAGAGGTGGATGGTGAGAGGGAGCGGCGATAGACCTTGAAGCCCTAATCGTTCAACAAAGGCCGATAGTATTTTTCGATGTGAATAATGAGAAGGTAAGTGGAGCGGTGTGTAAACAAGGTGGAGATAGGATTTTCTATTTTATCTGTTTGGGTAACTAGATAAATAAGAATTAGATAATATAAAAAGTTTAGATAAATTAAATAAATGCTAAAAGATCTTTAATAAACAACATAAACAAACAAATGTTCATTAACGCATTATCAAACGTTCACAAACTGATTCATTATGCTAATGAAATTATAATACCAAAAAAACATACAAAATCAGAATGACTGCCTTCATTACATCGTCTGCAACATGCCTGATGAACAAAGTTATCCTAAATACATAAACCTGAATTAGCCAATTAGGATAACTTAGACATCAAATTAATAACTAGCTTCACAATTTGACATAACCATCACCATCAAAATCCACTAGTAACATAATATTATCCATACAGGTTACAAGCGTCGCATGATTATTGTACTACAAACATTAAACATTACCAATTTTACGTCTACTTTCTTTTGGTTAAAAAAAAATTTTTAATACTTTTTTAGTACGAACTTTTTCTGTGTTGGTGGTAGCTGACAGTGGTGTTACATTGCTACTTATGCCCCCACCGCAACAAAAGGGGCCTTAATACCATAGTTGTCAAAAGTACAAAAGGCGCTCCTATCGCGCCTGGTGGTAGCCTAGGCGCAAAAATTGGCCTTTTTTTTGTAAAAACGGTGCTCAGGCGCAAAAGGCGCGCGCCTAGACGCTCGGGCAAAGCAAGACGAGCCGAAGCTGAATATCCAATTGATGTTGATGGAAGTTCTGATGACTTTGATGATGGTCTTGATGATTGATGATGAACTATAAGTTTAAATGTTTTAGTAACCGCAAACATTTGTATAAGTCCTAGTAACTTTTGGTATAACTGTTGGTATCACTACGTGGTGTATAAATCCTAAACTTTTGCTACTAACTATTAGCTACATGATCTTAAATGACATATATAATAGTTTTTTTTAATTGTATATGTGGAATCTTATTTATTTTCAAAGCATAACATATTTTTTATATTTTTTTTTCTCTATGTGCGCTTTTTTTTTTAAAAACCCACACTTTTTTTGCGCCTTGCGTCTAGGCTCCGGGCGAGGCCGATGCGCCTCTCCTGCGCCTTGCGTCTTTGACAACATAGCTTAATACTAGTTTACTCTAATTCATATCATTTGTATGTGCTTCATTATTTATATACTAGGTTATAACTTCGTGTCTTACACAAGTTGAATAAAGAAAAAATCAAATAGTTAGTAATAAATGATTTATTATTATGATTAAAATATACATAAGAAGATATATTAATGACAACTTAATTTGTGGACATATTATTTAAAACAAAGATAATAAATAACAAACAATTACAAGATTAGTTGTAATTGAGTTATAATAAACCTAATTTAGTAAAGGTGTTAATAAAATCTTTCTATTTCAATGATTCTTATAAAAGAAAATTTAAATATAATATTTAATAATTATATAAAAGTTGTAAATATATAAACAATATTAAATCTTAAATGCTAATTATTAATAGAATAAGTTTACAAAATCTTCTTCCATAACTAAACTTTTTTAAAAATCAATTAATAGTTAAAAGATATTTAATGCTAATCTGAATTGAGTAACAATATACGAGCATTCATATTGAGTTATTTATCATCATTCTTATAATTATACTAAAAATTAATACTTTTTTTCTCTCATTTTCAATTAAATAATATTTTTATACATTTATTATTGTGTTTTCTTTCTCCTCCACTCACAGTCACTTTCAAAAAAAATATTAAAAAATTAATATGGATGAATAGTGTTTTCGTATAATAAAAAATATTGAAATGCTTGTTTTTATATACATTTCAGACCTGTTGTGGAGCACGGAAGATATATTATAATATATATTACACAACATCATGCTGCTACAATACATTGAGGCTTCATTTTGCTTTTAATTGGAAGAATGTCATCCACACTAATAAATAGTTAGGACCTGTGGAAGAATGCCCGGATGCTCCCTGTGGTTTGGTAAAATAACACTTATAGTCCTCAACATTTGAAAATTACATGTATGCTCCCTGTGGTTTGTTTATTTGTTACTCAGATAGTCCCCAAAGTGAATTAAGGTTAGTTTTTTATGTTAAGTGTGTGTAAAATGACTAAGATGCCCTTAATGAAAAAAACTAATTAAGTATGTAATAAATATATTATATATTATGGGGCCCACTTATCATAGATATAAATATATTATATAACCCACCCACCTTTCTTTCTTGCGGCAGATATTCTCCAGCCGACAACCACCATCCACCGCCCATCTCCATCCCTTTCTTCTCTAGTTCCCCCACCGGCGACCACCTTCCTCGCTGGCCATCGAAGGGGTTAATAGGCCATTAAACCCGTCAAGAAGCATTAAAACTTTGGCTCTTTATGCCGTGTTCAATGACTTCAAATCTGGAAATCTGTTTATCACCAACACGGGCGCAAATTTCAGATCTGAATATAGCCTGGTATAAACGTCCTGTATACATAGATCTGAAAGTGTTCATCATCACAATTATACTGCTATGGATGTTTTACCACCCTATCTTCAATTTTATTTCTTTTCACTTTTGAATGTTAATTGATCGAAGATGGTGTCATCCATATATTTTTTACAATTGTATGCTGAAACGAACATTGTATTTCAATACCAACTAAGTAAATCTGAATATAAATCCCCTAGTTAATGGGCATCTATTATCATGCAAATAGTGGCAAAATATATGTATATTTTGGTTCCTAAATTATGATAGAATGTCAAAGGTGCTTAACATCAGTTGAAGTACTAAAACAGAGTCATGTATCTGTAAGGGGAATGAGTTTCACAAGAATAATGCGGGAAAAACGAGGGGACAAGTGGTGCCAGTTAACAATTGGTGATGAGATTGGGGTGGAGGGGATGAAAAAAAATCAACATGGAGATGGTGGTTAGAAGCGGTGGTGAGTAGAGTTCTTAGTATGACGGGTGATTAGAATGACAGTGGTGGGTGGAGGTTAAAAAGCTGGGATCTTTAGTCCACAAATGGTGGAGAGTGATTGTGGCACTGATGGTGAAGGAGGGTGACGGTGGTGGGTGGAGGGTGATGGTGATGGATGAAGGTTGAAGATGAATTGTGGTGGTGAGGTTTCACAAATAAAATAATGAGTAAAATGCACGGATAGTCCCTGTGGTTTTGCAAAGTTTCAGCTATAGTCCCCAGATTTTGGAAATTACACTCATAGTCCCTGTGGTTTGACAGTTTGTTACGCTGATAGTCCCTGGAGTGGATTTGGGTTAGTTTTCTCAGTTAAGTCCATGTGAAATTACAAAATTACCCTTGCTTTTATTATATTCATCAACATCATCATCATTCAACAGACTCATGTATCTCTCTTTCTACTCTCTCTCTCTCTCTCTCACTAAAAACCACCACCACCGTCACCTCCCCTGCCACCATCACCGCTCCCCACCACCACCACCGCCATCCCCTTCCACCACCACACCTTCGCCTCCTAAACCCATACCCGCCTCCACCATCAACCACCCATCCCCAAATCAACCACCCGTCGGTTACAGTGGTCAAAGTTCATCGTCATCTGAAGATCTCCCGAAAGCTATTATGATGACCCTAAATCAGGGTTCTGCTGTTAACCGTAGAAAAATAAGCAACAATTTATCTGAATATGTTCCTGATTTTGAAGTATCAAGCATCGGAAGAGGTTTGAGGCAAGCCTGTTATTCGCATCTAATGCGAATGACCTGCAGAATCGCACCTGTTCATCGCCAGTAAACCCTCACCTCTTCCAATCGACTCACCTCCTCAATCGCAGATCGATTCAATCTCAACGAATGACGGTTTCAAATAATTGCAGATCGGTTCTCTTAATCTCAGTGAACGACAGCTTCAATTCCTTCGCCCTTATCTCCCTACTCCTCTGGCGAACGGTTTCAAATAATCGCAGATCGGTAAATTCCACATATATATGTTGATATTGATATGTAAGCAATATATCTGTGGAATTTGTATCAGATAAGCACTATGTTCAATTGGAAATGAGAATATTTTTAGGTTAGTGATTGAATCTTATGGTCAGTCTCTTGAAATATCTCTCTACTCTGCTTAATTTAGTCCTTAACAATGGTGAGTCCACAATTCTACTTGATTCGCGTGTTATTATAATTAATTCGGATCCGGTTTATCTGACGGTGGTGGTGGTTTTTAGTGAGAGAGAGAGAGTAGAAAGAGAGATACATGAGTCTGTTGAATGATGATGATGTTGATGAATATAATAAAAGCAAGGGTAATTTTGTAATTTCACATGGACTTAACTGAGAAAACTAACCCAAATCCACTCCAGGGACTATCAGCGTAACAAACTGTCAAACCACAGGGACTATGAGTGTAATTTCCAAAATCTGGGGACTATAGCTGAAACTTTGCAAAACCACAGGGACTATCCGTGCATTTTACTCTAAAATAATATAAAAAGAGTGGGCTCTAATCAGTTTTTGTTTTATTTTTTTATTTTTTATTATCAAGGGTAAATTTTTCATTTCATATCTATTTAACTGAGGAAACTAACCGTCATCCACTCCAGGGACTATCCGAGTAACAAACTGTCAAACCACAGGGAGCATCGGTGTAATTTTCAAAAGTTATGGACTGTAGGTGTTATTTTGCAAAACCACATGGACTATCCGTGTATTTTACATAATTAAAATTCAAAAGGATTCATAAGTGAATGGATGAACCATATTCATAATTTCTTATCTATCTACTATAATAAAAGAAACTAACTTTTGGACACGTGTCATTTATTGAAGGTATCCTCAAATCTATACTTATCTTATATTAATTGAATAAATAATAAATTAATATTAAATCTTATTTTACTTTAATAAAATATTATCCTCAAATCTAAATTGTTAATTTAATATATTTTTAAAACAAATACCTCTCTTTTCTACTTATCTTATATTAAATATATAAATAATAAATTAATATTAAATGTTATCCTAATTTATTAAAAATATAACTTTTTATTATTTGGTATACAAAATTATATTTATTCAACTCATGTAAAACGCGAGGTTTTAAAAATATAAAGTTTTTTATTATTTACTATACAAAGTTACATTTATATAACCCGTGTAATACACGAAGTTTTAAAGATATAACTTTTTGTCATTTGCTATGTAAAATTAGATTTATTTAACACATGTAATACACGAGGTTTTTTAAGGATATAATTTTTTTAATTATTTGGTAGATTTTTCAACCCAACTATACACGGGTATTTTAACGATACGACGTTTTTAGGATTTAATATACAAAATTACATTTATTTAATCTGTGTAATACACATATTTTTTAAAGATATAATTCTTTTTTAGATCTATTCAACGCGTGTAATATACGAGGTTTTTAAGGATGTAATTTTTTATTATTTGGTAGATTTATTCAACCCGATTATACACAGGTTGTTTAAAGATACGATGTTTTTAGTATTTAGTATACAAAATTACATTTATTTAATCTGTGTAATACACATGGTTTTTAAAGATATAACTTTTTTTTTATTATTTGATATATAAAATTACATTTATTTAACCTGTACAATATACGGGGTTTAAAGATATATAACTTTTTATTATTTAATATATAAAATTACATTTATTCAACCCGTGTAATACACGGGGTTCTAACCTAGTTTACTTATAAACGAAACATATCACATTAATAATACGAGTAATTCACTTTAATAGATATAAAAAGGTTTTTAATAGCTTGCTGATTTTTCAGGTAACTTAAAACAGGAGTTTATTAGCTTATTCCATTGTCAAAACACAATATTACTTGAACCTTTTTAGCAATGTAAGACGTTATAACAAAATCTGTGTATTTACCAGATTGGGCTTGACTGAAGATGAACATTTTTTAAGCCCAATCAATCAAATCACCAATAATATGAGCCCATATTACAAACGAATAAGAAAATTCAAATACCAAAAGCCCATGTTCATCTATGACTAATCAACACTTAAAATTTGGGCTTTGCGTAATTATATGCACTAGGGTTGGTACTGTAGGCAGAAGAAATTGTACATAATTGTCTAATGTTTAACGACTGAAGGATATGTAGATTAGCGGTATCAAGGTGTGATGGAAAGTTGATGTTGAGGGTTAAAGTCTCATAGAAGGGGAGAGTTAGCTGGTCGAAATTAAAAAAATTAATAGTAAGCGAAAAGTGTGGTTTTTTAAAACACAAATATTTTTTTTTCTAAAAACTCAACATCATCTAGTGTGTTTATATTTATCTTAATCAGTATACTTAACACTGTGTAAAATGGAGGTTTATTTCATATGAGGTTTATCTATACATAGCTTGCTTGCACATGTATAGATAATATTAATAAATGAAATTTGTTCATTTGTTTTATTTGTATTTCAAGATAGATTAATAAATGAAATTTATTATATTAAGAAAAATTAAGATTAAAAAACAAAAGAAAAATGGATCCATAATGTAAAAAAGGCGCAATGTGTAGAACTCGACTTTGATTTAATTTTTTTTTAACTGTAAATTTTATTAGAAAACGCAACCAACAACTTTGATTTAATTGTACAAGGCTTCTTGACATCATCTATCGTTTCTCATCTTTTTTAGGTTGGACTTCTCAATTCTCACGACCAAAACACGCAACGGTATACCAATATTTTCATATTTTTAAGTTCTTAGGCTGTGAGGTGTGGATCCTCTTTCCTCATCCTTCACATCACCTCCACCTCACCACCTTCATCCCCTTCCATAAAGGCGATAAGGTGTGGAAGTGGAGAGGTGAGGTGGCATGCTACCCCGACGGGAACCCCCCCCCCCCCCCCCCCTTCTTTGACTATTAAATGGGGAAATTCCCCTGATCTCCCTGAGGTCAAAAATCTATACGTTGGCCTATTTGACTATTAAAGGTCATGAGTTTTAAAAAAATAGTTTTTAAAAACATATATTTAAACCCTTTTCTCCATTTAAAATTCACACCCACTTCCAACCCTTTAACATTCTCTAAGCCATCTTAAAGTTTTACAAAAAATATCATGGATCCGAGCCGACCGAACCCGCCACCATTCTTTCCAAACACACCTGCTAATCCCACAACCCAACCCCCACTCGTATACCCCACGACACCGATGGATCCGTTTCCATTTGGCCGGTTTCGTCAAACACCAAACGTGTGTCAATTGTAATACCAACACCTTTCTATGCAAAATGTAATCACAACCAACCCAAAAGCCACTGGTCCAACCGTTACATCAAACAAACCCGAGCACAATTACGGTTCTTTATGTGTAGACGAAGATTTTATACCTAAAACGCAACCACAAACCACAAAGGGCAAGAAAGAAAAAAAAAACGTATACAAGGAGGAAAGCAAGCACAAGCACAAGAAGAGGGAAGTGGAAAGGCGCAAAGCATTCCTTGGAGTCCAGTCGAGTTGGAAGCACTTGCACGAGCTTGAGTTAACGTTTCTACCGATCTGATTACAGGTCAATATTTTATATACTTAGATGTTTTTAAAATATTTAATTTAATTTTTAAAAAAAGTATTAAAGTTATGTATTTTAATAATACTGTTTTATTTAAAAAAAAATTAATGTGCAGGTACTAATCGAAATAGAGATGGTTTTTGGAACCAAGTTTGTGAAAAAAAAATTATATTGATGAAACGCGAACCGTATCGATTAATCCATTCCGTTAGTTTCAAATATAGAGAGATGAACGGAGAAATTGGTTTGTTTACGAGTATATATCAACATGCATGGAAGCATCGTCCGAGTGGTGCAAATAATGAAAGTATTTTGGCCATGGCTATTGAAAGATACCCCAAGAAACATGGGTTGTGGACATACATGAGGCCGTATGAAATATTGAGAAAATGTGAGAAGTGGAAAGTGGTGGCCTAATGAGGTATCACAAACTAAAAGATCTAAACCGAGCATGTCAGGGAGTTATAGTGCGGGTGATTCTGATTCACGTTGTGCTATCAATATAAACATTGAACCGGAGTTTGAAGATAAAGTTCCAACTCCTGAATCGGAGCGGCCTATTGGAAGGGACCGCGCCAAAAATGCAGCGCTTGCAAAGACTTCGAATTCAAAGGGAACGACCTCAAGCAATGTATCAAAATTTGATAAACTTCTATAAAACTTCAACAAATTTAGGGAAGTGCAAGCGGAATGGTACAAAAGGAGATAAAAAGAAAATGAAGAAACGACGACTAGTGAAATGGAGAGGCTTGCGTTAAGAGCCGACTCGAATTTGACCTACAATATCAAGAAATTGAAGAGTTCTGAATCATGAGAACCGATAACGAAAGCCTACCAAAACGAGATAGTGCGATGATCTAAAAAATGAAAGACAAGATTTTGAAGAAATGGCCAGAAGGAAATGCACCGCAGTTGTTTTTTTAATATATAAATTATGACTTTTTTTAAATTAGGTCTTTTTTATTCTAGTTTATTATTATTTTTTTAATGAAAACTTATATATATACATATATATATATATATATATGTATTTTGCATTTAAGTATTTAAAAAAAGAAATTAAAAAATGGAAGGTGAAAGGAGAAAGAAGGGGAACTACATCCCAGGGAAAGATGTTGAGGTGGAAGGGGAGGGTGATGTGACGCTGAGATGAACAATAGGGGGTTGAGGAACCACACCCCACATCCTAAATCAAAAGAGAGAGAAAGGGATAGTCTAGAGAGAGATAGAGACATGTTTGCCATGATCAAGAAAGTGGAGCTCGGGGAAGAGGGGATAATTCGTGGTGTTGGATCTCCATCGAGGCGAACACCACGTGTGCTCCCCAACCTCCTTCTCCATTCCCACACCATTGGGAAAAATAGAATTACCTATAACTACAAACACAAGCTAGGGGAATAGTGTCAGGCAACTGCCTCACACTCTCCCATTGGCCCAACCAATTTACGATTTTATCCTCGCTTTAAATTTACGATTTTGCCATTAGTAAAAAATTACGTTTTTTGCCCTAAGTTCAAAATAAAATTATGCTTTTTCCCCAGCTAAAAATTACAGTTTTACCCTCGGTTCAAAATTACGTTTTTTCCCATTTAAATTTATAGTTTTATCATTGGTTTTGTTCTTTTTTCTCCCACCCAAATTATGATTTTGCCCTCAATTTAGATTTACATTTTTTCATCGTTTTTGTTTGCTTTCCTAGTCAAATTATGATTTTGTCCCTAGTGTAAAATTACAGTTATGCAATCATTTTAGGTTTTTTTCTTTTTTTGACAAAACTGTGGTTGTGTTTTGTTTTAATTGTTTGACTCGGTGTAATTTTTATTCGTGTCAGGCGGCTGCCTGGCACAAGTTCCTTTGTCCTGAAAAATTACAATTTTGCCCCCAGTTTAAAATTTTAGTTTTTTCAGCGTTTTTTTTTTTTTTGTTTTTTCAAGCAAAAGTATGATAATGTTTTATTTTAATTGGTTGACTCAATGTAATTTTTTTGAGAACGTGTTATGAGTATTATATACAAGTAACCGAAACACATACGTACATGTTATGAGAGATAAATATTCGGCTTAATGTCTTGTAACGCGGACAAGATAAAATCTAGTTAGTTAAACATAGATGGATCTTTGTTCTCTCGTTAGTTTATTTTAAATTTATATTCTGAATTTAACATTTCTTATCTATACTATATAATAAAAGAAATCAATAAATAGATACATGTCATTTATTGAAGTCATCTATTTTTTAGTTTTTTTCTCTCTATCATACTTAATTATAAATAATTAATATTAATTAAAAGATAATTATAAAATTAAATTTAATATAAATTTAAATAATTCGTATAGGATTAAAATCTTATTATAATCAATAATTATTTATAAAATTAATAAAATAGGTTGTTAAAGACTTATTTTTTACTTCAAATTTTTAGTCCGTAACCTCTTAAATTTTGAGTGTATTATAATCCCTAATGATGGTTCAAAAAAATATATAAATAAATAGATAAATACGTAGTATAGCTTAAATATATATTTTTGTATGATAAAAAAATAATATTGTATAAGATAACATATAAAATAATATTATATGTTATACCCAAAACTTTCTATACGAAAACCACATATACAATACTACTGAGTGAAAAGTTCGGGGGGTCGGGCACCCCTCCTCGCCCCTTCTATACTTCGCCACTGACTATATAATAAAAGAAACCAATGAGGGGACACATGTTATTCATTAAAGCCATCTATTTTTTAGTTTTTTCCTCTCTATCCAACTTAATTATAAATAATTAATATTAATTAAAAGATAATTATAAAATTTAATTTGATATAAGTTAAACAATTCGTATATGAGATAATATAATATAATATTTTGAAATATTTATTAGATTTCAAAATTATTTATCCTGAAATTAACAAAAGACGTACACTAAATATAAATTAATATAATGTAAATGATTTATTTATTTTATTAAACTAAAGTAGTTAAGGGTAGAACCTATTTCAAAAATATTTACAAGGGGTAAACAAAAACATTAATCAATGTTTATTGGTTCTATACTTTTATTTTCATGTTCAACTCTCAATTCAAATACGGTATTCACTATGTTTACGTGACATTTATAAAAACCATCACCGCAATCACCTCATCCATCATATATAGAGTATATCCATTATTTTCTTTACCGATATACTTTTTATTGGATTTATTCAACTCGTGTAATAAATGAGGTTTTTTAAATACATAATAAAAAAAATTATATTTAAAGATATATTGTTTTATTATTTGGTATATAAAATTACATTTATTTAACTCGTGTATTACACGGGGTTCTAGTTATATATATGGATAAAACAAATATTTAGTGAGGACATTATCCCAAAATAATAATACGTGAAATATAAAACATAATAATATAAAATATGAAAATAAAGTGAAATGCACATTCAGAAACGACGTGGTCACGTGATAGAAAGAGCGGCGCGACGCCTCCTCCAAACCTAGTTGCTAGGGTAGGCTACTAGACCGTGAACCACGTGATATCACCTGATCCCATTTAATGGACCTGCTTTTTCCTCATTCCTTTTCACACTATTATTTTGTTGGTTAGTTGTGACCTATTATTTTGTATGGTGGGGCGTGGGTTGGGGCGGGTGCTGACACGTGGAATGGGAGCCCCCCACTGTCTGGTACGTGTCCGCGGGGTATGGTGGGGCGTGGGTTGGGCTTAGGTTGGGTGCACCGCGTGGCAGGGTAGTTTAAAAAAAATATACAAAATTTAAAAAAATCACACAAACATTTATAAAAAAAAAACATACAACTTCATTAATATTTATAAAATTACATAAACCTAAAAATTACAAAATAAGAAACCTAAAGCGTTAAATAAATTTCAAAAAGGTCGATCTTGTCGAACGCCTTTTTTTCCTTGCCGCGAAACTCTATGTTCGCCACCGCCACCCGGTCCTCGTGGCTTAACTCGCCCCCGGGAACGGCTTCGTAGTAAGCCTTGAAACGCTCGAGCTTGGGACGTAGCTCGCGCCATTTATGTTGGCACGCGTTCATGTTGTGGCGGTCGTTACCGACGTTTAGTCGGTAGGCCGCGAAAGCTTCCGGCCAATATTTGGTTTGGCCCGGTGGCCGCCCCTTCATAGCGTCAACGACGCTTGTGACTAGGGCAAGTTCTTCGTCGTGGGTCCAGGATGCCATAGCGGGTTTGGGGTTTGGGGGTATTTATAGGGGATGTTGGGGTTTGGGGGTATTTATAGGGGATGTTGGGGTTTTGGGGTATTTATAGGGGATGTTGGGGTTTTGGGATGTTTATAGGGGATGTTGGGGTTTGGACCACCCGGTTGGGGTTTGGGGGTATTTATAGGGGATGTTGGGGTTTTGGGATGGCCAGCTATGACGTGGCGGGTGAGCCAATGATATTCAGCCAACTAGGATGGCCAAACCGCCCCACGCCCGGCTTGAAACCCATGCCCCAAGGGCCACGCCGAAACCCATGCCCACCCGGGGTGGTGGCTTGGGCGTTTTCCCCCTACCCACGCCCAAACTCCCGCCTCATACCCCGCAGTCTAAAATGAGTTTTTTACCATCTAAATTCTAAGGCTCGTGTCAATGGAATTATAATCTAGTGATATCTTTAAATGAGATAAACTTTAGGAACTATTATGTTTTGAGTTTGATTATCACAATAGGGTTTTTTCTAAGTTTATTAGGTTTTCTTCTGAATTGGTGTATAGTCATTATTGCATAATGGAGCTGGATATGATTGGATAGTAGTTTCGCTGATGGCACGATAATATTCCAGTGGTCTGTCCGTGATCCAAATTTGTTGTTTAAAAAGAAATTAAGGGTTCGTATCGAAATCAGATTTTGCTTAGAGCGCTCATCTAACGATCAAAATGGATCCATAGTGTAAAGAAGGCGCAATATATTTCAAAATTTCAATCATGTAATAAAAGTTGATTTTGATATGATAGTATAAGGCTTTTTTATTTCACCATCTCGTTTTTTTAACTTGGACTGCTAAAATTCTCACAACTAAAACATGTAACGACACACCAACATTTCATGTCTTTTGAGCATATAAGGATCAACAAAACCAATTAACATATATCACTTTGGTGTAGTAATTAAAAAAAAAGAGTTAAATGTCATTTTAGTCCCTGTGGTTTGGGCCATTTTGCCAGTTTAGTCCAAAGGTTTTATTTTTCGTCTGTGGGTCCAAAAAGGTTTCACCGTTGCCGTTTTAGTTCACTGGATTAACTTCATCCATTTTTTCTATTAACGAGAAGGACAATTCGGTCATTTTATATGGCCGAATTGCTCTTCTAGTTAACAGAATTACATACAAAATGACCGAATTGCCCTTCTCGTTAACAGAAAAAATGGATAAAGTTAACCCAGTGGACTAAAATGGAAAAGGTGAAACTTTTTTGGATCCACGAGTGAAAAATGAAACCTTTAGACTAAACCGTCAAAAATGCCTAAACCACATGGACTAAATTGGCATTTAACTCTAAAAAAAAGTATGGTGCCACCCAAGGTGGGGAATTTCTTAAGTTGATCAGGGTTGACGATCGGGTGAAGCAACTAAACCCGACACAACTTTTTTTTTTTTTTCTTTTCTAATTAACAACTTCAAAATACTAAACTTTTATAAATGAACACGAGTTTATAAAATTCAATATCAAAACATGTGATATGTGATCAACCATAGGCATACATGATACATGGTTCAAAATTGTATCTCTTATTTCGTAATCAAAATCTGAATTTACATGTTTTAAAAGAATCTGAACCAAAATTCGAAATTTTAATGAATACGAATAGAATACGAATTGGGTAGGTTTTAATCGATTTCGAACTCAAGGAGTAACAAAATTGTTCGAATAATTTGAAAATTCGATATTTGATTCGAAGAACACCTTAGATGATAGATGATGCCAAGGGGGTGTTTAGTGTTGCGTTTTCAAAATAAATTATGCGCTTTCAAAATATATTATGCGTTTTCAAAACTTCCTTTTGAAAAAGCATTTAGGTACATTCTTATCCAAAACTTTGTTTTGGAGGCAGATAATCTTTTTTTTATCCAAACACTTTTTTAGATTATTTATGTTTTACAAACGCAATAATTAAATAATCAGTTTAAAAGGTAATCCCAAACACCCTCTAGTAAATCGGGTTGATATAGAAGTGATGTAAATTAAATTTGATTGATGTGAATAAAGTATGGTAAATAAAAAAAGTGTCACGCCATAAATTGCGGGACAAGGGGGACAACATCGCGGCGTGAGTTGGCCACGTGAGCATCTCCGCTTCCTTTTAACATATCCACTGACTCCTAGTGGTTACTATCACGTGACTCTCCCCGCAATTCAAGGTGTATCAACCAACCTCTTTTTATCCAATATAAAATAATAATTTTATATTAAATCCTTCATTAAATGTATGTACTTCTCCTAACCATTTTATGAATAAGAATCCTTCATCACTATTAATGAATTAAAATTATACATGTATTGCCAATGGCATTATAGTCTAATGACATCTTGGTGGTGGGATAAGGCTTATGATCAATAGGTTATGGGTTCGATTCCCACAATGGGGGTTTTTCCTAGATTTATTGGGTTTCCTCCTGAATTGGTGTATAGGCATTATTGCCTAGTGGAGATGGATATGATCGGGTGGTTCCGCTAGTGGCACGATGATACTCCAGTGGTCCGTCAGTGATCAAAATTTACCGTTCAAAAAAAAAATTATACATGTATATTTCATGGTTAAGGTTTGTTAATAGAGTATAAATTTTAAACAGATGAATACATAAACAGTATAAGGGGGGACGGGGTACTAGCGGGTAAAGAAATCTAGGGTAATTACCCACATGTTTATATGGTTCTCACACTTATCTTAGATTCAAGTCCTATAGATGACAAAGATTAAAAAAATTGTCATTAAAAAAAGAAACTTGATAAAACTTTTACTTGAGAATTAAAAAAAAAAAAAAAAAAGAAAGAAAACAAGTAGGATTTAAAATGTGAAATTTTATGTGTATTAGGGTATACGGAGTGGGCGGTAAACTCCTTTACCGAGCGGGAACACCGTCGCCAACCCCCTTTACCGCTCGGTTTGGTTTGATCATCGGTGAAGCTATACCGCTCGATGAAGATGATGAGTTGACTGTTGGGGAGCCGTGATTGGATGGTATATTTTGTTATGTTTTTTTTTTAAATAATAGTTTACCTAATCCAAGATAGGTAAAACCATCGTCAACGTTTTTGAGCAATAGGTAAACAAAATATGTAAAATGACGTGCCACTATTTGATTGGGTGATTTGAGAATTTACCTATTTCAAGTGTCTAACCACTCCCTACACCCTTAACTAGGGCTGTAGACGAACCGAACGTTCAGCGAACAGTTCGGCGGGAAGTTCGTTTATGTTCGTTCGTTTAATAAACGAAGGAACATGGACAAGAAATTTCGTTTGATTAGTTAAATGAACGAACATGAACAGAGGTCTCATTCGTTCGATTGTGTTCGTGAACGTTCGGTAAGGTGTTCGTGAACATTCGTTGATTTGCGTTCGTTTATGTTCGTATGTTTGTGTTTTAATTGAAGATCTTTGTACTTTCTTATATTTTATTTGTACTTTATATATTATTAAACTTTTATTTATTTTATTACCCTAACAATTAAACTAGGAAACCCACTTTCACCTTGTTTATGCATCATTTCTCATTATTTACATCGGCGAATACAATCGACCTCCGTTCCACAATAAGGGATTCAAGTTCTAGTGCTACTTTTCTGGGCCATCTATCTTTATCATTCGTCGCGTTCGCCAAATTTATTTGTGTTCGTGAACCGTTCGCGAACACGCTCATTTCCTTAATGAACGAAAACGAACATAAAATCTCGTTCGGTAAGTGTTCATGAACCGTTCGTGAACACATTTATTTCCTTAACGAACGAACACGGACACGACCTTGTTCGTGTTCGTTCGGTTCGTTTACAGCCCTACCCTTAACTTTGTAAGCCATTTGTCAACATGCAATATTGACCACTCTTTGTGTTAAGTACTTAAGTACAACTATTATGTGTTTTACTTTAATATAAAAAAAGGGGTATGAGTCTTTACCCAAAAAAAAAAAAAGGGGTATGAGTGTATGACTTTATATAATATTAGTTATTTAATAAGAATTATTAAGTTAATCTGGTTAAAGAAAGAGGAAATATTTATTAACTGATCCCTATGTGGATTGCTTCAGAAGAATGTCCATGTTACACGGAACTTTCCCATTTTGCTTTTATATTACTTTACTTATAAAATCTGTTAGAAAAGAAAAAATCTTTCTATATAAAAACTCTTACGTGTAAACTATTAAATTACGAACTAAATATGAAAAGTTCTAAAAAAACAGAAACTTTTATTAAGAAAATAAAAGAAAAACTTTTTTTTACCTAATTTATAGTTAAATACATCACTTTTAATAAATACTTAAAAGTTATTGTTTCTACTTTTAATAAAGGGTAAATTACATTTTGAGTCCCTGTGTTTTATGGGTTTTAACCACTTGAATCCAAAAGCAAAAAGTTTAACGACCTGAGTCTCTATAAGCATTTTCTTTAACCATTTGAGTCCAAATTTCTAACACCATCCATCAAGTCTGTTAACTACGAGGGTATTTTAGTCAATTACACATAGAGTACAACTCTTTATGCACAAGATATTATTTCACCTTTTTATATTTATATGTATTTATACACCAAATGCAATTTCTCTTTCAACTCTCTCTCTCTCTCATCCCTCTCTCTCCATCAACACCCACCTCCCTAATCACGACTACCATCGCACTGCACCACCTCCACCACCACACTTCACCATACCTGAATCCAGCTTTCAGTTCATTCAAATCCAAACACCCCCTCCCCATCCCTTTCATCAGAGCCGGTTCATTTAGATCTCATGAATCTATCAACAAAAGCCAATGAATCAGTGATGTAAAATCTATTCCCTCTCTCTTCACACACACAACCTGAGCAAAAACACTAACAATTCACACCATAACCTGAGCAAACCAGAACAAATTGTTTGCGACCGGAATAGAACCACCGAGCCGATTGGAATCAGATTACCCTATAACAGAATTGTTTGCAGCAGAAAATTCCAACAGGTTCACTCAAGTTATTCGACCCGTTAGGTTATTCGAACCATCAAGAACCATCACCGGTCTTTGTAATGGCCACATGAGCAGCGAATTCAAGGGTCGAAATTTGTGCACCTGAACTTTTTGACGCTGAATGATGACCCCTGATCTTTAATCGCTATAGTGAAAACCCGCAAACCCTACCCAAGATTTGAGAAAACTACATCCACCAACACCATGGCCGACGCCGGATAAACCCGCTGAAGAATCACCGCTAAAATCATCTCCACCACTCGAAACCCTAGATCTCTTGCCGTTACGAATTCTGTCACCTGAATCGTTGTCATCTTAACTATCGAGATCGATCACCGCAATCTCTAAATCATTTGTTCGTTTAGTGTAATTGTTGTTGATACCTTTCGTTGCTTCGATTATTCTTGCTTCACTTCAACTCCGGCCATCACGGTGGCGGTTATGGAGGTGATGACGCTGTAGAATCGTCTACTGTAGCTGGATATGAGCAATGATTGTACGATTTTCCGGTGGTGAAAGTTGAAACCCTAGTTCACTGGTGAAAACTCTCTGATGTGTGTATACTTCAGGTGATGACTGGAATGCAGATCTATGGTAGATAAATGAGAGAAGAGAGAGAAAGAGAAATGTAAATTAGTTTTTTTATTTATTTTTTAATTATAGGGGTAATTTGGTCATTTAACAAATTTTAACAAAATAATTCTAACAGTGTTAGAAATTTGGACTCAAATGGTTAAAGAAAATGCTTATAGGGACTCAGGTCGTTAAACTTTTTGCTTTTGGACTCAAGTTGTTAAAACCACTAAAACACAGGGACTCAAAAAGTAATTTACCCTTTAATAAATAATTAGAAGTTATTATATTAAAAGTCAAAAGAAAAAAATGACCTGTTCGATGGTGTGCGGGGAGGACCTCCGCACAAGGTCCGTGATTTCGATGGGCACGGGATTTTAAAAAAAATAATTCACATACCAATTACAATATAGGCTCATTTACAAATCATTTTTTATGGTTTAGAATTTAGTCCACTTGTCATTAGATTTATTGAGGCCAATGCTAATTTGATTTTTTTTAATAATAATAAAACATCACAGAAGAGCACATTTTTTTCAAACTCGAACAGGGTACGGGAATTCTCAGGGACCCCTCTGTCACCTTACTTGGTAATGTGTTTTGAACAATTCTTGATCAAAGTGTGGTCTCATCAATGAGTTCAGGAGTCATTGGCGTTTCACTTGAGGCGATGCTTCATCAACCTCTGTTCTCATGTAGGATGGTCTTCTTAATTCCTATAATACTCGACGTTAATTCCCATATACAATGTTATGGAGAAATAATCACTAGTTTTCAAGCAATCACAAGTTTTTACCAAAGCATTAGCCGCTATACACATATATCAACAAGAACAAACATGTTATTCATACCATATTAGGAACATTGAACCAAACAAAAAGTCAACCTATCAAAATGGTCACTTGCACAGAAGTGAGACTAAGGAAAATTATACACTGTTATCCTTAAAACAATTTTCTTATATACTTAAATTTGGGAATCTCTATGTACTTATTCTAGCCAATAAGCTCCATGATGGTTGTTTGTTGCCCAACAATAGTTGAACATGTGATTGTAATCATAGGTTTAATTAGTGTGTTTCTTTCAACATCACTTGCAATTAAATAACCCAACGATCAACTTTATCATCACTCAACTTACTTGAATAAAATATTGGCTCCATTTGTTCACTTTCAAGCACATAGAGTTGATATGAACTTTATTTGCCTTTTTCAACTTTACCCATCTTGTTCGTTTTGAAACATTATATGCCAATTTGATCATTAAAATCACCAAGCTGCCATCCTTGATAAACTTCAGTCAAAATCAACATTTTGTTTAAAAATCTTAATTCTTACAACTAAACTATACAATTGATGGTCAAAATAAGACATTTAATAACATTTCAACATAGTTCAAAACTCATTAAAATCTCAAACACACGTAATCTTAGTTAGTGGCGAAGCTTGACCAAAAATTGCGCGCCGGGGGGGGGGGGGGGGTCATGGGACCAAATTTTTTTTCTATCGCTATGTTTCGGGTTATATGTTCAGGTCAGATAATCAATTCGGGTCGGGTCAAACAATAATAACTCCAAATAAAACTACATAATCTTCATTCATTCAAATGAGACGCTTTTACTCATAAAAAATGCTATATATTTGTTTTGGTCAAAAATCACACAAGGATAATGCAACCAAATCTGATTTTGTGAGGTATATATGATGCTTGGTTAAATGATCAAATGTATAAACAACAAATGTATGAAATGTCTGATGAACACAAGGATTTATACGAGGAAAAAGCCCTTGATCAATGAATGATCTTCGGCATAAAAAACCTCGGGTGATGGAAACTACTGATCACCAACTATATTAAACCAAGAAATATTACAAATCGGGATGATAACAAGCTTGGTACAAGGATCACTAGTGTGCAAAAGTGTGTAATCGCAGAGAGTTCTTGAGAGTTCGAGTGTAGTGCAGTTGTGTTGCTAATAATAATGATGTCTAAATCAAGTTTGTATCCCCGTTTAAAAATAAAAATTATCTAGCCTAACTAACTATCCGCAAATGATGCAAGTCCCCCACGATCACCATAACGGTCGAAGAGTTCATGCACGTGCAGAATCACCAAGCATATTCCCCTAGAATCTCGGTTGGACCAAGTCCTGGATCCTTAGTCCTGCAACATCTTCTGAGGATCATTAATTCAAACTGAACTGAGAATCCGTGATCCAAGCTGCATTTGAGGATCCGTGATCCATAAGCCGTGAAATTCTATCCCTAATAATTGCCCCCAAACATGACTAGTTGATATCCAATTTGATAGTCATGTTTCAATTTAATTCGGACTAGTCATTACTAACAGATATAGCCATTGCAATGCTGCCATCAGCGATAAGACTTCCTGCAACAATCATCATTATAAATAAGGTTAGAGATAAGGATGAAAATTGCATTTAAATTCGAGACCCTTCCCCTTTAAATCCTCATTCGAAGACTTCATCAGGTATCTCTCCTTTCCTTCTCTCTAAATTTTCTTCTTTCCGGTGCCCTGTTCTTCGATTAATCCATGGCAAAGATGAGTTTTAGACCCTCCCCTGCTAAGGATCCCAAAAAAGAGAGCCCTCCGAAGAGTCAGAGTATAACTAAAAATCCTTCAATGGAACTCTGTCATTTCACCGATCCTGAGATTGATCGGTTACGCCATTGTTTTCCGAAAGGAACTATTTTTAGACCCTTTGACTCTTCCATGAAGAGTGATTGCATTTCTGATGTCTGGATCACTTTTCCTGCAAGCCCTTTCCAGATTGGCTTCACATATCCTTTCCCTTTCTTAACCCAAAGCTTTTTCACACTCACCGGTTTGTGCTACAACCAAGCCATGACGATGGTGTGGAGAGTCTTGTACAGGCTTGAACATATTATTGAACAAGAGGGGATTGATATAGGCTTATCTGAGTTGAGCCAGTTGTATAATCTTGTTAGCCATGGTTCTCATCGTTTTCTTTTCAAGCATAAACCCGGA
This sequence comes from Helianthus tuberosus, assembly GCA_030545235.1. Classification (NCBI taxonomy): domain Eukaryota; kingdom Viridiplantae; phylum Streptophyta; class Magnoliopsida; order Asterales; family Asteraceae; genus Helianthus; species Helianthus tuberosus. Next base: position 37,358,975 of record CM060379.1, on the reverse strand, counting down.
CAAGCCCATCCAATTATGAAAACCACTAAGAATGACTCCAACTGGAGGAACCAGTTCTTCTTTGTAAGGAGGGACTCCATCCCAAATGGGAGTCTTTTTCCCAAGAAGTGGATCACCCAGGGTAGGATATGGGATCCTTGGACCAGGACCATGATAGGATTCTTCTTTTCTGTTTAGGATAACTGATCCTTCTTTTTGCTGTGCAGCTATCTCATTCTCTAGCATCCAAGAATCTCCTGTCACAAGAGAGAGGATTGCTGCTTTCTGGAAGCTTGATCCTGCCATAAGAACATTTCATGCCCAAGCAAAGGATTCTCAAGAAATCTCCTCCGGTTCCTACACAATGTCGAGTAAGTATCCATATTTATGTGTAAATAAGTGTTTAAATAAGTATAAGATATGAATACTTATTTGTGAATTATGTTTGTAGGCGCTGCCAAATCTTCCAAGTCTGCTTCAAGGTTCAGTGTGGGTGACATCCAGGAATATGCATCCCCTAGGTCTCTTAAGAAGGAGCTGGCTGCAAGCCAAAGTGTCCCTGAGACCAAAGGAGTCAGCACCAGGGGTAAAGGAACCAAAAGGAAGAAGCATGTTGAACCCGCTGAAGGCCTGCCTCTGATGGAACACCAGGTTCAAGAATATGTCTCCGAGGTAAGGATTTCATATCCTAAAATTTGCTTTTCTTTTGAGGATATAGGATCCTGAATATCGAGTTCTTTTATTGCAGAAATTCGCTGAAGTCCAGATCCTCATTGACCAACATGTGGATGAAGCTGAACAAAAGAACCTTGATCTCCAGGCCATTGCAGTCGCCAAGGATAAAAAGATCTCACAGCTGGAAAAAGAGAACAAGGCACTGCAAAAGGAGCTGCTTGTAGCTGAAATGACAGCCCAAAGGGAGAGGATAGAGGTCATGGAAGGGGCCAGACACTCTGCTGTTGTCGTGATGCTGAAGATTAAACTCCAGATGGCTAAGGAGGCTGCTGATCCTGCCTTTGATAGGTCTGAGTGGGATCTTGAGGGATGGACGAAGAGGCTGGCTGAACTCGGAGATGATGAGGAGCCCGAAGAGGTGCTGGCACTTGAAGCTGGTAGTAGTGGAGTTAAGGATCCTGAGGATGCAGCGGCTGGAGGCAATGGTCAAGGTGGTGAGAAGAAGGTGGAGGATGCAGCGAAGGTTTAGGCTGCACAAATGGGCGATGATGGAAAATTCTAGACGTGGCGGGAGCCCATTTTTTATGGTTTAATAGTTTTTTGGTGATGTTTTAAACAATGGTCTGTAATAACTTGAACAATAGTTTTAGGGTTTAAGGATCACTGATCCTTGGGACAATAGGGGGTAGCAAAGGTGGATTGGTCCTTCTGTTTGTGGAGGATGAAGCCTTTGATGCCCCTCATCTTTTGATTTCCAGAGAATCCAAGTTAGGATTCTATATCCTTAATACATACAATTGTGACAATCCAAAGATAAAACCTGGTATAAAGTTAGGATCCTGGATCCTTAACTATTTAGCTCTGGAAACCTGAAATAAGATATAACTTGGGACTAAGCCCATTGTAAAAGAAGATGTTAGTATTTGGGGATAAGCCCAACAATCTGGGGACAAGCCCAATAAACTGGGGACAAGCCCAAAGGATCTTGTGTATACTGGAGTATGGCCCATACTGGCGACTATCCAAACTTAGTGACATGGAAATGCCAAAACCTTAGCTAACGTGAAAACGTTAGAAACCTTAGGAACGGATGTATGGTACATATACCATTATAATTAGGATCCTAAATACAGCCAGTACAATAAAATTGTCAGCCCCTAAAGCGGGTACTGGTCCCATTGCCTTTAACTGCATTAGGATAATCGTGCGCAACTGGCGAAGGTGTAAGAACCTGATTCGTAGGAGGTAATAGATACCTTAAACTGGGGACAAGCCCAAAAACTAGGGATAAATCCAAAGACTTAGGAGATTTCAGTGGATACTTGATCCTTTGTCAAAGATGTGCTAACTTCTGCAAAACTCAGAATTTAGTGAGAAAGGATAAAGGATCCTAGACCCTTCACCTTGTAATCAAGTAAATTAAAGGATTAGATGAATAAAAAGAATTAAATCATTACTAGGATGAGGATCATAAATCCTCTAAGGATCCTTAATGTGCATCAGATATGAGAATGACCAAGGATCCTGGATCCTTCCTACATAAAGAATCTCTTTAAATGGACAACATTCCAAGCTCTTAGTAACAGATCACCCTCCATTGTTAGTAAACGATATGCCCCCTTTCCTGCCTCAGCTTCAATCAGATAAGGGCCTTCCCACTGTGGTGCCAACTTGCCATCAGCAGGATTTGTGGTATTCTGGAATGCTTTTCTTAACACCATATCACCAACTTGGAATTTTCTGATCCTGACATTCTTGTTATATGCTCCAGCCATCCTTTGTTGATAACTAGCCAATCTTATACTTGCCAAATACCTGAGTTCTTCTATGGTATCCAAATCCTGAACCAAGTTTTCGGCATTTCCTACAGGATCACGGATGCTTGTTCTTGCAGTAGGGACTACCATCTCTGTAGGGTCACAGATTCAGCTCCAAATACTAAAGAAAACAGAGTTTGACCAGTAGCATTCTTGGGAGTTGTTCTATCAGCCCATAACACATAAGGTAGCTCTTCGGCCCATTTTCCTTTCTTGGATCCAAGCTTCTTCTTCAAGTTGTTAATGATAATCTTGTTAGATGATTCTGCTTGACCATTAGCTTGTGGGTGGACTGATGTTGATGTTATCATCTTAATCCCCCAACTGTCACAAAAGTTAGTAGTTCTACTCCCAATAAATTGGGATCCATTATCACAAACAATTTCAGAAGGAATACCAAATTTGGTAATAATGTTTCTTTTAATAAATGATATAACTACCTTTTCTCTGACTTATGCAAAGGCTTCAGCTTCTATCCATTTGGAAAAGTAGTCAGTCATAGCAAGCATAAATACTTTTCCTCCTGGTGCTTTGGGAAGTTTGCCGACTATATCAATTCCCCATCTCATGAATGGCCAGGAAGAGGATATAGGATGCAGGAGCTCCGCTGGTTGATAAAGTATATTGCTATGTCTTTGGCAAGCATCACATTTCTTTGCATAATCCACAACATCCTTCTTTATGGTGGGCCAATAGTATCATGTTCTAAGGTAAGAACAATGCTCTGCCCCCAGTGTGATTTCCACAATCTCCTTCATGAAAATCCTTGAGTACTTCCTGAATTTTTGGATCCTCGATGCACCTTAGATATGGACCTGCAAGAGATAGTTTGTATAATATGTTATTTAGTATTGTAAATTGAGATACCTTGACTTTGAAAGCTCTAGGATTCTCTCCATTAGGGATCTCTCCATGTTGTATATATCTCATGATTGGGAGGATCCAGGATCCTGAACTTGATTGTGCATCATCACTAGGTATAATTGCAGAATCCTCCACTATCTCCATAGTTGTGTGATCCTCAATAGCAGGAGCTAATATATGGATGATGGGAATTTTAATATACTCTGGAATCTTCAATGATGATCCAAGGTTGGCTAAAGCATCAGCTTCTGCATTCTCTTCCCTGGGTACATGTGTCAAACTAAAAGAAGCAAAAGAGTCTGCCAATTTCTTGACTATCTCTAGATATTTGATTAGCCTTTCACCTTTAACAGCATAAGAACCATTAAAGTGATTAGTAATTAACAATGAATCTACATGTACCTCAAGATACCTGATCCTCATGTGCTTGACAATTTGCAAATCAGCTATTAAGGCTTCATATTCAGCCTCATTATTAGTAGTTTGAAACTCACAAGCAATTGAGTGGGGTATTATGTCCCCCTGTGGCGATTTTAGTAGTATTCCTAGTCCAGTTCCTTTGACATTTGAAGCCCCATCTGTGAAGAGTATCCAAGGATCCTTAGTCTCTTCAAGCTGTTGAACTTCCAATTCAACTTCCCTTTGTAGATCACTACTGAAATCAGCCACAAAGTCAGCTAAGGCTTGAGATTTGATAGCAGTTCTTGGTTCATATCTGATAACATAAGCACTAAGCTTGACTGCCCACTTTGCCATCCTTCCTGACATTTCAGGTTTCCTGAGAACATTCTTGATTGGAAAGTTAGTCTTAACAATAATAGGATGTGTCTCAAAATAATGGCGTAATTTAGTAGATGCCATGATTAAAGCAAGGATAAGTTTTTCTAAATGAGAATACCTAGATTCAGCATCAAGTAAACTTTTACTTACATAATACACAGGATGTTGGGTACCTTCATGATCCTTTAGAAGGACTGCACTTACTGCCTTAGAAGAAACTGCCAAGTATAAGGATAATATATCCCCCTTTTTTCGGTTTCATTAAGGCTGGAGTTGAGGATAGGTAATCCTTAAGGGCCTTGAGAGCATTCTCATGCTTTTCAGTCCACTCAAATTTCTTGTTCTTTCTCAGAATGTCATAGAATTCCTTGCATTTCTCTAATGACTTTGAGATGAACCTGTTCAAGGCTGCGATCCTTCCTGTCAATCTTTGCACATCCTTGGCATTGGCAGGAGACTTGATGTTCACAATCGCCTTGATTTGCTCTGGACTTGCCTCTATCCCTCTTTTTATCACCATATTGTTTTGGTAAAAAATCACACAAGGATAATGCAACCAAATTTGATTTTGTGAGGTATGATGCTTGGTTAAATGGTCAATATATGAACAATGAATGAATGAAATGTGTGATGAACACAAGGATTTATACGAGGAAAAAGCCCTTGATCAATGAATGATCTCCGGCATAAAAAACCTCGGGTGATGGAAACCACCGATCACCAACTATATTAAACAAACAAGGTTTACAAATCGGGATGATACAAGCTTGGTACAAGGATCACTAGTGTGCAAAAGTGTGTAATCGCAGAGAGGTCTTGAGAGCTCGAGTGTAGTGCAGTTGTGTTGCTAATAATCATGTCTAAATCAAGCTTATATCCCCATTAATAATAGAAATATCTAGCCTAACTAACTATCCGCAAAAGATGCAAGTCCCCCACGATCACCATAACGGTCGAAGAGTTCAAGCACGTGCAGAATCACTAAGCATATTCCCCTAGAATCTCGGATGGACCAAGTCCTATTCGAATACACCTGCAAAACAAGTTCAAAAATGATGGAAACAACTGTTAGTGTTAGGATAATAATGAGGATCCTGGATCCTTAGTCTTGCAACATCTTCAGAGGATCCTTAATTCGAACTGAACTAAGGATCCGTGAACCAAGCTGCAATTGAGAATCCGTGATCCATAAGCTGTGAAAATCTATCCCTAACAATTTCCCCTAAACATGACTAGTTGATATCCGATTTAATAGTCATGTTTTAATTTTATTCGGACAAGCCGTTACTAAGAGATATAGCCGTTGCGATGCTGACATCAGTGACATGACTTCCTGCAACAATCATCATTATAAATAGGGTTAGAGATAAGGATGAAAATTGCATTTAAATTCGAGACCCTTCCCCTTTAAATCCTCATTCGAAGACTTCATCAGGTATCTCTTCTCTCCTTATCTCCTTCTCTCTGAATATTCTTCCTTCCTGTGCTCTGTTCTTCGTTTAACCCACGGCCAAGATGAATCTCCGAGCCTCCCCTGCTAAGGATCCCAAAAAAGAGAGCCCCCCGAAGAGTCAGGGCAATACTAAAAATCCTTCAATGGAACTCTGTCACTTCACCGATCCTGAGATTGATCGGTTACGTCATTGCTTCCCGGAAGGAACCATTTTTAGACCCTTTGATTCTTCGATGAAGAGTGATTGCGTTTCTGATGTCTGGATCACTTTTCCGGCAAGCCCTTTCCAGATTGGCTTCACATATCCTTTCCCTTTTCTAACCCAAAGCTTTTTCACACTCACCGGTTTGTGCTACGTCCAAGCCATGTCGATGGTGTGGAGAGTTTTGTACACACTTGAAAATATTATCGAACATGAAGGGATTGATATAGGCTTATCTGAGTTGAGCCAGTTGTATAATCTTGTCAGCCATGGTTCTCATCGTTTTCTTTTTAAGCACAAACCTGGTCAAGCACATCCAATTCTGAAAACCACTAAGAACGATTCCAACTGGAGGAACTGTTTTGGTCAAAAATCAAGCAAAGATGATGCAACCAAATCTTCTGTTGTGAGGTGTGATGCTTGAATCAATGAACAATGCTAAGGATCACTTATAAATGTAATGAACAAGTGACACAAGGATTTATACGAGGAAAAAGCCCTTGATCAAAAGTTGATCTCCGACATAAAAAACCTCGGGTGATGGAAACTACCGATCACCAACTAAGATTAAACAAAAGTAGTTTACAACTCGGGATGATAACAAGCTTGTTACAAGGATCACTAGTGTGCAATGTGCAAAAAATGTATGAAATCGCCAAGTAGTGTTCGAGAGCTGTTCGAATATTTTTACGATAGTGTGTGTGTTTGCTAAAATTAGCTAAGTGTTTCTATCAAGCTTGTTATCCCCATTTAAATTAGAAATAACTAAGTTAACAAACTATCCGATAATTATGCAAGTTCCCCACGATCTCCACAACGTCCATAATGGTCAAACACGTGCGGAATCTTTAGAGAATATGCTCCAGGAATTTCGGTGGGACTTGGTCCATGCCTTCATTCCTGCAAAACAAGTTTACGTACAAGGTAGACAATTGTTAATAGTAGGATAACAACAGTGATCCTGGATCCTGATCCTGCGACACCTGCTGAGGATCCTTAACTCAAACAAAATTGAGGATCCATGATCCTGGTAGCACTTGAGGACCCGTGATCCTTAGGATTTAGAAAATCCTCCCCTAACAATTTCCCCCAAAATATAAGGAGTAAAGTGTAAATTGTCGAGTTATATTTTCTTGATCTTATCCGTAAAAAACCAACGGATATATAGCCGTTATAATCTGACTAGCCGTTACCGATCACACGTCATTGAAGCGACGTCCCTGCAGAATCATGATTATAAATTGAAGTTAGAGATAAGGGTCAATGTGCATTTAAATTCGAGCGAGACTCCCTTTAAATCCACATTTGAATATCAAGCAGGTACTTCTCTTTCCTCTTTCTCTTCTCCTTCTTACTCTGTTTCTTTTTTCTTCAAAATCTCCGAATCACAATGAAGCTAAGATCATCCCCTGCTAAGGATCATCGAAAAGACAGTCCTTTAAAAAGCCAAGGGATCATCGAAGACTCTCCGAAGGAACGTTGCTGCTTTACTGATCCTGAGATCGACAGGACCCGTCACTGCTTTCCGGCGAGCACTGTTTTCAAACCCTTTGACCCTACCGTCCGGAGTGATTTTGTTTCTGAAACCTGGGTTGCATTTCCAGTCACCCCATTCTCGATAGGATACTCCTATCCTTTTCCTGCTTTTACCCAATCTTTCTTCTCCCTTACCGGCATATCCTATATCCAGGCTATGCCAATGATGTTGAGGGTTCTACTTACCCTTGAAAGGATCATTGAGCAAGAGGATATAGATTTGGGTATGTCGGAGTTATCTGAACTGTACAACCTTGTAAGCCATGGTTCACACCGCTTTCTATTCAAACACAAACCCGGTGAACCTCATCCAATCCTGAAAACCACCAAGAACGATAACAAGTGGAAGAAACGTTTTTTCTTCGTCAGGAGGGATTCTATCTCTGATGGGAAGGATCTCCCCAGAAAATGGGCCACTCATGGTAGGATAGAGGATCCTTATAGAAGGATCGTAGGATACACTGTTTATGCTGAGGATCACTAACCCCTTTGTTTCTATTTTGCAGCTATTTCTGTTTCACACATCATTACATCACCTGCAACCAAAGAAAGGATCGACGCCTTCTGGAATCTTGACCCTGCAGTAAGAACATTTCAAGCAAGTACCAAGGATTCTCAAGAAGTATCCTCAAGCTCTGTTACAATGTCAAGTAAGTATTCAAGTTTACAAATGGTTAAATATTGAAATGCAAACAAAACAAGAATACTTATCTATTGTTTTGGATTGATAGGTGCTGGAAAATCCTCAAGGTCTGCTTCCCGCTTCAGTGTCACCGATCTTACTACTGTTGGTCCCAGGTCTGGGAAGAAGAAGACGGTTGCTAGCCCAAGTGTTGTGGTTCCTAAGCCTACCACCTCCAAGGGGGGAAAGAAAAGGAAGGCCTATGAGGCTGAAAACCTTGAAGGCTTGCCTCTTATCCGCCACCAGTTCCAAGAATACTTTGCTGATGTAAGGATCACTGACTCTACTTGATTATCCTGCCCACCTGAGGATCATGTGATCCTGAACTTTACCTTGTCTTCTTTTGCAGAAATTTGCTGAGGTCGAAATGCTGTTTGATGCCTACGTTGAAGAGGCGAAGCAGAAGCATCAGGAGTTCCAAAAGTTCTTCCTGGCCAAGGATCAGACCATCTCCTCCCTTGAAAAGGACCTCAATCTGGCGAAGAAGCAGGTGGTCATGGCCCAGATAGATGCTGATCATGAAAAAGCTGAACTGCTGGAGGATGCTAAAATCTCTGCCGCCATCACCATGTATAAGATCAAGCTTCAAATGGCTCAAGAGGCTGAGGATCCTGATTTCGACAGGACCACTTGGGACAAGGAGGGCTGGAAGGCAAAGCTGGCAGAGCTGGAGGATGAAGAGGAGGCTACTGATGTCTTAGCAATCGAAGCAAGTGGCAGCGGAAAGGATCAGGCTGGTGGTGATGCAGCCAAGGTTTGAGCTGCTGAAATGGGCGATGAAGGATATTTCTAGACGTGGCCGGAGCCCATTTTTTAGGATTTGGTAGTGGTTTTATGGTTATGGTGTTTTGAAACAATGTTGGGTTGTAATTTGAACAATAGTTTTTAGGATTATGGATCAAGGATCCTTAGAAAATAGGTAAGATAATAGGTGGTGGAGGGATCCTCTGTTTGGGGGATGAAACCACTTGTTATCCTGCCATCTTATATTTTCTGCGCTTGAAAGACCTATTAACAATGGACACCCTTTACCTACCCCAGCGGACGGGCCACGTATTGCTGGTAGATGCTTGGGGTAGGTAATTTTGACAACCTTTGAAGGGTTAACTTTTGTGAATAAAAATAACTTCAACTTTTTGGCTATTTCCCGTGTTGTTATCCTTAAGAATTCTTTATTTTTCAACTGTTGTTATGTACTTTGTTTGAATTTGTAAGTAAAGAAAAAAGGTTTAGTAAATCATGTTTAAAAGTTTTAGGATATGATCAAGGATCAAATATCCTATAGTTGATAAATTCAGAAAAGTTACTTAACTTAAGGATCATTAGTTCTGTTGTCAAAGGGTAAGGGTCACTTACATAAATAATGAATAAAATCAAAGTAATTAAGGATCATACCTGAGAATCCAAGTTAGGATCCTAACCTTTTAAAATTCATAATCAGGATAACCAAAAGACAAACCTTAATAAAAGGTAAGGATCAAGGATTCTTGGCTGTTTAACTTCAAAACCCTGAAACAGAACATAACTTGGTACTAAGCCAAATATAAGAGAAAAGTTAGTAACTGGGGACAAGCCCAACAATTCTGGGGACAAGCCCAATATACTGGGTTCAAGCCCAAAGGATAACTGGGGACAAGCCCAAAGGATAACTAGGGACAAGCCCAAAGGATAACTGGGGACAAGCCCAAAGGATCGTGTGTAAACTGGAGTATGGCCCTCACTGGCGACTATCCAAACTTAGTGACATGAAGATGGCAAAACCTTAGCTAATGCGAAAACGATAGAAACCTTAGTAACGGATGTATGGTACGTCTACCATTATACGTAGGATCCCGAATACAGCCAGTACAATGAAATTGTCAGCCCCTAAAGCAAGTACTGGTCCCACTGCCATGAACTGTACCAGGATCATCGTGTGCTGCTGGCGATACTGGGGACAGGCCCAAAACTGGGGTCAAGCCCAAATAACTGGGGTCAAGCCCAAATAACTGGATACCTCTGTGGATACTCAATCCTTTGTTAAGGATACCTATACCTTCTGCAAAACTCAGAATCAAGTGAAAGGAGGATAAAGGATCCAGGATCCTTATCCTTATATATAGGATAATTAAAGAGCGAAATAGTTTAAGATTAGATCATTACCAAAATGAGGATCCTCTGTCTTGTAAGGATCCTTCAAGGATACTTGTTAGCTAAGGATCACGGATCCTTGTTACATGAAGTATTTCTTCAGGTGTACAGCATTCCAAGCTCTTGGTAGCAAATCACCTTCCATTGTTAGCAATCGATATGCCCCCCTTCCCTGCTTCAGCTTCAATCAAATAGGGGCCTTCCCACTTTGGTGCTAACTTCCCATCAGCAGGATTGGTGGTATTCTGAAATGCTTTCCTTAATACCATATCACCAACTTGGAATTTCCTGATCCTGGCATTCTTGTTGTAGGCTCCAGCCATCCTTTGTTGATAACTGGCCATCCTTATCCTTGCCAAATCCCTGAGTTCTTCTATAGTGTCCAAGTCTTGAACCAAGTTTTCAGCATTTTCTTCAGGATCACGAATGCTTGTTCTTGCAGTAGGAACCACCATTTCTGTAGGGATCACTGATTCTGCTCCAAATACCAAAGAGAATGGAGTTTGGCCAGTAGCATTCTTGGGAGTTGTCCTATCAGCCCAAAGTACATAAGGTAGTTCTTCTGCCCATTTTCCTTTCTTGGATCCAAGCTTCTTCTTCAAATTGTTAATGATGATCTTGTTGGATGATTCTGCCTGACCATTAGCTTGTGGGTGGACTTGTGTTGATGTCATCATCTTAATCCCCCAGATGTCACAAAAGTTAGTGGTTCTATTCCCAATAAATTGGGATCCATTATCACAAACAATTTCAGAAGGAATACCAAATCTAGTAATAATATTTCTTTTAATAAAGGATATCACTTCTTTTTCTCTGACTTGAGCAAAGGCTTCAGCCTCTATCCACTTGGAGAAGTAATCAGTCATAGCAAGCATGAATACTTTTCCACCAGGTGCCTTGGGAAGTTTACCAACTATATCCATTCCCCATCTCATAAATGGCCAAGAAGAGGATATAGGATGCAAAAGTTCTGCTGGTTGATGAAGGATATTACTATGTCTCTGACAAGGATCACACTTTCTGGCATAATCCATAGCATCCTTCTTCATAGTAGGCCAATAGTATCCTATCCTCAGGATCCTTGAGAATAATGCCCTGCCCCCAGTGTGGTTTCCACAATCTCCTTCATGAAAATCCTTTAGGACTTCTTGAACTTCAGGATCCTCAATGCATCTTAGATATGGACATGCAAGAGATTGTTTATATAACATGTTATTCAATATTGTGAATTGAGATACCTTGATTTTGAAAGCCCTGGGGTTTTCTCCTGTAGGAATCTCTCCATGTTGTATGTATCTCATGATTGGAAGGATCCATGATCTAGAATGAGATTGTGTATCATCACTAGGGATGATTGCAGAATACTCTCCTATCTCCATGGCTACATGATCCTCAATAGCGGGGGTTAGGATGTGGATAATAGGGATCCTGATATCCTCTGGAATCTTCAAGGATGATCCTAGATTGGCTAATGCATCAGCCTCTGCATTCTCTTCCCTTGGTACCTGTGTCAAACTAAAGGAAACAAAAGAGAGTGCCAATTCTTTGACTATCTCTAAATATTTTATTAGTCTTTCACCTTTAACAGCATAGGATCCATTAAAGTGATTAGTAATTAACAATGAGTCTACATGTACCTCAAGATACCTGATCCTCATATGCTTGGCAATTTGCAAACCAGCTATCAAGGCTTCATACTCAGCCTCATTGTTAGTAGTTTGAAATTCACAAGCTATGGAGTTGGGTATTATGTCCCCCTGTGGCGATTTTAGTAGTATTCCAAGTCCTGTTCCTTTGACATTAGAGGCTCCATCAGTGAAAAGTATCCAAGGATCCTTAGTTTCTTCCAGCTGTTTGACTTCTAACTCAGCTTCCTTTTGCAAGTCACTACTAAAATCTGCCACAAAGTCAGCTAAGGCTTGGGATTTGATAGCAGTCCTTGGTTCATATCTTATATCATAAGCACTAAGCTTCACTGCCCACTTAGCCATCCTTCCTGACATTTCAGGTTTCCTGAGAACATTCTTAATTGGAAAATTAGTCTTAACAATAATGGCATGAGTTTCAAAATAATGTCTTAATTTAGCAGATGCCATAATTAGTGCAAGGATAAGTTTTTCTAAATGTGAATACCTGGATTCAGCATCAAGCAAACTCTTACTTACATAATAGACAGGATGTTGTGTACCTTCGTGATCCTTAACAAGGACCGCACTTACTGCTTTAGAGGATACCGCCAAATACAAGGATAATATATCTCCCTTTTTCGGTTTCATCAAGGCAGGGGCTGAGGATAGGTAATCCTTGAGAGCTTTGAGAGCATTTTCATGCTTTTCAGTCCATTCAAATTTCTTGTTCTTCCTCAAAATGTCATAGAATTCCTTGCACTTTTCTGAGGATTTGGATATAAACCTGTTCAAGGCTGCGATCCTGCCTGTCAATCTTTGCACATCCTTGGCATTGGAAGGAGATTTGATATTCACAATAGCCTTAATTTGCTCTGGACTTGCTTCAATGCCTCTTTTTGTCACCATGTAGCCTAGGAATTTACCTGCCTTAACACCAAAGTGACACTTGGAAGGATTTAGTTTCATATTAAATTTATCATGGATATTGAATGCTTCCTCCAGGTCTCTAAGGTGATCCTCAGCCTTCTTGGACTTAACCACCATGTCATCTATGTAGACTTCCATAGTGTGTCCAATTTGTACCTTGAACATCATATTGACTAGCCTTTGATATGTAGCACCTGCATTCCTTAGTCCAAATGGCATATCAATATAACAATATATACCAGTTGGGGTCATAAAGGCTGTATCCTCTTGATCAGATGGTTCCATCTGAATTTGTTGAAATCCAGATGAAGCATCCATAAAAGTCAACAACTCATGACCCGCGGTAGCATCCACCATGGGGTCAATGTGGGGTAATGGGAAAGGATCCTTGGGACATACCTTGTTTAAATCAGTAAAATTGACACATACCCTCCACTTTCCATTTTTCTTTTGAACAACAACCACATTGGCTAACCACCTTGGATACTTAACCTCTCTTATCATACCTGCCCGAAGTAGTTTATCTACCTCTTCCTGGATAATAGCATTCCTTTCAGGTGCAAATTTCCTCATCTTCTGATGTATAGGCTTGAATGACCTGTCAATGCCAAGCTTATGAGTAATTATATCTTTAGATATACCTGTCCTATCCTCATGCTTCCAGTCAAAGGTAGTTTTCCTCCTTTTAAGGAAGGATACTAGATCCTGTTCGATGGTGTTGAGGATCCCTGATCCTATGAAGATTATAGATTCAGGATCATGAGGATCCATAAGGATTTCTTTCACATTCTGTTCTCTTGCCTCTAAGACATCTCTTGAAGGATGCTTTAATTGCTATTGCTCCCTTGGTCTTGAGGCTGGCTTCATTGATGATGTATAACAATTCTTAGCTTCTTGTTGACCACTCTCAATTTTCACCACTCCCCATGGACTAGGAAGCTTTACACATTGATGATAGGTAGATGGGACTGCTTTCATGTCATGTATCCAAGGCCTGCCAAGGATAACATTACAACAGGATAAGCAATCTATGACACAAAATTTTTGATAAGAATGAAGTCCTTCAACATAGATGGGGAGTTTGATGTCCCCCAATGTATTCTTGGTCTCTCCGCTGAATCCCACAAGAACTGAGGATCTTGGGACAATGTCTGATTCAGGAATGTTCATCTTCTTGAGGACATCAAGCTGAATGATGTTTACTGAGCTTCCTCCATCTATCAGGATCCTGTGAACAAAATGGTTAGAAATAAATAGAGTAATAACAAGACCATCGTGATGAGGATCCTGGACATCAACACGATCATCCTCATCAAAAGTTATAATCTTATCCTTGGTGACAGTGGAGGTCCGGATAGGTCTGTCTCCATTATCCATCTTGGTTTCCTTGGCATGTCTTTTGGCTGCTAAAAAGGATGTACCACAAATGTCTGATCCACCGGATATGAAGTTTATAACTTGTGCATCTGCTGGAGGAGCAGGAGCCTTTTCTGGGATCCTTTCAGGATCCTGGATCCTTGACTTCTTTCGCCCCAAAAGCTCCTTCAAGTGCCCCTTACTTAACAAGTAACCAATTTCTTTTCTAAGTGCAATACACTCTTCAGTGAGATGTCCAAAATCCTCATGATAGGCACACCACTTGGACTTATCCTTTGTTGCGGCCGGTTTATCACTTTTCCTTGGCCACCTAGCTTTCTCACCTAGATTCTGCATTGCAAGAATTAGTTTATTGTTATCAACAGAAAAACAGTATTCAGAAATTGGAGGATAATCCTCATCATCCTCTTCTTGCTCTACTGCATGCACGTTCTGGTTGTCAGACTTGTTGTAGGATTTGAACTTATTATTCTTAAAGTAGGATCCTTGCTTTTCCTGTTTTGAGGATCCTGCCAATCTCTCCTGGATCCTTTTTTCATCCTCTAGACGGATGAACTTAAGGGCCCTGGTTCTTACTTCATCAAGATTCCTGCATGGGGTCATAACAAGATCATCATAGAATAATGAATCCCTAAGTAATCCCATTTTAAAGGCTTCCACAGCCGTGGCTATATCTAGGTTAGGAATGTCTAAGGATTCTTTACTAAACTTAGTGATGTAATCCCTAAGTGATTCATTTTGACCCTGTGTTACCCTATATAAATCACTAGTTAATCGTTCAAACTTTCTACTACAAGAGAATTGACTATTAAACTGATTAACTAGATTAGCAAATGAAGTAATAGAGTAAGGGGGAAGACTTAGCAGCCACTTAAGAGCTGATCCTGTGAGTGTGGATCCAAAACCCTTGCATAGACATGCTTCTTTTAACCTCTCTGAGATGGGGTTGATCTCCATCCTCTCTCTATATTGAGCTACATGTTCCTCTGGATCCGTTGAACCATCATATAGCTTCATAGTTGGTATTTGGAACCTTTTGGGTATCTCAGCATCACAAATGGGTGGTGCAAAACGAGATATCCTATGGCTTCCATCTGCAATGTCAGGAATGGGCTTAACTACTCCTGGAATGCTGGATATCATATCCTTCAGCTTCTGTAATTCCCTAGCCATAGCTTGATTGATACCTGTATCCTGCATAGAGCCATGGTTAGCATTATAAGAATTATTGAAAGTGTTACCTCCCATAGGATTCGAGTTAGGATTCGCAGATGTGAATCCATATTGATGGGATTCTGGAATGATGGAAGGACCAGAAGAGGCAATGGTCTGCATTGGAATGAAGTCTCCTTGATGGACATCTGTGCTTGGGGGTTGTATACTTCTCAAGAATCCTTGATCCTGAAAGATGTTGGATCCTTGAACCTGAGAGGATCCTTGAGGCTGAGATGATCCTTGGACCTGAAAGGATCCCTGAGGCTGAGAGGATCCTTGGACCCGAAATGAGGATCCTTGAACCTGAGAGGATCCCTGAACCATGGAGGATCCTCGGACCCCCGAGGATCCTTGATCCTGAGAGGATCCTTGAATTGTGTGCATTCCCAAATATCCTCCTGAGCTGATGAAGCATCCCTGATGCTGAGAAGAGGATCCTGAAGGCTGAAAATAGGATCCTTGAGGCTGGAAGTGAGACCCAAAAGCCTGACTCATAGTTGTTGATCCATAACGCCTTCCCAACGGTTCAGTTTGGAACTGGATGTCTAAGGCTGCAGATTGCTGGGCAGTTATAGCTGGAGTGTCGAAATCTAGTGACCTTGGTATCAGAGGAGAGTGATCCTCCCCTGATCTCTTCTGTTTCTTGATGTCAGCGATCTCCCGGAGGATCCTTTCGTTGGTTTTGTCCTGCTCTTGTACGTGATCCCTCATCTGCAAAATCAAAGTAAAAAGGTCACTAGTAGTAGGATTAGAAGAAACAGAAGAAGTTGGTGGTTTCGAAAAAATGGGGCTTTGTCTCTTTGCAGCATTTTCAGCATTCTTCTGGGATCCAGAAGGTGGTGGAGGCAAAGGAGGAATGCCTTGTGATGAACTCATTGCCGGCATAGAGCTTGATGTGTTCTTTGCTGAAGAAGCCATCTGCTTGGTTGTAATGAACCGAAATAACCGCAATAACAAGAATTTCTTGGAAATGAAGCACCAATTACCCCACGGTGGGCGCCAAACTGTTTTGGTCAAAAATCAAGCAAAGATGATGCAACCAAATCTTCTGTTGTGAGGTGTGATGCTTGAATCAATGAACAATGCTTGTAGGATCGATTTCGGCCCTGAATGAGTCGATCAGAAGATTTCTTATCCAAAACAAGAGGCGGAAACTAATGTTTTGGTGCAATCTCAGCCGTATTCACTTTTAACTGTTGTTTTATTGATTACTGAATCGATTACAAGCTCTGACAACACTTCGGCAGCACTTCGTGGCAACCGGAATGACAATGACCTAGAACTATATTGATTTCGCTCCTAGGAACCCTATATATAGTTGTTCTGATTTCGCTCCAACATGCAAGGACACCAGGAGCGGAATCAGATGTTACAATTTCGGGCGAAATAAGACTAATAAGCATTTCGGGCGAAATCAGTAAGATAAGGTTTCGCTCCAAATGACAAGATGTCACTTGGAGTGGAATCACCTATCAAATACAAATTCTTAGATTCCGTGCCCTGATCTAATCCTATTCTATACAAGTGTAACACCCTAACACGTTTAACCTTAAAACGACGCAGCGGAATTTCGAGCCTTAAAATTTCTTTCATGATATACGTCTTGACATTCTTAAAATTCATTTTATAATATAAAGAAACATAAATTATCAACACTAAATTACATATTTAAACATTCCCGTACAATCTATCTTGTGACTCGATCCTCGATCTCTATACCTTGATGATCCTCATGGCTTGTACTACCTGCGCTCATCACATAAAATTCATAACATTAGTACGTATCATAAACACATAATATTTATTCACGTTTATTATTCATTCCATCAACTCTTTACATCCCGGCTTTCCGTCTCATCATACGATCCGTGGTGAGACTTCTTTGATATTCCTGCATTATACTTCATCCACCAGGCACGCTATTATTAACGTTAGTACTCAATTTCGTTGAATGCATGCGTACATACTTTCATACAAACTTATACATATGCTTACGATCACATATAACAACTTACATACATACGTATCTACATACATACGTACGTACCTACGTACGTGCATACCTAAGTACATCCATTCATACCTACATACATATATACATACTTATTACATGCCTTCACACCAACCTACATACGTGCATACCTTCGTACATACTCACTTGCGTACAGATACGTACTACCTACATACACACCTACATACATACACTTAGAGTTATAACACATACATACGTATATACCTGCATACATACACTTGGACTTATAAAACCATACATACGTATACACCTACATACATACTTACATATATAGTTACAATTACCTATGGCAACATAGCCAACCCATACTTGCCTACCCATATACTTCTTCCTATAACCTCGTGTACTTGCTCACACACTATAATCTTACATACGTTCGCGCATACATGCTTACATACACTTCTACATACGTGTTTAGATACATACATGTGACAACTCGAATTTCCGGCATTCTCTATTCGCATTAATGCACGTTGACTTTGACTGTTTAGTAGTTGACCTGTTTGACTTCGTAACTGTACACTTTGTGATATGATAAAATGTAGTGTACTTGCATGGTTATGTGTAATATGATAGCTTGCATACTGTTTGAAAAACTTAGACTTATAAACCATAAAACAACTCGACGAAACAAGTGAGATTCGCCAAGTTTGACCTCGACGAAACAGGTCAGTTTCGTCAGCAATCTTCTCGACGAAACAGGCTGTTTCGCCGAGCCCAGTTTCACCGAAGCCCAGTTCGGGCCCAACACGCTATTTTGAGTTTAAAACGTGAAACAACATTAGTTTTTACATCTGCTATCAAACAACCAAAACCCTAGAGCCCCTTTCCCTCCTGTGCGACGGCAGTTGGAGGTTCCCGAAGATATCTTAGCGATCGATTCGTATTTCTCTTATTCCGGTTAGTGTGTGTTCGTTAATCGGTTTAATATTTCTGTAATAGCTCGATTCATGTTGTGTATATACTTGAATTCTGGATTATATAGGAGTATATGGGTATGATGTTCTTGATTGCGATATACATGGTTAATCGGATGCGTAATTCTATGCGAAACTGAATATGATCGAATGCTCGGTTCTGAATGTTGTTAATATGATTTGATTCTGAATTCAAGTTAGCATCTTGATAGGGTTCAATGATATGATTGTTGGATGTTAAATTTATATGTTATACACAAAAACTAGGGTTTATGCTAGACAATGATTCTTGGATGATTGAGTTGTGATGATCCGTTCTGCACATTGACCTTCATATGATTTCTGATACTGATAACGGCTGCTAGCATGATTAGGGTTCTGTGTATATTTGTAACTGCTGCATCTGTTGTCTGCGAAACTGACGTCCGACGAAACAGAACTCTCGGCGAAACAGAATGTGTTTCGCCAAGAGTAGTCGACGAATCAGAAGTTCTGTTTCGCCAGGGGACACCTCGACGAAACAGAATGTGTTTCGTCAATATCTTGTTTCGCCAACTTATGTGTTTCGTCGAGCTGTGCTGTAACTTAAATGGATTCCGTTAAGTGTTAACTGGAATATTTAACTGCTGTTAGACGTTAGACATGACTTGTATGATTGTGATTACGTGCTACCTGCTTAATACGTGAGCAACTTGAACACCAACTGATTATTCTATACGTGCGTACTTTAGGACGTGATTGACTTACTTTGAGCACATACTTAGCATACCGAGCAAACTCAGGTGAGTTCACACACTTTCTAAGGCATGGGATTCCCGGTGGTTGGGAATGGGTTAAAGAAATTAAAAAGGAACCTACATATTCTCCTTGGGTAGGATATGTACCGCCATCCTCCATGGGTAGGATGCCAATATTAATCCTGCGTATTCTCCTTGGGTAGAATACGTACGTTCGTCCTCCTTGGGTAGGACAACAACCTTAACTATACTTGAACGATCTTCGCAAACATGCCTGGAATGGCCGCGAACTATACTAAAACGATCTTCGCAAACATGCCTGGAATGGCCGCGAACTATACTAAAACGATCTTCGCAAACATGCCTGGAATGGCCGCGAACTATACTAAAACGATCTTCGCAAACATGCCTGGAATGGCCGCGAACTATACTTTAATCTTCGCAAACATGCCTGGAATGGCCGCGAACTATACTTTAATCTTCGCAAACATGCCTGGAGGGCCGCGATACAAATATAACTAGTCTACAATACATGGGAAACCCCCAATAATCTTCGCAAACATGCCTGGAGGGCCGCGATGTAATTGATAACGATACATGGGTTACTAATCAAACAAACGATTTATGAAACGAACATTATTACTAAACAACCCACTGTGAACTCGCTCAACTAGTTGTTGACTCTCTGTTACATGCCTTGCAGGACCTTAGGTACATATGGAGCTTGCACAGGAAGGAGCAGGTCGTTGTGGGATACGGATCGTAGACGATATTTGAACTTATAACTTACTTTGGGTTTTCATTATTATGCTTCCGCTACTTAAACAACGTTTGGTTATGAACATCGGTCATGTCATGATGAATTGCATTTTCCTACTTTTACACTTAATTACTATGTTTGACATGATTGATGGCTTGATCCTGGTCATGTCACGCCTCCCAGCGGTGGTACTCCGCGTGTGGATTTTGGGGGTGTGACAGTACAAACATACATACTTGCCTATCTACATAGGTGCATACATTTATGCTCATAAAAACGCAAGTTAAATTAGTCATACGCAACTTAAAACACGTTTAAACGAGTTCCCAAGACAAAACAGAGCATACGAACGATTTTCGCCAAACTGCCACCCCGTCGCGTAGCGCGACGGGCCGTCGCGTAGCGCGACGCCCTAAAACAAACAGAATGTTTGTTTTGCTGTGCTGCAGATTCCCAGCACGTCCGCGTTTCACGGAAACGGTCATAACTTCTTCGTTATTGGTCCGATTTACCCGATTCTTTTTCCTACGCGTCCGTAATTTAATTCTCCATCTTATGGAGTTAAGATCCGACATCCGGATTAACAAAATTCCAGACTTTTAAGTCTTCGGCTTACTACTCTTTTTACCAAGAATTAACCCGTTCATAATTCTATCACATAACTTGTTTGTTTGACCTTAACTTCATATGAATTGATAATATCAAGGTCATTTGTCATAAACGAATTCTTTCCCGGATACCTTACATCATATTTCACCCGTTTGCACTCAAAGCTTATTTTGACCCGTTAAGGGTAATTGCGCATTAAAACGTTTCTGACTTACAAAACCATACTCCTCACTTTCATACTTGACCAAAACATTACACTAATCGAATAACTTGTTTCTAAACTACTTTTTAAGATCGTTTGCCCAAAATACCCATCAGGGGCATTTTGGTCAACTTTGATCCCATCATTTACGACGAAAGGCTACGTCACCTATTTGACCTCAACCATCATGTTTAGTTAATTAAAACACCATATTACTTAATCGAACTAAGAAGTGATTACAGAAATCACTTACCTTATGCGTCCGTGCTCGTATCCGATTCCTTGCCCCTTCTTGACCCGTTAACACCTCATGCTTGAGTCCGTCTCGACGTGATTCCTATACTTTCATTTCATCGAAATCACGCTCTTATTAGCATACTCATTTGTACATGTAACAATCATATCATTCGCATAATTCACACTTAACTTTCCTTAGTCGTTTCTAACAAGCATTAAAACATATAATCAACTTCATATCCTTTCCAACACACGTAATTCATCGGGTAATCAAAATTAACACATATTAACATAACATGTATCAAACGACTTCCTATAATCCTGTTGTTACAACAACGAGTCAAATCATGTTTCTTATACTTAGTTGACTTTCAAGAGTCAACTATTAACCATATTTAACCATCGACTTATCATCATATACTCGTAACATCATAATCGACTATACGGACGACACTATATACATTTCATCATACACTTGATGTGAGTACTACCTTTTAAGCATAACGTACAACTATTTCATGCACAAATCTTCTAAACTCATACATAACCCATCAAAACCTACTACTAATCATCATGTATCATTCCCAAATAAACATCAAACATATCATCATCACATTTCTCCTAATTCTTCTAACAAGTATTCATCATACCCACATAATACATCAATCTTTCAACAAGACTCGAACACAAAAGGTGATTCTAGTCATCATCTTCACCCTAACTAACGGGTTTCACCTCTAATCATCAAATTAACGCAAACCATACATAACCCATGTTCTATACGAGGATTCTAACCCTTGTACATGATCAATTTCGTATTAACTCACGGATTAGAACATAACCCACTTCACCCATGATCACCAATCTTAAACTTAAGACATACCTTATGATCCCCTCGTGTTGGTGATCATTAATCCATGCTCGGTTATGGATTTAAGCTTCATCTTGCCTTCCGATTTGATGATCTTCACGATTAGGGTTTGTGGAGCTCTCATGGAGCTCCTGGTTCTTTCTCGAACACACACGATGTGTGTGTTTATTTGTGTGTTGATTTCTTTTAATTAGTAAATCAACTTTCATTTGTTCCACTTTAGCCCCTCGGGTTCACCTTTAAAACATAACTGACACTACCTTCATCATTTAATACTTTTGACCATACCCTTAACTAGGTTAAATAACCTAGTTATTTATTTCATGACGTGTCACATAAGAACACACGACAAATATTAACATTCAGATTTTGGTGCGTTACAAGTCTACCACCCTTAGCCTAGCTTTCATCCTGCTCTGGATCGAAATCTGGCTAACCTACACAACTCTACCCAAAAATAAATTTTCTGATAACCATTTGTGGATAAGATTTTCAAATCTAATTTACCACTTGCAGGAATAACGTTTTTATTGCAAAACCTTTTCTCATTTCATTTCAACAATCCTCAAACACTTTCACCCAAACCATTTGTTCATCATGTTTAGCACTCGGAATTTTGAACGTCAGCCTTCCAACAACAGTTGTCGAAAATCTTTTTGGATTTTTCAAAATTTATGCTAAAACACCCTAAAATCTTTTTGGATTTTTGAATGAAACAGAAATGTAGAAAATGAAATATTTACAAACAATATTTTTGTGAGTTCGTGCAAGAGGATCATATCAGTTTATGATATCAATCACCAACACCATTAAGCTTTAAACATTTTAAGCTCTAAACGATTCACATTGATTGATGATATTGTTTTCCACTTAAACTCAATCTAAAAACTTTCGAAATGCTTACTGATACGTTAAGGTATATTAATATTGCACTAAGTTCTTATGGACCCCACGATCTCAGCATATCCCCTCATCATGTAATACACTATCTCAAGCAATGCCTTTAAACTTTTATCAACTGTGATTTGTGCGAAAACAAAGCAGAATGTTTAAACATTAACAATCAGGTCGATACTTCCGTATACGCAGAGAAAGTCCAATGTTTAAACAAAATAAGAAAAAATAAAACAAGTTGAAGTTGTTTAGGCTTTAACCACCAGGTCGATACTTCCGTATACGCAGAGGAGGTCCAAACTTAAACGAAACACCAAAGAAAATAACGTAAAACGTTTAGGCAACAACATCCAGGTCGATACTCACGTATACGCAGAGGATGTCCGATGCTTAAACAAAATAAAGAAATAAAACAAGTTTAAATCTTTGCAAAATGAAATGCACAATCACAATGACTTTTCAGCAAAGTTGTGAAAGTTCACAAACTTAACCAGTTTTATGTCTTTCGACAATCAGCGATTACTGAGTAGGCACACAATCAAGAAGGACAAAACTAAGTACTATGCTTTCGACCATGTTTCCCACTAGAACTAGGCTTTTTCATTTAAGTTTGTATCGTTATCGCAAATCTACTAATCTAGCTGAGCCTATCGTCACATCTTTAGTGAGACCGTTTATCACATTTTAACTTTCCATTTCTTTAGCATGTTGTGACAGTCCACTGATGTACTATCATTTCCTCTTCTTTACAACAAAACTCATTTTTGCATTTTTTCAATGTTTTTGGCTTTTTCAAATTTTCAAATGTTTTTGGATTTTCAGAAATTCTTACTCCCCCTAAAATTCAGAAACATTTAAAGAAAATTGAAAACAAACTATACAAGAAACATGACAACTGATATCGAATTGCCTCAATTCGCCATCCACTTGACATAAACAATCAGAACTCCCCCTCACAACAAACTATTTTCCCATTGATTTCAAAACACTTAAGTTTGTTTTAATCAAATGGTTTTTCCAGAAAATAAGTTTTGTTGATTGATTTTTTCAATTGTAGGTTAGGGTTTTGGTTCATCACTTTGTTTTTCAACCACTTGTAGGAAATCAGATACAATTTAATGTCCCTGATTTACCACTTGTACAAATAGTTCAATCAAGTTCAACCTAATGACCTTGATTAACCTTCAATTACAAACTCTTTTTCAACCACATGGCTTACCAACCAATACCACATGTAGGTTACCATATATGGGTTGAATTCTCAAGATGCCGATTCCTACTCCTCACTTATCAACCTGGGAGTTCCGGCAAGTCAGGTTTTTACTGTTTGAAAAATATATCCACCCAAGCCTGACCTTCCTTGGGTGTAACAACTTCTTCTTCATCTTTACTTTCAACAGACTTGTGAACATTCATTTTGGAAGCATAGAATTCTTTAACTCATTTGACCTTACCATCGACCATTTTTCCAAAAATGTGTTTCACATTTCTGTTGGAAACCTTATCAACATCAAATTTCTTCTTGTCAGAATAAAATTGATTTGAAATTTCAACATTTCCAACTTTCTTCTTAAAATTTTCAGCTCGCAAAGGTGGAAAATTCACATCATCCACTTTTGGAACTGATTTCTCAATTCTTTCTTCAACACGTGGCTCCTCTGATTTTGTGGAATCAGATTCATCACCAAAACTGTTTCCTGAACCCTTAACAACCCATTTTTGATTTTTCAGATTTTCTTTTCTTTTTACCACATTCTTTGAACATTCACCAATCTCAAAGATTGAATTTTCAAAGCCTGTAAATTTTCTGGTTGTAAGTTCAGTTTTCTCAACAACTTTTTCTTTCAATTTACCAGAGACTTCCTATTTTGGTTTGAATGTTTTCGTTCAATTTCTAGCAATATGACCAGCAGTTTTGCACTGAAAACAGGTTCTCGTCTCTGTAGTCTTCTGAGCACCATTTTTCTTCATGTTCTCTTGCTTCTTGGCAAGGAATTCTTGATTTGTCTGTTTTCTGAATGTTTGCTCTTTCTCATCTTCTAAAGATTTTCCTGAAACAAACACAGTTTTTGGTTTATAAACTTTTTCATTTTTATGATTTTTCGATTGATTAAATCCTAATCCTTTCTTTTTGAAATTACAGTTATGGTTTGGTTTTTTATGAATACCAGAACCAGAACTGTAACCCTTTTTCTTGTTTAATCTTTGTTGCACCCTTGAGGTGTAAGGTCTTGGATTTTCAGAAAGATTAATATCTTTTATTTCAGAAATGTTGATTTCTGTTAGTTTGAAAACCTTTTTAATCATTCCAGTTTTAACACCTCTTATTGGAAAAATCTCATCAGAATATAATTTGTCAGAATCTTTCAAAGTATATGCTACTTTGACTGGTTCGTCATTCAAATTAGATTTTGATAGCAAAAATTCCTTATCATAAACCCGTTTGTCCTTTTTGATTGTTGACTTTGACTTGTCAGACCCAGACTTTGACTCGGATTTGGACTCCGGTTTTGACTCCTCTAAGTCATCTTTATCTAACACCTGATCGACCACACGTTTAATCAACTTGGACTCATGATCAGTGTCAGACGATGTGAACGTAACATCAATATTTTCTGGCAAATTATCCGACGACCCTGACTCCCATTGTAAGTTAATTGCCTTTTTGACTCTTTCGGAATTTGGATTTCGAGACAAATATCCATTTTCGACCGGGGGCGGACATCTATTGTAGACAACACTTGGTTTCTTACCAAAAATATCTACTTCATTCTCTTCTTTTGTCTCGGACTTCTTTTCTTCCGAAGTCTTCTCTTCTTCAAAAGTCTTCAATCTTTCCACAATTGGATAAATCTTGTCAACAACAAAAGTAGAACATGAATAACTTTTCAATAAATTGTTGACTCTTTCAGTTTCAATCTTTTGAGTTGCCAACTTCAATTCCAGTTCAGCACACTTCTCTCTGTAATAGTTGACGTCATCTAACTGTCTCATGTAAGCTCCTTTGAGTGTATTCAATGCAACTGCTTGTTCACTGTTCGAATCAGTGTACTTGTTAATCTCTCTGTTCAAAGTATCATAAGATTCTTTCAATCTTTTTATGTTGTGTAGCAGCTCGTTGTTTTGCATTATCAAAGAATCATAATTCAAACACTTTTCAGGAACTTTGACTGCTTCAGTATCAACTTTGATTTCAAATTCAGGAACATCTTTGACTGTTCTTTTCGTTTGGAAAAAACTCAGCTCTTTTCTTTTTCTCGGCTTCAGCTTCAGCTTTTAACCTCTCTTCTTCTTCCTCTTCTTCAATTTTTCTCCATTTTTCCTCTTCAGCTTCCCTGACTTTTCTGTATTTTGCAGCCCAATACTCATCATAAGCATTAGCAATAAAAGCTTTACCATTTGACATCTCTTTTTCCATAAATTCTTTATCTGGGCAAAAATTCTCCCAACAGAACCCTTCTGGCAATTTTTCATCATCTTGATCTGCCAAACACACTTTACTTTCTGTTGGAATGTATTTATCCCAGCTAAATCCACCATCTTTTCCCTGATTAACCAGACACGCTCTCTTTGAATCTTCAATTTCTTTTCTACCATGTGCAGTTTGAGCTTGATGTGGTGCCTGTTGTTGTTGATATGGCTGTTGTGTGACTTGATGATAAATCGCCTTTTTGTAGTAATCGTTGTTTCCGAAAGGGTTTTGAGCTCCACTTGCTTCTCGATTTGTGCACTCTCTCTTGAAATGCCCCTTTTCCCTGCAACGAAAACAAGTAACTTTAGTCTTATCAAAACCTAAAGGTGAAACATGTGCCTCGCGAAAATCATCTCTGCCTGTGATTTGTTTAAACTTTTCAGCCCGTCTCAACACACTAGCCATGCACCATTTAATATCCATCAATTCCATTTCCTCGGCATCAATTTGATCGTAATCCTCTTTCGTGAGCATTGGATTTCCGATCCTCCCTGCAACTAAGCCTCCATAGGATTCAAGCACGGTCACTAACAAAGACATGTGACTTTTTGCAACTTCCTCAGTATAATTCTGATCATTCTCAAGCTTTAAAGCAATGTTGCATTGAAGAACTTTGCCACTCTTTGTCGTAGAAAACTGTGGATCATAGGTTGGAAATGAAGAGAATCCTGTTGTGCTGCTTGATCCCTGAGATGCATTTTCAGAAGAACCTTTTGCGTTATAAGCAGTTTCAACCTTTGGAGAAAAATTTGTTTTTTCACTAACACCACTCTTGAAATACAAGCCGATGCCTTGTTCTCCATCGTAGTTCTTCATCCTGGCCATCTTCCTCTGCTCCATCTCTTGAGCTTCCAGATGTTTGATGAATTCTCCCAATGTTAATTTTTTATATTCCTTCCGATTGTTTCTCAACATCATCAGGAATGTTCCCCAAGTATCATGTGGTAATGCGTCAGCAAGTTTCTCAATCAGCTCATCAGTATTCTTTTTGATCCCTAATTTCGTCATATTTCTCACCAAGTTACAATATCTCTCAATAATTTGTTTGGTATTTTCAGATTTCAACGCACGAAATAGATCAAATTCTTTCTTTATGAGAGACATCTTGTTTTTAAGCATATCATCACTTCCTATAGACTTTGCTTCCAATTCAGTCCAGATTGAATAAGCACTTCCATCATGTTGAAGCAAAATCAGAATGTCCTCTTTAATTGCTTGCTGAAGCAGACTCACCATCAATTTCTCATCTCTATACTTCTTTTTCTCTTCAGCACTCATATCTCTGATAGTTAACTGAATACCATTTCTTGTGGGCCTTTCATATGAGACTTCAGTGTGTTCCCAAGCATCCAAGTGATAAGCTTCAACCCAATTTCCAAAGCGTTCGGACCAACCATTGTAATCATCAATATCTAAGAGCTTAGGCGGTTTCTGTGATGTCCCGGTTTCATTTTCAAGCAAAGCATTCTGAGTAATTGTGATAGGACTAGCAAAGGCATTATAGAACTCGTTGTCCATTGTTCCATTGTTCAATTTTCCAAAAGTTCACAAGTTCCAAGTTTTAGGTGAAATCAGGTTTGGAGCGGAATCAGTAGTTCAAGTTCAAGCTAAATCACTACTGTGCCCTTGGAGCGGAATCAACTTTGAAGTTTGGAGCGGAATTAGATGTGATGAACAACTGGAGCGGAATCAGGCTTTTGCTTGGAGCGGAATCAGACGATGATCAGCTGGAGCGGAATTAGACTGTAATCTCGAGCGGAACCTCTATTTCGAGAGAAATCAGCTAGAAACTTTGGAGCGAAATCAAAAATAAATTGTGATTTCGAGCGAAATCAAGTCCAAAGTACTGCTGACATCATCATGTGCACGATCGTTTTAGAGCGGAATCACAAAAATTTCAAGTTTTACTTTGATTTTAGCTTTCAAACTTTCAAGGGTTTATCAAATCATGATTACGCGTAATCTGTGAAAATTTTA
Source organism: Helianthus tuberosus (assembly GCA_030545235.1). Classification (NCBI taxonomy): domain Eukaryota; kingdom Viridiplantae; phylum Streptophyta; class Magnoliopsida; order Asterales; family Asteraceae; genus Helianthus; species Helianthus tuberosus. The sequence goes on along the minus strand of CM060379.1, from coordinate 37,331,002 downwards.
GCCTGTTTTACCGGGAAAAATTTTTAAATTTGAAGAAGAAGGAGTAGAAAATCAGAAAACACAGCTGAAATGGCAAGAACTCTTCCTCCTGAGCTCTGATACCACTTGTAGGATCGATTTCGGCCCTGAATGAGTCGATCAGAAGATTTCTTATCCAAAACAAGAGGCGGAAACTAATGTTTTGGTGCAATCTCAGCCGTATTCACTTTTAAATGTTGTTTTATTGATTACTGAATCGATTACAAGCTCTGACAACACTTCGGCAGCACTTCGTGGCAACCGGAATGACAATGACCTAGAACTATATTGATTTCGCTCCTAGGAACCCTATATATAGTTGTTCTGATTTCGCTCCAACATGCAAGGACACCAGGAGCGGAATCAGATGTTACAATTTCGGGCGAAATAAGACTAATAAGCATTTCGGGCGGAATCAGTAAGATAAGGTTTCGCTCCAAATGACAAGATGTCACTTGGAGTGGAATCACCTATCAAATACAAATTCTTAGATTCCGTGCCCTGATCTAATCCTATTCTATACAAGACTCGATACAAGACATAGGTGACAGACGGATGCACAAAAATGCTTAGGATCACTTATAAATGTAATGAACAAGTGACACAAGGATTTATACGAGGAAAAAGCCCTTGATCAAAAGTTGATCTCCGGCATAAAAAACCTCGGGTGATGGAAACTACCGATCACCAACTAAGATTAAACAAAAGTAGTTTACAACTCGGGATGATAACAAGCTTGTTACAAGGATCACTAGTGTGCAATGTGCAAAAAATGTATGAAATCGCCAAGTAGTGTTCGGGAGCTGTTCGAATATTGTTACGAGAGTGTGTGTGTTTGCTAAAATTAGCTAAGTGTTTCTATCAAGATTGTTATCCCCATTTAAATTAGAAATAACTAAGTTAACAAACTATCCGATAATTATGCAAGTTCCCCACGATCTCCACAACGTCCATAATGGTCAAACACGTGCGGAATCTTTAGAGAATATGCTCCAGGAATTTCGGTGGGACTTGGTCCATGCCTTCGTTCCTGCAAAACAAGTTTACGTACAAGGTAGACAATTGTTAATAGTAGGATAACAACAGTGATCCTGGATCCTGATCCTGCGACACCTGCTGAGGATCCTTAACTCAAACAGAATTGAGGATCCATGTTCCTGGTAGCACTTGAGGACCCGTGATCCTTAGGATTTAGAAAATCCTCCCCTAACAGGAACCAGTTCTTCTTTGTAAGAAAGGACTCCATCCCAAATGGGAATCATCTACCCAAGAAATGGATCACCCAGGGTAGGATATGGGATCCTCGGATCAGGATCATGGTAGGATTCTTCTTTTCTGCTAAGGATAACTGATCCTTGTTTTTGTTTTTTTGTTTTTTTGTCCAGCTATCTCATTCTCTAGCATCCAAGAATCTCCTGTCACAAGAGAGATGATTGCTGATTTCTGGAAGCTTGACCCTGCTATAAGAACATTTCAAGCCAAAGCAAAGGATTCTCAAAAAATCTCCTCCAGTTCCTACACAATGTCAAGTAAGTATCCATATTTATGTGTAAATAAGTGTTTAAATGAACATAAGGTGTGAATACTTATCTGTGAATTATGTTTGTAGGTGCTGCCAAATCTTCCAAGTCTGCTTCAAGGTTCAGTGTGACTGACCTCCAGGAATATGCCTCCCCTAGGTCCCTCAAGAAGGAGCTGGCTACAAGCCAAAGCATCCCTGAGACCAAAGGCATCAGCACCAGGGGTAAAGGGACCAAAAGGAAGAAGACTGCTGAACCCGTTGATGGCCTGCCTCTTATGGAACACCAGGTTCAAGAATACGTCTCCGAGGTAAGGATTTCATATCCTAAAATTCACTTTTCTTTTGAGGATATACGATCCTGAATACTCAAATCTTCTATTGCAGAAATTCGCTGAAGTCCAGATCCTCATTGACCAACATGTGGCTGAAACCGAACAAAAGTGCCTTGAGCTCCAGGCCATTGCAGTTGCCAAGGATAAAAAGATCTCCCAACTTGAGAACGAACAGAAGGCGCTGCGAAAGGAGCTTCTTGTTGCTGAAATGACAGCCCAAAGGGAGAGGATTGAGGTCATGGAAGGGGCCAAACACTTTGCTGATGTCGTGATGCTGAAGATCAAACTTCAGATGGCTAAGGAGGCTGCTGATCCTGCCTTTGATAGGTCCGGCTGGGACGTGGAGGCTTGGAAGCAAAGGCTTATGGAGCATGGGGACGAAGATGAACCTGAGAAGGTACTGGCTCTCGAAGGTGGTGGCAACGACGCGAAGGATCCTGAGGATGCAGCGTCTGAAGGCAGTGGTCAAGGTGGTATGAAAAAGGTGGAGGATGCAGCGAAGGTTTAGGCTGCACAATTGGGAGATGTTGGAAATTTCTAGAGGTGGCCGGAACCCATTTTTTATGGTTCTATAGTTTTTTGGTTATGATGTTTTAAACAATGATGGTCTGTATGGTGAACAATAGTTTTTAGGGTTAAGGATCAGGGATCCTTGGAACAATAGGGGGTAGCAAAGGTGGATGGGTCCTTCTGTTTGTGGAGGATGAAGCCTTTGATGCCCCTTATATTTTATTTCCTGCACTTTAATGAACCTTTAGTATGGACACCCTTTGCCAACCCAAGTGGACGGGCCACGTATTGCTGGTAGAAGCTTGGGTTGGCAATTTTGACAACCATTAAAGGGTTTAACTTTGATAAATAAATAAAACTCTTAACTTTTGGCTATTTTGGTGTTGTTCATTTTGTGTATATTTTCTTATCAATTGTAATTTAAGAGTTTACAAGTTATTGATGAAAGTATAAAAATCAGTTTATGTTAAAAAGTTTAGGATATAATCAAGGATCAAATATCCTTTAATCATAAAGTTTGAAAAGTGAAACAGTTTTAGGATCATATATCCAGTTGTCAAAGAATAAGGGTAACACTGATAAACCAAGAATAAAGTTAAAGTAAATAAGGATCATACCAGAGAATCCAAGTTAGGATCCTATATCCTTAACACTTACATTTGTGACAATCAAAAGACAAAACCTTGTAGAAAGTTAGGATCCAGGATCCTTAACTGTTTAGCTTTGGAAACCTGAAATGAGACATAACTTGGGACTAAGCCAATCTGTAAAAGAAAGAGTTAGTATCTGGGGACAAGCCCAACAATCTGGGGACAAGCCCAATAAACTGGGGACAATCCCAAAAAACTGGGGACAAGCCCAAAAACTGGGGACAAGCCTAAAGGATCTTGTGTAAACTGGAGTATGGCCCATACTAGAGACTATCCAAACTTAGTGACATGAAAATGCCAAAACCTTAGCTAACGTGAAAACGTTAGAAACCTTAGGAACGGATGTATGGTACGTCTACCATTATACTTAGGATCCTAAATAAAGCCAGTACAATGAAATTTTCAGCCCCTAAAGCGGGTACTGGTCCCATTGCCTTTAACTACACCAGGATAATCGTGCGCAACTGGTGAAGGTGTAAGAACCTGATTCGTAGAAGGTAATAGATACCTTAAACTGGGGACAAGCCCAAAAACTGGGGACAAGCCCAAAAACTGGGGATAAACCCAAAGACTTAGGAAACTTCAATGGATACTCAATCCTTTGTAAAGAAGGATAAAGGATCCTGAATCCTTCTCCTTGTAATCGAATAATTCAAAGGATAAGGTAAATTGAAATCAAATCATTACCAGAATGAGGATCATATATCCTCTAAGGATCCTTTATGTTTTGGTCAAAAATTACCTAAGCAATTAAGTGATCAAATTAGTTTTGTGAGGTAGTGTGCTAGTAATACTTTGTGAAAAATATGTTGGTTTGTTAGTTTGCAAAAACAGTTAACAGGATACGGCTCAGGATATCGAGTTGTATCTATAATCAAACAATGAACAAAAATGTAAAGGTTGACACGTGATGTACGTGGAAAGCCCTTGATCAATCTAGATCTCTGGCATAAAACCTCGGGAGCTGACAATCGTCGGCTGCCTTGTTCTTCTTATTGCTTGAATAACCAGGATACAGTGCAGGATAATGCTCAGATCGCTACTAAGTGTTACAATGATTGCAAGTGATGAGTGATAATGTGTGATTGTTGCTGGAAAGAAGAGTGTGAGAGGTAGAGAACTCGAAAATGTGTGTGACCTATGGATCTGGCATCCCCTTTATATAGTTTCTAAGTTTAACTAACTATGCTAAAAATCCGGGATATTATGCTAAAAATCCGGGATACAGAGATTATTTCCTTTCTGAACGTTGGGGGACTGTTTCAACTCGTTTTCCACGCGCATATTAACTATAACTCCGGGATTTAAGCTTCCATAACCGTTATAACATTAATATCTTTGACCAACACGCGTAATTTCCATAAAATACGCCTTTCTTCAATGCTGACCGTTACAAGAGCTATTTTTCCGCCATCAACGTCTTTATCCTAACCAATTTGAGCGGGTCTTCAGGATGACTTGGTCCATATGAACGTTAGTCCCTTGTAACCAACGTTTACAAGCAAATTGTTAGTAGCAGTCAGGATACTGCCTCAGGATGTTACCAATATCCTGGTCCGGTATCCTGGTCGTAATCAGCTATCATAAAATCAAGATATAGTGTCAGGATATGGACTCAGAATTTCACCCATAACACTTTATATATACCAAATATGAGGATGACCAAGGATCCTGGATCCTTCTCACATGAAGTATCTCTTTAAATAGACAACATTCCAAGCTCTTGGTAATAGATCACCTTCCATTGTTAATAAACGGTATGCCCCCTTTCCTGCCTTAGCTTCAATAAGATAGGGGCCTTCCCACTTTGGTGCTAACTTCCCATCAGCAAGATTTGTGGTATTTTGGAATGCTTTCCTCAACACCATGTCACCAACTTGAAAATTTATGATCCTGACATTTTTGTTATAAGCTCCAGCCATCCAGTGTTGATAACTAGCCAATATTATCCTTGCTAAATCCCCGAGTTCTTCTATGGTATCCAAATATTGAACCAAGTTTTCAGCATTTCCTTCAGGATTACGGATGCTTGTTCTTGCAGTAGGGACTAACATTTCTGTAGGGATCACAGATTCAGCTCCAATCACTAAAGAAAATGGAGTCTGGCCAGTAGCATTCTTGGAAGTTGTTCTATCGGCCCATAACACATAAGGTAGTTCTTCTGCCCATTTCCCTTTCTTGGATCCAAGCTTCTTCTTCAAGTTGTTGATGATGATCTTGTTAGATGATTCTGCTTGACCATTAGCATGTGGGTGGACTGGTGTTGATGTTATCATCTTAATCCCTCTGCTGTCACAAAAGTTAGTAGTTCTACTCCCAATAAATTGGGAACCATTATCACATACAATTTCAGATGGTATGCCAAATCTAGTAATGATGTTTCTTTTAATAATGGATATCACTTCCTTTTCTCTGACTTGTGCAGAGACTTTAGCTTCTATCCATTTGGAAAAGTAATCAGTCATAGCAAGCATAAACACTTTTCCTCCTGGTGCTTTGGGAAGTTTGCCAACTATATCCATTCCCCATCTCATAAATGGCCAAGAAGAGGATATAGGATGCAGGAGCTCTGCTGGTTGATGAATGATATTGCTATGTCTTTGACAAGCATCACATTTCTTTGCATAATCCACAACATCCTTCTTCATAGTAGGCCAATAGTATCCTGTCCTAAGGATCCTTAAGAACAGTGCTCCGCCCCCAGTGTGGTTTCCACAATCTCCTTCATGAAAATCCTTCAGAACTTCTTGGATTTCTGGATCCTCGATGCACCTTAGATATGGACCTGCAAGAGATCATTTATATAACATGTTATTTAGTAATGTAAATTGAGATACCTTGACTTTGAAAGCTCTAGGATTTTCTCCAGTAGGGATCTCTCCATGTTGTATATACCTTAGGATGGGAAGGATCTAGGATCCTGAATTTGAGTGTGCACCATCACTAGGTATGATTGCAGAATCCTCCACTATTTTCATAGCTGTATGATCCTCAATAGCAGGAGTTAAGATATGGATGATTGGTGTCTTAATATCCTCCGGAATCTTCAATGATGATCCAAGGTTGGCTAAAGCATCAGCTTCTGCATTCTCTTCCCTGGGTACCTGTGTCAAACTAAAAGAAACAAAAGAGTCTGCCAATTTCTTGACCATCTCTAGATATTTGATTAGTCTTTCACCTTTAATAGCATAAGAACCATTAAAGTGGTTAGTAATTAACAATGAATCTACATGTACCTCAAGATACCTGATCCTCATATGCTTGGCAATTTGCAAACCAGCTATCAAGACTTCATATTCAGCCTCATTATTAGTAGTTTGAAACTCACAAGCAATTGAGTGGGGTATTATGTCCCCCTATGGCGATTTTATTAGTATTCCTAGTCCAGTTCCCTTAACATTTGAAGCCCCATCTGTGAAGAGTGTCCAAGGATCCTTAGTCTCTTCAAGCTGTTGAACTTCCAATTCAGCTTCCCTTTGTAGATCACTACTGAAATCAGCCACAAAGTCAGCTAAGGCTTGGGATTTGATGGCAGTTCTTGGTTCATACCTGATATCATAAGCACTAATCTCGACAGCCCACTTTGCCATCCTTCCTGACATTTCAGGTTTCCTGAGAACATTCTTAATTGGAAAGTTAGTCTTAACAATGATGCGTGTGAAGTGTTATATATATTAGGTGTATATTTTAAGCCCTTTAACACTTTTTAGCCAAGTTTTAAATTTATAAAACACGATATTTACTAACACTAAACACACATATGGGCAAGTGCACCCATCGTGGGCGTAGTATAGTGTTGGTAAGATACCGAGGTCGTCCAAGGACACAAGAGCTTTTAGTACCGGTTTATCCTCAACGTCTAATCAAATAAAAAAGTTTAGAAAAAAAGGTTTTAAGCTAAGAAAAATAAAAACTAATTAAAATGCTGATAAATAAAAATAAAAGAAAAAGCAGATAGACAAGATGAATCACTTGGTTCCGACTCGTGTATAGTGTAACCTTTGATTATTTCCGCACTTTTGCACTTATTTATGAGATTATCTTAGTTATTGTAGTAGGCCCCTCTTTTGGAGGTGACGTTACCCTCAACCCAGTAGTTTGAGTAAGCAAGGATACAATCCTAAAGGGTCGGATTATTGAAAGATAATTAATTAAGTTATTAATGCAAATTATGGTAGGCCCCTCTTTTGGAGGTGACGTTACCCTCGACTAAGTAGTCTGAGTTAGCAGGGATACAGTCCTAAATAGCCAGGTTATAGTATTAATAGTAGTTAACTTATGAGGGGATCAAAGAGTTTGGACCCCCGCCATCCAATACCGTTAAGCGTTGAAGGAGGTCATACTAAATTTGACCCAGGTCCATTGCAGGACCTCTAAACGCTGAACAATGGCAAGACTCTTACCAAACTGTTCCCTTAACCCCCGACCAGGTAGCCAACATACCTCCATATAGACCGTGGAGATATGAATGGTGAAAATCTTTTATTTTATATAGACAGTAAAATAATGTCAAGACACCACGGACAAACGATAAGGAAGAATCACCTTCAACATAAGAAACTAGTTATTAAAGTCATTAATACAAAACCAAGTAAAAAGTGCGAAAAGATTAGAAATAAAAAGTATTACACTAGACACTTGTCTTCACCAAGTGATGTAAGAGACTTAGGCAAACATGGCCTTGATTGTTAAGAACTCTTACGATCAATCTTGGATCCCGAGACGACTCACACACTCTATGATGGACAATGGATGATGGTGGTGGATGATGGTGTTATGGTGGTGGTGGGTGGTGGGTGAAGTGTGAGAGAGGTGGTGTGCCAAGGGATGCCTTTGAAGTGAACCAAGCACTCCTATTTATAGGCTGAACAGAAGCTCGGGCACGGCCCCGTGTCCACATCCTTCTCTTTCTTCATTTAATGCAGCTTGTCTTATTAGTTGACCACGCCCCCGTGTCCGCTGAGCACGACCCCGTGTGCAGAAGAATCTTTGTACTATGAAGATTTGCCTGGATTGTGTGAATCTTATAGTTGACCACGGCCACGTGTCCGCTGAGCACGGCCCCGTGGTGGGCAATAGAAGCTTCTACCACTTTGTCTTTTCTGCTGACACTTGGGCACGCCCCCGTGCTGGCTGAGCATGGGGCGTGTTCAGTCTTCTGTCTTCTTGTTTTGCTTGGGAAGATGCTGTCGTGGGGTCGGGCATGTCACGTCTTGTTCCTTTTTTTGTATTTATGTTAGATTTTGATGTCTTTTTGCTTCTTTTGTTAATTTGAGCTCATTTAATCCTGAAAATACAAAAGGAAGACAAAAGCACACTTTTTCCAACATTAGTACTAAAAAAGGGTTAGTTTTATGCCACAATTGATGTAATTTATATGTTGCATTTTGCACACATCAAATACCGCCACACTTGAATCTTCGCTTGTCCTCAAGCAAAACTCTTTAATATGTGGCTATTACACTCCCAAATGGAATGGGTAGAAAAGAAGGTTTTTGGGCTTGTCATAGAGTGTCGGGATTTCCAAGATTCTTTATTTAGTTTTATTTTTATTTATTTACAATCCTATTCGTCATGATTTATTTAAAACTTTTCTTAAGATAAATTACTTATTAGGGCATAACATGCCTTTGTAAAATTCTATTTATATACAAGTTCACATACCTCACGGGGATCACTCAACACTCGGCTGAAAATGTATTTTTGTGGATCACTCGAGAGCGGCATGGAATTTACTCCTACCATAGGCTTGCCAAGCAATCAATCCTCCTCCTTTTTAACTTATATACCTTTCGTAAATATCAAGAGGAGTTTTTGGGTGAAGGGTTAGGCTTGGGTTAAAAGTAGGTGGTTGGGTTAGTGGTTAGTAGAAAAGGGCGAAAAGCGTAACAAGCATCGGTTTTCGTAAGACTTTCTATTTTTCAACTTTTATTTTTATGAAGCTATTTTTCAAACAAAGTCATTTTTGATAAACTTGTTTGTTTATTTGCTTTTGCTTCATAATCAACTATTTTTTTTTTTTGAAAGCCATATGAGAAACCGAGCCAGTTACTAAAACAAAGGGTTAAAAATGAAAAAGGTTTTGGTGGGTAAAAGGGTGTTTGTTTGGGTTATGAAATGAAAAGGTTTAGGCTCAAAGGGGCTAACTAGGGGGATTTTTGGGTAGGTGGTAAAAAGAAAAATAATGGTGTAGAAATAAAAAGGGTTAGTCCTAATGCCTCCATCATTTACTTACTCGGGTTTAAGTTGGTAAGGACCGGGAATGTATCATCGTGGAAGTTCTAGAGTCGTAAGAACCAAGCGGCTATTCACACAAGAAACGAAAAATGAGCATTTAGTTTAATGATATGTAATTGTATGCTCAATAAAGGCTCAAAACTCACTTTTGTGGGAATGGGTTTTTATGTGATCAAGTATTTATAATCAAATTTTAACTAAGCTTGTCATGCCTTTTCATAATTTTCTTATGTTGGTTTTTTTATCACGACGCTATCGGTTGTAAATTCGTAAAAATATAACCTTTTTAGAACTTGAAATTCCCAAGTTAAACCTAGACAAGTAAAAAATAGAGTTTTGTGTAAGGCTTGTACTTAGGACTTGCAAGATTCAAGGTTTAGCATCCCCCCCACACTTAAATTACACATTGTCCTCAATGTGTCCCAAAAATAAGTTTTTAGGTTGATTGAATGTGTAAAAAGGGTGAAAAAGCAAAAATTTTGTGTTACTAGGTGCTGAACACGGGGTGGTGTTGGCTGAGCACGGCCCAGTGTCCAGACTGCCAGTACCAAAAGTAAACAGAAAGCTGGGCACGGGGGCGTGTTCAGTGAGCACGGTCCCGTGTCCATGTACCTGAACTGGGCATTTTCTACAGAACCTCGGGCACGGGGCGTGTTGGGGTGAACACGGCCCCGTGCTGAACTTGCTGTAATGAAGAAAAATTGTCGGGAGGCTCTGTTTTTGTGCATGGGTTGTTGGTTCAAGCATCCCTTAGTATCCTTCACCATCCCGAGTGTGTTTTATTCCTGAAAATTAAAACTAAACTAGAAAATATAAAAGTTAAACTAATCTAAAACTAAGGATAGTTCCGCGGAATGCCTCCGTGGTGCGCCACGTTTATAAGGGTCCTTGGCTAGACCCACCTTATCGGGTGGTTCTGGCTCATCTTCAACTAGGGGGTCGTCATTGCCGATTGGATACTTCATTGATCGCTCAAGATCGACACTCTTTTTAAATGCCCCTAATTGAAGAGGTAGATTGTTGTACTTCCGGTTTTTCAAAGCTTCGTGTGTTTTTACAAATGGTCGTCCCAACACTAGAGGAGCGTCATCGAGGATGACAAAGTCGGTGGGGACTACCATTTGATTTGTTTGAACCAAGATATCCTCAACTACACCGATTGATTTTATTACCTTCCGATCGGATAGAAAAATGGGTATTTGAAGTGGAGAAAAATCACTAATACTTAATTTTTCGAAAATGTAGTTAGGCATTATGTTAACACAAAGATCTTTATCGATTGTGACATTACTAATAAACGAATTTTGAAAGAAACATGGAACCGGTGTAATGTTAATTTCAAATGGGTCTTCTTTTATTAGTGAGGTTTGATCATTAGTTAACTTAACACTTACCGTTTCGTCAATTTTAGTGTTAGTGTTTAACTCTTTTAAAAACTTAGCATGAGTGGGTACTAAACAATGATTTTCGAAAGAAGGTGACAAGAGATTAATTTCTTCAATATTAGACTCTTCTTGAATTTTAACGTTGTCGGACTCACCTTTTTCGTTGTTTAACTCATGTGTCGGCTTTTCACTTATTTGTTCTTCCATTTTTACACTTTCGGTTATCTCCTCTTTTTTTAATTTTTCTCTTTCGCGGGACTCCTCTTCCCTTGCGCGAGATTCTTTTATACAGCGATCGATAACTCTAATGTGTTCTAATATCCTATCGGTTACTTCGGTTATAGAAAAAGAATCGGTATTTTCAAAGCTTGAATCCGGTTGTTCGATCCTTTGTTCCTCATAATACTCATATGAAGTAGATGGTTCACACCATTGTTCTTCATTGTAAGCATATGATGGATAAGGGTCGTTATTTTGTTCTTCATAATACTCATATGAGGTGGGTTGTTCACGCCATGGTTCCTCATAATAAGCATACGAAGGTGGTGACTCATATCTTGGTTCCTCAAAGTATGAGTATGAAGGCTCATACCTTGGTTCATCAAAATATGAGTATGAGGGAGGAGGTTCATACCTTTGGTCTTCATAGGATGTGTATGAAGTTGATGGCTCATACCTGGGCTCCTCATAGTAGGTGTATGAAGTGGATGGTTGATATGAGTGATTATATTGAACCGAGTGTGGGTTACTACAATTAGTGCAATAGTTACTCCTATAATCATCCTCCTCATAGGTGTAGTTGTAACCTCCTGAGTATTGATCCATGAGAATCACTCAGCAGACCACAACCAAGTCTCGAGATCAGAAAACAAAAATAAAAACGGAAACAGAGGCTGGACACGGCCCGGTGTACAGAATCTGTATCTAGGCGTTTTAATTAAAATTACTGATTTCGTTGAGCACGGGGCGTGTTCAGTGAGCACGGCCCGTGTTCAAGCTACTGTTACTGGGTGTTTTTATGAAAATGTGCAGCACGGCCCCGTGTTCGGCGAACACGGCCCCGTGTACAGGTTACTGTAAATGCAAAACTAAACTAAAATGCAGAAAAATGTGCGCGCGTTTTAAAAAGGTTTTGAAAAACTGATTAGGCCGTCGATTTTAAGCTTTCTTAAAATCCTTGTGTCCCCGGGAACGGCGCCAAAAACTTGATGCGTGTGAAGTGTTATATATATTAGGTGTATATTTTAAGCCCTTTAACACTTTTTAGCCAAGTTTTAAATTTATAAAACACGATATTTACTAACACTAAACACACATATGGGCAAGTGCACCCATCGTGGGCGTAGTATAGTGTTGGTAAGATACCGAGGTCGTCCAAGGACACAAGAGCTTTTAGTACCGGTTTATCCTCAACGTCTAATCAAATCAAAAAGTTTAGAAAAAAAGGTTTTAAGCTAAGAAAAATAAAAACTAATTAAAATGCTGAAAAATAAAAATAAAAGAAAAACAGATAGACAAGATGAATCACTTGGTTCCGACTCGTGTATAGTGTAACCTTTGATTATTTCCGCACTTTTGCACTTATTTAAGAGATTATCTTAGTTATTGTAGTAGGCCCCTCTATTGGAGGTGACGACCCTCAACCCAGTAGTTTGAGTCAGCAAGGATACAATCCAAAAGGGTCGGATTATTGAAAGATAATTAATTAAGTTATTAATGCAAATTATGGTAGGCCCCTCTTTTGGAGGTGACGTTACCCTCGACTAAGTAGTCTGAGTCAGCAGAGATGCAGTCCTAAATAGCCGGGTTATAGTATTAATAGTAGTTAACTTATGAGGGGATCAAAGAGTTTGGACCCCCGCCATCCAATACCGTTAAGCGTTGAAGGAGGTCCTACTAAATTTGACCAAGGTCCATTGCGGGACCTCTAAACGCTGAACAATGGCAAGACTCTTACCAAACCGTTCCCTTAACCCCCGACCAGGTAGCCAACATACCTCCATATAGACCGTGGAGATATGAATGGTGAAAATCTTTTATTTTATATAGACAGTAAAATAATGTCAAGACACCACGGACAAACGATAAGGAAGAATCACCTTCAACATAAGAAACTAGTTATTAAAGTCATTAATACAAAACCAAGTAAAAAGTGCGAAAATATTAGAAATAAAAAGTATTACACTAGACACTTGTCTTCACCAAGTGATGTAAGAGACTTAGGCAAACATGGCCTTGATTGTCAAGAACTCTTACGATCAATCTTGGATCCCGAGACGACTCACACACTCTATGATGGACAATGGATGATGGTGGTGGATGATGGTGTTATGGTGGTGGTGGGTGGTGGGTGAAGTGTGAAGTGTGAGAGAGGTGGTGTGCCAAGGGATGCCTTTGAAGTGAACCAAGCACTCCTATTTATAGGCTGAACAGAAGCTCGGGCACGACCCCGTGTCTAGTGGGCACGACCCCGTGTCCACATCCTTCTCTTTCTTCATTTAATGCAGCTTATCTTATTAGTTGACCACGCCCCCGTGTCCGCTGAGCACGACCCCGTGTGCAGAAGAATCTTTGTACTATGAAGATTTGCCTGGATTGTGCGAATCTTATAGTTGACCACGGCCCCGTGTCCGCTGAGCACGACCCCGTGGTGGGCAATAGAAGCTTCTACCACTTTGTCTTTTCTGCTGACACTTGGGCACGCCCCCGTGCTGGCTGAGCACGGGGCTTGTTCAGTCTTCTGTCTTCTTGTTTTGCTTGGGAAGATGCTGTCATGGGGTCGGGCATGTCACGTCTTGTTCCTTTTCTTGTATTTATGTTAGATTTTGATGTCTTTTTGCTTCTTTTGTTAATTTGAGCTCATTTAATCCTGAAAATACAAAAGGAAGACAAAAGCACACTTTTTCCAACATTAGTACTAAAAAAGGGTTAGTTTTATGCCACAATTGATGTAATTTATATGTTGCATTTTGCACACATCAACAATAATAACATGAGTTTCAAAATAATGGCGTAATTTAGTAGATGCCGTGATTAAAGCAAGAATAAGTTTTTCTAAATGAGAATACCTGGATTCAGCATCAAGCAAACTTTTACTTACATAATAAACAGGATGTTGGGTACCTTCATGATCCTTTACAAGGACTACACTTACTGCCTTATAAGAAACTGCCAAGTATAAGGATAATATATCCCTTTTTTTGGTTTCATTAAGGCTGGAGCTGAGGATAGGTAATCCTTAAGGGCTTTGAGAGCATTCTCATGCTTTTCAGTCCACTCAAATTTCTTGTTCTTTCTCAGAATGTCATAGAATTCCTTGCATTTCTCTGATGACTTTGAGATGAACCTGTTCAAGGCTGCGATCCTTCCTGTCAATCTTTGCACATCCTTGGCATTGGCAGGAGATTTGATGTTCACAATAGCCTTGATTTGCTCTGGGCTTGCCTCTATCCCTCTTTTTGTCACCATATAACCTAGGAACTTGCCAGCTTTGACACCAAAGTGGCACTTGGAAGGATTCAATTTCATGTTGAATTTATCAAGGATATCAAATGCTTCTTCCAAATCTCTAAGGTGATCCTCAGCTCTCTTGGACTTAACCACCATGTCATCAATATGGACTTCCATTGTGTGTCCAATTTGTTCTTTAAACATCATATTAACTAGCCTTTGGTAGGTAGCACCTGCATTTCTTAGTCTAAATGGCATAGCAATATAACAATAGATACCAGTAGGGGTCATAAAGGCTGTATCCTCTTGATCAGATGGTTCCATCTGAATATGTTGAAATCTAGATGAAGCATCCATAAAAGTTAACAATTCATTACCCGCTGTAGCATCCACCATGGAGTCAATGTGGAGTAACGGGAAAGGATCCTTGGGACATGCCTTGTTTAAATCAGTGAAATCGACACATACCCTCCACTTTCCATTTTTCTTTTGAACAACAACCACATTGGCTAACCACCTTGGATACTTAACTTCTCTAATCATACCTGCTCTGAGCAGTTTATCTATCTCCTCCTGGATGATGGCATTCTTTTCAGGCGCAAACTTTCTCCTCTTTTGATGTATGGGTTTGAATGACCTGTCAATGCCAAGTTTATGAGTAATAATATCTTTAGAAATACCTGTCATGTCCTCATGCTTCCAGGAAAAGGTAGCTTTTCTCCTCTTTAGGAAGGATACTAGATCCTGTTCAATATTATTGAGGATCCCGGATCCTATAAAAACTTTGGATTCAGGATCTTGAGGATCCATTAGGATATCTTTCACATCTTGTTCTCTTGCCTCCAGGACATCTCTTGGAGGATACTTTAATTGCTATTGCTCCCTGGGTCTTGAGGCTGGCTTCATGGATGAAGTGTAACAATTTTTGGCTTCTTGTTGGTCACTTTCTATCTTCACTACACTCCATGGAGTAGGGAGTTTTACACAATGATGATATGTAGATGGGACTGCTTTCATATCATGTATCCATGGCCTGCCAAGGATAACATTGCAACAGGATAAGCAATCTATAACATTTTTTTTTAAAAAGAATTAACTCCCTCAATGTAAATGGGAAGTTTAATGTCCCCCAATGTGTTCCTGGTTTCTCTACTGAATCCTACAAGAACCGATGATCTTGGGATGATTTCTGATTCAGGGATGTTCATCTTCTTGAGGACATCAAGTTCAATAATGTTCACTGAGCTTCCTCCATCTATGAGAATCCTGCGAAAAAAATGGTTAGATATAAACAGTGTAATAACAAGACCATCATGATGAGGATCCTGAATATCCACACGATAATCCTCATCAAAGGATATAACTTTCTCCTGTGTAAGGATTGAGGTTCGAATGGGCCTATCCCCATTCTCCATCTTTGTCTCTTTAGCATGCCTCTTGGCTGCTAAAAAAGAAGTGCCACATATGTCTGATCCACCGGAAATGAAGTTGATAATTTGTGCATCAGCTGGAGGAGCAGGAGCTCTTTCTGGAATCTTTTCAGGATCCTGGATCCTCGACTTTTTTCTTCCAAATAGCTCTTTCAAATGTCCTTTGCTTAACAGGTAACCAATCTCTTTCCCGAGTGCTATGCATTCATCAGTGAGATGACTGAAATCTTCATGATAGGCACACCATTTGGATTTATCTTTTGTAGCAGATGGCTTATCACTCTTTCTGGGCCATCTTGCTTTTTCAGCTAAATTATGCATTGCAAGGATTAGTTCATGATTATCAACAGCAAAGCAATATTCAGAAATGGGTGGATAATCTTCATCATCCTCTTCTTGCTCCACTGCATGCACGTTTTGATTATTAGACTTGTTGTATGATTTGGACTTGTTGTTCCTAAAATAGGATCCTTGCTTTTCCTGCTTAGAGGATCCTGACAGTCTCTCCTCGATCCTTTTATCATCCTCTAAACGGATGAATCTAAGGGCCCTGGTTCTTACTTCATCAAGATTCATGCAAGGGGTCATGACAAGATCATTATAGAATTGTGAATCCTTAGGTAAACCCATTTTGAAAGCTTTTACGACTGTAGCAATATCCAAATTAGGAATCTCTAAGGATTCTCTACTGAATTTAGTTATGTAATCTCTAAGTGATTCATTTTGACCTTGTGTTACCCTATATAGATCACTAGTCAATCGTTCAAATCTCCTACTGCATGAGAATTAGCTACTAAAAAAATTAACTAGTTTAGCAAATGAAGTAATAGAGTAAGGGGGAAGACTTAGCAGCCATTTAAGAGTTGATCCTGTCAGTGTGGATCCGAAACCCTTGGATAGACATGCTTCTTTCAACCTTTCAGGAATGGGATTGATCTCCATTCTCTCCCTGTATTGAGCTACATGCTCTTCTGGATCAGTTGAGCCATCATACAGCTTCATGTTTGGTGTTTAAAACCTCTTTGGTATCTCTGCATCACAAATAGGTGGTGCAAAATGATATATCCTGTGACTCCCATCCGGAATCTCAGAAATGGGCTTAACCACTCCTGGCCACTCCTGGGACGCTGGATATCATATCCTTGAGTTTTTGCAATTCCCTAGCCATAGCTTGGTTGATTCCTGTATCCTGCACAAAGTCATGGTTAGCATTATAAGAAGTATTTAAAGTGTTACCTCCTGATGGATTCAAGGTTGGGATTCCTAATGTGAATCCATATTGATGTGACTCTAGCATGATGAGGGACCAGAGGAAACAATAGTTTGCATAGGTATGAAGTCTCCCAAGTGAATCTCTGAACTTCTGGGTTGTACACTCCTTAAGGATCCTTGATCCTGAAAGATGTTGGATCCTTGATACACCAAAGCTAGAGGTCTTGGAGGATAATCCATGGATCCGTGAGCCTTAGTTGAGGATCCTTGAACCTGAGACGAGGATCTTTGAACCTGAGATGAAGATCCTGGATACTGAGAGTAGGACCCTTGAACTGTCTGCGTCCACATGAATCCTCCTAATCTAGAGAAAGATCCATGATGCTGGAAGGAGGATCCTTGAGGCTGAAGAGAGGATCCTGAAGGCTGGAAGTAGGATCCTTGAGCCTGTGTCATTGCCGATGATCCATAGCGCATACTCGATGATCCACCCTGGTATTGGACGCCTGATGCTATTGAATGCTGGGTAGTTATGACTGGGGTATCGAAATTCAGTGATCTAGGCATCAATGGAGAGTGATCCTCCGCTGATCTCTTCAATTTCTTGATTTCATCGATCTCCCGAAGGATCATGTCATTAGTTTTATCCTGCTGTTGCATGTAATCCTTCATCTGCAAAATCAAAGAATAAAGATCATTCTTAGTAGGACTAGAAGAAACAACAGTAGTTGCTTTTATGAAAATGGGG
The DNA here is from genome assembly GCA_030545235.1 of Helianthus tuberosus. NCBI lineage: Eukaryota > Viridiplantae > Streptophyta > Magnoliopsida > Asterales > Asteraceae > Helianthus > Helianthus tuberosus. Next base: position 37,313,508 of record CM060379.1, on the reverse strand, counting down.
GTTGGCTTCTTTGCAGCATTCTCAGTATTCTTCTGGGATCCAGAAGAGACAGGAGGCAAAGGTGGAATGCCCTGTGAAGAGGTAATCGTCGGCATGGAGCTTGAAGTGTTTATTGCATGAGAAGCCATGTGGTTAAGGGTAATAAACAGAAATGGATTAAATGAACAAATTTTTTCAAGAATGAAGCACCGATTGCCCCTGTTTTGGTCAAAAATCAAGCAAAGATAATGCAACCAAATCTTTTGTTGTGAGGTGTGATGCTTGAATCAATGAACAATATTAAGGATCACTCAGAAATGTAATGAACAAGTGACACAATGATTTATACGAGGAAAAAGCCCTTGATCAAGAGTTGATCTCCGACATAAAAACCCCCGGGTGATGGAAACTACCGATCACCAACTCAGATTAAACAGAAAATGTATTACAACTTTGGATGATAGCGAGCTTGTTACAAGGATCACTAGAGTGTAATGTGCAAAAAAGTGTGTAATCGCCGAGCAAATTGTCGAGAGCTGATGAGAGCAGTTACGAGTGGGTGTGTATAGCCAAAAATAGCCAAGTGTTCTAATCTAGCTCGCTATCCCCTTATAAATTTGGAAAATATCTAAGCTAACTAACTATCCGAATTTCGTGCAAGTCTTCCACGACCTCCATAACGTCCATATTAGTCAAGCACGTGCGGAATAAAAAGGGAATATGCTCCAGGAATATCGCCAAGACGAAGTCCAAGCACGTACTCCTGCAAAACAACATCATATTCAAAGCAGACAATCGTTAGTGTAAGGATCACTATGATGATCCTGGATCCTGATCCTACAATACTCTCTGAGGATCACTAATTCAAACAGAATTGAGGATCCCTAAGCCCGACAGTAATTGAGGATCACTGATCTTTGGAAAATCCTCCCCTAACAATTGCCCCCAAAATATAAGGAGTAAAGTGTAAATAAACGAGTTATATTTTCTCGTTCTTATCCGTAACAAACCAACGGATATATAGCCGTTCCATTCTGACTAGCCATTGCCAATCTGACGTCATTGAAGTGACTATCCTGCAAAATCATGATTATAAATTGAAGTTAGAGATAAGGGTTAGGAAGCATTTAAATTCGTGCGTTTCATCCTTTAAATCCTCATTCGAAGATCTGATCAGGTACTTCTCTTTCCTTTCTCTCTTCATATTCTCATTATGTTTCTTCTTCTTCACCATCATCATGACCAAGATAATGCTAAGATCTTCACTGGCTAAGGATCACAAAAAGGACAGTCCTTTGAAGAGCCAAGGGATCATCGAAGACTCTGCGAAGGAACGATGCTGCTTTACTGATCCGCAGATAGACAGGATTCGCCCTTGTTTTCCGGCGAGCACCGTTTTTAAAGCTTTTGACCCCACCGTCCTAAGCGACTTTGTTTCTGAAACCTGGGTAGCTTTTCCGGTCACCCCATTTACGATAGGATACTCGTATCCTTTTCCTGATTTCACACAATCTTTCTTCTCTCTCACCGGCATCTCCTACATCCAAGCGATGCCAATGATGTGGAGGGTCTTGTATACCCTCGAAAGAATCATTGAGCATGAAGGTATTGATCTGGGAATGTCGGAGTTAGCAGAAATGTACAACCTTGTGAGCCATGGATCTCATCGATATCTATTCAAACACAAACCCGGTGAAGAACACCCCATCCTCAAAACCACTAAGAATGAAACCAACTGGAAAAGGCGATTCTTCTTTGTCAGAAGGGATTCCATCCCTGATGGGAAGGATTTGCCAAGAAAGTGGGCCATCCACGGTAGGATAGAGGACCCTTAGAAGGATCACAAGATAACCTTGTTTCTGCTGAGGATCACTAACATCCTTCTGTTTCTTTTGTGCAGCTGTCTCTGTTTCGCATATTATTCCATCGCCTGCTACCGAGGAGAGACTCGCTTCTTTCCGAAAACTTGATCCTGCAATAAGATCATTTCAAGCAAATACCCAGGATTCTCAAGAAGTATCCTCAAGCTCCGTTACGATGTCAAGTAAGTATCCCATTTTGTGCATAACTAAATGTTTAAATTAAAATGAAATAAGGATACTTATCTGTTTTGGATGTGTAGGTGCTGGAAAATCATCGAAGTCTGCTACTCGTTTCAGTGTCACTGACCTCGATGCTGTCCGATCCGCAAAGAAGAAGCCTGCTGCTAGTCCATCCGTCACGGTCCCCAAGGCAACCACTTCTAAGGGAAAGGGCTGAAAGAAAAGGAAGACTGCTGATACCCTTGAAGGTCTGCCTCTGATCCAGCATCAGTTTGAGGAATACGTTGCTGAGGTGAGAATAACTGATCCTTAAATGTGATTCTTGTACATGATCCTCCCATACTGAGGGTAAGGGATCCTGAATTGTATCCTTTCTTTTGTAGAAATTTGCTGAAATCCAAGATTACGTAGGGAGTCTTGAAGAGGTTGAGCAAAAGTGTTTGGACCTCCAAAAGATCATGCTGTCCAAGGATAAGAAGATTGCCTCCCTCGAAAACGATGTCAATCTGGTGAAGAAGGAACTTGTCCTGGCTCATGTCATTGCTGATCAGGAGAAGTCTGAAATCACAAATGATGCTAAAGTCTCCGCTGCCATTGCTATGTACAAAACCAAGTTGCAGATGGCCCAAGAAGCTCAGGATCCTAACTTTGATAAGAGCAACTGGGACATAGAGGGCTGGAAGGCTAGGTTGGCTGAGCTGGATGACGAAGAAGAGGCTGGTGAGGTCTTAGCAATCGAGGCTGGCAGCAGTGGGGTTAAGGATCATGTGGGTGATGCCAGAGCTGGAGGAGCTGGTGAAGGTGATGGTGATGCAGCAAAGGAGTAATCTGCAGGAATGGGCGATGATGGACATTTCTAGACGCGGCCGGAGCCCATTTTTTTAGGACTTGGTAGTAGTTTTTTGGTTATGGTGTTTTGAAACAATGTTGGGTTGTATTTGAACAATAGTTTCTAGGGTTATGGATCATGGATCCTTAGACAATAGGTAGGATAAAGGGTGGTGGATGGATCCTCTGTTTGGGGGATGAAGCCACTTGTTATCCTGCCATCTTTTATGTCTTGCACTCTTAAGACCCGTTAACAATGGACACCCTTTGCCAACCCATGTCGACAGGCCACGTTTTGCTGGTAGAAACGTGGGTTGGCAATTTTGACAACCTTGAAGGGTTTAACGTTTTGTGAATAAATAAAACCTAAACTTTTTGGCTATTTCCCGTGTTGTTATCCTTGTGAATACTTTACTTTTCAATTGTTGTGATATATATTTTGTCTGAATTTATTAAGTAAAGAAGAAAAAATTTAATAAATATCCTCAAAAAGTTTAGGATATGATCAAGGATCACATATCCTATAGTCGACAAGTTCTGAAAAGTAGTGTAGTTTAAGGATCATAAGTTCAGTTGTCAAAGGATAAGGGTCACTCATGTAAATAATAAATAAAATCAAAGTAATTAAGGATCATACCTGAGAATCCAAGTTAGGATCCTAACCTTTAACACTTATAATCAGGATAACCAAAAGATAAACCTTAGTAGAAGGTAAGGATCAAGGATCCTTGGTCGTTTAGCTTCAAAAACCTAAAATAGGATACAACTTGGGACTAAGCCAATATAAGATAAAAGTTAGTAACTGGGGACAAACCCAACAATTCTGGGGACAAGCCCAATATACTGGGGACAAGCCCAAATGATAACTGGGGACAAGCCCAAAGGATCGTGTGTAAACTGGAGTATGGCCCTCACTGGCGACTATCCAAACTTAGTGACAAGAAAATGCCAAAACCTTAGCTAACGTGAAAACGTTAGAAGCCTTAGGAACGGATGTATGGTACGTCTACCATTATACGTAGGATCCTGAATACAGCCAGTACAATGAAATTATCAGCCCCTAAAGCGAGTACTGGTCCCATTTCCATGAACTGTACTAGGATCATCGTGCGCTACTGGCGATACTAGGGACAGGCCCTAACTGGGGTCAAGCCCAAATAACTGGGGTCAAGCCCAAATAACTGAATACTTCTGTGGATACTCAATCCTTTGTTAAGGATACCCAAACCTTCTGCAAAACTCAGAATCAAGTGAAAAGAGGATTAAGGATGCAGGATCCTTATCCTTATATGAGATAATTAAAGAATGAAATAGTTTGAGATAAGATTATTACCAAAATGAGGATCCTCTGTCCTGTAAGGATCCTTCAAGGATACTTGTCAGGTAAGGATCATGGGTCCTTATCACATGAAGTATTTCTTCAAGTGGACAGCATTCCAAGCTCTTGGTAGCAAATCACCTTCCATTGTTAGCAATCTATATACCCCCTTTCCTGTTTCAGCTTCAATCAAATAGGGGCCTTCCCACTTTGGTGCTAGCTTTCCATCAGCAGGATTGGTGGTATTCTGAAATGCTTTCCTTAACACCATATCACCAACTTGGAATTTCCTGATCCTGACATTTTTGTTGTAAGCTCCAGCCATCCTTTGTTGATAACTGGCCATCCTTATCCTTGCCAAATCCCTGAGTTCTTTTATAGTATCCAAATCTTGAACCAAGTTTTCAACATTTTTTTCAGGATCACGAATGCTTGTTCTTGCAGTAGGAACCACCATCTCTGTAGGGATCACTGATTCTGCCCCAAATACCAAAGAAAATGGAGTTTGGCCAGTGGCATTCTTGGGAGTTGTCCTATCAGCCCAAAGCACATAAGGTAGTTCTTCTGCCCATTTTCCTTTCTTGGATCCAAGCTTCTTCTTCAAATTGTTGATGATGATCTTGTTGGATGATTCTGCCTGACCATTAGCTTGTGGGTGGACTGGTGTTGATGTTATCATCTTAATCCCCCAGCTGTCACAAAAGTTAGTAGTTCTACTCCCAATAAATTGGGATCCATTGTCACAAACAATTTCAGAAGGGATACCAAATCTAGTAATAATGTTTCTTTTAATAAAGGATATCACTTCCTTTTCTCTTACTTGAGCAAAGGCTTCAGCCTCTATCCACTTGGAGAAGTAATCAGTCATAGCAAGCATGAATACTTTTCCACCAGGTGCTTTAGGAAGCTTACCAACTATATCCATTCCCCATCTCATGAATGGCCAGGAAGAGGATATAGGATGCAAGAGCTCTGCTGGTTGGTGAAGGATATTACTATGTCTCCGACAAGGATCACACTTCTTAGCATAATCCACAGCATCCTTCTTCATTGTAGGCCAATAGTATCCTGTCCTCAGGATTCTTGAGAATAATGCCCTGCCCCCAGTGTGGTTTCCACAATCTCCTTCATGAAAATCCTTTAGGACTTGTTGGATTTTAGGATCCTCAATGCATCTTAGATATGGTCCTGCAAGAGATCGTTTATATAATATGTTATTCAATATTGTAAATTGAGATGCCTTAATTTTGAAAGCCCTGGGGTTTTCTCCTGTAGGAATCTCTCCATGTTGGATATATCTCATGATTGGAAGGATCCATGATCCTGAATGGGGTTGTGTATCATCAGTAGGGACGATAGCAGAATCCTATCCTATCTCCATGGCTACATGATCCTCGATAGCAGGAGTCAGGATATGGATAATAGGGATCTTGATATCCTCTGGAATCTTTAAGGATGATCCTAGATTGGCCAATGCATCAGCTTCTGCATTCTCTTCCCTTGGTACCTGTGTCAAACTAAAGGAAACAAAAGAGAGTGCTAATTCTTTAACTATCTCTAAATATTTGATTAGCTTTTCACCTTTAGCAGCATAGGATCCATTAAAGTGATTAGTGATTAATAATGAATCTACATGTACCTCAAGATACCTGATCCTCATATGCTTGTCAATTTCCAAACCAGCTATCAAGGCTTCATATTCAGCCTCATTATTAGTAGTTTGAAACTCACAAGCTATGGAGTTGGGTATTATGTCCCCCTGTGGCGATTTTAGTAGTATTCCAAGCCCTGTTCCTTTGACATTGGAGGCTCCATCAGTGAAGAGTATCCAAGGATCCTTAGTTTCTTCTAGCTGTTGAACTTCCAACTCAGCTTCCTTTTGCAAGTCACTACTAAAATCTGCCACAAAGTCAGCTAAGGCTTGGGATTTGATGGCAGTCCTTGGTTCATATCTTATATCATATGCACTAAGCTTCACTGCCCACTTAGTCATCCTTCCTGACATTTCAGGTTTCCTGAGAACATTCTTAATTGGGAAATTAGTTTTAACAATAATGGCATGAGTTTCAAAATAATGTCTTAATTTAGTAGATGCCATAATTAATGCAAGGATAAGTTTCTCTAAATGTGAATACCTGGATTCAGCATCAAGTAAACTCTTACTTACATAATAAACAGGATGTTGTGTACCTTGGTGATCCTTAACAAGGACCGCACTTACTGCTTTTTAGGATACTGCTAGGTACAAGGATAATATATCCCCTTTCTCTGGTTTCATCAAGGCAGGGGCTGAGGATAGGTAATCCTTGAGAGCTTTGAGAGCATTTTCATGCTTTTCAGTCCATTCAAATTTCTTGTTCTTCCTCAAAATGCCATAGAATTCCTTGCATTTTTCTGAGGATTTGGATATGAACCTGTTCAAGGCTGCAATCCTGCCTGTCAGTCTTTGCACATCCTTAGCATTGGCAGGAGATTTGATATTCACAATAGCCTTGATTTGCTCTGGACTTCCTTCAATGCCTCTTTTTGTCACCATATAGCCTATGAATTTACCTGCTTTAACACCAAAGTGACACTTGGAAGGATTTAGTTTCATATTAAATTTATCAAGGATATTGAATGCTTCCTCCAAGTCTTTAAGGTGATCCTCAGCTTTATTGGACTTAACCACCATATCATCTATATAGACTTCCATAGTGTGTCCAATTGGTTCCTTGAACATCATATTGACTAGCTTTTGACAAGTAGCACCTGGATTCCTTAGTCCAAATGGCATAGCAATATAACAATATATACCAGTTGGGGTCATAAAGGCTGTATCCTCTTGATCAGATGGTTCCATCTGAATTTGTTGAAATCCAGATGAAGCATCCATAAAAGTCAACAACTCATGACCCGCGGTAGCATCCACCATGGAGTCAATGTGGGGTAATGGGAAAGGATCCTTGGGACATGCCTTGTTTAAATCAGTAAAATCGACACATACCCTCCACTTTCCATTTTTCTTTTGAACAACAACCACATTGGCTAGCCACCTTGGATACTTAACCTCTCTTATCATACCTGCCCGAAGTAGTTTATCTACCTCCTCCTGGATAATAGCATTCCTTTCAGGTGCAAACTTCCTTCTTTTTTGATGAATTGGCTTGAATGACCTGTCAATGCCAAGTTTATGAGTAATTATATCTTTAGATATACCTGTCATGTCTTCATGCTTCCAGGCAAAGGTAGTTTTCCTTCTTTTAAGGAAGGATACTAGATCCTGTTCAATGTCGCTAAGGATCCCTGATCCTATGAAGATCTTGGATTTAGGATCATGAGGATCCATGAGGATTTCTTTTACATCCTGCTCTCTTGCCTCCAAGACATCTCTTGAAGGATACTTTAATTGCTATTGCTACCTTGGTCTCGAGGCTGGCTTCATTGATGAGGTATAGCAATTCTTTGCTTCTTGTTGATCACTCTCAATTTTCACCACTCCCCATGGACTAGGAAGCTTTACGCATTGATGATATGTGGATGGGACTGCCTTCATGTCATGTATCCATGGCCTGCCAATGATAACATTACAACATGATAAGCAATCTATAACACAAATTTTTTTATAAGAATGAAGTCCTTCAATATAGATGAGAAGTTTGATGTCCCCCAATGTGTTCTTGGTTTCTCCACTGAATCCCACAAGGACTGAGGATCTTGGGACAATACCAGACTCCGGGATATTCATTTTTTTGAGGACATCAAGCTGAATGATGTTCACAGAGCTTCCTCCATCGATTAGGATCCTGCGAATAAAGTGGTTAGATATAAATAAGGTAATAACAAGACCATCATGATGAGGATCCTAGACATCAACACGATCATCATCATCAAAGGTTATGACTTTATCCTGGGTAACAATGGAGGTCCGGATGGGCCTGTCTCCATTATCCATCTTGGTTTCCTTGGCATGTCTTTTGGCTGCTGAAAATGAAGTACCACAAATGTCCGATCCACCGGATATGAAGTTTATAACTTGTGCATCTGCTGGAGGAGCAGGAGCCCTTTCCAGGATCCTTTCAGGATTCTGGATCCTTGACTTCTTTCTTCCCAAAAGCTCCTTCAAATGCCCCTTGCTTAACAAGTAACCAATTTCCTTTCTAAGTGCAATACACTCTTCAGTGAGATGCCCGAAATCCTCATGATATGCACACCACTTGGACTTATCCTTTGTAGCAGCTGGTTTATCACTTTTTCTCGGCCATTTAGCTTTCTCACCTAGATTCTGCATTGCAAGAATTAGTTCATTGTTATCAACAGAAAAACAGTATTCTGAAATGGGTGGATAATCCTCATCATCCTCTTCCTGTTCCACTGCATGCATGTTCTGGTTATCAGATTTGTTGTAGGACTTTGATTTGTTGTTCCTGAAGTAGGATCCTTGCTTTTCCTGTTTTGAGGATCCTGTCACTCTTTCCTGGATCCTTTTATCATCCTCTAATCAGATGAATCTAAGGGCCCTGGTTCTTACATCATCAAGATTCCTGCAAGGGGTCATGACAAGATCATCATAGAATAAGGAATCCCTAAGCAATCCCATTTTAAAGGCTTCTATAGCCGTAGCAATATCCAGGTTAGGAATGTCTAAGGATTCTTTACTAAACTTAGTGATGTAATCTCTAAGTGATTCATTTTGTCCTTGTGTTACCCTATATAGGTCACTAGTTAATCGTTCAAATTTTCTACTACAAGAGAATTGACTATTAAACAAATTAACTTGATTAGCAAATGAAGTAATAGAGTAAGGGGGAAGACTTAGCAGCCATTTAAGAGCAGATCCTGTGAGTGTGGATCCAAAACCCTTGCATAGACATGCTTCTTTTAACCTCTCGGGAATTGGATTTATCTCCATCCTCTCCCTGTATTGAGCTACATGTTCCTCTGGATCCGTTGAACCATCATATAGCTTCATAGTTGGTATTTGGAACCTCTTGGGTATCTCAGCATCACAAATAGGTGGTGCAAAGCGAGATATCCTATGGCTACCATCTGCAATTTCAGGAATGGGTTTAACCACTCCTGGTATGCTGGATATCATATCCTTAAGCTTCTGTAATTCCCTAGCCATAGCTTGATTGATACCTGTATCTTGCATGGAGCCATGGTTAGTGTTATAAGAATTATTGAAAGTGTTACCTCCCAGAGGATTCATGTTTGGAATTCCAGATGTGAATCCATATTGACGGGACTCTGGTATGATTGAAGGACCAGAGGAAGCAATGGTCTGCATTGGTATGAAGTCTCCTTGATGAACATCCGAGCTTGGAGGCTGTATACTTCTTAAGAATCCTTGATCCTGAAAGATGTTGGATCCTTGAAGCTGAGAGGATCCTTGAACCTGAAAGGATCCTGGAACCATAGAGGATCCTTGGACCTGGGAGGATCCTTGGACTGTGTGCGTTCCCAAATATCCTCCTGAGCTGATGAAGGATCCCTGATGCTGAAAAGAGGATCCCGATGGCTGAAAATAGGATCCCTGGGGCTGGGAGTGAGAGCCAAATGCTTGACTCATAGTTGCTGTTCCATAACGCCTTTCTGATGGACCACTTTGATACTGGATGCCCGAAACTGCCGATTGTAGGGTAGTTACAACTGGAGTGTCAAAATTCAATGACCTTGGTATCAGAGGAGAGTGATCCTCCACTGATTTCTTCTGTTTCTTGATCTCAGCGATCTCCCGGAGGATCCTTTCGTTGGTTTTGTCCTGCTCTTGTGCGTGATCCCTCATCTGCAAAATCAGAGTAAAAAGATCATTAGTACTAGGATTAGAGGAAACAGAAGAAGCTGGTGGTTTTGGGAAAATGGGGGTTTGTCTCCTCGCAGCATTTTCAGCATTCTTCTGGGATCCAGAAGGTGGTGGAAGCAAAGGTGGAACGCCTCGTGAAGAACTGATTGCCTGCATTGAACTTGAAGTGTTCTTCGCTGAGGAAGCCATCCGCTTGGTTGTAACGAACCGAAATGACCACAAAAATATGAATCTTCTTAGGAATGAAGCACCAATTGCCCCACGGTGGGCGCCAAACTGTCTTGGTCAAAAATCAAGCAGAGATAATGCAACCAAATCTTTTGTTGTGAGGTGTGATGCTTGAATCAATGAACAATATTAAGGATCACTCAGAAATGTAATGAACAAGTGACACAATGATTTATACGAGGAAAAAGCCCTTGATCAAGAGTTGATCTCTGGCATAAAAAACCTCGGGTGATGGAAACTACCGATCACCAACTCAGATTAAACAGAAAATGTATTATAACTTTGGATGATAGCGAGCTTGTTACAAGGATCACTAGAGTGTAATGTGCAAAAAAGTGTGTAATCGCCGAGCAAACTGTCGAGAGCTGATGAGAGCAGTTACGAGTGTGTGTGTATAGCCAAAAATAGCCAAGTGTTCTAATCTAGCTCGTTATCCCCTTATAAATTTGGAAAATATCTAAGCTAACTAACTATCCACATTTCGTGCAAGTCTTCCACGACCTCCATAACGTCCATATGAGTCAAGCACGTGCGGAATAAAAAGGGAATATGCTTCAGGAATATCGCCAAGACGAAGTCCAAGCACGTACTCCTGCAAAACAACATCATATTCAAAGCAGACAATCGTTAGTGTAAGGATCACTATGATGATCTTGGATCCTGATCCTACAATACTCTCTGAGGATCACTAATTCAAACAGAATTGAGGATCCCTAAGCCCGACAGTAATTGAGGATCACTGATCTTTGGAAAATCCTCCCCTAACAGCCCCACGGTGGGCGCCAAACTGTTTTGTTCAAAAATCACACAAGGATAATGCAACCAAATCTGATTTTGTGAGGTATGATGTTTGGTTAAATGGTCAAATATATGAACAATGAATGAATGAAATGTGTGATGAACACAAGGATTTATACGAGGAAAAAGCTCTTGATCAATGAATGATCTCCGGCATAAAAAACCTCGGGTGATGGAAACTACCGATCACCAACTATATTAAACAAACAAGGTTTACAAATCGAGATGATACAAGCTTGGTACAAGGATCACTAGTGTGCAAAAGTGTGTAATCGCAGAGAGTTCTTGAGAGCTTGAGTGTAGTGCAGTTGTGTTGCTAATAATCATGTCTAAATCAAGCTTGTATCTCCATTAAAAATAGAAATATCTAGCCTAACTAACTATCCGCAAAAGATGCAAGTCCCCCACGATCACCATAACGGTCGAAGAGTTCAAGCACGTGCAGAATCACTAAGCATATTCCCCTAGAATCTCGGATGGACCAAGTCCTATTCGAATACACCTACAAAACAAGTTCAAAAATGATGGAAACAACTTTTAGTGTTAGGATAATAATGAGGATGCTGGATCATTAGTCTTGCAACATCTTCTGAGGATCCTTAATTCGAACTGAACTGAGGATCCGTGATCCAAGCTGCAAATGAGAATCTGTGATCCATAAGCTGTGAAAATCTATCCTTAACACATATAACCTAGGAACTTGCTAGCTTTTACACCAAAGTGGCACTTGGAAGGATTCAATTTCATAATGAATTTATCAAGGATATTAAATGCTTCTTCCAAATCTCTAAGGTGATCCTCAGCTCTCTTGGACTTAACCACCATGTCATCAATATAGACTTCAATTGTGTGTCCAATTTGTTCTTTAAACATCATATTAACTAGCCTTTGGTATGTAGCACCTTCATTTCTTAGTCCAAAGGGCATAGCAATATAACAATTGATACCAGTAGGGGTCATAAAGGCTGTATCCTCTTGATCAGATGGTTCCATCTGAATTTGCTGAAATCCAGATGAAGCTTCCATAAAAGTTAACAATTCGTGACCCGTTGTAGCATCCACCATGGAGTCAATGTGGGGTAATGGGAAAGGATCCTTGGGACATGCCCTATTTAAATCAGTGAAATCGACACATACCCTCCACTTTCTATTTTTCTTTTGAACAACAACCACCTTGGATACTTAACCTCTCTAATCATACCTGCTCTGAGCAGTTTATCTACCTCCTCCTGGATGATGGCATTCCTTTCAGGTGCAAACTTTCTCCTCTTTTGATGTATGGGTTTGAATGACCTGTCAATGCCAAGTTTAAGAGTAATAATATCTTTAGAAGTACCTGTCATGTCCTCATGCTTCCAGGAAAAGGTAGCTTTCCTCATAGGATGGATACTAGATCCTGTTCAATGTTATTGAGGATCCCGGGTCCTATAAAAACTTTGGATTCAGGATCCATCAGGATATCTTTCACATCTTGTTCTCTTGCCTCTAGAACATCTCTTGGAGGATACTTAATTGCTATTACTCCCTGGGTCTTGAGGCTGGCTTCATGGATGATGGCATTCCTCTTAGGTGCAACAACCATTTTTCTTTTGAACAACAACCACATTGGCTAACCATCTTGGATACTTAACCTCCCTAATCATACCTGCTCTGAGTAGTTTGTCTACCTCATCCTGGATGATGGCATTCCTCTTAGGTGTAAACTTTCTCCTTTTTTGATGTATAGGTTTGAACGACCTGTCAATGCCAAGTTTATGAGTAATAATATCTTTGGAAATACCTGTCATGTCTTCATGCTTCCAGGCAAAGGTAGTTTTTTCTTTTCTTTAGGAAGGATACTAGATCCTCTTCAATATTGTTGAGGATCCCGGATCCTATAAAAACTTTGGATTCAGGATCCTGAGGATCCATCAGGATATCTTTGACATCTTGGTCTCTTGCCTCCAGGATATCTCTTGGAGAATACTTTAATTGCTATTGCTCCCTAGGTCTTGAGGCTGGTTTCATTGATGAAGTGTAACAATTTTTAGCTTCCTGTTGGTCACTTTCTATCTTCACCACGCCCCATGGAGTAGGGAGTTTAACACATTGATGATATGTAGATGGAACTGCTTTCATGTCATGTATCCATGGCCTGCCAAGGATAACATTGAAACAGGATAAGCAATCTATAACACAGAATTATTGAAAAGAATTAACCCCCTCTATGTAAATGGGAAGCTTAATGTCCCCCAATGTGTTCTTGGTTTCTCCACTGAATCCCACAAGAACTGATGATCTCGGGATAATTTCTGATTAAGGGATGTTCATCTTCTTGAGGACATCAAGTTGAATGATGTTCACTGAGCTTCCTCCATCTATCAGAATCCTGTGAACAAAATGGTTAGAAATAAACAATGTAATAACAAGACCATCATGATGAGGATCCTGAATATCTACTTGGTCGTCCTCATCAAAGGATATGACTTTCTCCTGTGTAAGGATCGAGGTTCGAATGGGTCTGTCCCCATTATCCATCTTTGTTTCTTTGGCATGCCTCTTGGCTGCTGAAAAGGAAGTGCCACATATATCTGATCCTCCAGATATGAAGTTGATAATTTATGCATCAGCAGAAGGAGCTGGAGCCCTTTCTGGAGTCTTTTCAGGATCCTGGATCCTTGACTTCTTCCTCCCAAACAGCTCCTTCAAATGCCCTTTGCTTAACAAATAACCAATCTCTTTCCTGAGTACTATGCATTCGTCAGTGAGATGACCGAAATCTTCATGATATGCACACCATTTGGATTTATCTTTTGTTGCAGCTGGTTTATCGCTCTTTCTGGGCCATCTTGATTTTTCACCTAGGTTCTGCATTGCAAAGATTAGTTCATTGTTACCAACAGAAAAGCAATATTCAAAAAATGGGAGGATAATCCTCATCATCCTCTTCTTGCTCCACATCATGCACATTTTGATTATCAGACTTATTGTATGATTTGGACTTGTTGTTCCTGAAGTAGGATCCTTGTTTTTCCTGCTTTGAGGATCCTGACAGTCTCTCTTGGATCCTTTTATCATCCTCTAAACCGAAGAATCTAATGGCTCTGGTTCTCACTTCATCAAGATTCCTGCAAGGGGTCATGACAAGATCATCATAGAACTGTGAATCCTTAAGTAAACCCATTTTGAAAACCTCTACAGCCGTAGCAATATCCAAATTAGGAATCTCTAAGGATTCTCTACTGAATTTGGTTATGTAATCTCTAAGTGATTCATTTTGACCTTGTGTTACCCTATATAGATCACTAGTTAATTTTTCAAATCTCCTACTACATGAGAATTGACTATTAAACAAATTAACTAGATTAGCAATTGAAGTAATAGAGTAAGGGGGAAGACTTAGCAGCCATTTAAGAGTTGATCATGTCAGTGTGGATCCGAAACCCTTGCATAGACATGCTTCTTTCAACCTTTCAGGAATGGTGTTGATCTCTATTCTCTCCCTGTATTGAGCTACATGCTCTTCCGGATCAGTTGTACTATCATATAGCTTCATGTTTGGTGTTTGAAACCTCTTTGGTATTTCTGCATCACAAATAGGTGGTGCAAAACGAGATATCCTGTGGCTTCCATCTGGAATTTCAGGAATGGGTTTAACCACTCCTGGAACGCTGGATATCATATCCTTAAGCTTTTGTAACTCTCTAGCCATAGCTTGGTTGATTCCTGTATCCTGCACAAAGCCATGGTTAGTATTATAAGTAGTATTCAAAGTGTTACCTCCTGATGGATTCAAGGGTGGAATCCCTGATGTGAATCCATATTGATGTGATTTTGGCATGATTGAGGGACCAGATGAAGCAATAGTCTGCGGGATGAAGTCTCCCAAGTGAATTTCTGAACTTCTAGGTTGTACATTCCTTAAGTATCCTTGATTCTGAAAGATGTTGGATCCTTGATACACCGAAGTTGGGGGTCTTGGAGGATAATCCATGAATCCGTGAACCTGAGATGAGGATCCTTGAACCTGAGAGGAGGATCCTTGAACCTGAGAAGAGGATCCTTTACCCTGAGATGAGGATCCTTGAACCGTCTGCATTCCCATATATCCTCCAGAACTGAAGAAGGATCCTTGATGCTGAAAGGAGGATCCTTGAGGTTGAAGAGAGAATCCTGAAGGCTGAAAGTAGGATCCTTGAGCCCGAGTCACTGCCGATGATCCAAAGCGTATACTCCATAATCCACCCTGGTATTAAGTGCCTGATGTTGTGGAGTGCTGGGCTGTTATGGCTGGAGAATCAAAATTCAGTGATCTGGGCATCAATGGAGAGTGATCCTCCACCGATCTCTTCAATTTCTTGATTTTATCAATCTCTCAAAGGATCCTGTCATTAGTTCTATCCTGCTGCTGCATGTAATCTTTCATCTGCAAAATCAAAGAATAAAGATCATTGTTAGTAGGACCAGAAGAAGCAGCAGTAGTTGGTTTTGAGAAAACGGGGGTTTTTTTCTTTGGAGCATTCTCAGCATTCTTCTGGGATCCAGAAGGTGCAGGAGGCAAAGGTGGAATGCCCTGTGAAGAGGTGATCGTCGGCATGGAACTTGAAGTGTTCTTCGCTTTAGAAGCCATGTAGTTGAAGACAATGAAGAGAAATGAATGAAATGAACAAAATTTCTTAGAAACGAAGCACCAATTGCCCCACGGTGGGCGCCAAACTGTTTTGGTCAAAAATCACACAAGGATAATGCAACCAAATCCGATTTTGTGAGGTGTGATGCTTGATTGTATGAACATATGTGTAAACAATGAACGAATGAAATGAATGTTGAACACAAGGATTTATACGAGGAAAAAGCCCTTGATCAATGAATGATCTCCGGCACAAAAAACCCCGGGTGATGGAAACTACCGATCACCAACTATATTAAACAAACAACGTTTACAAATCGGGATGACAACAAGCTTGGTACAAGGATCACTAGTGTGCAAAAAGTGTGTAATCGTCGAGAGTTATTTAGAGCTCGAGAGCAGTGTGTTGCTAATAGTTCTTATGTCTAAACAAGCTTTGTTATCCCCATTTAAAAATAGAAATCAACTAACTAACAAACAATCCGAAAAAGGTGCAAGCTCCCCACGATCACCACAACGGTCGAAGAGCTCACGCACGTGCAGAATTAGAAGGCATATTCCCTTGGAATCTCGCTTAGACCAAGTCCCATTCGAATACTGCTGCAAAACAAGTTCAAATATAATGGAAACAATTGTTAGTATTAGGATAATAATGAGGATCCTGGATCCTTAGTCCTGCAACGTCTTTTGAGGATCCTTAATTCAAACTGTGTTGAGGATCCGTGATCCATAAGCTTGGAAATTCTATCCCTAACAGTCGGCATGGAGCTTGAAGTGTTCTTCGCATGAGAAGCCATGTAGTTGAAGGTAATGTATACAAGCGAATGGAATGAACAAAATTTTTCAAGAATGAATCACCGATTGCCCCACGGTGGGCGCCAAACTGTTTTGGTTAAAAATCACACAAGGATAATGCAACCAAATCTGATTTTGTGAGGTATGATGCTTGGTTAAATGATCAAATGTATAAAAAACAAATGTATGAAATGAGTGATGAACACAAGGATTTATACGAGGAAAATGCCCTTGATCAATGAATGATCTCCGGCATAAAAAACCTCGGGTGATGGAAACTACCGATCACCAACTATATTAAACCAAGAAAGATTACAAATCAGGATGATAACAAGCTTGGTACAAGGATCACTAGTGTGCAAAAGTGTGTAATCGCAGAGAGTTCTTGAGAGTTCGAGTGTACTGCAGTTGTGTTGCTAATAATAATGATGTCTAAATCAAGCTTGTATCCCCATTTAAAAATAGAAATTATCAACTAACTAACTATCCGCAAATGATGCAAGTCCCCCACGATCACCATAACGGTCGCAGAGTTCATGCACGCGCATAATCACTAAGCATATTCCCCTAGAATCTCGGTTGGACCAAGTCCTATTCGAATACACATGCAAAACAAGTTCAAAAATGATGGAAACAATTGTTAATGTTAGGATAATAATGAGGATCCTAGATCCTTAGTCCTGCAACATCTTCTGAGGATCCTTAATTCAAACTGAACTGAGGATCCGTGATCCAAGCTGCATTTGAGCATCCGTGATCCATAAGTTGTGAAATTCTATCCCTAACAATATTGTTTAACAAAAATAAAGACCAAATATTTATAATGATGTGAGATAAATGTTAAGTACCTGGACGAAGAATTACAACTCAGCCCAACAATCTTTAAGATAAATGGTAAGTACCTTTAAGACAAAAAAGAACTCTCAACTTTGATTTATATAAAAAGTAGTAAAAAACTTTACTTAAAGTTTAGCCCGTTCATATTCTTTAACTCAATACAAAAATATGTATAAATATTTTTGACAATATACTTGGTAGGGGCAGGGGAATTTTAGGCAAAATAATTGGTGGATGCAGACCAATATAATTTTAAAATTTTCGGACGAAAAAATGGAAACATTACACTTCTAACTGAAATATTTAGGGGGGAGGGGGTGGTTGCAACCCCCGGGGTCCCTTAAAAGCTACGCCACTGATCTTAGTTAGGGTATATAATCAAAACTCAACCAAACCACCATGTATTAATTGACCATAAAAGATGTCTTAATGTGACGACCTGACATGGTGTCGCTGTGCTTATAAAAGATAGTTAATTTTAGGTTGTTTTATACACTAGTTCAAATTTTAATATTTATAAAAACACGACAAACTACTATCATACTACAACTCACGTTGGCCAGGTGCACCCATCATTGACGTAATGTAGTGATGATAAGATACCGAGGTCGTCCAAGGATACAAGAGTTTTAATACCGAGTCGTGGTTAACGTCTAACCAAGCCCAAAAGTTGGGTTTGTTAAAAAGAATAAACAAAAAGAAAATAAAATAAATGGCTCAAGAAGAAAATAAAAAGGGTAGGAATCAAGGATAGGAGAATGGTGTTTAGGATCAACTTACCGCTTGATGTCTTGTTAACTAGATCGAGTCATGGGGTTGCAAGGGCTCGATTGTCAGACGAGGGACTGTGTGTGAAAATCCGTATTATTGTGTTGTACCTGGGTCGGAATCCTAACACACTCGATCCTTCCGCTTTGAATCAGCAAGGAAACGCCACTCGAGGCTAGAATATCTATTAATAAATTAAATAGTCCAAGGGATATATATATATATATATATATATATATGGTCAGGATTTAGAGAAACTGTCGAAAGTGTGAGAACGGTTATAGATCGTCCGATCAAAACAATCTATGGACTAGATTGGTGCGGTGGCGTTTTTGTAAATAACTTAAATTTTATTACGTGGACGCGCTTCATTAAGGGTAAAAAAAGGAAAAACATCCTTTCTCACATAAAACGCTGTTGAAATATAAAACATCAAATAAATACAAAACGTCAATTTTATCACTGTGTAGTTTTTTTTGTGTTTTTATTTAAGCTCTCAGACTACAAAAACGACACAAAATATGAAACGCCATAATATATAAATGCCAAGCCTTATATCCGGATAAATGTTAATTACATTTTTTGTTATAAAAATAATATCCCGCCTAAAGTACGCGCCAAAAAAATCCTATAAATAGAAATGTCTCACCACCTTCTGTTTATCACAAAAAAACACACACACAAAAAACACAGTGGTTCCTAAAAAATCAAACTCAATGTAAAACGCCAAAAAGTTGAGAGAAATCAACGATGGCAAACTGTTACACCCTAACACGTTTAACCTTAAAACGACGCAGCGGAATTTCGAGCCTTAAAATTTCTTTCATGAAATACGTCTTAACATTCTAATAATTCATTTTATAATATAAAAACATAACTTATCATCACTAAATTACATATTTTAAACATTCCCGTACAATCTGTCTTGTGACTCGATCCTCGATCTCTATACCTTGATGATCCTCATGGCTTGTACTACCTGCGCTCACCACATAAGATTCATAACATTAGTACGTATTATAAACATATAAGATTTATTCACGTTTATTTTTCATTCCATCAACTCTTTACATCCCGGCTTTCCGTCTTATCATACGATCCGTGGTGAGACTTCTTTGATATTCCTGCATTAAACTTCATCCACCAGGCACGCTATTATTAACGTTAGTACTCAATTTCGTTGGATGCATGCGTACATACTTTCATACAAACTTATACATATGCTTACGATCACATATAACAACTTATATACATACGTATCTACATACATACGTACGTACCTACGTACGTGCATACCTAAGTACGTTCATTCATACATACATATATACACACTTATTACATGCCTTCACACAAACCTACATACGTGCATACCTTCGTACATACTCACTTGCGTACATATACGTACTACCTACATACACACCTACATACATACACTTAGAGTTATAAAACATACATACGTATATACCTACATACATACACTTGGACTTGTAAAACCATACATACGTATACACCTACATACATACTTACATATATATTTACAATCACCTATTGGCAACATACCCAACTCATACTTGCCTACCCATATACTTCTTCATATATCCTCGTGTACTTGCTCACACACTATAATCTTACATACGTTCGCGCATAAAAGCTTACATACACTCCTACATAAGTATTTAGATACATACAAACATACATACTTGCCTATCTACATAAGTGCATACATTTATGCTCATAAAAACGTAAGTTAAATTAGTCATACGCA
This sequence comes from Helianthus tuberosus, assembly GCA_030545235.1. NCBI lineage: Eukaryota > Viridiplantae > Streptophyta > Magnoliopsida > Asterales > Asteraceae > Helianthus > Helianthus tuberosus. The sequence continues at coordinate 37,293,756 of CM060379.1, read as the reverse complement.
ACTTAAAACGCGTTTAAACGAGTTCCCAAGACAAAACTGAGCAAACGAGCAACTTTCGACAACCAGGGAGGCCTCGCGTGACGCCAAGGGCCTTGGGGTCACGCTAAGCCCCTGTTTTCACAGAAACTTTGCAGCAACATGCTGCATATTCCCAGCACGATCCCGTTTCACGGAAACGAGCATAACTCTCTCGTTTTTGATCCGTTTTACCCGATTCTTTTTCCTACGCGTCCGTAATTTAATCATCCACCTAGTGGAGTTAAAAACCAACATCCAACATAATAAAATTTCAGACTTCTAACTCTTCGGCTTATTACCCTTTTACCAAACTTTGACCCGTTCATGCATTCATCAACATAACTTGGTTATTTTACCATAACCTCTTATAAATCTAACAATATCAGTGACGTCTATCATAAATTACTAAATTCTTGGATGTCTTGCATCCTCTTAACACATTATCGTTCATATGCTTATTTTGACCCGTTAAGGGTATTCGCGCATTAATTGGTCTATGACTAACCAAACCATCATCCCCACTTCCATACTTGTCCAAAACATTACACTAATCGAATAACTTGTTTCTAAACTACTTTTAAGATCGTTTACCCCAAAATACCCATCAAGGGCATTTTGGGCAACTTTAATCCCATCATTTACGACGAAAGACTTTAACACATATTTGACCTCAAACATCATGTTTAATTAATTACAACACTTTATTACTTACTTGAACTAAGAAGTGATTACGGAAATCACTTACCTTATGCGTCCGTGCTCGTATCCGATTCCTTGCCTCTTCTTGACCCGTTAACACCTCATGATTGAGTCCGTCTCGACGTGATTCCTATACTTTCATTTCATCGAAATCACGCTCTTATTAGCATACACATTTGTACATGTAACAATCATATCACTCGCATAATTTACACTTAACTTTCCTTAGTCATTTCTAACAAGCATTAAAATATATAATCAACTTCATATAATCATATCCGTATACGTTAAACTCATGTAACTCATCATGTCATTACATTTAACACGGATTGCTATAACATGTACCATACGACTTCCCATCAACCTACATTTACGACAACGAGTCAAATCATGTTTCTTATACTTAGTTGACTTTCAAAAGTCAACTATTAACCATACTTAACTATCGACTTATCATCATATACTCGTAACATCATAATCGACTATACGGACGACACTATATACATCTTATCATACGCTTGGTGTGCGTACCACCTTTTAAGCATAACGTACAACTAATTCATGCATGAATCTTCTAAACTCATACATAACTCATCAAATCCTTCTACTAATCATCATATATCATTCCAAATGAACATTAAACATAACATCATCATATTCCTATACTTTCATCTAACAATAATTCATCATACCCACATAATACATCAATCGTTCAATAAGACTTGAACATAGGAGGTGATTCTAGTCATCATCTTCACCCTAACTAACGGGTTTCACCTCTAATCATCAAATTAACGCAAACCATACATAACCCATGTTCTATACGAGGATTCTAACCCTTATACATGATCAATTTCATATTAACTCACGGATTAGAACATAACCCACTTCACCCATGATCACCAATCTTAGATTTAAAACATACCTTATGATCCTCTCGTGTTGGTGATCATTAATCCATGCTCGGTTATGGATTTAAGCTTCATATTGCCTTCCGATTTGAGCATAAAGATGAAGTTAGGGTTTGAGGCTCCATGGGAGCCTCCTGATCTTTCTCGAACACACGTATGTGTGTGTTTGTGTGTGATTAAGTTATTTAATAACTTAACTTTCATTTGTTCCACTTTAGCCCCTCGGGTTTACCTTTAAAACATAACTGACACTACCCTCATCATTTAATACTTTTGACCATACCTTTAACTAGGTTAAATAGCCTAGTTATTTATTTCATGACGTGTCACATAAGAACATACGACAAATATTAACATTCAGATTTTGGGGCGTTACAAGTCTACCACCCTTAAACGAGGTTTCGTCCCCGAAACCTTTCTCACTTTCATCGAACACGCATTATCTTTTCTTCCAGTCCATCCATACGACCACTAGCCCATCCTAATGAGAATCTTCTAGCTCCAAGAACCCGTTCCGGAGTTCTTATTAGTATCGCTTTCACTAGTAGCGCTAATTTCTAACAACCTTCATAGCTAGTGGTTTATTCCTCGTTCAAATATTCCTTCATCATGTGCAATATATCCTTTTGTTTACTTAAATAATTCCAACATTTCATTATTAACATTCTTTCTGTTTATTTGCACATTCATATCGTTTTCGTCGACTAAACGACCTTACTTTGAATTTGAAATCTATACATACTCATATATGCTTAACTTTAACGTTAACCTTATTCTACATTTTCTACAGTTACGTATACCTTGCATACCTTTATATTATCTTTAAATCATTTCGTTCATTTCACATTACTATTGCTTTCACTTCATGCATTACTTAATTCACGTGTATAAATAGTTCATATCTCTCCAATCATGAGTTAAACATTTTACTAACCTATTTTTCATTTCCCAAACCACGATCCGCAACCCAGATCGATCATCTTCTCCTCGAGTACTAGCCGTACAGGCCAGGTTTCATTCCTTCGTGTAATGAGCTTCCGCTCGTGCACATCCTTTCACCAATACGATTGGTTTCATCACATCAATAGTTCTAACATTATCATCAACAACATCGGCGGTAAGCATATGTCATTCAAACATTCATTACACTAGGTGATTACCCACCTATAACTCTTCTACAATTTCCTACGTACCTGCTATAACGTACCGCACATTCTATTTCTTACATGCAATCTTTTCATTCAATTAATCATTTCGCCAACTGAAGTACACGCTCGTACTTCCTTCCATTCATGCTTACTTGCAAAGACTTTATTACATCGTTTCAATATTTCTTACTAAGCTTACCATTTCCGCCCATACTCAAGTTATTGTCCGGGTCACAGCCCGTCATCATTCTGACTTCTAAGAGTCAATTACTAACACATCTAACACGTAACTTATACAAAACTCCGTCTATTATATTATCACTTTTTACTTTATACTTATTTCTATGACCCGTTCGACTCAATCATGGTCAAACTGTCAACATCTTCTTAGGCGGATTAATTTCATCTTTTTATATTTTTGAATCCGTCTCACGGATTCAGACGCATCATTCATGCTTTTTCATTCATTGAATCCGCCTTACGGATTCAAACATTACATTCATGCCTTTCATCCTTGAATCCGTCTCACGGATTCAAACATATCATCCATGCCTTTCATCCTTGAATCCGTCTCACGGATTCAAACATATCATCCATGCCTTTCATCCTTGAATCCGTTTCACGGATTCAAACATTGCATTCATACCTTTCATTCCCTGAATCCGTCTTACGGATTCAAACATATTATTCATATCTCGTTGATCCGCACTTAATCACGGATTCAACATTCTTCATTCTTATCAGGCATGTTTTTCATTCTTACATAGTACTCTCAATTTCCCGAGAGTCTTACTTCCCATTTCACCCACACGCCCGCCTGCTACCCAACTCTACCGGACATACCTGTAACAATTATCATGATCTCACGAACGTCATACGTTTCTCGTGTACTGGCCAGGTACACAATCCACATAGTAGTTTCGTGCCTTCATGTAATTGTCACCTTATGTCCGTAGACTTAGGTTTCCGCGCGTGTATCACTTCCAATACTTCATTACTATACAATCATTGTCTTTCATTTTAAAATTCTCCTTCCCTTAATGAATTTTACCATTACTTACACCCACATATTAAATTTATGTACCTGGACTCATTTGCCTACTTGTCTTATTACCTCTTTGCCTGCCTTAGTATTCATCCTAGACTGCATTCACGGATCATCCTCTTCCAACACTTATGCTTACCTTGAACATACAAAACCGCCAGTTTCATTATACGTATACCTAAGTACATACTTACATTAGCCTTTACCTTTGGATCTTGATCGAGTCTTAGATTGTACAGATTTCTTATCTCGAGAGCACACAAGTTTGAGTTCAAGTACTTACCTTCTCATACTTGATTCCCTCAAACCAGGGCTCTGATACCAACTTGTTACACCCTAACACGTTTAACCTTAAAACGACGCAGCGGAATTTCGAGCCTCAAAATTTCTTTCATGATATACGTCTTGACATTCTAATAATTCATTTTATAATATAAAAACATAACTTATCATCACTAAATTACATATTTTAAACATTCCCGTACAATCTGTCTTGTGACTCGATCCTCGATCTCTATACCTTGATGATCCTCATGGCTTGTACTACCTGCGCTCACCACATAAGATTCATAACATTAGTACGTATTATAAACATATAAGATTTATTCACGTTTATTTTTCATTCCATCAACTCTTTACATCCCGGCTTTCCGTCTAATCATAGGATCCGTGGTGAGACTTCTTTGATATTCCTGCATTAAACTTCATCCACCAGGCACGCTATTATTAACGTTAGTACTCAATTTCGTTGGATGCATGCGTACATACTTTCATACAAACTTATACATATGCTTACGATCACATATAACAACTTATATACATACGTATCTACATACATATGTACGTACCTACGTACGTGCATACCTAAGTACGTTCATTCATACATACATACTTATTACATGTCTTCACACAAACCTACATACGTGCATACCTTCGTACATACTCACTTGCGTACATATACGTACTACCTACATACACACCTACATACATACACTTAGAGTTATAAAACATACATACGTATATACCTACATACATACACTTGGACTTGTAAAACCATACATACGTATACACCTACATACATACTTACATATATATTTACAATCACCTATTGGCAACATACCCAACTCATACTTGCCTACCCATATACTTCTTCATATATCCTCGTGTACTTGCTCACACACTATAATCTTACATACGTTCGCGCATAAAAGCTTACATACACTCCTACATAAGTATTTAGATACATACAAACATACATACTTGCCTATCTACATAAGTGCATACATTTATGCTCATAAAAACGTAAGTTAAATTAGTCATACGCAACTTAAAACGCGTTTAAACGAGTTCCCAAGACAAAACTGAGCAAACGAGCAACTTTCGACAACCAGGGAGGCCTCGCGTGACGCCAAGGGCCTTGGGGTCACGCTAAGCCCCTGTTTTCACAGAAACTTTGCAGCAACATGCTGCATATTCCCAGCACGATCCCGTTTCACGGAAACGAGCATAACTCTCTCGTTTTTGATCCGTTTTACCCGATTCTTTTTCCTACGCGTCCGTAATTTAATCATCCACCTAGTGGAGTTAAAAACCAACATCCAACATAATAAAATTTCAGACTTCTAACTCTTCGGCTTATTACCCTTTTACCAAACTTTGACCCGTTCATGCATTCATCAACATAACTTGGTTATTTTACCATAACCTCTTATAAATCTAACAATATCAGTGACGTCTATCATAAATTACTAAATTCTTGGATGTCTTGCATCCTCTTAACACATTATCGTTCATATGCTTATTTTGACCCGTTAAGGGTATTCGCGCATTAATTGGTCTATGACTAACCAAACCATCATCCCCACTTCCATACTTGTCCAAAACATTACACTAATCGAATAACTTGTTTCTAAACTACTTTTAAGATCGTTTACCCCAAAATACCCATCAAGGGCATTTTGGGCAACTTTAATCCCATCATTTACGACGAAAGACTTTAACACATATTTGACCTCAAACATCATGTTTAATTAATTACAACACTTTATTACTTACTTGAACTAAGAAGTGATTACGGAAATCACTTACCTTATGCGTCCGTGCTCGTATCCGATTCCTTGCCTCTTCTTGACCCGTTAACACCTCATGATTGAGTCCGTCTCGACGTGATTCCTATACTTTCATTTCATCGAAATCACGCTCTTATTAGCATACACATTTGTACATGTAACAATCATATCACTCGCATAATTTACACTTAACTTTCCTTAGTCATTTCTAACAAGCATTAAAATATATAATCAACTTCATATAATCATATCCGTATACGTTAAACTCATGTAACTCATCATGTCATTACATTTAACACGGATTGCTATAACATGTACCATACGACTTCCCATCAACCTACATTTACGACAACGAGTCAAATCATGTTTCTTATACTTAGTTGACTTTCAAAAGTCAACTATTAACCATACTTAACTATCGACTTATCATCATATACTCGTAACATCATAATCGACTATACGGACGACACTATATACATCTTATCATACGCTTGGTGTGCGTACCACCTTTTAAGCATAACGTACAACTAATTCATGCATGAATCTTCTAAACTCATACATAACTCATCAAATCCTTCTACTAATCATCATATATCATTCCAAATGAACATTAAACATAACATCATCATATTCCTATACTTTCATCTAACAATAATTCATCATACCCACATAATACATCAATCGTTCAATAAGACTTGAACATAGGAGGTGATTCTAGTCATCATCTTCACCCTAACTAACGGGTTTCACCTCTAATCATCAAATTAACGCAAACCATACATAACCCATGTTCTATACGAGGATTCTAACCCTTATACATGATCAATTTCATATTAACTCACGGATTAGAACATAACCCACTTCACCCATGATCACCAATCTTAGATTTAAAACATACCTTATGATCCTCTCGTGTTGGTGATCATTAATCCATGCTCGGTTATGGATTTAAGCTTCATATTGCCTTCCGATTTGAGCATAAAGATGAAGTTAGGGTTTGAGGCTCCATGGGAGCCTCCTGATCTTTCTCGAACACACGTATGTGTGTGTTTGTGTGTGATTAAGTTATTTAATAACTTAACTTTCATTTGTTCCACTTTAGCCCCTCGGGTTTACCTATAAAACATAACTGACACTACCCTCATCATTTAATACTTTTGACCATACCTTTAACTAGGTTAAATAGCCTAGTTATTTATTTCATGACGTGTCACATAAGAACATACGACAAATATTAACATTCAGATTTTGGGGCGTTACACAAACATCTTTTCTTTGATACTCAGTAATGTTCTGCATGAAGTTTCGCTGAATGATTTGTTACGTCAGGGGAGTAAGATTTTGCTGCATGAGATGGACAAAATTCAAGAAAGAGGGACTGATGACACCCATATGTCATTTTGTCTTCTTTGTTCTTAAAGAAGGTTTGGATGAGTAGAAGAGACCTATCCCAGTGTAAATGCTACTTTGCACTCGATGATTATAATGAAGACGACGGGCAGATAACATCCACCCACACGGAGTCGATCTATGTCTCCAACATCCATAAAGACACTTCAACACATGAACAAAGAAAATAAACCACGCCAAACCCAAAACGTCATTTATTTGTGACAGTTCTTGTAGTTTCAAAAGAAGAAAAAGACTGATGACACTGAAGATTTAGATCATAAGTTGCTTCTATTTGTTTTTTTTTTAATTTTCTATTTCTGTTGTTTGTTATGTTATTTAAGCTAAGAACAACAAAATACATTAATCCTATAATGAAAAATATAATAAAACGCCAAACAGGCAAATGCTTGTAAAATGCCATAATGCCATAAAACTCCCCCAAAACCACCAAACTATAATAAAATTACTTTGAACAAGTACTATTATAATAAATCTAAAAAAATAGCTTAAAACAACGTGCAAAGAAAAAAAAACAAAAAGTCCCATCGTTATCTAAACGCCATTGGAATACAAAACGCCATAATTACAGCCGTCAAGATTAGACGTGTTACACCATAAAAACAGATGAATCTGAAAACAAAAGACGGTAACTGCAAAAACAGTAAAATGAAATGACGGAAACATAATTACTAACATTTATTATATTGAAAGCCAAATACTTGGGGAATTGAATTTATTTATCTTTTTCAAAACGCCATAATTACTTGTCATTCGCGGGAAAAAAAAAAGGTCATTATAAAAGTAGACCATGAGAACACAACCTCAAAACACGCCAAAAACATTGACTAAAAACGCCACATATTGTCCAAAACGCCAAAAACTTCAAAAATGGCTAAGGTTATTGCATGGAGGTTTGAAAGGAGGGAGAGACGATTCATCATAAAGTTCTCTGATAGGAAAAGGGTGAAGGTAAGGACAATCAAAGCCATGCTTGGAATGGATGAAGGGGTTCAGAGAGATATCCTGTCCCTTGGGGTTACAATGGCTAACGATTGTGAAAGAACCCGAACTGTAATAAGAAGACTGAAGAGAAAATTTCTGGCAGAAGATGATGATGATGATGATATTGACGATACTCCTCTACCAACACTTAGGAGATGGGCAATGCATGAAGAAGCAGGAATGGTTGAATTGACTTATCAACACGGGGTACAATATTCATTGCCAATGGAGGAAATGTTGAAGACAGGGAGGCTATTCCTCTTTGAACAACTCTGTGATTTAGCACCTTCGAACAATGCAAAATCCAGGGTTGCAATGATATTCAAGAATAGGCTGCAGCAAAGAAGAGACAAGCTAATGGCGTTATACGCCAATCTAAAATTTAATGATGATGAATCTGAAGAAAGTGATGAACAAAGCGATGGGTACATCTCTGATGTAATCCCATCAACAGAAAACTATTAGTTTATTTTGATTTCGTATTAATGTAATCTTATAAAATATAAATCTATGGTAATCAATTATTAACAAAAGACCCAGAACGCAAAAAAATGACCTGGAAAACGCCATAACGACAAAAAATTAACTATTTGACACAAAAAGAATTAATTCAACGAGAAGAAATCGGGGGAAAATAGTAAAACACCAAGTAATTAATGATTTTAGTTAACGCAAAAATTATCATGCACGCCAAAAATGAAGCAGCATGTCACAAGCGAAAATCCGGAAAAAAGAAGAATATTGAAAAGACAAAAAGCCCCTCAGACCTTGATCATGTCTCGCGCCACGTGTTGGCCCAGGATGCGTTCTCACACTTTTGGGCATTTTCTCCCGATCCCGTACACACACACACACACACATATATATATATATATATATATATATATATATATTAGTTTTTAATAGTTCGTCGGTGAGTTGTCAATTCCCCTAAGGTAGTTACTTTTAAATATATCAAGTCCTTTACGCTTTGGTGTTATCTCAATGCAAAGGCAAAATCTTCCCCAACCCGAAGTCTATATATTAGTTTTTAATAGTTTTGTCACCACATAGACATAGAAAACATGAACGACCCAAGTTAATGGCGTCGCAATATTGTTGGTAGATTTTAAGGATTAGGCGGAAACTCTAATGACCCAACTTAATAGCAACACTACTATTTCACTCCCTTCCAATAAACTATATTAATTTATTAAAGTTATTAACACACACACACACACCTCGCTTACCAATGAGCTTCCTTAGCTAGCTTGACATCAAGGGGGTAAGTTTCTCCAAAACACTCTAAGGATCTAGCAAAGAATGGCCATGGAGGAAGAGAAGATCAATCTTGAAAAGATTATATAAATCATTAAAAGCATGCTTACACTAATGATTATTGAGTTTCTCCTAATGATTACAATGATTAGAGAGTGTGGGTAGAAGAGAAATGTGTAGTGGAGAAGAGGGGAGAGAATGAGCAAGCTAAGATGGTGGAGAATGCCTCTATTTATAGGTTGGTTGGGGTCGAGGCACGCCACGTGCCCGGTTTCGTGACCTGTTGTAGCCAGTATTCGTGGCATGGGTCATGTCTCGTGTAAACGGGTCGTGGTCAACTTTGTGGGCCCCACAGGATCTTCCAAAAGCTTTCTCTTTTTCTTGTACAACCGAGGCATGGGGCGTGCTTTCAGGGCTCGGGCCCTGCCTTGCTTTATTTGCCTGATCTTCGCGCAGTGGGTTTTGGAGGCGTCTGAAGGTGTCGGGATCCGAGGCACGGGGCATAACTACCGAGACATGGGGAGTGTTTGGATAAATATAAAGAGAGATAATTTGCATGTAAGTCTCCGCACAAGAGTCAAAAAAATTACTCTGTGACATTAAGCTATTGGTCCTATAATGTCAAATAGAAGTCTAGTTTTCATAGATGAAAAGTCGAGTTCCTATACACATTTAAAAGATAATGTAAAAAGAAAAAAGAATGCAAGAATGTTTACTTATTTGACAGATAATATGAAAATCAAAATGAAAGTGAGTTGTCTATTTAATTTTACTTTTGTTGATCTTTTAACCTAATGACTTGTTACATGTGAAAATGGTAATCAAGAGTTAAGAGCTAAGAATTGGAGAAGAAGAAAGAATCCAGAGAAGGAGATAAATCTCAAATCAATAGCTTCTCATCTCTTTCCAACAGTATTTAACAGACCCTTTTACAATTTACAAGATCAGTCCCTATACTTTGAATTACTGACACACTAGACCCTGGACTATTTATCACATATCAATACTCCCCCCTTAAAAGATTTTTGTCCTCAAAAATCAGAAATGGTAAAAAAAAATTTCTAATCAAAAGTATCAAAAGGAAATTGTGAAAATTTTTGTGCTTTACTTTGCAGCTCCAATGATCCAACAAGAACTATTTTCTTCTCACAAAAGCCTACTTCATAAGAGCATATGTCATGACAATTTGCAGCCCCATTAGATGAACTATATTTCATTCTTTTCTTCGTCCATATGGCTGTGATAATTGACAGACCAACAACCGAATCATATCTAACAATCACTGATGCAAACTCACCCTGCAGTGTTCTATAGTGCACATCCAGTTTTAATGATTTGTTGCCCATTTGATCTTTTTGTTGTATACCAATCATGTCCCATACAGCATGATATTTCCCTTTTAAGACCTTAGCAACCACTACTTCTAAAGGCCTGACTCGTATTGTAGTCTGAACAAAAGAAATAACCTGTGCAGGAAACTGTACATAACGATAACTCAATACTCTAATTTCTTTTGGATAGCTCGTTCTGCCCTTGTTTCTGTATATTGATTGCACTCTGCAAACTAATCTGGTTAGTGCTTTCTGCTCTATTATTGTAACATAATAGAAGTCAACATATTGCTTCTCAAACTTTAGAACAATAGGTTGCGCCAAAGCAATTGCTAGTGCAAGAACAACAGAATGCTGAGCTGGACTTAACTCAGATACAAGGAGTGAGATCAAAGGCTCAACACAGCGAGCAGCAGCAATTGTGGATCTGATTCTTGTATTTCCAAAAAGTACACAACACAACTCAGCAGCATCGCCTTTCAAGTCCATTGAACAATTAGATGAAAGAATACTGCAAAGAACATCAACTGCATTCATTTCAACATCCGCAACAGCAAGAGCTCCTGATGGATTATCACTCAATAGTCTAACTAGTGCAGCAATAGCAGCATGCTGGTCTTTCTCCAACCCACTATTTAAAACTTCTACCAATGGTTGAACAGCATGCGTAGCAGAATCTGCATTTCTAATGTGATCAGCACAAAATAGATTCTCTAGTGCTTTGGCCGCACTATACCTTGCACCCCTTCCCCCCATTCTTAAAACGACTATAAGCTGACTCACAGCGCCATATGCTGACTCATGTCTCCCTATTTCAGCAGTGCTGAATAAAATCCCTAGTAAATCAGTAGCAGCTTCTTCGGTGGCTTCTTGTGGGCCCAGTGAAAGATACTTTGGTAAAGCTTCCAAAGCACCAGATTCAACCATAACAATCTTATTTGATGGGGAGTCATTTTCGAGCTGTATTAAAAGCCCGAGTGCTAGAAATGGTGCACTAGGTCGATCGGGAATGAGCTTGAGTAAATCAACAAGAGCTGGTATTGCCTTCCTAGAAGTAGCACCAACCCTAATATCATCAACTCTAAACAACCTCTCGAGAGCAACTTGTTCTGGATAAGGAACCAGTGAGAATTCATAAGATAGTTGGAGAAGATCACATATATCAGCATCAGCACAACCAAGTAACGAAATGAGACTGACTGCAGCCCCTGAGTTGGCAACAGATAAAAGGGTTCCCCTGCTTCCGTGGCAGACTAGGCTCGTTGTAGCTTGTGCGGCAAAATATCTATTTGCTGACTCCTCTGACCTCAACAAACTAGCAAGGGTCGGTATGGCTTTTATTGTTTTATTTCCATGTATGATATCTCTGTCTTGAAACAAAATTGCTAGTAGTAATGCACAAATCCAGATGCTACTATCCTCATTAACATCAAACTGACCATACTGGATATCACCAGAATGTAACTTCACATACCATTTTTTCCTTACCTGAATTTTTTCCACAACCACACCTTCCCGATTTAACACAACTAATGGGTCAACTAGAACATCATCAAGACTTTTCTGCACCATATCAAATCGAGCCTTAAGTCCTATGTTTTCTTGATCATAAAGTATCATAGGGACTGCTGTGTTGTTGTCAACATTAACCCTTTCAGATTCAACACTCACATCTTGCTTTAAAGACTCACTACCATGTAAATTCTTAGAAAAATCAGTTCCTAAAAACTCATTATCACCGAGTTCTTGAACAAAAACAATAGACTCATCACAAATCTCCTTATCTTTAGTGCTTTTATGAACAAAAACAGTAGACTCATCAATTACTTCATCGTCAATCGTTTCTTGAACAATGTCAACTTCTTGAATTTTTCCATTCTTGAAAAACTCATTGTCTTTCATCAATTCCTCAAGAGTGATATTAATATCAAACTCTAAATCTTTGTTATAAAAAGAAGAATTCGGATCAAATGGAGAGAAAGAATCTTGCAGGCCATTAGAATCAATTTTTAAAGCCAATGAAATCACATCTTTCACCTTAGTGCAGCTATATTGATGCCATTTAGCAAATATTTTCCTAATTCCAGGTTCTAAACCACAGATGAATATGTATATAACGTAGAATTCAGACATTTCTTCCAGATTTTTAACCTGGTCGAATAAGATTTGAAACGAATTGCAATATTCTTTAACAATACCTTCTTGGCTAATTGCCATAATCTTCTCCAATGCGAATTCCATGTTGATTTGTTGCTGAACTTGAAACCAAAACTGAGTTATACTTCAAATGGTGCAGTTCTTGAAGAAAATTGATTCGGAATTGGATTTGTTGTTTGTCGAATCGAACCGAACCCTTGATTCCACTAAATCTCTGCTGCAAAGAAATTTGATGTTGCTGCCTAATTCTACCAAAATCACGATTGCTGATTTTGTAGCCCTAATTCCAGGGACTACTCCTGATTGTAATGATATTATTGCTTCCTAACCCACCCACAAGTCAAGAGGATGATTGCTCTGATACCATTGTTACATGTGAAAATGGTAATCAAGAGTTAAGAGCTAAGAATTGGAGAAGAAGAAAGAATCCAGAGAAGGAGATAAATCTCAAATCAATAGCTTCTCATCTCTTTCCAACAGTATTTAACAGACCCTTTTACAATTTACAAGATCAGTCCCTATACTTTGAATTACTGACACACTAGACCCTGGACTATTTATCACATATCACTTGGGCTGGAGTTTTAAATTTTATTTCAATTGGATTTAGTTAACAAGAACACGAAAATTTTAGAATTAATTTTATCAAAAATCCTAGCTTAGGTTTATGGATATTTTAAACGCTCAATCTATACCATATTATTCCTGTGGTGTTTTGTTTATTTGCTAATTTCGATTTGCTAAATTTTTATGTTGGGGTTTATTTAGCAGTGTCTGATGGATTAGCCGAAAGTCCAATCCTACATTAAACAAAAAAAAAAAAACCTTGGTAATCTTTAGCTTTGATTAAAATGACTAATAATTCAAATAACTCAGCCATAGTCACAGGAAACGCAGATCCCCCCTCGAATCCCGAATCGGTTCGGCCGTACCAGAATCAGGTACAGAATCGAACCATTCGGCCTGGGTTCGCGAACCAGATCGGAAGAAAGTTCGTACCCGATTATCACAATACTCGTTCCGAATCACTGAAAAACGTGTTTCCGATTGAAAAATTCACCGTTTCGGAACAATTCGATTCGCGTACCAGTCAATAGATGCACGAATTGCAAACGTGTTTAGACACTTTTCCCGCCTTTTTAATGGATTATGCTATGAATTATGCTTATAAACTGCTTTTGTTTTATGAATTTTCTGTCATCAACTTATGAATTATGATTATGGTTATGAAATACTTTTGAATTTTGGATATGATCATCAAATTTGTTTTTCAGATTGTATTTTTTTATAAAGTATATTGTAATAATTGTTTTATATACGATACGACGTACCGTGTACCGAATTGGCGTTTCGAATGAACCTACCTCTCTCGTACCGAATTTTAAAATTTCACGAACTACGTACCCGTTTTCGTTCCGCAAACCGGAGCGAACCGCGATCCATCTGACTGTGATATTTACTCAGCATAAGCAATGTGCATATAGTTTATCACAATTCACAACTAACAAACTTATTCATATGGTTGATCACAAATTGCATTTGTCAGTTAAGAAATACGTGTCAAAAAAGAAAAAGAACAAGATTCAATTCATTTAGCCTTCAAAATTCTTCAAAATCCCTAAATTTATTGGAATATTTGCATTTTTCCCACCATACGTTGGATGAGAAAACAAATTTGTTTGAAAGAAATGACTATAAAAATAGCCTTTGGCTTTCCCAAATAATTTATCTGTTCTATTGTTTGTTTGTCCCATATTGATGAAAAACAAAAGTGAGGGACCTGCTACTCTACAAATTTGAGGCCAAGCCAAAATATTCAGTTTGAAAAATAATAATCCCATCTTTCTGAAATTGGCCGATAATAATACCAAGTCAGTTATTAGCCAATAATAATCCGACCTCGTCCAATTTTTTTTGTAAAATAGTCTGCCGTTAAAATAAGCTTAATGGGGTTAAGTGTATTTCCGAATTACAAACCGATGTTTTAGGGCTTTTGACCAGAACGAGGATACGAGTCGATTGATGTAAAACTTACCTCGAAATTGTGTTCAAAATGGCTTGAATTTTGTTAATTGGAAGTTAAACACCCGAATTGAAGCACCGTTTACGTGGGTTGGGGGCTGTATTTTGAGGTAAGTTTTACATCAATCGACTCGTATCCTCGTTCTGATCAAAAACACTAAAACATCGGTTTGTAATTCGGAAAATCACTTAACTCCGTTAAGCTATTTTAACGCGGACTATTTTACAAAAAAAAAATTGGACGAGGTCGGATAACTGACTTGAGATTATTATCGGCCAATTTCAGAAAGATGAGATTATTATTATTTTCCAATTTGTCTTGAAAAACCGATTAGCTTCAGTTAAAAGCAGTTTAGTCAAAATGTGGCGTTATTAAAATCTTTAAATGAATTATAAAGTAGTTATCCATACTTTTTTTTTGAACGGCAAAACATACATCTCATTCATCACGAAGAATTACAAACATATGAGGCTAGTAAGACACTAGACCAGCCACCTCTTACAGATCACCACATTGCCATAATACAGAAACAAACATTAAACTGTTACATCAAATTTCACCCAATTGTTCCAATCTATTCTTTCCTCCTTTACTCTACTTTTTACCCACAGGAAAGTTGTCGCCTGCATCTCTCTGAAGATTACTTCTATATTCACCCGCTTCCCAGCAAATATACTCTCGTTTCGTGCTTTCCAAATGCTCCAACAAGTCGCCAAAATGATTGTCTGGATATACTTCTTCTTTGACGTTGATAACATCATGGACTTATGAAGTTCCAGCAATTCCGTTAGTGTGAATGCAAACAACTACTGCATTTTACACCATAAGCTCACCTTTTGCCATAGCACCGACGCTACATAACAAGTCATGAATAAATGATTTGCATCTTCCTCTTGCTCTCCACATAGTTTGCATTTGGCCGATCCTTGATTTGTATTTCTTTTTTCTTTAAACCGCCAAGCGTCGGTAACCAATCTTGTACCCCACCCACCCGAACACATTCACTATTTTGTTCCGACCCCCGGTGGAAATTTTTAGAATTTTTAGGTTCGGTGACTTCCGACCCCCGGTGGAAATTTTCAAGCTTCGCCACTGCCGAAATATATGGATGTAGTTTTTAAAAGACTTAGTTTTGCTATTCAAAAAGGGGTAGCTGCGCAGCTTGTTGCCCGTTTACCAACTATTTTGATGTAAATTCAAACAATTCTCGAACGTAAAAAAATGTGATCTCAAGGGTTAAGAAGAAAAAAAATTTAGGGGGCGTTTGGTTCGCGGAATGTTTTGGAATTGGAATTGAAATTTGTGTAGGAATTAGAATTGAAGGAATTGGAATTGGAATTGAAATTTGTGTAGGAATTAGAATTTGAAGGAATTGGATTTGGAATTTAAACATTCCAATTGGAATTGGAAATTGTTAGAATTAGAATCTCAATTCCATTTTTTGTTGTGTTTGGTTGTCAAATGAATTGGAATCTATCACCCCGGCACCCACAATCCCCCGGTTCGGGTGGAAACAATACGGGTCGAAACGGTACGACCAAAACGGTTCGCGTTGAAATGGTACGGGTCGAAACGGTTTGATTCAAATGGTTCGGTCGAAACCGTTCGCATCGAAATGGTTCGATTCAAAACGGTTCGCGTCGAAATGGGCGTCGAAACGGTTCGGTCAAAACGGTACGAGTCGAAACGGTTCGCATCAAAACAGTTCGATTTGAAACAGTTCGCGTTGAAACGGTTCTATTCAAAACGTTCGATTCGAAACGGTATGGGTCGAAACGATTCGGATCGAAACCAGTACAGGTCGAAACGGTTCGGATCGAAATGGTACGAGTTGAAACGGTGCGGGTCAAAACCGTTCGGGTTGAAACGGTCGAATATTCCAATGAATTTATTTTAATTCCTTCATATATAGGACATATTTTGAATTCTTTTAGTTCAAAGAATTTGAAGGATTTCATGCTAAATTCCAATTTCAATTTCATTGTCAACCAAACACATGAAGATTGGAATTTAGATTCCAATTCCATCAAATTATGTGAACCAAACATCTTAAGATATTAAATTTAGATTCTAGTTCTTTTAAATTCCATTGAATTCCTACGAACCAAACACCCCTTAATTTCTAAGTTGGATTTAAACATTTGCGGTAAATTGTCTCCTTTGTCGACTGTCATAATGCGCAAGTTCCCCACTGGTTTTTATTATTTGAAACTTTATTTATAAAAGAATCCTATTATATTAGACCACCCGTACTCGGGCGTTTTTTATCAAAAAAATTGCCCAATCACGCCACATATCGCCCCTCCTCCGCCCCCGCGGCATTTTCGGGCGTTTTCTTTAGTGATTTTGTGTTTGGCGTTTTTTGAATAACGCTGAACTTGAGTTTGACTGACCAATGGGACTTGTTCCAACGGCTAGCTTGTAACGGCTACATTTCATTATTTTTTTTCTTTTTTAACCTCCTGCCTATATATATATTATATATATACAAAGTTTTTCAATTTTACACACCAAAACTCTCATACAAACACTACCATTTTATAAAAATATGGATTCCCCTAGTTCCTCCATAGTGAATTTTTACTACAAATAGTTTTTTTTGCGGATGGCGATGAATCCACCGATGAGGAGGTCGAGCAAGAGGCGGTTACGAGTGCTTGTCAACTTGCGGTGAGATATGTGAAGCGTTGTCGCCGCCTCGAACCTGAAATTAAAACAAGAGATTATATTGAACGAGACCGACGCGCGGCACACGATCGGTTGATGAAAGATTATTTTGATGTGGCATCGACATTTTCGAACCCAGAAATTTTTAGGCGTCGTTTCCGAATGAGTAAGCGTTTGTTTCTACGCATAGCCGACGACTTGGAAACCAACTACGATTATTTTAAACAAAAAGCAGATACGAAAGGGACACTTGGATTTACCGGTATCCAAAAGTGTACGTCGGCGCTACGAGTCCTTGCTTACGGAAACATAACCGACATCAACGACGAGTATTTAAAAATGACCGAGAAAATAACGAGAGACACCTTGGAGCATTTTTGTCGCGGTACAATTCCTATAATTTACAATAATGTTTACAAGTGTTTTTTTGAAGCTTATGTTTGTATATGTTTTTTTATAAAGGTATTATTGATTTGTATGGTGCGCGTTATCTTAGAACGCCCACATGGGACGACATTCAAAAGATCTACGAGGTACATTCGGCTGAGCATGGTTTGCCTGGTATGATCGGGAGCTTGGATTGCATGCATTGGCGTTGGGATAACTGCCCGACCGCATGGCGAGGCCAACACACACGGGGTGACCAAAAAGAACCTACTGTTGTTCTCCAGGCGGTTGCCTCACAGGACCTTTGGGTTTGGTCGGCTTACTTTGGCGTGGTCGGGTCATGCAATGATATAAATGTTTTTGAACAATCTACGTTGTTAGAGGACTGGATTTCTGGCAGAGCTCCAAAAGCGTCTTTTTACGCAAATGGAAACTACTACCCTCATGGATATTATTTGTGCGACAGAATTTATCCTAGGTATTTGATTGTCGTGAAGATGTTTAGTGATCCTATCGATGAAAAAAGAGCAAACTTTAAAAAGGTTCAAGAGTCTTCACGAAAAGACATTGAGAGATGGTTTGGGGTTGTTAAACAACGATGGCAGTATTTGAGAAATCCTTGTCGTGCATGGACCAAGAAAAAAATGAGAGATGCTATGTACGCTTGTATAATCATGCACAACATGATTTTGGAAGACGAAGGAAAGGCGATATGCCAGAATTATGTACCGGAAGCCGTTCAAGAGGAGCATCCACAGGCGTCAATGGAAAAAATAGTGAATAATGCACGAGAATTGCGTTACGAACCGTACCATTCTGCGTTAACGGTTGATTTGGTACAACACGCATGGTCAGTTGGGTATGTCCCACCTGAGGGTGAAGAAGAAACGGAGGACGAGGAAGACGAAGTTGGCGAGGGTGAAGAAAGCGAAGACGAAAACTAATGTATTTTTTTTTAATTTAGTCGATTTTTATTTTTTTATTTCAAGTATTTTAAGTTTTTAATTAAAAAAAATAATTGTGTAATGATTGGAAGGGGCGTTATTTCCAATACGCCACTTTTGCAATAACGCCCAATAATGCCTCCATGCTGACTGGACTGCCATCTGACAGAAAACGCCAATGGTGGAGACATTATTGCTCAAACCACTACGCATGGTCGTAGGCCCAAACTTATTGCAAATCCAAAATATTGAATAAACTGCCATTTTGGTCCCTGAGGTTTGGCGAGTTTTGCCACTTTAGTCCAAATTTCAAACCTGTTGCCATTTTGGTTCCTGTGGTTTCGTTTTGTTGCCATTTTGGTCCAAATTTCAAATTTGACCAGATTTTTCAACTTAAAACCTGTTTTTTTTGTCTTTATCCTCAAGGGCATTTTGGTCATTTTAGGTTTATTATAACCTAATATTGATTAACACCATTAATATATAAACCCCACCATCACTGAAGATCCATCTTCTCAAACAATCACCACCAAATTACACCTCCATCTTCTCAAACATTCACCACCACCACTGAAGATCCACCACCACCACCGTCGCCCTCACCGCCTCCACCATCACCGCCGCCACCCCCGACACCCTCACCTCCTCCACCTTCACCTCCTCCTGAATCGGATTTACTGTTCTTGTGAATCACCTCCGTCAATCACCACCACCACTGAAGATCCACCTCAGCTACGCCGCCGCCTTCATCTCCAAAACCACCTCAGCTACGCTGTCGCCTTCATCTCCACCGTTGATCTGACGGAACCCCTTCATCTCCGCGGTTTCTTCACTGCTGATTTAACAGGTTTGGTCGCCGATTTGATTTTCGGAGATTTTGAAGCCATAGGGTTAGGACAATTTGCTTTGGCGGTGGAATTTTGTGGCTGCTTTGAGTTATGTGAGAGTTTTTGAGGGTTTTGGGTTTGGGAGGGTTGGCGGCAGTGGGATGGTGGTGTTGGCGGCAGTGGGATGGTGGTGGTGGGGATGATGCGGTGGTGGGGGTGGTGGTGTGGTGGTGGTGGTGGTGCTTGTTGTTGTTGTTCTGGCAGTGGCATTATTATTTATTAAATTTGAGTTATAATGAATCTAAATGACTAAAATACCCCTGAGGATAAAGACAAAATAGGGGGTTTAAGTTGGGGAATCTGGCCAAATTTGAAATTTGGACCAAAATGGCAACAAAAACGAAACCACAGGGCCCTAGATGCAAAAAGTTTAAGATTTGAACTATAGTGGCAAAACTGGCCAAACCTCATGAACCAAAATGGCAGTTTACTCCAAAATATTTGGTAAAAAGAAAGAAAGAAATGACGTGGACAGAAAACGGCGTTACAGCTCCGTCTACCAGATATAAAAGTCGAAACGGAGACCGTTTGAGAACCATTTCTTCATTCTCTTCATCAAAAGCACACACAACACACACACACATCTTTGAGAGGGAGAGAGAGAGAGAGTGACGATACTATCTTTCATCACAACTTGTTTTGCTTCTTCATCGTCACCACAATTCTTCACTGTTTCAACACCAACATAATAATTCAACAACAAATTCCAGTATTCTAGCAACCTGAATTCCGTTAAACTTTTCGAAATTCAGATCACAGGTACGCATCAGTACGATCTGTATATGATTCTGCTTTAATTACCGATATTTTCGGAGCCGAATTGTGTCGAATTATGTTATATACGAAGTGTTTAGTGTTGAATTCCAGCAATTCTGTTGTTTCATAACATTTATCATCGTTAATAGAATTGAAAGACCTTGAATAATGCACTTTATGTATTAAATTAAACTTTCTATTACATTTTACTTTTTTTTTTTTTTCATTTTTTTTTTTGCTGAATTATGATCTGAAAATGATGAAACCTATTGCATCTAACAGAATTTTGGCGCTTCTTCTAGATCTGGCCAGCTAATTTGAATCTAGAAATCTCACACTGGTTTCCCGCGATCTAAGCGAAGAGATTAAAAAAAAATAGTATTATTATTATTAACAGTTGAAAATATCAATAATTAGATCCGGAATCTGTGAAGCAGTTTTCTGAAGATGGAATTTTCTCAAGCTCGGCCCTGTGGAGCCCCAGGTACCATGAGAAAGAAAGAATTAACAATTCTCATCATAACCGTAAATGTTAAGCAGCGGTTATGTTGATTTTGCAGGTGTCAAGCCTACACACGACTTTCTCTCACTTTATTCACCTGCTCAACAAGATCCATCCCATAGCATTCAAGGTAAACTCAACTTTTTTACTTTAATTATTTATTGTACGGTAATTACATCTGGTGTTTGGTTCAAATACAAACAAGTATAGGGGTGTAAACTAGACGAACTTAAATGAGCTCGAGCCCGAACCTAAAAAACAAACTCGTTTAATAAACGAGCCTGAGCTTGAGTTTCGCTTATCGAGATTGAGCCGGCTCACGAGCCAAAAAGAGCCTGCTGTTTATATATTTTTTATTAAATACTAATGATTAATATTTATAAATTCATGAAAACAAAAATACTAAATTATATATAAAATAATAATTATAATTAATATAAATTAATTAGAATATGATAAACGAACCGAGCTCGAGCTTGAAAAATTACATACGAGCCGAGCTCGAGCTTTCATAAGTGAAATGAGCTTGACTCGGCTCGACTCGTTTACACCCCTGCAAACAACTTTTAACATACAAATAATACAAATATCCAGAGTATTTGTTATTGAAGTAACTAAAGAAATATTATTATGCTAATTTTAGTTTAAATTACTTTAGTTATTTATACTAGATCCCACCTCGTTATATTTCCTTTATTATTTACTCTTTATAATTAAAATACATTATTGGGTAATATTTGTTTTGTAAACAACAAAAGAAAAGTTGGCAAACTTTACAAAGGAAACAGTTGTAGCTTGATAATATTATCACCGTTGTATTATTAAAATAAAAGATAAGAAAAAATTGTAAGTAATATAAATCATATAGATGTTGTTATGTGTCAACCAATTTTTAATATGTATCACATATTCGTTTCTCAAAACTGTATGTCTTGACTCTTGAATGATTATTGAATGTCTTTTTTTTTTTTTAATCCTTGTGTGTTTTGTTGTTGGATGAGAGACAAGGGGTGAGAGAGGTGTAATTGGATAATACAAATATGACAAGATAAATAATCTGAATTGTTTAATACATAACAAAACATCAAGTACAATTATTGTGTTTATGTTAATGTAAAATCATGTAAAAGGTCATTTTCATGTACAAAACTACTTTAACAGTTTTTTATTAAGTTTATTAAAAGTATATCATTCTTAATAAAATTTACAAGCCAATTTAGAGAAAAAAAAAAAAAAACTAGTCAATAATAATATGACATGCGACTCAAAAACAGTAAATCATGCCTTTTAGCCTTTCTTTTTCTCATAAAAGTTATGTCTTTGATGTCATTTCGCGGTTACACAGATAAGGGATAAACAAACCATATGATCTTTGTAAATAGAACGTTAAAAAATATTATGTAATGTTTGTATCACATGTCATATTTTGATATGTTGGTATTTTAAATTGACATATAAATTTTCTTTAGGGTCAAATGGATAAAAAAAATTCAAACATAATAAAAAAGGATGTGTGCATGATTTTGTGTAATTTAATTCGTAGAAAATGATGTATTATTTTGATAGAGAAAAAATAAAATAAACATAGACGTCTAACAGGTGTCAGTCATGTCATTACGAAAAAAATAATTAATTTGACATATTATTATAGTCACTTAGTGACGTTTTGATTGGTAATGTTACCTATTTGGTATTTTGTGTAAAGCTTGTATGCCATTAAAGGTTAGTCATGTGGTGTTGTTCGTTGGTGTATTTTGATTTGAGAATGGAATAATAAAAATTAAATATATTAGAATATATTATATTATCTTATATTTAATATGTTATATGTTATGTTAAAAAGAATAATATAAATATAAATTGAATTGACATGATATCTGATTATCCACAAAAGGAAAAGAACCCAGGAGTTTGGTGATACCCGTGAGGCCGTGACCCCCATACTGGGTCCGGCACACGGTTTGGGTGGGCCATACCATTTTGATTTTAGCCCGACTGACTGACTGACTGACAGGACCCGACCCCCACCCGTGGAGGAGAAAAAGTGAGCAGACTTTCAGATGCATGTATGTATGATGTGTTGCCATTAGGTTTTGTCGTTATAATTTCCCAATTTCTGGTTTCAGTTTCTTTATGACACTTCACTAGTTTAGTCCGTACACAATTTCTCATAGTTTTGTTTACATCTAAGGGTGTAGGGAGTGGTTAAACACTTTGGAGTGGCAAACCAAAAAACCGACCAATCAGAGCGCGCCATGTCAATCAGTCAAAAATGTTTAAACTTTGGTGAAAAGTGTTGGCAATGGTTTAGACACTTGGTGAAGTGGTAAACTAATTTTTTTTTAAAAAAGGAAAAATGTGTGATTGGTTGAGATAGGAATGGACCCCACCCACAATACCCCCTCTCTCTCAATCATCTTCTTCCCGAATCGGCATGCTGTCCCCGATCTTGTTGCCTTGCCGCGTCGGCATCGGGTCGGCGGCGGTGTTTGCCGATCGGCAAACCCGTTTGCCACCCTTTGCCGACTACCACACTGTACACCCTAATAACATATTTAGAAAGTCTGGTTTCAGTTTCTTTAAGAAGTGGTTGTTTTTTTTTTTTGGAAAGACAAATTTCAAACCAACAACCTAGCAAGGCGCTAGGGGACAGAGCACAAAAAAACTAAGGGTGGAGGGTATAGTCAAACAACTTTGGGTGTTTGAGTGAAATTCTACCCAATAGTATTATGCCATGTCAACTCCCCATTCTACTCCTCATTTTACACTCAATCACTAGGTATAGTCAAACACCCCTCAATTAAAAAAAAACATCATTGGTCCATCCTATCTCTCTCCTCTCCTCTCAATTCATCGGTGAACAATCACCGAATTTTGGGCTCTCTCTCCAAGTCACCGCATAAGTCAAACAGGTGGGGGTGGTCACCGATCGGTGACCCCCACTCACCGCACATGTCACCGCTCCTTATACCCTCCACCCTAAAGTGGTTGTTATAAGTAAAAAAAACTTGATTTGCCAATGAGGTAGTGGTGGAGTGGTTGGGGAAAGACTTGGAGTTCCTTTTGACCCATGTTCGACTCCACTCTTCCCATTATTTTTTGCGGCATCCAGGTGAAGGGCGAATACGGGTAGCGCCGGTTCGTCTTGTATGGGAGGCGATGTTTTACCGATTATTCTACTGTCGTGCCTTCAGGGAGGTGGGGGTCGGGTTTCCGCGCATCTCGGAGAGCCAAGGGGCTGGCGGCGGTCGAGTAGTAGACCTTGGCCACAGCACCCGGTGTCACGGTGATTGGCACGTCGTTCCTTGCCGTTAAAAAAAAAACTTGCTTTCTTTTTAGAGCTTAAAAATTACCAATAAGATTGAAATGTAAGTGTTACAGTTTTATTTTATATAATCAATCTAGTTAATCCTGATTAATCGTTAGTTGATATCTCACCGTCCGACTAGCACCTAACGAATTTAAAACTATGAAAAAATGTTAGTCATTAAGATTTTGTTTTTACATGCTCATAACATGTATAATATTTTGTGTTTGGATATACTATAAGTTAATTATACTAGCCTTACATTACATGCATATGTTCAAATCAATATGTTTATTAAAAAAAATTGATATATTCATAGTTTTTTTCACATGCACGTTTGCAATTCATGGGTACCACACTACAACGTTTGTTTTCTAGTTTATTATTAAAATTTTGTCAATATAGGCGTTCAATGTAATTGTTTTCGAGTTTATTATTAAAATATACAATGTACATGTCTATATTGTGATCCCATAAAATTGAAAATTTAAAATTATTTTAACTTTAGATGCACATGTTTATGTTCACTGGAAAATTGGATGGCCAAAGAATGTTTTATAAAATAGATGAAGAGAGAAACAGAATTAAAGAGAAAGAGATTAAATAATTGTGCAGCCTTTATATCTATATTAAAATTCAATTAATAATTAGAGAATAATAATAAAACATCATCGCATATGGCAATATAAGAACGTATGCGATGCTTGCAATTTTTAAGAAATAAATAGCTAAGGAGCACTCTATTCATCTCTGAAATTGTTATTTTTAGGAATTAAAACGTAATTACCATTCAAAAAAAACATTTTATATTTAATAGTGTGTCCAATTTCACAGTATTTGAATCTTGTTAAAAACCAATAATTATAAAATAACTTGGTGAATATTTTTAAAAAAATTACAAAAGGAATGAAAATCCTTTCACAAAATGATATATAATCAAACTTCATTAACATAATTTTGTATTTTTTTTAATATAATACATCAATTTGTGATATCTTTTTTTCTTCATATTTCCAGGTGATTATCTTAAAACTCAGGTCTTCTTGCAACCACTAGAACAAGTTGGGAACAAAGAAGGGAAATACATTGAAAAGTCAACTCCTCCAAGTATGGTGGAGCATGGTGGGCTGGGGACTTACAATGTTGCAGATATGAACAATACTCAAAGCCAAAAGGTAGCAAAGGCTGAGGGGATTGCGATCTCGGCTGCACAATCAAGTAGTAGCAATAACACCAATGATGAATATTCAAACTGCAATTCTTACAGAGGGACTGGTTTCGCCCTGTGGGAAAACTCTAAGGGAAAGGCAGGGAAGGAGAATGTTGCAAGATCCAGGCATACCACTAGAGGTAACAAGTTTCTGGTCTTATTTGCTTTGCGCCGCAATTTCAACCCATTTTTAATAGTTGATGCATGGCGGAAGGAAATTGATATATTGTTAAATGAAAAAACCAATACAAGAAATGCGTGAATTACTTAATTTAAAGATTTTACGCGCTTTTACAATCAAAAGGAGACGTTTCCATCCATTACTTATGGGACCTGTAGATCCCAAAACACTTCGGATCACAGTGATGTTGATCGATTCAGACACAAACACATATTGATTAGGTGTTTGAATGTGTGTAATGATTAAAACCAGAGAAAACTACATGAAAATGGAAACCAAGACACAAGTAAACATCAAAATGATAAAGATCCCAAATAATCTGACTAATCAGCTCCTGGATACACAATTTATGCCCAAAAACGTAATACACCTTTAGTTACACACAGTCACACACTAACACCCGTAAAACCCTATTGTGCACCTACTAACCCATATAGTCTGAGGCCCGGCGTATTTGATAGATACACCGGCGCCTCCTAAATGCGCCGCCCAAAAAGGAGTTCATCCTTTATTTACAATCTAGTCCCTTGGCTATGGTTTATCCACTAAACACCCAAAATATCTAATCTTGTATCAACAGTCTTTAACGGCTCCAACAGGCCATATAACTCCAAACGGAGCAAAAGTTAGGCCTGTTTCAAGTTGAGTCATTATCTAGCCCACTTGCCTTTGTATATATGAATCTGTCAGTTCTTGGTTGAGCACCTTATCAAGAGTTCAAACCAAAATAATTTAGTTGGGTATAGGACAAAAGTCTTGAAATTTGACTAAATTTATTTATAAAACATACAACCTTGTAATACGTTGTATCCAATGATGATTGCTATTGTAGTTATAACTAATACATTAATTAGTTATAAAATCGACGAAAAAGTGTTTGTATCTCAAGCCAACACTACACCGTGCGTAAACCAGTCCAACTTGTCTATCCTGCCACCTCTTTCATCTTATGTTTACAATTGAAGTAATGCAACATGTGTCGAACACTTAACAATGAGAAGCATGAACTAAAATTATTTAGTTAATGTGTTTTACAGATGGGATGATGAAGAATGGAGTGACATGGATGGAGCGGGCATCACAATCATCATCCATCCATAACAATCCAAGCACCGCCTTTAGTGCTCTCTCAACCTCTCAGTCAGTCATATACCTCATCTGCTATAAACAGTAAACTCTTCGCCTTATTACTCAACACCAAATTAACCATCTTTGTTTATGTAACTTTGTAGTCCGTCATCTTCGAATAAGCATCAGTATTTTGCTGATACTTTGGAATTTTCTAAGAGTGTTCAAGAAGAGGAAGACATCGGTGAAGAGTTTATTATCAAGAAAGAGCCTTCCTTTCACCATAAAGGCACTATATCAGTTAAAGTTGGTACTGCACTTCCCGATCAAAAGTCCAACAGCCCACGATCGAAGCACTCTGCTACAGAACAGCGTAGAAGAAGCAAAATCAATGACAGGTATGTTTGTCTAACCACAATTATCCACTTGAATGCGTTAAATGTCAAAATGAGTGTGTCGAGCAGGATGTATAACGGGTCAAAACGGGTAGTTTTGTATGTAACACACTTGTAGTACACAATACACTACTTCTAACCTATCAAGTGACCTGCCCCGTCTATCATAGCACCTCTACTAAACAGTATTTAGGCCAATATCACAAGTGACTCTTTCAATGATATTACACTACCAACTAAAATTCTTTTGATCCTTGTGCAGATTTTCAAAGTTGAGAGGAATCATCCCTCATGGCGATCAAAAGAGAGACAAGGCATCCTTTTTGTTGGAGGTATTATACTAGACCACCTAGTGATCAAACGAGCCAAGCGGCTCGCGAGCTGCTCGAGATCGGCTTGATAAAAAGCTCAAAACGAGCTGAGCCCGGGCAGTGCTTGAGCCTAAAATAAAGTTCGTATATTTATCGAGCCTGGCATATGAAGCTCGTCAAGCCTTATCGAGCCTTAGTGTAATATTAGTTTTTATTAATATTTAAGAACATTTACCTCCTAATTTAAAATGTCTAGTAAACGAGCCGAGCCAAGCTTATTTAAACTTATTCACGATCCGAGCCCGAACCTAAAAATAAGCTTGTTTAGTAAACGAGCCCGAGCTTCACTTATCGAGCTCGGTCTATTATTTATATTATTTTTATTTAATATATTAATTAATAGATAATAAATAAGCTGAGCCCGAGCTGAGCTCGAGCTTGAGAAACTACAATGAGCTGAGCTCTCATAAGTTAATCGAGCTCGAGCCTAGTTGAGCACGGGCTCGACTCGGCTCGTTTGCACCTGTAAGACCAACATGTTTCCTGTTTTGTGATTAGTAACTTAATTAAATAAAACCAACAAGTTTGACCTTTAATTTTTTTTATAGGTTATTGAATACATTCAGTTTCTACAAGAGAAGGTGCATAATTATGAAGATTCATCTCATGGGTGGACTTCAAAAACAGTTCCATTGGTAAGTTCACACATCCTCATATAGAAATATGAATTTGGCACCTTACAAGTCTTAAGTTGTAGGTTGATTCAAACCATCCACAATGGTTTTGTGTTGATTCATCAATGTTAATCTTTTCCGCGTTGTTTCTAACAGAATAACCAACCATCTGGCATCTTTGTTGATGAACCGCCACATCCAATGAGACAAAACCTGTTAGATTCTAACATGATCAACTCTCTGGATGCCATCCAACCGACAAATGAACCATCTCCGTGTCCTGATACGGGCCCACAGGGTCAACCACAGTTATCGCATACCAGATCATGTAAAACCGACTGCACTATTACAAGTGATATGTTGAAAGATCAAGAACTGGTCATCGAAAGTGGCACAATCAACATTTCAACCATCTACTCTCAAGGGTGAGAATCCTTACCGTAATATTTTTTGGTTAAATTCTATAGATATTTAATATGCTAAGTACAAGTTTTTGTAACTTGCAAGTATTTATATATAGATATATTTTTCAGGTTAACTTTGACCCGTTTGACCCATTCCAAACTAATTATTTTTACTCAAAAACAGATTGTCTAGTGCTATAACAGAAGCACTAACGAGGTCGGGTTTGGATTTAACACATGCCAATATCTCGGTACAAATCGATCTTGGAAAGAGATCAAACACTAGTACGCTTGATTCCTCACCGCACGACGATCCCAAGGTACCTAATCCTTTAGTTACTCTAATGAAGCTTTGTAAAATCTTAAACTTATTAATTAATTTGGTTCTGTGTTTGCAAAAGGAAAAGGAGACTGCGTCGGCTCATGATCAGTCGGAATGTTATTCGCAATTAGCAAACACTTGGGAAGAGGAGAGTGGTAAAGGTTGCAAGAGGTTGAAGACAAACAGAAAGTAGAAGTTGGTATAATAGTTTCAATCTAATTTAATCATTTATTGTCCTCTTTAACATGTTGAGGATCATTCTTGTAATTGTTTCTGTGTACATGAAGTTTTTTCACCTTAAATTTTCTTCACATTCGTTTGGTGGGGGGGGGGGGGGGGGGGGGGGGGACTCTATTATTCATTGTTGTTTTGCTAGAAACTGAAGAGCTGATTTTTTGTTGCACATGGAACTTTCTGCCCATGAATATGCTTTAGATTGTAATTGTAGTGGAGCAAGCTTTCATGAATAATGCATTTCACTATTTTACCCCTGATATTGGTGAAGGGTAAAATAGTAAAATTATCAAGTCCGTTGGTTAAAATAGTAACACTAATTGATGAAGCCTGTGCAAAAATCACTTGGGGTTTGAGTTGATATGACTTACTCAAGATTGACTCGTTAAAAGCTTGAATCGAGCCAAATTAAATGTATACATGGGCCTCAGTTGAGCTTCATATTTTAGTTTGTGAACCTAAACTTGCCTATTTATATATGCTTAAAGTAATTTTTATTTAATATAATAAAATTGTAATTATGTAATAACTATTAGTATTACAAAAAAACTCGAAATGAGTCAATTTCAAGCTATCATAAATTAAGCGAGTCGATCTTGACCTTAGAACAACTCATAGTCAGGCTGGAGGGTGTGGGATGGAGCCCCTAGGGGCTTTATCAAGACACGTCAGCGACACGTAGGATCCACGTCAGCCAGGAGGCTTTATAACGCCCCCCTTTAATTTGCACGGTGTGGGATGGAGCCCCATATTAAACAAAATTTAAAAAAAAAAGAATTGATTGGATGACATGTTGTGGGCCCCACCTGAACCCATTCATCTGCCTCGTTACCTGAACACATTCATCTGCCTCGTTACCCCCCTTTGAATTTGATGGTATGGATGATGGCGGAGGGGTGGCGTTATAGATGGCTGAGGTGGAGGGATGGCGCCTCCCACACCCTCGAGCCTCTGCACCACATAAAACTTTTCTCCTAAAAGAGTTGAAAGAAGAGTCGACGTCAACTAAATAGTCGCTACACACACATAAATTTACGAATAATTCCTTCCAAATCTCATTCAAAAATTTCATATGTTTAAACAAAATCAAATAACTAAACGAACTCCAAAGAAGAAAAGTATCAAACGTACTTAGATTTTTGCTTATCGATCATGCTTTGATTTTTATATAAACTTCACATTGTAAGGTTCAAAGTATTCCCGGTTGAAAAGTCAGCTTTTGCAATCTAATCATACAATAAAACACATAGAATGAATGAAGTCAAGAAACACCATTTCAACTTTCATTTTTATTAATTAATTTAAAAGCTCACAATAACCAGTTAACCAAAAACATAATTTAAATATACTAAATGTTGAATATAATGTTTGCGTTCTTTCAAGAACAGAAAAAAGACAATGAAGCAAATAAAAAACTAAGTTACCAAATAAGTCAACTTAATCGACAAGAACACTGATCGCGTGGGTCGTATCAATGGAAATAGAGGTGGTAATACTATGAGTAAAGAAACATAGAATCCGTACTTTAGTTTGGTAACCTAAGCAAAGCAAAACAAATTCGATTCGCCTACATTTTATTTATGTGAGATTAAATATATTATTAATGTAATATTTAATCTTGTAGCCTTTATAATCATTTATATTATATTAGATCAAAATATATTAATAACCTATTAATAATTAGTTGGTAATTGTTGATGGACCATATTACCCTTATTAACTAATTAGGTTTCCTCTTGGGTGTATAAATAAGGGGATTATTAGAGAGTTTAAAGGTTACACACAATTACAACCCTCATAACATCATCTCGGCTCTCTCCCCATAACCGAAACCTTCCCTACTTTCGGTTCATCACCATCATCACCTTACACCCTAAGGAGGAACCGGATCATCCTGACAACTATGTCGAACTCGATGTCATCTTCTCTGACTGGATTCTCCACTGCATTGAATGCTGTAACAGGTATGTGTTTCATGTTTTCCATTATGTTTAAACAGAACTGATCAACATGTGGTATCAGAGCATATGTTGATAAATCAGTTATGTTTTTCGTATCCATCATTCTGGGATCATAATCTGGAAAACAGAAAATTTTTTAAAGCCTTTTAAAATCTCGGCTGTTTCGAGTCCTTGTTGCCGAAATCACTGTTTTCGGAAGAAGTTGGTTAATATATTGATTCGAAATCATAATAGGTAAAACTAATATTCGAAATCTGTTAATAAAAGTCTTAAAATTCCGGTTTCGGAACCCAGAATTATGTTTTTTTTTATTTTTAGGGTTCATCATTTGTTCTAAGTAAAACTCGAAAATTCCCTAAATTTTGGAATATAATTTGGATTAGTGGGTGTTTTTAATGATTTTGATCTTAATTTTATCTATTAAAATTTCGAAAACTGTTAATAGGTTTTCAGTTATTATTTTCGAAATCTTTTGATAAGTTTAGATCAAAAATAAAATAGGAAACACTATCCCAAAATCCCTCAAATTTCGAGTTTCAGTTATTATCACAATAAACAGCCTTAATAGTGGATTCGAAATCATAATCGCACAAGTTCCCTTCAGTCGCACAAGATCAGATCAGATATGATCTGATCGCACAAGACAGTCGCACAAGATCAGATCACATAAAATGTGATCTGATCGCACAAGGGAAATCGTACAAGACTGCATAATCGCACAAGACTTGTGGATCGCACAAGATTTGTGGATCGCACAAGACTTGTGGATCGCACAAGATTTGTGGATCGCACAAGACTTGTGGATCGCACATGGCATTACTGATCACACAAGTTATTGGGCCTTACTGATCGCACAAATTATTGGGCCTTACTGATCGCACAAATTATTGGGCCTTACTGATCGCACAAGTTATTGGGCATTACTGATCGCACAAGACTCGAAACCTCATTATTTTAAGCTGTTTAATGTGAACTAAAATTTTTTTTTCGCATTACTGTCCCCCGCACCCCCCAGCGAACTCACCGCGGAGTTCGATCCGCGCTAACAAGTGGTTTGCTATTAAATACTTGGTTTTGTAAATACCTAATTGCTTAATTAATCAGAATCAGATAATGTTTTACAAAACCAAAATAGCTTAACTTGAATGAGCTTCTGATGTATCATTTCTGGCCAAAGCTGATTTAATACATCTATTTATTGTTCAAGTATTATAAAAGCTATGTTGAGTATGCATTACAAACGTGAAATGTCTTAATTCTGGCCAAAGCTGATTTAATTCATTTATGTTTAGCATGCTTGACAAGTGCATAAATAAAGTGATTGTTTCATTTCTGGCCAAAGCTGATTTGTCACGATTACTTTGCACACATATTTAAATGATTACACTTCTGGCCAAAGCTGATTTGTCTTCGTTTAAGTAGAATTTTACTAAGTCTATTATTTTGATGTTAGTAATAGACAATATCACAGCTTCATAATTAAAATGGTCATTACTTATGCCTGCCTTAGTATAACATGCCCTTAGATCACATTAAGACTTCTTTCTTAGTATCATAACTTGCTCACCTTATTTCCACTATCAGCACCAAATCAAGGGATTCCACCTTTGACTGGTGATAACTTTGCTACATGGAAGGATGCCCTCATGCTTACGCTTGGATTGCTGGACTTCGATTATGCTCTAAGAGAGAATAAGCCAGCGGACCTTACTGCTACAAGTACTGCTGCTGAGCAGATAGTTCATGACAAATGGACTAGATGTAACCGCATGTCTCTCATGTTCATGAAGCAGTCCATTCATAACTCAATCAGAGGAGCCATTCCTGATTCTGAAGATGCTAAAACCTATTTGGCTTCTGTGGAGGATCAATTCAAAGGAACATCAAAAGCACACGCTAGCACTCTTATCCTCAAGCTGGTGACGACTAAGTATGATGGGAGGAGCGGCATTCGCGAACACATCATGATGATGCATGACATGGCCAATAAGCTGAAGGGCCTAGAGATGGAAATCAGTGATGGTTTTCTGGTTCACTTCATCATCACTTCGCTTCCTTCGTCCTATGAAGCATTCAAGATCAATTACAACACTCAGCAGGACAAATGGACGATGAGTGAGCTGATTGCTATGTGCGTGCAGGAGGAAGAGCGTATGAAGATGGATCGCACTACTGATGTTGCTAACTTCACCACCTCCAGCTCTAAGAAGAGGAAGAACACTTATCAAAGAAAGGATGCTTCTAAGGTCCAAAAGCCAAATCCAAATCCTCATACAAGTGCACCTTCTAGCTCTAAGAACTCCTTAGGCAAACCCTATTGCAAGTTCTGTAAGAAAACAGGACATAAGCAAAAGGAATGCCCTGACTTCAAGGAATGGCTGGCTAAGAAAGGTAACGATTTTTTCATGATACTTGAGTCCTTTAATTTAAATGTTCCTGCTAATTCTTGGTGGTTTGATTCTGGTTCTATGGTTCATGTTACCAATTCACTTCAGGGATTCCTTACAATCCGGAAGCTGGGAAGAAACCAAAGAACACTTAAAGTTGGAGATGATCGGGAATTAGAAGTGAAGGCCATAGGAACATTACAATTATTTTTGAAAACTGGTTTATGTATTAAACTTTATGATACCTTATATGTTCCTGAGGTAACTCGGAACCTTGTATCAGGACCAAAGTTAGACATGGACGGTTTTGTCGTTTCTCATGGTCATCGCAAACTCTATATTCTCTATGATTCCGTTGTTTATGATACTGGCATTCTGGATGGTGGTCTCTATAGATTAGAACTAGATGATAATTTTTCCAAATCTTTGTTGTCATATAATATTAATGAATCACTCACAAAGATGAAACATGTTCGAGACTTAGAGACTTCATCTATGTTGTGGCATCAACGTTTAGGCCACATCTCAAGAGAACGATTAAATCGTCTCGTAAAGGATGAAGTCTTACCTCCTCTTGATTTTTCTGATTTTGGAACATGTGTCAAATGTCTTAAAGGCAAAATGACATTAGCGAATAAGAAAGGTGCCACTAGGAGCTCTAATTTATTAGAACTCATTCACACTGACATTAGTGGTCCTTATCAAATCGCTGGTATAACAGGACATACTTCATTTATCACTTTCATTGATGATTATTCTCGTTACATGTACTTGTATCTTATAAAGGAAAAGTCTGAATCTCTAACAACTTTTAAAGATTATAAAGCTGAAGTTGAAAAGCAATTAGATCGTCAGATTAAAGTTGTGAGATCAGATAGAGGCGGTGAATATTATGGAGGACATACTGATGTGGGTCAAGCTCCTGGTCCATTTTATGAGTTTTGTAAGGGCCAGGGGATTGTGAACCAATACACCATACCTGGTACACCTCAGCAGAACGGTGTCGCTGAACGAAGAAATCGTACCCTTATGAACATGGTGTGCAGTATGTTAGCCAACACTAATTTACCATTATTCCTCTGGACTGGAGCATTAAAAGCAGCTGTTCATATACTCAATAGAGTTCCTTCTAAGTCTGTCCCTAAAACTCCTTATGAACTTTGGACAGGAAGGAAACCGAGTCTTAAATATATGAAAGTATGGGGCTGCATTGCTGAAGCAAAACTTTACAATCCTTTCCTAAGGAAACTTGACCCTAAAACAGTTACCTGCTTCTTTATCGGGTATCCTGATCATTCGAAGGGTTATCGTTTCTATTGTCCTTCCCATGTCACCCGTATTGTTGAAACCAAGCGTGCTGCGTTCCTGGAGGATTTCAAGGTCAGTGGGAGCAGTACCAACCCTTACGAAGAATTGCAAGAAGTACAAGACGCGGGGGGGGGGGGGGAGACTCGTCGCTTACCATTACTCCGTTTACTCCTCTTGTACCCCATGCAACAACTGTACCTGAAGCCACTGCACAAACTCCATCTCCACAATCAGAACCCATTATACCTCATAACGAAGGCACATCAAACGCTCAAAACCAAGACAACGCTGAACCCGATAATCAACTCAGGAGGTCATCTAGGCAAAGAAGGCCTACTAATTGGGATGATTATGTTACCTACCTGACTGAAATGGATGCCGGAAAGCTCAATGATCCTATCTCTTATAATGAAGCCATTAGCAGTGATCAGTCTTCTGAATGGAATAAAGCAATGATTGATGAGGTTGAATCCATGAAGAAAAATGACGTTTGGGATTTAGTCGAATTACCCAATGGTGCCAAACCTGTAGGTTGTAAATGGGTGTTCAAAACAAAACTGGATCCGAATGGGAACGTTGAACGCTACAAAGTGAGATTGGTTGCAAAGGGCTACACTCAGAAAGAGGGAATTGATTATCAAGATACATTTTCACCTGTCTCTCGTAAAGATTCATTAAGGATCGTTATGGCCCTAGTAGCTCATTTTGATTTAGAGCTGCATCAGATGGACGTCAAAACTGCTTTCCTTAACGGAGACTTAGACAAAGATGTTTACATGAAACAACCTGAAGGCTTTAAAACTGAAGGTCAGGAGCATCTAGTCTGTAAGTTGAAGAAATCCATTTATGGGTTAAAACAAGCATCACGTCAATGGTACCTCAAGTTTGATGAAGTCATGAAGAGGCAAGGTTTTATGAAGAATCAAGTGGATCAATGCACCTACCTCAAGATGAGTGGGAGTAACTTTACTATACTTGTCCTTTACGTAGATGATATTCTATTGGCAAGTAATAGTTTAGACATGTTGCATGAGTCGAAGCGGTTACTCTCGCATAACTTCGACATGAAGGATCTCGGAGATGCTTCTTACGTCATTGGCATCGAAATTCACCGAGATAGACACAAAGGGATCTTAGGATTGTCTCAAAAGACTTACATAGATCGTGTCCTTACACGTTACAACATGCAACAGTGCAAACCCTCAGTCGCTCCAGTAGTTAAGGGAGATGTTTTCGGTTCATTCCAGTGTCCGACAACAGAGGTTGAAAAGGAGCAAATGAGCCAGATACCTTACGCGTCAGTAGTCGGGAGCCTGATGTATGCTCAAGTCTGTACTCGCCCAGATATCGCTTATATTGCTGGAATGCTAGGTTGTTATTAGACTAATCCTGGCCTAGATCACTGGAAAGCAGCTAAGAAGGTCCTTAGATATCTGCAAGGGACGAAAGACTATAAACTGACTTATAGAAGAAGTGATCACTTAGAAGTGGTAGGTTATTCTGATTCTGACTTTGCTAAATGCAAAGATGACAAGAAATCCACTTCGGGCTACATCTTTATGTTAGCAGGCGGACCTATCTCATGGAAGAGTCATAAACAACAGTTAACTACAACTTCCACAATGATGGCAGAGTACATTGTTGTTTACAACGCAACCTGTCATGGAATGTTGCTTAGAAATCTGATCACTGGACTCAAAATCGTTAATTCCATTTTTAGACCATTGAAGCTTTACTGTGATAACTCAGCTGCCGTTAGTTTCTCGAACAGTAACAGTTCGACTGGAGCTGGTTTATATCTCGATACAAAATATTTGTTCGTACGTGAACGAGTTGAGGAAAATAATCTTTGTATTGAGTATATTAGTACTAAAGATATGCTTGCGGATCCGATGACTAAAGGTCTCCCACCTAAAATTTTCGAAGAACATGTATTGAATATGGGACTTATTAAAGACCTTGTTTAATGGCATATTGTACTAGCTTATGTTTTAATTAATAAAATTTCCTCAGTTTGATTTTGTATATCTCTAACATATGTTCTGCCGGTGTAATGACATATAGACAAATATAAATACAAATCAGACGCTAAAGGGCGTATACATATTTTGATCGTAACTGTTAGGTTTTAAATTGAGACTATAGTATGACTAACGGGGGTCCTGAGTCGAATGATGATTCAACGGCTGTATTTCTCTGCTATAGTTCTTGGTTTAAGGCTAAAATGAGTGTTAACTCCTGGCCAGGCTTACCTAATACTCATGATAAATGATTACTCGGCTAAGTGGGAGAATGTGAGATTAAATATATTATTAATGTAATATTTAATCTTGTAGCCTTTATAATCATTTATATTATATTAGATCAAAATATATTAATAACCTATTAATAATTAGTTGGTAATTGTTGATGGACCATATTACCCTTATTAACTAATTAGGTTTCCTCTTGGGTGTATAAATAAGGGGATTATTAGAGAGTTTAAAGGTTACACACAATTACAACCCTCATAACATCATCTCGGCTCTCTCCCCATAACCGAAACCTTCCCTACTTTCGGTTCATCACCATCATCACCTTACACCCTAAGGAGGAACCGGATCATCCTGACAACTATGTCGAACTCGATGTCATCTTCTCTGACTGGATTCTCCACTGCATTGAATGCTGTAACAGGTATGTGTTTCATGTTTTCCATTATGTTTAAATAGAACTGATCAACAATTTATAGTTTGCATGAAATTCATGACTTATATCATGATGTGTGGTTCACTAGTTATCGCTAGTTATAGTACCTCTATAGGCGCGTCTTAAATTATAGTGAAATGCCACCCTAAATATATATCAAATTCTTCATTTTAAAAAATTTCCAAACAGTGCATTACACGTAGAATCCTTATTAGATGCTTTAAAACTTTAAACCAGAGTAGGAGTTGGGTAGAAAGTGTGTTTTTCATAGAAAGTCTAGGAAGCAATAAGAACACGACATGTGGCATTGAATGATTTTATCTAAAAGGGCATTTATGTACTTTCACAATCTATTTTTATTTTAGGAAATTATCTTCAATAACTAACTATCCATAAATTTCAGAATTTTTTGTTTTCGATTTCTGATCTCACTTAATATCAATCGTTCCTTCGTTTTCTTGCTGGAATCTATCAGCATGTTCTTGGTACTGTGTTTTAACAGTTTGTTCTTGGTGATGTGTTTTAACAGCAAGCAGATTCATACAGCTGTGTTTTATTATTCAGATTCATATAGTTGTGTTTTAACAGCAAGCAGATTCATACAGTTGTGTTTTAGCATTCAGATTCATACAGTTGTGTTTTAACAGCAAGCAGATTCATACAGTTGTGTTTTAGCATTCAGATTCAAACAGTTGTGTTTTAACAACAAGCATATGCATACAGTTGTGTTTTAGCATTCAGATTCATACAGTTGTGTTTTAACAGCAAGCAGATTCATACAGTTGTGTTTTAACATCAAGCAGAAACATACAGTTGTGTTTTAGCATTCAGATTCATACAGTTGTGTTTTAACAGCAAGAAGATTCATACAGTTGTGTTTTAACAACAAGCAGATGCATACAGTTGTGTTTTAGCATTCAGATTCATACAGTTGTGTTTTAACAGCAAACAGATTAATACGATGTGTTTTCTTGATGTTTCTTGACACTGTGTTTTAACAGCAAGCAGATTAATACGATGTGTTTTCTTGATGTTTCTTGATGATGTGTTTTAACAGCATGTTCTTGGTGCCCTGCATGATTAATACCTGCGACTACGGGGTCTTTCGAACGGCTTCCGACAACTGATCCGGTGCTCTCCATCCTTTCTAAAGTTATCTTCTTCCATGATTGTAGTTATTTTTTGTAGGGATTGGAGTTTCGAAGTTGGGTTTGGAGAGAGAGAGGGAAAATC
This sequence comes from Helianthus tuberosus, assembly GCA_030545235.1. Classification (NCBI taxonomy): domain Eukaryota; kingdom Viridiplantae; phylum Streptophyta; class Magnoliopsida; order Asterales; family Asteraceae; genus Helianthus; species Helianthus tuberosus. The sequence continues at coordinate 37,254,878 of CM060379.1, read as the reverse complement.
GCGTGAAATTTGGGACTGGGTTTGACTGACGGTTATCTAATTGATTTAAAACACGATATATTGACAAAATTGCCCCTAGTCTTTTAAAACAATGAATTAAATAAACTAAAAAATTACAAGATTGCCATTGACTTCATCTTAACCATTAAACACACCCATTGGATGGCCCAGATCGCTTCCTAGACTTTCTAGGAAAAACGCACTTTCCGAAGGATCCCTACTCCTTTAAACCATTAGTTATTATAAGAAAATTAATAAACAAGCGGGTGAACCTTAGAGTTAAGTTTAGTAAGTCAATGTGTGAGATACAAATTGATTTCTTTGTTTCAAAAGTTAGTTTCGGTTTGATTCCTTGAGGTTCACTTATTTTAACCACTTAACTATGAATTCTTGTAATTTTACTAATCATGGCCTCATGATTGTGAATGTTAACTATTTGACTCTGAATGGCTAACTCCATCCAACTTATACGTTAATTCTTGAAACTTCGTTAACATTCATAAACCTTAGGCTATGATTTGAAAAAAGATGAGAATTCGTACTCAAGTGGTCAAAATAGGTAAACCTTCTGAAGAGGTATGGTCCCAATTCCTTGCCCACATGGCAAGGACCACACCACTTTCCCATCCTATGTGGCGTTGACGTCAACGAGACCATCCAGAAGCTTCCAGAAGCTTCTGGAAAATATCAAGGTGGCACCAAAGATGCTCCATCCTACATAAAGGACAACACGTGTCACCAGCCATCAGGCGCCAAGTAGGCCTGCAACGGATCAAAGGAGCAGTCCTACAACACCAGTACGACGTCTCCAGAATAGGCAAATGTAAGCGCGCCACGTGTACCACTACACTAACCACAGCAGAGGAGACCAAAGGGATATTCCCCTTGGTCGGACAGCTGGCGCGCAACCACAGCTGGCACTGCTGCTCCTCCCTTCTTCACCCTCCGGCTATAAATAGGACCCTTCATCATCCAGGTTGAATCACCTTGCCCTCTATACTCTCACTCTTAACACACACTGTTTATTCTTCCTCGGAACAGTACTTATTCTCACGCCGGAGCCTGGTTAAGAGGGAAACCCCCATATTCCCCTCTTAACGAGACTAACGGTGTTGCTGTTTTGCAGAACCCAAGTCATTTCCACGAGTAAGAAAGGAGATTGAACCCATAGAAGAAATAACCTCACAGATTAACCTTGGTGTTAACCTGTGTTTCATCATTGGCGCCATCCGCTTTTAGCAAAACCACCCTCATCGCTTTTCTTTTCGAAAAACACTCGTCAAAATGGCTGAACAAAACCCTTCTCACCCGGTAGATGGAGACGTTTCTTCTTTTGAACTCGTTTCGGACAACGTACACGTCCAAAGGGGTCAAAGGAACGATATTATCCAAGAAGGGCCAATGAACAACGATTTTCCTAGTATCTTCGGGAGTGCATCCAGGGTTGTCACTCAAAACACAGCTGGTGCTACTTTCCAAACTCCACCTAGGATCATCACTCAAACTATAAACGGAGCCACTTTCCAGCCTCCGTCGGAGGTAGTCCAACAAACACCTCCACCAGTGCAGACACATAGCCATGGAGCTGGCCCCTCAGCTCCATCGGACCAAGCACAACTGAACTTCTCTGCACTACTAGGGCTACCCGAAGGAAAAACTCTGGCTTCCTGGTATGCCGAACAAGTGGCGTCTATAAACCTTGTTTACACACAACTCAGTGTGCAGCAAGCTCTACTTCAAGCACAAGCCAACCAGTCCGCATTTGTCACTCCACTGCAAAGGCCTTTGAGCGTTCCCATGCCTCAACAGACCAATGCATTCAATTTACGCCCTGAGTCAGAACCTCCACCACACATTAGAAGGCCAAGCGCGCACGACACGCGCGATACTTACGGTGAAACAGAAAGCAATTATGTGCAGTACTCTCACCAACCAAAGAAGCCAATACAAAGTCGTTTAGGTCCGCGCAACATAAACGACGAATTTGAAGGTGACGAAGAGACGTACAAAGAAAGTACAGTGTTCAGTAGGTTGCCGCCAGAGCACGAAGCATACAAGCCTCGCAAGCGCGCAGGTTATGACCCAAAAGCAGAGCATGATTACACTTTGAGCTATCGTCCAGACGACATGGCTGAGAATTCAAAATTCATTAGAGAGATCGCCACGGCTGCCATCGACAAAACGAAATTGCCACACAACGTGGGCAAATACAACGGGTTGACAGACCCAGACGATCACCTTCAAGTTTTTAATGGTGCAGGAGCTACAGGCGGATGGAATTTACCAACCTGGTGTCATCTCTTCGCTCAAACCTTCATCGGCGCAGCGCGCGTTTGGTTTGACAGCCTGCCAGCAGGAAAAATCAAATCATGGGTCGACTTCCGAGAAAAGTTCCTTGCACACTTCTCTCAGCAACGTCGACACACCAGAGACCCAGCTGATTGTTTAAACATATGGCGCAGAGACCACGAGAGCGTGGAAGATTTCATTACAAGATATAACAAAGAATGCTTGGAGATCGTCGAGGTAGGCGAGAAGATGATGCGCGCGCACTTCATGAGGGCAGTCAAGTGCGACGATCTAATCAAACGTGTAAAAGGAAGAGACGGAGGACCCAAAGATTGGGAAACCTTCATTGAAGCGGCCAAAACCATTGCGCTGTCTGACAGACAGTTGACCGGTGACGATCACCGTCAGCGCGGATACAATCACAACGACCGGCATAACAAGAAAGGCAGAAGCCAACCATGGAAAACATCCGGTCACAGAGAAAGAAGCCCAGTAAGGGAGGATGCGCGCCACACAATCAATCAGATAGCTCACCGAAAAGAGGTGAAAAGAGAAAACAGGGAGAAACAGTGGACACTCCTAACGAAAACCCCTTCAGAAGTCTTGGCAACTGAGAACCACCAGTTTAAACCGCCCCTACAAATGCGTAACAAGAGGGGCCAAGATCCAAATCTTTTCTGCGAGTTTCACAAGGACACAGGCCACTTAACCGACGATTGCTTTAGCCTCAAGCAAGAGATCGAAAGTGCCTTAAGAGACGGAAAGTTAACTCATCTGGTAAAAGGTGGAAAGCGTGATTACCGTCAGATTCAAAGAAGGGAAGAAGGGCCGGATAACAAAAAACTCCGGAAGTTAGAAACCCACATGGTTCAAGGGGGGCCACGAAAGCCAAGGAAAAATTACAACAAGCGCACACAAGACGATTCATGGCGTGAAAGGCAGGTTGTTTTTCCGGTCGTAAGAGGAGGCCCAAGAGAAAGACGACCCATAGTCATCTCAGGTGTGATCGGGCACTATCAAACAGATTACATTTTCATCGATCCAGGGAGCACCGTGGATATCATATACGAACAATGTTTCAATCAATTCGATCAGGAGGATAAGGCGTGCTTAGAACCAGTGGATTACCCACTCACTGGTTTCTGCAATGAAGCCGTCTTTCCCCTTGGGCAGATATCGTTCCCGGTGTTACTCTCAGACGGAAGGAATTCAAGAACAGAAGATGTTACATTCATGGTGCTACCCGCGCATTCAAGGCACGACATACTCTTGGGAAGAGAGTCCCAAGGAGACTTCAGTATGATCTACTCCGGTCCACATTCAACCGTGGGATTCCCAACGGAGACGGGAGTAGCAATAATATACGCAAGAAAAGAAGTATTAGCAACAGATGAGCTCAGACCTGCAAAAGCAAGTAAACCAGCACCACGCGCGGAAGCAGAAAAATGGGTATTGAACAGCGCATACCCGGAACAGACAGTTACCTTAGGACCTGCAATGTCCGACCTGACGCGCGCGGCGCTAAAGAAACTGTTGTTCCAAAACATGGATGTGTTCGCCTGGACACCAGCAGACATGGTGGGTGTTCCACGGCACATAGCTGAACATCGATTAAACGTCTCTGAAGAAGCAAAGCCGGTGGTACATGCCAAGCGCCACTTGGGAGACATAAAGCACGACGCCATGAAAGAGCAGGTGATGGAGTTGTTAAATGCGGGAATCATCAGAGAAGTTAGATACCAAACATGGGTCGCAAGCCCAATAATGGTCCAAAAGAACAACGGCAGCTGGAGGATGTGCGTAGATTACAAGGATCTGAACAAGGCATGTCCACGCGACTGTTACGCCTTACCAGACATTGATGAAAAAATTGATTCGCTGGCAACGTTCCGATGGAAATGTTTCCTTGATTGCTACAAAGGGTACCACCAGGTACAGATGGCCGTGCAAGACGAAGATAAAACCGTGTTCCGCACACCGACAGGGCTATACTGCTACACCAAAATGCCTTTCGGTTTAAAGAATGCGGGCGCGACTTATCAGAGGCTCATGAATGAAACTTTCCATGACGCTATCGGCAAATACATCGAAGTGTATATGGACGATCTAGTCATTATGAGCAAGGAAGAGAATACAATGCTGATGAACATCCAAAAAACGTTCGACACCTTGTGCGGAGTAAGTATCAAGCTAAACCCAGCGAAATGCTCTTTCGGCATGGAAGAGGGGAAATTCCTGGGTTTCATCGTCACAAAAGATGGCTTCAAAGTGAATCCTGATAAAATACAAGCAATTGAACGCATGCCTTCACCTTCGACGATCAAGGAGATGCAAAAATTGGCAGGGCGGTTGGCAGCACTTAACCGTTTCCTAGCCAATCACGCAGCCAAATCTTTCCCGTTTATCAAAACTCTCCGAAACTGCATGAAGAAAAACCAATTTCAGTGGACTCCGGAAGCCGAGAGTGCATTCCGCGAGATGAAAGATTGCCTCATCAAGTTACCAACATTAACTGCACCAGTCAAGGGAGAGCCTCTGGTGCTGTACTTATCAGCCTCCGACAGAGCAGTAGGAGCAGTGTTACTTGTTGATCGACAAGGTGTCCAAACACCAGTCTACTATGTGTCACGAACCCTGACTGACCCAGAAACCCGGTATGCAATCATGGAGAAACTAGTACTCGCACTGATCCATGCATCAAGACGGCTGCGCAGGTACTTTGCCAATCACGTCATCCACGTGCTAACAAATTACAATATTGGCAACATCCTCGCAAGGCCAGAGATTTCAGGGAGACTAGCAAAGTGGGCGATAGAGCTCGGGGGTCTTAATGTGGTTTTCAGGCCGAGACCGGCAATTAAGGGCCAAGTACTTGCAGATTTCATGACAGAGGTACCGGATGACAAGGACCGAGAATGTAAAGCAATGGAAAAAGCCGAAAAACAGCAAGTAGAAGAACCATGGTTGTTATACACAGACGGCGCGTCTAACGAAGACGGTGCAGGTGCTGGGCTTCGGCTGGTGAGCCCTGACAAACATGAGTTCACCTACGCCATACGCTTGGATTTTAAGAGCACGAACAATGAAGCTGAATATGAAGCTTTCCTCGCTGGTTTAAGGTTGGCAATCAAAATGGGAGTACGACACATCGAAGCGCATGTGGACTCCATGTTAGTGGCCGGACAAATCAACGGACAATACGAAGCCAAGGGAGATACAATGGCACTCTACCTGAGTCAAGCAATGACGCTGCTACAAACCTTCTATTCCTACAAGGTGCACCACATTAATAGAAGCGAGAATAAACCAGCAGACGCGCTGAGTAAACTCGCCTCTACAAGTTTCCAACACCTAGCGAAGGATGTACGCATAGAGGTTTTAAGCAACCCGTCAGTGCCACTGAGAGAAGTAAGCGTCGTTCAACTAGGAACAACGTCTTGGATGACTCTGATAATCGCGTACCTTCAATCTGGAATACTCCCGGAGAACAAAGCGGAAGCGAGGAAAATCCAGTACAAGGCAGAACATTACCAGATGGCTGATGGAATCTTGTACCGGAAATCATACCTCGGGCCTTTATTAAGATGTGTCGATCCCGAAGACGCAAGCTATTTGATCAGAGAAGTGCACGAGGGAATTTGTGGTATACATGCCGGACCAAGAATGGTGGTGGCAAAGGTCATGAATGCAGGGTATTATTGGCCCGGGATGCATTTAGATGCGGTTAAAGAATTGAGGAAATGCAGTGGGTGCCAATGACACGCCCCCAAAACGATGCGCCCCAAGAATGAATTGGTACCAGTCACAACGGCGTGGCCCTTTCAACAGTGGGGAATAGACATGGTCGGACCTTTCCTCGAAGCCCCAGGAGCTGTCAAATTCATAATAGTCGCAATCGACTATTTCACCAAATTGGTAGAGGCAAAGGCCCTCGCATCGACCACAGCCACTGTTGTCAAAAAATTCATTTGGGAACAAATCATATGCCGTTTTGGATTACCACTCAAGATCATCACAGACAACGGAACGAACTTTGCCGAAGACAATCTTCAACAGTGGTTTAAAGAATTACACATTGAGCACACCTTCTCCTCGGTCGCGCATCCGCAGGGGAATGGTCAAGTTGAAGCCGTCAACAAGAGTATTGTCGATGGAATCAAGGCAAGGCTGGGAGAAAAAAGAAGAGGTTGGGTAGACGAACTGCCCAGCATCTTGTGGGCCCACAGGACGATGCCTAAGACAAGCAACGGAGAAATACCGTTTAGCTTAGTTTACGGGTCCGAGGCAGTAATACCAGCGGAGATAGGATTGCCGTCACCACGAATGCTCTAAATGAACCTGATCAACAATGAAGAGGAGAGGAGGATCGACCTTGACCTCCTAGAAGAAAGGAGAGAAATGGCGGCAATAAATGAAGCAAAGTACAAAACGAAGCTGGAAAAGTATTACAACTCTAAAGTCCGAGTCTGCACCTTCAACCCGGGAGAATACGTCCTCAGAGACAACGAGGCCTCAAACGCTGAAAAACCCGGAAAATTGGCTCCCAAGTGGGAGGGTCCATATGTCATCGACACAATGCTCGGAAAAGGAGCCTATAAGCTGCGCACCATTGACAACAAGGAGGTTCCTCGAACTTGGAACGCTCAACAGCTGAGAAAGTGTTACCTGTAAAAACGTTATGTAAACGCAACGGGCAAATCGCCAACACATTTATATTAATACAAGAAGTGTTTGGCTATCTCTCTATATCATGCAAATTTCTTGTCACAACTGCATATATTACTTTGGGCATACACGAAAACATCCATGGCTCGACCATTAGGAAACGTTGTAGACCTCCAAGGCATGTCACAAACAAAGTGCACAGCCGGGTCGAATACACAACTAAAGCCTAACAAACGCCAAATAAATACTTCGTGCCCACATAAACACGAAAGCATCGAACACAGGGCAAAAGAACGTTGTAAACACCCCTAAGGCTGAGCAAAGCCGGGTCCACACAATAACCTGTAATTCGACCACTTCGTATTCACGAACCAACCTGCGCACATAAACGATAGAATAAAACGTTGTAATAAACACAACACAACCTGTCAGCGCCATCATTCATTCGTGATACCTGAATCAAAGTAATTATACATGCACATATTATGACGTTAACAAAATTTGCAACAACACGAAGGCATATATTAACATATCAAATGTCAAGCATACCAAATTGTCCGATAACACGACAGATAAACAAAATTAAAATTGTTCACAAACATTGCCAAATGATTACAAGACCACCCAAGGTCATACGCGGCGCACAGGCCGGAAGCCTTCATTCTGGATGACTGGAACCAGCACCTCCAGCAGCACGATCCTCATCTCCAAGAGCTTTTTTCAACATTGCAACACCATCAGACCTTCGAGCCAATTTTTTAGCAGCCTTAACAACAACAAAATCTAAAGACGCGAATTCTCGTCTTTTTGCAGTATAGGCCGCACCACAATCCTCCTTCCACAGCTCAAAGTGATGGTCTTTCTCATTATTAAGAGCCGCAGCTTTACCCTCGTTATAACCATCCTTGCGCCCGCTATTATAACCAGCTTGCCCCAACTCAAACATATAGTTGGCAAGTTCGTGGGAGTTCACGATACGATCAGCAATCTGCGAGAAACACACAAATAAGAGAAACAGACCACGAAAGTCACAAAATAAATAAAGTAAGTTACCAGGGGCACCGCGCGCGAAAGCAACCACTTGCAATCGGCCGATGTTACCTCAGCAAGGACTTCAGAGGCCTTGCATTCAACAGTTTTCTCCCGCAGAAGACGTTCAGCAGCCTCATACTGTCTCGCAAGGTTTTCGAGTTTAGCAATGCGATCAACATACTCCTTTTCTTTCTTCTCAAATGCGGCACGGGCCTGCTGGGCTTCCTCAGCAAGCTCCGGCTTCTCACCCGACAAATGCACAATAGCGTCCCGTTGAGTCTTCAGCTCGACATTGGTACGCTCGCACGTAGCTTCCCAATTTTTCTGCTTATCAGCATTGATTTGCTTCTCTCGAGCAAGTTTCTCTTCCGCATCAGATACCCTCCAGATCAACCCCTTCTTCTCAACATTGAATTTTTCTCTCTCTTCCGCGAATAGCTTCTTCTCATTCTCAAACTCAAGAGTGTCCTCCCCCATCAGCTTCCACTCACGGACAATCTCCTGAGAAGTGGACCAGAAGTTAACCCCGGCTTGAACATGCTCATCCAAAAGTTCCAACCGGCGGCGCCTCTTCTGAAATAACCTTTCAGCCGGGGGGAGAGACAGAGAGAAAAAATCATGGCAATTTTCAAGATCATTCATCCGGGAGCCCTGGGTCAAACGCCAGCGGGGAGCATGGGGCAAATCATCACAGGCTGAGTTGTGGGTATACCAGGACCCAGCTCCAGCATGCTCAAAATCAAGACTCCGAACCGCTTCGGAAGTTGCACCACCACCAACACCTAGTGGGCGTTTGGTATATATCGTTTGACGCGGAGCGGTCTCACTTGTCTCCACCTCGACTTCAATATTCTTACCACGATCACCACCACCAGCACCACCTGCATCACCGCCACCCTCCCCAACCTGCTCTACATTCACGACATCTTCTTCCCTTTTCTCGCCAGAGGTTTTGTGAGGAGGAGACAACCCAAATGTCCTCGAAGGCGGAGAGGCAGGTGGAGTAATTTTGGAAATATAAATCTTGTGTCCAGTCTTGGCTGGTTTGGCACCTGCTCCAAAACGAGCAGCACATTCAGAAACACGGAGAGAAAGAAAGCAAAAACAAAAAGACAAACTAGAAACTGATAAAACGAATACCAGAAGCCTAAAAAATCTTCTGCAACAAATCCCCAGGTTTTTCAGTAAAAATACCCATGTCAACCTCCGACTCAGAAGGCGCAGGAGGATCCTCCTTTTGAAGTTTCATCCTTTTCGACGCAAGCAGCGCAGCGGCCTGCTCGTCAAGCTTCCGTTTTTTATCATCAAACATCTTCTTCTGCATTATCTCTGTTAAGGTAGCGCGATCTTCAGGATCAGATTCTTGATGCTTCTCTCCGGCCCCTAAACCGGACAATGTATCAGAAACTACAACGTAATCTAGGATAGGAAGAACAGACGGTCGCTTACGAGGGGTCTCAGTAGCAGGTTCCTCAGCCTTCTTCCCTTTTCCTTCTGGTTTATCAGCGCGTGTTTTTCTTCGTATTTCCAACTGCTCAGCAGTCTCAACCGGAATCTCCACATCGTCATCAACTGGTTCATTAACAGGCTCACGCTCAACCCCCTGTGCTGGACCTACACGCGGGGAACGAGAAGTTAGGCCTTCAAAAGATCTGCCAGACCCATCACTCGAGAGAACAATAACTTCCTCTCGAATAAGATTAAAAGCATCATCATCATCCTCACTATCTTCACCTAAGGCAGTGTTGGCATAAGCAGTAAAACTCTCATTGGTCAGATGCAGGAAGCAACCACGAATCTGATCCAACCAGGGTCGTTTTCCAGGCTTTTGAATCGCCTCCACCATGGCACCACCGGCCTTCAAATCCAAAACGTTCAACAAAGTGTAACCCACTGTAAAAAACACGAAGATGGAGTACAATGACAAAACCAACACAACTGTTAGTGCACTACATCTGTCGACTTCGTCTTGTATCAAGTCTTAGTTTTAGATTGTTAGATCAGGGCATGTTTTATGAGAAAATAGGATAGTATATAGGTCTAAACTGATAGATCCGCTTATATGGACATAGGAGGTCCGCTTATTTGTCAGGTTAGCTTATTTGTCAGGTTAGCTTATGTGTCAGGTCAGCTTATTTGTCAGGTCCTCTTATTCGGACATGTCCCTTGGAGGGAACCTACCAACACTATAAATAGGTGCACATAAGCGAACCACATAGACCAGACCTTGTAACTCGTACCGAAGTGCTGCCGGATCGAGATTTGGATGTAAACTGTTATAAATCAATACAGAAAGGTGTTTAAAGTGATTTGAAAGCTGTTTCTATGTTTATTACTTGTTTTCCGCACCTGTAATTGACGAAAACTCCTCTGAACGACTCGTTCGGGTCGAGACACGATCCTACAAGTGGTATCAGAGCTTCAGGAGGAGGAGTTCTGCAGAGAATAGCTGAATTTCATCAATAATTCTTACTTCTACACCTTCTTTCTTCATCAGAACGGGATTTTACGGTCGGAATTCGCTCAAAATTTCACAGATTGTAGATTATTGATCATTGTCAAATCCCTGAAAGTTTGACCTCAAAATTCACACTAAAAATGGTCCAAATTAACCTCTGATTAAGGTCCGCTTTTTTGAACAAGGTGTAGTTCCGCTTATTTGATAGCTTCAAGTCCGCTTATTTGGACATATTTTGATCAAGTCCGCTCCAAACTGCATCAGGTCCGCTCCAAATTTCATTAAGGTCCGCTCCAAAGACACTAGATCAGTAGGTCCGCTTTTCTGATCAATCAAGTTCGCTCCAGTGTCACTTTTTGAGAAGATCCGCTCCAAAGGTTCGCTTATTGAACACCTGGTTCGCTCATAGGTGCACTAAGTCTGTAGATCCGCTTATTCGAATATCAGGAGATCCGCTTATTCAAACATCAGGAGATCCGCTTATTCGAACATCAGGAGATCCGCTTATTCGAACATTCTGGTCCGCTTATTTGAACGCCCAACCAGAGTTTAACATTTGTGTTTGTCGGTTAGGTGGAGTTTACGGCCCAATCATACATAAAAGTTGTTGTCAGCTTGCATGTGAACCATTATTCTTGAAAGTTGTTGCCAATTCACTACGTATTTGTGGTCCAATGAACGGCCCAAGTTCATCCACTATGTTTTGAGGTCCAATTAGAATTGTGATAGTCTTTTAAGATTGTCAACTAGTTGTTTTAAATTGTTCATGTGCATGTGATCAGAATTAAAAATGCAGCCCATGTGAGTGGTCCATATCAGCGGCCCAATCAATTTGAGTATAGCTTTTACCAAGTACACATTTGGATTATCCTACAAAATCACACAAACTTAACCAAATTGTTCAGTTTGTATTAAGTCTACAGGTCACACGTTTTGGAAGTTTAAAGTGTTTAAAGATTCATCAGGTCGTTTGAAAGTCCATCAGTTCGCACGTAGTGGGTCAGGTCGTTTGAAATTGATTCGGTTCATATCAGTCCGCACAGTCTGTCAACCTTCAGTCCGCACAAAATATTCACCAGTCCGAGTATCAGTTTGTTTCAGTTGTTTAATAGTGTTTAAACTGATAAGTGGTTGTTTGTTTGTTTTTAAGGTGTTTCACGAGGTGAACCAGTTTCGTTTGAAAGCTAGTTTGAGAAATTCTTCAATATCGAATCATGAGTGAAGATTTTTACAACGCATTCGCAACATCTCCGACTACTCCGGGTGACATTGCTAAGAACATGACAATGGAGAATGAAACCGGAACAATGCAAAAACCCCCGAAACTTATGGGAATTTAAGATTATCACGGATGGAAGAAACGGTTTGAGAATTGGGTTCAGGCGAATCATCTAAAAGCTTGGGAGAGCATCGAAACTGAATATGAGAGGCCAAAGAATTCAGCGGGAGTCGATAAAATAATTTCAGAGTTCACGGAGCAAGAAAGAGAGAGTTACAAAGGAGAAAAGATGATGATCAATTTGTTACAACAAGCTGTTAAAGAAGATATATTTGTGTTGCTTCAACATGATGAAAACGCTTATTCTATTTGGGAAGCTCTTAAAACGAAATTCGAAGGAAGTACTGAGATGCTTCAAAGTAAAGCAGCATTGCTGAAAAAGGAGTTTGAACTATTTGCGTGCATGTCTGGTGAAACAACAAAGAGTCTTATTGAAAGATATTGTCATCTTGTACGCACCATGTCACAATTGAAGATTACAAAAACTCCAGCAGAATGGGTTGAAAAGCTTGTTGACGCGTTACCGCAAAAGGAATGGGGTACATATCTGATGATATTAAAGAATTCCGGGCAGTTTAAAAGGTTATCGATTGCACAATTTATAGAGAAGTTGGAGGCACAGGATCTGGAGCAGCAGAAAATTGCTAGAATGAATAGTTCTACTCATCAACAAGATATTAAATTGTACTATAAAGGAAATGTTCAAACTGCTGAAGCCAGTCCAAAGATACAAACTGCATTTAGTGCTGGAAATCAGTCTACACCAAGCAGTCAAGGATCAGTCAACACTAGTGGGTTCTCAACGGTAAATCCTCCAAGTGTTCAAAGTGCATCTACTGGAAATGGGCATTCGATTCAGTGTAATGTAGCTTTACATCTTCAAAATGGTCAAAATTATTCTGAAGAAGTTGTAAAGCATCATATGGGATTATTGGTCACTGCATTAGAGTCTTATGAAGGGTTGATTGCCGGAAGAATTGGCAATCCAATGCTCACAAAAGAAGATTATGATCAGATTGATGCAGAGGAGCTAGAACTAATGGATATTAAATGGGCATTGGCGAGCGTTTTGAGGAGAGCAGAAAAATTTAGATTGATTACAGGAAGAAATGATTTCTTGGATGCAAACCTGTCTAATTTAGGATTTGATAAATCTAAAGTTGTCTGTTTTCGTTGCAGGGAGAAAGGCCACTTTAAAAGAGAATGCAAAAATCAGGAACCGAGAGGAGCAAAGGAGTCGTCTGGGAAAGATGATTATTATAGGAAATCCATTTATCAGCAAATCACTCATCAACCGCATCAACAAAAAGAAGCTCAAACGGCACATGGAAGAATGATTGAAGATGCAAACAAAAAGGCTTACTATGGCATCATGGATCAAGATGATGAGAAAGTGGCTGATGGTTTTAGCTGGGACAAATATATTCCAGCTGATCCCAATGTTAAAGCTTTTATTGCTCAGATTGTGCAAAAGCCAGAGTTGCTGAAGGAGTGGATAGATGTGATGTCAGATAATGAGGAGAGTCAAGATGGAAAATCTGTTTCCTCTGAAAACAGTTCAACAGATAACAGTGATGATGAAGAAGTTGAACAGATAAACATTGGAAAATCTCATTTATCTTCTGACAGTTTTGAATTTTATTTTGCAGATAAATTGAAGAAAATCAAAGAGAGAAAAGCTGTAAAAGAATTAAAAAAAGTCAAAGTGATTGAGAAAATAGTGGAAGTTGAAAAGATAGTTGAAGTCGAGAAGATCGTTGAAATCACAAAACCTTGTTTTACTTGTTTAGAGTCATGTAAAAAATGTATAGAAAAAGATGAGAGGTTTAGTGAGTTAGAAAAGTTGAAAGAAAAGTTGTTGTTTGATGTAAAAATTTTGAAACAGTCATATGATGTATTGAACAGAACTGTGAATAGTCTGGAAAAGACTAACTCTGAAAGAGAGAAAGCTTTGAAGATGTTGAATGCAACCATGATGACAAAGCAGAAAGAGATCAACTTGTACATAGAAGAATGTGCAAAGTGGAAGAAAGAGTTGGATAGTGAAGCAACTGAAAATGAAAGAATCAGAAGATTGCTGCAAAGTTACAAAGGTTGTGACTACATAATTGATAGAATTTATCCAACAGTTGAAGGATTTGAAGCATTTAAAGGTGAAGAAACAAAGCCAAAGAAGAAGAAGGATACTGGTAAGAAACAGGGTGTCTGTTATAATAAGTGTCCGCCTCCGATTTGGGAAGGGTACTCGCCTAGAAAACCTAATGAAGAAGAATTAAAACAGGTGGTCAATATTAAGCTAGAATCCGAGATAACCGATGTTTTACCAGACAATATTGATGTCACGTTCACAGCGTCCGACACAGATCATGAGTCAGAACTGATAAAACGAGTGGTTGATCAGGTGTTGGATAAGGATGAGGAGTCAGAGTCAAAGTCCGAGTCCGAAAGTTCGTGTCAGTCAGTCGGGAGTTCAAATTCGTCCGAAAAGAGTTCGAAATCATCGGGAAAACGGGTTTATAGTAAAGAGTTTTTGTTGTCAAAATCTAATTTGAATGATGAAACATTTGAAGTTGCATATACTTTGAATGATTCTGACAAATTATATTTTGATAAAGAGTTTCCAATAAGAGGTGTCAAAACTGATTTGATAAAAAAAGGTTTTCAAACTAACAGAAATTAATATTTCTGAAATAAAAGATGAAAATCTTAATGTAAAACCTAAACCTTACACCTCAAGAGTACAACAACGTTTCAACAAGAAAAAGGGTTACAATTCTGGTTCTGGTTTTCAAAAGAAACCAAACCACAATCATAGCTACAAAAAGAAAGGACTTGGTTTTATTCCACCTAAAAACTATAAAAATGAAAAATATGTTCGAGATTATAAATCAAAAATGACATATGTTGAAGGAACTAGCCATGAAGAAGAAGCAAAGAGCCCATTCTGGAAACAATCTAACCAAGAATTTCTTGCCGAGAAGAGAAAGAATGGAGCTTATGTGAAGAAAGAGACAAGAACCTGTTTCCGATGCAATGAAGCTGGTCACATTGCATGGAACTGTCCGAAAGCGACAAACACAAAACAGGGAGTTTCTGGAAAACTGAAAGAAGTTGTTGTTGATAAAACCGAAACCATCAACTGAAAAATTTAAAATTTTCAAAAATTCAACATTTGAAGTTGGTGAATGTTCGAAGAGATTTTACAGGCGAAGTGTGAAACTTGACAACCAAAAATGGGTTGTTAAGAAATCAGAAGTAAAATCTGGTGATGAATCTGATTCCACAAAATCAGAAGAGCCACAGTTTGATGAGAGTAATGAAAACTCAGTTCCTTCAATGGATGATGAGAACTTTCCACCATTGAGGACTGAAAATTTTAAAAGGAAAACTGGAAAGTCTGAAATCTCAAATCATGGTTATTCTGAGAAGGATAACTTTGATGTTGAGAAAGCGTTTAATGGGAAAGTTAAGAAGATTTTCGGAAAAATGGTTGAAGGGAAAGTAAAAGGGGTAAAGGAGTTTTATGCTACAAAGAAAGCAACTTACACTCCAACTGCTTCTGAATTGAAAACACCCAAGGCTGGTCAGGCTTGGGTGGATATTTTCTTTCATTGAAAAACCTGACTTGCCGGAGATCCCAAGTTTTTATCGTGGATCAGGAATCGGCATCATTCATATTTTAAAGTGTTTGTATGAAAGTTGTTAAAATTGTTAAATTTTTTACAGGTTAAGTATGACTTGCCGGAGCTTCCTGGTTGGTAAGTGCTAAGCAGGAATCGGCACTTTGATGGGTAAAATGTAGATGACTCATTCCTACAATTGGTATTGATTGGTTATATCTACAAGTGGTTATTCTTACAAGTGGTTTAGAGGTTGTTTGACTGCAAACAGTGAATCAAGGACATTAAGTTGTACTTGATTTACTACAGTTGATAAAACTGACAAGATGATGAACCATATTCCCATACTTAACAAGTGGTAAACCTACAAGTGGTAAAAACAAACTCATTTTCCGGAAAAATCATTTTGATTAAAATAAACTTAAGTGTTTTGAGATCTAAATGAGAAAATGGTTTGTGATAGGGGGAGTTCTGATTGTTTATGCCAAGTGGATGGCGAATTGAAGTGATTTGATATCAGTTGTCAAGTTTTTGTACAGTTCATGTTATGTTTCAAGTGGGTCAAGAGTCTAGTAGTTTTCAAATTTCCTAAAATGTGTTTGCATTTTAGGGGGAGTAAAAATTTTCAGAAAATCCAAAAACATTTGAAAATTTGAAAAAGACAAAAACATGATAAAATCCAAAAATGAGTTTTGGTGTCAAAGAAGAGGAAATGATAGTACATCAGTAGACAGTTACAGTATGCTAAAGATTTGTATTGTTTAAATAGCGTTAAACAGTCTCACTGATGATATGCTGATAGGTTTTTACACATTTAGTAAACTTTTTCGGGATATAAACTTAAAATCAAACTTGCTTATTTCGTGGGGAACACTACTTGGATATATAGGTAACCCCTGAAATCTCGTTTGAAAGATCCCTCTTTCTGAGATACTTGGTCTTTATGCTCAGTGATATCTGGGGTATTATCCCGGGACTTCTGCTGAAAGAAATTTCTGACCTAGTCCCCGGAGAATACTTTCTGCTTGCTTGAAACATAGCGCAGCCCTCAGCAAATTGATGAAACAATAAAATTGATAGTCATTGCTGTTGTAATTCAAAAGATCCTCTAAAGGGGACCCACCAAAAGTCGAAGCCGTCATCTCTCTGCGTATCGAAAGATCGACCTGAGCTCTCACGGCCCTCGCAATTTAACCCCTTACAGATATCATCTGTGGTATACTCACCTGTAAGACTGAATATTGGGATCTGGATACGGGAGTATATTCAAGAGGTGGGACACATGAATGAGTTTAATTTCTTAAAACACCTAACTCATATCCTGAATCAGTTGAAATTTGTGTGAGAATTTAAGTGGATCAGTATATTGGCAATCTAAGTGAATTGTTTAATTCTTAATGTGTAACTAAGCTCAACGGTACTTGTGACTTGTCAAAATCTGATATGATCCTCTTACTCAAAACTCACAAAAATATTGTCTGTAAATATTTCTTTACTATGTTTCTTTATTTCAAATTCCAAAAAGATTTTTAGTGTGTTTTAGCATAATTTTTTTTGAAAAAGTCAAAAAGATTTTCGACAACTGATGTTGAAAAGCTGATTTTCAAAATTCCAAGTGCTAAACTTGATGAACTGGTTTGGGAGTGTTGTGTGAGAAAGAATTTTAAATCTTGCTACAAGTGGTCACCAGAAGTTTTGAATTTGATATTTCTTCAAGAGGTTCATCAAAGACTATAAATGTTAGATCATTTTTGTGATATTTACAAAGTGGTGTCTGAGTGTGTTAAAGTTTAAAATTAGAAAAACTTATGTTTGTGGTAGAGAATGTACAGGTTTGAGGAAGAGTCAGGTTCTGATACCTGAGGTTTCTGTGAGTTTAACAAGCCAGGCAATGATCTTGAGACATGAAGAGCCAGGCTGATTGATCGTGAGAAGCTGTTAGATGGAAAGCCAGACAACGATCCTAAAGCTAATGATGCTGATGAACTGAAGAAATGCCAGCATATCGCAAGGGGGAGTCTGAAGACCTGCAAGAAAAGATTGAGAGAGAGAAGCCCAGAGACAGATCAAGACTGAAGATGTGAAGACATGACATTGTCAAAGACTCGACACTGCGACTCGTCAACATCTGAGGGGGAGTCTGTTAGTGCACTACATCTGTCGACTTCGTCTTGTATCAAGTCTTAGTTTTAGATTGTTAGATCAGGGCATGTTTTATGAGAAAATAGGATAGTATATAGGTCTAAACAGATAGATCCGCTTATATGGACATAGGAGGTCCGCTTATTTGTCAGGTTAGCTTATGTGTCAGGTCAGCTTATTTGTCAGGTCCGCTTATTCGGACATGTCCCTTGGAGGGAACCTACCAACACTATAAATAGGTGCACATAAGCGAACCACATAGACCAGACCTTGTAACTCGTACCGAAGTGCTGCCGGATCGAGATTTGGATGTAAACTGTTATAAATCAATACAGAAAGGTGTTTAAAGTGATTTGAAAGCTGTTTCTACGTTTATTATTTGTTTTCCGCACCTGTAATTGACGAAAACTCCTCTGAACGACTCGTTCGGGTCGAGACACGATCCTACAACAACAAATACATACAAAAGAGAGGCAAAAGGTCTTGGAAAAACACATACATTTGCCATCATAACCATAAACTGGGACCCCCAACGGATGCTTAGGAATCCACTTCATACTCATACCGGCGCCCACCAATGCCATCTCCTCAACCTGAATAATCGGAGTGGCTTTACGAGTCAACTTTTTATACCAGTCTTGTTCAGATAAATTTGCAACCACATCAACCTTGGGGATCCCCTCGCTCCCTGCCCGGTAATGCATATCTACCGGGATGACCCCTCGGCGAATATAGAAAAATTTTGATTTCCAGTCATGAAGACTCTTCAAAGGCACAGAACAAACGGGAGCAACGCCGGCCCGAGCATTAAACGAATAAAACCCACTTGTATATGAAACGGTATAAAAGACATTGAACATCTCAAACGTCGGAGCTAGACGGTTAGCCATGCAAACATACTCAAAGTGAGTAACACGGGGAAGCCCGATAGCATTAATTTGAGAAAGATGGAGCCCGTAGTTTCTCAAGACGTCGGCGGTAAATTTGGTGATTGGAAGCCGGAAATTGCCCTCTCGGAAAAATGCAGCATACAAGGTCATATAACCAGGGGGTGCATCCATAGCAGTTGAACCGGCAGTCGGATACTGGGCCCCCCATTCCGGCAAGAAACCCATCTCCCTCACAAGATTCTGGAACTCCTCCTCCTTCCACCCTATAACCGCCTGGTCAGGACCCGGAGGAGCTTTCCCTTTGTTCCTCTTCTTCTTTGACGATGGATTTGCTCCAGACATAGTCAAAAATAATATGGTGGAACTTTAGAAGAAGGGTGAAGAAGATGAAGAAATGGGAGAGAAATTAGGAATTCAAATTTTGAAAAGTGAAGTTTAGAAGAAACTGCCTTGAATTTATACCCATCGCATTTAATGCGATGGGTAGTGAACCGTCAGAGGTACAGTAGGGCATCCAATAGGGGAAGGACATGTCAGAGGAGAGAGAAGACGCCATCACCTTTTTTCGGGAGCAGGTGAACAGACGCCTGACACCTCGCCGAAAAGTAACTGACAGCGACTGAAAAGGCGCCTGTTCACCTCCGATAAGACAGGGGACACGTGACAGTCACATCAGTCACTCCTTCCCAAGACAAACAAAGCTTCCTCCTGAAGACAACAACAAATGCCATTGCGCCGTACGCCATGCGTCCATTTGGCTCAACGTTTATAAAGTGCAAAAAACCATGCGCCGTACGCCATACGTCCATTTGGCTCAACTTTACAAAGTGCCAAAACCCATCGCGCCGTACGCCATGCGTCCATTTGGCTCAACTTTACAAAGTGCCAAAACCCATCGCGTCGTACGCCATGCGTCCATTTGGCTCAACTTTTATAAAATGCCAAAACCCATGCGCCGTACGCCATGCGTCCATTTGGCTCAACTTTACAAAGTGCCAAAACCCATCGCGCCGCACGCCATGCGTCCATTTGGCTCAACTTTTATAAAGTGCTATAACCCATGCGCCATGCGTCCATTCGGCTCAACCTTACAAGTTGCCAAGTACCATGCGCCATACGCCCCATCAGGTGCAAATTTCTTAGGTCTCCTATAACAACCTCACGCCATAACAGACATTACATTCATAAGTCCAGAATCCCTCCTAGACGATCAACTCAACTAGAAGGCACACTGGACTGGGGGGACTTGAAGAGGTATGGTCCCAATTCCTTGTCCACATGGCAAGGACCACACCACTTTCCCATCCTATGTGGCGTTGACGTCAACAAGACCATCCAGAAGCTTCCAGAAGCTTCTGGAAAATATCAAGGTGGCACCAAAGATGCTCCATCCGACATAAAGGACAACACGTGTCACCAGCCATCAGGCGCCAAGTAGGCCTGCAACGGATCAAAGGAGCAGTCCGACAACACCAGTACGACGTCTCCAGAATAGGCAAATGTAAGCGCGCCACGTGTACCACTACACTGACCACAGCAGAGGAGACCAAAGGGATATTCCCCTTGGTCGGACAGCTGGCGCGCAACCACAGCTGGCACTGCTGCTCCTCCCTTCTTCACCCTCCGGCTATAAATAGGACCCTTCATCATCCAGGTTGAATCACCTTGCCCTCTATACTCTCACTCTTAACACACACTGTTTATTCTTCCTCGGAACAGTTTATTCTTCCTGGTTAAGAGGGAAACCCCCATATTCCCCTCTTAACGAGACTAACGGTGTTGCTGTTTTGCAGAACCCAAGTCATTTCCACGAGTAAGAAAGGAGATTGACCCCGCAGAAGAAATAACCTCACAGATTAACCCTGGTGTTAACCTGTGTTTCATCACCTTCAAATCGAAAATATCTCTTGTTTCATATTTCTAATCAAAGAGTGGTAAATGAAAGACTAATTTTGCTCCTAAAATCATAAATGAGAGCAATGTGTCCAACTTAATAACCTGATGAATCATTCAATCATTTCCGTATTTGACTAAACCGCATATTTGACACAGAATGTATAGATGCATATCAAATAACATTTACTACATATACATTTTCAAGATGAGGGAATAGTTTCCTATTCGACCAACTTATTTTTAATTTAATTTTATTCCCAGTTAAAAATTACGGTTTCGTCCTTCGTTTAAAATTGCGTTTTTACCTCCAGTTTAAAATAAAATAATAATTTTGCCCCTAGCTCAAAATTACGATTTTGCCCTCAGTTCAAAAACCCATTCTTTTACTCCCAGTTTAATATTACGGTTTCGCCTCTGTTTAAAATTACGTTTTTACCCCAAGTTTAAAATTAAATTATGTTTTTGCCTCTAGCTCAAAATTATGATTTTGCCCTCAGCTCAAAATTACGTTTTCGCCCACAGGTCAAAATAAAATTATGTTTTCTCCTAACTCAAAATTATGATTTCACCCTCAGTTTAAAATTATGATTTCGCCCCCAGTTCAAAATATATTTACGACTTTGCCCTCTGTTCAAAATTATGATTTTGTTCTCATTTCAAAAATTACGATTTCTCCCCCAGTAAAAAATTGTGATCTTGCCATCATTTTACCTTTTTTTTACAAAACTATAGTAGTGTTTTATTTTGCTTCATTGGCTCAATGTAACTTTTATTGTATCAAGCAGTTGTCTAACACTCGATCATTGATCCTGACAAATTAGTATTTTACCCCCAGCTAAAAATTACAGACATGTCATCGTTTAAATTTTTTTAGCAAAACTATGGTAGTGTTTTGGTTTAATTGGTTGTCTCGATGTATTTTTTTAGATCGTGTTATAAGTAGTATGTACAAGTAACCTAAATACATGCATACATGTTATGAAACTAAGAAATATTCAATTTAACACCCCGCAACGTGGGCGGGCATAAGTGTAATTTTTATTCGTCCATGCATGCCTGGTACATGCTCATTTGTCCTGAAAAATTACGATTTTGCTCCCAGTTTAAAATTATAGTCTTTCCATCGTTTTATTTTTTTTAGTAAAAGTATGGTAGTGTTTTTGTTTTAATTGGTTGACTCGATGTAATTTTTTTAGATCGTGTTATGAATAGCATGTACAAGTAACCGAAACACATACATACATGTTATGCGAGAGAAATATTCGGCTTATTGCCCCGCAACGCGGGCGGGGAAAAACTAGTTACATATACATTACACGAATAATAAAATGTGAAAACACATTGGCATTTATATTCCAATTAACATAATAATCAACCGCATTCCTTTTTTGGATATAAAACTTAATATTCACATTTATCTTCCTTAATGTTGCTCATGAATAATGAGATATTCACATTTATTATCGTCCCCTATATAAGCATGCTGCTTACTCCATAGGTTAACAACACTTGTGAGAAAGTAAAAACATGACAAGGTCGCTTATTGTCACCATATTTCTTCTGGCTATCATGACAGCAGGTAAATATCTCTCTCTCTCTATATATATATATATTCATGATTGATATATGTATGTATGTATGTATGTATGTATGTATGTATGTATGTATGTATGTATGTATGTATGTATGTATGTATGTATGTATGTATGTATGTATGTATGTATGTATGTATGTGTATTTAAACTAAACGATGCATGTGTGTATATAATAATTTTTCAGGGGGGGTTATGAGCCAACTTTGTGAAAAAGATTATACAATGCCTGCATGTAAACCTGACCTATGTATTGAGTTGAGTTATGCGAGTCGCTGTATAAACCACGCGTTGGTGGAGTATGCACAGGAGCAGACATTTGCCATTGTTTTTTCACGTGTCAGCCTCCTCCAATTGATAACTAATTAAATGTGATTCCAATGGAAGATTATTATAATTAATATATTGTATTATTTTTAATTATTATATCCATGTTCCACTGTATAAAATCCAGAGGTTTCTGAGAATTCACGTACCTCGTTTGAGCTCGAAAAAAACGTGTCATTCCGTAATGTTTTATTATTATTTTAAAAAAAATCAAATTAGTATTGGGCTCAATAAACCTAATGCCAAGTGGGCTAAATACTAAACCATAAAAAATTATTTGTAAACGGACCTATATTGGAATTGATATGTGTTTACTCTTTTTTTTTAAATAATGTTTATATATCGATTTTTTTTTAAATATCGTGTGCCCTTCGAAATCACGGGCCTTGTGCGAAGGTCCTCTCCGCACACCATCAAAATCGATACTTGCGATCCCTCTAATAGTGTTAATGATGTTAAGCACGTAGTTTGGTACAAACATTTGTGTCATGTTGTTCGTCAATATCTTATTGAAGCCCTTGCAATATTAGGCTATGGGGTGTGGATGGGGCTCCATGGGGCTTTATAGGTGCCACGTAGGATCCATGTGTACCATGGAGCCCTTCTTTAATTTGGAGGGTGTGGATGAAGCCCCTATTAAACAAAATAATAAAAAAAAAAAAACATTTGACTGGTTAAAAAACCAGTGGACCCCACCTGAATGGCGTTTCAGCTCGTAACCACCATGGCGGGGCTTCAATGGCGCCCCTACCATGGCGCCGGCGGTGTGGGGGAATATGGAGGGGGGCGCTATGGTGGTCTAGGTGGCGGAAGGGTGGCGCCCCACACCCTCCAGCCTTACAATTATGATATTAGAGGACCTAGTCTATGGTTTTACATATTTTCAACTACTACATTTACAAGAGTCGGCACCGACAGGCAATAGTGCCGGCACTTCATTGGGCTTAATGGGCGGCGACTTCAATAGTGCCAGGCAAGCTGCCTGGCACTCCCCTATTGGCCCAACAAATTTACGATTTTATCCCCTTTAAAATTACGATTTTGCCATCAGTTAAAAATTATGTTTTTGCCCTCACTTAAAAATAAATTTACGCCTATGCTCCCAGCTAAATATCTCAATTTTGCCCCCGGTTAAAAATTACGATTTTGCCCCGTTTCAATTTACAGTTTTGCCATTAGTTTTTTTCCCTTAAAAATACAATTTTCCCAACAGTTCAAAATTGTGTTTTTACCCCCACTTAAAAATAACTTTGCGCTTTTGCTCCCAGCTAAAAATTCCAATTTTGCCCCCGGTTCAAAAATTACGATTTTGCCCCGTATAAATTTATACTTTTGCCATTAGCTTTTTTTCTCACAGCCAAGTAACAATTTTGCTCTCAAATTAAATTTACATTTTCCCCATCGTTTTTGTTTCTTTTCCTGGTGACATTACAAGTTTGCCCCCAGTGTAAAATTACAGTCGTGCCGGCAACTTCCTAGCACTCCCCCGTTGGTCCATTTAGTTTACGCTTTGTCCCCGAATTAAAATTATGATTTCGCCCTCAGTTAAAAATTACGTTTTTCCCATCGTTTTAATTTTTTTACCAAAACTATAAACGTTTTTTTTAATTGGTTTACTCGATTTAATTTTTTTTCGTGTCAAGGAGTTGCCTAACACTAGCTCATTAGTCCTGAAAAATTACAGTTTTTCCCTCAGCCCAAAATTACGGTCTTATCATCGTTTTTGTTTTTTTTTTCCTAGCAAAATTATAGTAGTCTTTTTTTAATTGGTTGAGAATTATTCGGCCATCGCCCCGCAACGCGGGCAGGGCATCTACTAGTTTGTTACATATTTTACCATTTTTCAAC
The DNA here is from genome assembly GCA_030545235.1 of Helianthus tuberosus. NCBI lineage: Eukaryota > Viridiplantae > Streptophyta > Magnoliopsida > Asterales > Asteraceae > Helianthus > Helianthus tuberosus. Next base: position 37,230,840 of record CM060379.1, on the reverse strand, counting down.
CGAACATCAACCAAGGAAAAAAAATTGGGTTCACCACTGAATTTTTTAAACGACTAATTTCTTTTATTCCTGTCGTCTGTGGGACTTGAACCCAATACCTCCTATTCCCAAGGTGTTTGCCACTGATTTAATAAGTGAAAAGCTCATTACATAGTGAATTAACCAAAACAGGTTATCGGCTTTTTATTATCGTTTAATCAAAATTAGCTGAACCTAACCATTTATACTTTTAAATATTTCTAGTTTTGATTTGATTGTATACCTCCATTTCATATACTTCATGTTTTATATCTCTATTTCATATATTTATACCTCTATTTCATGTATTTATACCTCAATTTCATGTATATATAAGTAAAGAATTTTGGACCAAGTTTGGTTTTGGCTATTAACTGAAACAAATCGAACCAAAAACCGTCAATCTAACCAAATAAAACGAATTGATTAACTGAAAACCGATTGGTTAATAAAATAGACTAACCGATGACTTTGGTTTCGGATTCATTTGAGGATAATAACTGAACTGGCCGAACCATGTACACCCTAGTAGTGTTTGTGTTTCGCGCCGCATCATACGAACACCCTTCTAGTAGTTATATAAGAGTATGATTAGAAACGTAAAACAAATTTTGTATGGATACCATAAAATAAACTAATTACTCATAACAAACCAACTTATATACATAGATATGGGAAATATACTTATGTATACATACCCTCAACAACACACAAGTATAACTTGATAACAAAGATAGTCTTTGGTCACTTTATTTAAATTACAAGCAATACTTGGATTGGTCAGTCTAACTCTTTTATAACCCGTTAACTCCTTTAACATGGTTATAACTTGATTACAATTTATTTACATGTTTGACCTGTTTCGATAAATAAGTTACATTAGTCGTATCCAGGGGCGTAGCTTTCAAGGGGCCCGGGGGGGGGGGGGGGGGTCCGACCCCCAGAATTTTTCGCTCAGAGTAGTGTTATGTATGTACGTTTTGTATAGAATTTTTTAGGTATATACGTTTTCGACCCCTCGGTTTTATAAAAATAAAATTTACTTATATAGAATTTTTAGGTCCGTTGGAAATTTTCAAGCTTTGCCACTGGTCGTATCGAGTTACATGTTTTTAACTTTTAAGTGTTTGTGTGTTTTATTATGATATGTTCGAGTTAAGATTGACGTCAAATGTAAATTATGTGCAGGTGTAACATTTTTCCTGTAATAATGTTTTTACAGTTATTTTTAATATTCAACATACAACTATTACAAAATTCCAAAAAAGGTGTATAAAACTAAATGTAAACATGTTAACCCAATTACGCATGTTTTGATTTTACAATAACTAATAATTATGTGTTTTAACACGTTACTCAACCTGTATATCATTCGTTGAAAGGTAAAAGAAAACGAACTCTCCCAAATACATCTATCTATTTTAGTAAGTTGAACATCATTATTAGGACTGCAATAAAGAAACAATTAACAATTGCAAAGAGACTATATAGACAAGAATGATTAGTGTATTTTACTATTTAAAAAAGAGCACTTTCTTTCATCATTCAAACATTTCACCATCACACCCCAATTCACATGTTTATTTAATCCCAAAGCATAATCAACTTACATAATGCCGCCACCAAGACAAGACATACCAGCATGTAGGGTCATAAAAAAAGTATTAAAATTTTCCATATTTATAAGAGCGACCAAACAATCAGGAAGTGCCACGTATACTAAAGAAGTGTTTAACAAAAAAAATAAGAAAACTACCCAAAATATGCACAACTCACCATTGTATGCATAGGTTTATCATGATTTAAAAGAAACTAGTCTTTGGCCTGGAGCGTAAAACCATGTTATCAACTTTAAACCATACTAAGAGGGTGTTTGGGGTTGAGTTTTGAAAATAGATTATGCGTTTTGAATAATCAGAATCAGATAATTAGCTGTAACAAAACGTGTTGTGGAAAGATAGTGTTTGTATTTGATTATGTTGTTTGATATCACAATAATCAAATAATCAACATTGTTTGGATTTGATTATGTTGTTTGATATTACAATAATCAGATAATCAACTATTTGAGTGTTTGGCAAGTATATATATTTTAAAAAATAAATAAGTGAAAACGTAAAAAATCAGTTTTTGGATTATCACGTTTTCCTACAGTAAGGGGTGACCTACTTTTGGATTATCACGTTTTGATCTCTACAAAACGTAAAAAATCAGTTTTACGTTTTGATCTCTACAACAAAACGTAAAAAATCAGTTTTTATTAATTTTTTACCAAACACTCAAAATAGATTTTTTGCGATTTCAAAACACAATAATCAAAAAATCAAGTTGAAAAAGCAATCCCAAACACACCCTAAGTATCAACAGAATGACTATCAAAACCGGGAAAATTGTAAAATAAAAATACGTATTTCTAACATCAATTGGCTCACGTGACGTAAAACGTAGACGAAGACGAATTTACACCAACAAGTATTAGAAAATCGAGAGAGTAAAAAAATTGAGAGACCAAATTTGACCAACAAATGCCATGCTACCAAATTATATTCAAACTAAAGATTGAAAAAAATTCAACTTCAATATATAATTTTGTATAAGTTATTTATGTCTTACAAAATGTGAAAAAACTAGATTATAGTCGAACATGATGCTATTACCCTTGCCTAATTTGTATCATACCATTGATTTGCCTTTGATCAATGATCGAGAATTATTCTCACCTTCTGTTAGATTTTCATCATGTTTAGTTGATCCCGATTCATTATGTGTGTATTCTAATATAATTTAGAGTAAATTGCAATTTTACCCCCTGAGGTTAGGGGTGATTGGCACTCTTACCCCCCTAACGAAATAATTGCAATTTTACCCCCCGCTGTTAACTCTTATGTCGCAACATTACCCCCTAAGCTCAATTTTGTTGACTGATCTGTTGACTTGATGATGAAATGACTATTATACCCTTTTATTTTACCCTCTGTGTTTTGTTTACTCTGTAATATTACCCCCTGCCACCACTGCCACCGCCATTCACCACCACAACCACCACTGTCACCTCCAGCCACCACCCTCAACCACCACTGCCACCGCCATTCACCACCACTGCTGTAGTAATACGAATAACATCATTATAAAACACCAAAACATTAAATAAAGCACGAACCATTTCAATTCATTCTTTTGTTCACAAATCAAATCAAAATTCCCACTTTCTTCTCCCCCACTCTCTCACATGGCTCAGGTACCAACAATTTCTTCATCCCCACCAATCTTTTTTTTTTCATTTTTATAAATTTAAATCTCATTTTACCATTAATTTCCTGCATGTTTATGTATGATCTATGATGAACAGAAGGTGGTCCTCAAAGTTCTCACTTCTCACCATGACAGATGACAAAACAAAGCAAAAAGCCATTGAAGCAGCTGCAGATATATATGGTATGGTTTCAGTTCATCATCTCTGATCTTGTAAACAAATTTAACTAATCATAATTACCTCAGAGAGATGATCTGCAGACATCTTTTCTTCAGTACCTGCAGACATTTTTTTCAATCGCAGCACCATCATTACCCGGAACCGGAGCCGGAACTGGAGCGAATTCTTGAGCTCGATTGACACCAAACAAAGCCATGAACACGAACCCGATAAAGGCGACTGCAACCGATCGAGAATTCATGGTTTTCTGATCGAATTTGAGGAAGATTGAAGGAGCTAGATCTGGGTTTTGATCGTGGAGAGTGTGGGAATAATGGGTCGAATTGCTATTTGGGTTTAGGGGAGTGAAGATTGGTGAATTGAGAGCTAGATCTGCTGTTGTTGAACAGAGGGTTTGAACTGAATAATCGATCAAATTGTTTGAACTGATAAACAGAGGGTTCTTGCTTGTTGTGGTGGTGGTTGGATCTTCATGATTGGAGCAATTCTTTGGTAGTGGAGCGCCACAGAGATCTCTGTTACCAACATATATTGATGGATCAGTGCGGGGGTGGTGATGATGGCGACGGTGATGGTTGTGGCGGCAGTGGTGGTTGTGGCGGTAGTGGTTGTTGTGGCGGTTCAGATGGCGACGGTGATGATTGAAGACGATGATGATGGAGGTTCAGATATTGGTTGAAGATGATGATGATAATTGCAGTTTACTCTATATATAATAAAAATAATAATAATAATAATAAAATAAATATAGGGTAAGATTACCAAAATACCCTTACATATAATGGTCAAACTACCGTTGACTGAGTATAGGGGGTAATGTTGCGACATAAGAGTTAACAGTGGGGGGTAAAATTGCAATTATTTCCTTAGGGGGGGTAAGAGTGTCAATCACCCCTAACCTCAGGGGGTAAAATTGCAATTTACTCTATAATTTATAAATATGAAGGTATGACCCTGGAATGTCAGGGGATTTCTATACATAAATCATAGCAGACGACAATGATGATGTGTTTATAAAAATAAAAAAGAAGAGATTAATAGTCCCCGTCCTCCGGTCGTGTGAAAGATGCTCTTCAATACCTTGAACCGCATTCTAGGACTTGTACAGATTTATGAAAATTGTCGGATAAAAATGGTGGCTTTCATTGGATGATATTCACAGGTTCATTGTCTGAAGGCTGCTGCAAGCATTCTTCTGGATTTGCATAAAAGTAATCTTCTTCTTTGGGTCTGTCTGGAATAATTAATCTTTTTATCGGGTTCCCCATTCGGTTTGCATGGGCTTCCTTGACAGCGCTCGAGAATTCATCCCAACTCATCGAGTTGGTCGTGTATTTGTCTATTAGTTCAACAAGTAGTTTTCTATCCAATAGAATCGTCTTCTTGAAACCCAAATATCTGGAAAAGTGATTATTATTCTTGAATTGTTATGATGCATACCACTTTGAAAGATCCAAAATGACCTTTTTTGTGCATTTCCTTCCATCACCTTTTTTTTGCCATTTTCATCCTTGAGGTTTGACATTTATTGCGACTTTCGTCCCTCGAAAATTGGCCCTCAAGGATAAGAATGACAAAATTTCAAACTTTTTGGATGAAAATGGCACCTTTGGACGAAAGTCGCGAAAGTGGCCAAACCTCAGGGACGGAAATGGCATTTTACTCAAACAAACAGGTTGAAACTTAAAAGTCACCCAAAGTCTAGTTCCAAAGCATGCACCCTTGTAAACCAATTTTCTATAAAATATTTTACATTATGACTAATAAGATTGTTTTTGTAATAAAAACTAACATACTAATTATCAATGAAACATATAAACAAAAAAAGATTTTTATTCGACCCGATCTGACTCGACCCATTTCAAACTGAGCCTGTTTGACCGGTACCCCCCCCCCCCCCCCCCCAAAAAAAAAAAAAACAAAAACAAAAATAATAATAATGATCTTGTCACCTCTAGTAAAGGGTAAGCATAATGGTACCTGCGGTGGCCTTCTACGACTTTGGCCATGTTTCCATCATAAGTAGGGACAAAAATATCACTTTCCAGTGATACAAGGTAATCCAATGCTGCCATCTGTGACGAGTGATTCTGGAAAAATTTAAGGTCGTCTGGTCCCAATAGAGTCTCTTTCCTTACCTGTCAATCTTACATCAATCTCCCTGACAAAAAAAACGACAGAAAACGCCATTGGTTCAGCATACTAACCAGCTTCGGATATGCCGATGCAAGCGTAGCCATTCTCCTTTCCCCACCATATATCTCACCAGCCGCAATATAAATCTGGATGCCCGGATCTATGTCAAGTGCCCTTAACGCAAGCGCAGTCTCTTCGGGAGTTAAAGGGCATAAACCATCTTTTCGTTTTAAATCGGAATTTATGATCTTTTCTTTCCACCACGGGTAAGCATACCTGCCAAAAGAAATAAGTTAAAAACTTATATTTCAAGAAAATATGACATGATGTGTTATTGAGCTAAGGTCAAACCTCATCCAGGTCAACTCTTCCACCTCCTCATCGTTGCATCCTTGAGTACAGCCAGAAAATGCTAACATGTCCATTTCGTATCGAAGGTGAAGCACTAAAAAAGGTCCATTTTTTCTTAAAAGGTTAACGACCCGTCTACCCAATTCTTCAATTTGACTAGTGAATCTTAGAGCACTGAAATTTACTCGACACCTCAGCTTCTGGAGGTCAACCGGTTGACCACTATTGGCCAGCCGAGCATCCGTTCTATTCAAATGCAACACTTTGTATCTTTGAATCAAAGGAAGAATCTGCATGTATACAGGACAATATTTTCAAAACTGAAACAGTAAAATAATAACCAAATATTATTAAAATAAAAGTGAAATGAGAAAAGATATAGAGACATATACTTGGTTGTGGTAATATGAAATATCAGACCAACTAATGGGGGGCATTGTATGCAGAATTCCCGATTCGACTTTCTGTTTAAGCCTGATAGGAAGCTGTTTAAGTATCCGCACTTCATCCCTCAAGGACGTAATGAAATGATCAACATCAAAAATATCCTCAAATTCACTGAAATTTAGTAACGAAAACAATAAATTGACTCTCGTGATTCCATATGCTAAAACCAGAGATAATTTGGCATACCTTGGATCCGCCCAGAAAGATGTTTTATCCAGCTCAGGAACTATGAGTGTAACATTCAAGTATCTTGCAATTGCAACCATATCACATATCTGCGTAATGGAAATATAATTATAACGATAATCGATTTAATTGTTTCTGTATTATTAACGTCGGATAACAATTTGTGGTCTCAATTCGTACTGAAAGCACTCACAGCAGATCGCATTTGATTAAGTCCTCCGTTACATGAAATCAGTAGGTAACCATTGTTCTTGTAAACCCCTGCATGCAACATATAATGTATTTATCTCAAGATAAGCAGACCAAACTAAATAAAGCAACTATTCATAAATAGAAAGACTAACGAACATTGGATTTTTAGCATAAGTAGAAACCTCCAATAGAGTTTGTAACAAGAAAGCAAATAAAGAACTAAAGTGACGAGCACATGTTTTTTTTTCTACTGATCTCAATTTCCCTTCAAAAAATAAGAACTATCCAATATATTCTAAAAATGCCACAATTACAAAAAAAAACATTGTGGACCAAAATAATTTCTGGTCATTACCAAATAAAGTTCTTTGATCAAAATGCACGAAAGGGTAACTTTTACAATATAAGAGGACAAACCAAGAAGACGAAAAGCAGGTTCCAAATAGAACCCTGCACTTTATCAACGATCAAACAAAAAAGTATTGACATCACAAATCATCCACAAAGAGAAACCGATTGTCAATGACAAGTTTCATACAACATGGCAGGTAAGAACCACAAAGGTTAACTTTCTTGGATACAAAACCTGTTTACCCTTCTTGCATATCACCTTTAGTCATATGCTTATTCGTGCAATTGGATTCTTTAACCACAGAAAAAGTCACAAAACAACAAGTTCTAGATGTTACAACACAAAAACATAATCCATTTTCTTCATTAATCATACCAGTTTCACAATTAACTAACAATTAACATCATCATAAATTATTAAAAAGATAAGATCAAAGAACTCACTCTTGGGCGGAAGCTCTCTAACCGGAACAACCGGCAACAACTTAACATCCAAAGCAGCACCCGAAATAACCGAATCATGCGCAGGCCACCCTTTCAAAACCCTAGGTCCCCAAGACTCCCCCAATGCCATCAACTGAACCAAACAAGTCCACAACAACACCACAGTAGTAGCCCTAACCATCCACAGCTTCATTTTATTACCCCTAACATTCGAATACCCGACTGACCGCTTCAACCTCTCCACCTTACCCTCCCCCAACACTTTCAACCCCATGATCCCTCAAATCCAAACCCTAACTATCCATCACACCTCAATCACAACACAATTAACACAATTCTCACTAAATTGAGTCAATTGACAACTAATAACTGAACAAATTGAACAGATTGAACAGATTGAACAGATTCACGATAATAATGTTATCGAGATGCACAAATTAATTAGCTGGATAACTGATTAATTGCAGAGTAAGTTTCTAACACAATAATATCTAACATTTACAACTATTTTTTGAGTTGATTTAATTCCGGAATAAATGGAATGAATGTACCATGATCTGTATGTATCCTCCAGTACTGTGCGATAAACCCTAGATTTTGAATTATATGTTGGATCTCGAAATTGAATTTATGAAGTTTGAAATTGGAGTAAAGATAGCAGCAGATTGGAAGTTTTTAGAGAGGGAGAGAGTTGAAGAAAGTGGAGTGGCCGGAGTTAGTGAATGTCGCCGGAACATGAGGGCGTCGGTGGCCGGAGAAGAGGAGAGAGAGAGAGAGAGAGAGAGAGAGAGAGTTGTGTGGGAGTTATTACGCACTCTTCTAACTTTATTCTGATTTGGAATTTATGGATAATTTAATGATTTTTTTTTATTTTTTTTTTTGTTTAGTATCTATAAAATTATTATTTTTTATTCAAGATTATAAATAATAATATAAATATATTTATTTTGGAAGGAAAGGAATCAATATGTTAAGAGTTAAATGCTTGGTTGGTCTATGTGGTTTTCAAAAATTGCAGACTTAGTCCTAGTGGTTTACAAATTACACGCGTGGTTTCAAAACTTGTCAAAAATGCACTCGGTTGGTCCCCAGCCCTAACATCAGTTAAATTTCTCAGTTAAGTCCATGTTAAATGACCAAAATATCCTTCCTTATTAACAAACCCACTGCATCTTCATCACTATCATCATCTTCATCACCTACTATAGATTCATTTTATAACCCTAAGGCAGACAACAGACCAGCCGCACACACACAAACCAGACACCCCACTCTCTATGATGAGCTTCTCCGGCACTGGCCGTATTCCGGCGAGCCGTCGCACACCCCTTTAACTCCGACAAGCACCTTCCTCCTCCCTATAACACACCCCTGTTTCCATCTGTCTCTACGGCAGTCACGAGCCCGGCTCCGGCCGTATTTCCAGCTGATCGGTCGACGGGTTTCTCCGGTGAGACACCCCCACCCCGTTCATCTTAAATTCACCACACCAACCCTATTCTCCCTCGATTTTTAACGGCCGGCCACCACCATTTGGTGGTGGCGTACGGCGGCGACGGATCAGAGAGACGGAGAGGGACAGAGAGAGAGAGACTGAAGTGAGAGAAAGAGAAAGACAGACGGAGCTCGGTGATCGACGGCGGGGGATACTCGCTGATGTCTGGTTATTCGGAGCCAGACACGGGTGTTCATGGATGTTCACAGAGATTCGGACCTGAATCAACGGCGTGGTGGTTCCGTTTGAGTGGCGGCGACGGTGGTTGTTTGAGTGGGAGCAGCTGAGGGTGATGCAGATGCAAATGATGATGGTGATGAAGATGATGCAGTGGATTTTGTTAATAAGCAAGGGTATTTTGGTCATTTAACGTGGACTTAACTGAGAAATTTAACTGATGTTAGGGCTGGGGACCAACCGAGTGCATTTTTGACAAGTTTTGGGACCACACGTGTAATTAGTAAACCACTAGGACCAAGTCTGCAATTTTTTAAAACCACAGGGACCAACCAAGCATTTAACTCATATGTTAATATTTTTAGTTTAGTAAATTTTGGAGTCTTTCAAAGAGTTTGTTGTATTTAATATTCCTTCTAAATAAAGTAATGCTTCTACATTTTCATGAAACAACATTTTGTTTATCATATACAAGTTATCTAGTTTGGGTTGAGAGGTTGAATTGTTTAACCCGTATACGACTCACATATTTAGTTGTTTCGTGTCGGATCTGAGTTGTGTTCCGAGTCTTTCGGTTTAATGTTTATTTGGATATATAAGTAGTAATGACTGGTGACTTGTAACAATTTAAAGAACCGCTTACTATAACTCAAATGAAATTTACGAATAACAAATTTTGACTATATGTATGTAGCTCGAGACTAGAAAAGGTGAAGTGTAATTTAAACTGCTAAATAAAGTGTTTGAAAATTAAGAGATGATGACGGTTTCATGTTAGTTTTACTTTTGAAAATTAATAGTTAGTAGCGGGAAAGTTAAAATTACGATATTAGACTTTTAAGTATTAATACTGTAAAAAACAATCTCTAAAATCCATATAGGAACCTTTTAATAACACTTAAACGTGCTAATAAACCCGTTTATTAAATGACAAAACCATTTTTTGTCTCATCAAATTATAATACGTGACAAATCCATTTGCTTATTTATTAGTTAAAGATATAATACATTCACACATGTTAGCGTGCTTAAAGATGTAATGAACTTTACCTAGTTGTTTTTATATATAATTTACTTTCAAACTTACCATTTAATATTATCAGCTTGTTATTTTATGATCACAGGATAACCTCTTGACCAGGATACAGTCAATATAGGCTGAATGTGAGTTTTATCTACCGTCGTGCCGATGTAACACCTTGAAATTCATACTTAAAATAATCATAGTTTTGTGAAATACGATCATATGTTATACTAATCTCACTAATCCATCATCATATTATTGTTTTACTCTCCATTCCTTCACAAGTCATGTTTACACACATATGATAGTTTGATTGGTTCTAAAAGAAGACTCTTAAAATTGGGTGGGTGGGTGGTGTGGGGTGACACCTCCAGCCACCTTAGTTGAATGACATCCTCAACAGCGCCCCCCTCCGTCATCTTAGGGCGCTAAACAAGTCCCCTCCATGCCCTTGGCAAGCGTTAGAGCTTTGAAAATGGTGGGCCATCCACCATTTTTACCGTTTACCAATAGTAATAAAGAATTATTTTCAAATTTTCAAAGCTCCACATCCTCGTCGTCGTCCAAATTAATGTTTAAGTCGACGTTTCGAGCATCGGAAGTGGGTGTCTACGGATCAACCGAGGATGATGTTTTGGACCGTTTTGCTTTACGTCTACCACTAGACGTCATGCTCGGTACGTTAGACCATTTAGGACTTCCTCGTAGAAGCTCCCAACAATTCAAGTATGTGAAAACGCCTCTCGTTTGATTGTACTCCTCCAACGCTCTTGTTAATATACCCGCGTCGTGTTGTCCACTACCCCAGTTATCCCTCGTGCGTTGGAAAACTTCTTGGAACTGATGACATTTCTGGTTTATATCGGTCCATTTGCTTGATATCGAATCTTTGTCCCAATACTCACTTTTACCCTTCGCTTTAAAAAAAGTTTCACAAATTTCATTCTAAAAATTGGTGAAGTTTGATAGTTTGCTACAAAAAAAATATATATAATGTTATATTCTAAAAAAAAACGATTACCAAACTATTTAAAAAAATTAAACAAATATATTTTTATAACGCTTACCAACTTCGGGGTTCTCCGATATGTCGAGCCACGCCCGTCCTAACGCGTACTCCTTATCTTTTGTCCAAGCTAGGTAGGTTCGATTCCGGCGTGGAGCGTTTGGGTCCTTTTTTTATGAGACCGTTTACCACGTTGAGACGCTTTGACAACGGGCTCGGGTTGTGTCTCCGTTACCGTTTCAACATCGGGCTTGGTTTCTTCTTGAGACGGTTGCGAACCGCCCATGGATGCAAACCCGCGTGGACCATTAAAGAACGGTTGTGAACCGCCCATGCCTAATATTTGTGCATACGCCAACATACTCGGGTCCATCTCTTGGAAATTGAAGGACGGTTGCGGTTGGGTGGTTTTCGGGCGATAAGAAGTTTGGTTACTGGGTCTAGATGGAACACCGAAAGGGGGTCGGAAGGGATTCATGATGTAATTTTTTTATAAAATATGAAGTAGTATTGAAGAGAGGAGGGTAAAGTTTATAAAAAAAAAAGAGTGGAAAGTAGGGTTTTTATATGTAAAAAGTTGATTTAAATTACATATGAAAAAATTTTGTTACCGTTGAAAGCAACGGTCAAATGTTGAATCTCGTGCGATTTTGGCGTTTTAAACAAAACGCTCGAACAACTTTTTTGAGAAAAACGCTCCGGGGCGGTCAATGCGGCATGGGAGGGCGTTTTTAGGGGGAAAACGCCAAAAATCCGCCCACTACGGGTGATCTTAGAAGATGCTAAATTGAACTAATATAACTAGCTAAAAGTTGTGCACACAAGGTGTTTGATGAAACGCCTAAATGAGTTATTAAATGTGAATAATGAACGAAAAATGATAATAAGAACCTATGATTGAATTTTTGGCAAGTTTACATGCCAAGGATGTGGACAGTGAGGTTCTAATGATAATTGGGTTGTGCTCTTTAGGCAACTTGAGTGGAGCTTTGGACGGTCAAACCGGGGCAAACGCGCGATTGAAGGGAAAGCTTTAAGGTACGTGGCTACTGTAAGGATTTCAAAAATGCCCTAAAACAACCCGTAAGTAAAAACCCGGACCCCTGAAACCCTAATATGCATGAAAACCAAGAAATCAAGAAAACTGGGTTTCACGCGGGCCGCGTAAACCATAAGAGAAGCTTACGCGGGCCGCGTCAAAGTGATGTTGACCAGATAAGCATCCCAGGGCACGTGTCGCACACGTGGCAGACCTAGGTGTGACACGGTAGCCCTAGTCATAGACTAGGTGGCTCTCGCGGGCGGCGTAAAACCTTGTTAAGGTTTACGCGGGCCGCGTAAAACTCATTTTTCAGCTATAAATGAGTTAGACATGAGCAGTTCATCTGTGTTCGAGAATTCAATCAAAAACGAAAGTATACTGCTCAAAATCGTAATTTACATTTGAGAGACGCCGCTACGATACAGGGTATTAACTCGATCGCTGCTACGATTCAATGTCCGATCGATTGAAACCAATCCGATGGATGTTTAAGTGCTGCCCAAATTAGGGCTATACTTTGTCATTCGTCGTGAATTCGATGGATGTTTAAGTATTGCACTTTGTCATTCGTCGTGAGGATTTTGATCTCGTGAGTTATCGTAAATGTTGTATTAAGTTACTGACCTAGTTCGTATGCATTGTCATTTAATTTAGGTTACAAGGCTTATCAGTAGGCTAAACTTTGCCCGTCTAAACTTGCAATGTGAGTCATTCTCTTTTTATCAACAATGTTTTACAATACTCCATTTATTTTCAAAAGTTATAATTACAGGGATTAAGTCTTGGTTATCTTGAATCACTGGCAAGTTGGGGTATTGTGCACATTACTAATCTCTCACGGTTAGGTTCACCAACCTAACAGTGATAATCATCACTACTTGGATGAAAGGACCCAATAGTGGTATGACCATCGTCACAAGGCTGTGACACGACGCCAGATAAAAATAAGATAATAGCCATTGTAATCGCTCTTATGCTGTAATTTATAACTATGTGTCATTTTATGTAAACTGAATGACTCGCCGGTATTTCCCCGCTGATAAAATATTTTTAAACATGTTTCAGGCGACCTGCTGTGAATCAAGGAAAAGTGTTACGGAGCACTAATAAAGCTTGAAGTAGTGGCTCAATTAAATAAATAAACATGTTTTGTGAAACAGGGAATTTCCTCGTGAAATTCCTCTATTGTAAATTACGGGGTTGTCCCAAGTTATGAAATAAAATGATTGGGCATTTTCAAGTTTTAAAAGATCCTGTAAATCTTCCGCTGTCAACTCAATTAATAAATACCACGGGTTTCTGTCCCGCGGCACTTGGACCGGGTCACACCGGGACGGGGGCCATGACAGAAAAAGGTGGTATCAGAGCCACTGATTTAAGCCAATTAAGTATTTAGAAATACTTAATTTTTCTTATTGCCATTCTGTGATTATGTGAAAATTCAATTTACAAAATTTTAACTTAAGAATTTTGTGTGTTTCTTCATGTATGCTAACAGCATGAATGAACTATCAGATGCACTTCAAAATTTTACTATCCATACCACAGATATGGATACCACCGGTACCTTCACTGGTTACCAGGCTGACACTGAAGAACAAATGGTGTTCCAATCTCAACCTCAAGATAAACCTAAGCCGAAAAAGAGAAGAAGACTTGTAGGCTAGAGGCGTGTGCGTAGGAAGAGACCAGCGACACAGAAAGTTATAAAGACTGAGGATCCTAAAGATAAAGGAAAAGGAATAGAGATCGGAGAAAGTTCAGGGCAATCCCAGGAAATGCCACCATGGGAGGAGCTGGACCACCAACTGGCAAATAGCGACCTCATCGAACCTGCCGATGAAAACCTCTTCGATTACCCAGCGGATGCACAACTTCCAGTTAATCTGGAACATGCTATCTCAGATCCTATTATCCACCCCCGACCTCTAGGAGAGCTGGAAGAGTGGTGGACCACTGACTGGCAATTTCAGAATCTCCTGAATAACCCTAATACCTTTTTCCCTCAATTTGACCCTGAACCTCCACTACACCCACCTATGAGCACAGAAAACTTGGCTGAACTCCGCCACTATGGCGAGGAGCTAATTGATGCAGGAAACCGAATTAGGGATGTGGGGGAAAGAATGTCATGGAAATACGACGAGAGGGAACGTCGTTTCTGAAATGCCAGCTGATGAGAATCGTATGTGGTTGTGGGAATGTGTGTTTAATAATAATATAATAATAAAAATATAATCATGTAAAATAACTAAAAATAAAACTCTTATAACATATCTGGTAATGTACGGATGCATACTACAATATATAAAAATGGACGTCGCAAAGTCGACAATTTTGGCTATATGTGTTGACGTGATTATGTGCGATTATTTTATTGTGTTTGGTTGTTGTTTATTTTATGCTAATCACTTATATATATTAATTAACAGATGGAACACGCTGATAATGAACCAGTTAATGAAGTTAACCAATCTGAACAAAACAATGAAGATCATTTTCTTAACCGACAAGATATAGAAAACATCGTTGCTCAGGGAATAGCCAATGCTATTCCAGCAATCCTTGCTGCTGCCCGAAATCCAGTTGAAACTCAACCAATTATTCCCAGCAAACGTACTCACGGCGACAATTTTAGTAATAGTGTAAATGGAGGCGGCAACAATAATAATAACGATAATGATGGGATGCAAGCCCCATTCCTTAAGAAAATGAAAACTGTAACGCCTGGTTGCACTTACAAGGAATTTCTTGCCTGTAAACCAATTGAATTTGCAGGCAATGAAGGGGCGACTGCTGCACTGCGTTGGTTAGAAAAAACCAAAGCAGTAATTAAAATAAGTAAATGTGCTGAGGAAGACAAGGTCATGTATGCGTCGCATCTTTTCAAAGAAGTGGCGCTAGAATGGTGGAATACGGTACTACAAGCCAAGGGAAGCGATGTGGCTTATGCCATGTATTGAGAGGAATTTAAAAGTCTGGTGGAAATAAATTCTGTCCTGAATATGAAAAAGAGCAAATGGCAAATAAATTCCTGAACCACCGGATAGTGGATGTAGACTGTCGAGGGTATACTTCGACGTTTTTCGAGTATGCAAGAATTGTACCAACCCTGGCTTCCCCAGAACCGGTACTTATTTCTCGCTATATTTGGGGTTTGATTGGTGAAATCCGTGATATCGTTAAAGCTGCGAGACCTCGCACAATTGACGATGCAGTGGAATTAGCCAACACTTTGACAGACGGACTTGTGCGTACGCGAGAAGAAAACCGGAAGAAGGAAGTGGCCCAAAAGATTACCCAAGGATTTCGTATGGGTAATAGTAGTAACTTCAAGAAAAAGGGAACCGGGACATCTCCCACTGCTCCATTCTGCGGTACCTGTAAAAGGAAACATTTTGGAAGATGCAAAGGGTATTGCAATTTCTGCAAGATTCCAGGGCATCAAGAAGAAGATTGTAGGAGGAAAAAATCAACAATCTGCTTCAACTGTGGAGAAGCTGGACATTTTAGACCAGACTGCCCTAAATTGATCAAACCAGCTGACAACAAAGCCAAACCTACAGAAGGAACTACCAAAAAGAATGCACGACCATTCTAATTGACTACCCAAGAAGCAGAACTCATCCCAGATGTGATAGCTGGTACGTTCCTAGTTTATGACGTTTATGCAAAAGTATTATTTAACTCTGGTGCAAACCAAAGTTTTATAAATACTTCATTCTGCCGAGCTCTTAATCTACCCTTAACCAACCTTAGACATTTTTTTACGGTAGAAACGGCAGATGGGAATTCTGTTAACATAGATAAGGTTTTGCAAGAAGAAAAGATAGAACTCCTAGGACATAAATTTGCTGAATTCGATGTCGTGTTAGGAATGGATTGGTTAGTAGCCAACCATGCTCGAATCCTCTGTGATAAGAATTCCATAGAAATTAATACACCGACATGAGAAATAGTGATGATTACAGGAGATAAGCCACGTAAGCCAATGAAATTTATTTCAGTTATGAAAGTGGCAAGTTATTCAAGAAATCAAGGAATAGTGTATATGATTTCAGTAATCATTAGCACTAAGGGTAAGGAACTTAAGTAAATTCCAGTAGTATCAGAATACTCGGATGTATTTCCAGAAGAACTACCTGGATTACCACCTGATAGGGAAATAGAATTTAGAATTCATCTAACTCCTGGAACTACACCGATAGCCAAGGCACCTTATCGGTTAGCACCCACCGAAATATTAGAATTGAAAAAGCAGTTAGATGAATTACTAAGCAAAGGATTTATACAACCTAGTTCATCCCCGTGGGGAGCACCAGTGTTGTTTGTGAAAAAGAAAGATGGTTCGATGCGAATGTGTATCGATTATAGGGAATTGAATAAGGTTACAATTAAGAATCGATACCCATTACCTAGGATTGATGATCTTTTCGATCAACTTCAGGGAGCTATATATTTTTCTAAAATAGATTTACGCTCCGGATACCATCAGTTGAAAGTACAAGAAGAGGACATACCTAAAACTGCTTTCAGAACTAGGTATGGTCATTACGAGTTTACAGTTATGCCCTTTGGACTAACAAATGCTCCTGCAGCATTCATGGACATGATGAATAGAATCTGTAAACCATACTTGGATAAATTTGTAATTGTCTTTATCGACGATATACTCATTTATTCCAAAAGTCAGGATGAGCATTGTGAACACTTGCATGCACTCTTAACTTTGTTAAGAAAAGAGAAACTTTATGCCAAATTCTCGAAGTGTGAATTTTGGCTACAAGAGGTACAATTTTTAGGACACATGGTGAATCACGAAGGTATTCGCGTAGACCCCTCCAAAATAGAAGCAATCACCAAATGGAAGGTCCCGCAATCAGCTATGGAAGTTAGAAGTTTTCTAGGGTTAGCCGGATACTATAGACGGTTTATTAAGGATTTTTCCAAAATAGCTTTACCATTAACTAAGCTAACCTGTAAAGCAGTAAAGTTTGAATGGGGACCTAGGCAAGAAGAAGCTTTTAAGATTTTAAAGCAAAATTTAACAAACACCCCAATTCTTGCCTTACCAGAAGGAACAGAAGATTTTGAAGTATATTGTGATGCTTCTAAGCTATGATTAGGATGTGTGTTAATGCAACGCAAGAAGGTAATTGCGTATGCTTCAAGGCAATTGAAAAAGAACGAGGAAAATTATACGACTCATGATTTAGAATTAGGAGCCATAATTTTTGCCCTTAAGATTTGGAGACATTATCTGTACGGAAGTAAGTTTACAGTCTATACAGATCATAAGAGTTTAAGATACATATTTGGGCAAAAAGAATTAAACATGAGGCAAAGGAGATGGATGGAGATCCTAAGTGATTACGACTGTGAGATTCAATATCACGAAGGAAAAGCAAACGTAGTTGCAGATGCTTTAAGTCGTAAGTATCATGAAAAGCAAAAGCGAGTTCGCGCTCTTTGATTAAGTTTACAATTAGACTTAATGGAACAACTGAAGAATGTTCAAGAAACAACAATCAAGGATGATGTTGAAGGAATGAAAGGACGAATAAAGGAATTAGAGCAAGGAAGTGATGGAATTTGGAGATTCCACAAGAAAAGAATTTGGGTACCTAAGCAAGGGAATTTAAGAGATAAGATTTTAGAAGAAGCCCATAAATCTAGGTATACCATGCATCCTGGTAATAATAAGATGTACCAAGATTTAAGAAATAACTTCTGGTGGATAGGAATGAAGAAAGACATAGCCATATATGTTTCTAAGTGCCTAACTTGTTCACAAGTTAAGGCAGAACACAAGAAACCTTCAGGGTTACTCTAACAATTAGAAATGCCTGTATGAAAATGGGAACTAATAACAATGGACTTTGTTACTAAGTTACCCAAAACCAGAAAAGGTAACGATGCGATTTGGGTAATTGTGGATCGATTAACCAAATCAGCTCATTTTCTACCCATGAAGGAAACCTTTAGCATGGAAAGATTAGCAAAACTGTATGTAGACGAGGTAGCATCCTTACATGGAGTTCCACTCTCCATTGTATCGGATAGGGATAGTCGTTTCACTTCACATTTCTGGACAATTTTCCAGGAACCCATGGGGACCCGATTAAACTTAAGTACAGCCTACCATCCCCAAACCGATGGACAAAGTGAAAGGACGATTCAAACCCTGGAAGACATGCTCAGGGCATGTGTGATAGATTTTTGTGGAAACTGGGATAACCACCTACCTTTAATTGAAATCTCCTATAACAATAGTTATCATTCAAGCATCGAAGCTGCCCCGTTTGAAGCACTCTACGGACGTAAGTGTAGAACTCCAGTCTGCTGGTCAGAAATCGGAGAAAACCAATTATCAGGTCCCGAGATCGTGCAAGAAACCACCGACAAGATCACTCAAATCAAGGAAAGACTGAAAACAGCTCGAGATCGCCAGAAGAGTTATGCAGACAATCGACGCAAGCCACTAGAATTTCAAGTTGGAGACAAGGTACTCTTGAAAGTTTCTCCTTGGAAGGGGGTAGTCCGATTTGGAAAGAGAGGAAAGCTAAGTCCAAGGTACGTAGGACCATTCCCAGTAATCCAGAAAATAGGACCAGTCGCCTATCTCCTACAACTACCAGAAGAGCTAGCAGGAGTACATGATGTATTTCATGTATCTAACCTCAAGAAGTGTCTATCTGACGAATCCCTGGTAGTCCCTCTTCAAGATATACTGGTGAATGAAAAGTTGATGTTCGTGGAGAAACCACTCCAAATAGAAGACAGAAAGATTAAGTTTCTCAAACACAAAAGATTGGTACTTGTCAAAGTCAAGTGGGATTAAAAGAGAGGACCCGAATACACCTGGGAGCTGGAATTGGAAATGAAGCGCAAGTATCCTCACTTATTTCAGTAAATCTCGAGGACGAGATTTTAAATAAGGTGGGGAGGATGTAAGGATTTCAAAAATGCCCTAAAATGACCCATAAGTAAAAACCTGGACCCCTGAAACCCTAATATGCATGAAAAACCAAGAAATCAAGAAAACTGGGGTTCACGCGGGCCCCGTAAACCATAAGAGAAGCTTACGCGGGCCGCGTCAAAGTGATGTTGACCAGATAAGCGTCTCAGGCCACGTGTCGCACACATGGCAGACCTAAGTGTGACACGGTAGCCCTAGTCATAGACTAGGTGGCTCTCGCGGGCCGCGTAAAACCTTGTTAAGGTTTACGCGGGCCGCGTAAAACTCATTTTTCAGCTATAAATGAGTTAGACATGAGCAGTTCATCTGTGTTCGAGAATTCAATCAAAAACGAAAGTATACTGCTCAAAATCGTAATTTACATTTGAGAGACGCCGCTACGATACAGGGTATTAACTCGATCGCTGCTACGATTCAATGTCCGATCGATTGAAACCAATCTGATGGATGTTTAAGTGCTGCCCAAATTAGGGCTATACTTTGTCATTCGTCGTGAATTCGATGGATGCTTAAATATTGCACTTTGTCATTCGTCATGAGGATTTTGATCTCGTGAGTTATCGTAAATGTTGTATTAAGTTACTGACCTAGTTCGTATGCATTGTCATTTAATTTAGGTTACAAGGCTTGTCAGTAGGCTAAACTCTGCCCGTCTAAACTTGCAATGTGAGTCATTCTCTTTTTATCAACAATGTTTTACAATACTCCATTTATTTTCAAAAGTTATAATTACAGAGATTAAGTCTTGGTTATCTTGAATCACTGGCAAGTGGGGTATTGTGCACATTACTAATCTCTCACGGTTAGGTTCACCAACCTAACAGTGATAATCATCACTACTTGGATGAAAGGACCCAATAGTGGTATGACCATCGTCACAAGGCTGTGACACGGCGCCAGATAAAAATAAGATAGTAGCCATTGTAATCGCTCTTATGCTGTAATTTATAACTATGTGTCATTTTATGTAAACTGAATGACTCGCCAGTATTTCCCCGCTGATAAAATATTTTTAAACATGTTTCAGGCGACCTGCTGTGAATCAAGGAAAAGTGCTACGGAGCACTAATAAAGCTTGAAGTGGTGGCTCAATTAAATAAATAAACATGTTTTGTAAAATAGGGAATTTCCTCGTGAAATTACTCTATTGTAAATTACGGGGTTGTCCCAAGTTATGAAATAAAATAATTGGGCATTTTCAAGTTTTAAAAGATCCTGTAAATCTTCCGCTGTCAACTCAATTAATAAATACCACGGGTTTCTATCCCGCGGCACCTGGACCGGGTCACACCGGGACGGGGGCCGTGACAGCTGCATGCCACGCTAATTTTCTGTATTAAGTTATTGCAAAAATGTTATGTAGTGGTTTGGAATGTGATATATTTAAGTTTGGATGTTCATAAGTGATGGGATTCACACAAACGAACCAATCGGGTCAAAATAAGGTATAACGCAAAGCGGGTAATGGGAGCGTGTGTAATGACTTTGGCACAAACTCGGATAATGGGTTAAGTTACTATGTAGTGGTTTGTAATGTGATATATTTAATTTTGGATGTTCGTAAGTGATGGTATTCACGCAAACAAACCAGACGGATCAAAATAAAGTATAACGCAAACCGGGTAACGGGAGTGTGGGTAATGACTTTCACATAAACCCGAATAATGGGTTAAGTGGTGAGCGTAAACCGGGTAATGGGAACGCGAACTATGAGCCAATGAACTCGAGTAATGGGTAGTAATCGGAAGAATGTGAATTCTTGAAATGAATTCGAACTAATTGAGTTCGATCACTAGAAGATTGAACTGTCGAATAAGTGTAAACACAAACCGGGTAATGGGATTGTGTGACACAAGGTTAATAACCCGGGTAATGGGGTAAAGTCGTAAGAAGTTATTTCTTGCGAACAGATGTGATTAACATGAGTTTCAATGTTTAACATAGAAACGGGCTGAACAATTGAATGCACAAACTGTGAATCGGTAGTGTAAAACACAAAAGTTGTACACCAGGGTTATGGATTACAAGTTAAACATGTAGATAAATGAATTACAAGTGTTTAGAAACAAGTTTGGGGTCTATCAGAGGCGTTTTGGTCGAGTTATGCTAAAAAGAGTGAAACATGGTTGAGCTGGGTAAATGAATAATTGTAGCTCAGACCTGGAAACTTTCTGTGAAAAACAAAGTCTCGTGTCGCGTGACGACCCAAGCATTACTCCTCGCGTGACGTGAGGGAGGATCGCGTCGAACGACAATGTTACTTTCCCTTGCTGTGCAACGCGACGAGAGCTAAATTTGTCAAAAATTTATATTTTTATTGTTTTTGAGTTTCCGGATTCATTTAGCGTAGTTATATCTCGTATATACTAACGTAATGTGTGATTTACATGTTTAAGTTCTTCTAGTTAACACACCCGGACAATGATCAAGACATGTAACGAACCGAACACAATTCTAAGATTAATGTTTTCCACCTTTTGTTTATCTTCATATATGAACAAACGAAACTGAATAGTTGTGAAATATCTTTTGTACAAATAACATTTCAAATTAGTTCGATGAAGTAAGGTTATATTTATGTATTTTCTTATATATATATATATATATATATATATATATATATATATATATTCGTACATATATGTGAGCAAATTTCTATAGGGGGAAGGTTCTATGCAGAACACTAAATATTGCGAGAACACGCAGAACACAATGAATCACCCATTTTTTCTATTCTAAAAACCTAAAAAGTAAATGAAAATGTTACAAATATAAGATTTATTGTTTCTTACACTGGTATTCAAAACAAAATATGGAAAATTTTCATTTTTTGTATAACCTACACATATGTAGGTAATGTGTAGGTTATATTATCAACATGTATGTAAGCTATGTGCAGGTTAAAATCATTGGTTTTTTTATGTATGAAGAAACACTGGTTAATTGACCGGAATCAAATAAACCAGGGGTTAGGTTCTGCATAAAAGGGTTGGTTTCTCCTCATTCGGTCCGTAGGTGACATATCTTCTTCTCTTCACGGTAACTGCAAAATAACCACCGTTAGACTCGCCACGGGGAGAATGGAGGTTCTCTCCGTGACCACCATCCGACGTGAGAATAAATACAGGTTTATGAAGAAGAAGAAGAAGTGTAAGTGAAGTGAATGTAACTTGAAGATTGTACCTGAATTATCCTCTTATTTATAGCCGAAGTTTGGGCGGGAAAACTTGTTGGTGAAATATTGACGGAAATAGCATTTTCCGTTTAGCGGTTATTTTTCCTTCCGTTAATCTCTTAACTAGTGTGAGAGCACACGGATCGTGATCTTGATCAACGGTTGGGGTATTGCCACGTGGAAAGTGGGCAAGTGGAGATCTCTCTTCAATTCTATCCCATCATCGTGACTTCAAGGGAGCCTGGGATGATGACACGTGTCCAGACGGTTACAACCGTCTGGTGATGCACGATAGAGTCTTCTGGAAGATTACACCTGTAACCCTGTGTGGCTTTTTATCGTGTGGTATCAGTGAAGTAAATAAAATCCAAGTCTGGGTATTATTCATGCGGGAGTGCTTAGGATTTTTGTCCTTATTTGTTATAGGGAAAGGCGCAAGGATTCGTTAGTTTCCTTTTGGCGCGCAGGTGTTGCTTGTTGTTTTTCTTCTAAGTCTTCTTTGTGGGACCAGTGCGCGACTGCGCAAGGTCTAAAGAAGGTTAAAGGAATGAGGTTGTGGTATGGTCCCAAGTACTCGAAGCGAGGTTTTTGGGACCTTACCCCTTCAAGTCCCCCCAGTCTAGTGTTGCTCTTATGCAAATAAGTGGAGCACTGGACTATGAGAGAGAGTTGCTTTTTGCTGTAGAGTTTTTGGCGCGAAAGTGGAGAATCTTCTGGGAGAAGATACTCTTGCTTATTATTCTGATTTTTGAAAAATCTTGACTTTGAACAAAAAGTGGAAATCTTCGTGAAGAAGTTTATATTTTAGCTTTTGCTCTTTGAACTGTTTACCTGAGGAGCGTTGTAATCATGAACTGACTGTTGTTCACGTCATTCGAGAATGGAAATGTATTTTGTATTACCGCTTCGTCTTCTCGTTGAACAGTAGTTTTAAAAGAACGTGCATATTGTGTCAGAGGTTTTTTAATGTGATGTGACGTTTGCAGTGGCAACGCCGTTTCTGAGTCAACTGATTAGACACTTAATCATCACAATCCTTCTTTCAATGCTGACACCGTCCTTCTCTGGCCTATATATTCTTCTAAAGTGTGCATATATTTTCCAAATTTGGGGAAAATGAAGATTAATCGACGGATTAATCGAAGAATTTCCGAAATCTTGAAGACCTTCGACGCTGCTGACGCTCTACTTCTTCTTTCTGGCTCATTGGTTGATCCTACCACCGGTGATGGAGGTTCTCATGGTGTCATTCTGCCTGATTCTTCAAGGGATCGGACCCCCTCTCCGATCTTGTGAATGATAATAACGGGGGAGTTATTAGGTTGTCGGCACATATTGTAACTCGATTATTTCCTGCTGATCAGAGGGGGAGTTGCTCGATTGTATACCAGCGGCGCCGCCGTGCTGCTTTTCCGGCTGAGGCTCTGACCGGTGAGAATATGGCTGTTGCTGCTGAAAATGACAGGGAAGATGCTAACCCTTGGATTGTCGATCCTCGCCCTCTTTCTGAGTATGGTGAAGTTCTTCATACTCCATTTGGTGTGTTAGACGTGTTCCCTGGTGTGTAGTTTGTTTGATTTGTAGCTAATATTTTTTGATACACTGTTGTGCTTTTTGTAAATGTTGTTAAAGTGCTTTGTTGCACTAGTAACTTTTCTTTTTTGATGAAATGTTATGTATACACGTGCTGTGTTTGTTGCTTATGGCCTATTAGTTTGTGTTTGAATTACAATATGTTGTATGTGTATAATTACTTTGTTTAGGTAAAGCGAATGAGAATGATATTGATCTCACGTAGGTCTGGGCTGTGCGCGGGGTTTGCGCCCATTAGACCGTTTATGAGGTTTTCAATGTTTCACCATGTTGTTTTCGCGCGTACCAAAAGGAATTATATGCAATTTGTAATAAACAGTAAAATGCGTAAGGATAATCCTTGTATTAAGAAGGCGCGGGGCCGATTGATACAAAGTAGAATAATTAAGATAAATACATTGCCTGTATAAGACTTGGCCTCTTGCAGCGAAATAGCTTGGCTCCATCATATGTAGCACCGGCGCAGCTGCTGCGCGTTCCAGGTGCGGGGAACGTTTGTTCCGTCGAGCCTTTTCAAAGTGTACGCCCCTTTGCCAAGGACTTCATCGATAATGTATGGCCCTTCCCATTTAGGGGCCAATTTGCCTGGCTTTTCCGCGTTGGATGCTTCGTTGTCACGCAAGACGAAGTCTCCTGGAACGAAAGGACATACGCGTACGCGCGCGTTGTAGTACTTTTCAAGTTTGGATTTATATCTTGCTTCTGTGATGGCGGAGTTCTCGCGCCTTTCCTCGAGAAGGTCTAGATCCATTCTTCGTTCTTTTTCATTGTCTTGCTTTTCCATGGCAAGCATGCGCGGTGACGGAAGGCCAATTTCAGCTGAGATTACCGCCTCTGATCCGTATACAAGGCTAAATGGGGTTTCTCCCGTACTGGTCTTTGGCATGGTGCGATGAGCCCACAAGATGCTAGGGAGCTCATCTACCCATCCTCTGCGTGCTGTCCCCAATCTCGCCTTGATGCCATCAACTATCTGTTTATTGACACTTTCGACCTACCCATTTGCTTGCGGGTGCGCTACAGAGGCAAAGCTGTGCTCGATCCTCATTTCCTTAAACCACTTCTGGAGGTCTTCCGAGGCAAAGTTTCTGCCGTTGTCGGAAATGATATGCAATGGCAACCCGAATCGGCAGAT
Organism: Helianthus tuberosus; assembly: GCA_030545235.1. NCBI lineage: Eukaryota > Viridiplantae > Streptophyta > Magnoliopsida > Asterales > Asteraceae > Helianthus > Helianthus tuberosus. The sequence continues at coordinate 37,205,656 of CM060379.1, read as the reverse complement.
AATATGTTCCCATATAAATTTGCGGATTACCATTGCTGTGGTTGAAGCTAATGCCTTAGCCTCTACCCACTTGGTGAAATAGTTGACTGCAACGACAATGAATTTAACTGCGCTAGGTGCGTTGGGGAATGGGCCAACGAGGTCGATGCCCCATTGTTGGAAGGGCCAGGCCGATGTGACTGGAACTAGAGGATTTTTTGGACGTAAAGTTTTTGGCACGTAACGCTGACATGCTGCGCATTTGCGCAATAACTCCACTGCGTCTACATGCATCCCTGGCCAGTAATAGCCTGCATTCATTATCTTCGCTACTACCATGCGCGGCCCGGCGTGTATCCCGCATAATCCTTCATGGATTTCTCTTACTAAGTACTGCGCATCTGTTTTATCGACACAGCGTAGAAGCGGACCCATAAATGACTTCCGGTATAAAATATCGTCCGCCATTTCGTAATTCAGCGCTTTGTTGTGGATCTTCCTAGCTTCTGCTTTCCCTTCCGGTAGCTTGCCATGCTGCAAGTACATGATGATTGGAGACATCCAGGATGGGTTGCCGATTTCGATGATGTTTACTTGTTTGAGAGGAACGAATGGATTAGATAGCACCTCGATGCGTACCTCCTTTGCTAGATGTTTGAAACTGGTGGCGGCCAGTTTGCTCAGCGCGTCTGCGTGCTTATTTTCACTTCTGTTTATGTGAATTATCTTGAATGTTTGGAACTGGCTAATAAGCATTCGTGCTTGCTCCAGATATAGGGCCATGGCCTCGCCCTTTGCATCGTAGTGACCATTAACTTGCTCGGCCACTAGCTTTGAATCGACGTGAGCTTCAAGATATTTTGCTCCCATTTTAAGTGCCAAACGGAGGCCTGCAAGAAATGCTTCGTATTCTGCCTCGTTGTTTGTGCTCTTGAAATCTAAGCGTATCACGTATGTGAGCTCGTGATCGTCTGGGCTGACCAACCGAAGGCCTACGCCTGCCCCATCGTCATTAGAAGCTCCGTCCGTATGCAGCGTCCAAACCCTGTCGTCAAAGACTGGAATAGGGTTCTGGATTGCCTCGCATTCCAGTACTTTGTCTATGGGAACTTCTGTGGCGAAGTCTGCTAATACTTGCCCTTTAATTGCCGGTCGAGGTTTATATAGGATATTGTATCCTCCTAGCTCGATGGCCCATTAGCCCAAAAATCGGTTTCGTATACCATCTAATCTTCGTACACAAATACATGATATATAAGTTATGTATAGACGTATTATTCAAAGATGTCATTTCCATAATATTTTTCTAATCCTTCGAATTGATTTTGATATAAACTCTCTACGTTAAGAAGATTAGAAGAATATTTGTATAATGTCTTTTTCTTTTGTGATTTTCAATCTTCATCATTCTAATTAAAATACACATCGATATAGGATAAAATGCTTAAATACTTAATTGTCATCGTATATAATCAACTTACGAACTTACCTTCTAGTACAATATTGGGTCGCCAGTCGCCACTATCACTCACTTCGTAGGAGATTGGGTGTTTTTTACGATGGATTTGACTGCTTTCCTAATATCATAATATGTTACTATTTTATATATATTTTATATATATTCTTTATGAGCTACCATGAATAGTAATTTTAAATTTAAAATAATATGTATCTTTTTCATATTTTATTATATCAATATATTATTTTTCATAATTACTTATAACTTTTAATATATTTTCAGTTTTTCCTTTTATTATTATATTTACTTTTAGCTTTTAACGTATTTTTTTTTTTTTAAAACCATATTTTCTTTATCGTTTATTTTTGTTTTACTAATTCTTTTTTTTTTAATTCATCTTTGCTTTCTCAATTAATTTGATATTTATTTAATAACTTATGTTCGTTATTTTTTAAGCTTAAGTACGTAGTTTTATTTAATTTTTACCCTCGGTCAGTATAAGTTTTATTAAAAACGAATTTATATTCCAAATAAAGAATTTATTTGGTTTCATAGTCTGGTACGATGATATCATCTGAACCAATTCTAATGGTTAGTCTTTTTAAACAACATGTTACATTTTTAAATAACTTTTGTTTTACATTATCATTTGTTCCGTTTCGCAGTAACGAGCGAGGTAAAAAAACCTAGTTAAAATGAAAAATCATAATATGTTACTAGTAAAATGAAAAGGAGAAAGAATTTAGAAAGAAAAGGTGAAATGGGTTGAATTGGGCTTTTTCCCAATATGCTTCCCTTTCTGTCATTCTTAAACAGATAAAAACCTACTTTAAACACTTCTTATTAATTTCCCTTTCATTTCAATTCTCCCACCTATGGCCTAGTGGTAGGAGACTTGGGTTTCCCAATAGAGACTCAAGTTCAATTCCTACTTGTGTCATATTGGGTTGGATATTGGGCAATGATGGTGACAAACCCACCGATGGGGGTTCGATCATGAGCCGCACCCCGGTTTTCATCCGGCTCTTACTTCAGCGAGGCAGCACGGTTTCCGTGGAACGCCGTAACCAAGTCTGACCAACCCAACACAGGCCCAATTAAAACAACGTAGTCTGGACAGATCTTAACTAGTGCCGCCATTTAGACAGTGTGACATTGGGTCATCACATTAAAAAAAAAAAAAAAAAAAAAGGTTTCCGTTTCATTTCATTTATCTTTCATTGTATGCATTGTTATATTCTCTCCCCACCTTAAATGAGCTTAACTTGTCATAATTAAGTAGATGAAAAATCTATATTCTATCTCCACCATAAATGAGCTAACTTGTCGTTAAAAAAAAGTAGATGAAGAAAAACCTGATTAACAATAAGGCCTATCAAATAGCTAATAGCTCGAATCATGCTTGACATTAGCTTGAAAATAGCTTGAAAAAAACTTTAAAAAAATTCGCTCGAAATTAGCTCGTTTGCAAGCCGAGCCAGCTCTGCTCGGCTAGAATTATGTTATTTTAATTTATTCTATATACATATAATTGTTTGTGGGTGATAGGATATTTGTGGTCAGTCTATTTGTTACTTAGTAAAAGCTATAATTATATAAATTTTAAATGTATGTCCTAATTTTTTAACAATACCCAATATTAATTGCTTCTCACTTGAGATGTTCAAATAGTTAGTAGCTCGAAGTTCGCTAAGAAAAAACTCGTTGAAAACCGAGTAAGCTCAGCTCAGACTAGATAAACCAGCTTGTTTACAAACCAATTCGAATGACTATGGCTTGGTTCAGTTCGGATCGTGAACAACCAATAATAGTTACTTAGGACTACCAAACAAGTTGTTTATACATATTTTGATTTAGTAAACTAATCTTAGGGGAGGAGAGGTGGTCACTAGTGATAGATTTCTATCACTCCCACTATCCAATCAAATCATGTCATGTCATCACCCAATATTCTGTCACTAGTGATAGAATTGTAGTGGGGGTGGTATCACTAATGATGGAATTCTATCACTCCCAAATTTTTTTAATTTTCATTTTAAAATTAGAAATTAAACACTAAATTATAAATTTCACTAATTTTTTAAAATTTTTATTTTAAATTAGAAATTAACAATAAAACACTAAAATTAAAAATTTCATTACATTTAAAACATACTACTTCAATTTAACATATTAGAAACATACAATTTAAAAAAAAAACCTACTCCTCGTCCGAATCATGAAACTCCAAACCTAGAGAACCTACTAGTTCGATTAAATCGTATCTCAACCGAAAGTGAGTTTCTTCATTACGCAATTCTAGATGGATATTTTGTGGAACTTGAACTTGTGTAGGAGGATCCGGCACCCAATCCGGGGATATTGCACGCCCGTCTTCTTTGATCAGCATATTGTGCAATATGATACATGCATACACTATGCTATGTATTGATTTCTTGCTCGTCGCACGAACCGGTCGGTGTAGTATACCCCATCTACCCTTTAAAACACCAAATGCCCTCTCAACATCTTTTCTTTCACAAAAACAAACCAAGACGGGTAGATACCATCCACAAGAAAAAGGCCTCGTCTGTAATGTCGACCGTTAAAATAGAAAGGAGAGGAAGGTGCGGTACCATCCGTTACGCTTTGGAACAACGGCGACGTGTGCAACACATTGATGTCATTGTTTGAACCTGGAACACCGAAATACGAATGCCAAATCCATAAATCATTCGACGCCACCGCTTCTAGTATGATGGTTGGTCTTTTGATGCCTCCCCTAACATACGCCCCTCGCATCTCTCTTGGACAATTTTTCCACTCGATATGTGTACAATCGAAGCTATCGAGCATCCCGGGAAAATGCCATCTAGCCTCGTGTGCGGCGTAAATACGTGAGATGTCGTGGCTCGCCGGTTTACGTAAAAACTCGTTAGCATACAACTTAATGACCACGTTGCAAAAAAATTGCAAACATTCACGTGAAGTTCTGGCCGACATAGCTAGCTATTCATCACATTGATCGGGAGGGTTACCTGTCGCTAGTTGGCGAATGGCGGATGTGCATTTTTGTATCGGCATGAAACTTGGTTTGCCCCTCGCATCGTAACCTTCTTGAAACCATTCCTCGCTTGCTTCGATGTCTCCAACAATCTTTAAAAATAATTCTTTGGGTAAACGAAACCGATCTCTAAACGTTTCGGCATTGTAGATCGGATTTTCCACAAAATAACCGTTCATCAAAACTTCGTTGGCACGTATACGATCACGGTCGACCATCTTCTTCTTTGGGCGGGACGACTCGGCATCAAGCTCGTTATACACCGACACAAAATATTTTAGCATCTCGTTGTCGGAAGACGACTCGGTATCGCTATCGCTAAACATCGGAAACGTCGAATCCGTAGGGAATTCCATTTGAGAAAGATATAAAAATTGTGTGAAATGGATTTATGTTTTTGGTGTGTGTAAAAAATGGTTTAAATGGAGATATATATAAAGGTTTAAAGGGTTTTTTTTATAAAGTTACCGTTATTCAACGGTCGAATAAATACCCAACGTTCAAAATCGTCCAATTTCAACGCGTTATACTTTCCACGCGTTACAAAAATAACGCGTTATAATGTGGGCGGCGACGGTGTTCCGTTGTGGTTTCACGCGTGATGGGGTGGTATCATCGACCACCCCGCCTGCTCTTAGGGGTGGTAGGAGGTGGTAATTGTGGAGATGGGAGGTTCAGCTTGGTGTTGTGGTGAGAAGATGGGGTGGCTATTAAGTATTAATCATTCGGGTTAGGATATAATAGGAAGTTTATTTGGCTAAGAAGGCTAGAAAGTAATCTTGACCATTCATTTAGTTAATCAAGCGCTAAGATTAAATGAGGGAAATTGAAGGGAAGAAAAGAGGCGTGTGAGTTTGTTTAAGTGCATTCTAGTCAATCCAAGGCAATAGTTTCTCTCTCCTCCAATTCCCCCCCTATTTTTTAAACGTTAATAACTCTTTCATACGACATTATTTTTTTATAAAAATTGCACAAAAAAACGAGCGTTTTTTTATCTATAAAACGAGTATACTATTGCTATATTTTCCGGAAAAAAAAATTTAAAACCCAGTTGCGTAAAACACAATAAAAAAAAACCTAAAAAATGACATTTTTCTAAAACGCAATGCACCAAAAACACAAAGAAATGTCTTATTTGTAAAACGCAATGGCCAGAAAACACAAAGAAATGTCTTATTTCTAAAACGCAATAGCCTAAAAACACAAAAGAAAGTGTACTTTCTAAAACGCAATGGACTGAAAACACATAAAAATGTGTTTTACCTAAAACGCAATGCACCAAAAAACACAAAGAAATGTCTTATTTCTAAAACGCAATGGCCAGAAAACACTTAAAATATCTGTTTTCTAAAACGCAATAGACTGAAAACACATAAAAATGTGTTTTGCCTAAAACGCAATGCACAAAAAACACAAAGAAATATCTTATTTCTAAAACGCAATGGCCAGAAAACACTTAAAAATGTATTTTTTCTAAAACGCAATGGACTGAAAAGCATAAAAATATGTTTTACCTAAAACGCAATAACTAAAAACACTTCAAAAATGTGTTTATCTAAAACGCAATAGCCAAAAAAACACATAAGAATGTCTTATTTCTAAAACGCAATGGCTTAAAAACACAAAAGAAAGTGTATTTTCTAAAACGCAATGGACTGAAAACAAATAAAAATGTGTTTTTTCTAAAACGCAATGACTAAAAACACTTCAAAAATGTGTTTTTTCTAAAACGCAATAGCCAGAAAACAAATAAAACTCTCTTATTTCTAAAACGCAATCAACCCTAGCCAGGGGCGGGCTGCCGCCCCTGGGACCCTGCTACCAGGGGCGCTGCCCCCGGACCCCCGCCAAGATCGTAAAACGCAATGACCAAATCAAAAACCCAGATATTAAAAATGAAATTAAAGAATTTCTTACATGGATCGAAGTCGGTTTCTTCAACGATTGGCGAAATTTGAATGATTGAAACACTTATCAGAGATCGAATCGAACGGATCGAGTGATTATCTTCAAAATCACCGGAAAAAAGGAGATTTTGTATGAAATTAAACTGGGTTTTCTTCAAAAAATCTGAAGAACACGTTGATCGGGTGTTTGAATCATTGATTGGTGACGAAAATCGCACTATAATGTAGTGATTATTGAGATAGAAAGTGAAGAAATGATTGAAGATGGTGGGTTTTGAAAATGGTGGGTTTTGATGTTACTGGGAAGAAGAAGGAAGAAGAAAAGGATAAGATTGACTAAATTACCCTTCCTCTTTATTTTAAATTTTATCATATGTCCTAATCCTATTGCTTCCTATACTTCCTAGCCAAAATAAACTTCCTATTTGATCTTTACCCTTAATCATTCATGGATAAATTATCGATGTATTCGAAAAAAGAGGTGTTATATTGAAATGTTAACAATAATATATAAAATGACAGAAAATAAAAAAATATTTTATGCAATAAGCGTTTAAAAAGGTCGGAATTAAGTAAAAAGATTCATTGAATGGTAGTGTATTATAGTTATCATATTTAAATATAAGTTTGAAATTTGGTTACATCAAATGACAATTTATGTAAATTCATTACATTTTCAATAGCAATAATATTAATAATAATTAAAAGGAGTTTTTGTCAATAATCGTTTAAAAAAAGTTAGAAGTAAAAAGATCCATTAAATGGTAGCGTATATTAAAATATAAGTTTGAAATTTGGTTACATCTACATCTAATGGCGAAGAGGAGGAATCGGTTGAACATCTACTAATGAAATGCTTAATGGCTCATGCTACATGGTGGAATATTATGGTCTGGTTAAAATTGCCAATCAAGATGACGTCAATTCGTGCGAAGAACTCTTTCAGCAAGTGGATGCATTCAGAGGTTCAAAGGAGTGGAAGAAATTAAACATGGCTAGTGTCATGACAACGATGTGGCAAATCTGAAAATCTAGAAATGACTTAGAATTCAATAGATGCAATGGACCGATAACAAATATGGTGGAAGAAATAAAAGAGAATTCGTTTTTGTAGATCAAAGAAAGATCAAAGTTGAAGGATTTAGATTGGGAGAGATAAAGGATTTCCATGTGAGATATATCATAAAGTAATTTTTAGTTTTGTTTTTGTTTCCTTTGTTATGTTTTTCTTTTACAATTGTACTCTCGGATTTTCCAGCTTTGCTAGCCCTTATTCTATAATCATAGAATATTTGCCGTTGAAAAAAAAACTACATCTAATGACACTTTCAATATTATTAAATTTTGTTACGTAAATTTATTACATTTTCAATAATAACATCAATTATAACAATAATATATATTTTTTTTATAATCGTTTAGAAAGGTAGTTGGTAAAAAGATTCATGGTAACGTATTATTGTGAAGAACGCGATAAACAATGTGAGCACAACAAAATAAACTCACTACACCATCACCTAAAACCTAAAAAAAAACTGAACCCCCCAAGTTAAATGATAAAAACTAAAACATAAAGCTAAACCTCCAAAAACCTACCCCCCCCCCCCCCCCCCAAAAAAAAAAAAAAAACCAACCCTAACCCCCCTCCCCCACCTAAGCTAAATGCTAAAAACTAAACCATAAATCTAAAAACCTAAAAAAATCTAAAAAGCACACAATTTTTTTAAAATATTTTTATAAAAAAGTGCTACTTTTCGTCATAAAAAAATAGATTTTTTATGTATTTTTGGTTGTGTTCACGTTGGTTCTCACGGTTCTCGCAATAAAGGGTGATTCATAACGGATCTTTCTCCTATATATATATAGAGAGAGAGAGAAACGGGATCAGGAGAAAACGCCCAAAAGTGTGAGAACGGTGAGAACGCATCATGGCCTAACACGTGTCACGCGATATAGAGAAGGGCAGAGGGGCATTTTTGTCATTTTATCTTCCGCTTTTCCAACTCCGTTTTTCACAATATTGATTTATTTTGGGGTTTAAGATTTTTTGGCGTTAACCAAATTCAATAATTATATGGCGTTTTAATGGTTTCATTGTATTAACATTTTGGCGTTAATGGCGTTTTTCAAATCTCTCTTAGTTGCGTTTTTCAAGGCGTTTTAGACAAGATGGCTCATTGTTCTATTATTTTTTATATACATTTTGGCCTTTGTGGTATCTTAGCGTTTTATAATTGTAAAATTATATTACAACCATAAGGAAAAAAATAAAAGCGAAGAAAATAAATTAAAAATCTTAATCGGATCTCTCTTCACAATCTTCATTGTCATCAGTCTCTCTCTTCTTTAATAGTACAAGAACTGTCGCCAAATATATGGCGTTTTATGTAAAACTTAACAAACCCATCAGTTTGATTTTTTTGCTTGCTCATCTGTTGAAGTGGCTTTTTGTGGATGTTTGGGGACAAGATCTATGACGTGTGGGTGGGTTTTTCGCTTTTTCTTCATCTTTATAATCATCTCACTCTTTAGTGTCATTGATCTATTCTCCTCATCCAAGCCTTATTCAAGAACAAAGAACACAAAATGACATTCGCTTGTCATCAGTATATTTTTCTTGAAGATTTGTCCATCTCATGCAGCAAAATCTTACTGAGTTACTCCCCTCGCCTAACAATCTATTAAGTGAAACTTCACGAAGAACAATACTGAAAATCCAAGAAAGCATATTAGCTATCGTTGATTTTTTTTAATTTTTTGGCGTTTTACAGTGAGTGGTATTTAGTAGTATTGGCGTTTGTTTTTTTGGTTTGATTAAATGGAAGTTGCTGAGTGGTATTATTTTATAGGATTTCTTTTGGCGGCGTAGGTAAGGCGGTGCATTATTATAATAAACTATTCGTCGTTTCAGTTACTGTTTGTAATTATTGTTTTTGATAAGCTTTTATCTCTGAAGTCTGTAACACGTCCCGTCTTTCAAGTTTGGCGTTTTAGATTCTAATATAATAAATTTTCCGTCTCTTCATTTTTACTGTTTTGTAGTTATTGTTTCTAGTTACATTTTCAAGTTTGGTTTTTATTTTTATTTTTTTTTGGTTTTTATAATACTTTTCCAAAGTAATTTAATTAAAGTTTGGGAGTTTTTGGGGCATTTTACGGCATGACAGCGTTTAAACAAGCATTTTGGCTGTCTGGCGTTTTTATTATATATGGTGTTTTTATTATACAACAATCAACTGAAAAAGAAAATTAAAAAAAATAATATATAAAGAATTGATCTTCCAAATCTTCACTGTCACCAGTCTCTTTCTTCTTTTTTGAATCATCTTAACTGGCTGTTTCAACTTTCGTATGATTCATTTTGTTTTTTTTTTGTTTTTCAAGTAGTTTTTTTGTCGCCGGTTGGAAGCACAAAGTCTGAAATCAGCATCTTTTTCTTGAATATTTGTCCATCTCATGCAGCAAAATGTTATTGAGTTTACACCCTTCAGCCAACATTCTTGAATTTTCCAATTAACGATGTTTGATTTTGGCGTTTTACCGATAAAAAGAACGCCACTAAATAAAAGCACCTTAAACCTCAAAATTTGATCATGCTAAAATCAATAATGTTTTGCTGTATGAGATGGACAACATTGTTAATCCTCGATTAAGAAAGATAACTGACAATGTTGTCCACCCCATACAGCTAAACTTTATTGACAACAAACCTCAATAATATTTTTGTATGTTTTGGCGTTATAAATTGGATGGAAGTTGAGGATAAAGTCAATAAGATTTTACTCAATGAAATGGACAATATCCTCACTTAAGGATTTTTGTCCATTACATTGAGTGAAACCTTACAGACAACCAAACTGAATTTCAAATAAACGTTTTGGTTTAGAAGATATTTGATGTTTAGGGTTTTTGGCATTTCTAAGACGAATGGTATATATTAAATATGGCGTTTGAGGTTTTGTGTGTGTTTTTAATTGAAGGTCTGAGATGTTGTATATATAGGATTTTTTTGGCGGTTTTTTTAGGCAGAATTTTATTATAATTAAGTTTGGCGTTTTATATCTAATGGCGTTTTTAGTTAGAATGGTGTGTGCTATTTGTTTGGCGCTTTATTTCATGAGATGACGTTTTGTGTAGAGAAGTCAAAAGACTTTTTTACCCTTAATGAAGCGCGTCCACGTAATAAAATTGATGTTATTTACGAAAACGTCACCGCGTCAATCTAGTTCATAGATTGTTTTGATCGGACGATTCATAAGCATTCTCACAGTAGCGATTTTTTATAAAAATATTTAAAAAAATTGAGTGTTTTTTAGCTATTTTTAGGTATTTTTGGTTGTGTTCACATTGGTTCTCGCGGTTCTCGCAATAAAGGGTGGTTCCTAACGGATCCTTGTCCTATATATATATATATATATGTATATATATATATATATGTATATATATGTATATATATATATATATATATATGTAAAGGGTAGGATACAAATCTCCTTATCGTACATTATGTACGCGCTACCCACAGCCATACACGTGTCCTGATTCAATTTAATTAAATAAGGGTATATCAGACATTCTATTCAAACATCTGAGGGCTAATCAGGGAATTCCGTCAACTAGGAAGCAGATTTCGAGTTCGTTTCATAACCGTCCATTTAATTATTGTTCGTATCAATTCGATTTGTAGGTTTTTTGATTGATTCCTGACCGCGATTTCCGAAAACGGTTGAGTTTTGGGTTTTATTTGATTTGAAGCTTTTTTCATTTTATTAGATTGTAATGAGGTTGAAGATAAGTTGTTTCTGGTTTTATTTGTTGAGTTTATCATATTGCATGTGTTGTTTGATTTATCGCATGTGGTGTTTTTAACATAGCCCAGGTATTTAAGGTTGGATCATTTGTATAATTTCGCATGTTTAAGTTGGACATTTCGCACACAATGGAGTTTAATATTTAATTTCGCATGTTTAAGTTGGAGATTTCGCAAACTAGAAAGTATTTAACATATATAGCTCTTTATTTCGCACGCTTTAAAAGTAATTATTTTTATTTTCGCACAGTGTGTTTCATAATTCAGTCCAATAATTGAAATCAAATAATTCAGTTCAATAATTAATTTCAATAATTCATATCAATAATTTTTCTTTTATTATATAGTTTATCTTTTTATCACTATTTCAAACATCCTATTAAAAATGACAGACCTACCAACATCCTCTTCTTCTGAATCAAGTATCAAGCAGGCTTTGAGGAAAAGGATTCAGGAACAAATTCAAGAGGATCGATCATGTCAAGAGATTTTGGAGACCAACATTTCTCGTGTAACAGAAAACATGAAGAGAAGACAAGAAATTCTGAACTTGCTATCTCAGATGCAAGTGAGTAGTCTTCAAGAAATTGCTGTTATGTTCATGGTGGATCTGGGTGAGAGGGATGAGAAGCAGTTGAAAGAGTTGGCGGATGCAATAACTATCTTAAGATGCTCGATGAAGATGAAAGTGGAGTTTCTTTCATCTTTTAAATGAACTTTGTTTATTTTAGTTCTTTGTTTTAATAAAATATCCAAGTTTTGCAAGTTTCAATAAATTCGCATGTTGTGTTATGGAATGGATTTTTTATTTCGCATGTGTATATTCCCCTATTTTGCAAATTTTAAGCAATTCAATGTCAAACTTACGATTTTAAACATAATATATGCGAAATTAAAAACACTAATGTTATATAACAAGTCTAAATATTCAACATAAATCCAACATCAAACAAGTTTACTTTTTCTTTCCAAAATATGCACTCATCCTATCTGGGATTATCTTCTCCAAATCTTTCATATACCTTTCTTTTTCTGGCCTTTTATCGAAAGCATTTGCCTTTTTAATTATTAGTTCACGATGCATATTGTGTTCGGATAGAATGATTTTACTGAGATATATGTGCCTTAGGAGATGAAGTTGTGAATTCTGTATGTTGTTTACTTCATCTTCTTTCACAAATCCAGTCACCCATGGTGTTTTCTCTCCTTTGTATGTTTCCATGTGACGCATCGTAAACACTCCACAGTCTACGCCGTTATTCTTCGTCCTCCAATCCATCTCTTTTCTTTCTATAACTGAGGTTGCAAGTTCTTCTATAGCCGGTGTTGGTTTTAATGCCTTTTGTAGGTATAAAACCAATACCCTTCTCTGTAACATAGCAACATTGTGTTAGTAGCTTTTTCATAATATATAACATGTAAATGTATAAGTTTTTGTATTACCAGTGTGTCTGGAAGCCCCTTGTATCGTTCCTTAAACTCTTGTTCAGCTGCTGAATTGTCAATCAGCTCAATTTTGCCGGTTTTCAAGTGGAAGCACAAGACATAGAAGTGGTCAACTTGAAGTACCGGAATAAACACCAGGTCAACCGAATCAAGTTTTTTTACCTCATATTTTAGTATGATGTCTTCAAAATTTGAGGCAAATATGTTTAGACATAGGTTGTCTGTGTATTTCTTCTCGTCGAAAAAGATATCCGGCTGTATGTTATGTAATTTTCTCAAAGTTAAGTAATGTATTAAATGGTATTTAAACAATGGAATTTTTCACATGCGAATAGTATGTATACCATATGCGAAATTACAACAGTATGAGAAATGTTGTTTTTTGTTTTCACAGGAAAACTATCTACTATTCTACATGCGATTTAGCTACAAATAGTATGCGAAATCATTGAATATGCATTTACTGTTTTAATTTCAAATGCCAAAATGTTTATGAAAATAAACCATCATTGTGCTAAACAAGAAGAGTCTGTATGGTGATGATTTTCTATCCCTCTTTTTTTCTTCAAGGTTTAGAATATCCACAAATGCATCTATTCCGTTTGATGCTACGTATTGACCCCTGTAGAAGCTTTCAAATATAGCTTTGAATGTGTAAACCCCAGTTTTTGATTGGTAAAATTCATCTCTGCCAGGAAAAAAATAAATAATTAATATTTTGAGTGTATATATTTAGATGTTTGTTAGTTGATATAACCATTTTACTTACTCTATATCTGCAAATGTAGCAAATGTATATCGGATCACACTCAATTCTTGATTCAAGAGTGCTTCGTGCATGTTTACCACTCTGTTGCAGTAAGGGGAACAAAATGCCTCTCCAAGCTCTGCACATCTCTTCTCAGCTCGAACTTTGGCTGCTTATATTGTCTTGTAAAGGAGTTCATTTAACCCCTTTGGTAGAACTTGTTTTGGAACTTGCTTTGGCTTTGAGTTTTTTCTCCCTCTAGCTTGTTTTTTTTTCCTTATTTTCTTCCAGGCTGGGTCCCATGCTCAAAAGCAACTCAACTGACTGCAATTCCTCAGCCGTCACCTGAGGGCATTCAACTTCCGGTTCCTTCTCAACTTCGATACCCGAATCGGTTTGTTGAGGTTTTTTTTTGTAGTTTCTCCTAAAGAAACTACTTCCACTTCTGGCTCTTTTTCTTGAATGTTTTGTGTAGATTCTGCCAAGTTCACTGTTTCTTCGATAACAGTTTCGTTTTCACCCGTTTCTGTAGGGCAGAATAAATTAAGAAATATAATATTCTGTTTTTTTAATTTTTTTCTAATATAAAGTGTTTTTTACCTTTGGCAGGTGGTTTGTAAGCGTATACCCCTGTTTCGACAGTTTGAATGTTTGCAATAAGGGTGTCTGTCACTCCTCTATCATCTTTACTTGTCAATCCTTCCTCATCTGGCTGCAATACCCCTATAGATACAAATTATTGAATTTTAATACATCAGAATCAAAATCGCATAGTATACATGACATTGCATGCGAAATCAAATTTGAAGTGTTTTTGGCAGAAATCGCATGTGTTTTTTAGGTATCGCATGTGTATAAGAAACAGTGATTTTTTACATAATTTTGCATGTGTTAATTTTGAAATCGCATGTTGTATCTTCTGATGCCATTTGTACCAAAACATTGGATATTACTTTTTAAGCTTCTTCATCCTGTCTACCTTCTTCGTTTGTAGTAACTTCATGATGAACTTCAGAAGCTGGATTTTCAGGCTCTTGATGAACATGAGAGGGTGCAGTTTCATGCTCATGAACCGAATCAGGCGGCACACAAATTGGATTATTCCGAAGCGTCTCATCCCACTGCTTACATGCCTCCATAATCTCCAGATCCCAAAAAACACTTAGTTTTTGCTTCTGAAACTAAGTTGTTCATCCCTTGAACATCTTGAACCATTTTAATGTATTTTTTGACATTGGCTTTCATTTTTTTCAACAGGTTCTGTGATATTTTTTGAGTTAAGATACTATCAATTCAAATGGTAAATATAAATGGATTAAGTGAAATTAATATTTTTTTGCGCTTACCTTTTTGTTGATTTTCGAAGCCTCTCGTTCTCGTTCATGGGCTGTGTCGTAGATTACCGATGGTGAAAGTTGAACATGAGTGTTGCAATAATCCATCATTTTCTGTGTCTGTGTTCCTACTCCCATCTCAAGGTTCAACTGAGACATTTCATGGATCTCAAAACTGAAATCCATGAAATCATCAATGTTCTCGTTATCGTTTGGCTCTTCCCCGGTTTCTACGTTTTGTACTGCACGTGCAGTCCTTCTTTTGTAGCTTATTGTGGTGTCAACCGGTGGTCGTAGTGTATATTCCTCCGTTGAACGACCCTGTTCTTCTTCATTTTCTTCTTCTTCTTCTTCACTCTCACTTGATGTCCAAACAGGTCCGTTATCCTAAATATGCTCTTCGACTTTATCAATCTCCAAAGATGTGATATAACGAATAATTGGTATTTCCACGACTTTCTCAAACAGTTTAAGCTTCTTGTTGTACTCATGCGTGTATAGAAGCTGTATAAATCACAAGATCATTTAATTATATGACAAAACAAACTAGTTTTTTAAATATGTTATGAAATGTACTAATGCATACCGTAAGAAAGACAACAGGTCCCACGAACTGTATTTTATAGTTCTTTCAGCCCGCTCGTGTACGACACAAAGAGTCAAGTAGATATGAGCACCAATCTAGATTCTGTATATCCTCAACAGCCTCTACACCAAGCAAACATCTATCATTTGCAGTTGTTGCCTTTGTAATCTCCGCAAAGAACGTCATCCAGTACACCAGGAAATTTAATCTAAACAGGCTCCCCCCCATCTCTTTGATTTTCCATTGTATTTGCAATTAAGCCATGGGTAATTCTCGTGTTTTCCCCCCATTGGGTAATTCGAAATTAGCGTTTGACTTAGCGATTAATCATAAATGGTCCAGTGATTAATCGAAGTGAAGGTAGTTATAAGTTGGTAATTATGTGGGTAATAAACCCTTAAAAGGGCACCCTCTGATTCCCACTCTAACTAGATCAAATGTCGGGTCAAAGTTGTCTAGAAAAAGTCAACAGAAGCCTAAATTGCAAATTAACATGTAATTAACAATGTAGAAGGTATGTAACCTATTTTATCACTCATATAACTTGGTAATAAGTATAATAACTGGTCTAAGCTTGTTTGATCCGACAATTTCCTGTTTAGACCCGGTTCGGAATCGAAAGTCGCAAAACTTTGACTTTTGCTTTGACTTCAGTTCTGACCCGTTTTAGTAGAGTTTAGAAATGCCTTAGGACTTCCTTAGGACCAGGTTACATGATAGTATAGCCCTCTGTGATTGGTTCATTGGTTGTCCGATTCATATGCACGTTTCCGTTAATTGCTTAATGTTGACCATAATGCCCTTTTGACCATAAAACAAGAATTTTGAAATGTGAAAGAACAAAAATTATTATTACTGATTTATAAACATGTCCCTAAAATTTCACATCAGTTGGAGGTCTAGATTAGGAGTTATGCTCATTAGCGTAATTATAACGCCTTTTAGTAATTAAACGGCGCAATTAGCATAAGGCCTATCTAAACCCAATTTTTGACACCAAACCTTTTACCCACTGATGTAATATAATATTTTGGGATTTTTAAAGATTTTTAATTATTTTTAACCTGCTCATAACCTAAGGTTATGGCGTTGATTCGGTAAATACCGATTATACCCTTTTTGGTCATAAAATGAGTTCTACATAATATTTTGACACCAATCCAATTGCTACTGATTTTATATAATAAATAAAGTATTTTGAGCTTTATAACCTGATCAGAAAACTCAGATTTCCTGTATAACCCGGAAATCGCTTAAAATAGTTTTTTACGCGTATTAAACGCATAGTTTAGGTTTAAAACCATTTTGTCATTTAAGACCTATTACCAACTGATATGACCTAATAAAATAATTTATTCTACTGATGTATTCGGACCCGAATCTCAGAATTTTAATTAACCTCTTTTATAATCTTTAAAATGACCAAAATACCCCTACGGGGCTTATTTTGCGATTAAACTCGTTTTGGGCATAATGGAAGGTATCCTACTGATATCACAACATATTTGAGGCATATTAACTTAGGAAACCTATATATGACTATTATGGTTACTCGTTACGCACTTGTCGCGTTCGGATCGGCTTATGTGACTAGTTTGCACATATTAGCCGAAACGGGTCAAACCATATCTTTTTGGTCTCAAAATCCAGAATGTGTTTAAGTTACCCATATTAAGCAAGCATACAAGCTTGTCGGGTCAAAACCACATTCTAAACCGTTCTTCGCTTTATCATGCGTTTGATCTGTGTCTTCCTTTTGAAAACTAACCGGTCTAAGTCTAAGCTTAATTAAAGACACGTTAGGATTCTAATAGGTTATTAAAAACCTTCGTTCCAGATTAGGATCCCAGTAAAAGCTACGTGCACTTACTGTATTGGACTTATACTTTGCTCAGGTAAATACTCTTAACTTATTTTCCCTATACGGGCTTGGGATACGGTACTATAAAAATACCTCTTGGTCGGGTGTGTGTAGTCATTTAAATCGGATTGTGATTAATGTATTTGCATGACCCGTTTAATATGTATTATATGGTGTATGGCTTTTGGGGGTTAAATGAACATGTCCCGGATATCCTTGGCATCATTTACGAAATGGCCACGACCTAAGCACGGGGTGTAGGCGTACACCTGACAGATGCATTATGTAAAAACTGGTAATCCACTTAGAGGAATACAATCCTTGTGGGCATTATACCTGTGGCGTGTCAGATAATCTTGTCCGGCCCTACAAACCGGCCCTAATGGACGACAAATAAGTAAAACTGTATACAAGATTATATACAAATAATTGTCCCAAGTTATAAAAGATATTTTGCCGAAGTACATTCAAATCAATTTTCAAACTCTTTTCAAAATGAGTCAGTTAAGTTGTATTTACCAGTGTAAACTGACGTATTTTCCAAAAGACTAAGTGCAGGTACTAGACGAAATAGGCTGGCTACTCCAGGCATCATTACTCAAGTCTCGCAAGCTCTAGATGTCAAAGTCTGTTGAACAGTTATTTCATTTTTATTTATTGTGTTGTTTGACTATGATGATATCAACTACGTCACGATACTCCTCCACCGGGCCCACCGGTCAAACGTGGAAATATCGGGGTGTGACAGGTTGGTATCAGAGCCAACACTGAGTGAATTAAACGCTAGCCTTTTGTGTTTAATCTCAGTTACACAGTTGCACATTCTTGAGTCTAGACAAGAACATAGGAAAAATCCTAATTCGTTTTATTTGTCCTTATTTGGTTCTTTTGTTATTTTTCTGATTAGCCCTTGCATGGGCAAGTCATTTTTCTGTTAGAAGTCCCGTTTAGGGCAACCATATACTTGTTTAAATTTTAATGGAATGATTATATTTAAAATATCACTCCTATTTTATAAGATCTACCATTATAATAAAATGGCAAAATCTAAAATGGACAAAACCTAGCCACGTGTTATTTTGAGAGAGGGCCAAGATGGTAGTTCCTCAATTAGATTCAGATCCTTGTTAACACCTCAATTTAGGATTGTTCTGCATTAAATATTAAAAAGAATCTTAAAGGTAAAACCTAGCCTAAATGTCACTGCAGACAAGGCCAAGATGGTAGAACCTATTCAAGATATTCAAATCCTTGTTAACATCTGTAACATGTTAACATTCCTGGCAGACGTGGTTTGATAAAATCGCATGAGTCATCCTTAAATAAGATTACTCCAATTTCCTTATTAAAATAATCATCCATTAAGGATGAAATGCCCACGGGCTATAATTAACGTCCTCTGAGACTAAAGACAGTCGTAGCCTACAACTCCCTGTCAAGAAAAGGTAATGGACTTTGATTCAAACCTTAATGCCTCAATTCCATAAAATCTGGGCTTATAAATTAAACTTGTCTACGCGACTAGGCCGTTTGTGCTATTATTAACTTGTAAATTAGGATTTATGATAAAATCCTGAATAAAATAAATATCTTTCCTTTCCTGCCAGTATACATATTAAAAAGAATCTTAAAGGTACGACCTAGCCCATATGTCATTCCAGACGAGGCCAAGATGGTAGAACCTATTCAAAGGATTCAAATCCTTGTAACATTGTAAATATGTTAACACTCCTGGCAACAGTGATGCGATAAAAATCACACTTGTCATCTTTATATTAGGAATTTCCAATCCTTTTTAGCATATGCGATCAATAGGAATCATGGCTAATAGACGTCGAACATGATGTACACATCAAAACATCCATTTTGGGATGTATACCTACGGGCAAGATGAATGCATGAATAAGATAGTTTTATTTCATAACTTCTTGTCAAGACAATGAACTATGAAATTTTCCGACCCAAAGGAATCATTGATTATGTTTTAAATTTTTCCCTAGTGACAAGGCCCCTGTGCCCTCAAAAGTCTTTGGGAACAAGCCCTTGTGCTATATAAAATGTCGGTACGACATTGACAATCGTGACTTATGTCCCCTGTCTATAGATAGGAAAGATTACATTCCGTTAAAACGCCAAAGATGGTTTATTTAAAAACCTAGGCAAAACATAATCAAATAAATTTAATACTATCTATTCGCCTATATGGTTTATTAGTACCATGGCTAAATAATCATCAAATTCGACAATTCACCATATACTTAAACCAAATTATTACTACGTGATTCGTAGCCTTCAAAGCTTCACCATGACTGACTCCTCTGAAGCTCACAATCATCCAGTTGATCAGAATGATAATGCAAGACTGAACTTAACGGGCACCGGGTTACAGGCTATGATAGATACAGCCGTAACAAAGCCGTTGACCGTTCCAGGAGATACTGAATATGGAGTGCCTAAGCACTTGCTAAATTTGGTATTTAATACCAGAGCTTCGAGTATGGAAAACTCAGAAGAAACAAACAACAGTCGCGATGCTAGAGATGCGACAAATGTTAATAATGAATCCAATGTGAACCCCAAATGTTAATGGAGTAAATCTCCAGAACTGTGATTAACGCAGCTGTTAGAAAGGCAATGAGAAAAGTCATGAAAAGAATTAAGAAGCCGAATGATGTTCGCTTTAAAACACATGTCACTGCTCATGAGAAGAGCTATAATCATACTTCAAATGCGAAGGGTAAACCAAACAAAATCATATATGGCAAGGAGCCCATTTTTTTTGGATGTACTTAAAAAGTACTTCGTCTCTTGGAAGTCAAGAGACTTCAAAAATAAAAAGGGGTCATCGACTGCAAGAAATTGTTAGATGAAGTAGAAACCATTAGGTGTATCAGCGGTTGCGCTGGAAAGGACACGGTGAAGTATACATCCCAGCCATTCGATGACAATACTCCTAATTAGTAAGGACATTAATAAAGTCCACAAGAAAGATCCCCTTATACATTATGGGATGGTCCAAATTCTAAGGACCTTATTAGAAAAACCTATTATCCACATCAAAAAATGGAAAAAGATGGAATAAGAATTTTCTGACTCTCGCCATAAAAGTTGTAGATCATCGACAGTAAGTCGCAAATTTTAATTCATTGGCTGAGTTAGTGCTCTATTCAATTTACCCAAAATCTAAGCTTAATGCAAATGATTATTGGTGGTTGGTATCAAAAAATAAGAGGGCATATTAAGGTTCCAAAGCCTGCTCATTATAAACCCATTATGGATATACCTCAGCTACTCACGTTGTATAGACTAAGAAACAACCAGTCAAGGATGAGACTGCCCTAAATTTGTCATAGATTTTACAGCTAAGTTTAAAAGGATTAAGAATGGAGGCGCTTAACCCTCCTAATGAATGATTAAGAGGCATCTCACATTTATAATGACATTAGATAAATCCCTTATTGTGATTTATAGCTAAGAGTTGTGTTGGGTTCAGGTGCTGCTAAGCCTTTCACAAAGACCATAAGCTTAGCAAACTTTTAGAAATTTTCCCCCTAAGAAACCCAGATATTAAGTATAAGGTAAAACTCACAGGCGAGTCATAAGAACCATTTCTTCTATTCCTGTCAGAAACCTTCAGTCGCAGAATTTTTGAAGTATCCCCCCCTCTAAAAAGAAGTACGTCAGCATACGTAGTTGATATCTCTTTGATCTCTATCGATTCCGAATACCCGATGGTATGATAAAAGCGTCATATGAGGATTGGTGTATCTTAGTAAGTTCCATAGATTACTTCCATGCCTGATCAGTATGGAGGTTTAATGCATGGGGCCACAAAGATACTCCGATAGGTCATATGGTGCTAAAGTCAACTAATGGTATTCAAAGGAGATATCCAGAATGGAATTGTCAAGTAAATGTTCCCGATTAAGGAATTCGTGGACTTGTAACATAAATGTGTCACTTATTTGACACAAGCAATGATGGATGAATTGGAGCCTGAGATTTGTAAAAATCTCTGTAACCTCCTTGTATCTTGATTATTTTCTCCTAAGATTACCCTGTTTACCCCTGAGAGGCAGGTAGAGTTAAGGTTTATATCCTATTTAAGGTTGTATTATCATGAAATCTCCAAGACGGCTAGTACCATCATTGGAAGAATCGAAACCCTGATTAACTAAGTTTTAAAACAGAGGGTTCATATAGCCTAACTCAATATCCTGAGAATTCGGTATAGTTAATTATGAAAGACGGTTCATTTTGCTTATGCATTATTACCGCAACCCAAATTAGGCAACGATTAAGAATTTGCCATCAGCTGCCCAGGATCGTCGATTTGTTCGACTAACGACAAGGATTAGCTATTCCTTAAAATTAGTTAAGCAGTGGGTGGAATAACCATCTCACCTTAAGATAAGCTTTTCTATAATAGTTGATATATAAGCATCAAGGCTGCTCCTTTGGAGACCTTGTATAGATGGAATGTTAAACACCTATTGTTAGGACAATAGATTGGTAAGTCCAATTAACAGGATCTGAAAGTTGCATTGGAAACAACAAATAAGATCACACAAATTCATAATCATCTGTAAGTTGCCAGTATTCGGCAGAAAATCAAGAATTTATGAAAGTAGCAACCCTCCTAAATTCTTGTTAAGGAATAAGGTTCAACAAAAGATATCACCCAGGAAGGGTGTGCCAAATTTGTTAAAATTATCAGGCTAGCTAAGCTCTGAATATATAGAATCATTCGAAGGAAATCGAATGTATCAAGATCAAGTAGCTTATAAGCTAAAACCTATTTAAGGAGCTTGGCGGATCGCAATACATTGTACACTAGTGACTGAAGGATGTGTTTCACCAATAAGTCAAGAAATACTATCACATAATGATATGCAGATTTATGATGTGATAGGCGTCCTGTATCGACTGAGGATCGACAGGTTAAGAAGCTCCAAAAGGATACATGTACCTAATATAGGAGTCACTTTGGGAGCTTGGAAAGACTCCAGATATGTTATAGAAGTTAAGTCCATTATGCGACAAAAAGTACTTCCAGCATTTTAGCAAATCTCGAGGTCGAGATTTCTTTTAAGGGGGTGAGGATGTAACACCTCGAAAATTCGTGTTCAATAAAATAACGACACGTGTCATACAAGACAAAAGTGTTAGAAACCCGGATCTAGTCAAAGATGTATGGTAGGATTTAAAGCGTCGACATGTTAATTAAACACCTCTGAACGCCTAATTATAAATCCCAAGACCTTAATATATATTATAAACATCTGGTATACTCAAATCCGGTAAATGCTAACAATAATTGATTCGAATTATACAAGAACGGGATCCTACGAGGATGTGCACGACAACCTTCTTTACAGCACTTTCAAAAGGATCCAAGGAAACTTTACATCATACCAAGGTGGTGTAAACTATACATGACCCAAACAAGAGGCCTCATACTGAAAATAATGGCCCAAAATCGTAATACATGAAGTTGCCTGTTCGGAGCTTGAAAGGGCAAAAATTTTGCCCTGATAAAGAGCTTACGGACCGTAAGGGTCAAGCCTTACGGTCCGTAAGGGTTGCCCAGATGCAGAAAATCGGGACAGTTGGCTGTTTGAGCTGGTAACCAACTTAAGAAGATATTTTAACATCCATGGGCTACCCCTAATAGTTCCTAGGACTTAGGGGCACTTGTTATTGATCTGGATCACCTCTTAGACGTAGTTGTCATCATCAAAATGAATCAAGAACACTATAAAAGGCCCTCATAGTTGCAACATTGTGATCACTCATTCCATCTGCATTTGTGACGAATTCTGGAGTTCCAAAGCAGACCCAAGTCAGCCCTAATCGTTCATAGGACTTCTGTAAGTATGCTTGACCTTCTTTGATTAAGTTTTGCTTAGTTTATAGCCTAAAAGTCAAACCGTCGTAATTAGCGTTTGACTTAGCGATTAATCATAAATGGTCCAGTGATTAATCGAAGTGAAGGTAGTTATAAGTTGGTAATTATGTGGGTAATAAACCCTTAAAAGGGCACCCTCTGATTCCCACTCTAACTAGATCAAATGTCGGGTCAAAGTTGTCTAGAAAAAGTCAACAGAAGCCTAAATTGCAAATTAACATGTAATTAACAATGTAGAAGGTATGTAACCTATTTTATCACTCATATAACTTGGTAATAAGTATAATAACGGGTCTAAGCTTGTTTGATCCGACAATTTCCTGTTTAGACCCGGTTCGGAACCGAAAGTCGCAAAACTTTGACTTTTGCTTTGACTTCAGTTCTGACCCGTTTTAGTAGAGTTTAGAAATTCCTTAGGACTTCCTTAGGACCGGGTTACATGATAGTATAGCCCTCTGTGATTGGTTCATTGGTTGTCCGATTCATATGCACGTTTCCGTTAATTGCTTAATGTTGACCATAATGCCCTTTTGACCATAAAACAAGAATTTTGGAAATGTGAAAGAACAAAAATCTTTATTACTGATTTATAAACATGTCCCTAAAATTTCACATCAGTTGGAGGTCTAGATTAGGAGTTATGCTCATTAGCGTAATTATAACGCCTTTTAGTAATTAAACGGCGCAATTAGCATAAGGCCTATCTAAACCCAATTTTTGACACCAAACCTTTTACCCACTGATGTAATATAATATTTTGGGATTTTTAAAGATTTTTTATTATTTTTAACCTGCTCATAGCCTAAGGTTATGGCATTGATTCGGTAAATACCGATTATACCTTTTTTTGTCATAAAATGAGTTCTACATAATATTTTGACACCAATCCAATTGCTACTGATTTTATATACTAAATAAAGTATTTTGAGCTTTATAACGTGATCAGAAAACTCAGATTTCCTGTATAACCCGGAAATCGCTTAAAATAGCTTTTTACGCGTATTAAACGCATAGTTTAGGTTTAAAACCATTTTGTCATTTAAGACCTATTACTAACTGATATGACCTAATAAAATAAGTTATTCTACTGATGTATTCGGACCCGAATCTCAGAATTTTAATTAACCTCTTTTATAATCTTTAAAATGACCAAAATACCCCTACGGGGCTTATTTTGCGATTAAACTCGTTTTGGGCATAATGGAAGGTATCCTACTGATATCACAACATATTTAAGGCATATTAACTTAGGAAACTTGTATATGACTATTATGGTTACTCGTTACGCGCTTGCCGTGTTCGGATCGGCTTATGTGACTAGTTTGCACATATTAGCCGAAACGGGTCAAACCATATCTTTTTGGTCTCAAAATCCAGAATGTGTTTAAGTTACCCATATTAAGCAAGCATACAAGCTTGTCGGGTCAAAACCACATTCTAAACCGGTCTTCGCTTTATCATGCGTTTGATCCGTGTCTTCCTTTTGAAAACTAACCGGTCTAAGTCTAAGCTTAATTAAAGACCCGTTAGGATTCTAATAGGTTAATAAAAACCTTCGTTCCAGATTAGGAGCCCAATAAAAGCTACATGCACTTACTGTATTGGACTTATACTTTGCTCAGGTAAATACTCTTAACTTATTTTCCCTATACGGGCTTGGGATACGGTACTATAAAAATACCGCTTGGTCGGGTGTGTGTAGTCATTTAAATCGATTTGTGATTAATGTATTTGCATGACCCGTTTAATATGTATTATTTGGTGTATTGCTTTTGGGGGTTAAATGACCATGTCCCGGATATCCTTGGCATCATTTACGAAATGGCCACGACCTAAGCACGGGGTGTAGGCGTACACCTGACAGATGCATTATGTAAAAACTGATAATCCACTTAGAGGAATACAATCCTTGTGGGCATTATACCTGTGGCGTGTCAGTTAATCTTGTCCGACCCTACAAACCGGCCCCAATGGACGACAAATAAGTAAAACAGTATACAAGATTATATGCAAATAATTGTCCCAAGTTATAAAAGATATTTTGCCGAAGTGCATTCAAATCAATTTTCAAACTCTTTTCAAAATGAGTCAGTTAAGTTGTATTTACCAGTGTAAACTGACGTATTTTCCAAAAGGCTAAGTGCAGGTACTAGACGAAATAGGCTGGCTACTCCAGGCATCATTACTCAAGTCTCGCAAGCTCTAGATGTCAAAGTCTGTTGAACAGTTGTTTCCTTTTTATTTTGATCCGCCTGTAGATCCTTTACTTTCCATTGTAATACTTGATATTACTTTATATTCGGATTGTAATATATTTATCTTTTGCTTCCGCTGTGCATTTATATATTGTGTTGTTTGACTATGATGATATCAACTACGTCACGATACTCCCCCAGCGGGCCCACCGGTCAAACGTGGAAATATCGGGGTGTGACATATTCATATCTAGAATAGCTCCAAATCCCATATTCTTCACCTCATCAACCTGTTTTTTTGAAAATTTTCTCACAATATCCATATATGAGTTAGGTTGGCATCTCAGCAGTATTGCTTCGTTGCTGTATTTGAAGAATTCCCTATGTTATGTTTTAGGTGGTTCCACCTTTTTTGAATGTTTTTTGTCTGTATCATAGATTTCCTGTCATCTTTTTTCTTTTTTGGGATTGGCTTAACAAAGTCATCCTCTTCAGAACTTTCTTCAACTATCCTTCTTTTTTTATTTTTGTTAACTTTTATCAGTGTTGATATTGGGCCTTCAAAGTCATCATCAGACTCTATTTCTACAAAATCGCATGCTATCAGTCAAAAACCTTTATAAAATCGCATTTATCAGTTAATCATGTACACTAAGTCATTAAGTGATAAAATCGCATGAATGAGTTATCAATTCGCATGTATTAGTTAAGCATTAACAAAATTAGCCAATCTATATAAATCGCATGCTTTAGGCAACTAAAAAAAAAAATACAAAATCGCATGTATAATTTAATCATAATTCCCTAAAACTAACTAATCATATGAAATCGCAGGAGTTTTTTTATCAATTCGCATGCTCAACCTAACCTAAGACCAAAACCTTCTTCAAACAAAACTTTACATATAAAATCGCATTTGTAATACAAAACCCTCACAGCACATATATCAGCTTATCATTAAGAAAACTGCATAATCATGCAAAACCTAATAAATAACCATACCAGTCATAAACCCTAACAAAAAACGTAGTTATGAACAATACCTAATCTTATAAAACTATATGTTTCAGTCTAAAACCTTAATAAACAAACAAAATCGCATTTGACATTAAAGTCCGTGTATATTCCATTATAAAATCGCAAATGTCAATCGATATCTGGATTCATCTTCTTCGCTTGTGGTCTGTCGTTGTTTGCTTTGCTTCGTTTCTCAAAACTCATGAATCCTAGTTGAATCGCAACGGAGAGTAGTAGGGAACTTGGGAGAAGGAGAATGCAATGTTGATTTTGGGTTTTACGGTATGATTGTGAGTTATTGTGTGCTGATTATCTGGGGTTTTGATCTCGCATTGGACGATTTTAACCTTGGCGGTTTCTTTTTATTAATTTTAATTTGATTAATTTAATAGTTAAACACGCGGTTTAAATGAGATGATCTGACGGTTGTGGTTGTAGCGTACATAATGTACGATTAATGTATTTGTATGATAACCGGCCTATATATATATATATGGAAAAGTTTAAATGACGCACACGAGCTAACACGAGCCCTTCATCTTCTCCTTCAAGCAATCGAAAATCGTCCTTCTCTCTCAGCAATCGTCGACAACCGAAGTGTAACAAGTCTAAAACTCCTAAAAAGTGTAACAAGTCTATATAGGCATTGTGTTTTAAATTTTAGGCATAGTGTTTTAGATTCTTTTGGCATGGTATTATATATAAAAACACAAAACATGGCAATTTAAAACAAAATGAAATGTATACTAGGCATGAAAAACACAATGGCAAAAAAGTTAATTAGTGTGCTTTATATTTCATGCCTATAATACATTTGATTGTGTTTTGAATCGTTACATTTTGTGTTTTTCGTTGTAATACAATGTCAAAAGAATTTAAAACATTATCCCTAAAATTTAAAACACAAAATCCAAAACTCCTAAAAAGTGTGAGAAGTCTATATAAAAAATGTGTTTTAATTTTTATATATATTAGTTATTGGCATATACTATTTTATCATCTATGGATTTGAGTATTTTGTATATATACATTTTGGTATGTTATTTATATACATTGTAGTTATTTGATATATTTTTATATTGAGTAGTAAACCGGTAGATACCCGACGGGTTTTGGGTCGAGAATACCCAACGGGTAATTTTTTTTAAAATTAACGGTTTTACCCGAAACCCGCGAGTATACCCGATACCCGACAAGCAATTACGCGGATTTATGACAAGCTTATTTAATCAGATTTAGGGTTACGTTACACATGACAAGCACTAACTTGAAAGGCTAGTTGGAGAAAAAAGACAAGTTACATAATGAGCGTTGGATTTTTAAACCACTTGGTCCAACCAACCTTAAAATTACATTGTCCTACTAGAAAACCATAAAAAGATTAGCAACTATCGAATCAAATAAGCACTCTTGATTGATACTTTTTGTTTGTAAAAAATGATATCATTTCTAAGCCTCCATATGAATCACCAAGTGGAAAAAAAAAATCACTGATTCCACTAACTCTTTCTTTGTCTTGAAAATCTTGAGATCAACTAATCAAACACACAAATCCGCAGGGGCTTTGGAAGTCAGCCAATCTGAGATGACAACACACGGTGAATATAGTTGATGGAAAATTTGTATGCCAGACTTCATGAGTTCAAACTTTATGCATCAAAAAATTACATATATACATATTTTTTGTAATAGTGTAGAGTAATTTGAATAGCAAGCAAGCTTCTCTAAGGATTAGTCAGACACGACTAAATACGAATTAAAACGAAAATCTTTATATAAAAGTAGTACACTATTTGATATTAAAGCTTAGCTTTTCTTTATATTATGTTCTTGAATATAAAAATGTTAACAAGATTACACGTTTACGACTTGATGACACATGATGGATATGTAAATGTCATGATAACATGAATTCATAACATTTTAATCCAAAATCATAAAACTCAGTAATCATTTGTGTGAGTGCACGAATGTCTATCACCTCCGTCAATCCAAATCGTAGCAGAAAACTGATTAAGACAAAATTTTATATTGAAAAATATAAAGGAGAGTCTTTTTGATAGGAAGGTGGCAAACTTGTAAATAAAGAGACAATCCTTATACCTTGCCTATAAATAGAGAGCTTATGTAGCTCATTTAGGACATTTGCCATTTAGAACTTTTGGAGGTTTAGAGTTTGAGAGAAGATCTAAAGAGAGAAAGTAATCAAGGTGATATACAAAGTGAAACTTCAAGGAACGAAAAACACAAGGTACAATAATCAAGACGTGATTCAAAGATGTCGGGCATTGGCGAAGAGTTTTATAACACGTTTTACAACGCATTCACAACTGAAGAAACTCCAGTAACACCAAAAATGCTACAACTATGATAACTCAGAGTTTGAACTATGATAATGTTTACGGAAATCATCAGAGACCACCGAAGCTAATGAATATCGAAGATTATCACTGGTGGTGTACAAGATTTGAAAACTGGGTGCAAGCCTATGCGTATGAAAGTTGGATCATGTTAACTATGGGATATGAAAAACCAAGAAATGAAAAACATGAATTAATCACACTTAAACAATTCACAGCTGATGATAAAAAGGAATATTCTAGTGAATTGAGAATGATAACTCTAATTCAACAATCTGTTAGAGAGGATATTCTTTCACTACTTCAGCATGGTGAAACGTCTAAGTCAATTTGGGAAGCGTTAACGTTGAAAGCTGAAGGTGGGAAGGATATCAAGAAGAACAAGATATCGTTGTTGAAAAAGGAGTTTGATTTGTTTGGCTGCATGAAAGGTGAAACAGTTCGTCAAATGATAGAAAGGTTTTGTCATCTTAAGATTGAAATGGAAAGGTTTGTAATCTACAAAGATAGAGAAGAAATGGTGGATAAACTTGTCGAAGCTTTGCCACATAAAGAAGATTGGAAAACCTATGTGATTGTTTTGAAAAATGATGCTAAATTCGATGAGATGACGTTAAAGAGTTTGATTGATAAACTAGAGGGATATGATTTGCTGCAACAAAAACAAAACAAGATGTCTAGCTCTAGTTATCAACAGAATGTTGATCTGTACTATCGCAGAGGAATGCCACAAAACAACGGATCTGCAAAGATCAGAACCGCTTTCAGTGCAGATAAGACTGGTGATTCGTCAAACAACAAATCCTTAAGTTATGATCCAGGATATCATTCTTCATCTGCATCGTCTAAATCTAATCCAAACTAGGATTGGAAAAATTCTCCACATTTGAACAATGAGTTTGCTCAACAGCACATGAGTTTCTTAGCTTCTATTTTGGTATCTTATGAATGTTTAATTGCAGGTAAGATCGGGAATCCGAACATGACGAAGCAGGATTACGATCAGGTCGATCCAGAAGAGATGGAGTTCATGGACATTCGCTAGTGCATGGCAAGTGTCATCCAGAGAGCTCAAAGGTTCATGGAGATAACTGGTAGAAAGTGCTTGGAAGGCCCATACATGAAGATAGGTTTTGATATGAACAAAGTCACTTGCTTCAAGTATAAACAAAAGGGGCACTTCAAGAGAGAATGCTCGAACAACAAAGCTGATGATAGCGTGAATCCTTTTCATGAGGATTACTACAAAAAGGTTGTTTATCATCAGAATAACGAGCAACCAACAAGAAAGCAAATTGATGAAGGATCTTCTTAAGAAAAGAAACATGTTGTATTGACGATTCGTGATCGTAGTGAATCCAGTATACATCAAAATGAAAATTTTAATTGGGATAAATTTAATTGGAATGATTACATCAAAGAAGATGAAGAATTTGGCAGATGTATAATTCATGATGATGAAAGATATGATTGGAGTAAACATGACAAAAAAGATGGAAAAGTCAAGGCAATGGTTGCTGAGATCAAACAGAGTCGAGAAGAAAGACATGCTCGCATGAGGTTGGATGATGTGTATGATGCTTACAAGGAAGCAAGACGAGCAGGCAGGACGGAGTCAAGAAAAGGAATGCTTTGTGGATCCTCAAGGAAACCCAACAGTTGATCCTGATAAAGTTGATTTTGAAGCATTAGTTGCTGCGATTCCGACTGTGGGGGTTTGGTGTAAAGGTCTCGAAGAGATTCCAAGATACATAGAAAAGGTTGAAGAAGGCATAAGGTGATATATGCCAGTTTGGAGAAGAAGACGGTTGAGGAGATTGTGGATGAGAGTGAGAAGTTGGTGAGTGAAGTGAAGAAAGCAGATGAGAAAGCTGAAGAAGTTGTTGCTGAGAAAAAGTAGAAGGTTGAAGAAGATCAGAATCAAAATAAAGAAGCCACGGTGCCAAACACTGAGGTAACAACTCAAACTGATTCTTCTGATCCATCAATTAAAATTGATAATAAAGCTAAACAACAGTGCAAGAAATGCATGGAAACGTGTAGTGCTTGTACTGAAAAAGATGAAAAAATTAAAATCAGAGATATTGAGTTTACTAAAATAGAAAGAATTTTTAAAGAAAAGTGTCATGAAATGCTAGAAAATGAAAGAATTTTGAAAGGAAAAGAAAAAGAGTTGACACAGAAATGTGAAGATCTTGAAAAAGAAAACAAAATGTTGAAAGAAAAGTGTTCAGCTGTTTGCAACGAATGTGTTTCAAAAAATAAAACTATCCAAGAGTTGCAAAAATAATATGATGGAATGAAATTGTCATATCATATTGTAAAAGAACCCTATGAAACTTTGAAAAGTAGAGTTAAAAGTTTAGATGATAGATTGTCTGCATGTCAGAAAACAACTAAATTTCTTGAAGCCAGATATGAAGGAAAACAAATGGTTTTAAATCAATATATTGATGATGTTGATAAGCTTAAACAAGAACTGGCAGATAAAGAAAAGTTGGTCAATAAATTTCAAAGTTATCATGCTTTTTCATACATTCTGGAACGTATTTTCAACATCACACCAGATGGGAAAGAGTTAGAAAAGAATAAAAAGGGAGTTGGGTCTAAATACCATCAGCTTCCACCACCGTTGGAGAATAATTATACATTCTATGATGGCGAGAAGGTGGAAAAAGCAATGAACATGGTTGACCAATTACCCGACAACATCGATGTGACTTACACCAGATATGATGATCTTGATGATTCAGAGGTGGTAGGTAAGGTCGTTGAAAGTGTTCTAGCAGAGGAGTCTACCAAAACAGATAAGCCTGAATCACAAGATGAAAATAAGGGAAGTTTTCATGATAGTTATCTTAAACATTCAAAATCTGAGAAAGTTGTGAATGATGATTCAAAAGGATTCGTTTATACCATGATTGGATCGGACTAATTATTCTCAGATATTGAAGTCCCGATTCAAAATGTGATTTCGGTAAAAAATTGATAAAGTTTTCAAGTTGGTTGAAATTGAAAAATCAGAAATTGGAAAGTTTGCTAGAGAGATTAACAAAACTTTTCATAAAACCTAGTTACAAGAAGAAAAACATGAAAGTTGGGTTGGATTATAAGAAGAAACAAAATCAGAAACGATTTGAGAAGCTAGACTATTAGAAAAAGATGAACTTTGTTCACGGAACAAGTATTGAGGAAGAGAAAGAACTCCAATTTAGACGACAGTCTAATGAAGAGTTCTATGCTCAAAAGAAACAACAACAACAACAACAACAACAGGTCAAAGATGTTTCCAAGAGAACATGCTTTAAGTGTGATCAAATTGGACATCTCAGTCAAAAGTGTCTAAATCTTAAACCTGTTGATGTTGAGAAAAGAAAGTTTGTTGGTGTGAATCAGAATTCAACTAAGTTTGAATCAAAACAAACTTGGAAACTGAAAAGTTCAAATATTGAATCACAACAAACTGGGAAACCAGTGACACCCAGATTTAGAACAACACAAAGTTGAAAAACAACGGTTGATGCAACAAAACCAAACCAGTTTTGGAAACCAAAAGTTGTTTAAAATCAAAACATTCAAAATGAATCACGATTTTATAAAATGAATGTTTCAAAAGGACAAACTTGGGTGGCAAAGAAACAAACTTCTGTGAGTGATAATCAAATTGAAGATGTGTTTGAGAAGAATGAACGAAACTATCCAGTTTTACCTGGAAAGATTCATGTTCAACTACCCGAGTCCAAACAGGCTTGGGTTGCATTGTTCAAATAATTGAATTATTTGTATCTGCAGGTGCTCTCAAAGATCGTTGAATGTCAGATCGAGGAAAGGAGCAGCCTGTCACGAGAGAAGGCTGCTGGTCCCTGCGTCTGAATACAGGGAGTTTGTTTGTTTCTGTACATATTAAAAACCCTAAAAATTGAAAAATTTAAAAACCAAAAATATGTTTTTATTTTTGTCAAAAATGAAAAAAAAAATTGTTTGCGTTTTTAAATTTTGTCAAAAATAAAAAATTTACAAAAATAGGTTGATTGAATATGCCGAAACCCTCACAGCTGAACAAACATGATTATTTTTCACAATTGAAAATGGTTTTAACATTGTTAAAAATCAATATATTGTAAATCATGGGGATATTTTCTGCAAAACAGAGCATGTGAAGCAGAAAATAGATGGCGAGATGAAGCTATCTACATCGGTTATCAATTTTTCTTTAAATGTTTTGAATTTTAGGGGGAGTAAAAATTTCAGAAAATACAAAAACATTTGAAAATTGGAAAAAGCCAAAAACAATAAAAAATCAAAAAGAGTTTTTGTGTAAAAAGAGGAAATGATAGTACATCAGTAGACAATAACAGTACGCTAAAGAAATAGAAAGTCAAATGTGATAAACGGTCTCACTGATGATATGCCAATAGGTTTTTACACGCTTAGTAAATTGTCTTCGAGATATAAACCTAAATATCAATACCTTACTTATCTCGTGGGGAACATCTCTCGAATATATGGGTAACCCCCGAAATCTTGTTTGAGAGATTGCCAGATTCTGAGATATTAGGTCTTTATACTGTTTGATATCTGGGGTATTATACCTGGTCTTCTGATATTGCGGAAGCAATGGCCTAGACCTCGTATAATACTTTATGCGTTTAAAGCTTACCCTCTGCATAAAAATTGATAAAATATCGAAAGATACGGATCAAGTGCAGTTGTAAAGAAAATCCCTAAGTGGGACACACCTAAAGTCGAGCCTTCATCTCTTTGATTGAACGGTAGTTCATACCTGAGCTCTCAATGTATTGCACTAACCCAGAGTACATATATCAATATAGTATATTCACCTGTAAGACTGAATCTAGGGAATCTTGATACGGGAATATATTCTGAGGTGGGACACGCGAATAAGTTTAACTGCTTAAAACACTAAATCTCGTATCTCGAATCAGTTGAACTTTGTGTGAAAATTTAAGTGGATAAGTATACTGACAATCTAAGTGAATCGTTTAGAACTTAAAGTGTGTTAAAGCTCAACGGTGCTAGTGATTTATCATAAACTGATATGATCATTTGACACGAACTCAAACAAAAAATGTTGTCTGTAAATATTTGTTTACTACTTTATATTTTAGAAAAATACAAAAAGATTTTGTTTCTCCTTTATTTTCGACAACCGATGTCTGAGAGTTGAGTTTCAAAACCTAAGTATGCTAAACGTGTTTCTGAAAATAAATAAGTTCATTAATTTGAAACTTGATGTTTTAAAATGAAATTCAAAAACAGTTTGTGAAATTTCCAAGGTCATTAAGTTGGACTTGGTGTAGGACCCCAACACTTTTTATCTTAAAAAAACGACGCAGCGGAAAAACGAGTCTCAAATTGTTTTCTTCATTAACAATGTTACTTACATTTGTTTAACATTTACTAATTGAATTACAACATTCATGATATAATAATTCTACAAGTGTTACATAATTCAAGCTAAGTGGTCGTTCTTCCCGTACAATCCCCGCTATCAACTCGATCCATATCCGCTTCTCTTTGTTCGAGGTAGAAGAAATCTGTGCGACACCTGTGGACATCACATTCAACTCAATCGTCAGTCATTAACACACCATAAGACATTATTCTAAATACTAGGGAGTCGTATTAACAATCTATGGTACAAACATAGATCCATTCAAGCATTCTCTTATTCCGTATTCGGCTTCAATCCTTCATAATTCGACAATCTCATACCTGCATTGCCTTTCAAATCTCAAATGCAATGTTAGTAATCATCAATGTCCAAGTGAGATGAAATCATTTCTTTATGCCTTTATAACATCTCACCTTCACACATATATAAACATTCCTGCCTACATTCATGCGTATGCACCTACAATATGCGCACACATTCCTACAGCTCTCGCTTACCACTTATTCATTTTATTCCACGCTTCTTGTCATGGTCACGACTTCCGGAATGTAGGTTTTATTCTTACCATTCTACATGCCCACACATTCCTAGACTCGATTACTTATAGTCTTTCGTCACAATTGCATAAGAAAAATCCATACTTTCATTATCCGGGGTTCATACATCACTTGTGTGCTAGACCAGCTCTAAATAACTTATGTGACATTGAAAATCATCGAAACATAAAGTCCGGTTGCGAAATCAAACAAGAAAAAAAAATTTGTCATCTGACAGGGCCTCGTGGGGCGCAACATCCCCTACCCTATTTTTCGCGGGCCGTCAGCGATCTCGCGTTGCACGACGGTGTAACATGGTTACTGTCGCGTAGCGCGACAGCCTTATTTCGTCAGAATGTATTCTTGTTGCTGCTGCACGTTTGCCCAGCAATTATTTTACCAAAACATCAACATCTAATTTGCATAACTTTAGTTCTACATAACCAAAACACACAATTCTTGATTCTATGCGACCGTAATTTAATTACGGTTCCGTTTATCATCTCGGGTCGGTTCAAAATCTGGTTTATAAACAAACGGCTTACAAATCATGTATACCATTATTTGACCCATTCTTTACTACCATCTTTTGACCCATTCGATCCTACTAATTTACCTTCATAAAAAAAAATAACTCCTCATTCGTGCTAAAATTAACACTTATTAAATACTCT
The DNA here is from genome assembly GCA_030545235.1 of Helianthus tuberosus. Taxonomy (NCBI): domain Eukaryota; kingdom Viridiplantae; phylum Streptophyta; class Magnoliopsida; order Asterales; family Asteraceae; genus Helianthus; species Helianthus tuberosus. Next base: position 37,170,377 of record CM060379.1, on the reverse strand, counting down.
CATTCGTTTCATATTCTTTGCGTAAACTTTTCACATTCATAAATATTAAAATTCCTACATACATACTAAGAAGTGATCCGGAAACACTTACCTTATGCGTCCATGTTCGAGCTCGTCTTCTTGCCTTCCGTTGACTCGTTAGCCATCCGTGCTTGAGTCCTTGCCAATGTAAATTCCTATTCTTTCATACCATCATTTTCATAACTTGTTAGTTTGCATGTTCATCCATATCGATAATCATTTCAAATTCTTAGTTGCATTACTTTCATTAGTCAATCAATCATTCACTAACATGCATAGCTCAATTCACTGAAAATATGCTGTTTTGGGACGTCCGTTTACTGTACTTATGAGCTTTTAAAAATTACGATCTTTTTATGTGACGTGCCCCTCGGAGGGTTTATCTTTGTGTTAAATTTTTAGAGTCTAACTCTCTACCAAAAATTTATAAGAATTCATTTACTAAGCTGCAATCAGATTCGTCAATGCTGACTGCAACTTACGGAAAAATTCATTTAAAATTCCTTGTTTATCCGATTGACGAAATTCCCGTTGGAGATTTTTGGAATCACCTGAAACTACCTACAGTAAAAATTTGAGATCATAACTTAGTGTAAAAATTTATCCGATTATCTTATTCATACAAGATCACATTATCAACAATTCTACATCATAATCACTATTAAAACTTAGTTCCTAACATATAGTGTATCAACATAATCATGATATTAATATTTACTTGTTCATCATCATTACCCTCATACTCATACACTTGGGTTTCACTCTAAATCATACAAATAATTAAAATTAAACAATGATTCATCTTCAACACAATAGGGTTAACAAGTACTCATTCTAATTTCAACTAAATTCATGGATTTATCATAACCCATGTCATCAAACATCATCAAAACATAAAAATTTTACTTACTTGATGTGTAGAATACTTGAGTGATCACCAATCTTACTTCATGCATCAATTTTTCGGCTAACTCCTCTTTCAATTTGAGGGTTCTTCATGAATTAGGGTTTGCACCCCCTTCCCCATCCCTCTGATCGTTCATACGCACACACCCAGTGTGTGTGAATTTTGATTTAATAAAATTCAATTTTCAATTTGGCAACCTTAGTCCCTCAAATTAGTTACTTAATCACATTGCCACCCAATTCATTCCCTTACTTGTTTTTGTTAGGCATTTAACTAGGTATAATAACCAAGTTATTATATTTCATTTAATTAACATGGCAACATACCTACGTATTAAATATTTGAGTTTTGGGGTGTTACACTTGGAAGATTAGTTGTGAGGTTTTGGATTCTTAAATCTGTCAAATATATAGTTGTTTGATAGGGGGAGAGAGTGAAGTTATTCCTGGAAATTACATATTATTATATTTGTGATTAGAGCCAGGTTCACAAGTTTGAATCTTAAATTGTCAAATTTCTTACAAAAGTTTGAGATTTGCAGATGCTTTGCCAGACTACGATCCCGATAGCCGAGTCTAAGGGGGAGTCTGAAGACGAGCTCATCGCAAGGGGGAGCTTGTAACCGAAGAACCAGGTGTCGATCCTAAAAGCACGGAAGCTTTACGAAAGGGGGAGCCTGAAGAAAGAGTCGACCGAAAGGGGGAGCTGATTCAGAACGCAGAATCAAGATAAGCTTGAAGAGGGAGTCTGTGATTGCTGAAGATGTCAAAGCTTCATAAAGACTTAGAAAGAGAAAAGACAGAAGCTACGAGATTGACTGCGGCAATATCCAAGGGGAAGTCTGTGAGTGCACTAATGTCTATCGCCTCCGTCAATCCGAACCGTAGCAAGAAACTGTTAAAGTCGAGGTTTTATATTGTAAAATATAAGGGAAAGTCTAGTTTTTAATGAGGAGTAGCAAACTTGTAAATAAGGTGACATTCCTTATGCCTTTGCCTATAAATATAAGGCTTAGGTTAGAGTTTAAAGACTTTTGTCATTTGTGACTTTTGGAGCTTTAGAGATTGAGAGAAGATCTAGAGAGAGAAAGTGATCAAGGTGATTCACAGTGCTTGTATCTTGTCGTATTATCAATCGAATCATCAGTTTATTACATTCTTGTGTTCGGTCCACACACGTGCACGGATTCCGCACGTTGTACGTGTCGTTTCGCAATCGTTCGGGAGTCAAAACCGATCCTACAATTTGTTCGTTGAGAGGTTCTTTTTATTCATGTCAAATACATCAATCCTAACTCACACAAGTTTAAAACCGTGTAACCAAAACACGGCATAACCCATTCATCTAAACATATCAACCAGATTAGTGGGTTTAACTATTTAGCAGGTCTAAACAAACCAGCCTGAACACAACCCATTTACTAAACATACTAGATACGACAACCCAATAACACACCTGTAGATGGTGGGTGCTATGAAATGACAAGACCAAATGGCGCGATTGGGGGAGGGAAACATCGGTGGTGTTGAGAGTGGGAAAGGATATCTTTGATTGAATTCATTCCCCAATTCATTATGAATTATGCAAAGGATTTATAGCTCAATTCATATATATGTATTAATTGATAACGTTTGGAAGAATAGTAATGTTTTCATTTCTTAAATTTGGACATTGAACTTTTGAAAGCTATTCACTTTGACCAATATTAAACTTTAAACATTTTGCAGGACTTTTATTTCTTTTCTTTTTTTTTTTCTAACCATACAACACCATATAACTTCAATCTTTATTTATTCTGATGTTAAAACGTTACTTTAAGATCTCACAATTTACAAAATAAAAGATTTATTATTTGAAGAATTTATAAATATTGCATTCGTCCATGATTTAAGAAAAGTTTTAATTTTACTTCTTAAGTATTATTAACCATCATAAATTAATTTAATAACTACTTTTGATATAACTAACTTTACATAAATAGTTATAACATTTTAAAAGAATATCTACCAGATAACTTTGATAAACGATTATCGTAGCGTTATTTTATTACAAGGTTTTATGATGTGAGATGTCTGAGTTGTACACAAACATTTATTACTTATTAAGCTTATCATTTTAATTATAATATCTTATATTCTGAAAAATTAAATTTGCGTAGGTTATAGTTATATCTTTTGTTATGCGATATTTTGAAATTGCGTAGGTTATAAATATATCTTTTGTTATACGGTATTTAAAAATGTCGTAATTAAGATTTTTTATTTTCAATTTTGCGCACTATATGTGTTGCTATATCAAGTGTTGGCAACACGGTGGTGATGTAACAAACCGAATCAATGCTCATCGAAAGTTCGCGCGAAGCGCGGTGGATCCAACTAGTTCAAATTAAATTTGGATATAAATTATACATGATAATTAAAATCTTTTCAAGGATATATATGATATTTAAGATTTGGGTTGAATATATATCATACTAGTTATAATCCAGTGTATTACACGGTTGAATAAATGAATTTTATATATAAAATAATAAAACAATATATTTTTAAAAACCCCCTTTATTACATGGGTTGAATAAATGTTATTTTATATATTAAATATTAAAAAGTTATATCTATAAGAATCATATGTATTGTACGGGTTGAATAAATGTAATTTTATATACCAAATAATAAAAAAGTTATATCTTTAAAACCATGTGTATTACACGGGTTAAATAAATGTAATATTGTTTACCAAATAATAAAAAAAGTTATATCTTAAAAAAAATAAAGTTTATTAGAGATAATTACATCATTGTAAAGAATAAGCGTAAATTTGTATATTACAGTTTACAAATAACAAGTAGGTGTCTGTTAAAAAGAAGTAATGATTTGGGTAAAAGATCATTAAAAAATGTAGCTATTACATGACACGTTAGGTAATATAAACAATGAAGATAATATGATATAGAAAATCAAATAAATAATATTATAAAGAGTTAAATGCCATTTTAGTTCCTGCAATTTGGGCCATTTTGTCGGTTTAGTCCAAAAGTTTCATTTTTCACATGTGGGTCCAAAAAAGTTTCACCATTGTCATTTTAGTCCACTGGGTTAACTTCATCCATTTTTTCTGTTAACAAGAAGGCAATTCGGTCATTTTATATGGTTGAATTGCCCTTCTTGTTAATAGAATTACATATAAAATGACCGAATTGTCTTTATCGTTAACAGAAAAAATAGATGAAGTTAGCCCAGTGGACTAAAGTGGCAACGGTGAAACCTTTTGGACCTACATATGAAAAATGAAACCTTTGGACTAAATTGATAAAATGGTCCAAACCACATGGACTAAAATGGCATTTAACTCTATTATAAATGAGAAGTATCCATTAAATTTAAACTAAATAATAATTATCTATAATTAAGTAGAAGAGATTAAACTAAATAATATTTAGCAAGAGATTATCTATAATTAACTAGGTTAGAACCCCCGTGTACTACACGGGTTGCATAAATGTAATTTTATATAATAAATAGAGTAAAATGCACGGATAGTCCCTGTGGTTTTGTAAAATAACACCTATAGTCCCCAACTTTTGGAAATTACACTGATGCTCCCTGTGGTTTGACAGTTTGTTACTCGGATAGTCCCTGGAGTGGATGATGGTTAGTTTTCTCCGTTAAGTGGATGTGAAATGGCAAATTTACCATTCATCTTATCCACTCTATAAAAACAAAACAACCCACCCACCCCCCACCTTTCTCTCTGTTTCCCCCCCGCCATTCGCCACCAACCACCACCCACCTCCCACCTACACCACAAGTAACCACCTTTACCGTCTTCTCTAAACAGAACCATCATCATCATCCTGATCCAAACAAAACCCCATCTCAGAAAAAGTATTCAAGTTCTTCGACAACCCCTTCACCAGCTTCAACTTCTTCTTCAACACCATCTCATCTTTCTCTTTCTCCTTCACCGCCATTTTGGTCCCCTCATAATACTTTAAATGACCCTTATCAGAATACTCACCGGCAACCACACACACCCAACGACTTCCGATTAAACCGCTGCTTAACACCGACCAAAATCGGTTTTCTCACCGCCGGGAACAATCGCGAGTGGCGGGAGCTGGACACGTCAGCAGCGGCGGAAGAGAAACACGGCGACTGACGGAACACAACTCAGGCGACCTCCATTGATACTAAGTTCGATTGATGTTAGGGGGAATTGTGAATTTGAGTTTTGTTGGATTGGATTTGTGACGCAAAAACAATTTGATTGAATCGGTGGATTTCGTTTTATACAAGGAAGGGATATCTTTTGTGACACAGGAACTAGTGTTTTTTTTTAATTTGATTAAGGTGGGTGGTGGTTGGTGGTGAATGGTGGGGGAAACAGAGAGAAAGGTGGGGGTGGGTGGGGTTGTTTTGTTTTCATAGAGTGGAGAAGAGGAAGGGTAAATTTGTCATTTCACATCCACTTAACGGGGAAAACTAAGCATCATCCACTCCAGGGACTATTTGAGTAACAAACTGTCAAACCACAGGGAACACCGGTGTAATTTCCAAAAGTTGGGGACTATAGGTGTTATTTTGCAAAACCACAGGGACTATCCGTGCATTTTACTCTAATAAATAATAAAAAAGATATATCTTTAAAAAACTTGTATATTGCACGTATTGAATAAAATATAATGTCATATGTTAACACATACAGTCATCAAGATTTATCTTTTAAAAATTAATTTTGATGTACTGTTTACTTATTATAACATTTGATAGAAGCATATGCCCAACCTAAAATAATTATTTAATTTTAGTAAAAAAATAATAATACAATTATTAAGGTTCTGTTTGTTTTTGCTTATATTGTCTGTAAAGAGCTTATGTCTGCGGGCGGGCAGACATAAGCCCTTGAAGACTGTTTGTGGTTCGCAGACTACAGACATTTTACATCTGAAAAAACAAACAGCACCTAAGTATACATCAAATGAGAACCTTTGATTCCTAATTTACCATAATTTCAATCACCGAACTCGAGAGTATATATGTCTACTCATAATAAAAACAAACGTTTAAGCTTATCTAAATTTTTGTTTAAAATCATTTATAGAAAAACAAATATTTATTCTTATCTAATTTTTTGTTTAAAATTATTATTATTATTATTATTATTATTATTATTATTATTATTATTTACTATGATCAAAACAAAACAAACGTTTATTGTCTCCAATTAAAGGGTTGAAGGTGCGAAGAAGCCACCGTGGTCTACCACCATTTAATGGTGATTCGAGGGGACATGTGAGCATCTCAAAAGATACCGGATTGTGTCGGATGATTAATAGTTCATAGGCCAAATGGACCAGTCAAAACAAGTTACAAGTTTTAGATTTTCTGAATCTGATTTTGTTTTCTTTCAAAACTCCTTACTTTTAATAACAATCCTTTATTTCTAAACAGCAAGTTATTTAATTGATTCATTACTACTTTTTTTATAATCACTACCATTTTATGAATACATAGGCACTTAAACAAACCAATATTCAAGAACTGGTCGACTCCTAGCTCAACCCCAGATACTCTAAATAGATCAAACTGCACTTTAAAGTTTTACCCACTAAAATATAGAAGTAAAATGTTTGGATTAGATTGTGTGGATCATAACAAACATAACAGTGACGAACTTAAAAATTTATACCATCTATCCTTATCCAATAAATCAGTGACACGTGAAAAACAAATACACAAATTACACATGTAGAACAAGTATCCGTATTATATAACCGTAAAACACAACAAATTTACTAGTCACAACTCACAAGACACGGGTGCTTACTACTCGGGTCAGCCCTTACGTAATGAAACAATCCACAAGAAACAAAATTACCTAAAATATGATTTTTAATATAAACGTGTATCATATATTTAGGTGTTTCAAGTTACCAAACCTAAACTTAATGTGGGTTGTCAAATTGAGCCCAATCCAAACCAATCCATCACAAAAACCAATAAAAATAGAAAAAAAAGGGTATGAGAAAGTGTATATATCCTAAACAAATTAAACAATCAACAAGAAACAAAATTACCTAAAACGATTGATGTTTAACTTCTGTTCACCAACTGTAACTTGCCTTCATGCATTCATCTTCTGCAAGCCATAATACACTTTTTGATTTATTTCTCAATATTCCAAAATTTAAATATAACAAATTACCACGTTATAAACATTTCAAAACCTCTTAAAGAATGTCTCATTTTTAGCTCAATTTTATATTAAACACGTTAGACCTGTCATCAATCAAATACAACCTTAACTGATGTGTTTCCATACAAACGGGTTTAGATTGACACATCCAGGGGTACCCTAATACCATATTTTAATTGGTCTGGTATATCTCTATGGTCATGTTATAGTGATTCACACTTGTAGCCATAAAATACGCAAATTATTAGTCGCGTATCTACTTTTATTCGTGTATCCCTAGAAAAGATCTTTTCGTAGCCATAAGATACGCAAACTTATGGTTTCTCCACTATAATGAGATTAAAAAGCTGATACGCAAGTACATGTTCATGTGCAACTATGAATTGAGTACCTCATGGCTATATGTGTGTGATCATTCTGACATGGTTATACGTGTGAAACACACAATAAAAAGTCTACTTTGTGATTTTCTTGTTATTAATTTAGCAAAAATAAGCTAGATGCCTAGATCTATGTTGATTCTCAATAAGAACAATAAAAAGCGGGACCTAAGAGATTGTCATCCTTACCGAATTATAGTTTGTCAAAATCATCATCATCCAAGCCATCATCATTTCCGTCATCTGAAAAGCCAAAATAAATCGTACGCATGTTGAATCCCAAACTAGATACGAATTATATGCAAAAAAACAAGGAATTCAAGTGACAAATTATGTCTAATTCTCATGCATGCGAGAAAGAAGACACCTGACTAGAAAAAAGTTTGCTAAAGTCAATTCGATTATCTTAAAGCTCTTACATGTCAAACGGGTATAATAACTTAAAACATTTAAGCTGAAAGGGAAATAGGTCGAAGGTCAGTTAAAGTGTACTTTATGCACAAAACCTCCTGACTCAATCTAGTTAAAAGTTAAGATCATCATTATTATTAAAATAATATGTTTTCATATTTGACACACCAACTGATTGTAAAAAAATATAAAATTTAAACAAGAAGTAATGGTGGTTGACCAAGCCCATAAGAAAACTACCTGTTTTGACCGCTAACCCAACCTGTCAATTTGTCCATCACAAAAACTAACAATCAAAACGCAACAAAACGTCTCAACAACATACCTGGTCCTTCGTCACTGTCACCAAGATCTCCCAATAGAAAAACATCCAAATCCTGGTCGATTGTCTTTGTATTTGTGCTTTTAGTTTTCTGATTTGCTTCACTTGCTTCTGTTTTAGAAACACTTTCAGCTGCGGACCCCACTGTAGCGTCCTCGTTCACCTTTTCAACCACTTTTTTATTTTCCTCTTCTTCCTTGTAACGCTTTTCATAACTGTAGTTATCATATCAGAAATTGAGTACTTACGGGAAGTTTTAAGATTGTGATTTGAATAATCAAAGGAACAAATAAGTTACTTACGGAGTCACGTGGTTATTTACTAACAAAAAATAAATCCTCCAAAATTTCCTTTCTCTCATGACACGTGGGCATAACTCGTACCTCAACTTTGAGATTTCCTGCAATTATTAATAGTAAGATGAAGGAAAGATCATAAGAAGTTGAGAAACAATTGGGGAAAATAGACTCTTAAATGGTCAGAGGTAAGGTTAAGTGAAGAGAATAAGACATATACAGTAGAGCTATTGATTACAAGCTAATTGTTTCAACACAATAGAAGAGTGAAATATTTAGAATGAAAATAAACAAGCTCTGGCTAAGGCCTTTAAAAACTCAGAAACCATGAAAATACCTATTTTTAAGCGTGTTATACCAAATGTCTGAACGATATCACACATATAGCCATGAGATACACGAATAAGAAACGTGTATCTACTTTTGCTTTTTCCCATCAAAGATTCACATATCAGACTTTTATTCGCGTATGTATTTAATTATTTCCCACATAGATCGCCTATATAGTGAATATATTTGTGTGTGGGAGTTAAAAATGGAATCAAAATGCCGTCATTGGGAGTTGCAGATGAAACTTGAAATGCTGACATTATTAATATGAAAAAAAAAAAACAAAAAACAAAAAAACTTAAGTGTCGGCACCTATTTGCCTCTTCAATCTTCTGCATGTGAGGTAGAGGCTATTCAATTGGTTTCCCCATGTACCACCTTCAAATTTAACCTCTCATACGCAAACCGTATAACATGGGTTTTCATAGAAAAAAAGTTTAATCAAAAGGTCACCATGCAATATTTCTGATATATCTGGTCAAAATGAAAATCAAAAAAGAGTTTTTCTTTCAGACCCTGTTCACTTAATAGCATATTGAAAGAATAAGATGAGAAATATGGTCATGTTTTGGATAATGAAGCAAGCCTATCTTCATCTAGTCAAGAATGAAGTCTATAAACGAATCTTGAAAGAAAAAGTCTTAGGTGGTGTTTGTTTTTTTCAAGAAGAGCTTCCTGACCTCTTCTGTCTGCACCGTGCAGACGCGGGAAGAGGTTTAGCCTCAGAAGAGTGTTTTTTTTTTTTTTTGAGAAGTGCTTTTTACCTCTCCCCAGCCTCTTCCTGAGGAAGATATAAACCAAAGCTTTTTACCTCTTCTTGGCACCACCTCCACCTCCACCCCTGCTCCGCCACCACCACCCCTGCTCCGCCACCATCATCATCATCATCATCACCACCCCTGCTCCGCCACCATCATCATCATCATCATCGATGGGAAACAAAACCCCCAAATCGATCGGAAACAAACCCCCCCAAATCGATCACATCTGTTATCATCATCATCGACACCACCTCCACCTCCGAAACCCCCACCTCCGCCGACACCCATCGACCTCCACCTCCGAAACCCTAAATCGATGGCAAACAAAACACCCCAAATCGATCTGTTACATCATCATCATCATCGATCTGTTAGAGAGAGAGTAGAGAGAGATCAGTGTGTGGCGGTGATGATGATGGCGGTGGTGAAGTGGTGGTGATGATGGCGGTGGTGATGATGACGGTGGTGAAGTGGTGGCGGTGGTGAAGTGGTGGCAGTGATGATGATGGCGGTGGTGCAGATTGTAGAGAGAGAGTAGAGAGAGTAGAGAGAGATCAGTGTGTTGTGTGTGTGTTTTAAAATGGTGAAGAGGTTTTATATAAAAAAAAAACAAACCCTCTTCTCCTTGCAGACTGCAGACATTTGGTCCACCTCTTCTCCTGCAGACTTGGTTTAAAAAAGCGGGAAGCGCACAAAAGCGACGAGGTCCAAAAAAGCTTTTTTTAAAGCGAAGCGCAAAAGCGGTGAGCTTTTCGTACGCGAAGCGCAATGTGATTATAAAATTTATTTTATATATCCCATAAGTGTTTAGCCTCCAATACCTATGATTTAGCTATAATTAAGCTTTATATATGTTTTAAAATGAAAAAAACATAAATGTACAGCATAAAAAGCCTGCTGTACAACACTTAGAAGCATAGAAACACTCCATGTACAAAAAGCGTGCGCCTCAGGCTGCGCCTTATGTCGATTTTACCCTAAAAAGCGCGCCTAAGCTGCGCTTCATGTACAACGTGCGCCTTATGTCACACAAGGCGATGGAGTTGGCGCCTAGATGCGCTTCGCGCTTAAGCGCGCTTAAGGCGCGCTTTTTAAAACCAAGCCTGCAGATAGGGTTGTAAACGAACCGAACGAACACGAACAAGGCCTTGTTCGTGTTCGTTCGTTAAGGAAATAAATGTGTTCACGAACGGTTCATGAACAGTTAACGAACGAGATTTTATGTTCGTGTTCGTTCATTAAGGAAATGAGCGTGTTCACGAACGGTTCACGAACACAAATAAATTTGACGAATGCGACGAAGGATAAAGGTGGATGACCCATAGAGTAGCACTAGAACTTGAATTTCTTATTGCGGAATGGAGGTCGATCGTATTCGACGATGTGAATAATAAGAAATAAAAGGGAAATGGTGCATAAACAAGGTGAACAGGGTTTTCCAAGTTTAAGTCTTAGGGTAATAAAATAAATATAAATTTAATAGATAAAATATATGAACGTACAAAAATCTTTCATTAAAACACAAACATGCGAACATAAACGAACACAAATGAACGAATGTTCGCGAACACGTTCACGAACAGCTTACCGAACGTTCACGAACACAATTGAACGAACGAGACATTTGTTCATGTTCGTTCATTTAAGTAATCGAACGAAATTCCTTGTTCGTGTCCGTTCGTTTAGTAAACGAACGAACATAAACGAACTTCCCGCCGAACGGTTCACGAACTGATCGCTGAACGTTCGGTTCGTTTACAGCCCTACCTGCAGATGTCTGCAGATGTGGCCTGCAGCAGAAGAGGTTTTCCTGCAGAAAAAACAAACAGCACCTTATACATGTATCTCATGGCTATATGCATGAAATTGTTCTCACATGACCATAGAGATATAACATGGTATAATAGAAACAGACAAAGCTATCAGGTGGCGGCTGGTAAGAATATTTCAGTACATAAAAGCAAAGATGAGCAACGTCACTAGTTCACTCATATCATATCCTCTGGATGATGTTTTCTCTCTCAAGAAGTTACCTTTACAGTTGAAAGAACAAGTTTAGCATGTGTTTCTTGCCACTTTGTAAGATCCTGCCGCACATTTGAGATTGTAGGAATATCAGACATTTCTGAGTCATCTGCACATTACAAATATATCTCCAATTATAACCATCAAACAAATTGTTTGTACCGAATCATGTTTTAAGGAAAACAGAAGAACAAGATAGGGAATGGAGCAGTTTTCTGGATATTAATCATTTATATATAACCAAACAAATACACCTTAGCTATATATAACCTTACAAAAGAAAAACTTTAGTGCTGAAAATAAACTACACCACTACTAATCCTCATCTACTACTAACATGTTACATGACTTAAGCAATCTAACTAACTTATAGAATCCATAAAACATCCAGCACTGCAGCCCATTCCTTACCTTTGCTGCCCCATGTACACTGATGGAGAAGTTGTGCACACATAACAAATTGATCGGAAGAGACAAGGTCTACAACTTCCAGAAACTATACTCTTGTTTTTGTCAGTAGTGACATATTTATGTAGTACCTTAGACGTAGTGACATATTTATGTAGTACCACATACCACTCTGATATCTATGTATTTCGCTGCAGATTCACTGCAAGAAAATTGTGGAAGCCCAGCCTCTTCCAGATGGAACAACCAAATCACACAATACAAGTGAAACTCCAATGCACTTTTGCAGCTAATAAATTCTGTGATTCCTAACAATGTAGTAAAACTTATAGGCTTGGCAGCATGACTAACAACAAGAAAATCCACTATGATTACTAATTCTTCATTGTAAATGCATTGGGACTATTAGGCGGGATCGCGAACCATCTCAAAGGTGTATCATCAATAATTTTGCATTCACAAGCACATCCACATCATCGTTTCACCTTTCTCACGCTAATGTTAATTTTCCCCCAAATATTAGACATCTCTAATCATAGCAGCACCATTACATCTCTAGTCTCTACAACATTTAAAAACAATCAAAAACCCTAGAGGATATACAATGCCATCAACTAACAATCTAAAACTCAATATTTCTCGATTCTTACATGAAACAACTAAATCTCACAATACATATGAAACTCTAATGCACTTCTTCACCTGATAATTTCTATGATTCGAACAATTTAGAAATACTTATAAGCTTAGCAACATGATTTGCTGTAATTCCTATTTCCTAGAAATACTTGTAAACCACCACAAGTGGCCTAGTGGTGGAGTGACTTGGGTTCTCCAATGGAGACCCAAGTTCAATTCCCATTAGTGCCACTTTGGTGGCCACCGACACCCGCTTTAAAGCCGGACCGAGGACACTCGAGGTCTCGGGTTTGAAACATGTTTCTTACCCCTCTTTGATGGCTATGGGTATTTGCCGCCAGGGATCCTTGTCGGGTGGTGAACTGGGAAGGGAGATCCCTTCCGCGGTCAGGGGTACCGTGCAATTACCCTTTTTTTTAGTTCTTCATTGTAAATGCATTGGAACTGTTAGGCAGGATTACTATTACACCTCACTATAGAGAATTATTAATTCTGTTACATCTCTAAAACATTTTAGAACAGTCAAAAACCCTAGATAATAGCCATAATACACAATGCAATCAGGTAACAATCTAAAACTCAAACTATTCACTAAGCATTCTTCAAAACCTCCACAAATCCTATAACTAACTTCAATTTCACATGCATTATAACAAACACATGCTCACAACTACAATTTAAACATAACTTACCTTCTAACGGAAAATCTCGAAACGTATTAATCGTAATCTCCTTAACAAACTCTCTTAACTCATCCGTAATCCCAAACTTCTCCAGATCCTCAGCCGAATCACCACCACCAGACACTGTCGCAGAAGAAGAAGAAGACGATGAATCCACAACGAGTTGCGAGATCGCAACCGAAGTAGACGGAATCTGAGCCTTAATCTGATCCGCACGTTTCAACGCCTCAACCTTAATCAAATCGGCCTTCTTCGACGCCTCAGCAGCGATCTCCTTCGAGCGTTTGGAGGCCTCAGAAACAATATCCGATAGCTTCGAAGATCCGATGGTGAAGTCCTGTGATCGCTTGGCGGCTTCTTTTGTGAACTCCTGTGATCGTTTCGCGGCTTCTTTTGTTAGTTCTTGTGATTTTTTGGCGGCATCTTCGGCGAATGAGCGAGCTTTTTGCCAGAAATCCATGGCGGTTGTGTGAATTGTTCAGGTTCGGTTGAATGTGGTGGAGATGCAGGTGGAAGAGGGGGGATTGAGTGTGGAGGGATGCACGTTATGAATGATGGGGTGTGATACACGTTTTGGAAAGTCAAGAGTTTGACCGTGTTGGGAACGTTGATGGATTGTTTATACGTTTCTATGTAAGCTGTAACACATAGTATAGTTTTTATTTTCAAAATAATAATATGGTTTTTTAACTACAAAAGTTTTAAATACGGTAAGATGTGAAATGTGAAATCTAATGCCTCCGTTTAGACATAAGACACAGTCTGTTAGACTTTATTAATTTATTATTATTTTCAGTTGTGCTTCTGAATAAATAATAGTGGTGGCTAATTTAGATTATTGCTACTGGTATGATATTTATATTGCTACTGCTACCATTACGCTATTGTGCATGCTACGCTGCTACATCTACTACAACTACTTGTTGCTAGTACCACTACACTACCGCCACCGTCACCGCCTATTGGCGCCGCCACCACAACAAGTTGCATAGCTTAATTCATATTTCCAATTCATAAATCTACTTAGTAGCTTGAACTCCACATGATATAAATTTAAGTTATTTTATTTTATATCATAAATTAACCTGACTTTATTACGAACTCGGTAGTAATTAGGTATGCCAATCCGCTAGGAAGTGGGTTAGCAGTTCACGGGTTTGGAAATTGTTGAAGCCATATACTACCCATATATAAATACATATATATGTGTGTAATATTTCAACCTTAATTCTGACATGTATAAAATCACGTAAGTTAAACATGATCAACGTAACTTTTAATTTAAATTGATCAAACAAGTTGACAAGTCAAAACACGGTTTATGAGTTATAATTAAGTTGTAAAAATGTTAAATCTCACTGGCTTAATTTATATGTATGTATTAGGTAGTCATGTATATAATCCACTATATTGACCATACCCATGGGCCAAAAAAGTAGAGTATGCGGCCAATAACGAATTAGGCTCCTGTGGTCCATCATCATCATTTCCTCTCTTCCAAATTGGGCTTTTCGTTTTATGTTATCCAATAGAAATCCATTTGTAGCCCAACGATTGAAGGATATATTTTCTACATGTAAAATACCACACTTGCTAATTGTAGTATAGATGACTAGTAGAGTTGTACAAACTCGGTTTATTTTACAAACCGCTTCGGTTTTTTTATGGTTGGCTAAAATTGGTTCGGCCCAAACTAGTTCAGGTTAGGAATCAATTGTATTTGTACATACCCAAATCGGTTTGGCTTGGGTTCTAAATCGGTTCGGGCCCAAATCTATTCCCAAACCGTTTTTTTTAATTAATTTAAACTAGGGTTAAGACCCGCCCGCGTTGCGGCGCGGGTACATCGTAAACATTGAATGGATTAGTCCAAACGTTATATGATGCATTAACCATATGAAAACACACATTTCGACGTATCCAGTTGAACTCAATGTAACCTGTATAAGCATTGTCATTGGATCAAACGTAAAGTAAATGGAATTCATGTCAAACAATAACTTGAATTTATACGAAACATACATAAAAATATGCACGTAAAAATGGTTTCTTTAAACGAAAATGTATTATACTTGACCTGACTTGTCTATAAAAAAAGTTTACGTCGGAATGCAGAAGAAATCATATTTATACATACTCGTACATAAAATATGCACGTAAAAATAGTTTTTATGTAAAGGAAGTATAGGGGTAAACCGAAACAAAATATTAGTAAAAAATTTAATAGGTTAAAAACGTTCGTAAAACCGTGCCAAGTAGCACCAATGCCACAACGACATCGACTCTCAACATCGTAAAAATAAAATAGATAAAATGGTAAAAATTACACTGAACGAAAAGGAGACTAAAATCGTTGAACCACACACACCCGTTACAGTGTGTTAATGCGAAGAAATTAACCAGAAACGTAAAACGTAGAAAATAATAACTTAGTCGATCTAGGACCCGCCCGTTGCGGCGAAGTTTTCAAAAGGGAAAAAATGGGCGCGTTGCGACGGGTCTGTCAAATATGGAGAAATAGAGCAAAAACGTTGAACCTCACATGCACGCTACGACAAGTTAACTCGCAAAATTTAGAACGAAACGTAAAACGAAAAACTTGCGAAAGATAAAAAGTATGGAGGACCAAAGTTGTAAAAAATAAAGTGTTGTGGTAAATTACAAAAGATAAAAAGTATGGAGGACCAAAGTAGTAAATAATAAAGTGTTGTGGTAAATTACAAAAGATGAAAAAGTTTGAGTTAAAAGTAAAAATTTTAAATGGGTTAAATGTAAAAGATAAAACTTTAAGGTTGAAAGTGTAAAATCAAGTTTTTTTTTTGAAAAATTCCCCAAGCATAGGGTACAAGCTATGATGCACAAAAAAGTTGATAATTTATATATGGAATAATATCGATAAAAAAATACAAATTAAACAAAAATAACTTAAAATCACCTTTTTGTTTAATATTTAAAAACCTAGTAAAACATAAACTAAAATACAGAGTAGAGAAAAAAAATACAAGTGGTACTATTTTTTTTGGCGTTTTAGTTTTTATTCTTTGCTCTCGTGATGTGTTTAATCTTCGCCACCTGAACTGGAGCTACTATGTAGGTACTTATCAAATTAGGCTTCATCGTCAGTCATTGGGGACGTCATTTCACCTTCTATCTCGTTGTTGTATATCTCACCTTCATATTCCAATTCGCCTTCGAGTGAGGATATATATTGTATTTGTTCCGTCGCGTCCAGGTAATATTTCAAACAAATGGGCATCTCTATCGATGAAGGAGTGGGTCTTGTTGTTCGTATTGATATAACCCTATCACTAACAAAAAAAAGTAGATTCCAAAGCTACCATAGAAGTTTGAACGGTTATTTGACCTTCCTTACCTTACCACCAAGCCACCACATCAAATTTTAGAAAATCGACAACACTTATGCCAAATAAAAAACTCGTCCCACCATACCTCCAGGGTTCGCTACTCTGAGAGTTGGAGTGTTACCTGTTGTCATTTAGTATTTTCATTTGCTAAAGTATTATACAAGTTAAACATTAGATCAAGATTAATACTTGAACTTTCTGAATATGTCACATTTCTCATTGATTCAACAATGTTTGATGTTGAACCATAATTTTGTAGATAAGCATCATACATATTGATAATTTTTTTGTTAAATTTAGTTTTTAATGTATTAACATAAAATGCGTATTCATTGGGTAAATCCAAATCATAAGTTATTACCCCTAATTTTTTTTTTGGGATTTTAGGTTTTCATTTAAGGGAATTTTAAACATTAGCAAATTTTCCAACTAAGTGCACTTTACATCAATATCGCAGGTAAGCGAGCAACAAGCTGCGCCGCTACCCCTAATATAAATAAGCAAGGGTTTAAGACGCTCATTGTCAAAGTGTAGCAAGACTTGCATGTTGATAACATGGTTAGAGAGTTTGCTGAATAAGCAGAGTCAAATGATCATTGCTGAAATGTTTGGATAAGAAGTTTTCTTTAATCACGAATTGCGTTATTCCCTCCGTACCACAACAATGCTATTATCCCACGAATACCCTTCATTTGTCATTGAAGTTTGACCTTGACCCGGTTCTTCTTTCAACGTCTGGCAATATTCCAAGGTGATATGGATTTTCAAAATTAAGTTTGCATCTTTTGAAAAAGATTACCACGAAACTTGCAACGAGCCTTGTTTAGACTGCTCTACATTTCACATAAATAAAAGTTGCACCAAATTTCTAGGACCTCTTTCGTAGGTACAGTTTGAACCACCATAGCATTAGCACATTTGATGAAGACATTTGAGAGATTATTTGGAAAGTAAACGTGAACAGTAAGCGTTTTAAGCATTTAAGATAGTATTGTGTGTTTATTATTGTTGTGATTCAACCAAACATCCCATTCATATGTATACTAAAACATTTAAAACATTGGGTATAAAAATGAAAGAAAAAAAAAAACGGTTAGTTTTAAGATCGAGCACTAAAAAACTGTCATATGTAACACTTTTTTTTTTTTTTGCAACGGTACAAGTTGTGTTTATTTACAAGCTTACAAACTAGTATTTTATAGGTTTTCAAACCGTTGGGGTAGGGACCGACTCGGGAGGGGGGATTAGGCTGGTCTGGGTCCAATTCGGTATGGGCCAAACCCGTTTTTATCATGGTAAAGGTTCGAATTATAAACCGGTTTGTATCAAAACCTTCTATTTCGGTATTTTATTACTATGATACATATTCAGGGGTGGACCCGTGCTATAACCATGAGGTCAACCATCTTCCATGAAAAAAAAAAATATTTAACGTTATTTATAGTTATACTCTAAAATCTCCATCGTCCTTAATAAAATTTTGATTAAGCTACTCGATCGTTCCAATATAAAAATACCGTTCTAATTTATTGTCACAAGTGGTTGAAATGAATGTAAACATATTTTTCTATTGTGAGTTCTAGTTACTAAATAAAAACTTGTATAACATAAACATGTACATATCCATATCCATATGCATACACCATGTGTGTGAGAGAGAAAATGCAGTGGAGTCCACCAAGGCTTGCAATAGCAACATTGCAACATATCTTGATGATGTATTGTTCAATTATGGACCCTATATGTTTAGGATTGCGACTGAAAATTACCCCCCCCCCCCCCCCCCCCCCCCCCCCCCTGACTAGAGGGATGTATGTAACCCCTCCCCACTCTACTCTAAAACTAGACTAGACTCCAAACCAAGAGGGGTCTCTTCACAAATTGGCTTTGGATGGTGACTTCGATTTAACATATATATAAACATCACTTACTTCCAAACATTTAACAATCTACACCATATCTTTTCCGTATCTCATCATTTTTATTGGTTTGGTAAATGCTAAACGTTTATGCTAAAATTATGTTATAATCGTTTCATCATGATATTTTGTTTTAAGTAACGAAAAAACTAACAAAGTTTGTTTCAGTATGACGTCAAAAATCCTTATGAGACAAGCTACATGCTACAAACGGCCATTAGACATGTAGATTGTACAACTAAGAAAATGTTTGTGACATGGGGCATTACTAGAGGGTCCAAGGTGGGGGTCTCTTTACACAGAGGCGGGACCAGAGAGGGGTAGCCGGTAAAAAAAGAGTCTTACGATGACCCCCTGACAAAGAAGATCCGATTCCTCCATTGTCTTTACACACTATCCGGTCAAATTTTCTATTATTAGAGGGGTAAAAAAAGTATACGTTAGATGTGTTAGTTACCAGTGGCGAAGCTTGAAAATTTTCACCGGGGGGTCGGAAGTCACCGGACCTAAAAGTATATACCTACAAAAATTATTTTTTATAAAACCGGGGGATCGAAAACGTATATACCTAAAAAAATTCTATACGAAGTGTACATACATAACACTACTGAGCGAAAAGTTCGGGGGGTCGGGCGCCCCCTCCGGCCCCTTCATAGCTGCGCCACTGTTAGTTACAAGTTTTTGGTTCATCAATGGTTATCGATTTTCTCCTACCTTTGTAAATAGTAGACTAACAATCTAAAGATTTAAGCCAAAAATAGATTATATGGTTATGTCATGTTGATCTTTTATAGTACTTTTGATTTTGACGATTAATTCTAGGGTTTTTCAAAATCCGTTCTATGTTTGGTCACTTGCTATGGTTCGAGATAGGGTTTTTCAAAATCCGTTCTATGTTTGGTCACTTGCTATGGTTCGAGATTATTTAAAAAAAAAACCCAATTTTATATTCAGTTTAGAGTTTAATACGGAACAAAATGGATTCTAACCCATAATTAACTAGTACATGTGTCTAAGACTCGATATTCTGGTTTTGTCTGGTTCAATCTGGATCTCGATCTTAATCATGTTTCGACCTTAATAAATAACCAATCCAAACTAACAATAGTATGATTTCAATTATCAATAAAATGGCATGGTACAAACCGATGCATAAGATATACATTCAAGATTTATAGATGGAGATGTGGACAAGTACCGGAAGGCCTAATTTGGAGCCCCCACAAACCCCATGTGCATGTGAACATGTTCCCATCATGCACCTACACACTCAAAGCAATCTACATCAAATTCAATGGTTTCTTGTCCTTGCAATTTTGGGCTACCTTACATTTTGGACCTACAATTACACATCATTCAAAGATTTTTTTTTTCAATTTGATATATTCAACTAGTTATATAAAAATATTTTTCCACACTCCTCGAAATTTGTAAGTAGAAAAATTAAGGATAAATCATGGATTAGCCAAATTAGGAAATTTGATTAAACTTAATGAAGAGAAGGGGACATGTTAGTTGGGTTTTAGTATTTATATCACATTTTTGCCATAAAACTTATTAATCAATACATGATATGTGATTTAAAGCTCGAATAGACGTTTTGAAGACGGGGGAGAAAAGGTCAAAACAAGCATTCGATAGTATTAACTATACTAGTTTCATTTCATATATCTATTTTTATAATAATAATAATAATAATAATAATAATAATAATAATAATAATAATAATAATAAATAATGGTGATGATAATGATATATTAAACATAAAAAATAATTAACTATTAAAAAGTCTTTATGCAACATTGGTTCAAATGAGAAACACTTGAAAACCCGAGACACTTTTTAGCAGTTGGATTTGTGAAGGGGTATGGTCCAAAAAAAGGCCGCGCAAACCTTATTCAGGTCGCGCAGAGGACCATACTCCTTATTCAACACATTCCTTATTGTCAACCTTGCGCGGGCTACTTCAGCATCCTTTGATCAGGCGTGAGGTCTGAGCAATAGGAAGCTCCACTTTCGACACTTAGCATTCTGAAAGAGCATCCCGTGGCCCATTCCCTGCGCGGGGTAGTCACGTGTTCAGCAAGAATCGCGCGTGACTACGGTGCAAGGCTGTTTCAGATAGTACACAAGGTACAAGTGTTAGAATGAAAGGGCCAATCGGCGTCTTTCTGGGCCTGCTCAATCGTGCTCCACGATCGTCTGACATGCAGGAGACAGAAAGTACTTAAGGACGCCTACATGGCATCAATCACAGGGTAGAGACAACTGCCCCACGATCTCCACTTACCTGCTGATGGCAGAGGGGCGGCCAGGCCGACAACAGTGACACGTGGCTCCAATCACATTGCGCCAACTCCAGAAAGCTCCTAGAAGCCACTAACGGTCGACACCAGTGAGACAAGGAGCATATCCTCTATGTTGTCGCCTTCAGGCCCAAGGCCCATCAGCCCACATCCTCTTACACCTCTCCGGCTATAAATAGAGACTTCACTTCACAGGTTAAACATTCCATTCCCTCTACTCTCACTTTTAATACACACTCATCTCCCCAAAGCAGTCGCTTATTCTCACGCCGGAGCCCGGTTAAGAGGGAAACCCCCATATTCCCCTCTTAACGAGTAACGGTGTTCTGTTTTGCAGGATTAGAAGATCATTACGGAGCTCAGAGAGTCTTAAGAAGATTAACCACTATGATAGAAACATAAACCAAACTAATCAAGCCCCAAATTAGTTCACTGTTTCTTCATTGGCGCCCACCGGTTTTCTACAAATCACTTTCATCTTCTTTTTTCTACAAATCATGGCTGGTCAAGGAATCATTCCCGAGTTTGGTTTCGGAGCAAACTCTAATGCTGTGTTGGTGGAGGACAATCAAAACGTCCAAGTCCAACCTATCGAAGAAATCGGTGAGATCGAAGTAAACAACACTGGGGGACCCCGCGGGAGCAACACCCGCATCACTCAGACGGTAACCCCAGGAAACAATGGCGCTGGACCTTCAAATCCAGCTCCACCTCAGAACATTTCGACGCTATTAGGGCTACCAGAGGGCGAGACTGTAGCCTCGTGGTACGCCAAGCAGATTGCCACCATTAATGCGGCATATCAGTCTTTGAGCGCACAGCAAGCAGTCTTAACAGCAGAACCATCCTTGATTACACCTCAGGGACAGAGTCAGGGGGCGCGCCAGATACCCCCACAACAAAACATCCAAGGAAGAGCTAACAGACCTCCCCCCGCGAGAAGGCTAAGCGTGCATGACACGCGCGATACAAGGGGAGAAACAGAAAGCTATTATGACGATCCGTCACATGTCCAAAGGGGGCCAGTTCATAGCCGGCTCGGGCTGTGCAATTTGAACAATGATTGGGATAACACAGATCCAAATGACCCAACTTGGCAAGACGATGAAGGATCTTCAGTCTTCAATCGTTTACAAAGGAACCATGAAAATTACAGACCACGACAACACGTCGGGTACACCGAAGAGGCAGAGCGCGACTTCCGCCTCGCCTATCGACCAGCTGAAGCTGCAGAACATTCGAAATTCATCCAGAAGATCGCTCTTGCGCCGCTATCAAGAGAAAAGTTGCCTCCCACAGTGGGAAAGTTCAATGGTCTGACTGATCCCGACGATCACGTCAGAGTATTCACAAGTGTTGGTTGCATGGGAGGATGGAATATGCCAATGTGGTGTCATTTGTTTATCCAGACGTTCACCGGGGCTGCTCGCGCGTGGTTCGACAGCCTACCGCCTGGAAAAATCAGTTCATGGGTCGATTTCAGAACTAAGTTTCTGGACCACTTCAGCCAGCAAAGACGCTATCAACGAGATACGTCCGAGGTAGCGGATATCTGGCGCAGAGAAAACGAGGGTCTAGAAGATTTCATCACTCGCTTCAACAAGGAGTGTTTAGAAATTGGTTGCGTAAGTGAACAACTCATGCGTTGCCACTTCAAGAAAGCCATTCGCTGCGACAGTCTCATCAGAACTATCACTGGGAAAGATGGAATGCCCAAAGAATGGGATAAGCTCATGGAAGCCGCGAAAATAGTCGCGCAAACTATACCGAAGATCGATTTTCCAAGGGAAACTCGCGCGATAACAACAAGCGCAACAAGTACAAAAGTAACGATTGGAAATCCGGAAGATCAAGGGGCCATGAAGAGAGGTCGCGCTATAGAGAAGATGCTCGCGAAACAATTGATAGAATCGGGTATCGAAAAGCAGTCAGGGATGATAACCGAGAAAAACATTGGACTCCGTTCACGAAGACACCAAAAGAGGTGTTAATGACGGAGAATCACGACTTTAAGGCTCCAAGGCCTATGACGAACAAAAAGGGGCAGGACCCCAACCTGTATTGTGATTTCCACAAGGATACAGGTCATCTGACTGATGACTGTATCAGCTTACGTCAAGAGATCGAGAGAGCGCTAAAAAGCGGAAAGCTGAGCCACCTGGTGAAAAACGTGCGCAAAGAAACTCGACAGATCCAACGCCATGATGAGGGAAATCACAAGAAAGTCCGACGCCTAGAAACCCATATGGTCAATGGACCAAGGTACAGCGCAAAGGAAAAAGGCAAGCGCCCTTACGAACCCTCATGGCAAGAGCAACAAGTCATTTTCCCGATAGTGCGCGGCGGTCCTCGCGCCACTCGACCCATCGTCATTACCGGTATTATCGGTCACTATGAAACGGAGTATGTCTTCATTGACCCAGGAAGTACGGCTGATATCATCTACGAGCAATGTTTTAATCAGTTTGATGAGGATGATAAAGCGAGACTTGAGCCAGTTGATTATCCACTGTCTGGATTTTGCAACGAAATGGTCTTCCCGCTAGGCCAAATCAGCTTCCCCGTCACGCTCTCTGACGGGAAGCATTCAAGAATAACAAATGTAAACTTCATGGTGATGCCTGTCAAATCGAGGCATGATGTGTTGATTGGAAGAGAAACCCAAGGCGAACTGAACATGGTAACTTCCACGCCCCACTCAGCGATAGGGTTTCCAACTGAGACGGGGGTGGCAATTATCTATGCCAAGAAAGAAGTAATGTCAACAGAGGAGATGCGTCCAACAAAAGCGGCAAAGGTTTCAACAACCGAACCAGAAAAGTGGGTTTTAAACCGAAAGTACCCAGAGCAAACCGTGATGATAGGCCACACAATCTCACCAAACATCAGAACGCACCTCAAACAACTCCTGTGCAGGAACATGGACATTTTCACCTGGACTCCGGCAGACATGACCGGTGTCCCGCGCAACATTACTGAACATTGTCTGAACACTTATCCCTCCATTGAACCAAAAGTCCAAAGAAGGCGCAGCTTAGGGGCGGATAAAACCAAAGCAATGAACGAGCAAGTATGTGAGCTACTAAAAGCAGGAATCTTAAGGGAGGTGCGCTATCAAAGTTGGGTTGCGAACCCCGTGATGGTGGAGAAGTCTAATGGGGGATGGAGAATGTGTGTCGATTACACAGATCTCAACAAGGCATGCCCTAAAGATTGCTACTCTTTGCCCGAAATCGACAAAAAGATAGACTCTCTCGCGCCATACAGATGGAAATGCTTCTTAGATTGCTACAAAGGGTACCATCAGGTTCAAATGAAGCTAGAAGACGAAGACAAGACAGCTTTTGGAACCGATCTAGGGATCTTCTGCTACACAAAGATGCCTTTCGGTCTGAAAAATGCTGGCGCGACATACCAACGCCTGATGGATAAGACCTTCGCTGGAGATATTGGGAAGCATATCGAGGTTTACATCGACGATCTGGTGATCAAAAGTCCCGAAGAGGACCAAATGTTGAAAGACGTCGAAAAAACATTCAACTCGTTGCGTAGCGTGAATATGAAATTGAATCCAGCCAAATGTTCTTTTGGTATGGAAGAAGGGAAATTCTTGGGCTTCATAGTCACAAATGGCGGCTTTACGGTGAATCCAGAAAAAGTTCAAGCCATAGAGCGGATGCCGTCACCTCGAACAATCAAAGAGATGCAGCGATTGGCCGGCCGTCTAGCTGCGCTCAATCGTTTTCTGTCAAATCATGCCGCGAAGTCATATCCGTTTATCAGCACTCTACGCAATTGCGTGAAGAAGCAAGAATTCAAATGGACGCCTGAAGCAGAAGTCGCTTTTCAGCAAATGAAAGAGTGTTTAATTGAGCTTCCTACCCTGACCGCGCCGCTAGAAAAGGAACCACTCATCCTGTACTTATCTTCTTCGGATAAGGCAGTAGGGTCGGTATTGCTTGTAGAGAGAAATGGAGTTCAGACTCCAATATACTACGTCAGTAGAGTGCTCACAGATCCAGAAACGAGATATTCAACGATGGAAAAATTGGTACTGGCGTTACTACATGCATCCAGAAGGCTGCGCAGATACTTCACATGCCACGTCATCACAGTACTTACCAATTTCCACATTGGGACGATATTGCAAAAGCCAGAAACATCTGGGCGATTAGCAAAGTGGGTGATCGAGCTGGGGGGCCACAACATTTTGTACAGGCCGCGCCCAGCCATCAAGGGTCAAGTCCTTGCGGACTTTATCACAGAAGTCCCAGCGGAAAAAATCAAGGATTGCGAGATTGTCGAAACTCCCGTGAAAGATACATCTAATGAGTTGTGGTTGCTGTACACCGATGGGGCCTCAAACGAAGACGGCGCAGGAGCCGGATTGCGCCTTGTGAGCCCTGAAAAACATGAATTTACGTACGCCATCAAGTTGGATTTTAAGAATACCAACAACGAGGCGGAATACGAGGCATTTCTGGCAGGCTTACGCCTCGCCATAAAAATGGGAGCTAAAAATCTGCAAGCGCATGTTGATTCACTTTTGATCGCCAGTCAAATCAACGGAATCTATGATGCAAAAAGCGAAGTTATGGCCTTATATTTGGATCAGGCGAAAGAGCTGCTTCAGAAATTCAAGTCATACAAGGTAGTACACATCAATCGTTCCGAAAACAAACCAGCAGACGCCTTGAGCAAGCTTGCTTCAACTTCCTTTCAGCATTTCGCAAAAGATGTAAGGATTGAAGTACTCAAAAATCCATCAGTCCTGCTGCGCCAGGTAAATGTGATCGAAATAGGGCAGCCATCTTGGATGACCCCTATAATTCAGTATCTGCAAGAAGGGGTACTCCCGGAGAACAAAGCAGAGGCAAGGAAGATTCAAAACAAGGCCCTGCATTATGAGATGAACGGTGGTATTCTATACCGAAAGTCCTTCTTGGGGCCCTTATTGCGCTGTGTGGACCCCCAGGACGCGAACTACTTGATCAGAGAGATTCACGAAGGTATCTGTGGCATCCATGTAGGTCCGCGCATGGTTGTCACGAAGATTATGAACGCTGGTTATTACTGGCCATGGATGCATGTCGATGCTCTAACGGAGTTGCGCAAATGTGACTCATGCCAAAGACACTCCCCGAAGACCCTGCGCCCGAAAAACGATCTCATTCCTGTATCCACTGCTTGGCCTTTCCAACAGTGGGGAATTGATATGGTGGGACCTTTCCCTGATGCTCCGGGAGCCGTGAAATTCATAATCGTGGCCGTTGATTATTTCACTAAGTGGGTGGAGGCCAAGGCTCTCGCTTCAACCACTGTAATGATGGTGCGCAAGTTTATTTGGGAGCACATCATTTGCAGATTTGGTCTTCCACTCAAAATTGTCACAGACAACGGTACTAATTTTGCTTCTGAAGACCTCTAGAAGTGGATGAAAGAGATGAAAATTAAACACACTTTTTCTTCCGTTGCGCATCCTCAAGGCAACGGACAGGTTGAAAGTGTGAACAAAAGTATCGTGGAGGGGATAAAAGCCCGACTGGGCACAAAGAGAAGAGGCTGGGTGGATGAGCTCCCAAGCATCCTGTGGGCTCACCGAACCATGTCGAAGACAAGCACCGGGGAAACTCCTTTTAGCCTAGTATACGGCTCGGAGGCAGTTATCCCGGCTGAAGTTGGACTCCCCTCACCGCGCTTGACAGCAGTCAACACGGTTGATAATGAAGCAGAGCGCCGTCTTGATTTGGATTTACTGGAAGAGAGACGCGAGATTGCGCGCATCAAAGAAGCAAAATACAAGACGCAGCTGGAAAGGTACTACAATGCGAGAGTCCGCATTTGTACCTTCTCTCCAGGAGAATACGTCTTCCGAGACAACGAAGCTTCAAACGCTGAACGCCCAGGAAAGCTAGCACCCAAATGGGAGGGCCCATACTTGGTGCATGAAGTGCTAGGGAAAGGGGCATACAAATTGCGCACCCTGGATGGACACATCATCCCGCGCACATGGAATGCGCAACAATTGCGCAAGTGCTATATGTAACTACTCTAGGCCATGCGCCATTTCTCTCATGCTGGCCACGCGCCTTTTTAATTTCCTATGTTGGCTAAACGCCCCTTATGTTACTTATCTGCAATGTATGATTGGCCTAAGCGCCTGTTTCTCAATTAATGAAAGCATACGACATGTTTTCTTTTATCATAATGCTTGAGTTACAAATGCATGTTAAACTTTTGATTAGCACGAAAACACTTCAGTGAATTACGAACTCTTGAGTAATGCCTCCAAGGTCCTCCGCGAACATAGCGCGAGACCGAGCAGCTACACTCGCACAAGAGCCACACTTACATTTATTCGCGCTAACTTAACCAAAGTTTCTAACAACAGTGCAATAATTGTAACGACACAGAATAAGCATAAACATCATATTTAATAAGCACAATTACGCAACAGTCACATAAAAACCAACTATCATTCATCTGATTCAAAACAAGCGCAACCGCACAACTGGTAACATTCAAAACCTAAAAATTACAAGGCACAAAGCCTGAAAACACTATATATTCAAAGCCATCACCAGCATCATCATCATCATGCTTATCGCCATCACCATCGCCATCATCGCCCGCAGTTTCCTCCTCATCAGATAATTCAACGATTTCTGGTGGGTCAAGGATAGTCTTTAGCCGTTGACACCAATCATCATGCTTCAGTGCATCCGTCACCAAATCCATCACAGGTATTGACAGATGGTCATACGCATGCTCAGCGCGAGCGAGCCCAGCATCAGCTTGGTCAGTCACTGAGCAATGACTAATGTCGAACTCCTGTCCAAAAACCTCTGTAGCATGTTGCGCACACTCAAGATAGCCTCCACGATGACCGACAGCGCGAGAAGCATCTGTCACAGCCGCAACAGCCTTATCCAGTTCTCCAGCATTTAGAATGGAGTTGGCCATCTACAACAAGCGTAACACATAAGTCAACAGGGTTTGAAGAGTAAAGCCAAAGTTAAAAATATCATACCAGAACTAATCCTCTGCCGCGCAGCCACTCAGCCTCAGAGACCAAAGTATCAACGATGCCTTGAGCCTCGGAGTAGTTTTTTTGCGCCACATTAAGAGCAGATGTGCTAATGTCTCGCGCCTCCTCCGCTTTCTGCTTAGCCTCCTCAGCAGTAGCTGCCTTAACTTTTTCAGCTTCAAGGTCGATTTCCAAGGACTCGCTTCGGTCAACCTGCTCTTGCAAGCGACGCTTCAACTCCGCAATCTCGACGTTCTTGGCAACCAAATCCTTGTCTCTACTTGACAGCTGCACCTTCACCTCAGCCAGCTCAACCTACAAGGGATAAAGGGCTCAGTTAATTCTGCTAACAAAAGCGTAAACTGAAAGAGAAGTTTCTCGAACCTCAGCCTGCTCTTTAGCAGCTTGCGCATCCTCAACCTTTGCTGTCAGCTCAGCAACCTTGCCTTCGTGATCAATAATCTTATTTTAAGCAGCATAAGAGTGCTGGTTGTCCTTCTCACATATTTTCTTCCATTCAGCCTTCTCCTTCGCCAACAGATCCTCGGCAGCTCGCAGCTTGCCCCTAAGGCCCTTATGACCCCATTCTTCTGATTTTCTATCAGCCTCAAACTTGGCCTTCTCCGTATCAAACTTGGCATTAGCCTTCTCAAACTCCCTCACCTGCCTCACAAGGCGCTGGCGATAGTTCTCCTAATCCGACCTCTCCCTAATCATGGTGCGCCACTCACGCATAATTTGGTGGCCGACAGAGAGAGTATTGGCCTCCCCAACCACATACGCTTCGTATAGCGCGTCGTGAGTCAGCGCTCTCTGGCGATTCACCTCACCAGGAGGGATAGAGTTTAATGTAACAACCCTCATTAAAAGTCCTATTTATTTTATTATTTTATCCAATAGAAAACCCTAATTGTGACACCCAAGTGATTCTACACAAACCCTAAAATTTTCAGAACAATCAGAATCAGGATCAGGGCCCCTAAAACTCAGGGGGGTATTCCCTATTTATGATTATTCATATAACTCGTTGTCTAAATCGAATTTATCAATTTCGTCAAGTCGGCAAGGCTAGTCCAGGACGTGGCAAGCCTATAGTGATTTCGTGTCCCTTACGGACCGTAAGGGATAAGGCTTACGGTCCGTATGTCACACCCCGATTTTCTACGTGTCACCGGTGGGCCCGGTGGGGGAGTATCGTGACGTGGTTGGCAACATCATGGTCAAACAACACAATATAATAATGCACAGCGGAAGCAAAAGATAAATATATTACATTCCGAATATAAGTAATGTCAAAGTATTACAACGGAAGGTAAAGGATCCACAGGCGGATCAATAAAAGAAAATTGTTCAACAGACTTTAGGCATCTAGAACTTGCAAGATTCCCTAGTGACGCCCTGAGCTCCCAGCCAATTACGCATAGTACCTGTCACTTAACCTTTTGGAAAATACGTCAGTTTACACTGGTAAATACAATTAACTGACTCATTTTGGAAAAAGAGTTTGAAAAGTGATTCGAGTGCAAACGGCACAAAATATCTTGACACATTGATTAAAATGCACAGAGGCAAAATTAATCTTTTATACTTGGGACAATTTTATTAATAAAAATCTTGTATCCAATTTACATGGTTGTCCAACATTTAGGGCCGGTGATTATACAATACAAGCCGGACAAGATTAATCGACACACCACAAATATAATCTCACAAGAAGATACCCTTAGGAGTGAGTATACGTTATACATATGCAACAGGAGGTGTTTTGCCTACACCTTGTGCTTACGTCGTGGCCATTCACTTTTTAAAATGAGCCAAGGATATCCAGGACACGGTCATTAACCCCCAATGTTATTTGTTATCAATCAATACAGATTAAAACGGGATTATGCAATTTAATCATCTCCGATTAAAAGGTTTCTACACCCGACCAAGCGGTATTTTTATAATACCGTATCCCAAGCCCGTATAAGGGAAAATAAGTTAAAAGTATTTACCTGAGCTAGCAATGCAATTTATACTCAGCCGTATATTCTAATCAGCAAACACAAGTACTTCTACTGGGGCTCTCAATCTGGAACGAAGGTTTTATCAACCTATTAAATTCCTAACGGGTCTTATTTAAGTCGTAACTTAGACCGGTTAGTTTTAAGGAAAGGTTTACGGTTCAAAACGCATGATTAAGCGAAGACCGGGATAGGATGTGATTTAGACCCGACAAGTTTGGAGACTCGTATAATATGGGTAAACTAAACACATTCTGGATTTTGAGATACAAACGATAACGTTTGACCCGTTTCGGCTAATTTATGCAAACTAGTTACATAAACCGAACCGAACGCGAAATAAGCGTAACGGGTATCCGTAAGAGCCATATACAGGTTTCCTAAGTTAATATGCTTCAAATATGTTGTGACATCAGTAGGATGTCTTTCATTATGCCCGAAATGAAATTAAACACAAACTATGCCCCGTAGGGGTAGTTTGGTCATTTCACATAAGCCGAAAAGCTCAAAACTGAGGTCTGAGTTTATCAACCTTTGCTTACTGTTAAAATATTATAATTTGCCTCATATATCAGTAGGTATCAACCCGGGTATGTCTAATATAATTTTAATACATACTATGCGTTAAAAACGCTAAATAAGGCGATTAAAGGCCATTTCCGGGTTTGATACTTAAATCTGATATTTTTATATTTCCAGAAGGCTTAAAATAATTTATTTATCATATGTGATCAGTAGCAAAAGGTTTGGAGTCGTTTAGATAAGTAAAACTCATTTTATGGCCCGTAAGGGCAAAACCGACAATTACCGGATTAAGCCTACGACTACTAGTTATGCTCAGCCTAAAATTAATTAAAAATCTTTAAAAATCCCAAAATAATATATTATATCAGTGGGTATTAATTTTGATACCAAAAAGTAGGCTTAACTAGGCTATACGCTAATTACGCCGTTTTATTAACATAAAGCTTTAATTTTGCGATATTGAGCATAACTCTTAATCTATAAGTCAAACTGATGTCAAACTTTGCATACAAGTTTATATATCAGTAATTAAGGTTTCTACACTTTTACATTTTCATAATTCACGTTTTAAGGTAATAAGGGCATAACGGTCAACATATGAGCGATTAACGGAAATATGCATATTAATTGGATAACTAGTGAACCAAGGTGTATAATCACAGAGGGTTGTTCTAACATGTATCCTAATCCAATTTAAGCTCTGAGGCATTTCAAGAATATACCTAAACGGGTCAGAACTGAAAGTCAAAGTGAAAGTCAAACTATGTGACTTTCGGTTCCGAACCGGGTCTAAACAGGAAATAGTCGGGTTGAACATGTTTGGACATGTTCTTACTCTTATTACTAAGTTATAACAATGATCAAACAGGTTATATATGTTCTAGATAGCTAATTATGCATAAACGACATTTTAAGCATTATGTTGACTTTTTAAATAAAAGTTTGACCCGACATTTGACCTGGTTAGAATGGGAATCAGGGGGAACCTTTTTAGGGGTTTATTACCCACCTAATTACCAACTTATAACTACTTTTAATTCGACTAATCACTGGACCATTAGTGATTAATCGTTAAGTCAACCGTTAATTACGACGGTTTGACTTTTAAGCTAAAACTAAGCTAAAACTTAATCAAGAAAGGTTTAGCAAACTTACTTAAGTCCTAAGCTTGATTAGGAAGGACTTGGGTCTGCTTTGAAGCTCCAGAAAGGCTCCTCAATTGCAGATGAAGGTGTGAAGATTTGTTTGCAACTTCATGCCTTTATATAGTGTTTAGATCACCACAAATTCTTGACACCCAAGTCTATGAGTGACCACAACATCTTAACAAGTGTCCCTAGATGTTTAGGGGGTGTTTAGGGGCCAAGAAGGATGAGGAAAATCGATTAAAGATCAGTTGCAACTCTTAAAACAGCCAACAGCCAAGTTGCTGTCGCTGCAGACTGGTAGCGCACCGCTACGCTTCTGATGTAGCAGTGCGCTAGCCCTCCTCAGGGGCAATTCTTCCATTTTTCAGTTTGCATCCCTGGCTCTTGGTACTCCGAAAGGTCAACTAAGCTTAAATTCTTGCATTTTGACCCCTTATTATTTATATACAAGGGCTTTATGACTTATACTCACTTTGCCAAGTCCCTGGACACTTCCGGTTAACCCGAAAAGTCATAACTTTCACCGTTGACGCTTTAACCCCTCGTACACGAATTTGATCATAACTTTCTCACACGATAACGAAACTTTATGAAATTTTAATCGTGCATTCTAGTGAGCATAATTAACCGTTACAAAGCTTTGGGTTTGCTAAAAGGTCACTCAAAGGTATAACTTAAACATGTTGACACATTTAACCCCTGAAGTTTGTAACCTCTCACTTTTAGCTTCGTATGATCTATGATTTATTCGTTTGAAGGTATGAGCATCATGTAGGGCTAATGTGCAATACATTTATTCACTGTTGACATTTAGAACTCGTATATTTACATACTTTCCATGATTGTCAACTTTAGTCCTTCTAGAACATTATTTCACACGTTCAAACATATGACACGTGTCAACACATTATAGGACGTGAATTTTCGAGGTGTTACATCCTCACCCCCTTAAAATAAATCTCGGCCCGAGATTTACCGAAATAAAGGAAGTATTCTCTGCCTAATAATGGCAACTTACAGATGATTAGGAATTTGTATGATCTTATTTGTTGTTTCCAATGCAACCTTCAGATCCTGTATATTGGACTTACCAATCTATTGTCCTAACAACAGATGTTTAACATTTCATCTATACAAGGTCTCCAGAGGAGTAGCCTTAATACTTACATATCAATTATTAAAGAAAAGCTTATCTTAAGGTGAGATGGTTATTTCAACCACTGCTTAACAAATCTTAGGGAATAGCTAATCCTTGCCGTTAGTCGAACAATTCAACTATTCTGGGCAGCTGATGGCAATTTCTTAATCGTTGCCTAAGTAGGGTTGCGGTAACAATGCATAAGCAAAAATGAACCGTCTTTCTTACCCAACCATATCAAACTCTTAGAATATCGAGTTAGGATATATGAATCTGTATCTTAAAATTTTCTTAATCAAGTTTTCGGTTGTTCCATAATCAACATGGAGTTCTTACAACACTCTAACCCAAAGCGGGATGTTAATCTTAACTCTACCTGCCTCTAGAGAGGTAAACAGGGTAAACTTAGAAGAAGATAACCAAGATACAAGGAAATTACAGAGATTTTCCATATCTCAAGCTCCAGTTCATCCATCTTTGCTTGTGTCAAAAATGACATATATGTTATGAGTCCACGGATTCCTTAATCTGGAATATTTATTTGGACAATTCTATTATGGATATCTTCTTTGAATGCCATTAGTTGACTTTAGTACCATGTGATCATTGGGATATCTTTGTGGTTCCATGCATTAAACCTCCATACTGATCAGGCATGGACGCAATCTATGGAACATATTAAGATACACCAAATCCTCATATGGCGCTTTTGTCATTCCGTTTGGTATTCGAAATCAATAGAGATCAAGAGATATCAATTTCATATGATGATGTACTTTATCTGGAGAGAGGGTATAATAGGGTTTTATGATTTGAAGATTTCAGAAAGGGATAGAAGAATTTGTCCCTGTGTATTTCCTACCTGTAGGTTTTTACCTTACACTTAATATATATAGGGTTCTTATGAAAAGTTTTTTTTTTTTTAAAGTTTGTTATACTTATAGTTTATGAAGGATTTACTGGTATCCGAACCAAAATAAACAAAACTCTTAGTATTCAAATTACTGATAAAATGCCAAGAATGTACCTGATGTCATTATTTATGGACTAGCTCAGGCATTTTAGGCGCTTTCAATTTTTGGCTTTACTTCCTCAACCGCATTTCCTTTGACAGATTTAGGGCACGTAGTCTTGATGTGGCCTTTCTCATTACAGCCGAAGCAGACTGCATTCTTCATGTCTTTGCAGTCCAACGTTTTATGTCCCTTAGACTTGCAGATCCCACAATGTAGAGGTCGAGGCTGCGATTTGGATTTTGGTTCGAACCTGCATTTCCCATAATGGCGCTTCTTGCAGGTCTCACATACTGGTTTCTGGTCGGACTTTTGTTTGTTCTTTTTCTTAGAACTCTGGGAGTTATCTACCTCCCTTTTCCTTTTTAGTTCATCCTTTGCAACAGAGGCATGAACGGGATCCTCCTTAAGAGTAAGGAAGTGTGGTCCTAGATAAAATTTAGACCGAGCAGCATGGGGCTCCTTGAACTTTTTCACCGCCTTCTTCACAGCTTTTCCAACAGCTGCGTCTATCATAGTTTGAAGGACATCTTTGGAAATTCTAAGGTTCACAATTTCAGCATCATTAGCATGCGTCGTGCCATCAATGGCGCGATCGACTGTTGTCTTATCCGAGTTTGCCATACTTCCTATTGGTTCCTAACACCAATAAAACGATTTCTTAGTTGAAATCAAACAACTGCTATTTTTTCATTCTGATGGCCTTAATATATACTAACCATGGTGCCAATAACCTATACAGGCTATTATAGCACTAACATTCTTAATGAACATTATTTAAAATATATCAATATTACTTAGCCTAGGTCGCAAAAGACCATCAATGGCATTAAAGATTTGGACCTAGTCCATCACTTTTCTGACAGAGGATCAAAACGTCGCATCTGTCTTTATTATATTAAAGAATTTAGGTAGCTTGAAAGCTTGCCATAGGAATATCAGAAAAGAGTGATTCCTATTAGTTATAAAATATCCATCTAAGGTTTGTTGGAGCATTTTCTAAAGTATCATCGGTCAATTTCTACTTCGTATAAAATAACCGAAGTCCTAGTCGGACGGAGACAACAGTTCTCAACGGTCATCGTTCATTATTGAATCACATGTGTCAGCATCAAATAAATTTCTGCATAAACTGCTTGATAAGGAAGAGTACCTGCTATATAGTTATCCTTCTGCACCATCTCCTGGCGTTCATCCGGAAGACTCATGCGTTTGTTTTACTGGCTTCTCCAGGCTTCTTTATAAGCTTTGGGCAGTTGGTTTTGATGTGCCCTTCCTCGTTACAATTGTAACATGTGGCGTTCTTCATCCCCTTGCAATCTAAGGTTTTGTGACCCTTGGTCTTGCAAATTCCACACAATTTAGCACGTGGGTCGATTGTACATTTTCCAAAATGTTGCTTTTTGCAGTTACTGCATTTGGGTCTGTTATCAGACTGACTCGAGTTCTTCCTAAACTCGGAATCCTTCCCGCGCTCCGAGCTTCCCTTCTTCTTCTTGTTAGTTTGATGAGAGTTTTCCTCCTCTCTTTCTCTTCTTCTCTCGCCAGAAGCCTTAACAGACTTAATTCTGATTGTGTCTAAGGTGAGAGATAAGGATAAGTCCACCGCGGACCTATATGTGGTTGGCCTAGATGCTTTAACATTCCCTTTTATCTCTGGTGCTAGGCCTCCAATGAAACGCGCTATGCGTTTAGGTTCAGGGGTGACTAGATCAGTAACTAGGCGGGACATAGTGTTGAAACTTGTCACATATGCCTGACAATTCAAATTTTCCATGACCAAAGTCAAGAAGTCCGATTCTATCTTTTCTACTTCATGCTGAGGGCAATAGTTTTCCTTTACTAATGCAACAAATTGACCCCAAGATAAGTTGTAGAGTAGAACTTTCCCCGTGGCTTGGAGCAATGATCTCCACCATGCCAACGCTTCTCCTTTAAATGATTGTGAAACAAATTTCACAACATCTTGCTCCGCACAACCGCTGATGTCAACAACAGCGTCCATCTCATCGAGCCAGGTCATGCAATCGATGGCTCCTTCTTCTCCTGTAAAGTCTCTGGGCTTGCAGGAGACAAAATATTTATATGAACAGGTCTTAACTGGTGTCTCTTGATGAAACACAACTTGTCTAGATGGAATACTCCTTTGATTTGACAAGTCATGAACATCGTCCTCCCTTGACTCATGTGTTTTAAGAGGGGGCTTACTATGAGCCACAGATAGAGTCTCAGAGTGGGTATCATTTGATTCATCATACTGTCGATCAAGAGCTCGAGTAATAGCATAATCTATTATTGCCTGCAGTTCTGCTCCAGTTACATTAATCCTGGTAGTATCATTGCTCTCCTTCAAGTGACTGTTAACTTCATCTAATCCAGCCATGTAGCTTGATTGCTACATAAATATTAACAATGATTTATTCAGAGATTATTATGGAATCATCATCTTTGACGATTTATCAACCATGGTAATATAAACCATATTGGTTAACTTGTTAGTTATATTTAATTAGTATTTTCCATTATAATTTATCCTAGTTATAAAACATTAAGGATATTAAAGTGGCGCATAAGGCCTAGTCACAAGGACAGTCCTAAATTTTATAAGCCATGATTTCAGAGAATCGAGGCATTAAGGTCTGAATCAAGTTCATTACCTTCTTTTGACAGGGAGTTGTAGACTTCAACTGTCTTTTGTCTTTTAGGACAATAGATATAGCCCGTGGGCATTTCCCTTCTGAGGGATGGTTATAATATGATCATCTTCTTAGATGCTATTAGTCAAGGTCGTATGGATCCTACCGACTATTACGCTTGGACCTGGTCCAACATTTTTAGACAGGAGGTCAAAGACCACCACTGTCGTCGTCTTATCGGACAACAAGTTTAGCCCGTAGGCACTTCATCACTACTGGATGTTTATAATGTGATCATCTTATAGGATGACACGAGCTATGATTTCTAATCACTAGGCTAGATAAGAAAATTGGAAGAATCTAATATAAGGATGACTGTTGTGATTTTCTCGAGTCACATTTGTCAAGAGTGCTAACACGTTCTTAGGTGTTAACAAGGATTTGAATCTCTTGAGTAGGTTTCACCATCTTGGCCGCGTAGGCTAGGTTTCACCTTCAAGATTATTATTATTATTATTATTATTATTATTATTATTTTTAAATGCATACCGGCAGGGAAAGAAGGATATTTATTTTATTCAGGATTTTTATCATAAATCCTAATTTATAATTTAATAATAGCACAAATGGCCTAGTCGCGTAGACAAGTTTAATTTATAAGCCAAGATTTCAGAGAATCAGGGCAATTTATGAATTAGTAATGGCACAAAAGGCCTAGTCACGTGGACAAGTTTAATTTATAAGCCATGATCGTCTGGGATCGAGGCATCTAGTAATAGCACAAAAGGCTTAGTCACGTGGGCAAGTTTAATTTATAAGCCATGATCGTCTGGGATCGAGGCATTTAGTAATAGCACAAAAGGCTTAGTCACGTGGACAAGTTTAATTTATAAGCCATGATCGTCTGGGATCGAGGCATTTAGTAATAGCATAAAAGGCTTAGTCACGTGGACAAGTTTAATTTATAAGCCATGATCGTCTGGGATCGAGGCATTTAGTAATAGCACAAAGGCTTAGTCACGTGGACAAGTTTAATTTATAAGCCATGATCGTCTGGGATCGAGGCATTTCGGTGTGAATCAAAGTTCATTACCTTTTCTTGACAGGGAGCTGTAGGCTACCACCGTCTTTAGTCTCAGAGGACGTTAATTATAGCCCGTAGGCACTTCCGTTCTAAGGGATGTTATTTTCCATTCAATTCATATTTCATGTTTAGAATGAAAACTTAATTTAATCAATCCATTATATGAAAATAAAAGTACAAAGTTGCCCTAAGTGGGTCTTTGAAGGGATAATGTGTCCTTGAAGGGACTGAAAGATAAATATGTCCTTATAAGGATTATCAAAGAAACGATCTGTAGCAAAAGGAGTTTCCTCTTCATCTTATGTCTGTATGCTTTCTCCTTGGTTGCACGTTTCATCCTGGTCGCGGTACGAAGCTCAGCATCTCAAGGCTCCGGGTGTGGAGAACTCCTATTACGGCTTCTTCGCTTGGCGACGTATCCAATATATATAAAAAATTTTGGAAGAAAAGATTCCCAGATTAGGATTGAGAATATTCCTATGTTAAGTCTAGACTCAGAAGATTTAGGAATGTGCAATTGTGTCATTGAGATTAAACACAAAAACTAGTGTTTAATTCACTCAATGTTGGCTCTGATACCAACCTGTCACACCCCGATTTTCCACGTGTCACCGGTGGGCCCGGTGGGGGAGTATCGTGACGTGGTTGGCAACATCATGGTCAAACAACACAATATAATAATGCACAGCGGAAGCAAAAGATAAATATATTACATTCCGAATATAAGTAATGTCAAAGTATTACAACGGAAGGTAAAGGATCCACAGGCGGATCAATAAAAGAAAATTGTTCAACAGACTTTAGGCATCTAGAACTTGCAAGATTCCCTAGTGACGCCCTGAGCTCCCAGCCAATTACGCATAGTACCTATCACTTAACCTTTTGGAAAATACGTCAGTTTACACTGGTAAATACAATTAACTGACTCATTTGGAAAAAGAGTTTGAAAAGTGATTCGAGTGCAAACGGCACAAAATATCTTGACACATTGATTAAAATGCACAGAGGCAAAATTAATCTTTTATACTTGGGACAATTTTATTAATAAAAATCTTGTATCCGATTTACATGGTTGTCCAACATTTAGGGCCGGTGATTATACAATACAAGCCGGACAAGATTAATCGACACACCACAAATATAATCTCACAAGAAGATACCCTTACGGGTGAGTATACGTTATACATATGCAACAGGAGGTGTTTTGCCTACACCTTGTGCTTACGTCGTGGCCATTCACTTTTTAAAATGAGCCAAGGATATCCAGGACACGGTCATTAACCCCCAATGTTATTTGTTATCAATCAATACAGATTAAAACGGGATTATGCAATTTAATCATCTCCGATTAAAAGGTTTCTACACCCGACCAAGCGGTATTTTTATAATACCGTATCCCAAGCCCGTATAAGGGAAAATAAGTTAAAAGTATTTACCTGAGCTAGCAATGCAATTTATACTCAGCCGTATATTCTAATCAGCAAGCACAAGTACTTCTACTGGGGCTCTCAATCTGGAACGAAGGTTTTATCAACCTATTAAATTCCTAACGGGTCTTATTTAAGTCGTAACTTAGACCGGTTAGTTTTAAGGAAAGGTTTACGGTTCAAAACGCATGATTAAGCGAAGACCGGGATAGGATGTGATTTAGACCCGACAAGTTTGGAGACTCGTATAATATGGGTAAACTAAACACATTCTGGATTTTGAGATACAAACGATAACGTTTGACCCGTTTCGGCTAATTTATGCAAACTAGTTACATAAACCGAACCGAACGCGAAATAAGCGTAACGGGTATCCGTAAGAGCCATATACAGGTTTCCTAAGTTAATATGCTTCAAATATGTTGTGACATCAGTAGGATGTCTTTCATTATGCCCGAAATGAAATTAAACACAAACTATGCCCCGTAGGGGTAGTTTGGTCATTTCACATAAGCCGAAAAGCTCAAAACTGAGGTCTGAGTTTATCAACCTTTGCTTACTGTTAAAATATTATAATTTGCCTCATATATCAGTAGATATCAACCCGGGTATGTCTAATATAATTTTAATACATACTATGCGTTAAAAACGCTAAATAAGGCGATTAAAGGCCATTTCCGGGTTTGATACTTAAATCTGATATTTTTATATTTCCAGAAGGCTTAAAATAATTTATTTATCATATGTGATCAGTAGCAAAAGGTTTGGAGTCGTTTAGATAAGTAAAACTCATTTTATGGCCCGTAAGGGCAAAACCGACAATTACCGGATTAAGCCTACGACTACTAGTTATGCTCAGCCTAAAATTAATTAAAAATCTTTAAAAATCCCAAAATAATATATTATATCAGTGGGTATTAAGTTTGATACCAAAAAGTAGGCTTAACTAGGCTATACGCTAATTACGCCGTTTTATTAACATAAAGCTTTAATTTTGCGATATTGAGCATAACTCTTAATCTATAAGTCAAACTGATGTCAAACTTTGCATACAAGTTTATATATCAGTAATTAAGGTTTCTACACTTTTACATTTTCATAATTCACGTTTTAAGGTAATAAGGGCATAACGGTCAACATATGAGCAATTAACGGAAATATGCATATTAATTGGATAACTAGTGAACCAAGGTGTATAATCACAGAGGGTTGTTCTAACATGTATCCTAATCCAATTTAAGCTCTGAGGCATTTCAAGAATATACCTAAACGGGTCAGAACTGAAAGTCAAAGTGAAAGTCAAACTATGTGACTTTCGGTTCCGAACCGGGTCTAAACAGGAAATAGTCGGGTTGAACATGTTTGGACATGTTCTTACTCTTATTACTAAGTTATAACAATGATCAAACAGGTTATATATGTTCTAGATAGCTAATTATGCATAAACGACATTTTAAGCATTATGTTGACTTTTTAAATAAAAGTTTGACCCGACATTTGACCTGGTTAGAATGGGAATCAGGGGGAACCTTTTTAGGGGTTTATTACCCACCTAATTACCAACTTATAACTACTTTTAATTCGACTAATCACTGGACCATTAGTGATTAATCGTTAAGTCAACCGTTAATTACGACGGTTTGACTTTTAAGCTAAAACTAAGCTAAAACTTAATCAAGAAAGGTTTAGCAAACTTACTTAAGTCCTAAGCTTGATTAGGAAGGACTTGGGTCTGCTTTGAAGCTCCAGAAAGGCTCCTCAATTGCAGATGAAGGTGTGAAGATTTGTTTGCAACTTCATGCCTTTATATAGTGTTTAGATCACCACAAATTCTTGACACCCAAGTCTATGAGTGACCACAACATCTTAACAAATGTCCCTAGATGTTTAGGGGGTGTTTAGGGGCCAAGAAGGATGAGGAAAATCGATTAAAGATCAGTTGCAACTCTTAAAACAGCCAACAGCCAAGTTGCTGTCGCTGCAGACTGGTAGCGCACCGCTACGCTTCTGATGTAGCAGTGCGCTAGCCCTCCTCAGGGGTAATTCTTCCATTTTTCAGTTTGCATCCCTGGCTCTTGGTACTCC
The DNA here is from genome assembly GCA_030545235.1 of Helianthus tuberosus. Classification (NCBI taxonomy): domain Eukaryota; kingdom Viridiplantae; phylum Streptophyta; class Magnoliopsida; order Asterales; family Asteraceae; genus Helianthus; species Helianthus tuberosus. The sequence continues at coordinate 37,129,320 of CM060379.1, read as the reverse complement.
GAAAGGTCAACTAAGCTTAAATTCTTGCATTTTGACCCCTTATTATTTATATACAAGGGCTTTATGACTTATACTCACTTTGCCAAGTCCCTGGACACTTCCGGTTAACCCGAAAAGTCATAACTTTCACCGTTGACGCTTTAACCCCTCGTACACGAATTTGATCATAACTTTCTCACACGATAACGAAACTTTATGAAATTTTAATCGTGCATTCTAGTGAGCATAATTAACCGTTACAAAGCTTTGGGTTTGCTAAAAGGTCACTCAAAGGTATAACTTAAACATGTTGACACATTTAACCCCTGAAGTTTGTAACCTCTCACTTTTAGCTTCGTATGATCTATGATTTATTCGTTTGAAGGTATGAGCATCATGTAGGGCTAATGTGCAATACATTTATTCACTGTTGACATTTAGAACTCGTATATTTACATACTTTCCATGATTGTCAACTTTAGTCCTTCTAGAACATTATTTCACACGTTCAAACATATGACACGTGTCAACACATTATAGGACGTGAATTTTCGAGGTGTTACATCCTCACCCCCTTAAAATAAATCTCGGCCCGAGATTTACCGAAATAAAGGAAGTATTCTCTGCCTAATAATGGCAACTTACAGATGATTAGGAATTTGTATGATCTTATTTGTTGTTTCCAATGCAACCTTCAGATCCTGTATATTGGACTTACCAATCTATTGTCCTAACAACAGATGTTTAACATTTCATCTATACAAGGTCTCCAGAGGAGTAGCCTTAATACTTACATATCAATTATTAAAGAAAAGCTTATCTTAAGGTGAGATGGTTATTTCAACCACTGCTTAACAAATCTTAGGGAATAGCTAATCCTTGCCGTTAGTCGAACAATTCAACTATTCTGGGCAGCTGATGGCAATTTCTTAATCGTTGCCTAAGTAGGGTTGCGGTAACAATGCATAAGCAAAAATGAACCGTCTTTCTTACCCAACCATATCAAACTCTTAGAATATCGAGTTAGGATATATGAATCTGTATCTTAAAATTTTCTTAATCAAGTTTTCGGTTGTTCCATAATCAACATGGAGTTCTTACAACACTCTAACCCAAAGCGGGATGTTAATCTTAACTCTACCTGCCTCTAGAGAGGTAAACAGGGTAAACTTAGAAGAAGATAACCAAGATACAAGGAAATTACAGAGATTTTCCATATCTCAAGCTCCAGTTCATCCATCTTTGCTTGTGTCAAAAATGACATATATGTTATGAGTCCACGGATTCCTTAATCTGGAATATTTATTTGGACAATTCTATTATGGATATCTTCTTTGAATGCCATTAGTTGACTTTAGTACCATGTGATCATTGGGATATCTTTGTGGTTCCATGCATTAAACCTCCATACTGATCAGGCATGGACGCAATCTATGGAACATATTAAGATACACCAAATCCTCATATGGCGCTTTTGTCATTCCGTTTGGTATTCGAAATCAATAGAGATCAAGAGATATCAATTTCATATGATGATGTACTTTATCTGGAGAGAGGGTATAATAGGGTTTTATGATTTGAAGATTTCAGAAAGGGATAGAAGAATTTGTCCCTGTGTATTTCCTACCTGTAGGTTTTTACCTTACACTTAATATATATAGGGTTCTTATGAAAAGTTTTTTTTTTTTTTTAAAGTTTGTTATACTTATAGTTTATGAAGGATTTACTGGTATCTGAACCAAAATAAACAAAACTCTTAGTATTCAAATTACTGATAAAATGCCAAGAATGTACCTGATGTCATTATTTATGGACTAGCTCAGGCATTTTAGGCGCTTTCAATTTTTGGCTTTACTTCCTCAACCGCATTTCCTTTGACAGATTTAGGGCACGTAGTCTTGATGTGGCCTTTCTCATTACAGCCGAAGCAGACTGCATTCTTCATGTCTTTGCAGTCCAACGTTTTATGTCCCTTAGACTTGCAGATCCCACAATGTAGAGGTCGAGGCTGCGATTTGGATTTTGGTTCGAACCTGCATTTCCCATAATGGCGCTTCTTGCAGGTCTCACATACTGGTTTCTGGTCGGACTTTTGTTTGTTCTTTTTCTTAGAACTCTGGGAGTTATCTACCTCCCTTTTCCTTTTTAGTTCATCCTTTGCAACAGAGGCATGAACGGGATCCTCCTTAAGAGTAAGGAAGTGTGGTCCTAGATAAAATTTAGATCGAGCAGCATGGGGCTCCTTGAACTTTTTCACCGCCTTCTTCACAGCTTTTCCAACAGCTGCGTCTATCATAGTTTGAAGGACATCTTTGGAAATTCTAAGGTTCACAATTTCAGCATCATTAGCATGCGTCGTGCCATCAATGGCGCGATCGACTGTTGTCTTATCCGAGTTTGCCATACTTCCTATTGGTTCCTAACACCAATAAAACGATTTCTTAGTTGAAATCAAACAACTGCTATTTTTTCATTCTGATGGCCTTAATATATACTAACCATGGTGCCAATAACCTATACAGGCTATTATAGCACTAACATTCTTAATGAACATTATTTAAAATATATCAATATTACTTAGCCTAGGTCGCAAAAGACCATCAATGGCATTAAAGATTTGGACCTAGTCCATCACTTTTCTGACAGAGGATCAAAACGTCGCATCTGTCTTTATTATATTAAAGAATTTAGGTAGCTTGAAAGCTTGCCATAGGAATATCAGAAAAGAGTGATTCCTATTAGTTATAAAATATCCATCTAAGGTTTGTTGGAGCATTTTCTAAAGTATCATCGGTCAATTTCTACTTCGTATAAAATAACCGAAGTCCTAGTCGGACGGAGACAACAGTTCTCAACGGTCATCGTTCATTATTGAATCACATGTGTCAGCATCAAATAAATTTCTGCATAAACTGCTTGATAAGGAAGAGTACCTGCTATATAGTTATCCTTCTGCACCATCTCCTGGCGTTCATCCGGAAGACTCATGCGTTTGTTTTACTGGCTTCTCCAGGCTTCTTTATAAGCTTTGGGCAGTTGGTTTTGATGTGCCCTTCCTCGTTACAATTGTAACATGTGGCGTTCTTCATCCCCTTGCAATCTAAGGTTTTGTGACCCTTGGTCTTGCAAATTCCACACAATTTAGCACGTGGGTCGATTGTACATTTTCCAAAATGTTGCTTTTTGCAGTTACTGCATTTGGGTCTGTTATCAGACTGACTCGAGTTCTTCCTAAACTCGGAATCCTTCCCGCGCTCCGAGCTTCCCTTCTTCTTCTTGTTAGTTTGATGAGAGTTTTCCTCCTCTCTTTCTCTTCTTCTCTAGCCAGAAGCTTAACTAGTGAACCAAGGTGTATAATCACAGAGGGTTGTTCTAACATGTATCCTAATCCAATTTAAGCTCTGAGGCATTTCAAGAATATACCTAAACGGGTCAGAACTGAAAGTCAAAGTGAAAGTCAAACTATGTGACTTTCGGTTCCGAACCGGGTCTAAACAGGAAATAGTCGGGTTGAACATGTTTGGACATGTTCTTACTCTTATTACTAAGTTATAACAATTATCAAACAGGTTATATATGTTCTAGATAGCTAATTATGCATAAACGACATTTTAAGCATTATGTTGACTTTTTAAATAAAAGTTTGACCCGACATTTGACCTGGTTAGAATGGGAATCAGGGGGAACCTTTTTAGGGGTTTATTACCCACCTAATTACCAACTTATAACTACTTTTAATTCGACTAATCACTGGACCATTAGTGATTAATCGTTAAGTCAACCGTTAATTACGACGGTTTGACTTTTAAGCTAAAACTAAGCTAAAACTTAATCAAGAAAGGTTTAGCAAACTTACTTAAGTCCTAAGCTTGATTAGGAAGGACTTGGGTCTGCTTTGAAGCTCCAGAAAGGCTCCTCAAATGCAGATGAAGGTGTGAAGATTTGTTTGCAACTTCATGCCTTTATATAGTGTTTAGATCACCACAAATTCTTGACACCCAAGTCTATGAGTGACCACAACATCTTAACAAGTGTCCCTAGATGTTTAGGGGGTGTTTAGGGGCCAAGAAGGATGAGGAAAATCGATTAAAGATCAGTTGCAACTCTTAAAACAGCCAACAGCCAAGTTGCTGTCGCTGCAGACTGGTAGCGCACCGCTACGCTTCTGATGTAGCAGTGCGCTAGCCCTCCTCAGGGGTAATTCTTCCATTTTTCAGTTTGCATCCCTGGCTCTTGGTACTCCGAAAGGTCAACTAAGCTTAAATTCTTGCATTTTGACCCCTTATTATTTATATACAAGGGCTTTATGACTTATACTCACTTTGCCAAGTCCCTGGACACTTCCGGTTAACCCGAAAAGTCATAACTTTCACCGTTGACACTTTAACCCCTCGTACACGAATTTGATCATAACTTTCTCACACGATAACGAAACTTTATGAAATTTTAATCGTGCATTCTAGTGAGCATAATTAACCGTTACAAAGCTATGGGTTTGCTAAAAGGTCACTCAAAGGTATAACTTAAACATGTTGACACATTTAACCCCTGAAGTTTGTAACCTCTCACTTTTAGCTTCGTATGATCTATGATTTATTCGTTTGAAGGTATGAGCATCATGTAGGGCTAATGTGCAATACATTTATTCACTGTTGACATTTAGAACTCGTATATTTACATACTTTCCATGATTGTCAACTTTAGTCCTTCTAGAACATTATTTCACACGTTCAAACATATGACACGTGTCAACACATTATAGGACGTGAATTTTCGAGGTGTTACACCGTAAGCAATGTCAAATTTGTGTATAAATAGCAGGCATTGGGACTTGATTTCTGGCCTTCGTTCGACGATCAAATTCCAATTATAGGTTGAGATATAGAAGAAATAGTCTCAAAATCACTAATTAGTATAGCGGGGTGCTGTTACGATACAGGGTATTAACTCGATCGCTGCTACGATTCAATGTCCGATCGATAGAAACTATCCGATGGATGTTTAAGCGCTATCCTTTGTCATTAGTCGTGATTTCGACAGGATGTTTGAGTACCACCCGAACTCGGGGAATACTCTGTCATTCGTTGTGAATCCGATGGATGTTTAAGTGATTGCACTTTGTCATTCCTTGTGAGGGTTTTAATCTCGTGAGTTATCGTAATTGCTGTATTAAGTTACTTACCTAGTTCGTGTGCACTAGGTTACAAAGGCTAAATAAATAGGCTAAGCTCTGCCTGTATAAATCTGCAATATATCAAGGCTTATCTGTAGACTAAACTTTGGCCGTATGAATCTGCATGTTTATAATGTGAGTCATTCTCTTTTTATCAAATTACTTTCAAAATCATGTTTATTGTCAAAGTTATAATTACGGGGATTAAGTCTTTGTAATCACCAAGTTACAGCCGGTATGTGGGGTTTTGTATACATTACTTGATAACCGTCGCTATTGGACAACGAGTTAGCCAATGAGTGATATGACCATAGTCACAGACACCATCGGGCGAAGAGGCTACCGATGGATGTTCGAGTGACAAGTACTGTGGGTAGTTGGTTTGATATCTGGAAACATTGTAATCTCTCTTAATACTGTAAATTATAACAATGTTTTCTAGTTATACTTTGCAGTGATTAAGTCTTTGCCAATCTTTAAGAAGCAAATGTAAAAACTTTTAATGCTGTGAAGTATAACAAATATGTTTTATAAAAAGAATGATTCACTCAGTATTTCCCGCTGACAAAACCTTTTTAAACACGTGTTTCAGGTAATTACAGTAGATTGGAGTAAGAGATGAATACGGCACTGAAAGGCTTCAAGAAGTGGCTTATTTTATTAATTAAATCAAATTAAGAAATATTGTTTTATGTAATCAAATTTATCTTTATTAAAGCTACCATTGTAAAACATGGGTTTATCCCATCTATTTAATAAATAAAATCCGGTGTTTTCTAAACTCTGATATTTTTCCTAACTCACGGTCCTGATGAAATTTCCGCTGCAATATTTTTCAAAATAATCACCGGTACTACTGGGCTGTTCGCGGCTCTCGATTCCGTCCAGGGTGGGTCGGGGGCCGTGACAGAAGGTGGTATCAGAGCCGCTACTTTAAGCCAATAGGTTTTATGATAATAATACCTAAAAGAGTTAGGAGATTGCTATTAACTGGTAGCACACATTATAGCATTTAGACTTGAACTTAAGAAAAGATGCCTTAGTATCAGCTTCGAGATAAGCTAAGTACTTGTGTAAATAAAGTATGATGGGTTTTGATATACCATAAGAATGGTAATTAGAATATTGCAAGATATGATAAATAAGCAAGAATTAATAGTAATTATTGCTTATCTGATATTACTTGGTCTAGAATAAGATATGTTACGGGAATACAAATTTCATTGATTCTGGATAAAAGCCCTAATAAAAGAGGCACTTTTTTTTGAAAAGATACTATTTATGGGAAATAGAAAATTTTCTCCGGCAAGACTGGGTATGGTGTAGCAGACTCTCCAGTTTGTCCGGATATACTGAGATTACCTCTCCGGCGAGAACCGGGTAAGAAGGTATATAATATGTCAAACAAGTGACAAAATTTCCCTAAATAGTATCATGATCGGATATCTGACGTATTTTTAGAAATATGAATCTGTTAAATACATTGACCTTATGAAGGGTATGTATATTACAGCATGTGAAATATGTGATTATATAGATATGTATATCTATAAGAAATTCCAAAAGTCAATTAGGAATAAAGCACAAGCATATGTGTCTAGATTTCTTTATTAGGAATCTCTTTTCCGATATCAAACATTATTTCATTTGATTATTTACCTCGTAACTCGTGCGACAATATAAACAATGGAAACCCTTTAAGTTGGAATGCCATCAAAAGTATAAAGAATTTCCAATGCGTTACCATAAACTATTAACGCAAGTAAGAAGCATATAAAGTTATGCTAATGCACAAGAAAACACATGAAACTTAAATTATACGTCCATAGATGATAAAGTATATCACACACGATTTTTAAGGCAAGACCTCTGGAAAATATAATTGGGCATGACAACAACAATGCTCCTCCCAGCAGTGGGAAAACTACTGATCAAAAAGCAGCACTTTGCCACGTGATCCTACAAATGACATGAATATCGCTGAAGTACGTTGGAACAAAATTTCACAATCATCGGTGTACAGTCTAATCAGAATCATAATTATTATCACTGCAAAAAGGAGTCACATACCTTTGCAAATTCCTTATTTTATTTTTATTCGACATTCCCTGGTAATTTCACTTAACAACGGTTATCACACGAAATTCCAGATAAAAGTTCTTATATTTCTTTCGTTGAAATTCTGACTTTTGCATATAATAAATTAACTTTTGTGTTTCTACTTCCCCTAATAGTCATCATACCATGAGGATTTCTTTCATAGTAGCGAATATTGATTTATTTCATTTCTTGGTAAATCCACACGTTACACATGCACTGTTTGTTACGCATGTGGTTCATTTGATTTATGAAGACCACTAGAGGACTTCATTCCGATTTGTTATTTTATCCAAACTCAAATATCATTCCGCTTTTTGTACTGTGAACCGCATTATTGCAAAACAATAACTCCTTGATATCGAGTCAATGAATTTCTTGAAAAATTTAATTTTCTTTGACATACATAGTTTCTATTGTGACCATGTCCAAACTTTCTTATTAAAATTTGTTTTGTTTAAATCAAGTTCAAATTATTTGACTTGCTCACATTACATATTCATTTCAAGATCCCATATGATGGATGGAAGCTATCATATTCAAAATAGTCCCAACAAGCACTTCATTTGTTTTGAACCATAATAGGTTTGTTTAGTCTTCGACTTCATTGAATCATTTCTTTGATCACGATCACCTTGTACTGACGTTTTCACAAAAATCTAAAACTTGCACTAATCTCGTTTATATATATCATATACGGATTTAATTATTTATATAAGCCATCTTAACACAAATCGTGTGCTAAAGATAATGATACACAAATTCTTGTCATATTTCAGTATATCTCTTAAAGATTCTTATAACATCAATCTAGCCTTTCGTGATAATTATTGCTTTCACATCTTCAATCGAAAAACATTATATAAAATTAATTATATATGGAAACTTACATAAGTGATTACCTAATTTACAAAATAGTATTACTATATTCTTATTAAACCATTGAGGTGAATAATTTATATTTTTATATATATGTATAAAAATTATGTTTGAGTTATACTCTCATTTAAGTGTATGTTTAGATAATTATTACTAATATCAGTTTTATTATTAGTAATAAAATATTAATAGTAATAGTGTTAGTATTATTTTAAAATACTAGGGTTATTGTCAAGGGCAGATATTGAATAGCCTAGCCTTAGTTAGGCATGGACTGATCACCTATGCTTAAACAAGGCAGCACTAACCAATATCCAACCATGATAATGACTAGTTAATGTATATAAAGTCATCATACTTATTTAGTAAATTTTAATTATATATAAAATATATATACTTTGTACTGTAAGAAGAAGACATATTTTCATAAAATAATACAAGAATTAGAAGGACGAATAAAATTATATGAATAATTGTCTATCACATGTTTTGTGGTAACTATATACCATAACGCTCTGGCAAGAAAATGACCATATAAGAATAATATGGTAGTCATCAAATACGTTGGGTTAGGGAAACATTGTGATATATAAGAATAATCCTCGTTTTCACTTATTTACAACATTTGTAAATACATTCACAACGTTATATGATTTCAAAATGAAAATAAGTAATCAAATAGAATCGACCCATTAAGTGTTATATATTTTCAAAATATTTTACAAATACTTTTGTACAATAAATATTTTTACACCTTTATTTAACGTTATAAATAAAAGTGATTTCTTTTACAAAATAATAATACTAAAATATTTTGTAATGTAATAAACTTCATTGCAGTATTTTGTAATATATATTACATAGTAAATATTAGTTATTTTACATAGTATAATAAAATACTAATATTTATTTAAAAAGTGGTGACCATTTACATATAATAAAAATGCGTAATAAATAATATTTGATATATAAGATACGGTTCAGACAAGTACACAAATAATATATATTACATTTGCTTTACAAATATAATATAAATTGGTCATGCCAAAACAACTTGTTCTTATTATATTTCGATCTCTAGGACATAGTATGAAAAATATGGTCACTAATAGTGTACTATCACATTGTTTCACAATTAAAACAACTTGGAACTTTAAATAATGATACACTAACTCTATTGTCTTTTGGTGTATCTTTGCAATTCATTCATCTCAGCACATTGATTTTCTCATATCATAATTTAATATTTGACAAATCATTTTTCATGCTTTTATTTTATTTGGAACCTGTCAATTCTAAGTCTTCCTCAGTTACCAATCAAAGTAAGCTTTCTTTTGACAAAGAATTTTATTAATTCTAAAAGTCATTCACATTCATTTTAAATATCTATTGATCATATATCTTTTGGCATAAACCTAGTCACCTTGGAAATTATATCATTTCATCTCATTCATTTGTTATCGATTTCTCGAACTAATTCAGTTAAATCATTGAATCCTACTTATGATACAACTCGTATTCACAAAATTTGATATTTTAATTTTGTGTCATCTACCTTAATATTGTTTTTATTGACTAAAATATGACATAAATCTAAAAGAAATATCGTAACCCAAATCTCGAGGACGAGATTTTTATTAAGGTGGGGAGAATGTAACAACCCTCATTAAAAGTCCTATTTATTTTATTATTTTATCCAATAGAAAACCCTAATTGTGACACCCAAGTGATTCTACACAAACCCTAAAATTTTCAGAACAATCAGAATCAGGATCAGGGCCCCTAAAACTCAGGGGGGTATTCCCTATTTACGATTATTCATATAATTCGTTGTCTAAATCGAATTTATCAATTTCGTCAAGTCAGCAAGGCTAGTCCAGGACGTGGCAAGCCTATAGTGATTTCGTGTCCCTTACGGACCGTAAGGGATAAGGCTTACGGTCCGTAAGCAATGTCAAATTCGTGTATAAATAGCAGGCATTGGGACTTGATTTCTGGCGTTCGTTCGACGATCAAATTCCAATTATACGTTGAGATATAGCAGAAATAGTCTCAAAATCACTAATTAGTATAGCGGTGTGCTGTTACGATACAGGGTATTAACTCGATCGCTGCTACGATTCAATGTCCGATCGATAGAAACTATCCGATGGATGTTTAAGCGCTATCCTTTGTCATTAGTCGTGATTCCGACAGGATGTTTGAGTACCACCCGAACTCGGGGAATACTCTGTCATTCGTTGTGAATCCGATGGATGTTTAAGTGATTGCACTTTGTCATTCGTTGTGAGGGTTTTAATCTCGTGAGTTATCGTAATTGCTGTATTAAGTTACTTACCTAGTTCGTGTGCACTAGGTTACAAAGGCTAAATCAATAGGCTAAGCTCTGCCTGTATAAATCTGCAATATATCAAGGCTTATCTGTAGACTAAACTTTGGCCGTATGAATCTGCATGTTTATAATGTGAGTCATTCTCTTTTTATCAAATTACTTTCAAAATCATGTTTATTGTCAAAGTTATAATTACGGGGATTAAGTCTTTGTAATCACCAAGTTACAGCCGGTATGTGGGGTTTTGTATACATTACTTGATAACCGTCGCTATTGGACAACGAGTTAGCCAATGAGTGATATGACCATAGTCACAGACACCATCGGGCGAAGAGGCTACCGATGGATGTTCGAGTGACAAGTACTGTGGGTAGTTGGTTTGATATCTGGAAACATTGTAATCTCTCTTAATACTGTAAATTATAACAATGTTTTCTAGTTATACTTTGCAGTGATTAAGTCTTTGCCAATCTTTAAGAAGCAAATGTAAAAACTCTTAATGCTGTGAAGTATAACAAATATGTTTTATAAAAAGAATGATTCACTCAGTATTTCCCGCTGACAAAACCTTTTTAAACACGTGTTTCAGGTAATTACAGTAGATTGGAGTAAGAGATGAATACGGCACTGAAAGGCTTCAAGAAGTGGCTTATTTTATTAATTAAATCAAATTAAGAAATATTGTTTTATGTAATCAAATTTATCTTTATTAAAGCTACCATGGTAAAACATGGGTTTATCCCATCTATTTAATAAATAAAATCCGGTGTTTTCTAAACTCTGATATTTTTCCTAACTCACGGTCCTGATGAAATTTCCGCTGCAATATTTTTCAAAATAATCACCGGTACTACTGGGCTGTTCGCGGCTCTCGATTCCGTCCAGGGTGGGTCGGGGGCCGTGACATTTTAGAACCAATCGCGACAAGGGGCAAACTCCTGAAAAGTGTCCTTCTGCTTTAAGTTCCAGGGAGCTCGGTGGGGAGCAGTCCCACGCTCTTCCTCGGTATAAGTTTTATAATAAATATCGCCGAGGGTATCCTTTGGACCAATTACTTGAGGGTTATACCCCCCAGCACCTCCAGAACTCGCGCCACCAGAGGCGTAGGGACCCGACCCCCCAGCAGAAGTCACTTTAGCAGAATGTTGAGGGGAATGAGGTTGCGTTGGGTGGGTAGGTCTGTCAACTGATGACACCTTCTCTCTTTGAGCAGCCCTTTTTTCTTTCTCCTGCTCAGCCTTTTTCCGCTTCTCTTCCTCAGCCTTCTTTTTCTTCTCTTCCTCAGTCTTCTTCCTTTCGTCCTCAGCCTTCCTCTTCTCCTCTGCCTCAGCCTTTTTCTTCTCTTCAGCAACTTTCTCCTTCTCCCCCTCAGCAGCCTGTTTACCCTTCTCAGACTCCACTCCAGCAGTCTTGAAAGATTTGATGGTAACCTTAGGCCTTTTCTGCGCCGGCTCTGAGGGCTCTGTAAATACGACACCCTTCTTCTCAGGGGTCTTCTTCTTGGCCTCTGCAGAAGCTAAGTGATTAAGAAAAGAAAAGCAACAAGAGGGAGAGAAACTAAGAACTTACCAGGAGAGAACTTGTAAAGAGAGCGCAAGTTGCTCTGCTTCCCAATCAGGGGAACCGCACCAGCTTTCGGCGCAGTAGACACACCAGCTGTGGTCTCGCTTCTACTTCTTTTCCTGCTGATTAACTTTGCAGCAGGCTCCTCGTCTTCTTCATCTTCTTCCTCCTCCTCTTCGTCATGCGCAATAGAGGAGGGAGTAGCCCCAGCATCCGGGTTTCGAGAACCCGCACTCCCCGAACCAGCAGCTCCCGTCTTCTTCTCGCCTATACGTGATAAGCCTTTAAGTGAGTCACTAATAACAACATAATCTTCCAAGTTACTCTGACGAAGGCGAAGAGTACCTTTCTCACCAGCACCAGCTGCTGCGCGGCTACTCCCGACCTTCTTGCTAGTCACCTCCGCATCTAAGTTGATGACCTTCTTCCGCTTGATCGGTTTTTCTTCTTTTCTTCTGGGTCGATACCCAAGTTGCGCAACACACCTGCAAAGATGTTAGACCACGAACTTAGCTCTCCATTTGATGATCCCACAGACTCCTCGCTGGAAAGATAAACAATCTCTTTCCCAGCAGAAGTCAATGCGCGCAAGGGACGAGGGTTAGGTATAAGCGCACCTTCAGCAGCAGAGGGTGGATCGGCAAAAGCTCCATCAACTGGATACATAAAGTTGCCCTTGATCTCGTCGTACCAATATTGCTCCCTTGCTTCCAGCGGGCGCACTCCAATGGAGCCACCAAATGTGGGGAAAGCCGCTTGATACAGGCGCACCTCTACATTACAAAATCAACAGGTTAAAAGCTATAAAGCCAGAAATAAAAAGCAAACGACATAGACTAACCTCTATCTTGGAGCTTAAGAACTGGAACGTCCTTGCTCTCAGGCGACCATTGATCACTCATCCGCGCAGCAACGAGGACATTCTCTGCGAAAACTCGGTTAGGGGTGGCGGTGAGCTTCACATACCAGTCATCCTTTTTAGGAATCGCCAACTCTTCCTTCTCGATCACTAGAGTCGATGGGCGGAAAGTCATAGCGATAGGTATCACCTCCTCACGAATGAAGAAGAACTTCTGTTTCCAATCGTGGAAACTTTTCGGTGGGTTCAACAAGATCTTTTTAGCACCCCCTCGGTTGCCAAAGGAATAGAAGCCCATATTCCGGATAAGCTGGTAGAATGCCCTGAACCTCTCAACCGTCGGCTCGATATCATGAGATCGACATAAAAACTCGAAATGTCGAACTCTCACCATCCCTGGTGGACTCATCTGAGAAATATGAAACCCATAATACTGCAGTATATGGGCCATGAAGTTCGTCGCCGGCAACCGGAAGTTGCCCTGTAAGAAGAAGTCTTCAAAAAGAGTTATGTATCCCAGCGGTGCGTCAGCAGCGGTCTGATTTTGACCGGGATACCTGGCATCCCACTCCGGGGAAATCGGAAACCCCAGGCGATCTGCTCGAATAACCCTAAGTCCCACTTCAGGACACAAAGTGGACCCTCTTCTCCGGGATTTTCTTCTTGATGCTCGTCGGCCATGAGTAGTCGTCGGTGAGACTTCGAATATTCAAGAAGGAAACTTGAAGATATGAAGGAAAATCTTGAAGATCTGCTACAAAGAACTTGAAGATTTGAAGGCCTGAAGAAGATGAATAGAGAGAAAAGATAGCAACAGTAGAAAGAAGTAAGGGTTTCTCCCACTTCGGCACGTTGAAGATTTGGGGCTTGACAACAGTGACACGTGGCTCCAATCACATTGCGCCAACTCCAGAAAGCTCCTAGAAGCCACTAACGGTCGACACCAGTGAGACAAGGAACATATCCTCTATGTTGTCGCCTCCAGGCCCAAGGCCCATCAGCCCACATCCTCTTACACCTCTCCGGCTATAAATAGAGACTTCACTTCACAGGTTAAACATTCCATTCCCTCTACTCTCACTTTTAATACACACTCATCTCCCCAAAGCAGTCGCTTATTCTCACGCCGGAGCCCGGTTAAGAGGGAAACCCCCATATTCCCCTCTTAACGAGTAACGGTGTTCTGTTTTGCAGGATTAGAAGATCATTACGGAGCTCAGAGAGTCTTAAGAAGATTAACCACTATGATAGAAACATAAACCAAACTAATCAAGCCCCAAATTAGTTCACTGTTTATTCAATTTGCTTAATAGTAAAGTGAAAACACGTAATGTGTGAATTTGGTTCATTAGTAAATCCACTACACTATCTAGTAATGTATTCACTAATGCTTACTTGTATTCACTAGGGAATGCAATACATATAGTAGAGTAAACTGTTATTTTGGTCCCTGTGGTTTGGGCAGTTTTGCCATTTTAGTTCAAATCTCAAACTTTTTACATATGGATCCCTATGGTTTCAGTTTTATTGTTATTTTAGTCCAAAATTCAAAAAGTCCCATTTTTTACTGTTACCATCTGTCTATTTTTGTCTTTTTTGTGCAGAGATATTTTTGTCCAACTGCTTTAAATTTAATATTTTCTTAATTAAAAAACTAAAGTAAATAAATTAACAAGCAGCAAAGCTTTGTAATCCCAAGTCTCACGCTTCAGAGACGACATGTTCTTAGTAGACGCCGGAATCGGAGCTCCTAAACTCACCATGCCGGACGAACTCAGAGACATCCCTGACGTCACCAACTTCGAGAACAAAGTGGGATTCATGGAAGCAACGGCCGGCGAAACGTTAATCAAAACGCAGCTGTTGGAACGAATGTTTATGGATCTGGTCGCTGGTGAACCGGATGCGAAAGAGCGAGCGATTGCGAGGTTTGATGAGTCGGTGGGATCGACGGAGACGGTGGCCGGAGAACCGGTGATTGTGCTGTCTCGAAGGTATACGCAGAATCAGGCGTTGATTGAGTTGTAGAAGAAGTGGCAGTCACATAAGAAGGTGAATGGGTTTCCGCTGGAGAAAGTGAAAGGAGGCTTTTCGGTTGCCATTGCCGGTTATATTGCTTTTCTTCCCTTTAGGGCTTCCTTGGCTAGACACAAGTTGATGAATGATAAGTTTACTATTGAGACCTTTAACCCTAAGAGGAAGAAGCTTACTGTCTTTTAGTCCTTTCCTTTTTTATTATTATTTTGCTGTTGTTCTTACTTTTCAACTTAAGAAGAAGATGGATCATGATTCTCTTTGATATAATAATAATTGCTAATGGTGGTGAAAATTAGAGTTACTTTTTGTATTTTAGAATAAACACAGGTTTCGTTGTTGTTGACAAAGCTTCAACTATCATCAAGGGCAGACAAACATGTAAGTAATTTAATAATTGTAATCATAATCCAAAATTCATAAAGGAATTAATAATGTATTTACTTTAGTTTTTTAATTAAGAAAATGTTAAATTTAAAGCAATTGGACAAAAATACCCCTGCACAAAAAGACAAAATAGGCAGGTGGTAACAGTAAAAAATAGAGTTTTTTTTCCCAAACTAGTGTAAATACAAAAAGTAATTACCTATTTGGGTACTTTGAAAAATATTTACCTATTTGAGTACTTTTCTATATCCCTTTAATGTTTTTACCTAATTTATACATTCTTTTTATTTTTCTACCCAAAGTTAAATTAGATTACTCACAGCATTAGAATCAGCAAAAATATGAGTAGTTATTTTTTGTAAAAAAATAAAAAATTATGCAAATATTCAAAAAAAAATCTGCAAAAATTCTACAAAAAAATCTACGAAAAATCCACAAAAAATCTGCAAAAATATATTAAAAAATTCTACAATAATTCTGCAAAATTAAAAAAAACTGCAAAAAATATTATAAAAAACATATAATCTACACTAGTTTGAGAAAAAACTCCATTTCTTTTTCCGTTTTATTTTCTTTTTATAACCTGAAATTGTCTAGGCCCCGTTTAAACTAAGCTCATAAAAAGTAAAACAATAAATTCACAAATTTACTCCCCTAAGTTATATCGATTAAGTGATAGTAATCTGGTGGAAAGTTTGATATTTCAAACAAGTTTATTTAAACTCAAGCAATTTATAAAATAAAGTTACAAATTTCGAATTTCTTGAAATTTTAGTTTTGAGAAAAGATCCTAAGTATTTTAATTATTTCAATTTTATTAATAGTGATTATTTCTCCAATATTTTGTACGTATAAGTAGTTTGTTTTTTTATAGATATTAACCCCAAACGAACTACACAATGTGGACCATCAAATCCACCAACTATTACCCTATAGATTATATGGTTTTTTTATAATATTTTTTTCAGATTTTTTTTAACTTTGCAGAATTATTGTAGAATTTTTTAATATATTTTTGCAGATTTTTTTGTGGATTTTTCGCATATTTTTTTTTTTAGAATTTTTGCAGATTTTTTTTGAATATTTGCAGAATTTTTTTATTTTTTTTACAAAAAAATAATTACTCATATTTTTGCTAATTCTAATTTTGTGAGTAATCTAATTTTACTTTGGATAGAAAAATAAAAAAGAAATGTATACATTAGGTAAGAAATTAAAGAGATATAGAAAAATACCCAAATAGGTAAAGATTTTTCAAAATACCCAAATAGGTAAATATTTTTTGTATCTACACTAGTTTGGGAAAAAACTCGTAAAAAATAGGACTTTTTGAGTTTTGGACTAAAATGGCAATAAAACTGAAACCACAAGTACCCAGATGTAAAAAGTTTGAGATTTGGACTAAAATGGCAAAACTGGCTAAACCACAGGGACCAAAATGGCAGTTTACTCCATATAGTAAATACAACATGTTTTATGTTAACTAGGTTTAAAGAAGTTCGTCGCGTTGCGGCGAATTTATTTTGTTATTTAGTCTGTGTTTACATGTGTTTTGAAATCACTACGAGCGTGTTGCGAACGGAACTGCTGACAAGAATAAAAAGAAAATGTAGAAAAAAACACTAAAAGATAACCGAAAGAAAATCAACAAAAAAAGTTGTATGGTAACGATGTTGTTGTATGAAACCCGTGGTTAGATATGAGCAAATTGTTCTGGGTACCTGTACCAAATTTGCCGAACCGAAAGATCTTAAATACCAATTCGGTACTGACTTTTGGCGTTCCTGGTACCG
Source organism: Helianthus tuberosus (assembly GCA_030545235.1). Classification (NCBI taxonomy): domain Eukaryota; kingdom Viridiplantae; phylum Streptophyta; class Magnoliopsida; order Asterales; family Asteraceae; genus Helianthus; species Helianthus tuberosus. The sequence continues at coordinate 37,112,224 of CM060379.1, read as the reverse complement.
GTTCACTACCCTTTTTTACCTTCATATACCGGTACCGTAACCGGTATTTTCGGTATCACTACCGATTCTGTATCGGTTGGCACCGAGCTCATCCCTACCCCTGAAACTAAAAAAAGAAAAAATTAAAAGTCGAAGAAAATCAACAAAAAAAAAGTTGTATGATACCGTTGTTCGTACGGTAACCGTGATCAGGAATGAGCAAATGGTACCGGGTAGCAGCACTGAATTTCCCGAACCAAAAGATTTCCAATATCAATTCGGTACAAACTTTTGGTGTTTTCTGTATTAGTGCCGGTTTTTACCTTCATGTACTGATACCGAACAGGACCGTCCCGGTATTTTCGATACCAGTACTGGTTCGATACCTGATATTATCCCAACCCCTGATATTAAAAAAAAGATTAAAGTTAAAAAGTAAAGAAAATAACTATTATTATAATATTAAAATAATAAAAATATTAAAAAAAACTATATATTATTATAATATTAAAATAACTATTCATTTCAATTCGTTTATTAATATATAGTAATATTAAAATAACTATTCATTTCAATTCGTTTATTAATATATAGTAATAATAATAATTATGAAAATGCAACCCCGTTTATATTGCGTATTCACTAGTGAACACATGTATTCACCAACGAATGCACGCGTATTTACATGTATTCAGAGTGAATACAACATATTTTGCATTAGTTACAAAAATGTCATCAAGTAAAATATCTACATCAAGTAGATTTGAAGATTGGAAGGTGACACTTAAATTTTTTTAATGGTTTGTTAAACCACAATTATAAGAAAAAATTTGATACTTTGTTTTCTAACCTCAACAAAGGATTACAAAGGCAAGTTAAATGCATCTCAGGATAGAATATGAAAGACCAAGGGACTCAAAACTAATGCCACAACAACAAAGGTGGTATGTGAAACACCAATGGGTGCTCGAAATATGCTCACACAAGCTAAGAAGTAACAATAGTGTGACGCACCAAGTGAAGTGTGTGATAATGTGATATTTGGTAAAAAGATCAAAATGTTGGAGAGTGGTAGCATATTGAACATGAAGAGGTTGTGAATGTACCATATCATAAATGAAATGCATATCAATCTCAAAATGTTTCATATTACGATGAATCACTGGATTGACAATTAGATATTTAGCGTTGTTGTAACAGTTAGAAATAATTGGGTTGGCTAGTTGAAGATAAACATAACTCTACAGATCAAAGTTGTTATGTGAGGAAGAGCCCGATACTAACATCCTGGAGCCACGTCAATTGACAACGCTCGATAGAGACTAATACCAGTACATTGCAAAATGTCCAAAAGATAATGCTACTGTGAAAGATGAAAATTGTCATTAGATAATGTGGCATGGTCCCTAAGAAAATGCCATTATATAAGGGTTAAAACTATTACCGGATACTAAATTATTACGAGAACAAAATGAACAAATCTAAATCATTTAATTTTTTTATCAATCTTTCATGTTTTTATAAATGTTGTATTATTTACGTACACATGCGTAGATTAAAAACCATCAAACTATTAGATCACATGTTTTTTGGTATCGTACCTACAGAGGCGTCCCTGAGAATTCAAATACCCTATTCAAGCTTGAAAAAATGTGTCATTCCGTAATTTTTTTTATTATTTAAAAAAAATCAAATTAGTATTGGGCTCAATAAACCTGATGCCAAGTGGGCTAAATTCTAGACTATAAAAAATGATTTGTAAATGGGCCGATATTTGAATCGGCATATGTTTACTATTAAAAAAACATATATATATAGATTTTTTTTTTAAATTCACGTGCCTCTCGAAATCACGGGCCTTGTGCGGAGGTCCTTCCCGCACACCATCATAGCTGCCACTGCGTACCTACACATGTGTAAGTTATTTACATAAATAACAAATCAAACTAATTTGTTCGTGTATTTTTATTTAAGAGTGAGAAACGATAAATATTATACTTATATCGTTTCTATTATTTCAAAAAGTTTATAAGATTAAAAATACCGGATAACTTGTTTGGTTCTGCGTGTTCTCACAATAACTTGTGTTCTGCCCAGATCCCTCATAATATATGTATATATATAAATACGCATATGTATATACATATACTCGCTACACAAGACCACTAAGACTCATTGTCAAAATATATGTTGATTTGGGTAGAGAATTTGGGTCTACTCAAAGTATACAAAAGATCAATTTTGTTCAAGGTATAAAACTTACTAGGGCTGTAAACGAACCGAACGTTCAGCGAACAGTTGTGAACCGTTCGACGGGAAGTTCGTTTATGTTCGTTCGTTTAGTTATAGTTAATGAACGAACACGAATAACATATTTCGTTCGATTAACTAAATGAACGAACATGAACAAAGGTCTTGTTCGTTCGATTGCGTTGGTGAACGTTCGGTAATATGTTCGTTTACGTTCGTTCATGTTCATTCGTTTACGTTAGTTCTATAAAAGTTTTTCATGTTTTTTTTAATAGTTGACTTTCCCTCTTAAGTTTTACTTTCCCCTTAAACATTAGTTAATAATTATATTAAAAAAATAGTAAATGTAAACCTTATTTAAACATATAAAGAAGTTGGACATTAAAGACATTTTTTTTGAGATATATCTAAGTAACTTTAGATAATTATTTTTTCACTTAGCTAAACTTGATTTATTGTATGGTGCTTGTAGTGGACTTCTTGTGTCTTGAATTCTTGATTTATTATTGGAAAAATTACAAGTTTTGTCCTTTATCTATATACCCTTTTTCAGGCGGTGTCCTTTTTAACGAATTTTGACAGGTTTTGCCCTTTATAGGGAATTTTGTTGCACGTTTTGTCCTTTAGCCCTAACGTAGTTAGATTTTCTTGTTAAATTTGGTCACATGCAAATCACATGAGGGTAGTTTAGTCTTTATACATTTAGAGTTAAATAAACAATCTCAAACACCCTTATTGAGTTCTTACTTTTTGAAGATAAGTTTTTTAGAAAGTGTTTGGATTTGCTTTTGTGGTAGGAAACAGTAAAATGATCAAAAAGGATACGGTAAGTTTCTGATGTGTGCGAGTGTGTGTAATTTTTGATATATTTTAGCACTTTTTACTTGTTTATCAAGCATTAAATTTATAAAACACGATATAACACAATCACTATCTACAACATGTAGGGCAAGGGCATTCATCGTTGGCGTAATATAGTGATGTTAAGATACCGAGGTTGTCCAAGAACACAAGAGCTTTTAATACCGAAATATCATCAATGTCTGATCAAACCAAATTTTTAGGAAAAAGATGTTTAGTGAGTAAAAATTAAAAAGAAAGGAAAATATAAAAAGAAACAATAGAATGATAGAACCACTTGATTCCGACTCCTCTTTTACGTATCCTTTGATTATTTCCGCATTTTGGATTTTTTAAAAGATTATCTTAGTTAAAGCTGCATGTCCCTTTTTTGGAGGCAACGCTACCCTTGGCCATATTAGTCTGAGTCAGTAGGGATAAAGTCATGCAAGGTCGATTTAAAGTTTTAATAGTAGTTTATTTATTAAGGATTCAAGCCGCTCTTACTTCCCCTGATTTGATGCTATCTGCCTCAAGAGAAGTCCTAATAAGCTTGAATCAAATCCTCGCGGGATCTTTACACTGAACGAGGCAAGAACTTTACCCAAACCACCCTTCTAACCCCCTTCCAGGCAGTTAACGTGCTTTATATAGATCGTAAAGATACGAATGAGTGAATTAACAAAACATGAAGAGATGATAGAATAAAATTCAATTTCAATATAAAAAAACTAGTTATTAAAGTCATTAATACATATCCAAATAAAAAGTTAACTAAAGCTTGGAAATCAAAAGTAATACATAAAATATTTGTCTTTACCAAGTGATGCAAGAGATTAGCCAAGCATGGCCTTTGTTTGATAAAAACTCTTACGATCAATCTTGGATCCCGAGATTACTACACACACTCTCAAGGTGGATGATGGAGGAATGTGGTAGATGATGGTGCTATAGTGGTGGTGGAATGGTGGCAGGTGTGAAAGAAGTGGTTTGCCAAGGGATGATTTGCAAATGAATCAAGAAGCCCTATTTATAGCTGGAAACAAACCCTTCACATGGCCTCGTGCCTAGGAGGCACGACCCCGTGTCCTCTTTTTCTCTGTCTTCATTTAATGATTTGTGTCAGTCCGTATGCTCACACGGCTCGTGTGTCAGAGGGCACGACCCCGTGTCCTTGTACTTGTTGTACTTTAGGAGATTTTGCATATCTTAGAGTTGACCATGTCTCGTGGCTCGTGTGTTAGAGGGCACGACCCCGTGTCCTTGTACTTGTTGTACTTTAGGAGATTTTGCATATCTTAGAGTTGACCATGTCTCGTGTTCATGGGACACGGACCCGTGTCTCTTTGTCTGCTTCTGTTTGTCTTTTTCTTTATGGACTCTGAGTTGGGCAGGGCACGACCCCATGCCTTGGTGGCATGGCCCCGTGCTTGTCTTCTGATTTGTTGTTTTGGTCTTGGGGTGAAGCTTGGAGGGTAGGAATGACCTGTCATTTTCTCTTCTTTTGTATTTATGTTGTTTTTGCTGTTAATTTATTCCTTTTGTACATTTAAGCTCTTTTAATCCTAAAAATCAAAAGTATACAATGAAACACACTTTTCCCAACATTAGTACATAAAAGGGTTAATTTTATACCTTATTTGATATAATTTATATACTACATTTTGCGCATATTAGTTTCCATGTTTAGATGCTATTTTAAGAGTGAGGTTAGATTTGTAATTTTATGTTTACAAAGTCAAAAGCTATTTAAAAGCTAAGGATTTTCTGGCTTTTGAAAAACAATTTTTTATTTCTTCTCAAAAAGCTAAAATGAAAAACACTTTTGTTAATGCTAACCATTTTTTTTAACTTATAGGCTTTTAAAAAAGTCATAAGTCATTTTCAAACTCAATCCCAAACACCCTCTTAATGGTTGTATTTGACTACTTATGTTGGATCCTTAAGGCTAATGGTGTTTTTTTTTAATTTCAAACATAATATTCACGTGTGTTCATTTGTGTTCGTTTGCATTTGTTTGTGTTTGTGACCGGTGTTCACGAACTGTTCGCGAATAACTGAAATTCCTTAACAAACGAACATGAACATAAACTTCTATTTGACATATATGTCCGCGAACAGTTCACGAACATCTGCATTTCCTTAACGAACGAACACAAACATGGCCTCGTTCATGTTCGCCCGGTTCGTTTACAACTCTAAAACGTACCAACTTAATATGAGTCCAAATGGGAGACCACCACCATTGTTGCCGCCATCTACTAGTCGTCACCAATGTCACCATCGTCAAAGCCTCTCACGCAACCGACGCCACCCCACCGTTGCCCCGGCCCATGTTGGCTCGCCATCTCTACCCCATCTGCTATGTTACCACCATTGTCGCACCCCTCGTACGTTGACACCACCTCCATTGTCGTCTACACCGCCACTACATGGTTATCACTGCCACCGCCAACGTATTTACAATCGTCACCGCAACCTCGATTGTCACTATTACATCCACCACCATCATCACCACCTTCGTTGCCAACGTTGTTGTCGCTACCACGACCCCCATAAAAGCAAATATGACAAGCGAACCTGTTTTGGCTTGAATTTATTATCTAACCCACTCAGTTTGACATGTTTAATATTCACTTTTTTTTTTCATAAAAAGGTTTTTTTTACTTGTAATATATGTGTTTAAAAAGGGCCAAAGGGGGTTTAGCAAATTAATAATTCTAATGAAAGAGAGGAAAGGTAAAAATGGGTTGACATCGTACTATTCTTTTCTTGGAAATCTCTACCATTTTATCAATAGAATTGGTTGTGACCGCTATATAGAGGACTGAAATGTAGAAAATGACATTTGAGGGTAGCTGATTGAAAGTTATCTAGAAGTACAAGGACTTGTCAACATCTTCCCCATAAAGCCAAAATACATATGGACACACTTCCTTGTATTTTTGTCCATGGCCCCTTTTGTTTTCATTCTAACACATCACCACCACTCAGAAAAAAACAAACTCTCTAGAATCCAAATCTAAATATCTTGTTTTATGATAAAGAAATTATTGTACTCTACATAATAGAACATTGCTATGGTGCATTTCTAGTTGGGATTCATGATTTGTTGTTGGTTTGTTATGGTATCGATTGTGATATGAAAATTAAAGCGAAAGTGCTTTTAAAAGTATTAGACGTGGCTTCATCGCGTCTATATTCTATATTCCAAAACATAAATTTGTTGTTGATTTTATGATAACGATACATTTTTACATTTTTCATTAACTAAAGGCGTATAATATTTTTATATATTTACTTTAATTTTTTTGTACAAAATCAGTTAATTACTAATATATAAGACGAATTTACATCGAGATAGTTGGTAAACGGGCAACAAGCTGCGCCGCTACCGCTTTTTGAATAGCAAAACTAAGTCTTTTAAAAACTACGTCCATAGATCTCGGGGTCATAAAAAACTAAAGTAGGTATCTGGAGTTTGTTTTCTTTGATAGGCAATGAAGAATAATATGCATTTCATTTATGATAACCATATCTAGGTTTTTTATGATCTTCCATAAAATCATAGGAATGTATTTTAAAAGTCAAATATTGAAAGGGGTTTCATGTTAGCTAACGCATGGTATTGACTATGGATTGTCATGCTTTATTAAATGGGGTTTCATGTTAACTCATGGTATTAACTATGGATTGTGATCATGCTTTTTTTTTGAACGGCGGAATTTTATTAGAAAACCAAAGCTAGCAACAACACAAGAAACAAAACAGATTACAAAAGGTTGAAATTACACCAATTTGACCATTCTAACGTGTTCATCTTCGCTCGATGTTTGATCCAGAGAAAGCTAGTGGTTTTTATATCCGCCAATAATCTTGAAATATCTACTCTTTTACCCGAGAAAATCACGTCGTTGCGTAGTTTCCATATGCTCCAACATGTTGTTAGGATGATAGCGTGTATCATCTTCTTCGTAGTGGCTGGTCTGTTTACATGCTTATGAACCCGGAGAAGATCTGAGATTGTGAAGGCATAAATGGGCGAAACAGAGAGCCATCTAGACACCAAATGCCATACCACATGACTGATATAACATGATTCAAAAATGTGCTCAACTGTTTCATCCCTATCACCGCACAGTGGGCAAGTGACCGAGGCAAGGGTGATATTTCTTCTTGCTAATGCTGATTTCGTGGGCAAACGATCAAGATTCATCCTCCACCCGAAGATATTAACCTTGCGAGGTACCCAACGGTTCCACTCGAATTTATCCACGTCGTTCTGTGCGTTATTGTTTAGAAGCATTTTTTTGATCTCCTTCACCGAGAATTCATTTGAGTTATCCGATGACCATCCCCATTTATCGCTGGAATCCGAAATGATGGTTTGAGAGATGATGTTGTTAAGTTCCAAAAGTTCCGCAAGTTCTTGATGTGATGCGGGCTCTCGTGCCCAACTCCATTTGGGCCCAATTACTAGCCCGTTATCCGAAACCTCCAGCCTTTCCCGAACACAACATTCTTTTAATCTTTCTAACCCATAAAGTGCCGAAAATCTTGATTTGAGAGGTAGACCTGTGACCCAGGTATCGGCCCAAAATTGAGTATTTAGACCATTGCCCACTATGCTCACAAGAAGGTTGCAAAGATGTATATTTGACTATTACGAATATAAGATATGACTAATGGATAAAACATGTTGCTTCACTGAAAACTTGAAATAAGGTGTATGTGACATATGTGGACAATTTGAAATTTTGAATGGTTTTAATACAATATGAAATAAAATTTGGTTCTAGTTATGGAACAAAGGAAGCTTCTCAATGTTCAAATCTTCATCTGACAGGTCAAAAGAGTAGATTTTTAAGAAGAAAAAAGAGATCAAGAATAAAGAAGAGCCAATGAGCCTTTGGTAGAGTGGTGGAAGAGACTTAGGCCTTGTGAGAGGTCTCAAGTTCGATCCCCACTTCTAGCAAAGAGGAGGTGGGAAGGTTTTACCACCTTGTGGGTTCCTGCCCTGGAGTGCTTAGGTTCGAATCCCACTTTGACCGAGCTTTGGTCATGTATAGCCCTGACCGAGATGCTGTTCAAAAAAAAAAAAAAAAAAAGAGATGTGTCTACATGAAATTTACACATAGCATAGTGACTTCTTGGTTTACAATGTAAATGACACACATTTCATTATAAATAAACTTCGTCACTCAAACTAGCAAGTCTTGGTTCAAAAAGTGTAGTTAATGAAAACCCTTAAGAAGCCGACTATGTTCTAGAAATTTAGTTCCTAGATTTTAAGTACGTAAATACAAGATTCTAAACCGGTTTCTAATGGAAGATTGCAAGTTAAGAGTATTTTAAGTCCCGTTAACTTGCGCTTCTTGCAAATTTTATTTTCTTAAAAACATTCGTTCTCCTTTTTATTTAATATCAGGTTTATTTGTTTAAATCCTAATACTTACCGGTCCTTTTTATTTAATATCAGGTTTATTCATTTAAATCCTAATATTTACCGGGTTAATTTTTACCACTAACAGTATTTTACCCGTTCATTAATATTAACTGGGTTTAAATTACCAAACCCGTTTTCGGGGTGTTACACTCGCGGCGTGCGATCGTGCGAAGTGCAAAGTGTGCCATCAAAGCACCACATTGCGCCCATCGCCCACGCCACGCGCGTGTACGGGTGCGGGTTGGGGTGCTCCGCACCCTTCGCGAGTATACTTAGTGTGTGCTTCCATGAAATAATAAGAATGGAGTGTTCCCACTTAAATACCCTTTTAAGTTTCACCTCTCCTCCTATGTGGGACAAGGTGCCATTTTCTGAATTTTTCAGCATTTAATGTTTCAAACACCAGATTTTGAGCATCGATATCTCATTCATTTTAACTTCGTTTTGGATGTAATTTAGTTCGTTGCGAAACTCTTCCAACATAGAACACAAACCCACAAATAAATATATGAAATCTCCTTCTTTTCTTATATTTATTTCTAGTCCAAAATTAGGAAAAATGTTTTTCCTATATTTGTGAAAAATGTTATTTTCACAAAATTTCCAACAAAATGTGTGCCTTCACCAATCAGAGGCGGACCTACCCTTTGCCCAGGGTGGGCGGCCGCACCCCTTAAAAAAAAATAGTGTATATTTTAGACAAAAACCCGACTGGACCCTTGAAAATATGGTTGAACACAACATCCGCACACTCAACAAATAATTTTTGGGTCCGCCACTGTCTCGATAGACCACCACCAGTGATATGAAGTCTGGTAGATATTAATAAGATTTTCAAATGAATTATTCTAACCTGATTTTTACAATCATGGTGATCTTTAGGAGGACATCACTTAACTTGACCTTGTGACCCCTACAACATTAGTTTTTTATTCTTTCCTTAAAAATCTCAAAACAAAAGCCCAACTAATTATTTCGTTTGTACCTCCCACCATCTCTTGTACTTGTTACTCTTTATGCATAAACAGAGTATGTGATTATTTGGTTTTCCCAACTTTATAAATTCAGATGAAAATGTTTATGGTAAGTTTAGGAAGAAGTAACTTTTTTTAGGATTTGAGTTTGAGTTTGATTAACTTTAGGGCTTCATTTTAGCAATATTTATGAATTCAATGTAAAGAATGATGCTATGGAGATTTAAACAATAATCTAGATTTGTTGAAAAATTAATATGAATTTTTTGTTTTAAGAGAAAACTATATTTTGGAAGATGGACCAAATTGTTTCGAACTTAGTACCACAATAATCATTTTAAAGTTTTTCAAAAAGTATTGGTACCATTTTCATATAAACTTATACAGTGTACATTCTACAGGGACTATTTGGTAATTTACGCTAGGTTATAATTATTGTTATGATTTGTGGAACAATTTTGAAGAAGTGGTATTAGGTGGATGAGGATCAAGCAAAACACGATTTTGCACAAATATAGATATACAAGCTCGATATTCATAGTATCAGGCCACCCGTAGTGGGGCTTGATATCACGCCAAAAGCTAGCATCGCGCCCCATAGCGCCGCCAACACCATTGTGGCAGGCGCTATGGGGAGGTTTTTCTTCTCCGGCGCTGTATCCTTCGCGGCGTGATGTTCTCCAACACAAATCCCCCCACTCATACTCATATGTATGTATATTGAAGGGCTTTATATAACCCCTTACCACTACACCTTATTTTGATATAACGTCTCATAAAGCCCCTCTCTTACGCATTTCGCCACGTGTCGTATAACGCCCACAAATGATCTTTATTACTACACAAGGTATTACTTGAAAATAATGTCTTAGAAAATTTGGCACCCATATCAGTGGATGCAGATTATTATAAGGGGAAGAGGTACCCCGTGATCTGGATCTGTGGTGGCTGTGATAACCGTGACACATTGCCGTAACTATGGTCACGGTGGTGTGACACTTTTTCGTGGTGAGTATCGCAGTGAGTGATGAGCGATTGTTGTATTTAAAAAATATATATAAAAAAACCTTTTTTCCACTATATAAATAAACCAAACCTTTAGAATTTTTTCAAACACAACTCTTCTCCTATTCTACCACATTCATTCTTAACTAGTGTGACTGCTCCGCGCTACGTGGCAGGAATTCGGTCGGTAGCTACTCGGTTTGCTACGGTACCAACATTCAGTATAGTAACTGAAAGAGAAAACCCAAAAGGATACTGACATGTTTTTTTAATAGATCGAAAACCATAATGATAAAAAAAACATACCGGTTTCGATAATATCGACACATCTATCGATATTGTCCAGTATGGTATCGACACTCGCTATTGCATACGACACAAAAAATACTCTATTTTGAATACAATTCATTAAAAAACTGAATATATACTTTTTTTTCATGCCACTCGAATAAAATTTATATGTCAAAATGTAAATAAAACTTCCAATCATGTTTTTATAATCTTATATGGCATAGACTTAAAAGAGGAAAAGAGAATATATTGAAAATTAATAATTGAACCAAACTAGTAAGATTATCCACACTGTGTTGCGGGGTTTCGATCGATTTCTATTTTGGTTCGGTATAGCAGCTGAAAGAAATATGCTCAAAAGAATATCCGCACATGTTTTACATCCATTGAAAATGAAAACGTAGACATTATCTTTCATAGGAACTTTAACAAAAAATTACGTCCAAACGTAAACCAACTTGAATTTATACCGACATGTGTATAAAAAACACGTAAGAAAATAATGTTTTTTAAGTTAAAGAATGATATGTAGCGTTGCTGCGGTGTTGAAACGTAAAGTGAATCGAATTTATACTGTCTAATGAAAACGTATTATATTTGACTCGGGTCGTTTCCGAACAAAATTTACGTCAAAACGTAGACCAATTAAAACCATGCATAAAAATAAACACGAAAACGTATTATATAACCGACTCATTTATGAAAAAGATATAAAATTTACGTCAAAACGTAGAACAACTGAAAACGTACACAATAATAAGCATAAGAATATTTATTTGATCCAACTTATTTTCGGGGGGAAATTACGTCAAAACGTAAATCAACTTGAATTTATAACGACACATACTTAAATATAAACACGTAAAACTCAATTATAAAGTCTTTAGAAAGTTAAGGGTTTGAAATGTTAATGCTAAAAATTGAGAAGGGGTGGGTTTGTGGTTTTAAATATTTCTAAGTTTTTTTAAAGGGTAAAATCACCATTAATGTAAAATTAACATAAGACCGTGGGGTATGGTGGGGCTTGGGTTGGAGGCATGAGTTGACACGTGGAGTTCGAGCCCCCCCACCGCCTAATGACGTGTCCGTGGGGTATGGCGGGGCGTGGGTGCACCGCGTGGGTTGGCGGGTTATTAAAAAAAATACACACACATATATATATATATATATAATTTAAAACCCAAGGCGAATAGGAGGCCGCCACATCAAACCCAAGCCCGCCCCACGCCCGGCTTCAAACCCAAGCCCCAAGGGCCACGCCCCAACCCAAGCCCACCCAGGCTGGTGGCTTAGGCGTTTCCCCCCAACCCACGCCCCAACCTAAGCCACATACCCCACAGTCTAAGATCAGTTGGTGAAAGGGTCATATGTGTTACTAGTCAACAAACTTTTTTTAAGTAAACCTATTACCCTAAAGACTTTAAAGACAAAGTCGGTGGATGTCACATCAATCCACCGACTTTGCTCTTTAATATATACGCGTGAAAACAAAGTTGGAATTAAATGGAATGTAGTCCAGTTGGTAAGTATGTCGCTATTTCATAACAAGACCCTAAGTTCGAATCCGGGTTGCACTATTTTCAGTTTTTATTGCATATTCTAATTATTTTTCCCCTTTTCTGTTTTTGCTTTTTTTTTTTTTTTTCATTTTCGGTGTTTTTTTTTTCTTGGTTACTTTTATTCAATTTTTTATATTAGGAGAGATCACTTACTTATGGAACCTCTTCATTATCTATACACATATTTTTTCATTTGAATCAACTGAACGTTTTGTTTTTTTAAGTTAAGATTTAATTCTTTAGTTATATACCTTTTGAGATATTCAATAGAAAAAAAACTGTTTTTTTTTTGTTTTTTCCCTTTGTTTGCTATGCATCGAAATAGAATGGGTTCACAACCACCGCAACGCATGGGTATTATCCTAATAAAAAAATCGACTTTGTCTACCTTTGGATGTAATTTTGGTGCACGCTTTCGTGCTTTCTTTTGTACGTTTCCTACGTATGAATCAGGTCGCGTATAATTCACTTTGACTTGACGGTATAAATTCGAGTTAGTCGGGTCACATATAATACGTTATGATTGTATGTTATAAATTCGATTACTTTACGTTTTGATCCAATCACAATGTTTATATAGGTGACAATGAGTTAAATCGGATACGTCGAAACATGCGTGTTTATATGGTTAACACATCACATACTGCTTGGACTAATCCGTTCGACGTTTGCGATATACACGCACCGCAACGCGCACGGGTCTTATTACTAACTATAACTTAAAAGACAAAGTCGGTGGAAACCCAGCCGTCTTTGCCTCCCCCTCCTCCATGCTTTTACGATATTGCAATTTTAGCCCCTTGACTTTGGTACCTTCAAAGTTTCATAAAATGACAAATTTAGTCCCTAAACTACTACTCCATTTTACAAATAATTTGCTTTTGACACCCCAACTTTGTCGTAGTTTCCTTTTCAGTCCCAACTTTGTTATAGTTTCTTTCTTACCTTAAAACTTTCTCAAATTTTATCTTTACCCTTTCTTATCCCTTAAGTTTAGGAAAATCAATTTTTAACCACTTGACTTTTTATGAACTTTGTAAATGCCACTTTGACCCCCTCGAGAGTTTTTGGCTTGACGATATAAACTCGAGTTAGTCGGGTCGCGTGTTATACGTTATAATTGTACGATATAAATTCGATTTACGTTACGTTTTGATCCAATGGCAATGCAACTATAGGATACACTGAGTTCAATCGGATATGTCAAAACGTGCTTCTTCATATGGTTAACACATCACATAACGCTTGAACTAATCTGTTTGATATTTGCGAAGTACCCGCGCCGCAACGCGCGCGGGTCTTATTACTAGTTATTTCTTAAAGAAAAAACAAAAACTACAATATGAGCTTAACAAGTATTGATCATCATATATAATTCATAACATATCAATGAATAATGTTTATTTTGTCTTTTATTATTTTTAGAGTAAATTATTTTTTGAGCTTTAGTGGTTTTAATCACTTGATCTAAAATTTAAAAGTTTAACGCCCTGAGTCCCTAACAACTTATTTTATAACATTTTGAGTCCAATCTTTTAACACTTATACTTTGATTTTGGACTCATGTAATTAAAATCACTAAAACACAGAGATTCAAAATGTTATAAAATGAACGGTTAGGGACTCAAGACGTTAAACTTTTTGATTTTGTACTTAAGTGGTTAAAACCACTAAAACATAGGAACTTAAAAAGTACTTTACTCTTATTTTTATTTTCTTTTTTTTGGGTTTTGTTAGTTTTACCTTAACTTTTAACCTTGACATTTATAGCCCCTAAACTTTTCAAAAACTTTATAAAATATCATTTTTACTAGGGATGAGCATTTGGTACCGGGTACCGGTACCGAACCGTACCGGGTATATTCGGTACCGGTACCGGTTCCCATTTTCTTCGTTTTTCGGTACATGTATTTACGGGTAAAACTCCGGTAAGTACCGGTACCACTTTTCCCCATTTTCCGGTACCGGTACTTTCGGTACGGGTACCGGTTTGGTACCGAACGGGTACCGTGCTCATTCCTAATTTTTACTCCCCTAGAGTTTAACATGCTTTCTTTTATGTACGTCCCAGTTTAAATACAATTGGTTTGCGTTTTGACGTAGTTTTTTCCATAGTCCGTCAGGTCAAATATACTATGTTTTCGTTCTTATTTTTATGTTCGTTTTCAGTTGATCATTTGGTGTAATAAATTCGTGTATTTGTTTATGTTTTCTCCGGTTTCGTTCATCGTTCAATTAACAAAGTTTTACGTTCCGGACCCGCAACACGAGGGCTGGTTCGTATAAACTACTAAGCTTATTAATTTAAGTTACTTAAAAAATTAAAAATAATTTCCTTTATACCATGATGAATCTGAACAATGGATGATGAGACGCGTGAATGTGAATGTGAAGAAGGTTAAGGCACGAGGGTATAGTTGTAATGCACAATAGTTAATGGGCCAATGTGTATGTGGCAGAAGGAGAACCAAACAAGACTGACACAGTAGATCGCACTCAGTGGCCGACAACCGGATAAACCCTGATCTCTTGATTTGGAATGCCTCACCTCTGCCTCCGTACACGTGTCCCTCCAACCACATTCCGTATGTACGGACCCAAATCCCTCATATCTATATATATCTTTCTTAATCAAACTTAAATAATAATTTTTTTTCTAATGAGTTAATTACACCGTTAGTCTCTATAGTTTATGAAAAGTAACAAGATTAGGTACTAATAGTTTAAAGTCACACTCTGAGGTTCTAACTTTTCATTTTGTAACGAGTATGGGTATCAATACTAACTTTCGTTAAGTTTTCTGTTAAGCTCATGGGTATTTCAATTTTTTCACATCCAGGGATCAGTGGCGTCTATAAAAATTCATGTACCCTGTTCGAGCTCGAAAAAATGTGTCCTTATGCCCTTACAGTTATGTTTTATTGTTTATATTCTTTAAAATTAAATTAGGAGAAAAATGCTCGGATAGTCCCTGTGGTTTGCTCATTTTTCACCTTTAGTCCATATCTTTCTAAAATTACAGCTATAGTCCCCAACTTTTGCAATTTCGTTCTCGGATAGTCCCTGGCACGGATGAAGGTTAACTTTTGGTGTTAAGTGAGTGTGAAATGACCAAAACACCCTTACTAATAAATAAAACATAAAAATATAATTAATTATTTAAAACCCTACCCCGCCCCCACCCCCATCCCATTTCTTTCCCAACCACTAACCATTGTTCTTTCCCAAATCAAAATTATTAAAACCTATCTGTTAAATCTTATTTGATTGTGTTTTCGGTATGTTTGTAGAAATTTCTGGCACTGAGTTTATTAGATTAAGAATTACTTGTTTTGTGTGTGAATTTATTAATCGTTCATCGTGCCACTGCTAATTTGATGTTTATTAGTTTGAAAGTTGGTTAATAGTGTTTTCTAAACTAGATATTTGATTGTGTTACCGGAGCATTTCCATAAATTTATGGCAATAAGTTGTTTTTAGATTGAGAATTGATCGTGTTTTGGTTCTTTTTGTTATCCTTTTCAGGCTTTAGACTTGTGGAATTATAATGAGAAATCCGGATAGGTATCGCCAACTGGATGTCTTCCCTTGCTTTCTGCTATTCGGCTTTGTGATTCATGCGGTTTTAGCTGCTAATTTTGTCCCATTAGATAAAATTTTATTAAATTGTGGTGCGAATGGTGAATTAAGTGATGATGATGGTAGGAAGTGGACATCTGATGTAGGGTCGAGATTCGCATTAGCTATAACAACCCTCCTAAAAATATTTTTGGACACCCTAAATGTCCCTACATATACCCCGTACGTGAAAACCGGACTCGGAATAGCCATACACTTAGAAAAAAACCAACAAAAACCAAGTTTGGCAGTCTCTCGCGGGCCGCGACGGAGACCTCTTGGTCCTTCGCGGGGCGCGACAGCCATTACTTGGCCGGCACACAATTTTGACACTTGTCCCTGCAACGTGTCAAGCCTACCCTTGACTCAGCGAAGCTACCGCCGCCTTTCAGGCTCTCGCGGGCCGCGAAGGCCCGAGGCTTCTCTTTCGCGGGGCGCGACCAAGTGGTTGATCAGCCTATATAAGGGGGGCTTCAGCTCATTTGTTCCTCGTTCATTTCTGAATTGTAACACCTGCGTCCCTAAACTTTTAGCTATTGTCAGTTTTAGTCCTTATACTATGTGACTCTTGACACTTGTGAATCTTTATGCTAGAAAACTTGAATCTTATTGATACTTGATACTTAATTCTATGAAGCTAGATTCTTGAAACTTGATTCTTGATATTTAACTCTAGACACTTGATTCTTGATACTTGATTCTTGAGACTTGATACTTGGTGCTTAACTCTTGAGGCTCGTGAAACTTGAGACTTGGTTGAACGAGGGACTGGAGACTTGTCGCTGGCGGAAACTATGAAACTTGGAAACTTTTGTGTTAATAATATAATCTAGTTATGTGTTACTATTACACAATAATACGCAACGCAACGCTTAATCTGACTCGCAAAACGAACTAAAGGCGGAAAGTGGAAATGATGGGATTGACCGAATGGCAATCCGATCGGAGGATCACTCGATCGAACCGCCATCCGATCCGTGCCATACCGCCTTATTTCCCCACTCTTGCACTATAAATAGGACCTGTCACATCATTATTCACTGATGTGACAGCCTCCTTCGACCAGACGCACGCTCTCTCACTTTTCTTCCATTTCTCGGCGATTTCGGTACGTTTTACACTAGATTCTTGTACATCTTTGATCTATACACAATTCTCTACATGATTCTTCTTTGAAATCACACTTTTCACCATGAAATCTTTAAGATTTGAACTCTTGAGGGTGACGTCATCATGGCGGTTGTACAAACAAGCTGAATGATGTCATTCCAGCCAAGATCTAGCTCAGATCTAAGGAATCTCATGTGTTTTTACACCAAATCTTCACTAAATATGAGGTTTTCAGTCGATTTATTCAAACTTTCTTAAACTTTTTACTAAAACGGTGGAAATCCGGACCCAAACGGGCTGTAGACTTGATGACTAGTCTGGAGTCAGCTTGGAAATGGATTATCGCCGGAGAAGATGGCCGGAGTACGGATTCGGACATAAACACCGTCAAGGTCAGAACCCGATCGGACGGGGTGATTCCCATCCGATCAGACAGGCTAAACTTTGATGTGTATTTCCAAGGTCTCAATACGTGCCATGTCGTCATCAAACTCGAAATTTAGAAACTTTACAAGGTTGCAAAGAGGACAAAGTCACTACAGTCGAATGGCTATCCTATCGGACTGTCGTCCGATCGAACAGCCATCCGATCGAAGTGGGAATGTGACCTATAACCTTCAAGCACTTAAACTATTTTTGAAACAGAAACTTTGAACTTTGAAACTTGCACACGAAGGGTCATTCGAGCGAACGGCCATCCGATCGGATGACCATCCGATCGAAAGCACTAGTTTGAACACTTAATCATTTTTGGAAACTCAGTCGATGGATCGAATGACCATTCGATCGAATGGCCATCCGTACGGATGACCATCCGATCGAATGGCCATCCGTACGGATGACCATCCGATCAGATGGCTACCCGTCCCAAATCACATATGTCATCCGACCGGATGGCCATCCGATCAGGTGACTGATCCGACACTTGCACGATTCTTGTATTCTGTTCGACACTTAACAATTGTACTATAATCAGGCTAATCCTAAGAGCTCCCTTTGATCCAATAACAGTGTTACTGTTAAGCAATTGTAACAACTCTTATCAAAAGTCCTATTTATTATATTATTTTATTCAATAGGAAACCCTAATTAAGACACCCAAATGATTCTGAGTAAACCCTAAAATTTTCAGAACAATCAGAATCAGGATCAGGGCCCCTAAAACTCAGGGGGGGTAAACCCTAGTTACGATTATCCACATAAAACGCTGTCAAAATCGAATTTTACGAATCCACTGACTCAGCAAGCCTACACACACACGAGGCTACCCTATGGTAGATAGGGACCCCTCGCGCCACGCGACGCCCAGGAGGGTACCCCTCGCGTCACGCGAGGGGGTCAAATTTTGACTATAAATAGTGGGGTTTGGGACTTGAATTTTGGCACTTGAACGACGAAGAAATTCGTTATATACACTGAGATATAACAGAAACAGTTCTAAAACACACACGATTCACAAATCGCTGCCGCAATACAGGGTATTAACTCGATCGCTGCTACGATTCAATGTCCGATCGATTAAACTATCCAATGGATGTTTAAGTGCTGCCCACATTAGGGTTATGCTTTGTCATTCGTCGTTAATTCGATGGATGTTTAAGTATTGCACTTTGTCATTCGTTGTGAGGGTTTAATCTCGTGAGTTATCGTAAATGCTGTATTAGTTACTAACCTAATTTGTGTGCTTATCATTAATTTAGGTAACAAGGCTAATCCTTAGACTAGACTCTGCCCGTGTTAAATCTGCAATGTGAGTCATTCTCTTTTTATCAAATTTGTTTACAAAAGTATGTTTATTTTTAAAGGATATAATTATAGTGATTAAGTTTATGTAATCACCAAGTTACAGCCGGTATGTGGGGTTTTGTATACATTACTTGATAACCGTCACTATTGGACAACGGGTTAGCCAATGAGTGATATGACCATAGTCACAGACACCATCGGGCTAAGAGGCTACCGATGGATGTTCGAGTGACAAATACTGTGGGTAGTTGGTTGATATCTGAAACATTGTAATCTCCCTTAATACTGTAAATTATAACAAACGAGTCATTTTCATAAAATGAATGATTCACCAGTATTTCCCGCTGACAAAACCTTTTTCAAACATGTTTCAGGTGATCTATTGTGATCCAAGAAAAGTGCCGCGAAGCACTACAAGCTTAAGGAAGTGGCTCAATATAAAATAAAGAAACATGTTTTTGTAAAATAAAGATTTCTCCGTGAAATCATATGATTGTAAATTACCGGGGTGTTTTCCCCGAGTTGTGAAATAAAATAATCGGGAAAATTGCAGTTTTAAAAAGATCCTGATGAAATCTTCCGCTGTTAAACTCAATTAAATCAATACCATGGGATTTTCTGTCCCACGGCTCCTGAAACGGGTCAAACCGGGTCGGGGGCCGTGACAGAAAAAGGTGGTATCAGAGCCACTGAGTTAAGCTAATTAAGTATTAAGAAATACTTAAAATCTTCTGATTACCATTATGTGATTATGTATTTATTAACTGACTATTTGTTAGTTACAGTATGGGTAAACAAAAGCTTTCAAACATCTATCTTAAATTAGATAGGTCATCAAATGAGAAGGGAAGTTCATCCCAAACAAATTCCTCAAAACCCTATGAAAATCCTGAAGAAGAAATATTTGTCCGTAAGGCACAATATGAAGAACCACTTTCTCCTAATAAGAAAAGTTTGATTATTAGGAAAAGTCAAGAAAAACTAAAGAAATCCCGAGAAAAGAAAGTTAACCAGGAATTAACCAGTAAAACACCTTGGGATGACAAGTTAGATGAAAAATGGGCAGATCTCTATATGCTAGCCACTGTAGCAGTAAATGCAAATCTTTAAATACTTTGACACAAAGTTTTAGCACGCTTATCACCTACAGTCCAGAAACCTTACCAAGTAAATAAATAAGTTTACAATAAACCCTAGTGTGTTTTTATGTTCAGTTGTTTTTGTATTTAATTAGTCCCACGGTATGCAATAATAATTAAAGGTTATTTATGGAATTTTGTTATAAAATTTTAACTTAGCAATTTTTGTATTTTGCATATATGCTAAACAGCATGAGTGACTTGTCTGAAGCCCTTCAGAATATAAATCTCTATCCGGTGAAAGTAGAGGTTTCGAGAGATTTCAATAGGTATATACCTGATATAGAAGAACCTATGGAATTCAATGCTCCACCTCCGAAAAAGCCAAAACCTCAGAAAAGAAAGAGATATGTATGGGGGAGGCGTGTACGTAGGAAAAAGTCAGCCAAGAGACTTCCTAAAATAGAAAATCCTTTAGACAAAGGGAAGGGGATTGAAGTCGGGGAAGGATCTAGGCAGATGGAAATGCAATTTGAAGAATATTCTAGGCAAATGGAAATGGAGTTTGGGGAAGGTTCTAGGCAAACCCTGAGAGAAATTGAGGAAAGCTCTAGACAGATCGAGGAGTTACCATTTCAGGAAGAATTAGACCGTGCATTGGCAAGCTGTGATGTTGTCAGGCCTATTAATAATAATTTTTACTCTTATCCTGTCAACAATCAACTCCCTATAAACTTAGAACCAGCAATCCCAGAACCAATAATCCACACCCAACCTCTAGGAATGGACGAGTGGTGGACGAATGATTGGCAGTTCCAAAACCTGCTCAATAGTCCTTATTCCTTTCTTCCTCAGTTCGACCCAGAACCTATACCAAACCCGCCAATGAGCAATGAGAATTTAGCTGAACTCCGCCACTTTGGTGAGGAGTTGGTGGATGCAGGAAATAGGATCAGGGAAGTAGGAGAACAGATCTCCTGGAAGTATGATGAGAGGGAACGCCGTTACTAAAATATCATCTGACGAGGAATAGTATGGTGTGAGAATATGAAACTGTGGTTGTAAAATAAATAAGTAGAATGTAGTCTGTAAAATAACCTAAAATAAAACTTTATAAGATTATGATGTGTATTGACGCATATATTATAAAAATGGAATCGAGAAATCGATAATTTTGACTATATATGTTGTGAAAATTGTACGATTGTTTTGTGTATAATTGTTATTTATTTGATACTAATAAATTATATATATTAATTATCAGATGGAAAACGCTAATAATGAACCAGTAAATGAGGTTAACCAATCTGAGCAACAACCTGGGGATCAATTTATGACTAGGCAAGATATAGAAAATATCGTTGCTCAAGGAATAGCCAATGCTATTCCAGCAATACTTGCTGCTGCACAGAAACCTGTTGAACCTCAACAAATCGTTCCTAGCAAACGTATTTCTGAAGATAACTTCAGTAATAGCATAAACGGAGGCGGTAATCATACTAATCATGATAATGAACCACTGCAAGCTCCACTCCCTAAGAAAATGAAAGCTGCAACACCTGGTTGCACTTATAAAGAATTTCTTGCTTGTAAACCCACTGAATTTGCAGGCAATGAAGGAGCAACTGCAGCACTGCGTTGGTTCGAGAAAACCGAGGCAGTGATTATAATTAGTAAATGTGCCAAAAACGATAAAGTTATGTACGCGTCTAATCTTTTTAAAGAAGAGGCGCTAGAATGGTGGAACACAGTACTTCAAGCTAAAGGAAGAAATGTGACGTACGCTATGAATTGGGAAGAATTTAAGCATTTAATAGAAAGAAAATTCTGTCCCGAATACGAAAAAGATCAAATGACAAATAAGTTCCTAAATCATCGTATGATGGGTGTAGATTGTCGCGGTTATACTTCGACATTCTTTGAATATGCTAGAGTAGTACCAACACTGGCTTCGCCAGAACCGGTACTTATTTCTCGCTATATTTGGGGACTGATTAGTGAAATCCGTAACATCGTTAAAGCTACGAGACCTCGTACTATTTACGATGCGGTAGAACTAGCTAACACCCTAACTGACGAATTGGTACGCACAAGAGATGAAAATAGGAAAAAGGAACTGGCACAGAAAATTACCCAAGGATTTCGTACGGGTAATAATAGTAACTTCAAGAAAAGAGGAACAGGGCAATCTTCAACTACGCCCTTCTGCAGGAATTACAGAAAGAAACATTATGGAAGATGCAATGTAATCTGCAACTTTTGCAAAACGGTAGGGCATCGCGAAGAAGATTGCAGAAAGAAAACCAGGATCTACTATAACTGTGGAGAAAATGGGCATTTCAAAACAGAATGTACTAAATTGGTCAAACCAGCAGACAACAAAGCCAAGCCAGCCGATGGAGCTACCAAGAAGAATGTTCGAGCCTTCCAGTTAACTACTCAGGAAGCCGAGCTGATTCCTGACGTAATAGCTGGTACGTTCTTCGTTCACAACATTTATGCAAAAGTATTATTTGACTCTGGTGCAAACCAAAGTTTTATCAATACTTCATTCTGCCAAGTTCTTAACTTACCCTTAACCAACATTAGGCAGATTTTTACAGTCGAAACGGCAGATGGGAATTCAGTTAAAATAGATAAGGTTTTGCAAAATGTAGAAATAGAACTTTCAGGTCATAAATTTCATACAAACTTGTTACCTATGAAATTAGCTGAATTCGATGTGGTATTAGGAATGGATTGGTTAGTAGCCAACCATGCTCGAATCCTTTGTGATAAGAATTCTATAGAAATTCAGGCACCTACCGGAGAAGTAATCATGATTACAGGAGATAAACCACGTAAACCCATGAAGTTCATATCAGTAATGAAAGTTGCTAGTTATGAAAGAAAGCAAGGAATAGTATATATGATTTCAGTAATCATTAGTACTAAGGGTAAAGAACTTAAGGAGATTCCTGTAGTCTCAGAATACTCAGATGTATTCCCAGAAGAATTACCAGGATTACCACCTGATAGGGAAGTAGAATTTAGGATTCATCTAATTCCAGGAACTACACCGATAGCTAAGGCACCATATCGATTAGCTCCTACAGAAATGTTAGAACTGAAAAAGCAATTAGATGAAATATTAAGTAAAGGTTTTATACAACCTAGTTCATCCCCATGGGGAGCACCAGTGTTGTTTGTGAAAAAGAAGGATGGTTCAATGAGAATGTGTATTGATTATAGAGAATTGAATAAGGTTACAATTAAGAATCGATACCCATTACCTAGGATTGATGATTTATTCGATCAACTTCAAGGAGCTAAATATTTTTCTAAGATAGATTTACGCTCCGGATATCATCAATTGAAAGTACAAGAAGAAGATATACCTAAAACTGCTTTCAGAACTAGGTATGGTCATTATGAGTTTACAGTCATGCCCTTTGGGTTAACGAATGCACCTGCAGCATTCATGGACATGATGAATAGGATCTGTAAACCATACTTGGATAAATTTGTAATCGTTTTTATCGACGATATACTTATTTATTCCAAAAGTCAGGACGAACATTGTCAGCATTTGTATGCATTCTTAACTTTGTTAAGAAAAGAAAAGCTATACGCCAAATTCTCGAAATGTGAATTTTGGTTGCAAGAAGTGCAATTCTTAGGTCACATGGTGAATCATGAAGGCATTCATGTAGATCCTGCTAAGATAGAGGCAATTACCAAATGGAAGGTTCCGCAATCCTCAATGGAGATTAGAAGTTTTATAGGTTTAGCTGGATATTATAGACGGTTTATTAAGGATTTTTCCAAGATAGTTGTACCATTAACTAAGCTAACCTGTAAAGCAATTAAGTTTGAATGGGGACCTAAACAAGAAGAAGCTTTTAAGATTCTAAAGCATAAGTTAACAAATGCCCCAATCCTAGCCTTACCAGAAGGGACTGAAGATTTTGAAGTTTAATGTGATGCTTCAAAACTAGGATTAGGATGTGTGCAACGCAAGAAGGTAATTGCGTATGCTTCAAGGCAATTGAAAAAGCACGAGGAGAACTATACGACTCATGATTTAGAATTAGGAGCCATAATTTTTGCCCTTAAGATTTGGAGACATTATCTGTACGGAAGTAAATTTACTGTCTATACAGATTATAAGAGTTTAAGATATATATTTGGGCAAAAAGAGTTAAACATGAGGCAAAGAAGGTGGATGGAAATTCTAAGTGATTGCGACTGTGATATTCAGTATCACGAAGGAAAGGCAAATATAGTTGCAGATGCCTTAAGTCGTAAATATCATGAAAAGCAAAAACGAGTTCGTGCTCTCAGATTAAATCTACAATTAGATTTAATAGAACAATTGAAGAATGTTCAAGCTACAGCAATCGAGGATGATACTGAAGGAATGAAGGGAAGAATAAAAGAATTAGAGCAAGGAAGTGATGGAATGTGGAGATGCCACCAAAGAAGAATTTGGGTACCTAAGCAGGGAGAATTAAGAAATAAGATTTTAGAAGAAGCTCATAAATCTAAGTATACCATGCACCCTGGAAACAATAAGATGTACCAAGATTTAAGAAATAACTTTTGGTGGATAGGAATGAAAAAGGATATAGCTCGATACGTTTCTAAGTGTCTTACTTGTTCACAAGTTAAGGCAGAACATCAGAAACCTTCAGGTTTACTACAACAATTAGAAATGCCATTATGGAAATGGGAACTCATAACAATGGATTTCGTTACTAAGTTACCCAAAACCAGAAAAGGTAATGATGCGATTTGGGTAATTGTGGATCGATTAACCAAATCAGCTCATTTTCTACCCATGAAAGAAACCTTTAGCATGGAAAGGTTGGCAAAGTTGTATGTAGATGAAGTCGTATCCTTACATGGAGTTCCACTCTCCATTGTATCAGATAGGGATAGTCGTTTCACTTCCCACTTCTGGAAAAGTTTCCAAGAAGCTATGGGAACCCGACTAAATTTAAGTACGGCATATCATCCTCAGACAGATGGACAAAGTGAAAGAACAATCCAAACTCTAGAAGATATGCTCCGAGCATGTGTAATAGATTTTGGTGGAAATTGGGACGATCACTTACCTTTAATTGAATTCTCCTATAACAATAGCTATCATTCAAGCATTGAAACTGCCCCATTTGAAGCACTGTATGGAAGAAAGTGTAGAACTCCAGTTTGTTGGGCAGAAATAGGAGAAAGTCAATTATCAGGTCCGGAGATTGTGCAAGAAACTACAGACAAAATTACACAAATCAAGGAAAGACTAAAGACGGCTCGAGATCGTCAGAAAATTTATGCAGACAATAGAAGGAAGCCATTGGAATTCCAAACCGGAGACAAAGTACTATTGAAAGTTTCTCCTTGGAAAGGAGTAGTACGATTCGGTAAGAAAGGGAAACTAAGTCCAAGATACGTAGGACCATTTTCAGTGATCCAACGTATAGGAGCAGTTGCTTATCAGTTACAACTACCAGAAGAACTGGCAGGAGTACATGACGTATTTCATGTATCCAATCTCAAGAAATGTTTGTCTGATGAATCTCTGGTAGTACCTCTTCAAGATGTAGAGGTAAATGCAAAACTGAAATTCGTAGAGAAACCTCTTCAAATTGAAGATAAAAAGATCAAGTTTCTCAAACACAAGAGACTAAAAAACTGGTCAAAGTTAAGTGGGATTCAAAACGAGGACCTGAATACACTTGGGAGCTTGAATCAGAAATGAAGCGAAAGTATCCTCAGTTATTCCAATAAATCTCGAGGACGAGATTTTTATTAAGGTGGTGAGAATGTAACAACTCTTATCAAAAGTCCTATTTATTATATTATTTTATTCAATAGGAAACCCTAATTAAGACACCCAAATGATTCTGAGTAAACCCTAAAATTTTCAGAACAATCAGAATCAGGATCAGGGCCCCTAAAACTCAGGGGGGGGGGGGGGTAAACCCTAGTTACGATTATCCACATAAAACGCTGTCAAAATCGAATTTTACGAATCCACTGACTCAGCAAGCCTACACACACACGAGGCTACCCTATGGTAGATAGGGACCCCTCGTGCCACGCGACGCCCAGGAGGGTACCCCTCGCGTCACGCGAGGGGGTCAAATTTTGACTATAAATAGTGGGGTTTGGGACTTGAATTTTGGCACTTGAACGACGAAGAAATTCGTTATATACACTGAGATATAACAGAAACAGTTCTAAAACACACACGATTCACAAATCGCTGCCGCAATACAGGGTATTAACTCGATCGCTGCTACGATTCAATGTCCGATCGATTAAACTATCCAATGGATGTTTAAGTGCTGCCCACATTAGGGTTATGCTTTGTCATTCGTCGTTAATTCGATGGATGTTTAAGTATTGCACTTTGTCATTCGTTGTGAGGGTTTAATCTCGTGGGTTATCGTAAATGCTGCATTAGTTACTAACCTAATTTGTGTGCTTATCATTAATTTAGGTAACAAGGCTAATCCTTAGACTAGACTCTGCCCGTGTTAAATCTGCAATGTGAGTCATTCTCTTTTTATCAAATTTGTTTACAAAAGTATGTTTATTTTTAAAGGATATAATTACAGTGATTAAGTTTATGTAATCACCAAGTTACAGCCGGTATGTGGGGTTTTGTATACATTACTTGATAACCGTCACTATTGGACAACGGGTTAGCCAATGAGTGATATGACCATAGTCACAGACACCATCGGGCTAAGAGGCTACCGATGGATGTTCGAGTGACAAATACTGTGGGTAGTTGGTTGATATCTGAAACATTGTAATCTCCCTTAATACTGTAAATTATAACAAACGAGTCGTTTTCATAAAATGAATGATTCACCAGTATTTCCCGCTGACAAAACCTTTTTCAAACATGTTTCAGGTGATCTATTGTGATCCAAGAAAAGTGCCACGAAGCACTACAAGCTTAAGGAAGTGGCTCAATATAAAATAAAGAAACATGTTTTTGTAAAATAAAGATTTCTCCGTGAAATCATATGATTGTAAATTACCGGGGTGTTTTCCCCGAGTTGTGAAATAAAATAATCGGGAAAATTGCAGTTTTAAAAAGATCCTGATGAAATCTTCCGCTGTTAAACTCAATTAAATCAATACCACGGGATTTTCTGTCCCGCGGCTCCTGAAACGGGTCAAACCGGGTCGGGGGCCGTGACAGCAATCACTGTGAGTATACTCGATCCCTTTTCATTTTAAACTTTTGGGATGCAACATGTATTCTATGAAACTTGAAACTTGATACTTTTTGAATCTAAACTCTATCCTATATGAATGTGAAACTTGTGATTCTTGATTCTTTATGCTATGTGAACGTTTAATCCTTGTGTATAGTTCCGCCTTAACAATAGTAGCGCTATAGGAAGATGAACCTCCCTGTTATTCTTGGGGGTATTGTTAGGAGGATTCTAGTTTTCCTTGAGTCTTGGGAAAACACCTAAAGCATCGGGACACTTGGGCTATCACTTGGACTGCGAAGACTAGCATGGCTAAAACTAATTTTATCGTTTACATGATGGATATGAGTTCTTTTAATCTATTATGCTATATACTCAAACTTGTATACTCGCCATTACGTTTTTGTACTGACTTTATTTTGATACATGTTGCAGGCTGATAGGATGCTGATTCACAAGAAACAAGCTAGGATTGATGCTTAGAAACTCGCCTAGTTAATCTAGAAACCTGAAACAATGTTTTGTTGTTGTAATTGGTACTTTGGTTTTGTGTTTGATGTTTTAGACAATGTTATCATGAAACTTAACTAATTACTATTGAAACTATTAGTGTTATGGAAACACTTGAGCAATCTGAACGCTTTGTGCCGCACCCCGATGTTTCGGCCATCGGTTGGGGTGTGACAGATTGGTATCAGAGCCATTACTATTGGGAATTAGGATAAGTAGGAATACTTGCCCTAGTCTATAGTTCTAGGAATCTTGACTCTTATCTGTTGTTTAAGACTTGTGCATTCTACCGTATCTACTTCCTAGCAGCACAATTCCTGTTAAACTTACATGCCTTTCGTAAGGCTGACACCATATACATTTGTAAACTTTGGAAACACTGCTAAATAGTGTTTGTATTTTGCACGGGATTTGCCCTCAAGTCAGGAGTGACATCCGAACCTTGATGGGAAATTTCCTTACTTTATTCTAGTAGGTCTTGTCTGTTGACAAGTACCGACGCTATTAGGGTACGATGTTGTCAAGATAGAGGTGAAACTCAGACCTTGATAACTAGTTCCACTCTTTGATTTTCATGTCTCGCCGAAGTCCCGAAATTCCCAATCAATTAGGAACGTGGAATGGCCAAGAGGACGAATATCGTAGGCCTAACATCGATGACGTATTTGTCTAAGTAAGCCAAGACACGTTGCCTCAATTCGAAAGGGGTTCGATTCACTTTGGTTAGTCACCGTTCCTCTACCCGGAACAATCCTATGTTTTATGAGCCTATCTTTTATGCTATCTGATTTTTATGCATGAAATTTAACTTGATTCTTTGTTATTTTAAGAATTTTACACAAACCGCACGTATGTCCACAATCTAAAACTCTAATCGTAATCTCTCAGAACAAACTAAATTTACGAGGCTCTATTTATCATGAAAATCTACATGGGAATCTTGATCGACTATGATACTATGTGAAGCTATCTGATGAATCTATGTGATATTATGGTTGTGAAACACTAAACGTAACATGGCATAGAAATACGAGACAGAAGTGACGTGTCTGAAACATGGTGGATACGCCGCTAGTACTTCCTATATATAAGTGTTTCCGACATGTTACCAACTTTCGTACCACGTGCCATGCGAAACTTAGTGTTTGCAGACCGGGGATGAGATTGTTGAACTCTAAAACTATGGGAAATTACTTGTGTAATCTATGTGTACTCTAGCGTAAACTATGTGTAATCTATGTATGTGTTGTTTTGAGTAACAAAATACGAAACGTAGCCTAGCACCGAAGACGAGGCGGACGTGGCATGTCCGAAGCATGGTGGATACGCTGCTGGTACTTACTATATATAAGTGTTTCTGGCATGTTACCAAACCTTCGTACCACGCACTAAGTGAAGTTCGTAGTTTTGTGGACTTGGGTTGAAGTTGTTGAATCTATTTGGGTAATCTATGTGAAAGTCTTGTGAGAATAATGGAATTTAATGTTATGGTTGGCGAAACACGAAACCGATGACGAGACGGACGTGGCATGATTGAAGCATGGTGGATACGCCGCTGGTACTTCCTATATATAAGTGCTTCCATCATGTTGCCGAACTTTCGTAGCACGTGCCTTGTGGGGATTTGTTGTTTGTGGATTATGGTGAGATGGTTGAACGCTAATCTATGAGAATCTATTGGGTAAATCTACGTGTGTATGATGATGATGATGAGTGTGATGTTATGTTCGGCAACTGCGACAAGTAACATGACACCGAATACGAGGCAGAAGCGATGTGCCCGAAGCGTGGTGGATACGCCGCTGGTACTTCCTATATATAAGCGTTTCTGACATGTTGCCAAACTTCGTACAACGTGCCATGCGAAGGTCGTGGGTTTGCGGTGTTGAATCTATTGGAATCTATGTGAAACTAAAACTCGAATCTTTAAACTACGTGAAACTTGTTAAATCTTGAGTCTTAATCTATCGTGTGTGAATCTATATACGGTGAGACTTTGTGATCTAGACTTATACGATCCTCTTGTTGGATCTTTAGATGTCTTCTCATAAGCTATCCGACACTCTCAAGAGATCCAGGGAGAAGTCTTAGAAAAAGATGATGTCCTTCATGGCCGACCAAATCGCTCAAGTCGTGCCAAAGATCGTCTCTGAGATCCAGGGATCGAACACTCCACCCTCTTCTGTTGACTCTAAGACAGAGAAAGAGAAGCCTACAAAGTTCAGCTACAAACACTTTGTCTCTTGCAACCCTAAGCCTTTCACGGGCAGTGATGGGGTGACTGATATGCTGGAGTGGTTTGACAGCATCGAGGTTACCTTCATTA
The DNA here is from genome assembly GCA_030545235.1 of Helianthus tuberosus. Lineage (NCBI taxonomy): Eukaryota > Viridiplantae > Streptophyta > Magnoliopsida > Asterales > Asteraceae > Helianthus > Helianthus tuberosus. The sequence goes on along the minus strand of CM060379.1, from coordinate 37,082,280 downwards.
ACAGCGAGTGCCCAGAGCATCTAAAGACTAGGAGTGCAACAGGAATGTTTCAAGGCAGAGCTCTAGAGTGGTGGTCAAATAAGAGAAACATCCATTCTAATGAAGAAGCCTATGCTCTTCCATGGGCTGAGGTGCGAGAATTGATGATGCTTGAATTCTGCGCTCCTCATGAACAACTGAAGCTCGAAGAAGAGTTCTGGCATTTGAAGCAGATTGGTGATGACAATCTGGCTTATACTACCCGTTTTAAACAACTCAGCTTAATCGTGCCTCACTTGGTTTCTACTCCTAAACGCATGATAACCAAGTACATCAATGGGCTACCTCCTGCTATGCGAGATTCGATTGAAGCAGCTCGACTCGAGACAATTGAAGAAGTTTATCGTCTGGCAGCAGGTTGAACAACAATCGCGTACGTGATAAACAGTTTGGAAACTCCGCCCCTTCGAAAACAGCGAATCAAGTTACCCAGCAGCCTAGTGGTAGCAAGAACACGAGGAGAAAGTCACAGGGTTCAGGATGCAATGCGATTGTTCCTGCTGCTAAGCCTGCTCCTGCTGCTGCTGTTCCAAACCCTCCTTCTCCTGAAATCAAGAAGCAGTACACTGGGCCTCACCCTAAGTGTGCAACTTTCAACTTTCATCACCCTGCTACTTCTGCTTGTCGCTTGTGTGCCAACTGCAACCGCTATGGTCACACGACTCCTTATTGCCGTCAAGTTAACCCGTCCCAGCCAGCACAGCAAGCCCCAGTTCAGGCAGCTCTACCAGCTCTCCCAGCTCCTCCGTAGAATCCTAGACCGGTCAATGTAGTTCGCGCATACTACAAGTGTGGAGACACTACTCATCTCCGTAACCAGTGCCCGCAGCTAAACCAGGAGCAACAGCCAGCTGCTCGTGGACGAGCGTTCAACCTCAATGCTAACCAGGCTCATAACGACAATGACGTTGTTAATGGTACGTTCCTCATCAATAATCTTTACGCTTCGATACTATTTGATACGGGTGCCGACAGAAGCTTTGTGTCCGTAGAATTTGAATCTTTGTTAAATTGTGCACCTCAAAACTACCTAAGTCATTCTCTGTTAAGGTTGCCAATGGCAAGTCTATTCTAGTTGACTCTATTCTCAGTGGTTGTTCCTTGACTCTTAACGACCACGTTTTTACTATCGATCTCATACCCATGCAATTGGGTAGCTTTGACGTCATAGTCGCCATGGATTGGTTGCGTAAGAATCATGCCAAGATTGCTTGTCACGAGAAGTTTGTTCGTCTACCTCTCCCGTCCGGTGATATCTTACACGTCTATGGAGACCGACCTTCTAGAGGACTGAAGTTGATGTCATGCACTCAAGCGAGTAGATGCTTACGTAAACAGAACTTTGCCTTCTTGGCCCACGTGGTGGAACAAAAGGGCAAGGGAAAGAACATAAGCGACGTTCCAGTAGTGTGTGATTTCCCTGACGTCTTTCCTGAAGATCTACCTGGTCTTCCTCCTCCTAGATCTGTTGATTTTCGTATTGATCTCATACCTGGCGCGACTCCTGTCGCCAAGGCTCCTTACCGACTTGCACCTTCCGAGATGCAAGAGCTATCTAGTCAGTTGCAAGAATTGCTCGACAAGGGATTCATTCGTCCAAGTACCTCTCCGTGGGGTGCTCCTGTGCTATTCTTCAAGAAGAAAGATGGTTCATTTCGTTTGTGTATCGACTACCGTGAACTTAATAAGCATACCGTTAAGAATCGTTATCCTCTCCCTTGTATCGATGACTTATTCGACCAACTTCAAGGCGCGTCCTGTTTCTGGAATATCGACCTTCGATCTGGCTATCATCAGCTCCGTGTTCTCGAAGATGATGTACCCAAAACCGCATTTCGTACTCGTTATGGGCACTACGAGTTCGTCGTCATGCCTTTTGGCCTGACCAACGCACCCGCCGTGTTCATGGATCTTATGAATCGTGTTTGTAAACCTTATCTGGATCGTTTTGTGATAGTCTTTATTGATGATATTCTCATTTATTCTAAAACTAGAGCTGATCATGCTCGTCATTTACATTTGATGCTTGAGTTACTACGTGGTGAACACTTATACGCTAAATTCCCTAAGTGTGAGTTTTGGATTGATGAAGTACAATTTCTTTGTCACGTCGTTAGTAAGCAAGGTATTCATGTTGACCCTTCTAAGATCAAAGCTGTGAAGAATTGGAGGACGCCTAAATCCGCATCTGAGATTCGTTCTTTCCTAGGAATGGCGGGTTATTACCGCCGATTCATCTGGGACTTCTCTAAGATCGCCGTTCCCCTTACTTCGTTGACTAAAAAAGAGAGACCTTTTGCTTGGGGTCCCGAGCAAGAGGAATCTTTTCAGACTCTTAAGACCCTTTTGTGTAACGCTCCTGTCCTTACTCTCCCTGATGGGAATGACGACTTCGTGGTATATTGCGATGTCTCGAACCGTGGCTTGGGCTGTGTGCTCATGCAGCGGGACAAAGTTATCGATTATACCTCCCGTCAACTCAAGATACATGAAAAAACTATACTACTCACGATCTGGAGCTTGGCGCAGTTGTGTTTGCATTAAAGATTTGGCGATACTATCTGTATGGAACTATGTGTGTGGTTTTCACTGACCATAAGAGCCTTCAACATATCTTTTACCAGAAAGAACTGAACATGCGACAGAGACGTTGGGTGGAATTGCTTAACGACTACGACTGCGAAATTTGCTATCATCCTGGCAAGGCGAATGTCGTGGCCGACGCTCTTAGTCGTAAGGCTCATGTTAATACTATCCGTTGTTATCATATCTCTAGTTATCTTCATACTTGTATTCGTGAAGCTCAATATTCATCAGTGAATGAAGGAAGTCTAGAAGTGGAAATCCAAGGCACTAAAATCGATCAACTCGAAACTAAACCTAATGGACTTCAATACTACCTCAATAGCATCTGGGTAACGGATCGCGATAACCTTCGTGAGCTTATTATGAATGAGACTCACAATTCTCGATACTCTATTCATCCTGGTGCCGATAAGATGTACCATGATTTGCGTACGACCTATTGGTGGCCTGGCATGAAAAAGGATATCGCTGCCTATGTCTCGAAGTGCCTCACTAGTTTGAAAGTGAAAGCCGAACATCAACGTCCTTCAGGTCTTCTTGAACAACCTGAGACCCCTGTTTGGAAATGGGATAGTATCGCTATGGACTTTATTACCAAACTACCCCGTACACCCACTGGTCACGATAGTATTTGGGTGATCGTTGACCGTTTGACTAAATCAGCCCACTTTCTTCCTATCCGCGAAGATTATAAAGTGGAGAAACTTGCTCGAATCTATACCGATGAGATTATATGCCATCACGGCATACCCATTGACATAATCTCTGACCGTGATGGTCGATTCACTTCACGCCTTTGGCAAACTTTCCAGTCCGCTATGGGTTCTATTTTGAATCTTAGTACAGCCTTTCATCCTCAAATGGATGGACAGACTGAGCGCACTATACAAACCCTAGAGGATATGCTCCGCTCTTGTGTTATCGACTTTGGTGGTAATTGGGATGTACATTTACCATTGATTGAGTTCTCGTACAACAACAACTATCACTCTAGTATTCAGATGGCTCCTTTCGAAGCTTTGTATGGTCGCAAGTGCCGATCTCCTCTCAGTTGGCATGAGATTGGTGACAAGCAACTTACTGGCCCTGAGATCATTCAAGAAACGACAGATAAGATTCTCCAAATCCGCGATAACTTGGTCAAGGCTAGGAGCAGACAAAAGAGCTATGCTGATAAAAGGCGTAAGCCTCTGGAATTTGGTGTTGGAGATCGGGTACTGCTCAAGGTATCTCCCTGGAAGGGAGTGGTTCGTTTTGGTAAGAAGGGAAAGCTCGCCCCTTGCTACATAGGTCCTTTCGCGATACTCGAAAGGATTGGTAAGGTGGCGTACCGACTAGACCTGCCACAAGAACTTAACAGTGTACATCCGGTATTCCACGTATCTAATCTCAGAAAGTGTTTGGCCAACGAGGAACTTCAGATTCCAGTGGAAGACTTGCAAGTAAAAGAAACCTTACATTTCATGGAGAAACCGGTCGAAATCATGGACCAGGGTGTCAAGCGATTGAGGCGCAGCAAAACTCCCATAGTTAAAGTACGGTGGGAAGGCAAGCGTGGCGCTAAATTCACTTGGGAACTCAAGTGTGAAATGAATACCAAATATCCGCAGCTCTTCGAGCAGTCTTCCTCTTAGATTTCGGGGACGAAATCTCCTAAAGGAGGGGAGATTGTAACACCTGTGTCCCTGAACTTTTAGCTATTGTCAGTTTTAGTCCTTATATTATGTGACTCTTGACACTTGTGAATCTTTATGCTAGGAAACTTGAATCTTATTGATACTTGATACTTAATTCTATGAAGCTAGATTCTTGAAACTTGATTCTTAATACTAGATTCTTGATATTTAACTCTAGACACCTGATTCTTGATACTTGATGTTATGATACTTGATTCTAGATTCTTGATACTTGATTCTTGAGACTTGATACTTGATACTTGGTGCTTGACTCTTGAGGCTCATGAAACTTGAGACTTGGTTGAACGAGGGACTGGAGACTTGTCACTGGCTGAAACTATGAAACTTGGAAACTTTTGTGTTAATAATATAATCTAGTTATGTGACACTATTACACAATAATACGCAACGCAACGCTTAATCTGACTCGCAAAACGAACTAAAGGCGGAAAGTGGAAAGGATGGGATTGACCGAATGGCAATCCGATCGGATGACCATCCGATCGAAGGGCCACTCGATCGAACCGCCGGCCGATCCGTGCCATACTGCCTTATTTCCCCACTCTTGCACTACAAATAGGACCTGTCACATCATTCTTCACTGATGTGACAGCCTCCTTCAACCAGACGCTCGCTCTCTCACTTTTCTTCCATTTCTCGGCGATTTTAGTACGTTTTACACTAGATTCTTGTACATCTTTGATCTATACACAATTCTCTACATGATTCTTCTTTGAAATCACACTTTTCACCATGAAATCTCTAAGATTTGAACTCTTGAGGGTGACGTCATCATGGCGGTTGTACAAACAAGCTGAATGATGTCATTCCAGCCAAGATCTAGCTCAGATCTAAGGAATCTCATATGTTTTTACACCAAATCTTCACTAAATATGAGGTTTTCAGTCGATTTATTCAAACTTTCTTAAACTTTTTACTGAAACGGTGGAAATCCGGACCTAAACGGGCTGTAGACTTGATGACGAGTCTGGAGTCAGCTTGGAAATAGATTATCACCAGAGAAGATGGCCGGAGTACGGATTCGGACATAAACACCGTCAAGGTCAGAACCCGATCGGACGGGGTGATTCCCATCCGATCAGACAGGCTAAACTTTGATGTGTATTTCCATGGTCCCAATACGTGCCATGTCGTCATCAAACTCGAAATTTAGAAACTATACAAGGTTGCAAAGAGGACAAAGTCACTACAGTCGAATGGCTATCCGATCGGACTGCCGTCCGATCGAACAACCATCCGATCGAAGTGGCAATGTGACCTATAACCTTCAAGCACTTAAACTATTTTTGAAACAGAAACTTTGAACTTTGAAACTTGCACACGAAGGGTCATTCGACAGAACGGCCATCCGATCGGATGACCATCCGATCGAAAGCACTGGTTTGAACACTTGGTATGAACACTTAATAATTTTTGGCGACCCATCCCAAATCACATATGTCATCCGACCGGATGGCCATCCGATCAGGTGACTGATCCGACACTTGCACGATTCTTGTATTCTGTCCGACACTTATCTATTGTACTATAATCATGCTAATCCTAAGAGCTCCCTTTGATCCAATAACAGGGTTACTGTTAAGCAATCACTGTGAGTATACTCGATCCCTTTTCGTTTTAAACTTTTGGGATGCAACATGTATTCTATGAAACTTGAAACTTGATACTTTTTGAATCTAAACTCTATCCTATGTGAATGTCAAACTTGTGATTCTTGATTCTTTATGCTATGTCAACGTTTAATCCTTGTGTGTAGTTCCGCCTTAACAATAGTAGCGCTATAGGAAGATGCACCTCCCCGTTATTCTTGGGGGTATTGTTAGGAGGATTCTAGTTTTCCTTGAGTCTTGGGAAAACACCTAAAGCATCGGGACACTTGGGCTATCACCTGGACTGCGAACACTAGCATGGCTGAAACTAATTTTACCGTTTACATGATGGATATGAGTTCTTTTAATCTATTATGCTATATACTCAAACTTGTATACTCGCCAGTACGTTTTTATACTGACTTTATTTTGATACATGTTGCAGGCTGATAGGATGCTGATTCACAAGAAACAAGCTAGGATTGATGCTTAGAAACTCACCTAGTTAATCTAGAAACTTGAAACAATGTTTTGTTGCTGTAATTGGTACTTTGGTTTTATATTTGATGTTTTAGACAATGTTATCATGAAACTTAACTAATTACTATTGAAACTATTAGTGTTATGGAAACACTTGAGCAATCTGAACGCTTAGTGGCGCACCCTGATGTTTCCGCCATCGGTTGGGGTGTGACATGAATTCTCTCTCAAACTTTCTAATAGTTAAACTTCTGCCCGAGCATAAAACCCACTATTTAGCGAAGCTCTGCCTCGTTGTAAGTACTATAACCATGCTATTACCCTACACGATCAATTTAGGATTCCGTAATGCATGTCGACTCTGCCCGACTCAGTCATTGGAATTCTGTCTCGTGTGTACACCCTATTGATTTAGAATTTTCGTAATGCATGTCGGCTCTGCCCGACTCAATCATTGGAATTCTGTCTCGAGTGTACGGTTAATCTGAATTGGGTTATTTTACTAACACATGTGCATTATTTGGTTTAATAGATAATAATCTAGAGATTCTCAGGAAGCCTTAAGTGTTATCTAAACTTGCAATGTGAGTTTATCCTCTTTTTGTAAATACTTTTTATAAACTGTTTTTACAAAACCTCAATTATTTTACATGATAATTAACAGTGATTGAGTATTTGTAATTCAACAATTATCGTCGGTATGTTGGGCTTTTGTATACAAAATTTGTTACTACACTGTGAGTAGTAACATGACCACAAGTCGGGTCGACAGTACCGTGGGTGGTAATTAAGGTAGAAAAATAAACAAATGTAATTGCTGATTGCCCTCAATACTGTACAAGGATAAAACCTGTTTTGATTAAATTAGGATTCACTCACCAGTATTTCACACTGACAATTGTTTTTAAAACGCGTTTCAGGTAACAAAATGTGAAAGCCAAATAGAAGCCAGCTGGAGAGCACTGAAGGCTTAGAAAAGTGGCTATAAAAGTTACCTAAATAAAGAAGATGTTTTAATTCAATAAATTAGGGTTTATCCCTATAAACCTGTTTTTAATGGAAACTTGGGAATTTCGCATGTATTTACTATTATAGCAATGTGGTATTTTACTCTGATAAAATATTTCTTAACTACGGTCCTGATGTAAATTCCGCTGCCAAACTGATAATCAACGATACCACTGATACTGGCTCACAGCCGCCCGATCCCAAGTAACTAGGGGTCGGGGGTTGTGACAGAGAGTGGTATCAGAGCTACAGCCACTGATTTAAGATAAAGAAGTGTTTTGCTGACACTGAAATTTCAAATTATGTGTTAGGAAATAATTTATGCAATTATGTGTTATGTGTTATTTGACTATATGTTAGTTTACAGTATGAGTGATCAAGAAATATCGGACGCTTATCGTCATTTAGATAGTTCACAGAAAAATGAGGAAACATCATCCCAGCCTGATCCCTCAGGATATTCAGCCGATATAGAAGAGGGAATATTTATTTTTAAAGCACAGTCGGAGGAACCTTTTACCACTAAGAAAAGAGGTTGGTTTAGAGAAGCTCATGAAAGGAGAAAAAGAATGAAAAAGTTACAGCAACAGAGAGCAATAGTCAGGGCCAATAGGGAGGCAAACGCACAAATTCAGGAAGTAACCAGTAGACACCTTGGGAGGAAAAATTAGATAGACAGTTGGCAAATTTCCACATGTTAGCTACTACAGCCATAGATACTAACCAAAATCAAGTAGCTGAACTGCCATTGTTACCTTTGTGCCCAGACCAACAGATGCTAGAATCCAACCCAGAGAACCAATCCCCGATACCTGCATTTAACCCAAACGAATCACCTAGAATCCCAACTCCATATCCTCTAGGATATGATCCATGGTTTGACGACAATAGGTCATACTCGGCCTTATACCCACCTGAAGAATTAAAACCTCTAGAACCTGATCCGTGGAAGGAAATTGATAGGACCTTTTTCGAAATGAATAGCGGAGACCCTTACGAGGAACCCGTACCTCCACCTAAACCATTAGATCCACCAATGAGTCGAGAACAGGTGCAGGAACTCCATCAGTATGGAGAAGATTTAGTAAATGAGGGGAAGAGAATCAGACAGATAGGGGGACGACTAGTTTGGAAATATGATGAGAGAGAAATGCAATACTAGATAAACGGCACTTAGAACATAACTAGATATATGTGATTTTCCTACCACCTCATATCAACTTGCTTAGCTACTAAGAATCATAGCTTCTAAATAGATAGACTAAATATAAGTACGGATGCATAGTATCTTTAATTTTCAGTTATAATTTGTAATAGATGCATATATGTATATGAAAAAAAAAGAGTAAATGTCGTAATGATCGACGTTTTGATCAACTTGTTCATGTAATTGTGTATAAATAATCATATTCAATTCTATTCTGTGATAATGAATACCTGATAAATGTTCAGGATTCAGATGAACAACGAAGTAAATCAGGAAAACCAGAATAATGAAAATAACGGAAACCGAATAGATAACAGTGCCATTCAACACATAGTGGCACAAGGAATTATAGATGCCATGCCTTATATTATTAAGACTGTTAGAGAAGCAGATAAATCTGCAAATGGCAGTAAACGTCAACACACTGAACCTAGTCACAGTGTGAATAATCACAATGGGCCTATTATCCAAGCTCCAATTCCTAAAAGAAGAAGAACCGCTCCATACGGTTGTCCTTTTAAAGAATTCTTGGTCTGCAAACCAATAGAATTCTCAGACAATGAAGGAGCCATTGCAACCTTACGTTGGATAGAAAAGACAGAAACAGTCATAAAAATAAGTAAATGCACAGACGAAGATAAGATTGTGTTTGCTTCGAATCTTTTCAAAAACGCAGCCTTGGAATGGTGGAATATTATTCTCCAGTCTAGGGGAAGCGACATAGTTTATAATATGGAATGGATCAACTTTAAGAATATGGTTGCAAGGAAATTCTGTCCTCCCAATGAAAAAGAACAGATAGCTAATAAGTTCTTAAACCTTAGAATGACTGGAGTAGACTGTAAGGGTTACACTACTGTATTATTCGAATATGCTAGAATAGTGCCAACCCTAGCTTCACCAGAACCAATATTAATCTCTTGTTACATCTGGGGATTGATCAGTGAGATTAGGCATGTAGTCAAGGCAACTAGACCACCAACCATAGAAGAAGCTGTAGAACTAGCAAATACCTTGACCAATGAACTAGTACGTACACAAGAAGAAAACCAGAGGACGAACCTAGTCCAGAAACTTACCCAGGAATTTCATTATGGTAATTCCAACCGTGGGAAGAACGTAGGTTCTACTTCTACACCTTATTGTAAGGCCTGCAAGAAGAAGCATTTAGGAAGATGCTCTACATACTGCAACTACTATAAGAAACCAGGACATAAGGAAGAAGATTGTAGGAAGAAACCCAGTAATGGAGTGTGTTTCAACTGTGGAGAAAAAGGACATATCAAACCGAACTGTCCGAAACTAGCTCTAGCCATGAACAACAAGACTACTAAGAATGCTAGGGCATTTGTTCTGACAGCCAAAGAAGCAAAGATGATTCCGGACGTGATTGGCGGTACGTTTTTAGTTAATGATGTTTTTGCTAAAGTATTATTTGACTCTGGTGCGAACCAAAGTTTTATTAATACTTCATTTTGCAAACTTATCAATGAACCATTAACTAAACTTCAACAAGAATGTTTAGTAGAGACAACAAATGGAGAATCCATTAAGATTACTGAAATCTTGCAGGGAGCAAGAATAGAAATTTCAAAACATAATTTTATTGCAAATCTTTACCCAATGAATCTGGCTGGATTTGATATTGTATTAGGAATGGATTGGTTAGTAGCAAATAAAGCCAGTATTCTATGTGATCAAAAGTCAATCCAAGTAAATTCACCAAAGGGTGAAAAGATCATAATTAAAGGAAATAAGTCATCTCAATCCACGAAATTCATCTCTGTGATGAAAACAGCGAGTTGTGCAAGAAAAGGATCACTAGTGTATATGATTTCTATAATCATTAACACTAAAGGAAAAGAATTGAAAGATATCCCCGTAGTATCTCAATTCTCAGATGTCTTTCTAGAAGAATTACCAGGACTACCGCCAGACAGAGAAGTCGAATTCAGAATCCATCTGCTACCAGGAACAACACCAATTGCCAAGGCACCTTACCGTTTGGCACCAGCAGAAATGCAAGAATTAAAGAAACAATTGGACGAACTTTTGGAGAAAGGATTCATACAGCCAGGTTCATCCCCATGGGGAGCACCGATCTTGTTTGTCAAGAAGAAAGACGGATCAATGCGTATGTGCATTGATTACCGAGAGTTGAACAAGGTCACGATTAAAAATTGGTACCCATTACCGAGAATCGATGATCTGTTTGATCAATTGCAAGGAGCTCGATTCTTTTCTAAGATCGACTTACGCTCAGGATATCATCAAATAAAGGTACAGGAAGGGGACATTCCTAAAACTGCCTTTAGGACAAGGTATGGCCATTATGAATTTACTGTCATGCCATTTGGTTTAACCAATGCCCCAGCCGCATTTATGGACATGATGAACTGAATATGTAAGCCATATTTGGATAAATTCATAATTGTCTTTATAGATGATATTCTCATTTACTCTAAGAGTAAAGAGGAACATGCAGCGCATCTGCATGCACTCCTAAATTTGCTGAGAAAAGAAAAGCTTTACGCTAAATTTTCAAAATGTGAATTTTGGTTAGAAGAAGTGCAATTTCTTGGACATTTAGTTAATCATGAAGGAATCCATGTGGATCCCACAAAAATCGAGGTGATTACTAAATGGAAAGTCCCTGAGTCGCCAACGGAGGTTAGAAGTTTTCTAGGACTAGCCGCTTATTATAGACGATTTATCCGAGATTTTTCTAGAATAGCCATTCACTTAAAAAAACTGACCTGTAAGTCTGTTAAGTTTGAATGGAGACCAAAGCAGGAAGAAGCCTTTAGAATTCTTAAGCAAAGATTAACCAACGCACCCATACTAGCGTTACCAGAAGGAATTGAAGACTTTGTAGTCTATTGTGACGCTTCTAAGTTAGGTTATGGATGTGTGTTGATGCAACGTCAAAAGGTTATAGCCTATGCGTCGAGACAACTTAAGAATCATGAAGAGAATTACTCAACCCATGGCTTAGAATTAGGAGCCATAATTTTTGCCCTAAAAATTTGGAGACATTACCTTTACGGTAGTAAGTTTACCATTTTCACCGATCATAAGAGTTTAAGATATGTTTTCGGGCAAAACGAGTTAAATATGAGACAAAGACGCTGGATGGAAATTCTTAGTGATTATGATTGTAGTATCCAGTATCATGCAGGAAAGGCTAACGTAGTAGCTGATGCTTTAAGTCGAAAGTATCATGAAAAGCCAAAAAGAATACGTTCTCTTAAATTAAATCTGCAGATAGATTTAAACGAGCAAATTAGAAAAGTACAAGAATCAGTAATCAAGGACGATACTGAGAAATTAAAAGGTATGATTAAGGAATTAGAACAAGGAACAGATGGAATTTAGAGATTCCATAAGAAAAGAATTTGGATACCTAAACTAGGAAACCTACGTCAGTGAATACTAGAAGAAGCCCATAAGTCTACGTATACGATACATCCTGGAAGTGATAAGATGTATCAAGACTTAAGAAAGTATTTCTGGTGGATAGGAATGAAAAAGGATATAGCAGCTTATGTTGCCAAGTGTTTAACTTATTCACAAGTTAAAGCTGAACATCAGTAACCCTCAGGTTTATTGCAGCAATTGGAAATGCCGGTATGGAAATGGGAATTGATAACAATGGATTTTATTACCAAATTACACAAGACACGAAAAGGTAATGATACAATCTGGGTGATTGTAGATAGATTAACTAAGTCTGCTCATTTCCTACCGATGAAGGAAACTTTTAGTATGGAACAATTAGCCAAGTTGTATGTAAATGAAATAGTTTCATTACATGGAATTCCTTTATCTATTATATCTGACAGAGATAGCCGTTTTACTTCTCATTTTTGGACTAGTTTCCAAAAAGCAATGGGAACCAAGTTAAATCTAAGCACCGCTTATCATCCTCAAATGGACGGACAAAGCGAAATGACAATTCAGACCATGGAAGATATGCTTAGAGCTTGTGTAATTGATTTCAGAGGAAATTGGGATGATCATTTACCATTAATAGAATTTTCCTACAATAACAGCTATCATACCAGTTTCAATGCTGCACCATTCGAAGCACTTTATGGACGAAAGTGCCGAACCCCAGTCTGTTGGGCAGAAATTGGAGAAAAGCAATTATCTGGACCAGAGATAGTGCAAGAAACAACAGACAAGATTATTCAAGTCAAGGATAGACTAAAAGCAGCACGCGATCGACAAAAGAGTTATGCTGATAACAGGCGAAAGCCATCGGAATTTCAGGTATGAGACAAGGTATTATTAAAAGTTTCTCCTTGGAAAGGAGTAGTCAGATTCATCAAAAGGGGAAAGCTAAGCCCTAGGTATGTTGGACCTTTTGAGATTATTAGAAGAATAGAACCAGTAGCTTATCAGCTACAACTGCCAAAGGAAATGGCAGGAATACATGATGTATTTCATGTATGTAATCTCAAAAAGTGCTTAGCCGACGAATCATTAGTGGTACCTCTTAAGGACATAGAGGTAAATGTGAAACTCAAGTTTATCGAGAAACCCGTACAAATCGAAGATAGAAAGATCAAGAATCTCAAACACAAGAGATTAGTTCTGGTCAAAGTGAAATGGGATTCCAAAAGAGACCCGTAATACACTTGGGAAATCGAATCAGAAATGCAAAGAAAATATCCACACCTGTTCCAGTAGATCTCGAGGACGAGATCCAAAACAAGGTGGGGAGGATATAACAACCCTCCTAAAAATATTTTTGAACACACTAAATGTCCGTACATATACCCCGTACGTGAAAACCGGACCCGAAATAGCCCTACACTTAGAAAAAACCAACAAAAACCAAGTTTGGCAGTCTCTCGCGGGCTGTGACGGAGACCTCTTGGTCCTTCGCGGGGCGCGACAGCCATTACTTGGCCGGCACACAATTTTGACACGTGTCCCTGCCACGTGTCAAGCCTACCCTTGACTCAGCGAAGCTACCGCCACCTTTCAGGCTCTCGCGGGCCGCGAAGGCCCTAGCCTTCTCTTTCGCGGGGCGCGACCAAGTGGTCGATCAGCCTATATAAGGGGGGCTTCAGCTCATTTGTTCCTCGTTCATTTCTGAATTCTCTCTCAAACTTTCTAATAGTTAAACTTTTGCCCGGGCATAAAACCCACTATTTAGCGAAGCTCTGCCTCGTTGTAAGTACTATAACCCTGCTATTACCCTACACGATTGATTTAGGATTCCGTAATGCATGTCGGCTCTGCCTGACTCAGTCATTGGAATTCTGTCTCGTGTGTACACCCGATTGATTTAGAATTTCCGTAATGCATGTCGGCTCTGCCCGACTCAGTCATTGGAATTCTGTCTCGAGTGTACGGTTAATCTCAATTGGGTTATTTTACTAACACATGTGCATTATTTGGTTTAATAGATAATAATCTGGAGATTCTCAGGAAGCCTTAAGTATTATCTAAACTTGCAATGTGAGTTTATCCTCTTTTTGTAAATGCTTTTTATAAACTGTTTTTGCAAAACCTCAATTATTTTACATGATAATTAACAGTGATTGAGTATTTGTAATTCTACAATTATCGTCGGTATGTTGGGGTTTTGTATACAAAATTTGTTACTACACTGTGAGTAGTAACATGACCACAAGTCGGGTCGACAGTACCGTGGGTGGTAATTAAGGTAGAAAAATAAACAAATGTAATTGCTGATTGCCCTCAATACTGTACAAGGATAAAACCTGTTTTGATTAAATTGGGATTCACTCACCAGTATTTCCCATTGACAAATGTTTTTAAAACGCGTTTCAGGTAACAAAATGTGAAAGCCAAATAGAAGCCAGCTTGAGAGCACTGAAGGCTTAGAAAAGTGGCTATAAAAGTTACCTAAATAAAGAAGATGTTTTAATTCAATAAATTAGGGTTTATCCCTATAAACCTGTTTGTAATGGAAACTTGGGAATTTCCCATGTATTTACTATGATAAAAATATGGTATTTTACTCTGATAAAATATTTCCTAACTACGGTCCTGATGTAAATTCCGCTGCCAAACTGATAATCACCGATACCACTGATACTGGCTCGCGGCCACCCGATCCCAATTAACTAGGGGCCGGGGGTTGTGACATTAGCAAGTGCAGATTCCATAGTATCAGATGCAGCTACTCAAAAACCTTCTATTCCAACGGTCCCGTTCATGACAACTCGTATTTTCCGATCTGAATTCACCTACAGTTGGCGGAAGTAATGGTATGGAGATGATGATTGACGGAGGTGATTACTGATGAATATGATGTCCGATGATCGGTAACCGGAGTTGCAGGTGGTTGTTACAGGGATGAAGATGATGACCTGGGAACAAGAAAGAAAAAGGTATGGTAGACAGTGGGTCCCACATTTTTTTTAATTTCTTTGAGTTTTATTTGTTTATTAAAATAAAGGGATGTAGGTCATTTTACAACCACTTAACTAAGAAAATTAACCTCCATCCGTTTCATGGACTATCCGAGAACGAAATTGCAAAAAATGGGGACTATAGCTGTAATTTTAGAAAGTTAGGGACTAAAGGTGAAAATCGAGCAAACCACAGGGACTATCCGAGCATTTTTCTCTTAAATTAGTATTGGGCTCAATAAAGATAGTGTAACGTGGGCTAAATTGTAAACCATAAAAATGATTTGTAAATGAGCCTATATTGGAGTTGATATGCGTTTATACTATTTAAAAAAAATAACATATATATATCGGATTTTTTTTCTAAGATCACGTGTCTTTCGAAATCACAGGCCTTGTGCGGAGGTCCTCTCCGCACACCATAATAGCCGCCACTGCTTGGGAATAATTTTACTCTTTATAAAGTGACGGGACCATTTACGTAAACTAAAGAATTTACTCTTTTATAAATAAAAACACAAAAACATTTACAGTTCTGAATTCATCCTGTCACCACCTCCACCAGCATCGCTTGCCACCACCTCCACCTTCTTCGGCGCCGGCCACCACCTCCACCACCATCGCCGGCTACATCCAAATCTGAATTGATCCTCCACCTCTCTGTTTACATTGATTACATAACCATATCTCTCTCCATCTCGCTTTCTTCCAACACCACCAGTTCCTCCCGTCTGACCACCCTAGCATCATCTATTCTTGATTTTGATTTACCAAATCCAAAATCAAACATAATTACAGATTGAGGGCTTCAATTTGGTTTCTACGGTTTGCGAGGAAAAGATGTCTATTTTTTCTCCTTGAACATAGAGCACTGATATAAGGGTTCTGTGACAAAAACAAAATCTAGATTGAAAGTTACGTCTAGATGAGACGACGATGGTTGATTTATGGGAGAAAGAACCGTCCAATCGGACTGGGGTTTTTAATTTGGGGGTTGGCAATAAATGGTGGTTAAGAGGGTGTTAGAAAGACCAAGGGAAAGGGAAAGGGTAACAGTGAAGATAATGGTGCCCGTGTTATGGTTTGGGAGTTTAATGCCGATTTTGAAAGGTGAATCGGAGGGGGACGATGGATGGTGACTTTTTTTTTTATGAATGAGGTGGATGATGGGTGGTGGTGAGATGGTTTTTGTTAGCGATGATGTGATGTATAGTGGTGTGGGAGTGGGCATTGGAATGGCAGTGTTTGTGGTGGTGGTTGACTGTAGATAGTGATTGCAGGTGCGTGATGGTTGTAGGGGGTGGAGATATATATTTAGGGGCTGTTTGGCAAGTGCTGAACCAGTAAGTGCAGAACCTGTAGGATCGGATTCCGACCTAAATGAGTCGTTTGGAAGAGTTCTAGTCCGTTTCAAAGGCGGAAACAGAGAAACGGATCTGTAAACAGCTTGTTTCACACTTTAATCTCCTTATATATTGATTTGACACAGTTTACAATCGAAAGGAAAACCGGCAGCACCTCGGTATCTTGTTCTGGCTAATGTTACAAATGAAATGACAAAATGCCTATATATATATAGATGAGATTTCGCTTGAAACACTTGAAGCGAAATCCACAAATTGCTTTGAAGCGAAATCTTCATGTTGACTTTGAAATTTGTCTTGAAGCGAAACCGTGCATTCTGATTCCATGCATAACTTTCATTTCTATTTTGTCTTCTAGTGATGTGATGTCACTAGTGATGTCACCTGATGATGTCACTAGTGATGTCATGCTTGATTAGATCCGCACCAAACACGAGACTCGATACAAGACGAAGACGACAGATGTGTGCACCAACAGACTCCCCCTCAGATGTTGACGAGTCTTAAGAGTCGAGTCTGTGCATCTTCAGTCTTTATCAGTCTTTGTGCTTCACTCTTTCTATCAGCATCAATAGACTCCCCCTTGCAATGTGCTGGTATTCCTTCAGTTCTTCAGCATCATTTGCTTCAGAATCGTTGTCCGACTTTCACAATTTTGGCTTTTCAGAATCATCACTTCTCAAACTTTAAACCTGCATAAACTCTACCTCACAATAAATTTTACAATTTACTCATTTCAAACATATAAACTTTCACTAATTCAAACTCTTCTCTAAAAACCTAATCAAAATGATCTTTCAATTTGATGAACCACTTGAAGATTTGAAAAAAAATCAGTTCTAAACACAAACTCCCCCTCAAATCATACTTATCATGTTTAGCACTCGGAACTTTGAAAATCAGCTCTCCAACATCAGTTGTCGAAAATCTTTTTGAATTTTTCAAAATTTATGCTAAAACACACTAAAATCTTTTTGGTTTTTTTAATAGAATGAAATGCAGTAAAGAAATATTTACAGACAATATTTTTGTGAGTTCGTGCAAGAGGATCATATCAGTTTCTGAGACAAATCACCAACACCGTTAAGCTTCATTTCATTTTAAGTTCTAAACGATTCACTTAGATTGTCAGTATACTGGTCCACTTAAATTTTCACACAAAGTTCAACTGTTTCGAGATACGATATTAATGTTTTAAGCACTTGAACTTATCCGTGTGTCCCACTACTTGAATATACTCCCGTATCCAGATCCCAATATTCAGTCTTACAGGTGAGTATACCACAGATGATATCTGTCAGGGAATAAATTATAGTGCGAGGGCCGTGAGAGCTCAGGTCGATCTTTCGATACGCAGAGAGATGACGGCTTCGACTTTTGGTGTGTCCCCTTTAGAGGATCTTTTGCATTACAACAGCAGCGACTATCAATTTTATTGTTTCATCAGCTTGCTGAGGGCGATGCTATGTTTCAAGCATTTGCAGAAAGCATTATCCGGGGACTAGGTCAGAAATTTCTTTCAGCAGAAGTCCCGGGATAATACCCCAGATATCACTGAGCATAAAGACCTAGTATCTCAGAATAAAGGACCTTTCAAACAAGATTTCAGGGGTTACCTATATATCCAAGTTTGTGTTAACCCACAGAACAAACAAGTTTGAAATTTAGGTTTATATCTCGTCACAATCTACTAAATGTGCAAAAACCTACTGGCACATCATCAGTAAGACCGTTTATCACTTTTTAACTTTCCATTTCTTTAGCATGCTGTGATCGTCCGCTGATGTACTATCATTTCCTCTTTTATACAACAAAACTCATTTTTCATTTTATCATGTTTTTGGCTATTTCAAATTTTCAAATGTTTTTGGATTTTCTAAAATTTCTTACTCCCCCTAAAACGCAAACACATTTTAGGAAATTTGAAAACAAACTGTACAATAACATGACAACTAATATCAAATCACCTCAATTCGCCATTCACTTGGCATAAACAATCAGAACTCCCCCTCACAACAAACTATTTTCTCATTTAGATTTCAAAACACTTAAGTTTGTTTTAATCAAAATGATTTTTCCGGAAAATAAGTTTGTTTTTACCACTTGTAAAGTTAGGGGTTTGGTTCATCTCATTGTTTACCAACCACTTGTAGAAAATCAGATACAACTTAATGTCCCTGATTTACCACTTGTACAAACAACATAATCAAATACAAAGAATAATGCCGATTCCTGATCCACGATTACCAACTTGGGATCTCCGGCAAGTCCACAGACTTACTGTTCGTAGTATGAACCATCCCAGTCACGAACTAGGGATGGTTCAATTTTCTCCTTCTGTATCTTCTTCTCATAAAATTCTTTAACCCCTTTGACTTTTCGATCAATCATTTTACCAAAAATGTGTTTCACAGTGGGATTAAAGGCTTTTTCAACATCAAAAACCTTGTTATCATCATAAAATTGGTTTGATATTTCAACTTTACCAATTTTCTTCTTAAAATTTTCATCCTTCAATGATGGAAAATGAACATCATCCATTGGAGGAACTGAAGTTTTCAATTTTAACTCAACCTGTGGCTCTTCTGATTTTATGGAATCAGATTCATCGCCAGAACTATCAACCAATTTCTTAACAACCCATTTCCGAGTGTCAAGATTTGCTTTCTTCTTGTAAAATCTGTTTGAACTTTCACCAATTTCAAAAGTAGAATTTTTGAATAATTTGGTTCGGTCAATTGGCGGTTCAAACTTAACCACTTTCTCTCTTTGTTTACGAAAAACTCCCTGTTTCGATGATATTGCCTTAGAACAATCTCTGGCAATGTGTCCAACAGTGTTGCATTGGAAACAGGTTCTCGTTTCTTTCATCTCTTCTTGCTTCTTTGCAAGAAATTTACTATTCGACTGCCTCCAAAACCTTTCCTTTTCTTCCTCATCTCTTGATGTACCTGAAACAAATGTCATCTTTGCTTTAAAATCACGAACATATGTTTCATTTTTCTGTTTTTCTGTTGGAGTAAAACCAAGACCTTTCTTTTTGAAATTACGGTTAGGGTTTGGTTTCTTGTGAAAACCAGAACCAGAACTGTAACCTTTTTTCTTGTTTAATCTTTGTTGTACTCTTGAGGTGTATTTTTTAGGTTTATCAATAAGATTTACATCTTTTAATTCAGAAAAATTGATTTCTGTTAGTTTGAAAATCTTTTTGATCATCTCAGTTTTTACACCTCTTAGTGGAAATTCCTCATCAGAATATAATTTGTCCGAATCATTCAATGTATATGCAACTTTGAATGTTTCGTCACTCAAATTAGATTTTGATAACAGGAATTCTTTGTTGTAAACCCTTTTAACTGAAGAATTTTGACTGTTGACCGTCGAACTCAAACTTTCAGAACCAGACTTTGACTCTGACTCTGACTTTGACTCCTCAGTTTCATCTTTATCCAACACCTGATCGACGACTTTCTTAATTAACTCGGACTCATGATCAGTGTCAGATGATGTAAACACGACATCAATATTTTCTGGCAAATTGACTGACGACTCCCATTGTAAATTTGTTGCTTTTTCGACTCTTTCCTGATTTGGATTCCTGGGCAAATATCCATTTTCTAGCGGGGGTGGACATTTGTTATAACTGACTTCTTGTTTCTTACCAGAATCCTTCTTGTCAGTCTTTTTCTTTGTATCATTCTTCTTCTTGTTCTTCTTTTCTGGAGTCTTTTCTTCAGTCTCTTTTCCATCATCCTTCTTTTCTTCAGTTACTTCATCTTCTTCAAATGCCTTCATGCCTTCAACAGTTGGATAAATCCTGTCAATGACATAAGAAGTACATGAATAACTTTTCAACAAACGATTAACTCTTTCAGTTTCGATTCTTTGCAGTTCCAGTTTCTGTTCAAGAGCAGCACACTTCTCAATGTAATTGTTCACCACTTTTTGCTTCGTCATAAAAGCTCCTTGAAGTGTTTTCATCGCTGTTGCTTGTTCTTCACTAGTTAAATTGTATTGGTTCATTGCTTTGTTCAGTACATCATAAGATTCCTTCAAACTATTCAAGTTATAGATCAGTGTACTGTTCTGCTTCTTCACAGCTTCACAGTTTTCACACTTCACTGGAATCTTCTTTGCATCAACTTCATCTTCAACTTTGAACTTTGCAACTTCAACTTTTACTTTCCTTTTGATTACTGGAATTTCTTCGTCATCACTACTCACTGGAGTCTTAATCTTTTTCTTCTTCTTTTTAACCTTTTCATCTTCACTGTCACTTTCAGCAATCAGTTTCATATCAGCTGCGAATTTTTTCGCCCAATACTCACGATCATCATCACTATCTTCTTCAACTTTGGCAACAAAAGCTGTGTAAGCTTTGGCTTGATCAGGAGTATAGTTATCCCAATTAAAATTTTCCCAGCTAAAACCCTCTGGTAGTTTTTCATCATCTTGATCTATTATCAATGCACTACCATCAACTCTCTTTAAAGAATCTTGATTAACCGCACAAGCTCTCTTTCCAGAATCTTCAATCACATATCTTCCATGCGCAGTTTGTGCCTGATGTTGTTGTTGTTGAGGTGGTTGTTGAGCAACTTGATGATAAATGGCCTTTCGATAGTAATCATTGTTGTTGTTGAAGGGATTTTGAACTCCACTTGCTTCGCGATTTTTGCACTCCCTCTTGAAGTGTCCTTTCTCCCTACAACGAAAACAAGTGACTTTAGATTTGTCAAAACCTAAAGTAGAATTACCAGCCTCACGAAGATCATCTCTTCCAGTGATTTGTTTGAATTTCTCAGCTCTCCTCAACACGCTGGCTAAGCACCATTTTATGTCCATCAACTCCATTTCTTCAGCATCTATCTGGTCGTAATCTTCCTTTGTTAGCATTGGATTCCCGATACGACTTGCAACAAAACAACTGTAAGATTCTAAAACCATTCCTAATAGAGACATATGATTTTTAGCAACTTCATCAGAATAATCTTGATCATTGTCAAGATTTAAAACAATATTGCATTGAAGTTTTCTTCCATTTTTTGTTGCTGAAATGTTTGGATCGAAAGACAGAAATGATGTGAAACTTGTTTTGCTGTTTGATCCTGATGATGAACTTCCAGAAGAATTCTTGGCATTGTAAGCAGTTTCTATTTTTGGAGATACATTTGTAGAATTCTCATTCACCCCTGCTTTGTAATACAACCCAATATCCTGTTCACCATCGAAGTCTTTCATTCGAATAATCTTTCGTTGCTCCATCTCTTGAGCTTCCAACTTCTCAATAAACTTGCTGAGTGTCAAACTGCTAAAACCTTTTTTGTTTCTAAGCATCATGAGATATGTTCCCCAAGTCTCGTGTGGCAATGAATCAGCAAGCTTTTCGATCAACTCTTCATTGTCTTTCTCGATGCTCAATCTCTTCATGTTTGCTAGCAGATTACAATATCTTTCAATAATCTGCCTTGTGTTTTCATTCTTCAAACCACGAAACAGATCGAACTCTTTCTTCAGAAGTGACTTCTTGTTCTTTATCATTTCTTGACTACCAACAAATTTTGATCTTAAAGCTTTCCAAATCGAGTAGGAAGTTCCGTTATGTTGTAATAACACCAAGATATCTTCTTTCACAGCTTGTTGTAGAAGACTCAGCATCATTTTCTCATCTTTGTATTTCTTTCTAGCATCGGCGCTTAGATCTTTAATCGGAACCACTTCTTCATCATCATTCGTCGGTCGAATATATTTTGTCTCGACACATTCCCACGCATCAAGAAAATTAGCTTGCACCCAATTCTCGAAACGACCTTCCCAGCCTTTATACTCTTCAATGTTCATTAGTTTGGGCGGCTTTTGCATCGTCCCTGTTTCGTTTTCCATCAATGTGTTCTGTGTAATACTGATCGGAGTAGTCGGGGTAGCAAACGCGTTGTAAAAATCTTCGTCCATGATTCGTTTTTCAACTAAGCTGTATCACCTTGTACAAATACCTGTCGAGTACCTGTTGACACACAAACAAACCACAATCAGTTTAACCGTTTATCAATTAACTGAATAAGACTGTTACTCGAACTGATGATTTTCTGGACGGACTGAATGTTGACCAAATGTACAGACTGAGTGACCCGGATCGAATTCGATTGACCTGACCTTGAAACTTTTGAACTCCAAACCGTACGGACTGACAGAAACCACGACTCAAACCACGCAACCTGAGTACACACTGTGCAACTTGACTGACAATCACTTCGATAATAACATGCAAACTGACATATGTATTGGAACAACACAAACAACAATCCGACAATATTAATAGATCACATGTGCTACTTATACACTCTGACAAAAATCACATAAATGCTATCAAATTGATTATGGTGAACTCATGAATTCTGAATTTTTATAATTCCAATACTTTTTCACATGCAAAATGACCAATCAAAACGATCTGACTGTTCAAACATACTGGTAAAACCATGCAGACAAGGACTTTCTCTTGTGAAAACCGACTCAAACTGATAATCAACTCACATGACCTAGCTGACAACACACCTGATAATATCGAATATGCACATATGTCCTGACAAATATAAATCCTCAACAATATGATTGAACTTCTAATGCATTCACATGATCACATGTATCAACAATATGCATGCAGCCGACACTTTAATGATGAATAATCACATGACAATCTGAACTACTGATACATCATCATGCAAACAACAACACATGCTAAACTTACACATACCACATGATGACTACCTCGATTTATGTATCACAAAGCACTTTCACACCATACGATATGTGTTTTCAATCGGTGATACACAAATTTAAAACTTGAAATGATAATATCAAAGTGACAAGTTTCAAGCGAGATCAAACAAAATCAAAACAACTTTTTCAAGCGAGATCCAATCAGATCTATTTCGCTTCAACGATTCAAGCGAAATCAACTAGAATTATGTCCTTTTTTCAAGCGAAATCTATATAAACAATTGCTGATGTCATCTTTTGTTCGAACAATTGAAGCGAAATTCCACAAAAATACAAGATTTAGGCTGATTTTAAACTTGAAACTTTCAAGGATTGATTAAACCATGTATGCGCACAATATATGTGAATTTTGTCCGATTTTGACCGAAAAAAAATTTTGTTTTTCGAAAAGAAAGGTGTAGAAACAGATTTTATGGCTGAATCAACAAGAACTCTTCTTCACTGGCTCTGATACCAATTGTAGGATCGGATTCCGACCTAAACGAGTCGTTTGGAAGAGTTCTAGTCCGTTTCAAAGGCGGAAACAGAGAAACGGATCTGTAAACAGCTTGTTTCACACTTTAATCTCCTTATATATTGATTTGACACAGTTTACAATCGAAAGGAAAACCGGCAGCACCTCGGTATCTTGTTCTGGCTAATGTTACAAATGAAATGACAAAATGCCTATATATATAGATGAGATTTCTCTTGAAACACTTGAAGCGAAATCCACAAATTGCTTTGAAGCGAAATCTTCATGTTGACTTTGAAATTTGTCTTGAAGCGAAACCTTGCATTCTGATTCCATGCATAACTTTCATTTCTATTTTGTCTTCTAGTGATGTGATGTCACTAGTGATGTCACATGATGATGTCACTAGTGATGTCATGCTTGATTAGATCCGCACCAAACACGAGACTCGATACAAGACGAAGACGACAGATGTGTGCACCAACAAGTAAGAGGTCTGAATGGGTAAGAGGCTCTGAACCAGTAAGTGCTGAACCATTAAGAGCTGTTTGGTTGTATCTCTGAATGACTGTGCAAAATGACTATTTTACCCCTCTGAACTATTATGTGCTGAATGAAATGTATCTGTTTGGCAAGAGCTCTGAATAGTGTACAGATTGATGAAAAATTGTAAAAGAAAAATACAAAACGTCATAGAAAATCCAAATTACACATCAATCCTTTAAATTCCATGGAAACATACGAAAATCCAAATACAAAATAACACAACATACGAAATCCAAATACAAATAACACAACTCTACATACAATTTTAATTTGAATCATTTGAAAGCAACTGATGAGCAATCTGGTTACGTAAAGAAGTCATATAGTCAATACCTTGTGAACCCCACTCTATGTCTTGAACTAACAGGCCATCATTTTCCCCACTTTGCATTTCATGAAACATCGTGTTCTCATCATAGTCCATAAATAACTGATCATAAATATTGCATTTCCTTATAAAATTATGGATGGCGAAACAAGCAATCACTATGTCTCTTTGTATTGGAAAAGAAAAGGGAGCCATTTGCTTTAGGATTGGGAATCTCGCCTTTAGAACACCATATGCACGTTCAATGACATTTCTGAGTTGTGCGTGAGCATGATTGAATCTTTCTTCCTTAGTTAACGCACGTTGTCGTCGAAAATCGGCTAACCAATACCTCGTACCACGGTAGGGAGTCATAAATCCACGAGTGTTGGTGTACGCAGCGTCACAAAGGTAATACTTATCTGTATCAGTATCAAAACTATCATATAAAAAACAAATAATGTATGAAATGAACATTGAAGAATGGTTAAAAACCTGGTGGTGGAAAAGGAAAGCCAGAATTTGGGTTGAATGCAACTTCTTTTAAAACTCGTGAATCATGTGCAATGCCCTCCCATCCGGCCCATACGAATGTGAATATCATATCAAAGTCACAAATTGCTAATACATTTTGAAAGCATTCACCTTTTCCTCTTCCCCTGTAACGAGTCTGTTGATCAACAGGCACGATCGCATGTATAAGAGTTCCATCTAAGGCACCTATTGCTCCAGGAAATATTTCTTTTAGCCTTCTATGTCGTTCGGAGTTATTTGCGCTTACATTAGAAGATGTTGGAACTATAACTTCTCTTGCGAAATTCATCATTGCCTTTAGGACCTCATGAAAACATCTATGAATTGTTTCCGTTGAGTGTTGAAACCTTCGTTTAACCATTCGAAAACGTTCATTATGTCCAATGACCATAAAAAACATAGCCAACTTTTCTTCCAAGCTTATTGACCTACTACTTTGTACCCAATTTTTTTGTTTAAAATGATTGCACAATAGTATAAATGCATCACGTGAAAGACGCATCATCTCATGACATTGTGTAGAAGTACCATGCAATAATTCTTGCGTGTATTCATGACCGGTTAATGCCGAATTCAAGTCTCTTATCCTTTCAACATTTATTCTCGAGGCTAATGAAACCCAATACCAACAAAAGATCATGATAACTATAATCTCATCGTCCGGATCCATAAGGTACCTATCATAACATAAATAAACAACTATATCATCCACATTAACATCTATAACAATAACATCCATAACATAACATCCAAAACATAACATCCATAACATAACATCCAAAACATAACATCCAAAACATAACATCCATCCAAATTGTGCTCATACACTTCCTCAGAAGGATGAGGAAGCGTAGAACTTGGCCCCCAACTATCAAACCCATTTGAAGTAGACCCCTCATACAATTGACAACAAAGCTCGGGGTAAGCAAGTGGCGCACTTCTCAAAGCTTCTACATACTTGTTAGACTGTGTGAAGAAATATTTTAAAATACTATAAAATTAATGAAATATACCACTACTAATTATTAGTATAAAACAGATACCTTCATCTCAATTTGCCACTCTTCTTCTGACAAGTTAAAACTGTTTGTAACTGGATCATAGACATTCTCGGTTTTGTTTTTAAGCTTTAACGAAGCTGCAAATTTTCCTTTTACAAAATCATAGTGATTCTTCATTTGACGTTGTTCCACTATGAAATTATGTTGTGTTTTCAAATTTTCAGCTATAGTTTTCCATGACGCTTGTTTAAGACTGCTTCCTTCACGTCCATTAACGGTTATTTCATGAACACATGCTTCAAGAAAGGTTTTTTCAACACCTTCTTGCTTCCAATTAATCCTAATCCTTTTTGCCATTTCTTTAGATATTGGTTCCTAAAGATTAGGGATTTAAACCACCTCAATCATACCAATTATCCAATATTTCTAATATAACAACTAATAACAATCAACATACAACATAAAGAAAACATGTATATTTTTTCAACATACAACATAACCATTCACAAAAAACTAAGTTCAGAAAAATAACCAAATATTAGGGATTTAAACCACATCAATCATACCAATTAGCCAATATTTCTAATGTAACAACTAATAATAATCAACATACAACATAGCGAAAACATCTATGAATTTTCAACATACAACATAGCGAAAACATCTATGAATTTTCAACATACAACATAACCATTCTACATATAACATCAATCAACATAATAATGAGTAAAATATTGGAAAAAAATCAGAAAAAAAACTAATAGAAAAAAATCAGAAAAATAAACAAATCCCCAAGTTATATGAATCACATATGAATATCAACTCAAATTATATTTTTATCAGTCCTTAAATTCATAATAAGCATTCAAAGTAATAAACAATTTCACAACTCTATTTGCAAATTAAAGAAGTGGTAAGTAGTTATTTACCTCTTTAGTGAAATACGAATCTGGATTGATTGATGGTTGCTCAAAGAATCAGCGATGAATAGGTGGGTGAAGGATGAAACAAGTCGGATCTGTCGCTGCAAAATGAAACCCTAAAACGCTGTTGGGTGGAAGAGAGGGAGGTCGGATCTGTCGCTGCAAAACAAGTCGGATCTGTCGGATGTGTTGGTGATGAGAGGTGAAAGGGAAAGGGTGGAAGAGAGGGAGGAGGAGGGCGGCGGCTGGCGGGAGGTGGTGACGAGAGGGGTGGGGGCGGAGGTGAGGTGAAAGGGGGAAAGTGTTGTGTTTAGGGTTTTGATACAGAGGTGAAAGGCGGATGTGTTTAGGGGGTACCAGGAGTCTTTTTTTTTTTTTCATTCAGCATCTTTTTATCTCTGTACCATACAGCACTGAATGGTACCATTAAGAGGCTGCTATTTAGCCAACCAAACAAGTAACCTCTGTCCGAATAAGAGGGGAACCTCTTAATGATTCATTAAGAGGGTTGCCAAACAACCCCTTATATTTTCTCTCTCTCTCTCTCTCTCTGTATATATTATATATAATATTATATATAATAATGAATAACAACATAAAAATATATATATTTTTTTAGTAAGTTACAAAACCAGTCCTTCGTTAACCATAATGTTACATAAGTAGTCCTTTAGTATAAAATGATTGAGATGCTGTTAAACTTAACAGAAAAATTAACATATGTTAGCATTAGTATCATAGTTACAAAATGAAAAGTTAGAAACTTAGAGTGTAACTTTAAACTATTAGTACCTAACCTTGTTACTTTACATAAACCACATGCACTAACGATGTAATTAACTCTTTTCTAATACTTCATTCAACATATTATAATGTATTTATATATTTCAGATTTTTTTCTAATACTTCATTTAACATATTATAATGTATTTATATATTTTAGAAGATAAACCACGAAAATGTTATTGTGATCGACTTTTTTCAACCATGTTTTTTATGGATATATGCACTCACGTTTTCAACATGAAAGTACAACGAAAAAAAAGCTATGTTGACTCATGTACATCAAATAGTGTGGTTTTGATTTTAAAAGTGATACTTGACTATTTTGATTTAATAAAAATGGCATGAGGTGTTGACCCGACCCGAGCGAGGGTCCGCTCGTGTTGGGATTGAATTACATCCGAGTATATCGGTTTGGATCGATTTTGCAAAACCGAGCACAAAGGTGATGCTCGTGCTCGGTTCGAATTTTAATCAAGCGGATCGTTTTGATCGGTTTTGTTTGTTTTTTCTCAACACCTTAATTAAAACATGTGCAACAATACAAAAAAAAATGAAATCAAGACTGTTACATTGTTGCATTCAACAAAAACAAATCCTAACTTAACTGAAATATGTCCAGCAGGGGCGGACCTACCATATTGCATGGGTGGGCAGCCGCACCTATTGAAAAAAAAATTAGTGGTATTTTTCACGAAAAATCCCGACCGCACCCTTGGAAATTTTCATCCGCACCCCTTAGAAAAAAAATGTTAGGAATTTATATAAAAAAATTGTGAACACGAATTGAAACCCGACCCAATTATGTAAACAAGTTAGCGCACTAACTGTAACACCCCGAAAATATAAAACTTTACATTAGAATTATAAAGTACTAAATAAACAAGAGCAAACTAACTAGGAATAAATAATCCAGTTAGTTACGGGTCTTGTGGTAACATATAAGTGGATTAAAACACCTAAAATATAAATTAAACAATAGTTGAGGGACTTAAGTTGTAAAACTTTAAACTTGAATTATTAATAAACAAAATAAACACCAAACACACACCTGTGTGTGTGTCTGGGTCGATCTGAACACATGAGCGACCAAGAACTCCTCACCAAACCCTAGCTCTTACTAAATTGATCAAATTGAAGGTCTTAATCAGTTCCAAATCGATTTTCAAGCACAAATTAGTGATCATCTCGTTGAAGGGATCATAAGGTATGCAAAATTTTGGTGTTTTGATTCATCTCAAATTCTAGGTAAATAGTGAAAATCGAAATTTAGCCTTATTATATGATGTTTAGATGAAACTTGTAATGAAAACAAGTTTAAGATTGAATCCTAGTTGATAATTTGTAAGAATCATGCTTAGAACTATGAAACTTACGATAACCCATTCATAGGTTAAATGGGTTTTACAAAATAAGATGAACCCAAGAATTTTGATTGTTAAAAGTAGTATTACTTGATTTCTATATGATGACTTTGGTGAATATATGAATGCTTGACATGATGAAATCGAAATATGTGATTATAATTGGCGAAAATAACAAGTTATGAACTTGATTCTAATTATGTAAAAAATTAAACCCGTTAGGTATTCGTTAAAATGCCTAAGTGATGAATAAGTGTTAAAGTTGAATGGAAACGCATGTTTGATTTTTATAGCAAATTATGCGTTAAAGTTTATGAAAAGAGTTCTAAATTGGTTGTGAATTGAACTCTATAGGCAAAGAATCCGGATCATCGAGTGGACAAGCCGGAGGAGATACGCGCTTAAAAGGGGTGCTTTAAAGGTAAGTAACTTGTTCCGTTACATTATGCATAAATGTTTGGATTTAGCTTGTTAATGGTGTCATAGTATAGTATATGCGTTTGGTGTGTCATTGAAGTGGCGAAGCCCACTCGACACCCAAACGGGTCAAAATATCGGTTAGAAATAGTTTTGGCTTGTCATTAAAGTGATGATCTTCACTCGACAACCAAACGGGTCAAAACTATGTGCTTAAATCGATCTTGTGTGTAGAGACTTGAAAGTCTCATATTGTGATAATGCTAGGTAACAATACACCAAAGAATGATTTTACTAAGCTAAGTTTATGAATCTGTGATATCGGGTCAAACGGTAGAAACTAGATGCAAGAGTTGCACAAGAAGCATGCTTGAAGTTTTAGAAAATGAGCATGGAATTCTAATGCGACCGTAAAGCCATGTAATGGAATGGATACGCCAGGAATTACAAGCCCGGGGAAAGGGTGAATATGTCTAGAATGCCGAAGAATAGAATGATGAACAATATGCACATATAGTTAATGTGTCGAATAATCGAAACAAGGATTTTGTGAACCATACGTTCATAAACCGGGTTTCCTTAAGTGAAATTTACATGGTTAGATCCGTAATTTTAATACAGACACATAGGAAAAAGAATCGTCCAAAACGAACATGTAAATCGAAAGTTATGTTAGTTTAAAGTTTGATATTGAAAATAATATTGCTGGGCAAATATGCAGCTCCAATTCACGAACCTACTGTCAAAATGAGGCCCTCACGCTACGCGTTGCCAAACCATGTTCACCGCCGCGTCACGCAACTATCGTCGCGGGCCGCGAAAGCCGAGTCCTGATCTGTCACGGGGCGCGACATACCCAATTCGCTGAAATTTTTGTTTGTTTTCGTTGTTTGGCAATAGAACTTATATATTCTTGATATTATGATTGTCAAAACTAACAATTGATGTGGTTTTGACCTTAGGTAATGCTCGTTTAGTTTTGGATGTTGATCAAGCAAGGGAATCAAGAACCGAACACAAGTTTTGAAGCTTCCGCACTAATCTAATCATGTTTAAACAATGTTGTTTTGTAAACACTACTAAATGTTGAATGTTTTTAATCTAGCTAGCTGACTATGTCTAAACGCTATAACGAAGTACATCTTAGTTTATTAACTAAGTTTTTGTTAATTATGCATTTTGTTTTGAAAAGTCCGTATGGATAGATGTGCACGGGAAAAGTGTATTAACATACTCAAACCCAGAAAGTGCACTAGATAAAAAGGTTAAAGCAAGTTATGAACTTGACTAAACCAAGATGAATAAGATGTATGTTATAAATGAAATGTTTAACAATTGGTATGAACATTTCAGTTTCAAGATGACGGAAAAGGGGAACAATGATGCGGTGCCGATAGTCACCGAGCAGATGAAAGAAGCGATTGCCGAGGAGGTAGGAAAGGCAATTGAAAATAGCCTATCCGGTTTTATAGATAAGATCCAAAACACGGTACTTTCGGTAGTCGAAGAGCGGATCAAGAAGTTGGAAGATAGTACCAATGCAGCAAAGGAAAAATTTGGAGAGCGCAAGGGCTGCTCATACAAGGAATTCATGGCATGTAAACCACCACTTTATAATGGAGAGGTGGACCCGATAATATGCCAACGATGGTTAAGTGATATTGAGAGGGTGTTTGAGAGAACCCACTGCGGCATAAACGACTTCGTAGCTTATGGTACGGGTCAGCTGAGAGGTCAAGCAAAAGATTGGTGGGTTAACAAGAAAAAGGAGATTGGAAGCGAAGCGGCAAGAGCAATGACATGGGACGAGTTTAAGGTACCATTCCTTAAACACCACAGTCCCAAGGCAGTTATAAACCGAATCAAGGAGGAATTTATTTAGCTAAGGCAAAAAGGTGAATCTATTGATAAGATCACGGGGATCTTTCTCGACAAACTGAGGTTTTGTGACGAGTTGGTGACGTGCGAAGAACAGAAAGTATATTATTACTATAATATGCTAAGTATGGAATATCGGGAGTTTATGACTCCCTCGAAATATGAAACCCTCACAGAAATCATAAACACTGCTCGAGAAAGGGAGATAGAGCTGAAAAAGCAAACCGAGCGGGGTGAACGTAGAGCACAGGTCGCTAATCCAATCCCTACAAAGAAGGCGCGTATAACAGAGTCGTCTAAGAAACAAGAAGGGAAAATCGGGTCGCCGAGTTGTAAGGTCTGTGGTAAGGGGCACAAGGGCGAATGTCGGTTCAAAGATAAGCCGTGCCCCATATGCGGGAAGACAGGGCATACGGCTGCGTTATGCCCGGGGAAAGTGTCGGTTTGTTATAAGTGCTACCAGCCTGGTCATAAGAAATCAGAGTGTCCGGAGTTAGTCGGAAAGAAGGATGGCAAGGATTCGCAAGCAGAAATTCCAAAAGCAAAGGCCAGGTCCTTCCAGTTAACCGCGACCGAGGCAAAGATGGAACCCGATGTGGTCTCAGGTATATTCACCATAAATTCAATTCCCGCACGTGTGTTATTTGATACGGGTGAGAATAAATCCTTTATTTCACATGGGTTTATTCGACATCCTTCATTTGTATTGACGAAATTACCTATGCCTTTAGAAGTAGAAATAGGTGACAACAAAAGTTTTATTGTATGTGACGTGTGTCAAGATTGTAAGATGAGCATCGACGGTGAAGAATATTCAATAGACCTGATCCCAATGTTAATGGGATAATTCCAAGTAGTGGTCGGGATGGATTGGTTATCCCGACACCACGCGAAGGTCGTGTGTTTCCGCAAGGAGATAAAACTAACGTCTCCAAGTGGAAAACACGTTACCATTTATGGCGAGAAAGGGGGTAATCCCATAATATGCTCAATGTTAAAAGCTCACAAACTTATGAGGTGTGGATGCAGAGCGTTCATGATATATGCAAACGAACCAGAAAAGGGGTCGCCAAAGATTGAAGACGTACCGGTGGTACGTGAGTATACAGATGTGTTTCCGGAAGATTTACCGAGAATACCGCCACGGGAAGTAGAATTCGGAATCGAATTGATTCCGGGCGCGAAACCTTTGGCCAAGGCGCCGTATCGGCTTGCGCCGTCGGAGCTACAAGAGTTAATGTCTCAGATTCAAGACCTGCTCGACAAGGGGTTTATTAGGCCGAGTGTGTCTCCGTGGGGTGCACCGTTGCTATTTGTGAAGAAGAATGATGGGAGCATGCGAATGTGTTTCGATTACCGGGAATTAAATAAACTCACGGTGAAAAATCGATACCCGCTCCCAAGAATTGATGACCTATTTGACCAACTGCAAGGTGCAAGTTGGTTCTCCAAGATCGACCTTAGATCGGGGTATCATCAGTTGAAAGTCAAGGAGGAGGATGTACCAAAGACGGCCTTTCGTACACGATATTGACATTATGAATTCCTCGTGATGTCCTTTGGATTGACCAATGCGCCCGCGGCTTTCATGGACCCCATGAACCGGGTTTGCAAGCCGATGTTGGACAAGTCGGTGATAGTATTCATCGACGACATATTGATATATTCAAAGAATGAAGCGGAATACGCAAGCCATTTACGCGAAGTGTTGGAGACGCTCAGAAGAGAGAAATTATATGCAAAATTCTTGAAATGTGCATTCTGGTTACGAGAAGTACAATTTCTCAGGCACATTATTAGTGCGGACGGGGTGTTGGTAGACCCGTCAAAAATAGAAGTAGTGGCGAGATGGAATCCTCCGAAGAATCCTTTGGAAATCAGAAGCTTTTTGGGGCTTGCGGGATATTATAGGAGATTCATACAAGATTTCTCCAAGATTGCTACGCCGTTGACCAAACTAACTCGTAAAGACGAAAAGTTTGTTTGGGGTGAAGATCAAGAAAAAGCGTTCCAAACGCTTAAAGAAAAATTAACCCACGCTCTGGTATTAACATTGCCTGATGGAGTTGATGATATGATAGTTTACTCAGATGCGTCACATTCGGGACTTGGGTGCGTTCTGATGCAACGGGGTAAGGTTATAGCCTATGCCTCGAGACAACTAAAGACTCATGAAAAGAATTACCCTACACACGACCTTGAGTTGGCAGCGGTGGTATTTGCCTTAAAGATATGGAGGCATTATTTGTATGGGGTAAAATGCACTATCTTTACCGACCATAAAAGTTTGAAATATTTCTTCGATCAGAAGAAATTAAACATGAGACAGAGGCGGTGGTTAGAAACAGTCAAAGATTTCGATTGTGATATACATTACCATCACGGGAAAGCTAATGTGGTGGCGGATGCGTTGAACCGAAAGGTAGACTATACACCGATTCGAGTACGATCGATGGAACTAATAGTGACGTCGGGTCTACTTGAACAAATTCGAAAATCTCAAGTTGAAGCGATGAAAGAGGAAAATTTGAAGAAAGAAAGAATATTGGGTCAATTGAAAGAATTGGCGGATGGTAACAACGGGTTAAAGACTCGTTTCGGAAGAATATGGGTTCCAAATTCATGTGGAGTTAAGGCACTCCTACTTGACGAAGCTCATAAATCCCGTTATTCTATCCATCCGGGGGCAACCAAGATGTATAATGATTTAAAGCAAAACTATTGGTGGCCCGGAATGAAAAGAGATGTCGTAAAGTATGTAGAGAAGTGCTTGACCTGTTTACAAGTCAAAGCAGAGCACCAAAAGCCATATGGTAAACTGCAACCGTTGGACATCCCAGTGTGGAAATGGGAGTAAATCACAATGGATTTATTGACCAAGCTGCCCAAAACTAACCGCGGATTTGATGCTATATGGGTAGTTGTGGATAGATTGACAAAAAGTGCTCACTTCATTCCGATTCCTGAGACTTATACATCCGAAAAGATGTCAGAAGTATATACCAATGAAATAGTGGCACGCCACGGAGTACCGATATCCATCGTGTCCGATAGAGGTACTCGGTTCACTTTGAACTTTTGGCGCGAATTCCAAGAGCAAATGGGAAATAAATTGTTCATTAGCACAGCGTACCATCCACAAACGGATGGACATAGTGAAAGAACAATACAAACGTTGGAAAATATGTTACGGGCATGTATTATCGACTTCGGGGGAAGTTGGGATGTTTATCTACCATTGGTCGAATTTTCATATAATAACAGTTACCACGCAAGCATCGGTATGGCTCCGTACGAGATGCTTTACGGTAGAAAATTCCGAACCCTGGTGTGTTGGGATGAGGTTGGTCAACGTGAGCTTGCACATAAGGATGTAGTCCGAATCACGAATGAGAAAATTGACCTAGTCCGAGCTCACTTGAAGGCGGCTCAGGATCGATAAAAGTCGTATGCGGACAAAAGAAGGAGACCGATTGAGTTTCAAGTTGGTGATAAGGTGATGCTGAAGGTATCTCCGTGGAAAGGAATAATCCGGTTTAGAAAAAGGGGGAAATTATGCCCAAGGTTTATTGGGCCATTTGGAATCATTGAACGAGTTGGTAAGGTCGCATACCGTCTCGAATTACCCGAGGAACTGAGTGGGATTCATAGCACATTCCACGTATCACACCTCCGAAAATGTCTAGCCGACGAAACAGCTTATATCCACTACGATGACATTGAGGTGGATAATAGTCTTAACTACGCGGTGAAGCCGATAGCAATTCTAGATCGTAAGGTGAAAAGCTTAAGAAACAAAGAGATTAACCAAGTAAAGGTCAAATGGGAACACAGAAAGGGTTCGGATACCACGTGGGAGTCCGAAGAGGAGATGCAACGGCTCTACCCTACATTATTTGGTACGTACTTTGGTTTCGGGGACGAAACCCTTTTTAAGGGGGGTGGACTTGTAACACCCCGAAAATATAAAACTTTATATTAGAATTATAAAGTATTAAATAAACAAGAACAAACTAACTAGGAATAAATAACCCAGTTAGTTACGGGTCTTGTGGTAACATATAAGTGGATTAAAACACCTAAAATATAAATTAAACAATAGTTGAGGGACTTAAGTTGTAAAACTTTAAACTTGAATTATTAATAAACAAAATAAACACCAAACACACACCTAAGTGTGTGTCTGGGTCGATCTGAACACAGGAGCGACCAAGAACTCCTCACCAAACCCTAGCTCTTACTAAATTGATCAAATTGAAGGTCTTAATCAGTTCCAAATCGATTTTCAAGCAAAAATTAGTGATCACCTCGTTGAAGGGATCATAAGGTATGCAAAATTTTGGTGTTTTGATTCATCTTAAATTCTAGGTAAATTGTGAAAATCGAAATTGAGCCTTATTATATGATGTTTAGATGAAACTTGTAATGAAAACAAGTTTAAGATTAAATCCTAGTTGATAATTTGCAAGAATCATGCTTAGAATTATGAAACTTATGATAACCCATTCATAGGTTAAATGGGTTTTACAAAATAAGATGAACCCAAGAATTTTGATTGTTAAAAGTAGTATTACTTGATTTCTATATGATGACTTTGGTGAATATATGCATGCTTGACATGATGAAATCGAAATATGTGATTATAATTGGCGAAAATAACAAGTTATGAACTTGATTCTAGTTATGTAAAAAATTAAATCCGTTAGGTGTTCGTTAAAATGCCTAAGTGATGAATAAAGTGTTAAAGTTGAATGGAAACGCATGTTTGATTTTATAGCAAATTATGCGTTAAAGTTTATGAAAAGAGTTCTAAATTGGTTGTGACTTGAACTCTATAGGCAAAGAATCCGGATCATCGAGTGGACAAGCCGGAGGAGATACGCGCTTAAAAGGGGTGCTTTAAAGGTAAGTAACTTGTTCCATTACATTATGCATAAACATTTGGATGTAGCTTGTTAATGGTGTCATAGTATAGTATATGCGTTTGGTGTGTCATTGAAGTGGCGAAGCTCACTCGACACCCAAAAGGGTCAAAATATCGGTTAGAAATAGTTTGGCTTGTCATTAAAGTGATGATCTTCACTCGACAACCAAACGGGTCAAAACTATGTGCTTAAATCGATCTTGTGTGTAGAGACTTGAAAGTCTCATATTGTGATAATGCTAGGTAACAATATACCAAAGAATGATTTTACTAAGCTAAGTTTATGAATCCGTGATATCGGGTTAAACGGTAGAAACTAGATGCAAGAGTTGCACAAGAAGCATGCTTGAATTTTTAGAAAATGAGCATGGAATTCTAATGCGAGCGTAAAGCCATGTAATGGAACGGATACGCCAGGAATTACAAGCCTGGGGAAAGGGTGAATATGTCTAGAATGCCGAAGAATAGAATGATGAACAATATGCACATATAGTTAATGGGTCGAATAATCGAAACAAGGATTTTGTGAACCATACGTTCATAAACCGGGTTTCTTTAAGTGAAATTTACATGGTTAGATCCGTAATTTTAATACGGACACATATGAAAAAGAATCGGCCAAAACGGACATGTAAATCGAAAGTTATGTTAGTTTAAAGTTTGATATTGAAAATAATATTGCTGGGCAAATATGCAGCTCCAATTCACGAACCTACTGTCAAAATGAGGACCTCGCGCTACGCGATGCCAAATCATGTTCACCGTCGCGTCACGCGACGATCGTCGCGGGTCGCGAAAGCCGAGTCCTGATCTGTCGCGGGGCGCGACAGACCCAATTCGCTGAAATTTTTGTTTGTTTTCGTTGTTTGGCAATAGAACTTATATATTCTTGATATTATGATTGTCAAAACTAACAATTGATGTGGTTTTGACCTTAGGTAATGTTCGTTTAGTTTCGGATGTCGATCAAGCAAGGGAATCAAGAACCGAACACAAGTTTTGAAGCTTCCGCACTAATCTAATCATGTTTAAACAATGTTGTTTTGTAAACACTACTAAATGTTGAATGTTTTTAATCTAGCTAGCTGACTATGGCTAAACGCTATAACGAAGTACATCTTAGTTTATTAACTAAGTTTTTGTTAATTATGCATTTTGTTTTGAAAAGTCCGTATTTTATGATAAGATAATGGATTTATAAGACGAGTGTTACACTAACCCCTTTAATTAAACTTGAATTCATTCCATCAAGCCGAATAAGTTAATAAAATTCAAGCCCAACCCAAATACATCTTTAATTAAACAAAATCAGTCCAGTTTACCAAAAAAAAACCCCAGTTTACAAAAAAAAAAACCAATCGACTGCAAGCTTTGTGCGACTCCCGCCCTCCCTCTACCTCACCTCACTGCCAGCGACCTGCGACTGCAAAATTCCGTCCATGAACAACATAATTCCGGCCACAAACAAGTACATATTTTGTTTTTTTATTATTTTGATGTTTATGTGATTTTGTTCAAGACTCATGAGATAATAGGATGGCTTAAAAAAGTTTAAACTTTTATGTGTTTTGAGGTAATTTGGGGTTGTTCTAGTCTTTATAGGATGGGTTTGTTGTCTTTTAATCTCTTATTGATTATATGATTCTAGTATAGGGTTTGAAAACTTGAAATTCAAAACTTTTATGTGTTTTGAGGTAGTTTTTATGTTTTTTTTTATGATTTTAGTTGATATTATAGGAGAAAAAAGGTAATAAAATTCTTAAATAAGTTTGAAATTTCGTGTGTTTTGACGTTGTTTAAGGTTGTTTAGATGATTTTTAGGGTGATTACATACGATTTCTAGGGCTTGAATAGTTGAAAATTAAAATTGAAACATTATGTTATGGAGCGATGAACTTATGGATCAAAAAATGATGATTAAATTGAAACATTATATTTTGGATTGATTTCAAAAAATAAAAACCCGTTGGGCGACGTTTTAATTATGTTTGTAACAAGATTTGACGTGTTTTTGATGATTATATAAATTTAGTTTGATGTTCTTTTGTTTTACATGACCCGACCCGACTCGAACCGACCCGATACGAACCGATTTTTTTAGTTATATACCTAGCTAGGGGTCTAAAATTTTTAAAATTGTAGCGCACCCCTATGGAAAAATTCTTGGGTCCGCCACTGATGTCCCGCACCTTACTAGGCTGCATTAAACAATAACAAAAGCAGTACATAACTGAAATCATGATCCTAAAAATGTTCTTAACAATATCAAATTTGAAGCACAAAATTAAGTGCGAAATACAAATTGTCATTTGGCTCAAAAGCTATAAACATCTTCTTAAACCTTGATCATCTTCATCCACAAAATTCCACTTCAAATCAACATATATAACCTACTAACACATGCATTAAACAAAACCATTAAATTCTACACATTACATAACAGTTTTTATGGTTTGTTAATTATAAAAATACCTTTCATTTATTATCAGACCCGTCTAGAGTCAACACATCAACTTCCAAATTTTCTTCATCTCTTGCAGCTTACTACACATTAAAAAAAATACAAATGTTAATGTATAAACTACAAAAGTATAAATAGACTATAAATGTAATAAAAACTTACTTTCAATGTTTTTAAGGTTGTTTTTGAGCTGGCCTTTAACCAATCACTTCCACAAACAAGAAGTTCCACCACATCCTTTGAAAGATATAACAACTCTCCCAAAAATCTTAAAACACCCCTATACGCCCTAAAATACACCCCGTATACGAAAAGTGGGCCCGAAATACCTTTATTTTATAAAAATTAAGAAAAACAGGAAATAGGGAGCGCTCGCGAGGCGCGACCCCCTTGGCTACATCAGTCACGGGCCGCGACCCCATGGCCACCAGGCGCAACCCGGTGATGCCACGTGTCCCCTCCGTGTCAAAGCTAGTCGTTGATTCGACAAGCCTAGGCCCTAGCCAGCCTAGCTCGCGGGCCGCAAAGGCCAAAGCAATCTCTCTCGCAGGCCGCGACAGAGTCGTCGATCAGAACTATAAATAGGGGATCACGGCTTCAGTTGAGAATCGTTCAAATTTTCGATCTCTCTCTCTCAAATCTCTAAATTCTCTAATAGCTAAAATAATTCTCGGGCATTATACCCACTAAATAACAAAGCTTTGCCTCGATGTAAGTATCATAACCCCCGGTTACGTATTAGTTACTCTGCCCGATCGATCTAGAGCTCCGTAAAGCATGTCTAGGCTCTGCCCGACGTTCTGTCTCGGGGGGGAGGGTATAGCTAATGTAAATTTGGGTTATTATACTAACGCGTGTGCATTGTTTAAATTTAATAGATTATAACTAGGAAGTCACAAGGAAATACCTAAATTAGCAATGTAAGTAATCCTTCTTTTTGTGTAAACCTTTTTGTGAGTTAAACTGTTTTTACAAAACCTCAATTATTTAAATTACAATTCACAGTGATTAAGTATTTGTAAATCTACAATTATCGTCGGTATGTTGGGGTTTTGTATACATAACTTGTTACTACACTGTGAGTAGTAGCATGACCACAAGTCAGGATTGACAGTACCGTGGGTGGTAATTAAAGTAGATATAAACAAATGTAATTGCGGGTTGCCCTCAATGCTATAAAATGATAAAACTTGTTTTTAAACTGGGATTCACTCACCAGTATTTTCCACTGACAAAAATGTTTTAAACGCGTTTCAGGTAACAAAATATGAAAGCCAAATAGAAGCCAGCTGGAGAGCACTGAAGGCTTAGAAAAGTGGCTATAAAAAGTTACCTAAATAAAGAAGAAGTTTTATTTCAATAAATTAGGGTTTATCCCTATAAACATGTTGTAATGAAAACTTGGGTTTTCCCATGTATTTATTATTACAAAAATATGGTGTTTTACTCTGATAAACTATTTCCTAACTACGGTCCTGATGTAATTTCCGTTGTCAAATTAAATAAATACCGATACCACCAGCTCTGAGTAGCTCGCGGCCGCCCGCCTCCCAGGGTAGGGGCCGGGGGTTGCGACAGAAGGTGGTATCAGAGCTACAGCCACTGATTTCAGCCACAGAAGTGTTTTGCTGACACCAAAATTTTAATTTTGTTAGGAAATAATCTATGTGATTACGTGCATATCTGTATATTATTGTTTTGTGTTATTTAACAATCTGTTAGTTTACAGTATGAGTGATCAAGGACCATCTGACGCCTATCGTCACCTCTTTAATTCTCCTGGAGATGAAGGAACTTCTGTAACACCCCGTGTTTCGAAAGTCAAAGTCAAAGTCAAGATTGAAGTCAAAGGAAGAAAAGATTGCTAATTGCGATCTGTCACTCCTTGCTCAACTACTATTTTGACTTCTTTGACTTGTAATCGGATTCTATTATTTGTTTGCTTTAGTTGTATTATGTGGAGTATCTATTAATAATCGAGGTTAATCGCTATTTAATCGATAATCGACTTAACGCTAATCGCTATCGCATTGCAACTAGAATTATATGTTCTGGATATTGTTTTACGTGTGTGTGCTATTTATGTGCTACTTGTGCATGTTATGTTTATGTTGAGGTGCAAATCGCAATCACAATCGCAATTCTATCGCATCGCAATCAAATCGCTCACTCGAATCGCATCGCAGTTAGGTATAGTAGTTAGATATAGTAGTTAGGTTATTTGTGTAACTAATGGGTAATACTATCGCATCGCTCACTCGAATCGCATCGCAACGCTCAGCACGTGAATCGAAATGACAAAACTCATCACGCCAGACACCTGGATCGAGTGGCCAACCGATCGAGTGGCCATCCGATCGGATTGTCGTCCGATCGAGTTGCCACCCGATCGGACTGCCACCCGATCAGATTGCCATCCGATCGGTGACCAATTCGACACTCCATCACTTTCCACTTTGGGAAACCCTATAAATACCCTCCTGTCACATCATTTGTGATGTGATAGCTCCTCACTCGAACCAGCCGCACTCAAGCTCTCTTTCCTATAGATTTCTCGCGATTCTTGTAAGTTTTCAACCTAAATCTTGTACTTCTATGATCTACACACACTTCTTCATCTTTTTCACCTTTGAATCTTAACTTTTAATCGTGAAATCACCGGATTTGAGGTGTTCTAGGGTGATGTCATCATGGAGTTCTTATGAACTTCAAGGTTTGGCTTCATTCCACCAAGAACAACTTCGATCTGAAGGATTTCCTCATGAATAATCAATGTTTTCGCATAGATCTACACATTTTCATGGTTAAAAGGATTGAGAGAGGGTTTTTCAACTTTCTTTCAACTCTTTTACACTCAATGCACTCAAAAGTCAAAACCGATAGAATCGGAGCTCGTTCTGATCTTCTACTATTTCTTAGTGATGGGTTAGTTCCAGATCTGAATTCTATCCAAGAGACAACTGATGACGGGTTAAACATGAACAACCGTCTCGAACCGTGAACCGGTCGGACTAGGGTGGTTCCTATTCGGTCGGATCACTTGGGTCAAGATGGGGATTCTGTTGTCTAGCACGTTATCACACCGTCTCGATCAAAACTGCAAAACTTTCAAAACAATCAAGTGTCAAAGATGATCAGGTCATTGGGACGGACTGCCACCCGATCGGCTTGCACTTGGTTCCACACTTCAACTTTATTTCCAACTTTCAAAGGACTGAACGCCGAACGGATTGCCATCCGATCGAACGACCATCCGATCGTGTGACGCTTGGGACTTTGGTACTTATTCAATTTCAAAGAACAGTAGTTCCAACGGATTGCTATCCGATCGGATTGCCATCCGATCGAGTGACAACCCTGCTGTGAACGTGTTCTCACTAAGTGCCCTACCAATCGGATTGCTACCCGATCGAACGACCGTTCGATCGATCGACCTGAAAGGTAGAGATACTTCTCTGTTTTCAAAATGCTACAACGAAAACTTCAAAGCCATCATACACAAACACATCCTTACCAAACAAGATGTCAATCCAATTGAATGGCCATCCGATCGGATGACCATCCGAATGGATTGGCATCCGATCGACTGGCCATCCGATCGGATTGCCATCCGATCGGATTGCCATCCGATACTTGGCACTCTTGCACCGTTTTACTCGCCGCTCATCGTTTATGCTATCGTTAACTGTTCAGGCTAATCTCTCAAGTTCTCCCTTCAATCCAAGGCAGTGTTTATTAAGTTAAACGCTATCTGTGAGTATACTCGATCCCTTTTTTCTTTATGCACTTTTGGGTGTTACATACGTTACTTATTCTAAATCACATCGATCACACAACGCAAACACTATCTATACGCTGACCACTAATGCGTGTTATACGTAACTCGATGAATGCCTGTTTGTTATGTTTACACACTGATTGTTGTCTACCTGCCTTAGCAACGATAGAACTATAGTTTGGACTCAGCACCTGTCGTGGACAGGGGTTGTTAAGGACAATACTTCACGTGTTCGCAGTGGTGAACATGTGATGCGCACTCGCTACTCGCAGTCAAATCGCAGTCATTGGTATTGATAGGATCTTTGTCGATAACTTACATGCTTAACATTATACGTTGTACATGCTGGTTATGCGTAAACGATTTCGAACTCTACTAATACTGTGACAACCCAAGATTTCAAGGTCTTTCCATTTACATATCATTGATCTCGCAATCCTGTTTTACAAATTGGTTTACGTGGTATCTGTACATTATTTGAATGATTAGTGGTTATGTATAATGATTGATTGTTATATGTGTAGTGTTAATATAGTTCCTTTAGAGTTTGGCAAATATGTTCTGATGTCACATGAAACCTCGACGAAAGTATAGTGTTTCGCCACCACTAGTCTC
Source organism: Helianthus tuberosus (assembly GCA_030545235.1). Taxonomy (NCBI): domain Eukaryota; kingdom Viridiplantae; phylum Streptophyta; class Magnoliopsida; order Asterales; family Asteraceae; genus Helianthus; species Helianthus tuberosus. The sequence continues at coordinate 37,039,156 of CM060379.1, read as the reverse complement.
GACGAAAGATGGTGATTCGTCGAGAATGGTGTTTCGCCGGAAACGGGCCTCGGCCCAAGCTTATTTGCGGCCCAAACTGTTGTGTGTTATAACCCTTCACAATCATTAGACGTAAACTAAACCCTAGAGCATCTATTTCTCTGTGACGACAACTTTGATTCCCTGTGAAGCTCTCAAGCATTCGAGCATCTCTTTCCGATACTCAAGACCCCTCGTACTATCTTGTTTATCGGTTAGTGTCTCGATCTTGTATGTGATTTAATCCTGAAACGTGATATTGTGTTGCAATGTTTTCGTAACTAGGGTTTCGTTCATAGAATTGTATGTTTGGATTATGCGATTGATCATGACGTGAAACTATGGTTAAATTGTTAATGTGGTTGATGACCTAGGGTTAGCAGTGGAAACCTGTAATTGTGAATCAGTAATAGATCTTGATCGATGCCTGTTATCATGTTTGAGTCTCTGTTAGTGTATAACAATGTTAATGTTGAGGATGGTTAGTTGTGAGGATAAACAGTGATTAAAAGATTTGCTATGAACACTATAATATAACTGTCATTGATCCATTGCTTTGAAGATGTGTAACTGATGCGATGAAGTCAAGGATCTGTTAACTGACTTGACGAAACAGTGATGATGTCTCATCATGGTTAATGTCAACGAAGCATGTATGTTTCGCCATATTCGATGTCGAAGAAACATGGATGTTTCTCCATATTTGGTGTCGATGAAACATGGATGTTTCGTCATCTGTGATGATGACGAAAGAGGGGTATTTCATCGCAAGGGTTATTCGTCGGGTGGTTCTTCGCCGAAGGGTAACCTGTTGGGCTTGGACTTTGGTAGATGGCCAGTTAACTGCTGTGTGTTAATGCATGTTATGCATGGGATGTGAACATGTATAGAACAGGGTGCTTGATATATGATATTCGGTGATCTTGTGTTAGATGCAAGTTGTATATACGTGACTTATTGTGTACATACATGTGACTAGTTTGATTATGTAACTGATGTTGTTTGGTAACCACGGTAGGGTTTGGGTTGACCAACTTGGACGGGTAATTAAACATACAGAGCAAATCAAAGGTGAGTTCATTCCTTTTGAGCATGCGTCCCGGTGGTTGGGACAGTCAGTGGGGTATCCCTGAGAGGGATAGGTTTTGGGTAAATCATGGGTATTCCTGAGAGGAATATGTCTTTTGGGTAAATCTGGAATGTTGGATAATATACTCATCCTATCACCATTAAAATCCCTCCGTGTTGTTTGGGTACCTGAGAGGTAACAAGGTATTAGTTGGTAGCGCTACTTAGGTTTGGCACCTTCACCCCGTACCTGAGAGGACGGGTGTGAACTAATGACCTAGTCATGACCAATGCTTTGATAGGAGCATTGGAGAAATGGCAAAATAATCAGGAGCCGTCTTGTATTCGGGATATTATCAACATTAAACTCAATGGATTAAACTAAACACTTGGTAACCAACGTTTTCGTAAAACTATGAACTCACCAACGTTGTCTGATACACTTGTTGCATGCTCGCAGGTCGTTAGGTACTTTGGATGGGAACTTGCTATCTGGATGGCTGGAGTGGTCATAGGTCGCAGTGCTTGGCTACGCGTGTCTTGTTTACTGAATTCATATACATTGGGTTTTGAAACATTTAAACAATGAATTGTTATTTGCTTCCGCTGTCACTATTTAACTTGGATTATATTCTATGAACGTTTTATTTAATGAATGGAATTTTGTTAAACATATTATGGTTAGTTGAATGTGATTGGTGGCTGGATCCTGGTACGTCACACGCCTAGCGGGGGTTACCGCATGTGGTATTTTGGGGGTGTGACAGTTTGGTATCAGAGCCACTGGTTATAGTGAACTAGGTTTTAAAACGTTTTTTTATAAAACCAGACTATAACCGAACAACTTCGAAAATCGACCATGACACTCAGCTCCAGATTGCAAGGTTCGTCTTCTGTTTACTTTATGCATTACTTGTTTAGTAGTTACACACACACGACTTGCATGAAACAACATATTTGATACCTTGATGTGACTACTTGTGCTGCATGTCTTAGTGGAACTAGATAGTGTGGCACTACCCTTCGACTCTTGTGATTATTAATCCTGTGATACCTTTCGTTTTTCTATTTGAATGTGGGGGAAACTTTTAGCGCAAGTTAAGAGGCACTGAGATAAGCATGCAAATTGCTTTATTATTATGGGTGCACACATAATAATAACGTGAGGTGCATGTGAATCCCAGTGAGGCTTAACGAGTGTGAGAAGGGTTCTGCCCTATTGTTTGGTGTAAATTTTGTAGTTGTAGATGTCAACGTGAGATTTGACTCATGACTTATCTCGATTCCTAAACTTATTCCCTCTCCTTATATAGAATCATGAGTGGACAAGGCCATGGACGTGGACACATTGCTATGACTCAGGCTGAGTTGACAAATCTGATCAACACCCGTGTGGCTGAGGCATTAGCAGCCTACCAAGCTGGTACGATATGTGCCAAATTTTCTTTGTTCTTGTGTCGCGTACACAACTCTTACCCTTGTGTTGTATTTCCCTTCGTCCATTAGGTCAGCCAACGAACCAGAATCAAAACAATCCGCCTGCTTGCACGTTTAAGACATTTATGGATTGTAAGCCACAGACCTTCAGTGGGACTGAAGGGGCTGTGGGGCTACTTCGATGGTTCGAGAAAGCTGAGCCAGTGTTCGCTATGTGTAATCGTCCCGTGGGGGACCGTGTGAAGTATGCTACAGGCACTTTGGAGGATGGTGCCTTAACTTGGTGGAACGCCCAGGTGCAGATGTTGGGCATCGAGATGGCTAATGCAATGACTTGGGATGATTTTAAGGAGTTGATGCGGGAAGAGTACTGTCCTCGTGATGAGATTCAGAAGCTCAAGAACGAGTTCTACGATTTGAAGATGGAAGGATCCGAGATCGAGGCTTATACGAAACGATCTCATGAACTAGCAATTTTGTGCCCTTACCTGTCTCGACCTCCACATCGACGAATTAAGTTGTATCTCAAGGGCCTAGCACCAGCTGTAAAGGGGTATGTCACTGCTGCAAACCATAACAATCTGCCCCAGATCATCCGTTTGGCACATAAGATTACTGACCAAGAGGTCGAGCGTGGCTCATTGCCGCCTCGTAAGTCTGCTACTACCACTGCTGCTACAGCTACCACACCTGCTAGTGATAACAAGCGTAAATGGAATGATGCTGACAAAGCAACTAGTGCCAATCAATCTCAGAAAAGGCCTGACAACAGTATCAACTGCAGTTTTAGCCAGTCGTCTTCTGTGAATCAGAATCAGAGCAACAATTTGAATCAGGGTTCCTACGCAGGAAAGCTACCAAAGTGTAATAAGTGTATGTTCCACCATCGCAGGCCTTGCACCCGGGTATGTCACAGGTGCAACAAGGAGGGTCATATGGCTAAAGATTGTAGGGCCTGGCTCCCAAAACAGCCGCAGCAGCAGCAGCAACCATAGCAACAGGAGAGGCAGCAGTCTCAACAGAATCAGGGAAGTCGGAAGGGGTGCTTTCAGTGTGGTGATGAGGGCCATTTTAATCGGGACTGCCCTCAGCTTAATCAGAATGCTGGCAACAACAACAACGCTGGGAATAACAATAATAGGAACAATGGTGGGAACGGGGCACGTGGAAGAGTATTTACTATTGGCGCTGGGGAAGCTCGCAATGATGGCAATGTTGTGACCGGTACGTTTTCTGTGAACGATCTTTTTGCTTCTGTTTTATTCGACTCAGGTGCCGATTGGAGTTATGTGTCTTTGGGGTTCAGTCGTCAGTTAGGGTTGACTCCCACACCTCTTGTAAATAAACATGTAGTAGAGTTAGCTGATGGTAAGTTGATTGAAGCTTCTCATGTCCTTTTTGGTTGTAAACTTGATCTCATGGGTCAAGTGTTCGATATTGACCTACTCCCCATTATTCTTGGAAGTTTTGACGTGGTCGTTGGTATGGATTGGTTGTCTAAGCATCAAGCAGAAATTTCTGTAAAGAGAAAGTCGTGCGTATCCCTCTTCCCAGTGGGGAATCTTTGTCGGTTCAGGGTCATCGTAGTGGTGCCATGGTCGGCATCATCTCAGCCATGAAAGCCCAGAAGTGTCTACGAAAGGGCTACCCTGCTATTCTAGCTCTTGTTAGCGATTCGCAACCTGAAAAGAGGAAGATCGAAGACCTTCTCGTAGTTCACGTGTTTTCTGATGTGTTTCCTGAAGAGTTACCCGGTTTACCTCCACATCGCCAGGTGGAATTTCATATTGACCTTATGCCAGGAGCAGCTCCGATTGCCCGTGCTCCTTATCGTCTTGCACCAGGAGAGTTGCAAGAGCTGTCTAACCAACTTCAAGAACTGTTGGATAGAGGTTTTATCCGACCCAGTTCATCGCCTTGGGGAGCCCCAGTTTTGTTTGTGAAGAAGAAAGACGGGACTTTTCGTATATGTATTGATTATCGAGAACTCAACAAGGTGACGGTTAAGAATCGTTATCCTCTGCCACGTATAGACGACTTATTTGACCAGTTGCAAGGGTCCAGTTTTTACTCGAAGATTGACTTAAGATCGGGCTATCATCAGATGAGAGTCCGAGAGGAGGATGTTCCTAAAACGGCTTTTCGGACGCGGTATGGGCATTATGAGTTTTTAGTTATGCCACTTGGATTGACGAACGCACCAGCGGTCTTCATGGACCTTATGAATTGTGTATGCATGCCGTACCTTGACGACTTTGTTATTGTTTTTATTGATGACATCTTGATCTACTCTAAGAGCAAGGAGGACCACGAACGGCACTTACGTCTTATTTGGAGCTCTTGAGGAAGGAGCAACTCTACGCGAAGTTTTCAAAGTGTGACTTCTGGATTCGAGAGGTACACTTCCTTGGCCATATTGTTAATGAATTAGGGATACACGTGGACCCTGCTAAGGTTGATGCTGTCAGGAATTGGGCGGCACCGAAGAACCCTTCGGAGGTGCGACAATTTCTTGGACTCGTTGGGTATTATCGAAGATTTATCAAGGACTTCTCGAAGATCGCTCAACCTCTTACCTCGTTGAGACAGAAAGGCGTGGTGTATTCTTGGGGAACAAAGTAGGAGGATGCTTTTCAACTTTTAAAACAGAAACTCTGCAGTGCGCCGATTTTATCTCTACCCGAAGGTACGAAAGATTTTGTGGTATATTGTGATGCTTCCATTCAGGGTCTCGGTTGCGTTTTGATGCAATGCGAGAAGGTGATAGCTTACGCCTCTCGATAATTGAAGGTTCACGAGAGGAATTATATGACACACGACTTAGAGTTGGGAGCCGTGGTGTTTGCACTCAAAATCTGGAGGCATTACCTGTACGGTACTAAATGCACTATTTATACCGACCACATGAGCCTTCAGCATATCTTCGACCAGAAGGATTTGAATATGCGACAACGTCGCTGGGTAGAAATTTTAAACAACTATGACTGTGCAATCAAGTACCATCCGGGTAAGGCTAACGTTGTAGCGGATGCTCTCAGTCGAAAGGAATCGAAACCCAAATGTGTTCGCGCCTTGCAGCTCACCATTCATTCTAACCTACCTGACCAGATCCGTTCGGCTCAGACCGAAGCATTGAAGGAAGAAAACTATGAAGCTGAGTATTTACGGGGCATGGAGAAACGACTTATAAAGAGATCTGATGGTATTCTCTACTGCATGGAACGGATATGGATTCCGTTGTTTGGTAACCTGAGAGGTCTTGTGATGGACGAAGGGTATAAGTCTCGATACTCTGTTCATCCGGGTTCAGATAAGATGTATTAGGACCTCAAAGTTTTGTATTGGTGGCCGAAGATGAAGGCTGACATCGCGACGTACGTGAGTAAGTGTTTGACTTGTGCGAAAGTTAAGGTAGAGTACCAGAAACCGTCTGGGTTGCTGTAACAACCAGAAATACCCATGTGGAAATGGTTGCAGATTGCTATGGATTTTGTCACTGGTTTACCGAGAACTCAAAACGGGAATGATACCATTTGGGTGAACGTTGACCGCCTCACGAAATCTGCGCACTTCCTTGCGATCAAGGAAACGGATAAGTTTTCTCAACTCGCTGTGGTTTATCTGAAAGAAGTGGTTTCTAGGCACGGGATGCCAACCTCTATTATCTCTGACTGTGATCCGCGTTTCATCTCTGATTTGTGGCAATCTATGCATAAATCATTCGGCTCACATCTCGACATGAGCACTGCTTATCACCCACAGACGGATGGTCAAAGCGAACGAACCATCCAAACGCTTAAAGACATGCTGAGAGCATGTGTCATCGATTTTGGTAAGGGTTGGGAGAAACACTTGCCACTGATCGAGTTCTCCCACAACAACAGTTACCACACTAGCATCAAGGCAGCTCCGTTTGAAGCATTGTACGGCCGGAAATGTCGTTCTCCACTTTGTTGGGCTGAGGAGGGTGACAGCCAGGTCACAGGTCCGGAACTGGTTCTTGAAACTACTGAAAAGATTGTCCGGATCAGGAATCGTATGGCGGCAGCACGCGACCGTCAGAAAAGCTACGCTGACAAGCGTAGGAAACCCTTGGAGTTCGCTGTAGGCGATCGTGTTATGCTGAAAGTTTCATCCTGGAAGGGTGTGGTGCGCTTTGGGAAGCGCGGTAAGCTTAACCCTCGTTATGTTGGGTCTTTCAAAATTTTGGAACGTATTGGTAAGTGGCTTACAAGCTCGAGTTACCTACTGAGTTGGGTAACGTTCACAAAGTTTTCCATGTGTCGCAATTAAAGAAGTGTTTGTCTGATGAAACACTTGTGGTACCACTTCAAGAACTTAAGATCGACAACAAGTTAAGGTGATTCCGTGTGAAATGGATTCCACAAAGATGATTCCGTGTGAAATGGAATATATCAATCCGTACGAAATGATGATGACATCATCCTATCGTCCATAATTTTGTCAAATTGATCTGGTTTTAGGTCGATTTTAGGTCCAATTCTTTCAAGGATTCGTTAAAACAGTGTTTCGCTTATAGTGTGAGAAAATCAATCCATTTTAACCATAAAATCTTGTTTAATTTTGAAAAGAAGGTGTAGAAGTTAGAATTTTGAGCTGAAACAATAAGAACTCTTCCTCCTGTGCTCTGATACCACTTGTAGGATCGAGAATCGATCTAAACGAGTCTATCAGAAGAGCTCTAATCCATATCAAAGGCGGAATTCAATGATATAGACTTGATTACAGCTTGATTCACACTTTAATTGTCTTGTATATTGATATAACACTGTTACAAGTCAAATGACACGTCGGCAGCACCTCGGCACCGGAATCAAGAACTGTTTCAAATGACTTGGAGGCTCAGGTATTTATAGACATGGCATTTCGCACGGAATGGGCATCAACCATTTCGTACGAAATGGTCAAGGTTCATTTCGTACGAAATGGCCTAGCCATTTCGTGCGAAATGGACTATCATCACTCAAAACCTATTTTCTCGTATACTGAGCTCCATTCTATCCTATCTAGACACAAGACTTGATACAAGACGAAGTCGACAGACATATGCACCAACAGACTCCCCCTTGGATGTCGACGAGTCTTCAGTACACATCTTCAGAATGTCAAGTCTTCAATCTTTATCAGTCTTCTAGCTCTTACCAACGTATCTGACATTGTAGGCTTCCATCAATCTTTTCTCTTCTTCTCTCTTTCTTTTCCAGTATCTCAAACTGACTCTCAATCATTCAAACTCCCCCTTGAATGTTGATCTATTCTTCAATCTCCTCTTTGCTTGCAGACTCCCCCTTAAGCTATGCTGGGATCGTAGTCTGATCTTCATAGGTTCAGGATCGATTCCTGTCTCTATTCTGCATTTGCTCATGAGGAAAATCTCTTCAGGATTCGAAACCTGGTAAACCTGCACATCCTCTACCCAAAACATGAGTTTCACAATAGATAAGATTTAACAAATTTAGTACCTCTGTAAACCACTTGTTAGAAATACATTAAAAATGATTTTACAAATTTAATCTTTGATGACCATTTGTGAAAATATCATTTAAAAGTTGCATTCACTTGAAACCAAATTTTAATCATTTCAAACACAAATCTCATTTCATACACACTCTCCCAACCTGTTGTTCATCATGTTTAGCACTTGAAATTTTGAAAATCAGCTCTCCAACATCAGTTGTCAAAAATCTTTTTGTATTTTCAAAATATTATGCTAAAACCACTTGTAAGAAAAGTATTGAAATGTAGTAAAGAAATATTTACAGACAATATTTTTGTGAGTTTGTGTAAGAGGATCATATCAGTTTTTGACAAGTCACAAGTACCGTTGAGCTTAGTTACACATTAAGAATTAAACAGTTCACTTAGATTGTCGATATACTGATCCACTTAAATTCTTACACAAATTTCAACTGATATAGGATACGAATTAGGTGAATTAAGAACTTAAACTCATTCATGTGTCCCACCTCTTGAATATACTCCCGTATCCAGATCCCAATATTCAGTCTTACAGGTGGGTATTCCACAAATGATATCTGTAAGGGGTTAATTGCGAAACCTTGAGAGCTCATATTTTTTGCTGAGTTGAAGGCTCGACTTTTGGTGTGTCCCCTTTAAAGGATCTTTTTTACAACAGCACATGATTTAATCTTTTCGATTTTTCATCATTTTTTATGCTGAGGGAGGGCTTTTATTTCAACCAGCAGTAAAGTATTATATGGGGACTAGGCCATTGCTTCCGCATTATCAGAAGTCCCGGGATAATACCCCAGATATCACTGAGTATAAAGACATAGTATTTCAGAAAGAGGGGTCCTTCAAACAAGATTTCAGGGGTTCCCTATATATCCAAGTAGTGTTCCCCACGAAACAAGCAAGTTTGAATTTAAGTTTATATCCCGAAAAAGTTTACTAAATGTGTAAAAACCTATCGGCATATCATCAGAGAGCCGGTTTAATACTATTTAATCATTACATTTCTTTAGCGTACCGTAACTGTCTAACTGATGTACTATCATTTCCTCTTTTTCACAACAAAACTCATCTTGAATTTCTCAATGTTTTTGATTTTTATAGATTTTATCATGTTTTTGTTTTTTTTCAAATTTTCTAATTTTTTTAAAAATTTTTACTCCCCCTAAAATCAAAATTATATTTCAAATTTTGATTTTCTGGGAAAATTTGAAAACAAACTGTACAAATAAAGTGACAACTGATTCGAATCGCTTCAAATCGCCATCCTCTTGTTATAAACAATCAGAACTCCCCCTGACAACAAACTATTTTCCCATTATGATTTCAAAACACTTAAGTTTGTTTTAATCAAATGGTTTTTCCGGAAAATTAGTTTTGTTTAAACCACTTGTAAGATAGGGGATTAAATCATCACATTGTTTTTTCAATCTCTTTGAATGAAAGTTAAATCAAGTTCAACTCAATGACCTTGATTAACCACTTGTATGAACTCATTACTCAAACCACTTGTAGATCGAAATATCACATATGGGAGTTCCGGCAAGTTAGGGTTTTACTTAGAAAAAGCTGTCACCCAAGCCTGACCAGCCTTGGGTGATTTTGAGTCATCGTCACTCCACCATCTTTTTTATTTATAAAAATCTTTCACACTTTTAACCTTCCCATCTACCATCTTCCCAAAGATATGTTTGACTTTCCCATTGAAAGCTTTTTCAGCATCAAATTCTTCTTTACCAGAGAAAAATTGATCTGAAATCTCAATCTTTCCAACTTTTAACTTCAGATTATCTTTTGACAATGGTGGAAAGTTTTCATCGTTCAATTCTGGAACAGAATTTTCCTTCTTTTTCTCCACAAATGGCTCCTCTGATTTTATGGAATCAGATTCATCACCAGAACTTTCATCTGAATTTTTAACAACCCATTTTTGTTTGTTTAAATCGACTTTTCTTTTGTAAAACCGTTTTGAACTTTCACCTATTTCAAAAGTCGAATTTTCAAATGGTTGTTTCTTTTCATCAACAAATTTTTCTTTCTTTTCAAGTAAGAAGAAACTCCCTGTTTTGTGTTGGTGAACTGCTGGCAGTTCCAAGCAATATGACCAACCCTTTGACATTTGAAACAAGTTCTTCTGTCAATTCTTGGTACAAACTTCTTCTGCACAATCTTTTTTCTCTCAGCAAGAAACTCTTTGTTTGACTGTATCCAGAATGGTTTCGTCTGCTCTTCTTCCGAACTTCCTCCTGAAACAAATTTTGTTTTTGGTTTATAAGTTTTCACATTTTTATAATTTTCTGAAAAAATAAATCCTAAACCCTTCTTTTTGAAATTACTGTTATGGTTTGGTTTCTTTTGAAAACCAGAACCAGAACTGTAACCTTTTTTCTTGTTCAATCTCTGTTGAACTCTTGAATTGTATTTTTTAGGTTTTTCATCAAGCTTTAAATCTTTTATTTCAGAAATATTGATTTCCGTTAATTTGAAAATCTGTTTGATCATTTCAGTTTTGACACTTCTTATTGGAAATTCCTCATCAGAATATAATTTGTCCGAATCATTCAAAGTATATGCTACTTTGATTGGTTCATCATTCAAATTATTTTTCGACATCAGAAATTCTTTATTGTAAACCCGTTTGACTGGTGAACTCGGACTCTTGTCTGATGAACTCGAACTTTCAGATTTAGACTCCGACTTTGACTCTTCATCCATATCCAACACCTGATCGACCACTTTCTTTAATAACTCAGACTCATGATCAGTGTCAGACGCTGTGAATGTGACATCAATGTTATCTGGTAACTCATCAATGGTTTCAGACTTTAACTTTATGTTGAGTGCCTTATTTAAATGTTCCTCATTTGGCTTTCTGGGAGAATAACTTTCCCAGATCGGAGGCGGACACTTGTTATACTTGACACTTTGTTTCTTACTAGTATCTGTATCTTCCGACTTTTTATCTTGAAAAGCTTCAAGACCTGCAACAGTAGGATAAACTCTGTCAATCAAATAATCACAAGTTGTATAACTCAACAGTAATCTTTTGATTCTTTCACTTTCAATCTTTTCGAGTTTCAAATCCTGCTTCAGTTTTGCACAATCTTCAATATACTCATTGATGACCTTCTGCTTCGTCATTAAAGTTGAACTCATCATTGTCTGAGCAGCTCCCATTTCCAGGTTTGTTTTGTTCAAATTATCAACTGTTTTGTTTAGCACATCATACGATTCTTTTATGTACTTAACATCAAACATCAACTTTTCTTTAAACTCTTCTAGCTCAATGTACTTCTTGTCTTTTTCTTCACAATCTTTGCAAGGAGCTAAACACTTCGGACACGGTTTTTCAACTTCTATAATCTTTTCAACTTCAACAACTTTTTCAACTTCGACAATTTTTTCAACTATTTTCTCAACCTCAACTATTTTTTCGACTTCAACGATCTTCTCCACCACTTTCTCTACTACCTTTTCAAACACACCCGGTTCTTCATCAAATTCTACTTTTACTTCATACCCTTCAATTTCAACCTTCTCTGTCGAATTTTCTTCAACTTTTGCTTTCTCAGCTTCCAATTTTGCCTTTTCTTCAGCAATCCTTCTCGCTTCTAGTTCTCTCTTCAATCTAGCAGCCTTCTTCTCATTCAACATCTCGATTTTATCTGCAAAAAACAAATTAAAACTGAATGAGTCTAAACTTTTTCTAGCATTATTAATGTATTCTTCCTCATCATCGGTATCTTCATCACTTTCTGATGATCTGAAAATCTTCATTCTTTTTGGCTTAGATTTGACTTCTTCTTCTTCTAGGATTCGAGCAACTAATCCTGAATCAGCCGGAATGTATTTGTCCCAGCTAAATCCCTCTGCCACTTTTTCATCATCTTGATTAACAAGAAAAGCTTTCTTCTTTCCGTCTTCAATAGCACGGGATGATGATGCTTGTTGAACAATCTGATGAAAAATTGATTTTTGATAGTAATCGTTCTTTCCAAATGGATCTTGTCTTCCAGTTGCTTCTTTATTTTTACATTCTCGTTTAAAATGCCCCTTTTCTTTGCAACGAAAACAAGTAACCTTTGATTTGTCAAACCCTATCGGAGATGTAGCAATATCACGAAAATCATCTCTTTCGGTGATTTGTGTGAATTTTTCTGCTCTTCTTACATCACTGGCTAAACACCACTTGATGTCCATCAATTCAAGTTCTTCAGCATCAATCTGGTCATAATCCTCTTTGGTGAGCATCGGATTTCCAATTCTTCCAACAACTAAACTTTCATAAGACTCTAACATAGTAACAAGTGATGCCATATGTTGCTAAGCCATTTCTGGAGAAAGATTTTGACCATTTTGAATATTCAATGTAACATTGCATTGCATATTTGTTGAGTTCTGTCATTGAGGACTTGGTGTAGTGAAATTCGGACCAAAACTTGAATACGATGACGAATATCCACCACTCTGAGTTACTATGTTACCATTAGTTCCAGAAGAACTATCAGCACTGAAAGCAGTCTTAATCTTTGGACTCGGAGTAGTCTCAATTTGCTTCCTCTGTAATGTAAACTAACATCTTGTTGAGCATTTGGATTATTTATGATAGCAGTTTTCTGAATATCCAATTCATGTTCTTCAATCTTTTAAATGAACTTCGCCAAATTCATACTTTCAGATTTTCTCATATGTTTTAAGATCAGTAAATATGTTCCCCATTTATTCTGTGGTAACGCATCGGCTAACTTATCAACCCATTCATCGTCGTCTTTCTTTATTTCCAATCTTCCCATTTCCAGAACAAGATGATAATATCTATCGATAGTCATTTTTGTTGTTTCACCTTCAAAAGCTACAAACATATCAAATGATTTCTTTAGTAAAGCTTGTTTGTTCTTTATCATATCAGCGCTTCCCTTAAACTTGTTAATCAATGCCAACCAAATTGATCTAGCAGTTCCTTCATGTTGAAGTAACACAAAAATGTCTTCTTTTACGGATTGTTGGAGAAGACTAATCATCATTTTTTCACTGGTGTATTTCAATTTCTCAGTCGCTGAATAGTCACTAAAAGCTTTTTCAATCCCACGTTCATTTTTCGGTTTAACGTAATCTACATCCAGTGAACACCATGCATCAAACTTATATGCTTGCACCCAGTTTTCAAAACGATTTTGCCATCCTTTAAAATCCTCGATGTACATAAGTTTAGGAGGCTTTTGAGACGTTCCCGTTTCATTTTCGATTTCAAGAGTTTCGGTACCTGAAATTGGTGCAGCTGGTGTGGTAGCAAACACATTATAAAATTCCTCTTCCATGTTTTGGTAACCTGTTACACAAATTCACAAAGTTCAAGCAAAATGTAAGTTCACACGAAATGATATCTCAAACAAAATGGACTCCTTTGGTACGAAATGGAACTTAAGTACGAAATAGCTTTTCACACGAAATAACATTTTCACACGAAATGCAGGATTCAAGCAAAACGGTCCTCTGGTATGAAATGGAAGTCTATTTCGTACGAAATGAAATACTCAATGTCTATTCCGTGCGAAATGAAGTCCAAAATGTTGATTCCGTGCGAAATGGATTCCACAAAGATGATTCCGTGCGAAATGGAATATATCAATCCGTACGAAATGATGATGACATCATCCTATCGTCCATAATTTTGTCAAATTGATCTGGTTTTAGGTCGATTTTAGGTCCAACTCTTTCTAGGATTCGTTAAAACAGTGTTTCGCTTATAGTGTGAGAAAATCAATCCATTTTAACCATAAAATCTTGTTTAATTTTGAAAATAAGGTGTAGAAGTCAGAATTTTGAGCTGAAACAATAAGAACTCTTCCTCCTGTGCTCTGATACCACTTGTAGGATCGAGAATCGATCTAAACGAGTCTATCAGAAGAGCTCTAATCCATATCAAAGGCAGAATTCAATGATATAGACTTGATTACAGCTTGATTCACACTTTAATTGTCTTGTATATTGATATAACACTATTACAAGTCAAATGACACGTCGGCAGCACCTCGGCACCGGAATCAAGAACTGTTTCAAATGACTTGGAGGCTCAGGTATTTATAGACATGGCATTTCGCACGGAATGGGCATCAACCATTTCGTACGAAATGGTCAAGGTTCATTATGGCCTAGCCATTTCGTGTGAAATGGACTATCATCACTCAAAACCTATTTTCTCGTATACTGAGCTCCATTCTATCCTATCTAGACACAAGACTCGATACAAGACGAAGTCGACAGACATATGCACCAACATAGGATGGCAATCTGATCGGGTGGCAATCCGATCGGACGGCAATCCGTCCCAGTCGACCTGATCGTCTTTACACTTGGTTGTTTTGATAGTTTTGCGGTTTTCTTGAGACGGTATGACCACGTGTCAAACAACAGAAACCCCATCAAGACTCAAGTGACCCGATCGAACAGGAATCACCCTAGTCCGATCAGTCCACTGTTCGAGACGGTTGTTCATGTTCAACCCGAAATCGGTAGTCTCTTTGTTAGAACTCAAACCTTGAGTTGACACATCACTAAGAAGGAGTAGAAGATCAGAATGAGCTCCGATTCTATCGGTTTTGAGTGCATTGAGTGTAAAAGAGTTGAAAAAAGTTGGAAAACCATCTTTCAATCCTTTTATCCATGATTATGTGTAGATCTATGCGAAAGTGTTGTTTAAATCTTGTGGAAATCCTTCAGATCTGAGTGGTTCTGGGTGGAATGAGGCCAACACTTGAAGTTCATAAGAACTCCATGATGACATCATCCTAGAACACCTCAAATCCATTGATTCCACGGTTAAAAGTTAAGATTTAAAAGAGAAAATGATGAAGAAGTACGTGTAGATCATAGAAGTACAAGATTTAAGGTAGAAACTTACAAGAATAACGAGAAATCGAGAGAAAATAGCCCCAAAGCGTGTTGGTCGAGTGAGAGCTGTCACTTCACTGTTCAAGTGATGTGACAAGTGCTATTTATAGGTGGAGAGGAGAAAGGGTGATGGAGTGCCATGGATCGGATGGCTGTCCGATCGGGTGGCTGTCCGATCGGGTGGCAATCCGATCGGGTGGCAATCCTATCGGTTGGCCATCCGATCGATCAGTCACTCGATCGGTGGTCTCTGGCGAATTGCGTTTCGATGTTTCATTTTGATCGTTAAGCGTTGCGATGGTTTGGTCACACCTTTTCATACCCACATTCATATATTTAGTATAATTAGTCACATAGGGTCGTATAAATATCCACATTTCAAAGTTGCGATACAATAATCGGGTTTTGTTTCAAACATGCGTTACTCTGCGACGCATCACGGCTATCGAGGAGGGTAGAATAGGTCCTCACTCGACGTCATCGTGAGCGTTAGTGTGTGTGATGCGATGTGGTATAGCGATAAAGTATGCGTAATATGCGAAAATACTGCGAAATAACGATGTATTCGATATAGCTAAATTATGATCCGAATCTCTGGTGCTAGGCGTAACGAGTGTAATGAGTAGTAACAACGCACAAACGTGTGGGTTGTTACAGTCTCCCCTGCTTTAGGAAATTTCGTCCCGAAATTAATCCATAAGAAGGGTTGCGAGGATCGATGCGAGTGGGAGTAGCGATTAAAAGCGTAAAAAATAAGCGAGCGAGAGCATTGCGATGACCAGCGATGGCAGTGAGTAAGGGGATTCGTATAACAAAAGATGGAAACACACGAAAAGCGAACCAAAAAGTGTTTTGTATTCTTGAAAATTCGAAAAGGTTTGGCGAAAACTTGTTTACGAAAACCTTCCCACAGTGCGGTGTTAAACTATCTCGATGTTCACACCAGCGCTATGAGAGGGGTTTTATCATTAAGTTATTAATAGATTGTAGATTTAAAACTCGTTTTACGAAATTTTCTCGTCACGCGGCATTAACTTGAGTCGATTGTCACACCAACGTTACAAGAAAATCTCGTTTTGTACAAAGATTTGATTAAATTTTCTTAGAAAAGTTTGTAGGAAAAGCTTTGTTTACACAAAGGTTTTAAATAACATCAAAGATTTTAATTTTGAAGTCGACCCCGCATGGCACTTTCCCATGAAAGTTCGACAATATGGCTAAAACACTTATATATAGGAAGTACCAGCGGCGTATCCACCATGTTTTTGCCATATGGCTTCCATCCCGTGAGTCGGTGTCATGCGTGTCGACATAGTACGGACAGATTTCGATTCCCTCGGTCCAAGCGAAAGATGGCCGGACCAAGTGTAAGAGAAGGATTGAGCAAACCGAGCGATGAAGTCGTTTTAGAACTCAGTTTTCGCCATCGGTTGGGGTGTGACAAAAAGATTTGCTATGAACACTATAATATAACTGTCGTTGATCCATTGCTTTGAAGATGTGAAATTGATGCGATGAAATCAAGGATCTGTTAACTGACTTGACGAAACAGTGATGATGTCTCGTCATGGTTGATGTCGATGAAACATGTATGTTTCGCCATATTATATGTCGACGAAACATGGATGTTTCGCCATATTTGGTGTCGACGAAACATGGATGTTTCGTCATCTGTGATGACGACGAAAGAGGGGTATTTCGTCGCAAGGGTTATTCGTCGGGTGGTTCTTCGCCGAAGGGTAACCTGTTGGGCTTGGACTTTGGTAGATGGCTAGTTAACTGCTGTGTGTTATTGCATGTTATGCATGGGATGTGAACATGTATAGAACAGGGTGCTTGATATATGATATTCGGTGATCTTGTGTTAGATACAAGTTGTATATACGTGACTTATTGTGTACATACATGTGACTAGTTTGATTATGTAACTGATGTTGTTTGGAAACCACGGTAGGGTTTGGGTTGACCAACTTGGACGGGTAATTAAACATACCGAGCAAATCAAAGGTGAGTTCATTCCTTTTGAGCATGTGTCCTGGTGGTTGGGATAGTCTGTCACACCCTCAAATCCACGTGCGGAGTACTACCGCGAGGCGTGTGACTGACCAGGATCCAGCCACCAATTATACTGAGCATTCAATTAATAATAGTAATAATGTCCACCAACCACAAGGGTTAGAAAACACCATAAATAAAGTTCAAAAGTTTTAAGTTCAAAGAGCAGTTTAAGTAAGTAGCGGAAGCATAGGCAACACAGTTCAAACAAGGTTCATAGTTTAAGTTTATTATAGAACCCAACACACGGGCTAAGACGACCACTACACATCCCCAAGCTGCAAGCTCCTGAGTCACTAGGTACCTGCAAAGCGTGCAGTAGGGTATCAACATAATGTTGGCGAGTTCACGAGTTTGTCCAGTTTTTAATTCCAAAAACTTGTTTCAACAGTTAATTTACTCATTTATACCATGCCAGGGGAGCTACCCCTTAAGTAAGCTACTAAACTGGTTTACAATACCGAATACTATGCGACCGTACGTTTCCGTAGAGTGCCCCGTTTGTCAATGTTCTATCATCATTGACGGTTTGCCAGAGTCTATTAGTTCACTCCCGATCCCATACGCGGGCACGGTGTGAGGCTGGTGAGACCTAAATAGCGCTATCAACTAATAACCCGTTCGCCAGGCCCCGGCGACTAATCGGTATTAAGTACTAAGGACTTGAGTGATAGAGTTTCGTTTAGTATTGCTTGTTGCATCCAATATAAATAGTAATTAACTAAGGGTCCCGCATACGGGGAGAAAAGTAGGTTTGTATCCCTCACAAGGGGGATAGCGTCGTTTTAAGTTTCGTTTCCCAACCACCGGGAACGCATGCTTTAAAAGTTGTGAACTCACCTTGGGTTGCTCGGCAGATTACTTTACTTGGTCAAGCACGCTGGTCAACACATCCTAACATGGTTACCAATATGGGTCAGGTTTGGGTACAGAGAAGTCACGTACATTCTACACATAGCATGCATGACATACAATTATTTACTAAGTTATTGGGCCTGTTCTAATCCTTAAATAGATGATCATAACAGCACATAGCAACAGTTAGCACAGATACAAAGCCCAAAAACACGTTGACACATATGGCGGCCCAATAACTGAGTCGGACAGCCCAGTCGAGACCAGGTGGTCTCGAGTCTCAACCAAGAGGTCTCGAGATGCGGATTGGGTAGTCTCGAGTGGCGCATGAATGAGTCGCAACCTTGGAGGTCTCGAGTTCAGTCTCGAGTCGCAACAAGGCAGTGTTTTGACTCGCAACCACCGGTGGTCTCGAGTCGCAACACTGATGGACCACTTGCTGAGTCGAGACCTTTGTCGAAACCACTGGTGTAACAACAGTTCTTGAGTAGTCAGTTGATGATCTCGAGTTGTCACATGATGGTCTCGAGTCGAGACCTGGGGTCTCAACTTGCACACCTGATGACAGAATCCTTCTAGAACACCTGCCAGCATTTTGTACTATCCAATAGAATTGCAATATCATGATCTTATGTACTAACCAATCAAATATCACAAACATATTTCCTTGTCAAATTCCTAATCAAAACGGATCAAACATATCAATTTCAAATATTCATATCATATTCAACCCACATTCATCCAGTTCATCATTTGCAAGCATGTTCACCCAAATCAAAACACCATTCAGTCATCATCATCGGCCCTATATCTAGCACATAATCACCGGTTTAATCATCAGATCTATGCACTCGATATAGTGTTCTTGTGTACCATCATTCAAATCAATACATAGCTAACACTCATGATTATCATTTACCTAGACAGATTTGTGTCCAATCTTCAACATACAATCATTGGTTCAAAACAATTATCTATATCATTTAGTCATTTCCAACCAACTAAATCATACAAAGAGACATTTAAATAAACTAGGCATGCATATCATTTATCAAACAAGCATCACAATATCTAATAATGTGAAACACTAACCGGACGGTGTTCGGGTGTGAGAGTGTTGTGAAATCAGCCGAGAGAAAACCTCCTAGTTTAGAATACGGGCTAGAACATGAGCTTAAGCTGCTACTATTGATTCGAGATAAAAGGAGAGGGTGATGTTGCTAGGGTTTTGTTGAGAGGATGAAGGAGGGTGTGTGGGAGTGAGTGTGAGGGAATGTTTGGGGATTTGAGCTAATGATGGAGTGTCCAAAATAGGGAGATGTTGGCTTATGTGGGGGTTTTATACCCGTTCTAAGGTCGGTGCACCCTAATGGGTTTCCGAGTGGGCTAAAGGGTTGCGGCCCAACTGATGTGGGTCACTCGAGACCGAGTGGTCTCGAGTCATGTCCTTGGGGTCTCGGCACACACATATACATATATATAGACACATACAAGGATCACATAGCTCAACAAGATAATTCACAAACTTTCATTTAAAATGTACGTACACATAAAGCTATTACAATAAGGTTGCTCGGGAAAACCTAGAGTGTCACATTATCCCTAAGTTTTAAGAACTTTCGTCTCGAAAGTTAAGGTGCAGCCACTGACAAGCTAGTATGAGTAAGAACGTTTCAACGGGGTGTCACATCATCCCCCCATTAGTTTGGAATTTCGTCCTGAAATTCTGATGTAGCTTCAGTGCTGGGAGTTTCATCTGGGAACAACCGGGGATATTTGCGCTTCATCTGGTCTTCCCATTCCCAGGTAAACTCTGGGCCACGGCGCGAGTTCCAACGAACTCGTACGATAGGTATCTGGCTATGTTTGAGGGTCTTGATCTCTCGATCCGTGATCTCAATCGGTTCCTCAGTAAAGTGTAGCTGATCGTCAAATGTGAGTTCCTTGAAAGGAATTATGAGTGTTTCATCTGTCAGACACTTCTTCAGATTAGACACGTGAAAGACGTTGTGCACCGCACTCAGCTCTTCAGGCAGATTCAATCTATAAGCAACCTTACCGATCTTCTCGGTAATTTCGAATGGTCCAACATATCGCGGATTAAGCTTGCCCCGTTTACAAAAACGAACCACACCCTTCCAGGGTGAGACTTTAAGTAGAACCCGGTCACCGACCTGGAATTCTAGCGGTTTCCTACGCTTATCAGCGTAACTTTTCTGACGGTCACGAGCTGCCGCCATGCGTTGTCTGATCTGGGCAATTCTTTCCGTAGTCTCGACTACAAGTTCCGGGCCAGTAATTTGGCTTTCGCCAACTTCCGCCCAACATAGAGGTGATCGGCATTTACGACCGTACAATGCCTCAAAGGGTGCTGCCTGAATGCTGGTGTGGTAGCTGTTGTTGTAGGAGAACTCTACCAACGGTAAGTGTCGTTCCCACCTGTTTCCAAAATCAATAACATATGCCCTCAGCATGTCTTCAAGCGTTTGGATGGTACGTTCCGTTTGACCAT
The DNA here is from genome assembly GCA_030545235.1 of Helianthus tuberosus. Taxonomy (NCBI): domain Eukaryota; kingdom Viridiplantae; phylum Streptophyta; class Magnoliopsida; order Asterales; family Asteraceae; genus Helianthus; species Helianthus tuberosus. The sequence goes on along the minus strand of CM060379.1, from coordinate 37,018,827 downwards.
CGGTCTGCGGGTGGTAAGCAGTACTCATATCCAGACGTGAGCCAAAAGATCTATGCGTAGTTTGCCATAATTCGGATGTAAAGCGTGGGTCATGATCAGATATGATAGAGATTGGCACTCCATGCCTAGCAACTATTTCCTTCAAGTAAATGGCAGCGAGCTTCGAATACTTATATGTTTCCTTGATCGTGAGGAAGTGTGCTAACTTGGTTAGGCGGTCCACGATGACCCAAATGGTATCGTTCCCGCTTTGGGATCTAGGTAAGCCTGTAACAAAATCCATAAAAATCTGCTCCCATTTCCATGTTGGCAGCTCTGGTTGTTGCAACAAGCCCGACGGCTTCTGGTATTCGGCCTTGACCCTAGCACAGGTTAAACATTTGCTAACGTACTTAGCGATGAGAACTTTCATGTTAGGCCACCAATACAAAATCTTGAGATCGTGATACATTTTATCGGCACCATGATGTATCGAGTAGCGTGACTTGTGCGCTTCGTCCATCACAAGTTCTCGGAGATTCCCATAAGATGGAATCCAAATGCGACCAGCAACATAACGAATACCATCGTCCTTGAGTTCCAACCATTTCTCCATACCCCGCATGGATTCATCTGGGAGGTTTTCTGCCTTTAGTGCTTCATTCTGAGCATTACGAATCTGACTAGGGAGGTTCGAGTGGATAGTGAGCTGTAAGGCACGAACACGCCTAGGTTTGGCTTCCTTCCTGCTGAGGGCGTCGGCCACCACATTGGCGTTGCCTGGATGATACTTGATCGCGTATTCGTAGTCGTTAAGGAGTTCTACCCATCTGCGTTGCCTCATGTTCAACTCCTTCTGTTCCAAAATATGCTGGAGACTCTTGTGATCAGTGTAAATTGTGCACTTGGTGCCGTACAAGTAATGACTCCAAATCTTGAGTGCAAAGACGACCGCTCCGAGTTCCAAATCGTGTGTCGTGTAGTTCCTCTCGTGAATCTTAAGTTGTCGAGAAGCGTAAGCGATAACTTTCTCGCGTTGTATCAACACGCAACCGGGCCCATGAATAGACGCGTCACAGTAAACTACAAAGTCTTCGGTACCTTCAGGTAACGAGAGAATAGGAGCACTACAAAGGTTATCCATTAGCTTCTAAAAAGCAGACTCCTGAGCATCATTCCATTTGTAAGCGATACCCTTCTGGGTGAGAGTCGTGAGAGGTTGAGCAATCTTTGAAAATCCCTTGATGAATCTATGATAGTATCCTGCCAATCCCAAGAATTGGCGAACTTCGGTCGGAGTCTTAGGTGTAGGCCAATTCTTTATAGAGTCGATCTTAGCTGGGTCGACGTGAATTCCATCCTTATTGACCACGTGCCCAAGGAAATGGACTTCTCGAAGCCAGAAGTCACATTTTGAGAACTTGGCGTACAGTTGCTCATTACGAAGGAGTTCGAGAATAAGACGTAGGTGTTGTTCATACTCATCTTGACTTTTCGAGTAGATCAGGATGTCGTCGATGAACACAATAACAAACTTGTCGAGGTAAGGCTTGCACACTCGGTTCATGAGATCCATAAAAATTGCAGGCGCGTTGGTCATTCCAAAAGGTATGACGAGGAACTCGTAGTGACCATAACGAGTTCTGAATGCAGTTTTGGAGATGTCTTCATCGCGGACTCTTAGCTGATGATAACCTGATCGCAAATCAATCTTAGAGTAGTAGCTCAATCCTTGCAACTGATCGAATAGGTCATTGATAAGTGGGAGTGGGTAGCGGTTCTTGATGGTAACCTTGTTCAGTTTACGGTAGTCGATGCACATGCGGAATGTGCCATCCTTCTTCTTGACAAAGAGCACTGGTGCTCCCCAGGGCGACGAACTAGGACGGATAAATCCTTTATCCAAAAGTTCTTGCAGTTGCGTAGAAAGTTCCTTTAGTTCTGCGGGGGCTAGTCGATAAGGCGCACGAGCTATAGGTGCCACTCCGGGAGTTAGCGCGATTTGAAATTCGACCTGACGGTGAGGAGGGAGTCCAGGTAATTCTTCAGGAAATACCTCGGGGTAGTCGCGTACAACTGGGAAATCTTCGATCCTCTTTTCCTTTTCCTGGGTGTCGGTGGCAAGTGCTAAGATAGCGGTGTGCCCCTTTCGTAAACACTTCTGGGCTTTTAAGAACGAGATGATTCTTGTGACTTCTCCGCCTTTGTCACCTTGAACGATGAGGGGTTTGCCAGAAGGACGGGGAATACGAACCATTTTCTCTTGACAGAAGATTTCAGCCCGATGTTTGGATAACCAATCCATACCAATGACGACGTCGAAGCTTCCAAGAATGATAGGGAAAAGATCGATGCTAAAGGTCTGACCAGACAATACTAGTTTGTAGTTACTTATCACGTGTGAGGCCTCGATGTTTCTACCATTTGCTAAATCGACGATAAGCTTAGAACTTAATATCGTAGGCGTACGCTTAAGCTTCTTACTAATACGTAGGGATACATAGCTAGCATCGGCTCCAGAATCAAACAATACAGTAACGTAACGATCATCAAGTAGGAACTTACCCGCTACGACGTTAGGATCATTCCTAGCTCCTCCAGCTCCAATCACAAAAGCCCTTCCTCTTGCACCATTTCCAGCATTGCTGTTGTTTTGATCGTTGTTTCCAGCACCCTGGTTGTTATTGCGGTTCTGGTTCAATTCCGGGCAATCCCTCCGCATGTGCCCCGTTGCTCCACACTTGAAGCATCCATGGTTGTTTCATTGCTGCTGCTGTTGCTGTGGTTGTTGCTAATTCTGCCTAGCAGGAAGCTGGCTTCTGCAGTCTTTGGCTTCATGCCCCATCTTGTTGCACCGCTGACACTGACTCTTTCCACATGGCCCACTGTGGTGTCGGTTACACTTGTTACACTTGGGGTGGTTTCCTTGGTAGCCACCCTGTTGCTGAGGGCCCTTGTTGCTTTCAGTTTTTCTTTGCTGAGTTGGGGCCTGAGTGGGGTTAGCATCCTTGCTCTGGTTTCCTTCCCACTTACGCTTGTTATCACCAGAAGTTCCAGCAGTAGCACTGATCCTTTTGGGCAGCTTGCCCTGTTCCACAGCCTGATCAGTGAGTTTATGAGCAAGACGAATGACTGGCTGAATGGTAGTGAGGTTAGCTGAAGTGACCAAGCTCTGGATTTCTGGAACCAAACCCTTGATGTACAATTCAATCCTTCGATAAGCAGTTCGAGACATGTTTGGGCAGAGAGCAGCGTAGTCGTTGGACTGCTTGGTGTAGGTCTCAATCTCTGATCCAACCATCTTAAGCTTAAAGTACTCGTTTTCGAGCTTGTGGATGTCATCCATGTGACAGTACTCTTCCTTGATCATGTTCTTGAAATCTTCCCAAGCAGTAGCATTAGCAGTTTCCAAACCAAGTATCTGAATCTGCGCTTTCCACCATGAAAGCGCGTTTCCTTCAAGCGTACCAGTAGCAAACTTCACCCAATTAGCAGGGGGACACTCGCAGACAGCAAAAACAGCTTCAGCCTTCTCAATCCAGTGCAGAAGGCCTATGGCACCCTCAGTGCCATTGAAAGGGAGAGGCTTGCAATCCATGAAGATTTTGAAAGTTCAAACACGTGGTTGCGCAGGCGCATGCTGACCTGTTGTGAGAAGTGAAGCGAATAGGTTTAGGGGTGAAAAGACGATGTGGGAGTAGGATCTAAACATCCTAAAATAACGAGTTTACCTCCAGGGTGAGCTGCGAAAGCTGCAGCCACCATGTTGACCAGGTTAGTGAACTGAGCCTGAGTCATGTTAACGTTTCCTCTTCCGCGTCCACTCATTGTCTTCACAACCATAAAATACAATATGAGTGCGATGTCGTAATGTAGCGAGAATGAGATAGAAGAGGGAGGTGTATACATCTAACTAGGCACACTAGTACATATCGTAGGGCATAGACATAAAACAAGCAAGCAAGTAAACACAAGTCCGAGCCATGAGGTCTAATACATCGAGTCTTGCACTTGGAGTGTAGTGTCGTCACGAGTCACGGGTTATAGTCTGGTTTTTCTCAAAAATACTTTCTTTTTAAAACCGAGTTCACTATAACCAATGGCTCTGATACCAATCTGTCACACCCTCAAATCCACGTGCGGAGTACTACCGCGAGGCGTGTGACTGACCAGGATCCAGCCACCAATTATACTGAGCATTCAATTAATAATAGTAATAATGTTACCCAACCACAAGGGTTAGAAAACACCATAAATAAAGTTCAAAAGTTTTAAGTTCAAAGAGTAGTTTAAGTAAGTAGCGGAAGCATAGGCAACACAGTTCAAACAAGGTTAATAGTTTAAGTTATTATAGAACCCAACACACGGGCTAAGACGACCACTACACATCCCCAAGCTGCAAGCTCCTGAGTCACTGGGTTCCTGCAAAGCATGCAGTATGGTATCAACATAATGTTGGCGAGTTCACGAGTTTGTCCAGTTTTTAATTCCAAAAACTTGTTTCAACAGTTAATTTACTCATTTATACCATGCCAAGGGGAGCTACCCCTTAAGTAAGCTACTAAACTGGTTTACAATACCGAATACTATGCGACCGTACGTTTCCGTAGAGTGCCCCGTTTGTCAATGTTCTATCATCATTGACGGTTTTCCAGAGTCTAATAGTTCACTCCCGATCCCATACGCGGGCACGGTGTGAGGCTGGTGAGACCTAAATAGCGCTATCAACTAATAACCCGTTCACCAGGCCCCGACGACTAATCGGTATTAAGTAGTAGGGACTTGAGTGATAGAGTTTCGTTTAGTATTGCTTGTTGCATCCAATATAAATAGTAATTAACTAAGGGTCCCGCATACGGGGAGAAAAGTAGGTTTGTATCCCTCACAAGGGGGATAGCGTCGTTTTAAGTTTCGTTTCCCAACCACCGGGAACGCATGCTTTAAAAGTTATGAACTCACCTTGGGTTGCTCGGCAGATTAGTTTACTTGGTCAAGCACGCTGGTCACCACGTCCTAACATGGTTATCAGTATGGGTCAGGTTTGGGTACAGAGAAGTCACGTACATTCTACACATAACTAACACATAGCTTGCATGACATACAGTTATTTACTAAGTTATTGGGCCTGTTCTAATCCTTAAAAAGTTTATCATAACAGCACATAGCAACAGTTAGCACAGATACAAAGCCTAAAAACACGTTGACACATATGGCGGCCCAATAACTGAGTCGGACAGCCCAGTCGAGACCAGGTGGTCTCGACTCGAGAACATGTGGTCTCGAGTTGCAACCAAGAGGTCTCGAGTTGCGGATTGGTTAGTCTCGAGTGGCGCATGAATGAGTCGCAACCTTGGAGGTCTCGATTTCAGTCTCGAGTCGCAACAAGGCAGTGTTTTGACTCGCAACCACCGGTGGTCTCGAGTCGCAACACTGATGGACCACTTGCTGAGTCGAGACCTTTGTCGAAACCACTGGTGTAACAACAGTTCTCGAGTAGTCAGTTGATGATCTCGAGTTGTCACTTGATGGTCTCGAGTCGAGACCTGGGGTCTCGACTTGCACACCTGATGACAGAATCCTTCTAGAACACCTACCAGCATTTTGTAATATCCAATAGAATTGCAATATCATGATCTTATGTACTAACCAATCAAATATCACAAACATGTTTCCTTGTCTAATTCCTAATCAAAACGGATCAAACATATCAATTTCAAATATTCATATCATATTCAACCCACATTCATCCAGTTCATCATTTGCAAGCATGTTCACCCAAATCAAAACACCATTCAGTCATCATCATCGGCCCTATATCTAGCACATAATCACCGGTTTAATCATCAGAGCTATGCACTCGATATAGTGTTCTTGTGTACCATCATTCAAATCAATACATAGCTAACACTCATGATTATCATTTACCTAGACAGATTTGTGTCCAATCTTCAACATACAATCATTGGTTCAAAACAATTATCTATATCATTTAGTCATTTCCAACCAACTAAATCATACAAAGAGACATTTAAATAAACTAGGCATGCATATCATTTATCAAACAAACATCACAATATCTAATAATGTGAAACACTAACCGGATGGTGTTCGGGTGTGAGAGTGTTGTGAAATCAGCCGAGAGGAAACCTCCTAGTTTAGAATACGAGCTAGAACAAGAGCTTGAGTTGCTACTATTGATTCGAGACAAAAGGAGAGGGTGATGTTGCTAGGGTTTTGTTGAGAGGATGAAGGAGAGTGTGTGGGAGTGAGTGTGAGGGAATGTTTGGGGATTTGAGCTAATGATGGAGTGTCCAAAATAGGGAGATGTTGGCTTATGTGGGGGTTTAATACCCGTTCTAAGGTCGGTGCACCCTAATGGGTTTCCGAGTTGGCTAAAGGGTTGCGGCCCAACTGATATGGGTCACTCGAGACCGAGTGGACTCGAGTCGTGTCCTTGGGGTCTCGGCTCACACATATACACATATACATATATATACACACACATACAAGGATCACATAGCTCAACAAGATAATTCACAAACTTTCATTTAAAACGTACGTACACATAATGCTATTACAAGAAGGTTGCTCGGGAAAACCTAGAGTGTCACACAGTCAGTGGGGTATCCCTGAGAGGGATAGGTTTTGGGTAAATCATGGGTATTCCTGAGAGTTATATGTCTTTTGGGTAAATCTGGAATGTTGGATAATATACTCATCCTATCACCATTAAAGTCCCTCCGTGTTGTTTGGTTACCTGAGAGGTAACAAGGTATTAGTTGGTAGCGCTACTTAGGTTTGGCACCCTCACCCCGTACCTGAGAGGACGGGTGTGAACTAATGACCTAGTCATGACCAATGCTTTGATAGGAGCATTGGAGAAAGGGCAAAGTAATCAGGAGCCGTCTTGTATTCGGGATATTCTCAACATTAAACTCAATGGATTAAACTAAACACTTGGTAACCAACGTTTTCGTAAAACTATGAACTCACCAGCGTTGTCTGATACACTTGTTGCATGCTAGCAGGTCATTAGGTACTTTGGATGGGAACTTGCTATCTGGATGGCTGGAGTGGTCATGGGTCGCAGTGCTTGGCTACACGTGTCTTGTTTACTGAATTCATATACATTGGGTTTTGAAACATTTAAACAATGAATTGTTATTTGCTTCCGCTGTCACTATTTAACTTGGATTATATTCTATGAACGTTTTATTTAATGAATGGAATTTTGTTAAACATATTATGGTTAGTTCAATGTGATTGGTGGCTGGATCCTGGTATGTCACACGCCTAGCGGGGGTTACCGCATGTGGTATTTTAGGGGTGTGACAAATACTATTAAACTTGTATGCTCACCTTTACACTATGTGTATTGACCTTTATTTTAACGTATGTGACAGGTTCTTAGGATGTTGTGCTTTATCTGCTTTTGTGGAACCAAGTAGGATGGAGTCTAGAAACAAAGACAATTTATTTATTTAAATCTGATTTGTCGGAACATGTTTTGTTTTGAGAATATCTATGTCTGTAATAATTAGATTACTTAATGGGTTATGCTATGGGACATAATATTAACTATTTGGTAATTTAGTCGTTATGGAATTTCTCTTGACAATTTGTTTCGCTCAGTGCCATGCCCCGATGTTTCCGTCATCGGTTGGGGTGTGACAACTTCCTCCCAGCCTACTCCTTCGGGGTATTCAGCTGACACCGAAGAGAGGATACTCATCTTTAAAGCTCAATCCGGAGAACCATTCACTACGAAAAAGAGAGGATGGTTCAGTCGGGGAGCACATGAGCATAGGAAGCGAATGAGGAAATTACAGCAACAAAGGGTTTTAGCAGCAGCAAATAGGGAGATGAACGCCCAGACCCAAGACATAATCAATAGGCGATTGGCCAACTTTCACATATTAGCCACCACTGCAGCAGACCCAAACCTAGACCAGATACTAGCACCACAACCACTACCACTATTCCCAACTCAACCTACGGAAATGGAACCCAACCGAGGAGAACATGTTCCCATACCCGCCTTTGACCAAACGAAATCCCTAGAATCCCAGCACCCAATCCTCTAGCTTATGACCCATGGGAGAATGAACATAGGGATTATCGAGAGCTCTACCCACAGGAGGAACCCGTAGTAAACCCCATAGCACAATACACCAACCTCAACCCTCTAGATCCATACTGGGATAACGACCAATATGTTGGGAAATACTAGAAAACCCGTACCCATATGGAGAACCCGTACCACAGTACCCTGACCCAATACCCGCACCACCACCACCCATGAGTACTGAAAACGTGCAGCAACTCCGCACATTTGGTGAGGAGTTAGTAGATGAAGGAGAGAAAATAAGGCAAATAGGGGAAAAGCTCGTTTGGAAATACGACGAGCGAAATACGCAATACAGGATGAACCCCTAGAAATAATATATATATATATATGTATATATATAGATGCGTGTAGTTAAAAAAAACACAATTCAAATAGGTAACCTAATACTTACTGATGCATAACTAGTAGTGTGTTTTAAATTCCAGTTGCAGTTTGTAATAGATGCATATATATATAAAATAGAGTAAATGTCGCAATGCTCGATGGTTTTGACCAATGTATTTGTTTGTGTAATTGTTGGCAATAAATCTTATTCTGTGATATTAATACCTGATAATTGTTTGTAAATCCAGATGGACAATGAAGAAAATCAGGAAAACCAGAATAATGATAACCAAATAAATAACAGTGCCATCCAACACATAGTAGCACAAGAAATTAGAGATGCTATGCCATATATTATCAAGACTGTTAAAGAAGCGGAAAATAATAAAAATAATAGTGGAAGTAAGCGACCACATACTGAACCCAGTCACAGTATAAATAATGGACCGTTACTTCAATTGCCTATTCCAAAAAGAAGAAGAACCATGTCATATGGTTGTTCTTACAAAGAATTCTGGTCTTGCAAACCAATAGAATTCTCTGGCAATAAAGGAGCCATTGCAGCTCTACGCTGGATAGAAAAGACAGAGGCCGGCTTAAAAATAAGCAAGTGCGTAGAGGAAGATAAAATCATGTTTGCTTCCAATCTTTTTAAGAATGCAGCCTTAGAATGGTGGAATACTATTCTCCAGTCTGGGGGAAATGACAGAGTCTATAATATGGAATTGACTGAGTTTAAGGACATGGTCGAAAGAAAATTCTGTCATCCCAATGAAAAAGAACAAATTGCTAATAAGTTCTTAAACCTTAGAATGACTGGAGTAGACTGTAAGGGTTACACTACCATATTCTTCGAATATGCAAGAATCGTGCCAACCCTAGTGTAACACCCCAAAATGTAAATCCATTAATTTAATATTAAAGTGGTAATCTGTTATTTAAGAGAATAAATAAAAAATGTTGAATAGAAAAAAAAAGAAAATAGCGAGTTGCAAATATATTTATACATACATGTATAAATGCATAAGAATATGATTTAGAAACTTTGCAACTAGGTTATAACTTAGTTAAAATGATGGGGTTTCATTAAAAACAATATGACTTGAAAGTGAAAGGGTGTAAATTGTCAAGTTTTGAAACTTGATTAAACAAATAGGTGAAGAAGGGGGGAGGCGACATTTTTCCCTGCCTCTTCTCTTCTGGTAATCGCCAAACACCCCCACCACCCACATACCACTTCAATTCTCCAAATTGGACTCAAATTAACGGAAATTGTGGATGCATGAACGAATTCCAGGTCACATTTAGTGTCCTCGAGCCAGAGGTATGTGTAAATTGCTTAGATTCAAGAGCCTAAGTTTTATGTATATAGTGTTTTGTGAAATTGATGATGATTTGTAAAAGATTTATGAAATTAATGATGCTATATGAGTAAATAGTGAGTAACTACTTCAATTTCACCTAAACAACCCTTGGTAGCGAAAGACTTGGGGTTTTGAGTTTATGGGTATGATGGAATTCGAAAATTTGATGTTATACATGGATTATATCACAAAGTTGTGTTGAATGCTTGAATCTATGTTAGTTGATGTCAATTGATGATAATAATTACTAGGATGCTTAGACTTGGTGAAAATTCTAGTGAAAACTACAAGTTTTAAAGGGTTAAAAACCATCTTGACATGTTAAAGAATCATGTGTTAAATGGTTGCACAAAAAATGTTTGATAAAATGCCTACATGAAACTTGAATTGATTCAAGTTTGTGTAAAATAGTTTGAAATTCGTCACTTTTGACAGCCTTAGATAATCATCTTGTAAAGGTCGTATCTCATTCGTTATTAGGAGTTAGACAATGAGCCTTACACCAGCGAGTATATGTGACAACTGGTGAAGCTATCACCATTAAAATTTGTTATATGATGTTGTGTTGTTAAGCATTGCCTTCAGGTACGCATAAGGTGAATGGTTCGCGATGCCTAATTTACTATCTGGAACTTACACGGTAATAGTATCTGGTTATAACATTGACCCCGCCAGGTATGTGAACAAGTCAAGATTTGGATGTATATCAAAAATGACCAAAACTACCTTTGGGCAATAGGAAGGGTATTTGGATCAAAAGGGGCATTTCCAGTTACTAAGGCTTCAGGATCCTGTTGCTTACTTGTAAGCAACACATAGCATGTACATATGCACGTACTTAGGTAAATATGTGAGAGATTTGTACATAATTTGTTCAAAGGCTCAACGGGTCAAATTGGTCTTTAATGCACACTTGGTGTTTGCATAAACTATTTGATTAGCCAACTTATTTTTTTGGTTAATCAAGGTAACGAATAAGAGTGGTTATAGATAAATTGACAAAGTTAAATATGAAAGGATTAGAACCGGATGGCTTAAAGTCACAAACGGGTCGGTTTGGGTGCTTATATTAAACCGAACTTATATGATAGAAAAACCATGGAATCAGGTCAAATTGATGTTATAGTAGTCTGGTGAATTTGCAATTGAATGTAGGTGAAATAGTAAACATTTGAGACTTCTCAAAAAGCCTAAAAACCATGAATTTGCAGGTATGAGCCGTAACTTACGGTTACTGGGCCATAGGTTACGGCCATCAGTAAAATTTCGAACATAAACAATGAACCGTAAACTACGGTTAAGCCACCGTAATTTACGGTGGTGACTGAAAACAGAAAAGTCGGACCGTAAGCTACGGTCAGTGACCGTAGCCTACGGCGAGGTCTTGAAATCAAAATTTAGTTTGTTAAGAAGATTAAATTAAGTTGTTTATGAGTTAGGTTACGGGAGGATTAACTCGGTAATTTACATCCTTCGGTTTTAGCAAGGTTCAACCTTGGATTAGAGTCCTTAAAGACTCATTTAAATCAATGGTTATTCAAGTTAAGTATTCTTAACTTGATATCGTATGGGTTTATCCATAGTCTACGTTAGAAAATTGTAAATTTGGATTTTGGTGAGTTAGACTAAAAATGTGAATATGATTTAAAGATTTACAATATTGTGATGTTGTTTTTATGAACCTAAATTTGTATATTAGTTGAAATAACTAGTTTAATTACTTGGTTTTATAACCTTGTAGGAACATCAAAGAAGAAACTTACGAACGGAAGATCAAGCCATGATGCGAACCGAACACACGCCTTGACAATAGTGCTTCCGCAAATTGAAATCGAAATTTAAATTTAAATTTTAAATACTGGTGTATTTCAAGTTTGTGATACGCAAGTCCACTTGTCGTATACGTTCTAAAAATAAATGTCTATCTTATAGATTTCATTAGTTGAATAGGAAATCTCTTTAAAAAAATTTTGGGACTTTGTATGTTAAATACATTATGAGAATTGGGTCGTTACAAGTTGGTATCAGAGCCCTGGTTTAAGAGATTAAGGTATGGTGGGGAAAACTATGCTTGGACTTAAACCTTATGCTCTTGATAAGGATTAGTGTTCGGTTCAAGGCTTGATCATGGATTCCAGTAAGTAGTATTCTAAATAATAATCTGGTTTAATCTGAGATTGTTATAAATAACAGTCAGAGATATCATGTGATAACATGTTCCCCCAAATATACTACATAGAACGATTTGGTGACAAAGGCCTAACCAAAGACCGGTTTAGACAATTAATCACTTGTTGTGACTAGTATATTTAAAAGTCTTGTATGACGATACAGATTATACTTAATTTGTAATATTACTAATTGTTGTGAATGTTTCAGTAATATGGTGACCGCATCCGAGGATGATGGGAATATGATGATCCACCCAACGTGATGGTGGAAAAGCTGGAAGTGTGGCATGACAACATGCTCATTAAGGACATAAATGAAGAGGTTATTCAGAGTAATGGTCAAGTAACAACAAATGTTCATCAAGGCTAGTATTACCCAGGTGCACATCCTAAGTTATTATATATTTGTTGTACGCTATATGTACATGGGAGTGATAACGCATAAAGGAAATTTAGGCTTGGGAAACCGCCATAAAAAACTCATTTAGGATGATGTTCCAAGAGAAATTAAGTGGGTAAGTGGTGTTATTCACAATGGTGAATAACTGATGCATAAGTAAAATTCAGACTTAGAAACTTGGATGGGGATAACCATTCAGATAAAAGTTTTATATAAAAGACATGGTATAGATATGTAACAATCCCATCATAGAATGTGATTGTATATAAGTTTATGAAATGAAAACACCTTATGATTTGTGAATAAATAAAGGTAAAAACCTAATATTTGCAATATAACAATAAAAGGTTTTACCAAATAAAATAAGGGACATAACCACAAACTGAAAACTTGCTTACATGAGAGGTAATATATTAATTATAATAAGTTTATGTGTACCATGTGCGGATTACTTACCCTGGCCAGGTAAGTGTTAAACACATGATACGATGAATTTATTATAACTAACATAAGTACCCCTTATGTAACAAGGACTAAGTGAGTGGGAGTCGGGAAATGCATTGGGATGGAGTGTACTTAAACTCGAACCCGGAGAATGCAAATATGTAAAATGATTAAGATATGCATGGGAAGGAGTATACTTACACTCGAACCCGGAGAATGCAGATGTGTAAATGATTAAGGAACGAATTGGGAGGAAGTGTAATTACACTCGAACGCATAAAATATAATAAGTATGAATGGTTAAGGCGAGTTATAGACTTGGCCAAGCCAACTTAAAAGGAAACATTATATGTGTTGATGAATGATGTGGGTAAATTCCATATGATGATATGTGGAGTAACCTTTGTAAAACACCACAGTGAAAATATATAAGGACTAATGACAAGTGGGACACCAAGTCCTAGTAACAATGAAACTATAAAACGGGTGCCATAGCACCAAATATATATTTTGAGAGGGGAAATAAGTGAAAAGGATGATGTTTTGGATCGTCAGGATCATAGGGTCTTAAATGATTGTAAATGACTACGGGGTCAATGTGGCTTTTGGGCCATAAATAGAAAGAAATGGACCTTAGGGGTCACCCCATAAGGGTGAGATCCTAAAGGAATTTCTAAATAGGCTTACAAGGCAAAGCATAAACTAATTGGTCAATTAGGTAAGGCGTGGAAATCGGGTAGGTTTCCCTTGCTAAATGGTAATAGTAAAAGGAGATGTTGAATTAAAACATGGTTTTAATTAATAACATCTTAAACAAACATGAAAATGAATACCAAATTAGAAAGTTAATTTAATAAAAGAAATAACAAACCTTAACTTAAGGTTGAGGTTAGAACAAAAAATATTGATACAAAGCAAAGTTTATTAACAACAATTTAACAAATATAAAGTATAGGAGTTGGGTTCAGGGATGAATCCAAGGGATGGGAAAAACGACCATGTTAATGAGTCGGGCTAGTCTTGAAAAGCAAGACAAGCCGCTTGTTAATGAAAGATGCATAAACATGTGTATATTCATACATATATCAATTAAGTAACATAGTAAATACCCTAATAATGCATGATAGAAAGGACCCTTGAATCAGTATATCCTTGGGGATAATGGTGGATGGGAAATAGTATACGCGAATAAAATGGGTCTATGGGAAATACATAAGTTAGCTAAACTATCGGGTATGAGTATGAATGTAGATGTTATGCCATGGAATAACATCTAGTTAACAAAAGAGTAGTGTGACTCTAAGTAATTATATGTAAGTTAAGGCTTTCAGATAGTAAACAAAAGTAAAGAGGATATGAAAAGGGATTACAACCCTAGACATATAGTACTATTTACTTATAAGAATATAGAATGACCAATGATTAGGCGGTGCTCAATTCGGTATAATAAATTAAAGCTTTTCGGGCATTGACCCAAGGAACATTGTAAGAAATGGTTTCGAGGACGAAACCTTTTTAAGGGGGGTAGACTTGTAACACCCCAAAATATAAATCCATTAATTTAATATTAAAGCGGTTATCTATTATTTAAGAGAATAAATAAAAAATGTTGAATAGAAAAAAAAAAAGAAAATAGTGAGTTGCAAATATATTTATACATACATGTATAAATGAATAAGAATATGATTTAGAAACTTTGCAACTAGGTTATAACTTAGTTAAAATGATGGGGTTTCATTAAAAACAATATGACTTGAAAGTGAAAGGGTGTAAATTGTCAAGTTTTGAAACTTGATTAAACAAATAGGTGAAGAAGGGGGGAGGCGACATTTTTCCCTGCCTCTTCTCTTCTAGTAATCGCCAAACACCCCCAGCACCCACATACCACTTCAATTCTCCAAATTGGACTCAAATTCACGGAAATTGTGGATGCATGAACGAATTCTAGGTCACATTTAGTGTCCTCGAGCCAGAGGTATGTGTAAATTGCTTAGATTCAAGAGCCTAAGTTTTATGTATATAGTGTTTTGTGAAATTGATGATGATTTGTAAAAGATTTATGAAATTGATGATGTTATGTGAGTAAATAGTGAGTAACTACTTCAATTTCACCTAAATAACCCTTGGTAGCGAAAGACTTGGGGTTTTGAGTTTATGGGTATGATGGAATCCGGAAATTTGATGTTATACATGGCTTATATCACAAAGTTGTGTTGAACGCTTGAATCTATGTTAGTTTATGTCAATTGGTGATAATAATTACTAGGATGCTTAGACTTGGTGAAAATCCTAGTGAAAACTACAAGTTTTAAAGGGTTAAGAACCATCTTGACATGTTAAAGAATCATGTGTCAAATGGTTGCACATTAAGTGTTTGATAAAATGCCTACATGAAACTTGAATTGATTCAAGTTTGTGTAAAATAGTTTGAAATTCGTCACTTTTGACAGCCTTAGATAATCATCTTGTAAAGGCCGTATCTCATTCGTTATTAAGAGTTAGACAACGAGCCTTATATCGTTGAAAGGGTTGTTTCGCATATTACATTTCATATTTGGTCATAAGAGGCTGGTTATGAGATTTAGTGGGTCAAAACAACATGAAAAGTTAGTAAATTCGTTTTGACAGCAAGCTGTTTACACATAATTTAGTTTCTGACCTGATCTTTCAAAAATCGTATAAAGTCATAGAAAAATCGTATAGAGGTGTTCTTTATATGCGTGGAAAGGTATTTAAATGAAGCACATTTCTTATTTGAAAGTCGAAGTCAGATTATGTGATTAAAAAGGGGAAAAGTGACCCCGAACAGCTGCTGTGCGAAAAGAGCAGCAATGAAAAGAATGTGTTTTATGAACTTAAAACATATGATTATCTAGTTACCAATTTACTAAACACTAAATATTGCTTCGGGAGAATGCTTACAGTTGTTAAGGTGTGTTTAAAGTGTTTGTATGTAATAGTTTGTAGATATACTTATCTATAAGTGGTTTGACTTCTAAAAGTCAAGCTGACCCAAAACTAGTATCTTGATAAATGTGGTAATAAAATCCATAAGGTCTAAGTATTATGATATTAGATGGCTAATCTAATAATCTTATGGATATGATGTAATAGTTTGACTCTTGACAAGCTATATGGGATCTTGGAGAAGAATGGGTTAAACGGGTCAAGTACCCAAAGAAGCTCTAACGGACACAAGGTAAGTAATACTTACACCTTTAGATTAGAGTCTACATGTTCGTGTCGGAATGATTATATATGTAGAGAAAAGACATGGTAAGACCCCATGATGTGAATCATGAAGTTGGTCAAATGGTTAAGGTAAAGTCAAGTTGTAAAGACAAGACCCTATGGTAAAAACCATCATGGGTTGATTTAGAAAATTGATATGAAACCATCCATTGGTAATAAACCATAGGATGAAGGTTGCCAAAAAGGGTAAACAAAATTGGTAATTACACCAGCGAGTATATGTGACAAATGGTGAAGCTATCACCATTAAAATTTGTTATATGATGTTGTGTTGTTAAGCATTGCCTTCAGGTACGCATAAGGTGAATGGTTCGCGATGCCTAATTTACTACCTGGAACTTACACGGTATTAGTATCTGGTTATAACATTGACCCCGCCAGGTATGTGAACAAGTCAAGATTTGGATGTATATCAAAAATGACCAAAACGCCATTTGGGCAATAGGAAGGGTATTTGGATCAAAAGGGTCATTTCCAGTTACTAAGGCTTCAGGATCCCGTTGCTTACTTGTAAGCAACACATAGCATGTACATGTGCACGTACTTAGGTAAATATGTGAGAGATTTGTACATAATTTGTTCAAAGGCTCAACGGGTCAAATTGGTCTTTAATGCACACTTGGTGTTTGCATAAACTATTTGATTAGCCAACTTATTTTTTTGGTTAATCAAGGTAACGAATAAGAGTGGTTATAGATAAATTGACAAAGTTAAATATGAAAGGATTAGAACCGGATGGCTTAAAGTCACAAAGGGTCGGTTTGGGTGCTTATACTAAACCGAACTTATATGATAGAAAAACCATGGAATCAGGTCAAATTGATGTTATAGTAGTCTGTGAATTTGCAATTGAATGTCGGTGAAATAGTAAACATTTGAGACTTCTCGAAAAGCTTAAAAACCATAAATCTGCAGGTATGAGCCGTAACTTACGGTTACTGGGCCGTAGGTTACGGCCATCAGTAAAATTTCGGACAAAAATAACGAACCGTAAACTACGGTTAAGACACCGTAGTTTACGGTGGTTACTGAAAACAAAAAAGTCGGACCGTAAACTACGGTCAAGTGACCGTAGCCTACGGCGTGGTCTTGAAATCAAAATTTAGTTTGTTAAGAAGATTAAATTAAGTTGTTTATGAGTTAGGTTACGGGAGGATTAACTCGGTAATTTACATCCTTCGGTTTTAGCAAGGTTCAACCTTGGATTAGAGTCCTTAAAGACTCATTTAAATCAATGGTTATTCAAGTTAAGTATTCTTAACTTGATATCGAAATAATTTGTAGTTTGGATATTTGGGATTCTATGGGTTTATCCATAGTCTATGTTAGAAAATTGTAAATTTTGGATTTTGGTGAGTCAGACTAAAAATGTGAATATGATTTAAAGATTTACGATATTCTGATGTTGTTTTTATGAACCTAAATTTGTATATTAGTTGAAATAACTAGTTTAATTACTTGGTTTTATAACCTTGTAGGAACATCAAAGAAGAAACTTACGAACGGAAGATCAAGCCATGATGCGAACCGAACACACGCCTTGACAATAGTGCTTCCGCAAATCGAAATCGAAATTTAAATTTAAATTTTAAATACTGGTGTATTTCAAGTTTGTGATACGCAAGTCCACTTGTCGTATAGGTTCTAAAAATAAATGTCTATCTTATAGATTTCATTAGTTGAATAGGAAATCTCTTTAAAAAAAAATTGGGACTTTGTATGTGAAATACATTATGAGAATTGGGTCGATACACCTAGCCTCACCGGAACCAGTATTAATCTCCCGTTACATCTGGGGATTAATTAGTGAGATTAGACATCTAGTCAAGGCAGCTAGACCACAAACCATAGAAGAAACTGTAGAACTAGCAAATACCTTGACTGATGAATTGGTACGTACGCAAGAAGAAAACCAGAGAAAGAACCTAGTCCAGAAGCTTACCCAGGAATTTCGTTACGGCAATTCCAATCGTGGAAAGAACGTAGGTTATACTTCTCCACCTTACTGTAAGTCCTGCAAGAAGAAGCATTCGGGAAGATGTTCCACATACTGCAACTTCTGCAAAATACCTGGACACAAGGAAGAAGTCTGCTTGAAGAAACCCAGCAATGGAATATGCTTCAATTGTGGAGAAAGGGGGCATATAAAACCGAACTGTCCGAAACTAGCTCCAGCCATGAACAACAAGACTACTAAGAATGCTAGAGCTTTTGTTCTGACTGTTGAAGAAGCCAAGATGATTCCGGATGTGATTACCGGTACGTTTTTAGTTAATGATGTTTTTGCTAAAGTATTATTTGACTCTTGTGCGAACCAAAGTTTTATTAATACTTCATTTTGAAAACTTCTTAATCAACCATTAACTAAACTTCAACAAGAATGTCTAGTGGAGACGGCAAATGGAGAACCCATTAAGATCACTGAAATCTTGCAGGGAGCAAGAATAGAAATTCTAAACCATAATTTTATTGCTAATCTTTACCCGATGAATCTGGTTGGATTTGATATTGTATTAGGAATGGATTGGTTAGTAACCAATAAAGCCAGTATTCTCTGTGATCAATAGTCAATACAAGTAAATTCACCAAAAGATGAAAAGATCACAATTAAAGGAGATAAGCCAACTAGATCTACAAAATTCATCTCTATGATGAAAACAACAAGTTATGCAAGAAAAGGATCCCTGGTGTATATGATTTCCATAATCATTAACACTACAGGAAAAGAATTAAAAGATATTCCCGTAGTATCTCAATTCTCAGATGTTTTTCCTGAAGAGCTACCCGGACTACCGCCAGATAGAGAGGTCGAATTCAAAATTCACCTACTACCAGGGACAACACCGATTGCCAAGGCACCTTACCGTTTGGCACCAGCAGAGATGCAAGAATTAAAGAAACAGTTGGACGAACTTCTGGAGAAAGGTTTCATACAACCAAGTTCATCACCATGGGGAGCACCAATCTTGTTTGTCAAGAAGAAGGATGGATCAATGCGTATGTGCATTGATTATCGAGAACTGAATAAAGTCATGATTAAAAATCGGTACCCATTACCGAGAATCGATGATCTATTTGATCAATTGCAAGGAGCTCGATTCTTTTCTAAGATCGATTCACGCTCAGGATATCATCAACTAAAAGTACAGGAAGAGGACATTCCTAAAACTGCCTTCAGAACAAGGTATGGTCATTATGAATTTACTGTCATGCCATTTGGTTTAACCAATGCCCCAGCTGCATTTATGGACATGATGAACAGAATATGTAAGCCATATCTGGATAAATTCATAATTATCTTTATAGATGATATTCTCATTTACTCCAAGAGTAAAGAAGAACATGCAGCGCATCTGCATGCACTTCTTACATTATTGAGAAAGTAAAAGCTTTATGCTAAATTTTCAAAATGCGAATTTTGGTTATAAGAAGTGCAATTTCTTGGACATTTAGTTAATCATGAAGGAATTTATGTGGATCCCACAAAGATCGAGGCGATTACTAAATGGAAAGTCCCTGAATCACCAACGGAGGTGAAAAGTTTTCTTGGACTAGCAGGCTATTATAGACGTTTTATCCGAGATTTCTCTAGAATAGCCATTCCTTTAACAAAACTGACCTGTAAATCAGTTAAGTTTGAATGGGGACCAAAACAGGAAGAAGCCTTTAAAGTCCTTAAGCAAAAACTAACCAACGCCCCCATACTAGCGTTACCAGAAGGAACTGAAGAATTTGTAGTTTATTGTGAAGCTTCTAAGTTAGGTTATGGATGTGTGTTGATGCAACGTCAAAAGGTTATAGCCTATGCTTCTAGACAACTTAAGAATCATGAAGAGAATTATACAACCCATGATTTAGAATTAGGAGCCATAATTTTTTCCCTTAAAATTTGGAGACACTATCTTTACGGTAGTAAGTTTACCATTCTCACCGATCATAAGAGTTTAAGATATGTTTTCGGGCAAAAATAGTTAAATATGAGACAGAGACGCTGGATGGAAATTCTTAGTGACTATGATTGTAATATCCAGTATCATGCAGGAAAGGCTAATGTAGTAGCTGATGCTTTAAGTCGAAAGTATCATGAAAAGCCAAGAAAAGTACGTTCTCTCAAATTAAATCTACAGGTACATTTAAGTGATCAAATTAGAGAAGTACAAGAATCAGTAATCAAGAACGATACTGAGAAATTAAAAGGAATGATTAAGGAGTTAGAACAAGGAACAGATGAAATTTGGAGATTCCATAAGAAAAGAATTTGGATACCTAAACAAGGAAACCTACGCCACCAAATTTTAGAAGAAGCCCATAAGTCTAAGTATACAATACATCCCGGAAGTGATAAAATGTATCAAGACTTAAGAAAGAATTTATGGTGGATAGGATGA
The DNA here is from genome assembly GCA_030545235.1 of Helianthus tuberosus. Classification (NCBI taxonomy): domain Eukaryota; kingdom Viridiplantae; phylum Streptophyta; class Magnoliopsida; order Asterales; family Asteraceae; genus Helianthus; species Helianthus tuberosus. The sequence goes on along the minus strand of CM060379.1, from coordinate 36,998,377 downwards.
AAAAGGATATAGCAGCCTATGTTGCCAAGTGTCTAAAACCCTCAGGTTTATTGCAGCAACTAGAGATGCCGATATAGAAATGGGAATTGATAACAATGGATTTTGTTACCAAATTACCCAAGACACGAAAAGGTAATGATACAATCTGGGTGATTGTAGACAGATTAACCAAGTCTGCTCATTTCTTACCAATGAAGGAAACTTTCAGTATGGAACAATTAGCCAAGTTATATGTAAAGGAAATAGTTTTATTACATGGAATTCCTTTATCTATTGTATCTGATAGAGATAGCCGTTTTACTTCTCATTTTTGGACTAGTTTCCAAAAAGCAATGGGAACCAAGTTAAATCTAAGCACAGCTGATCATCCTCAAACGGATGGACAAAGCGAAAGAACTATTCAGACAATGGAAGATATGCTTAGAGCTTGTGTAATTGATTTCAGAGGAAATTGGGACGATCATTTACCATTAATAGAATTTTCCTACAATAACAGCTATCATACCAGTATCAATGCTGCACCTTTTGAAGCACTTTATGGGCGAAAGTGCCGAACCCCAGTCTGTTGGGCAGAAATTGGAGAAAAGCAACTGTCTGGACCAGAGATAGTGCAAGAAACAACGGACAAGATCATTCAAGTCAAGGAAAGACTAAAAGCAGCACGCGATCGCCAAAAGACTTATGCTGATAACAGGCGAAAACCGTTGGAATTTCAAGTAGGAGACAAAGTATTATTAAAAGTTTCTCCATGGAAAGGAGTAGTTAGATTTATCAAAACCGGAAAGCTAAGCCCCTGGTATGTTGGACCCTTTGAGATTATTAGAAGGATAGGACCCGTAGCTTATCAGCTACAACTGCCAGAAGAAATGGCAGGAATACATGATGTATTTCATGTATGTAATCTCAAGAAATGCTTAGCTGATGAATCATTAGTAGTACCTCTTAAAGACATAGAGGTAAATGAGAAGCTTAAGTTTGTAGAGAAAAACCTACAGATTGAAGACAGAAAGATCAAAAATCTCAAACACAAGAGATTAGTTCTAGTCAAAGTAAAATGGGATTCCAAGAGAGGACTAGAGTACACTTGAGAGCTTGAATCAGAGATGCAGAGGAAATATCCACACCTGTTCCAGTAGACCTCGAGGAAAATTTCTAAAACAAGGTGGGGAGGATATAACAACTCTCCCAAAAATCTTGAAACACCCATATACGTCCTAAAATACACCCCGTATACGAAAAGTGGGCCCGAAATACCTTTATTTTATAAAAATCAAGAAAAACATGAAATAGGGGGCGCTCGCGGGGCGCGACCCCCTTGGCTACATCAGTCGCGGGCCGCGACCCCATGGCCACCAAGCGCAACCTGGTGATGCCACGTGTCCCCTCTGTGTCAAAGCTAGCCGTTGATTTACAAGGCTACGCCCTAGCCAGCCTAGCTCGCGGGTCGCGAAGGCCAAAGCAATCTCTCTCGCGGGCCGCGAGAGAGTGGTCGATCAAAACTATAAATTGCGGATCACGGCTTCAGTTGAGAATCGTTCAAATTTTCGATCTCTCTCTCTCATATCTCTATATTCTCTAATAGCTAAAATAATTCTCGGGCATTATACCCACTAAATAACGAAGCTTTGCCTCGATGTAAGTATCATAACCCCTGGTTACGTATTAGTTACTCTGCCCGATTGATCTAGAGCTCCGTAACGCATGTCTAGGCTCTGCCCGACTCAATCGTTGGAGTTCTGTCTCAGGGGTAGGGTATAGCTAATGTAAATTTGGGTTATTATACTAATGTGTGTGCATTGTTTAAATTTAATAGATTATAACCAGGAAGTCACAAGGAAATACCTAAATTAGCAATGTGAGTAATCCTTCTTTTTGTGTAAACCTTTTTGTGAGTTAAACTGTTTTTACAAATACTCAATTATTTAAATTACAATTCACAGTGATTGAGTATTTGTAAATCTACAATTATCGTCGGTATGTTGTGGTTTTGTATACATAACTTGTTACTATACTATGAGTAGTAGCAAGACCACAAGTCAGGATTGACAGTACCGTGGGTGATAATTAAAGTAGATGTAAACAAATGTAAATGCGGGTTGCCGTCAATGCTGTAAAATGATAAAACTTGTTTTGATTAAACTGGGATTCACTCACCAGTATTTTCCACTGACAAAAATGTTTTAAACACGTTTCAGGTAACAAAATGTGAAAGCCAAATAGAAGTCAGCTGGAGAGCACTGAAGGCTTGCAAAAGTGGCTATAAAAAGTTACTTAAATAAAGAAGAAGTTTTATTTCAATAAATTAGGGTTTATCCCTATAAACATGTTGTAATGAAAACTTGGGTTTTTCCCATGTATTTATTATTATAAAAATATGGTGTTTTACTCTGATAAACTATTTCCTAACTACGGTCCTGATGTAATTTCCGCTGCCAAATTAAATAAACACCGATACCACCAGCTCTGAGTAGCTCGCGGCCGCCCGCCTCCCGTGGCAGGGGTCGGGGGTTGCGACAAAAGAGAGCTCCGGTAGTCATCCAATATACACCCCCCAGCACGAAAGGCTGATTCAAAAACCACGGTAGTGATCGGGATGCCAAAAATGTCTTTCGCCATCTTACTCAAAACCGGAAACTTGCTACAATGTTAACTCCACCACTTCAACACATCAAATTGTGCTATTCGAGTTACCGCTTACAAATGTATGCTTGAAATAGATGCATTGTTTTTTTTTTGTCATCATTTTCCCTTTGTACAAACCTTGAACATCTAAAAATGTGGATGCACATCGGAAGAATTTTTCTCTTTTTTGAACAAGCACCTTCGGTCGTTGTATCAGCCATATCGGTATCACCCGATTCATCAATTATTGGATTCTCGTCGTCTTCTCCATCAGTCAATTCAACATGAGCAGCCGGATTCTCGTTTGATTCTTTGTAAAAAGACATTCTACAATAAAACACCATTCTTAATAAAATTTTTATGCAAAACATGAGGATAAGAGATCGAGAAGAAACTTGGAATCAACTTAAATATTACATCAAATTATCAGTAACGTGCATAAACTCCAACCGTCCAACACAAACTTTCTAGAATATATCCAAAACTATGATTTTAATATAAGAAAGGCACGTGAAATTCTCAAATATGTACTTATCTAAGGAATGACGATGAATGTATTTGGGCCATTAGGCATTAATTAGTTTCAGAACGGTCCTGCAGCATTATTATATAACATACACTCAAAGAGAATGAAGTATGAGGATAAGAGATCGAGAAGAAACATTTTTTCTGACCTTTCAGTCGCCGGAGCGAGGGTCCGTCGAGGAGCAACTAAGGATAAGTCACCTGAGCAAGATTTAATCGTCGGAGCGAGGGTCAGTCACCGGAGCTAGGGGCAGTCGCCGGTAATCTTTCAATCGTCACTCAAGTCTCCGTCTTCACTCAATGCCACAGACTGCAGAGACGCAACGACTTGGAAATTTTGGAATGGGGATTTAGGAATTAGGGTGATGTGCTAAAAGTAGTTTAATAAAAATTAACTAAATTAACCTAAGTTTTACTCTATACTCTTTAAGACTCGACTAAACTACTAACTGGCAAGTGAACCGATCGACTCTAGTAAAGCTAAGTAAGTCCGGATATCAAACCCACATGACTCAATTTAACTATGTTAACTAACTTATCTAGACTGACACTGACACGGACATGACACTAATTGTTTTCATATTTGAGGGGAGGGGAGGTTTCTAAAAATCCTAATTTGCAATTAAAATAAATTTAAATAACGAAAACAAACTTGAACGCGACTGAAACTAGGATTTGAACTCAGTGATGACAAATAACTACCTAGGTTGGACTCCCAATTGTTATTGTATGGCTTTCTATCGGATGCTAATGTGATATGGAATCGGGATCTTTAAATGCTAAACCAAAGAGGAACAGAACAGGACTCCGGACCCTTCTCGGGAAGACACCTATGGAACTCTAAAGGGTTGTTATGACTACCGGTTAACTAGACTCCCTCACGATTATCTAATTATCTAGAAAAGTGCCCTAAAGTGACTAACCACCTCACAGTGGAAAGTCTAAGGCAACTATGGAACTCAATTTGGTTTAATGGACAAAGAATTGGCAAGGCAACTAAAACCGGCTTCGCACAAAGACCTCATCCTAGCAATTTACCAATCTAGACCTATCAATAACCTAGCACCACACAGTGACCAGAATTAGTAGAATATTTAAACCGAATTAAATCATGAAAATTGTTTCTATGGTTTATTGGCCAATTCACCATAAAATTACCCAAAACCCCAAAGGACCCGAGAATCAACATAAACTCATTATATGAAAGACATTCACCAGAATCTATGTGAAACAAATAATCAACCAATAAACATGTAAAGATACGCATACACACCAAATCAGAGAACCAAAGTTGTTTACTTTTCAAGATAAATCCATAAACATCATTAACATCTAATAAAAATCTAAACTTTAACTATTGTTCATCACAACCTAAGTAGTTTTAGGCGTTTAGCAAAGAAACATAGTTGAAAACTGTTGGGTTTTTCACATGTTTATCAAAGTATTTTATCCTTATAAAATAAAAACGCAGCGGAAAATATTATTTAAAACATATTACTTACAAGATATAAAACCCATTTTATATGTAAAACCCAATCCCCGGATCCATATACGAAAATGCATGCTATCAAAATTAAAACACAACCATAGAGTGTTTAGAGTACTACCTTCCAAGGAGTAAAGGATATGAAGAAGATGATGCTTCTTGAATGGTTGCCTTCAAGTGTAGAAGACCTCAAGCTTGTATACCCTAAGCCTTCCAACAAACACCTTGAGTTTAGCTAGGATTTCTACACTTATGAACTCACTAAAATTTCCATCTAAATCAACCACCATGGCCGAAAATATGAAGGGAAGTTATGGAGTTCTTGCACTTGATTTATCAACTTGAAACCCCTTTTTGATCAACCATACATGGCCGATTTTAGAGAGTATTTTACAAGTCTTACACTTGAAAAACTATCTCCTAAATTGGCACTATCTTGGCCGATTTTTGTAGAGCATTTTTTAGAGTTTCTTTCAAGTTCTACCAAGTCTTCTATGTACATTTTTGTCATACAAAATGCATTTAAAACATTGAGAGACATGGCAACCCTTTTTGCCCAATCAAAAACCACCTAGCCATGCAAATATGACAACTTGCATGAAAGATTATTGGACCATTATATCTTGGGAAGAGGGGGGCGGCCCACATGGGTATTAATAAAAAAATCAAATTTCTTTTATTAATTATTTAAGTCTTATATATATTTTATAACTTTTATAAAATATAACATCATATGTTATAAGACTTACACTACTTTTATTATGACTTTTATTATGTTATTTAACCCATTAAATAACAAAACAAAATATTCTCTCAAAATAAATTATCCATATAATTTATTGGTTTCTCAAGTGCAATTGTTTAGAAAACCAATTTCTAAATATTATAAGTGTTAATATTTATTTGTTTGATCATATTATAAATAAATATTATAAGTGTTTGTCTAGCTTGTATTTGGGTATGACTCGACTTGTATCATAACGTACTAGCCACATCAATTTAATATGTGTCTTTGGCATATAGAATCCAACAATCTCCCACTTGCACAAGATACATAGAAGATTGATGCAAGTAGTAAATAACGCCTAACTATGGTTTACTACCCCTAATACGTATGACTATATGTCCCATTCAATAACATCATCCCCTTCAAGTCCCTTACTTTAAAATGATTTAGGTGAATCTATCATTTATCCTTTCGTTACAGATGTCATGTCAAATCCAGAGACATAGAGTGATCTCTCTCTGTTGATTTAACTTTAGCAGGCCTTAGACATCTTACTCTCAACGAATAAGAGGAACAAATCCCATCTTGACTACATACGTCTCTCACAATCACCTTGTATCACTCCTGAGCTTATCCTTGTGTACTGTCATATTACTGACAGCGAAGAAATAAGTCAAGGTATAATATTTGGTGAATATCAAGACCCAATATGTATCTCAGGTCAGAGGATACTATGATATTCTCCTTTACTCAAATTTACTTATGATCAATCACAAATGATTCCATGCAGTAATATTTGAGAGCGAGTCAGTCCAATATTTGTATCCCACAAATATCTATGAACTTTGGCAGCAACACTTTGCTCTATATTCATACCTAATGAATATCCACCAATCCAAGTTCATAATAGTCTTACATTCATATGTGTTCCCACAAGTATGATCGACTACGGACATTTAGAATAAACAACTTATTCATGGATTTAAACATGCTAAAATGGAACATAACTAATTAAGTATTTAGAAATACTTAATTTTCCAGATTGCCATTCTGTGATTCTCTGAAAATTTAATTTAACAAATAAAATTTTAACTTGAGTTTTTGTGTGTTTCTTCATGTGTGCTAACAGCATGAATGAACTGTCGGAGGCACTCCGAAACTTTATTATCCATACAATCGATATGGATACAACAGGAACCCAATCCGGCTATCAAGCGGATACTGGGGAGCCACTAGTGTTCCAGGCCCAGCCCCAGGAAAAACCCAAGCCTAAAAAGAGGAGGAGAATCCTCGACTGGAAACGCGGACGAAGGAAGAAGCCAGCTGCCCAAAAGGTGAAAAAGACAGAGGATCCAAAAGACAAAGGAAAACGAAAGGAAGTAGGGGAAAGTTCCGGTCAAGCCCAGGAGATGCCACCTTGGGAAGAGCTTGATAGGAAACTGGCGAATTGTGACCTCATCGGACCTGCTGACGAAACCCTTTTCAATTTCCCCGTCCAATCTGAACTTCCAATCAATTTGGAACCTGCTATTCCGGACCCTATTGTCAACCCACAACCTTTTACAGGGCAATTGGAAGAATGGTGGACGAGCGACTGACATTTTCAGAACTTCATGAATAACCCCAATGTTTATTTTCCCCAATTTGATCCTGAACTTGCACCATTCCCACCTATGAGCGCGGAGAACGTTGCCGAATTACGCCGCTATGGCGAGGAACTGGTGGACGCGGGAAATCGGATTCGAGAAGTGGGGGAAAACATCACATGGAAGTACGACGAGAGGGAGCGTCGTTTCTGAAAAAGCCAGCTAACGGGGGTTGAATGTTTTGTATAATAATAATAATAATAATAATAATAATAATAATAATAATAATATAATGTATAATATTGTATAATATTAAAAGCAAAATATCTGTAAAATAGGTGATGTGTATTGACATATATATATATATATATATATATATATATATATATATATATATATATATATCTAAATGTCGCAAGGTCGACAATTTTGGCTATACGTGTTGACTTAATTGGGTTGTGATTGCATTATTGTGTTTAATTGCTATCCACTTTGTGACAATAATTTATATATATATATATTTAATTATTCAGATGGAAAACGCAGTAACCCAACCGGCAACCGAAGTTAACCAATCTGAACAAAATAATGAAGACCATTTTCTCAATAGACAAGATATCGAAAATATCGTTGCTCAGGGAATAGCTAACACTATCCCAGCAATTGTCGTTGCTGTTAAGAATCCTGTTGAACCTTCCCAAGCCAACCATAGCAAACGCACCCGCAACGATAATTTCAGTAACAGTGTAAATGGAGGCGGCAATGATGATAATAATGTGGTTCAAGCCCTAATACTTAAGAAAATGAAAGTTGCAACACCTGGTTGCACTTATAAAGAATTTCTTGCCTGTAAGCCAGTTGAATTTGCAGGTAATGAAGGGGCAACTGCCGCACTGCGTTGGTTAGAAAAGACCGAAGCAGTAATTAAAATCAGTAAATGTGCAGAGGAAGACAAGGTTATGTATGCATCCCACCTTTTCAAGGAAGAGGCATTAGAATGGTGGAACACGGTGCTACAAGCTAAAGGAAGTGACGTAGCTTATGCCATGAGTTAGGAGGAATTTAAGGAATTGGTGGAAAGAAAGTTTTGTCCCTCCTATGAAAAGGAACAAATGACAAATAAGTTCCTGAACCACCGGATGGTGGACGTTGATTGTCGAGGGTATACTTCGAAATTTTTCGAGTATGCTAGAATTGCACCAACTCTGGCTTCGCTAAAACCAGTGCTTATATCTCGCTACATTTGGGGGCTAATTAGCGAGATTCGCGACATAGTCAAAGCCGCGAGACCCTGCACAATTGACGATGCGGTCGAACTAGCAAACACCTTGACTGACAGGCTGGTACGCACTAGAGAAGAGAACAGGAAAAAGGAATTGGCCCAAAAGATTACTCAAGGTTTTCGTGGGGGTAGTAATGCTAGTAACTTCAAGAGAAAGGGAACCGGGCAATCCTCCACTGCTCCATTTTGCAGTACCTGTAAAAGAAAGCATTTTGGAAAATGTAAGGGGTACTGTCATTTCAGCAAAATCCCGGGGCACCAAGAGGAGAATTGCAGGAAGAAATCCATGATCTGCTACAATTGCGGAGAAACAGGGCACTTCAGGCCCGACTGCCCAAAATTGGTCAAACCAGCTGACAACAAGGCCAAACCTGCCGAAGGATCTAATAAGAAGAATGCAAGAGCCTTCCAGCTGACAACGCAAGAAGCAGATCTGATTCCCGATGTGATAGCTGGTACATTCCTTGTACATGACGTTTACGTAAAAGTATTATTTGACTCTGGTGCAAACCAAAGTTTTATAAATACTTCATTCTGCCAAGCTCTTAAGCAACCTTTAACCAAACTTAGGCAGATCTATATGGTAGAAACAACAAATGGTAATTCTGTTAAAATAGATAAGGTTTTGCAAGAAGGAAAGATAGAACACTCCGGACATAAATTTTCTGCAACCCTGCTGCCTATGAATTTAGTTGGATTCGATGTTGTGTTAGGAATGGATTGGTTAGTAGCCAACAATGCTCGAATCCTCTGTGATAAGAATTCCATAGAAATACGTACGCCAGCAGGAGAAGTAATTTTGATTTCAGGAGATAAGCCGCATAAACCAATGAAGTTCATTTCAGTAATGAACGTTGCTAGTTATGAACGAAAAGAAGGAATAGTGTATATGATTTCAGTGATCATTAACACTAAAAGTAAAGAACTTAAGGAAATTCCAGTAGTATCGGAATACTCGGATGTATTCCCAGAAGAACTACCTAGATTACCACCCGATAGGGAGGTAGAGTTTAGAATTCATCTAATTCCTGGAACTACACCAATAGCTAAGGCACCTTATCGATTAGCACCCACAGAAATGTTAGAACTGAAAAAGCAGTTGAATGAATTGCTAGGTAAAGGATTCATACAACCTAGTTCATCCCCTTGGGGAGCACCTGTGTTGTTTGTAAAGAAGAAGGATGGTTCAATACGAATGTGTATCGATTATAGGGAATTGAATAAGGTTACAATTAAGAATCGATACCCATTACCTAGGATTGATGATCTTTTCGATCAACTTCAGGGAGCTAGATATTTCTCTAAGATAGACTTACGCTCCGGATATCATCAGCTAAAGGTACAGGAAGAAGACATACCTAAAACTGCTTTCAGGACTAGGTATGGTCACTACGAGTTTACAGTCATGCCATTTGGACTAACGAATGCTCCTGCAGCATTCATGGACATGATGAACAGGATCTGTAAGCCATATTTGGATAAATTCGTAATTGTCTTCATCGACGACATACTTATTTATTCTAAAAGCCAGGACGAGCATTGTGAACACCTGAATGTACTCTTAACTTTGTTAAGAAAGGAAAAGCTTTATGCCAAATTTTTGAAGTGTGAATTTTGGCTACGAGAAGTGCAATTTTTAGGACACATGGTGAATCACGAAGGTATTCACGTAGATCCCTCCAAGATAGAAGCGATCACAAATTGGAAGGTCCTGCAATCAGCTACCGAAGTTAGAAGTTTTCTAGGATTAGCTGGATACTATAGGCGCTTCATAAAAGACTTTTCTAAAATAGTTGTTCCATTAACTAAGCTAACCTGTAAAACTATTAATTTTGAATGGGGACCCAAGCAGGAAGAAGCCTTTAGGGTTTTAAAGTAAAGATTAACAAATGCCCCAATTCTTGCCTTACCAGACGGAGCAGAAGATTTTGAAGTCTTCTGTGACGCTTCTAAGCTAGGGTTAGGATGTGTGCTAATGCAACGCAAAAAGGTAATTGCATATGCATCTAGGCAGTTGAAGAAGCACGAGGAAAATTATACGACTCACGACTTAGAATTAGGAGCAATAATTTTTGCCCTTAAGATTTGGAGACATTATCTGTACGGAAGTAAGTTTACCGTCTATACAGATCATAAGAGTTTAAGATACATATTTGGGCAAAAAGAATTAAACATGAGGCAAAGAAGATGGATGGAAATTCTAAGTGATTACGACTGTGATATTCTGTATCACGAAGGAAAGGCTAATGTAGTCGCAGATGCCTTAAGTCATAAGTACCATGAGAAACAAAGGCGAGTTCGTGCTTTAAGGTTAAATCTCCAATTAGATTTAATGGAACAACTGAAGAACGTTCAGGAGTCAGCAATCAAGGATGATGCTGAAGGAATGAAAGGACTGATAAAGGAATTAGAACAAGGTACTGATGGAATTTGGAGATTCCATAAGAAAAGAATTTGGGTACCTAAGCAAGGAAATTTAAGAAATAAGATTCTAGAGGAAGCCCATAAGTCTAGGTATACGATGCACCCTGGTAATAACAAGATGTACCAAGATTTAATAAATAACTTCTGGTGGATAGGAATGAAAAAGGATATAGCCAGATACGTTTCTAAGTGTCTAACTTGTTCGCAAGTTAAGGCAGAACACCAGAAACCCTCAGGTCTACTTCAACAGTTAGAAATGCCCATATGGAAATGGGAACTACGTAGACAAGGTAGTATCCTTACATGGAGTTCCACTCTCCATTGTGTCAGATAGGGATAGTCGTTTCACTTCGCATTTCTGGACAAGTTTCCAAGGAGCAATGGGGACACGATTAAATTTAAGTACTGCATATCATCCTCAAACAAACGGACAAAGTGAAAGGACGATCCAAACCCTTGAAGACATGCTCAGGGCATGTGTAATAGACTTCGGTGGAAACTGGGATGACCACTTACCACTAATAGAATTCTCCTATAACAATATTTATCACGCAAGCATCAATGATGCCCCGTTCGAAGCACTATATGGACGAATGTGTAGAACTCCAGTATGCTAGGCAGAAATAGGAGAAAGTCAATTATCAGGTCCCGAGATTGTACAGGAAACCACCGACAAGATAACTCAAATCAAGGAAAGACTGAAAACGGCTCGAGATCGCCAGAAGAGTTATGCAGACAATCGACGCAAGTCGTTAGAATTTCAAGTTGGAGACAAGGTACTCTTGAAAGTTTCTCCTTGGAAAGGAGTAGTTCGATTCGGTAAGAAAGGGAAGCTAAGTCCAAGGTACATAGGACCATTCACAGTTACTCAACGGATAGGACTAGTTGCCTATCGCTTACAACTACCAGAAGAATTAGCCGGGGTACATGATGTGTTTCATGTATCTAATCTTAAGAAATGTTTATCTGATGAATCACTGGTAGTCCCTCTTCAAGACATAGAAGTGAATGAAAGATTGAAATTCGTTGAGAGACCTCTTCAAATAGAAGATAGAAAGATTAAACACCTTAAACACAAAAGATTGATACTGGTCAAAGTAAAGTGGGATTCGAAAAGAAGACCTGAATACACGTGGGAACTGGAATCGGAAATGAAGCGAAAATATCCTTACTTGTTCCAGTAAATCTCGAGGACGAGATTTTAAATAAGGTGGGGAGGATGTAAGGACCTGCACTGTAACGCCCAGATTTCCTAATCCGAAAAGTAATATTATCATACTATTATTTAACAAAATTTGGGCATGACCCGTTCGTATTATGAACAATTCCCTGTATGACCAACTTGTAAGAACTTAAATACGACACAGCGGAAATTATGAGCCCACAAATTTCATTCTAAAAAAAATCATATTAACTACATGAAGACCCAATTACAAATTGTAGTACATTCATGACCTATTTAAAATAACTATGTGACCTTTCTTTCCCATACAATCCTTGCTCTCAACTCGATCTATGTCTGCTTCACTTCGCTAGTGGTAGAGAAAACCCGTACGATACCTATGGACACCACATACAACTTAACCATTAGCCATTAACACATCGCACAACATCAAACTATGTAATAGAAGTTCACAAAGTATTCCATGAAGTAAACGTGGAATTGTCCAAGCGCTTTCTTAAGTACTCTTTATCCAAGTCCGGTTTCATTCTTTCATGAATCTGACAATCTCATACCTGCACTACATTCCAACTCAAAGCACATCATTAGTAATCGTAAATACTCAAACGCCTTGATAACGTTCTCACATATGTCTCTAACATTGTACATTCATTCACACATACATTCACCTATGCACTTATTATAATAAATACATATATATACATATATACATACGTACCTTCATACATGCCAATGTCCCTCCCTACGCACAAACAATTATTCACGAATATATGCATAAGCTCCTGTTTACCATTTCTTACACATAGGTTTATGCCGGAATGACATATTCACAACTTTACATAGTATAGACGATATACAAATCAGCCTACGTGCCTTCTTGATTCCTATACATATATGCTTATAAAATTTCCTACACTAACACGAAACAATACGTTCATTCACTAACCGACGACCTTTAACATCATTTATATTCGAAACCATTCTTAACATAATGTATGAGGCCTTGGAAAACCATTTTTAGTCAAGTCCCATGCTCAAAACATCAAAAATTCAACAAAAAGCCAGCAGCACGGTCCCTCGCGGGCCGCGTAAGCCATGGCTTACTATTTCGCGGGGCGCGACAGCTCCACCGTAAGCTACGGTTTACGGTGGCTACCGTAGCTTACGGTGGCCATAAAATCTTTACGGTGACAATCTACTGCCTTACGGTGGCCATAAGGTCTTCAGTGCCTACCGTAGCTTACGGTGACTACCGTAAGCTACGGTAGTGCCCAGTTCAGTTTTTATTTTAATTACTAAAACTATTATATCTTAACCAATTCACGTCTGAAATACTTGAAACATGATTCTAATTATCCGTAATACATTTCCCTTACATAATTGGCTAAAATCCTTGCCCCGGGTCCTTAATCTTTACGAAATACATATCGCTACATTACCTGTGCACATTTATTCGACCCGTTTAATTCCACCAATTTGCTTTCTATTTAATCAACAACATTTGTCTTACTAAAATAATACTTAACTTAGTACTCCTGATTATTACAAAATCTTTCGTGATACGCCGTATTCATAAACATTAAAAATTCATTATAATTACTAAGAAGTGAATCAAAATTCACTTACCTTGAGCGTCCGTTTTCGCATTGGCTTCCTTGTCCCCTCTTGACCCGTTAGTCTTTCTTGCTTGAGTCCATTTCCACATGATCCCTAATGCTTTCGTGTCACCGCAATCACATCCTTGTTAGTGTACATGATTTTACATATAAATGATCATATCGAATGCATAACTCACATTTGACTTTCATAGTCAAGTCTAACAAACATAAGGCATACATCCAAAATCACATCTTTTCAAACTCATACAATCCATCATGTTAACGCATAAAACGCATATTAATTTAACACATACCATATGACACTATATACATTTCATACTTATGATGCAAATGTACTTACAACCACATGATCACATAATCATACACGCATACATATTTACTTACATATACTTTCGTTTCATTACATTCACGTTCTTGTTAGCATATGAAATTATACATAAGAACGACCATATTAATTCACATTTCATATTTGGCTTCCGTTAATCATTTCAACATGCATATGGTACACTCATGGTGAGATACTCATTTAATCACATGATCACTTGTTTACATGTACACACCATACTAGAAACCTCCAAAATTCTACACTTGCACCATGATCTATACTTAGCAACGAACTATATCTAAACTCAATTCTCATGTTAATTTACTATCAAACGCCTCTTTATCACATTCCATATCTAATTACCACTTTCTTGCATACAATTTCACATAGAATTGTCACTTAGGCATTTTATCGAGCACTTGATGTGCGTACTACAAACAAGGCACAATGTACAAGTATTCAATGCACAATTTCACTATTAATCTTCATAACTCATTAAATAAACTAAATTCACATAACTCATTCATTCTACAACATACTAATATATTGGTATTTTTGCACATAAACATTCACCCATCCAAAGCTCTTGATTTATTCACTACAAGTTCACCATACAACTAAATCAAATGGGTTTCTACCCAAACTTTCAACCTAATCAGTATCATGCATAAAACACCTTCTATTTGATGATTCTAAACCATAGACAAGTTCAATTTCATACTTTTTCATAGATTAATCAAAACCCTTTTTATTAACTATCGACAAATCGCATAATTCAACTTACCCCATGTTGGAAAACCCTTAGATGAATGAGGAATTGATCACATGCAATCGATTAGCCCTTGATTTCCTTCTCAATTTGTTGGTTTTAGGATGTTAGGGTTTTGGCTCTTCCTTGGCCCCCTGTTCTCGATCGCACGCCCCAAACAAACAAACACTGACTTATTTTTTTTTTGTCAAGTGTTTTATTTAAAACACTTTTCCCTTTTAACCCCTCCATCTTTCAAAACATGTCCTTTATTTCCTTTCACATACTAACTTGGTTAATCTCATGTGCACATAAGTTTTAGAATTTCCATAACTTGTAAAACTTAGGGAATGGTAAAGTAATTCTATATTTACCACGTATTATTAATAAAATTTTAATATTATATTGCGGCGTACGAAATTCGGGGTGTTACATGCACGAAAATGTCCTAAAATACTCCGTAAGTGAAAACCCGGACCCCTAAAACCCTAAATTCCATGAAAAACCAAGAAAATCAAGTTTTATTAGTTTGTCGCGGGCCGCGTAAGAATTAAGCAAAGCTTACGCAGGGCGCGACAGCCCATTGAATTTCCGGATAAGCTTTAGGGCCACGTGTTAGACACGTGGCAGACCTACACCGTGACACGGCAGCCCTAGCCGTAGCTAGGATGGCCCTCGCGGGCCGCGAAGGTTTCCCTTCAGTCTTACGCGGGCCGCGAAGAACTCAAAAACGTGCTATAAATAGAACGTTGCATGGCCAGTTCTCTGTGTTCGAAAATTTTCTTCAAAACCTCCATAATCTGCTTTAAAATCACGTTCAACGAGTCGAAACGCCGCTACGATAACAGGGTAATAACTCGATCACTGCTACAATACAATGTCCGATCGATTGAAACCGATCCGATGGATGTTTAAGTGCTGCTCGAATTCGGGCTATACTTTGTCATTCGTCGTGAGGGTTTTGATATCGTGAGTTTATCGTAAATGTTGTATTAAGTTACTAACCTAGTTTCGTTTGCATTATTTAACTAGGTTACCAAGCTTAATCAGTAGGCAAAACTCTGTCCAACTAAACTTGCAATGTGAGTCATTCTCTTTTTTATCAAAATTGTTTTACAATACCTAAATGTTTTCCAGTTATATGTTACAGGGATTCAGTCTTTGTTATCTTAAATTACTGGCAGTAAGTTGGGTATTGTGCACAATTACTACTGTTCTATCACTTTAGGTGAAAGGACCTAAATAGTGATACACGTCACTTTTGGGTGAAAGGACCCAATAGTGATATGACCACAGTCATAGATCCGGTCGAGTGACAACTGAACCAGCTAATTATAAGATAGGGGCAATTGTAATCGCTCTTAATACTGTAATCTATAACAATGTGTCGTTTATTGCAAATTGAGTGACTCGCCAGTATTTCCCCGCTGATAAAATCTTTTTAAACATGTTTCAGGTGATTTACTGTGAACAAGAAAAAGTGTCATGTAGCACTACCAGCTTGGATAAAGTGGCTCAGTAAATAAATAAACATGTTTTGTAACCAAGGGATTTCCCAGTGGAATTCCTTTATTGTAAATTACGGGGTTTGTCCCGAAATTTGAAATAAAATAAATGGGTGTTTTCAGTTTAAACGATCCTGTTAAAATTTTCGCTGCCTAATTAAACACCGATACCACGGGTTTTCTGTCCCGCAGCTTCTGAACCGGGTAAAACCGGGTCGGGGGCTGTGACATTAACTGAAACCAAATTACCCGAAAATTGGTTAACGGATATTTTTATACCATCTGTTAACTGAATCATTTAACTCTTCATATAGTTCTAGCTTTTATACATCCATGTCATGTTTTATACTCTCATTTCATGTGTTTATACCTCAATTTTATTTATTTATACATCGAATTCATGTCTTTATAAATCCATTTCATGTATTTATACCTCTATTACATGTATTTCCAAACAAAAAAGGTTTGGTTATTACTTATTAACCGAACCAAACCAAAAACCAAAAACCAACAAATTAATCGAATAAACCGAATCAGGGCCGGTCCTACAGTGTATAAAAGTAAGGCAGTCGCTTAGGGCCCCACCTTCAAGGGCCTCCCAAATTTCTTTTAAGGTTTGATGATTTAGAGTTAAAAAGAGATAATGATTAATCTGTCATTAGTTAGGGTGTAAGGGGCACTCCTCTAAGTGGGGAGTGACCTCTCTTATCCACAGCCAATCAGCACGCACCACGTCAACTCCCCACTTAACTTCCCCCACACCCTCAATTTGATGGCGGCACTCCTCTCTTGTGGGACTTGCTTTTTTTTTATTTGTTGTAATTATGCATGTATCGACAAAATAATCGGCCATGAGTGTTTCGTGGCCTCCCACACGATCTCGACGGACAACTTTTTTTTTACTAGATGATGCCGTGTCTAGTAGCTCCGCTTGTTGGATGAGATTTTGGAAGAAAATTAAACTACTATCGCTTGACGATGAATCCTCATCGTCGGGAAAGTCGGGCAGGAGAGAAAAAACGGGAACTCGGAATCCATTTTTTTTAAAGATTGGGTAAAAAATTAGATGAGTTGAAGGGTTTAGAAGAGTAATGTAGTAGGAGTTGTTTTGGGTTTGAAAAATAAAAAGATTGAAGTGGGTTAGTATTTATAGGGTTTAGGAGAAATTTTTTTTTTTTTTAATATATAACGGCTATATAGCCGTTTTAATATAAAAAAACGGTCAAAAATTACAAATCTCAATCGGTGAACACAACCCACTCCCCACACCCCGATTTGGGTCACCGAGGGGATGGCGGCGGTGTTCCCGAGCGGGGTTCACACTCACCGCCCCCCTCCCCGAGGGCGCCCCATTCACCCTTAAAAAGAGATAATGATTAATCTGTCATTTGAGTGATGATCGAACTCTTTTTTAGTTCTAATCTCAAAGTTTTCATCCTTGTCTGCGCAAATTTTCATTTATAGTTCATGATGTCATCAAGAGAAACATTAAGTTTTTTGGTTTATTTTCCTAAGATTTTTTAAAGTTGATTTAGTTGTTTAGTTAAAAATTAAAATTGTGTTTATGTGCTCTGTGTACATACTAACTTTTTCATACTCTGCAAACTACAAAATTCTTAGTTTGTTATTGTCAGTCCCAACCCTAGATAAAAAAGAAAAGTTTATATAAAAAACATTAAAAGGGCCACAACTTTTTAGTTCGTTTGCGGCCTCAAAAAGTGTTGGGCTGGCCCTGAACCAAACCGATTAACCGACAACTTCGATTACAATTACAGATAATGCTAATAATTAAACCAAACCATTAACCATGCACACCCCTATATAATATTATAAACCAACTGGGGTAGCCCAGTTGGCCACCGACACCCACCTCTTCCCAGAGGTACCGGGTTCGAGTCTTGGGAGTGGCATATGTCGCCCAGGGTAAGAACTCGGCATGGGGAAGTCACCGCGGAGCTAGCTTGGTCGGGTAGCGGCTCCCGGAGTGAGATCACTCCGGCGGTTGGGAGGACCGTGCACTATCCCCCCCCCCCCCCCCTATATAATATTATAACTCTTTCATACCTGTAAAGAAGTTTTAATATTTATCATACCTGTAAACCTGTTGGCTTTATGTAGGTTTACCATCTCTAATGACCAATGTTGGTTTTCCCTATCAATAAAATCATATTCACGGGCCAAGTTTTTATATTGTGAAAATGACGTAATTATATATATTTTTGCAACAGCACGTAACTATACGAGAGTGCTCAGTGTACATACATATAGACCCCCTCGTCGTCCTGTAATTCTTCGTACCACCTAGTACCACTAGGGATACTTTCGTAATTGCCCAGTGAGTGGCAACGATTGTAGTTCTTCACCAGTAGCAGGGGCGTTCTCGTAAACTCACTCCAAGCATTCCATTTTATTCTTCAGAATAATAATGCTCCGATTTTTGTTCAGATATTTCGTATAATCATTCATTCTCTAACACACACTCTTTTCTAGAGAGAGAAACAAATTCTGAGCTCAAATTCTTCAAAAGTCGGTGATAAATTCATAATCTAGATTCGATTTCTTCATCTTTCTTCATATATATTCGCATTCACCTGCAATCTGCAGTTATATTCGCAATTTTTTCAACAAAAAATGCAGGATATACATTCAGTTGGTAGTGGTGGTGGATCAGGACGGTTGTTCGGCGGCAGCGGCGGTGGCGATAGGCGGTTACGACCACACCACCATCACCACGGCCATGGTCCACAAGCTCTGAAATGTCCGCGTTGTGAGTCGTTGAACACAAAATTCTGTTACTACAACAACTACAACCTCTCTCAGCCACGTCACTTCTGCAAAAGCTGCCGCCGGTACTGGACCAAAGGCGGTGTCCTCCGTAACGTCCCCGTCGGTGGCGGCTGCCGGAAAACTAAGCGATCGAAACCGAGGCCGAACAGTAACCGAAACCCTAGCTCCGATGCCGGTGATCGGAAATCATCAAATTCGCAAAATTCGTCCAGTGAAAGCTCTAGCCTCACCGCCACTGCCACCGCCTCCGCCTCCGCTACCGTAACTGTCACCGCGGCGGAGGTGTTGTCGAATAGTAATCCGGCAAACTCCGCATCGACGTTCACCGGATTTTTCAACACTCCAAACCCTAACCCTAGCTTCGAACCACCACCGGTCGATAACAACAACATATTTCCGGAAATCGGAACGTTCACCGGCTTGATTACGTCATCCACACCTCACTTACCGGTCGGATTCAACATCTCCACCGACATTTCACCCTTCCGACTGCATCACACCGGTCATATGGTAGAAAACTCACCGGCAAACCAGCAACAATGGATGCACACAGATCATACGATCGGAGACGAGTTAAAGGTTCCAGAAACCGGTCCGCTAGGGTTCACAAGTGAGTTTTCCGATTTACCGGAGAAGACAACCGGAGTTGGAATCGGAAGTGAGGATTGGAATAACGGTACGGATCAAGCATTGTTTGATTTAACAGGAGCCGTTGATCAGTCATACTGGAGTCAAACTCAGTGGGATGATCATGATGGTGGTCATGATCATGTGCATGATCAGCTTAATTATCTTCCTTAACATATATGTGTAAGGTATTATATTATATCAATTACAAGAACATTTTACCCACCGTGAAAAATAACAGAATATATTATGTAAATCTTTTTATTGTTTTTTTTTTTTTTTTTTTTTTACTTTTTTTAAGGGATTTCTGATCTCGAGAGATGTTTTGGGTTTGATGTTCTTGTTGTTAATCCGAAACTGACTCTTGTTACCTTTTTTTTTTCTGGGTTGTGAAGGTTTCCTATTGTGATTATTTATTTTAGTTATACTTATAATATATACAAAATCAGTGTTTATTGTTTAAATAATGTTATTTTTCATATAGGTGATACCAAATTCATTTGTAATGATGTAGTTTAAATTTGTTATTAACAAAAGACAATGATTTAAAATGCATTAAGGATATAAAAATTAAAAAACATATATATAAATTTAATATGGATTGGTATGGAATGTACGAACTAGGAATGGGCATGTGTGTGGGTTGGTAACTTGGTACTTGGTAGTGGAAGGATTGGAGGCCCCATTTTCATTCGTATTTGAGGCAAATTAAACATTTTAATTAAAGTTTTATTAATGACTTTATTTTGTTTTTTTAATTATATTCAAGCAATTTATATATAACTATATCATATACTATGATTTATCACTAATAACTTGTGTTCGTTAAATTTAAAAAACTCAGTTACGTTTAATATTTTTTCGATGTTTCGATATAAGTTTTATTGAGAATAAATTTGTATTCAAAATAAAATATATTTTTATATTGTAAACTATATCAATTAATAAAACTGTATTGCTACCGTCCCAATCGAACCGAAACCGATTTCACAACATAGATGCCCCTACTTGTATTCTTTTTTATAGTTTTTGGTTTCGGCATTTTTTATATTATTGCACTACTAGCAACAAACCATTAATCTATCGCACATCAGTACGATATTCGATTTGCGTTTTTATTCATTTCAGTTTCGATATTTTTGACACCAGTATTGATTAAATATTTTTGTTAGCATTCAGACATAAATTCTATTATAATCAGAGTTGTGTTTAGAATGGTATGAGTGTCGTGCCCAAACCGAACAACAACGATACAATATTGGCTTTTACAGTTTCCGATCGATGTAAAACACCTGTCGATCCTTTTGAGAATATAATGACTTTTTTTCTTTCAAATGAGACAACCTCTACTAATCAAACCTAATAACGTTGCGGATTTTTGTTATTATTTTGTAATATGTACATGTTTTCCACATATCCTTGAAAAAATTTCCATTTCTTTATTTCATCATCATCATACTGAATAAATCCAAACCGAATGTGAGGTGGTTTAAATATTATTTTGTTTATAAAAAGAACTTAAAATCTTTTAAATAAGTTTCTTTTATTTTTGAACGGCAAGGAACGACGTGTCAACCATCGTGACACCGGACGCTGTGGCCAAGGTCGGCTACTCAACCGCCGCCAGCCCCTTGGCTCTCCCAGATGCGCAGGAACCCGACCTCCACCCGCCCGAAGGCACGACAGTGGAATAATCGGTAAAACCTCGCCTCCCATCCAAGATGAACCGGCGCCACATGTATTCGCCCTTCACCTGGATTCTGCAGAAAATAATTGGGAGAGTGGGAGTCGAACTTGGGTCACAAGGAACACCAAGTATTTCTCCAACCACTCCACCACTACTCATTGTCTCTGAATAAGTTTCTTAAACTACATGCAAAGTTTTGTGATTATGTTTTTCGATTGTGCATTGATATGTATTAGTTCCATATGCATTGTCGTCTTTATATGTTTAATTTAGTTGCTTTGTTTTCATTTGATGATCTACTTTATGTTTAAAGCTTATTCATAGGGTCCCTAAACAAATAAAATAAATAACAATATTTTATAATAAAACCTAAAACATACTTGGACAAATTTAAAAATCCATGTTATAATAAAACCTAAAACCTACTTAGACAAATTTAAAAATCCAAACAACAAATGACAATAAGGGTCTGTTTGGTATAGGGTAATTGAATGGATGTGGGAATGGAATGGACGAGGTAATGGAATGGACGAGTTAATGGAATTGATCATTTACCATTCCATGTCTTGTTTGATTACCATGTGAGAATGGAATGAACCATTACTTTTTGTTGTTTGATATGCGAGAAAAGAAGAAGGAATAAAATCGGATGGCGGTGGTCAATGATGGGCGGCGATGGTGGGTGGTGATAGGTGGCAGTTGTAGTGGCGGCGACGGTGGGTGGAGACGGCGGCGATTGGAGACGACGACGGGTGGTGACAGCGGTGGTGGTGGTGGTGGGTGACGGCGAAGGTGGGTGGCAGCGGTGGTCAGAGGTGGTAGCGATGGCGACGGTGGTGGCAGGTGGTAGCGGTGGTGGCGGTGGGTGGTGGTGGTTGATAGCGATGGCGGAGGTGGGTGGCGACAGCGGCGGTGTTCGAAGGTGGAAGCGGCGATGATTGAAGGTGGGTGGTGGATGGCGGCAACGGCAATGGTGGATGGCGGCAACAGCGGTGGCGGGGATGGAGGTGGGTGGAGAAAACGACGGTGGCGGGTGACGGCAATGGTAGTAGGTTGTGGTGTTGTTAATGAAGGGTGAAAAGGGAATAGAATGGAAAAAAAATAAAGGGGAGGGATGGAATGATCACCCACATGAACAATATTTTTTTTCATAAAAGTCTAATAAAAAGACTTATTCAAGCCGCCCCTACACTAAAAATAACATCTACTTTTCAGATCAAGACACTAGAGATTTGGACCCAACACATGGATATGTCGATTAAAAACGTCATGCATGACGAAGAAAGGACAATGGTGGATGGCGGCAACGGCGGTGGTGGATGGCGGCAACGGCAATGGTGGATGGTGGCAACGGCGGTGGCGGGGATGGAGGTGGGTGGAGACAACGACGGTGGCGGGTGGCGGCAATGGTAGTATGTTGTGGTGTTGTTAATGAAGGGTGAAGAGAGAATGGAATGGAAAAAAAAAATAGGGGGAAGGGATGGAATGATTTTGAGAGAATGGAATGCATTTTGGAATGGCCGATTCCATTCCTCGACCAACTAAACACTCTTTTCTTTATTCCCTCTCAGTGGTTTATTCCATTCCACCTCTCATTCTTACAAACCAAACATTAGCTAAAAGATATTTAGGGAATATGCAACATTAATTTTATTCATTAACAGTTGGTTGTGGGATGACAATAGAAGTCATATCGACATCAATAATATATGGGTGCATTGCTTTCCCCACTATTCCTATACGTATTGATATATGCATAGTGCATGCCACCTCTCATCTTGTTTGTCCTTACTTTAGATATATATATTATTATAAACGCTAAAATATTTTTTCAAAAATTCATTTTATCAAATTAAAGTATAAAAAATCTTATTTATCAAATATATAAAATATTACTTTTGTTAATGTTAGTATTCGTCTTGCTAAGATTATACACATATGTTTCTTTAAGCCAAGTTCAAAACAAAATTAACTTCAATCTCGATATAATTTTACTCTTGACAATTTATTGATTTTACTACTTGTTAAAGTTGTGTTCATCTTGTTACATATAATAAGTTCTCGTTTATATATTAACTATACAATATCTCATTTGATAAACTATTAATTCAAAATTACAAGTCGAAAGAGAAGTGATGGTGATCAAGCATTTAAGGTAAAAGACTTGACACAACCCATGAGCCATCTTTCGATATCTTTAGTAGGCATACATAATATCATCATTAAGCACATGATAGTAAACCTTAAATATTATGTAAGAACTCTAGAACTACATAAAAACTTCAAGGAAATTATTTATAATATGCTTTAGGGAATCTGTCAATTATCCATGGTTTATCTGAAGAGTTTTATAAAAGTGGTTTTTTCTTTTTCGTAAAAATATAAATTAGTGTGATATATAGATATAAATAATATTTTATTTGAAAATTCTTAAATTATAGTGTAATATAAATATTCCACAAAAAAAAAAAGAACTGGACTAACTATGCTTGTAAACTTTGGTAACATATGAAGCTTTCACAAGATGCGGTTATGAGTTACATGTATATATCAAAAGTTAGCATTTGAATAAATCATAACTAATAACTAATACAAATATATCAAAAAGATCTAAATTTAAAAGTGTTGGAAATTTGTAAAAATAACATTTTTCACAAATATAGAAAATGTATTTTTTTCGTAATTTTGGACTAGAAATAAATATAAGAAACTGAATGGGTTTTATATATTTATTTGTGGGTTTGTGTTCTATGTTGGAAGAGTTTCGCAACGAACTAAACCACGTCCAAAACGGAACTAAGATGAACGAGATATTGATGCTCAAAGTTTGGTGTTTGAAACATTGAATGCTGAAAAATTAGGAAAGTGGCACCTTGTCCCATATAGGAGGAGAATTGAAACTTAAAGGGGTATTTAAGGGGGAACACTCCATCCTTATTGTTTCATGGAAGCACACACTAGTGTACTCGCGAAGGGAACGCACGCGTGTCGTGGGCGACGGGCGAAATGTGGCGCACTTTGCACTTATGCAACTTTCTCTCTACAGCTTCTTCATCTTTTTATGTCTAGTAGCAAGGTACGCCTTCAGGTTTCGTCAAGTCCGGCAGTGCAACTGCTTAGGCTCTTGTATTCTGGAAACAACGAGTTATTCTGGGAGACTCGAAATTTGTTTTAAGTGATCCGTGTCTAACACGACCCTCAGCCAAAAACTTCTTTATTTTCTGTAATTTTGTTCTTGTTTATATTGCATTTCAGTTATAACTGTATCGTGTTATTCAGCTTCATTCTGTTATGTTTATGTAATTCAAGTTAATAAAATATTTTATTTATTTTTACACGAACGGATTCCTACAAAAAGCTTGGTACCATACACATTTTCAACCTTAGACTACAATTTGGATTCTTCGATTTGGTGTAAGGACTCTCAAAATTATTATAAAAATACCCGTAAATGAAAACCCGGACCCCTGAAACCTTACCCTATATCAAAAATAAGAAAAACCAAACTTATGGGTTTCAGGCGGGCCGCGTAAGAGACAAGCATGTCTTACGCGGGCCGCGTCAAACCTGTGTTGACCGGATAAGTATTCCGGATCCACGTATCGAGACACCTGGCTAACCTACTAGTGACTGGTCAAGGCTAGTCGTTGACTGGGCGGCTAGGCGGGCCGCGTAAGATTAAGCTGAAGGCTTACGCGGGCCGCGTAAGACCTCAAAATCAGCTATAAATAGCTAGGCACCTGCACAGTCCTCTGGTGTCGAAACAAACTTTCAAAAACGAAAGAATAGTACTCTGAAGTCGAAAATACTTTCAATATTAGTGAGGCGCTGCTCCAATACCGGGTATTAACTCGATCGCTGCTACGATTCAATGTCCGATCGATTAAACTATCCAATGGATGTTTAAGTGCTGCCCACATTAGGGTTTATGCTTTGTCATTCGTCGTTAAATCGATGGATGTTTAAGTATCGCACTTTGTCATTCGATGTGAGGGTTTAATCTCGTGAGTTATCGTAAATGATGTATTAAGTTACTAACCGAGTTGTGTGCATGTTATTAATTTAGGTTAAAAGGCTAATCAGTAGGCTAGGCTCTGCTCAATTAAATCTGCAATGTGAGTTATTCTCTTTTTATCAAATTTGTTTACAAAAGCATGTTTATTTTCAAAGTTATAATTACAGGGATTAAGTCTTTGTAGTCACCAAATTACAGCCAGTATGTGGGGTTTTGTATACATTACTTGATAAACTTCACCATTGGACAACGGGGCCAAGGGGTGATATGACCATAGTCACAGACACCATCGGGCTCAGAGGCTACCGGTGAATGTCGAGTGACAAGTACTGTGGGTAGTTGGTTGATATCTGGAAACATTGTAATCGCTTTTAATACTGTAAATTATAACAAATGCGTCGTTTTCATAAAAAGAATGATTCACCAGTATTTCCCGCTGACAAAACCTTTTTCAAACATGTTTCAGGTGATCTGTTGTGATCCAAAGAAAAGTGCCGTGAAGCACTACAAGCTTAAGGAAGTGGCTCAATATAAAATAAGGAAACATGTTTTGTAAAATAGAGATTTCTCCGTGAAATCTCATGATTGTAAATTACCGGGGTTTTATCCCGAGTTGTGAAATAAAATAAACGGGAAATTGCAGGTTTTAAAAAGATCCTGATAAAGACTTCCGCTGTTAAATAAATACCACAGGATTTTCTGTCCCGCGGCTCCTGAAACGGGTCAAACCGGGTCGGGGGCAGTGACAGAAAAAGGTGGTATCAGAGCCACTGATTTAAGCCAATTAAGTATTTAGAAATACTTAATTTTACTGATTGCCAATTATGTGATTATGTGTTTTATTAATATTTGTGTACAGTATGGGTAAGCAAAAGTTGTCAAACATCTATCTTAAATTAGATAGGTCATCCAACGAGAAGGGAAGTTCCTCCCAAACAAAATCCTCAAATCACTCTGTAATTCCTGAAGAATGAATATTTGTCCGAAAGGCACACTATGAGGAGCCACTTTCTCCTAATAAAAGAAGTTTGATTATTAGGAAAAGTCAGGAGAAAATAAAGAAATCCCGAGAAAAGAAAGTTAAACAGGAAACTCAGGAATTAATCAATAAATCATCGTGGGAAGACAAGTTAGATGAAAAATGGGCAGATCTCTATATGCTAGCCACTGTAGCAGTTAATGCAAATCTTTAAATAATCTGATTCAAGTTTTAGTACCCTTATAAATAAATAAGTTTACAGTAAACTCTAGTGTGTTTTAATTTTCAGTTATTTTTGTATTAAACTAGTCTCATGGTATGCAATAATATTTTAAGGTTTTCTATAATTTTTTTTAATTAGTAATTGTGTGTATTTTGCATAACAGCATGAGTGACTTGTCTGAAGTCCTTCAGAACCTAAATCTCTATCCGGTAAAAATAGAGGTTTCCAGAGATTTCAATAGGTATATACCAGATATAGAAGAACCTATTGAATTCAATGTTCCACCTCCGGAGAAACCTAAGCCCAAGAAAAGAAGGAGATTTGTAGGGTGGAGGCGTGTGCGCAGGAGAAAACCCGTCACTAGAAAGATTCCCAAAATAGAAAATCCCTTAGATAAAGGGAAGGGAATTGAAGTCGGGGAAGAGTCTAGGCAAATGGGAATACAGTTTGAAGAATATTCTAAGCAAATAGAAATAGAGATTGGAGGAGGTTCTAAACAAACCCAGATAGAAATTGGAGAAAGCTCTAAGCATAACCAGGAAATGACATTGCAGGAGGAGTTAGATTTTATATTGGCGAGCTGTGATACTATTAAGCCTGTCAATACAAATGCTTTTACTCATCCTATTGAAACTCAACTTCCAATAAATTTGGAACCAGCAATTCCAGAACCTATAATCCACACACAACCTCTAGGAATGGACGAGTGGTGGACAAATGATTGGCAGTTCCAAAATCTGCTCAACAGTCCTTATTCCTTTCTCCCTCAGTTCGACCCTGAACCAATACCTAATCCACCTATGAGCAATGAGAATTTAGCTGAACTCCGCCACTTTGGCGAGGAGTTAATGGATGCAGGAAATAGGATCAGGGAAGTAGGAGAACAGATCTCCTGGAAGTACGATGAGAGGGAACGCCGTTATTAAAATAACAACTGACAAGGAATAGTGGGTTATGAGACTATGGTTGTATAATAGCAATAATGATATAATCATGTGAAATAAATACAAATAAAACTTTGTAAGATAATGGTGTGTATTGATGCATACTATTAAATATAAAAATGGAAATCGAGAAATCGATAGTTTTGGCTATATGTGTGTATTTGAAATTTGTATAATTGTTATTTATTCGCTACTAATAAATTATATAAACTAATTACCAGATGGAAAACGTTGGTAATGAACCAGTTAACGAGGTTAATCAATCTGAGCAACATCCGGAAGATCAATTTATGCCTAGGCAGGATATAGAAAATATTGTTGCTCAGGGAATAGCCAATGCTATTCCAACAATAGTTGCTGCTGTTAGAAATCCAATCGAACCTCAACAAATCGTTCCTAGCAAACGTATTTCTGAAGATAACATCAGTAATAGCATAAACGGAGGCAGTAATCATAATCACGATAATGATTCACGGCAGGCTCCGTTCCCTAAGAAAATGAAAGCTGCAACGCTTGGTTGCACTTACAAAGAATTTCTTGCTTGTAAACCCTCTGAGTTTGCAGGCAATGAAGGAGCAACTGCGGCACTGCGTTGGTTGGAAAAGACCGAGGCAGTGATTACAATAAGTAAATGTGCCAAGGACGATCAGGTAATGTACGCGTCAAATCTTTTTAAAGAAGAGGCGCTAGAATGGTGGAACACGGTGTTACAAGCAAAAGGAAGGATGATGGCGTACGCTATGAATTGGGAAGAATTTAAGAGTCTTGTAGAAAGAAAATTCTGTCCCGAATATGAAAAAGATCAAATGGCAAATAAGTTCCTAAATCATAGAATGATGGGTGTAGATTGTCGTAGTTATACTTCGACATTCTTTGAATATGCTAGAGTGGTACCAACACTGGCTTCGCCAGAACCGGTACTCATTTCTCGCTATATTTGGAGATTGATTGGTGAAATCCGCAATATCGTTAAAGCTGCGAGACCTCGTACTATTGACGATGCAGTGGAATTAGCCAACACCCTAACTGATGAATTGGTACGCACAAGAGATGATAACAGGAAAAAGGAATTGACTCAGAAATTTACCCAAGGATTTCGTACGGGTAATAATAGTAGCTTCAGGAGAAGAGGAACAGGGCAATCTTCAACTCAGCCGTTCTGCAGGAATTGCAAAAAGAAACATTATGGAAGATGTAATGTAATCTGCAGCTTCTGCAAAACTGTAGGACATCGCGAAGAAGATTGCAGAAAGAAAACCAGGATCTGCTATAACTGTGGAGAAAATGGACATTTCAAGACAGAATGTCCTAAATTGGTTAAACCAGCAGACAACAAAGTCAAGCCAGCTGACGGAGCTACCAAGAAGAATGTTCGAGCCTTTCAGTTAACAACTCAGGAGGCCGAGCTAATCCCAGATGTGATAGCGGGTACGTTCTTAGTTCACAACGTGTACGCAAAAGTATTATTTGACTCTGGTGCAAACCAAAGTTTTATAAATACTTCATTCTGCCAAGCTCTTAATTTACCTTTGACCAACCTTAGGCAGATTTTTACAGTTGAAACAGCAGATGGGAATTTTATTAACATAGATAAGGTTTTGCAGAAAGAAAATATAGAACTTTCAGGTCATAAATTTCATGCAAACCTATTGCCAATGAAGTTAGCTGGATTCGATGTTGTGTTAGGAATGGATTGGTTAGTAACCAACCATGCTCGAATCCTTTGTGACCAAAACTCTATAGAAATTCGTGCACCTACCGGAGAAGTAATTATGATTACAGGAGATAAACCAAGTAAACCCATGAAGTTCATATCAGTAATGAAAGTTGCTAGTTATGAAAGAAAGCAAGGAATAGTATATATGGTTTCAGTGATTATTAGTACTAATGGGAAAGACCTTAAGGAGATTCCTGTAGTCTCAGAATACCCAGATGTATTCCCAGAAGAGTTACCAGGATTACCACCAGATAGGGAGGTAGAATTTAGGATTCATCTAATTCCAGGAACTATACCGATAGCCAAGGCACCTTATCGGTTAGCACCCACATAAATGTTAGAACTGAAAAAGCAATTAGATGAATTACTAAGTAAAGGTTTCATACAACCTAGTTCATCCCCGTGGGGAGCACCAGTGTTGTTTGTAAAGAAGAAGGATGGTTCGATGAGAATGTGTATTGATTATAGAGAATTAAATAAGGTTACAATTAAGAATCGATACCCATTACCTAGGATTGATGATCTATTCGATCAACTTTAAGGAGCTAGATATTTTTCTAAGATCGACTTACGTTCCGGATATCATCAATTGAAAGTACAAGAAGAAGACATACCTAAAACTGCTTTCAGAACTAGGTATGGTCATTACGAGTTTACAGTCATGCTCTTCGGATTAACGAATGCACCTGCAGCATTCATGGACATGATGAATAGGATCTGTAAACCGTACTTGGATAAATTTGTAATTGTTTTTATCAACGATATACTTATTTATTCAAAAAGTCAGGACGAACATTGTCAGCACTTGCATGCACTCTTAACTTTGTTAAGAAAAGAAAAGCTTTATGCCAAATTCTCGAAGTGTGAATTTTGGCTACAAGAAGTGCAATTTCTAGGACACATGGTAAATCATGAAGGTATTCATGTAGATCCTGCTAAGATAGAGGCAATTACCAAATGGAAGGTTCCACAATCCGCAATGGAAATTAGAAGTTTTATAGGTTTAGCTGGATACTATAGGCGGTTTATTAAGGATTTTTCCAAGATAGTTGTACCATTAACTAAGCTAACCTATAAAGCAGTTAAGTTTGAATGGGGACCTAAACAAGAAGAAGCCTTTAGAATCTTGAAACAGAAATTAACCAATGCTCCAATCTTAGCCTTACCAGAAGGAACTGAAGATTTTGAAGTATATTGTGATGCTTCAAAACTAGGATTTGGATGTGTGCTGATGCCACGCAAGAAGGTAATTGCGTATGCTTCAAGACAATTGAAAAAGCACGAAGAAAACTATACGACTCATGACTTAGAATTAGGAGCCGTAATTTTTGCCCTGAAAATCTGGAGACATTATCTGTACGGAAGTAAGTTCACTGTCTATACAGATCACAAAAGTTTAAGATATATATTTGGGCAAAAAGAGTTAAATATGAGGCAAAGGAGATGGATGGAAATCCTAAATGACTACGACTGTGATATTCAATATCATGAAGGAAAGGCAAATGTAGTTGCAGATGCTTTAAGTCGTAAGTACCATGAGAAACAACGAAGAGTTCGTGCTCTTAGATTAAATCTACAGTTAGATTTAATTGAACAAATAAAGAATGTTCAGGAAACAGCAATCAAGGATGATGCTGAAGGAATGAAAGGACGAATAAAAGAATTAGAGCAAGGAGCTGATGGAATTTGGAGATTCCACAAAAGAAGAATTTGGGTACCTAAGCAGTGAGAATTAAGAAATAAGATTTTAGAAGAAGCTCATAAATCTAGGTATACCATGCACCCAGGAAACAATAAGATGTATCAAGATTTAAGAAACAACTTTTGGTGGATAGGAATGAAAAAGGATATAGCTCGATATGTTTCTAAATGTCTTACTTGTTCACAAGTTAAGGCAGAACACCAGAAACCTGCAGGTCTACTACAACAACTAGAAATGCCTGTATGGAAATGGGAACTTATAACAATGGATTTTATTACTAAGTTGCCCAAAACCAGAAAAGGTAATGATGCGATTTGGGTAATTGTGGATTGATTAACCAAATCAGCTCGCTTTCTACCTATGAAAGAAACCTTTAGCATGGAAAGATTGGCAAAGTTGTATGTAGATGAAGTTGTATCCTTACATGGAGTTCCACTCTCCATTGTTTCGGATCGGGATAGTCGTTTCACTTCTCACTTCTGGACAAGTTTCCAACAAGCAATGGGAACGCGACTAAATTTGAGTGCTGCATATCATCCACAAACAGACGGGCAAAGTGAAAGGACGATACAAACTCTAGAAGACATGCTCCGAGCATGTGTGATAGATTTTGGTGGAAACTGGGATAACCACTTACCTTTGATTGAATTCTCCTATAACAATAGTTATCATTCAAGCATCGAAACTGCCCCATTTGAAGCATTATATGGACGAAAGTGCATAACTCCAGTTTGTTGGGCAGAAATAGGAGAAAGTCAATTGTCAGGTCCTGAAATAGTGCAAGAGACGACCGACAAGATTACCCAAATCAAGGAAAGACTTAAGACGGCTCGAGATCGCCAAAAGAGTTATGCCGACAATAGACGCAAGCCGTTAGAATTCCAAGTCGGAGATAAGGTACTTTTAAAAGTTTCTCCTTGGAAAGGAGTAGTTCGATTCGGAAAGAAAGGAAAGCTAAGTCCACGTTACGTAGGACCATTTTTAGTGATCCAACGTATAGGACCGGTTGCTTATCGCTTACAACTACCAGAAGAATTAGCTGGAGTACATGACGTATTTCATGTATCCAATCTCAAGAAATGCCTATCAGATGAATCTTTGATAGTACCTCTCCAAGATGTAGAGGTAAACGAAAAGTTAAAATTTGTTGAGAAACCTCTTCAAATAGAAGATAGAAAGGTGAAGTTTCTCAAACACAAACGGTTAGCACTTGTCAAAGTCAAGTGGGATTCGAAGAGAGGACCCGAATACACTTGGGGGCTGGAATCAGAGATGAAGCGAAAATATCCTCACTTATTCCAATGAATCTCGAGGACGAGATTCTAAATAAGGTGGGGAGAATGTAAGGACTCTCGAAATTATTATAAAAATACCCGTAAATGAAAACCCGGACCCCTGAAACCTTACCCTATATCAAAAATAAGAAAAACCAAACTTATGGGTTTCAGGCGGGCCGCGTAAGAGACAAGCATGTCTTACGAGGGCCGCGTCAAACCTGTGTTGACCGGATAAGTATTCCGGATCCACGTATCGAGACACTTGGCTAACCTACTAGTGACTGGTCAAGGCTAGTCGTAGACTGGGCGGCTAGGCGGGCCGCGTAAGATTAAGCTGAAGGCTTACGCGGGCCGCGTAAGACCTCAAAATCAGCTATAAATAGCTAGGCACCTGCACAGTCCTCTGGTGTCGAAACAAACTTTCAAAAACGAAAGAATAGTACTCTGAAGTCGAAAATACTTTCAATATTAGTGAGGCGCTGCTCCAATACCGGGTATTAACTCGATCGCTGCTACGATTCAATGTCCGATCGATTAAACTATCCAATGGATGTTTAAGTGCTGCCCACATTAGGGTTTATGCTTTGTCATTCGTCGTTAAATCGATGGATGTTTAAGTATCGCACTTTGTCATTCGATGTGAGGGTTTAATCTCGTGAGTTATCGTAAATGATGTATTAAGTTACTAACCGAGTTGTGTGCATGTTATTAATTTAGGTTAAAAGGCTAATCAGTAGGCTAGGCTCTGCTCAATTAAATCTGCAATGTGAGTTATTCTCTTTTTATCAAATTTGTTTACAAAAGCATGTTTATTTTCAAAGTTATAATTACAGGGATTAAGTCTTTGTAGTCACCAAATTACAGCCAGTATGTGGGGTTTTGGATACATTACTTGATAAACTTCACCATTGGACAACGGGGCCAAGGGGTGATATGACCATAGTCACAGACACCATCGGGCTCAGAGGCTACCGGTGAATGTCGAGTGACAAGTACTGTGGGTAGTTGGTTGATATCTGGAAACATTGTAATCGCTCTTAATACTGTAAATTATAACAAACGCGTCGTTTTCATAAAAAGAATGATTCACCAGTATTTCCCGCTGACAAAACCTTTTTCAAACATGTTTCAGGTGATCTGTTGTGATCCAAAGAAAAGTGCCGTGAAGCACTACAAGCTTAAGGAAGTGGCTCAATATAAAATAAGGAAACATGTTTTGTAAAATAGAGATTTCTCCGTGAAATCTCATGATTGTAAATTACCGGGGTTTTATCCCGAGTTGTGAAATAAAATAAACGGGAAATTGCAGGTTTTAAAAAGATCCTGATAAAGACTTCCGCTGTTAAATAAATACCACTGGATTTTCTGTCCCGCGGCTCCTGAAACGGGTCAAACCGGGTCGGGGGCCGTGACATTTGGGTTCATGTGAAATCATTCATCCAACATAACTTAAGCATTAGAGTGGCTTACAAGGTCACTATCATCTTTTTTTTTAACGGTAACGAAAACTTTTGCATTAAAACAGAAAAAGAAGGCCGATTCTAACAAGGAGCTAGAACGTACCACCGAAGAGATTACAAGCTACAAACATAAATTAAAACAACATCAATCTATCCACTCTACCGTTTTAAACTTAGCTCTATGCTTTATCAACGCGTACAGTTAACTTTTATCACCTCCAAAATCTTATCCGACCCCTTTTTAATGTTGTTGAAGATTTTATGTAATCTGGTTATCATTATCTAAGTTCTTTGTTTAATCTTGTATAAATACGAGAGGTTTCTATTATCATGGATCGATGCTTGATGGATCCAGATTTTGATCACAGAATCATAGATCGTCAGATCTAGATTGGTTGGAATTAGTAAACCAAAACTATAAGCCGGCTAACTTTGATTAAAAAAATCAACAAAATAAACATGCTAACAATCTAATTCATCATATATTCAACTTCAAGCATACCACCTTAATTGTAACAAATCATTGTTCATAATATTATTATTTGATTGGTAACTAGTTGATTTTTCGCCCGCGCGTTGCGGCGGGGACCCAATGACTGCAAAAAGCGTGTCAGTAACGTCAAGCAGATACCGAATATCGAAACATAAATAAAAATGTCGTGAAAAGGATAGTCACTCGTCCTAAAAAAAGCGATTTTAAATAACCTAATATATAATAACAGGACTCACACGTCCTACACGTTGGAAATTATGTTGTTTTCAGTTCAGTTATTACGGTGCTAACACGTTAAAATATGGATGAGCTTGGTACCGGTAACGGCACCGAAAATACCGATCCGGAAAATCATCGAAATTAGGTACCGGCACCGAAAATGCTCGGTACAATAAGGTATAGTATTTGAAGGTAAAAATCAATAAATACAGGTATGGTGCTAGACCAGTGTCGAACCGAAAGTAACGATTCTGAAAACGCCAAAAGGTGGGTACCAAATTGGTACCGAAAATGATTTGGTATAGTAAATTCGGTACCGATACGATACCGGTTTGATTACAAGATTTGATACGATTTGTTCATCGATAATCTAAATATCCAAGTTAATTTTACATGCTACAATTCATTCATTACAGAAAAAGACAAAAAATAAAGCAAAATAAGTTGTGTATATAAAAACCTCATTCAAACGAAATACAGTTACTTACTGTGTGTATGAAAAGTAATCTAAACGGTGCAATTACTTGAATTGCTACGTTGTTACGGGATTTGATGAGCTCGGTACCAACTGGTACCGAAAATACCGTTACCGAAATCCTCAAAAGTGGGTACTGGTACCGAATATACCTGGTACAGTACGGCTCGATACCGTCGGTACTGGTACGGCACCGGTATTTGAGGGTAAAAACCAATAAGTACAGGTGCCGAACCGGTACCAAAAACACACTCGGTTTAGTAAATTTGATATCGGTACCGGTACCGGTACCCGATACCATTAGCTTGTTCCCTAGTAATGTTGTTTTTATTACTCAATCATGTTAGCGTTCATTCAATTGAGTTTTTAATACATAGGGAAATTCTCCAAGATAACTCTCCACAAGTCGTCCATGGCTTTATAGCCATCTTTCGGTGGGATAAGACTTTAGGGCCAATAGATTCTGAGTTCGATTTTTACAATATAGGGTTTTCCTATATTTATTGGGTTTCCTTCTGAATTGGTATATATGCATTATGCCTAGTGGAGATGGATACTCCAGTGATTCGTCAGTGATCCAAATTTGCTGTTGCAAGTCGCATTAAATTATTTTTTATCATAATTTAGTCTAAACCTTCTATTAAATTTTCATGTAATTACTTTTTTACATGAATTCTATATATAACAATTTTCAAACGCAGATCAATGTAGCGAAATGATTTGCTATTTTGTATTTTTTTGGTTTTTTAAGTGATTTGCTATTTTGTTTTTTTTTTCTTTTTTTTCTTTTGGTTTTTTCTTTTTCATTTTGATCCACTTGAGTTTTACATGCTAATGTTTATGTACGTGGGTCAAACATAATACGTTTATGTGCTTATTTTTATGTATTTTTCAGTTGTTTTACATTTTGTCAATACGTTTTTGTACTTATTTTTATGCATGTTTTTTAGTTGGTTTACATTTTGTCATATATAATACGTTTTCACTAGGTGGTATAAATTCGAGTTACTTTACGTTTCAACGCTGCCACACGCGGTACCACTCTTTTAACATAAAAAAACATTATAATTTTACGTGCTTTTTTTTAAGTATGTGCTGGTATAGATCCAAGTTAGTTTACGTTTTGACGTAAATGGTCTACATTATGTCATAAATTTTGTTAGAAAATGAGTCAGATCAAATATAATATGTTTTCACTTGGTGGTATATAAGTTCAACTTACTTTACGTTTCAACACCACCGCAATCCACGATACCATTCTTTAACTTAAAAAACATTATATACTTACGAGTTTTTTTTTAAATATGTTTCGGTATAAATATAAGTTGGTTTACGTTTTGACGTAAATTTTTATCAGCAATGAGTCATGTCAAATATAATATGTTTTCATGCTTATTTTATATATTTTTTAGCTGGTCTACGTTTTGAGATAAGTTTTGTTCGGAAACGAGTCGGGTTTGATATTTGACGGTACAAATTCGAGTTACTTTAAGTTTCTACCCCGCCGCAACAGGCGGCGGGTCAAAATTCTAGTTAATACACAATATGGAAAATACATTTTAAATTTAAATAGGATCTTAAGATCTTGATCCCATCTTATGATCTTATTACAAAGTCCCTAATGATCTTGAGTAAAATCTCCAATACAACAACCTTGTTTTACACATGACTTCTTTTATAGATATTTATTATTTAGAAAGAACAATAATAAGTGTGTGAAGCCCTAGAGTTGGGTTGGGTGTCCCTACGGTGATATATACCTTAGCCATTTCAAACCAATGCATGTCATGTGGGGTTATGGTTAGGAGAAGTGGTCTCATTGTACTAACCACAATCACTGCCTTAGTTCGTATGAGTCATGACCATTGTACACTATGCAATTACTTATGCGAAAGCCGAATTTGTTGAGTTTAGTGATGTGAGTAGTCTCATAGATCGGAAGAAGTATTGAAGATCGTCATAACTATCGCGCACATGACCCATTTACAACTTTTTTGCACAAGAATTTATTAAGAACATGGTAAATCATAAATGATATATGACTATTGTATCGACATAAAATCAATACTATTTAATTTTGGTATAATTATTAACAACAGTGACATTTTCTTGATACATCTGTTCAAAAAGAAAGTAGAAAAATAACTAGCATTGTTGCGTAACCTCTGAATTTCCTTCGTTATTAATTAATATTTTGTTTATAGCTAAAAGGGTAAAAAGCATAATATAACTATGTATGCTATAAATAAGGATTAAATATATTAACTAGTGATTTAATTTATTTTTCTTTGTCTTAAAGTAGTGTAATACATTTTAATATCAAGGTGATACATTAAAATGAGATCATGCCCTATAAATTATTAACATAAATCTTGTTTTCAATATGACATGACGTACAATATGTGGACAAAACTGCTTACATCTTTGACTGAAAGATATAACAATTGAACATTAGTTAAGAGTAGAAAACTTTGATACTTAATTTGTGTCAAAGATACATTGGAAAAAAGAGGATTCATGAGTTGAAATGTCGAATCAAAAATCAAAACACAATCTTTATTCGATTCATCGATCAACATAGTGGTAAGGTTGTTGGACCAAGTGTTTGCACCGCCTTAGTCGTGCTTATAGCCCACTAGCTCTAGCTCTAGTCAAATGAATCAACCATCATAATACCGTTGCAATTATTCAATACTTTCATTATCATCGATGATTCAATGGGGAACCATGTGAGAGAATAGACAACATGATTGGTCATCGTATGTATCAAGTCCCAATCGATAATCAAACAATAAAACTACACATAAGTTCTCCAATTAATTCTGAAAATTACTCAAAACTGAATCAATTATAACCCTAAATCATAAGCTTATCAGATATACACCTTAATTCGGTTACAATTAGAAATTGATACTAATTCCCAATTAAATAAAATAACTTCTATAATTATCTAAATAGGAATCATAAACCAACAATAACTTCACATCATGCTATGTATGTCCGGTCGTATGGCAAATGGTATCCAGCTGGGTGTCGGTGCCTCCCATATATGCTTTCAGCTTTCTCCATCTCTGATTTACTGAAGATTCATCGGCACTCCGGTGGATCAGAGGCGAGGAAACAATTTGTGTACACAATCATCCTCACTACATACTGGGGTATTTGGAAATTACGGAATGATGTGGTATTCTCCAGCAAGCGGGTTGACCTCTCGAGGTTCATGGCGGAAATCAAAAGTACAAGCTTCCTTTGGGTGAAAAACAGAGTAAAAAGGGTGTCGTTAGAATGGTCAGATTTGTGCACCTTTAATGTATTGTAATCTTTTTCTTGTTTCTATATTGTTCTAGCTGCCCGCTAGTTGTTTTCTGGGTTTAATGAAATCAACCATTCAAAAAATAAATAAATAAATAAACCAACAATAACTCTTGATTTTTTCTAAATAATTACTCCCTCCGTCCCATTAAAAGTGTCATATTTTGAATTTTCAAAGTCTTTATTTGTAAACTTTGACTTTAATTATATATTTTTTTGTGTTATATAAAACTTGATGAAAATTAACTCGATAAAAACACTTGTAAAACACACTCAAATCATATAACTTTCATCAAGTATTATGTAACACAAACAATATTATTTAAGGTCAAAGTTTATAAATAAAGACTTTGAAAATTCAAAATAGGACACTTTTAATGTGACGGAGGTAGTACTTATTATAGGTCCATGAGCTCAAGACTTGACCCAATTGTCCCGCCCCTAACCCACAAGCTCGGGTTCGGGGATTAACTCATACGACCCAACAATGTACCATAAAACATAACTTAAAACTTTATGTACCACAATAGAAAAATATTTGAAGGTTTATTTACCATAGTGGAACAAAATTTGACAGTGGATGCAACAAATAAACATTTATAACAGTTTCTTCTTATACCTGATTAACATATGGATCCGTGACATTACACACAAAGTTACTAGGGTTGTTCATGAGATGAGCTTTAGGGCAAGCTCGGGCTCGGCTCGATTATAAACCTAGCCGGCTCGGATTTTAAATCGAGTTGGCCCGGCTCGCTTGGTTTGGCTCGAATTTAAAAAGAAAAATTAATAAATAGCTGTCAAATTCAATAGTTTAAATATTATTCAATAGTTAAAAAAACATATTTAAAATAAGTTTCACATAATACATTACAAGCCAAAATTCAGTTTAATAACACAAAATAAATTTCAAATTTCAACAAAATAAAATATAAGTTCATTAGCATGCTAATCAACTTTCAAATATGTTATAAATATCCAATTACACTCCTAAATACATGTATATAATGATCATTTTTTGTAATATGTTATAATGTATATAAAAATAAAATATATCAAAAGTAAAATAATGTGATCTAAGCCGAGCCGAGCTAACGAGCGAGCCAAGCTAAGCTCACTTTTTGACCGAGCCGGCTCGGCTCAGTTTTAAGTCGAGACATATCGCGCGAGATTTTTCCAAACTAAGTTCGAACAGGATTCGAACAACTCCAAGTCACGGGCTTTTCTGAACAGCCCTAAGTTACACTCAAAACAATATCCAGAAACATAGTCATGCCTATAATGTACTGATTTATATTCATTCATTTAAAAACCTTTGAAATTGTTAAGCTTCTATTACAAAAATATTTAGAGGGATAAAACTTAATCAACAAATTTTATAATTTTAAAAGATTAAATAATAATCTCTTAAAAATATTACATATAACTTGCTCATTTTATAAACTAAAGAAACAAAGTTGTTTTTTATAAATATCATAACTTTTATAATTGTTTGGTCATACGTTTATAAGTGGAATATTCAATTAGCTGAAATTATTAACATAATTATCCATTGATTAGAACACTTGGGATAACTAGAAAGCATCTTCTAAATTGAGGAAAAACATGTTTTCTTAGGGGGCGTTTGGTTCGCGGAATGTGTAGAAATTAGAATTGGAATTCCTATGGGAATTGGAATTTGAATTGGAATTTGATGGATTTCTTTGAAATCCATAGATGTGTTTGGTTGATAAATGTAATAATGGAATTAGAATTTAAAAATACCTAAAAAGACAAAATTAACCCTAGTTATAAACAATTGGCAAAAGTTTTAAAAACAACTATCTTAGATAAAAATTCAAAAAAAATCTAAAAAATCAAAAAATTATAAAAAATTATAACAATTCTAAAAAATTCTAAAAATCATAAAAAATTATAAAAATTCTAAAAAATTCTAAAAAATCCAAAAAATTCAAAAGTATCAAAAAAATTAAAAAATAATAAAAATCTAAAAAATAATAAAAATAATAAAAATTATAAAAAATTAAAAAATTTCTAAAAAATCAAAAAAATTCTAAAAATTTCTTAAAAATAAAAAAAATTTAAAAAATAATAAAAAATCCGAAAAATTCAAAAAAAAAACTAAAAAATAATAAAAATCCAAAAAATTCTAAAAAATCAAAAAAATTCTAAAAAATAATAAAAAGTTCAAAAAATTCTAAAAATAAAAAAATTCTTAAAAATAAAAAAAATTCAAAATAATAAACAATCCTAAAAATTCAAAAAAAATCTAAAAAATAATTAAAAAAATCCAAAAAATTCTAAAAATTCAAAAAAAAATATTTTTTTGAATTTTTTTGATTTTTTATAATTTTTTGGATTTTTTTTATTTTTTAGATTTTTTTTAAAAAAATTTTGGTTTTTTAGAATTTTTTTGGGTTTTTTAGATTTTTCATTAATTTTTTGATTTTTTAGAGTTTTTTGGATTTTTATTATTTTTTGGATTTTTTAGAAATTTTTTGTTTTTTATAAATTTTTGGATTTTTTATTATTTTTTTGATTTTTTAGAATTTTTTGCATTTTTTTTTATTTTTAGATTTTTTTTGATTTTTTATAATTTTTTGGATTTTTATTATTTTTTTGATTTTTTAGAGTTTTATGGATTTTTTAGAATTTTTTGTATTTTTTAGAATTTTTTGATTTTTTAGAATTTTTTTGATTTTTTAGAATTTTTTGGATTTTTTTGTTTTTTGGATTTTTAGAATTTTTTGGATTTTTTATTATTATTTTGATTTTATATAATTTTTTTGAATTTTTTTATTTTGTGGATTTTTTATTATTTTGTGGATTTTTTTATTATTTTTTTATTTTTATTTTTTTTTATTTTTAGAATATTTTGGATTTTTTATTATTTTTTTGATTTTTTAGAATTTTTTTTATTTTTTTATAATTTTTTTTTGTTTTTTTTTATTTTTTTGGATTTTTTAGAATTTTTTGGATATTTTAGATTTTTTTAGATTATTTTTTATTTTTTTGATTTTTTAGAGTTTTTTTATTTTTTAGAATTTTTTGGATTTTTTATTATTTTTTTGATTTTTTAGAATTTTTTTGATTTTTTTAGAATATTTTGGATTTTTTATTATTTTTTGGATTTTTTAGAATTTTTTGAAGTTTTTATTATTTTTTGATTTTTTTGGATTTTTTTTGAATTTTTTTGATTTTTTTATTATTTTTTGGTTTTTAGACAAAAATGAAAGAGGCAATGGGTTATTTCTGTAACTTTGGAAACATTCCCATGGTTTTTTAAACTTTCCTTTGAAATTTAGAAGGAATCTGAATTTCATTAGATAAGGGATTTTGTTGGAATTGAAATTCAATTCCCTTCAACTAATTTGTCAAACCAAACACACAAAGGAATGGAATTCAAATTCCAATTCCCTTGAAATCCTATGGATTCATGTCAACCAAACAGGCCCTTAGTAGCCACACCGACATTGGAGTTCATTTTCAAATACAAATGTAACTGGTTTGTTGAAAATACTTTTTCTTTAGATTCGTTTGGTTCATGGAATTCAGATGAATTGAATGTGGAATTATAAAACATTCTTTTTAAAATTGTGTTTGGTTGATGAGAAAAGAAATTAGAATCGTAAAACACTCACTCATTCAATTGAATTCAACTTTATGTGTTTTAGAACCTGGAGTGCACATATCACGCTAAAATAGAAGCATCGTCATGCTAGAATAAAGGCATGACCATGTGTAAAACATAAACATAAACATGGCCATGTTAAAACTCAATGTGTTTTAGAACCTTGAGTGTAAAGAACATGACTATATTAAAACAAAGGCATGACCATATTAAAAAAGAAACATGACCATATTAAAACTCCATTGCGTTTTTAGAACC
Organism: Helianthus tuberosus; assembly: GCA_030545235.1. Taxonomy (NCBI): domain Eukaryota; kingdom Viridiplantae; phylum Streptophyta; class Magnoliopsida; order Asterales; family Asteraceae; genus Helianthus; species Helianthus tuberosus. The sequence continues at coordinate 36,956,539 of CM060379.1, read as the reverse complement.
TACAGTACAAAATCATGATTTTGGGTTTCTTTGCGTTTTAGAACCTGGAGTGCAAAGAACATCAAAGAGCACGATCATGCTAAAATAGAAGCATGATCATGTTGGAACAAAGGCATGACCATGTAAAACCCATTGAGGTGTTTTATAACCTACCTGACCGGAGTGCAAAGAACATGATAATGCTAAGACAGAAACATGATCATGTTGGAATGCAAAGAACGTGATCATGTAAGACAGAAATATGATCATGTTGGAACAAAGACATGACCATCTTAAAACGTAAACATGATCACGTTAAAACTCAATTGTGTTTTAGAACCTGCAGTGCAAAATCTTGATTTTGAATTTCATTACGTTTTAGAACCTGGAATGCAAAGAACATCAAAGAAAATGATCATGCTAAAATAGAAGCATGATCATGTTGGAATAAAGACATGACCATGTTAAAACATAAACACGACTATGTTAATAACCATTGCGTTTTAGAACCTGGATTATAGTGTGTTGTTCTATCCATTGCGTGTTACGCATCTGGGTTTTAGAAATTATTTTTTTCAAAAGTATAACAATAGTATACGAGTTTTAAAGATTAAAAAACGCTTGTTTTATGGTGCAATTTAAAAAAAAAAATATCGTATGAAAGAATTATTAACATTTAAAAAACGAGGAGGAATTGGAGGAGAGATAAATTATTGTCTTGGATATATTAAAATACCCCTAAACAATCTCATGTGCCTCCAATTTTGTTTTTTTTTTTACAATTCAACCCATTTAATCCAAACTTTTAATTAATTAATAGATTGTCAACATTACCTCCTAACCTTCGTACTAAAACAAACTTTCTATCACATCTTGACCCTACTTTATACTAGACATATTATTCATAGTCAGTGGCGGATTCAAGATTTTATCTTAATGGATTTCTTTTGGTAATCTCTTTAATTCTCACTAGTTTTTAAATTCTATAAGAGTAAAATGCACGGATAGTCCCTATGGTTTTGTAAAATAACACCTATAGTCCCTAACTTTTGGAAATTACACCAGTGCTCCCTGTGGTTTGACAGTTTGTTACTCGTATAGTCTCTGGAGTGGATGCCCGTTAGTTTTCTCTGTTAAATCTATGTAAAATGACAAAATTACCCCTTGGCTTCATTAAAATGTAAGAAAAAACTAATTAATCGTTTAAAATATCAATTGGTCCCACCACCTAAAAACCTCAATCTGCAAACCCTAAACCACCATCATTGCAGCACCTCCTCCCTTCAAGCTTTAACAGTTATAACCATAATTCTTCAATTTTATCATCATCAAACACCAAACTCTAGAGTTTAGACAGAATTGTATATCCATAACTGAGGTAAATTAACCCCAATTCAACCTTCAACTCCAAACCTTAATCTAAATTACCATAAATTCAAGAAACCAAACAAAAAACAAGACAAACATACCTTAGTAGATCCTAACGAAGCCATAGAAAGAGCAATAATCTCCGACCCATTTCCTCTAACAACAGTAGGCTTGAGTTCAATTAACTCAAGACAAGTCTTAATCCGGAAACCCGAAGCACCAACAGCGGCCGGATCAAGAACCCACGACTTACCCAACTAATTAGCCACACAGGTGGCAACTTTCATGGCCGACAGCCAGTCATGGGTAAGTCTGCCGACTTTTATAACAACGGCTTGAGTTGTGTCTGATCCAGTCAAGTATATGATTAATCCCAACCATCAAACACCAAAATCATCTGCACCTTCCTTCTTTAGACAACAATGCCATATCCAGTCGATGGAGCTGAAAACGGGGTTGGAAACTTCTTGGGCAGCATTTTTTTCCCAGCTAACCTCTTTTGGGAATCTTGATGTTGCCTCAGAGAATGCAGGAAACCGAATTTTGATTTGTTCCCACTTGATCATCATCTTCCCAGAACCGCAAATAACCCGATTTTGATTTTTTCGAGCAAATCGCTCTTGCTTTCGCCTTAATTCGAGAACCACACTTCAAAAAAATGTGAAATTAATTTGTTTAACGGGTTTAATCGATGGTATCCTCCTGTTTTTGACCAGTATCTCCGGCGAGTACGTCAGAACAGAGAGATTACTCTGTTTTTGAAGCGGGTGGTGGTGGCAGGTAGTGGTGGTGGTAGGTGGTGGTGGTTTTTCTGAGAAAGAGATCGAGTAGAGAGAGTAGAGTGTGTGTTTTAGAGACAGTGAGTGTGTGTGTATATATGTGTGAATTTTTTCTTATATTTTAATAAAGCAAGAGGTAAATAAGTAATTTTAGAGGAACTTAACGGAGAAAACTAACCCCCATCCACTCCAGTGACTATCCGAGTAACAAACTGTCAAACCACAGGGAACACCGGTGTAATTTCCAAAAGTTGGGGACTATAGGTGTTATTTTACAAAACCTTAGGGATCTTCTGAGCATTTTACTCATTCTATAAAGTTCTCACTAATTATTGAGTTTCTGGGAACCTACAAATGTGGATTGGATCCGCCTCTGCTGATAGTTATAAATTAACATAATACATATTAATAATCTTTGTTCATATATATATATATATATATATATATATATATATATATATATATATATATATATATAAATGAATAATATTTATGGGGAATGTTCATTGGGGAACGCTAAAAAAGTGGGGAACAGCGGGGAACTGACTCAAACGAACTCCGATTGGACTCATTCCAGCGGCGTTGGAACCGGCTCGTCGAACCCTAACTAAGATCTCTTAACCTTAAGCCCTAAATCCTAACTCCTAAACTCTAAACCCTAAATGTAAAAAATAAGGCTAAAACCTAAGCTAAACCGTAAAATCTAAACTATAAACCCTAAATCTATACCCTAAAGTTAAACCCTAAACCCTAAAGCTAAATCCTAAACCCTAAAGCTAAACCCTAATATATTTAGGGTTTAGGGGTTATGATTTAGGGTTTAGGGTTAACAGATCCTAGTTAGGGTTCGACGAGCCGGTTCCAACGCCGCTGGAATGAGTCCAATCGGAGTTCGTTTGAGTCGGTTCCCCGCTGTTCCCCACTTTTTTAGTGTTACCCAATAAACCTCACACTAATATTTATTATTTAAAGACTTGGGCAATGTTCTTATGATGCAAGATGTAGACAAGATTTTCTTCATATGATAATTATATAAATTAGTCAAAAGTTGCCAACAACCTTCACCATGGTCATTGTCGGAGTCGTCTCCTCAACCACCATATATTGTTGTCGTCTTCACCATTGCCATCATCACTGGCCCTATCGGCCTAGCATGACCATAACCACCCTTACCACTTAGATCAGGGGCATATCTACATACTAGGTAACGGGTTCACATGAACCCACTAAATTTCAAGTTTTTCATAGAAAACATATATAAAAATCTGGGTGAACCCATAAATAATTTATAAGATGAACCCATAAACAAAGTTGAAGAGTGACATGGTGGAAAAGAAATTGTTTATTAATCGAGATCCCTTGTTTGATTCTTTTTTGTGTCATTTATATGTATTTTTTCCCCAAATTCACCATAACCAGTTCCTTGAGCCTTACACAGTTATCTGCTATTATTTGCTATGGGCCAAAGAGAGGTTCATCCATCGCACTTGACTCAAGTTCCTCATTCTAGTCTACAATACTCAAATTCTAACCCGTACAGATTTCTGCTTAATCTAAATGTGTTAACATTTGTGTTGTTGTTCATGCTAGTAATAAAGTTGTTTTTGTCATCATAATTAACATTTGGATTATTCATAATATAAGGGGGGTTTTTTGACAAAAAAGTGTTTGTGGGTCAACTCGACCCGACCCGAACTGTCGAACCGACCCTAAAACTTTTATGTCTAGTCCTATGAACTTGGAGCCTCTAAAAATAATGAACCCAACAGAAAAAATTCCTGGATCCGCCACTGACTTTGATGTTGCTACCACCACATTCCAACATGTTTAACAATTTTAGTAACCAAAAATTATAAATATAAATATGGTTGTGACGTAGCTTGTTGCCCATTTACCTGTCAATTGATTGTAATTTATTATTTTGCCATTTTAATGACATTGGAAACCATAAAAAAAATTAAACACAAGTATACTATATTATACACTTGCTTGTTTCAGTTTCATTGAACGGGTATTATATTTTGTTCATTTGAGAAACACGGTCTTTTTAACATACGGGACTTATAAAAGTCCAAATATTATGTGATCACTCTCAAAGCCCAAAGTAGCCCATAATCAATAATTGTATGCCTTTAGCCCAATGTTATTTCCACTCAAATACACTCCTTTGGCCCATTTTGTAACGGGTAAACAGATTGCTTAACATTTGTTTTTGTAAGTTGGCAGTTGGCACAAGGTTTTAAGAGCTGGTTTAAATCGGCCGGTTGATCCAGTTAAACCGGATACCGTAAGCTTGTCTGGCACGAATCATAACGGTAAACTGAGGGACCGGCAAAGAAGTTGTAACGCCGGTTAATTGGGTTATACCGGTATACTGGTACCGGGTCAAGGTTAAAATTTGGACTTTTAATCTTTATGGGCCAAAAAAGGTGACGATTTACCTTCTTAGTAAAACCTAGCGTCCACAATCCACATCGATCATTGGGTTATTTATTTATTATAGATTAACTTTTGAAATATTTTTTTTTATAATGGAATGATGTGGTTTTGATTTTTTTTTTTTTGAGTTGAAATTGTATTTTATGAATTTATAGGGTTAATTAGTCAACCCGGTTGAACCATCCTGTACAACCTGGTTTAACCGGTTGAACAATTTCTGAGCCTAACCCGATATGATTTAAAACCAGTTGTTAAAACAGTGAATTGACATATTGGCTTCGATTTCCACACATTTTAAATTGAAAGAGGTAACTAATGAAATGGATCTTACTGTAAGGAATGTTGTGAAAACCAGACCCGACATAGAAATGGTTGCATTACCGGGTCACTAGTTTAACAAGATTGATCGGACTAGAAAATTAGACAATTTTTCTTTGGAATATACTGTTGTAAGATTGTTTATTTTTGTTGTAACTTAGTGAAGAAACACGGAACTAATTTAGGGGTTAATTAGTTTGGTTTATGTTTCAACCATAGTGGTTAATCTTCTCGTGGCTTTCTGAACTTCTTAATGATCCGATAATCCTGCAAAACAGACCACCGTAAGCTCGTTAAGAGGGGAATATGGGGGTTTCCCTCTTAACCAGACTCCGGCGTGAGAATAAGCGACTGCTTTGAGGAGATAAATGTGTGTTAAGAGTGAAAGTAGAGGGAATCGAATGTTTAACCTGTGAACTGAGGTCTCTATTTATAGCCGGAGAGGTGTAAGAGGATGTGGGCTGATGGGCCTTGGGCCGGGAAGCGACAACATAGAGGATATGCTCCTTGTCTCACTGGTGTCGACCGTTAGTGGCTTCTAGAAGTTTTCCGGTGCTGGTGCACCGTGATTGGAGCCACGTGTCACTGTTGTCGGCTTAGTCGTCCTCCTGCCATCAGCAGGTAAGTGGAGATCGTGGGGCAGGTGTCGCTGCCCCATGATTGGTGCTACATAGGCGTCCTTGTGTACTTTCTGTCTCCTGCACGTCAGACGATCGTGGAGCACGATTGAGCACAACATGGAGGACACGGATTTGCTCTATTCTTCTGCCACTTGTACCTTTCGTACCTTATGAAGTGGCCTTGCGCTATAATTCCTGTGCGAACCTTGTTGAGCACGTGACTAGCCCGCCCAGGATTATAGGAGCTGGAGGCTCTTATTCAAAATGCTAAGTGTTGAGTTTGGTGTGCTTTCTTTTTCTGACCTCGAGCGAGATCAATACATGGTGAGGTAAGTCGTGCGAGGTTGACATTAAACATCTTGCTGAATAAGGAGTATGGTCATGCGCGCGACCTGAATGAAGGTCTGCGCGGCTTTTGGGACCATACCCCTTCAAGTCCCCCCAGTCCAGTGCTGCACCATGCGCGAAGCAAGTGGTTGGAGTTCTGGACTTAGAAAAAGAGAAGTGCTAAAAATGGTTGCTTTGTGTTGGGTACACGGCGCGCGTGTAAATGTTTGGCAGTTGCTACGACGCGACTACCATACTTGACTGTTGTTGATTCTTTGCCTCTGGTTGTGAGCGCGCAGGTTCATTGGGTAACCTTGAATATTGCGCGGCTTGAGTAACTTCTGCATGAAGTTTGTAGTAATTTTGGGCGGGAAAAACCTTGAATTTTGAATTCTGGCAGGTTGGTAAGAAATGTCGTTGATGGCGACGTTTGAGTTGACTACTGACACGACCGTCATCAAGTTGTCTCTGACAGTTCGGCTTTCCGTCAGGAGAGTGAGGTCCACACGCGCGTGCTAACCGTCACTCCGGGATTTGCGATCGACATGGCAGCTGTTGATTGGATACGCGCGCGATGAATCCGGCACGTCTACTCATCGCATTAAATGCGATGAGTATATATAGTCGTGGAGATGAGAGAGGCGATCATCATTTCTTCTACTGTTCTCCCTTCTCTCTATTTCTTCTTCATATCTTCAAATCTTCAAACTTTCGGTAGCAGATCTTCAAATTTTCCCAGAATATTAGAACTTTCTGGTTATCCATGGCTGAAGAACATCAAGAAGAAAACTCAGGTGAAGAAGGTCCCGTTCCTGTCCTCAAATGGGACTTACGGTTATTCGAACAGATCACACGAGGATTCCGATTCCCACCGGAATGGGATGCCCGATACCCCGGCCAGAATCAGACGGCCGCCGATGCACCGCCGGGGTATATTACCCTTTTTGAAGACTTCTTCCTTCAGGGCAACTTCCGGTAGCCGGAAATGGAATTTAAGGCCCATATACTTCAGTATTATGGGTTCCACATTTCTCAGATGAGTCCACCTAGAATGGTGAGGGTTCGACACTTCGAATTTCTATGCCGATCCCATGGTGTTGAGCCGACGGTGGAGAGGTTTAGGGCCTTCTATCAACTGATCAGGAACACGGGCTTCTACTCTTTTGGCAGTGAAGGATCTGCCAAGAAGATACTCCTGAACTCACCCAAGAGTTTCCATGACTGGAAACAAAATTTTTCTTCATACGGGAGGAAGTCATCCCAATTGCCATGACCTTCCGTGCGACGGACATGATCGAGAAGGAGGAGTTGCCGATACCTAAGAAGGAGGATTGGTATGTGAAGCTCACTGCCACGCCTAACCGAGTTTTTTTTGTGAAAACGTCCTCGTTGCGGCGCGGATGAGTGATCAATGGCCGCCTGAGAGCAACGAAGTTCCAATTTTGAAGTTTCAAGATAGAGGTTAGTTGTTTCCTTAATTTTTTTTGTTTAATCTCGTTGCACTCAAACTGTTGAATCTTGAATGTAGAGGTATAACTTTACCTAGCTGCTTTTCCCACTTTTGTGGGTCCATGAGCGTGCGCCCGCTGGAAGCAGGCGAGCAATATTGCTACGATGCGATTAGAGGTCACTTCATGTATCCCGTTGCTGGAGCTTTTGCCACTCCGCCTACCGCGACCGAAGGTGCGCATATACCTAACCCCAGGCCCTTGCGAGCTGTGACTTCTGCTGGGAAAGAGATTCTCTATCTTTCCAGTGAGGAGTTTGTAGGGTCTTCAAATGGGGAGCTAAGTTCGTGGTCTAACATCTTTGCAGGTGTGTTGCGCGACCTGAGGATTGACCCTGAAGAGAAAAAGAAAAAACCCAACAAGCGGAAGAAGGTGATTACCTTAGACGCTGAAGTGACTAGCAAGAAAGGCGAGAGTAGCCGCGCGACTGCTGGTGTTGCTGACAAAGGTACTCTACACTTTCGTCAGAGTAACTTGGAAGATTACATTATTATCAGTGATTCACTTGAAGGTTTGTCGCGTATAGGCGAGAAGAAGACCAGAGCCGCTGGTTCAAGGAGCTCAGGGAGCGCGGGTTCTCGAAACCCAGATGCTGGAGCCACCCCGTCCTCTATCGTGCTTGATGAAGAAGAGGAGGAAGAAGAAGAAGAGCCTGCTGCGAAGTTGGTAAGCAGGAAGAGAAGTAGGGAAGAGACCACAGCTGGTGCGTCTGTTGCGCAGAAGGCTGGTGGAGTCACTTTAATCGGAAAACAGAGCAACCTGCGCTCTCTTTATAGATTCTCTCACGGTTAGTTTCTTGACTTCATTGTTTTCTTTGTTATTATCTCTTTTTTACACTTTGTTTCTGCAGAGGCCAAAAAGAAGACCCCTGAAAAGAATGGTGTTGTGTTTAAGAATCCCCCAGAGCCGGCGCAGAAGGAGAAGAAGAAAGCTGTTGAGAAAACCGTTGACAAGGTTGCTGAGAAGGAGAAGGAGAAAGAGAAGAAGAAGGCTACTGAAGAGCCTGTTGGTGCCGGGGCAGATGCTACAACTGCTCATGAGAAAACGCAGGGTTCGGAGGTCGTCCATATCACGGGGCTTGACCCGCCCCTTCATGAGAAAAGGAAGGAATCTGAGGTTGAGAGACCCACCAAAACTGCGGAGCCTGATGCCCCCTTCATACTGTTAAAGAAACTGCTCCTACTGGGGGATCAGGGTCTGCGGTTCATAAGGAAAAATCTTCTGCTGCAGGTGGTGCGAGCTCTGGTGGCGCTGGAGGATATATGCCTTAGGTTATCGGTCCGAAAGATACCTTGGGTGATATTTACTACAAGACCTATACCGAGGAGGCGCGTGGTAATGCTCCCCACCAAGCTCCCTGGGGTTTGAAACAGAAAGATACTTTCTTGGAGTTTAGTGCGTGTCGTGACTGGTTTTTGAACTCATTCCCTCCTGGTGAGGTTAACCGTTAAAGGGCGCGGACTCACGATGGCCTATATCAAGCTTATGTTGTTGGAGAGGCCAATACTAGCGCCGTCAATCACCAAATCGTGCGTGAGTGGCGCATGATAGTTAAGAAGCGAGCCGACTGGGAGAAGTATCGTGAGCGCCTTGTGAGGCAGGTTAAGGAGTTCGAAAAAGCTAATGCTGCATTTGCTGAGGAGAAGTCTAAATTTGAGGCCGATAGGAAATCAGAGGAATGGGGCCGCGAGGGCCTTAGGGGCAAGCTTCGCGCTGCTGAAGAGCTATTATCAAAAGAGCGTGCTGAGTTAAAGAAGATATGTGAAAAGGATAATCAGCGCGCATATGCAGCTCGCAACAAGATTACCGACCTTGAAGCCCAGAATTCCGCATTGTCAAATAAGGTTGAGGATCTTGTCGCTGATAAGGAGAGCTCTGATGTTCAACAAGTTCAAATCCTCTTTTCCATGTTGCCTTTCATTTGTTAGAATTCTAAGTCTGTTTTATCTTTTGTAGGCTGAGCTGAAAGCACAGGTATCCAGTAGGGATAAGGACCTGGCGGCTAAGGACGTCGAGATTGCAGAGTTAAAACGTCGCCTGCAAGAGCAGGTTGACAAAAGTGGGTCCTTGGAGATTGACCTTGAAGCTGAGAAAGTCAAGGCTACTACTGCTGAGGAAGCCAAGGAGAAAGCCGAAGAGGCGCGAGACGTCAGTACAGCGGCCCTCAACGTAGCGCAAAATAACTACTCCGAGGTTCAAGGCATCGTTGATACTCTGGCTTCTGAGGCTGAGTGGATGCGCGGCAGGGGAGTAGTTCTGGTATGGTTCTCTTTTTAACTTAGGCTTTATTTGCTAAAACCTATTTCTTATCCGTTGCCTTTGCTGCAGATGGCCAACTCTATCCTTAATGCTTCCGAGCTTGATGGGGCTGTTGCTACTCTTATAGATGCCTTGTGCGCGGTTGGTCACCGTGGAGGTTATCTAGAGTGTGCGAAGCATGTTGAAGAGGCATTTGGACAAGAGTTTGATGTTAGTCACTGCTCAGTGACCGATCAGGCTGATGCTGAGTTAGCCAGTGCTGAAAAGGCTTATGATCATCTATCACTACCTGTGATGGATTTGGTTGCAGAGGCGCTGAAGCATGATGATTGGTGTCAACGGCTAAAGGCCATTCTCGACCCACCAGAAACTGTCAAGTTATCTGATGAAGAAGAACCAGCTGGTGATGATGATGGTGGCGATGGTGATGGAAATGATGATGATGATGATGATGATGGAGGTGATGATTATGAATAGTTAGTGTTAATAGGCTTCGTGCCTTGTAATTTTCTTCTTACATGGTGAATGTAACTAGACGCGTGGTCGCGCTATTTGTCAATGAATCAATGATGGTTTTGCTTATTTCTTATGTACGTATCGCGCGGTGCGTCTTTTATAATATAGCATTGTGTTTTGCTATTAATTCTGAAGTTACAATTATTGCACTGTTGTTAGAAACTTTGGTTAAATTAGCGCGAATAAATGTAAGTGTGGCTCTTGTGTGAGCGTAACTGCCCGGTCTCGCGCTATGTTCGCGGAGGACCTTGGAGGCAGAACTCAAGAGCTCGTAATTTACTGAAGTGTTTTCGTGCTAATCAAAAGTTTAACATGCATTTGTAACGTAGAAGTCATCAAGACAAAGGAAAACATAAGGCGTATGCTTTCATTAAGTAGGAAACAGGTGCTTAGGCCAGCATACATTGTTGAAGTAAAATAAAGGGCGTATAGCCAACATAGGAAATTAAGACAGGCGCGTGGCCAAAATAAGTAGATAAAGGCGCGAGGCCGAGATCAGTCACATGTAACACTTGCGCAATTGTTGCGCGTTCCACGTGCGCGGGATGAAGTGTCCATCTAGAGTGCGCAATTTGTATGCCCCTTTCCCTAGCACCTCGTGTATTAAGTATGGGGCTTCCCATTTGGGTGCTAGCTTTCCGGGGCGTTCAGCGTTTGAAGCTTCATTGTCTCTAAAGACATATTCTCCTGTAGTGAAGGTACAAATGCGTACTCTTGCATTGTAGTACCTCTCCAATTATGTCTTATACTTGTCTTCTTTGATTCGCGCTATTTCGCGCCTCTCTTCGAGTAAATCCAAATCAAGACGGGGCTCTGCCTCGTTATTGATTGTGTTGACTGCTGCCAGGGATTAGTTCTGCTTCCTGGGTAGTCAGTTGGAAGGCTCTTGCGTTCTTCTTGGTAGTTCCTTCTGCAGGTTTGGCTTTGTTGTCAGCTGGTTTGACCAATTTAGGAGTCTGGTCTAAAATGTCCAGCTTCTCCACAGTTGAAGCAGATTGTTGACTTCTTTCTCCGGCAATCTTCTTCTTGGTGCCCTGGAATTTTGCAAAAATTGCAATACCCTTTGCATCTTCCAAAATGCTTCCTTTTATAGGTACCGCAGAATGGAGCAGTAGGAGATGGCCCAGTTCCCTTTTTCTCAAAGTTGCTACTATTACCCACACGGAATCCTTGGGTAATCTTTTGAGCCACTTCTTTCTTCCGGTTTTCTTCTCGCGTACGTACCAGTCCGTCTGTCAAAGTGTTGGCTAATTCCACAGCATCGTCAATTATGCGAGGTCTCGCAGCTTTAACGATATCACGGATTTCGCCAATCACACCCTAAATATAGCGAGAAATAAGTACCGGTTCTGGCGAAGCCAGGGTAGGTACAATTCTAGCATACTCGAAGAATGTCGAAGTATATCCTCTACAGTCTACATCCATCATCCGGTGGTTTAGGAACTTATTTGTCATTAGTTCCTTTTCATATTCGGGACAAAATTTTCTTTCCACCAGACTTTTAAATTCTTCCAAATTCATGGCATAGGCCACATCACTTCCTTTGGCTTGTAGTATCGTGTTCCACCATTCTAGTGCCCCTTCTTTAAAAAGATTTGACGCAGACATGACCTTGTCTTCCTCGGCACATTTACTTATTTTAATTACTGCTTCGGTTTTCTCCAACCAACGCAGTGCAGCCGTTGCCCCTTCATTGCCTGCAAATTCGATTGGTTTACAGGCAAGAAATTCCTTGTAAGTGCAACTAGGCGTTGCAGTTTTCATTTTCTTAAGAAATGGGGCTTGCATCCCATCATTATCGTTATTATTATTGTTGCCGCCTCCAGCCTACGAGTCTTCTTTTCTTTTTCGGTTTTGGTTTCTCCTGAGGTTGGGCTTGAAATACCATTGGCTCTTTAGTATCAGCATGGTAACCAGTAAAGGTACCGGTGGTATCCATATCTGTGGTATGGATAGTAAAATTTTGAAGTGCTTCTGATAGTTCATTCATGCTGTTAGCATACATGAAGAAACACACAAAATTCTAAATTAATATTTTGTAAATTAAATTCTAATAAAATCACAGAATAGCAATTAGAAAATTAAGTATTTCTCAATACTTAATTGGCTTAAATCAGTGGCTCTGATACCACCTTTTTCTATCACGGCCCCCGTCCCGGTGTGACCCGGTCCAGGAGCCGCGGGACAGAAATCCCGTGGTATTTGTTATTTAAGTTGACAGCGGAAGTTTAACAGAATCTTTTAAAACTTAAAATTTACCAATTATTTTATTTCATAATTTGGGATAAACCCCGTAATTTACAATAGAGGAATTTCACGAGGAAATTCCCTGGTTTACAAAACATATTTATTTATTTAACTGAGCCACCACTTCAAGCTTGTTAGTGCTCCGTAGCACGTTTTCCTTGAGTCACAGCAGGTCGCCTGAAACATGTTTTAAAAATATTTTGTCAGCGGGGAAATACCGGCGGGTCATTTAAGTTAAACAAAACGACACATTAGTTATTAATTACAGCATAAGAGCGATTACAATGGCTACTATCTTATTTTTATATGGCGCCGTGTCACACCCTGGTGACGATGGTCATATCCCTATTGGGTCCTTTCACCCAAGTAGTGATGATTATCACTGTTAGGTTGATGAACCTAACCGTGAGAAATTAGTAATATGCACAATACCCCACTATCCAGTGATTCAAGATAACCAAGACTTAATCCATGTTGTTGATGCAACAAATATAAGACCAACGGTGGTAGCTAGACTGGCTAGGCAAAAGGGTTGAAGGGTTCAACTTTGCCTAACGCAGGTCGTGGGGTCCCCCCACGTTTGCAAGACGTGGAAGGAGGTTCACTAGTTTATTGTTGTTCTTTGCTATAGATCCTCCTCTGAAATGCACTCAGATTCGGAAGTGGTAGCAAAGGGAATGTGTGTGTTGGATGTGAAAGGGAGTGACTTGTATGAAACAAGCACTCAATGTGAATGACCAGAGATTAGAGAATCAGAGCTGGTCAGGAGATGTTTTCTGAAGTAAATGAAGTGTCAATTTATAAGAGAAGACATCTCCCGAAGTAGAATGTATTAGACTAGTAACATTGCTTGCAGTGGAGGGCTTGCCCTTTCGGGGGTTAAAGCCTTTTGACCCCGGGATAATAGCGTGCATTGTGCAGACCTGCTTTGCTTTTGCGGCTGTGAGTTGGTGAAGCGATCTCCGGATGTGACTGGCCACTGTTTCCGCATTGCTTTTCCCACATCACAGCTTTTCAACCATTGAACCGTTTAACCATTTGAGCGTTTACACATTTAGTTATTTTATTTAGTCTTGGGCTACCCCCGTCATCACCTGTAATTATAACTTTTGAAAACAAGTAGAGTATTGTAAAACACTTTTTTTAAGAAAAGAGAATGACTCACTTTGCAAGTTTAAACGGGCAGAGTTTAGCCTACTGATAAGCCTTGTAACCTAAATTAAATGACATTGCATACGAACTAGGTGGGTAACTTAATACAACATTTACGATAAGTCACGAGATCAAAACCCTCACGACGAATGACAAAGTGCAATACTTAAACATCCATCAAATTCACGACGAATGACAAAGTATAGCCCGAATTTGGGCAGCACTTAAACATCCATTGGATTGGTTTCAATCGATCGGACATTGAATCGTAGCAGCGATCGAGTTAATACCCTGTATCGTAGCAGCGCCTTGATACCTTATAACTTCGAATTTAGGCAGTATACTTCGTTTTTGAAACTGATTTTTCGAACACAGAAGCAAGTTTCAAGTCCAGGCTACTTATAGCAATTTTTCAAGTTTTACGCGGCCTGCGTAAGCCTTAACAAGGCTTTTAAGCGGCCCGCGAGAACCCCTAGTCTACGTGTAGGGCATATGTGTCACGAGTAGGGTTGCCAGGTGTTCGACACGTGGCTGGAATGCTTATCCGGTCAAACTATAAGTTGACGCGGCCCGCGTAAGGGTCCACTTATTGTTTACACGGCCCGCCTGAGAACCAAAAACCTTGTTTTCTTGGTTTTTCATGCACATTAAGGTTTCAGAGGTTCGGGTTTTCACTTACGGGTCGTTTTGGGGCATTTTTACAGGTCCTTACATCCTCCCCACCTTATTTAAAATGTCATCCTCGAGATTTATTGAAATAAATGAGGATACTTTCGCTTCATCTCCGATTCTAGCTCCCAGGTGTATTCGGGTCCTCTCTTTGAATCCCACTTGACTTTGACAAGTACCAATCTTTTGTGCTTTAGAAACCTGATCTTTCTATCTTCTATTTGAAGCGGTTTTTCTATGAACTTTAACTTTTCATTTATCTCTATGTCTTGAAGAGGTACTACCAGTGATTCTTCCGATAGACATTTCTTGAGGTTGGATACATGAAATACGTCATGTACTCCGGCTAGTTCTTCTGGTAGTTGTAAGCGATAAGCAACTGGTCCTATTCGCTGGATTACTGGGAATGGTCCTACGTACCTTGGATTTAGCTTTCCTTTCTTACCGAACCGAACTACTCCTTTCCAAGGAGAAACTTTCAAGAGTACCTTGTCTCCAACTTGAAATTCTAACGGCTTGCGTCGATTGTCTACATAACTTTTCTGGCGATCTCGAGCCGTCTTTAGTCTTTCCTTGATTTGAGTGATCTTGTCGGTAGTTTCTTGCACAATTTTAGGACCTGATAAATGGCTTTCTCCTATTTCTGCCCAACAAAGTGGAGTTCTACACTTACGTCCATACAGTGCTTCGAACGGGGCAGCTTCAATGCTTGAATGATAACTATTGTTATAGGAGAATTCAATTAAAGGTAAATGGTTAACCCAGTTTCCACCAAAATCTATAACACATGCCCTCAGCATGTCTTCCAAGGTTTTGATTGTCCTTTCACTCTGTCCGTCTGCTTGGGGATGGTAGGCTGCACTTAAATTTAACCGTGTCCCCATGGCTTCCTGGAAACTCGTCCAAAAAAGGGAAGTGAAGCGACTATCCCTATCTGACACAATGGAGAGTGGAACTCCATGTAGTGATACTACTTCGTCTACTTTGCTAACCTTTCTATGCTAAAGGTTTCTTTCATGGGTAGAAAATGGGCTGAATTGGTTAATTGATCCACAATTATCCAAATCGCGTCATTACCTTTTCTGGTTTTGGGTAACTTAGTAACAAAGTCCATTGTTATGAGTTCCCATTTCCAAACAGGCATTTCTAATTGTTGGAGTAGACCTGATGGTCTCTGGTGTTCTGCCTTAACTTGTGAACAAGTAAGACACTTAGAAACATATCTAGCTATGTCCTTTTTCATTCCTATCCACCAGACGTTATTTCTTAAATCTTGGTACATTTTATTGTTACCAGGATGCATGGTATATCTAGATTTATGGGCTTCTTCTAAAATCTTATCTCTTAAATCTCCTTGCTTAGGTACCCAAATCCTTTTCTTATGGAATCTCCAAATTCCATCAACCCCTTTCTCTAATTCCTTTATTCGTCCTTTCATTCCTTCAGCATCATTCTTGATTGCTGTTTCCTGAGTATTTTTCAATTGTTCCATTAGGTCTAATTGTAAACCTAACCTAAGAGCACGAACTCGCTTTTGCTTTTCATGATACTTACGACTTAAGGTATCTGCTACTACATTTTCCTTTCCTTCATGATATTGAATATCACAGTCGTAGTCACTTAGAATTTCCATCCATCTTCTTTGCCTCATGTTTAATTCTTTTTGCCCAAATATGTATCTTAAACTCTTATGATCTGTATAGATAGTAAATTTACTTCCATACAGGTGGTGTCTCCAAATCTTAAGGGCAAAAATTACAGCTCCTAACTCTAAGTCATGAGTCGTATAATTTTCCTCATGCTTTTTCAATTGTCTGGAGGCATACGCAATTACTTTCTTGCGTTGCATCAACACACATCCTAATCCTAGCTTAGAAGCATCACAGTAAACTTCAAAATCTTCTGTTCCTTCTGGTAAAGCAAGAATTGGGGCATTGGTTAACCTTTGCTTTAAAATCTTAAAAGCCTCTTCTTGCTTAGTTCCCCATTCAAACTTAACTGATTTACAGTTTAGCTTAGTTAATGGTACAACTATTTTAAAAAAATCCTTAATGAACCGTCTATAATATCCGGCTAACCCTATAAAACTTCTAACTTCCATAGCTGATTGCGGAACTTTCCATTTGGTGATTGCTTCTATTTTGGAGGGATCTACGTAAATAACTTCGTGATTCACCATGTGTCCTAAAACTTGCACTTCTTGCAGCCAAAATTCATACTTCGAGAATTTGGCGTAAAGCTTTTCTTTTCTTAACAAAGTTAAGAGTACATGCAGGTGCTCACAATGTTCCTCCTGGCTTTTGGAATAAATAAGTATATCGTTGATGAAGACAATTACGAATTTATCCAAGTACGATTTACAGATCCTATTCATCATGTCCATAAATGCTGCAGGGGCATTTGTTAGCCCAAAGGGCATGACTGTAAACTCGTAATGACCATACCTAGTTCTGAAAGCAGTTTTAGGTATGTCTTCTTCCTGTACTTTAAACTGATGGTATCCGGAGCGTAAATCTATTTTAGAAAAATATCTAGCTCCCTGGAGTTGATAAAAAAGATCATCAATCCTAGGTAATGGGTATCGATTCTTAATGGTAACCTTATTCAATTCCCTATAATCGATACACATTCGCATCGAACCATCTTTCTTTTTCACAAACAACACCGGAGCTCCCCACGGGGATGAACTAGGTTGTATAAATCCTTTACTTAACAATTCATCTAACTGCTTTTTCAATTCTAACATTTCGGTGGGTGCTAATCGATAAGGTGCCTTGGCTAACGGTCTAGTTCCAGGAATTAGATGAATTCTAAATTCTACTTCCCTATCGGGTGGTAAACCAGGTAGTTCTTCTGGAAATACATCTGGGTATTCTGATACTACCGGAATTTCCTTAAGTTCCTCACCCTTAGTGTTAATGATTACTGAAATCATATACACTATTCCTTGTTTTCTTGAATAACTGACCACTTTCATTACTGAAATGAATTTCATTGGCTTACATGGCTTATCTCCTGTAATTACCACTACTTCTCCTGTGGGTGTATGTATTTCTATGGAATTCTTATCACATAGGATTCGAGCATGGTTGGCTACTAACCAATCCATTCCTAACACGACATCGAATCCAGCTAAATTCATAGGTAACAGGTTTGCAGAAAATTTATGGCCTAAAAGTTCTATCTTTCCTTTTTGCAAAACCTTATCTATGTTAACAGAATTCCCATC
This sequence comes from Helianthus tuberosus, assembly GCA_030545235.1. Taxonomy (NCBI): domain Eukaryota; kingdom Viridiplantae; phylum Streptophyta; class Magnoliopsida; order Asterales; family Asteraceae; genus Helianthus; species Helianthus tuberosus. The sequence goes on along the minus strand of CM060379.1, from coordinate 36,939,129 downwards.
TGTCGTTTCTACCGTAAAAATTTGTCTAAGGTTGGTTAAGGGTAGATTAAGAGCTTGGCAGAATGAAGTATTTATAAAACTTTGGTTTGCACCAGAGTCAAATAATACTTTTGCATAGACGTCATGAACTAGGAACGTACTAGCTATCACATCAGGGATTAGTTCTGCTTCCTGGGTAGTCAGTTGGAAGGCTCTTGCGCTCTTCTTGGTAGTTCCTTCTGCAGGTTTGGCTTTGTTGTCAGCTGGTTTGACCAATTTAGGGCAGTCTGGTCTAAAATGTCCAGCTTCTCCACAGTTGAAGCAGATTGTTGACTTCTTTCTCCGGCAATCTTCTTCTTGGTGCCCTGGAATTTTGCAAAAATTGCAATACCCTTTGCATCTTCCAAAATGCTTCCTTTTATAGGTACCGCAGAATGGAGCAGTAGGAGATGGCCCAGTTCCCTTTTTCTTAAAGTTGCTACTATTACCCACACGGAATTCTTGGGTAATCTTTTGAGCCACTTCTTTCTTCCGGTTTTCTTCTCGCATACGTACCAGTCCGTCTGTCAAAGTGTTGGCTAATTCCACAGCATCGTCAATTATGCGAGGTCTCGCAGCTTTAACGATATCACGGATTTCGCCAATCACACCCCAAATATAGCGAGAAATAAGTACCGGTTCTGGCGAAGCCAGGGTAGGTACAATTCTAGCATACTCGAAGAATGTCGAAGTATATCCTCGACAGTCTACATCCATCATCCGGTGGTTTAGGAACTTATTTGTCATTTGTTCCTTTTCATATTCGGGACAAAATTTTCTTTCCACCAGACTTTTAAATTCTTCCCAATTCATGGCATAGGCCACATCACTTCCTTTGGCTTGTAGTATCGTGTTCCACCATTCTAGTGCCACTTCTTTAAAAAGATTTGACGCATACATGACCTTGTCTTCCTCGGCACATTTACTTATTTTAATTACTGCTTCGGTTTTATCCAACCAACGCAGTGCAGCCGTTGCCCCTTCATTGCCTGCAAATTCGATTGGTTTACAGGCAAGAAATTCCATGTAAGTGCAACCAGGCGTTGCAGTTTTCATTTTCTTAAGAAATGGGGCTTGCATCCCATCATTATCGTTATTATTATTGTTGCCGCCTCCAGCCTACGAGTCTTCTTTTCTTTTTCGGTTTTGGTTTCTCCTGAGGTTGGGCTTGAAATACCATTGGCTCTTTAGTATCAGCCTGGTAACCAGTAAAGGTACCGGTGGTATCCATATCTGTGGTATGGATAGTAAAAGTTTGAAGTGCTTCTGATAGTTCATTCATGCTGTTAGCATACATGAAGAAACACACAAAATTCTTAATTAAAATTTTGTAAATTAAATTCTAATAAAATCACAGAATAGCAATTAGAAAATTAAGTATTTCTCAACACTTAATTGGCTTAAATCAGTGGCTCTGATACCACATTTTTCTGTCACGGCCCCGGTCCCGGTGTGACCCGGTCCAGGAGCCGTGGGACAGAAATCCCGTGGTATTTGTTATTTAAGTTGACAGCGGAAGTTTAACAGGATCTTTTAAAACTTAAAATTTCCCAATTATTTTATTTCATAATTTGGGATAAACCCCGTAATTTACAATAGAGGAATTTCACGAGGAAATTCCCTGGTTAACAAAACATGTTTATTTATTTAACTGAGCCACCACTTCAAGCTTGTTAGTGCTCCGTAGCACGTTTTCCTTGAGTCACAGCAGGTCGCCTGAAACATGTTTTAAAAATATTTTGTCAGCGGGGAAATACTGGCGAGTCATTCAAGTTAAACAAAACGACACATTAGTTATAAATTACAGCCTAAGAGCGATTACAATGGCTACTATCTTACTTTTATCTGGCGCCGTGTCACACCCTGGTGACGATGGACATACCACTATTAGGTCCTTTCACCCAAGCAGTGATGATTATCATTGTTAGGTTGATAAACCGAACCGTGAGAAATTAGTAATGTGCACAATACCCCACTATCCAGTGATTCAAGATAACCAAGACTTAATCCCTGTAATTATAACTTTTGAAAACAAGTAGAGTATTGTAAAACACTTTTTTTAAGAAAAGAGAATGACTCACTTTGCAAGTTTAAACAGGCAGAGTTTAGCCTACTGATAAGCCTTGTAACCTAAATTAAATGACAATGCATACGAACTAGGTCAGTAACTTAATACAACATTTAGGATAACTCACGAGATCAAAACCCTCACGACGAATGACAAAGTGCAATACTTAAACATCCATCGAATTCACGACGAATTACAAAGTATAGCCCGAATTTGGGCAGCACTTAAACATCCATCGGATTGGTTTCAATCGATCGGACATTGAATCGTAGCAGCGATCGAGTTAATACCCTGTATCGTAGCTGTAACAACCCTCGGTAAAACCGACATTCTCATAATGTGTCTAACAATTTAGTATATTTTAGAATGTCCCAATATGTCTTATATTACACCCCGTATGTGAAAACCAAGCCCGAAATACGTTATAGTTTATAAAATAAATTAAAAACAAGAAATAGTAAGTTGAGGCGGGCCGCGTAGACCCACCCCAACCATTCACGCGGGCGGTATCAGGGTGGAAACCTGATATCGTTGATTTCTTTAGTTCATACGGGCCGCTTAAAACTCTGTTTAAGTTAACGCGGGCCGCGATAGACCTACAAAGCGAAGACATCCCAGGCCAACACGTGTCGACATCGTGGCGGATCTACTTGGTAACCGGGACAAGCTATACGCTGACCATATGTTGAAGCGGGCCGCGTAGCCCTATGGCTACGCTTACGCGGGCCGCGTGAAAGTCGAATTCAGGCCAAACTGTCCGAAATTGGCCCCAGCTGCAAACAACAAGAATACTAAAAATGCTAGAGCATTTGTTCTGACTACAGAAGAAGCCAAGATGATCCCAGACGTTATAGCTGGTACGTTTTTAGTTAATGATATATTTGCTAAAGTATTATTTGACTCTGGTGCGAACCAAAGTTTTTTAATACTTCATTTTGCAAAATTCTAAATCAGTCATTAACTAAACTACCACAAGAATGTCTAGTAGAAACAGCTAATGGAGAAACTATTAGGATTTCTGAAATCTTGTAGGGAGCAAGAATAGAATTTTTTAACCAAATGTTTATAGCAAACCTATATCCCATGAATCTGGCAGGATTCGATATTTTTTTAGGAATGGATTGGTTAATAGCCAATAAAGCCAATATTTTATGTAATCAAAAGTCAATTCAAGTAAATTCACCAAAAGGTAAAACGATCACAATTAAAGGAGATAAACCCTCTAGATCCACAAAATTCATACTGTGATGAAAACTGCAAGTTGTATAAGAAAAGGTTCTATAGTGTATTTGATTTCCATAGTCACTAACACTAAAGGAAAAGAACTAAAAGACATTCTAGTAGTGTCACAGTTTTCAGATATCTTTCCAGAAGAATTACCAGGACTACCTCCAGACAGAAAAGTTGAATTCAGAATTCACCTGCTACGAGGAACATCACCAATTGCCAAAGCACCTTATCGTTTGGCACCTGCAGAAATGCAAGAATTGAAGAAACAATTAGATAAATTGTTAGAGAAAGGATTTATACAGCCAAGTTCGTCGCCATGGGGAGCATCGATACTGTTCGTTAAAAAGAAAGACGGATCAATGCGTATGTGCATTGACTACCGTGAATTGAACAAGGTCACGATTAAGAATCGGTACCCATTACCGAGAATCGATGATCTGTTTGATCAACTGCAAGGAGCTCGATTTTTCTCAAAAATCGATTTAAGGTCAGGATATCATCAATAAAAGGTACAGGAAGAGGACATTCCTAAAACCGCATTCAGAACGAGGTATGGCCATTATGAATTTACTGTCATGCCATTTGGTTTAACCAATGCCCCAGCTGCATTTATGGACATGGTGAACCGAATATGTAAGCCATATTTGGATAAATTCATAATTGTTTTCATAGATGATATTCTAATTTACTCTAAGAGTAAAGAAGATCATGCAAAGCATTTGCACGCACTTTTAAGTCTATTAAGAAAGGAAAAGCTTTACGCTAAATTCTCTAAGTGCGAGTTTTGGTTAGAACAGGTACAATTCCTTGGACATTTAGTTAACCATGAAGGAATTCATGTAGATCCAACAAAAATTAAGGCAATTACTAAATGAAAAACCCCTGAGTCACCAACCGAGGTTAGAAGTTTCTTAGGATTGGCCGGTTATTATAGAAGATTTATTCAAGATTTTTTCTAGAATAGCCATTCCTTTAACTAAGTTAACCTGTAAATCTGTTAAGTTTGAATGGGGATTAAAACAAGAAGAAGCCTTTAGAATCCTTAAGCAAAGATTAACCCATACACCCATATTAGCATTACCAGAAGGAACTGAAGACTTTGTAGTCTACTGTGATGCTTCTAAATTAGGTTATGGATGTGTATTAATGCAACGACAAAAGGTTATAGCTTACGCATCTAGACAACTTAAAAATCATGTAGAGAACTATTCAACCCATGATTTAGAGTTAGGAGCTATAATTTTTGCTCTTAAGATTTGGAGACATTACCTTTATGGTAGTAAGTTTACCATATTCACTGATCATAAGAGTTTTAGGTATATCTTCAAGCAAAAAGAGTTAAATATGAGACAAAGACGCTGGATGGAGATGCTTAGTGATTATGATTGTGATATCCAGTATCATGAAGGAAAAGCAAATGTAGTGGCAGATGCTTTAAGCCGAAAATATCATGAAAAACCAAAAAGGGTACGTTCTCTTAAATTAAATATGCAAGTAGATTTAAATGATCAAATAAGAGAAGCACAAGAATCAGTAATCAAGGATGATTCTGAAAAATTAAAAGGTATGTTGAAAGAATTAAAACAAGGAACAGATGGAATTTGGAGATTTCATGAAAAGAGAATGTGGATGCCTAAATTAGGAAACCTACGTTATCGTATACTAGAAGAGGCCCATAAGTCTAAATATACGATGCATCCAGGAAGTGATAAAATGTACCAGGATTTAAGGAAAAATTTCTGGTGGATAGGAATGAAGAAAGACATAGCGGCTTATGTTTCTAAATGTTTAACTTGCTCACAAGTTAAGGCTGAACACCAGAAACCCTCAGGTTTGTTACAGCAATTAGAAATGCCAGTGTGGAAATGGGAATTAATAACAATGGATTTTGTTACTAAATTACCCAAAACAAAGAAAGGAAATGATACAATTTGGGTGATTGTAGATAGACTAACCAAGTCAGCTCATTTCCTACCAATGAAGGAAACAATTAGTATGGAACAATTAGCTAAATTATATGTAAATGAAATTGTTTCTTTACATGGTATTCCTTTATCAATTGTTTCTGATAGGGATAGCCGATTTACCTCTCATTTTTGGTCAAGTTTCCAAAAAGCTATGGGAACCAAGTTAAAATTAAGCACCGCTTATCATCCTCAAACGGACGGACAAAGTGAAAGGACAATTCAGACAATGGAAGACATGCTTAGAGCTTGTGTAATTGATTTTGGAGGTAATTGGGATGATCACTTACCTTTAATATAATTTTCTTATAATAATAGTTATCACACAAGTATCAATGCTGCACCATTCGAAGCACTTTATGGACGAAAATGTCGAACCCCAGTCTGTTGGGCAGAAATTGGGAAAAAGCAACTATCTGGACCTGAGATTGTGCAAGAAACAACCGACAAGATCATTCAAGTCAAGGAACGACTGAAAGCCGCACGTGATCGACAGAAAAGCTATGCTGATAACCGACGCAAGCCATTAGAATTTCTAGTAGGAGATAAAGTCTTATTAAAAGTCTCTCCTTGGAAAGGAATAGTAAGATTCATCAAACGGGGAAAGCTAAGTCCCAGGTATGTTGGACCTTTTGAGATTATTAGAAGAATAGGACCTGTAGCCTATCAGCTACAACTACCAGAGGAAATGGCGGGAATACATGATGTGTTTCATGTATCTAATCTCAAAAAGTGTTTAGCTGATAAATCAATGATAGTGCCTCTTAAGGATACAGGGGTAAATGAACAACTTAAGTTTGTAGAAAGACCTCTACAAATTGAAGACAGGAAAATCAAGAATCACAAACATAAGAGATTAGTTCTGGTCAAAGTGAAGTGGGATTCCAAAAGAGGACCTGAATACACATGGGAACTTGAATCTTAAATGCAAAGGAAATATACGCACTTGTTCCAGTAGATCTCGCGGACGAGCCCTAAAACAAGGTGGGGAGAATGTAACAACCCTCGGTAAAACCGACATTCTCATAATGTGTCTAACAATTTAGTGTATTTTAGAATGTCCCAATATGTCTTATATTACACCCCGTATGTGAAAACCAAGCCCGAAATACGTTATAGTTTATAAAATAAATTAAAAACAAGAAGTAGTAAGTTGAGGCGGGCCGCGTAGACCCACCCCAACCATTCACGCGGGCGGTATCAGGGTGGAAACCTGATATCGTTGATTTCTTTAGTTCATACGGGTCGCGTAAAACTCTGTTTAAGTTAACGCAGGCCGCGATAGACCTACAACGCGGAGACTTCCCAGGCCGACACGTGTCGACATCGTGGCGGATCTACTTGGTGACCGGGACAAGCTATACGTTGACCATATGTTGATGCGGGCCGCGTAGCCCTATGGCTACGCTTACGCGGGCCGCGTGAAAGTCGAATTCAGCAACTACAAATAGAACGCATCAGTTTTCGTTTTCCGTCGCTCACAATTCATTCTCAATCTCGAAATTCTGTAGAAGAAACATTATACTCGGGTATTATACCCCTAATTAGCGAGGTTCTGATCCGTTGTAAGTATTATAACCCCAGTTTCGTAATAGTTACGCTGCCCGATTGATTTAGGGTTCCGTAACAACTGTCGTGATTCTGCCCGACGTAGTTGTTGGAATGCCGTCTCGGGGAGGGCATCATTAATATTTTCAAAGGGTTATGATACTAACCAATGTACATTTGTATAAATTATAGATTATATCCAGGAAACCCTTACGAGAAGCCTAAGATAGCAATGTGAGTTTATCCTCTTTTTTGTTAACCTTTTTGGAATGTTTTACAAAACTTTAATTGTTTTACAATGCGATTAAGTGGTGATTGAGTCTTTGTAGTTCTTCAATTACTGTCGGTATGTTGGGGTTTTGTATACAAAATTTACTACACTGTGAGTAGTAAGTCAAGGTTGACAGTACGTTACCATTGGACAATGAGTTAGCCAATGTGTAATATGACCCACAAGTCAGTGGATTGATAGTACCAAATGGAGTAATTGTGTAGACATAAACAATGTGATCGCTCTCAATACTGTTTTAATTGATAAAATGTTTCTTCATTAAACTGGGATTCACTCACCCAGGGGCGGATCTATAGAGGACCAAGGGGTAGCCTCCGCTACCGCTTGGTCGGAAAATTTTTGACGTTTTTAGTGTAAATTTTGGAAAAATTTGACGTTTTTTCGATTTCGTTACCGCTTATTTATAAAACGTTACCGCTTGGTCGGAATCCTAGATCCGCCACTGCACTCACCAGTATTTCCGACTGACAAATGTTTTTAAAAACGCGTTTCAGGTAACCCAATGTGACAGCCAATTAGTAAAAAGCCAGCTGGAGAGCACTGAAGGCTTGGGAAAAATGTGGCTATAAAAGTTACTTAATAAACGATGTTTTAATAAAATAGGGTTTATCCCTATAAGTGTATTGTAATAAGAAACTTGGGTTTTGCCCATGTTATTATTAATATAAAATATGGTGGTTTTACTCTGATAAATATTTCCTTACTACGGTCGTGATGAAAAATTCCGCTGCCAAATTAGACAAACATTGCGATACCACCGAAACTGGCTCGCGGCCGCCCGTTCCTGGGACTCAGGGATCGGGGGGTGGCGACAGTAGCAGCGCCTTGATACCTTAAAACTTCGAATTTAGGCAGTATACTTCGTTTTTGAAACTGATTTTTCGAACACAGAGGCAAGTTTCAAGTCCAGGCTACTTATAGCAATTTTTCAAGTTTTACGCGGCCCGCGAGAACCCCTAGTCTACGTGTAGGGCATATGTGTCACGAGTAGGGTCGCCAGGTGTTCGACACGTGGCTGGAATGCTTATCCGGTCAAACTGTAAGTTGACGCGGCCCGCGTAAGGGTCCGCTTATTGTTTACGCGGCCCGCCTGAGAACCAAAAACCTTGTTTTCTTGGTTTTTCATGCACATTAAGGTTTCAAGGGTTCGGGTTTTCACTTACGGGTCATTTTGGGTCATTTTTACAGGTCCTTACACCGACCCAACTGCCTTATCCGAAGAAGATAAGTGCAAGATGAGTGGTTCCTTTTCGAACGGCGCGGTCAGGGTAGGGAGCTTGATCAAACACTCTTTCATTTTCTGAAACGCGGCTTCTGCTTCAGGCGTCCATTTGAATTCATGCTTCTTCACGCAGTTGCGTAGAGTGCTGATAAAAGGGTATGACTTTGCAGCGTGGTTTGACAGAAATTGGTTAAGCGCGCCTAGGCGGCCGGCCAACCTTTGCATGTCTTTGATCGTTAGCGGTTTGCACTTTTTCTGGATTCACTTTAAAACCGCCGTTTGTAACCATGAAGCCCAAGAATTTGCCTTCCTCCATACCAAAGGAACATTTGGTTGGATTTAACTTCATATTCACGCTTCTCAAAGAGTTAAATGTCTTCTCTATATCCTTTAACATCTGGTCCTCCTTAGGACTTTTGATCACGAGATCGTCAATGTAAACCTCGATATGTTTCCCGATATCATCAGCAAAGATTTTATCCATCAGGCGCTGGTATATTGCGCCAGCGTTCTTAAGGCCGAATGGCATCTTTGTGTAACAGAAGATGCCGATGTCGGTTCGAAAAGCTGTCTTGTCTTCGTCCTCGAGCCTCATTTGAACTTGATGATACCCCTTGTAACAATCCAGAAAACATTTCCATCTGTATAGCGCGAGAGAGTCTATCTTTTTGTCGATCTCAGGCAAAGAATAGCAATCTTTGGGGCACGCCTTGTTGAGATCGGTATAATCGACGCACATTCTCCATCCTCCATTAGACTTCTCCACCATCACGGGGTTTGCAACCCAGCTTTGATAGCGCACCTCTCTCAAGATTCCTGCTTTTAGCAGCTCACACACTTGCTCATTCATCGCTTTAGTCTTGTCCGCCCCTAAGCTTCGGCTTCTTTGCACTTTTGGTTCAACGGAGAGATAAGTATTCAGGCAGTGTTCAGTAACGTCGCGCGGGAGACCGGTCATGTCAGCCGGAGTCCAGGCGAAGATATCCATGTTCCTGAAGAAAAGTTGTTTGAGGTGTGTTCTAATGTTTGGTGAGATTGGGTGGCCAATCGTTACCGTTTGCTCTGGGTATTTTCGGTTTAAAACCCACTTCTCTGGCTCAGTCGTTGAATTTTTTGCCGCTTTTGTTGGGCGCACGTCCTCTGCTGACATTACTTCTTTCTTCGCATAGATAATTGCCACTCCCGTCTCAGTTGGGAACCCAATGGCTGAGTGGGGTGTGGAAGTTACCATGTTTAACTCACCTTGGGTTTCTCTCCCAATCAAAACATCATGCCTTGATTTGACAGGCATTACCATGAAGTTGACATTTGTGGTTCTTGAGTGCTTCCCGTCAGATAACGTGACGGGAAAGCTGATTTGGCCTAACGGGAAGACCATTTCGTTGCAAAATCCCGACAGAGGGTAATCAACCGGCTCCAGTCTTGCTTTATCTTCATCGTCAAACTGATTAAAGCATTGCTCATAGATGATGTCGACTGTACTTCCCGGGTCAATGAAGATGTATTATGTTTCATAATGACCGATAATACCGGTAATGACGACGGGGCGTGTGGCGCGAGGCCCCCGCGTACTACCGGGAAGATGACCTGTTGCTCTTGCCATGCAGGTTCGTAAGTGCGCTTGCCTTTATCTTTCGCGCTGTATCTTGGTCCGTTGACCATATGAGTTTCCAGGCGCCTAACCTTCTTTTGGTTCCCATCATCATGGCGCTGGATCTGGCGTGCTTCTTTGCGCACGTTTCTCAACAAGTGGCCTAACTTTCCGCTTTTTAGCGCTTTCTCGATCTCTTGACATAAGCTGATACAGTCATCTATCAGATGACCTGTATCCTTGTGAAAATCGCAGTACAGGTTCGGGTCTTGCCCCTTCTTGTTTGTCATAGGCCTTGGAGCCTTGAAATCGTGGTTCTCCGTCATTAGCACCTCCTTTGGTGTTTCTATGAGCAGAGTCCAGTGCTTTTCTCGGTTATCATCCATGACTGCCTTTCGATACCCAATTCTGTCAATTTTCTCCCGCGCGTCCTCTTTGTAGCACGATCTTTCCTCATAACCACTTGATTTTCCACATTTCCAATCATGACTTTTGCCCTTGTTGCGCTTGCCATAGTCGCGTGAGTTCTTCTTGGAAAAGCGATCGTCGGTGTATGAGCTCTTGGCTCCAGCTAGCGATTCTTCGGTTTGCGCTACTATTTTTGAGGCCTCCATTACCTTATCCCATTCTTTCGGCATTCCGTCTTTGCCAGTGATAGTTCTGATGAGACTATCACAACGAATGGCTTTCTGGAAGTGAGCGCGCATGAGTTGTTCGCCTACACTGCCAATTTCCAGACACTCCTTGTTAAAACGAGTAATGAAGTCTTCCAAACCTTCATTTTCCCTGCGCCAGATATCTGTTACTTCAGACGTATCTCGTTGATAGCGTCTCTGCTGGCTAAAGTTTACAAACTGTGTTCTGAAATCAACCCATAACTAATTTTTCCAGGCGGAATGTTGTCAAACCAGGCACGAGCAGCCCCAGTAAGCGTCTGGATAAACAAATGGCACCACATTGGCATATTCTATCCTCCCATACAACCAACGCTTGTGAATACTCTGACATGATCGCCAGGATCAGTTAAACCATTGAATTTTCCCACTGTTGGGGGTAGCTTTTCTCTTGAAAGCGGTGCCAGAGCAATCTTTGGGATAAACTTTGAATGTTCTGCAGCTTCAGCCGGTCTATAGGCGAGACTGAAGTCTCGCCCTGCTTCTTCGTTGTATGCAATGAGCTGCCTTGGCTTGTAATTTTCGTGGTTCCGCTGTAAGCGGTTGAAGACTGAGGATCCTTCGTCATCTTGCCAAGTTTGGTCGTTGGGGTCTGTGTCATCCCACTTGTTATTTATATTGCGCGGCCTGAGCCAGCTATGAATTGGACCCCTTTGAACGTTTGACGGATGGTCATAATAGCTTTCTATCTCTCCCCGTGTGTCGCGCGTGTCATGCATGCTTCGTCTTCTTAGGGGAGGAGGCCTGTTAACTCTTCCTTGAAAGTTTTGCTGTGGGGGTATCTGGCGCGCCCCCTGACTAGGACCCTGAGGTGTAACCAAAGATGGTTCTGCTTGTAAGACTGCTTACTGTGCGCTCAAAGATTGATTAGCCGCATTGATGGTAGCAATTTGCTTGGCATACCAAGAGGCTGGAGTTTCGCCTTCTGCCAGCCCTAATAGCGCCGAAATATTCTGAGGTGGAGCTGGATTTGAAGGACCAGCGACGTGACTTACTGGGGTTACCGTTTGAGTGATGCGAGTGGCACTCGCGCGGGGTCCCCCAGTGTTGGTTACTTCGATTTCACCAATTTCTTCTACATGTTGGACTTAGACATTTTGATTGTCCTCCCCCAACACTGCATTAGAGTTTGTTCCAAAACCAAAATCAGGGACGATTCCTTTACCAGCCATGATCGAAGGAAGAACAACTTAGAAAACTCAGAAAAAGAAGATGAAAGTGATTTGTAAAAAAACGGTGGGCGCCAATGAAGAAACACGGAACTAATTTAGGGGTTAATTAGTTTAGTTTATGTTTCTACCATAGTGGTTAATCTTCTCGTGGCTTTCTGAGCTTCTTAATGATCCGATAATCCTGCAAAAACATACCACCGTTAGCTCGTTAAGAGGGGAATATGGGGGTTTCCCTCTTCACCAGGCTCCGGCGTGAGAATAAGCGACTGCTTTGAGGAGATAAATGTGTGTTAAGAGTGAAAGTAGAGGGAATCGAATGTTTAACCTGTGAACTGAGGTCTCTATTTATAGTCGGAGAGGTGTAAGAGGATGTGGGCTGATGGGCCTTGGGCTGAACATAGAGGATATGCTCCTTGTCTCACTGGTGTCGACCGTTAGTGACTTCTAGAAGTTTTCCGGTGCTGGCGCACCGTGATTGGAGCCACGTGTCACTGTTGTCGGCTTAGCCGTCCTCCTGCCATCAGCAGGTAAGTGGAGATCGTGGGGCAGGTGTCGCTGCCCCGTGATTGGTGCCACATAGGCGTCCTTGTGTACTTTCTGTCCCCTGCACGTCAGACGATCGTGGAGCACGATTGAGCACAGCATGGAGGACGCGGATTGGCTCTTTTCTTCTGCCACTTGTACCTTTCGTACCTTTTGAAGTGGCCTTGCGCTATAATTCCTGTGCGAACCATGTTGAGCACGTGACTAGCCCGCGCAGGATTATAGGAGCTGGAGGCTCTTATTCAGAATGCTAAGTGTTGAGATTGGTGTGCTTTCTTGTTCAGACCTCGCGCGAGATCAATACATGGTGAGGTAACCCGCGCGAGGTTGACATTAAACATCTTGCTGAATAAGGAGTATGGTCCTGCGCACGACCTGAATGAAGGTCTGCGCAGCTTTTTTGGACCATACCCCTTCACTTAGCATGCATTACCGTGTTTTTTATCTGACCAGAAAAAATAAACCTGAATTCTAAACGTTTATAACATTTTTAAAACATTTAACATGGGTAAGTATGATGTTGTTCTTACGTCATAGATTTGGTATTGGTTTCTACTCATGTTGAATTGAATCAAATCACTAGTACCTAACTTGATAGATCTTTGTTCCAAATATCTTTGGCAATGATAACATATGGAACCTTATTATGGTACAACTCATAAATCTGTTAACATTTATTTTGTAATAAGTTGGTATTCAAATACATTAAGTTTATCCAAAATTTAGTTATATAACATAAGTTAGAAATATACGATAAGGATGTATATAGTGTAAACCTTACATTTTACTTTTTCTTTATAGAGTAAATTACAAGTTTTGTCCTTTATCTTTATATCAAATTTCAGGCGCTGTCCTTTAGCCAAAAAGTTGACAGGCGGTGTCCTTTACGTTTCAGAATCTTGCAAGTTTTGTCCTTTAAGCCAAACCAGGTTAGAATTCTCAGTTAAAATACCTCATGTGCAAGGCACATGAAGGTAAAATGGTCATTCCCTCTTAAATCATTTAATTCCCCATTTAATTCCTCATTTATATCGCACACCAACCACCAACACAAAATCATCTCTCTGCAGAGCATCAAATTAGGGTTTCTTCAACACAAAATCACTCACAACACCTTAATAGTATCCAAATCCTTGATCACAGTCCGATTCCCAACCCGCATTGAACTAATCATCTCCCTCTGCGCCTTCAACTCGTTCTCATACTTCTTCCGCAACGAATTCACCCATTTCCCCATCGAACCCAACGGCACAGCATGGACAGCGAGTGAGTTGATGACGCGGGTGGTGCGATAGTGGAGGGATGAGTCGAAGGACTGGATGTCGGGATCTGAGCGGCATGCGTGCTCGTATGAGGTTAGATCTGATGGGGAGATTGAGGGTGTGTGTGATGAGGAGGGTTGGTGGTGGTGGGTGCTGGATGAGGTGCTACAGATGCAACCCATCGGTGGGTGAAATTGAAGGGGAAGATTGGGGGATGAGAAGTGGGGGGATCTGCAGTGCTTTGGGGTTGAATCTGTGGTCAACTGTGTGTGGTGTTGAATTGTGTTTGATTGTGACGGTGGAAGGTGTGTAGAAGCAACAGTGTTTTGATTGGGTCAATTACGAATCTGCTTCAATAGTCTATGCAAGAAATTAGAAATGTGTCTTCTTTGACTTCGTATATCTGGTCTGAAAAACACCAAAAATCTTGTTTAAGAATATGATGTCATGGGTAGAAATTACAAGTGCATAGACTATTGAAGAAAGAGTGTAGGTTTATAATCTCTCTCAGGTGTTTAGATTTATAGTGATGATTCATTTAATTTTTTGGGGTTTTGAGGATTATTAGTTTTGGGGATTTTTGGTTGGTGTCTTGGTGAGTTGATTTGAAGACGGTGATTGTAGATGATGAGGGGTGGTAGTGGTGGCGGTGAAGGCTGGTTGTTGTGGTGGTGGTGGTGGTGGAGGTGGAGGATGGTGGTGATAGGTGATTGCTAATTTCAGAAATATATATATATATATATGGTTATAAAAATAATATTTTAAATTATTTTGTTTTATTTTTATATAATAGTCCCTTGATATAATTTATCTTACAGAATAGTCCTTGGGAGGTGAAATTACAATACTACCCTCATGTGCCTTGCACATGACTAGATTTAACCAAAAAATCTAACTGGGTTTGGCCTAAAAGACAAAACGTGCAAGATTTTGAAAGGTAAAGGACACCGCCTGTAAACTTTTGCGCTAAAGGACAGCGCCTGCAATTTGGTGTAAACATAAAGGACAAAACTTGTAATTTTCTCTTCTTTATAATTGTTGCACATAATCTTTGTTCTTCTCTTTGATGAAATTTACGAGACTAAAAGAAATGGAAAATTGCAAATATATCAAATTAAATAAAAGATGACGAAACATAAATTATTTTTGTCAATATATATTATTAATTTACGAAGTACCATGATATTCCCCGAGTAGTCGCTACAAGGTAAGTTGCCGGGGCCCGAGTACTGTTCGCCTAGGTCGATTACTCTCCGAGTAATCTCCGCCTCGAGTACTTACCAAATACTCTCAAATCCAACTAGGAAGCGTCTAACAACTTTTGAAACCATGATTGAAAGTTTAAAACGTCTCGTTCTCTTCCACCATCAAATTAAGATTTGATGTTATGAATCATATATTAATTATGTTACAATTATGCTCTTGTTAGCATGTCCATTTCAATGTCTCGTCAAATTAAGAATGATTGATCATTACACTTGTATTGGTTATTTGGATCATTGTTTTGGTACTTTCTTTTGATACGTTACACGTGAAGATAGTGATTTTTGTTGTTGTATATTGTTTGACATATGTAATATAACGATTTTAGTTTGGATTTATTAATTAACGCATTGCATTTTGTTTATTTAAACGATCATATATGTGTAATATGTTCTATGTAAATGGGTATATATGTGTAAGTTTTTCTAAGCTCATATAAATATGTGTGTATATGTTCTAGATATATACACAAATCGTGTAAATCTCAGTGTAATACTATTCGTTTTACTTCTCATTTTCGAAACAAATTCAAAATAAAACGTATTGAAAGACTTAGAGTTCACATACTTGTTCAAATTTACCATTGATATTCAAAACAGATATGTACAACCGTAAGTATGGTCGGGGTGCATAAGTTGAAATCAAATGATAGGTTGAAACCAAATGATAGTGTTTAAAAGAGAGCTTGTCATCATAATATAAATGCCGAGCTGCTTAACATTCAATCAATCCATGTTAGACCATGTGTAATGTAGAGGGGCTTGACGCACAACATAAGTGTGTGTGTGGGGGGTGGGGAGGCGCTTATAGTATAACACCAAATGAAGAGAAAAAATAAATAAAAAGTAATGATTGAATGTGATCGGAGTGTCACGCCCTAACCAAAGATAATATTTATAAACCCGAATTACCCTTAACTATGAGTTAGCGGTAGTACGGGGTCGATCCATGAAGAGTTTATGGTTTGTATATGGAGGTGATTGTTTATAAATGGTTTGTCACTAATTTACGAAGCTTGCTACGAAAATGGTTAATTTGTTTGTTTGTTTGAAAAGAGATGTCGGATTGAACCAACAAGTTTGTTACTAAATTACCTAACAAAGAAAATTTGAACATTTTCCATTGCACGAAACTCGATTACTTGATTGAAACAATAATGAGAAAACAAGGTTCACACCCGGTTCGACAATTGCAAGACCTAGGGTTGCTACACGTTTTTAACTTGATTTAATTGAATTAGTTCATTAGCAGTTTTAGAATCACGAGGCTTAGGTGCCAATTGCTATCAACGTTCACTACGGACCGCAAGTAAATCCTATCGAAAGATAAGGCATAATTGGACATATTCATTCCTCAAAGTCAAATTTCATAACTCACTCGACAATCTATAGATTCAATACAAATGCAAAAACAATTATTTATCAATTCAAATACAATTCAATTTGTCACAAAACCAAATACAAAACATGTAACAAACCCTAAAAATCCTTACAAAATTCTACACCGAGGGGAAACCCGAGAAGATTAGCCGCTCATGACGAACGAAACTTGATCACCGGATGAATGAAACTCGAACGCAAACATCTTGAAGCTTGATGATGGGGATGGATGATGGTTAGGGTTTATGGTTGATGGTGATGATGAATGAATTGGTGAAATAATGGTGATGATGGTGGATTAGGTTCAGGATGGATTAGGGAATGATGATAATGGATGATCGGGTGAATGGGATGGATTGAGATGGAAGAATGGTGAAGGTTGGGGTATTCTTGGCTCCAAGATGGTGTTCCAAACTCAAGAATTACGTAACTCCCTAAAAATACCCAAAAACTAATGATATAACCAGTCCCAAACATTCAAAATGAAAATTCAGCGTTTCGTATCAGCTGAGGGCGTCGGCGACGGCCTGTGGTTATTCAAATTTGTCTCGACGCACTAATAAGCTGTCTACGAGCTTTTCTCCCGACGAGGCTTTCTGAAAGGCGTCGCCGACTGGCAACTAGGGCGTCAACGACTAGCCCTCAAAACCTGTTTTTCTGATTTTTTTTATTTCGCATGTCCTGTTGATCTGTTTTCCGTCCTGATGCTCTATAAAACTCTGAAATGCTCCTTAAACTTCGTTAACCCGCAAAAAACACAAACCACATCAAAGTAGGCAACTTGAAACTCAAGTTTATGTAAAAACACAAACTTTACATACAACAAAACATCGGTTTTCAATCACACGTCAATGTGCCAAAAAAATGTCCATTAAGAGCATTCACATCTCATTCTGCATTTTTATGTGAGTGGGTTCTGCATATTATAGATTATAAAAAGTAGTTGTAAGTGGAGGAGAGTGAAAATATTAATGCTTATCTGTATATTTGGGGAGACAGCGTTCACTCTTATTAATTTTTTAATATATATATTTGAAAACAATTGTAAGCGGAGGAGAAATAAAAAATAATGATAAAAGTATAAAAAAATTATTTAACTGATAAAAAGAGAGAAAATATAGTGATTAAAAAAATAAAGATAAAGGAAATGATGTAAATACTCTAAGACATTAACCATTACGGATGAGTTTTTTTTGTTTTTTTTGAAAAGTAAATTTCAATAGAAACCATCAACCCACAAAACGGGGCGGCCACACAACAAACACAAGAACTCTTAGGGGCGGGCCCACATGGTCCGGCTCGGGTCCACGGACCCCAATTTTTTTTTAGAAAATAGTAGAACCGGTATGTTAAATTTTTCAAGGACCCCATAAAATAAATTAATTGGACTCCATAGTATTAAAAGCAAAGATGATGTGGTGGTAAATCTCCTTGTGTTCCAACAAATAGATCATAAGTTCAAGTCTTACATGTCTTGTTTTTTTAGTTTATTTTTTTCTATCAAAATTAAACTAGTGTTTTAAAACAGCATAACCGCCCATTGATCCTCTAATTTGCTTTTTTAAAATGATAAATTGAATGTCGATTTTATTTAACACTAGATTACCAAATAAAACTTCCAACATATAATGTAGTGGTTTCATGTCCACTAAATGTTTCTACGTTATTTCCTAGCCCCGACCCGACTACGATGACCGACCCGAAAATTTTAATGTTTGGTTGTGAAGAATCCTTACACAAAAAATGGACCCCAACGAAAAAAAATCTTGGGTCCGCCACTGAGAACTCTACATAAATACAAAGTTACATCACTCGGTCCAAGATACTGACCTAACTTTTAATCTACTTCTAGCCCAAAGAAACCCTACCGACTTAATTTCTCTAATACTATCTTCCACCCGAACTTGATTATCGGAGAATTTAAAACCATTCCTAGCACGACCTGATTATGACAATCCCATGAGAAAGCTCTTTAGCCACACATTTCAGCCCGGCATGATCATAAAGCTCCAGCATCTTTCTAACAGTGTAAGCCGCAAAAAGGCCCACTCTACACCATCTCGAAATGTGATGCCAGACCCTGCTCGCCACCAAACAAGATGTGAAGAGATTGTTACTCGTCTCGTCTCTCGACCCACAAAGAGGATAGGAAATGTCATCGATCTCAATATTTTTGTCTCTGAGCGTCGTTCCCACTTTCAGCTCTCCAAGCAAAGACGTTGCATTTCATAGGAACCCATTTATACCACTTCATCACAAAACTATTACTGATGGTAATATAACAAGAAATAGCATCTTAAAAAATCTAACAAAATAAAAGGACACTAGATAAAAACACTAAAAACTTAAAACCTTTAAAATTAGGGCTGACAATAGGTAACATGTAGGTAACCTGCTAAGACACGATAACAGAAAAGTACACCATGTGATTTGTTATGTTTTTAAAAATAATCAAAATTTGAAAGTTAGGATCCATTATTTCTCCTTCTAGGTGCATAAAATATACATCTGTCTTATAGACATTAGATATAAAGTAGTTAAACAAGTCGTATTCATGTTTAAAATTTTTGTTGTTCGCGTTATCAGATACCTGTTAAACCTGCTAAGACACGATTTACCAGCCCATTTAAAATATCAAAAGTAACTTCCAAAAACAACCACAATAAAACATTTGAATTTTCAAAAATAAAACATTCAATTTTTCGTTTCAAAAGTCTCCATCCCTCTTTTGTGTTCTTCTCTTTCAAACCCAATTTCCTTTTTCAGTTTCAGTTTCTGCAACCCATCATTTGATCCAAACCCTAAAAATTCAAATCCACAAATTCAACTTCAAATCAAACCAAACAAACATGTATCACCAGTCATCTCAGCACTTCGATTTGGACCAAGACAGTACTACTTCAGGATTTAATGGTGGAGAACAAACTTCATGGCTTTCCGGCGAAGATCTCCGCCCTAATTCGCCGTCCCACCACCGGAATCCTGTCGCCAATAACGTCGACCGGCTTCTCTACAATGATCTTGTTCAGATCGTTCCTCTTGTTCAGTCATTGATTGTATGTTACCCTCTCTCTCTCTCTCTCTCTATATATATATATATATATATATATATATATATATATATATATATATATATATATATGTATGTATCTCTCTCACACACACATACACACAGTTATGATTGTGTTTATGTATACATTGAATTTTGGGGATTTTAGTGATGATGTATGTTACAAGTGAAGCAGATAGGGCTCTTTTGTTTGGATTTGTATTGTGTTTTATGCATACTTTAATTGGATTAGGGTTTGTTAAATTGGGGATAGGGTGAAGGGGGAGCCTTTGGGATGGGGGTTTCGGGTTCATCGGGTTGGACAGGAACACCGCTGCAAATGGACCAGGGTGGGATTCCGGTTGGGAATTCTTACTGGTGAACGCGATGTTGAAGCCGAAGAGATGACAGTTATAACAATTTGCGTTCATCATCGGGTTCAATTTGGGTAAAAATGAGGTGGCACTCTCTCATTGGTGGGTTCATTGAGTTCAATTAGGGAACAGTTTTGTTTTTTTTTTTTAATTGTTTTCTCCTAATTATTGGAAATCCTGAACTTGATACGGGCATGTTTCTCTTTGTAGGATCGAAAGGCGACTAGTTCGTTTACTCGTAGGGGGTCAATGATCTACACGAAAACACCGTCAAGAGAATCAATCTCCAGTAGGGTAATTAATTATTCTCACTTGGGAACAGTTTAAGTTATATATTTTTTTCAAATTGTGTTGAAAAGTTATAATCTTTGAAGCATTATCTTTCAGATGGCTGAAGGAAAAGGTAGAAATGCGCAGTCGATTCCCGGGAAAAAGCGCAGGGAAAACGGTGGTGATGAGCAAGTTGGAGGTGGTGATGGGGCTTCCATTTTTTCCTCAAGTGCGCTGTTGACAAAAGAAAGGGAAGAATTGGCGGAATTAAGGGAGAAAGTGGAGGATTTGCAGAGAAAATTGTTGGAGAAAGATGAAATCTTGAAGGCAGCAGAAGCTTCAAAGAGCGAAATGAGTTCGGTGAATAACATGCTCAATGAAGTGAAGAAACAGGCATCGGAAAAGGATGCTTTACTGCGGTCTACTCAAGCGCAACTAGCCGATTTAAAGGTATGTGTATAAGGTGGCGTTGTGTAGATTATGTTGTTGATACTAAAATATGCATAGATTATATGTTGTTGTTAACCTGCTTCATCACAGATTAAACTTGCGGATAAACAAGCAGCTGTAGAAAAGTTACAGTGGGAAGCAACGACATCCAACAAAAAAGTGGAAAAACTTCAGGAAGATTTGAACGCCTTTCAAGGAGAGATATCATCATACACTCTTTTATTTGAAGGCTTGTCAGAAGACCATTTTACCCTTCCAGACCAAGACTACGATGTCAACCCACATGGTGGTCAACTTCCTGAACTAGTAAGCTATGTGCCACTTAAAAGTTAAAACGTCCTCATTGGTTCGTTTTCATTGCAAGATGTATGTATACTTTTATCTAAATGGTTTATGTTAATGATATGTAGGATGAGTTGGAAATGAGCAAAATGGAAGAAGCACAAGAAGCTTATATGGCTGCCGTTGCGGCTGCAAAGGAGAAGCAAGATGAAGAATCGATCAACATAGCTGCGAATGCTAGGCTGCATCTGCAGTCTTTTGTTCTAAGAGGTTGACCGGTGTTAAATTCAACAAGTTCGGAGTTCCGACGAATGTGGGAAACCCTTGTGGTGTAATGTTATTTTTTAATTAACTGTTGTGTGAGTTTGGATTACATATCCAATTATCCACCTGTAATGCTTATTCTCATTCTCTAACTAAAGAACATGACAAGGGAATATACTGACATGTGTGTATATCAGTTTCTCTGTGAAACGAGAATCGGGTTTGACCTAATCAGTGTTTGAATGTCAATGTCAAAGTCAAAATCAAAGTCCAACCCTCGATTCAAATGCACCATGAATATGTATGCAGAGTTGCAAAGAATTTAAACCAATGACTCTTTTGGTAATTAGTAATTTGGATTAACGTATTTTACCCGAGATTAAAGAGCCAGATGGAAAGAAAGTTCAAGAGATAAAATTAATGTACTTCTGAAGATGATACTACATGTGTTAGTTCTTTCTTAATAACCTCTTCTAAAATCTAATAAGAACTTTTAAGAAACGATTAAAACTTGAGAACTTATTTACCATTAAAAAACTTAAGCAGGTTAACGAATCAACTTGTTTAAATGGGTCGTGCTCAGGTAACAGTCGGGTTAATGGGTCAACACGTTTCCTAAAACACAACATATCAAGCACTTCACACCTTAAGCATGCAGCAAAGGCACTCTTTTAAACCAAGCATTTAAGGTCTCTTGTGAAGAAAATAACACATGTTGAACTTATTGGATATATGAATGTGAAATACAATGACCTCCTTTAACTTGATTTGGTAAATGGTAACAATGATTTGGTACAAAGTACCCAAAAAATAAGTATGCTAGCAGACCCAAACTGATAATAAATTAGATAATATCCTGAGCAAATTAGCGAAAATCCTGAGGCTTGCCAACATTTATATTCTTCTCTTTCAAGAAACCCAATATAGCATTTTTCTGCCAACTCTTAAAGCTCCTGCATTTGAACATCAATCCCAAAAATTATACATATTAATCTGAATATGCTAAAATTAAGAAATAAACATTCAAGTAGAACTATAGTGCGATAAGGATCAAGTGTGTTTTTAAGTTTTAACAATTACAAAAAAATAGTAATTTTTGTTGATTCATCATTGAGGTGACAATTTCTAGCCATTTACTTGGATAGGATCAATTTGAGTTTCATGCATAATAACCAAGAGAACACCACAACGTTGATATTTGATAAAAGACAAGATACCACAATTGCTGATAAAGATGCGAAGACGAAGAACTCCAAATTTGTGAACAAACTAAAATAATAATACTCAAACGTTCTTTGAACAATATTATGAAGATCTATTTATACTAAAAGAAACCTAATAGATTAAATATTACTTGCCTTCAATACCAGAAGATATTAACAAGAGCAAGTTTACGAGATAATGCTTACTTTTGATCAAGATGAGCAAGAATTTCTCCCCCTGGGAATGCTTCTTTAGTAACCTCGTATGCAACTTTAATCGCTTCCCTCCAAGTTCCACCTACTCCCGCCTCTCCATTGTCTTCCATTGGCAATGAATAACTCGACAGTAGGTGGCCCACCCAAACATCATCTTTCCTAAAAGATGAAACTTGAGGGGGTTAAGATGCAACAAAATTCTCAAAAACCATGAAACTTACAATCATATAACATCTTAAGTGTACCAAAGGTATTAAGAGTAAGTTAAAAAGAAGTTGGTTAAAAGTGTTAACTTATAGAATAATATCCATATGCCGGGGAACATAGTGTCCACCACCAACCCCTAAAAGGATTTTGTTTTTCCCATTATTCCTACACAATTGAATTTAAGCAAAATAGTAAGAAAACTCGCAAACTTTATTCCAACATCTTCAAAATACACAACTCTTTTTGTATACAACTATATCAACAATGTCTTTTAACTGAAGGTGGAAGATAGGCGGGACAGATAACGGGCAAAAATAGTTCAGGTTGATTCGGGTATTTTTTAGTACGTTATGTAACAAGCCGAGCTAAGTTGACCCACAAACAATTTTATGTTTTCTAAAGAGATTATAAATACTTAAAGCAATAATAATCATAACAAAACAGTACAATCGCAATAATAACCTAGATTTTTATATAAAAAAAGATTACCTGCGCCAATCTCCAACAGGAATTCCTCCATCAAGTCCCAGTCCTTTCCAAACTAACTTCAATGCAACATTAGAAATAGATTATAATTGGATTTGCTTTGTAAAGTAAATTCATCTTTAAGTTTAAATTTTAGTGTAGCAGAAAATGTGTCCCTCACTCCCTTATGAGTCATGACCCTTTACTCATTGTTTCATTTTTCATCACACATTTTATTTTTATGTAAATCATCATGGCTAAAAGGGTTATATAAAGTTCTAACTATAAGCGAGTTATTTTATCTAACGGTTAAGCTTATGCTAAAAAGGGATACCGAACTAAAGCAATGGCTTGTGCTGCATCCTGCCTCTTCCAATACTCTTCTGTGCTGCCTGATATAATAATAACATCAAACAATATTATTAATGGCTTTTTTTCATCATTGTGAAATACTGACATGACGGGCAAGCGAAAGGGGTCATTTTTTAGTATTGAATTAAAGCAGGCCGGATCAAACTCTTTTGTCTTTTTTATTTTATAAATAACTATTGTTAACTATGAATACAGAAACGATATTATTACATGATAATCCAAATCTAAAAGAAGATTTAGAAAGTTGTACGCATTAAAAATTTGAATTTGGACGACTTTCAACCCCTTGGACACATTCCCCTTCTACCTAAATTTTATGATTTGAACCCTTTTTGGATAACCACAACCCATTCGTAAGCAAATGGGTCAAAACTGCCACCTCTGGAGATACATACCGATTTCTACAAACATTGTGGGAGAATCAGTTAGAGGTCCATGATGTGTGGCCTCCAATGTAACCTATACCCAATAATAATTAAAAAATCCAAAAATAAAAAAGCAGCCACAACTTACAATATTTCCAAACAAAAGGAAAACAAGATCTATCATCTACCTGAATTTTATTTGTTATGACATTAAATAGTAGAGTAAGAACAAAATACATACGCGCTTGTACACAAACACACATACACACATATTCAAGTTCAAACAATTCATTCAACTTATACTTTAACTTTCAGATGGTCAAATTTTAAACAGTCTGAACGGTATACATCACAGATACCTCAAATTCAGGAGTCAGATTATGTGATTCTGCAATGCCCTTTAATAGTCGCAACCACGGGCCCATCCGGGCATTAGGAGGTGCAGCCCAGCCCGGCTTACCACCCGCAGGCGGCACCTCATCTTCTCTCAAATGTGGAACACCTAAAAGACACCACAATTAACACCTAACACTCGATTAGTACACGTATAACACGCGACACAATTCTTGATCCATTCATAAATCATACAATCATATACCAATTGGATGAATAGTTAGTGCAGGCCGATTCGAGGCCGCAGTGTGCCTGCTAAGAAATATAACCTCATCCACAACCTCTCCGGTTGCAGCCTCCCACCTTTTATCCAAATGATCCTCTCTAACATTGGAGTAATCATGCTTCAATAGTCTTACATCTTTGTTCACAAAACTTGCCATGTCCTACACCAAATAATTTAACAACAAAATTAGGCTTGTAAACGAACCAAGCGTTTGACGAACAGTTCGCTTCACAGTTCATTGAACATGAACATAAATTTTTATTCATTTAGTTAAGCAAATGAACGAACGAACGAACATGAACACATGTCTAGTTCGTTCATGTTATTTATTTGTTCATTTAAGCCTATCTAAAATTAAAATAAAAAAAAAATTGTTAGAATATGAATCAATTACGCATGTAAAATTTGTAAAACTGAAATTGATGATGGAAATTGAAGAAGAGGGTGAACCAGGAGAAAAGGGCCGGGGTGCCAGCCGGGCATGGACAAGAGGGCGGAGGCGGGGCCGATTGAGGCCGGGTCGATGGTGGTCGCCACCACTAGCGTCACCATATTCCGAGAGAATGTGAGGCTGTGGAAACTGGTCAGTCGTCCTGTTAGAAACCAACGCATTTCGTCGAACACTTGGCGTCTATTTTAAGGCTTTAAACAACTAGGGAAAATGTCTCGTTTGCACCCTTTAAGTATAGAGTGAATTACAAGATGGTCCTAAATAGTTTGTAGGACAATATTTTATATTATAACGAGTAAATAAGTAACTGAGAACGTGTCATGTTTGAGTCATATTCCGAGCGTCAAACTTCTAATGACAAAATCAACCACAATTCTATCATTACTCCCAATCTCCACAATTTTCTACCCAACGAGCGTTATACGAATTCCATCTCATGCACAATCAAGCCAACTTGGATCCGTTGTATTTGTCAACCCCAAACCGACACATCTAAGAAGGCGAATGACATAATCGTATCCGAGACACCATGCAACAAAATAAACCCGAAGAAGAACACAACAGAGCGCATAACTATTCACTAATATGAAGTCAAAAGGTCCTTCAGCATATTAACTCAAATTCCTTGTAGCGACCGCCCAAACCATCTACAACAACAAGTACATGAATCGCGAAGTAGTAAATCCGACGCGAATCTATTGTCGAAGACAATTCAAGAAGAATGACTTTAAGCATCTTAAGGAATGGAAAGTTGTTAGAAATTACTCAAAGTGTGTTGTCGCTCCTATTAGTGGCGGAGCTAGCCCATTAATTTAGGGGTATTCCAAAAAAATTTACTGTGCAATCATACAATAATTAGAAAACGATAATAAATAAAGTAAAATGAATATCTAAGACTGTGGGGTATGGGGCTTGGGTTGGGGCGTGGGTTGGCTGAAAACGCCCAAGCCACCACCCTGGGGGCTTGGGTTGGGGCGTGGCCCCTTTGGCGTGGGTTTGAAGCCGGGCGTGGGGCGGGCTAGCAAGGTGACATGGCATGCTCCCAATGGCCAAACCAAACTAGCCATTTCACATGCCTCCATGTGTCAACCCAAGCCCCACCATACCCCATGGGCGTGAGTTTTTTTTTTCCCATTCCACGTGTCAACAAATGCCCCAACCCATGCCCCAACCCAACCCAAGCCTACCATACCCCACGGTCTAATAGATTTGCCTTATTCTTGTTTTCATAGCTTAAAATCGTTCAATCACATTGTCGACTTTTACTTCATCAAAATTTTCTTTTTTGACCATTGTTCAAATATTCCGGGCCCATTCGATTAGGGGTGAGCAGAAAACCGAAATAAATGAACCGTAACTGAAATAACCTTGAAAACCGAACTAAAACAAAAACCGACAGTTAGGTTTTTGGATTTTTTAAAACTGAAAATTTCGGTTCGGTTTTCGGATAATCATTTTCAATAACCGAAAAAAAACCAAACTGAACCGATAAGTTATAATAGTAGGCTTAATCCATTATGTTTGAGTTTAAGTTGTTTAAGTGTTTAACCCATGCTAGTAGAAACTATTAATTTTACTCTTAAATGTTAAGTATTTATAATAAAAATATTAACATGTTTTTTTATAATTGAGATGATTTATTTATTGCCTACAAGAAATAACAAAATTTAATATAAAAATTAAATAATCTTAAAAGTATATAAAAGAAAATGTCTTAATAGAGACTTTGGAGAAACATAAAAATAGATTAGAAGGTTATGTTTATGTGAACAATATTAATTAAAAAGGTTACAAATAATAAGTTAAATGTAAACATATAAGAAAGATTATTTAATTTTAAATTATACTTTTTATTTTTTGAATCTTACATAATTTTGTTCCAAAATCCGAAATAACTGAAAAACCTAACCGATCTGGTGTAAAAACCGAAAGATTGAAACCGAACGGTTTTCAAAGACCGAAAACCGACATTTCGGTTTCGGTTTTGATTTTGCCCAAAAACCGATCCGAACCATGCACACCCCTACATTCAATTGTCGCCCTTAATAAAAAATGGATATTTTATTGTTTTGGACTTTGGGGCTTGGGTTAAGTTTATCAAATGGGTCTCCTTTCAATTAAACTATTCTTAATTTGGATTAACTTTATCATTTGGGCTAATGAATTATTCAAGTTTGAGGTTATAAAATGTTAGGGCTTAAAAAATTAGGGGTTTTAATAAATTAATGTATCATATTTTTTTTTCAGGGGTATCCTCGTATTTATTCATGGGTATCCTTGTATAAAACCGAAAAAAATAATAAAAAATTACACTTCGAAGACGGGGTTAAGTCGTAGCCCGTGCTACACCTAACAACACTGTACCTCCGCCCCTGGCTGCTCCAGTGGGCCATGGGTGCCGAGTTTCGAGAATCATAAAAAAGATCGAAGTTGTTGAAGTAAAATAATTAGTTAATTTAATATATTCAAATTAATTAACTAAAAATGGTTTAGTGATTAAACGAGGCATGATTGATTTCTAATAAATTAAACGTGGCATATAATGTGTTTAGAGATCATAATAGCATTCACAATAGCTTCTTTATCTCTATCTGTATAATTTATCTAAAAATTAAAACTGAACCATTGAAAATTTAAACTAAATCATTGAAAATTAAAATTAATTTCTAATAAATTAAAACCGAACCAAACTGAAACCGAACCGTTAAAAGTTAAAACCAAACCAAACCATTACTAACGGTTTGGCTCCGATTTGACTTCACG
Source organism: Helianthus tuberosus (assembly GCA_030545235.1). Lineage (NCBI taxonomy): Eukaryota > Viridiplantae > Streptophyta > Magnoliopsida > Asterales > Asteraceae > Helianthus > Helianthus tuberosus. Next base: position 36,911,554 of record CM060379.1, on the reverse strand, counting down.
GTTTGAACTTCTTATGTCTTTATTTAAAAAATAAAAATTAACATGTAAATTAAAGTTGTCCAAAATATAGCTTTGTATAAACCTTGCTGGGCAAAAATTTGTCTTATTCCATGTTTCTTAGTTTTGATTGTTTAGTTCAAGAAGATATAAAAAGATTGGGCAACAATGATTTTTAAGATACTATCTGAAGGGGTATGATTCCAGATCTCACGTCAGCACGACCGCGAGTGAACATTACCCTTACCAAAAACCCCCACCAGCAAGAACTTATATGTGTCCGTGCGGGCACGCGCGAACACAGCGGTCGAATCCAATCGGTCAAGGGATGAGAAGACTTACCTTAAGTACGAAAACGGATGTTACGCATAGCGATGCGGCCTGGCACCGCATCCTATGAACATTTTCGTCACGACAAGGGATCTGGACAACAGTAACAGTCACCAAGCGGCGATGCGGCACTCCACCGCATCCCGCATGCATCTAGGCCAGAACAAGAACGCGGGAACAACATCAGTTACCGCAAGCAGCGATGCGGCCCGGCACCGCATCCTGCCTACAAGGCAAGTGGGTCTGACACCACAGTGCAAGTGGCACTGAGGACAGTCACCTGTCAGCCCACATGTAAGCAACAGACTGACACCACAGCAGGACGTGGCATCACCACCGTAACCGACAGGCCTGACACACTTACAGAAGGCTGTGCGGTGTCAGACTAGCCACTCAACTACCCTCCTTCACTCCTCGGCTATAAATACCCATCCCGAACCAGGTTTGAGGTATCTCTTCACAACTCTCTCACTACTACTATCACACTTTGCTTCCCAAGCAAATTACTGATTCTCACGCCGGAGAGTGGTAACAAGGAGCACCCCCCACCCATCCTCCTTGTTACGAGTCACGGTTTGTTTCCTTGTGCAGGAGATCAACCAGCGGACGATCCAGCCAGCGATCCTCGGAAAGAATGGATTAACCCTACTTGACGAGACCAGTGGATTAACCACCTCGGTTAACCATTGTTTCATCACTATGTAATGGATTTTTTGACAACAGCAGATGCATCTATGCTGGTGTTGCGGTGCACCACCACCTGATTTTTAAAATACTGCGCGTTGCGGCGCGAGTACTTCGCAAATATTGAACGGATTAGTCCAAACGTTATGTGATGTGTTAACCATATGAAAAAACACACGTTTTGACGTATCCGATTGAACTCAATGTATCCTATAGTTGCATTGTGATTGGATCAAAACGTAACATAAATCGAATTTATATCGTACAATCATAATGTATCATACGCAACCCGACTAACTCGAATTTATATCGTCAAGCCAAAAACTCTCGAGGGGGTCAAAGTGGCATTTACAAAGTTCATAAAAAGTTAAGTGGTTAAAAATTGCATTTCTTAAACTTAAGGGCTAAGAAAGGGTAAAGATAAAATTTGAAAAAGTTTTGAGGTAAGAAAGAAAATATAACAAAGTTGAGGCTGAAAAGGAAACTACCACAAAGTTGGGGTGTCAAAAGCAAACTATTTGTAAAATGGAGTAGTAGTTTATGGACTAAATTTGTCATTTTATGAAACTTTGAAGGTATAAAAGTTAAAGGGCTAAAATTGCAAAATCGTGAAAGTATGGGGGAGGGGGAGGCAAAGCCGATGGAGTTTCCACTGACTTTCTCATTTAAGAGTATTAGTAAGTAGTATTTTGCCCGTCGCGTGTTGCGGCGACGCACGGCGGGTGGAAACGTCTAGTATGACATCACATGATTTGTAAAATGCAATGTGTAAAAGAAAGTTACAAAAAAGTGTAAAACACAATTTGTAAAAGAAAATTACAAAAAAAATGTAAAACACAAAGGTAGATACGAAGTGAAAAACACGATGCATTGGCATTTGCAAAATTAGAAGTAGTAGTCTAAGGGTTAAAATTGCAATTTTTAAAGTAGGAGTAACAGTCCCGTCGCACATTGTGGCGGCGCATGACGGGTGGAAACGTGTAGCAAGACATGAAGCGTAAACCACAATACGTAAAAACAGAATTTACTACAGACGATTCGTAAAACACGATACATAAAAGCCGATGTATATAAAGCATGTGGGCCAAAATTTTAAATTAGAAAAGTATATGCAAAATATGTAAATAAGGGGTAAAAAAAGAAAAAAGTTTATGAGCCAAAATATGGGTTACAAAAGCAAGGGCAAAAAATATAATTTATAAAAGTGTTGGTAAGAATTGCAAAATTTAAAAATGAGATAGCCAAAATGTAGATTATATTTTTGGGCCCAAAATGTAATGTGTTAGAACTTGAGGGAGTGGTGTGGAAAAGCCACCGACACTCCCTTTTAAGATATATAACTAGTAATAAGACCCGCGCGCGTTGCAATGCGGGTACTTTGCAAACATCGAACGGATTAGTCCAAGCGTTATGTGATGTGTTAACCATATGAAAACGCACGTTTTGACGTATCTGATTGAACTCAATGTATCCTATAGTTGCATTGCGATTGGATCAAAACGTACAACAAATCGAATTTATATTGTACAATCATAACGTATTATACGCGACCCGACTAACTCGAATTTATATCGTCAAGCCAAAAACTCTCGAGGGGGTAAAAGTGACATTTACAAAGTTCATAAAAAGTTAAGTGGTTAAAAATTGTATTTCCTAAACTTAAGGGCTAAGAAAGGGTAAAGATAAAATTTGATAAAGTTTTAGGGTAAGAAGGAAACTATAACAAAGTTGGGGCTGAAAAGGAAACTACCACAAAGTTGGGGTGTCAAAAACAACTTATTTGTAAAATGGAGTAGTAGTTTAGGGAGTAAATTTGTCATTTTATGAAACTTTGAAGGTAACAAAATCAATAGGCTAAAATTGTAAGAGCGTGAAAGTATAGGGGGAGGGGGAGGCAAAGCCGGTAGAGTTTCCATCGACTTTGTCTTTTAAGATTTTTAGTAGAGTTAATTGCCAAAATCGTCCCTGAGGTTTGGGCACATTTGTCATTTTCGTCCAAAATGACACTTTTGTACCATTTTGCCCCCCACGTTTGTAACTTTTTGCCATATTCGTCCAAACCACTAACTTAGTTTATTTTTTCTGTTAAGTTGAAGGATATTTGGATGAAAATGACAAATATAAACCACAGGGACGATTTTGACAATTTACTAAAACTCTTTTTAATTTCTTTTATTTAGTTAAAAAAATCATAATTCACTGAATAACAAATAAATAATATCATGTATTATATAATTCATTGAATAAATAATATTAAAAATAAAAACTTAAAGGATTATTAAAATAAATAACAAATAATTCATTCAGTAGATAAAATTACGTATTGAATAAATTCATTGAACAAATATAATTAAAAATAAAAACTTAAAGGATTCATGTTATTTTTTTAGATGTAACGACTAATTACAAAATTTTCTCTTCAATACCAACAATGTTTTGTTGTTTTATTTTTCACAAAAGAAACAATATTTTACCCTATTACTAGTTTACCAGATCATTTTTGTTTGTTCTTACTAGATTTATTTAATCTTACTTTAAAAAAAACATATGACTAATTTTAATAAAGGTATAGAAGTCACTTAAAAACTGAAAGCTTAACCGATCTGGGTAAATTATTACCATTGTTGGTTTTAAGTATTTGATGCAACTATCTCATAAAGTAGCATATAATATATTCACATTTTTGCTTTATTAAAAATAACTAGGGGTAATACCCGCGTATTACACGGGTTGCATAGATATAATTTTATATTTATATACTATAATAATAAAAAAAGTCAAATCTTAACAAACGATCAGTGCATTTGCGCGTGATGAATAAATATAATTTAATCACTTAACACATACAATCATCAAAATATGTATTTAAAAATGAACTTTAATATGCTATTTACTTATGAATTTATTATATTTTTTTATTAAAAAACAAAATAATTATCTTTTTAACATGAATCCTTTAAGTTTTTATTTTTAATTATATTTGTTCAATGAATTTATTCAATACGTAATTTTATCTACTGAATGAATTATTTGTTATTTATTTTAATAATCCTTTAAGTTTTTATTTTTAATTATATTTATTCAATGAATTATATAATACATGATATTATTTATTTCTTATTCAGTGAATTATGATTTTATTAACTAAATAAAAGAAATTAAAAAGAGTTTTATTAAATTGCCAAAATCGTCCCTATGGTTTATATTTGCCATTTTCATCCAAATATCCTTCAACTTAACAGAAAAATAAACTAAGTTAGTGGTTTGGACGAAAATGGCAAAAAGTTACAAACGTGGGGGGCAAAATGGTACAAAAGTGTCATTTTGGACGAAAATGGCAAATGTGCCCAAACCTCAGGGACGATTTTGGCAATTAACTCTTTTTAGTAATATATTATATTATATATTTTACAGATAAAGACTTAAATAAAGGATCTGATGCAGAGGTAAAAGAGAGAAAAAACATGTTCTATTTTATTTTTATAGATGGAGAGGATTATGAAGACACTGATGAATGTGAATGCTCGCCACATCTTTTTAACTAATTTATCACTTTGTTTAGAAAACAAAATAAAAAAATAAAATAAACCCCTTGTGCTTTGGTGATTAAACTTCCAGAACTAATCAGCATAAGGTGATAAATTCGGCCAAACTAGAGGTAGGAACACACATACCATCATATGGGGTGCAACATAATACCCTTCTTTTGCTGTTTAATCATTAGGTTGTTTATCAAGTTTTCACTAATATCCGTTTAATTACTACGTTTAAGCCATGAAAACAAAATCTATACCTAACTGTTAAAATATATAAAACACTAGGTTAGAACCCCGTGTATTACACAGGTTGAATAAATGCAATTTTATATACCAAATAACAAAAAAAAAATATCTTTAAAAATCTCGTTTATTACACGGGTTAAATAAATGCAATTTTATATACCAAATAATAAAACAATATATATTTAAAAATCTCGTTTATTACATTGGTTGAATAAATGTAATTTTATATATTAAATAATAGAAAAAGTTATATCTTTAAGAACCCCGTGTATTGTACGGGTCGAGCAAATTTAATTTTATATATTAAATAATAAAAAAAGTTACATTTTTAAGAACCTCGTCGAGCTGAGGAGCGAGACTAAGTTCGACCGTTAGGGAGACTAAAGCGGGAGGCTGTGTTATACGAGTTGAACACATGTAATTTTATATACCAAACAATAAAAAGTTATATCTTTATAAATCCTATGTATTATATGTATTGAATAAATCTAATTTTATATACTACATAATAAAAAAAGTTATATTTTTAAAACCCCGAGTATTACACGAGTTGCATAAATGTAATTTTGTATAGTAAAAAATAAAAATGTTATATCTTTAAAAAACCTCGTTTATTACACGGGTTGAATGAATGTAATAAAAATTTATATCTTAAAAAAAACTACGGATATACTCGATATAAGATGGATGGGGTGATTGCGGTGATTGTTCTTATAAATGTCACGTAAACATAGTGATTACCGTATTTGAGTTGAGAATTGAACACGAAAATATAAGTATAGAACCAACAAACACCTTTTAAACAATTTTTAAATAGATTCTACCATTAACTATTTTAGTTTAATAAAATAAATAAATCATTTAAATTAACTGGGTCAGGGCTAAATGACATAACTTGCAAATGTTTGCAAACATCGAGTATGTTTTCTGTAATTATTGAAGACAAAGGACACAGTTTGCAATAAGTGATATACATAAAGGACTATTTTTATAATTTTCTCTATTTTAAAATATTATATATATTATCTTCGAATTGTTTAAATTTATATTAAATTTAATTGTATAATTATCTTTTAATTTATATTAATTATCTATAAAAATAGATGACTTCAATGAATGACACGTGTCCAAAAGTTGGTTTCTTTTATTATAATAAATAGATATGTTTTATCATTCTTGAGCTAATTCATACAGTTTGCTATTTATTGGGTTCGTTACAAGTTCAAGTGGGCTTATTATGTTGGGCCTTGGTCTGATTGTTATATCCTGGATATTTTGTTATAACTGATTTCGTTCCAAGTTTGTTATTCAGGAGATGTGCAAGGGTTCTTTTGTAACATTCCAGGGGGTCCGATCAGTTGTGTTATATCTTGTGGACTAAAGTGTAACTATTAAGTTACAGATTATAAAAGGAGAACTGCAGCTAGGGTTTCCTCATTCTCTCACTTGTTACGCACATTCAAAGCTCTTGATTCTCTTTGGATTGTTCAAGTTCTGGAGAGCTGGTGTTGAAGATCTGCTACAGATCTTGAAGATCTATTACAGATCTTGTTTAGTTGTTCATTTGTAATGTTAGATCCTGTGGATCGTTGTCTGTTTTGGTTGTATCGTTCTAGTTAATCAACTGATTATCATCAGTTGATTACTTGTTGTCTATATTGTTCATAGATCTTACACTTTGTAAGATCAAGGGTGGTTTGGGTGTTTTCTGGGTTGGTTAAGAAATAAAATTTTACGTCACGTTTTTGTCGCTATTTCTGGTGTTGTTGTTCATTTGTCTTGATTAATTGCTGTTCATACCGTTTTTACATGGTATCTGTAACACCCGTTCTTATAAATCAAAGTTTAACGTATATTTTACCAAAACAATCATGTAATTAAGATTACATATACATCGGAAATATGGCTTATTAAAACCTTTTACAATTTAAAAGTTTAGAACATAATGTAATTAAGTTCGTCATTTAAAAGTAACAACGAAACGTCCTGCGGAAGCTTATTTCTTGATCGTGTTCGGTTCTTCATTGTGCTTGATCGTCCTCCGGTGCTAGAATTTTACCTAAAACTCATAAAACATGAGTTGGATTAGTCATACATAACCTAGAACGTATTTAAACGGGTTCGCAATACATCAACGGTTAAAAAAAACGATTTTCGCGAAACTGCACCCCGTCGCGTCGCGCCACGGCCTGGGGCCTTCCCCGTCGCGCGACGCCACGGCCTGATTTCATCAGATTGTTGTAGCTGGTTGCTGCATATTCCCAGAATAACCCGATTTCACGGAAACGAGCATAACTCTCTCGTTTTTAATCCGTTTTACCCGATTCTTTTTCCTACGCGTCCGTAATTTAATTCTCCATCTTATGGAGTTAAAATCCAACATCCAGATTAATAAAATTTTAGACTTTTAAGTCTTCGACTTATTACCCTTTTTACCAAATTTTGACCCGTTCGTGTTTTTATCTAACAAACATGTTTATTTGATCTATAAACTCATGAGATTCATCATTTCAATATTGACTAACATATTAGGTTCGAATCATGCGTTTCTTACGCATTCTTAACCTGTTTTCGCTCATATGCTTATTTTGACACGTTAAGGGTAATTAAGCCTATTTTAAGCATGAATCTCTTTCACTTACATCAAGCATTACACTACCACATTTCTTATCAAATAATCTTTCTTCACAACTATATTTGTGTTGTATTAAGTGTGGAAATTCCTAAACTCCGAGTTTTACCCCTCGAATCATTATTTTACGGCAAAGACTATTATAGAGTCAAATGACTAAGGATTCACATCTTTCGCTTTTGTATACTCATTCTAAGTGTTTAATTATGCATACTACTCTTTTCCGAACAACCTTTATGGGTCGTTCGCTCAATTTAGCTTACAAGGGCATTTTGGTCCATTTAGTCCTTTCATTAATATAAAGGACTTTTAAAAGCATTTTCGACCCAAAAGCCCTGTTTTAAACTATGAATTTGATTCAAAAAGTCATTATGTTTTCAAAACACTGTTTTGGTCAAAAATTACCGAAGCAATTAAGTGATCAAATTAGTTAAGTGAGGTAGTGTGCTAGAAATATGTGTAAAAAATGTGTTGGTTTGTTAGTTTGCAAAAACAGTTATCAGGATACGGCTCAGGATATAGAGCTGTATCTATGATCAAACAATAAGCGAAAATGTAAAGGTGGACACGTGATATACGAGGAAAGCCCTTGATCAATCTAGATCGCCGGCATAAAACCTCGGGAGCTGACCATCGCAGCTGCCTTGTTCTTCTATTGCTTCAAATATCAGGATACAGTGCAGGATGTGGTGCGGATCAACTATGTGTTACAATGTAATTCGAATACAAGTGTTTGAGTGTGGTGTTTGCAGTGAGTAAAAGTGTACGAGAGCGTAAGTGAAAGATTGTGTGCCTTAAACTGATCCGCCCTCATCTATTTATAGTAAAGATAATGTAACAAACTATCCTAAACTTCCGGGATCCACCGAATATTCCTTTATCGAACGTTGTAGACCTGGTCTTTCGGGTTCAACGTCTCTCCTTCAACAAACACGCCCGAGTCTTGAGGAGAAGAAGTCCACTTGACTGTTAGCAAATCCCATTCTTCAACCTGCACGTGGTTAATTCGATAAAGCTCAGGATATCGCCCAAGATGTTAGCAATATCCTCTTCCAGCATCCTGGTCACAAATAAACAATTAAAGGCAGGATATTGGTCAGGATAAGTATGCTTAGAAAATGAGCCATAACAATTGTCCCCAAATATATCGGTTGGTATACCAATCCAACGGATATATTTCAAAAATCTTATCCCATAACTCAAGGCATTTAAAACGAAGCGACGGTCAAGATCACATCGTAACTTCCAACGCGCTTTTTGCTCAATGGAGATCCACAATGCCCCTATATCTTCTCTTTTCTTGTTTGAAAAACAGATATCTTCAACAGAACCTTCAGGTAATTCTCCATTTCTGATTTACTTTCTATCAATTTACATCGCCTTACTCGCAATGGATGCCGGTACCTTCACCCAGCAGAATCTCCTTAAAAATCCCGAAAAGGAGATCTGTGCTTTTGACAACGCAGACATTGCAGCTTTAAGAGCCTCCGGCGCTTTCCCTGATAACACGGTCTTCAGACCATTCGATAGGTCAATCCGATCGGATGTTTCTTCCACTGAATGGGTTTGTTTTCCAGCATATCCTTTTTCGCTAGGCCTTCGATACCCTTTTCCTGAATTTATGATGCAATTCTTTCGAACCACCGGCATCTCTTTTGCTCAAACCATGCCCATGGTTTGGAGAGTACTAATCGTACTTAATCAAATCAAAAACCTCCATTGCTCCGACCTCCGCATCGAGGATTTGCCTATTGCTTATCGCCTCCGATCCCACGGCTCTAGCCGGTTCTTGCTTTTCTCGACCTCCAGTAAACCCCTAATTCTTAAAGCCACCAAAAAACGAAGACGGATGGCAACGCAAATTTTTCTTTGTCAAACGAGACTCCATTGCTGAGGGTGCCAACCTTCCGGTGGAGTGGTTAACCACCGGTAGGGTCATAAATATTCTCATAGACCATTTGATTGTAATCTTCTATTAATATTCTTCTTTTTGATCTTTATGCAGTGAACTTCAAGGAAGTCGCTCCCCCTACCGCTGAGTCAGAAGAAAGAATCAATACTGTTTACCAGTTACCTGCAATAGACAGGACTTTCACCACACACGTGCCGAGTTCCAGTCAATACTCATCATCTGAAATGTCTGGTAAGAATTACTTTCAAAATAATTAGTCAAAACAGTATAATAATAAGATAAAGAGTAAAACTTTTCCCTTTATGCAGCACCAGCCAAGATCCCTGAAGTCTTTGACCTTGACGAATTGGACAGTTATTCTGATCAGATCCAGGCCAAGAAAGAACCTAGCCCCAAGACCACAGCCACATCCAAACCTAGCAGTTCCAAAGCCATCATTATTCCTAAACCTTCATCGGCTACCAAACCCCGGAGTTCAAGTTCCCGCAAAAGGAAAGAACCTGATTCCCCTATCATTTCTGATACCTTTCCTTATGAAAAGCACGGGTTCATTGAAGCTAGCGGGTATATGACTTCTTTTCTTAACCAGGTTAGTATTCTCATATCATATCCTGCGATTTACATTATTGTCAAAGATTTATCAATATTAATACCTGTCCTCTTACCTTTGTAGGGTCTTGAGCGTTTGGTTAACCTATATCAAGAATCCTGCAAGCTCAACAAGACGCTTGAAAGTAAGCTAAAGGAAGCTGAAATCACAATCTCCGATCAAGGCATGATTGCAGCCGCCAAATCTCGTCATTACGAGCAGAAATTTAAAGCCATGACTCAAGAACACCAAACCGCTCTCAACAAAGCTACTCTTCAATCCCAGACCGATCTTGAAGCTGCCCACGTGCAGTACGAACGAGATATGGTCAGCTACCGGGAAAGCCTCAAAAGTTCCGTCGTCATTTCTCTCCTCCAAGCCAGGTTGAAGATGGCCCATGAAGCCAAAACATTAGGTTTTGAATGCCCTTCTTGGGATGTTGGTGCTTGGGAGACCAAGCTAAAGAACCTCGGCGACACCTCTTCCAAATCAGCTGTCGAAGAATCTTCCAAAGCAGTTGAAAAAGCAACCGATGCTGAGAAGGATGCTGAGGCGGATCCTAAGACGGATGTTGCTGAAACCACTATGGACAAAGAAGGCACTACCCCCTAGAGCTTATTTCCTTTAAATCATTCGAACAATTTTATGTTTTTATTTGTTTGTTATTGCCTTGCATTACTTAGTGTAACTTTTAGCTTTGTAAAAATTTTGTATTGTTATCTTATGAAAATATCCTGATCAATATGCTCATCGATATACTGTAAAAACTTTTTATTAGATAGAACTTCCAAACATTCCTTCAACTTTTTAGAAAGTTCTTTAGAGAGTGAAAAACAATCTATCTTTCCAAAACCAAGTTTTGATAATATTTAAATGATCAAAGTTCCAAACTAATACTAGTTTCAAACTCCTTAATCAAATATCCCGAAAAGGATTTTGAGAATATATCAGGATATTTTACATAGTGTTATTAAAAACTTAAACGATGTTTACAAAGGAAAGATCATACCCGGAGTAGGATATAACCCTATTATCAAACCTCAATCTCCTTGCAACTTTTCCAATGAAGATGTCCCCTGTGTGAGATATTTAGCATACTAGTTCCGAACTTTAGCCTTTGAGCTTTACACCACTGCCTTGGTAGGAATGTCCCCTGTGTACAATGTCTTCAAATACTTAGAAATCTTCTGAATGTCAGTTTCCATTGTATAGGCAATTTTTTAGGTCCCAAGGGTAAAACCCAAGGATGTACTGGAGATAAATCCCTTGTATCCTGGGGAAAATCCCAAATTTTCATGCGCTACAGGCGGGAGTGTATAAACTCCAAGACTTAGAAAGGTGAAAACCTTTAAACCTTAGAGAGTATGAAAATACCCTTTCGTGAGAGAGGGTGATCAATCCTCATATACCTTTAGGATTCAGGATATAGCCAACAGTAACGAAATTGTCAGCCACTTTTACATGGACTGGTCCCGCCACCTTGAACTATCCCTGAATAACTTGCGCTCCAGGCGGGGTGTTTAAACCCAATTCGGAAGAAAGGTGAATACCTTTAAACCTGTGAAGGGATCAGGATCCCTTGTACGTGAGAGAGGGGGCCAATCCTCTAATCTTCCGAAATATCCTGAGTGAGCATCCTGGAGCTATATCCCGAAGCATATACTGCAAAACATCCTTACACTAAGGTGGGTGTTAGCTTGGCTAACACCCCTCCGATGCTTAAGTCAGTATTGGGTTACAAAGAACAAATTAAACCAAACATATTTAAAAAAGGTAGAATTCATACCATCCTGAGTTAGAAATTAAATTCTAAACTCACTTGAAATAGAGCTTAAGGTGTATAGCATTCCATGACCTCGGTAGCATATCCCCCTCTATATTCTTGAGTCTGTATGCTCCTTTCCCTGCTTCTGATTCAACTTCATATGGTCCTTCCCATTTTGGAGCTAACATGCCATCGGCAGGATTAGTAGTATTCTGAAAAGCCTTTCTTAACACCCAATCTCCAACCTTAAATCTTCTGGTCCTAATATTCTTGTTATATGCCCTGGATATTCTCTGTTGATATGCTGCCATCCTTAGCCTTGCCGTATCTCTCTTCTCATCTATACTGTCTAAATCTTGACTCAAGGCTTCAGGATTCTGCTCAGGATCACTTAGGGTAGATCTTGCAGTAGGTATTGTCATTTCCGTTGGAATCATTGCTTCTGCTCCAAATACCAAGGAAAATAGAGTTTGGCCTTTTGCATTCTTTACCGTTGTCCTATCAGCCCATAAAACAAAGGGTAATTCTTCCGCCCATCTTCCTTTTTTGGCTCCAAGTCTCTTCTTTAAGTTATTGACAATTATCTTGTTCGAGGATTCTGCTTGTCCATTTGCTTGAGGATGTACCGGAGTAGATGTGATCATTTTGATTCCCCAACTCTTGCAAAAAGTCAGTAGTTCTCTTGCTTATAAACTGAGAACCATTGTCACAGATTATCTCGGCTGGTACTCCGAATCTGGTCAGGATATTCCTCTTTATGAAGGATACTACTTCTTGATCTCTCACTTGAACAAATGCTTCTGCTTCAACCCACTTAGAGAAATAATCCGTCATTGCTAGCATAAAGACTTTTCCTCCCGGAGCTTTTGGTAGCTTTCCCACTATATCCATACCCCACTTCATAAATGGCCAAGGGGAAACAATAGGATATAATGGTTCAGCAGGTTGATGCAGTATGTTACTATGTCTTTGACATGCGTCACATCTTCGAGCATATTCTGCTGCATCTTTTCTCATTGTTGGCCAATAATATCCTGTCCTTAACACTTTCGAAAATAACGACCTGCCTCCAGTATGGTTACCACAATCCCCTTCATGTATATCCTGAAGTACCTCTTTGGCTTCAGGATCCTCCAAGCACCTCAAATATGGTCCTGCAAGAGATTTCTTGTATAAAATATTATTTATAATAGTGAATCGTGATACCTTCATCCTAAATGCCTTAGGATTTTCATTTCCAGGGATGTGTCCTTCTTTGAGATATCTCACAATTGGAGCCGTCCAGGATTTAGGATCCTGTTCAGGATATTCCGCTCCAGGATCCCGAATCCCCGCTACTTCTTTAGCCTGAGGATTCGTTGCAGGATATAAGACGTGTAATATTGGTATTTGGGTCCCTTCAGGTATCCTAATCGATGACCCCAAATTTGCTAAGGCATCCGCTTCAGCATTATCCTCCCTTGGTACCTGTTCAAGTGTAAAAACATCGAAATATCCTTCTAATTTTTTGAGAATATCGAGGTATTCGATTAATTTCTCACCCTTAACTGCATAGGATCCATTAAAATGGTTAGTAATTAACAAGGAGTCAACATATACTCGTAAATTCTTGATACTCATACTCTTAGCCAATTCTAATCCTGTAATTAAAGCTTCATATTCTGCCTCATTATTAGTAGCAGGAAATTCACACCTAATAGCCTGGGGTAATATGTCCCCCTGTGGAGATTTTAGTAGTATACCTAAACCTACACCTCTTATATTGGATGCACCATCAGTATACAACGTCCAGGATCCTGAAGATTCTACTAACTGCTGAACTTCTAGGTCTGCCTCGTCCTGAATGTCACTACTGAAATCAGCCACAAAGTCAGCTAAAGCCTGAGACTTTATGGCATTCCTAGGTTCATACACTAAATCATAAGCACTTAACTTTACCAACCACTTGGCCATCCTGCCTGACATCTCTGGTTTCCTAAGTACATTTTTTACAGGATAATTGGTTTTAACATGGATCCTATGTGTTTCAAAATAATGTCTAAGCTTTGTCGATGCCATAACTAGAGCTAATATCAATTTTTCTAAATGAGAATACCTAGTTTCAGCATTTAACAAACTTTTACTAACATAATAAACAGGATATTGCTGACCTTCATGGTCTTTTATAAGAACGGCACTTACAGCGTTCCCTGATACAGCAAGGTATAGGGATAATGGTTCACCATTTTCAGGCTTCATCAATAGAGGTGCGGTTGAGAGATATCGCTTCAAATCCTGCAAGGCAGCTTCATGCTTTGCTCCCTATTCAAATTTCTTATTCTTCTTGAGGATATCATAGAATTCCTTGCATTTTTCTGAGGATCTTGAAATAAATCTATTCAAAGCTGCTACTCGGCCTGTCAACCTTTGTACGTCCTTCATATTTGAGGGTGATTTTATATCCAGGATAGCTTTGATCTGCTCTGGGCTTGCTTCTATCCCCCTTTTTGTCACCATATATCCAAGAAACTTTCCTGCCCCCACTCCGAAATGGCATTTAGCAGGATTCAGCTTCATGTTGTATCGATCCAGGATATCAAATGCTCCCTTGATATCCTGGAGGTGATCCTCAGCCTTTTTAGATTTCACCACCATATCATCGATATATACCTCCATGGTGTCCCCCAGCTTATCCTTGAACATCATGTTTACCAATCTTTGGTATGTTGCACCTGCATTTTTAAAACCGAAAGGCATAGCAGTATAGCAATATATACCTGTTGGTGTCATGAAAGCAGTATCCTCCTGATCCGAAGGCTCCATTTGAATCTGCTGAAATCCTGAGGATGCATCCATGAATGTTAACATCTCATGTCCAGCAGTAGCATCTACCATTGCATCGATATGAGGGAGAGGAAATGGGTCTTTAGGACAAGCCTTGTTCAAGTCCGTGTAGTCTACACAGACTCTCCATTTCCCGTTTTTCTTCTGTACCACAACTACGTTAGCTAGCCATCTTGGAAACTTGACTTCTCTGATCATCCTGGACTTCAACAATCTTTCAACTTCTTCTTGGATGATCGCATTCCGCTCAGGAGCAAATTTTCTTCTTTTTTGTTGAACAGGCTTGAATGATTTGTCAATTCCAAGCTTGTGAGTGATAATGTCTTTGGATATGCCTGTCATATCCTCATGCTTCCATGCAAACGTCGACATCCTGCATTTCAAAAAGTTAGTTAACTGTTCTTCAATATCCTGAGGGATACTGGTTCCTACGAGCACCGAGATATCAGGATTATCCTGATCCAGGATGATTTTCTTCACATCCTGCTCCGAATCTTCCACAATATCCTGGGCCCGCATCTTTAATTGCTATGCTGTACTAGGCTTAGTTGAGGATTTCATTGAGGATGAGTAGCATTCTTTCATTTCCTGTTGATCACTTTCCACCCTGACAACCCCCCAAGGAGTAGGGATCTTGATGCATTGGTGATATGTTGATGGCACA
The DNA here is from genome assembly GCA_030545235.1 of Helianthus tuberosus. Taxonomy (NCBI): domain Eukaryota; kingdom Viridiplantae; phylum Streptophyta; class Magnoliopsida; order Asterales; family Asteraceae; genus Helianthus; species Helianthus tuberosus. The sequence goes on along the minus strand of CM060379.1, from coordinate 36,896,376 downwards.
GCCTTCATATCATGAATCCATGGTCTTCCCAGTATGATGTTATAGCAGGATAAGGAGTCCATCACACAGAAGCGTTGTATTGAGTTGACCCCTTCAACATATACTGGTAACTTTATCTCCCCTACGGTATTTCTAGCTTCTCCACTGAATCCAACAAGCACAGTGGACTTCGAAGTAATGTCCATCGGAGATACATTCATCCTCTTCAACGTTTCCAGCTGAATTATATTGACAGAACTACCGTTGTCTACCAGTATCCTGCGTACAAAATGGTTAGCTACATATAATGTTATTACTAAAGCATCATGGTGAGGATCCTGAACAGTATCCCTGTCATCACTATCGAAAGTGATCACTTTATCAGTTGTGAGGGTAGTCATCCTGACTGGTCTGTCCCCTCTCTCACTCTTAGCTTCCTTTGCATGTCTCTTGGCCGCCGAATACGAAGTCCCACAAATGTCAGATCCTCCTGAAATAAAGTTAATTATCTTGGCATCTGCTGGGGGTGATGCTGCTCGTTCAGGATCCTTCTCGGGATCCTGCCCTTTATTCTTCTTTTTTCCCAGCAAGTCCTTAAGATACCCCTTGCTTAACAGGTAGCTTATCTCTTTCCTTAAAGCAATGCAATCCTCGGTCATATGTCCGAAGTCTTCGTGGAAGGCACACCATTTGGATTTATCCTTCCAATCAGCTTTCTGCTGGTTCTTTCGAGGCCACCTAGCTTTGTCCCCTAAGCCCTGCATAGCATACATTAATTCGGGTATATTAACAGAAAAGCAGTATTCAGACAAGTCAGGATATTCTTCAGGATCCTCGTCTTCAACAGCATTCACTTTCTTGTTATCATTTCTGCCATATGGCCTGGAGCGATATGGCTTATACGAGGTCTCCGATTTCCTGTTAGTTGATTCATAGGTTGAGGTAGAGTTCATCCTCTCCTACATCTTCTTGTCATCTTCCAGACGAATATATCTCAAAGCCCTGTTACGAGCTTCGTCGAGATTCCTGCAGGGATTCATTACAAGATCCTGATAAAACTGAGAATCCTTTTGTAATCCCATCTTAAAAGCTTGCACAGCTGTTGCAACATCAAGATGTGGGATATCCAAGGATTCTCGACTGAATTTGTTCACATAATCCCTCAAGGATTCCTGAGGCCCTTGAGTTATCCTGTAAAGATCACTGGTTAGTTTCTCAAAACTCCGACTACAAGAAAATTGACTGTTAAATAAATTAACCAAATGAGCAAACGAAGTAATTGAGTGAGGAGGAACGTTTAACAGCCATTTTAAGGCTGATCCTGTTAGAGTAGAACCAAATCCCTTGCACAAGCATGCTTCCTTGAGCTCCGGAGGGATAGGGTTAATCTCCATTCTTTCCCTATACTGGGCAATATGCTCTTCAGGATCCGTAGTCCCATCATACAGCTTCATGTTGGGAGTCTGAAATCTTTTTGGGATTTCAGCATCACAGATAGGATATGCAAAGCGGGATATCCTGTGGCTGTCTTGGGATACTTCCGGAATTGGCTGGACTACTCCAGGTACACTGGATATCATGTCCTTCAATTTCTGGAGCTCCCTGGTAAATGTCGACGTCATACCTGCATCCTGCAAAGAGCCATTGTTGTTAGTAGCAAGAATATTATTATTCGACACATTACCGTTCTGAGGATTTTGGCCATATCCTGAAGCATATCCTAAACTCCTCACAGTCGACATCCTGACCGAAGAGGGTATCTCAGGGGTATGATTCTGAGAATGGCTTGGGACAATATTCCCCTATTATCCTCAGTGTAAACCGCAGAACTGAAGTTCAAAGCCCTGGGCTGTATAGGAGTGACAGTTTCTTCAGCGGGTCTACTTGAGCTAGCTTTTAAGAGTTGTATTTCTCTTAATAGCATTTGGTTAGTCTCCTGTTGCTGCCTCATTTGTTCCTGCACACTTCCAAATAAAGTCAAAATTTCATCATTAGAGGCTAAAACAGGAGCAGATCCCTGGACACTTCGAGTAGGGATAACATCTTGAGGTTATGAAGAAAACGGCATCCTTGGAGGAGGTGGTGGAAGCACCGAACCAGTGGTAGCAGAGGTTGTAGCATACATAGTGGAAGAGCTCATGTTTGATCTTGAGGCCATTGTAAACAATGTGGCAAAAAGTTTAGAAAATAGAAAATCGATTAATGATTTTGCAAAGATTTTTAGTAAAAGTAGCACCACTTGCCCCACGGTGGGCGCCAAATTGTTTTGGTCAAAAATTACCGAAGCAATTAAGTGATCAAATTAGTTAAGTGAGGTAGTGTGCTAGAAATATGTGTAAAAAATGTGTTGGTTTGTTAGTTTGCAAAAACAGTTATCAGGATACGGCTCAGGATATAGAACTGTATCTATGATCAAACAATAAGCGAAAATGTAAAGGTGGACACGTGATATACGAGGAAAGCCCTTGATCAATCTAGATCGCCGGCATAAAACCTCGGGAGCTGACCATCGCAGCTGCCTTGTTCTTCTATTGCTTCAAATATCAGGATACAGTGCAGGATGTGGTGCGGATCAACTATGTGTTACAATGTAATTCGAATACAAGTGTTTGAGTGTGGTGTTTGCAGTGAGTAAAAGTGTATGAGAGCGTAAGTGAAAGATTGTGTGCCTTAAACTGATCCGCCCTCATCTATTTATAGTAAAGATAATGTAACAAACTATCCTAAACTTCCGGGATCCACCGAATATTCCTTTATCGAACGTTGTAGACCTGGTCTTTCGGGTTCAACGTCTCTCCTTCAACAAACACGCCCGAGTCTTGAGGAGAAGAAGTCCACTTGACCGTTAGCAAATCCCATTCTTCAACCTGCACGTGGTTAATTCGATAAAGCTCAGGATATCGCCCAAGATGTTAGCAATATCCTCTTCCAGCATCCTGGTCACAAATAAACAATTTAAGGCAGGATATTGGTCATGATAAGTATGCTTAGAAAATGAGCCATAACAAACACAACGATCATCATATGAATCATTCGGTTTGCTTATTAAAGTAACCAAATGTCTATATGACTGCATTTAACTATCAAGGAGCCTTTAGTTCCTATTGAGTAGTTAATCTATATTATACATACCTGGCTCGGATCAATATATATATATATTGACTCGTTTCGATACCTTGCCTTAGTAACCGCTAAGTAATAGCGATGTAAGTATCCATTTGATATTTACTCCTGAAATCATACAACTCGACAAACCATTAGTCGATATTGTCAAAGGGTGATATTTTCACCCTTTTGACCCGTTTGTTTTAATTGACCGATTATATTGGCGAGATGAAGCTTATTGCCATCTCGCCTACACAACTCGCTCCAGTTTACATCGTGCGGTCATTTTAATTATAAATCGCTTCTTAACGCTTTTTGGCCTATCAAGGCTTTCCAAATAAAGTATCTTTCAAAACCAACAATTATTGTCAACGAGTGACCAAATTACAATTTTACCCTTATTGGTTATTATGATTTACCTTATATGGTAACCCTTAAAAGTACATGTTTCATTCGTCATAATATGATCGAATTACCGATTTAACTCATTTTTAGCCATCACTATGGTTTCTTATCATATTTGATTATCTTGTTCCGTACGACTACACGCCGGAACACCATATCTCAATTAGGTATTTGTCTTATTCGTAATCAATACGACAAAGAATATTCCAAAATATATGACTAGTCTAAGCTATACTTACATTGCATCCGAATTATGCTTTTCCTTCATTCTTGATTTGTTTGACCCGCTTCCTTCCCCAAACTTTCACCTAGCTTGCCAAGCGTCAAACTATCATTGAAATTGTAAGATGGTTAGGTTAGTCATAATCATTTACGACTATTCCATTCTACGCTCCTTATGTCGAATTTATCATTCGATCATGTACTTAGTCGGTTTTACTTTTTAAGGTCAATCGACTTATCAACTTATTCAATGCACATTTGGTTTATTGAATTTCGCTTAGGCATTTCATCCGAACTCTTAACGAAATCAAATTTTACACACTAACTACTAGGTAACATGATTTCAAGCATCTATATCACGATCTTAACATCAATTCTCTTATATCATACAAAACCCATTTCGTGAGAAGTATGATCTTGTACCCAAATTCATGGTTTAATCGAACACCTTCTATTTGTTATCATGCATGTTGATTCTAAGCATAGTTATATCATCAATTTCATCATAACATTAAAACCCACTTATCTAAGTGTGTTAATTCATCAAATCCTTCAATTCATAGCATGTTATGTATGATTTTCACTTAAGGTTTTGTTCCTAAGCAAGTATACGTAAGTCCCGTTTAACCGGATCTTTCAATGATATCAAACAATCACCAAGTTTGTGCGGAATCCAAACTTGGTGAGATTCAAGAATAAACACGAAAAGCAAGAAATACGAAGAACAATACCGGAATCACTTTCAACACTTGCACACGATTCTATTACTTGAATAAGCAAAACCGTCTAGTACAAGTGTCCTACACCACAATCGAATCACCTCTCTCTCTAACTCTAGAGGAATTTTGTAACAATGAGGTTCAAACCTAAAAACAAGTTGAAAACTTGTTTATATACTAACTCAAGCCCAATTCCCTACATGGGCTCCCCTTGGGCCTGCTTGGCCCACATGGCCTAAATCTTGGCCCAAGTGACCTATAAAGGTCCAAAACCTAATATAACTAACCCGGTAAAGCCCAGTTCGTAACCATAACCCGTTGTGTTAATTTGATGCGTCAGTCTCACACTTTAGGGCCTAACAATCTCCCCTAGACTGATGCCATCAAATTGTCTTCATAGCATGATTCAGCAACGTCTTCAACGTAGTCTATGGTTGTCACTATGCTGCAGATGTTGTGGAAGTTCTTGACTTCTGAACTCACAGCACTGGGTCTCTTTCTTCAGCTCTTGTGGTTAGCTTCATATCAGGATCTCGATCAGCTTTGCTTGAAAATCTTGTTAAAAAGAATGTGAGAGGAGGATTCTCAGCAGCTCTTTTCTTCTTCAATCTTTGTCTTTCAAGCAGGTTCATGGCACTTCTTCAAATGTACTTTCATTGTCAGACGGCGTTTCGTATCCGGTTCTTCTGACTCAGGTACATCTTGTTGTTGTGATGCTCCATGTTTCTTTAGCAGCTAACAGCATCCCAATCTTCATCAACCCCTGTTCTTGATAAAAATCAAGTTCTGCACATGCTCACAAACTCATAAGCAAACATTTCTTATGCAACAGGGAGAGTACCATATGAACACTAGGTACATCCAAGTACTTGTACTCGGATTTCACAATTTAAATTCTTTCAACTTTTGATGATCAGTCAAATCTTCAAGAACGGTTACATTTTTTCATTTTAAGAAAAATAAACAAACACTCGATTTTTTGGATTTTTGGTTTTATAGAAAAACAAGACACTATTTTTGTATTTTTTTGAATTTTTGAATTTTTTTTTATTTTTATTTTAAGAACTAAAAACAAATAAAAACTCAAAATATAAACAACTACCATAATATACAATTACAATTGCAATGGGATCAAAATTCGTTGTCAGGCAGACTAAGGAACACTTTTCAGTACGAGCCTAATCAAACTGGTCTATGCGATTTCCAATATGTTTGACCACTTAAACTTTAACGCTCAACTTTCAGTTTTTCAACTTCGTGATATGCTTTAGGTAATATTATACTATCATACCCGTGTGTCCCATTCCAAGGCATACCCCCGCGATTAAGGTAAGCACAACGATTCATCGTAGCAGGTGAGTATACTGATGTCATCCTTTAAGAAATCCTGACTGTGTCTAGGTCTGCATATAATCTGTTTTATCATGTTTTGATTTATTAACAATGAACACCCAAATAAATACTAATCAAATCCTGGAAATATAAACAGCACACTCTATCATGCAAGTATCTTCCCTACCACATATTTCACAAGTCCAATCCAGATTTCTGAAATCTTAACTGGGAATAGGTTGAGAAGAGAACAGAATAGATCTTTTGCAGAGATGGTATAATATACAGATCAAATGAGTTTTTCTCAGTTTGATATAGGTTTCTTGGGTTTCTTTTGGGCACTTGAGGGCCTCTTTCGGGTGTATTAGATCTATAGCGCGACAACGTACAACTAGGTCAGCATGTATCTGGATGCAGCAGAAGCTGTCGTTGCCTAGCACCTCCAGGTCAGCATATATCTGGATGCAGCAGAGGAGGTACACGACTTTTTTCAGAGAAGATTTCAGAATCAGATCAAAATTGTGTGTATCGGGACAACATACAGACATTCAAATAGAAATGAGCTAATTCCAATTGACTTTCTTTCCTGGGGTCATGTACAATTTTAGTTCTGAACAGAAGGACAACCAAGATATCCCCGGATGATTCAACAATATAAAGACCCGAAACCTCAGATGTTGGCTATCTATCAACGCAAGATTTAAGACCATAAAATCATACGCCGTTGGTATGTTACCCACATGGTACATAGTTCGTTATGTTTATAACACTTAGTATCTTTTATCATGTTGAGCGTCAAGCCTATCGACATATCGCAGTAGATCCTAGTCTTTTCAGCTATGGCACCTTACATGTGTTAGTCAAACCCTTTAACACGAACATTTATTTCACTTCCCATATCATGCAATCTTTCTTTTTGGCTTTTTCATTTTTCTAATGTTTTTGTATTTTTCTCATTTTCTCCCCCTAAAACAATACATATTTACAGCAAACTCTTTTTGTGTTTTTCTTTTTCTGAGTTTTCTCCCCCTTAAACTCTATATCTATCTATATGTTCCTCTCCCCCCCCCTAAATTTGTGCATAAATCTTGTATTTTTGCGCAAATTTACCATTTACTAGAGAAAGGACACTTCATATACAAAGTAACGAACTAAGAAAAAGAAAAAATATTTTTGCTTAACCGTTCCGTCATTAGATTGAAGACTAATCAAATTCAAATCAAAGTACTGAATTTAAACGGTACCTTTTGCTGATCATTATCTTACTTCTGTTATCTCCTCCAAAGGAAACATATCATCTGTAAAAAAAAATTTGAACTTTTTGCAACAGTGAAATGTTACCCGTTTTTTATCTCTGGAACAACCGCTATCAACATTCCAGAGATTGTCAACAGCTCCTCCTTGGTTGTTCCTGAAAGGTAAGGAGATTAGTAAGACATGGGTACCCAGGCCATCGTGGTCCTGGGATTTCCTGAAGCATCAAAGTAAGACACTTCTTTCAAACACAAGTCCCCTTTTGTTTCAAGGATTGGAGACGTTGCTGCCTTGGATTTGGGTTTCCAAATCTGTTTCGGTTTAACAAACGTGTTTGTTGCCTTCGGTTGAGCAACTTTAGCTAATTCAGGCTTGTTAGTTTTATAAAAACATTTTTGTTCTTGAACAGCCTTGCGTTTGTTTTTAGCAGCGTTCCAATCCCCATCAGAAGGTTTAACCTTGGGATTCACATTCTTCATTGCCTTAGGTGATGAAACCTTCATTGGCTTGGAATGGTAGTTACCCTTTGGTGTAACCCTCTGATTTTGCATATAATATGGTACGTAGGGACGATGTGTGCAGTTCCGAGCAATGTGACCAGCAATGCCGCAATTGAAGCATGTTTGTCTCTTAACGTAGAAAGCATTCTGATCAGCTTGTGTAGCTCTTGCAGGCCCTGAAGGATGAACTGGTCCTTTCTGTGCTTGTTTTTGTTGCACATTTCTGACAAACGAGGATGAATTTGGATGTCTATACTTGTCGTTTGCTGGGGCCTTCTGTGGTGGAGATTTCTTTTGATTCTTCTTGTTTTGTTTAGACTGCAAGTCTTGTTCAGAAATCTCACCAGTCTTTCCGAAAGCTTTGTTAGCACAGTCAAATGCATATTTCTCACATTTGCCATTACTTAATGGCTTAACAAAAGCATTTTTCACGTCACGGGTCTTTTGAGAACTATTCCTACCGGTTGAGGACTGTGGAGAGCCTGCTTGTCTTTGATGTTTAGGCTTCTTATTTCCGTGTCCTTTACCTGCTCGCTTCGGCTCTTGTTGCTTGATCTGAACCTTTTCATCACTAACCGAAGGTTCAGATTGTTCAGCTTGCGCACTTGGAGCCTTGTTCACGTTAGTCTTCACTTCTTCCTTCATGTCGTCAGCCTTGACAGAATCGGAGGATTCTGGTTTATCAGATGAAACACCAGAAACTTCAGTAGAAACTTCAGCTGAAACATTTGACGAATTTTTAGCACAAGACGGTTCTGTACACGAGACCTTTGAGCTGAATCCGCTAGAATCAACTGATTCCAATTTCTCAGAATTAGCTGCTTCAGATGATTCACATTTGGAATCAGATGGTTCAGCTGGCTCATTCGTTTCATTTGCCGATTCAGTCTCTGTTACACAAGCATCAACGTTTTCGCCCAAATCATCAGGCCTGAAATTAATCACAGAGCGAAAAACTGATTTAAAAATATCAAACGTCGCAATAGAGTCTGAATTAAGTTTATTTATTAAATTTTCAGAAGAATGAGACTCTGATGCTTGTTCATCCCCAGCTACTTTTTCAACCATTACTTCAACTACTTCATCTGCACATGTAGACGAAGCATTAGGATCAATTGTACCCTTAGCGACAAAATTTATTGGAGGAGTCGCTCGTTTATCAACATGTCTGCTGTTGATTGATGACTTATCAGTTTTAGGACCGTAAGCCATCTTGTCCTCATTCATCAATTCCTCCTCAGTCATGGGTAAATATGTGTAGTTATCATTGTAAGGAGGAGGAGCCTGATTAAAACCCAAACCACGCCCTTTATTTTCCTTGTATGCGAGCTGTTGATCACACAAGTTTTTGACTAATTTGCAGGAAGAATCAAATTTCTTAATATTAAGCTCATTTATTTGATATATATCTCTGATATCTTCCAGTTCTTTAGTCAAAATGTATACTTTCTCCTGAGCTTATAAGAAATGGGCTGTTTTTACACTTACATCATCTTTGAGTTTGATGATGTCTTTTCGCTGAGCTTCAATTTTATCTTTATAAAGCTTTTCATTCTTTGATAAAGTAAAATTTTTATTTTTTATGTCTTGATAATCTTGTATTAGCTCAGCATTGTGTATTCTATATGCCTCAACCCTTTCTCGACACTCAGGAGTGCAGAAAACAGAAAGTACATCTTCAACAGTCATTTCTTGAACCACGGGTTTGTGAAATATGAATGCCATAATTTCAGTGGGTGGTTGATACTTTTGTTCTTCTCCTCAAAACACAAACCAAACGAGAACCTGTGCACTCGATAATTTAAATACTTTGCAGTCGAATGGACCTCCTTTTTGAACCGCACCTCAAAAATCTGTCAAAACCGTTATCACAAACAAACCTTTTTTTTTTTAATAAAAAAATATATATTTTTTAATTTTTTTTAGTAAATACTTATTATTATAATTAACTAATGATTAACTTATGATTATTATAATTAAACCTAAATGTCAAAATGTCACTTTCAGATTGTAGAAAAGTCCCTCAACAGTTTCCCGACACCTAAACTTTCACAAAAATTCTCTTCTTCGTTATTTCCGACACCCAATCCGTCGCAATAACCTTATCTTCTACCTAATACAAAACACAACTCAGCTGCAATATTTTATATCTCCTTCTCCACTTAATACAGACGCTAGGATGATGAAGTTTGACGATAACGGTTCAGTGATGGTTGACGGAAGATGACAGTGATGAGTGGTGATGTTGAACAACGGAGGTGTTGGTTATGGAGGTGACGACGGTGGTTGGAGAATAACGGAGATGATGATTGGTGCTAGAGAGATGATGATGGTTGGAGAATAACGGAGATGATGATAGGTGCTAGAGATGGTGTAATGTCCGAAGAAGATGATCGGAGGTGACGTAGATGATTTGCACGGTGACCGGAGACGATGAAGGAAGGTGGTGATCGGAGATTGCGACTCGAGAACTCGGTTGCGACTCGGAACCGTGGTTGCGACTCGGAACTGTGGTTGCGACTTGAGACTGAAAGTTGATAACTCGAGACCAATTGTGACAGGAGTCGAGACAGTGGTTGCGACGTTGAAGACTCGAGACCGTGATGATGATGATGAGTCGAGACCGGATGAAGATGTGAGTCGAGACCATGATGATGATGATGACTCGAGACCGGGTGAAGATGTGAGTCGAGACCGTGATGATGATGATGATGAGACGAGACCGGCAAAGAAGTCGAGACGGTGGTGGCGGTTGCGAGTCGGAACCAAGGTTGCGACTCGAGATCGATGAAGGAGGTTGTTGAAGGGGACTCGAGACCTCACAGTGGAAGTAAAGACCTTGAAAATTGTTGTAGAGATGTTGAAGGCAGTGAGTCGAGACCAATTTTGAAATAAAAAATGGTTTTTTAAACACAATTTTTAAGTCAAACCAATCACGGAAATTTTGGGATTTAAAAAATTTTGTGATTTCGAAAATTTTGGAAAGATTACAACGAATCTTTTAAAAATTTCAAAAGGAAAATTTCCGTTTATCTTATAACAACTTTCAAACAAATCAAAAACCAAAAGATAGTGATTTTAGATAAAATACGATGAACTCTCCGAAGAACACGAAGAACGCGAAGAACACCAACTCAAAAATAACAAAAATCTTGAATCCTTGATATCACACCGAGCTTAGAAACAGGTTCTAATGGCTCTGATACCACTTGTAAGTCCCGTTTAACCGGATCTTTCAATGATATCAAACAATCACCAAGTTTGTGCGGAATCCAAACTTGGTGAGATTCAAGAATAAACACGAAAAGCAAGAAATACGAAGAATAATACCGGAATCACTTTCAACACTTGCACACGATTCTATTACTTGAATAAGCAAAACCGTCTAGTACAAGTGTCCTACACCACAATCGAATCACCTCTCTCTCTAACTCTAGAGGAATTTTGTAACAATGAGGTTCAAACCTAAAAACAAGTTGAAAACTTGTTTATATACTAACTCAAGCCCAATTCCCTACATGGGCTCCCCTTGGGCCTGCTTGGCCCACATGGCCTAAAGCTTGGCCCAAGTGACCTATAAAGGTCCAAAACCTAATATAACTAACCCGGTAAAGCCCAGTTCGTAACCATAACCCGTTGTGTTAATTTGATGCGTCAGTCTCACACTTTAGGGCCTAACAGTATACATCACTAATCTAGCCATAGCTTCTCTAATCCATGCCTAATTCACGATTAGGATGATTATCAAATTCTTACAACTTCACCAAACACCAATATTTTACATACCTTATGATCCTCTTGTTCGGGTGATCATTAATCCACGTTCGGTTGTGAATTTAAGCGTCGTTTGGCCCTCCAATTTGATGAATTTGGATGAGCTAGGGTTTGGAGCTCTTGCTCCTTCTCCTGGACGATTTCACGCACACACACACACACACGAAGTGTGTGTGTTGTGTTTTATTTTTTTTGTTTTAATAAACCAAGTTTCCCACTCGGCAATATTAGTCCCTCATGTTTTATCTTGACCAATTGAAGCTATAACTCACCATTAGTCATTTGATCTCATGCTACCAACTAGGTTAATTATTCCTAGTTACCTTAACGGGTTTGGGAAGTTATAACCTGTTAAGTTTTAAGTCTCGTTAATTCGGGCCTTTTATAACTTTGTTTTCTCAAAGCATTTATTCTCCTTTTTATTAATTATTAGGCTTATTTATTTAAATCCTAATAAATTTCCGGGTTAATCTTTACCACTAACGGTATTTTACCCGCTCTTTTGTATTAACGGGGTTTAATTACCAAACCCGTTTTCGGGGTGTTACAAGTCTACCCCCCTTAAAGAGGTTTCGTCCCCGAAACCTTATTTACGTAATTCATTGGTTTAATCAAACGAACCTAGTTTCGTTTTCAAGGCACCCGTTCCTTTTGGTCAAAAGTTTTCAATTTTATATTGACGCGTGCGTCTTTCATGTGTAAGGCCTCGAGGTCCGTTACTTTCAGCTTGTATCCATTATCTTTATTGATTATTTAATTTGGCGGTTAGACTTGTTAGTCACCGGTTACCTTATACCCCATCACCCGGGTTTACTATATTGTCGGCATTGGCCTTTTGCGTGTTTATGATTTCATATCTTGCAACTCACGTTATAACGTGGTTATATTCTGTATCACCTTTGTGACCGTGATCACATCACGTCATGTTTAAGTTTATGTCGTCTTTTCTTATCGAAAATCTTTCTTTCGAATGCATTGCCTTGCACCCATCGGTGTTAAGATCTAAATTCTTTGATATTAATCATTTTCCGAATTCGTCTCATAATATTCATATTTGTTAAAACGTTGTTTCTTACTAAAACTGAATTTTAGTTTAACGTTTTTCCTTTTAACTAAGTCAATTACTCATATCAAGGAAATTGACAACCCATAATTTATTCCCTTCCGTTCTCATTTTACGCGAGGAATCGTAGCAAGTTCCCTCGCTTTCTCCTATTGACTCGTAGGTTCTTTCACTTAGCCTCGTAGGCTATTCCTTTATATTTTCACCTTTTTACCTTATTAAGGTGAGACCTCAACAATTCGTTTCTTTCTATTTGTGACCCAAAGGTCTTTTTTTTGTCCTGTAGACCTTAGCATCATTTATAATCTCGTAGGGTATGATAATCCCGTATATCATCTTTTATTCAAGTCTTTATTCAAAGGTATATATATTTATATACGTATATGGCATTAAGGCACCCTTTTATGTTCAAAATCGTTTATTTTCGCCTTGGTATTTCCTTTGACCTTGACCGTAGTCTAAGGCTACATTCGTTTTCTTTCAGACAAATTTTCCGTCTTTATGACTTCTCACGTCATTTATGCGTCGGTTCATCTTATGCTCACCACTATCCAGTTTACATATATTCGTGTTTGATTATGTCCCATTACCGGGCTCATTATTCTTTTTCTTTTAACGCTACCATTATCCCGCTTGCGTTTACTCATGCCGTCCGGCATGATATTATATTCGACCCATTCAACTTTAAAATACTTGAACATAACTTATTCAAAATTTCTATTTACATTATCTTGTCGTCTTTTAGTTATGACTCAAAACCCGAGTCTTTTAACTTTCCATCCGAGTTCCCGTTTCTCGGTCCTACACATGTGTTTAATTCTTACCCATCATCCGGGTGTTTTACCGAAGTCGTTATTATTGCAACCCTCCCGGTACGCATTAAGACCTCGCTTCATTTTTATATTCCGACTTTGTCCTCAAGTTTGACGTTTTACCAAAAACGGCCCGTTAAGAGGCATATTTGCATTTTACGGGTTTGAGTGTAAATACACTCCCTCCCAATGCACATCCTAATCATTTTACATGTTTGCATTCTCCGGGTTCGAGTGTAAGTACACCCCCTCCCAGTGCGTACCTTAATCGTTTTACATGTTTGCATTCTCCGGGTTCGAGTGTAAGTACACCCCCTCCCAGTGCGTACTTTAATCGTTTTACATGTTTGCATTCTCCGGGTTCGAGTGTAAGTACACCCCCTCCCATTGCGTACTTTAATCGTTTTACATGTTTGCACTCTCCGGGTTCGAGTGTAAGTACACCCCCTCCCAGTGCGTACTTTAATCATTTTACATGTTTCTTTGTCCCTTCACTCGGGCTCATTATCCTAATGTAATACGCTTCCGTCACCCGGCTATGCGTTTACATTATTATCAAATATTTTGCTCATTTGATTCAGTTGGGTACTTTTTAATTTGTCCCACTCACCCCGTCCTTACTACATCGGATGTAAGCATGTCCATCATAAAAAGTTCATGGTGCCACGTGCTCACCACTTACTTGGCCAGAGTAAGCGATCAATACCTGGTATACATGATCTTTTTATAATTTTCACATTACACCCCATGTAAGTAATGCCTCTATTTGTTTCTCTTGGAAACAATATCCCGGATAGGTTTTCTATTAGGGTTTTTCCAAGTTTTCAATCTACATATGCAACTTTCAATCTCTACGTATTTGTTGCATATTACTATTTATGCAATTAAATTTAAAATATGCACCTGGTAATGCTTGCCCTAACGGGCTTCTTTTTCCATTAGCCTTGTTTACGATCGCTACGTGTTTTAGGTCCTTGCTGAGCATACTCTTTGGACCGTCCCTCTATCAAATCCGCGATTTGTTAAACTCTTGCTATCTTCATATGCGAGTGTCCTTCAACTAAAACATTTACAACAGTTAGTAATTTCGACATTAATGGATGCCCGTATTATAATACAAGGCTTTTCTACTATATGCATCAATGCGTGTAATTTCGTTGACTATATCTACTCTATGTCGTTTTTATTGGTATAACGTGTATTACACGATAACCATATGTGTTGTTCTCAACACTTTAATCATACTAAACCATTTATATACATGTACTTACCGGATTTGCGATCAAGCCTCGAACCGAACACTTTATTCTTTTAACCTTGAGCTCTGATTACCAACTTGTAACGCCCGTTCTTATAAATCAAAGTTTAACGTATATTTTACCAAAACAATCATGTAATTAAGATTACATATACATCGGAAATATGACTTATTAAAACCTTTTACAATTTAAAAGTTTAGAACATAATGTAATTAAGTTCGTCATTTAAAAGTAACAACGAAACGTCGTGCGGAAGCTTATTTCTTGATCGTGTTCGGTTCTTCATTGTGCTTGATCGTCCTCCGGTGCTAGAATTTTACCTGAAACTCATAAAACATGAGTTGGATTAGTCATACATAACCTAGAACGTATTTAAACGGGTTCACAATACATCAACGGTTAAAATAAACGATTTTCACGAAACTGCACCCCGTCGCGTCGCGCCACGGCCTGGGGCTTTCCCCGTCGCGCGACGCCACGGCCTGATTTCATCAGATTGTTGTAGCTGGTTGCTGCATATTCCAAGAATAACCCGATTTCACGGAAACAAGCATAACTCTCTCGTTTTTAATCCGTTTTACCCGATTCTTTTTCCTACGCGTCCGTAATTTAATTCTCCATCTTATGGAGTTAAAATCCAACATCCAGATTAATGAAATTTCAGACTTTTAAGTCTTCGACTTATTACCCTTTTTACCAAATTTTGACACGTTCGTGTTTTTATCTAACAAACATGTTTATTTGATCTATAAACTCATGAGATTCATCATTTCAATATTGACTAACATATTAGGTTCGAATCACGCGTTTCTTACGCATTCTTAACCTGTTTTCGCTCATATGCTTATTTTGACCCGTTAAGGGTAATTAAGCCTATTTTAAGCATGAATCTCTTTCACTCACATCAAACATTACACTACCACATTTCTTATCAAATAATATTTCTTCACAACTATATTTGTGTTGTATTAAGTGTGGAAATTCCTAAACTCCGAGTTTTACCCCTCGAATCATTATTTTACGGCAAAGACTATTATAGAGTCAAATGACTAAGGATTCACATCTTTCGCTTTTGTATACTCATTCTAAGTGTTTAATTATGCATACTACTCTTTTCCAAACAACCTTTATGGGTCGTTCGCTCGATTTAGCTTACAAGGGCATTTTGGTCCATTTAGTCCTTTCATTAATATAAAGGACTTTTAAAAGCATTTTCGACCCAAAAGCCCTGTTTTAAACTATGCATTTGATTCAAAAAGTCATTATGTTTTCAAAACACAACGATCATCATATGAATCATTCGGTTTACTTTTTAAAGTAACCAAATGTCTATATGACTGCATTTAACTATCAAGGAGCCTCTAGTTCCTATTGAGTAGTTAATCTATATTATACATACCTGGCTCGGATCAATATATATATATATATATATATATATATATATATATATATATATATATATTGACTCGTTTCGATACCTTGCCTTAGTAACCGCTAAGTAATAGCGATGTAAGTATCCATTTGATATTTAGTCCTGAAATCATACAACTCGACAAACCATTAGTCGATATTGTCAAAGGGTGATATTTTCACCCTTTTGACCCGTTTGTTTTAATTAACCGATTATATTGGTGAGATGAAGCTTATTGCCATATCACCTACACGACTCGCTCCAGTTTACATCATGCGGCCATTTTAATTATAAATCACTTCTTAACGCTTTTTGGCCTATCAAGGCTTTCCAAATAAAGTATCTTTCAAAACCAACAATTATTGTCAACGAGTGACCAAATTACAATTTTACCCTTATTGGTTATTATGATTTACCTTATATGGTAACCCTTAAAAGTACATGTTTCGTTCGTCATAATATGATCGAATTACCGATTTAACTCATTTTTAGCCATCACTATGGTTTCTTATCATATTTGATTATCTTGTTCCGTACGACTACACGCCGGAACACCATATCTCAATTAGGTATTTGTCTTATTCATAATCAATACGACAAAGAATATTCCAAAATATATGACTAGTGTAAGCTATACTTACATTGCATCCGAATTATGCTTTTCCTTCATTCTTGATTTGTTTGACCCACTTCCTTCCCCAAACTTTCACCTAGCTTGCCAAGCGTCAAACTATCATTGAAATTGTAAGATGGTTAGGTTAGTCATAATCATTTACGACTATTCCATCCTACGCTCCTTATGTCGAATTTATCATTCGATCATGTACTTAGTCGGTTTGACTTTTTAAGGTCAATCGACTTATCAACTTATTCAATGCACATTTGGTTTACTGAATTTCGCTTAGGCATTTCATCCGAACTCTTAACGAAATCAAATTTTACACACTAACTACTAGGTAACATGATTTCAAGCATCTATATCACGATCTTAACATCAATTCTCTTATATCATACAAAACCCATTTCGTGAGAAGTATGATCTTGTACCCAAATTCATGGTTTAATCGAACACCTATTTGTTATCATGCATGTTGATTCTAAGCATAGTTATATCATCAATTTCATCATAACATTAAAACCCACTTATCTAAGTGTGTTAATTCATCAAATCCTTCAATTCATAGCATGTTATGTATGATTTTCACTTAGGGTTTTGTTCCTAAGCAAGTATACATCACTAATCTAGCCATAGCTTCTCTAATCCATGCCTAATTCATGATTAGGATGATTATCAAATTCTTACAACTTCACCAAACACCAAGATTTTACATACCTTATGATCCTCTTGTTCGGGTGATCATTAATCCACGTTCGGTTGTGAATTTAAGCGTCGTTTGGCCCTCCAATTTGATGAATTTGGACGAGCTAGGGTTTGGAGCTCTTGCTCCTTCTCCTGGACGATTTCACGCACACACACACACACACACCAAGTGTGTGTGTTGTGTTTTATTTTTTTGTTTTAATAAACCAAGTTTCCCACTCGGCAATATTAGTCCCTCATGTTTTATCTTGACCAATTGAAGCTATAACTCACCATTAGTCATTTGATCTCATGCTACCAACTAGGTTAATTATTCCTAGTTACCTTAAAGGGTTCGGGAAGTTATAACCTGTTAAGTTTTAAGTCTCGTTAATTCGGGCCTTTTTTAACTTTGTTTTCTCAAAGCATTTATTCTCCTTTTTATTAATTATTAGGCTTATTTATTTAAATCCTAATAAATTTCTGGGTTAATCTTTACCGCTAACGGTATTTTACCCGCTCTTTTGTATTAACGGGGTTTAATTACTAAACCCGTTTTCGGGGTGTTACAGTATCAGAGAGAAATCGCTCCTGATCTATAGTTTCCGCTGTTGATTATTGATCTGTTTGTTGTTTTTTGTGTTTAGGATCGCTCCTGCTGTTCTAGGGTTTGCGATTTGTACTGGTGGTGGTTTAGATCATCTCGGATCTTGGGTGTATTATTCCGATCTGTGTGGTTGAAATCCTAACTTAGGGTTTCCTGGTTCTTGTGAGGATTCTCTTGTCTTCTGGTGGATCTTCTTTCTGCGTTGGTCTCTAAAACACTTGAATGTTTTAGAGCAAACTGACCAGAAGTGATCTTTGGTTTTCTATATATCAGATTTTGTAGTTATCGAAAACTACGGATCTGATATTTGTTGTGGCTTGTGCACCCTCTGTAAGATCATTCCTGTCTCATCTCTTGTATTTTTATTTTTTTGTTTTTTGCATCATATTGATCTGAGTCTAGGTATCCACTGTTTACCGGACTAGTCGGGCCGGCACTTGATCGAGTCTACGTGCTAGTTGTGCATAGTCCTTTCTGTTTGTTGTTGTTGATATTTTGTTTATCTGTTCTGGTCATCTGTGTTTGCTTGTTCAATTCATTTGTTTTGTTTGTTTAGGGTTTCTAGGCTAGGTTGGCTCCTGAGTAAAGGCTTGTCCAGGCACCTCTGAGTGATGAACCTGGAATCTGGTCCCTGACTCAGCTTCGCCTTAGGTTATCTTTGGCTATTTTGTCTGATTCTTTGAGTGTTATCTGTTGATAACTGTTTGATTGTTTTTTGTTCCTCTGTTGTGTATTTTTTGTGTTTGTCATTATGGGTGATGGTGAAGGTACTTCACAGACCTTGATTAGTAAACTTGATATAGGAGACCCGTTGTACTTACATCCTAGTGACTCTAGTAGTTTAACCATTATTAGTATTAAACTTAAAGGAACTGAAAACTATGCTGTGTGGTCTAGTGCTATGAAGTTGGCTTTAGAAGCAAAAAATAAATATGGGTTTATAGATGGTAAAGTTGAAAAATCTAAAGATGATGAAATTTTGGCAGCCCAATGGGATAGATGCAACTTTGTCGTGTTAACTTGGTTATTAAATTCTATTTCGGAATAACTTTATCTTGGTCAAGTTTTTTCTAAGTTAGCTTCCGAAGTCTGGACTGATTTAAAAGAATCTTTTTATAAGGTTGATGGTTCTGTTGTCTATGATCTGTAAAAAAAGATCAATTGTATTTCACAAAATGGTAGCACTGTTGCTGGGTATTATAACAGGTTGACAACAATGTGGAAGCAGTTTGATACTATGCTTCATCTGCCTTCATGTTCTTGTCAAGCTGCTTAAGATTTTAATGATTTTTCAACACTTATAAAACTAATGCAGTTTCTCATGGGTCTTGATGATGTATATCAGTCTGTGAGAACCAATATTCTGACAAGAGAACCACTTCCCTCTGTTAAAGTGGCATTCTCTATTGTATCTAGGGAAGAGTCACATAGGTTATCTAGTACTGGATCTAAAAATCAGAATGTTTCATTTGTCTCTAAGGCTAGCCAAGGTTTTGATAGCAAAAGGAGACCAACAAGAGGACCTAATCCTAATTTGAAATGTACACATTGTAATATGATAGGTCATACTATAGACAGATGTTTTGAGATTGTTGGTTATCCTCCAGAGTTTAAGAAAAGAGTAAATAGTAACAATAATTCTAATAAAGGTAGTTCTACCAATAATAATAGTAAGTCTAATTCTGTGATTGGTAAGTCTGCTGTTTCTACTGTGTCTGGGTTACCTTTTACTTCTGAGCAGATTACCAAGTTGTTAAGTTTAGTTGGTGAGAATACCGGGTCAGAATCTCAGAATCCTAGTATGGGAGGTGAGTGCTTTAATGTGTTTAACTTTGTCAGCTGTTCTAGTTCCGGTGTGTTTAATAGTAATTTTGGATGGATTGTTGACTCAGGGGCGAGTCAACACATGGTTAAATCTGATAAACATTTAATAAATACTATTGATGTTTCTGAGTTTAGTATTACTATGGGTCATCCTAATGGGACAAAGGTTAAGGTTTTAAAAATTGGTAATCTAAAGCTAACTGAGGATATAATTTTACAAGATGTTTTCGATGTTCCAGACTATTGTGTAAATTTGTTGTCTGTGTATAAGTTAGCTAAGGATAACCATGTTTCAGTTGTGTTTAATGAGGAGAGTTGTTTATTACAGGATTCCAAGTCAAGGAAAATCCTGATGAGTGGTAGGCAAGATAGTGGGCTGTATGTTGTAGGAAATAATGGTAATTCTGCTGGTGCTTGTTTTAATAGTTCTGTGAAATCTGTTACATGGCATACTAGACTAGGGCACCCCTCTGATCAGGTCTTGGCTGTGTTAAAACAACATCTTAATTTAAATTCAAGTGATCATGGTCCTTGTGACATATGTCATAGGGCTAAACAAGTTAGAGTCACATTTCCTTTAAGTGAGCATAAAACCAAATCTGTTGGTGACTTAGTACATTTGGACTTGTGGGGTCCTTACAAAGTCACAAGTTATGAAGGCTTTAAGTATTTTTTTGACAATTGTTGATGATTTTTCAAGGTCGGTATGGTGTTATTTTTTGTCAAACAAAACTGAAGTTTTTGAGAATTTAAAGAGTTTTTATGAATTGGTATTAACTCAGTTTAAGAAAAAAATTAAAGTGTTCCGAAGTGATAATGGGACTGAATTTGTAAATAATAATATAAGCATGTTTTGTAAAAATAAAGGGATTTTACACCAAACTACATGTTCCTATACACCACAACAAAATGGTGTGGTGGAGAGGAAACATAAACACCTTTTAAACACAGCTAAGGCTTTGATGTTTCAGGGTGGTTTACCCTTGAGGTTTTAGTCAAACTGTATTCTAACTGCTGTATACCTGGTTAACATGTTACCCTCCTATGTGTTGAATAGTAAGAGTCCTCTTGAGGTTATGTTTGGATTTAAACCCTCCTTGTCTCATCTAAGGAACTTTGGATGTTTATGTTTTAGTACTGTTTTAAATGAGCCTGATAAGTTTGCATATCATGCATACAAATGTGTTTTTCTTGGTTATTCTAACATAAAAAAGGGCTATAAATTGTGGAGTTTAGACAGTAAGAAAGTTTTCTATTCTAGAGATGTGAAATTCTATGAAAATGTGTACCCTTTTAAACTTAAATCTTTTGATAATCAAGAAAATGTTTGTGAATTGAATCTGAATCATTTAAACTTTTTTGATACTATAACATCTGAAGTTCCTAACATGCCTAATGATAAAGAGGGTACAAGTGGTGCACATGATCCTGTTAGTGATGATCAGCAACCATTGTCGCCCTCTACATCAGCCCCTGTTTCTGGAGTTAAGCCTGGTCAACAAACAGAACAGGTTGGCAGTAGTGGTTTAGGTAACAGTGGTAGGGCAGAGGACACTTCTGGGTCAAATGATGACACTGTCCAATCTGAGGGCACACAATATGTTAGACTTTCTTCTAGAAATGTTTCTATGCCAAAAAGGTTTGATCAGTATGTTGTTGAAGGTAGGGTTAAGTATGGTATAGAAAAATCTGTTAATTACTCAAATTTGTCTTTTGATAATATATGCTTTGTTTCAAATTTGAAAAAAACTGTTGAACCTACATGTTTTAATGAGGCTGTTAAGGATCCTAGGTGGGTAGATGCTATGAACAAGGAAATGGAAGCGTTGTATAAAAATGGTACTTGGACATTGGTTAATTTGCCTAAAGATAGAAAAGCCATAGGATGTAAATGGATTTACAAAATTAAATATAAGTCTAATGGTGAAATTGAGAGGTTTAAGGCCAGGTTAGTTGCTAAAGGTTTTAGTCAACGAGAAGGACTTGATTTTGGAGAAACATTTTCTCTAGTTGTCAAAATGGTTACTTTTTGATGTGTCTTAAGTATGGTTGTAAAAAATAATTGGCAAATCTATCAATTGGATGTTAATAACACATTCCTTTATGGGTCTATTTCTGAAGATGTTTATATGAAACTACCACCTGGTTATTTTCCTGAAAATGAGACTCGTGTGTGTAAATTAGTCAAGTCTTTATATGGGCTTAAAAAAGCCCCGAGAAAGTGGAATGAAAAACTAAATGAAGTATTGCTTAAAATGGGTTTTGTGCAAAGTTTATGTGATCACTCGATGTATGTTATGTCTGTTAAATCTGTGTTTGTTGTTCTGTTAGTCTATGTTGATGATATAATTGTTACGGGTAATTCTGAAGTTGATATCATTAGAGTTAAGTCTGTGTTAAGTGACAATTTCCAAATAAAAGACTTGGGTGTCTTAAAATATTTTTTGGGAATTGAGGTGTTATATGTTGAGAATGGTATTTGCTTGAATCAACGTAAATATTGTCTTGAATTACTTAATGAATTTGGATATTTAGGGGTTAAGCCGGTTAATACTCCAATAGAACAAAGTCATGTTGTTAGTCACAAGTTAAGTCAAAATCAAACAATCGTAAAAGATGTTACAAACTTTCAAAAACTGATTGGCAAGCTGATATATCTGTCTATTACTAGACCTTATATAAGTTATGCCGTTCAGTTTTTAAGCCAATTTATGCATTCTCCACAAGAGTGTCATTTGCAAATTGCTTTACGATTACATAAGTATTTGAAACAATCCCCTGGAAAAGGGATTTTGTTTAAAAAGGAAAATGACTTTGTTCTAAAAGGGTTCGTTGATTCTGACTGGGCTAAATGTTTAGCATCCAGGAAGTCTGTGACTGGGTTTGGTATTTTCCTAGGCAATTCTCTTGTGTCTTGGAAATCAAAAAAACAAAGTGTTGTTACGAGATCTACTGCTGAAGCGGAGTATAGAGCTATATGCTCTGCGTCTTGTGAACTTATGTGGATCTTAATGTGTTAAAAGAGTTAAATATTGAATGTAAGTTACCTGTCAAACTGTTTTGTGATAGTCAGTCTGCAATTTCTATTGCGTTTAATCCGGTGTTTCATGAACGGACTAAACATTTTGAGCCTGACCTGCATTTTTTGAGAGAAAAAATTGCAACTGGAGTTGTAATTCCAGAAAAAGTGACTTCTGAGGACCAATTAGCTGATTTATTCACCAAAGGGTTGAATGGGTTTCAACATGAAACTTTGTGTGAAAAGTTGGGTATGTTGGACATGTTTACTGTATGAATTATGGGGGGATGTTAAAATATATAAAACATATGTTTTATCATTCTTGGGCTAATTCATACAGTTTGCTATTTATTGGGTTCGTTACAAGTTCAAGTGGGCTTATTATGTTAGGCCTTGGTCTGATTGTTATATCCTGGATATTTTGTTATAACAAATTTCGTTCCAAGTTTATTATTCAGGAGATATGCAAGGGTTCTTTTGTAACATTCCAGGGGGTCCGATCAGTTGTGCTATATCTTGTGGACTAAAGTGTAACTATTAAGTTACAGATTATAAAAGGAGAAGTGCAGCTAGGGTTTCCTCATTCTCTCACTTGTTACGCACATTCAATGCTCTTGATTCTCTTTGGATTGTTCAAGTTCTGGAGAGCTGGTGTTGAAGATCTGCTACATATCTTGAAGATCTATTACAGATCTTGTTTAGTTGTTCATTTGTATTGTTAGATCCTGTGGATCGTTGTCTGTTTTGGTTGTATCGTTCCAGTTAATCAACTGCTTATCATCAGTTGATTACTTGTTGTCTATATTGTTCATAGATCTTACACTTTGTAAGATCAATGGTGGTTTGGGTGTTTTCTGGGTTGGTTGAGAAATAAAATTTTACGTCACGTTTTTGTCGCTATTTCTGGTGTTGTTGTTCATTTGTCTTGATTAATTGCTGTTCATACCATTTTTACAATAACAAATATATAAATGGTTGCGTCACGTGCAGTGGCGGATTCAAGATGGATTCAAGATTTATTTTCTGCGAGAGGAGATTAGGAGGTTTAACCGAACTTTTAAGAGGGACGATCATTTTTTTAACCTATAAAATACAAATCACATTGACACTTTTTTTTGGGGGGGGGGGGGGGGGGCTCGCCACTAGTCACGTGTCACTGTTTTGTGAGCCTAATATTATTTTCGCAATTTCTTATTTTACTCATTTGGGTTTATCTCTTATTTTTAACTATATATTATCCTAAAAATATCGTTTTTATTATTTCTAAATCTTTTTTCAGTTATTTAATATTATCTTTATCCGTGTCTAATACTCGAGTTTATAATCTAGTATCTATCTATCTACTATAATAAAAGAAACCAAGTTTTGGACACGTGTTATTCATTGAAGGTATCCTCAAATCTATACTTATCTTATATTAAATAAATAAATAATAAATTAATATTAAATCTCATACTTTAATAAAATATTATCCTCAAATCAAAATGTTAATTTAATATATTTTTAAAACAAATACATCTATTTCCTACTTATCTTATATTAAATATATAAATTATAGATTAATATTAAATGTTATCCTAATTTACTAAAAATATAACTTTTTTTAATTATTTGGTATACAAAATTATATTTATTCAACTCGTGAAAAACACGGGGTTTTTAAAAATAGTTTTTTTATTATTTACAGTATAAAATTACATTTATATAACCCGTGTAATACACGAAGTTTTTAAAGATATAACTTTTTATCATTTGCAATGTAAAATTAGATTTATTCAACACGTGTAATACACAGAGTTTTTTAAGGATATAATTGTTTTATTATTTGGTATATTTTTCAACCCGTCTATACACTAGTTTTTTAAAGATACGACGTTTTTAATATTTAATATACAAAATTACATTTATTTAATCTGTGTAATACACATGATTTTTAAAGATATAACTCTTTTTTAGATCTATTCAATACGTGTAATATATGAGGTTTTTAAGGATGTAATTGTTTATTATTTGGTAGATTTACTCAACCCGATTATACACGGGTTTTTTAAAGATATTCCGTTTTTAGCATTTAGTATACAAAATTACATTTATTTAATCTGTGTAATACACATGGATTTTAAAGATATAACTTTTTTTTATTATTTGATATATAAAATTACATTTATTTAACCCGTACAATATACGGGGTTCATAAAGATATAACTTTTTATTATTTAATATATAAAATTACATATATTTAACCCGTGTAATACACGGGGTTCTAACCTAGTAAGAATATAAGAATATTTATTATGACAAGTAAATCTGTATATAAAGTTGGATATCACCTCAAAAAACATGTATAATTTAATAATTTATAATCTAGACGATGTCAAGCACACCAGAAAAAATATAATAATACTAGGAAAATAAAAGACTGAGTGGACCTATGACTCAATACAAGTAAGCACGAATCATATAAGAATATACAAAACGGGAATATTAACATTGATTCACAAAACAACAACACTATTATCATGCTATACTTTTCTATTTATTTTCTAAACAATTTAGAGCAAAATCCAATAGGGTGAGAGAGGAATACAAAAAAAAAAAAAAAAAAAAGAGCAGATAGCTCAAATACATCAACAATGACAAATATAGATAACCAAAGTATACAAATTTAAAAAAATATATATAGAAAATTTTGGATGAAAATGACAACAAAATTGAAACTACAGGGACCTAGATTCAAAAGGTTTGAGTTTTGAGCTAAAGTAACAAAAATGACATAAGTGAACAAACCTCAGGGATCAATTTGGCAGTTTACTCATGTATGGTGTCACCATTTGAATAGGCCCTTTTATACACACACACCCATATAATCTTATTTTCACATCCCCTAGTGTATACGGGTCGTATAAGGTTATACGACCCGTATAGAATGATTTTGCACGGAAATAAACGCATTGAAATCTTTTTTTTAGTTTTACATGTATACGGGCTGTATAACATTATACAACCCGTATACATGTGTATACGAGCAATATAATGTTATACGACCAAATGTGTTTTTTTTTTTTTGAGGTTTGATCAGTTTTTTGGATTTTAAGATCTGTTTACAGGGGTCGTATAATGCTATACGGCCCGTATATATATATATATATATATATATATATATTTTTATTTTTTTGTGTAAAATCTAACAACCGTTTAATAAATTTTAGTAATTCTTTAGATAATGTTTTCAGTATCCGGAGTTTGTTGGTTTGTTTGTAGCTATGGTTCAGAATGCTTGAATATGGTGATATTAGAACACTGTACACTGCATGTAAACACAGTGGCTTTGTGATGCAGGGATCTTCGAATGCGGTATGTACGTTAAATTTCATTAAATGATACTTTATTCGTCTGTTAACTACCGGATGGAGTCCTTTCGTGGTCTAATCATATCAACTATGTAAGAGAGAGATAGACCTTTAAGTACAGATCATACAGCTGCATTTGGAACAAGAAGTCCAACAATTCGTTTATTATATGTTGTTGTCTCAATGCCCACAACACACAGTCGTTGATGGGCTTTGCGGGCATGTTGTTTAATAAATTTTAGTAGTTCTTTAGATAGCGTTTTCAGTATCCGGAGTTTGTTGGGTTGTTTGTAGCTATGGTTTAGAATGCTTGAATAAGGTGATATTAGAAAAAAAACACTACCATAGGTGAACCCTCCAGAAGAAATCGCAGGCTGATACATAAAAATACGTATAACGAGTTATCGTCTTCTGAACCCTAACATCTTTCCACGTGGGTTGTCGCCAGAACCCTGCTGATGATCGTCTGTTAACTACCGGATGGAGTACTTTTGTGGTCTAACCATATCAACTATTCACTACATGGAGCAGATAACGGTGAAGTTTACGTCGGTGGGAATAAGTTGATTAACAGAGGATTCATCGCGTATAAGTTGGTTTATGGGAACCGTTTCTAGCTAGGGTTTGTTGGGTTGTTTGTAGCTAGGGTTCAGTGTAACAACCCGCTTTTCGAAAGTCAAAGTCAAAGTCAAAATTGAAGGCAAAGGAAGAAAAGATTGCTAATTGCGATCTGTCACTCCTTACTCAGCTACTGTTTTGACTTCTTTGACTTGTAATCGAATCTATTATTTATTTGCTTTAGTTGTATTATGTGGAGTTGTAACAATCCTCAAGAAAACCGACACCCTCGAATATTTTCCGACACCCCAAAATATTTTAAAATATCTCTATATATCTTTAAATACACCCCGTACGTGAAAACCGAGCCCGAAATACATTATAACATTTAAATTAAATAAAAAACAAAAATAATTGGGTTTTCGCGGGCCGCGACACCCCTTGTCTTTAGTTGACGCGGGCCGTTTAAAGGTAAAAGGTAAAACCTGATTTTTGAGTTGAGGCGGGCCGCGTAAAGGACCCTTAACCCTTACACGGGCCGCGACAACTTAAAACCTGGCGCGACCCTGGGCCGCCATGTGGCCCAACACCCGGCAAGCCTACATAGTGACCCGGACAAGCTAGCGAGTTGACCGAGTTTGACGCGGGCCGCGTAGCCTTAGGCTACTCTTACGCGGGCAGCGAGAAAGTGAGAATTCAACACTATATAAGCAGGCCATCGGATCTTCAGTCGAATTCGTTCAAAAACGTTTTCTTTCTCTCAAATCTGAATTGTAGGCATTATAGTCGGGTATTATACCCCCCTAAATAGCGAAGTTCTGCTCCGTTGTAAGTATTATAACCCCTGGATACGTATTAGATACGCTGCCCGATTGATCTAGGGTTCCGTAACGGCTGTCGTGGTTCTGCCCGACGTAGTCGTTGGAATGCCGTCTCGGGGAGGGTATTACTAATGTTAAAATGGGTTATTATACTAACGCGTGTGCATTTGTATAAATTATAGATTATCACCAAGAAACCCTTACGGAAAATCTAAGACAGCAATGTGAGTTTATCCGCTTTTTGTAAACCTTTTTGTGAACTGTTTTACAAAACCTCATTTAATTAATTATATATTGAGCAGTTATTGAGTATTTGTAAGAATACGATTATCATGAGTATGTTGGGGTTTTGTATACAAAATTTGTTACCACCTGGTCAAGGAGTAACATTTCCATAAGTCAGGTCTGACAGTACCATGGATGTTAATTGTTATATCTTGGAAACAAATGTAATTGCGAGATCGCCCTCAATACTTACACTGGGTTTTTTTTATTTAAAACTTGATTAAACTGGGATTCACTCACCAGTATTTCCCACTGACAAATGTTTTTAAAACGCGTTTCAGGTAACAAATTGTGAAAGCCAAATAGAAGCTAGCTGGACAGCACTGAAGGCTTGGAAAAGTGGCAATAAAGTTACCTAAAATAAAATAGATGTTTTTATTAAATAAAATAGGATTTATTCATATGAAAACGTATGTACTATGAACTTGGGTTTATCCCATTTGTTTAATATTATGGAAATGTGGTATTTTACTCTGATAAAATATTTCCTAACTACGGTCCTGATGAAAATTTTCGCTGCCAAATTAGACAATACGCGATACCACCGAAACTGGCTCGCGGCTGCCTGTTCCCTGGGATGTGGGATCGGGGGTTGCGATAGGAGGTGGTATCAGAGCTAAGCCATTGATTCAGCCACAGAAGTGTTCTGCTGACATCAAAATTCAATATGTTAGGAAATAAATTACGGGAATACGTGCATAATTGTATTTTATTGCTATGTGTTATTTGACTATTTGTTAGTTTACAGTATGAGCGACCAAGGACCATCTGACGCGTATCGTCAATTGTCTGGTTCGCCTAGAAGCGAAGGCACCTCCTCTTCTCAGCCTGCCCTCTCAGGGTACTCTGCTGATACGGAAGAAGGAATCTTTTTGTGTTTAAGGCTCAGTCAGAAGAGCCATTTCCTCAGAAAAAGAGGGGATGGTTCAATAGAGGGGCATACGAGTGTAGAAAACATATGAAAAAGTTACAAGACCAGAGAGTACTGGCAGCAGTCAAGAGAGATACAGATGCCTATGCCCAGGATATGATAAATAGGGGTATAGCCAACATTCACATCTTAGCAACCACTGCAGCTGACCCTAATCTGGAGCAAATAATAGCACCCCAACCACAACCACCAATCCCTGACCAACCGATGGAGATAGAAAACCCTGAAAACCAAGTAAAGATGCATGATTTTAATCCAGAGGAAATACCTAGGGTACCAGCACCAAATCCCTTAGACCCAAATTACGACCCCTGGTGGGATGACGTTAGGGACTATGTGCAACGCTACCCGATACATGAAGACACACCCATGCAGAACATAGGAGCCTACCCAGGTTTGGACCCTTTAGATCCCTATTACCACGATTAATACATTAGGGAGATTTTAGAAGATCCTTACCGATTCCAGGCACCTACACCCCCATATCAGAAACCCGCACCCCAGATTCCGAACCCAGTCCTAGAACCTGCACCCCCAATGAGTGCAGAAAACGTACAAGAACTTAGGACATTTGGTGAGGAAATTTTAGAAAGTAGTGAACGAATGAGACAGGTGGGAGAGCTACTCGTCTGGAAGTACGACGAGCGCAATATGGATTTCTGGATGAATCCATATCCGTAAATGTGATGGTGAAGACGGTAATAGTAATAATAATAATAAAATAATAAAATATGTGTGTACGGATGCCTACTATTATTTATTTCAGTTGGTATTGTAATTTTTATTTCAGTACTGGTGTGTAATAGATGCATAATATATGAATAGAGTAAGTCGCAATGATCGACGCTTTTGCCCAAAAATGCGTGTCATGTGATTGACTATATTAAATATTATTTTGTGATATTAATACGGGGTAAATGTTTAAAATTCAGATGGCCGACGAAGGAAATCAAGGAAATCTGAATAACGATAACCAGAGTAACATTAACTTGGTTAATGAGAATCCGAGCATCAATAACAATGGAAATCAAATGGATAATAGTGCTATCCAACACATAGTAGCACAAGGAATTATAGATGCAATGCCATTTATTCTTCAAACTGTTAAGGATGCTGATAATAAAAGTAAACATAGCAGTAAGCGACCAACTGAACCAGAAAACAGCGTAAACAATGGACCCATACTTCAAGCGCCCATTCCCAAAAGGAGAAGAACCATGCCTTATGGTTATTCTTACAAAGAATTCTGGTCCTGCAAACCAATAGAATTCTCGGGTAATGAAGGACCCATTGCAGCCCTACGCTGGATAGAAAAGACTGAGGCTGTTTTAAAAATAAGCAAGTGTGCTGAAGAAGACAAAATAATGTTTACTTCTAATTTGTTTAAGAACTCAGCCTTAGAATGGTGGAACACTATCCTCCAGTCAAGAGGAAGTGATAGGGTATACAACATGGAATGGGAGGAATTTAAAAATATGGTAGAAAGGAAATTCTGCCCTCCTAATGAAAAAGAACAGACAGCAAATAAGTTCCTGAACCTTAGGATGACCGGGGTAGATAGTAAGGGTTATACTACCACATTCTTTGAATATGCTAGAATAGTACCAACCCTTGCATCACCTGAACCGGTATTAATCTCCCGTTATATCTGAGGATTAATTGGAGAGATTAGACATGTAGTCAAGGCAGCTAGACCCCAAACTATAGAAGAAGCTGTAGAACTAGCAAATACCTTGACAGATGAGCTAATCCGTACTGGAGAAGAAGACCAGAGGAGAAACTTAGCTCAAAGGTTTACCCAAGAATTCCGTTCTGGGAATTACAATCGTAGGAATATGGGTTCTACCTCTGCACCATTCTGCAAGGTCTGCAAGAAAAAGCATTCGGGAAAATGCTCCATTCTTTGCAATTTCTGCAAGATGCCAGGACACAAGGAAGAAGATTGCAGGAGAAAAACCAGTAATGGACTGTGCTTCAACTGTGGAGAAAAAGGTCACATCAAGCCGAATTTTCCGAAATTGGCTCCAGCTGCGAACAACAGGAACACTAAAAATGCTAGAGCATTTGTTCTAACTGCAGATGAAGCTAAGATGATTCCAGATATGATAGCCGGTACGTTTTTAGTTAATGATGTTTTTGCTAAGGTATTATTTGACTCTGGTGCAAACCAAAGTTTTATTAATACTTCATTTTGCAAACTTCTCAATCAGTCATTAACTAAACTACCACAAGAATGTCTAGTAGAGACAGCTAATGGAGAAACGGTTAGGATTTCTGAAATCTTGCAGGGAGCAAGAGTAGAAATTTTAAACCAAAAGTTTATGGCAAATCTTTACCTAATGAATCTGGCAGGATTTGATATTGTATTAGGAATGGATTGGTTAATAGCCAATAAAGCCAGTATTTTATGTGATCAAAATTCAATCGAAGTAAATTCACCAAAAGGTGAAAAAATCACAATTAAAGGAGATAAGCCATCTAGATCCACAAAATTAATCTCAGTGATAAAAACTGCAAGTTATATAAGAAAAGGATCTATAGTGTATTTGATTTCTATAATCACTAACACTAAAGGAAAAGAACTAAAGGACATTCCAGTAGTATCTCAGTTTTCAGATGTATTTCCGGAAGAATTGCCAGGGCTACCGCCAGACAGAGAAGTCGAATTCAGAATCCATCTATTGCCAGGAACAGCACCGATTGCCAAAGCACCTTACCGTTTGGCACCCGCAGAAATGCAGGAATTAAAGAAACAATTAGACGAATTATTGGAGAAAGGATTTATACAGCCAAGCTCATCGCCTTGGGGAGCACCAATTTTATTCGTTAAAAAGAAAGACGGATCAATGCATATGTGCATTGACTACCGTGAATTGAACAAGGTCACGATTAAGAATCGGTACCCATTACCAAGAATCGATGATCTGTTCGATCAACTGCAAGGAGCTCGATTTTTCTCTAAAATTGATTTAAGGTCAGGATATCATCAATTAAAGGTACAGGAATAGGACACTCCTAAAACCGCATTTAGAACAAGATATGGCCATTATGAATTTACCGTCATGCCATTTGGTTTAACCAATGCCCCAGCTGCATTTATGGACATGATGAACCGAATATGTAAGCCATATTTGGATAAATTCATAATTGTCTTTATAGATGATATTCTCATCTATTCTAAAAGTAAAGAGGAACATGCAAAACATTTGCACGCACTTTTAAGTTTATTAAGAAAGGAAAAGCTTTACCCTAAATTTTCAAAGTGCGAATTTTGGTTAGAGCAAGTACAGTTTCTTGGACACTTAGTTGATCATGAAGGAATTCATGTGGATCCCACAAAGATCGAGGCGATTACCAAATGGAAAACCCCTGAGTCACCAACCGAGATTAGAAGTTTCTTAGGATTGGCTGGTTATTATAGA
Organism: Helianthus tuberosus; assembly: GCA_030545235.1. Classification (NCBI taxonomy): domain Eukaryota; kingdom Viridiplantae; phylum Streptophyta; class Magnoliopsida; order Asterales; family Asteraceae; genus Helianthus; species Helianthus tuberosus. Next base: position 36,864,424 of record CM060379.1, on the reverse strand, counting down.
AGATTTATTCAAGATTTTTCTAGAATTGCCATTCCTTTAACTAAGTTAACCTGTAAATCCATTAAGATTGAATGGGGACCAAAACAAGAAGAAGCCTTTAGAATTCTTAAGCATAGACTAACCCATGCACCCATATTAGCGTTACCAGAAGGAACTGAAGACTTTATAGTCTATTGTGACGCCTCCAAACTAGGTTATTTATGTGTGTTGATGCAACGTCAAAAGGTTATAGCTTACGCCTCTAGACAACTTAAGAATCATGAAGAGAATTATTCAACCCATGATCTAGAATTAGGAGCTATAATTTTTGCCCTTAAAATTTGGAAACATTATCTTTATGGTAGTAAGTTTACCATATTCACTGATCATAAAAGTTTAAGGTATGTTTTCGGGCAAAAATAGTTTAATATGAGACAAAGACGCTGGATGGAGATGCTTAGTGATTATGATTGTGATATCCAGTATCATGAAGGAAAAGCAAATGTAGTGGCAGATGCTTAAAGCCGAAAGTATCATGAAAAACCAAAAAGGGTACGTTCTCTTAAATTAAATCCGCAAGTAGATTTAAATGATCAGATAAGAGAAGCACAAGAATCAGTAATCAAGGATGATACTGAAAAATTAAAAGGTATGCTAAAGGAATTAGAACAAGGAACAGATGGAATTTGGGATCGAGAGACGATCGAAACGAGTCTAACAGAAGAGTTCTCGGTCTAATCAGAGGCAGAATTCATTGATTAGACTTTATAACAGCTTGTTTCACTTCTAATTGTCTTGTTTTATTGATTTAACACGTTTACAGATCAATAGACACGTCGGCAGCACTTCGGTACCGGAAACATGATCGTTACAAATGAAATCACAACTAGGGTATTTATAGTGAAGGTAATTTCGCACGGAATTAACAGTTGCTATTTCGTGCGAAATAGCTGACTGCTATTTCGTGCGAAATAGCTAGATGTTATTTCATGCGAAATTAACTATTCACACACAAACCCTGTTTTTCTCGTACTACGTGCCCTGATCTAACATTTCTAATACAAGACTCGATACAAGATGAAGTCGCCAAAGTATCAAACAGTGTAAACATTCTCAATCTTCTCTTTACATTCTCTTGATCAGATCTCTTGATTCTATAAGTTCATCAGCATCAGCAGTTAGCGTGAACTTCTGGAATCGAATATGTCTTTTGCATCTTCAGACTCTCCTTTGCTAGCAAACTCCCCCTTGAGTTGTGCTGGGAATCGTAGTCTTGCTTTCACAGGGTCACAGGTTCAAGATCGATTCCTGGCTCTATTCTACATCTATTCAGGATTCGAAACTTGGCTAACCTGCACAGTCTCTACCCAAAAGTAAGTTTCACAATTTTTAACTTTTAACAAATTTAGAAACCACTTGTAGATATTCTCAAATCATCTCAAACATTTGACATCATTTTTCAAAAACTTATGTTTTGGGTATTTTTATTTATAACAATTTTAGTCTCTGCTTAACCACTTGTAATCAAAACATTTCAAATTGGTTTCAATTTAATGAACCTATAATCCTTTTAAAATCAAATTTCATTTCAATCAAATTCTCCCAAACCATTTGTTCATCATGTTTAGCACTCGGAATTTTGAAAATCAGCTTTTCAACATCAGTTGTCTAAAATCTTTTTGTATTTTTCAAAATTTATGCTAAAACACTTCGAAAATCTTTTTGGATTTCTGATATTAATGAAATGCAGTAAAGAAATATTTACAAACAATATTTTTATGTTTTTGTGAGTTTGTGGAAGAGGATCATATCAGTTTTTGAGACAAATCACCAACACCGTTAAGCTTTAAACATTTTAAGTTCTAAAAAATTTGTTAGGATCTGAGTTTGGTTTTGATTGTGTTTTACGTTTGAATTAAGATGAAGATGAATGAGTTGTGCAGCGGAATTAAGATGGAAGCAAACTTTTCACAATCAAACAGGAGAATTGCTTTTAACATACAAGTTTAACATTGAACCGAATGATTGAATTTAATTTCAACAACGATTACAATTTACAAGTATGCAACAAACTCCCCCTCAGCCTGAGCTCACAGTATTTGTTCGTGCAGGAAGAAGATAGTAAAAGAGCTAATAGAACAGTACAGAGCATTGTTCTATTCATAGGCACGAGCAAACCACTGAAGCCTCTAAGCTGACGTCACCATGAAAGTGACATCTAACCTCCTAACAAACTCTAACCTCTGATTTATACAACCTCTGCTATGCTAACTACTGTTATTACATTTCATTACATAAAGACATCTAAACTACTGCTGCATCCTTCCACTGATGTGAACCCAGCAGTACTTATTATGATCAGCAGAGCTTGACTCAAGGCAGTAGATTGAACAACAGAGTTTTAGTCTTCCATCAGTCTTTTACTTGATCAGCAGTTTGTAGGTCAGCAGTTTGTACGATCAGTAGATAGGAGGTCAGCAGATGTTGAAACCACTTTCAAGGGGAGAGACTTGTATACATAACATCTGCTTATTCTGGATCCACTGCTCTGATCCAGTTTTGGCTTTAATTATCTGTTCCTTTGGTAGGGTTCAATCTCAACAATCTCCCACTGGAACAGATAATGCCAAAACTCTTCATTATTAGTAGATCTTTATTGCCTCATCAGCAGTTCCCTTATTTTCCCTTTGAGTTGTAACTCAAAGGCTAAGGCATCTGTGTCATCATCATCCCTGCTAAGTGGAAGATCAAGGAGATCCTGCAAATCTTCAAGACTTAGGCCAAGTGATTGTTCCCTTGTTATTTTCTTCACTTCTCCACTAGACTTGAACACTGTCAGTACATGGGTCTGTTTGTCAGTTTTCCACTTTAGTATCTTTGATTCATGTGGGTTTCTTGGGAGATTTTTATTTGAAGAGGTGTTTGGAGATGCTGGCCTATTGATGACTGTCTGAGCAGTACTAGCAGGTTGATCCAAACCAAGAGTTTCTACAATCATTTTCTTTATGCCTTCTTTTACAAGGTCATCACCTTCTATTAGCTCTTGGATTGTTTCAGCACCCAACTGTTTTTGTGGCCTTCTTTTGAAGATGGCTGCACCAGCTAGAGCAGTGGATCACCTGATTTGCAGCTTTGATGGTCTTTTTGAAACCTCTGCTTCAGGATAGTCGGGCTTTTGTGGAGCAGTAGGATCTGTCTTTCTTAATTTCTCCAAACTTTTGTAGGTAGCCCTGACTTTATCTTCTTTCTATCTCAACACTTGATTCAAAGACCCATAGTCAGCAGCAGCTAATTTCTCTTTCACTCTCCTCAGCTCTACCTTTTTATCAGGTACATTCTTTTTGAATTTTGCCCAATCTGGAGGAGTGTGATTGACCTTATTCTTGATCATATCTTGAATCCTGGCTGCTTCACTTTCAAGCTCAGGGATGCTCCACTCTTTGTACATGTGTTTTTCTCCTTTGTACTTCTTGGTTGCCATGATGCTTTCAATGTAGTCTTTTCTCAGAGTTTCATCTGCTCTCTCTGAGATTTGCTGACAAACATTTTTTTCAAACTGCTCTAAAGATCTGACTTGTGTGAGCAAGTATTGATAATTCTGCTGAATTTCTCTATCAGATTTCCCATGTGTATTTCTTTTTGAGATATCCTCTGCTTGCTGAGCCTTGATTTTCAAATATTCTTCAATATTGTTAGGCCTAGGATATCCTTCAACAGATGGCAACTTCCTTTTGGCAGGGTCATCCTCATAGTAGAAAGATTTGATTTCTTCTCTGACTGCTATAAGTTCAAGAGGGAATTGAACACCTGCAGGAGGTAAGGGCTTTTGAATTTGAGCTGATGAGAGAGGAACAGGCTTGGATATTGTAACAAGTGATAGAGATTTTGAAGATGTTGGTGGTGGTGATGGAGAATCATCATCTGGTATGAAAATCCTTCTCCTTTTTATTGTAGGAGAGGCAGATGATGTTTTGGGTGGATCAATGGTGGTGGTTTGAGTGGCAGTGATTTGTGATTGACTAACAGCTGTTGAAACAACTGGTGTTTCAACCACTGTTGTCATTACAACAGATGTTGTAACATCTGCTGTCTTCTGCTTTTTGGCAGGAGGCGATGGTAGTGATGTTGTTTTTGGTGGTGATGGTGGTGGTGGTGGTGGTGGTGGTGGTAAGGCAGTGGTTGTGGTGTGTGTTGAAGTGGTGTGTGTTGAAGTGATAGCAGATGTTGAAACAACTGGAGTACCAGCAGATGTTGATACAGCAGGAGTTACAACAACTGTTTGGGTGGAGGTTTGATGTTGGGGGCTTTTGGACGGTGGTTTTGGAGTATGCTTTGTGAGTCTGGATGGTGTGGACTTGGGTTCCCTCACTTTTCTAGTGGGATTTCTTTTTGGCACAGGATTTTGAACATCCTTTAGCCCAGAACAACCCTGCGCATTCAGCTCCATGTAAGCTCTTTTCTCCTCATTCCACCTTGACATATCCTTTGCTGCTCTGTCCCTTTTTACACTTGCTACTCCTTCATCAAGTGCATTTTGGGTAACATCAATCTTCTTGCTACCATCTGGCAAAGGAATTTTTCTGGTCATAGCATCCCTTTCTGGTTCAATGTAAAGACCATCATCTATTCCCTTCTTTTTCCACTCCTGAATTTTCTCCCCCTTTTTGGCATTATCTGGGGGTAGTTGATCAATAAAGAGAACAGTTGGAGGAGCAGTGCCAGTGGTTTTTAATAGATGGGCCTTTATAGCCTTGATGTCAGCTAGTGTGTTCTTGAACCTAGACTCCATTGTGTTTCTCAGCTCTTGGACATGTTTTGCATGTTACTGATCAGCCATTTGTTTTTGTTGATGGAGAAAAGTTTGGAAGAGGTTCCATATCTCATCTGCAGCAGATGCTTGTGGTGGAGCAGGTGCTTGAGGTGGAACAACAGTGGATTGCACCTTTTGTACTTTTAACAACTGTTGCAGCATTTCTTTGATTTCTGCAACAGAAGTATCCAGTTTTTCAACACGTTCTGTCAATTCCAGGTACTTTAAACCATCACCCAATTTAATGGGATCATCTGATTTCCCACTAGCAGTGGTTTTATCAGTGGTTGAGGTAGGGAGTGTACTCCAAACATTAACCACTGATGCCCCTTTTTCTTGGTACTGGGGTCTTCTTCCTTCAACACTTGACAACCTTTTGATGTTGCCAGTGGTCAACACAAATCCACTGGTGGATGTCAGAGGTGCTATGGAAGGAATTGCCTCCAAGGAAGTCTTATTGATGTAACCACTGTCCAAATGCAAACCAGTGGGTTCAGCACTTGTGGTGGCTGCTTCACTTGGATTACCACCAAGAGTTACTTGTAACTCAAGGGTTGTAACCTCCTCAGGCATTGTTGGTGGGTTAACTATGATTGATACATCAGACCCAGTCATTGGTTGAAGTATATTCTCATTGACAGGTGATTGAGAAGGACTGGTTTGTGCCTGGTTCAAATCAATAGCATCCAACAAAAGTTTAGTTGGTGGGGGAATTGTGGATGTGAGGTTTGGTGTAGAAAGAGAATTTGCCCCGGGCATTGGGCTGTGGATGATGGAAGCAAGTGATTCCAGAGCATCATATTGTGGTGTCCCTATATGTACAACCTGTTCTTTTTGAGAAGCAACAGGAGGAGTTTCGGTTATGGGTTGAGATATTTGTACCAACTGTTGTGAGGAAGAAGCAGCAGTGGTTTCTGGTGACTTTTGTGCTGTCACTGGCAGTTGCTCTGGTATCTCATCCTCCAGAGTTGCCTTTTTAATGGGTTTGGGGGGTTTTTGAATTTTCTTTTGTTTTGGCCTTTTGTGGATTGTAGGTGTGGGTTTCAAAGCAGTTGTTTTGCTACTTCGATCACCTTGAGCAGCAAATTTGATACTGATTAATCAAATTTTCACACTTAGATTGTCAGTATACTGATCCACTTAAATTTTCACACAAAGTTCAATTGTTTCGAGATACGAGATTAATGTTTTAGAGACTTAAACTTATTCGCGTGTCCCACCTCAGAATATACTCCCGTATCCAGATCCCAATATTCAGTCTTACAGGTGAGTATACCTAGATGATATCTGTAAAGGGTTAAATGCGAGGGCCATGAGAGCTCAGGCTATTGCTTCCGCAAAATCAGAGAGATGATGGCTTCGACTTTTGGTGTGTTCCCTTTAGAGAATCCTTTCTTCAACAGCACATGATTAGCATTTTGCAATGTTTCATCATTTTTATGCTGAGGGCGGTGCTATATTTCAAGCAAGCGAAAAGTATTATACGGGGACTAGGCCATTGCTTCCGCAAAATCAGAAGTCCCGGGATAATACCCTAGATATCACTAAGCATAAAGACCTAGTATCTCAGAAAGAGGGGTCTTTCAAACAAGATTTCGGGGGTTACCCATATATCCAAGATATGTTCCCCACGAGATAAGCAAGTTTGATATTTAGGTTTATATCTCGTCACAATTTACTAAATGTGCAAAAACCTACTGGCACATCATCAGTGAGACCGTTTATCACATTTGACTTTCCAATTCTTTAGCATGTTGTGATTGTTCACTGATGTACTATCATTTCCTCTTTTTCACAACAAAACTCATTTTGATTTTATCATGTTTTTTGAATTTTTCAAATTTTCTAAATGTTTTTGGATTTTCCAGAATTTCTTACTCCCCCTAAAATTCAAAATCATTTAAAGGAAATTTGAAAACAAACTGTACACATAAAATGACAACTGTTGTGAATTGCTTCAAATCGCCATTCACTTGGCATAAACAATCAGAACTCCCCCTGACAACAAACTATATTCCCATTATGATTTCAAAACACTTAAGTTTGTTTTAATCAAATGTTTTTTTCGGAAAATAAGTTTTGTTGATTTATACAAACCATTTGTAGATTAGGGGATTTCATCACACTGTTTTCTTCTTTCATCTAAAAAAAATTAACAATTTTAGATTCAATCAACACTACTACTTGTAGGAAAGATAAATCAAGTACAACTTAATGTCCCTGATTAATCTTTGTAGGTCGAAATATCACCGAAGTGAATTTCTCAAGAAAGATGCCGATTCATGCTCCACTCTTACCAACCTGGAAGCTCCGGCAAGTCAAGATTTCAGTTAGAAAACGCTGTCACCCAAGCCTGACCAGCCTTGGGTGATTTTGAATCAATTCTATCCCAACCTCCTTTCGATTTATAAAAATCTTTTGCACTTTTCACTTTCCCATCTACCATCTTCCCAAATATATGTTTAACTTTTCCATTAAACACCTTTTCAGCATTAAATTCTTTCTTACTAGCAAAGAATTGATCTGAAATCTCAGTTTTACCAACTTTTAACTTCAAGTTTTCTTTTGACAATGGCGGAAAATTTTCATCGATCATTTCCGGAACGGAATTCTCATTCTTTTTCTCAACAGACGACTCCTCTGATTTTATGGAATCAGATTCATTGTCAGAACTACTCTCAGATTTAACAACCCATCTTTATTTGTTCAAATCAACTTTTCTTTTGTAAAACCGTTTCGAACTTTCACCAGTTTCGAAAGTCGATTTTTTGAACAATTTTAACTTTTCTGTTGTTTTGTTAATCCATTTTTCATTCATCTTTGGTTTAGAAGAAACTCCCTGTTTTGAATTGTTGGACTTTGGACAATTCCAAGCAATATGTCCAATTTCTTGGCATTTGTAACAGGTTCTTCGTTCAACCTTTTTCTCATATTCATTCACCATCTTCTTTTTCTTCTCAGCAAGAAACTCTTTGTTAGTTTGTCTCCAGAATTGTTTCTTCTCTTCTTCTACTGAGCTTGTTCCTGAAACAAATTTAATTTTTGGTTTATATTTTTTCTCATTTTTATGACTTTCCGGGGGAATGAAACCTAATCCCTGCTTTTTGAAATTACCGTTATGGTTTGGTTTCTTTCGATAACCCGAACCAGAACTGTAACCCTTTTTCTTGTTCAATCTCTGTTGAACTCTTGAAGTGTACTTTTTAGGTTTTTCATGAAGATTTAAATCTTTTATTTCAGAAATATTAATTTCTGTTAATTTGAAAACTTGTTTGATCATTTCAGTTTTGACACTTCTTATTGGAAATTCCTCATCAGAATATAATTTGTCTGAATCATTCAAAGTATATGCCACTTTGATTGATCCGTCATTCAAATTAGATTTTGATAATAGGAATTCTTTATTATAAACCCGTTTAACCGGTGAACTCGGACTCTTTTCTGACGAACTCGAACTTTCAGATTTTGACTCCGACTTTGACTCTTCATCCATATCCAACACCTGATCGACCACTTTCTTTAACAACTCAGACTCATGATCAGTGTCAGACGCTGTGAATGTGACATCAATATTGTCTGGTAACTCATCAATAGTTTCAGACTTTAACTTTATGTTGAGAGCCTTATTTAAACGTTCCTCATTTGGCTTTCTGGGAGAATAACTATTCCAAATCGGGGGCGGACACTTATTATACTTGACACTTTATTTCTTACCAGTATCCTCTTCATTCTCCTTATCTTGGAAAGCTTCAGGACCTGCAACAGTAGGATAAACTCGATCAATCAAATAATCACACGTTGTATAACTCAACAACAAACGTTTGATTCTTTCACTCTCAATCTTTTCGAGTTCCAAATCCTGCTTCAGCTTTGCACAGTCTTCAATATACTCATTGATGACCTTCTGCTTTGTCATTAATGTGGAACTCATCATTGTCATAGCAGCATCAACTTCTAAATTTGTCTTTTTCAGGCTATCTTGTTCTGTTCAGCACATCATATGATTCCTTTACATACTTCAAATCAAACAACAAATTTTCTTTCAACTCTTCCAGTTCACGAATCTTCTTGTCTTTTTCCTCACAATGTTTGCAAGACTCCAAACATTTCTGACAAGGTTTAATGACCTCAACTATCTTTTCAACCTCAACAACCTTCTCAACTTCAACAATTTTTTCTACTTCAACGATTTTTTCCACTTCAACAATTTTCTCCACTATCTTTTCAACAATATCCGTTTCTTCATTGAATTCTAACTCTTTTTCCCATCCCTCAGCTTCGACCTTTTCTTTCAAATTTTCTTCAACTTCTGCTTTTTCAGCTTCCAATTTCACCTTTTCTTCAGCAAATTTTCTGATTTCAAATTCTTCCAATTCTCTTTTCAATCGAGCAGCTCATTTCTCTTTCAATTTTTCAATTTTATCTGCAAAAAACAAATTAAAACTAAATGAGTCTAAACTTTTTCTTGCATTATTAATGTACTCTTCCTCGTCATCAGTATCATCATCACTTTCTGATGATCTCAAGATCTTCGTTCTTTTGACTTCTTGTTCTTCCAAGATTCTAGCAACAAGTCCTGAATTAGCCGGAATGTATTTGTCCCAGCTAAATCCCTCTGCAACCTTTTCATCATCTTGATTTACAAGATATGCTTTCTTCTTTCCATCTTCAAGAGCACGGGACGATGATGGTTGTTGTTCAATTTGATGAAAGATTGATTTTTGATAATAATTGTTCTTTCCAGACTGATCTTGTCTTTCGTTTGCTTTTTTGTTTTTGCATTCACGCTTAAAATGACCTTTTTCTCGACAACAGAAACACATAACCTTTGATTTGTCAAACCCTATCGGAGATTTAGACAATTCACTGAAATCATCTCTACCAGTGATTTGTTGAAACTTTTCTGCCCTTCTAACAGCACTGGCTAAACACCATTTGACATCCATCAACTCAAGTTCCTCCGCATTAATTTGGTCATAATCCTCTTTGGTAAGCATCGGATTTCCAATTCTGCCAGCAATCAAACTTTCATATGATTCCAACATAGCAACGAGTGATGCCATGTGTTGCTTAGCTATTTCCGGAGAAAATTTTTGACCATTTTGAATGTTCAAGGTGACATTGCATTGCAGGTTCATTGAGGACTTGGTGTTGTATAATTTGGATCAAAGCTTGAATACGAAGATGAATGTCCACCACTTTGAATCACAGTACTACCCTTTGTTCCAGAAGAACTATCAGCACTGAAACCAGTCTGAATCTTTGGACTCGGAGTAGTTTCAAATTTATTTTCTCTATAGTATAAACTGACATCTTGTTGAGCATTTGGATTATTCATGATTGCCGTTTTCTGGATATCCAACTCATGCTCTTTAATCTTCTGAATAAACTTTGCTAGATTCATATTTTCAGACTTTCTCATGTGCTTTAAGATCAACAAATAAGTTCCCCATTTCTGCTGTGGTAATGCATCGGCTAGCTTATCTACCCATTCTTCGTCATCTTTCTTTATATCCAATCTTCCTATTTCCAAAACCAAATGACAATATCTATCAATGGTCTTTTTTGTAGTTTCACCTTCTAAGGCTACAAACATATCAAATGATTTCTTTAGTAAAGCCTTTTTGTTTTTGATCATATATGCACTTCCTTTAAACTTTTGAATCAATGCCATCCAAATAGATCTAGCAGTACCCTCATGTTTGAGAAAAACAAAGATATCTTCTTTAACTGCTTGTTGTAGAATACTGATCATCATTTTTTCACTAGTATATTTCAATTTTTCAATCTCTGAATAGTCACTGAAAGCTTTTTCAATCCCACATTCATTTTTCGGTTTCTCGTAATCTTTTTCTAATGAACACCATGCGTCAAACTTATAAGCTTGCACCCACTTCTCAAATCGATTTTGCCATCCTCTAAAATCTTCGATGTATATAAGCTTTGGCGGCTTTTGATAAGTTCCCGTCTCATTCTCACTGTAAAGAGTTTCAGCAGCTGTAACAGGAGCAACAGGTGTAGCAAACGCATTGTAGAATTCCTCTTCCATGATTCAGTAATCTGTATCACAAAGTTCAAACAACAATGAAGGTTCACACGAAATAAGAATTCAAATGAAAACACTTGGTGAGAAATAATCAGACTCAAACGAAATCAGAATCGGTGCGAAATATGAATTTCAAACGAAATCAGTTTTGGTGCGAAATAAAGAATTTCACACGAAATACAACTTTTGGTGCGAAATAACCTCTTTCAAGCGAAATCAATTTTCACACGAAATATAATTTTCAAACGGAATTGCTATTTCGTGCGAAAATAGTCAAGCGAAATGACAACTTGGTGCGAAATTGCCTATTTCGTGCGAAATAAGGGGTTGATTTCGTATGAAATGAGTTCCAAACAAGTAATTTCGTACGAAATAGTGCTGACGTCACTTAATCCGAAACCATTTTCAAACGAAATTATCAATTTTATCACTTTTAGATCGAATTTAAGTCCAATTCTTTCAAGGATTCATTAAAACACTGTTTCGAATGATATGTTTGAAATTCAATCCATTTTAACCGTGAAATCTTGGTAAAAGAAGGTGTAGAAGTCAGATTTTTGAAGAAAACAAGCTGATTTTGGTAAGAACTCTTCCTCCTGAGCTCTGATACCACTTGTAGGATCGAGAGACGATCGAAACGAGTCTATCAGAAGAGTTCTCGGTCTAATCAGAGGAGGAATTCATTGATTAGACTTTATAACAGCTTGTTTCACTTCTAATTGTCTTGTTTTATTGATTTAACACGTTTACAGATCAGTAGACACGTCGGCAGCACTTCGGTACCGGAAACATGATCGTTACAAATGAAATCACAACTAGGGTATTTATAGTGAAGGTAATTTCGCACGGAATTAACACTTGCTATTTCATGCGAAATAGTTGATTGCTATTTTGTGCGAAATAGCTAGATGTTATTTCATGCGAAATTAACTATTCATACACAAACCCTGTTTTTCTCGTACTACGTGCCCTGATCTAACATTTCTAATACAAGACCCGATACAAGACGAAGTCGACAGACGTATGCACCAACAGAGATTCCATAAAAAGAGAATATGGATACCTAAATTAGGAAACCTGCATCATCGTATATTAGAAGAAGCCACATAGTCTAAGTATACGATGCATCCTGGAAGTGAGAAAATGTACCAGGATTTAAGAAAGAATTTCTGGTGGATAGGAATGAAAAGGGACATAGCAGCCTATGTTTCTAAATGTTTAACTTATTCTCAAGTTAAAGCTGAACATCAGAAACCCTCAGGTTTATTACAGCAGTTAGAAATGCCAGTATGGAAATGGGAATTGATAACAATGGATTTTATTACCAAATTACCCAAAACAAGGAAAGGTAATGATACAATCTGGGTGATTGTAGATAGGCTAATCAAGTCAGCTCATTTCCTACAAATGAAAGAAACTTTCAGTATGGAACAGTTAGCTAAATTATATGTAAATGAAATAGTTTCATTACATGGAATACCTTTATCAATTATTTTTGATAGAGATAGCCGTTTTACTTCTCATTTTTGGTCAAGTTTCCAAAAAGCAATGAGAACCAAGTTAAATCTAAGCACAACTTATCATCCTCAAACGGACGGACAAAGCGAGAGGACAATTCAGACAATGGAAGATATGCTTAGAGCTTGTGTAATTGATTTCGGAGGTAATTGGGACGATCACTTACCTTTAATAGAATTTTCTTATAATAATAGTTATCATACAAGTATATATCAATGCTGCACCATTCGAAGCACTTTATGGACGAAATTGTCGAACCCCAGTCTGTTGGGTAGAAATTGGGGAGAAGCAACTATCTGGACCTGAGATAGTGCAAGAAACAACCGACAAGATCATTCAAGTCGAGGAACGACTGAAAGCAGCACGTGATCGACAGAAGAGCTATGCTGATAACCGACGCAAACCATTAGAATTTCAAGTAGGAGATAAAGTATTGTTAAAGGTCTTTCCTTGGAAAGGAGTAGTAAGATTCATCAAACGGGGAAAGCTAAGTCCCAGGTATGTTAGACCTTTTGAGATTATTAGAAGAATAGGACCTGTAGCCTATCAGCTACAACTGCCAGAGGAAATGGCAGGAATACATGATGTATTTCATGTATCTAATCTCAAGAAATGCTTAGCCGATGAATCGCTGATGGTACCTCTTAAGGGTATAGAGGTAAATGAACAACTCAAATTTGTAGAGAAGCCTCTACAAATTAAAGACAGGAAAGTCAAGAATCTCAAGCACAAGAGATTAGTTCTAGTCAAAGTGAAGTGGGACTCCAAAAAGAGGACCTGAGTACACATGGGAACTTGAATCTGAAATGCAAAGGAAATATCCACACTTGTTCCAGTAGATCTCGAGGACGAGCTCTAAAACAAGGTGGGGAGGATGTAACAATCCTCAAGAAAACCGACACCCTCGAATATTTTCCGACACCCCAAAATATTTTAAAATATCTCTATATGTCTTTAAATACACCCCGTACATGAAAACCGAGCCCGAAATACATTATAACATTTAAATTAAATAAAAAACAAAAATAATTGGGTTGTCGCGGGCCGCGACACCCCTTGTCTTTAGTTGACGTGGGCCGTTTAAAGGTAAAAGGTAAAACCTGATTTTTGAGTTGAGGCGGGCAGCGTAAAGGACCCTTAACCCTTACACGGGCCGCGACAACTTAAAACCTGGCGCGCCATCTATATACGGAATGAGATTCTTCGAGAACTATGATTCACATCTATCATTGACATCTATATACGGAATGAGATTCTTCGAGAACTAGAAAAGGAGAAAATACGGAACGAGATTCTTTGAGAACTAGAAAAGGAGAAAATACGGAACAAGATTCTTCGAGAACTAGCAAAAGGAGAAAATACGGAACGAATTCACGAAATGATGAGTAATGTAAGGAGAAGCGTTGGGATTCAAGGATTTAGACGCCATGATGAGCAGTTGGTCGATGACATGATAGATAAAGATCTTGTATATGAAGTTGCTTTCCGCCCTTCTGACACGCCTCATACAATGCTTTAATAGGTTGTGGTTAAGCTAAAATGACATCAAGCATGACTAACGGTTCAAGTAAGTGTCTAAAAATCTGAAAATTCAGGTTAAATCCACAATCAATGTATAGAGCTGCAGCAACAGATTCAACAATATCGCTTTTGTCACACCCTGGCTTTGCGGAAGCGTGGGTTTATTATGGTGTGACTTCTTAATACCATAGCTTAATCACATCAAAGCTATATGAAAGTAAAACCATGATGATCATCCATTACTTCAAGTTTTAAAAGTAAAATATGACAACATTGTCTTAGAGTTGACACATGCAACGAGTTTACAACACAACATAATAAAAATCTTGTTCATAAGACACAACCACAAAACAAGAAATAAACACAGCTTAAGGCTTGTGACTCGTCCAGGTAAAAGTCACAATCCCTAAACTTGGATGACACCATTCTTCTACGCAGAGTAACGACAGTGCATACTTTGCCAGATCCCTAATTCCCTGAAATACATGTAAGTTGAAAAATCAACATAAATGTTGAGCGAGTTCATGTATAGTGAGTATGTAAAACCTTTGTAAGTATAAAAATCCCTGGTATGTAGCAAATAAGGAAATAAAGAGATCACCAATGGTTTGCAAGGCCATTGATATGTGTGAAGTGCAGTAGGAAGACTCAAACCTAGCAGATTTTTGCGTCGGGTACCAAGTCACCCCGAGGTCCGTTCTATTGGGCCTGGGGCTGGGCTCGCTACACCTAGATAGATCTACCGCTAAAGACCATCGGTCCTACTATGAGGATTAATGGCCTCCAGTTCCCGCCTACCCACTCACATGATCTAAGTTGTAACCCTCCTTACGCTAACCATACCATGTAAAAAGTATTCGTAATCATAGTAACATGTATTTCACCCCCGAAGTATAAAAACTGAAAACAGTTAAGAGAAAGGGGGGACATGAACTCACTGAAGTGCGTCTCGAAATAGCAAATCCCCAAATCAACATGCTGCGTGACGACCTACACGTACTAACTTCTATTAGACGGACGGCCATGCCTTGGCTTAAGGTTTAACGTTTTTGGGAAATAGTTAGGCAACTATTTCGTATTTACACTTCTTAATTATTTAATAATTATATTCCTTCCCAAGGATGGGGGTTTCAATACATGTGCGTTTTGTAATTCCAGAAATATATTTTTAAGTCTCACTTAATAAAATATATTTTTTATTCATTTGTCTAAAATATTCTATCTCCAAAATATACATATTTTTCCCAAAAATATTATATTTTATTCCATACGATTTCCAAAATAATATTTTATCAGAATACACATTCAAGAGTATTTTTCCGAAAATACATAAGTTACATTTAAAGTTTGGATGGTAATAATAATACCGGCGTAACTTAGATATTTATTTGTGATAGCGTTGGTATTATTTTGGAGTCATGCTTTCATAATGTATTCTAGTTATATTATTTTTACTCTAAATATATTATATGTCTAGTTCACAAAATAATCATAAAATCACGCAAGCGTTTTATTATGAAATATATATTCTCAATATATATTTAACAAGTTTCATTTACGAAAATCCACCTCCGACACTTGGTAATTTTGTAATAAAAATCAGGGCGAAGTTTGTTTGGAAAACAAGTCAAAAATATGTTCATAAACACTTGTCACCAAAATATTCTAAGTGTTATTTTCTGGAAAAATTTCGCCAGAGTTTCCTCTGTAACTGGAGGTGGCCACGCTTACTAGCGTATCATTTTCTTTTCAAAATTCAATCAACAATTTTCCAATCAACAATATTCAATGTTCAATCGTCAAACTAGTCAAAATAAGCATAAATCGCAAACACATGAACTTGTAAGTTGTGTAAAAGTATGTAGTAACTTTCCAGTATTTTTAGTAGATCTTTCTATCTTTAAAAATAAAATCGGTTTCTTGGATACTTTATTTTCAAAGAACATGTAACTTTACAACTTCTTAGTAAAAAATTACGAAGATACTTCTTTGTTAAAACCTTTTGTCACACAAGTGTTTACACACTTGTTTGTTCACAAAAATGCTTTTATTTCATGAAAGATCCGGCTTTAAATAAGACTTGTATATTTTACTTGGTTCTTCGAAAATACCACTTGTAGATCTTTAGATCTACTAGTTTAGAACTCCATTTTACAAGAAAAACTATTTTTACACAAGTTCATGTTTATGTATGAAAGGGTTCGTCATCTTGTAACTTTCCTACTTAACATAATGCTAGTTCATGTTCCATGAACATGATCTAGCATGGTTAGATGACGATCCGTTCCACTATTAGCAACCAACAACATAAAATACCACAACAAAACAAGATTCATAAGATTTACACCATTATTTATTCTTTAACCACCATGTTCATCTTTCTAGTAAGACTTTAAGTTTTGTTTTCGCATGATCTTGAGTTTTAACCGTTAAACTTCTTATTAACCACTTTAGACAAGATCAAGAGGGTGTTTAGAATCACTTACAACTAGTTCAAGGCTAGGGAAGAGTCAAAGCGAAAACTAGGTGGTTAATAGCGATGTAGAGAGGTCCTTGAGATTCCGTAAGCACCGAGCTTGCTTGTATGTCACCTTGCACCCTTGAGTATGTAAGAAATGGTTGATCAAGACTTGAAGGTAGTGGTGGTGATGATGGTTGTGTTCGGCCGAGAGTCTCCAAGGGAGGGAGAGAGATGAGCAAATTTTGTTTAAGTGTGGAAGTGAATGATAATGTGAAACCCGTTTTCCTTGATAGCAGAAGCCGTTCGATTTGATGGTTGTAAACACTATATAGACTGTCAGATCGAATGGTTATTTATCTGATTTTCTTTCTCTTTAATAATATGGGATTTGTTTCAAAGTAAAAAGAAAACTGAAACCTGTTTTCCTTGATAGTAGAAGCCGTTCGATTTGATGGTTCTGAACATTGCATAGACTGTCAGATCGAATGGTCGTTAAAACAAGATTATAGGGGTGTGTGTATAGAAATGGCCCTTTTCTTACCTTTTCTTTTTATGATGGGATGATGCTATTATTTAAAGTTTCAGAGACTGTTGCCGACATTTCACATATTTCATTTAACAAATCCCATTTACTCAAAGAGGAAGAACACTCAGACTCTTGATAATCATTACGTTTTTTAGCAAGCACGACTGATTATAGATGACTTGCACTATCAGAAGAAAACTCAAACAAACCACCAAACTAGGACATCAACATCAATTGATGTCCAATTGACGAACACGAATGTGTGAAATTAGATTTATTTAAAAGTAAAAAAGAAAACTACATAGACTGCCAGATCGAATGGTCGTTTATCTGAGTTTTCTTTCTCTTTAATGAAATGGGATTTGTTTCAAAGTAAAAAGAAAACTGAAACTCGTTTTCCTTGATAGCAGAAGCCATTCAATTTGATGGTTCTGAACACTATATAAACTGCCAGATCGAAACCCTAATGTGTGAATATTAACTAAAAAAAAGGAAATCCTATCTATATGGTCGTATACCATTATACGGCCCGTATAATGCTATATACGATGATGATTGTTTAACATGGTGTATACGGGCCGTATAAGGTTATACGGCCCGTATAGAATAATATAACTGACAAAGGTTGGGGCAGCCTTTGTCAGTTTATATTATTCTATACGGGCCGTATAACCTTATACGACCCGTATACACCATATTAATACAAGATTTTACCATGTGTTAATATTATCACACTTTGAAAAAGGTTATATGTTGCAAATCCAAGAGATGCTAGCACTGAAAAGGAATGCTAAAAGCCTAAAAGGGAATAGAAAAGAATATGAAAACAAAAAGGGTCAATTCTTAGTTAATTTGCCTTTTAATCATTTATCTATGTGCACCTACTACACAAGGATAAAATGATATTATCCCAAGTGTATCAAGTACATCGTAATCACTGACAAACATATAACCAAAAAATTTTCGTAAGCATTATAGATTCCTAATTTAAAGGGTGTGAATTTTTGACACAAACTGAAAACATGACATGAATCTAACACGAAATTTACAGGTTTAAGTTTAGTTTAAACGGGTTAGGGTCAGTCTCAGGTTTAACCCGCGAACCCGTTTAGCCGCAGAAAATTTTATGAAAAGAAATGGTAAACATAATCTTGTAACACCCCGAATTTCGTATGACACGTTCTAATATTTTAACCGCAGAAAATTTTATGAAAAGAAATGGTAAACATAATCTTTACCATCATTAAGGTTTTATAAATATTAGTAAACCTAAAAGCCTTATGTATGCATGAATGTTACTAGAATATTATGTAAATAAAAAGGAAAGTGTTATGTTTTAAAAAGATGAGGGGGTTAAAATGAAAATGTGAGATTAAAAACACCCAACACAAAAATGCCCAGTGAGTTGTATATGGGTGTGTGCGATCGAGATTAGGGACCAGGAAGAACTCTCCCCTCATCTAACCCTAACATCATAAATCCATCAAATTAAAAGGGAAATTGAAGGCTAGTTGAATGCATGAACTAAGAATGGTGATCACCTAAGTATTTCCTACATCAAGTAAGTCGAATTTTGCAATTTGGTGATGTTTCATTTAGTGAGTTTAGTGTAATTCGTGAATGTAATGCTAAATCTAGTATGAATGATGGTTGCTATGGTTGTGTAGACATCAAGATATGTTAAATTCTGGATATGATGGTGAATTTGGGAAAAACCCACTTATACACCATGAATGACTTGAATATTGTGAAATTCTATATGTTTGTTAGATTAATGATGATGATATTATGATGAATAGGTGATTTAGAACAATGTGTATACGCTCATAATAGTAAATTGTTAAGTTAGGAGATGCTGTGTTAATCAATGGATGAACTATGGAGAAAACATGCTTTAAGTACTTGTACACTATGCTTATTTGTTAGTATGCACGCCAAGTGTTTGAAGAAATGCCATAGAATAATTTAGTTGTGTTGTGACATAGAATTTGGATGAAATGATGTTATGGAATGAAAATGAATGTATGCTTAATCATATAATGCCATGATCAATGAATAAATGCATAAGTAATGTAAAGCATACAAAAGCTAAAAGTGTAAGGTTATGACATATAGGTCCGAAGAAGGAAGAAGGCGCAAGTCACTCGAAGTCACAAGCATCTCAAGATCGCGGTAAGTTCATATGAACTTTATGTACTCTACTTGTAAATTAATGAATGATAATATTTAGTACTATGAACCTAGTGTAAGTTTCCTTATGATTCATGATTGAATAGATGCAAAGAGTTTATATGGAGAAATGTCCAAAAGATGATGTTGTAGTAAGTTTGAAATGACCCGTCTAATGGGTTGAAATGATAAGTAAAATGATTGTTGGAATGTTTGGGAAATTGACTTGTTCATAACGGGTTAAATGATGTAAGTATATTGAAAGATATGGTATGTAGCGATTCATTACAAATGAATCGGAGTAGTATGATGAATGTTTCCGAAAGAGAGTGATAATGTTAGTAAAGTAACATGTTATGTTAACGGGTCGAATAATGATACGGAAGTAAAGGATTTCAATTGTTATGTATTATGAACTAACAAGTGTTTTGTCGTTATGAATGATAGGTAAATCTCATGATTAATCGCGGCGCGCTCGGACCGAACACACACAACGTCGACCTTATGCGCTTCCGGTCCAAGTTGTTTATTTTGATGGGTCAACTTACCATTTTGTGTAGTAAATGTTAATTAGTAAGTGTCTAGTTTGTTAGTAAGAAGTTTGGATCCTAAACTTTTGTGTAGTTTGTACAAAATGTTCATGGCGAACCTTATATGGTCTTAACTTTTGTTATGTTGGAAAGTGTCGTAGTATTACTTAAAATGGTATTGTTAAAAGCAGGGAGAAAAGTTCTTAATACGAACGGGTCATGTCAAAATTTTGTAAAATTGTAAGAATTTTATGTTGTTGGTCGAATGAGAAAATTTTGGGCGTTTCAAGTTGGTATCAGAGCCTAGGTTTGAGGGATTTAAGCATCGAGTGCTTGAACTCAAACTGAAAGCTCGTGAGAAGTGTGTGTTCGTTCCGCGGCGCAAGGCAAGTAAGTATTTTAAAAGTTGAAATTTTTGCATTACAAATAATTTAGTCACGGAATGTTATGGAATGGTTACGGGATGTTGTGGAAAGATGTGGGGTGAATCAGATCAGTTTGGGGGTTAGAACGGGTCAAAAGGGGGTAAAAACATGAAAAATCAGCCATTGTACGCTGGGCGTCACCGTAAGCTACGGTGGCTACCGTAGCTTACGGTAGCACCTGGGAGAAAATAGTCACCGTAAGGCAGTAGCCCAGTACTGTAAAAAAAAAGGGGGCCACCGTAAGCTACGGTAGCCACCGTAGCTTACGGTGGAGGCCATTTTCAGCCAAATTCAAATATGATGTTCTGTTTGATGTTTTTATCGCACGAGGAGTATTAAAAACGTTATATTAAGACTTTAAAGAATAAGAAAAGTGATACCAAGGTATATGGGATAAAGAATACTATGATGTTGGTTGTCGGAAACATTGAGTTTCCAAAGAAAATTTAAGTATGATTTAGTCGCGAGTAATTTCTTCTACGTATTAGAAAGAATGAGAGCTACGTATTACTAGCATGGTTACATGATATAAAGGATGAATGAATGTTAAAATAAAGAATGATGTTTATGTGTAGATGGCGGATACGAATAATGATGAAGCGACACAACAAGAACAACTAAAGACAATGATTTCGGAAGAAGTAAAAAAGGCAATTGAGGCTAGCATTCCCCAACTAGCTCAAGAAGTTGAAGGGCAAATATTGGGGGTAGTTGATACCTTAGTAACGTCCAAGGTAGAGGAATTGAAGGAAATGATCAACGAATTGCAAACAAAGAAGAGCACTCGAAGGTGCACGTATAAGGAGTTTATGGCATGTAACCCCTTGCCATATAAAGGAGAAATTGATCCGATAGCCTGTCAAAGATGGATTTCAAGCACCGAGGTGGTGTTTGTAAGGAGTAGATGTGAAGTGGAGGATCAAGTGATGTTTGCTACGGGTCTCCTACAACTCCAAGCAAAGGATTGGTGGGACGCACATTCGAAGGAATTGGGAGATGACAAAGTACAAACATTAACATGGCAAGAGTTCAAGGAGCCATTTCTGAAATATCATAACCCACAATCCGCAATTGATAAGATTCAAGAAGACTTCTTGCGTCTTCGACAAAAAGATGAAACGATTGATGAAATAACGAATAAGTTCCTCGACAAGGTGAAATTTTATGGGGAGATAGCGGGAACTGAGAGGTTGAAAATCATACGTTATCATGCTATGTTAAAGGTTGAATATCGGGAGTTCGTAAATCCCTCCAAGTGTGCAACGTTGAATGAATTAATCGACTAGGCAAGAGATAGGGAGATCGAGTTAAGAAGGCAGGTTGAACGGGGAGAGAAAAGGGTGGCGGAGAAGCCTACCAACACAAATCCATCGAAAAAGGCAAAATATCAAGACCAAAACAGGAAAGGGAAGGCAAGTAGTGGAATTCCGACTTGCAAGACATGTGGGAAACATCATTCGGGTGAATGTTTGTTGGGAAAGAAAGGATGCTACAAATGTGGGCAAGAGGGACATCCGTATTATAGGTGCCCCGAAAACTCAAAAGCGTGTTACAATTGTAATCAAATGGGGCACATTAAAGCAGAATGTCCGAAACTCCAACAAGGGGCAAAGAAAGATGGAAAGAAGGATGAGTCTTCCAAGGCTCGTGGGAGGATGTTCCAGTTAACCTCGGATGAAGCTAAGACTAGCCCGGATGTGGTCTCAGGTATATTTTTGGTTAATTCTATGTCTATGAATGTATTATTTGATTCAGGGGCTAGTAGATCGTTTATTTCTAATGAATTGTTAGCTCATCCATCGTTTAAGCTTGAAAAGATGTTAGTACCCTTAGAAGTGGAAGTTGCTGATAGTAAAAGCTATTTGTTACATGATATTTGTAGAAACTGTAAGATCTTAATCGAAGATGAGGAATTTAGTATAGATCTTGTCCCGATGTACATGGGGGAATTTAAAGTAGTTGTAGGAATGGATTGGCTAGCCCAAAACCACGCTGAAATTCAATGTGAAAAGAAAATCATTCATGTAGTAACCTCGGGGGGGGGGGGGGAACGGGTAAGTGTTCAAGGAGATAGGGTCATCAAGTCGAAATTGTGTTCTATGATCAAAGCTGTCAAACATGTGAAGAACGGAGGTAAGGCGTATCTATCTTACGTGATTGACACCAATCGAGGTGTCCCAAAGCTTGAAGATGTGAATGTAGTGAACGAATATCCGGATGTGTTTCCGAAAGATTTACCGGGGCTTCCGCCCGAACGGGAAGTAGAATTCAAGATAGAGCTTAACCCGGATGCAAAACTGGTAGCTAAAGCTCTTTATCGGTTGGCCCCGACCGAAATGAAAGAATTGATGAAGCAACTTCAAGAGTTGCTCGATAAGGGTTTTATTAAACCAAGTGTTTCACCATGGGGAGCGCCCATATTATTTGTGAAGAAGAAAGATGGTTCGATGCGAATGTGCATCAACTATCGAGAGTTGAACAAGTTAACAGTGAAGAATCGTTACCCGTTGCCCAGAATTGATGACCTATTTGACCAGCTTCAAGGGGCAAGTTGGTTTTTGAAAATCGATCTGCGGTTGGGTTACCACCAACTGCGTGTACAAGAAGAAGATGTGCCAAAGACTGCGTTTCGAATGCGGTACGGACATTACGAGTTTTTAGTAATGTCCTTTGGGCTAACGAACGCATCAGCTACGTTTATGGATTTAATGAATCGGGTGTGCCGACCTATGCTTGATAAGTATGTAATCGTTTTTATTGACGATATACTAATATACTCCCGAAGTGAAGCAGAGCATGCTTCCCACCTACGTGATGTATTGGAAATGCTTCGCAAGGAAAAGTTATATGCAAAGTTCTCAAAGTGTGCATTTTGGCTTAGGGAGGTACAGTTTTTGGGTCATATAATCGATGCGGATGGTGTCCATGTGGACCCGTCCAAAGTAGATGCGGTAATGAATTGGGTACCCTCGAAGAATCCAAGTGAAATAAAAAGTTTTCTAGGCTTGGCTGGGTACTACAGGAGATTTATCCAAGATTTCTCCAAGATAGCCTCGCCTATGACGAAGTTAACAAAGAAGAGTGAAAAGTTTATATGGGGCGAAGAACAAGAAAAAGCGTTTCAGACTTTAAAGGAAAAGCTCTCAAAGTCCCCAGTGTTGACATTACCGGATGGAATGGATGATTTGGTGGTGTATACTGACGCCTCTCACCAAGGTTTAGGTTGCGTGTTAATGCAAAAGGGTAAAGTCGTTGCTTATGCTTCAAGACAACTCAAGCAGCATGAAAATAATTACCCAACTCATGATCTAGAATTGGCGGCGGTCGTATTTGCCTTGAAGATATGGAGGCACTACCTATATGGGGTGAAATGTACTATCTACTCGGATCATAAAAGCCTCAAATATTTTTTCGAGCAGAAAGATCTTAATATGAGACAACGAAGATGGTTGGAACTCATTAAGGATTACGATTGTGACATTCATTACCATCCCGGGAAGACTAATGTAGTGGCGGACGCTCTAAGTCGAAAGGAGTACCCGCCCCCGATTCGGGTAAAATCTATGAAGATGGTAGTCACTCCTAAACTCCTTGATAAAATTCGAGAAGCTCAAACAAAATCTTTAAATGCTGATGACTCGAAGAAAGAAAGGACGAAAGGATTTATTCATGAATTGGAAGAGAATGTAAATGGTATGAAAACGAGGTATGACCGAATCTGGATACCTCGGGAATGTGATGTGAAAGAATTACTATTGAATGAGGCTCACAAGTCTCGATACTCCGTTCATCCGGGAGCTACAAAGATGTATCGAGACTTGAAGATGAATTATTGGTGGCCGGAAATGAAAAGAGACATTGTCAAGTATGTTGCTAAGTTTTTGACATGTTCCCAAGTAAAGGCCGAACACCAAAGGCCGTATGGAAAGTTGCAACCGCTGGAGATACCGGTGTGGAAGTGAGAACATGTAACAATGGACCTGGTGACTAAACTTCCTAAGACAAGAAAGGGGCACGATGTTATTTGGGTAGTCATTGACCGACTAACCAAAAGCGCACATTTCTTACCCATTCGGGAAACCTATAACTCGGAAAAGATGGCGGAAGTTTATACGAATGAGATTATATCTCGACATGGGGTTCCGGTGTCCATAGTGTCCGACCGAGATACCCGGTTCACATCTCGTTACTGGAGGAAGTTTCACGAAGAATTGGGTACCCAGTTACATATAAGCACCGCCTACCATCCACAAACCGATGGTCAGTCGGAACGAACTATTCAAACATTAGTCGATATGCTAAGGGAGTGTGTTATGGATCGTTACTGGAGGAAGTTTCACGAAGAATTTAGTTGCGTTGTGACATAGAATTTGGATGAAATGATGTTATGGAATGAAAATGAATGTATGCTTAATCATATAACGCCACGATCAATGAATAAATGCATAAGTAATGTAAAGCATACAAAAGCTAAAAGTGTAAGGTTATGACATATAGGTCCGAAGAAGGAAGAAGGCGCAAGTCACTCGAAGTCACAAGCATCTCAAGATCGCGGTAAGTTCATATGAACTTTATGTACTCTACTTGTAGATTAATGAATGATAATATTTAGTACTATGAACCTAGTGTAAGTTTCCTTATGATTCATGATTGAATAGATGCAAAGAGTTTATATGGAGAAATGTCCAAAAGATGATGTTGTAGTAAGTTTGAAATGACCCGTCTAATGGGTTGAAATGATAAGTAAAATGATTGTTGGAATGTTTGGGAAATTGACTTGTTCATAACGGGTTAAATGATGTAAGTATATTGAAAGATATGGTATGTAGCGATTCATTACAAATGAATCGGAAAGTAGTATGATGAATGTTTCCGAAAGAGAGTGATAATGTTAGTAAAGTAACATGTTATGTTAACGGGTCGAATAATGATACGGAAGTAAAGGATTTCAATTGTTATGTATTATGAACTAACAAGTGTTTTGTCGTTATGAATGATAGGTAAATCTCATGATTAATCGCGGCGCGCTCGGACCGAACACACACGCAACGTCGACCTTATGCGCTTCCGGTCCAAGTTGTTTATTTTGATGGGTCAACTTACCATTTTGTGTAGTAAATGTTAATTAGTAAGTGTCTAGTTTGTTAGTAAGAAGTTTGGATCCTAAACTTTTGTGTAGTTTGTACAAAATGTTCATGGCGAATCTTATATGGTCTTAACTTTTGTTATGTTGGAAAGTGTCGTAGTATTAATTAAAATGGTATTGTTAAAAGCAGGGAGAAAAGTTCTTAATATGAACGGGTCATGTCAAAATTTTGTAAAATTGTAAGAATTTTATGTTGTTGGTCGAATGAGTAAATTTTGGGCGTTTCATCTATATTATAGTATCTTTTATGTTATAAATTAGATTGAATGTGTATTTTATGTCATAATTATAACTTAAATAGAGAAATTGACATAAGATTTTATAATTTAGAGTTAATTGTATTATATGCGTTTTTGTTCTTTATATTAAATTTAAATTTAGAGTAAAATGCAATTTGTGTCCCTGTGGTATGTCCTAAACATCAACTTGAGCCCCTAAAAACAATTTTTTGCATTCTGAGCCCCTGTGGTATTCATTTCATAACAGTATGAGTCCTTCTGTCAAGCTGCCGTTTGTTTGACTGTTTGAGCCAGGGGTAAGACCGTCTTTTTGATTTAATTCCTTTCTAAAACCCCAAAAATTTGGGACACAACAGTAGGACATGCAAGGGGCAGGGTGGGGAGAATGTTGAACATGCACCAAGTGAGGATCAAGTTGCAGGTGAAGAAAACATAACCAGGAAGAAGTGCAGCAAGTGTGGAACCTTGGGACATAACAGTAGGACATGCAAGGGTCAGGGAGGGGAGAATGTTCAAGAATCTCAAACTGTATCACAAGGTGCACCAAGTTGAGTGAAGCTTAGTTAGTATGCAGTTTATGTTTGTTTGAACTATGCAGTTTATGTAGTTCAACTATGCAGTTTATGTTTTGAAACTGCAGTTTATGTTTGTAATACAGTTTATGTTATGCAGTTCAACTGCAGTTTATGCAGTTAATGTATCATACACATTGAGTGTCTGTAATGCAGTTCAAATGCAGTTTATGCAGTTTATGTAGCATACACATTGAGTGTCAACCACAACTAAATTTCATTAAACGTATCAAACACATGCCGAGTCTCATCCAATCGGCCAATACAAACATTTAAAAACCTAACAATCTACTTCCAATGAGCATCCTAACAATCTACTTCCAATGTGCATCATCATTTGACCATTCGGAGTCAGAAGAATGCTCCCCCGGGTACGGATCATGGTACCAATCATCCTCCGGTGGTTGAACTGCACATTCCCACCTAGCCCTTTCCAACTCTTCTGAGTCGTAGTCCGCTGCTGGATCTGGAAGAGACGCTTCATACTCTGCTTCCAACACTTCTATCACAGCATCATAGTCATCAAACCACTCCTCCTTCAGCACAGACGGAACTAAGTCCTCCTCATTGTCAGCCACTTCCTCAACCAATTCGTTATTCTACACATCAACGGCAACATTCACAACATTAAAGTGATATTAACCAAAACTTGTTCAATGTTCATTCATTACATTAACAGAGTCTTACAATAAACTAACTAAAAATACACATAAATAACCACAATCATTAACCAACTAAACAATAAACACATTTTCAAAAACATCACTTCGTTAGCTTTCTTCATTGCCAAATCATCTTTCTTTTCCATGCTCCTTAACAATGCGGGTATTACCTTCTCACAAGCAGAGCAAGAATTTGAAGGTGGAGATGAAGGTGTATCAGCCCACCTTATAAATCCACAATCTTTCTTTTGTAAAAACACATCAATCAGGAAATGTTGCAATATAATTAACTTCAATCTTTCTTATAGAATTTTAACTTACACAGCATAAGAAACGTCGATTTGGGTTAGCTTCCGTCTTTGATACCTTGTACCAAGTAGGTGCACCACAAGAACACAGGAATTGAGAAGCTTCCCTGCCAGCTGATTTCTTGTTGGAGCTTGAAGCTGATTTTTGAGACATCTTCACAATCGTTTAACACTGGATCGATCGATTTGGGAATTGGGGTTAGGGTTCGTATGAGCTCAGTGTTCTTATGAATCAGTTTGATCAAGTATAGGGGATAAGGGATTATATGTATAAGGTCATTAAGGGTATATTGGACATTTAGCAATAGTCAAACAGTCAAACAGACGGAATCTTGACAGAAGGACTCAGAGTGTTATGAAATGAATACCACAGGGGCTCAGAATGCAAAAAAATGTTTTTAGGGGCTCAAGTTGATGTTTGGGACATACCACAGGGACGCAAATTGCATTTTACTCTTAAATTTAATATATTAATTTGCGGAAAAAAATTGAAAGATAAAAAATCCGGGTTGATCGGGTTGTGTTCGGATTAACCCATTAATATTCGGGTCGTGTTTAGGTTCATGTGTATGATACAATTTACGGGTTCGGTCAGGTCGGATCGGGATGAACCCTCAAACCCGTAAACACGACTTGTTTAGCTCCCCTATTCCTAATACGTGTATAATTATAATCCATATGTTGATCAGTTCTGTTTAAACTTAATGGAAAACATGAATAACATACCTGTTACAGCAGACAGTGCAGTGGAGAATCCAGTGAGAGAAGACGACATGGAGTTCGACATCTTTGTCATGGTGATCTGGTTCCTCCTTAGGGTGTAAGGTGATGATGGTAGTGAACCGAAACTAGGGAGCGTTTCGATTAGGGAGAGAGAGACGAATGTGATGTTATGAGGGTTGTGTTTTTGTCTAACTTGTGTAACCCTTTAACTCTCTAATAAGCTCCTTATTTATACACCCAAGAGGAAACCTAATTAGTTAATAAGGGTAATATGGTCCATCAACAATTACCAACTAATTATTAATAGGTTATTAATATATTTTGATCTATATAATATAAATGATTTTGATGGCTAAAAGATTAAATATTATATTAACAATATATTTAATCTCACATTCTCCCACTTAGCCGAGTAATCATTTATCGTGAGTATTAGATGAGCCTGGCCAGGAGTTAACACTCATTTTAGCCTTAAACCAAGAACTATAGCAGAGAAATACAGCCGTTGAATCATCATTCGACTCAGGACCCCCATTAGTCATACTATAGCCTCAATTTAAAACCTAATAGTTATGATCAAAATATGCATAAGCCCTTTAGCGTCTGATTTGTATTTATATTTGTCTATATGTCATTACACCGGCAGAACATATGTTAGAGACATACAAAATCAAACTGAGGAAATTTTATTAATTAAAAACATAAGCTAGTACAATATGCCATTAAATAAGGTCTTTAGTAAGTCCCATATTCGATACATGTTCTTCGAAAACTTTAGGTGGGAGACCTTTAGTCATCGGATCCGCAAGCATATCTTTAGTACTAATATACTCAATACAAAGATTATTTTCCTCAACTCGTTCACGTACGAACAAATATTTTGTATCGAGATATAAACCAGCTCCAGTCGAACTATTACTGTTCGAGAAACTAACGGTAGCTGAGTTATCACAGTAAAGCTTCAATGGTCTAGAAATGGAATTAACGATTTTGAGTCCAGTTATCAGATTTCTAAGCAACATTCCATGACAGGTTGCGTTGTAAACAGCAATGTATTCTGCCATCATTGTGGAAGTTGTAGTTAACTGTTGTTTATGACTCTTCCATGAGATAGGTCCGCCTGCTAACATAAAAATGTAGCCCGAAGTGGATTTCTTGTCATCTTTGAATTTGGCAAAGTCAGAATCAGAATAACCTACCACTTCTAAGTGATCACTTCTTCTATAAGTCAGTTTATAGTCTTTTGTCCCTTGCAGATATCTGAGGACCTTCTTAGCTGTTTTCCAGTGATCTAGACCAGGATTAGTCTGATAATGGCCTAGCATTCCAGCAATATAAGCGATATCTGGGCGAGTACAGACTTGAGCATACATCAGGCTCCCGACTACTGACGCGTAAGGTATCTGGCTCATTTGCTCCTTTTCAACCTCTGTTGTCGGACACTGGAATGAACCGAAAACATCTCCCTTAACTACTGGAGCGACTGAGGGTTTGCACTGTTGCATGTTGTAACGTGTAAGGACACGATCTATGTAAGTCTTTTGAGACAATCCTAAGATCCCTTTGTGTCTATCTCGGTGAATTTCGATGCCAATGACGTAAGAAGCATCTCCGAGATCCTTCATGTCGAAGTTATGCGAGAGTAACCGCTTCGACTCATGCAACATGTCTAAACTATTACTTGCCAATAGAATATCATCTACGTAAAGGACAAGTATAGTAAAGTTACTCCCACTCATCTTGAGGTAGGTGCATTGATCCACTTGATTCTTCATAAAACCTTGCCTCTTCATGACTTCATCAAACTTGAGGTACCATTGACGTGATGCTTGTTTTAACCCGTAAATGGATTTCTTCAACTTACAGACTAGATGCTCCTGACCTTCAGGTTTAAAGCCTTCAGGTTGTTTCATGTAAACATCTTCGTCTAAGTCTCCGTTAAGGAAAGCAGTTTTGACGTCCATCTGATGCAGCTCTAAATCAAAATGAGCTACTAGGGCCATAACGATCCTTAATGAATCTTTACGAGAGACAGGTGAAAACGTCTCTTGATAATCAATTCCCTCTTTCTGAGTGTAGCCCTTTGCAACCAATCTCGCTTTGTAGCGTTCAACGTTCCCATTCGGATCCAGTTTTGTTTTGAACACCCATTTACAACCTACAGGTTTGGTACCATTGGGTAATTCGACTAAATCCCAAACATCATTTTTCTTCATGGATTCAAGCTCCTCAATCATTGCTTTATTCCATTCAGAAGACTGATCACTGCTAATGGCTTCATTATAAGAGGTAGGATCATTGAGCTTTCCAGCATCCATTTCAGTCAGGTAGGTAACATAATCATCCCAATTAGTAGGCCTTCTTTACCTAGATGACCTCCTGAGTTGATTATCGGGTTCAGCGTTGTCTTGGTTTTGAGCGTTTGATGTGCCTTCGTTATGAGGTATAATGGGTTCTGATTGTGGAGATGGAATTTGTGCAGTGGTTTCAGGTGCAATTGCATGGGGTACAAGAGGAGTAAACTGTAACACCTCGAAAATTCACGTCCTATAATGTGTTGACACATGTCACCTGTTTGAACGTGTGAAAGAATGTTCTGAAAGGACTAAAGTTGACAATCATGAAAAGTATGTGAATATACGAGTTCTAAATGTCAACAGTGAATAAATATATTGTACATTAACCCTACATGATGTTTATAGCGTCAAACGAATAAATCATGGATCATGCGAAGCTAAAAGTGAGAGATTTCAAACTACAGGGGTTAATTGTGTCAACATGTTTAAGTTATACCTCTGAGTGACCTTTTGACAAACCCGAAGCTTTGTAACTGTTAATTATGCTCACTAGAATGCACGATTTAAATTTCATAAAGTTTCGTTATCGTATGAGAAAGTTATGATCAAATTCGTATGTGAGGGGTTAAATCGTTAACATTGAAAGTTATGACTTTTCGGGTTAACCAGAAATGTCCAGGGACTTGGCAAAGTGGGTATAAGTCCTAAAGCCCTTGTAGGTAAATAAGAAGGGGTCAAATTGCAAAATATAAGCTAGTTGACCTTTCGAAGAGCCAAGGGACAAAGATGCGGAAACTAGAAAATGTAAAATTTGTTTAAGGGGTTAAGGCGGGCCGCGTAAGACACCTTAAGGTCTTACGCGGGCCGCGTCAGACCATCAGATGCAGAAACTTTAAACAGCTTCCTGTAAACGCGCTTAACCGACCTTTAACTGATATTTGCACATTGTGGGCGACCCCTAAACAGTCCTTAGAGCACTAGGGACACTTGTGGGTATGTTATGGTCAGTAGTAGACTTATTTGTCAACACTTTGTGGTGTCTTGGGCACTATATAAAGCTCCTAAGTGCAAACACTTTGATCATTCATTCCTCAAGCAACTTCTGATCAATTGTGGAGCACAAGAGCACCTTCCAGGCCTTCCTAATCGATCATTAGACACTTGTAAGTTTGCTTAACCTCCTTTAATTAAGTTTAGCTTAGTTATTTAGCTAAAAGTCAAACCGTCGTAATTACGGTTTGACTTCGAGATTAATTAATAATGGCTCAGTCAAATCTCGAATTAAAAGTAGTTATAAGTTGGTAATTATGTGGGTAATAAACCCTCAAAAGGGTTCCCCCTGATTCCCACTCTAACTAGGTCAAATGTCGGGTCAAACTTGTAATTAAAAAGTCAACAGAATGTTAATTTACAATTTATGCATGATTAGCAATGTAGAACACATATAACCTGTTTGATCATTAATATAACTTGGTAATTAGTGTAAGAACATGTCTAAACATGTTCAACCTGACAATTTCCTGTTTAGACCCGGTTCGGAACCGAAAGTCGCATAGTTTGACTTTTACTTTGACTTTCAGTTCTGACCCATTTTGGTATGATTTAGAAATACCTAAGAGCTTCATTTGGACCAGGTTACATGCTAGTATAACCCTCTGTGATTATACCCCATGGTTCATTAGTCAACCAATTAATACGCATGATTCCGTTAATTGCCCATATGTTGACCATTATGCCCTTTTCACCTTAAAACGTGATTTGTGAAAATGTAAAAGTGTAGAAACCTTAATTACTGATATATAAACTTGTATGCAAAATTTGACATCAGTTTGAGGTGTAGATTAAGAGTTATGCTCGTTAGCGCAAATTGAAAGCTTTATGTTAATTAAACGACATAATTAGCGTATAGCCTATTTAAACCTACTTTTTGGTATCAAACTTATTACCCACTGATGTAATATATTATTTTGGGATTTTTGAAGATTTTTAATTAATTTTAGGCTGAGCATAACTCATAGTCGTAGGCTTAATCCGGTAATTGTCGGTTTTGCCCTTACGGGCCATAAAACGAGTTTTACATATCTAAACGACTCCAAACCTTTTGCTACTGATTCTAAATGATAAATGAATTATTTTAAACCCTCT
Organism: Helianthus tuberosus; assembly: GCA_030545235.1. Lineage (NCBI taxonomy): Eukaryota > Viridiplantae > Streptophyta > Magnoliopsida > Asterales > Asteraceae > Helianthus > Helianthus tuberosus. The sequence continues at coordinate 36,832,347 of CM060379.1, read as the reverse complement.
GGAATAATAAAAATATCATATTTCTATATAGAACCCGGAAACGGCTTCTAATCGCCTAATTAGGCGTTTTTAACGCCTAGTATGTACTAGAACTATTTTAAACATACCAAGGGTGATACCTACTGATATTTGAGGCAAATTATAATATTTTAACAGTAAGCAAAAGTTGTTTAACTCGGACTTCAGTTTTGAGCTTTACGGCTTATGTGAAATTACCAAAATGCCCATACGGTGCATAGTTTGGTTATAATTGATAAATTTCACATATATACAATACCCTACTGATATAACTTAGCAAATTGACTATCTTTGCTGATTACATCAGACCTGTAACTCAGGATATTACTTAAACTCTTTTATCACATTATAAATGACCAAACTACCCCTACGAGGCATAGTTTGTGTTTAAATTCATTTCGGGCATAATAAATGATATCTTACTGATGTCACAACATATTTGGAGCATATTAACTTAGGAAACCTGTAAATGGCTCATATGAATACCCGATACGCTTATTACGCGTTCGGTTCGGTTTATGTAACTAGTTTACATAAATTTAGCCTAAACGGGTCAAACCTTATCGGTTTTATCTTAAAATCCAGAATGTGTATACCCATATTAAGCAAGTCTCCGAACTTGTCGGGTCTAAATCACATTCTATCCGGTCTTGCTTAATAGTGCGTACGAACCGTATCTTTGGAACTAACCGGTCTAAGCTTAAGCTTAACTAAAGACCCGTTAGAATTCTAATAGGTTATTATAAACCTTTGTTCCAGATTAGGAGTACCAGTAAAAGCTACTTGCATTTGCTTATTGTGATTATTAGATTGCTCAGGTAAATACTTTTAACTTATTTTCCCTATACGGGCTTGGGTTACGGTATATAGAATACCGCTTGATCGAGCATCAAATCTTCCATCGTTGGGTGGTTAATTGAATAATTTGATCGGCTCGTTTAAACAGTCTTGTTTACTTAAAGCCTTTGGGGGGTTAATGACCATGTCCCGGATATCCTTGGCATCATTTTACGAAATGGCCACGACTTAAGCGCGGGGTGTAGGCGTACACCCGTCAGTGCACAAAAGAATAATGTGGTGTGTCTATTGATCTTTAACCCGGACACGATCCGGGCTACTGAACGCATAAGGAACATGTAATTCGTTCACAAGATTATATATTTAAATAATTCTCCCAAGTTATAAAATGTTTATGCCACGTGCATCCAAATCAATTTTCAAACATTTTCCAAAATGAGTCAGTTGATTGTATTTACCAGTGTAAACTGACGTATTTTCCCAAAAAGATTAAATGCAGGTACTAAGCGTAATTGGCTGGGATTTCTCCTTAGCATCAATAGAAGTCTCGCAAGCTTAAGATGCCTAAAGTCTGTTGAACTATTCTTTCCATTTTATTTTCGATCCGTCTGTGGATAAACAATCGACTGTTGTGATACATGATATTACAATATTAAATTTGGTTGAATTTATATCTTTTATTTGCTTCCGCTGTGCATATTTATATATTGTGTTGTTTGACTATTATGTTGCCAACCACGTCACGATACTCCCCTACCGGGCCCACCGGTGACACGTGGAAATCGGGGTGTGACATAAACGGAGTAATGGTAAGCGACGAGTCTCCCCCCCCCCCCCCCGCGTCTTGTACTTCTTGCAATTCTTCGTAAGGGTTGGTACTGCTCCCACTGACCTTGAAATCCTCCAGGAACGCAGCACGCTTGGTTTCAACAATACGGGTGACATGGGAAGGACAACAGAAATGATAACCCTTTGAATGATCAGGATACCCGATAAAGAAACAGGTAACTGTTTTAGGGTCAAGTTTCCTTAGGAAAGGATTATATAGTTTTGCTTCAGCAATACAGCCCCATACTTTCATATATTTAAGACTCGGTTTCCTTCCTGTCCAAAGTTCATAAGGAGTTTTAGGGACAGACTTAGAAGGAACTCTATTGAGTATATGAACAACTGCTTTTAACGCTTCAGTCCAGAGGAATAATGGTAAATTAGTGTTGGCTAACATACTGCGCATCATGTTCATAAGGGTACGATTTCTTCGTTCAGCGACACCATTCTGCTGAGGTGTACCAGGCATGGTGTATTGGTTCACAATCCCCTGGCCCTTACAAAACTCATAAAATGGACCAGGAGCTTGACCCACATCAGTATGTCTTCCATAATATTCACCGCCTCTATCTGATCTCACAACTTTAATCTGACGATCTAATTGTTTTTCAACTTCAGCTTTATAATCTTTAAAAGTTGTAAGAGATTCAGACTTTTCCTTAATAAGATACAAGTACATGTAACGAAAATAATCATCAATGAAAGTGATAAATGAAGTATCTGTTGGTGCATATTCGGTGACAACAGCTTAATAGTTATATTATTTAGTCTTTGGATATTTTGTATTGGGCTTAGCTTATTGGTTAGTGAGTTTATTATTGTAATGGGCTTGGAAAATGGCCTAGTCCATGTAGGAAGCCCAGTTCACAGACATGTGGTATATAAACATGTTTTGTGATTAGGGTTTTAGGGGTTAGAGAGTTTTAGAGAGAGAAAACGTAGAGAGAGAGAGAAAAACATTTTTGAGAGAGGCAAGATCACAGATAGTGGCTGTGAGGTTGTGAGGTCTTGAATTGATTGTAAAACTGTTTGTTTGGATAATCAATAGAAGACCCGTTTGATTGGAATTATGTGTTTCTACTCGTTTCTGTAACAAATCTGATCAAGAGGATTCCGCACTCTTGATTAGATTTACAATTCTGTGAAGATCCATACACATCAAGGGGACCTACAATTGGTATCAGAGCATTAGGCTCTTGAAGGCTCGGTTCAGAATTGTGCTTGGAGAAACAGGAAGAAATTTTCGAAATTTTGAAAACCTGAAAAATTAGGGTTTTGAAATTTTCGAAATTTTTGATATAATTTTTCGAATTTGTTGGCTGTTTTGATCTTCTGTTTGTTTGTTTGGTGTTTTGCAGGATTTCTGGAAAGTTTTGGTTGATTCTGGAAGAGTTTCTGGAAGAGTTTTTGGCTGAATTTCTTGAAGATTCGAAAACTGTTTTCGTGTTCTTCATTAAGTTCATCAGAAATTTGTCAAAAGTTTGCTGATTTGCTTGTTCGATTTTGCAGGAAATTGATACGAAATCTGCAGAATTCTGAAAAGATTAAGTTTCCAAAGTTACTGGTTGGCGAAATTAACTGAACTGGCGAAACAGACTGAATTGGCGAAATTGTCTGATCTGCGAAATTAGCATACTTATCGGAGAAGTAAATCCAAAGGAGACTTTGGTAACCGTGTGATTGTCCACAGTGAAATCATCACGGTTTCAGCGACTTCACTAGTCGTCGTAATAGCGAAAATACACAGCGAATTTGACCAGCGAAATTGACCAGCGAACTTGATTTTAAGCGAAATAGACCAGCGAAATTGACCTTCTGACCAGCGAAATTAACAGCTCTCCAGCGAAATTATCAGCAAATTTAAAAACCAGCAAATTTAAAGTGGTGGAATTTCAGTTGGCAAGCGTAACCAAAAATTCACGTTTTTGCAAATAGAAATTGATCTGTAGCTCGTTAGACAGAACCGTTTGGACCGTTGAATTCCTTGGATTTTTAGGGTAAAAAAAAAAAAAAAAAACCTCTGGAAAATCCCGAAATCGGTTTTCGACATTAGATATCATTGGATTCGTCTTTTCGAGACGATTCTAAAGGTGTAATTTGGTAACCACTGTCTTCGAAAAATTTTTGTACGGTTTTACCAGTCTGATTAAGTTAAAATGTCGAACATGTCTAAATTGAACGAACACTTAAGAATGGAACATGAGGTAGGCACAACGAACAAACCACCTAAGATGATGAAGGTGGAGAACTACTTGACATGGAAGGATCGGTTTCAATCCTTTATTGAGTACCAGGACACTCGTATGTGGATATGTATAGACGATGGGTATGCGAACCCAACTCATGACTTTGAGGGAAGACAACGTGTAACTGCTTATGTTGATATGGATGCTGAACAGAAGAAAATGTATGAGGCTGAAAAGAGAGCCTTGGCAGCCATTAAAATGTCTTTACCTGATGGCATCAAGCATACCTTTAAGAAGTACACTACTTCAAAGGAAATGTGGGATGCGCTAGAGAAGAGATATGAAGGAAATCCTGATGTCAAGAAGAACAAAGTTGATTTACTGAAGAAGCAGTTTGCAGTGTTTAAGTACATGAAAAACGAGTCTCTTGAGGACGTCATCACTCGATACTATCATTTGATGTCAGAATTGGACAATTATGACATAGATTGCTATACTGACATAGAGAAAAATGACAAGCTGCGGGATGCTCTACCTGCTAAATGGGATATCTACACTCTCATGATAAAAGGAGAAGCAGATTATGACACAAAGGAGCTAGAAGAAGTGGTTGGAAAGCTAAGAGCTTATGAGCTCAGCATGAAGAAGAAGGACACTGGATATGATCAGGTTCAAGATCCAGGGATCTACAATGGGCTTACATCTTCTTCATCTCATGATGCTTCTAGCGACTCAGCCACTGCTTTTCTCTCGCATGAAAATGAGCAGGTCACAGTAAATGATGATGGTGATGTGTGTTTTGTAGCTGCTTCAGGTGGATCAACAGGAGCTAAGAGAACATCTGGTTCTAAGCAGAGTAGTGGTGTTAAGTCGATGCCAATGAGTGTGAAGTCTGCTGAAGAGCATCTTGCTCTACTTGCTTCTTTTGTTGCTTCATATGAAAACTACATTCAGGGGAAGATATCTGATCCTGCCACTTTAGATGAAGATTACGATCAGATTGACCCTGATGATCTTGAAGATATGGATTTGCAGTGGCAAATGGCCATGATTACTAGAAGAGTGAAGAGGTTTATGAACCGAACTGGAAGAAAGTTTATAGGAAAGACTGTTGGTTTTGATAAGACCAAAGTGAGATGCTTCAACTGTCAAAGTTATGGGCATTTTGCTAGGGAATGTCAAAAACAAAAGCAGGAGACTTCGAGTCAGAGTTCAAACAATAGGAATGCATCATACAACACTAACTCAAGAGCGCTGATCTCTACTGCTAGAGAAGGTTCATATGACTGGAGTATTCACTTGGAAAAAGATGACAATGTCACACAGGCATTCATGGCAGAGATAACTCTAGTTGATGATGATGAAGCTACTGTGGGAGATGCTGAAGCAAAAGTGGATGCTGAGGCTGAGGTGAAGATAGAGAATAAAGCTGACGAAAAGAAGGCTGATCAGACAAAAGATGCTGAAGAGGAAACGCAAAAGTCTGACCATCAAAAGGAAGCTGAAGAGAAGGAAGCTGAATACAACAGAGTGAAAGCTCAGCTTGCGGCCCTCATGGCCAACCTTGATAAACAAACAGGAGAGGTAAAAACTAATTCTGTGTGTTTAAAATGTCGTGAACTACAGGGTGAGGTTGACAGGTTGTCAACACAAAACCAAAGTCTGGTGGGCGAGATGTCTACCATAAAAGAAGCAAACTTTTTTGCTAAAAGAAACGAATCGTCATACTTGAAGAAAATAAAAGGTTATGAAACTAAAATTGAAGCTGTAACCTGTAAACTAAATGAAAAACTTCAAGTCATAAACTTAGCTCATGACATGATGGCTGAGAAAACAAAAGAGATTTCTGATAAATGCAAAGAGTTGTCAGATGCACAACTAAAAATTGTTGAACTTGAAAAGAAATTAGGTCAATTCAGGGACTCTACTTTTGTTATGAAACACATGATGGGTGGCTTGAAGAAAAGTAATGACAAAACCAGTGTGGGATTTCATGGTTTCAATGAAGTTCCACCTCCTGTTAGTCATGACTATTCTTTCTTGCCTAATGAAGATGAGCTCATGGACTTTGGGTCAACATTGCCAAGTAGTTCCACGTCACGTCAAGGAAATGTGTTTGAGAATGCTGATGCTAAGAAGGATAATAACAGCAAACCTGTTTTGAAAAAGAACACATCACATCCTAAAAATAACAATCCAACTTTTGTTAAAAAGGTTAATTTTGTTCAAGGAAGTGACATGAAAAACGAAACAGCTGTTATTGAAAATGAATCTAATATAGAGTTTGCTAAAAACAAGAACATAGAAAATTTTGAAACTAAGCAAACTGAGCCAAATCCTTCTAAGGCATCATCAGAAGAAAAGCCCGAATCTAGTTTAAAGGCTTCAGAAAAGAAGTCTTCGAAAAGGAAATCGTGCTTCAAATGTCACACCAAGGGACGTGTAGCTAGTTGCTGTCCTAACAAAAAGAGTGAAGCACAAGTGAGTGAGGAGAAGAGAGAGAAGTCACCAGAGAAGAGTGGTGATAAACAGGAGAAGGAGTCCATCTCTCCAAAGAAATCTGCTCCTAAGCAACCAGAAAATGTTGCTGTTGGTGTAGATAAGGCTGAAAAAGGAACTCCACAAGTTCCACGTTTTCAAAGAAATCAACCAAGATTTCAGCCTAGATCTCCACCAGGCAGATTTGAGAGACCTAGAAGCAGTTCACCTAAAATGAACAATTATAATGCAAATAATTTCAGAAGTCAATATCAATATCAAAATCGATACCAAAATAATGGTTGTCGAAATTTTTATAACAATGGCTTTAGAAATTATAACAATCAAGCTTCTTGGAATCAAAATTCAAGATATCAGAATCAAAATTTTCAAAGGTCAAATAGTCCAAATACATATAGGAACCCTCAGGACCAAAGACCTTATGGAAATCAAAATCATATTCCATCAACAGGTCTGAGATCCAAGACTCCAGTTAGGAGTAATGGATATTGGATGGATGTTCCAGTAGTTGGTGAATTTGGACGACCCAAGACCATTAAGGCTTGGGTCCCCCAATCTAACTAATTTCTTAGTTGGTGTGTGCAGGAGCTGCTAAGGAGGATTATCAACTTATGTTGATAATGGCTGCTCTAGGCATATGAAGGGGGATGTGAGATTGTTGATATATTTATATTGATTGATTTAAATTGAAGTTCAAAGTGCTGACTCGACACACTAGATAACCTGGCAGATCTTTATACTAAAGCTTTTGACAGGGCTCGCTTTGAACATTTAGTCGAACTCAACGGGATGAGGAATCCTGAATAACTGGTTTTTCATAAGAATTTTTGTAAATAGTTTACTGCTTTTCTTCAAAATCAAAAATAAAAAAAAATTGAAAAATCAAAAACATAAAAAAAATAAAAAATTAAAAATGAGTTATCACTGTGTGAAAAAGGAGAAATGATAGTACATCAGCAAGTTAGACTGTCACACTGATATTGAAATTAAATTGCTTAAGTGTGATAGCAGCTTCATCATATGATGTACCAGTAGGCAAAAAGCATGAAATAATCAACTTACCAATGTGATATAAACTTAAATGGACTGAATATGAGTGGGGAACACATCAGTGGTGTATGGTTTAATGACCTTAAATCTTGTGTTGATAGATTGCCAAAATCTGAAGTTTTGGGTCTTTATACTGTTATTTTATCTGGGATATCTTGACTGTCTTTCTGTTCAGAACTAAAATTGTACATGACCTCAGGAAAGAAAGTCACTTGGAATTAGCACATTTCTATTTGAATGTCTGTATGTGTCCCGATACACACAATTTTGATCTGATTCTGAAATCTTCTCTGAAAAAAGTCGTGTACCTCCTCTGCTGCATCCAGATATATGCTGACCTGGAGGTGCTAGGCAACGACAGCTTCTGCTGCATCCAGATACATGCTGACCTAGCTGTACGTTGTCGCGCTATAGATCTAATACACCCGAAAGAGGCCCTCTAGTGCCCAAATGAAACCCAAGAAACCTATATCAAACTGAGAAAAACTCATTTGATCTGTATATTATACCATCTCTCCTAAAGATCTATTCTGTTCTCTTCTCAACCTATTCCCAGTTAAGATTTCAGAAATCTGGATTGGACTTGTGAAATATGTGGTAGGGAAGATACTTGCATGATAGAGTGTGTTGTTTATATTTCCAGGATTTGATTAGTATTTATTTGGGTGTTCATTGTTAAGAAATCAAAACATGATAAAACAGATTATATGCAGACCAGACATTGTCCGGATATCTTATAGGATGACATCAGTATACTCACCTACTACGATGAATCTTTGTGCATACCTTGATCGTGGGGGTATATCCTGAAGTGGGACACACTAATATTTCAGTAATTAAAATTACCTTAACGTATCATACGGTAATGGTACTTGAAATGTTCATGCATTTTGTTTAAGTGGACAAAAATACTGGTAATCGTCTTGAACTGCTTTTCACTAAAAAATTAAATACAGAATTATCTAATAGTGTGAAAACAGTTTGATTGTGCTGATATGATCTTCTTACCGGTGATTCTCACAAAAATAGAGTGTTTATTGCTTTTGTAAATAGTTTACTGCTTTCTTAAAATATCAAAAATACCAAAAATATTTTCTTCTTAAAAGACTTCCATTTTGAACTGACAGGTAGTTGTTTTTGCAAACTAAGATAAAATATTGGTTTATCTTTAAATGTGAAAAAAACTAATGGTTTTTTCGAGATACTTGCTTGTGTTGCTAAACAGATTGATGCAGTTATCAAAATGAAGTGCAGAATACAAGTAAAGTGCAAATTGAGAGTGAAGTGAAGATGCGTGAAGATGCATGGTAGGATCCTTCTACTACATTGCAGAGAAAGAGAGATATGGAAGAGTTGGAGCTTACTTGCTTAACCAAGGATTGCTAGCTAACTGATCTACAATGAATGAAAGTTTTGGAGATTGGAAGCATCCGCTAAGGGGGAGTCTATTGATGTCAGAAGCTGTGTAGCTGACGCTATCCAAAGACCAAAAGAACACAAGATCTTTGAAGACAAAGTTACACTATGAAGCTATTGTCAAGGGGGAGTCTGTTGGTGCATATTCGGTGACAACAGCTTAATAGTTTGATTATTTAGTCTTTGGATATTTTGTATTGGGCTTAGCTTATTGGTTAGTGAGTTTATTATTGTAATGGGCTTGGAAAATGGCCTAGTCCATGTAGGAAGCCCAGTTCACAGACATGTGGTATATAAACATGTTTTGTGATTAGGGTTTTAGGGGTTAGAGAGTTTTAGAGAGAGAAAACGTAGAGAGAGAGAGAGAGAGAAAAACGTTTTTGAGAGAGGCAAGATCACAGATAGTGGCTGTGAGGTTGTGAGGTCTTGAATTGATTGTAAAACTGTTTGTTTGGATAATCAATAGAAGACCCGTTTGATTGGAATTCTGTGTTTCTACTCGTTTCTGTAACAAATCTGATCAAGAGGATTCCGCACTCTTGATTAGATTTACAATTCTGTGAAGATCCATACACATCAAGGGGACCTACAATGTCCTGTTATACCAGCGATTTGGTAAGGACCACTAATGTCAGTATGAATGAGTTCTAATAAATTAGAGCTCCTAGTGGCACCTTTCTTATTTGCTAATGTCATTTTTCCTTTAAGACATTTGACACATGTTCCAAAATCAGTAAAATCGAGAGGAGGTAAGACTTCATCCTTTACGAGACGATTTAATCGTTCTCTTGAGATGTGGCCTAAACGTTGACGCCACAACATAGATGAAGTCTCTAAGTCTCGAACCTGTTTCATCTTTGTGAGTGATTCATTAATATTATATGACAACAAAGATTTGGAAAAATTATCATCTAGTTCTAATCTATAGAGACCACCATCCAGAATGCCAGTACCATAAACACCGGAATCATAGAGAATAGAGAGTTTGCGATGACCATGAGAAACGACAAAACCGTCCATGTCTAACTTTGGTCCTGATACAAGGTTCCGAGTTACCTCAGGAACATAAAAGGTATCATAAAGTTTAATACATAAACCAGTTTTCAAAAATAATTGTAATGTTCCTATGGCCTTCACTTCTAATTCCCGATCATCTCCAACTTTAAGTGTTCTTTGGTTTCTTCCCAGCTTCCGGATTGTAAGGAATCCCTGAGTTGAATTGGTAACATGAACCATAGAACCAGAATCAAACCACCAAGAATTAGCAGGAACATTTAAATTAAAGGACTCAAGTATCATGAAAAAATCGTTACCTTTCTTAGCCAGCCACTCCTTGAAGTCAGGGCATTCCTTTTGCTTATGTCCTGTTTTCTTACAGAACTTGCAATAGGGTTTGCCTAAGGAGTTCTTAGAGCTGGAAGGTGCACTTGTATGAGGATTTGGATTTGGCTTTTGGACCTTAGAAGCATCCTTTCTTTGATAATTGTGCTTCCTCTTCTTAGAATTGGAGGTGGTGAAGTTAGCAACATCAGTAGTGCGATCCATCTTCATACGCTCTTCCTCCTGCACGCACATAGCGATCAGCTCACTCATCGTCCATTTTTCCTTCTGAGTGTTGTAATTGATCTTGAATGCTTCATAGGACGAAGGAAGCGAAGTGATGATGAAGTGAACAAGAAAACCATCACTGATTTCCATCTCTAGGCCCTTCAGCTTATTGGCCATGTCATGCATCATCATGATGTGTTCGCGAATGCTGCTCCTCCCATCATACTTAGTTGTCACCAGCTTGAGGATAAGAGTACTAGCGTGTACTTTTGATGTTCCTTTGAATTGATCCTCCACAGAAGCCAAATAGGTTTTAGCATCTTCAGAATCAGGAATGGCTCCTCTGATTGAGTTATGAATGGACTGCTTCATGAACATGAGAGACATGCGGTTACATCTAGTCCATTTGTCATGAACTATCTGCTCAGCAGCAGTACTTGTAGCAGTAAGGTCCGCTGGCTTATTCTCTCTTAGAGCATAATCAAAGTCCAGCAATCCAAGTGTAAGCATGAGGGCATCCTTCCATGCAGCAAAGTTATCACCAGTCAAAGGTGGAATCCCCTGATTGGGTGCTGATAGTGGAAATAAGGTGAGCAAGTTATGATACTAAGAAAGAAGTCTTAATGTGATCTAAGGGCATGTTATACTAAGGCAGGCATAAATAATGACCATTTTAGTTATGAAGCTGTGATAACGTCTATTACTAACATCAAAATAATAGACTTAGTAAAATTCTACTTAAACGAAGACAAATCAGCTTTGGCCAGAAGTGTAATCATTTTAAGTATGTGTGCAAAGTAATCGTGACAAATCAGCTTTGGCTAGAAATGAGACAATCACTTTAGTTATGCACTTGTCAAGCATGCTAAACATAAATGAATTAAATCAGCTTTGGCCAGAATTAAGACATTTCACGTTTGTAATGCATACTCAACATAGCTTTTATAATACTTGAACAATAAATAGATGTATTAAATCAGCTTTGGCCAGAATTAATACATCAGAAGCTCATTCAAGTTAAGCTATTTTGGTTTTGTAAAAATTATTTTCTGATTCTGATTAATTAACTAAGTAATTACAAAACCAATTATTTAATAGCAAACCACCCGTTAGCGCGGATCGAACTTGTGCGATCAATAATGCCCAAAAACTTGTGCGATCAGTAAGGCCCAAAACTTGTGCGATCAGTAAGGCCCAAAAACTTGTGCGATGTATGTAAGGCCCAAGTCTTGTGCAATGTATGTAAGGCCCAAGTCTTGTGCGATTGGCACTATCTTGTGCGATCCACAACTCTTGTGCGATTGCCCTTGTGCGATCAGATCATATCTTATGTGATTTGATCTTGTGCGACTGTCTTGTGCGATTAGTTACATTGATGATTTCGAAACCACTGTTAAGGCTGTTTGTTGTGATAATAACTGAAACTCGAAATTTGAGGGATTTTGGGATAGTGTTTCCTATTTTATTTTTGATCTAAACTTATCAAAAGATTTCGAAATTAATAACTGATTATCCTTTAACAGTTTTCGAAACTTTAATAGATAAAATTAAGATCAAAACTATGAAAACACCCACTAATCCAAATTATATTCCAAAATTTAGGGAATTTTCGAGTTTTCTTAGAACAGTATGATGAACCCTAAAAAATTAAAACATAATCTGGGATCCGAAACCTTAAATTTTAGACTTTTATAACAGATTTCGGATATTAAGATTTGCCCATTATGGTCTCGAGTCAATTTAACAAATTATACTTTTCCGAAAACAGGGATTTCGGCAACAAGGACTCGAAATCAGCCAAGATTTAAAAGCTTTAAAATTTTCTGTTTTCCTTATTTTGATCCCAGAATAATGGATACGAAAACAGAACTGGTTTATCAACATATGCTCTGATACCACATGTTGATCAGTTCTGTTTAAACTTAATGGAAAACATGAATAACATACCTGTTACAGCAGACAGTGCAGTGGAGAATCCAGTGAGAGAAGACGACATGGAGTTCGACATCTTTGTCAAGGTGATCTGGTTCCTCCTTAGGGTGTAAGGTGATGATGCTAGTGAACCGAAACTAGGGAGAGTTTCGATTAGGGAGAGAGAGACGAATGTGATGTTATGAGGGTTGTGTTTTTGTCTAACTCGTGTAACCCTTTAACTCTCTAATAAGCTCCTTATTTATACACCCAAGAGGAAACCTAATTAGTTAATAAGGGTAATATGGTCCATCAACAATTACCAACTAATTATTAATAGGTTATTAATATATTTTGATCTATATAATATAAATGATTTTGATGGCTAAAAGATTAAATATTATATTAACAATATATTTAATCTCACACCATATGGTAGCACTAGCATACATGATCGGTGATAAGGCCCGCCTTGAATGTGGATCGAAATTGAGAGTGATCTCTTCATTTGAAGTCAAGAGACAATTACATCAAGGTAGTGACGATGATTGAAGAGGTTATATCACATACAAATGGATTGTATCAGTATTATAAGTGTAACATGTGTAGAATACCAATCGAATAATATATTAATGTTTAGTGAAAGGGTATATAAAAAGTGGGTTTAAGGTAAAAAAAATGCAGGGATAATTTTGGAGTTCAGCCATGTCCTAGTGCATTTTATTAAAACTTAATGCTAACTAAAAAAAGTAAATCAAATTAAATTATAAAAATACTTGTGAACTTAATTTCTTTATATATGTAAATTTGTTTGTTTGTTTGTTTTTTTTTTTTAATATTCTATAGTGATCGAATATTGTCCACTAATGGAATCCAAACAAGGGAAAGAATCCAAAATTGCAAATACTATTAGATTCCGCATCCATTTTAAACTACACGTTGTCCACCAATGGAATCCAAACAAGGGAAAGAATCCAAAACTACAAATACTATTAGATTCCGCATCCATTTTAAACTACACAAAAGTTTACCGATCAATATATCATACATCCTATACACTCCTCCGCTTGCGATATGCACGTATAATGTATATGTGTAGGTTCTTAGAGGACAAAAGTGAAAGTGCACTAATTTTAACGTTATTTTACTGATTTCGTGAAAATAATGTTAAAAAGCGAGGGAAGATTAATCATGCATCATGCGATAACGTTGATAGCCGAAAGACAAGGGGGTACATGCACTAATCGGCTTTTCTTCCAATTGCTGAGTGTTATGTGAGTTATGTCAAAGGTTTGATGCAAAACTACTATCAAGCTGGGGGTCTCACTGGAAACAGTCTCTCTATTCCTACAGGGTAGAGGTAAGACTGTCTACATCTTACCATCCTCAGATCATATTTTAGCTTTGCTATTGATGAGATTTATGATGATAATGATATCATACTTCTTATGATAAGATAATGAATATCTAACTAATATATGTACACATAAATCATAACATAAATTATTCCGACAAAAAATAATCTATTTACTTTCTAAATCTTAAATCTTAAATTAAATATAAAATAGAAAGTATAAATGCAATGCTTATTATTATATATATATTGTTAACGAGTGCTGATTAATAGTAACTTTATTTTTATAATAACTAGTGATATTCCCTCGTGCTTCGCAGCGAGCATTCGATCGGTATCTATTCGATTCGTTACGATGCTGGCACTCGCTGTAGTAATCGAAAAAGAAAACGTTACATCGATCGAAAACAATAAAAACGAAATCGATACCGGTACCGATGTTCAAGTAAAGTTGATATCGGTTTAGTTTATTTGCGTTTTATGTATATTTTTTCACCATTGTAGTTTATTTGAAAACTACTATTGTGCTACTATTGTAACAAACCGAATCTAAACCGACTGAACAATATCTGTATCGGTATTAATATTTATTTTTATTGTTTTTGCTTTTAATAAGCTAAGATCATATCGTTACCATACCGTACCGAACCGAATAACATCAGTGCCGTTATTTATTACTTTTGATGGTTTCTTGTTTGATAACAGATATCGTGCGGCTATCGTAGTGAACCGAATCGAATTCGAATGAACAACATCGGTACGGTACCTGTATTTATTTTTTTGTTTTTTTCATTTGATAAATTGATATTGAACCAATGGCGTATCCTCCCAAACAACATTGGAACAGATACCTGTATTCATTTTTATCATTTCCATTTTCAAAAGATTTTCATTTTTACAACTCTGTCTGTGACGATAAATGAATATCGGTACCAGTACTACAATCTGAACCAATTGATACCGTTCGAACAACACATGTTGATTTTTATACCGAGTACATGAATCGTACTTGTACTGTAACGGATCAAACCGATACCGATCCAACATTGGCGGTAACGTACCATCACAATGCGCAGTCAAATAACTTGGAATCTTAAAAAATAAATAAACATAAATGTGGATTTACAGTTTTACAAAAAAAAGTTAACGAATAATCAAATTGAATGCTATATAAAAGACTACTAATAAAAAAAACTACATAAGAATTATAAATTACTATGTATTACTAAAAAACTAAATGAATAATAAATAAAATATTAATAAAATAAAAATAAATTACTTAAAAACTGACAAAATCACTATTCATCAAAGCTTTGTATTCATATATATATATATATATATATATACTAGTGGTTTTTCCCCGCGCTACGCGGCGGGAACTCCATTGGTATTGGTTCGTTACCAAAACTTGTTATAGCAGCTGAAAGAGAAAACTAAAAAACTAAAGTCGTGATGCGCCCAAAAGAATATCGACACATGTTTTATATCCATTGAAAACCATTAAAAAGATACCGGTTCCGATATTACCAATATTGGTACCGATGTTCGGTTGAAATCGGTTCAATTCTTCACATATTGATACTCGTATAGTTTTTTATTAGAAAAATCCATTTTTTAATATTATTATCAGCACTCGTATAGTTTACAATAAAAATAAATTACTATTCATTCTCGGCTTGGTTCGATATTGTACGATAGCGACATGATATCCATTTTCAACAAAAAAATTAAATTTAGAAAAAAATCCAAATAAATATAATATTAAAACTTTAAATTTATTATTCATAAAGAAAATGGTTAAAACTAAATTATTTAAGATATTAAGGAGTTATATTTAAAACTTAAGTTAATATATTTAAAATGCTCATTACTGTTTATGAGCACTTTAAATTAATATGTACTAGGTGATTTGACCGCGCGTTGCGGCGGTACATTACCGCGAGCACTGGATTGGTATCGCTTTGGTTCGTTACAATACCAGTACGATACATGCACTCCGTGTAGAAATCAATCTACTAAAAACGACAAAAATGAACACGGGTAGTGACACGAATGTTCAAACGGTATTGATTGATTCAGATCGTCATAGTATTGATATCATTATTCATATATCGCTGCAGACAAAGTTGTATAAACTAAAAATTATCGAAACCGAAAATCATAAAAATGAATACAAGTACCGGTACCAATGTTGTTCGTTTGTTTTGTTATGTTATGTTATGGTATAATAACGATATGGTACCAGTTTATTAAAAGTAAAAACAATAAAAATTAATAGCGGTATCGATACAGATGTTGTTCAATCGATTCGGTACTTTTTGGGTACGTTATCGGCACATTATCTATTTCAAAGAAAAAACTTTATCACAATATTGGAAAAAATAAACACAGATTATTAGAAAAAACTCGAAATAAATGATAAATAATAATTAAAAAAATAAATAAATACTTTAAAATAATAATTACCATTAATTGTCATTTTCGGTTTGGTTTGGTACACCTGTAGCACAATATCCATTTTAAATAGAAGTTATACTGTAATGTTAAAAGAACATTGTTGCGGATTTTTTTTCTTTTGTAAATGAACAAACGTAAGTTAAACTAAATGATTGAATAAAATAGTATTTAAAAATAAATAAACACTTGAAAATAGAATTAAAATATAAATAAACACATTAAAATAAAACATTGAAACACTGTTCATGGACAGTTTTAATTGATATGTATAATAATATAATATGTAGTTTTTTTTATTATTTTCTTATTTAATATATTATAATAGTTTATTATTATATTTACTTTTAATAACATATTTTTCTTTTTTTAAAACATATATTTCCTTTATTTTTTTAATAATTGTTTTTTTTTCTTTTTTTGAACATATATTAATTTATTTATTAATTCGATACTTCTTTTACAATTTACGTTTATAACTTTTTTTCTAAAAACTTAAGTACGTAATTGTGCTTGATTTCTTTCCCTGACATTCAGTTATAAGTTTTGTTAAAAATGAAATTGTACTCAAAATAAAGTATTTATTTGGTATCATAAAACGGTACGATGATAAACTAAATCGTTCTAATGGTTTGGCTTTCTAAACATCATGTTTTATTTTCAAATCACGTTTGTTTACATTATCATTTATTCGGTTTCACTGCAATGCGCGATATAAAACAACTAGTTTATATTATTACTGGTCGCTCATAAAACTAAAACAAAAATGAACAAACTAGTTTGAATTATATGTACAATTTATAATACAGCGTAGGTAAATTATACAAATTACTGGTCGCTCATAAAACTAAAACAAAAATGAACAAACTAGTTTGAATTATATGTACAATTTATAATACAGCGTAGGTAAATTATACAAATTTAAAACATACATTAACAAATTACTTTTACAAATAATGAGTCAATTACTGTTTTTGTCCCTGTGGTTTGTCAAAAATCACTATTTCAGTCAATTAGTTTAAAAATTGCGATTTCAGTCCCTATGGTTTCACTTTCGTAACCGTTTCAGTCCACCTCGTAACCATTTCAGTCCCCGTACTTAACAAAATAATGGATTGAAATGGTTATGAAAGTGAAACCACAGAGACTGAGATGGTTACGAAAGTGAAACCACATGGACTGAAATTGCAATTTTTAAACTAATGGACTAAAATAGTGATTTTTGACAAACCGCAGGGACGAAAACAGTAATTAACTCACAAATAATTTATCAAAACAAATACCTTTGTAAGGGTGAGGAGAGTGGATTCAAGATGGTTCAAGATGGGATGCCACGATGGTGAATTAAGCCGATGTAGAGTGTGATGGAAGATGCAAATGGTGAAATCGAGATTGTCATAGTATAGACTATAAGGGGTGGGAGGGCATGAAAAAAAGGCATTAAACGTCACGTGACAGCTACGTCAGCAAGAAGGTGTGGTAAAAAAACAGCACAGAGTGGGAGGGGCGTGAAAATGACGTTTTTATAAAAAAATAATAAAAATAAACAAGAACCAATCAAAACCAACCAAAAATCCAACCACCAATGAAACGCCGCCACCTTACCCATACATTTGCCCCCACGCCAGTGAAGATTCTCAAGCCACATCCACAAGACGACCTCCACGCCATAGGCGGGCTGATGTACTTGGCACATGCAGTGGCTTCCACGCTCACTCCGTGTGGTCTAAGTGAAGAAACAACAAATGAAACTGGAAAGTGGGTGACATGCTCGGGACAATGTGACACTTCGGGACAAGCGAGAACACCTCCCCTACCCTTGGTACCGTCGCGATATGCCAACCTCGGGCCTAATAATATTATTCATTTATTTATTTATTTATTTATTAATGGTTTAGGGGTGGGATAAGACTTATGACCATTAGGTCATGGGTTCGATTCCCACAAAGGGGGTTTTCCCATATTTATTGGGTTTCCTCCTGAATTGGTGTATAGGCATTATTGCCTAGTGGAGATGGATATGATCGGGTGGTTCTGCTGGTGGCACGATGTTACTCCAGTGATCCGTCAGTGATCCAAATTTGCCGTTCAAAAAAAAAAATCAGAAAAATAAAATAAACTAGGTTTTTTTTAGTGTCGCGCGTTGCGGCGAAACAGAGCAAATGATAATGTAAAACAAACGTAATTTGAAAATGTAGCATGTTGTTTGGAAAGCCAAACTGTTAGAATCGGTTCAGTTTATCATCGTATCATTTTACGATACCAAATAAATACTTTATTTTTTTAATATAAATTCGTTTTTAATAAAACTTATATAATTGAGGGTAAATATTAAGCACAACTACGTACTTAATTAACTGATAAAGTAAAGATGATTTAAAAAAGAAAAATAATTATTAAAAACAAAATAAATGATAAAGGAAATATGGTTATAGAAAAGGAAAAAAAGAAAATACGTTAAAAGCTAAAACTAAATAGAAAAAAAAAACTAAAAGATGTTAAAAGTAAATATTAAAAATAATATATTGATATAATAAAATATTAAAAAGCTATATATATATTATTTTAAAATTGAAATTACTATTCATGGGTCTTCGAAAACTATATATATATATAATTTCTCTATTTTTTCTTACTTGAATATCCACAACTTAACAGAGTTGATTACATTCTAAGAACAGAGAAAATATAATACGACATACAACTTACTTGAAATTTGTAGTATTATTTTTATTTATTTCGAACGACATCGTATTTTTATTGTATTTTTCTGACAAGTAATGATCATATATTTGTATTATAATATTGTATTTTTATGTGCGACCCGACCGGACCCGAACCGCGACCGACCCGAAAATATCTAATGTTTGGTTGTGAAAAATTCGAACGCCCAAAAAAGGGACCCCATTGGAAAAAAAATCCTGGGTCCGCCACTGCCCATGTGACTAAACAAAATCTATAAGTGGGAGTATGTGGATCATTCTCCAAATCAACATACTAATGATGATACCTATGGATACTCGCCCAATATATTGGATCCCTAAAAAAATCACTGAGTCTTTTGTTAAAATTACTTACAAGCCAATTATGTACAATAATGTATATCCAAATGGAGGGACCGGAAAGAATTAACCATTAGCAAACCAAATTAATAAAGGTTATATACTTGGATAGCTTGAACTCTCAATTAAGCACATGTGTATTCAAGCCATTTAGGTAGCTTGAGACTATGGTGCGCTAGAAGCCTGCGGTAACACATGGTTATACCCAATTAAAAGGTATAGTAGAAATGTCGTCCAAAAAACATCCCAACTGAACGTATATGGAGCAAAAAGTGGCAAACCGTATAGAAACAAAATTCTACCTGCCACTTTAATGTCAAGAGACCTCCACTTACGTCCCTAAAAGAAGTTCGTTTTCCTTGTCACCTCACATCATAGAAAAATATTTTCTGATGCCTTAATTCATTCATTTGACAACATTTTGTTAACAAATTAGATTTGGATCTTTTAAAGAAGGATAATCCTTTTTTCCTAACCAGATAATATATATATATATATCAGACACACACCTGCTACTATGTGGGTAGTAGAGGAACTATTTATAGCTGAGTTCAAGCATGAAAGTATTACATATGTACAAGTTTGCATAAACTTATTCCGTAATATAGTACTCTTCCATTTCAGTTTAGAAACACAGATTCAATAGCTTAAATAAACTGTAAACCCCAAATCATATCAAAATTAAGGCAGCCCCTAAAACCCAATATCACATAAACATACTCACAAATACAATTACACTTATCTTCAATCAACCATCATAATCATTAATCAAACAAAAACACATAAATAATCATACCAATTAACAAAAGAAATAAAAAACAACTCCTTTAATCATACCATAAATCAATGTGCGCACGAAGCTAAAGCTGACTCGGTTGAGATATATAAATGTGTCTAGTCTACCGTGGAGCACGACTGCCAGATCTCCGATTCCGACCCCCCGCTGCCGCAAAACAGCCGTGTTTAAAATCCGAGCACATCTCCATCTCTCTCTTTCTTTGGGTGTGAAACAAACCTGAGAAACAATGGCTCACCTACTACAGGTTCAAACACCAAACACATTCCAAAATATATCTTTAAGCTTACATTAAACGATGAGGCGAATAGCAATGTTACCTGGGGTGTCTCTGGAGAAGAACACAGTCAGCTGAAGAAGGCAGGAATCCCTAATCGTGAATCCTAACGCCGTCGCCGTCGGTGTTTCATGATGAAACCATCATCACTTCAAACCACCTGATCGACCAAACCCAGCGAATCTCTAATTCTCTGGTTTCTGCAATGTTAGAATGAGGTAACAATCAACAGGAATTGGGGGATTAAAGATACCTAGAGATGGATCGATGAAATCATCAAAGAAGCAGCAAAAACCCTAGGTTTAGCTGAAAAATTGGAAGCAGATATAAAAAGATTTCGAGAGGAACCTCAACGCCGCCACCGTTTCTCCGCCGCTGCCGCCGCCGCTTCTCTCCGCCCCCTCCACTCTCTCTCCACCGTTATATGTTGCTCTCTCTTGGTCTTTCTTCTCTGTGTTGCATACACAAAACAAAAAGTGTGAGCAAAGTTTATGGGAAAGGAGGAGATGAGAGACACGTGTAGCAGGAGTTGTCAAAAGAAGAAGAGACTTATGCTGGACTTCTTTACAGATGTGATGGTGGAGCGGTGATGGTGGGTTTGGTGTTAGGGTTTTGAGATGGAGGGAAAGTGATGATGACCGTGTTTTTGGTGTTTATATATTTAGAACAGGATAATAAAATTACGATAATGCCCTCATATACTATTCACAAGGTTTGTTTTTTAATATATAGGATAATATAGGATAATTAGTATAATAAATAAATAAAAGACTATATAAAAGGGAAGAGGTTTTGGACACATTGGAGGTCGGAAGTAGTAAGCATGGGATGGGCGATCGCTTTGCACGGCGGAGCGGGGGATATTCCGGTGGATATACCGGCGGAACGCCGTGAGCCTCGAGAAGCCGCCCTCCGCCGTATCCTTCAGATCGGCGTCTCCGCTCTTAACGCCAAACAGTCTCCATTAGATGTCGTTGAACTTGTGGTATATATATATTCTCTAATCAACTCCTCTCATTTCAAATCATCACGTATTCATAATTATTGTTCATTTCATTTTCATGATCTCTTCTCAACCTCTTGTTGTGAAGATCATCGTCATGATTGTGATCGTGCGATTAGACGATATTAAATCTACACATCAATTTCAGTTTGATGAATTTTCTGTATGTAGATTAGAATTGAGTTAAATTATAACGGTATGAGATATTTGAGTTGATTATTAGTCGTTGATAATTGATAGATAGGATGTTTTGTTTTGTCAATTGTGACAAATCTACACATGAATGTTATGTTTAGTGGTCATGAATTAGGCTGCGAGGTATGGGGATCGTCCCCGGTTCGTTCTGGTCCGGCGCCGGGCCAAACCCCCCCCCCCCCCCCCCCCCAGCGCGGCTTCGTCCTCACCGTCCTTTTCCAGACGTTTGTGCCGGTCCACAAAAGGACAAAAATCATCCCTCCCCCTCTCTCACACACCTATACATACAATATATACATATACGTTTTAGGTCCATCCCCCCATTTCCATACCTCCATCCTATTTGCCCCATCTCATGCCCATCCTACGTGGCGCTTACGTGGCGGACCATCCTCCAAGGGAGGACCGTCACCATACCACATAGCCTTATGATTAGGGTTAAATGAACCTTGTTAGGCAAGTTTATTACCTTTTATAGTTTATTATTATTATTCGATTTATCATATATCTTTAAGTATGATCGTTAGTCATTATTCTGTCTCCGGTTTGAATATTAGGATAGTTATTGACGTTTTTATCCTTACCTCATTATCTCATCATCTTATAATTCGGTTACAACTTTATGTATAAAGAGGTGGATCATGGTTGATCAATATTTGAAAAACCATGAACATTTTCAGTTTCGAATACTATAAGACAATCCAAACAGTAGAATGGGGGTAAATCCAGAAACAGTTAAGAGGTTTGTAATAGTGCACTTTCTTTTGCGATTCGTTTCTTAGCTTGTTAATTCTTTCATAATGCATATTATTAATTTTAACAGTTTGAATGTGACAAGTTTTTATTAGCATAATTTACTTCTGTAGATGGCCTTTTGTTCATTTTCTGCAACGAGTTACTGTGTTAAGACTTCTAATTCCTTGTAAACTGCTGTACGATTTAAGGTACGCGAGCTAGAAAATTGTCCACACTTCAATGCCGGTAGAGGGTCTGTTCTGACTGCCAATGGAACTGTTGAAATGGAAGCTTGCATCATGGATGGGAGTTCAAAACAATGCGGTGCGGTTTCTGGTGTCACCACAGTTGTCAATCCCATCTCTTTGGCAAGACGGGTCATGGAAAAAACTCCCCATGTTTATCTTGCATTTGATGGTGCCGAGGCCTTTGCAAGAGACCAGGCAAGTTACACATTCTTGTTTGATGCATCATACAGTCATACTACATGTATCTTTGTGTTTATAATCATTATTTGCAATATATTTTCTGTTCTGAATGCTTTTACAATTACTTGTTTAGGGACTTGAAACAGTAGATAAGAGTCATTTCATCACTCCTGAAAACATTGAGAGGCTAAAGCAAGCAAAGGAAGCAAACCGAGTTCAGGTATGCTCATTCAAATTCATAAAAAATATCATTTATTATTAATCGAAAACTTTTACCTGTGAATAGTGGTGGAAATTTTGACCCGTTCCATGATTTTGTTTATATATCATCTCCAACGGGTGACGGGTCAAACAAGTAAAATAAAATTAATAGTTTAAAAAAGGGTGGCGGGCGTCAAAGTAATAGTTGAGGATGGCAGCGGCCAATGGCCAATAGTTAAGGGTGATAAAATCCAATAACCCTATAAAAAAATGAGTTGAAAGACACTGGAAGTGTATTTTCAATGTATTAAACCTCCTAAATATATTTGTTATAATATTATAATTTTCTTAATAGTACTTAAAACACTATTTTTAATAAAATAAATCAAATTTGGACATAAAGTGTTATGGGTCAACCTGACCCTCTCTGTTTTAACCCGTTCCGGCCTAAGATGCTTTATTTAATATCACGGTGGAACTATTTTGCCTGAAGAGATATTTATAAATGATTATATTTATTACTTAACTTTTAGCAATTTATAAATGATTATATCTATTACTTGTAGCAAGATTATACACAACCTATAAAACCCGAAGTGCCAGACGGAGATAGCAAACTTGGAACGGTTGGATGTGTGGCTGTAGACAGTCTGGGGAACCTAGCGGCTGCAACCTCAACCGGGGGTCTGGTGAACAAAATGGTGGGAAGGATTGGGGACACACCGATCATTGGTGCAGGGACATATGCCAATAAGTTTTGTGCCATCTCTGCAACTGGCAGAGGTGAAGCCATAATCCGTGAGACGGTGGCTAGGGATGTGGCTGCAGTCATGGAGTACAAAGGGCTAGGTCTGAAAGAAGCGGCTGCATATATTGTTGATGAAGTTGCACCAAAAGGAACCACTGGCTTGATAGGTGTATCTTCGACAGGTGAAGTTACCATGCCTTTTAATACAACTGGTATGTTCAGAGCTTGTGCTACTGAAGATGGGTTCAGTGAGGTTGCAATTTGGAAATCTGGATGATCGTGGTCGCTTAAGCGTTAAGATGCATAAAACGCCATTAAAAGCTCCTTATGTTATGGTCACATTTGTTTCATTCATGGGTTTGGAATCAACCATAGTATGATTAAAGAATTAAACTGTTGGGAATATCCTTAAAATGACAAATGCAAATGTGTATATTTGGGTTGATTCGTATGAAAAATAAAATAAAAAGAAGAAAAAAAAACCAGAATTGGCTTTGCAACAGTTTGGTAGGTTCAAAGGTACGCAACTGCCTTTGTGGGCTTGATTCAAGGGCCGTGACTGTTCATGTGGTTCACGTTCGTTGGTTCCATTAAATGCACCGGTTTGAATAGTCACATCTATTGGGGGTTGTGGTTGTCACAAGGTAATGGTTTAAAGGGTCGTGACCTTTCGGTTGACAGTTTACCAACAAACCATTGTGACTCTTCTTAAAGGTGTCTATTTGAAGGGGTTTCGTTACCTTTTGAATGGCCAAAGGTGTTTAGTGACCAACAAATTATAGTAACAGACATATACCAAAACTTTGTTTATGTTGCAACATACTACTAGATAATAACGTCGGCATATCACAAGATTTCTAGTTACTTGAAAACAAGGCGGGTTCAATCCGCTTATCAGACCACTCATGATTTTGTGCTTGTTGCTTCCCAAGCGATTAAGCACAAACTTAAATCACGTTGTTTTCTTAAGTGGTGGTGGCGAAATTGATTTAAGGTCCGAAATTGATGTATATGAATGGGTTAATTTAGGAACACCATTACAATGCAAGTGTTTGATGGTGAAGAAAATAGGTTTCATATTAAATTGAATCGACTAAAGTCATTGATAAAGGTAATAAAATACGCAGAACTGGAAAAGGATCTAATTAGAGAGGGAATTAGGCGGTTAGGCTTTGTCAATGGATGGATATGGATCGGATCATGATCTGATCCATTAATGATCCAAATTAAATGGATCGTGATCCGATTGATATCCAAATAATTTTAAATGGATGGATCACTATCCAGATCGATCCATATTAAAAAAAAATATAATAAAAAACTCAAAAAAATCACAAAAAATTAAAAAAAAAAATCGAAAAATCCAAAAAATCTAAAAAAAAAAAAAAAAAATTCAAAAAATTCAAAAAAAAAAAAAAAACAAAAAATAATAAAAATTAAAATAAAAAAATCTTAAAAATAAATAAAAATCTAAAAAATAAAAAAATTCAACAAGTATTTGGAAACATGTAAATGGATAATACGTAAGTTATAGTGCTACGAGTTAAGGATGAAGAAAAAGGCAATCGAGTTTATTTGGAAATCTTGTAGGCATTAAAACTCATCTCAATATAATTTACATGATTAGGGCTATAAATGAAGTGAACGTTCGGTGAATAGTTTGTGAACTGTTCGGCGGGAAATTCATTTATGTTCGTTTGTTTAATAAATGAACAAACATGAACAAGAAATTCCGTTCGATTAGTTAAATGAACGAACCTGAACAAAAGTCCAGTTCGTTCGATTGTATCCGTGAACGTTCGGTAAGGTGTTCATGAACGTTCATTCATGTTCGTTTGTTTAAGTTGTCCGTGAAAGATTTTTATACATTATTTATTATATCTAAAAAAATTATATTCATTAAACCCTAACAATTAATATAGGAAACCCTTTTCCCACTTTGTTTTCACATCGTTCCCCTTTCCTTCCTCATTAATTGTTAGGGTTTAATGAATATAGATTTTTTAGACATAACAAATAATGTACAAAAATCTTTCATGGACAACATAAACAAACGAACATGAGTGAACGTTCATGAACACCTTATCAAATGTTCAAGAACACAATCGAACGAACGAAACCTTTGTTCATGTTCGTTCATTTAACTACTCGAACGAAATTTCTTGTTCATGTTTGTTCCTTTATTAAACAAACGAACATAAACGAACTTCCCGCCGAAAGGTTCAAGAACTATTCGCTGAACGTTCACTTCATTTACAGCCCTAGCTATTTGGGCTTGGTAATTGACTATTTTAAGACTTAGAATAAATTTATAGATTAAAGTTTACTATAGCCCAAATTAAAGTTATATGTGTGTATTATATTATGGTATATATATAAATTTAGAGTGGGGATCCTACGGAAAGTGTGTTTTTCCTAAAAAGTGTAAAAAGTCATAAAACACACCTAAAACTCACAAATAATAGAATGAATATTACTAAAACACCATATTCAAACTCTAATAGTCCATAAAAACATCAAACACATCATCGTAGAACTATGAATATAAAACACACAATGCTAAACAACATAAAACACAATAATATTTGTCATTCCACAATCAGAGCCTTAACATCTAAAACACAACACAAAACCCACATACATGATGTTTTAGTAATCTTCATCATATTATTTGTGGGTTTTTGGTGTGTTTTATGGTTGACATTACGGTGTTTTATGACTTTTTACACTTTTTAGGAAATTTGGACTTTCTGGCCAAATAAATGTGTATAATTTGAATTCGAATTCTTAACAATCGAAACGAATTTTTGATAATCGAATCGAATTTTGAATTTTCTAAATCTGAATCGAATTCTAAACACCCCTAGACTGCAACACCAAAGGAAAAAACAAGATTATGAGGTCTTGGAGGTTTTATACGGTTCTGTTCGAAGAAAAAACTCAAAAAGTGAGAAAATATTTATTAGAAACTTGCAGATGGGCCCAAAGGGGTTTTAATTACAAACAAAGAATCAAGTGGGCCGGAACAAATATGAATTTGTGGACTGAGTTTTATTAAATTAGATTGGGCCATTACACGTTATCACTACTGGAACTAGGGGTGTCCAAACCGCTCGGCGCTCGAAGATCGTTCGACGATCGTTCGAAAAAGCTTGGAAATTTGCTCGTTCGATTCCTTGCTCGGTTAAAACTGAGCCGAGCAGCTCGGTTCGGTTTAAAAACGAACCGAGCACGAGCATAGGTACGCTCGCTCGTCGCTCGTTCGGTTTCGATCGAATTTATTATTATTATTATTATTATTATTATTATATATATATTATATTTATTAAATATATATATTATATTTATTAAATATAATAAACATGTAGCATATCCAATTATCCAGCCCCTAGAATCCTGTATCAAATTTTATGTTTTGAATTCAGTTTTTGATTGAAGATGTCTAGAATGACTTCAACGCGTGTTTTGGAAATTATTTTGCATTTAGATGTTCTTAAACATTAAACATTTGGATGACATTTTGTGTTTTTTTTGTGGGACTTTTTATGTTTTTATTTTGTTAAATTGTTAAAGTGTGTGTGGGACATATAAGTTGGTGAATTTTGGTGAATGAATGGCTGTGTAAGAATGCTAAATAAAACTGAGCAAAAGCGAACCGAACCGAGCGGCTCGGTTCTAAACCGAACCGAGCACGAGCATAAGATTTCTGTTTGATTTCCTAAATCCGAACCGAACCGAGCGGCTCGGTTTCAAACCGAACCGAGCACGAGCAGACCTCCGCTCGGTTCGGTTCGGCTCATGAACACCTCTAACTGGAACTACCATTTGTTTAGCTTTTATTTTAAGTTTGATGCACATATCTGTAGTCCACATTTAAATTTGTATTGAGTTGTGACAGTTGGGTTTGTATTTATTCTCGTGATTGTTGTTTGATTGTGTGATTAATTAATTTTTTTGAGAGTTTTTTTTTTTAACATAATAATACACAAACTTATCAAGTTACATCAAAACAGAAGGTAGACAGGCAACAAGCTACGCCGCCACCCCTTTCTGAATTGCCAACCCTAACCTACCAAAGACAAAGCCCTGCCCCCCTGAGGGTGAACAATAGCTGTGGATGATCCGTTGGACCCTGGTCAAGAAGTGATAGCTTCTGGCGCTAGGGAGCCAAATGTATCAAAGGCAGAAGGGACAAAACCATGTTGGTTCTCTGCGCATGCTTTAACTAAATGTATCAAAGGCAAAATGAACAAATAGGTTATAATATATTATCATTGTTATGCAATTGTTAATTCCAACATACTTGGTGTAATTTAGTAAAAAACAAGTTGTAGGAATGTACAGAATCCATGCTCTAAGTTAGTCAATCAAATTAATATTGGTTATGTCTAAGTAACCAATCGAATCCTTATGTTGCACATTGAGTTATCAAGTTGTAATCCTACTTAGTTGAATATGAATGTGACTTGTATTCATACATCAGCTGATTGTGCCTAATACACCCTAGTTAGTTTAGTTAAGGATCATATCATGTAATCATGTATGGTGTGTAAGTACATGGATCATGCCCTAGGGCGGTGGTATGATCAAGATAATATATGTTTATGTAGCCGATTAAACATTATTATCACCTACTAAGTCTTGCAACTAAGTAATGAAATCCGAAACTGAAAGTGATTGTTCTCCTCTTCATAACCAATCTATTTTTTTAAGAAAAAAACAAGAACTTAAATAATAAATGGTTCTCCAATCAAGAAACCAAATATGTTACATGCGAGTGAATAGGGATAATCACATTTGTGACTTCTCAAGCCTATAGATCAAAACAATTATATCATCATACCGCAAGTTTAACTCTTTCTTTGTATACACACATTTTTAACAACAAATCCTAGCTAATGATGTATACACCATGCCTCATTCTGCAAGATTTGAACTCCCAACTTATTGATAATGCAATCAGGGGCGGATCCAACATATAACAAGGGGCAACCTCCGCTACGGCTTGGCGCTCCGGCGGTAGTGTAAAATTAGTGTAAATTTTGGAAAAATATAACGTTTTTTTGATTTCGTTACCGCTTTTTTATAAAACGTTACGACTTGGTGGATTTTCTACCGCTTTTTTATAAAACGTTACGGCTTGGCGGATTTTCTAGATCCGCCACTGAATGCAATACACCACTTGTAGAACTACAAAGTGGGCTTTTAGCTTGATCACGACCTATACACACACACAAAAGAACCAATGCAATTTGATGGCAATAATTCGGAAAACTAAAGAACTTCGATTACTTGAATAAATTACAAGGGAAAAACAAACTTAAATACTAACCTTTTTTTTTTCAACGGCTAATTTCTTTAATCCCTGTCATCTGTGGGACTTGAACCCAAGACCTTTCCCTTCTCAACCTAGGTGTTTTTAAAGGCTTTGTCTTTGCCAATGGACCACCACCACATTGGTTAAATATAAAATAATAAACTTTAGTAAGGACCCCTTTAATTTAGACAGGGGCGCAACTTTGTGGGGGCCGGGAGGGGAGGGGAGGGGAGAGGGGGCGCCTGATCCCCCGAACTTTTCGCTCAGTAGTGAGCGGTATGTAGTTTTCGTTTAAATTTTTTTAGGCATATACGTTTTCGACCTGCGGTCGGAAATCTCAAACTTCGCCACTGATTTAGGCAGATATCCTCCTACCACCCTTGAGATCGAACTATACCACCCTTATGACAATATTACTTTAC
Organism: Helianthus tuberosus; assembly: GCA_030545235.1. Taxonomy (NCBI): domain Eukaryota; kingdom Viridiplantae; phylum Streptophyta; class Magnoliopsida; order Asterales; family Asteraceae; genus Helianthus; species Helianthus tuberosus. Next base: position 36,803,101 of record CM060379.1, on the reverse strand, counting down.
TCTCAATATTGACCATCTTCATGTTAACCTTCTCGGAGAAACCAACCAACTTTGCGTGTACCAAACTCTTAGTAAACATGTTGTCATTTACTTGTTGACTTGTATCATCATACATCAAAAATCAATTTACCCACCTAGCACCTTTTATCTAATAAAAAGATGTTGAACTTCGATGTGTTTAGACCTTGTTGATTGATTCCACAATTGCCATGTTTACCACATATTTCAGATTAGGCATTATGATGTGATCCAAGCGTCTCAGCCCCGTTGACAGGCTTTCCGCGTATGTTGTTTGGGCCTGGCCATGGTCTTGACTGTGACCAGCTTTGGGTCAGGTTCAATACTTTTTTTTTGAATGGCTAACGTTGCACACCATGAGGATTGAACCCCTGACCTCTCATATCCTAAGCTCTATCTAAACTCACCAACACCACTGGGCTATTCCCAAGTGGATGGTCAGGTTCAATACTTGACTTCCAAAAAAAAGTATATCTTTTTTAGAATTTGGAACCATAGGGAAGCGTAGGCCCAAAACCCTTACTTTATTTCACTCTCCATTAAGCCGGCCCGATCGCAACACCTCCAGCATATTTGTTGCTCATTATACCCAACGGATATACAACGAATTGCCTTCTTTTCCATCTTCTCACTTAGGTGGTTTGGTATGAATATGTAGCATACACACTTGAAAACCCTTAGATATAACTAACATTGGGTTTAATATTGAACGACTTTTCAAATGGAAATATATACCCAATATTTTGCGCGGGTGGCTGATTAATTACGTAACATCGTGTAACACCCCAACCCCGCTAGAGCTGACGTGTCACTATTACAGATATCAAAACCAAAATCAGTTCAATATAAAAGATCCTAATTACATTTTATTACATTACTGAAATAAACAAATAAATCATGGCCTTCAACTTCTTTTAACGCTCCACACTGATTCCCCGAATTTCCCAGATTACCTGTAAAACATATAGACAAACACACACACAAAAAAAGAAAACCACGGCAATTGCTCAGTAACAGAGAAATCAACAGTACAAGTAAAGTCAAAGTAACGGAAAGCATAACGGAGAATCAACAGTACAAGTAAAGTCAAAGTAGAGGAAAGCAGACATAAATTAACGGAATTGAACCGAAACGATTACTGACACGGGTACTGAAAACAGATGCGTACACAAGACTACCAAAGCTGATACAAAAACTGAGCTGAAACTGTAACAGACACTTATACGGAAACAAAAGTCAGCCATATACATAATTGATACTGGTCCCAACACAAAACCGATGTAGAGACTGATACGTAGTTGACCATGATGACTAAAACCATTTTTCTTATATAAATGGACTCATTTTAAAACATCATTTAATAATGCTAATATTTTTAAGATGAGGTACTTGGCAAAACTATTTTCTCATATTGAAGGTTTGAATTTTATCAAAATATAATAATTTATCGTGCTTCATAGTAAATCATAACTAGACAAAATAACTAATTTTCTAATACTAAAAAGTTATATTTAAGAAATAGAATAATTCAAATAACTTGATTTTCAAAACGTAATACTTATGATAATTTTGCAGACCAACATGGGAAACCGATACGGAATTAAAAAAACATAGGTTGACCGAAACATTTCAAATATGGTTTAAAATCCTATAACTTTTAAAATAAATGAACTGTCAAAAATATTATTTTTAAATAAATGTTTGGATTTAAATTACTATCTATCAATTTGTCATATTTCAAAAGTTATTATTTAATCAAGATAATATTTTTTATAGCTTTGGATATTTATATTTAATAAACAAAATAACTTAGAGAAGCTGAGTTTAAAAGTGTAATAATTTAATCCTTACGGAGTTTCTTAAATCGATCGGGAGAATCCACACGAAAGAAAGACAGATTCAATGACAAGTGTAGAACAGACATTGAATCAAATACTGAATACAAGTACTGACGTATACAAACTAAACGTATAATACGGAATCTAAATCCAAATCAAGACTAATACTCGGACGAAACTGATACTAACTGGTACAGACACTGAGCCAAAACAGATGTAACTGATACTAACAAAATCGGACACTTAACATAATCAGAAGCATAATTAACCGGATACATGATCGGAAACAAAACCAAATGCGTACAAAACATATCTGAACAAATACTAAACATAATCAGAAGCATAACCCGATACATGATCGGAAACATAACAAGATGCGTACAAAACATATCAGAACAGATACTGAACATATTCACATACAGGAGCATATACTAACTTACATGACACGACAGGTGTATATATCAACAAAATAAATCGTGTAACACAGAAGCACCCAAAGCCAGAAACAGAGGGGGTACACAGATAGCTACTCTATAACTTTTTTATTCTATACTATTTTTCAAATTATTATATCATAAATTGAAGATGTTATTACCTTTAATGTGAGATATATTTAGAAACTATTACCTTTAATTCAAGATATATTTAGAAACCGGTTAAAAAAAGAAATATAGTGCTTTAGGTACATACAACTGGGCATCCCTTTATTATAGGGGTAGTTGCTTAATTATATTTATAAATGTACGCTATTTATGTTGCATACTTTGTCCTCCACTTCATACGCTTCACTTGGAAAATCCATTTTTATATACACAGGCAGGGCGGATATAGCTTGTATTTTGTAAATAGGGGTAGCCCCTGCTACCCCTTTACACTTCGGTGGTAGTATAAATTTTGGAAGAATTTGACGTTTTTTCGATTTCGTTACCTCTTTTTTTTTTGAAACGTTGCCCTATAAGGATTTTCTAGATCCGTCGGCCTCTCAAGTCATTATGTTATTGCATATAGAAGTCAATATTTTAAAATTTTGAGCTCGGGATAACATGAAAAGTTTTTTGATGAACACCACTAATTAGTAATTTTAACAAGAAAAATCAAACAAAAGTAGACCCAGGTTGTAAATTACATACACATTTATTACAACTTGTATAAACATACCATATTGTTTTAACATCTACGTCTGTTATGTTCTGGAAACATATATATAAAGATTTGACCTCTTCATTCCTCATCAACCGTACCTGTCTGTCTTTATATATATATATAGAAATTCATCTACTGGCTCATGAGATTAAGCATCCAATAAGGAATGACGGTCAACGGTTGACTTTCTCTCTGTGTATCTTCCAATTCTCCATCACATCCTGCAGCTTGGTATGCCTCACTGCATACGAATCTCATCATATATCGTTTTTATCTCAAACGGGTCAAAATAGAAAATATTATATAATAAAAGGAAAACGGATCAAATGGGGTGAACGGGTCAAGAGTTATGTAAAGTATGTGCTTGATGTATTTACCCTCCTAAATAAAAGTACTTTTTTCTTGTTACGGTGATAACCATATTTAACGCGTTAAGTATTTATACAAATTAAGAATGACCCGTTTCAATTCCCATCTTGCCCCTTACGGATTGGCCCTGTTGAGAAAACAACTTTTATGCAACCCAAGGGTGAGGTGAGAGGCTAACCCAAGGTTTAACTGAAATGAGACCATATTCTCTTGAGTTTGCTGGTCCACAAGAGGCGGTTCGGCTAATTCTTTTTCCTTTCCTTTAATCTGCGCGTTTAGTTTAAGATTTTAAATAACTAGACGAGTATATAGGTAACTTGTAAATTGACGATTCAAGGGCGAGTTATGTAGCTTACCTTCTTCAAGAGCAAGCTATTTTGATCCTGCAAAGACTTGTCCTGTGGTAAAAATCATATTAGTTATCACATAATGCATTTACTTTTGACCCAAGTGGCACACTTTGTTCAAATTTTAAGCATAAGACATTTACTAAAACGCCCTTAGTTCGCACATAATAGGATTGAATATTTAAGGGTGTAGTTAAAGATACACCAACCCTCATGTCACATCATACCGGCCTTATGATAAGGAGAAGAATGGTCACATAGGCCAAATGGGTTCCTCGGTGGTCATATTAGTCATTTCTTTGTCAGTCAAAACATCATACGAGCCGTACGATTTGTCCCTCATACGACCCATATAGTCACTTTTCGCCATGCCATACGGCCAATATGGCCATATTCTCTATGTCATACACTCATACGAGCTCGTATGACCATTGTTCCCATGTCATACATACCGCCCATCTGGGCCATATAGCCTGTATGACATGTCAGTGGCATTTGTTTATTTTGTCCTCATATTTAAACATGTTACACCTGGTCTAAATTATGTCACATGAAAATGGGCATACCTTCTTTTGGAGCTCCGAAATTGATTCAAGCATCATCTGGTTCTGCAGATAAAGACTTTTGCTTAACATATATCATCTTTTTAAACTCGAAACTAAAGACTTCTTTGGAGATTGTTCGTTTAAGAAGTCACAAGCAATCTCAATTCCCAGACACCACCTTAAATGACACATGTGTACCTTTTTCAATCTAAGACGTCTAAGAGCCGCTTCAAGCTGCTGTTCCAAATTCAGAAGCTCCTTGATACTCAAGGAATCAAGGTCTTCTCCCATAAAATTCCTATGATGAGCAAACAACATAGTATCATTGCTTTATTGCATCTTTTAGTGAACACCATCATCAAACAAAAATAAAACCTTCAAGAGGTGGCAAGATCGAGTGGTCACAAACTTACACGGGCTCCTAGTCCGTTTTAGTACGATCCAAAACGGGCCAGTCAGTTGTAAGACTTTACTAACCTTTTTTAAACCTCATACGAAATAATTAATAATGCAGTGATTATGATTAAAAATCAATATCTTTACATTAATAATCTAAATTTTATAATAATGTTGTATAAATTTTTATGCTACTCCCCCCCCCCCCCCCCCCCCCCCCCCTCGTTTGACTCATTCCCTGACCCATTTGCCACCTTTAAAACTGCAGTCACACATACGACAAAATATGATTACATTTCACTATTTTGTGGGTATATTATATATATACCTTTGGTTTTTCTGCAAGAGCTCAAATTTAGCCTTCAATTTTGCATGTTCCAGAGTCCAGCTTCCCTACAATTATTTAGAATTTGGGTTTTAAACAGTAGCATAAATTTGGTAAGAAAATAAAAAAAGCTACAATAAAAATTATTTCTTACTTTAGATTGATTATTGGTCCCATTAAGCTCCTTTTCTGTGTATGAATGTTGTTCATACCTTTCAAGGATCCTTACCATTCTTTTTGTCAAAATATATAAAGAAAGATGTTGTCAGAAATATATACATGTTATCTCAAGCTTCTTATGGGTGGCATTCACAATCCATTCTTCAAATTATACAGGTTCATTTGGATCTAACTCAAATTATACAACGCGTCAAGTTAAGTCTACTCAATTATACAATGGGTTACGTACTCTTCTAAAACTTGCTAAGAGTGGTTTGCTTGATGCAATAAAAGCATATGTATAATTAATGCAAAGTGGGGTTTTATGCCAAGAAAACAAGTCAAGGGACTAAAGATGTCAAATAATGAAGTCTTGGATTTGAAGAAATCATTGTTTTTAGGGTTTTGTATGTCATTTTACATAATCTAGTGGAGTTCTAGAGAGAATAAAAGTGAATAAGTCTGCATTTAATAAAGCTAGGATATACTTTTCAAAAAAAATTAAGCTAGGATCTAAGAATGAACGTTAAAGACCATTGGCCGTAAGAGTAAATAACATGTGCCCATTTACAAGTCTCGTTAAAACATTGTTTATGTTCTTAAAGCAAGAGTTGAAAAAAAATCAAAGGCCATCCCAAAAAAAAAAAAAGAATAAAAATCAAAGAAAACTGTTAGAAATGTGCAAGTGTTAAGCGCTTTAAACACGTTAACCCGAACGAGACCCCTTTAATTAAATGGGTTAAACATGTCAATTTGAACACGACTTGTTTATTAGACGGGTTAGATATATGTACGGGTGTCTGGAATTGCCCCCTCTAGTATAATGTATAATTTCTTTTAAAAATGTATAATTACGAGTAAATCTAAACAACTACAGTCAGGGGCGGACCTACACTATAGCGTGCGTGGGTGGCCGCACCCCTTGAAAAAAAAATTAGTGGTATTTTCCACGAAAAATCCCGACCGCACCCCTTGGAAATTGTCGTCCGCACCCCTTGGAAAATTCCGACCGCACCCCTTGGAAATTTTCATCCGCATCCCTTGGAAAATCGATCGCACCCCTTGGAAATTTTCATCCGCACCCCTTGGAAAATTCCGACCGCACCCCTTGGAAATTTAAAAAAAGTTAGGATATATATATATAAAAAATTATGAACACGGATTGAAACCCAACCTAATATTATGTAAACAAGTTAGCCTACTAACCCATTTAATAAAACTTGAATTCATTCCATCAAGCCCAATAAGTTAATCAAATTCAAGCCCAACCAAATACATCTTTAATTAAACAAGATCAGTCCAGTTAACAAAAAAAAAAAACCCAATCGACTGCCAGCTTTCCGCGACTCCCGCCCTCCCTCTGCCTCACCTCACTACCGACCTGCGACACTCCACCCTCGACGGCGACTACAAAATTCCTTCCACGAACATAATTCCGGCCACGAATAGGTACATGTTTTGTTTTTTGTTATTTTGATGTTTATGTGATTTTGTTCAAGACTCATGAGATAACAGGATGGGTTAAAAAAGTTTAGTCTTTTATGTGTTTTGAGGTAATTTGGGGTTGTTCTAGTCTTTATAGGATGGGGTTGTTGTCACTTAATCTCTTATTGATTATATGATTCTAGTATATGGTTTGAAAAGTTGAAATTCAAAACTTTTATGTGTGTTGAGATAGTTTTTATGTTTTTTTGATGATTTTAGTTGATATTATAGGAGAAAAAGGGTAATAAAATTCTTAAATAGGTTTGAAATTTCATGTGTTTTGATGTTGTTTATGGTTGTTTAGATGATTTTTAGGGTGATTATGTTGTTTAAATGATTTTTTAGGATGATTACACATGATTTCTAAGGCTTGAATAGTTGAAAATTAAAATTGAAACATTATGTTATGGAGCGATGAACTTATGGATCAAAAGATGATTAAAATTGAAACATTATGTTTTGGATAGATTTCAAAAAATGAAAACCCGTAGGGAGACGTTTTAATTATGTTTGTAACAAGGTTTAACGTGTTTTGATTATATAATTTTACTTTGATGTTCTTTTGTTTTACATGACCCAAACCGATACGAACCGATTTTTTACTTATATACCTAGCGGCCTGAAATTTTTTAAAATGTTCCGCACCCCTATGGAAAAATTCATGATCCGCCACTGACTACAGTAAAGTATTAATGTCAAAAAAATTCAAGGTCAGGATAGTCGTCTATATATATTTTGTTCAACATCTTACCCTCATACCCTACGTTAGCTTTGATATTGGTGAGATTTACTGAGTACGATGATGATATATTTGTTCAACAAGGGATTAAAATTATATATATATATATATAGGGAGGAGATCATGCGAGAACCACCCTTATTGTGAGAACCGCGAGAACAAATGTGAACACAACCTAAAATAGCTAAAAAAACCTAACCCCCCCCCCCCCCCCCAAAAAAAAAAAAAAAACCTAAACCCCCCCCTCCCCCACCCCCCAAAAACCTAACCCCCCCCCCCCCCCCCCCAAGCTAAAATGCTAAAAAACTAAACCCCCAAGCAAAAAAAAAATTTTTTTTTAAATTTTTTTTGGCTTCGAAAAGTAGCGATTTTTATATAAAAAATATTAAAAAAAAAAATTTGTGTGATTTTTAACTATTTTTAGGCATTTTTGGTTGTGTTCACATTGGTTCTCGCGGTTCTCGCAATAAGAGGTGGTTCTCGCATGATCTTCTCCCTATATATATATATATATATATATATATATTAAATACAAAACCAAAAGTAATTTTTGTATTTGTAATTAATTATAAATAACATGTTTAACGAAATAGTTTGATTTTACAATATAAATAGATAACCAATTATATGTAATTAACTAAAAATAACATGTGCGATCGCAGCAGATAGCGCTGTTGACCCAACCTGTCATCAATTTCAAAGAAAACAATGCCTGAAGGCCCACGTGCTAAAATCTCTAGTTCACGTATGACATTTTGTCATGAATGAGGCTTGAATTGGCGATCTCTCCTAAAAAAATCACATACCTATAGCTAAAGCATTTCCACTTTGGTTAATGATGTAGTTACTATTTAGGTGTATAATGCTATATAATACCCCTTGACATTTTAATTCTTTTTATGATGAAAAGTATATATTGAATTCTCTAATTTCTCTCATTAATTCTTATGATTACCCTCTAATTTTTGTCCCAACTTTGGTGCCACATAGCCATTTTCCAAATCTCCATGCCTAATCCACATTTTATGTATTTCCTTTATTTATTAATTAGTGTAGTAAGTGAGTTAGTGGTGTAGTTTTATTTAGATTGCTAAGGTTATATATTATCCTTTGGTATTTTGGTTTATCAAAAAAATATGAATTGAGTTCTCTAATTTCTCTCTATAATTTTTCTTGATTTTCTCTAATTTTTGTTCAACTTTGGTATATATCAGTTGGTATCAGAGCCGCTGTCGTGATCCTCAAGTTATCCATGACTGTTAACACCCAATCTGATACCGAGTTCCGTTAATGGGTGAATAAATCCTTTGTGAGACTCGAGTTCCAGTTTCAAACCATTTTCAACGAGCTCCGATGAATCCGAACCGTGTGGGAAGCCCTCCAAACCCTTATCCCATCACCACCTATGCAGTTAGTGCGGAAAATATCGGATACCGGTCAAGGACCGATATTTGAGATATCGGTTATCACTTTGAAATATCGATAATTTTAATATCATGCATATATTTATATATATAATTTTAAAACACTAAAACCTAGATAATATTAATAGTAAAATCAAAAGCGTCAATATTTTAATTAGAGAAATGATCTAATCATAAGCCATGAAATCTTCCTCCGAGTCTACATCAACCAAGGCATCTAATTGTGGGATTGGAGTCGGATTTAGGGTTGACGATCAAACATTGGAGTTGGATATATCACGATATTAACTACAAGATCACCACCCGCCTCCGCTCCCGAACCATTACCCGCGAAACCAACCCCAAAAATCGCATTAGCCCCAAAATGGGGCCCAGTCTACACTCAAGCCACCATTGAAACATGTCCCTTCAATCCCCCGGTTAGCACCGAAACTTGCACTCGGACCAACCCCACCGCTCACGCTAGTACCAGCTAGCACTAACACCAAAACTAAAGGAGGTCCGGGTCTGGTTGAAGAAGTCTGAAACTTCCTCTACTGCAAAGGCAACGATAACAACCATTAAAAAAGGTGTAGTCAGGAAACCTAAGTGGCGTCCGCCGTGACACTCCGTTAGTACTTCTCCGGAGAAACCGAGTGGCGGCCACTATAGTTACATATTCAATTTTCATCTTTGAGGACACCCGGGAGGGATTGTTGTGTGCCATAATCTAATTTATGCCATATAGCCATTTTTCCACATGTGATGCACGTGTTTTTCTTAATTCATTAGTGTAGTAAGAGGGTGTTTGGGATACGTTTTGAAGTGATTATTTGATTATTGCGTTTGTAAAACATGAATAATCTAAGGGTGGAGGGTATGGTTCAATTACTCTCTAGCCAATAATATCATGCCATGTCAAGTTCCCATTCCACTCAATGACTATTAAGGTGTTTGAGTTATATATTTTTTTATTTTCTAGAAATTATTAATAAATAAATAACACATTATATTCCTCAATCAATCCACTCAATCAATCGGTGAGTATACACCGAAACACCACACTCACCGAATAAAAAAAGAGGGCCGGGGTGATTCACCGATCCATGAAATGGAGTCCCCGAAGGGTTCACCAAAACCACACCATGAGCCCTAAAAAAGTGTTTGGATGAAAAAGTGATTATCTGCCTCCAAAACGCAGTTTTGGAGAATCATGTACCTACATGCTTTTGAAAACGCATAATCTATTTTAATATGCATCACCAACACCCCCTAATTGGGTTAGTGGTCAGTTTCAATGTAGATTTAGCCTTTGGTAATTTGGTTTATTTTATGATGACAAATATGAATTGATTTTTATTATCTCTCCATAATTCTTCTAGTTTCTCTCTAATTTATGTCCCTATCACTTCTCTATGATTGGTACCTATCACTTATAACACTGTGATTAATCATAAAATTTATTCTAGAGAAGGAACATCCTTAAGAAAAATTAATAGACGTTAAGAGTTAAGAGTGTGTGCATTGTAAAAGCATCTACAAATAACGATTCTTGAGTTGGAAGAAATATCATAGTGTATACAAATATTGTATTACTAATAAGTATGAAGTTCGTGAACGATGACGCGGTCAAACATAGTTATCTTATTTTTTTTAGTTTCAATTTCACGCCTTATACTATTTACAATATACTCAACATAACATAGATGAAAATTAGGGAGTTAAAAAACTAAGGAGACAATTGATTTGTTAGTTTTTTTTTTGGATTTTAATAAAAATGGAAAATGAATTATATTTCAAAAGTAAACAAGAAGGAAAACATGGAAAATCATTCTATTTATTCGTCTATCTCTCAACCATTCCATGTGTAATCTATATATACACATGCTAATTGTAACTAGGTTAACTTATAATTAGGATAATTATCGTACATGATGTATGCCCATTATCATCATTTATAACAATTTCTTGTTTGTTTGGTTTGTAGATTTTGTTTGAATTAGAACCTAAAAGATAACATGTTGGAAAAAGAAGTTAAAATCGAAATAAATTCCTTTATAATAATTATATCTCAAATTGGAAAAAGAAGTTAAAATCAAAATAAATTTCCTTTAGCACTTTTAATAATTAGCTCAACTAGAGAAGGAATTCAATCAAAAGAATTGAAATCGCTCACTCCCTCACTATTGTCTCCACTATCATCCACAACAACTAGGTGGTGCCACTGCCACCACCATCGCCACTGTTAACACCATGCCTATCATCTTACCACCTTGTGCATGGTCACAACCAAAACACATTCCAAATTCTTTAATAAACTGGCAAACTAAACATGACATATTTTTTCAACAAAATATATTATAACTAGGTTAGAACCCCGTGTAATACACGGGTTGAATAAATATAATTTTATATACCAAATAATAAAAGAATATATCCTTAAAACCTCGTTTATTCAGGTTGAATGAATGTAATTTTATATACCAAATAATAAACAATATATCTTAAAAATCTCGTTTATTACATGGGTTGAATAAATGTAATTTTATATATTAAATAATAAAGAAGTTATATCTTTAAGAACACCGTGTATTGTATGGGTTGAGTAAATTTAATCTATACTATATATTAAATAATAAAAAGTTACATTTTTAAGAACCTCATGTATTGTATGGGTTGAGCATACGTAATTTTATATACCAATCCATTAAAAGTTATATCTTGTTATATCTTTATAAACCATGTGTATTATACGGATTGTATAAATCTAATTTTATATACCACATAATAAAAAAAAAGTTATATTTTTAAAAACCCGGTGTATTACACGAGTTGTATAAATGTAATTTTGTATAGTAAATAATAAAAATATTATATCTTTAAAAAACCTCGATTATTACACGGGTTGAATTAATCTAATAAAAAACTAACGGATATACGCGATATATGATGGATGGGGTGATTGCGGTGATGGTTCTTATAAATGTCACGTAAACATAGTGAATACCGTATTTGAGTTGAGAGTTGAACACGAAAATAAAAGTATAGAACCAATAAACATTGATTAATACCGTTAACTACTTTAGTTTAATAAAATAGATAAATCATTTACATTATATTAATTTATATTTAGTGTACGTCTTTTGTTAATTTCAGGATAAATAATTTTGAAATCTAATAAATATTTCAAAATATTATATTATCTCTTATACGAATTGTTTAAATTTATATTAAATTAAGTTTAATTATTATCTTTTAATTAATATTAATTGTCTATAATTAAATAGGAGAGAGCCAATAAAACTAAAAAATAGATAGCTCCAATAAATGACATGTGTCCACTCATTGGTTTCTGTTATTATATAGTGAGTTAATTACATAGTTAGTCTCTATGGTTTGCCCAAAGTAACATATTTAGGTACTAATAGTTTAAAATCACATTTTAGGGTATTAACTTTTCATTTTGTAACGTTTGAAGGTATTAATGTTATTTGTAGGTTTAAAATCACATTCTATTAGTACCTAAGTATGTTATTTTATGCAAACCACATGGACTAACTATGTTAATACCCTAAAAGTTAATACATCCAAACGTTACAAAATGAAAAGTTAATACCCTAGAAGGTGATTTTAAACTATTAGTACCTAAGTATGTTATTTTGTGCAAACCACAGAGACTAACCATGTAATTAACTATAGTTTCAGTTCCTTTGGTACTAAATTTGTTTCCTTTAATTTCAATTTGCTTTGACGAATTACAATCCTTAGAAAAAGAATTATGAGCCAAACATATCCTAAGGGTGGAGGGAGTGGTCTCGGGGAGTGCTTCGGGGGGGGGGGGGGGGGTTTACCGATTGGGGATGTATTGCCGGTGGATGTTCGGTGATCGGGGGAAGAGGAGAGAGGTGGTGTAGGCGGTGAGTAGTCACCGAGTGGGGAAGAGAAGAGAGGTGGGAGAGAGAGAGGAGGTTAATGGGGGGCCCCAACCCCTTTCAAGCAATTACATTTTTTTTAAATTGTTTACCACTCTTCATGTATTTGACAATTGCTGGTGATTGAGTGAAGATGGGGAGTGGAGTGTGGACTTGACATGACATTATTGGTTAGGGTGAACGGGGCGCTTTGCGGGGAGGGGTGCGGTGAGTGGTTTCCCAGCTCGGGAACACCGCCGCCGACCCCTCGGGGAGGCTTAGCGGGGAGTGGGGAGCGGTCGGTGTTCACCGCACAACTTCTTCCTCTTTTTGATTTTTTGAACGATATTTTCTTAATTAAAACAAAAAAAAGCAAGTCCCCAAAAGAGGAGTGCCACCATCAAATTGAGGGTGTGGGGGGAGTTAAGTGCGGAGTTGACGTGGCGCGTGCTGATTGGCTGTGGGTAAGAGAGGTCACTCCCCACTTAGAGGAGTGCCCCTTACACCCTTAGAAAATAAGTTTACCACTCCCCAAATGGTGACCACTCCCTTCACCCTAAGATACCTATCCCTAAGACTAGTGGGTATGGGGGCCGGCCCTGACCCGGCGAGCCCCGGCGCCGCACCCCCACCGCCCCTTCCCTCCGTCCCGTCGTCTCCGTCTGCTGAAGGACGATCTTGCCGGCCCACCTTTCTCTCTCTCTTTCATCTTTCTCTCTCCTCTCTCTCTCTATCTCTCTAAAATCAAAACAATTTATATTTTTTAATTGTTTTTATAAATAGTGTGGGGCCCCATCCTCCACCCCTTTGGTCCATCCCCTTTAAGCCCATCCTCACTTCCGGTAATGTGACGGGTGACGTCTCACCATACCTTCTGCCCTAAAACCACTCTAATTATGCCTTTAACTAATCCTAGATAAAAACTAATTGGTTATCGAGAAGCAAACAAAACAAAATCTTTGATGCCCTAGACTTGTGGCCCCATGTTGTTTGGAGCAAAATGACATGTGTTCAGGTTGAAATACAGTGACATCAATTGAAACTCAGGAAATCATTAAATCCATTGTAGACATATCTAGCCCCCATTCTCATATAAATGCTGGCAACAAAAATCTGAAAAAAAACACTTTTTTTTTTCTCAAAACTAACTTACTCATTTTTTTTTTTAGTTATAAATTTTTTTTTTCTAAATTTCTTTTTCATATGAAACAAATTACACCAAGATAGCCGGTAAGCGGGGCAACAAGCTGCGCCGCTACCCCCTTTTGAATAGCCGGTAAGCGGGCAACTTACTCATATAATTATTAATTACAAATACATACATCTTAGAGGACTTTAACCTTTCAATTTTAGAATAAACAGGATGCAATCTACTATCACACCATATCCTTTAAGGAGTAAAAGAACACATTCTAATAATGGAACCAAGAAAGTTATATTAATGATTATATTAGGCCTTGAGGTGTGTACCCTAACATGAGGGGCGTTTAGGGTGACATGGCATGTTAACCGGTATTACACATCACTTCTCCTTGTGTTAAGAGGCGTTAGGCTTTGGCGTATACTTTAACTCTTTTTTAACTCCACCTAGGTGCCACATCACTTAGTTTTCCTCATTTCACTTCACCTCATATCAAGGAAATGGTTTAATCCTATTAACTCCACCTAACTCTGTTCTTTTAGTGGTTTGGGTGCAAAAAAAGGAAAACAAATTAAGACAATCTCTTAACATTTGTTTAACATGTTAATAAACAATCACTTTAACGCCCCTTAACATAGGGAGGGAGTGGTGTGCAATGAAGGTTTACATGCCATGTTAACAAGATGTTAAAAGGTTGAATTTTTTTTAACCAAAAACACTTGAAAAATAGGGTTAGGTAGAGTTAACAGGATTAGGGTGGAAGGAGTGCTCCCCAAATGGGGAGTGGTAAACTTTTCTCTTAACCATAATATCATGTCAACTTCCCCCTTCACTCCCCATTTTACACTCAAAGAGTAGGGGTGCTCAAACACATGGAAGTGGCAAGCAATTTCTTTAAAAAAAGGATAAATTTGTGATTGGTTAAAAAATTGGGGGGGGGGGGGGGGGGGCACCATTAACCCCCCTCTCTCTCTCACCTCTCTCCTCTTCCCCATTCGGTGACTACTCACGGTAATAAACTTTCACCAAATACCGAATCCACCCAAGGGGTGCCTCCCCGATCAGCAAAAAAGCTCCCTGAAGGAATCACCGAAAGGTGCCCCTTCCACCCTTAAACTATTTCCTTAGGGTGAGATGGAATGAAATGGGGAAAAGTGGATCATGTGACACTTAGGAGGAGTTGAGAAGGGTTAAAGTATACTCCAATGCCTTAAGTAAATATTATACTTGGATCATGATTATATTAATGATCATTTAATAAGTTTGTATTAATTCTATTTTTTAAGTATTTTACATGGGTAAAAGATCAAATACAAATAAGTCTTAATATACTAATCGTGAGAGGTGAAGAAGGTTTTTTTTTTTTTTTGATAGTTTTTCCCATCTAATTAAGCATGATTTTTAATTGAAAAAATATTTAAAAATTAGAAAAAAAGTATATCTTTTTGTATAATTACTCTACTAAAGTAGTTATATGTAATTACTCTAAAGTGATTATGTAATTACTCTGCTAAAGTAATTATATAATTTTTTTTAAATTATTTCTTTTAAAGTTTTGGACCAAAATAGATTTTTGACTAGTTGAAAAAAAATTAAAAAAAAAAATCTTTCACTTCTCACACGTTTAATATGTCTTATTTGTAGAAAAACCTTACTCTATTTCACATAAAGTAGCAAATACTTTTTGAAAATTCTTACAACTTTAGATTACCTGAAATTATATTTTAAGCCAACTCATGATTATATTATCCTTATTATTTACATATTAATTAACTTTGATCACATTAAATTTCAGGTTTTTACCAAATACGAATCATCCTCGTATCTCCGGTGACTACCGTTCATCATCATCCAAACCACCACCACGTACCAAGTGATCACTGCCAAACGATTACTACTCCGGCTATAATCATTACCACCACGTACCAAGCGTTCACGATGCACATTTTGTTGTCATGTCATAACGGTCGATTATACATGATCTACTGGATGATCATTAGTCATTCCAGCAAAAGAACCAGGAGAAGAGAAGTCTAATCTCATATGGAACTTGAGGGGATATAAAAGACTTGAAAGAAAATAAGAGTTACTGCCAATTAAACTTGTATGAATACTCTTTTTAGGAATAAATGGACACGTCTCCAAAAGGATATTTATTGGCCCTCCACAAATCTCCTTTTTGTAGATGGGGTTTGGCCTATGCTCAGTGTGACAGGAGAATAAAGAGTTGGCCCCTGGAGGATTAACAGATTTTTAACACCTCAATGACACTTCAAAGACCATATGCGCCAAGCATAATAAGATTTCTCTTGAAGATCACCTGCCTAACGTAACACTGTGCTTTATATAATCTCATTAATTAGTAGTGTCCTATGAGTTTTTGATGATGGTTTCTACTGGGTACAGAAAAAAAAACTGTTTTGTTAAAAGAAGATTAAAAACTTAAAATTCTAGAATTAAGTACAAGGAAAAGCACAATAAGTGATGTAGACCAAGGATGGGAAATTTTGTACCGAATACCGGTGTCGTACTGATACCATACCATTACCGACCGAACATATATGGTTCAGTATGCGGTTTAGAATTTAGCTCAATTTCGGTATCGGTAATACGCTGAATGGTACTGGTTCGTGACTTTTAACGGTATCGTACCGGTACCAACCGAACACATATGGTAGGGTATTCGGTTTTGGCTTTAGCTAAATTTTGGTATCGGTACTATGCGGTACGGTACCAATTCAGTGTGGTACCAATACCGATCTCATCCCTTAATTGTAGTGAAAGAGGATGGAGAGAGGAAATAAAAAAAGAAATTTTTACCCAAAAGTGTGAAATATTAGCTTAATCCTAATTTAATATTGTTACTAACTTTTTTACCCATATATTAACCAGTAATTATGTAAATATTTTATTTGTCATATGTGAACTGTTATCTTAGATTATAATTTTATAATAACCAATTATTAATTAAACTGCATAACAATTATTAATAAGCATAAAAAATCTAATTTATAATATACTAATAAATTTATTTTTATTTACTTTAAATAAAACTTATATATAGAGTGCACACATTAATAAAAAAATATTATTTGTATACACTGTTATATGTAATTTAATACTTCTCATATGGAAAACATATAACTGTATTATTATTTTTCAGTATTAACCTGTGTATAATACACGGGCTATTATTGTATCTAAGTGTTACTAATTAACATAAGTCAGTTTTTGTGAAAAACTCAAGTTAGTTGTGTGAACTGTCATATGATAATTAAAACATGTCGGTTATATTATTTTTTACAAGTATAATTATATTGTTTCTATTGTATAACCTCATGTGATACATGATTCAATAACCTAGTAGTAGTATATACAATTAAACGCCATATAGTATAAATCCACACACCTAATGCACACGGAATAATTTCAGGATGACCAATTTAGGATAATACCGATGGTGGTTTGGAGTGGTGAGTAGTGGCGAAGCTTGAGATTTTTGATCGGGTGACCGGACCTAAAAAATTCTATAAAACCGGGGGGTCGAAAACGTATATACCCAAAAATTTCTATACGAAAACTACGTACTCTCCACTATTGAGCGAAAAGTTCGGGGGGTCGGCCGCCCCCTCCTGCCCCTTAAAAGCTCCGCCCATGGTGGTGACGGTGTCCTCGCACTCCCGGTCGCCTCCATCCCGGTCTCTTTTCTTCCCCTTCACAAATTTCTCTTGATTGGTACAACCATCCTCGTCCATCCCAATCGCCCCTCTGACATTTACCTTTGTGGCTCTCCATCTTATCTCCCATCCTTCTATTGTTTCATCCACTCTTGTTAAAAATTCTTTTATTTTCTAGTCTTATTTAAGTATATAGTTTTTAAGAGAAAAGATGAAAGACATGTGTATTATCTCAAATGTGATGATATCTTGTCACATTTAATTTTTCTATTAATAACAAAAGCGTATTAGATTATATTTTATTGGATATTAATGGATGAGTTTATAAATTCTTAGGATGGTGAGATTTTATAGTGGAGCATATTATTTTCTTTAGAAATAGAGGAGCATGTTATTTTCTTTTAGAAATCACTTTCATTAAAAATTTCCAATATTGTATATTTGTATTGGATTTCTTCTGTCCCCATTAAGAAAAAATAGAAGGTTTTCATTAGCTTTTTAGCATATCTTGGTTTTGAAAGGTGCGTCTCATGCAAGGCTTTTTTGCTCAGCGCCTAAGGTAGATACAATTACAGTTCACAGCTCCCCTGACTAAACTAATAGAAAGTCAAGAGGCTTGAAATCTTACCTGATTATTAGAGAAAGGTTTGGAACCCTAGTTTTGGAGTTTTCAGCTCAACCTAGGTTAGCCACCGGAGGCACCAGTTTTAGAGTTTTCAGCTCAACCTAGGTTAGCCATCAGAGGCACTAGTTTTGGAGTTTTCAGCTCAACCTAGGTTAGCCACCGGAGGCAAGCGTTAGACCGTAGCTTGCTGCTGAAAAACGTAATAGGCTAGCGCAGCTCGCTTCGCTCTTCAAGCTCTGCCCCCTTACTCAACGTCTTCATCTATAAAGAAAGCCCTTTCTCCAGAAGAGAAGAAGGTAAGCTTTCAAGCAGTAGCTTGCTGGTTTTTCCATCATCCAAGAAAGAGAATGAAACTTGGCGAAAAAGAAATGAACACTTTGCTGAGGAACGAAGCTTCGTCTTTGTTTTTCTTCAAAGCCCCAATCCACTCTCGCTCGCCGCTACTAACGGGGTCTCGGTTGATTTCCCTTCGAACGTTTGGCTTCTTTTGACCGTTGAATAACGGTACAATTCAATAAAAAAAAAACCTTTAAACCCTTTATCTATTTATATCTCCATTTTAAACAATTTTACACACACCAATCTACATCTTTAAACTATTTTAAACCCATTTCACACAATCTACATCTTTCTCAAATGGAGTTCCCTACGGATTCGACGTTTCCGATTTCTAGCGATAGCGATACCGAGTCGTCTTCCGACAACGAGACGCTAAAATATTTTGTGTCGGTGTATAACGAACTTGATGCCGAGTCGTCCCGCCCAAAGAAGAAGATGGTAGACCGTGATCATGTACGTGCCAACGAAGTGTTAATGAACGATTATTTTGTGGAAAATCCGCTCTACAATGCTGAAAAGTTTAGAGATCGGTTTCGTTTACCCAAAGAATTATTTTTAAAGATTGTTTGGAGACATCGAAGAAAGCAAGGAATGGTTTCAAGAACGTTACGATGCGAGGGGCAAACCAAGTTTCACGCCGATACAAAAATGCACGTCCGCCATTCGCCAACTAGCGACAGGTAACCCTCCCGATCAATATGATGAATACCTAGCTATGGCGGCCAGAACTTCACGTGAATGTTTGCAATTTTTTTGCAACGCGGTCATTAAGTTGTATGGCAAAGAGTTTTTACGTAAACCGACGAGCCACGACATCTCACGTATTTACGCCGCACATGAGGCTAGCTGGCATTTTCCCGGGATGCATATCGAGTGGAAGAATTGTCCAAGAGAGTTGCGAGGGGTGTATGTTAGGGGTGACATCAAAAGACCAACCATCATACTAGAAGCGGTGGCGTCGAATGATTTATGGATTTGGCATTCGTATTTCGGTGTTCCAGGTTCAAACAACGACATCAATGTGTTGCACACATCGCCGTTGTTTCAAACCGTAACGGATGGTACCACACCTTCCTCTCCTTTCAATGTTAACGGACGACATTACAAACGAGGCTTTTTTCTTGTGGATGGTATCTACCCGTCATGGTCTGTTTTTGTGAAAGCTCCCTCATTTCCTGTCGAGGCTAAAGAAATCGTGTACAAAAAATTGCAAAAATTGGCAAGAAAAGATGTTGAGAGGGCATTTGGTGTTTTAAAGGGTAGATGGGGTATACTACACCGACCAGTTCGTGCGATGAACAAGAAAGCAATACATAGCATAGTGTATGCATGTATCATATTGCACAATATGATAATCAAAGAAGACGGACGTGCAATATCCCCGGATTGGGTGCCGGATCCTCCTACACAAGTTCAAGTTCCACAAAATATCCAACAAGAATTGCGTAATGAAGAAACTCACTTTCGGTTGAGATACGATTTAATCAAACTAGTAGGTTCTCTAGGTTTGGAGTTTCATGAGTCGGACGAGGAGTAGGTTTTTTTTTTTTTTTAAATTGTAGCCTAAAATATTTCTAGTATGTTAAATTGAACTAGTATGTTTTATTTTTAATGAAATTTATAATTTTAGTGTTTTATTGTTAATTTCTAATTTAAAATAAAAAATTAAAAAAATTTGTGAGTGATGGAATTCTATCACTAGTGATAGAAAATTGGGTGATGACATGGCAGGAGTTGATTGGATAGTGTGAGTGATAGAATTCTATCACTCGTAACCACCCTCACTCCCCTTAATAGACATTGACAAGGCCACATGATTAAAATGGATGTGGGATATCTTAAAGAAGATCTATAAAAGGGTCGATTGAGTAAACTATGTTGTGATGAAGATGAAGGAGTCGAAAAGTATATCAAAGAACATGTCGAAGGTGGTTGTTGATGGACATCAAATGAAGAATGAGATGAAAACTCTCTTTCACACATTTAAAAAAGACAAAGTTGTTAGTGATGAAGCAGCAGGAATTTCAATACGATTCGTGAATCCTGGTGATGAGATCGCAAGCATTTATATGTAAGTTGGGGACTTTGATGATAATAAATGAAGAATTTATCAGTAAATGTTTGTCAATATGTATTACAATTATTTATTAAAAGCAGCGACATTTATACGTGAAAAACATAATTGAAAATATTTATGAGTCGAGGAGTAGATCACTAAAAAACCAAGAAAAACCATGTTATGTGAAAGTTTATATCCCTGAAAGAAGAACGGATATTAGTAATGGCAAAAGCCGAAAGAAAAATAAGAATCACAAGAGGCGCAAAGATAAAAAAGATTAATAATGAGGGAAAGGGGATAGCCCAAGTTAAGATAAATTAAACAAAACCGTTTCCATTGGATGTTTAGCATCTAAAAGATTTTCTTCTTGTTGTTGGTAGAAATGATTATTCGAAGCTTTGGAAGTTACAATACATGCATCACAGAGGAACAGAAGTGTTGAGTTATGGAGTCTGATGTTTTTTCGAAAGGACCTAATCGTTGACATGATCATGAATTCCGAGATTGCAACACCTCAGTGGCTCGGTTGGGGACCAACTCCGAACTGGTAAGAGGAGCCGATTACAAGGTCCTCTAGGGGCAATGCCCCTATGTAAATTTATGCCTACCTACTTAAGAGATTAAAGACGGAATGATTCGGTGCTATCTAAGACTACTGAACTCGTCTCTGAGAGTGTAATTGATGTTGTGGTTGTTTTATCAAAGGAGAGTATCTTGCTTGTTCAATCCTTAGATTTGTAGATAATGGTTTAAATTCTTTGATTTATGTTTATGTAATACGTATTGTAACATTTTATAATAATTATGTGATTTGTATAAACAATCTTGTATGCTTCTCATAAAATAAGGTGAGCATCTTTATTTAATTTACGTACGTTATAGTGTTCTTTCTTACCTCATACTTAGTACTAGCTATTTTAATTTAATGCCTAACGAGTTGTAAGAATTTAAGCATTTATAGAGAATTTAAAATTTTATTCTACAGAACCTTTTAGATTATAATTTTTAATCCTTTTTTTCATATTTCTATTTGCTCTTTGTTTTCTTCTCTTACCAGCAATCTAGAACTAACGAAACATGTCGGATGAGAAAATTACTTCTAATTAGTTGTCAACATAAGAAAAATATTTGTCTTCCACATTTTAGTCAATAAACCTAGGCCATGACTTTCCGTAAAGTATATACAGTATGAAGAAAGTTAGCAAAACCGGTTTATTCTATCATTCCAATCACTTTAGTCAATAAACCTAGGCCATGACTTTCCGTAAAGTATATACAGTATGAAGAAAGTTAGCAAAACCAGTTTATTCTATCATTCCAATCACTATAAATTTGATCTTCTGTTTCGAATAATCGATGACTATTCGTGTGAAAGACGTTAAACAAATAGTTAGTTCGCGCAGTCTTATATACCGAACTGATCGAGTTATATACACTCCTGTTCTCATAATATCTATTCATATAATAATTCATGAGCATGCAGTTTTAAGGTGCTTTGAAGTGTTAAAGGACCCTAAACAATGCACACTATTAACAATTAACAACTAGTAATATGCTAAATACAAAGAAAACAGTTTATATCTAACACTTTAACTGTAGAGACATTATATACATTACTAAAAATATAGACATATATATTAATATATTGATACGAAAATATTATATAATTAAAAGAAGAAATCAGTGACAGAACTAATCTAATCTAAATATATTAAAACAAAAACATGGCCTCTCTTTTGAATTTTACATTATACATTTAGAGTAAATTTTGTAAAATCAAACTAATATATTTTTAGTATGAATATATATAAACATATATAGCATGCCTGGTACTGTATGAGCATCAGCAAGCAAGTACTAGCTATAAGTTAAAACATATATATAGCTTTCTCAAAGTTGAATTAAACTTATGTACTATGACAGAAAAAAGCTGGTTAATTCATTGTTTTTGAATAATTAAACAACAATTCTCAGCTTCATGATCATCAATAATGTTTATTATCACATGTGACAAGTTCAAAAACCAAAAATATTTCATTTCCTTTTATAGTCAAACATATAATCATCAGAAATATGTTTAACAAAAGGAAGAAATTAAATTAAATCACTGTGTTTAAATTTAAAAAAAATCTAGTAGATGCAAAATTTGAATCCAGATATCATGATCAAACCGAAACCGAAAAACATAATCGATAATTCGTTTACTCGCACTGTGTACGGATTCATAAATCATAACCTAAGTATAATCCATAAACCCTAGATCCTCACTCGAACAACCTATGTTTACAGTTTCTACAGCATAAAATAACTGTAAATCCATATAAACAGTCATCATATCGAAATCGAACACACGATCGATAAACAAATCAGTTAGGTTAACCTAAATCGTTTAGATCGAGTTATGAACAAACATGAAGTCAGGAAGATAACAGTGATTTAGGTCTACTACTGTCTACATATCGTAAGAAGATGTAGTAATTACGAGCAGAAAATAGGAAGAAATTAGGGCAAAATTAGGGAGAATAAGAGAGAGAAATCGTACGAAGCATTAGTAGCGTATTCAGAAAGCTTTCCTTTGGTGGAGAAGACGATGAGAGCGACATCAACGTCACACAGTACGGAGATCTCGTGAGCTTTCTTCAACAATCCAGACCTCCTTTTCGAGAAGGTTACCTGTCGATTGATTTTGTTTTCGATTCTCTTCAACGTCACCTTACCTCTCCCCATCGTTAACCGCCGGTAACAACCACCAGTTGTTTATGATGCTTCTGTTGCTGGTGGTGGTGGTGGTGGAAGAATATATATATATATTATATCACCTAATTTGGGAATATTATTAATGCTTGCTATATTGTTACACGTAAATGTACCCCTTCCTATTTTTAACGATTCTACTCCACATATTAATTTGGGTGTGTGTACGAATATATTGCATATTTGACTTTAATTCTATCTTTTAGTGATTGTTATGTTTTGCGGTCTTAAAAGACCGACGTGGTAGTAGTAGTAATAGCGAGGACATGAGGCGGGTATAGGTTGTGTTTTCGTAATCTCATTTAATGTGGAGTTTCACACTCGTTAAGTACCTCGTTACTTACTTGGTTCACAATCATGCTAGCAAGAGATGGATACACTCTTTTCGACCGATTTTCGAGCATTCACATCACTTTCGTCATTGCTACCCTGTAATTACATTAAAAACAACTATATTTTTATGTTCTTTTTAATTAGAGTAAACTTCTGTTTTGCTTCATGTGTTTTGGTCATTTTAACGGTTTTGCTCCAATAGTTCAAAAATAGCCATTTTCCTCCCTGATTTTTCTAACTTATCTTTATTTTGCTCCCAGCCTCTAACTCCATCAGGGAGGAAACTGACGACAAACTCGAAAGATTAGGGAGCAAACTGGCAACAAACTCGAAAGATCAGGGAGGAAAATAACTATTTTTAAACTATTGGAGCAAAACCGTTAAAATGACCAAACCACAGGGAGCAAAACGGAAGTTTACTCTTTTAATTAAAAAATATTTTTTGTACCTTTATTAAAAAAATATAGAAAGTGAACAATATCCCCTCTTCCCTAATGTGAAACACTCGTAAATACCGGTACTGTACCGGTATATTCGGTACTGGTACCCACATTTTCCGTTTTTCGATACCAAACGGGTACTATGCTCATCCCTGTGTGAGTGTGTGAGTTTGTTGTTCTAAATAAAAAAATGAAACATATCTTTCTTAGATGATATGAATTTTCTTTTAAAATAATTAACTTTTAACTTGTAAAATTCATATGTGATAGAGAACTATCTTATGTTATGTTTCGGTAATTGTTTAACATGCTAGTATACATATTATTATTCTTTAATAAATATAGAAATATTGTATATATTTATAATTTAACTCAGTATAGAGCAACAAGTATAGGTTTTTTAAGGAAAAAAAATAAAGATAGCCCCATGAAGGGTATATGTACAAAAAAGGAGAGGGGTTGAGATGACTTAAACCGGTATGGTGGTATTGCAGACGAGATTGGGTGGTATTGTAAAACCAGAGTGGTATTATCGAAAACGTTGTCTAGCTGTGATTGGTGGAAGGACAATATGACGCTGAGATTGTCTGTTCCTTGGCTGGCCACATCGTACACGTGCGTGTCAACGTCGGCTTGCTTAGGGCTCCACTCTTGTTTGTCGTTTACCCTTTTCATTTGTTGCAAAAAGAAAAAAAATCTAATACACACCGATTTTAGATTCTTGTAAAAGATATATGTTACCAGCTTTAAATATGAAACTAGAGGGGCCGAAAACAGAAACTATTGTTTTTTTTTTTAGCGGCCACTTTCTTTCTTTCATTAAGCTAGCTACTACACCCCTTAAATTAAAGAGCATTGTTGTCCCACTTCGATTAGACTATGTTGTCTTAATCAGGCACACGCTAGCTTCAGAGTTTGACTTGAGCGTCCCCGGGAAACCATACCGCCGGCTGCCACTTAACAGTCGTGTCACCACAAGAGCAGAACTCTCTGGCGACACACGGTGGGACGAAAACCCGGGTAGGCTCAGGATAGAGCCTGACACCTATGCAAAGAGACTAGGCTCTATCTATCATTGTCTTATCCACCAAAGTGATACACTCGTTGTGCCACCACAAGAATATAAAATATTGTTAATACTGTATTACACCTAATTACATAAAAATTATACGAACAAGGATTATATTGAAACATAGATGAAAAAAACATGTTGCAACGTTATAATTGAGATTTTATAAGACAATGTATATTTGTATATAAAGAGTTGCAAGAAAATGTTATTGATAATGGTTTAATTACCCAAAAGTTGTCTAGCGTAATAAAAAAAATAAAGTTCTGATATGTCGAAAATGATATTGATACGTGTTTTGCATCGGTAAAAACCCATAAAAATGATTAGCAGTACCGGTTTCGATAGTATCGATACCGGTAATGATGTTGTTCGGTCTGAATCGTTCGGTATGGTACTGGCACAAACTTATGGTACAAAAAATATTTTTAATACAACTTCGTTTTTAACAGAAACTATATCGGAATGTTGAAAAAAAAATTGAACACAACCGTGCATTAAGTTTTTCTTAAGTTAACAAAGGATAGTTATTGAATAAAACCAATTTATGCAAAGATTAAATGGGGATAAAATCCACAAAATCATTCATATGGTTTTTGAATCTTTAATTACATAATCTCTAGCTCTAATGACATTAACTAGTTAATAATATATTCATTACGCAAATGCCCATCTTCATAAAAAACAAAAGGATGAGAGTTAAGCGCTGTGAGGGTTCTACTTGTGTATAGAGTTTGTAATCCGATAATTGTCTTAGTTTTTCTCAAGGATTATAAGTTGTAGATTTAAGTTACACCTAATAATCAACCAGTCACGCCAATGAGGTAGTGGTTGAGTGGTTGGGGGAAAAACTTGGTTTTCCTTATGATCCATGTTCGACTCCCACTCTCACCATTATTTTCTGCGGCGTCTAGGTGAATGGCGAATACGGGTGGCGCCAGTTCGTCTTGGATAGGAGGCGAGGTTTTACCTATTATTTCACTGCCGTGCCTTCGGGCGTGTGGAGGTCGGGTTTCCGCGCATCTAGGAGAGCCAAGGAGCTGGTGGCAGTCGAGTAATCGACCTTGGCCACAGCGGCCGGTGTCACGGTGATTGACACGTCGTTCCATACCGTTAAAAAAAAAATAATCAACCAGTCACGTGTTTTATTCAGACAAATTCTTTGACTCGTATCACTAAAGAATTCAACGTGGAAAACTTTTCTAACTTTTCCCATTCAGTATACAACTCAAATAATTGAGTCAGGAAATTTATGACCAACAACCTTTTTAAATTTATTAGTTTTCATTAAAAGGTGTTAGGTGAAACAGGAGTCACTGGTTCTTTATTTTCTTATACACCAGTCTAAATTACTTATAGTAAGTAGTCTGGAAAGCTCTTTTTAACTCTTTCAAGCGAACTAGGATTGATAGTAAGTAGGGTGAAAGGGGTGTTTAAACCCATTACCCTAACTTCCTCTAACCTTCTTGTGTCACGTCACTTTAACCATCAACTACCATCTCTTACCCTCTTTAATCGCGTCACGCCGTCAGTTACACTGTCATACTCTCTTTCTTTTTTTATTACGAATATAAATAATTAAACACATAAATAACTATTCTTAGAAATTAAAAATAATACATTCCTTAATAATTTAAAAAAAAGTTTACACTCATAAAAATAAAAATACATTTCTGATAATTAAAATTATACATCCAACACAAAATTAAAAATAAAATTTTGATACACCATAAAATACAAATAAAAAACATAGATTAATACTCGGAGTCTGACTCCTCAAGGTTGGGTAGATCTAGAGATGCAATGTGTTCTGTGAGATTATACCATAGCCGGAAATGTATGTCTTCATCATGCAACTCTGCAAGGACGTTTTCATCAAAAACTGGCACGACAGGCAGATCTCTTATGTGGACCAATGATATTGCATGGCCCTCGTCCTTCAAGATCATGTTGTGCAATATCATTCACGCATAGACTACGCTCATATTCTTATCAATCGTCATAGCCCACAAGGATCGATTAAGTATACCTCATTTCCCCTTTAGTACTCCAAACAAGCGCTCCATAAACGTTACCCAAGTAAGGTAGATGCCATCAATAAGATGGTATCCACATTTGTATGCATATCCGTTTAAATTAAATGGACACTGCGGCACGGTTTGATTTCGTTGGTTGGTAAAGCTGGAGGTTGTTGGAGAACATCGATGTCGTTTAGTAATACGGCATGTTATGGGTGAAATTATGAGCTCATATCCTGGATAATATCTTAAATTATATCTTGGTTGTATGATATATGTTCATGCCCGGGATGCTGATTCAGGATATTGGTAACATCCTGAATGGTATCCTGAGGATTACTAACGGATTATGTGTAGGAATACGAGTCCAAGCTTGTAACGTTCATGAGGACCCTTTCCCCGGAAGACTCGGTCTAAGTCGTTCGAAGGAAGACGTTGAAGCCGCTTTACTCGGTCCATAACGTTAACTATGGAATATTCGGAGGCATCCCCCGTTTATAGGAATTTTTGTTTGTATTTCTTAGCTATAAATAGATGGATAAATCAGATCGAATAGACACAACAACACTCACTGCTCTCTAACATTTTACTCTCTCGCAACTCTCACTTTCACAAAAAGCATTATAACACTTAGTGATCTGATCAATATCCTGCACCGTATCCTGACGTTTAAAGTAATAAGAAGAACAAGGCAGCTGCGATTGTCAGCTCCCGAGGTTTTGTGCCGGCGATCTAGATTGATCAAGGGCTTTCCTCGTATATCTCGTGTCACTCACTTTACTTTTTGCTCATTGTTTGATTGCAGATACAACTCAATATCCTGAGCCGTATCCTGAAAACTGTTTTTGCAAACAACTAAATTAGCGTATTTTCAACACACTTTCTTAGCACACTACCTCACTTAACTAATTTGATCACTTAATTGCTTCGGTAATTTTTGACCAAAACAATTTGGCGCCCACCGTGGGGCAAGTGGTGCTATTTCTACTAAAAGCTTTTGCGAAATTGTTACTTGGTTTTCTGTTTTGGTCAAAAATCAAGCAAGGATAATGCAACCAAATCTTTTGTTGTGAGGTGTGATGCTTGAATCTATGAACAATTGCATGAACAACTTGCAAATCAAATAAAGAGGTGACACAAGGATTTATTCGAGGAAAAAGCCCTTGATCAAGAGTTGATCTCCGGCATAAAAAACCTCGGGTGATGGAAACTACCGATCACCAACTAAGATTAAATAGAAAAATGTTACAACTTGGGATGATAACAAGCTTGTTACAAGGATCACTAGTGTGCAATGTGCAAAAAAATGTATGAAATCACCAAGTAAACTGTTGAGAGCTGTTTCGAGAGTGTGTGTTTGCTAAAAGTGGCTAAGTGTTCTCACTCAAGCTTGTTATCCCCTTCTTAAAATTAGAAATAACTAAACTAACTAACTGTCCGCTAATCATGCTAGCTTCCCACGATCTCCATAACGTTCACAAGGGCCAAGCACGTGCGGAATATTGAGGGAATATGCTCCCGAATATCGGCAAGACCAAGTCCATGCACATACTCCTGCAAAACGAGCTCACATACAAGGTAGACAACCGTTAGTGTAAGGATAACAATGAGGATCCTGAATCCTGGTCCTGCAACACATTCTGAGGATCCTAAATTCAAACAGAATTAAGGATCCGTGATCCTGGCAGTACTTGAGGATCCTTGATCCTTAGGATTGGAAAATCCTCCCCTAACAATTGCCCCCAAAATATAAGGAATAAAGTGTAAATTAACGAGTTATATTTTCGATTTTATCTGCAACTGACTAACGGATATATAGCCGTTAGAATCTAACTTGCCGTTACCGATCATACGTCATTGAAGCGACATCCCTGCAGAATCATCATTATAAATTCAAGTTAGAGATAAGGATTAATGTGCATTTAAATTCGAGCAATACTCCCTTTAAATCCTCATTCGAAGATTAAGCAGGTACTGTCACACCCCGACCACGTGGAACATATAAAACGTGGCGGAAACGTCGGGGAGTGTTGTAACAGAATCATTGTTTCATAACACATGGAAATTGAAATATTGTTTTATTGATTAAAGTAGTTACAATGTCTTGACAATAAAAGAAACATAACATATATAACTAGTCTTGCATCTTTTATTGTCGCTAAGGCCCAAGTCCGCCTAAATGTATCTTGATAAATCCTATGCATCATATCCTGAAACACATGTGAAAATAGGTACGTCAGCATAAAAATGCCTGTGAGATACATAAGTTTTGTGAAAATGAGATTCATGACTTATGTTTAAGAAAATGTTTAGTCATGAACCTTGTAGTTTGCTTTGCTTTGTAAATCATTTGAAAAGTGATAAATAAACTAAAGAGTTAACTGCCATTTTCGTCCCTGTGGTTTGGTCACTTTGGCCATTTCAGTCCATTTTTCAAAAATGCGCCATTTTCCTCCCCCACGTTCTGGAAAGGTGCCATTTCAGTCCAAAAATCATAACCCAGTTAAGTTGGTTTGTAAATAAGGACTGATTGTGTAAATTTGTAATATAAAGGACTGATTGTGTAAATTTGTAACTCCACCACCACTAGCCCTGCCACCACCACCACTCCGCTGCCACCACCACCACCACTGCCACCACCACCACCACCGCCACCACAGCCACCACCTGAACTTAACCTGAACCTCACTCCGGTCATCGTTCACCACCATTACCCAAATATTTTGATTGTTAATTTGTCATTTATCTTAGGCATAAATCATTCTTATACGTATTCATACAAGAATTTCCAGCATACAATTCCAACTGCTCTCAGTTTTCACTAGCGATTTCCAGATTTTCCGTTCATAAGCTTTCTGCTGTATTGTACTTGTGTATCTCGCCAACAGGGAGCTGAGGGAGGTACGAACCATGGACATGAAATTCCGGTATACCAGGTTGTTGTGAACCAGAGTGACGGTGAACAGTATCCTACGATAGTCTATCTGTTGTTGACAGAAAGCTCACCACTTGATGAATCAAAATGTGCTTCAATAACTGTTGTACATATTCCAGGTCCTATTTTTAATGGCTCTGCCAGAAGCTTCATACCTTGCTTCCAGTACCGTTGATCTAATCAAAACGCCACAAATCATATTATAAAAATATGTTTCATATTTGCTAAACATTATTCATATTCATCAAAAGGATTGTTTGGGTGGACAACCTGGTCCAGTTGACATCACAATGTCGTTAGTTGAATCCATTACCCAATCAATCCAAAGCGCAAAACCATGACACACTCCTGCTTCAATGAACTCAACCTGTAATAACAATCTTTTCGTATTACAATTACAATTGTCAATGTTAATGTTGATGTTAATGTGCATGTGCATGTGTCGAGAGCTTAATAGAGAGAATTTGCTACCTTGGCTTTCCCGTGACATGAACTCAACGGTTTCAAGAAGTCAAACTCCATAATGGTGTATGTATCACTGAGTTTCTGAAATATAATTCAACTCAAAAAGTGGCTCTGCTATCAACAGATCAACCTGTACATGAGACAAGATATCAAAAGGTACTGTTGAATCGTTCTTTGAAGAGTAAAGAAATACTAACAAGTGTAAACTATTGATGAGCTGGACGCTCAACAGAAGCACAAACCTGCAACTATCATCATCTCCATTTGAATTTTCAAGTTCAGATTTCGAGTGCCGGTTTCGAGTTCATAGCCTCACAGCCGATCATCATCATCACAGAGTTGAAAGAGGATGACGACGATGGACGGAGGTGAACAATGGTGGTGAACAATGACCGGAGTGAGGTTCAGGTTAAGTTCAGGTGGTGGCTGTGGTGGCGGTGGCAGCGGAGTGGTGGTGGTGGCAGGGCTAGTGGTGGTGATGTTACAAATTTACACAATCAGTCCTTTATGTTACAAATTTACACAATCAGTCCTTATTTACAAACCGACTTAACTGGGTTATGATTTTTGGACTGAAATGGCACCTTTCCAGAACGTGGGGGAGGAAATGGCGCATTTTTGAAAAATGGACTGAAATGGCCAAAGTGACCAAACCACAGGGACGAAAATGGCAGTTAACTCTAAACTAAATGATATATATGTATAAAAGAATAACACATGGTTAAGTGGATAACCATGTGAAATGAGTTTGTATAAATTAAGTTGTTTGTAAAACAATGTATTGTGAAAAGTATGTTATTTGTATAAAATGTTATATGTCCAAATTGAAATAATTCAAATAACGCTACGATATGTAATATCATACAATCACTTATATATAGGAAGTACCAGCGGCGTATCCACCATGCTTGTATCATATTACACACGCCTCGTTACTTAAATCACTTACTCAAACCAAACCAACAACATAAGATGTTTATGTTTAAACCAATTGCCAAATGTATTGAATAATATGTCAAAATGTTTATGTCAAGATGTAAATCATGTAATGTATAACCAATGTCAATAATGTTTATGTGTCAAATGTAAATCATGTAATGTGTAACCAAAATGATATGTATGGCTAGTGAAATATATCAACTAAACCATATGCACAAAAACAAAGTATTGAAGTAAAACATGGTTTAAATCAAAGCTCTGTTTTGTGGAACAAATGCATGCTATACTGATATAAACATCTATGCGGTATTGTGAAAATGCATACATCCAAGCCTTGAGACTGAGGCGATAAACCCTTAAACAATTTAAAGGTTTATCTATGTTATGTGTATCGAATTCGGTCATTCCTTCCAATCCACACCTACCCAGGATTTCAGGAACGGGAGTTGTCAATTCCTATGGTACCACTACCTACTAACGAATGGCGTAGCTAATGTTGATGAATGTATTGTTCCATTTTAAATAAACCAAATGTCATACCAAAATGTAAGCATGTGATGAAAACAACTGTACTAAGTATACAACAATGAATATACATAGCATAAAATGTAAATGTAAAACAATGTACTAAGTATGCACACAATGGACATACATAGCATAAAATGTAATGAAATCATGTACTAATAGTGTACTAATGAACATAGCATGTATATAATGTGAAAACATGGAAAGCATGAAAGTAACAAGTAGGCACATGTGTTCCACCCCAAAATGTTTGGAAAACAGTAAAAGAGGGGTCTATGTACTCACTTGAGATTGCTTAGTAGTCCTTGAGTAACAACCAAACAACGCTAGAGATCTCGGAATCAAACGACACCTAATATAGGTAACTATGTTAATAAACCGGACCTATATCGGAAGATCGGATAGAATGAGGGCTCGTAAACCAAATGAGTATGGGAACTCATGTAGTATGGTTTAACAAAGCCTACATACTAAATGAAACCTAACCTAAGTGCTTACAACCCATTACGACCCGTCTAGGTAGCTTATGCTACTTTAACGCGTCGTGCGCGCAAAAGCGCACTCGAGACGTCTAACTAGCCCTATGACAAGTGTTATATGCCTAAACATGTTACATAATCAGTTAAGTGACGAAAGTTTAGGTTACATATGCTTAATTACCAATTACACATGAAAAGGGTATTCTGGTAATTTACCTAAGGCATATAAACTACCTATCATACAACTACTCAAACGATGTGACCATAGGGTATAACCTCGGAAGGTTATTCCCTATATACTATGGTCCTAAAGTATTTGGTCGGATCCCAAGGATTGACCAAAATGGGTCGGTTCGAAGGTATAAGCGATTTATTAGATCGCTTACCCTTACGACCCTAGACAAGCACAAAACTAAAAGTGACGAGCTAAGCATGTTAAAACATGCTTAACTAAGTTTGAAAACAAGTTTGGTATCAAAACAAACGGTTTTGATACCTAAGAGTAGTTTGGTTACAAAATACGCACGAATACGCATTTTGACCGAAACTACGGCTCGTCACTGAGCCTAGACAACGTGGTAATCAGTAGGCATAGTCACAAGGGACTATAACCATCGTGATTACGCTCACGTTGCGAAGTTCAAACGAACTTCGCATTGACCATAAACTGGTCAATGCAGAAAGTCAAACAAAGTTTGACTTTCGGACTCGGAAAGCAATAAAAGAACGAAGGAACACTTACAAAGGGTCCCCGAATGCTAACCTCGATCCAAGTAGCTCAGGTATGAAACAAAGGTTTCAAATTAGAGCTTCTCAAATCAAGATTCTTGTGGGTTTTGGAAAATGAAGGCAAGGGGTATTTATAGGATTCGTAGAGCCGTTAAGATCATTCCTCGGTAACCGTGCTTCAATCTCAACCCTCCACCTCAAAACCCTGGTTTTTGAAAACCATTAGAGCCCAAGGTATTGCCCCAAAACCATGTGCAAGGTGGAATGGACCAGATTCAAAGTTTCTGCTGTCTAGGGACTACTTGCGCACCGTAACACTCATAGTGTTGAGGTGCGCAAGGACCTATTTTGGCAGAATGGCAGATTTGGTCCCTGCTGTGTAATAAGCTCATTTCTGACACGTTCAAGGCCCGTTAACCCCATTTCAAAGCTCTAAAATGAAGTTAAAGTATAGGGAACTTAAAATGTGTTCAAAAATATCTCGGGTGTCGGTTCGTTTGGCCGTACGATCGCGATGTTCGCTTAATTACGACGGAATGCGCACAAGCGCGAAAAACGATCCAAATGACGCGACAAATGGATTTTTCTTATGCCAAACACTAAAATAAAATGTTTTAGTGCTTACATAAATTTTTGGATGTCCGGATGTATTCAGAACGTAAGTTAAGCGCGAAAGTGCAAACTTGTGCACTTTTTGACGCTTTTAGTCCCTGAATGACCCAAAAGTTTATTTTAGCACACCGAACCCCTCAAAGCCTATTTCTAAGCTATGTAAAGGATATTTATGGTATGTTTAACTTATGGTCATGTTCCGGAATGTCTGTTACAGTTCAAATTGGCATACTTTCGCAGTTTGTCAAATTTAGTCCCTGTAAGCGAATTAACTTGTTTTTGCCATACCAAAGCCTTCAAAACTTATTTCTAAGTTATGTAAGGGTTATTTAAGGTATGTTAAGTATATGTTGATGTTACGGAGTATTTGTTGCATTAAACTGGTTATATTTACGCATCGGTGCGCGTATAACCTTCCAGAAAGCAATTTAGAGTTTGGAATTGAACAAAAATTGATATGTGCAAATGATACACATATTTATACAAATACCAAGTATGAAATACAATATTTCATTGGTTTTGTATTTGTTTGATGGTCCCAGTGACCCAGGTGTCACAGTCTCCCCTACTTTAGGAAATTTCGTCCCGAAATTTAATCAGAGGAAACTTGTGAGAGCTTGAAAACATGAAGTTGAAAAGATCGAACAACATTGGTTAGGGTTCTGAACTTCTAGTAACCTTAATAACATTATGCTTGCAATGTAAGGGGGATACTTATATACAAGTATATGAAGCATCATTGGTGCGTCCACCGTACCTCCATTACATCGTTCTCATTTTGTTATTGTTGTCACTATCGGTTCTTACACATAATAAATCTTACTGGGTTTCTGTGCACTAAATTTCATAATTATGTACGCGCCCATAATTATACAATTCCTTGCACAGTTCACACAGTCTATTTTATAATGTGTAGGGTAAAACCAAATGAACAAACCTGTGATGAGTGTGACTAGACCGCCATAAAGTCCTTTTAATTAAATCAATAAATGATCTAAATAGACTATCAAGGAGTCTGTTCAGCTGCATCACTAGATGTCATTCTTTAACCAGATTGTGAATCAATCTTTTTGACTAGACCACTAAAAGGGTCTCTTTTGAATTATGGAGTGGTACTATATAATCCAAGGGTCTTAACTATTACATAGAAGCCCATTAAGGATTTAAGGTAGTACCTTTGGATATCCTACTTATGAATCCCTCATATGAAGATATGAAAGATTCTACGAGGATTTGGATAACGAATACCCAGAGTATAAAAACACAAAATGCATAAAAGAAAACATAAGATGCATAAACACATAGTCACATAACCACAAAATTGTTTAACTAGAAATTTGTTCTGCTAACAGAGCACATGTATTTAAAGCACCCTAGGAATCCATTCCTTGGATTTCATTTGGTACTTTAAACATTGACAAGAATCTAACTATAAAGATAGAAAGATTTTTAAAAGAAAAATTCGATTTCGATTATAAGGAACCGAAATGTTCGAATTTGGGTACAAAAGGAATCTAATTAAGGATTATGATTTGAATTATAATCATCCACAAGGATCTAAATGTGAAGATAAAAAGATCCCATATGGATTTTTAGAAGTTGAAGATGTTTGAAATCTTGCACTGGATGTGCTTAAGTCAAAACATGAAGTAAAAATGCTTATGAAGTTGAGATGCTAGATATGTCAAGGCGACATATGAAGCAGAATTTGAAGGTTAAGTCAATGTATGAGGAAAAATATTTTTTAGAAAACTATGCATGGGGTTCTAAAAAAATGTGTTCAATGTTTTTGAAACCTTATATATAATACCTTTGAAATCATAGAGTAGGTGTATTAGGTAGGTATATATTTAAAAAAATTTTGTTTTAAAATAATGCGAGATAAATTTTGCAATTATGTATAAGGTTTTTGAAAGACATGAATGATGCTTTTCGAAATCATGCACTTGATAAGAAA
Source organism: Helianthus tuberosus (assembly GCA_030545235.1). Classification (NCBI taxonomy): domain Eukaryota; kingdom Viridiplantae; phylum Streptophyta; class Magnoliopsida; order Asterales; family Asteraceae; genus Helianthus; species Helianthus tuberosus. The sequence continues at coordinate 36,767,327 of CM060379.1, read as the reverse complement.
ATGTACTGTGTTAATATTGTTTTCAGACTATATGAAACATTTTGAAATTATGAAGGTTGTTTTTGAAAACATAACCAATGTTTTTGAAATAACATAGACAATGCATTAGAAAAAAATTGTTTTCAAACTATATGAAATGTTTTGAGATCATGAAGATTGTTTTTGAAATACTTGTACTGTGTATGTTGAAAAATCAAAACGTAATGGGTATGAGATTTGAAAATATCCTTAGTTATCTAATCAAGGATTTAATGGCATAGATGTGCAAAAAGCACGATTACTCATAATTTCCCTTTATTTCTTGTACTTCGTCTCCTGGAATGAAACGAGTACTTAAATTTTTTTTTTCGAGGGAATCATGAGTAAGCACAAACATAGGAAATTCACAAAAGTAGTTTGTAAGGAACATTGTTCCTTAATGTAGGTATTATAGGTAATGACATACACATACGTAACTACAATTGTACATCAGAATTTGTGAACAATAATTTATTTATGAACAAAACAGATTGTTTCACATTACAAGAAAAAAAAAAAAAACAAAGGCATAAGACAGTAACATCCTTTGTTCAGCCAATTGCTCATCCAAGGGTTGGATTTGCACTGACAATCTTCGGGCAGTTGTTCCTGTAATGGCTCGTCTCGCCACAGTTGTAGCAAGTACCAGGCGGAAAACGAGCTGGAGTAGGGTTGACTTGGGGTTGATTTGGACCACCTTGGTTCGGGTTACATCGACAAGCACTTGCCAGGTGACCAACTCGTCCACATGATACACACAGACGACACTGTAAGTGAGCTAGGTGATGCCCCTTACATTTGTTGCATAATGGTGCCGTTCCCTTGTATTGCTTCTTAGCAGGTGGTGTTGCCTTCTGGCTAGGCCCTGCTTGATTTGGTATAACTGCTGCGGGTTTCCTTGAAGCCTTACGCTTCTTTGATCTTGGTGCAGGCTTGACTCCTGCCTCCTTCGGTGGCTCTTGAGTGGCTTCATTGTTGAGACGAGAGGCTTCATTGTTGAGAGGAGACATGGCAATGCCTAAATCCACGGTCTTCAGAATCACTTCGCATATTTGGTGGGCAAATTTGGCGATTTGCTCAGACATTTGACCGTTGCTGAGAGGAAGAGACATTCTAGAAGAAAAAGAAAGATATAGGAAGAAACAGGTGAAAGGTTATTGGATAATCAAAACAGAATGGTAACGCATGAAAATTGCGATCATTTGTTTGTTACCTAAGGTAAACAAATGAGACGGTGACTAATCAAAGTAAACAGGTCTTATTAATGTATCACTGAAGACATGCTCGCCTATAAGTGAACACTCACCCCAAGAGTTCCCAGGTAAGAGTGACTGGTCCGATACTGCGGGTTTGTACGAACACTCTAGCCTTAGACAGAAAACTCAGGATACAAGCATTCACTCTTCCAGTTTGCACGTGTTCACATTATAAGACCCAAACTTTGACGAGATTTTGAAAATTCAAAGGGGTTCAAAACCTTCTAACAGAGGGTTCAAAACCTTATAACTGAGGGTTCAAAACCTAGTAATCAATCATCCTAGAACAGATGATTGCTTTTTAAAGCGGTTTTGAAATTTGTGTTCTTGTTGTGGTCGTCGCCTAAGGATAGGTGACGGTATTGTTTTATGACTAAACACAAGTAAACTTGCGTTAGGGTCCTAGGAAGGTTATAGACTAGGTCAAAGCATTACTAATAACCTAATTCCCTATAACCATGAGCTCTGATACCAACTTTTCTGTCACACCCCGACCACGTGAACAATGATTCTCTTACAACACTCCCCGACGTTTTCGCCACGTTTTATATGTTCCACGTGGTCGGGGTGTGACAGAAAAGTTGGTATCAGAGCACATGGAAATTGAAATATTGTTTTATTGATTAAAGTAGTTATAATGTCTTGACAATCAAAGAAACATAACATATATAACTAGTCTTGCATCTTTTATTGTCGCTAAGGCCCAAGTCCGCCTAAATGTATCTTGATAAATCCTATGCATCATATCCTGAAACACATGTGAAAATAGGTACGCCAGCATAAAAATGCCTGTGAGATACATAGGTTTTGTGAAAATGAGATTCATGACTTATGTTTAAGAAAATGTTTAGTCATGAACCTTGTAGTTTGCTTTGCTTTGTAAATCATTTGAAAAGTGATAAATAAACCAAATGATATATATGTATAAAAGAATAACACATGGTTAAGTGGATAACCATGTGAAATGAGTTTGTATAAATTAAGTTGTTTGTAAAACAATGTATTGTGAAAAGTATGTTATTTGTATAAAATGTTATATGTCCAAATTGAAATAATTCAAATAACGCTACGATATGTAATATCATACAATCACTTATATATAGGAAGTACCAGCGGCGTATCCACCATGCTTGTATCATATTACACACGCCTCGTTACTTAAATCACTTACTAACCAAACCAACAACGTAAGATGTTTATGTTTAAACCAATTGCCAAATGTATTGAATAATATGTCAAAATGTTTATGTCAAGATGTAAATCATGTAATGTATAACCAATGTCAATAATGTTTATGTGTCAAATGTAAATCATGTAATGTGTAACCAAAATGATATGTATGGCTAGTGAAATATATCAACTAAACCATATGCACAAAAACAAAGTATTGAAGTAAAACATGGTTTAAATCAAAGCTATGTTTTGTGGAACAAATGCATGCTATACTGATATAAACATCTATGCGGTATTGTGAAAATGCATACATCCAAGCCTTGAGACTGAGGCGATAAACCCTTAAATAATTTAAAGGTTTATCTATGTTATGTGTATCGAATTCGGTCATTCCTTCCAATCTACACCTACCCAGGATTTCAGGAACGGGAGTTGTCAATTCCTATGGTACCACTACCTACTAACGAACGGCGTAGCTAATGTTAATGAATGTATTGTTCCATTTTAAACAAACCAAATGTCATACCAAAATGTAAGCATGTGATGAAAACAACTGTACTAAGTATACAACAATGAATATACATAGCATAAAATGTAAATGTAAAACAATGTACTAAGTATGCACACAATGGACATACATAGCATAAAATGTAATGAAATCATGTACTAATAGTGTACTAATGAACATAGCATGTATATAATGTGAAAACATGGAAAGCATGAAAGTAACAAGTAGGCACATGTGTTCCACCCCAAAATGTTTGGAAAACAGTAAAAGAGGGGTCTATGTACTCACTTGAGATTGCTTAGTAGTCCTTGAGTAACAACCAAACAATGCTAGAGATCTCGGAATCAAACGACACCTAATATAGGTAACTATGTTAATAAACCGGACCTATATCGGAAGATCGGATAGAATGAGGGCTCGTAAACCAAATGAGTATGGGAACTCATGTAGTATGGTTTAACAAAGCCTACATACTAAATGAAACCTAACCTAAGTGCTTACGACCTAACCTAAGTGCTTACGATGGATTTCATCACCAAGTTGCCAAAGACGAGAAAGGGAAATGATACTATATGGGTCATAGTGGATAGACTGACGAAGTCAGCACATTTTCTACCCATCAAGGAGACTTATAGCTCCGATATGTTAGCACAGTTATACGTTGATAAGATTGTAGCTTTGCATGGTATACCTGTGTCTATTATCTCGGATAGAGATACAAGATACACCTCTCATTTTTGGAAAAGTTTCCAACAATCTTTGGGTACGCGCTTGTATTTTAGTACGGCATACCACCCACAGACAGACGGACAGAGTGAGCGTACTATTCAAACATTGGAAGACATGCTACGTGCATGTGCGATCGACTTGGGTGGTAGTTGGGATAAGAACCTACCACTAATTGAGTTCTCCTACAACAATAGCTACCACACCAGCAAAAAAGCTGCGCCTTTTGAGGCCTTATACGGTAGAAAGTGTAGATCGCCCATTTGTTGGGCGGAAGTTGGAGATGTCCAACTATCAGGACCAGAGATAGTTTTTGAGACGACGAATAAGATTGTCCAGATTCGTGAGCGTTTGAAAGCTGCCAGGGATAGGCAGAAAAGTTATGCGGATCCAAAGCGTAAGGCTTTTCACTTCGAAGTGGGTGATAAAGTGTTGCTTAAAGTATCACCCTGGAAGAGGGTGATGCGATTTGGTAAGAAAGGCAAGCTAAGCCCGAGATACATAGGGCCTTTCGAGGTTATCGAACGTGTCGGGTCAGTTGCTTATAAGTTAAACTTGCCTGAAGAACTTAGCGCTATCCATAATGTGTTCCACATCTGTAATTTGAAGAAGTGTTTCGCTGATGAATCACTGGTTATACCGCATACGGATGTACATATAGATGAAAGCTTGAAATTTGTGGAAAAGCCATTGTCGATTGAAGATCGACAGGTAAAGAAGCTTCGAAGGAAGCATGTACCTATTGTTAAGGTCAAATGGGATGCCCGTAGAGGTCCCGAATACACATGGGAGGTAGAATCCACGATGAAAGAAAAATACCCTCATTTGTTTCAGTAAATCTCGGGGTCGAGATTTCTTTTAAGGGGGTGAGGATGTAACACCTCGAAAATTTACGTCCAATAATGTCCTGACACGTGTCATAGGCTTTGAATATGTGAAAACATACTTTAGAGGGACTAAAGTTGACAAACAGTGAAACTATGTGATTATAAGGGTCCAAAGTGTCAACAATGGATAAATAGGCTCTAAAATAACCCTACATGATGTTTATAATCTTAAACGGATAAATCATGGATCATACGAAGCGGAAAATGAAAGAAAGTGAGGAATTACAAACTACAGGGGCTAAATGTGTCAACATGTTGAAAGTATACCTCTGAGTGACCTTTTGGCAAACCCGAAGCTTTGTAATGATAAAATATACTCACTAGAATATGTGATAAAAATTTCATCAAGTTTCGTTATTGTATGAGAAAGTTATGATCAAAACCGTGCACGAAGGGTTAATTACGTTAACGATGAAATTCGTGACTTTTCGGGCAAGCACAAAGTTAACCAAGGACTTTACCATGTTCATAAAAGTCCCAAGGTCCTTAAAAATCAGATTTGAGGGTCTAATGTGCAAGAAAAGGAGCCAAAACCACGTAACAAAAGCCAAGGACTGAAATGTAAATATTGAAAACTTGCTAAGCTGGTCACCAGCTTGTACGCGGCCCGCGTAAGGGGCCTCGCGGCCCGCGAACAAGTGCCCAGCGACGTAACAGCGAACAGATGTCAGTGCAGGCCTGTTTTCGAGTTGTTTCCAGCTGTTGTCGATACCTGGGGCTCACCAATGGGTTTACATGCACTTAGGGGCACTTGTCCTCATCCTACAACATCAGAGACTCATGTGGCAACATCAAATAAGATCAAAATTGTGATAAAAGGGACTTGTAGTTGCAAACATTCATTACTTGCATGTTCAAAAATTCACAAGATCATCTCTGGAGCTCTCTGGACATCAAGCCAACTTTCTAGTGATCTCTAAGCTTAATTAGGACTATTGTAAGTGTTCATAACCCTTTCAAATTCGTTCTAGCTTAGTATATTAACCGAAAGTCAATCCATCGTAATTTAAGTTTGACTTTGTGATTAAACGAAAATTGCTCAGTCATTTCTCGAATTGAAAGTACCTACAAGTTGGTATTTATGTGGGTAACAAACCCTCAAAAAGGGTATTTTCAGATTCCCACTCTAAGTATGATAATTGTCGAGTCAAAGCTTGTTTCAAAAAGTCAACAGAATGTGTATTTGCAAATTTAAGCATGATTAGCAATGTAGGGTACATGCAACCTATTTGATCATTAAAATAACTTGGTAATTAATGTAAGAACATGTCTCAACATGTTCATCTCGACAATTTTCAGTTTAAACCCGAATCGGAACCGAAAGTCGCATAAATTGACTTTTTCTTTGACTTTCAGTTCTGATCCGTTCATGCATGTTTGAGATCTGCCTTAGAGCTTATTTTGGACCAATTTTCATATAAGTTTAACTCTCTGATATTTTACAACTTGGTTCAATACTTATCCGATTCATATGCATGTTTCCGATTTATGCTTAAATGTGACTATTATGCCCTTTTGACTATAAAATGTGATTTTTGAAAAAGTGAAAGAGTAGAAACATTTGTTACTGATTTATAAACTTGCACCAAATATTTGATATCAGTTTGAGGTCTAGATTAAGAGTTATACTCATTATCGTAATTTGAAAGTTTATGTTAATTAAATGGCGTAATTAGCAAATAGCCTATTTAAACCCACTTTTTGATATCAAACTTTTTACCCACTGATGTTATATAATATTTTGGGATTTTTAAAGATTTTTATTTAATTTTTGGCTGAGCATAACATAGGTCTCTAAGTTTAATTCGGTTAATACCGATTTTGCCCCTTTAAGCCATAAAATGAGTTTTATAAATCCTTTTGACCCCAAACCTTTTTATACTAATTTTAATTGACAAATAAAATATTTTGAGCATTCTGGAATTATAAAAATATCAGCTTTCTTTTAAAAACCCGGAAACGGCTCCAAATCGCCTTTTTAAGCGTTTTTAACGCATAATATGTACTATAACCATATTAAACATATAAGGTTGATACCTACTGATGTTTTTAGTATATTTTTATAAAATAACAGTAAGTACAAGTTTTTGAACTCAGGTTTCCAATTTTGACCTTTTAAGCCCTTGTGAAATTACCAAAATACCCCTAAGGTGCATAGTTTGGTTTTAAATGATAAGTTTCATATATAAGTCATACCCTACTGTTATAATATGTTAAATTAAGTATATTTACTGTATAAACCAGACCTGTAACTCAGATTACAAATTTAACTCTTTTATAAACTTTTAAATGACTAAAATGCCCTTATGAGGCATAAATTGTGTTTAAATTCATTTGGGGCATAATAAAAGATATCTTACTGATATTATAACATATTTAAGCCATATTATCTCAGGGAACTTGCATATGACCCTTATGGTTACCCGTAATGCCCTTTTCGCGCTCGGTTCGGTTTATGTAACTAGTTTGCATAAATTGACCGAAACGGGTCAAACCTTATCATTTTTGTCTCAAAATCCAGAATGTATTTAGTATACCCATATTATACAAGTATTCAAACTTGTCGGGTCTAAATCACATTCTATCCGGTCTTCGCTTAATCGTGCGTTTGAACCGTATCATCCTTAACACTAGCCGGTCTAAGCTTAGGCTTAAATAAAGACCCGTTAGAAATCTAATAGGTTATTATAAACCTTTGTTCCAGAATAAGAAGAACCAGTAAAAGCTACCTTCACTTGCTTATTGTGAATTATACTTTACTCAGGTAAATACTTTTAACTTATTTTCCCTATACGGGCTTGGGTTACGGTATATAGAATACCGCTTGATCGAGCATCAAATCTTACATCTTTGGGTGGTTAATTGAATAATTTGATCTGCTCGTTTAAACAGTCTTGTTTACTTACAGCCTTTGGGGGGTTAATGACCATGTCCCGGATATCCTTGGCATCATCTTACGAGATGGCCACGACCTGAGCACGGGGTGTAGGCGTACACCTGTCAGTGTATAACTCTATAATGTGGTGTGTCTATTGATCTTTAACCCGGACAAGATCCAGGCTACTGAACGCACAAGTAACATGTAATTCGTTCACAAGATTATATTACATAATTATCCCAAGTTATAAAATGTTTTGTGCCACGTGCATTCAAATCAATTTTCAACCCTTTTCAAAATGAGTCAGTTAAATTGTATTTACCAGTGTAAACTGACGTATTTTTCCAAAAAGATTAAGTGCAGGTACTACTCGTACTAGGCTGGCGGTCTTCTAGAGCGTCCACAATAAGTCTCGCAAACTTGGATGACAATAAAGCTGTTAAACAATATCTTATTTTATTTTGATCCGCCTGTGGATCCGTTTCTACTATTTGTGATATTTGATATTACACTTTATTAAAGTTGAAATGAATCTATCTTTGCTTCCGCTGTGCATTTATATATTGTGTTGTTTGTCTATGATGATACCAACTACGTCACTATACTCCCACCGGGCCCACCGGTGACACGTGGAAAATAGGGGTGTGACAGGTTGGTATTAGAGCCAACTCTGAGTGAATTAAACACTAGTCTTTTGTGTTTAATCTCAGTTACACAATTGCACAATCCTCGATTCTCGAGTCTAGACAAAGAACTTAGGAATTTTCCAAATTTTTGGTTTATTTCTAACTTTGTCTTATATATATTTTTGTGTTGTATCACTTGTTGTTTTTGACAGGTTCACAAAAATGCCGCCACGTATGAGAGGAAGAGGAAGGGGACAAGGAGCACATGTAGCCCCAAATGACCACGAGGCCGGACCATCACACCGGCGAACACCTTCGGACCCCCATAACTCAGATGCTCAAAATCTTTGGAGGTCTTTTATTGAACCAGCTAGGTGCTCAGTTTCACTGAGTACCTCACCATCTATCCCACACTCCTTTGGGCCTCATTCTGAGAATGAGCCCCATAACTCTCACTAGTCCTATATTCCTCTCCTAGGACACAATTCACCCTTTGACCATCCATCACCCGTCCTTCAGGGCCAGTTCAACCCTGACGACTACCTAGGAGCAGCAGTGGGTTTTAACCCACTTGGACCGGAAGACCACTTTTCTGGTGGCAACCCGATGGACATCGATGAAGATACTGATCCTGCAATGCCACCGTCTGGAACTCCCAATCATCCCATTGAGATTTCAGATGGGTCACCGTTTATGGGATCACCTTACAATGGTCCCGATAGCTTTGAGGAGAACTTCAAGCAGTACGACTGGGTGTTTACCCCCAGTTATCATAACTCTCCCCTGCACCAGCCACATCACTCTCCCCTGCACCAGCCACACCACTCTCCCCTGCACCAGCTTCAGCCCAACTCTCCCCTGCATCAGCTACAGCAGCAGCCACAGCAGCAGCAGAATCCTTCTGAGGATTCTCGACTTGTCGCGGTCACTCCGCCGCCACCACCGCCTCAGCTTCAACCTCCCTCGCCTCCGAGGCGAAGGAGAACGACAGTGCGAATATCCGCACGAGGGGGAATACGCATCAGCACCCCTCCACATTCAGGTGGCAGCCGGTACTCACCTGTCCACGAAGAACCAGAGATGGGAGAATCCTCACACCCCGTCTCTGAAGTAGTCTCTGCGCCAGTCGCGCCACAGCCACCATTGGGTTTTGGAGACCCAATTCCCACTTACACTGGAGCTGCAGCATTCAATCCCTTCGAGCAGCAGATCCACACAGGTTACAACTTTACAGAAGATCCCTACTGGGTAGCGGCAAACTCTCTCTAACCGGGAGGTTCTTACGGAGGTCCCTGGGCTACGAGACACTCGACCTATGGATACCCATCATATGGGTATCAGCAGTCACAGCCTCCTCAACCTCCGCATTATCAACCACAGCCTCCTCAACCTCCGCATTATCAGCAACCACCTCAGGCGCCGGCGATGTCACCGCCACAATTTCAAGAAATCCTTCATGAGATACATGAGGTGCGACAAGAGATGTGGCATGAGTTGCGGGAAGATCGGAGACACAACCGGGGGATGTTTAAAAAGATGGTGGATTTGATCAAGGGAAAAAGCAAGAAGGGTCACTGAATCCTTTGTTTGTTTATTTATTTTAGTTGTAATCATGTCCCTGCGAGGACATTTATTTCTGTACTCTACCCCTGCGTGGGTATTTCCTTTCTGTTCTGCCCCTGCGTGGGCATGTTTTTTTCTATTTTGACCCCTGCGTGGGTTTGTTTTGTTAGTTGGCCCCTGCGTGGGCATGTTGTTTATGTAAAAGTCCCGTTTAGGGCAAACTCGTACTGGTTTAAATTTTTATTTGAACTGGTTAATTTAAGTTTTTCATTTTTAAAGTGTGCATGAATATAATATGTGAATAAATGAAAAATAACATTTCTTATTTTAATTTACCATTTTAATAATAAGAATCTCAAAAAGGTAAAACCTAGCTTGAATGTCATATTAAAGACCTGGCCAATATGGTAGAACCTGTTTAAAAAGATTCAAATCTCTGTTAACATCTGCAAACATGTTAACATTCTTGGCTAGTGTGGTCCGCAAAATCACACATGTTACCCTTTTAATAAATTATCCAAGTTTATATTTTTATATATATTTGGTTGTGACATAATGCCTACGGGTTATAATTATTGTCATATAAAACAAAAGGCAGCCGTAGTTTATAAACTCCCTGCCAAGAAAAGGATTGATTTGTCATATTTATTCAAACTTTAATCCTACAAGATCTAAATTTATAATTTAGAAATTTGTCTACGTGACTAGGCTTATTATGCCAATATTATATTTCATTCTAAAAAAAAAGATTGCTAGTAAATATCCCGAATGAAATTTCTTAGCAAATTAACTAATATGGCTTTTATTTACCATGGTTAATAAATCGTCAAGAACGATAATACTGTTTAGGCTTCTAAATAGACCTTATCCTTATTTTTATGTAGCATTTAAGACTACATGGCTAAGTCTGAAGAAATAAACAGTCATCCAGTGGAAAACCCTGATAATACTAAAATACTTGTAACGGGTGCGGAGTTGAAAGCATTAGTGAATGATGCTGTTATCGAAGCACTAAACAGACAGTATAGCGAATCGAGCGGGACCCGAAGTAGGACCCGATCTGCACCACATTCTAAGCCAAAAGTTCACTCTGAGGCTCATAGCAAACCGCCCTCTAAGAAAGATGTACCTAAGATGGATAAGCCAAAGAAGGATGATGATGATCATCACTCCTCGAACCAACATAGTGTCCCGTCAAGGAAGGTCGAGCATAAACAGGAACCGCGTGATAAGTCCTGTACATACAAATACTTTGTCTCATGTAAACCCCGGGACTTTACTGGGGAAAAGGGAGCGGTCGATTGCATAACTTGGTTGGACGAGATGGATACGGTTGTGGACATCAGCGGTTGTGCTGAAAGGGATGTAGTGAAATACGTATCCCAATCGTTCAAAGGAGAAGCACTGGCGTGGTGGAAGTCTCTCATACAAGCTGCTGGAAAGATCCCACTCTACAATCTATCATGGGATCAGTTCGTTGCCCTTATTAAGGATAATTATTGCCCGCAGCACGAAGTTGAGAGAATTGAGTCAGACTTCCTATCTTTAGTGATGAAGAACTTAGACTGCCAGGCATACCTCACCACTTTCAATACTCTATCTCGGTTGGTTCCGTACTTAGTAACCCCAGAACTGAAAAGGATTGCTCGCTTCATCGGGGGTTTAGCCCCTGAAATTAAAGCAAGTGTTAAGGCATCAAGGCCTGCAACCTTCAGATCAGCAGTTGATCTATCTCTCTCTCTTACCTTGGACGTAGTCAGGTTGAGAGCACTCAGGAATTCTGAAGAGAACAAAAGGAAGCGTGAGGACGATACCTCACGAAGATCAGGTAAGAAACACCGAGGAAATGACGACCACAAGAAAGGGTCGGGATCTAAGAGAGATGGGCAACAATCGGGGGATAAACCCAAATGTAAAACTTGTAAGAAGAACCATTTTGGGAAGTGTCGATTTGAGTCGAAATCCCAGTCTCACACGAGATCCTGTGGGATTTGCAAATCTACGGATCATAAGACTTTGGAGTGTAAGAAGCTGAAGGATGCAACATGTTACGGTTGCAACGAAAAAGGGCACATTAAGTCTAATTGCCCAAAGAACACCAGGAAAACCGAAGATGGGAAGAAGACCAATGCGAGGGTCTTCAAGATGGACGCTAAGGAAGCTGTTCAGGATGACAACGTGATTACAGGTACTTTTCTCGTAAATGATGTTTTTGCTAGAGTATTGTTTGATTCTGGAGCAGATAAGTCTTTTGTAGATAATAAGTTTTGTGAGTTGTTGAAATTGCCTGTAAAACCCTTAAGTGTGAAATATGAGGTGGAATTAGCTGATGGAACCATAGAAACCGCCTCAACTGTTTTAGATGGATGTGTTATATCAATTAGGAATCACTCTTTTCCTTTATCCTTACTTCCCTTTAAGCTAGCCGGCTTTGATATAGTCATAGGTATGGATTGGTTATCGCATAACCAAGCCCAGATTGTGTGTAATAGAAAGCAAGTAGTAGTCAAAACTCCGTCTGGTGAGTCACTTACCATTCAAGGGGATACTCAGCATGGACTGCCCGAGCAAGTGTCCATGCTCAAGGCATCCAGATGTATGCAGAAGGGTTGTGTCATTTATATGGCACAAGTTACTATTGATGAGCCAAAGCCTAAGATTGAAGACATCCCTATCATTTCGGAATATCCCGAAGTTTTTCCCGAAGAACTACCTGGGTTACCACCAGATAGGCAAGTGGAATTCCGAATTGACATCATCCCTGGTGCTGCACCAGTAGCAAGAGCGCCTTATAGGTTGGCACCAACAGAAATGAAGGAGTTAAGGACGCAGTTAGATGATCTGTTAGCTAAAGGTTTTATTAGACCTAGTTCGTCTCCTTGGGGAGCGCCGATCTTGTTTGTCAAAAAGAAGGATGGATCGATGCGCCTGTGCATCGATTACCGTGAGCTTAATAAAGTCACTATCAAGAATAGGTATCCTTTGCCCAGGATCGACGATCTGTTTGATCAATTGCAAGGAGCAAGCTACTTCTCTAAGATCGACTTGAGGTCAGGCTATCATCAGTTGAAGGTCAAGGATGAAGATGTGCACAAAACTGCATTTAGGACTCGTTATGGACATTACGAGTTCCTAGTGATGCCTTTTGGGCTCACTAATGCACCGGCCGCATTCATGGATCTCATGAATTGCGTCTGCAAGCCTTACTTAGACAAATTCGTCATCGTCTTCATTGACGACATCCTCATCTATTCGAAGAGCCAAGCTGATCATGAGAAACACCTTCGTTGTATTCTCAAACTTCTTCACCAAGAGAAACTCTACGCCAAATTTTCGAAGTGCGAATTTTGGCTTCGAGAAGTCCAATTCCTTGGACATGTGGTAAGTGAGCGTGGTATCCAAGTGGATCCCGCTAAGGTAGAAGCAGTTATGAATTGGCAAGAGCCAAAGACGCCTACTGAAATTCGTAGCTTCCTGGGTTTAGCTGGATATTATAGGCGTTTCATCGAAAACTTTTCTAGGATTGCTGCGCCCCTAACCTCGTTGACACGTAAGAAGGTTAAGTTTGATTGGGGCCCTAAGCAGCAGGAATCCTTTGACATTCTGAAGAAAAAGTTGAGCAATGCACCAGTATTAACATTGCCCGATGGTATAGAAGAATTTGTGGTGTACTGTGATGCATCACACACTGGTATGGGCTGTGTACTCATGCAGAAAGGCAAGGTTATTGCCTACGCTTCGCGACAGTTAAAAGTACACGAGAAGAACTACACCACCCATGACCTGGAGCTGGGTGCCGTTGTATTTGCATTAAAGCTATGGAGGCATTACTTATATGGAACCAAGTGTGTGATCTATTCAGATCACAAGAGCCTTCAACATTTGTTCAATCAGAAGGACTTGAACATGCGACAAAGGCGATGGATGGAAACTCTAAATGATTATGATTGTGAGATAAAATACCATCCAGGCAAAGCGAATGTAGTTGCTGACGCCTTAAGCATAAAAGAAAGAGTAAAGCCAATAAGAATCAATGCCAAGCGCATTGAAATAAGGAATAGTTTGAAAGAAAGGGTGTTAGCTGCACAGAAGGAAGCTGTGTTGGAAGCTAACTATCCTGAAGAAAAGCTAGGAGTAACTGAGGAGCAGTTATCATATGACAAAGACGGAATGCTTAGATTGAATGGACGAATATGGGTTCCACTTTATGGAGGACTTCGAGATGTTATCCTCCAGGAAGCCCACAGTTCCAAATATTCTGTTCATCCTGGAGCTTATAAGATGTACCAGGATCTAAAAGCAAACTACTGGTGGATTGGTTTGAAAAAGTCTGTAGCTGCCTATGTAGCTAAATATTTGACTTGTGCGCAAGTCAAAGCTGAGCATCAGAAGCCGCCAGGTTTGTTACAACAACCTGAAATTCCCACATGGAAGTGGGAGATGGTGACGATGGATTTCATCACCAAGTTGCCAAAGACGAGAAAGGGAAATGATACTATATGGGTCATAGTGGATAGACTGACGAAGTCAGCACATTTTCTACCCATCAAGGAGACTTATAGCTCCGATATGTTAGCACAGTTATATGTTGATAAGATTGTAGCTTTGCATGGTATACCTGTGTCTATTATCTCGGATAGAGATACAAGATACACCTCTCATTTTTGGAAAAGTTTCCAACAATCTTTGGGTACGCGCTTGAATTTTAGTACGGCTTACCACCCACAGACAGACGGATAGAGTGAGCGTACTATTCAAACATTGGAAGACATGCTACGTGCATGTGCGATCGACTTGGGTGGTAGTTGGGATAAGAAACTACCACTAATTGAGTTCTCCTACAACAATAGCTACCACACCAGCATAAAAGCTGCGCCTTTTGAGGCCTTATACGGTAGAAAGTGTAGATCGCCCATTTGTTGGGCGGAAGTTGGAGATGTCCAACTATCAGGACCAGAGATAGTTTTTGAGACGATGAATAAGATTGTCCAGATTCGCGAGCATTTGAAAGCTGCCAGGGATAGGCAGAAAAGTTATGCGGATCCAAAGCGTAAGGCTTTTCACTTCGAAGTGGGTGATAAAGTGTTGCTTAAAGTATCACCCTGGAAGGGGGTGATGCGATTTGGTAAGAAAGGCAAGCTAAGCCCGAGATACATAGGGCCTTTCGAGGTTATCGAACGTGTCGGGTCAGTTGCTTATAAGTTAAACTTTCCTGAAGAACTTAGCGCTATCCATAATGTGTTCCACATCTGTAATTTGAAGAAGTGTTTCGCTGATGAATCACTGGTTATACCGCATACGGATGTACATATAGATGAAAGCTTGAAATTTGTGGAAAAGCCATTGTCGATTAAAGATCGACAGGTAAAGAAGCTTCGAAGGAAGCATGTACCTATTGTTAAGGTCAAATGGGATGCCCGTAGAGGTCCCGAATACACATGGGAGGTAGAATCCACGATGAAAGAAAAATACCCTCATTTGTTTCAGTAAATCTCGGGGTCAAGATTTCTTTTAAGGGGGTGAGGATGTAACACCTCGAAAATTTACGTCCAATAATGTCCTGACACGTGTCATAGGCTTTGAATATGTGAAAACATACTTTAGAGGGACTAAAGTTGACAAACAGTGAAACTATGTGATTATAAGGGTCCAAAGTGTCAACAATGGATAAATAGGCTCTAAAATAACCCTACATGATGTTTATAATCTTAAACGAATAACTCATGGATCATACGAAGCGGAAAATGAAAGAAAGTGAGGAATTACAAACTACAGGGGCTAAATGTGTCAACATGTTGAAAGTATACCTCTGAGTGACCTTTTGGAAAACCCGAAGCTTTGTAATGATAAAATATACTCACTAGAATATGTGATAAAAATTTCATCAAGTTTCGTTATTGTATGAGAAAGTTATGATCAAAACCGTGCACGAAGGGTTAATTACGTTAACGATGAAATTCGTGACTTTTCGGGTAAGCACAAAGTTAACCAAGGACTTTACCATGTTTATAGAAGTCCCAAGGTCCTTAAAAATCAGATTTGAGGGTCTAATGTGCAAGAAAAGGAGCCAAAACCACGTAACAAAAGCCAAGGACTGAAATGTAAATATTGAAAACTTGCTAAGCTGGTCACCAGCTTGTACGCGGCCCGCGTAAGGGGCCTCGCGGCCCGCGAACAAGTGCCCAGCGACGTAACAGCGAACAGATGTCAGTGCAGGCCTGTTTTCAAGTTGTTTCCAGCTGTTGTCGATACCTGGGGCTCACCAATGGGTTTACATGCACTTAGGGGCACTTGTCCTCATCCTACAACATCAGAGACTCATGTGGCAACATCAAATAAGATCAAAATTGTGATAAAAGGGACTTGTAGTTGCAAACATTCATTACTTGCATGTTTAAAAATTCACAAGATCATCTCTGGAGCTCTCTGGACATCAAGCCAACTTTCTAGTGATATCTAAGCTTAATTAGGACTATTGTAAGTGTTCATAACCCTTTCAAATTCGTTCTAGCTTAGTATATTAACCGAAAGTCAATCCATCGTAATTTAAGTTTGACTTTGTGATTAAACGAAAATTGCTCAGTCATTTCTCGAATTGAAAGTACCTACAAGTTGGTATTTATGTGGGTAACAAACCCTCAAAAAGGGTATTTTCAGATTCCCACTCTAAGTATGATAATTGTCGAGTCAAAGCTTGTTTCAAAAAGTCAACAGAATGTGTATTTGCAAATTTAAGCATGATTAGCAATGTAGGGTACATGCAACCTGTTTGATCATTAAAATAACTTGGTAATTAATGTAAGAACATGTCTCAACATGTTCATCTCGACAATTTTCAGTTTAAACCCGAATCGGAACCGAAAGTCGCATAAATTGACTTTTTCTTTGACTTTCAGTTCTGATCCGTTCATGCATGTTTGAGATCTGCCTTAGAGCTTATTTTGGACCAATTTTCATATAAGTTTAACTCTCTGATATTTTACAACTTGGTTCAATACTTATCCGATTCATATGCATGTTTCCGATTTATGCTTAAATGTGACTATTATGCCCTTTTGACTATAAAACGTGATTTTTGAAAAAGTGAAAGAGTAGAAACATTTGTTACTGATTTATAAACTTGCACCAAATAGCCTAGATTAAGAGTTATGCTCATTATCGTAATTTGAAAGCTTTATGTTAATTAAATGGCGTAATTAGCAAATAGCCTATTTAAACCCACTTTTTGATATCAAACTTTTTACCCACTGATGTTATATAATATTTTGGGATTTTTAAATATTTTTATTTAATTTTTGGCTGAGCATAACATAGGTCTCTAAGTTTAATTCGGTTAATACCGATTTTGCCCTTTTAAGCCATAAAATGAGTTTTATAAATCCTTTTGACCCCAAACCTTTTTCTACTAATTTTAATTGACAAATAAAATATTTTGAGCATTCTAGAATTATAAAAATATCAGCTTTCTTTTAAAAACCCGGAAACGGCTCCAAATCGCCTTTTTAAGCGTTTTTAACGCATAATATGTACTATAACCATATTAAACATATAAGGTTGATACCTACTGATGTTTTTAGTATATTTTTATAAAATAATAGTAAGTACAAGTTTTTGAACTCAGGTTTCCAATTTTGACCTTTTAAGCCCTTGTGAAATTACCAAAATACCCCTAAGGTGCATAGTTTGGTTTTAAATGATAAGTTTCATATATAAGTCATACCCTACTGTTATAATATGTTAAATTAAGTATATTTACTGTATAAACCAGACCTGTAACTCAGATTACAAATTTAACTCTTTTATAAACTTTTAAATGACCAAAATGCCCTTATGAGGCATAAATTGTGTTTAAATTCATTTGGGGCATAATAAAAGATATCTTACTGATATTATAACATATTTAAGCCATATTATCTCAGGGAACTTGCATATGACCCTTATGGTTACCCGTAACGCCCTTTTCGCGCTCGGTTCGGTTTATGTAACTAGTTTGCATAAATTGACTGAAACGGGTCAAACCTTATCATTTTTGTCTCAAAATCCAGAATGTATTTAGTATACCCATATTATACAAGTATTCAAACTTGTCGGGTCTAAATCACATTCTATCCGGTCTTCGCTTAATCGTGCGTTTGAACCGTATCATCCTTAACACTAGCCGGTCTAAGGTTAGGCTTAAATAAAGACCCGTTAGAAATCTAATAGTTATTATAAACCTTTGTTCCAGAATAAGAAGAACCAGTAAAAGCTACCTTCACTTGCTTATTTTGAATTATACTTTACTCAGGTAAATACTTTTAACTTATTTTCCCTATACGGGCTTGGGTTACGGTATATAGAATACCGCTTGATCGAGCATCAAATCTTACATCTTTGGGTGGTTAATTGAATAATTTGATCGGCTCGTTTAAACAGTCTTGTTTACTTACAGCCTTTGGGGGGTTAATGACCATGTCCCGGATATCCTTGGCATCATCTTACGAGATGGCCACGACCTGAGCACGGGGTGTAGGCGTACACCTGTCAGTGTATAACTCTATAATGTGGTGTGTCTATTGATCTTTAACCCGGACAAGATCCGGGCTACTGAACGCACAAGTAACATGTAATTCGTTCACAAGATTATATTACTTAATTATCCCAAGTTATAAAATGTTTTGTGCCACGTGTATTAAAATCAATTTTCAACCCTTTTCAAAATGAGTCAGTTAAATTGTATTTACCAGTGTAAACTGACGTATTTTTCCAAAAAGATTAAGTGCAGGTACTACTCGTACTAGGCTGGCGGTCTTCTAGAGCGTCCACAATAAGTCTCGCAAACTTGGATGACAATAAAGCTGTTGAACAATATCTTATTTTATTTTGATCCGCATGTGGATCCGTTTCAACTATTTGTGATATTTGATATTACACTTTATTAAAGTTGAAATGAATCTATCTTTGCTTCCGCTGTGCATTTATATATTGTGTTGTTTGTCTATGATGATACCAACTACGTCACTATACTCCCCACCGGGCCCACCGGTGACACGTGGAAAATAGGGGTGTGACACCTAAGTGCTTACGACCCATTACGACCCGTCTAGGTAGCTTATGCTACTTTAACGCGTCGTGCGCGCAAAAGCGCACTCGAGACGTCTAACTTGCCCTATGACAAGTGTTATATGCCTAAACATGTTACATAATCAGTTAAGTGACAAAAGTTTAGGTTACATATGCTTAATTACCAATTACACATGAAAAGGGTATTCTGGTAATTTACCTAAGGCATATAAACTACCTATCATACAACTACTCAAACGATGTGACCATAGGGTATAACCTCGGAAGGTTATTCCCTATATACTATGGTCCTAAAGTATTTGGTCGGATCCCAAGGATCGACCAAAATGGGTCAGGTTCGAAGGTATTAGCGATTTATTAGATCGCTTACCCTTACGACCCTAGACAAGCACAAAACTAAAAGTGACGAGCTAAGCATGTTAAAACATGCTTAACTAAGTTTGAAAACAAGTTTGGTATCAAAACAAACGGTTTTGATACCTAAGAGTAGTTTGGTTACAAAATACGCACGAATGCGCATTTTGACCGAAACTACGGCTCGTCACTGAGCCTAGACAACGTGGTAATCAGTAGGCATAGTCACAAGAACCATCGTGATTACGCTCACGTTGCGAAGTTCAAACGAACTTCGCATTGACCATAAACTGGTCAATGCAGAAAGTCAAACAAAGTTTGACTTTCGGACTCGGAAAGCAATGAAATAACGAAGGAACACTTACAAAGGGTCCCCGAATGCTAACCTCGATCCAAGTAGCTCAGGTATGAAACAAAGGTTTCAACTTAGAGCTTCTCAAATCAAGATTCTTGTGGGTTTTGGAAAATGAAGGCAAGGGGTATTTATAGGATTCGTAGAGCCGTTAAGATCGTTCCTCGTTAACCGTGCTTCAATCTCAACCCTCCACCTCAAAACCCTGGTTTTTGAAAACCATTAGAGCCCAAGGTATTGCCCCAAAACCATGTGCAAGGTGGAATGGACCAGATTCAAAGTTTCTGGAAGTTTCTGCTGTCTGGGGACTGCTTGCGCACCGTAACACTCATAGTGTTGAGGTGCGCAAGGACCTATTTTGGCAGAATGGCAGATTTGGTCCTTGCTGTGTAATAAGCTCATTTCTGACACGTTCAAGGCCCGTTAACCCCATTTCAAAGCTCTAAAATGAAGTTAAAGTATAGGGAACTTAAAATGTGTTCAAAAATATCTCGGGTGTCGGTTCATTTGGCCGTACGATCGCGATGTTCGCTTAATTACAACGGAATGCGCATAAGCGCGAAAAACGATCCAAATGACGCGACGAATGGATTTTTCTTATGCCAAACACTAAAATAAAATGTATTAGTGCTTAAATATTTTTTTGGATGTCCGGATGTATTCAGAACGTAAGTTAAGCGCGAAAGTGCAAACTTGTGCACTTTTTGACGCTTTTAGTCCCTGAATGACCCAAAAGTTTATTTTAGCACACCGAACCCCTCAAAGCCTATTTCTAAGCTATGTAAAGGATATTTATGGTATGTTTAACTTATGGTCATGTTCCAGAATGTCTGTTACAGTTCAAATTGGCATACTTTCGCAGTTTGTCAAATTTAGTCCCTGTAAGCGAATTAACTTGTTTTTGCCATACCAAAGCCTTCAAAACTTATTTCTAAGTTATGCAAGGGTTATTTAAGGTATGTTAAGTATATGTTGATGTTACGGAGTATTTGTTGCATTAAACTGGTTATATTTACGCATCGGTGCGCGTATAACCTTCCAGAAAGCAATTTAGAGTTTGGAATTGAACAAAAATTGATATGTGCAAATGATACACATATTTATACAAATCCCAAGTATGAAATACAATATTTCATTGGTTTGGTATTTGTTCGATGGTCGCAGTGACCCAGGTGTCACAGGTACTTCTCTCTCTCCTTTCTCTCTTCACCTTCTTACTCTGTTCTTCTTCGAAACCTTTGAATCACGATGAAGTTATGATCATCCCCTGCCAAGGATCACCAGAAAGATAGTCCTTTGAAAAGACAAGGGATCATCAAAGATTCTCTGAAGGAACGTTGCTGCTTTACGGATCCGGAGATAGACCGGATTCGTCATTACTTTCCAGCAGACTCTGTCTTTAAACCTTTTGACCCTACCGCCTTGAGTGACTTCGTTTCTGCAACTTAGGTCGCTTTTCCGACCACCCCATTTCTGATAGGATATTCCTATCCTTTCCCTGCTTTTACCCAGTCTTTCTTCTCCCTTACCGGCATATCCTATGTCCAGGCCATGCCAATGATGTGGAGGGTTTTATATACCCTTGAGAGAATCATTGAGAAGGAGGATATAGAGTTGGGAATGTCAGAATTGGCCGAACTATATAACCTTGTGAGCCATGGTTTACACCGCTTCTTATTCAAACATAAACCCGGCGAAGCACACCCTATCCTCAAGACCACCAAAAATGACACCAATTGGAAGAAGCGTTTTTTCTTCTTTAGGAGGGATTCCATCCCGGATGGGAAGGATCTACCAAGAAAGTGGGCCACCCATGGTAGGATAGAGGATCCTTATAGAAGGATCATATGATAACCCTGTTTCTACTGAGGATCACTAACCCCTTTTTGTATCTTTTGTGCAGCTATCTCTGTTTCTCACATCATTCCATCACCTGCAACCGAAGAGAGGATTGCTGCTTTCTGGAATCTTGATCCTGCAGTAAGATCATTTCAAGCAAACACCAAGGATTCCCAAGAAGTATCCTCCGGCTCAGTCACAATGTCAAGTAAGTATCCAAGTCTATATATGATTAAATGTTTAAATGTAAATAAAACAAGAATACTTATCTGTTGTTTTGTATTGGTAGGCGCTAAAAAATCTTCAAGGTCAGCCTCCCGCTTTAGTGTCAGTGATCTCAGCACTATGGCTCCCCGTTCCGGGAAGAAGAAAACTGCTGCTAGCCCAAGTGCTGTAGTCCCCAAGCCTATCACCTCCAAGGGGGGAAAGAAGAGGAAGGCCACTGAAGCTGACAATCTTGAAGGCCTGCCCCTCATCCGCCACCAGTTTCAGGAATACTTTGCTGATGTAAGGATCACTGATCCTGACTGATTATCCTGCCCACTTGAGGATAATGGATCCTGAACCCTACCTTTTTTTTTTGTAGAAATTAGCCGAGATCGAAATGCTCTTTGATGCATATGTTAAAGAGGCTAAGCAGAAGCATCTGGAGTTCCAAAAGATCTTCCTGGCCAAGGATTAAACCATCTCCTCCCTCGAGAAAGATCTCGCTCTGGCAAAGCAGCAGGTGGTCATGGCCCAGATAAACGCTGATCATGAGAAGCATGATGTGCTGGAGGATGCTAAAGTCTCTGCTGCCATCACCATGTACAAAATCAAGCTGCAAATGGCCCAGGAGGCTGAGGATCCTGACTTTGACAGGACCAAGTGGGACCAGGAGGACTGGAAGGCGAAGCTGGCTGAGCTAGATGATGAGGAGGAGGCTACCGAGGTCCTGGCGATTGAGGCAAGTGGCAGCGGGAAGGATAAAGCTGGTGGTGCTGATGCTGGTGGTGATGCAGCCAAGGTGTGAGCTGCAGAAATGGGCGATGATGGATATTTCTAGACGCGGGTGGAGCCCATTTTTTAGGATTTGGTAGTGGTTTTTTGGTTATGATGTTTTAAACAATGCTGGGTTGTAATAACTAAACAATAGCTATTAGGGTTGAGGATCATGGATCCTTTGAACAATAGGTAGGATAATAGGTGGTGGAGGGATCCTCTGTTTGGGGGATGAAACCACTTGTTATCCTGCCATCTTTCATTTCCAGCACTTTTAAAACCTGTTAACAATGGACACCCTTTGCCAACCCAAGTGGATGGGCCACGTTTTGCTGGTAGAAACTTGGGTTGGCAATTTTGACAACCTTTCAAAGGTTTAACTTTTGGTGAATAAATAAAACTTTAATCTTTTGGCTATTTCTTGTGTTGTTATTCTGTATATTTTTATCCTTCAATAGTTGTGATATACTTCGTTTGAATTCATAAGTAAAAAATAAAGGTTTAATAAATCATGTTAAAAAGTTTTAGGATATGATCAAGGATCAAATATCCTATAATTGATCAATTCAAAAAAAGCAGTATAGTTCAAGGATCACATGTCCTGTTGTCAAAGGATAATGGTCACTTATATAAATAATGAATAAAATTGAAATGACCAAGGATCATACCTGAGAATCCAAGTTAGGATCCTAAATCTTTAACATTCACAATCAGGATAACAAAAAAACAAACCTTAGTAAAAGGTAAGGATCAAGGATCCTCTGCTGTTTAACTTCAAAAACCTGAAATGGAACATAACTTGGGACTAATCCAATATGAGAGAAGAGTTAGCAACTGGGGACAAGCCCAACAATTCTGGGGACAAGCCCAATATACTGGGGACAAGCCCAAAAAAATGGGGACAAGCCCAAAAACTAGGGACAAGCCCAATGAACTGGGGACAAGCCTAAGGGATCTTGTGTAAATTGGAGTATGGCCCTCACTGGCGACTATCCAAACTTAGTGACATGAAGATGCCAAAACCTTAGCTAACGTGAAAACGTTAGAAACCTTAGTAACGGATGTATGGTACGTCTACCATTATACGTAGGATCCCGGATACAGCCAGTACAATGAAATTGTCAGCCCCTAAAGCGAGTACTTGTCCCATTGCCATGAACTGTACCAGGATCATCGTGCGCTACTGGCGATACTGGGGACATGCCCAAATAACTGGGGTCAAGCCCAAAAAACTGGGGTCAAGCCCAAACAACTGGGGTCAAGCCCAAATAACTGGAGACTTCTGTGGATACTCAATCCTTCATTAAGGATACATGAACCTTCTACAAAACTCAGAATCAAGTGAAAGGAGGATAAAGGATCCAGGATCCTTCTCCTTGTATATAGGATAATTAAAGAATGAAATAGTTTGAGATTAGATCATTACCTAAATGAGGATCCTCTGTCCTGTAAGGATCCTTCCAGAATATCGATCATGAAAATAGTTGAGGATCCTGGATCCTTACTACATGAAATATTTCTTCAAGTGGACAGCATTCCAAGCTCTTGGTAGCAAATCACATTCCATTGTTAGCAATCGATATGCCCCCTTTCCTGCCTCAGCTTCAATCAGGTAGGGGCCTTCCCACTTTGGTGCCAACTTTCCATCAGTAGGATTGGTGGTATTCTGAAATGCTTTCCTCAATACCATATCACCAACTTGGAATTTCCTGATCCTGGCATTTTTGTTGTAGGCTCCAGCCATCCTTTGTTGATAACTAGCCATCCTTATCCTTGCCAAATCCCTGAGTTCTTCTATAGTATCCAGGTCTTGAACCAAGTTTTCAGCATTCTCTTTAGGATCACGGATGCTTGTTCTTGCAGTAGGAACCACCATTTCTGTAGGGATCACTGATTCTGCTCCAAATACCAAAGAAAATGGAGTTTGACCAGTAGCATTCTTAGGAGTTGTCCTATCAGCCCATAATACATAAGGTAGTTCTTCTGCCCACTTTCCTTTCTTGGAGCCAAGCTTCTTCTTCAAATTGTTGATGATGATCTTGTTGGATGATTCTGCCTGACCATTAGCTTGTGGGTGGACTGGTGTTGATGTTATCATCTTAATCCCCCAGTTGTCACAAAAGTTAGTAGTTCTACTCCCAATAAATTGGGATCCATTATCACAAACAATTTCAGAAGGAATACCAAATCTAGTAATAATATTTCTTTTAATAAAGGATATCACTTCCTTTTCTCTGACTTGAGCAAAGGCTTCAGCCTCTATCCACTTGGAGAAGTAATCAGTCATAGCAAGCATAATACTTTTCCACCAGGTGCCTTAGGAAGTTTACCAACTATATCCATTCCCCATCTCACAAATGGCCAAGAAGAGGATATAGGATGTAAGAGCTCTGCTGGTTGATGAAGGATATTACTATGTCTCTGACAAGGATCACACTTTCTGGTGCAATCCACAGCATCCTTCTTCATAGTAGGCCAATAGTATCCTGTCCTCAGGATCCTTGAGAATAATGCCCTGCCCCCAGTGTGATTTCCACAATCTCCTTCATGAAAATCCTTTAGGACTTCTTGGATTTTAGGATCCTCAATGCATCTTAGATATGGTCATGCAAGAGATCGTTTATATAACATGTTATTCAATATTGTAAACTGAGATACCTTAATTTTGAAAGCCCTGGGGTTTTCTCCTGTAGGAATCTTTCCATGTTGGATATATCTCATGATTGGAAGGATCCATGATCCTGAATGAGATTGTGTATCATCACTAGGGGTGATTGCAGAATCCTCTCCTATCTCCATAGCTACATGATCCTCAATAGCGGGGGTTAGGATGTGGATAATAGGGATCCTGATATCCTTTGGAATCTTCAAGGATGATCCTAGATTGGCCAATGCATCAGCTTCTGCATTCTCTTCTCTGGGTACCTGTGTCAAACTAAAGGAAACGAAAGAGAGTGCCAATTCTTTGACTATCTCTAAATATTTGATTAGCTTTTCACCTTTAACATCATAGGATCCATGAAAGTGATTAGTAATTAACAATGAATCTACATGTACCTTAAGATACCTGATCCTCATATGCTTGGCAATTTGCAAACCAGCTATCAAGGCTTCATATTCAGCCTCATTGTTAGTAGTTTGAAACTCACAAGCTATGGAGTGGGGTATTATGTCCCCCTGTTGCGATTTTAGTAGTATTCCAAGTCCTGTTCCTTTGACATTAGAGGCTCCATCAGTGAAGAGTATCCAAGGATCCTTAGTTTCTTCCAGCTGTTGGACTTCTAACTCAGCTTCCTTTTGCAAGTCACTACTAAAATCTGCCACAAAGTCAGCTAAGGCTTGGGATTTGATGGCAGTCCTTGATTCATATCTTATATCATAAGCACTAAGCTTCACTGCCCACTTAGCCATCCTTCCTGACATTTCAGGTTTCCTGAGAACATTCTTAATTGGAAAATTAGTCTTGACAATAATGGCATGAGTTTCAAAATAATGTCTTAATTTAGTAGATGCCATAATCAAAGCAAGGATAAGTTTCTCTAAATGTGAATACCTGGATTCAGCATCAAGCAAACTCTTACTTACATAATAGACAGGATGTTGTGTACCTTCGTGATCCTTAACAAGGACCGCACTTACTGCTTTAGAGGATACCGCTAGGTATAAGGATAATATATCCCCTTTTTCTGGTTTCATCAAGGCAGGAGCTGAGGATAGGTAATCCTTAAGGGCTCTGAGAGCATTTTCGTGCTTTTCAGTCCACTCAAATTTCTTGTTCTTTCTTAAAATGTCATAGAATTCCTTACACTTTTCTGATGACTTGGATATGAACCTGTTCAAGGCCGCGATCCTCCCTGTTAACCTTTGCACATCCTTGGCATTGGCAGGAGATTTGATATTCACAATAGCCTTAATTTGCTCTGGACTTGCTTCAATGCCTCTTTTTGTTACCATGTATCCTAGGAATTTTCCAGCTTTAACACCAAAGTGACACTTGGAAGGATTTAGTTTCATATTAAATTTATTAAGGATATCGAATGCTTCCTCCAAGTCTCTAAGGTGATCCTCAGCTTTCTTGGACTTAACCACCATGTCATCTATATAGACTTCCATAGTGTTCCCAATTTGTTCCTTGAACATCATATTGACTAGCCTTTGATAAGTAGCACCTGCATTCCTTAGACCAAATGGCATAGCAATATAACAGTATATACCAGTTGGGGTCATAAAGGCTGTATCCTCTTGATCAGATGGTTCCATCTGAATCTGTTGAAATCCAGATGAAGCATCCATAAAAGTCAACAACTCATGACCCGCGGTAGTATCCACCATGGAGTCAATGTGGGGTAATGGGAAAGGATCCTTGGGACATGCCTTGTTTAAATCAGTAAAATCGACACATACCCTCCACTTTCCATTTTTCTTTTGAACAACAACCACATTGGCTAACCACCTTGGATACTTAACCTCTCTTATCATACATGCCCGGAGTAGTTTATCTACTTCTTCCTGGATAATAGCATTCCTTTCAGGTGCAAACTTCCTCCTTTTTTGATGAATTGGCTTAAATGACATGTCAATGCCAAGTTTATGAGTAATTATATCTTTAGATATACCTGTCATGTCCTCATGCTTCCAGGCAAAGGTAGTTTTTCTATTTTTAAGGTAGGATACTAGATCTTGTTCAATGTTGCTGAGGATCCCTGATCCTATGAAGATTATAGATTCAGGATCATGAGGATCCATAAGGATATCTTTCACATCCTGTTCTCTTGCCTCCAAGACATCTCTTGGAGGATGCTTTAATTGCTATTGCTCCCTTGGTCTTGAGGCTGGCTTCATTGATGAGGTGTAGCAATTCTTTACTTCTTGTTGGTCACTCTCAATTTTCACCACTCCCCATGGACTAGGAAGCTTTACACATTGATGATAGGTAGATGGGACTGCCTTCATGTCTTGTATCCACGGCCTGCCAAGGATAACATTGCAACAGGATAAGCAATCTATAACACAAAATTTTTGATAAGAATGGAGTCCTTCAATATAGATGGGAAGTTTGATGTCCCCCAATGTATTCTTGGTTTCTCCGCTGAATCCCACAAGAACTGAGGATCTTGGGACAATGTCTGATTCAGGAATGTTCATTTTCTTGAGGACATCAAGCTGAATGATGTTCACCGAGCTTCCTCCATCGATTAGGATCCTGCGAACAAAATGGTTAGAAATAAACAGAGTAATAACAAGACCATCATGATGAGGATCCTGAACATCAACACGATCATCCTCATCAAAAGTTATAACTTTCTCCTGCGTAACAGTAGAGCTCCGGATGGGTCTATCTCCATTATCCATCTTGGTCTCATTGGCATGTCTTTTGGCTGCTGAAAAGGAAGTACCACAAATGTCTGATCCACCGGATATGAAGTTTATAACTTGTGCATCTGCTGGAGGAGCAGGAGCTCTTTCTGGGATCCTCTCAGGATCCTGGGTCCTTGACTTCTTTCTTCGCAAAAGCTCCTTCAAGTGCCCCTTGCTTAACAAATAACCCATATCTTTTCTCAGTGTAATACACTCTTCAGTGAGATGCCCGAAATCCTCGTGATATGCACACCATTTGGACTTGTCCTTTGTTGCGGCTGGTTTATCACTTTTCATTGGCCATCTTACTTTCTCACCTAGATTCTGCATTGCAAGAATTAGTTCATTGTTATCAACAGAAAAACAGTACTCAGAAATTGGAGGATAATCCTCATCATCCTCTTCTTGTTCTACTGCATGCATATTCTGGTTATCAGACTTGTTGTAGGACTTGAACTTGTTATTCTTAAAGTATGATCCTTGCTTTTCCTGCTTGGAGGATCCTGCCAGTCTTTCTTGAATCCTTTTATCATCCTCTAATCGGATGAATCTAAGTGCCCTGGTTCTCACTTCATCAAGATTCCTGCAAGGGGTCATGACAAGATCATCATAGAACAATGAATCCCTATGTAAACCCATTTTAAAGGCTTCCACAACCGTAGCTGTATCTAGATTAGGGATATCTAAGGATTCTTTACTAAACTTAGTGATGTAATCTCTAAGTGATTCATTTTGACCTTGCGTTACCCTATATAGATCACTAGTTAAACGTTCAAATTTTCTGCTACATGAGAATTGACTATTAAACAGATTAACTAGATTAGCAAATGAAGTAATAGAGTAAGGGGGAAGACTTAGCAGCTGTTAGGGGAGGATTTCTCAATGATCAGTGATCCTCAATTACTGTTGGGTTTGGTGATCCTCACTTCTGTTTGAATTAGTGATCCTCAGAAGTATTACAGGATCAGGATCATGGATCATCGTAAGGATCCTTATACTAACGATTGTCTACTTTGAATATGGTGTTGTTTTGCAGGAGTACGAGCTTGGACTTGGTCTTGGCGATATTCCTGGAGCATATTCCATGACTTATTCCGCACGTGCTTAACTGAAGTGGACGTTATGGAGTTCGTGGAGGACTTGCATGAAATACGGAATGTTTGTTAGCTTAGATATTTTTCCATATTTAAACGGGATAGCGAGCTAAATAGAAAGACTTGGCTAATTTTGGCTACACACACACTCTTGCAACTGCTCTCACCAGCTCTCGATAATTCACTTGGCGATTACACACTTTTTTGCACAATACACTATAGTGATCCTTGTAATTAGCTCGCTATCATCCGAAGTTGTAATACATTTCTTGTTTAATTTGAGTTGGTGATCGGTAGTTTCCATCACCCGAGGTTTTTTATGCCGGAGATCATTCATTGATCAAGGGCTTTTTTCTCGTATAAATCTTTGTGTCACTTATTCATTTCATTTCTGAGTGATCCTTAGCGTTATTCATTGATTCAAGCATCATAACTCACAACAGAAAGTTTGGTTGCATTGTCATTGCTTGATTTTTGACCAAAATAGTTTGGCGCCCACCGTGGGGCAATTGGTGCTTCATTCCTAAGAAAATCCATACTTTTGTGGTCATTTCGGTTCATAACAACCAGGCAGATGGCTTCCTCAGCGAAGAACACTTCAAGATTAATGCCGTCATTCAGTTCTTCACAAGGCGTTCCTCCTTTGCCTCCACCACCTTTTGGATCCCAGAAGAATGCTGAGAATGCTGCGAAGAGACAAACCCCCATTTTCACAAAACCACCAACTTCTTCTGTTTCAACTAATCCTACTACTAATGATCTTTATGCTCTGATTTTGCAGATGAGGAATCATGCACAAGAGCAGGACAAAACCAACGAAAGGATCCTCCGGGAGATCGCTGAAATCAAGAAACAGAAGAAATCAGTGGAGGATCACTCTCCTCTGATGCTAAGGTCGCTGAACTTCGACACTCCAGTCATAACTTCTCAGCACTCAGCAGCTCCGGATGTGCAATACTTGGGTGAATTACCAGGAAGACGTCATGGAACAACAACAATGAGTCAGGCATTTGGCTCTCACTACCAGCCTCAGGGATCCTATTTTCAGCCATCGGGATCCTCTATTCAGCATCAAGGATCCTTCAGCTCAGGAGGATATTTGGGAATGCATGCAGTTCAAGGATCCTCCCAGGTCCAAGGATCCTCCCAGGTCCAAGGATCCTCCCAGGTCCAAGGATCCTCCCAGGTCCAAGGATTCTCTATTGTCCCAGGATCCTTTCAGATTCAAGGATCTTCTCAGCCTCAAGGATCCAACGTCTTTCAGGAACAAGGATTCTTGAGAAGTATGCAGCCCCAGAGCTCGGATGTTCATCAAGGAGACTTCATACCAATGCAAACCATTGCTTCATCTGGTCCTTCAATCATACCAGAATCCCGTCAATATGGATACACATCTGGAATTCCAAACACGAATCCTGTGGGAGGTAACACTTTTAATAATTCATACAACACTAACCATGGCTTAATGCAGGATACAGGTATCAATCAGGCTATGGCCAGGGAGTTACAGAAGCTCAAGGATATGATATCCAGTGTTCCGGGAGTGGTTAAACCCATTCCTGAAATTGCAGACGGTAGCCATAGGATATCTCGTTTTGCACCTCCCTTATGTGATGTTGAGATACCCAAAAGATTCCAGATACCATCCATGAAACTGTATGATGGTTCAACGGATCCAGAGGAGCATGTAGCCCAATACAGGGAGAGGATGGAGATCAATCCAATTCCTGAAAGGTTAAAAGAAGCATGTCTATGCATGGGATTTGGATCCATACTAACAGGATCTGCTCTTAAATGGCTGCTAAGTCTTCCCCCTTACTCTATTACCTCATTTGCTAATCTAGTTAACTTGTTTAATAGTCAATTCTCTTGTAGTAGAAAATTTGAACGATTAACTAGTGATCTATATAGGGTAACACAGGGTCAAAATGAATGCCTTAGAGATTATATCACTAAGTTTAGTAAAGAATCCTTAGATATTCCTAATTTAGATATTGCTACGACTGTAGAAGCCTTTAAAATGGGATTGCTTAGGGATTCATTATTCTATGATGATCTTGTTATGACACCTTGCAGGAATCTTGATGAAGTAAGAACCAGGGCCCTTAGGTTCATCCGCCTAGAGGATGACAAAAGGATCCAGGATAGATTGACAGGATCCTCAAAACAGGAGAAACAAGGATCCTACTCCAGGAACAACAAATCAAAGTCCTACAACAGAACTGATAACCAGAACGTGCATGCAGTAGAACAAGAAGAGGATGATGAGGATTATCCTCCTATTTCTGAATACTGTTTTTCTATTGATAACAATGAACTAATCCTTGCAATGCAGAATCTAGGTGAGAAAGCTAGGTGGCCAAGAAAGAGTGATAAGCCAGCTGCTACAAAGGATAAATCCAAATGGTGTGCATATCATGAGGATTTTGGGCATCTCACTGAAGAGTGTATTGCAATGAGAAAGGAAATTGGTTACTTGTTGAGCAAGGGACATTTGAAAGAGCTTTTGGGACGAAAGAAGTCAAGGATCCAGGATCCTGAAAGGATCCCGGAAAGGGCTCCTGCTCCGCCAGCAGATGCACAAGTCATAAACTTCATATCCGGTGGATCAGACATTTGTGGTACCTCCTTTTCAGCAGCAAAAAGACATGCTAAGGAAACCAAGATGGATAATGGAGACAGACCCGTCCGGACCTCCGTTGTCACCCAGGATAAAGTCATAACCTTTGATGAGGATGATCGTGTTGATGTCCAGGATCCTCATCATGATGGTCTTGTAATTACATTATTTATCTCTAACCACTTTGTTCGCAGGATCCTTATAGATGGAGGAAGCTCTGTGAACATCATTCAGCTTGATGTCCTCAAGAAGATGAATATCCCGGAGTCTGACATTATCCCAAGATCCTCAGTACTTGTGGGATTCAGTGGAGAAACTAAGAATACATTGGGGGACATCAAACTCCCAATCTATATTGAAGGATTGCACTCTTATCAAAAGTTTTGTGTTATAGATTGCTTATCATGTTGTAATGTTATCCTTGGCAGGCCGTGGATACATGACATGAAGGCAGTCCCATCCACCTATCATTAGTGTGTAAAGCTTCCAAGTCCATAAGGAGTGGTGAAAATTGAGAGTGATCAACAAGAGGCTAAGAATTGTTATACATCCTCAATGAAGCCAGCCTCAAGACCAAGGGAGCAATAGCAATTAAAGTATCCTACAAGAGATGTCTTGGAGGCAAGAGAATAGGATTTGAAAGAAATCCTCATGGATGCTGATGATCCTGAATCCAAGATCTTCATAGGATCAGGGATCCTTAGCGAAATCGAGCAGAATCTAGTATCCTTCCTTAAGAGGAGGAAATCCACCTTTGCCTGGAAACATGAGGATATGACAGGTATATCTAGAGATATAATTGTTTTGGTCAAAAATCAAGCAATGATAATGCAACCAAACTTTCTGTTATGAGGTATGATGCTTGAATTGATGAACAACAATAAGGATCACTTTGAAATGTAATGAACAAGTGACACAAAGATTTATACGAGGAAAAAGCCCTTGATTAATGAATGATCTCCGGCATAAAAAACCTCGGGTGATGGAAACTACCGATCATCAACTCAAATTAAACAAGAAATGTAATACAACTTCGGATGATAGCGAGCTAAGTACAAGGATCACTATAGTGTATTGTGTGAAAAGTGTGCAATCGCCAAGTGAGTTAACGAGAGCTGGTGAGAGCAGTTGTAAGAGTGTGTGTGTTAGCCAAAAATAGCCAAGTGTTTTCTAATTAGCTCGCTACCCCTTTAAAAATGGAAAATATCTACTCTAACTAACATTCCACAAATGGTGCAAGTCCTCCACGACTCCATAACGTCCACTTCTGGCCAAGCACGTGCGGAATAAACATAGAATATGCTCCAGGAATATCGCCAAGACCAAGTCCAAGTTGATACTCCTGCAAAACAATTTCGAATTCAAAGTAGACAACCGTTAGTACAAGGATCCTTATGATGATCCATGATCCTGATCCTGCAACACTTCTGAGGATCACTACTTCAGACAGAATTGAGGATCACTAAACCCAACAGTAAATGAGGATCACTGATCATTTAGAAATCCACCCCTAACAATTGCCCCCAAAATATAAGGAGTAATTATGTAAATAAACGAGTTGTATTTTGTTCTTATCCGCAATCAACCAACGGATAACTAGCCGTTGTAATCGGACTAGCCGTTACGAACATGATGTCACTGAGGTGACTATCCTGCAAAATCATCATTATAAATAGGAGTTAGAGATAGGGATCAATTCGCATTTAAATTCAAGAGAAACTCCCTTTAAATTTATATCCGAAGATCAATCAGGTATCTCTCTTCCTCTTCTTCCTTTACGTTTTCTTTCTCTGCTCATTCCTTCTTCACCTTCTTCATAATCAAGATGATGTTAAGATCCTCTCCTGCCAAGGATCACAAGAAGGACAGTCCTCTTAAGAGCCAGGGGATCATCAAAGATCTGGCGAATGAAAGGTGCTGCTCCACTGATCCGCAAATAGACAGAATCCGGCATTGCTTTCCGGCGAACACCTATTTCAAACCGTTTGATCCTACTGTTCTAAGTGATTATGTTTCCAAAACTTGGGTAGCTTTCCCGGCCACACCGTTCACAATAGGATACACATATCCTTTTCCTGAATTCACCCAGTCTTTCTTCTCCCTCACCGGCATCTCCTATATTCAAGCTATGCCAATGATCTGGAGGGTGTTATATACCCTCGAAAGGATTATTGAGCAAGAAGAAATTACTCTAGGAATGTCAGAGTTGGCAGAGATGTATGATCTCACCACCTTTGGATCCCACCGATATCTATTCAAGCGTAAACCCGGTGAAGAACATCCCATCTTCAAAGCCACTAAGAATGATACAAACTGGAAACGGTGATTCTTCTTTGTCAGAAGGGATTCTATCCCGGATGGAAAGAATCTGCCAAGGAAGTGGAGCACCCATGGTAGGATATAGGATCCTGAGAAGGATCACCAGATAACCTTGTTTTTGTATAAGGATCACTAACACCCTTTTGTTTCTGTTGTACAGCTATCTCTATTTCGCACCTTATACCATCACCTGCCACCAAGGAAAGGCTCGCTGCTTTCAGAAGACTTGATCCTGCAACAAGGTCATTCAAAACAAACACCCAGGATTCACAAGAAGTATCCTCAGGTTCTGTCACTATGTCAAGTAAGTATCCTGTATTTTGTATAGTCAAATATTTAAATAAATAGTTGAATAGAAATAGGATAAGGATACTTATCTGTTTTGAATGTGTAGGCGCTGGGAAATCCTCAAAATCTGCCTCCAAGTTCAACATCACTGATCTTGACAATGTCAGATCCTCCAAGAAAAAGTCTGATGCTAGCCCCTCCGTTGTAATCCCCAAGGCTACCACTTCAAAGGGAAGAGGTGGAAAGAAAAGAAAAACCTCTGAAGCTGACAACCTTCAAGGCTTCCCTCTGCTCCGCCATCAATTCCTCGAGTACTTTAATGATGTAAGGATCACTGACTTAGCTTAGTTATCCTATCCACTTTGAGGATCACATGATCCTAACTTTGCATTGTCTTGTTTGCAGAAATTTGCTGAAATTGAGGACTACGTTGGAAATGTTGAAGAGCTAGAGGAGAAACACTCTGACCTCCAAAAAGTAGCAATGCTCAAAGACCTCAAGATCGCTTCCCTTGAAAAGGATCTCAACGATGCCAAAGCTCAAACAGCTGCCATTATGATCAAATTTGATTATGAGAAGAGCGAGATCACGGAGGATGCTAAGGTCTCCGCTGCCATTGCCATGTACAAGACCAAGCTACAGATGGCTCAAGAAGCTCAGGATCCTGCCTTTGATAGGAGCAGCTGGGACATGGAGGGCTGGAAGGCTAGGCTGGCTGAGTTGGAGGATGAGGATGAGGCTGACGAGGTTCTGGCAATCGAGGGTAGTGGCAGTGGCAAGGATCATGCGAGGCTAATGGTTCCATCTGAATTTGTTGAAATCCAGATGAAGCATCCATAAAAGTCAACAACTCATGACCCGCGGTAGCATCCACCATGGAGTCAATGTGGGGTAACGGAAAAGGATCCTTGGGACATGCCTTGTTTAAGTCAGTAAAATCGACACATACCCTCCACTTTCCGTTTTTCTTTTGAACAACAACCACCTTGGCTAACCATCTTGGATACTTAACCTCTCTTATCATACCTGCCCGAAGTAGTTTGTCTACCTCTTCCTGGATAATTGCATTCCTTTCAGGTGCAAACTTCCTCCTCTTTTGATGAATTGGCTTGTATGACCTGTCAATGCCAAGTTTGTGAGTAATTACATCATTAGATATACCTGTCATGTCTTCATGTTTCCAGGCAAAGGTGGATTTCCTTCTCTTAAGGAAGGATACTAGCTCCTGTTCGATGTCGCTAAGGATCCCTGATCCTATAAAGATCTTGGATTCAGGATCCTCAGGATCCATGATGATTTCTTTCAAATCCTGCTCTCTTACCTCCAAGACATCTCTTGAAGGATACTTTAATTGCTATTGCTCCCTTTGTCTTGAGGCTGGCTTCATTGAGGATGTATAACAATTCTTAGCCTCCTGTTGATCACTCTCAATTTTCACCACTCCCCATGGACTTGGAAGCTTTACACACTGATGATAGGTGGATGGGACCGCCTTCATGTCATGTATCCATGGCCTGCCAAGGATAACATTACAACATGATAAGCAATCAATAACACAAAACTTCTGATAAGAATGCAATCCTTCGATATAGATTGGGAGTTTGATGTCCCCCAATGTATTCGTAGTTTCTCCACTGAATCCCACAAGCACTGAGGATCTTGGGATAATATCGGACTTCGGGATATTCATCTTCTTGAGGACATCAAGCTGGATGATGTTCACAGAGCTTCCTCCATCTATAAGGATCCTGCGAGCAAAGTGGTTAGAAATAAACAATGTAATTACAAGACCATCATGATGAGGATCCTGGACATCAACACGATCATCCTCATCAAAAGTTATGACTTTATCCTGGGTGACAACGGAGGTCCGGATGGGTCTGTCTCCATTATCCATCTTGGTTTCCTTAGCGTGTCTTTTTGCTGCTGAAAAGGATGTACCACAGATGTCTGATCCACCGGATATGAAATTTATGACTTGTGTATCTGCTGGCGGAGCAGGAGCCCTTTCCGGGATCCTTTCAGGATCCTGGATCCTTGACTTCTTTCGACCCAAGAGTTCCTTCAAATGCCCCTTGCTCAACAAGTAACCAATTTCCTTTCTCAGTGCAATACACTCTTCAGTGAGATGCCAGAAATCCTCATGATATGCACACCACTTGGACTTATCCTTTGTAGCAGCTGGTTTATCACTTTTCCTTGGCCACCTAGCTTTCTCACCTAGATTCTGCATTGCAAGGATTAGTTCATTGTTATCAACAGAAAAACAGTATTTAGAAATAGGAGGATAATCCTCATCATCCTCTTCTTGTTCCACTGAATGCACGTTCTGATTGTCAGACTTATTGTAGAACTTGGATTTGTCGTTCCTGAAGTGGGATCCTTGTTTCTCCTGTTTTGAGGATCCTGCTAATCTATCCTGGATCCTTTTGTCATCCTCTAAGCGGATGAACCTAAGGGCCCTGGTTCTTACTTCATCAAGATTCCTGCAAGGTGTCTGTTTTGGTCAAAAAATCTAATGAGGATAATGCAACCAAACTCTCTGTTACGGGGTATGATGCTTATAATGTAGAACAATGACAAGGATCACTTCAATGTGTATTGCACGAATGACACAAGGATTTATACGGGGAAAAAGCCCTTGATCAAGAGTTGATCTCCGGCACAAAAAACCCCGGGTGATGGAAACTACCGATCACCAAGCTCAAATAAATCAATAAATGTTTACAACTTCGGATAGTAACGAGCTAGGTACAAGGATCACTATGGTGAAATGTGTAAAAGTGAGTGAGAACTAATAAGTGTTCATCGAGAGCTTCAAGAGTGCGATTGTATGAGAGTGTGTGTAGCT
This sequence comes from Helianthus tuberosus, assembly GCA_030545235.1. Lineage (NCBI taxonomy): Eukaryota > Viridiplantae > Streptophyta > Magnoliopsida > Asterales > Asteraceae > Helianthus > Helianthus tuberosus. The sequence continues at coordinate 36,730,573 of CM060379.1, read as the reverse complement.
GAGAAATGACTAAGTGTTCTAATTCTAGCTCGTCACCCCTTTAAAAATAGAAGTTAACTACAATAACAAACTATCCGACTTTCGTGCCAAGCTCCCACATTCTTCACAACGTCCATTTCCAGTCAAACGTGTGCGAAATACCCGTGGAATATTCCATAGTAACGTTGCCAAGACCAAGTCAAGCTTGCTACTCCTGCGAAGTAATACAAAACACAAACAAACAATCGTCAGTACGAGGATCCTTAAAGTGATCCATGATCCTGATCCTGAAGCTCTTCTGAGGATCACTATCTGTCACAGAAGTAAGGATCATTAATTAGGATAACAAGTAAGGATCACTAATTGTTAGAAAATCCTCCCCTAACAATTGCCCCCAAAATATAAGGAGTGATATGTAAAATGAGCGAGTTATGTTTTCCTGATCTTATCCGCAACTAACTATCGTAAATATAGCCGCTATTGTTGAACTATCCGTTGCAATCGTGACGTCACAGAAGTGACAACCCTGCACGATCATGATTATAAATAGGAGATAGAGATAGGATCAAATGCATTTAAAATTTCAGAAAGACTCCCTTTATAACTGCATTCCGAAGATAAACAGGTATTATGTCTTCATCTTCTTCCTTCTCTTGCTCTGTTTTTCTTTCTTTCTGTCATCTCTTCAAGAATGATGCTTCGGTCCTCCCCCGCCAAGGATCACCAGAAGGATAGTCCCTTGAAGAGTCAAAAGATCATCAAAGACTCCACAAATGAGAGGTGTTACTTTAACGATGCTCAAATAGACAAGATCCGTCACTGCTTTCCGGCGAGTACCTTTTTCAAACCCTTCGATCCTACTATTCTGTGCGACTATGTTTCAGAAACATGGGTTGCCTTTCCAGTTACTCCATTCGCCATAGGATACACCTATCCTTTCCCAGAATTTACACAATCCTTCTTTTCCCTTACCGGCATCTCTTACATCCAAGCCATGCCGATGATTTGGAGGGTTTTGTATACCCTGGAGAGGATCATCATCGAACAGGAAGGCATTGATTTAGGAATGTCAGAGCTGACACAGATGTATGATCTTACCACCTTTGGTTCTCATCGTTATTTGTTCAAACGAAAACCCGGCGGAGAACACCCCCTTCTTAAAGTCACCAAGAATGACACAAATTGGAAACGTCGCTTCTTCTTTGTCAGGAGGGATACCATTCCAAATGGAAAGGATCTACCAAAGACATGGTCCACCCATGGTAGGCCAGAGGATCCTGAGAAGGATCACCAGGTAGTCTTGTTTTTGTATAAGGATCACTAACCCCTTTTTGTCTTGTGTTATACAGCTATTTCTGTCTCACACATCATCACAACACCTGCAACCAAGGATAGGCTTGCTGCTTTTTGGAAGCTTGATCCTGAAACAAGGACATTCAAGATAGACACCCAAGACTCACAAGAAGTATCCTCAGGTTCCATCACCATGTCAAGTAAGTATCCTGCCTTTTGCATAGTTTGAATATTAAAATAAATAAGTAAATTGAAATAGGATAAGGATACTTATCTTGCTTTGAATGTGTAGGTGCCGGAAAATCTGCCAAGCCTGTATCCCAGTTCAACACGGCTGAGCTTGATGTTGTTCGATCCAGGAAGAAGAGGGCCACTACCAGTCCTAGCATCTCCATTCCCAAGGCACCCATTAAAGGAAAGGGTGGCAAAAAGAGAAAGACCTCCGAGGCTGAGGATTTGCAGGGTCTGCCTCTAATCCGTCACCAATTCCTTGAGTACTTCAATGATGTAAGGATCACCGTATCTGCCTGTATATCCTGCTGATTTGAGGATCACTTGGTTCTGACCTTATCTTTTATCTCTTTTGCAGAAATTCGCTGAGATTGAGGACTATGTGGGGAACGTCGAGGAGCAGGACAAGAAGATTGCTGACCTCCAACAGGTTGCAGTGCTTAAGGACCTTGCAATTGCTGATCTTCAGAAGGAACTCCAAGATGCCAAGACTAAGATGGCTAAACTTCTGATTGACCTTGACTATGAGAAGCATGATCTCATAGAGAATGCTAAGGTCTCTGCTGCCATCACAATGTATCAGACAAAATTGAAGATGGCCCAGGAAGCTCAAGATCCTAACTTCGATAGAAGCAACTGGGATGTTGAGGGCTGGAAAGCAAGGTTGGCAGATCTTGAGGACGATGAGGAGGCTGAGGAGGTTTTGGCGATCGAGGCTGGAGGTAGTGGGAAGGATCTGGTGAAGGATACCGCAGCTGGAGGGGAAGAGGATGCAGCAAAGGTGTAGGCTGTACAATTGGGCGATGATGGACATTCCTAGACGCAGCCGGAGCCCAATTTTTAAATTTGGTAGTAGTTTTTTGTGGTTGTGATGTTGAACAATTTAATGGTTTGTACTGAACAATAGTTTTTAGGATTAAGGATCATGTATGATCCTTTGGACAATAGGCAGGATTGCAATTGGTGGAGGGATCCTCTGTTTGGGGGATGAAGCCATTGTGATCCTGCCGCCTTTATATTCCTGCACTACTTTTGAACCTATTATCATGGACACCCTTTACCTACCCCAGCGGACGGGCCACGTTTTGCTGGTAGAAGCTCGGGGTAGGAAATTTTGACAACCTTTTAAGGGTTAGTCTTTTGTTAATAAATAAAATCTTAACCTTTTGTCGCTTATCTTGTATTGTTATCCTTTTGTTTCTTTAATTCTCCTTTGTTTTGATGCACATTTATTGAATAAACAATTTTGAACAAGTCAGATTGAAAATGTTTAGGACATGATCCACGATCAAATATCCTATAGTTAAAGAATCCCAAAAAGCAATATATTTTAAGGATCACAAGTCTAGTTGTCAAATCTTAAGGGTTATTCAAATAAATAATGAATAGAATTAAAAATAGTTAAGGGTCATACCTGAGGATCCAAGTTAGGATCCTAACCATAATAAGGATAACTATTAGATAAACCTTAGAGAGAAATAAGGATCAAGGATCCCTAGTTGCTTATCTTGAAGGACCTGAAATAGATCATAACTTGGGACTAAGCCAATATAAGATAAGAGTTAGCAACTGGGGACAAGCCCAAGGATAACTGGGGACAAGCCCAAGGATAACTGGGGACAAACCCAAGGATAACTGGGGACAAGCCCAAGGATAACTAGGGACAAGCCCAAGGATAACTGGGGACAAGCCCAAGGATCGTATGCAAACTGGAGTATGGCCCTAACTGGCGACTATCCAAACTTAGTGACATGAAAATGCCAAAACCTTAGCCAACGTGAAAACGTTAGAAACCTTAGGAACGGATGTATGGTACGTCTACCATTATACGTAGGATCCTAGGTATAGCCAGTACAATGGAATTATCAGCCCCTAAAGCGAGTACTGGTCCCACTGCCTTGAACTATACCAGGATCATCATGCGCTACAGGCGGAACTGGGGTCAAGCCCAAATAACTGGGGTTAAACCCAAAGGACGAATTGCTTATGCAGATAACCAATACTTTGCTAAGGATTCCTGAACTTTCAAAACTTAAAATCACATGAGAGATGGATGAAGGATACATGATCCTTATCCTTATATAAGAAAATAAAGAAGTGAAATAGTTCAAGATTAGGATATTACCAAAGTAAGGATCATCGATACTTTAAGGATCCTTCAAGGATACTCCTAACGTAAGGATCATCTGTGCCATGAGGATCCTGCTCACATGAAATATCTCTTCAAGTGGACAGCATTCCAAGCTCTTGGTAGCAAATCACCTTCCATGGTTAGCAATCTATATGCCCCCTTTTCCTGCTTCAGCTTCAATCAAATAAGGGCCTTCCCATTTTGGAGCCAATTTTCCATCAGCAGGATTAGTGGTATTCTGAAATGCTTTCCTTAATACCATATCTCCAACTTGAAACTTCCTGATCCTGACATTTTTGTTGTAAGCACCAGCCATTCTTTGTTGATAACTGGCCATCCTTATCCTAGCCATATCCCTGATTTCTTCAATAGTATCCAGGTCTTGAGCCAAGTTCTCATCATTTTCTTTAGGATCACGAGCACTTGTTCTAGCAGTTGGAACCACCATTTCTGTTGGGATCACTGATTCTGCCCCAAATACCAAAGAGAATGGCGTTTGACCAGTAGAATTCTTAGGGGTTGTCCTATCAGCCCAAAGCACATAAGGTAGTTCTTCTGCCCATTTCCCTTTCTTGGATCCAAGCTTCTTCTTCAAATTGTTGATGATGATCTTGTTGGATGATTTTGCCTGACCATTAGCTTGTGGGTGGACTGGTGTTGATGTTATTATCTTAATCCCCCAGCTGTCACAAAAGTTAGTGGTTCTGCCCCCAATAAATTGGGAACCATTATCATATATAATTTCAGAAGGAATTCCAAATCTAGTTATAATATTTCTTTTAATGAAGGATATAACTTCCTTTTCTCTGACTTGGGCAAAAGCTTCAGCCTCTATCCACTTGGAGAAGTAATCAGTCATAGCAAGCATGAATACTTTTCCACCAGGTGCCTTAGGGAGCTTACCAACTATATCCATACCCCATCTCATAAATGGCCAAGAGGAGGATATAGGATGCAATAATTCAGCTGGTTGATGAAGGATATTGCTGTGTCTCTGACAAGGATCACATCTCTTAGCATACTCCACAGCATCTCTCTTCATGGTTGGCCAGTAGTATCCTGTCCTCAGGATCCTTGAGAATAATGCCCTGCCCCCAGTGTGGTTTCCACAATCTCCTTCATGGAAGTCTTTTAAAACTTGTTGGATTTCAGGATCCTCAATGCATCTCAAGTATGGTCCTGCAAGAGATCGTCTATACAACATATTATTTAAAATTGTGAATTGAGATACCTTAGATTTGAAAGCCCTAGGGTTTTCTCCTGTAGGAATCTCTCCATGTTGTAAGTATCTCATAATTGGTGAGATCCATGATCCTGATCCTGAATGGGATTGAGTATCCTCACTAGGGATAATTGCAGAATCATTTCCTATCTCCATAGCCACATGATCCTCGATAGCCGGGGTCAGGATATGGATAATAGGGATCTTGATATCCTCAGGGATCTTCAAAGATGATCCTAAGTTAGCCAATGCATCAGCTTCTGTATTTTCTTCCCTTGGTACCTGTGTCAAACTAAAGGAAACAAAAGAGAGTGCCAAATTTTTGACTATCTCTAAATATTTGGTTAGCTTTTCGCCTTTAACAGCATAGGATCCATTAAAGTGGTTTGTAATTAACAATGAGTCTACATGTACCTCAAGATACCTGATCCCCACATGCTTAGCAATTTGCAAACCAGCAATTAAGGCTTCATATTCAGCCTCATTGTTAGTGGTTTGGAACTCACAAGCTATAGAGTGGGGTATTATGTCCCCCTGTGGTGATTTTAGTAGTATTCCAAGCCCTGTGCCTTTGACATTTGAGGATCCATCAGTATAGAGTATCCAAGGATCCTTGGTCTCCTCTAGCTGCTGGACTTCTAACTCAGCTTCTTTTTGTAAATCACTACTGAAATCAGCCACAAAGTCAGCTAATGCTTGGGATTTGATGGCTGTCCTAGGCTCATATCTTATATCATATGCACTTAGCTTCACTGCCCACTTAGCCATCCTTCCTGACATCTCTGGTTTCCTGAGGACATTCTTAATTGGAAAATTAGTTTTAACAACAATAACATGAGTTTCAAAATAATGTCTCAACTTTGTAGATGCCATAATTAATGCAAGAATAAGCTTTTCAAGGTGTGAATACCTGGATTCGGCATCAAGTAAACTTTTACTTACATAATAGACAGGATGTTGTGTACCTTCGTGATCCTTAATAAGGACCGCACTTACTGCTTTTGAGGATACTGCAAGATACAAGGATAGCACATCGCCTTTTTCTGGTTTCATCAAGGCCGGGGCTGAGGATAGGTAATCTTTGAGGGCTCTTAAAGCATTTTCATGCTTCTCAGTCCACTCAAATTTCTTGTTCTTCCTTAGGATATCATAGAATTCTTTGCACTTCTCTGAGGATTTGGGTATAAATCTGTTCAAAGCTGCTATCCTGCCTGTTAGCCTTTGAACATCCTTAGCATTGGCCGGAGATTTGATGTTCACTATTGCTTTGATTTGTTCCGGGCTAGCTTCAATGCCTCTCTTTGTCACCATATATCCTAAGAATTTACCTGCTTTAACACCAAAGTGACATTTTGAAGGATTAAGTTTCATGTTATATTTGTCAAGGATATCGAAAGCTTCCTCCAAGTCCCTTTGGTGATCCTCAGCTTTTATGGATTTTACCACCATATCGTCTATGTAAACCTCCATAGTTTGTCCAATCTGATCCTTGAACATCATATTCACCAGCCTTTGATATGTTGCACCTGCATTTCTTAGTCCGAACGGCATAGCAATATAGCAGTATATACCAGTTGGAGTCATGAAGGTTGTATCCTCTTGATCGGATGGTTCCATTTGGATTTGTTGAAATCCAGATGAAGCATCCATAAAAGTTAACAGTTCATGACCCGCAGTTGCATCCACCATGGAGTCAATGTGGGGTAATGGGAAAGGATCCTTGGGACATGCCTTATTTAAATCGGTAAAATCCACACATACCCTCCACTTTCCGTTTTTCTTTTGAACAACAACCACATTGGCCAACCATCTTGGATATTTGACCTCTCTAATCATACCTGCCCGGAGCAACTTCTCTACCTCTTCTTGGATAATGGCATTCCTTTCCGGTGCAAACTTTCTTCTCCTTTGATGGATTGGTTTGAAGGACCTGTCAATGCCGAGTTTGTGAGTGATTACATCTTTAGATATACCAGTCATGTCTTCGTGTTTCCATGCAAAGGTAGTCTTTCTCCTTTTGAGGAAGGATACGAGGTCTTCTTTCATTTCGCCAAGGATCCCTGATCCGATATAGATTTTGGATTCAGGATCATCAGGATCCATGAGGATTTCTACCACATCCTGCTCTCTTGCCTCCAAGACATCCCTTGGAGGATACTTTGATTGCTATTGCTCCCTTGACTTTGAGGCTGGTTTCATCGATGAAGTATAGCAATTCTTAGCCTCCTACTGATCACTATCAATCTTCACTATTCCCCAAGGACTATGGAGCTTCACACATTGATGGTAGGTAGATGGGACTGCCTTCATATCGTGTATCCAGGGCCTGCCAAGGATAACATTACAACAAGATAAACAGTCAATAACACAAAATTTTTGATTAGAATGTAGGCCTTCAATATATATTGGGAGTTTAATGTCCCCCAGGGTATTCTTAGTTTCACCACTGAATCCCACGAGCACGGAGGATCTTGGTATGATATCGGATTCGGGAATACCCATCTTCTTTAGAACATCAAGCTGGATAATGTTCACTGAGCTTCCTCCGTCTATAAGGATCCTGCGGACAAAATGGTTAGAAATGAAAAGAGTAATAACCAAACCATCGTGATGAGGATCCTGGATATCAACACGATCATCCTCATCAAAGGTTATGACTTTTCCTTCGGAGACACTTGATGTTCGAACGGGTCTTTCTCCATTGTCCATTTTAGTTTCCTTTGCATGCCTTTTAGATGCTGAGAAGGATGTGCCACAAGTGTCTGATCCTCCAGAAATAAAGTTTATTACTTGTGCATCTGCTGGAGGGGCTGGAGCCTTCTCAGGGATCCTTTCAGGATCCTGAGTCCTTGACTTTTTTCTTCCCAACAATTCCTTTAGATGCCCCTTGCTCAACAAGTATCCAATTTCCTTTCTTAGTGCAATGCAATCTTCTGTGAGATGCCCAAAATCTTCATGGTATGCACACCACTTTGATTTATCCTTGGTTGCAGCTGGCCTATCATTTTTTCTCGGCCATCTAGCTTTATCACCTAGATTCTGCATCGCAAGGATTAGTTCATTGTTATCTACAGAAAAACAATATTCAGAAATTGGAGGATAATCCTCATCATCCTCTTCTTGATCAACGGCATGCACGTTCTGGTTATCAGATCTGTTGTAGGATCTGAACTTGTTGTTCCTGAATGAGGATCCTTGTTTATCCTGCTTTGAGGATCCTGCTAACCTCTCCTGGATCCTCTTGTCATCCTCTAACCGAATGAACCTAAGTGCTCGGGTTCTTACCTCATCTAAGTTCCTGCATGGTGTCATAACAAGATCATCATAGAACGACGAATCCCTAAGCAATCCCATTTTAAAGGCCTCAACAGCCGTGGCTATATCTAAGTTGGGAATGTCTAAGGATTCTTTACTGAATTTGGTAATGTAATCCCTTAATGATTCATTATGACCCTGGGTTATCCTATATAGATCACTAGTTAATCGTTCAAATTTTCTACTACAAGAAAACTGATTATTAAACAGGTTAACTAGATTAGCAAATGAGGTAATAGAGTAGGGGGAAGACTTAGCAGCCATTTGAGAGCTGATCCAGTAAGAGTGGATCCGAATCCCTTGCACAGGCATGCTTCCTTTAACCTTTCTGGGATTGGATTGATCTCCATCCTCTCCCTGTATTGTGCTATGTGCTCTTCAGGATCCGTCGAACCATCATACAGCTTCATTGTTGGCACATGGAACCTCTTGGGTATCTCAGCATCACAGATTGGTGGTGCAAAACGAGATATCTTGTGGATAGGTTTGACCACTCCTGGAACACTTGATATCATATCCTTTAGCTTTTGCAATTCTCTGGCCATGGCATGATTGATACCTGGATCCTGCATAAGACCATGGTTAGTAGTATAAGAATTATTAAAAGTGTTACCTCCCATTGGATTCAGATTAGGAAGATTGGATGTTAATCCATATTGTTGGGGCTCTGGAATGATCGAGGGACCAGTAGAAGCATTGGTCTGCATTGGAATAAAATCTCCCTGATGGACATCTGAACTTCCTGTTTGCAAGCTCCTCAAGGATCCGGGCATCTGGAAGGATCCTTGAAACTGGGACGATCCCGGAATAAAGGAGGATCCTTGAACCTGGGATGATCCTGGAACAAAGGAGGATCCTTGAACCTGGGATGATCCTGGAACAAAGGAGGATCCTTGAACCTGGGATGATCCTGGAACAAGGGAGGATCCTTGAACCTGGGATGATCCTGGAACAAGGGAAGATCCTTGAACCTGGGATGATCCTGGAACAAGGGAGGATCCTTGAACCTGGAATGATCCTGGAACGAAGGAAGATCCTTGAATCTGGTGCGCTCCTGAGTAACCTCCTGCATTCACGAAGGATCCTATATGCTGAGGATAGGATCCTGCTGGCTGGAAGTATGGGCCTAATGCCTGGGTCACTGTTGTTGTTCCGTAGTGCACTCCTTTTGGTCCACCCACATATTGAACATCTGGAACCACTGATGGCTGAGAAGTAATCACCGGAGTGTCAAAATTCAAAGATCTGGGCATCAGTGGGGAATGATCCTCTGCCGTTTTCTTTTGTTTCTTGAGATCTCCGATTTCTTTGAGAATCCTTTCATTGGTCTTATCCTGTTGTTGTATATGATCCTTCATCTGCAAAATCAAAGTAAACATGTCACTAGTAGTGGGAGTGTAAGAAGCAGAAGAAGTTGGAGGTTTTGAGAAAATGGGAGTTGGTTTCTTCGCAGCATTCTCAGCATTCTTCTGGGATCCAGAAGGTGGTGGAGGCAAAGGAGGAACGCCTTGTGAAGAAGTGAACGAGGGCATCAAATTTGAAGCATTCTTCGCTGAGGAAGCCATTTGCTTGGTTGTGGTGAACTGAAATGAGCACAGAAATACGAATTTTTCTAAGAGTGAAACACCAATTGCCCCACGGTGGGCGCCAAACTGTTTTGGTCAAAAAATCTAATGAGGATAATGCAACCAAACTCTCTGTTACGGGGTATGATACTTATAATGTAGAACAATGACAAGGATCACTTCAATGTGTATTGCACGAATGACACAAGGATTTATACGGGGAAAAAGCCCTTGATCAAGAGTTGATCTCCGGCACAAAAAACCCCGGGTGATGGAAACTACCGATCACCAAGCTCAAATAAATCAATAAATGTTTACAACTTCGGATAGTAACGAGCTAGGTACAAGGATCACTATGGTGAAATGTGTAAAAGTGAGTGAGAACTAATAAGTGTTCGTCGAGAGCTTCAAGAGTGCGATTGTATGAGAGTGTGTGTAGCTGAGAAATGACTAAGTGTTCTAATTCTAGCTCGTCACCCCTTTAAAAATAAAAGTTAACTACAATAACAAACTATCCGACTTTCGTGCCAAGCTCCCACGTTCTCCACAACGTCCATTTCCAGTCAAACGTGTGCGAAATACCCGTGGAATATTCCATAGTAACGTTGCCAAGACCAAGTCAAGCTTGCTACTCCTGCGAAGTAATACAAAACACAAACAAACAATCGTCAGTACGAGGATCCTTAAAGTGATCCATGATCCTGATCCTGAAGCTCTTCTGAGGATCACTATCTGTCACAGAAGTAAGGATCATTAATTAGGATAACAAGTAAGGATCACTAATTGTTAGAAAATCCTCCCCTAACAGTGTCATTACAAGATCATCATAGAATAATGAATCCCCAAGTAATCCCATTTTAAAGGCTTCTACAGCCGTAGCAATATCCAAATTAGGAATATCTAAGGATTCTTTACTAAACTTAGTGATATAATCTCTAAGTGATTCATTTTGACCTTGTGTTACCCTATATACATCACTAGTTAATCGTTCAAACTTTCTACTACAAGAGAATTGACTGTTAAACAAATTAACTAGATTAGCAAATGAAGTAATAGAGTAAAGGGGAAGACTTAGCAGCCATTTAAGAGCAGATCCTGTAAGTGTGGATCCAAATCCCTTGCATAGACATGCTTCTTTTAGCCTTTCAGGAATTGGATTGATCTCCATTCTCTCCCTGTATTGAGCTACATGCTCCTCTGGATCCGTTGAACCATCATACCGTTTCATGGATGGTATCTGGAATCTTTTGGGTATCTCAGCATCACATAAGGGTGGTGCAAAACGAGATATCCTATGGCTACCATCTGCAAATTTCAGGAATGGGTTTAACCACTCCTGGAACACTGGATATCATATCCTTGAGCCTCTGTAACTCCCTGGCCATAGCCTGATTGATACCTGTATCCTGCATTAAGCCATGGTTAGTGTTGTATAAATTATTGAAAGTGTTACCTCCCACGGGATTCGTGTTTGGAATTCCAGATGTGTATCCATATTGACGAGACTCTGGCATGATTGAAGGACCAGAGGGAGCAATGGTCTGCATTGGTATGAAGTCTCCTTGATGAACGTCCGAGCTCTGAGGCTGCATACTTCTCAAGAATCCTTGATCCTGAAGGACGTTGGATCCTTGAAGTTGAGATGATCCTTGAACCTGAAAGGATCCTGGAACCAGAGAGGATCCTGGGACCAAAGAGGATCCTGGGACCAGAGAGGATCCTGGGACAAGGGAGGATCCTTGGACCTGGGTGGATCCTTGGACCTGGGAGGATCCTTGGACCTGGGAGGATCCTTGGACTGCATGCATTCCCATATATCCTCCTGACGTGAAGTATCCCTGATGCTGAGAAGAAGATCCTTGAGGCTGGAAGTGAGAGCCAAAGGCCTGACTCATGGGTGCTGTTCCATAACGCCTTCCTGGTAATTCACCCACGTATTGCACGTCCGGAACTGCTGAGTGTTGGGAAGTTATGACTGGAGTGTTAAAGTTCAGCGATCTTGGCATCAGAGGAGAGTGATCCTCCACTGATTTCTTCTGTTTCTTGATCTCATCGATCTCCCGGAGGATCCTTTCATTGGTTTTGTCCTGCTCTTGTGCATGATTCCTCATCTGCAAAATCAGAGTGTAAAGATCATTAGTAGTAGGATTAGTTGAAACAGAAGAAGTTGGTGGTTTTTGGAAAATGGGGGTTGGTTTCTTCGCAGCATTCTCAGCATTCTTCTGGGATCCAGAAGGTGGTGGAGGCAAAGGAGGAACGCCTTGTGAAGAACTGAATGACGACATTAAGTTTGAAGTGTTCTTCGCTGAGGAAGCCATCTGCTTGGTTGTAACGAAGCGAAGTGAGCACGAAAATACGAATCTTTCTAGGAATGAAGTACCAATTGCCCCACGGTGGGCGCCAAACTGTTTTGGTCAACAATCAAGCAATGATAATGCAACTAAACTTTCTGTTGTGAGGTATGATGCATGAATTGATGAACAACAATAAGGATCACTTTGAAATGTAATGAACAAGTGACACAAAGATTTATACGAGGAAAAAGCCCTTGATCAATGAATGATCTTCGGCATAAAAAACCTCGGGTGATGGAAACTACCGATCACCAACTCAAATTAAACAAGAAATGTAATACAACTTCGGATGATAGCGAGCTAAGTACAAGGATCACTATAGTGTATTGTGTGAAAAGTGTGCATTCCCCAAGTGAGTTAACGAGAGCTGGTGAGAGCAGTTGTAAGAGTGTGTGTGTTAGCCAAAAATAGCCAAGTGTTTTCTAATTAGCTCGCTACCCCTTTAAAGATGGAAAATATCTACTCTAACTAACATTCCGCAAATGGTGCAAGTCCTCCACGACTCCATAACGTCCACTTCTGGCCAAGCACGTGCGGAATAAACATAGAATATGCTCCAGGAATATCGCCAAGACCAAGTCCAAGTTGATACTCCTGCAAAACAATTTCGAATTCAAAGTAGACAACCGTTAGTACAAGGATCCTTATGATGATCCATGATCCTGATCCTGCAACACTTCTGAGGATCACTACTTCAGACAGAATTGAGGATCACTAAACCCAATAGTAAATGAGGATCACTGATCATTTAGAAATCCACCCCTAACAATAATTACTCATAAACTTGGCATTGACAGGTCATTCAAGCCAATTCATCAAAAGAGGAGGACGTTTGCACCTGAAAGGAATGCTATTATCCAGGAAGAGGTAGACAAACTACTTCGGGCAGGTATGATAAGAGAGGTTAAGTATCCAATATGGTTAGCCAATGTGGTTGTTGTTCAAAAGAAAAATGGAAAGTGGAGGGTATGTGTCGATTTTACTGATTTAAACAAGGCATATCCCAAGGATCCTTTCCCATTACCCCACATTGACTCCATGGTGGATGCTACCGCGGGTCATGAGTTGTTGACTTTTATGGATGCTTCATCTGGATTTCAACAAATTCAGATGGAACCATCTGATCAAGAGGATACAGCCTTTATGACCCCAACTGGTATATACTTTTATGTTGCTATGCCATTTGGATTAAGGAATGCAGGTGCTACTTATCAAAGGCTAGTCAATATGATGTTCAAGGAACAAATTGGACACACTATGGAAGTCTATATTGATGACATGGTGGTTAAGTCCAAGAAAGCTGAGGATCACCTTAAAGACTTGGAGGAAGCATTCAATATCCTTGACAAATTTAATATGAAACTAAATCCTTCCAAGTGTCATTTTGGTGTTAAGGCAGGTAAATTCTTAGGCTATATGGTGACAAAGAGGGGCATTGAAGCAAGTCAGAGCAAATCAAGGCTATTGTGAATATCAAATCTCTTGCCAATGCTAAGGATGTGCAAAGATTGACAGGCAGGATCGCAGCCTTGAACAGATTCATATCCAAATCCTCAGAAAAGTGTAAGGAATTCTATGACATCTTGAGGAAGAACAAGAAGTTTGAATGGACTGAGAAGCATGAAAGTACCCTCAAAGCTCTTAAGGATTACCTATCCTCAGCCCTGGCCTTGATGAAACCAGAAAAAGGGGATATATTATCCTTATATTTAGCAGTATCCTCAAAAGCAGTAAGTGCGGTCCTTGTTAAGGATCACCAAGGTACACAACATCCTGTCTATTATGTAAGTAAGAGTTTACTTGATGCTGAATCCAGGTATTCACACTTAGAGAAACTTATCCTTGCATTAATTATGGCATCTACTAAATTAAGACATTATTTTGAGACTCATGCCATTATTGTTAAGACTAATTTTCCTATTAAGAATGTTCTCAAGAAACCTGAAATGTCAGGAAGGATGGCTAAGTGGGCAGTGAAGCTAAGTGCATATGATATAAGATATGAACCAAGGACTGCCATCAAATCCTAAGCCTTAGCTGACTTTGTGGCAGATTTTAGTAGTGATTTGCAAAAGGAGGCTGAATTAGAAGTCCAACAGCTTGAAGAAACCAAGGATCCTTGGATACTATTCACTGATGGATCCTCCAATGTAAAAGGAACAGGACTTGGAATACTACTAAAATCGCCACAGGGGGACATAATACCCCACTCCATAGCTTGTGAATTTCAAACTACCAACAATGAGGCTGAGTATGAAGCCTTGATAGCTGGTTTGCAAATTGCTAAGCATATGAGGATCAGGTATCTTGAGGTACATGTAGATTCATTACTAATCACTAATCACTTTAATGGATCCTATGCTGTTAAAGTTGAGAAGCTAATCAAATATTTAGAGATAGTCAAAGAATTGGCACTCTCTTTTGTATCCTTTAGTTTGACACAGGTACCAAGGGAAGAGAATGCAGAAGCTGATGCATTAGCCAATCTAGGATCATCTTTGAAGATCCCGGAGGATATAAGGATCCCTATTATCCATATCCTGACCCCTGCCATTGAGGATCATATAACTATGGAGATAGGAGAAGATTCTGCAATCATCCCTAGTGGTGATACTCAACCTCATTCAGGATCATGGATCCTCCCAATCATGAGATACATACAACATGGGGAGATTCCTACAGGAGAAAACCCAAGGGCTTTCAAAATTAAGATATCTCAATTTACAATATTAAATAATATGTTGTATAAACGATCTCTTGCAGGACCATATCTAAGATGCATTGAGGATCCTGAAATCCAAGAAGTCCTAAAGGATTTCCATGAAGGAGATTGTGGAAACCACACTGGGGGCAGGGCATTATTCTCAAGGATCCTGAGGACAGGATACTATTGGCCCACTATGAAGAAGGATGCTGTGGAGTATGCCAAGAAGTGTGATCCTTGTCAGAGGCATAGTAATATCCTTCACCAACCAGCAGAGCTCTTGCATCCCATATCCTCTTCCTGGCCATTCATGAGATGGGGAATGGATATAGTTGGAAAGCTTCCTAAGGCACCTGGTGGAAAAGTATTCATGCTTGCTATAACTGATTACTTCTCTAAGTGGATAGAGGCTGAAGCCTTTGCTCAAGTCAGAGGAAAGGAAGTTATATCCTTTATTAAAAGAAACATTATTACTAGATTTGGTATCCCTTCTGAGATTGTTTGTGATAATGGATCCTAATTTATTGGGAATAGAACCACTAACTTTTGTGACAGCTGGGGGATTAAGATGATAACATCAACACCAGTCCACCCACAAGCTAATGGTCAGGCAGAATCATCCAACAAGATCATCATCAACAATTTGAAGAAGAAGCTTGGATCCAAGAAAGGAAAATGGGCAGAAGAACTACCTTATGTGCTTTGGGCTGATAGGACAACTCCCAAGAATGCCACAGGCCAAACTCCATTTTCTTTGGTATTTGGGGCAGAATCAGTGATCCCTACAGAGATGGTGGTTCCAACTGCAAGAACAAGCATTCGTGATCCTGAAGAAAATGCTGAAAACTTGGTTCAAGACTTGGATACTATAGAAGAAATCAGGGATTTGGCAAGGATAAGGATGGCTAGTTATCAACAAAGGATGGCTGGAGCCTACAACAAAAATGTCAGGATCAGGAAATTCCAAGTTGGTGATATGGTGTTAAGGAAAGCATTTCAGAATACTACCAATCCTGCTGATGGGAAGTTGGCACCAAAGTGGGAAGGCCCTTATTTGATTGAAGCTGAGGCAGGAAAGGGGGCATATCGATTGCTAACAATGGAAGGTAATCTGCTACCAAGAGCTTGGAATGCTGTCCATTTGAAGAAATATTTCATGTGACAAGGATCTATGATCCTAACATGACAAGTATCCTTGAAAGATCCTTAAGACAAAGGATCCTCTTTCTGGTAATATTCTGATATTTAACTATTTCATTCTTTAATTATCTCCTAAAAGGATAAGGATCCTGCATCGTTTATCCTCCTTTTACATGATTCTGAGTTTTGAAGGTTCAGGTATCCTTAACTAAGGATTGAGTATCCACAGAAGTATCCAGTTATTTGGGCTTGACCCCATTTATTTGGGCTTGACCCCAGTTATTTGGGCTTGACCCCAGTTTGGGCCTGTCCCCAGTTTCGCCAGTAGCGCACGATGATCCTGGTATAGTTCATGGCAATGGGACCAGTACTCGCTTTAGGGGCTGACAATTTCATTGTACTGGCTATATTCAGGATCCTACGTATAATGGTAGACGTACCATACATCCGTTCCTAAGGTTTCTAACGTTTTCACGTTAGCTAAAGTTTTGGCATTTTCATGTCACTAAGTTTGGATAGTCGCCAGTGAGGGCCATACTCAAGTTTACACACGATCCTTTGGGCTTGTCCCCAGTATATTGGGCTTGTCCCCAGAATTGTTGGGCTTGTCCCCAGTTACTAACTCTTATCTTATATTGGCTTAGTCCCAAGTTGTATCCTATTTCAGGTTATTGGAGATAAACGACCAAGGATCCTTGATCCTTACTTTCTACTAAGGTTTGTCTTTTGGATTATCCTGATAATAAGTGTTAAAGGTTAGGATCCTAACTTGGATTCTCAGGTATGATCCTTAACTATTTTGATTTTATTCATTATTCATTTAAGTAACCCTTATCCTTTGACAACTGAACTTATGATCCTTAAAATATGTTACTTTTCAGAACTTGTCGACTATAGGATATGTGATCCTTGATCATATCCTAAAATTTTTGAGGATATTTATTAAATTTTTTCTTTACTTAACAAATTTAAACAAAATGAATATCACAACAATTGGAAAGTAAAGTACTAACAAGGATAGTAACACGGGAGATAGTCAAAAAGTTAAAGTTATTTTATTCACAAAAGATTAATCCCTTTAAGATTGTCAAAATTGCCAACCCACGTTTCTACCAGCAAAACGTGGCTCGTCCACATGGGTTGGCAAAGGGTGTCCATTGTTCATAGGTCTAGAAAGTGCAGGAATCAAAAGACGGCAGGATCACAATGGCTTCATCCCCCAAACAGAGGATCCCTCCACCATTTGTAATCCTACCTATTGTTTGAAGGATCCATGATCCTTAGCCCTATTTACTATTGTTCAAATACAACCCATCATTGTTCAACAAAAAACACCATAACCAAAATAAACTACCAAATTCTAAAAAAATGGGCTCCAGCTACGTCTAGAAATGTCCTTCATCGCCCATTCATGCAGCTTACACCTTCGCTGCATCATCATCCCCTCCAGCTCCAGTATCCTTCGCATGATCCTTGCCACTGCCACTAGCCTCAATTACCAGAACCTCTTCAGCCTCTTTTTCATCCTCCAACTCAGCCAGCCTAGCCTTCCAGCCCTCCATGTCCCAATTGCTCATGTCAAAGGCAGGATCCTGAGCTTCTTGGGCCATCTGCAGCTTGGTCGTGTACATGGCAATGGCAGCGGAGACCTTAGCATCCTGCATGATCTCGTGCTTCTCATAGTCAACATTGATTTGAGCTGCAACCAATTGAGTTTTGGCATCATTGAAGTCCTTTTCGAGGGAGGCAATCTTGTGATCCTTGAGCACCGCCACTTTTTGGAGATCAGAGTATTTCTCCTCAAGCTCCTCAACATTCACAACATAGTCCTCGATTTCGGCAAATTTTTGCAAAGAAGACAATATAAAGTTAGGATCATATGATCCTCAAGTGGATAGGATAACTAAGCTAAGTCAGTGATCCTTACATCTGCAAAGTATTCGAGGAACTGATGGCGGATCAGAGGCAAGCCTTCTAGGTTGTCAGCTTCAGAGGTCTTCCTTTTCTTTCCACCTCTTCCCTTTGAAGTGGTTGCCTTGGGGATTATGACGGAGGGGCTAGCAGCGGACTTTTTCTTTGAGGATCAGACAGTGTCAAGATCAGTGATACTAAATTTGGAGGCAGATCTTGAATGTTTTCCAGCACCTACACACGCAAAATAGATAAGTATCCTTATCCTATTTCTATTTAACTATTTATTTAAACGTTTAACTATACAGAAAACAGGATACTTACTTGACATAGTGACAAAACCTGAGGATACTTCCTGAGAATCCTGGGTGTTTGTTTTAAATGATCTTCTGGCAGGATCAAGTCTCCAGAAAGCGGCAAGCCTTTCCTTTGTTGCAGGTGTTGTGATGAGGTGTGCGACAGTAATAGCTGCAAGATAGAAACAAAAGGACATTAGTGATCCTTAAACAAAGAAAAGGTCATCTGGTGATCCTTCTCAGGATCCTCTATCCTACCATGGGTGCTCCACTTCCTTGGCAGATCCTTTCCATCAGAGATAGAATCCCTTCTGACAAAGAAGTATCATTCTTAGTGGCTTTGAAGATGGGGTGTTCTTCACCGGGTTTATGCTTGAGTAGATATTGGTGGGATCCAAATGTTACGAGGTCATACATCTCTGCCAACTCTGACATTCCCAGAGCAATTCCTTCTTGCTCAATGATCCTTTCAAGGGTATATAAGACCCTCCAGATCATTGGCATAGCTTGAATGTAGGAGATGCCGGCGAGGGAGAAGAAAGACTGGGTGAATTCAGGGAAAGGATATGAGTATCCTATTGTGAATGGTGTGACCGGGAAAGCTACCCATGTTTCAGAAATATAATCACTTAGAACGGTGGGATCAAATGGTTTGAAATCGGTGTTTGCCGGAAAACAATGGCGGATTCTGTCTATTTGTGGATCAGTGAAGCAGCATCTTTCTTTCGCCGAATCTTTGATGATCCCCTGGCTCTTGAGAGGACTGTCTTTTGTGTGATCCTTAGCCGGAGAGGATCTTAACATCATCTTGGTCATGAGGGTAGAGAAGAAGATGAACAGAGAAAGAAAACGTAAAGAGAGAAGAGGAAGAGAGATACCTGCTTGATCTGCGGATGTGGATTTAAAGGGAGTTTCTCTTGAATTTAAATGCGAATTGATCCCTATCTATAACTTCAATTTATAATGATGGTCTTGCAGGATAGTCATCTCAATGACGTCATGCTCGTAACGGCTAGTCCGATTACAACGGCTAGTTATCCGTTAATTCATTACGGATAAGAACAGAAAATATAACTCGTTATTTTACATTATTACTCCTTATATTTTGGGGGCAATTGTTAGGGGAGGATTTCTCAATGATCAGTGATCCTCAATTACTGTTGGGTTTGGTGATCCTCACTTCTGTTTGAATTAGTGATCCTCAGAAGTATTACAGGATCAGGATCATGGATCATCGTAAGGATCCTTATACTAACGATTGTCTACTTTGAATATGGTGTTGTTTTGCAGGAGTACGAGCTTGGACTTGGTCTTGGCGATATTCCTGGAGCATATTCCATGACTTATTCCGCACGTGCTTAACCGAAGTGGACGTTATGGAGTTCATGGAGGACTTGCATGAAATGCGGAATGTTTGTTAGCTTAGATATTTTTCCACATTTTAACGGGATAGCGAGCTAAATAGAAAGACTTGGCTAATTTTGGCTACACACACACTCTTGCAACTGCTCTCACCAGCTCTCGATAATTCACTTGGTGATTACACACTTTTTTGCACAATACACTATAGTGATCCTTGTAATTAGCTCGCTATCATCCGAAGTTGTAATACATTTCTTGTTTAATTTGAGTTGGTGATCGGTAGTTTCCATCACCCGAGGTTTTTTATGCCGGAGATCATTCATTGATCAAGGGCTTTTTCCTCGTATAAATCTTTGTGTCACTTATTCATTTCATTTCTGAATGATCCTTAGCGTTATTCATTGATTCAAGCATCATACCTCACAACAGAAAGTTTGGTTGCATTGTCATTGCTTGATTTTTGACCAAAACAGCAGCCATTTAAGAGTTGATCCTGTGAGTGTGGATCCAAAACCCTTGCATAGACATGCTTCCTTTAACCTTTAAGGAATTGGGTTGATCTCCATCCTTTCTCTGTATTGAGCTGCATGCTCCTCTGGATCCGTCGAACCATCATACAGCTTCATAGTTGGTATCTGGAACATTTTGGGTATCTCAGCATCACAAATAGGTGGTGCGAAACGAGATATCCTATGGTTACCATCTGCAATTTCAGGAATGGGCTTAACCCCCCCTGGAACGCTGGATATCATATCCTTCAGTTTCTGTAATTCCCTAGCCATAGCTTGATTGATACCTGTATCCTGCATAGAGCCATGGTTAGTGTTATAAGAATTATTAAAAGTGTTACCTCACAGAGGATTCAAGTTTGGAATTCCAGATGTGAATCCATATTGACGGGATTCTGGTATGATTGAAGGACCAGATGAGGCAATGGTCTGCATTGGAATGAAGTCTCCTTGATGAACATCTGTGCTTGAGGGTTGTACACTTCTTAAGAATCATTGATCCTGAAAGATGTTGGATCCTTGAACCTGAGAGGATCCTTGGACATGAGAGGATCCTTGAACCAGTGAGGATCCTTGGACCTGGGAGGATCCTTGAACTTGAGGGGATCCTTGGACCTGAGAGGATCCTTGAACCTGAGAGGATCCTTGAACTGTGTGCGTCCCCATATATCCTCCTGAGCTGACGAAGGATCCCTGATGCTGGAAAGAGGATCCCGAAGGTTGAAAATAAGATCCTAAAGGCTGGAAATGAGACCCTAACGCCTGACTCATGGTTGTTGTTCCATAACGCCTTCCCAATGGTTCAGTTTAGTACTGGATATCTGAAGCTGCAGATTGCTAGGCAGTTATAGCTGGAGTGTCGAAATCCAGTGACCTTGGTATCAGAGGAGAGTGATCATCCCCTGATCTCTTCTGTTTCTTGATATCACCAATCTCCCGGAGGATCCTTTCATTGGTTTTGTCCTGCCCTTGTATGTGATCCCTCATCTGCAAAATCAGAGTAAAAAGATCATTAGTAGTAGGATTAGAAGAAACATAAGAAGTTGGTGGTTTTGAAAAAATGGGGCTCGGTCTCTTTGCAGCATTTTCAGCATTCTTCTGAGATCCAGAAGGTGGTGGAGGCAAAGGTGGAATGCCCTATGAAGAACTCATTGCCGGCATTGAACTTGAAGTGCTCTTTGCTGAAGAAGCTATCTGCTTGGTTGTAATGAACCGAAATGATCACAAAAACAAGAATTTCTTAGGAATGAAGCACCAATTGCCCCACGGTGGGTTCCAAACTGTTTTGGTCAAAAATCAAGCAAGGATAATGCAACCAAATCGTTTGTTGTGAGGTGTGATGCTTGAATCTATGAACAATTGTATGAACAACTTGCAAATCAAATAAAGAGGTGACACAAGGATTTATATGAGGAAAAAGCCCTTGATCAAGAGTTGATCTCTGGCATAAAAAACCTCGGGTGATGGAAAATACCGATCACCAACTAAGATTAAATAGAAAAATGTTACAACTCGGGATGATAACAAGCTTGTTACAAGGATCACTAGTGTGCAATGTGCAAAAAAAATGTATGAAATCACCAAGTAAACTGTTGAGAGCTGTTTTGAGAGTGTGTGTTTGCTAAAATTGGCTAAGTGTTCTCACTCAAGCTTGTTATCCCCTTCTTAAAATTAGAAATAACTAAACTAACTAACTGTCCGCTAATCATGCTAGCTTCCCACGATCTCCATAACGTTCACAAGGGCCAAGCACGTGCGGAATATTGAGGGAATATGCTCCATGAATATCGGCAAGACCAAGTCCATGCACATACTCCTGCAAAATGAGCTCACATACAAGGTAGACAACCGTTAGTGTAAGGATAACAATGAGGATCCTGAATCCTGGTCCTGAAACACATTCTGAGGATCCTAAATTCAAACAGAATTAAGCATCCGTGATCCTGGCAGTACTTGAGGATCCTTGATCCTTAGGATTGGAAAATCCTCCCCTAACATTTTCTATTTTCAAAACTTTTTGCCACACTATTTACAATGGCCTCGAGATCAAACATGAGCTCCTCCACCGTGTCTGCTACAACCTCTGCTACTACTGGTTCGGCGCTTCCACCACCTCCTCTAAGGATGCAAGCTTCTTCACAACCTCAGGATATTATCCCTACTCAGAACACTCAGGGATCTGGTCCTGTTTTGGCTTCTATTGATGAAATTCTAACCTTATTTGGTAGTGTGCAGGAACAGATGAGGCAACAGCAGGAAACCAACCAAATGCTGATGAGAGAAATACAACTCTTGAAATCCAGCTCAAGCAGGTCCGCTGTGGATATTGTCACTCCTTTACTGCCAGAGCTTTGAACTTCAGTTCGATCGTATATACTGAGGATAACAGGGGAAATATTGTGCCTAGCCATTCTCAGAATCATACTCCTGAAATACCCTCCTCGGTCAGGATGTCAACTGTGAGGAGCTCAGGATATGTTTCAGGATATGGCCAGAATCCTCAGACTGGTAACGTGTCAAATAATAATAATATTCTTGCTACTAATAATAGTGGATCTTTGCAGGATGCAGGTATGACGTCAGCATTTTCTAGGGAACTTCAGAAATTAAAGGACATGATATCCAGTGTACCAGGGGTGGTCCAGCCAATTCCGGAAGTGTCCCAAGACAGCCACAGGATATCCCGGTTTTCATATCCTATTTGCGATGCTGAAATCCCAAAAAGATTTCAAACCTCCAACATGAAGCTCTATGACGGAACTACGGATCCTGAAGAGCATATTGCCCAGTATAGGGAAAGAATGGAGATCAACCCTATCCCTCCGGACCTCAAGGAAGCATGCCTATGCAAGGGTTTTGGTTCTACCTTAACAGGATCAGCCTTAAAATGGCTCTTAAACGTTCCTCCTCATTCGATTACATCATTTGCTCACCTAGTGAATTTATTTAATAGTCAATTTTCTTGCAGTCGAAGTTTTGAAAAACTAACAAGTGATCTCTACAGGATTACTCAAGGACCTCAGGAATCCTTAAGAGATTATGTGAACAAGTTTAGCCGAGAATCCTTAGATATTCCACATCTTGCTGTTGCAACAGCTGTGCAGGCTTTCAAGATGGGGCTGCAAAAAGATTCTCAGTTTTACCAAGATCTTGTAATGAACCCATGCAGGAACTTGGATGAAGCTCGAAACAGGGCTTTAAGATATATTCGACTGGAGGATGACAAAAAGATGCAAGAGAGGATGAATTCGTCCACCACTTATGAATCAACCGATAGGAAATCAGAATCCTCGTTTAAACCATATCGCTCTAAGCCGTATGGCAGAAATGACAGCAAGAAAGTGAATGATGTTGAAGACGAGGATCCTGAGGAGTATCCTGAATTATCTTAATATTGCTTTTCTATTAACATACCTGAACTGATGTATGCTATGCAGGGTTTAGGAGACAAAGCTAGGTGGCCTCGGAAGAATCAACAAAAAGCTGATTGGAAGGATAAGTCCAAATGGTGTGCCTTCCATGAAGATTTCGGACATGTAACTGAGGATTGCATTGCTCTAAGAAAAGAAATAAGCTATCTCCTAAGCAAGGGATATCTAAAGGATCTCCTAGGAAGAAAGAAGAATAAGGGTCAGGATACTGAGAAGGATCCTGAACGAGCAACATCACCTCCTGCGGATGCCAAGATAATCAACTTTATTTCAGGAGGATCCGACATTTGTGGGACTTCATATTCTGCGACTAAGAGACATGCAAAGGAGGCTAAGGCCGAAAGAGGAGATAAACCAGCCAGGATGACTACCCTCACAACTGATAAAGTGATCACCTTCGACAGTGATGACAGGGATACTGTCCAGGATCCTCACCATGATGCTCTGGTAATAACATTATATGTGGCTAACCATTTTGTACGCAGGATATTGGTGGATAATGGCAGCTCCGTCAACATAATCCTACTAGAGACTTTGAAGAGAATGAATGTATCTCCAATGGATATCACTTCGAAATCCACCGTGCTTGTTGGGTTCAGTGGAGAGGCTAGGAACACAGTGGGAGAGATAAAGTTACCAGTATATGTTGAAAGGGTCAACTCAATACAACGCTTATGTGTGATGGACTCCCTATCCTGCTATAATATCATATTGGGTAGGCCATGGATCCATGATAAGAAAGCTGTGCCATCAACTTATCATCAACGCATCAAGATCCCTACCCCTTGGGGGGTTGTCAAGGTTAATAGTGATCAGCAGGATGCGAAGGAATGTTACTCATCTGTCACACCCCGACCACGTAAAGCAACCAGACGTGGCGGAAACGTCGGGGAGTGTTGTAACAGAATCATTGTTTCATAACCATGGATTAAATAAATTCTGTTTTATTGAATAAATGAACTCATTGTTTTAATACAATCAAATAAGTACAACTATGATCTTCCAAGTTTTAAAGTTGCTAAGGCACGAGTCCATCCTAAATGTAGCATGTATCAACAGTCTTTGCAAAGCAGTACCAGAAACATGTGTAAAAATAGGTACGTCAGCATAAAAATGCCTGTGAGATACATAGGTTTTGTGAATATAGGATTCATGACTTATAAGTTTAGAAAAATGTTGTTTAACAAAAGTCGGTCATGATCCTTGTAAAAATGTTTTGTTTTATAAATCATTCGAAAAGTGATGATAAAGTAGATGATACGTAAAAGAGTAACGTAAGGTTAAATGAATAACCAAGTAAAAATGAGTTTGTGTAAGATAAGTTGTTTGTAAAACAATGTCTTGTGAAAAGTATGTTATTTGTATAAAATGTTATATGTCTCAAACTGAAATGATTCAAACAACGCTACGATGTGTAATACCATACAACCACTTATATATAGGAAGTACCAGCGGCGTATCCACCATGCTTGTATCATATTACACACGCCTCGTTACTTAAGTCACTTACTCAAACCAAAACACCAATATAGAATGTTCATGTTTAAACCAATAGTCAAATGTTTTTGTATAACCCAAGTTAAATGTAAACCATGTAATGTGTAAGCGAAAGTTTTGTATGGTAAGTAAAATGAGACTACTTATACCATAAGCAAAAATGTACAAAACAAAGTGTTTGAATAAATCGGAAGTTATGCTTTGTAAAGTAATGTAAGGTTAAACGAATAACCTTATAGTAGCATATTAAAAGTATACTTTGGATTTGTAAATAACATATTAAACTATGTTTTGGTTTCATAAATAACAAAAATATGCCTAGGATGTGATAAATAACATATTAAACTATGTTTTGGTTTTGTAAATAACATATCAAAATATGCTTTGGATGATTAACAAAATATATGTTGGTTTTGTACAATACCACACATGAGAGTATATCAAACTATACTTTTGGGAGTATATCAAAATATACTTTAAATGTGTGATTTAAGAATTCATTCAGACCTAGTGCATCAAACTACACCTTTGAGACTATAAGGATACCACAAAGGCAATCCCTATTTGGATGGAGAAACAAATTGGTTTCAGACATTCCATGACAACAGGAATGGGGTGTCTAATCCTATAGCGCTATATCATACTACCAATCGGTCTGGTGAACATAAAATAAGTACAATTCAACATTTTTATTTTATGTTCTTTGAGAAATCAGTGTTTAAACCATAGATAGTCATTTAGTTTGTCAAATGATAAGTAATAACATGTATAATCAATTATACTTTGAAATCATGAAAATAACAGATAGGTACACATGCTTCACCCCAAAACAGTTTGGAAAACAGTAAAATAGGGGAACTATGTACTCACTTGAGATTGCTCAGAAGTCCTAAGATAACCACCAAGCAATGCTAGAGATCTCGGAATCAAACGGCACCTAATATAGGTAACTATGTTAATAAACCGGACCTAGATCGGAGGATCGGATAGAATGAGGGCTCGTAAACCAAATGAGTATGGGAACTCATGTAGTATGGTTTAACAAAGCCTACATACTAAATGAAACCTAGCCTAAGTGCTTACGACCCATCACGACCCGTTTAGGTAGCTTATGCTACTTTAACGCGTCGTTCGCGTAAAACGCGTTCGGAACGCCTAACTAGTCCTATGACAAGTAAAATATGCCTTAACATATCTAATATTGTTACCAAATCAGTTTAGATACCAAAATTTACGTTACATATGCTTAAAATGAATTTTGGCGTAAAAAGGGCATTTTGGTAATTTACCTAAGGCATATAAACTACCTATCATACAACTACTTAAACGAAGCGACCATAAGGTATAACCTCGGAAGGTTATTCCCTATATACTATGGTCACCTAATGTGTTTGGTCGGATCCTAATGATCGACCAAATGGGTCGGGTTCGAAGGTATAAGCGATTTATTAGATCGCTTACCCTTACGACCCTAGACAACGTGGTAATCAGGAGGCATAGTCACAAGGGACTATAACCATCGTGATTACAATCACGTTGCGAAGTTCAAACGAACTTCGCATTGACCATAAACTGGTCAATGCAGAAAGTCAAACAAAGTTTGACTTTCGGACTCGAAAAGCAATAAAAGAACGAAGGAACACTTACAAAGGGTCCCCGAATGCTAATCTAGATCAAAATAGCTCAGGTATGAAACAAAGGTTTCAACTTAGAGCACATTAGATCAGATTCTTATGAGGAATGAGTGAACATAAGGTGGGTATTTATAGATTTCGGTTCACCGTTAGGATCGTTTCTTGGAGAAGAGGGAATGATCACATCCCTACACTTGTTGGAATGTTGTGGTAACTGATTTTGCCCACCATAAGAGATTAACATGTGGCACTTGGCCTTTGGAGGATGTTAGGGGCTGTTAACATTTGTTTAAAATGGCTTTTGCTGATCAGAAGAGGCCTAGCGTGACGCCAAGGGGGCTAGGTGTCACGCTATGGTCCCCCTGATCAGCAAACACTTTCCAATGTTCCCCTTTCAGTCCCCGTTGCGTATTAAGGCCATTTCCGGCATGTTTAAGGCTCGTTTAAATCATTTTCAAGGCTCCACAAGGATGCCTAAACATTGTGGGCATGAAACATGCTCAAAAATATGCCGGATGTTGGTTCGTTTGGTCGTACGATCGCGATGTTTGCTTAATTACGACGGAATGCGCATAAGCGCAAAAAACGATCCAAATTGCGTGACGAATGGATTTTTCTCATGCCAAACACTAAAATAAAATATTTTAGTGCTTACATAAATTTTTGGATGTCCGGATGTATTCAGAACGTAAGTTATGCGCGAAAGTGCAAACTTGTGCACTTTTTGACACTTTTAGTCCCTGAATGACCCAAAAGTTTATTTTAGCACACCGAACCCCTCAAAGCTTATTTCTAAGCTATATAAAGGATATTTAAGGTGTGTTTAACTTCGCAGTTTTGTCATGTTTAGTCCCTGTAAGCGAATTAACTTGTTTTTGCCATACCAAAGCCTTTAAAACTTATTTCTAAGTTATGTAAAGGTTATTTAAGGTATGTTAAGCCTATTTCACTATTCTGGAGTGTTCGTTGGATTAAACTGGTTATATTTACGCATCAGAGCGCGTATAACCCTCCAGAAAGCGATTTAAAGCTTAAGATCGAACAAGAGTTGATATGTGCAAACGATACACATATTTTTACAAATCCCAAGTATGAAATACAATATTTCATTGGTTTGGAATTTGTTTGATGGTTGAAGTGACACAGGTGTCACATCATCCTCAATGAAATCCTCAACCAAGCCTAATGCAGCATAGCAATTAAAGATGCGGGCCCAGGATATCGTGGAGGCTTCAGAGCAGGATGTAAAAAAAATTATCCTGGATCAGGATAATCCGGATATCTCAGTGCTCGTAGGAACCAATATCCCTCAGGATATTGAAGAACAGTTAACTAACCTTTTGAAATGCAGGATGTCAACATTCGCGTGGAAGCACGAGGATATGACAGGCATTTCCAAAGATATTATAACACATAAGCTCGGTATTGACAGATCATTCAAACCTGTCCAACAAAAGAGAAGGAAATTTGCTCCAGAGCGAAATATGATTATTCAGGAAGAAGTAGAGAGGCTATTGAAATACAAAATGATCAGAGAAGTCAAGTTTCCAAGATGGCTAGCAAATGTAGTCGTGGTACAGAAGAAAAATGGGAAATGGAGAGTTTGTGTAGATTACACAGACTTGAATAAAGCTTGTCCCAAAGACCCATTTCCTCTTCCTCATATTAATGCAATGGTGGACGCTACTGTCGGCCATGAGATGTTAACCTTCATGGATGCATCCTCAGGATTTCAGCAGATTCAAATGGAACCTTCAGACCAGGAGGATACTGCCTTCATGACACCAACAGGTATTTATTGTTATACTGCTATGCCTTTTGGTTTAAAAAATGCAGGTACAACGTACCAGAGATTGGTGAACATGATCTTTAAAGACAAGCTGGGGGACACCATGGAGGTGTACATTGATGATATGGTGGTAAAATCTAAGAAGGCTGAGGATCACCTCCAGGATATTAAGGGAGCATTTGATATCCTGGATCAATATAATATGAAGCTAAATCCTGCCAAGTGCCATTTTGGAGTTGGAGCAGGAAAGTTTTTAGGATATATGGTAACTAAAAGAGGGATAGAAGCTAGCCCAGAACAGATCAAAGCCATCTTAGGTATCAAGTCACCTACCAATATGAAGGATGTTCAAAGACTGACGGGACGAGTAGCGGCATTGAACAGATTTATCTCAAGATCCTCGGAAAAATGTTAGGAATTTTATGATATCCTGAATAAAAACAAGAAGTTTGAATGGAAAGGGAAGCATGAAGCAGCCCTGCAGGATTTGAAGCAGTATCTTTCAACTGCACCTCTATTGATGAAACCTGAAAATGGTGAACTACTATCCCTATACCTCGCAGTATCAGGGAATGCTGTACGTGCCGTCCTTCTAAAGGATCATGAAGGTCAGCAGTATCCTGTCTATTATGTTAGTAAAAGTTTATTAGATGCTGAAACTAGATATTTTTATTTAGAAAAATTAATATTGGCTCTAATTATGGCATCGACAAAGCTTAGACATTACTTCGAGACACATAGGATTCATGTTAAAACCAATTATCCTGTTAAAAATGTGCTTAGGAAACCTGAGATGTCAGGCAGAATGGCTAAGTGGTCAGTGAAGTTAAGTGCTTATGACTTAGTATATGAACCTAGAAATGCCATAAAATCACAGGCTCTAGCTGACTTTGTGGCTGATTTCAGTAGTGATATTCAGGATGAAGTAGACCAAGAAGTCCAACAATTAGGAGAAACCTCAGAATCCTGGACATTATATACTGATGGTGCATCTAATGTTAGAGGAGTAGGATTGGGAATACTACTAAAATCGCCACAGGGGGACATATTACCCCAGGCTATTAGGTGTGAATTTCCTGCCACTAATAATGAAGCAGAATATGAGGCTTTAATTGCAGGATTAGAGTTGGCTAAAAATATGAATATTAAGAATTTGCAAGTATATGTTGACTCCTTGTTAATCACTAATCATTTTGATGGATCCTATGCAGTTAAAGGTGAGAAGTTAATCGAGTGCCTCGATATTCTCAAAAAATTAGCAGGATATTTCGATTTTTTTACACTTGAACAGGTACCAAGAGAAGATAATGTTGAAGCGGATGCCCTGGCAAACCTAGGATCATCAGTCAGGATACCAGAGGGAACCCAAATACCGATACTTCATATCCTGTATCCTGCTGTGGATCCCTTCAAAGCTCAGGATAAGGAGGTAACTAGCATCCAGGATCCTGGTCATGATCCTGATGAGGATACTGAATCCTGGATGACTCCAATCATAAGATATCTCAAGGAAGGACATATCCCTAAAGATGAAAACCCTAAGGCATTTAGGATGAAGGTATCGCGATTCACCATTATAAATAATGTTTTGTACAAGAAATCTCTTGCAGGACCATACCTGAGATGCTTGGAGGATCCTGAAACTAAGGAAGTGCTTCATGATATACATGAAGGGGATTGTGGTAACCACACTGGGGGCAGGTCATTATTCTCAAAAGTATTAAGAACAGGATACTATTGGCCGACAATGAAAAAAGATGCTACAGAATATGCTCGAAGATGTGATGCATGTCAAAGGCATAGTAACATATTACATCAACCAGCTGAACCACTATATCCTATAACTTCCCCTTGGCCATTCATGAAATGGGGGATGGACATAGTAGTAAAATTACCAAAAGCTCCAGGAGGAAAAGTCTTTATGCTAGCAATGACTGACTATTTTTCCAAATGGATTGAAACTGAAGCATTTGTTCAAGTTAGAGACCAAGAAGTAGTATCCTACATAAAAAGGAGTATCCTGACCAGGTTTGGAGTACCAGCTGAAATCATTTGTGACAATGGATCTCAGTTTATAAGTAAGAGGACTACTGAGTTTTGCAAGAGTTGGGGAATTAAAATGATCACATCTACTCCAGTACATCCTCAAGCAAATGCACAAGCTGAATCCTCGAACAAGATAATTGTCAACAACTTGAAGAAGAGATTAGGAGCTAAGAAAGGAAGATGGGCAGAAGAACTACCCTTTGTTTTATGGGCTGATAGAACAACGGTAAAAAATGCAACTGGCCAAACCCCGTTTTCCTTAGTATTTGGAGCAGAAGCAGTGATCCCAACATAAATGGTAATACCTACGACAAGATCTATCCTCCGGGATCCTGAGCAGAATCCTGAAGCTTTGTGCCAAGATTTGGACACTGTAGATGAAGCAAGAGATGCAGCAATGCTAAGGATGGTTGCATATCAACAGAGGATATCTAGAGAGCATATAACAAGAATATAAGGACTAGAAGATTTCAAGTTGGGGATTGGGTATTAAGAAAGGCTTTTCAAAATACTACTAATCCTGCCGATGGAAAGTTGGCTCCAAAGTGGGAAGGACCATACAAGGTTGAATCAGAATCAGGGAAATGAGCATACCGACTCAAGAGTATGGAGGGGGATATGCTACCAAGATCCTGGAATGCTATACACTTAAAGCTCTATTTCAAGTAAGATTAGAATTCAATTTCTATCTCAGAATGGTATGTATTCTACCTCTTTTATATATATTTGAATTTGTTTATTATCTCGAACCCAATACCGAATTAAGCATCAGAGGGGTGTTAGCCAAGCTAACACCCACCTTAGTTTAAGATTATTTTTGCAGAATATGTCTCAGGATATAGCTCCAGGATACATTCTCAGGATATTTCGAAGGATTAGAGGATTGGCCCCCTCTCTCACGTATGAGGGATTCTAATCCCTTCAAAGGTTTAAAGGTATTCACCTTTCTTATGAATTGGGTTTGAACACCCCGCCTGGAGCGCAAGTTATCTAGGGATAGTTCAAGGTAGCGGGACCAGTTCATGTAAAAGTGGCTGACAATTTAATTACTATTGGCTATATCCTAGATCCTAAAGGTATATGAGGATTGATCTCCCTCTCTCACGAAAGGGTATTTTCATACTCTCTAAGGTTTAAAGGTTTTCACCTTTCTAAGTCTTGGAGTTTATACACCCCCGCCTGTAGCGCATGAAAATCAGGGTTTATCCCCAGGATATTAAGGGTTTATCCCCAGGATATTCAGGATTCATCTACAGAATAGCTAAAGTATGACTATGCTGGCATTCCTAAGTCTACAAATATGTTGAACACAGAGGACATACATCATACAATTCAAAGGATGGATTCAAACTTATAAATGTGCACCGGGGACATTCCTATGATGGAAGATTGGAATTGACTCTCTAGGAATCTTTGGTATGGTCTCTCCTTTTTATTTGGATAACTTGAGTTTTATAAGTTGAGCAGGATATCTCTAAGGATACTCTTACAATATGTTCCCAAAAATGTTCTAACAATTTTCATAAGTAAAATTTATGCAGTAAAGTTGTAACAACGGAAATAAAGCCAAAAGAAGGTTATATTGTTAACATATCAAAAGTTGTGCTTTTGGTTTCACCTCAAACCAAGGTCCATCCACCAAAAGCACATTAGTTCCTTAACAGTTGAAGGTTTCATCTCAAACCGAGACCCATCCACCTCCAACTGTTATATTGTCCAAAAGTAAAGCATACTAACGTTGATGACCAAGGGCTTCGTCCTGAAACTCAGGATCCCTCCACCTTTGGCCATCATATTGTTCAAATGCAGGAAAAGTAAATTGTTTTAGGGTTACACACCAACATTCAAATTTAAAAAAGTGGGCTCCGGCCTAGGCATCAACATCCATCATCGCCCACTTGAATGCCCTCACACAGCGGCATCTTCACTAGCCTTCTCCGTCTTCTCAGCCTCAACATCCTGAGCAGCATCCTCACCAGCATCCGTCATATGGTCCTTCTTTTCTCCAGCCTTGTCCACCGGCTCTGCTGACTTAGAGGATTCCCCAGTCTCAGCAGGAAGCGGCACAGCTTTGCCTCCAAGTTCCTTCAGCTTCGCCACCCAGGAATCAACTGGCCAGGTTGGGCATTCAAGACCTGTCTCCTTGGCCTCATAAGCCATCTTGATGCGAGCTTGTAGCAGAGAGACAATAGCTGAGTTCTTGATCCCTTCCCGGAAAGAGACCATGGCCTGTTCGTGCTCCACTTGAACGGCAGCCAGCTTTATCTCAGCATCTTGAGTGACCTTCTTCAACTTGTCCTCATAATGCCGGGTATTGACTTCAGCAATGGCGCCTTGGTCGGCAACAGTGGTCTCAAGCTGTTTGATCCTGGCCTCTTGGAACTTGTTTGTGCTGCAAGCATCGGTATAAAGATGAAGCAGATCCTGAAGGCCCTACACGTCAAAAATTCAGGTATAAGTCAAAATACATTAACCAGGATATCCTGTCAGGATATTCTATCAGGATATGTGTACAGGATATAGTATCAGGATATTACCTTGTTGAGGAAGGATGTCATAGGCTCTAAGGAGTCAGTGAAGCTGAGTTCTTCATATGAGAACCCTTCAGAACCTGGGGTGCTGACCTCAGAACCTTTCCTCTTCTTGGAAGTAGAAGCACGGGTTCTCGGGGTAGGATTGGGAGTCGGGAGTGGTTTGGAGCTAGTAATAACAGGAGTTTCTTTCTTGACATCGACTGGAGTGGGGTAGCTATCAAGCTTATCAAGGTCCAGGAAGATTGGAACTTTGCTGGAGTCTACATACAGGGAGTAAAACTCTTTCCTAAACATATCAAATAAGAATATGTATGCAAGATATTGTGCAGAATCCTTACCAGACATGTTTGAACTAGAGAGTGGACTTGGAGATGCTGGAAACGGGTTGAAACTTCTTTCAGCCTCTGGGAGGAGTCTGATGGCGTCGATTCTCTTCTGTGAGTCAGCTAGGGGAGGTGCAAGCTTCCTGAAATCGGCTGTGTACAAGAAAATGAAAAAATTAGTACAAGATATGAAACAGGATATAAGACAGTATCATCCTTAAACCCTAAATCCTACCCTTTCTCAACCACTTCACCGGATATTCCGTTCCACCAGGGATTGAGTCTCTTTTTACAAAAAAGAATTTAGATTGCCATTTCTCCTCATTCCTGGTGGCACGAAGTATCAGTGGATCGCCGGAGGTAGAATAAAGAATCTACAGGAACCATGGCATCTAAGTCGATATGCTAAGGGGAGATCATGAACAGAAAGGTCAGGAATATGATTCCTCTTGATTTGATCAAGAACAGACAAGACTCGCCAAAGCATCGGCATTCTTTGACTAAAACAGATTTTCGTGGTATTAAAGAACTCAGTGATGAAATCCGGAAAAGGGAAACTGCAATCCTAAGGTAAAGGGAAAGGCATTAAAGCACAACCACTCGTCGGAAACCATGTCCGACCGGATTTCCCGATCAAACGGCCGGAAAACCGTCCCTTTCGGGAAGATGCCGGAGGATTTGAGAGCCGGCAAGTGGGCACTATCGAAGGAGCATATCTCTTTCTCTGGTTCTTGGAGAAGATTATGGCAGAAGAATGTAGGAGCGGAGTCACCGGAGCTGGATCTTGTCTGCCTTGCCATATAGGCGTCTGAATTTTTTATCAGAATGAGAGGATGAAGATGAAGATGAGAGAGAAAGTTTTTACCTTTTTTCTCTGCGGTAATGGTTAAATGAGGATGAGGATGAGAAGTTATAGGAGGTACTGAGTAATTATAGACTAAGCGGTTACAAGCTGTCACATCAAGGCCTAATCTCTTAATTGCCTCGTTATTCGTAAAAAATATAACCGTTAGTATCAGGATACTAAACGGTAACATTTTTTGGGGACAATTGTTATGGGTGAAATTCTGAGCTCATATCCTGGATAATATCTTAAATTATATCTTGGTTGTATGATATATGCTCAATCCCGGGATGCTGATTCAGGATATTGGTAACATCCTGAATGGTATCCTGAGGATTACTAACGGATTATGTGCAGGAATACGAGTCCAAGCTTGTAACGTTCATGAGGACCCTTTCCCCGGAAGACTAGGTCTAAGTCGTTCGAAGGAAGACGTTGAAGCCGCTTTACTCGGTCCATAACGTTAACTATGGAATATTCGGAGGCATCTCCCGTTTATAGGAATTTTTGTTTGTATTTCTTAGCTATAAATAGATGGATAAATCAGATCGAATAGACACAACAAAACTCACTGCTCTCTAACACTTTACTCTCTCGCAACTCTCACTTTCACAAAAAGCATTGTAACACTTAGTGATCTGATCAATATCCTGCATTATATCCTGACGTTTAAAGTAATAAGAAGAACAAGGCAGCTGCGATTGTCAGCTCCCGAGGTTTTGTGCCGGTGATCTAGATTGATCAAGGGCTTTCCTCGTATATCTCGTGTCACCCCCTTTACTTTTTGGTCATTGTTTGATCGCAGATACAGCTCAATATTCTGAGCCGTATCCTGAAAACTGTTTTTGAAAACAACTAAATTAGCGTATTTTCAACACACTTTCTTAGCACACTACCTCACTTAACTAATTTGATCACTTAATTGCTTCGGTAATTTTTTACCAAAACACAGGCGAACAAAAAAAACATTCCAAAACCACAAATCTTGTGACGTAGTCGCTTCTAGCATGATCGTAAGGTATTGGTTGTCATCCCGTATATATTGTCCCCGCAACTCCTTAGGACACATTCTCCAATTAAAATGTGTGTAGTCAATGCTACCGATCGTACCTGGAAGGTGGTGTCTCTCTTCGTGTGCTTAGTGCAAGCATGCAATGTCGTGGCTTGTTGGATTTTGTAAAAACTCTTTGTCGTATAATCTAATCACGGCTTACAAAAATATTATAGACATTCACACAAAGTCCTCTCGGCCGTACATAAATATTCATCGTACTTGTCTGGAGGATTACCGCTTGCAAGTTGTTTAACAACGAATATGCATTTTTGTATAGGCATAAAACTCTTATTCATCTGCCCATCCACGCCCTCTCGAAACCACTCGAAATTTGCTTTTATGTTGGCTGTTATTTTAAAATAATAGACGTTTCAACATACGGAGCCTTTGTCTAAATAAACCTTCGTGATATTTAGGCTCGTCAGAAAAATAATCTTCAAACAAAATGTTATTTGCTTTCTCATGATCACGCTGTCACAACCCCCGACCCCTCCTCGGGAGCGGGAGGTGCGAGACTCAGAGCAGATGGTATCAATGTTTATCAATTTAGCAGCGGAAATTTTCATCAGGACCGTAGTTAGGAAATAGTTTATCAGAGTAAACCACCACTTTTTTATAATAATAAACACATGGGTAAAACCCAAGTTTTCATTAATAATATTTTTATAGGGATAAACCCTAATTATTGAAAACAATTCTTCCTTTTTATGTAGGTAACTTTTATAGCCACTTTTCTAAGCTTTCAGTGCTCTCCAGCTGGCTTTTATGGGCTTCATACTAAATTACCTGAAACATGTGTTTAAAACATTTTATCAGCAAGAAATACAGGTGAGTGAATCCTAGTTTAATCAAAACAGGTTTTATCAAGCATTGAGGGCGATCGCGCAACTACATTTGTTTATTTTTCTACCTTAATTACCACCCACGGTACTGTCAACCCGACTTGTGGTCATGTTACTACTCACAGTGTAGTAACAAATTTTGTATACAAAACCCCAACATACCGACGATAATTGTAGAATTTCAAATACTCAATCACTGTTAATTATCTTGTAAAATAATTGAGGTTTTGTAAAAACAGTTTACAAAAAGAAAGGATTACTTACAAAAAGGTTTACACAAAAAGGAGATTACTCACATTGCTATTTTAAGTTTTTCCATGTGACTTCCTGGTTATAATCTAGTTAAACAATGCATACGTGTTAGTATAATAACCCAATATTTACATTAGTTATACCCTCCCCGAGACAGAACTCCAACGAATACGTCGGGCAGAGCCTCGACAGGCGTTACGGAGCACTAGATCAATCGGGCAGCGTATCTAATACGTAACCAGGGTTATAATACTGACAACGAGGCAGAGCTTCGCTAATTATGGGGGGTATAATGCCCGAGTATTACTTATACTATAGAGAAATTGAGAGAGTTTCGAAAATTGTGAACGAATTCAAATGAATCCGATCGATTCTATTTATAGTGCTGATACACAAGGTGCTTTCGCGCCCCGTGAGCTAGGTGGCGTAGGCCTTAGCTTAGACCAGTCACAGGTATAGCCTCGCCACGCACATGACACGTGGCGGCACCGGGCTGCGCCACTCGTCCCATCGCTCGCGCCCTGCGACAGATCTTAAGGGGTCTGTCGCGCCCGCCAGAAACCATTAAATTTTGTTTTTATTTTATTTTAATAAAATTAAAGGTATTCGGGACCGGTTTTGTATACGGGGTGTATTTTGGGACGTATAGGGGTGTTATAAGTGTTTTAGGAGGGTTGTTATATCCTCCCCACCTTGTTTTAAATCTCGTCCTTGAGATTCGAGATTCGAGTTACTATATTCCCGTGGAGTTATATCAAGTCTTGTAGTTAGTAAAAACAGTGTCAAAACGTCTTTGAAAGCATTTAGTGGACGGAAGTTACGAACCTCTATCTGTTGAGTAGAAATTTGGAAAAAGCAACTTATCTGGACTCGGGATAGTGCAAGAAACAATAAACAATATTGTTCAAGTTAAGGCAATGCGAGATTATCAGAACAGATGAAAACCTTTCAAGTGGGAAATAAGGTATTTGTTAAAAGTTTCTCTATGGAAATGGGTAGTCAGATTCGTTAAAGGAGGGAAGTCAAGTTCTAGGTATGTTGGACCATTTATTAAACGAACATGACTCGTAGCTTATCAGCGATAACTTACAGAAATGATGTATATATGAAATCTTACAAAAACGCTTAGCAGATGAATCCTTAGTGAGATTTTTCTAAGGACATAGAAGAAGAAATTGAGAACATAATTGTTTCGATTAGTTCCAGGAATTATTAACTGAACGTGATACAATTGAGTTTCACAAACTCAATAGAGGCATATGAATTGAATGTAAACGACCTTTAGGAATAATAGGATGTAATGTCAGAAGAGAACTTACTTTGATCGTTCAACTGAGAAGAACTCTGAATCAATAATTTCAATTGAAAATAGAAGTATGAAAAATGATTTGTCAATAATTAATCCAGAATCAGTGATGTTTATTTAAATGGCAAGGATACACCGGACAATACAATAGAATTTAGTGTATCATGGTCTTAATACATAATTGTATCAAGACTACTCGAATGACAAGTCAACCGAATGACGTATGAATTGATATGATTAGGGTTTACTGTCACACCCCCAAAATACCACACACGGAAAACCCCCGCGAGGCGTGTGACATACCAGGATCTTAGCCATCAATCACATTGAACTCATAGGTATATGTAAATAAAACTTTCATTGATTAACAGTAAGTGTTACAACGTTACAATATTTCACAGCTTATAGCGGAAGCATAATTCATTCGTTAAGAGTTTATAACCACATGTAAAAGCCA
Organism: Helianthus tuberosus; assembly: GCA_030545235.1. NCBI lineage: Eukaryota > Viridiplantae > Streptophyta > Magnoliopsida > Asterales > Asteraceae > Helianthus > Helianthus tuberosus. Next base: position 36,692,552 of record CM060379.1, on the reverse strand, counting down.
TTTGTATTGTGTTATGTTTCCATGTATCTCGACCCATGACCACTCCAGCCTCCCAGACAGCAAGTTCCAGTCAATATGCACCTAAAGACCTGCAAGACATGTAACAACGAATCAACAACAAAGTTGAGCGAGTTCACAGTTGGGTGTTCGTTTAAGTTGTTTACAAAATCATAGTTTGTCTTTAGTTGGCTTACTTGCCGTGGGGTTTACCCCATAGTTGAAAATATAATTAACCAGTTTACCCTGTTTCCCAAACATATCCATAGTTGGTGGGGGCTTCCCATGTGCGTTACCAGACCGTACCATATCGACTACTACGAAAATAAGTTGTGCCCTAAGTCAATGTCTATCATCATTGACCCTTTGCCTTAGTCCATTAGTACGCGCCCGTTCGAACGACACGGTGTGAGGTTTGTTAAACCTAATAGCGCTATTAACTAATGACCCGCTCGCCATCGGCCTCGGCGATTAAGTCGATATAAAATGAGGGACTTCATGATAGAGTTTTGGTCCAGTGTGTTTAATCTTGTTGTCCTACCCAAGGAGGACGAACGTATGTATTCTACCCAAGGAGAATACACGAGGTTTAATCATGGCATCCTACCCACGGAGGATGGCCGTACATATCCTACCCAAGGAGAATATGTAGTTTTCTGTTTTAGTTCATTAACCCATTCCCAACCCTTGGGAATCCCATGCCTTGGAAAGAGTGTGAACTCACCTCGGTTTGCTCGGTTTGTTAAATTACTTGATTACAGCAAGACAAACAATCCCTATTATGATTATCAATAATATCAGTTTCATGAACAGCCAGGTCACGTATATTCACACTTTGTATTCATTACAAGAACAACACATGACATGTAACAAATATTCAATTTCCATGCCAGTCCACATTCCACGCGTACAACATGCAACAGTGTTCGACAGTTAAAGTAATTATACATTAAATGCATTCAAGTTCCCTAGTTTCAGCTGATGGTGTCACCATGCACACGGAAAATCACGTAGCCAAGCATTCACGTCAATTCATTGCATGTTATATTATTGTTCTGCTATTTTGTTCCCAAAAGATATCCCGACGAAAATTCACCTTTCGTCGCCCACCGTTATGACGAAAACCCGACATGTTTCGTCGAGCTAATCATGAAGGAACATCACTAGTTCGTCGCCCTCACCAATAGGTGAAACAGTTACAATTAACCTAAGAATTAAAGGAATCCATTACTCATTTAAGAGTTCCTGTTTATGCATTTAGTCGATCAAATGATCAGTTTATTCAATGATTCAAATGAATCCAAATCATGCATCGACAGTTTCATCACCTACATCTCAGGCAATCAACCTAACCAAACTTTGAATGACATCGTCCTTAGATCAGTTTCATTTACAACAAACAGTTCAACAATTTCAGTCACTTTATATTCTAATTCTTCTGTAGCCTAACATCAATATCTCTAGTCGAAGATTATCAAATAACACACATACAAACATCCCTAGACAACCATTCCTCACATGTTTCTATATTAGATTTACAGCAACTCTATTAACGTACAATTTCATGGCACAAATACCATCGCAAGCAACCCTACTTAATGAGAAATCTAACACTAACAACCTATAAACGAATGATCAATCATCTGCACGTATTGACCGATAGTTATACAGATAATAACAAGACACTAACCATATCGAATGTTTTAAGCGAAGCAGGTTTCGAGCGATGGTGCATCTGCCGTCGGGTTTCAGAGGAAAGAGAGAAGAGGTGAGAGGTGATGAGATGATTAGGGTTTTTCACAAATTGTGACTCACGTAAAAAAAATATAAATCGTAAATGTGGTTGTTGACTGTTAATCGATTGGACTTCACTTGGGCCTAAGCCCATCTCGACAAAACTTGGGCGGCGAAGGTTATTGGACCAAACAATTATCACGTGACTAAAAACCACAATTATGGGGCCGCACACCAAATATTCACATGGCTATCCATTCACTGTCTTGATAGCCATCTTGATAGTCAAAAAATTAAACAAATTTGAGAACTATCACATGCAACTTCTTGGGCCGAGTGATATTATGGAACCATGTAATTAGATCAAATGCACATGGCTGCTTTATTGAGCCAAGAGATAACTGGCCGACCACATTATTCATTATCACATGCAATATAAATTTTAGTTGCTTGATTGGGCCGCTAATATATGGGCCGGCATACAAGCTATTGAAAGCTGTTAAATAATTGGGCCACTAGTATTTGTTCTTCATCAAGTCTCTTTCAAGTCAGGTGTGTTATGCAACCCCCCAAAACATCCAAACGTAACAATACTTAATCACCCAACTAGACTACATATGACACCACGTATAACAAATTGTAAAACAAGTGACGCGTAGGAGAAAGACCTTGAAATATCGGGTTGTCACATTTACTATTAGCACAAGCTACAAATTTATACAGGCACCGCAAGGTGTTGTAGTGATTGAAAGAATTCAATGATTATGGTGACCGCACGAATTCACTGTTCTCGAATTTAACTGAAAGTTTCAATGAAGTGAATCTGAATATTCAAAAGATAGGATGTTTAAATGAAGGAATAATTGAATATCGTAGGATTGATCAAAGAAATGTTGGAGGTACATTGGAATAAGAATTTAGGTACCTTTATCTTAACACAAAGCTAGTTTAGGATGATGAATCGATAAATAGATAAATTTGTACCTTAGGTGTGAAAATGAAATGAGTCCAAGTTTTCAAAGAAATCGTCACCGCAAGGTGTCATGGTTTAACAAACAATTTATTGGAGTCGTAGACTTTGAATTGGTCTACTATGATTTAAACAAATGAAATTACCTCGAATATGATGATCTCAATTCATTATATGGGATTTTGAATCGAATTTAAATGAGCAAAAACAATTTGAGCTTGGTTTAGACATATTCCAACAATGGATATATGTATTGGCAAGAAATGGTTATAATAAAATCCGGTAAGTATCTTTGAAAAGAAAAGGAGTTTTCCAAGAAATCTGTTGACTTGATATCAAAAGTCAACGTTTTTGCAATAATGCAAGTTATCAAGATTTAAAATGAGTATCACAACATAATATTCGAACTCGTGAATAGAAAATCTTTTGAAGTGGAATCACATGCGTAACAAGTAATGCTTGTGCAACATATGAATTTTGTCAAGGGATGAGACAATGAGAATTGGCTCTATAAAAGAGAAATAAAGACTTTTTATTGATGAAGTTTTGATCGGAATCAAAAGTCAACTCACTTAAGTATAGTCAAAACATAAGGGTGCTTATTTTGTTGTTGTCTTCGGTATTGTAATATTTATGTGTTTTCCTTAGCCTCATCTGGGTTTTTATCCTCGTTGTTGGGTGCCTTAGATAGTTTCGGGCAGTAGAGACGGAAGTGGCCTGGATCTCCGCATTTGTAACATACATTAGTTTTCCTTCTTCTTCTACATTCTTCCTTTGTATGCCCAGTCTTTTTGCAGAAGTTACAGCGAAGTGTCTTCTTAGAATGGCGTTTTCTTACGTGCTTCTGGTTATGGTCGTTGCAGGTAGATCGCGTGATTACTGGTTCCGTTTCTTTATCCTTACATGATTTGTCAGAGCGGAATTCTTTACAAGAGTAGCTACAGGTTGTGATTTTCTTTCATTTGGAAGATGGAGTTTTGATACGAATATCATGACCTCCATTGTTAATAGGGTTAGGTTTGAAGTGATGGGTATGCTTACAACGTAAAGTAGGACTTTCGTTTATAGGCATAGAAATTTTAATAGCTTCAATGATCGAAGGTATGGCATTCGATATTCCTTGAGCTATTACGTTTTCTATAGTGTTCCTATCCAAAGAATTTTCATTACTAGCCTGAATTTCTGGATTACATGCCATTTCCTTTGACATCTGAATTACAAACATATTCCGATATAATTATCACAGAACTAAGCAATTATGCAGGCACATTTTGTCGCTCATTTTATATTTAGCACAAGTATAACCATACATGTCAGTATGATGCATTGATAAATATATATATATATATATACATATATATTATATTATATTTTAACATTTTCTTTTCACGATATATTTTATCAAAATATATGGAAAGTATATGAAGTGTTATTCTTATATCAGAATGTACATACATGTAGATCAAATATAGTTTAAGAAATTAGTTAAACTATTAAATGATAAAATTCTTAAGTTATTTCCTTGTGATATACACGTATTACGTATATATATATATATATTTTAAATTATACAGTTATACAGTAACAGATATTTTTGTACACATTTCTATTTTATGTATGAAATATCATTTGTCTGACTAATATAATTTATAATTTATAAAATATAGAATACTTATATAATTTTCGCACACTTTTCATGTGTATGTAAATGTACATGTGCTTATATAATAAAATGAAAGCTTATATAATATTTTCACAGTATCATTATGAAAATTCTGTTGTAATATTGTATTTAAACAATAAACATGTTTTAAGTATGCTGAGACATTATATTTTTAACAAAATATATATAGATATTTTAAGTTGAGTAAAGTTTTGCATCAAATAATATGTTATATTATAATATTTTAGTGACATCATACCTAAAGGGTGTTACTTTATATATCTGATTAAGATATTAATGTTAATATCACAATATGATTATAATTTATATTTAATTGTATTCACATGAATATATGGGTATGATATCTATTACAAAGTTTAATATATTATGAATATTTTCCTTTTATATATTTATAGCATAACATATTGTAAGATACAAATAGGGATTGCACATACTGAGAATTTAAATGACATAAAATCATTTAAGTATAATATATAAATTATTTTATCTTAATATTTATATTATGCTATTTTTGAATTATCATATCTGAATTGTGTTATCCCATATTAATATCTTTGACTAAGATATTAAATATTAGTATCATACTATTATTATAATGTTATAAAATTTATATTGAATTATATTCACAAAAATATATGAATATAATACATATAATATTTCACAAAATTTGATAAAGCATAACATTATTAATATATCACTTATATATACGTAATATTAAACATAGCATAACTGTAAGATACAGATATGGGTAATGCATATTGGGAATTAAAATTCGTTAAATGACATAAAATTCATAATAGACATATTAAGATTTTATGTTCGCAGGATAACGCATAAGGTATTAATTCCTAACATAACATAATTGTTTAAGGTTTAGGTATTAGAAGAACACCTAAATGGCTTAAACAAGTGGCTTAGCTCTGATACTACCTTCTGTCACAGCCCCCGACCCCTCCCCGGGAGCGGGAGCCGCGAGACTCAGAGCAGATGGTATCGGTGTTTATCAATTTAGCAGCATAATTTTTCATCAGGACCGTAGTTAGGAAATAGTTTATCAGAGTAAAACACCACATTTTTATAATAATAAACACATGTGTAAAACCCAAGTTTTCATTCATAATATTTTTATAGGGATAAACCCTAATTATTGAAAACAATTCTTCCTTTTTATCTAGGTAACTTTTATAGCCACTTTTCTAATCTTTCAGTGCTCTCCAGCTGGCTTTTATGGGCTTCATACTAAGTTACCTGAAACACGTGTTTAAAACATTTTATCAGCAAGAAATATTGGTGAGTGAATCTCAGTTTAATCAAAACAGGTTTTTATCCTTTTACAGCATTGAGGGTGATCGCGCAATTACATTTGTTTATTTTTCTACCTTAATTACCACCCACGGTACTGTCAACCCGACTTGTGGTCATGTTACTACTCACAGTGTAGTAACAAATTTTGTATACAAAACCCCAACATACCGATGATAATTGTAGAATTACAAGTACTCAATCACTGTTAATTATCATGTAAAATAATTGAGGTTTTGTAAAAACAGTTTACAAAAAGAAAGGATTACTCACAAAAAGGAGATTACTCACATTGCTATTTTAGGTTTTTCATTGTGACTTCCTGGTTATAATCTAGTTAAACAATGCACACACGTTAGTATAATAACCCAATATTTACATTAGTTATACCCTCCCTGAGACAGAACTCCAACGACTACGTCGGGCAGAGCCTCGACAGGCGTTACGGAGCACTAGATCAATCGGGCAGCGTATCTAATACGTAACCGGGGTTATAATACTTACAACGAGGCAGGGCCTCACTAATTATGGGTGGTATAATGCCCGAGTATTACTTATACTATTAAGAAATTGAGAGAGTTTCGAAAATTGTGAACGAATTCAAATGAATCCGATCGATCCTATTTATAGTGTTGATACAACACTTTCTCCCGCCCCGCGACGGATACACAAGGGGCTTTCGCGCCCCGCGAGCTAGGTGTCGCACCCTGACTTTTGCGGAAGCGTGATTATGTGGGACTTGCTTAATATTATTGCATTCAATCATAACAACAACTATATGATAAAACTAACGATGATCATCCATTAAATAAGTTTTAAAACATAGCAACATTGTCTTGACACATAGACTTCAATTTCGAATTACAACCCATACGGATTGTTTAGAGTTCCATAAGGACTCAACAAAAGACTTTAGATAAAACCAGGATTTGGAAGATGTGACTTGTCCAGGATAAGACACACTAACCAAACCCTAAGACCATGGATGACATCTTTTATTTTTAACATAACTTGAAACCTTCAAACGCCTTGCCAGATCCACCTTTAATTCCCTGAAATATATGTAGTTTGAAAAAATCAACAAAAGCTGAGCGAGTTCATTTGTTTGTTTGTGTCCATGAATAAACCTTTGTAATCATTGAAAGTATGCATGTAAGTTTGTAAATACCGGTATGAAAGCAATAAGGAAAAACAGATCATTAATGGTTTGCAAGGCCATTAATATGTGTGGCGTGATGCAGGAAGGCTCAAACCTAGCAGACTTTGCACCGGGCTTCCGGTTGGTAAGACATAGTCATCCCATGGGCCAAACCCTGGTCCAACATGGGCGGGGCTCGCTACACCCAAATAGATCTATCACTCATGTCCCTCGGTCCTACAACGAGGATTAATGGTCTTAAGCGTTATACCCACCACTCACATGATCTAGCAGTACCCTTCCTTAGCTAACCATACCAAATAATAACGTTTGTAAACAGATTGAAACATGTACTTCACCCCCGAAGTTATAAAACTAAAAACAGTTAAAAGAAAAGGGGGTCATGAACTCACTGTCTTGCGTTTTCGTATCACAGTAACTCAAGCTTCGCCTGGCGTACACGACTACCTACAATCGTACTAACGTCTATTAGACTAGCGGGTCGTGCCTTGACTTAGTATTAATTAGTGTCTTTGAGTTACGTTTCTTTGTGTCTTCAATATTATTCCAAGTTATGTAATTATTTGTTAAAATAATAAATATTTTAACTTAAATTATATTTATTAAATTTTAGAATAATAGTTAAAATAATATAATTTAACTTGATACCCTTCAGGTATTTATACATGTATTTCCTTCCCAAGTATGGGTGTACTTGTATTCGTATTCTCATACTTGTATATTTTGCCATTTATGTAGGGTCGTATTCCGGAGTGTAATTATATGTACGAAAATACGTATTTCTTGTAATTATTAAGTATCCTTATACTTAATGTTATATCAACTTTTCTGGAATAATATTTCTAGTAAAAATACATTAATATATATTTCCAAAATATATATTTTGAGGAATATTACTTAGAAAAATTATTTATAATTTTTCCTTTGGCAAAAATATTTGTATTTTCATATAAGTTTCAAAAATAATACATTTTCAAGTCTATCTTGGAAAATATATATATGCTTATTTTTCTTCAAAAATAATATATTTCACATTTTTTATGAGAAAACATACATTTCTTCCAAAGATAATATACCTTCTAATAATTCCCAGAAAACATATATATTTTTATTCATAAAAAATAATATATTTTCTTCTTTTAAAAAATATGATATAACTTTGTAATAATTGTAAAAATCATATTTTTGTTTCCTTTGGTGTCCAAAATATTATTTACCAAAATATACACATGAATAATATTTCCGAAATATTTTGTAAGTTATATTCCTTAGTTCGGTTTCACCAATATTTTGTGTATAACTTGTATATTCATATTCTTGGAATTTTGGTAATATTTTGGATTGTAGTTTTTGGTATTTTGATTAGTTATATTATTTCAAGCCCTAAAATAATATAACTAATACACAAAATATACAAATAATCACACACATGGTGTCATCTAAATATATATTTCATAAATACATATTTAGTCACTTTTATTTATAAAAACCAACCTCCAATATTTATATTTTTGAACAAAAATTCTATGGCAAACTTTATGTGAAAATCTAGGGTTTGAAATACACTTGTAAATATTTGTTTAGAAATATTTTTCTAAGTGTTTAATTGTTAGAAAAAAATTTGTCATAGTTTCCCCTAAAAATGGAGGTTTCCATACCTTGAAGGTATATCATTTTCTTTTGTAAAATCAACACAATCAACAAACAATCAACAATAAACATTCTACACTTACCAACTTTGCCATTAACAAGCATAAACCACTACTTCATGAACTTGAAAATTTATAGTAACTTACTAGTGTTTTTTGTAAGCCTTGTTACCCTTTAAAGTGTGGTTGATTCTTTAAAACATCATTTTTAAAGAATTTAGATCTTTACAACTTACAATCTTATTTTCTAAAAATGTTTCTTCATGGATTTTTCTTGTTACACATATACTTCTACACTTGTCTAACCACCAAAAACAAGGTTTATTTAGTTAAGAACCAAGATTTAGGTAAAACTTGTATTTTTAACTTGGTTTCTTGAGAAATCATCCATGAAATTTTAGATCTACAAGTATTACAACTTACTTTGATCATTATTTTACAAGAAAACCACATATTCTTTCAAGTTCATGTTCTATGTGAGGATGATCTATAACCCTACAACATTTTCATCCTCTCATCTTGCTAGATTATGTTTTTAATCATGATCTAGCAAGATCATATGATGATCAACATCAAATACATGAATGAACAACGATCATCAAGCATAACAACACATAAACATTAAGATTTCTTATGTATACAAGCTTATGTTCATGTTTTAAGTTCATGTTTCTTAATGTTCTTCAAGATTATCATTATGAATCACCTTTTAACCAATTGAAATAGATGTAAAATGGAAGGATTATGTCACACCCTGACTTTTGCGGAAGCGTGATTATGGTGTGACTTTCTTAATACCATTGCATTCAATCATAACAACAACTATATGATAAAACCATAGATGATCATCCATTAATTAAGTTTGAAATCATAACAACATTGTTTGAAACATAGAGTTTAAATTCAAGTTTTACAAACCATACGAATTGTTTAAGAGTTCACAAGGACTCGTCAAAAGACTCTAAATAAAACCAAGATTTGGAAGTGGTGTCTTGTCCAGGATAGGACACCCAAACCAAACCTCAAGACCATGGATGACACCTCTTATTCTTATCAACACTTGTAACCTCCGAACGCCCGCCAGATCCACATTCTTAATTCCCTGAAATACATGTATTTTGAAAACATCTACAAAAGTTGAGCGAGTTCATGTGTTTGTTTGTGTGTATGAATAAAACCTTGTAATCATTGTATGTATGTATGTATGTATGTTTGTAAATCCCGGTATGAAAGCAAAACAAGGAAACAGATCGATTGATGGTTTGCAAGGCCATTAACATGCGTGTAACGACGTAGGAAGGCTCAAACCTAGAAGATTTTGTACCGGGCTTCCGGCTGTAAGACATAGTCACCTCATGGGCCAAACCCCAGTCCACATGGGTGTGGGCTCGCTACACCCAAATAGATTTATCACTCATGACCCTCGGTCCTAACAAGAGGATTAATGGTCTTAAGAGTGCGCCTACCCATTCACATGATCTACTGTTCTTTCCAAAGCTAACCATACCAATTGTAATTGTATGTAATCCTTTTGTAATATGTACTTCACCCCCGAAGTTATAAAACAAAAACAGTTTAAAGAAAAGGGGGACATGAACTCACAGTCTTGCGTCTTCAACAATCGTAGCTCGAGCTTCTCCGGTGAACACGACTATCTACAACGTACTAATGTCTATTAGACGATCGGGCCGTGCCTTGACTTAGTATTAATGACCTTGAGTTACGTTTCTTTTGTGTCTTCGATATTATTCCAGGTTACATAATTATTTGTTAAAATAATTAATATTTTAACATGAATTATATTTATAAAATTTTGGAATAATTGTTAAACAATATTATTGTAATAATACTTCCCAAGTATTTATACTTGTATTTCCTTCCCAATGATGGGGGTATCTTATACATGTGTATTTTTGCCATGTTTTGAGGTCATATTCCGGTGTGTATTAATACGTACGAGAATACGTATTTTTATTGTATTTATTAAGTATCCTTATACTTAATTTCACATTAATTATTCCGGAATATTTTCTTTAATAAAGATCCAATATATATTTCCAAAATATATATATATATATATTAAGGAATATTACTTAGAAAAATTATTTATAATTTTTCGTTGACAAAAATACTTGTATTCTCTTGTTAGTTCCAAAAATAATATATTTTCAAGTCCAACTTGGAATATATATATATAAATTCATTTTTCCCAAAAATGACATACTTCACATTTGTTTATGAAAGTGTATATTTTTCCCAAAAATATTGTATTTCACGTTTGTTTAAGAAAATATATATTTCTTATAAATAATATATCTTCCAAAAATTTCAAGAAAAATATATATTTCATATATTTGCCAAAAACAATATATTTTTTCTCTTGTAAAAAATATGTATATTCTTGTAGTAATTGTAAAAATCATATTTTTACTTCCTTGGTGTCCAAAATACTATTCACCAAAATATTCTTTGTGAATAAATTTTCCGGAATATTTCATAAGTCCTATATTCCATAGTTCGGTTTCAACAATATTTTGTATAAGTATGTATATTTATTACTTGAAATTTTCGTAATATTTTGGATAGTAATTCTTGGTATTTTTTGTGAGTTATATTATTTCAAGCCTTAAAATAATATAACTAATACACAAAGTATGCAAATAATCACACATATGTGTATTCAATATATATATATTCTAAATACATATTTAGTCACTTTTATTTATAAAAACCAACCTCCAATATTTGTATTTTTGTAACCAAAATTTATGGCAAAGTTTATGTGACAATTTATGGTTTAAAGTACACTTTGTAAATATTTGTTTAAAAATATTTTTTTCTAAGTGTTTATATTTTTAGAAAATTTTGCCTTAGTTTCCCCTAAAAATGGAGGTTTCCATGCTTTCAAGCATACGTTTTCTTTTGTAAAAATCAACACAATCAATTTACAATCATCAATAAATAATCTTTACTTACCAATCTTGCCAAAATCATGCATATTTCACTACTTCATGAACTTGAATATTTGTAAAAATTTGTAGTAACTTACTAGTATTCTTAGTAAGTCTTGTTACCCTTTAAAATGTGATTAGTTCTTTAAAAACTTCATTTTTAAAGAAGTTAGATGTTTACAACTTCTTGTCACATTTTCTAAAAATATTTCTTTATGCATTCTTTTTGTTACACAAGTGTTTCTACACTTGTTTAACCACTAAAAATAAGTCTTGTTTATGTAAGAACCACGATTATATGAAACTTATGTTTTTAACTTGGTTTCTTTGAAAAAAACCATTCATAAATCTTTAGATCTATGCGTTTATTAACTCACTTTGATCATTATTTTTCAAGAAACAACTTTATTCTTTCAAGTTCATGATTTTCATAAGGATGATCCATTCACTTTCATCAAGTTCGTCCTCTCATCTTGCTAGATTATATTTTTAATCATGATCTAGCAAGATCATATGATGATCAACATCATTTCTATAAACAATCAATGATCAACATGCATAACAACTCATATTTATCAAGATTACTTCATTTAACAAGCTTATGTTCATGTTTCATGCTTATGATCTTTTGTGTTCTTCAAGTTTTTTTATCATGATTCATCTTTAACCACTTAAAATAGATGTAAAATAGAGTGTACAAGGTTCTTACCACTAGCTCAAGGCTAGGGATGATTCAAGTGTAGAAATCAAGAGGATAAAAGCAAACAAGAGAGGTCCTTCCACTTCCACAAGCTCCAAGCTCCTTTATATGATCTCTAATACCCTTGAGAGTATGTAGAATGAATGGAAGTGAAGTGATGGTGTTGGTATGGTGGTGGTGGTTCTCGGCCGAGACCAAAAAGAAGAAGAGGAGAAAGATGAAGGTGTGTTGTGATGAATGAGAGTTAAGTGCTTAAGGTTACTTATATAATCCATGCATTCTCAATTTCCTTTGGATTTTATGTTTTTAAAAGTGAGACAATATCTAATAAAATATCAAAAGAAAATCTCATGTGGTGGCCTACATGTAACCGTCCTCAGGGGGGGGGGGGGGGTCTTTAGTTAGCTTGTAATGGTAAGTTATGAGAATTAGTTGAAATCTAAGTATAATAGTCAGGTGTTTAGTTGTTAGTGTGATATATAGTGTGTTATGATGTTCGGGGACCATAACTAGCTCGGAAATGTTAAAACAGTGCTTCTAGTGTAAATTTGGTGTTTCGGGTAGTGTCCGGTTGTTCGGTTGGTTACTGGTTCGTTAAGCTGCTAAACTATGCAGTTTAGTGTGCTTTATGACACCTTTTGTGACACTTTTGATTCCCGACACTTAGGAAAGCATTCAGGACCATTTAACCATTTTTCTGCATGATTTCAGATTGTTTAAATGCTGAAAATTGCTGATTTTTGCTGAATTCAGCACTTTATGTGAATTTTAGGCACTTTCCGGCACTTAAACTATCACTAGGAAGACAGTTTTGTGATCCTTACTTTCCTACACACTATACTAGTGTAAGACTTTGTTTCTGGCTCATACTGGGTCTCCAAAACACTGTCTGTCTATTTGCTGAGTTCTGTCAGCATTTTGCTGATTTATCCGTTCACTGTGCTAACTGTGCTTCGTGCATCCTTTATGTCAATATGTTTGTATGCAATAATGATATGACATTATGCAATATGTGATGCACAGGTAAATATAATGCAGTAATCAGAAAGCAGATAATTGTAATTCAACACAGTCATTAAGCACTAATCATGATTAATTAATTGTACGGATACCTGGATTTTTGACAGTTGTCACAGATTAGCATTCTTACCACTAGCTCAAGGCTAGGGATGATCAAGAGAAGAAATAGAGTGGATAAAAGCAAATGAAGAAGGTCCTTGAACTTCCGAAAGCTCCTAGCTCCTTTGTGCACCTTCTATCACACTTGTATACGCTTGGAATGGATGAGAAGCGAATGAATGATGGTGATGATGGTGGTGTTTGGTTCGGCTGAGAGCAAGGCAAGGGAGAAGAGAGAAAGTGTGTGTTTTAGTGTGTGTAAGAATGAAGCTTATGTGTTAATGTGTTATACTTATAACCATTTCAAGTGTTCATCCAATGTATAATATGTCTAAATGAAGGGAACACAATCTAATATTTTATCAAAATAAAATCAAGATGGTGGGGCCATGCTTGGGCCGTCCATAGGTGGGGAGGGGGTAGTAGGCTTAGGTTCCAACCATTAGTTAGTATTTAGGTTAAAATCCGAGTATTAGTTAGATACTTTAGTTACTATATATTTATGTAGTGTTATGATGTTCGGGGACTATAACTAGTTTGGTAATGTTAAAATAGTGCTTCTAGTGAGAATTTGGTGTTTTGGGTAGTGTTCGGTTGTTCGGTTGGTTACCGGTTCGCTAAGGTGCTAAACTATGCAGTTTAGTGTTCTTTATGTATCCTTTTATGACAGTTTTGATTCCCGACACTTAGGAAAGCATTCAGGACCATTTAATCATATTTCTGCATGATTTAAGAGTGTTAGAATGCTGAATTTGCTTATTTTATGCAGAATTCTGCAGTTTAGATGAGTTTTAGGCACTTTCCGGCACTTAAACTATCTCTAAGAAGGCAGTTTTGTGATCCTTACTTTCCTACACACTATACTAGTGTCATTCTTGGTTTCTAGCTCATTCTGTGTCTCAACACATTGTCTGTCTATGTACTGAACTCCGTCAACATTTTCCTGATTTGTCTGATAACTGTGCTAACTATGTTTCGTGCATCATTTGAGTCAAATAAAGTTCTCATGCAATAATGATATGACATTAAGTAATATGTGATGCACATGTATGTATAAAGCAGAAATCAGAAGGCAATTCAAATCATTAATTGAAATGCAGCACAGTTATTAAGCACTAATTATGATTTAATAGTTGTAAGGATACCTGGAATTTTGACAGTTGTCACATTCTCCCCTGTTAAGAAAATTTCGTCCCGAAATTTTAAGCCTTACTACTAGCAGCAGGGGAGTTGGGGAATAAATGCGGGTATTTAGCTTTCATATGGTCTTCACGCTCCCAAGTAAACTTTGGGCCATGACGCGCGTTCCAACGAACCTTGACGAGTTTAACACTACTCCTCCGAGTCTTGTTAAACTTCCAGTCAGTAACCTCAACGGGTTCTTCGGTAAAATGGAGTGTGTCGTCAGTGTGAACTTCGTCAGCAGGAATAACCACTGTCTCTTGAGTTGGACTTTTCTTTATATTAGATACATGAAATGTATCATGAACACCATTAAGTTCTGCTGGTAGCTCCAACTTGTATGCTACCGTACCAACTCTTTCTAGGATTCTAAACGGTCTGATATATCATGGGTTCAACTTACCACGCTTCCCAAAGCGTGCCACACCTTTCCAAGGTGAAACTTTCAACAAAACCATATCGCCCACTTCGAATTCCAAAGGTTTACGTCTTTGGTCCACATAGCTCTTTTGGCGATCACGAGCCGCCTTAATGCACTCTCGGATCTGCATAATCTTATCTGTCGTTTCTTGGACCAATTCGGGACCAACCAGTTGTCTATCACCTGCATCTGCCCAGCATAACGGTGATCGACACTTTCGTCCGTAGAGAGCCTCGAAAGGTGCAGCTTAAATGCTTGTATGGTAGCTGCTGTTATAGGAAAACTCAACCAAAGGTAGGTGAGTGTCCTAACTGCCACCCAAGTCCATTACGCAAGCACGCAGCATGTCTTCTAGCGTCTGAATCGTTCTTTCGCTCTGACCGTCCGTCTGTGGATGAAATGTTGTGCTAAGATTCAAATGAGAACCAAACGCTTCTTGGAAGGATTGCCAAATCCTAGACACAAATCTCCCATCTCTATCGGATATAATCGAGATAGGCATTCCATGACGTGCCACTATCTCTCTTAGGTACAGCTCAGCTAGCTTACCTGTGTTATCTTTCTCTCTGATTGGCAGGAAGTGCGCAGACTTTGTTAACCGGTCCACGATTACCCAAATCGTATCATGGCCTCTGGGTATCCTGGGCAACTTTGTTACAAAATCCATTGAGATCTGTTCCCACTTCCACATGGGTATCTCATGTTGCTGCAGAAGACCTGAAGGCTTCTGATACTCGGCCTTCACTTTGGCGCAAGTTAAACACTTTCCAACATAGGTAGCCACATCACCCTTAAGTCTTGGCCACCAATAATAATCCTTCAAATCTTGGTACATCTTGCCCGATCCTGGGTGGATCGAGTACCTCGATTTATGAGCTTCATCAAAAATCACATCTCTAAGACCACCAAAGAGGGGAACACAAATTCGTCCCATAAAACACAAGGTTCCTTCCTCATTGGGTACCAGCTTTTTCTCCATCCCACAGAGATATTCAGCCTTTAAGTTCTCTCTCTTTAGAGCTTCCCTTTGCGCAGCACGAATGCGCAATGAGAGGTCTGTCCGTATAATCATCTCCAAAGCCCTAACCCGTATGGGCTTGATCCTCTCTTTTCGACTTAAGGCGTCTGCCACCACATTCGCCTTTCCTGGATGTTACGTGATTTCACAATCATAATCATTTAACAGCTCTACCCAACGTCGTTCTCTCATGTTAAGCTCTTTCTGATCGAATATGTGTTGTAGGCTCTTGTGATCTGTAAAGATCGTGCATCGGGTACCATAGAGATAATGCCGCCAAATCTTCAAAGAAAACACCACTGCGCCTAATTCCAAATCATGTGTGGTGTAATTCTTCTCATGAACCTTTAATTGGCGCGAAGCATAAGCGATAACCTTTTACCGCCGCATCAGCACGCAGCCCAATCCCTGACGCGAGGCGTCACAGTATACAATGAAGTCATCGGTGCCTTCGGGTAGGGATAAAATAGGTGCATCGCAAAGCTTGTTCTTTAGCAGCTGAAAACCTTCCTCTTGTTTATCTACCCACTCATACTTCTTGTCCTTTTGAGTAAGGGAGGTCAGTGGTTGAGCGATTTTAGAAAAATCCTCAATGAATCTGCGATAGTACCCAGCTAAACCCAAAAAATGACGGATCTCGGTTGGCATCTTCGGAGTTTCCCAATTCTTAATCGCCTTGATCTTGGTGGGATCCACATGAATTCCATTTTCATTCACCACGTGGCCAAGGAACTGTACTTCACACAACCAGAACTCGCACTTCGAAAACTTAGCGTAGAGCTTCTCCTTCTTAAGCAGCTCTAAGGTGTTGCTGATGCTCTTCCTTCATCCGCGAATAGATCAAAATATCATCGATAAACACAATCACAAATTTATCGAGATATGGCTTGCAAACTCGGTTCATCAAATCCATAAACACTGTCGGTGCATTTGTCAAACCAAACGGCATTACTAGAAACTCGTAATGTCCATAACGGGTTCTGAAGGCAGTCTTTGGTATACTCTCTTCTTGAATTCGCAGCTGGTGATAACCTGATCGAAGATCGATCTTGGAGTAGTAACTTGAACCTTGCAGTTGATCGAATAAATCATCAATCCTCGGCAAAGGATATCGATTCTTGATGGTCAACTTGTTTAGCTCTCGGTAGTCAATGCACATGCAAAAACTACCATCCTTCTTCTTGACAAATAGGACTGGAGCTCCCCAAGGTGAGAAGCTTGGTCTAATAAATCCCTTGTCCAAAAGCTCCTGAAGTTGCGTCGACAACTCTTGCATCTCTAAAGGCGCAAGTCGATAAAGTGCCTTGGCTACAGGCGCAACGCCTGGAACCAAGTCAATATGGAATTCGACTTGTCGTTGGGGCGGTAATCCTGGAAAGTCTCCGGGGAAGACTTCAGGATACTCCCTTACCACAGGGATATCTTCGAGCTTCGGCTCTTCGGCTTCTTTATCAACAACGTGAGCCAAGAAGGAAACACATGCTTTCCGCAAAAACTTTTGGGCCTTCAAACAACTGATAATCATTAGAGGCGTATCATGCTTTTCTCCGTGCACTACAATCGTCTCTCCATTCGCCATCGGGATACGGATAATCTTCTCATGACATACGATCTCAGCTCGGTTACACGACAACCAATCCATTCCAACTATCACGTCAAAGCTTCCCAATTCAACTGGTAGAAGATCGAGCATAAACTCATGCTCTCCAAGCTCTATCACACAGCCTCTAATCACTTCATTTGCCTCTACTAGCTTCCCATTAGCTAGTTCTATCGAGTACGGGATTTCTAACTTACTGGCAACTAACCCAAGTATATTCTTAAAGTCTAGAGATACGAAACTATAGTCGGCACCGATATCAAATAGCACAGATGCAAAGTGTTGATTGATAGGGAACGTACCAGTGACTACGTTCGGATCTTGACGAGCTTCCCTAGCTCCAATGTTGAAAACTCTTCCCTGGGCTTGGTTGTTCTTCGGGCTATCCCGCTTGAAATGCCCAACATCACCACAGCTAAAGCAACATTGTATGTTTCTAGTACCGCCCTGATTGTTGTTTGCTCCACGGTTTTCGTTACCAACTTAATTTCCAGAACCACCACGATTTCCATTGCCTCCCTGATTATTGTTTCCACCTTGGTTTCTGTTCCCATAACCGTTTCCACCACGGTTTCCATTGCCATTTCCATTACCTCTCTAAGCACCGTTCCCATGACCAGTACCAGCCCAACACGTTTCCTTTGAATGTCCATTCTTTCCACAAGATTCACATTTCCTGAACCTACACTGGCCGGCATGATGGAACTGGCATACATCACATTTGGGCAGGGTGCCCATGTATCCCTTTCCCTTGTTTCCTGAACTTGCAGCACCAGTCCTGACCTCAGCTGGTGGGTTCGCATCTCTTCGCTTACTAGCACTGTTGTTGTTTCCTTGGGTACCCTTCTTGAAATTCGAGAACTTCCTCTTGTTCTCTCCTGACGACTCGACATGAGTCTCCTTCTTCTTTCCCTCGGAGATTGAAAACTTGTTCAATCTAATTGCTTCTTCAGTCAATGCCACACTCAAATCAATGGCTTCAGTGATCGTTGGAGGCTTTAAAATAGTCACCATGCTCATTATTTGGGGTGCCAATCCCCAAATGAAGCGTTCGACTCGCTTGAACTCTGGCTCTACCATGTAGGGGACAACTCGAGACAAATCATGGAATCTCTGCACGTACTTCGCTATCTTAGGACCATCCATTTTCAGATTTCAAAACTCGGTTTCCAACTTCTGAATCTCAGCCCTTGAACAGTACTTCTTGCGCATCAGCTCTTTGATCTCATCCCAAGTTATAGCGTACGCTACAGCTTCACCCAAGGTTTGAACCTGAAGGTTCCACCACGACAGGGCTCCATCTAGGAATAGTACAGAAATGTAAGTGACTTGATGCTTCGGCACACACTTACTCATTCACAACACAGAATCTGTTTTCTCAGCCCATCTTACAAAAGCTACAGCACCTCCAGTGTCGTCAAAGTTCAGAGGCTTGCAGTCTAGGAACTGCTTGTAAATACAGCCTGTACAAGCAACATCATTCACAGAAAGCATTAGCAAACGCACATGGGAATGTCCAAACATATCGTAATGTGTCATAAGTGACTTAAACATTACCGTGAGGTGGGTTATTTCCTGAGGTACCTCCACTGTGTTCAGAGCGTAAGGCCTCATGTTGTGCGATTGCCTGTGAAATCCGTTCTTGCAGTTCTGCCTTTATTGTGGGCAATTGAGTGTTCCTTCGCGGGGGCATCTTCTATAAAGAAGATTGTATAGGTCAGGTCTTATTAAGGACTCAAGCACATAAGCATCTATTATACGAATAAGACTTAGGAGGTGTATATACATAGGTGTATAAATAATCATCATAACAAGCAATCATATGATATCACAATCATAGCACAAACATGTAATTTAACCACTTATTTATTGAGAACATGATGATTGAGCTTTTATTAATCATCGACCACAAATATTGTTACATGTTTTACAAAAGTATCGTATCAAAAAGGATCACAGGGTCACACTACCCTTGTCCCACAAGTCTATCAGTCTACAAAAGTCATATAGTCAAAAGGTGATCTCCAAAAGGCTTCACAAGCTCAGCTCAATAGTGGTGCTCTCATCAAAAGCAAGCTACTTACATAAAACCAAAAACCGGCTATGCTGATGGTGGTGGAGGAGGAGGAAAGAAAAGCAAGTTGCACACATGCGAAAGCTCCTCCTCAAGATTATAAACATGACGCAACAGATAACTGATCTGCTACTCGACGGTAAGAAATTGAGCGTCAAACTCAGGAAATGGAGTAAGCGGTGCAGGAGGATGTGAAAATGGAGACGGTGATGAACGAGGGGGAACAAAAGCAGGCTGACAAGGACATGGCAAAGGACGCAGTATCATCTCAAGCTCCAAAATCCTATGACTCATGATCTCATACTGGAGCTGCAATGATAGAAGTAACTCATCCCGTGTATAACCAGTAAAGTGCGAGGGATGGTAGGGATCAAAAATCGGCATGGTGTACGGTGGGAACCATCTGAGTGGCTCATCAAGTGGTGAAGAAGTAAAATGTGCAAACGGTGCAGACTGAGGTATGTGTGGGAAAGCTGCTGAAACATGAGGGTCATGACTAGGCTGCTGGCCTGAAGTGCCCTCCCCTGGACGGGGTGCGGGTATGTCCTGCAAGAAAACGATAGGGAGATCAACACGGTGAACATCAGACTCCACTGAGTGAAAAGGAGCAACATCGGCGGGTGCACGTGCAAGTGGAGGAATGAGTGGCTTACTAATAGGAGGGTCAGCGGGTGCAGGAACTGAATCAGATATTAGGGGTGCAATGTCGGGTAATCCAAATGGGATAGGTGTCGCAACCCCCGCCCCCTATCTGTCCTGGGAACGGGCGGTCGTGAGACTCGGTGTTGGTGGTATTGGTGTTTATCAATTTGGCAGCGGAATTTACATCAGGACCATAGTTAGGAAATATTTTATCAGAGTAAAACACCATATTTTATATAAGTAAACGTATTGGGATAAAACCCAAGTTTTTAGTAAAAACTGATTTATAGAGATAAACTCTATTTTATTTAATAAAACATCTTCTTTGTTTAGGTAACTTTTATAGCTACTTTTCCAAGCCTTCAGTGCTGTCCAGCTGGCTTCTAGTTGGCTTTCACATTTTGTTACCTGAAACGTGTTTAAAAATATTTTTTGTCAGTGGGAAATACTGGTGAGTGAATCCCAGTTTAATCAAGAAGAGTTTTATCAATTAACACAGTATTGAGAGCGATTACAATGTTTATATCTACACAATTACTCATTCAGTACTTGCCACTCGACCGTATCTGTGGCTATGGTCATATCACACATTGGCTAACCCGTTGTCCAATTGAGAAGATTATCAAGTAATGAATACAAAACCCCATAATACCGGCAGTAATTGAAGAATTACAAAGACTCTATCACTGCTTAATTGCATTGTAAAACATTTAAGGTTTTGTAAAAACAGTTTACAAAAAGGAGATTACTCACATTGTTGTCTTAGGTTTTCTTTAAGGGTTTCCTGGTGATTATCTATAAATTACACAAATGCACACGTGTTAGTATAATAACCCAATATTTACATTAGCAATACCCTCCCCGAGACGGCATTCCAACGACTACGTCGGGCTGAACCACGACAGCCGTTACGGAACCCTGGATCAATTGGGCAGCGTATCTAATACGTAACCGGGGTTATGATACTTACAACGGAGCAGAACTTCGTTATTTTGGGGGGTATTATACCCGAGAATTATGCCTACTATTCAGAAATTTTGAGAGAGAAAGTGTTTTTGGACGAATTCGACTGAACGGCCGAAGGTCTGTATTTATAGGGCCTGATCCTCAGTTCCTCGCGGCCCGCGTAGAAGTCCTTTAAGGGCTTCGCGGCCAGCGTAGTAGGGGTGTAGCTTCTAGGGTTGTTGATTCGTCGATATAGGTTCGACACGGATGATGACACGTGGCAGCTCAGGGTGTCGCCTGATCTCGTAGCTGTCGCGGCCCGCGTAAGACGTAGCCAAAGGCTACGCGGCCCGCTAGCGACACATAAAACTTGATTTTATTTTATTTTTAATTATATATTGTATTTTGGGCTCGGTTTTCGTATATGGGGTGAATGTTAAGATATATTGGGATATTTTAATATATTTTAGGGCGTCGAAAAATACTTTGGAGGGTTGTTATATCCTCCCCACCTTATTTTAGAGCTCTTCCTCGAGATCTTACTGGAATAGGTGCGGGTATTTCCTTTGCATTTCTGATTCAAGTTCCCATGTATACTCTGGTCCTTTTTTGGAGTCCCATTTTACTTTGACCAGAACTAATCTCTTATGCTTGAGGTTCTTAACTTTTATGTCTTCAATCTGTAGAGGCTTCTCTACAAATTTAAGTTATTCATTTACCTCTATATCCTTAAGAGGTACTACCAGTGATTCATCAGCTAAACATTTCTTGAGATTAGATACATGAAATACATCATGTATTCCTGCCATTTCCTCTGGCAGTTGTAACTGATAGACTACAGGTCCTATTCTTCTAATAATCTCAAAAGGTCCAACATACCTGTGGCTTAGCTTTCCCCTTTTGATGAATCTGATTACTCCTTTCAAAGGAGAGACTTTCAATAATACTTTGTCACCAACCTGAAATTCCAATGGCTTGCGTCTGTTATCTGCATAACTCTTTTGTCGATCACGTGCTGCTTTTAGTCGTTCCTTGACTTGAATGATCTTGTCGATTGTTTCTTGCATTATCTCAGGTCCGGATAGTTGCTTTTCCCCGATTTCTGCCCAACGGGCTGGGGTTCGGCACTTTCATCCATAAAGTGCTTCAATGGTGCAGCATTGATACTTGTGTGATAACTGTTATTATAGGAAAATTCTATTAATGGCAAGTGATTGTCCCAATTACCTCCAAAATCAATTACACAAGCTCTAAGCATGTCCTCCATTGTCTGAATTGTCCTTTCACTTTGTCCGTCCATTTGAGGATGATAAGCTGTGCTTAGATTCAACTTGGTTCCCATTGCTTTTTGGAAACTTGCCCAAAAATAAGAGGTAAAACGGCTATCTCTGTCAGACACAATTGATAAAGGAATTCCATGCAATGAAACTATTTCATTTACATACAACTTAGCTAATTGTTCCATACTGAAAGTTTCCTTCATCGGTAGGAAATGAGCTGACTTAGTTAGCCTGTCTACAATCACCCAGATTGTATCATTACCTTTTCGTGTTTTGGGGCAATTTGGTAACAAAATCCATTGTTATCAATTCCCATTTCCATACTGGCATTTCTAACTGCTGTAATAAACCTGAGGGTTTTTGATGTTCAGCTTTGACTTGTGAACAGGTTAAACATTTTGAAACATACGTAGGTATATCCTTTTTCATTCCTATCCACCAGAAATTCTTTCTTAAATCCTGATACATCTTATCATATCCAGGATGCATCGTATACTTAGACTTATGGGCTTCTTCTAGTATACGGTGACGTAGGTTTCCTAATTTAGGTATCCACATCCTTTTCTTATGGAATCTCCAAATTCCATCTGTTCCTTGTTCTAGTTCCATAATCATTCCTTTTAATTTTTCAGTATCATCCTTGATTACTGATTCTTGTGCTTTTCTAATCTTTTCATTTAAATCTACTTGTAGATTTAACTTAAGAGAACGTACTCTTTTGGGCTTTTCATGATATTTTCGGCTTAAAGCATCAGCCACTACGTTTGCTTTTCCTGCATGATACTGGATATTACAATCATAATCACTAAGTATCTCCATCAAGCGTCTTTGTCTCATATTTAATTCCTTTTGCCCAAAAACATACCTTAAACTCTTATGGTCGGTGAATATGGTAAACTTACTACCGTAAAGATAATGTCTCCAAATTTTAAGGGCAAAAATTATAGCTCCTAATTCAAGATCATGGTTTGAATAATTCTCTTCATGATTCTTAAGTTGTCTGGATTCATAAGCTATAGCCTTTTGACGTTGCATCAATACACATCCATAACCTAACTTAGAAGCGTCACAATAGACTACAAAGTCTTCGGTTCCTTCTGGTAACGCTAGTATAGGTGCATTGGTTAGTCTTTGCTTAAGAATTCTAAAGGCTTCTTCTTGTTTTGGTCCCTATTCAAACTTAATGGATTTACAGGTTAACTTAGTTAAGGGAATGGCTATTCTAGAAAAATATTGAATAAATCTTCTATAATAACCAGCCAATCCTAAGAAACTTATAATCTCAGTTGGTGACTCAGGGGTTTTCCATTTAGTAATAGCCTCGATCTTGGTGGGGTCCACATGAATTCCTTCATGATTGACTAAATGTCCAAGAAACTGTACCTGTTCTAACCAAAATTCGCACTTTGAAAATTTTGCATAAAGTTTTTCTATCCTTAATAAACTTAGAAGTGCGTGCAAATTCTTTGCATGTTCCTCTTTACTCTTAGAGTTAAATGAGAATATCATCTATAAAGACAATTATGAATTTATCCAAATATGGCTTACATATTCGGTTCATCATGTCTATAAATGCGGCTGGGGCATTGGTTAAACCAAATGGCATGACAGTAAATTCATAATGGCCATACCTTGTTCTAAAAGCGGTCTTAGGAATGTCCTCTTCTTGTACCTTCAATTGATGATATCCTGATCGTAAATTGATTTTCGAGAAAAATCGAGCTCCTTGCAATTGATCGAACAGATCATCGATTCTTGGTAATGGATACCGATTCTTAATCGTGACCTTGTTCAATTCACGGTAATCAATGCACATACGCATTGATCCGTCTTTCTTCTTAACAAACAAAATTGGTGCTCCCCACGGTGATGAACTCGGTTCTATGAATTTTTTCTCCAACAATTCATTTAACTGTTTCTTTAGTTCCTGCATTTCTGCGGGTGCTAAACGGTAAGGTGCTTTGGCAATTGGTGCTGTTCCTGGTAGCAGGTGGATTCTTAATTCCACTTCTCTGTCTGGCGGTAGTTGTCACGGCCCCCGGCCCGGTTTGACCCAGTTCAGGAGCCGCGGGACAGAAATCCCATGGTATTTATTTAATTGAGTTGACAGCGAAAGATTTTAGTAGGATCTCTTTTTAAAACTGAAAATGATTGTTTTATTTCATACTTCGGAATGAAATACCGGTAGTTTGTATAATAAAGTGATTTCACTGGGAAATCTTTATTTTACAAAACATGTTTCTTATTTATATTGAGCCACATCCTTAAGCTTGTAGTGCTTCGCGACACTTTTCCTGGATCACAACAGATCACCTGAAACATGTTTGAAAAAGGTTTTGTCAGCGGGGAAATACTGGTGAATCATTCTTTTTACTAAAAACGACGTATTGTTATAATTTACAGTATTAAGAGCGATTACAATGTTAATATATATCAACCATTTACCCAACGGTATTTGTCACTCGACCGCCTATTGGCTATCTCGTTGTCCAATGGTGTCTGTGACTATGGTCATATCACCCCTTGGCTAACCCGTTGTCCAATGGTGACGGTTATCAAGTAATGTATACAAAACCCCACATACCGGCTGTAATTGAAGATTACAAAGACTTAATCCCTGTAATTATAACTTTGAAATAAATAGGGTTTTGGAAAGCAATTTGATAAAAAGAGAATGACTCACATTGCAAATTTATGCGGGCAGAGTTTTAGCCTATTGATTAGCCTGATAACCTAATTTAAATAACAATGCACACGAACTAGGTTAGTAACTAATACAGCATTTACGATAACTCACGAGATTAAACCCTCACGACGAATGACAAAGTGCAATACTTAAACATCCATCGAATTCACGACGAATGACAAAGTATAAACCCAATTTTGAGCAGCACTTAAACATTCATCGGATAGTTTTAATCGATCGGACATTGAATCGTAGCAGCGATTGAGTTAATACCCGGTATCGTAGCAGTACTTCACTTAATTTGAGAGTAATATTCGAGCAGAATAGAAATGATTTTGAAAGTTTTGTCGACACAATCGAACTGCTCAGGAACCAAGCTATTTATAGCTGAAATTTAAGGTTTACGCAGCCCGCGTAAACCATCTCTAAAACTTACGCGGCCCGCGAGGGCAACCTAGTCTACGAGTAGGCTTGGTGTGTCACGGGTAGGCTTGCCAGCTGGTCAACGCGTGGCTCGGATGCTTATCCGGTCAAACCACATCTTGACACGGCCCGCGTAAGGCTAAGCTAACCCTTACGCGGCCTGCCTGAAACCCATGTTTCATATTTTATTGATTTTTCATGCGCAGTATGGTTTCAGGGGTTCAGGTTTTCACTTATGGGTTATTTTGGGACAAATTTGGAGAGCCCTTACATCCTCCCCACCTTATTTAAAATCTCATCCTCTAGATTTACTAGAATAAGTGAGGATACTTTCTCTTCATTTCCGATTCCAGCTCCCAAGTGTATTCGGGTCCTCGTTTCGAATCCCACTTGACTTTGACCAGCACTAATCGCTTGTGCTTGAGAAACTTGATCTTTCGGTCTTCTATTTGTAGTGGTTTCTCTACGAATTTTAACTTTTCATTTACCTCTATGTCCCGAAGAGGTACTACCAGTGATTCGTTCGATAAACACTTCTTGAGGTTGGATACATGAAATACATCATGTACTCCAGCTAGTTCTTCTGGTAGTTGTAAACGATAAGCAACTGGTCCTATACGTTGGATCACTGGAAATGGTCCTACGTATCATGGACTTAGCTTTCCTTTCTTACTGAACCGAACTACTCCTTTCCAAGGGGAAACTTTCAAGAGTACTCTATCTCCAACTTGAAATTCTAGTGGCTTACGTCGATTGTCGGCATAGCTCTTTTGACGATCTCGAGCAGTTTTCATCTTTCCTTGATCTGAGTGATCTTGTCGGTGGTCTCTTGCACAATTTTAGGACCTGATAATTGACTTTCTCCTATTTCTGCCTAGCAAACTGAAGTTCTGCACTTTCGTCCATACAGTGCTTCGAATGGGGCAGCTTCGATGCTTGCATGATAACTATTATTATAGGAGAATTCGATCAAAGGTAGGTGATCGTCCCAGTTTCCACCAAAATCTATCACACATGCTCGGAGCATGTCTTCCAGGGTTTGTATCGTCCTTTCACTTTGCCTGTCTGTTTGAGGATGATATGCCGTACTTAAATTTAGTCGGGTTCCCATTGCTTCCTGGAAACTTGTCCAGAAATGGGAAGTGAAACGACTATCCCTATCCGATACAATGGAGAGTGAAACTCCATGTAAGGATACTACTTCGTCTACATATAACTTGGCTAACCTTTCCATGCTAAAGGTTTCCTTCATGGGTAGAAAATGAACTGACTTGGTTAATCGATCCATAATTACCCAAATCGCGTCATTACCTTTTCTGGTTTTGGGTAACTTAGTAACAAAGTCCATTGTTATGAGTTCCCATTTCCATACAGGCATTTCTAATTGTTGAAGTAAACCCGAAGGTTTCTGGTGTTCTGCTTTAACTTGTGAACAAGTAAGACACTTAGAAACATATCTAGCTATGTCCTTTTTCATACCTATCCACCAGAAATTATTTCTTAAATCTTGGTACATTTTATTGTTTCCTGGATGCATGATATACCTAGATTTATGACCTTCTTCTAAAATCTTATCTCTTAATTCTCCTTGCTTAGGTACCCAAATTCTTTTCTTGTGGAATCTCCAGATTCCATCACTTCCTTGTTCTAATTCCTTTATTCTTCCTTTCATTCCTTCAGCATCATCCTTGATTGCTGTTTCCTGGACATTTCTCAGTTGTTCTATTAAATCTAACTGTAGATTTAATCTAAGAGCACGAACTTGTCGTTGTTTCTCATGATACTTACGACTTAAGGCATCTGCAACTACATTTGCCTTTCCTTTGTGATATTGGATATCACAGTAGTAGTCACTTAGAATCTCCATCCATCTCCTTTGCCTCATGTTTAATTCTTTTTGCCCAATTTTGTACCTTAAACTTTTATGATCCGTATAGACAGTAAACTTACTTCCATACAGATAATGTCTCCAAATCTTAAGGGCAAAAATTATGGCTCCTAACTCTAAGTCATGAGTCGTATAGTTTTCCGCGTGCTTTTTCAATTGCCTTAATGCATACGCAATTACCTTTTTGCGTTGCATCAGCACACGTCCTAATCCTGCATCACAGTAAACTTCAAAATCTTCTGTTCCTTCTGGTAAGGCTAGAATTGGGGCATTTGTTAACTTTTTCTTTAAAATTTTAAACGCCTCTTTTTGCCTAGGTCCCCATTCAAACTTAACTGATTTACAGGTTAACTTAGTTAATGGCACCGCTACTTTAGAAAAATCCTTAATAAAGCGCCTATAGTATCCAGCTAATCCTAAAAAGCTTCTAACTTCCATAGCTGATTGTGGAACTTTCCATTTGGTGATTGCTTCTATTTTGGAGGGATCTACATGAATACCTTCGTGATTCACCACATGTCCTAAAAATTGCACTTCCTGTAGCCAAAATTCACACTTCGAGAATTTGGCGTAAAGCTTTTCTTTTCTTAACAAAGTTAAGAGTACATGCAGGTGCTCACAATATTCCTCCTGACTTTGGGAATAAATAAGTATATCGTCGATGAAGACAATTACAAATTTATCCAAATACGGTTTACAGATTCTATTCATCATGTCCATGAATGCCGCAGGTGCATTCGTTAGTCCGAAGGGCATGACTGTAAACTCATAATGTCCATACCTAGTTCTGAAAGCAGTTTTAGGTATGTCCTCTTCTTGTACCTTCAATTGATGGTATCCGGAGCGTAAGTCTATTTTAGAAAAATATCTAGCTCCCTGGAGTTGATCAAAGAGATCATCGATCCTAGGTAATGGATATCGATTCTTAATTGTAACCTTATTTAATTCCCTGTAATCGATACACATTCTCATTGACCCATCTTTCTTTTTTACAAACAACACTGGTGCTCCCCAAGGGGATGAACTAGGTTGTATGAATCCTTTACTTAATAATTCATCTAACTGCTCTTTCAGTTCTAACATTTCGGTGGGTGCTAACCGATAAGGTGCCTTGGCTATCGGTGTAGTTCCCGGAATTAGATGAATCCTAAATTCTACTTCCCTGTTGGGTGGTAATCCAGGTAGTTCTTCCGGAAAGACATCTGGGTATTCTGATACTACCGGAATTTCCGTAAGTTTCTTACCTTTCGTGTTAATGATTACTGAAATCATATACACTATTTCTTGTTTTCTTGAATAACTGGCCAACTTCATTACTGAAATGAATTTCAGTGGCTTTCGTGGCTTATCTCCTGTAATCACTACTAATTCTCCTGTGGGTGTATGAATTTCTATGGCATTTTTATCACAAAGAATTCGAGCATGGTTGGTTACTAACCAATCCATTCCTAACACGACATCGAATCCGGCTAAATTCATAGGTAACAGGTTTGCAGAAAATTTATGACCTAAGAGTTCTATTTTTCCTTCTCGCAAAACCTTATCTATGTGAACAGAATTCCCATCTGCTGTTTCAACTATAAAAATCTGCCTAAGGGTGGTTAAGGGTAAATTAAGAGCTTGGCAGAATGAAGTATTGATAAAACTTTGGTTTGCACCAGAGTCAAATAATACTTTTGTATACACGTTGTGAACTAGGAAGGTACCAGCTATCACATCTGGAATGAATTCTGCTTCTTGAGTGGTCAGCTGGAATGCTCTGGCATTCTTCTTAGTAGCTCCGTCGGCCATCTTGGCTTTGTTGTCTGCTGGTTTGACCAATTTGGGGCATTCGGGTTTGAAATGCCCAGCTTCTCCACAGTTATAGCAGATCCTGGTTTTCTTTCTACAATCTTCCTCACGATGTCCTACAACCTTGCAAAAGTTGCAGGTTTCATTGCATTTTCCAAAATGTTTCTTTCTGCAATTCTTGCAGGAAGGCTGAGTGGAAAATTGCCCGGTTCCTCTCTTCTTGAATTTGCTATTATTACCCACACGAAATCCTTGGGTAATTTTCTGAGCCAATTCCTTCTTCCGGTTTTCTTCTCTTGTGCGTACCAGCTCGTCAGTTAGGGTGTTTGCTAATTCTACCGCATCGTCAATAGTGCGAGGTCTCGCAGCTTTAACGATATTACGGATTTCGCCAATCAATCCCCAAATATAGCGGGAAATAAGCACCGGTTCTGGCGAAGCCAGGGTTGGTACCACTCTCGCATACTCGAAGAATGTCGAAGTATATCCTCGACAATCTACACCCATCATCCGATGGTTCAGGAACTTATTCGCCATTTGTTCCTTTTCATATTCGGGACAGAATTTTCTTTCCATTAGTTGCTTAAATTCTTCCCAACTCATGGCATAGGCCATATTTCTTCCTTTGGCTTGAAGTACCGAATTTCACCATTCTAGCGCCCCTTCTTTAAAAAGATGCGACGCATACATAACCTTGTCTTCTTCAGCACATTTACTTATGACAATTACTGCTTCATTTTTCTCCAACCAACGCAGTGCCGCAGTCGCCCCTTCATTGCCTGCAAATTCAGCTGGTTTACAACAAGAAATTCTTTGTAAGTGCAACCAGGCGTTGCAGCTTTCATTTTCTTAGGGAGTGGGGCCTGTCGTGGATCATTATCGTGATTAGTATGGTTGCCGCCTCCGTTTACACTATTACTGAAGTTATCTTCTTGAGCACGTTTACTAGGAATAATTTGTTGAGGTTCAACAGGTTTCTGGGCAGTAGCAAGGATTGCTGGAATAGCATTGGCTATTCCTTGAGCAACGATATTCTCGATATCTTGCCTAGTCATAAATTGATCTTCCTGATTTTGCTCAGATTCGTTTACTTCATTTACTGGTTCATTATTAGCAGGTTCTATCTGGTAATTAATATATATATAAATTATTAGCATGAAATAAATAATAGCGATATGCAAACAGTCACACAATACAACACACGTATAGCCAAAATTATTGATTTCTCAACTGCCATTTTTATATATTATAATATGCATCAGTACACACCGTTATCTTACAAAAGTTTTATTTGTAGGTTATTTTACAGACTTATTTTATTATTACTATTACTATTATACAGCTTCACAACCATCCTATCCCTGGGCACCTTAGAAGCGACGTTCCCTCTCATCGTATTTCCAGGAGATCTGTTCTCCTACCTCCCTGATCCTATTTCCTGCATCCATCAGCTCCTCGCAAAAATGGCGGAGTTCTGCTAAGTTTTCATTACTCATTGGTGGGTTTGGTACAGGTTCTGGGTCGAACAGAGGGAAAAAGGTATAAGGGTTATTGAGGAGGTTTTGAAACTGTCAGTCGTTAGTCCACCACTCTTCCATTTCTCCTAGAGGTTGGGTGTGGATCAGAGGGTCTGGAATGACTGGTTCTAAGTTTATTGGAAGTTGGGTTTCAGCAGGATAAGGGAAGAGGTTATTATTGATAGGCCTAATGATATCGCAGTTTGCAAGTATACGATCTAATTCCTCCTGCAAAGGCAATTCCTCGACTTGCCTAGATCTTTCCCCAATTTCCATTTCTACTTGCCTAGCATTTTCCTCAATCTCGATCCCTTTTCCTTTATCAATGGGATTTTCTATTTTGGGAATTTTCCTAGTTGCTGGTTTCCTCCTGCGTACACGCCTCCAGCCTACAAATCTTCTTCTTTTCTTAGGCTTTGGTTTCTCCGGAGGTGGAGCTCAAAATTCCATAGTTTCCTCTACATCGGGTAAGTAACCAGTAAAGTCTTTGGAAACTTCCACTTTCACGGAATAGAGATTGAGATTCTGAAGGGCTTCAAATAACTCATTCATGTTGTTTAGCATATATGCAAAAATGCACACAAAATGCTAAGTTAAAATTTTATAATAAAAATTTCACAGATAAACATTCAAGTATTATTGCATACCATGTAACTAATTTACTACAAAGGACAACTGAAATTTAAAACATACTAGGGTTTATTGTAAACTTATTTATTTACTGGGTAAAATTTTCTTTAGAGTTTCTGGCTTGTAGATGATATGGGTGCTAATACTGGGTCAGGGTATTTTAAAATTTTGCATTTACTGCTACAGTGGCTAACATATAGAGATCTGCCCATTTTTCCTCTAATTCATCTTCCCAGGGTGGGTTATTGCCTATTTCCTGTATCATTACTTCTTTTGGTTGTGGATTCTTTATTTTCTCTTGACTTTTCCTAATAATCAAACTTCTTTTATTAGGGGAAAGTGGTTTCTCAAACTTGGCTTTACGAACAAATATTCCTTCCTCAGTATCTGTTGGGTATTTTGAGGATGAAGTTCCTTTTTCTTTTGGTGAACTATCTATTTTATGATAGATGTCCGAAAGTCTTTGCTTACCCATACTGTAAACAAATATTCAATAATAAAACACATAATCACAAAATGGCAATCAGTAAAAGTTAAGTATTTCTAAATATTTAATTAGCTTAACTCAGTGGCTCTGATACCACCTTTTTTTGTCACGGCCCCCGGCCCGGTTTGACCCGGTTCAGGAGCCGCGGGACAAAAATCCCGTGGTATTTATTTAATTGAGTTGACA
The DNA here is from genome assembly GCA_030545235.1 of Helianthus tuberosus. NCBI lineage: Eukaryota > Viridiplantae > Streptophyta > Magnoliopsida > Asterales > Asteraceae > Helianthus > Helianthus tuberosus. The sequence goes on along the minus strand of CM060379.1, from coordinate 36,660,517 downwards.
GCGGAAGATTTTAGCAGGATCTCCTTTTAAAACTGAAAATGATTATTTTATTTCATACTTCGGAATGAAATACCGGTAGTTTATAATAAAGTGATTTCGCTGGGAAATCTTTATTTCACTTATGGGTTATTTTGCGACAAATTTGGAGAGCCCTTACAGTAGTCCTGGTAATTCTTCTGGAAACTGAGATACTACTGGAATATCTTTCAGTTCTTTTCCTTTTGGGTTAGTGATTAAAGAAATCAAATATACTATAGATCCTTTTCTTATATAACTTGCCGTTTTCATCACAGAGATGAATTTTGTGGATCTAGATGGTTTATCTCCTTTTGATCACATAAAATACTGGCTTTATTGGCTATTAACCAATCCATTCCTAAAACAACATCAAATCCTGCCAGATTCATTGGATAAAGGTTTGCAATAAATTTCTGATTTAGAATTTCTATTCTTGCTTCCTGCAAGATTTTAGAAATCTTAATGGTTTCCCCATTTGTTGTCTCTACTAGACATTCTTGTGGAAGTTTTGTTAGGATCTGAGGATCTACAGATTGTGCTTGTTTTTGAGATTTGAATAAATCAAATAGATATGAGCAGTTTTAAGTGCAGCGGAAATGAATAACAAACTTTGTAAACACAATCAAAGGAGAATATAGTTTGATAAACAATTGCTTTTTCATAGAGTCGAAAGATTACATTAAAAGCAAAAGGTTACAATGCAAGCTTACAGATTAAACTCCCCCTCAGCCTGATACTCCAGAGTTGGTTGCACAAGATGAAAGGATTGAATTGAGGAGAAGAACTCACTCAAAACCATCAAATAACAGTACAGAGTACTGTTATATTTATAAGCAAACCAAACCACTGATGTACCTCAGCTGACGTCACCATGATAGTGACATCTAACAGCCTAACAACCTATAAACACTGGTCTATACAAAACTACTGATGTCTAACAACTGATTGATAATAAAACACAAAACAAGTCTAACACAGTTCACGTTCCACTGTTGTAGCCTAAGCACTGACTGTTTGAACATCAGTGCTTTATTCAAAAGGTGATCAGTCTTTGAATGAGCAGTGCTTGGGTCTTCAGCAGTACTTAAGAGACAGCAGTAGATAGAGCTCAGTGTTTGCCTTTTAGCAGTCTTTAGTTGTTTCATCAGTGTTTGGTTCATCAGTTGTTCTTCTGAGCAGTACTTAGAGTGTATCAGCATTTAGGTAACCACTGTCAAGGGGAGAGCTTAGAGTAAACGTCTGCTTATTGTGAATCCACTGTTGTGAACCGGTTTTGGCTTTCATTATCTGTTCCTCTGGTAGGGTTCAATCCCAACAATCTCCCCCTGGAACAGATAATGCCAAAACCCTTCATTATTCTGGATTTTTATTCTTCATCAGAAGTTCCTTTGCTTTTCTTTTAAATTCTTCCTCAAAATCTTTGGAACTTGAATCAGCCTCATCCCTGCACAGTGAAAGCTCAAGGAGATCTTGTAGATCTTCAACACTCAGGCCTAGTGCTTGATTCCTTGATATATGCCTCACTTCTCCATTGATTCTGATCAGAGTCAATACGTGGGTCTTTTGATCAGAGAGCCACTTTAGTATTTTTAAACCAAATGGGTTTCTTGGGAGAGGTTTATTGTCTGATGAACTTAAAGTGTTTGGCCTGGAGAAGAAGTGTAGAGCAGTATCATGAGCTTCAGAAACTCGTGTGAATGCTTTTTCAATAATCTCATTAGCTACAGCTATGTCTGCTTCAACTTCTTTGTCAGCCAGCTCACTGTTTGTGACATCTGCTGATGAGTTTTGGCTTACTACTTTGACCCTTTTGGCAAGGTCTTGTAGTTTTGCTAATCTTTCTTTATCTGAAGCTATTTTCTTGATAGCTTCTTCAATCTGATCAGCTTCTTTATCCTTTTCTTCTCCAGCAGACAGCATTTCCTTCCTTTCTTTTCTCAATTTTGTGACAAAGGCTTCTGCTGTGCTGATTTGTGTTTCAAAGGTCTTGACTTGCTCCTGTAGCTTGTTGTAGTCAGACTTTTTAGAAATGTCAGAGACTTTCATCCTCTGTTTCTCAAGCCTTTCATAAGCTTCATCAGTGTGCTGCTTTGACCATTTTGCTATGGCATCCACAGTATCCACTTTTCCATCCACCAACTCCTGCTTCTTTCTTTTATGCTCGGAAATAAGATCAGCTATGAATTTCTTGTATTTGTTCCAATTTGGAGCTGTCTTTTTCTTCCGTGGATCAAGTTTAATCTTTTCAATTCTGTTAGCCTCATGCTTTAGTGCAACTATTGGCCAGTCTTTGAATTCTGTTTCTTCAGCAGGATAGAACTTTTCTTTCATTATGTATGCAATATATTCTTTTCTCAATTCATTTCGTTGATCTGCTTCAGGGGATAGGCTTGACATTTCTTTGTTCAGATCACTTGCATATTCTTCTATTTGTTTGACTTTGTTGAGCAGGAATTCCCTTCTTTCCAAAATAGCTTCATCACCTTGATCCTTGCATTCAACTTTGGCTCTTATCCTTGCTTGTCTTGCTTTTATTTCGAGATATTCATCCATGTTTTCTGGAATTATGAAACCTATGAGAGAAGGAAATTTCCTTTTTGAAGGATCATCTTCAGTGTAGAATTGTTTCATCTCATTTTTCACAGCTTCTAATTCCAATGGATATTTAGCAGCAACAGGATCATACTTTTCATCAGTAGCCTGTGTTGTTTCTCTTTTTCTTTTGTGAGGCTTTAGAGGTTGTGGTGTAGGGATGATGAGATCAGTGGTGGATGTTTGACTAACAGTGGTTGAAACAACTGGTGTTTCAACCGCTGTTGTCATTACAACTGCTGATGTATCAGCAGATGTCTTCTGCTTCTGAGCAGGGGTTTTTGATGGTGGTGATGGTGGTGGTGACTCATCATCAGAAATGAAAACCCTTCTCCTTTTTAATGTAGGAGAGGCTGATGATGTTTTGGGTGGATCAGTGGTTTGAGATTGAATAGCAGTGGTTTGTGATTGTGATTGACTGACAGTGGTTGAAACAACTGGTGTTTCAATCACTATTGTCATTAGAGCAGATGTTGTAACATCTGCTGTCTTCTGCTTTATGGCAGGAGGCAGTGGTGGTGATATGATTGTAGATGATGATGTGAGGGCAGTGGTTTTGGTGGTGTGTGATGGAGTGGTGTGTGTTGAAGATATGGCAGCTGTTTGGCTACTGACAGCAGTTTTTGTAACTACTGGTGTATCAGCTGTTTGAATGGAAATATGAGATTTTGTGGTTTGAGATGGTTTGGATGGCTGTTTTTCTAGTTCTGGTTCAATATACAGCCCATCTTCTATTCCTTTCTTCTTCAACTTGATTTTCTCCCCCTTTTTGGCATTATCTGCAAGGGGTGTATCCATGAAGAGGATGGAAGAGGGAATTTTGCCAGAGGCACTTTGAATGCTAGCCTTTATAGCCTTGATATCTGCTTAAGTGTCTTTAAACCATGATTCCACCATGTTGGTCAGCATTTGTACATGAATAGCATGCGTTTGATCAGCCATATGCTGCTGTTTTTCAAGCATGGGTTTAAAAATATTCCAAAGCTCATTTTCAGCAAATGCATGTTGTGCAGGTGCTTGAGCAGGAACAGCAGTGGCTTGTGCTTTTTGAGCTTTTAAAATCTCTTGCACCATATCTTTAATTTCAGCAACTGAGTCTTCAAGTTTTTCAACCCTGTTCGTCAATTCCTGATATTTTAAATCATCACCCAAATTAATGGGATCATCTGATTTCCCTCCTGAAGAGGTTATACCAATGTGTGACTTAGGAACAGTGTTCCAGAAATCATCCATTGATGCCCCTTGTTCTTGGTACTGGGGACTTCTTTCTTCAGCACTCGATAAATCTTTGATGTTACTGGTGGTCAAAATAAGCTCACTAGTGGTTATCGATGGTGCTATAGAAGAAATTGCCTTCAAGGGAGTCTTACTTATGAAACAACTGTCCAACTGAAGATCTGTTGATCCATTAGTTGTAGTTGCTGCTCCACTTGAACTACTGACAAGAGTTACTTGTAACTCCTGCAGTGTAACCTCCTCAACTGTTGCTGGGATAGCAGAGGTATAAGCATCAGACCCAGTCACTTGTGGGGGTATACTCTCAGTGATAGGTGATAGAGAGGAACTGGTTTGTGTCTGTGCAATATCAACCGCATGCAACAGGGGTATTATTGATTGTGGTAGAATGATTGGTGAGGGTATGGGAGTTGAAAGAGACATGTCCTTGGGATCAGGACTGTGGAAGATAGAGCCAAGTGGATCCAGAGCTTCATAATTTGGTGTCCCTGTGATTACAACCTGATCCTTTTGTGAGGATGCAGGAGGAGTTTTAGGCAATGGTTGAGATCTTTCTTCCAACTGCTGTGAGGAAGTAGCAGCAGTGGTTTGTGGTGACATTTGTGTTGTCACAGGCAGTTGCTCTGGGATCTCATCTTCCAGAGTTGCCTTTTTCTTGGGTTTAGTGGGCTTTTTGGAAGATTTTCTTTTGGTCTTTTTGGTGATGTCAGGTGTGGGTTTCAAAGCAGTGGTTGTGCTGCTCTGATCACCTGGAGCAGTGGGCTCAGCAGAAGTTGCCTGAGGATCAGTGGCAGTTTCTAAAGTCTGCTCAGGCACCTTTGCTTTTAATTTTATTGGTGCCATCATTCTTGAAAATGTTTCAATTGTTAAACCTTTTATTTGAAAATGGACACCTTGTTTGGGCAAATTTTCATCCTCTTTTTCAAATTTTTGTTTAAAGTAATAGCTCAGAAATCTTGGAAAAAGAAGAAATGATTTGCTATCAACATTCTTTACCATGTCATTGAAGATCTCCTGGGAGTAGTTGTAATCTTTATTGTTTAAAATAGCATAGCCCAGGCATTGAATCTTCAATGGTATTTCATTAAACGCTGTTGTTTTATTAGAAACACAACTCAAAAGTGTGTGAAATAAAAATCTGGGTGCAGAAGGGAAATAACCTTTTTGTAAGGTATCTACCTTTAATTATTCTGCATATCCCCTTTTTATGAAATCAGTTTTCATCACGGCTTTATCAAAAGATATTTTACCGTTCTGGTCATTCAGTTTGAAGACTTCTGAGATTGATTTTGGGGTTATTTGAATCGCTTTACCCTGTATCGAGGAGTTGATGGCAATGACTTTGTCGCCTTGTTTTTCAAGCGTCGCCTTCTTCCAGAACTCTCTCTGGGTTTGCAAGTAAATGGGAGCATCTGCTGTCAACAAAGTTTTGTACTTTGATGCAGATAGTGTATCAATAATGGAGTCGAAGGTGTGGTTATCGGTAGGTTTTGTGAGGAGACCCAAGTAGTTATGCGGTGATTTGTATGGGATTGCAATGGTTTCTTCGGTAGTTTGAGCGACCTCTTTTGAAGATGATGGTGATTTTGGTTTAGATTTTGATTTTGATTTTGATTTTGACTTCATCATTTTGATGAAGAAGAATCGGAGAGTGTTTTGGGAAGAAAGGTTGAAAACTGCTTTGAGAAGAGAACTTTTGGAATTCAATTCGACAGTGTAAAACCCTGTTTGGGGGTTTTGATCAGGGTTTTATTTAGGGAAAAAGTGATCGCTGATGTGGCAGCGGTTATTATGATCTGAAGGCTAAAAACTGACCACGTGTCTAACACTGATGAAATGGATGAAGGGTGGAGAACAGTTGTTTTAAGAGCCACTGATGAATCAAGCATCAGTGGTTACAACGGTAATAATGTTGACAGTGGTGGATTTTTACTATCAATGGATAGAATATCAGTGGATAAGACACTGATTTTGAGCATCAGTGCTTGCCAAGCAAAATGAAGAAACAGTAGTTGACTTTCAGCAGTGGATAGTGATTAGGAAACAGATGTATGAACAAAACAGTGATTAGGGTAAATGATCCAGATTTGAAGGACAAGTATTTCAGCAACAGTTTTGAGAATTTCCATTCAAGGTTTTTGCCACATGTCAATTTGAAGGACAGTGGTTTAGTACCCCAGATGATGTAGACTTTTTGCTAAGGCACTCATTTTTGTTAGATATCCAAGTTAAAACATGAGATGCCCCAGTAGTTTAACCACAGTTTAGCAACCATCCTTTGATTAATGTTTAAAAACAAACCTGAGTATGACATGATCTTGAACAATGTACCATTTCCTTTTGACCCATTCATCAGGACAAGAATACCAACAAAAATAAGGTACTATGTCCTGACAGGTAATTGAAACTAATGCCAACAAAAACAAGCAAAAGTTCAAAATATATTACTCCAAAAAAAATGAACAATATATCCTGGTTATTCGAGAAAATCCTTTATATATATAAAAAAATTAAAGGATTTTCTGAGAACAACATCAAAAAGGATCTGGTATATTTTCAAAAGAAAACGTAATCATAACTTTCTCAGGTTTATGAAAAATCGTCAGTGGTTTGACAGCAATTGGTAGAACATTTTGACCACTGTTTGGTACCATTTTCTTTGTCAGTTGATTGCAAACATGAGGACACATGAACCAGTCCTTTTGTAAGCTTAACCACTGAGAATACTACTGTCACCTGAATTTTCCTGAACCAAAGAGTACAAACAGTTGCTTAATGACCATTATTACCCCAAGCTTTGACTCTTAAGTGTTTTATGTTTATACTCTTTTCTTTTGACTTCAAGAGTTTTGAGATAAACACACTTTCGAGTTTTTGTGAATTTTAGTCCAAAATCATTTTGCAGTAATGTTTTGAGAGACTTGGTCAAGTTTGCACAAATTTTTCAACCAATCTCACACTACATATGATATGGACTATGTTGACCCCTGATTTTCTTAATGTATTTTAACATTGTTGATTTTGTCCTTTTGAGGAACTCAACCTGTTTTTAACACATAAGATCTGAATGACTAAAGTTTTAATTTCCCTCTTTTTATGTTATCAAAAACACTAATGTTTTATGAACATAGGCTTTTGTTAATCTGAGGTTCATACTTTAGTATTTAATGAAAACATCACAGATTATACATCAACAATTTGAATTAATTTAGAAAATAAGAAATAATCTCATAGTTTAACAGATATTGTTTTCAGATCTAGAAACCATGAGTGTCTTGTGCATGAATTCACTTGTTGTGTGAAATTTGTGTGTCATATGACATCTTGGTTGATTTACAGAGTTTTTGAATAACCATTTTGATCATGATTTACTCGTTACTCTGTTTTTCAACTGAATACAACCAACCTTAGTATCAATGAATTTTGAGCCGAACTGTTATGTCAAATTGATTGTTAGATCGAATTTGACTGTCCTCGCTCTGATACCAATTGTTAGGATCTGAGGATCTACAGATTGTGCTTGTTTGTGAGATTTGAACAAATCAAATAGATATGAGCAGTTTTAAGTGCAGCGGAAATGAATAACAAACTTTGTAAACACAATCAAAGGAGAATATAGTTTGATAAACAATTGCTTTTTCATAGAGTCGAAAGATTACATTAAAAGCAAAAGGTTACAATGCAAGCTTACAGACTAAACTCCCCCTCAGCCTGATACTCCAGAGTTGGTTGCACAAGATGAAAGGATTGAATTGAGGAGAAGAACTCACTCAAAACCATCAAATATAACAGTACAGAGTACTGTCATATTTATAAGCAAACCAAACCACAGATGTACCTCAGCTGACGTCACCATGATAGTGACATCTAACAGCCTAACAACCTATAAACACTGGTCTATACAAAACTACTGATGTCTAACAACTGATTGATAATAAAATACAAAACAAGTCTAACACAGTTCACGTTCCACTGTTGTAGCCTAAGCACTGACTGTTTGAACATCAGTGCTTTCTTCAAAAGGTGATCAGTCTTTGAATGAGCAGTGCTTGGGTCTTCAGCAGTACTTAAGAGACAGCATTTAGCTCAGTGTTTGCCTTTTAGCAGTCTTTAGTTGTTTCATCAGTGTTTGGTTCATCAGTTGTTCTTCTGAGCAGTACTTAGAGTGTATCAGCATTTAGGTAACCACTGTCAAGGGGATAGCTTAGAGTAAACGTCTGCTTATTGTGAATCCACTGTTGTGAACCGGTTTTGGCTTTCATTATCTGTTCCTCTGGTAGGGTTCAATCCCAACAAGTTTAGTTAATGGTTGGTTAAGAAGTTTGCAAAATAAAGTATTAATAATACTTTGGTTCGCACCAGAGTCGAATAATACTTTAGCAAAAACATCATTAACTAAAAACGTACCAGCGATCACGTCTGGAATCATTTTGGCTTCATCTGCAGTCAGAACAAATGCTCTAGCATTTTTAGTGTTCTTATTGTTTGTAGTTGGAGCTAATTTTGGACAGTTTGGCTTGATATGGCCTTGTTCTCCACAGTTGTAGCAGATCCTGCTATTAAGTTTCTTCATGTAGTCTTCTTCCTTGTGTCCAGATATTTTGCAAAAATTGCAGTATATGGAGCATATTCCAGAATGCTTCCTTTTGCAATACTTGCAATAAGGTGCAGAAGTAGAACCTACATTTTTCCCACGGTTGGAATTTCCTGAGCGAAATTCCTGGGTGAGCCTTTGAGCTAGGTTCCTTCTCTGGTCTTCTTCTCTTGTACGCACCAATTCATCTGTCAAGGTGTTTGCTAGTTCTACAGCTTCTTCTATAGTTTGAGGTCTAGCGGCCTTGACTACATGCCTAATTTTCCCGATTAATCCCCAGATGTAACGGGAGATTAATACTGGTTCAGGTGATGCAAGGGTTGGCACTATTCTAGCATATTCAAAGAATAATGTAGTATATCCCTTACTATCTACTCCAGTCATTCTAAGGTTTAATAACTTATTTGCTATATGTTCTTTTTCATTGGGAGGGCAGAATTTCCTTTCTACCATATTCTTAAATTCGTCCCATTCCATATTGTAAACCCTATCACTTCCCCTAGACTGGAGGATAGTATTCCACCATTCTAGTGCGGAATTCTTAAACAGATTGGAAGCAAACATTATCTTATCCTCTTCCGCACACTTGCTTATTTTTAAGACAGCCTCAGTCTTTTCTATCCAGCGTAGAGTTGCAATGGGTCCTTTATTGCCCGATAATTCTATTGGTTTGCAGGACAAGAATTCTTTATAAGAACAACCATAAGGCATGGTTCTTCTTCTTTTGGGAATGGGCGCTTGAAGTAAGGGTCCATTGTTTACGCTGTGTTCCGGTTTAGTGGGTCGTTTACTACTATGTTTACTCTAATTATCTGCTTCCCTAACAGTTTGAATAATAAATGGCATTGCATCTATGATTCCTTGTGCCACTATGTGTTGGATGGCACTGTTATCCACTTGGTTTCCATTGTTGTTGTTATTCGGATTCTCATTATTCGGGTTGTCGTTATTCGGGTTATTGTCATTCTGGTTTTCCTGGTTCACTTTGTTGTCCATCTGAATTTTAAACATTTATCACGTATTAATATCACAAGATAATATTTAATTCAATCAATCACATGACACGCATGTTGATAAAAAACGTCGATCATTGCGACTTACTCTTTCTTATATATAATATGCATCTAATACAAACCAATACTGAAAATTAAAATTACAATACAACTGGAATTGAAATTACACTACTAGTAGGCATCCGTAGTTATTATCTAAATTATATATATATATATATATATATTTTCAAACATACACACATATTATTATATTATTATCTTATTATTATTACCAACTCCACCATCACCTTCACTGATATGGATTCATCCTGAAATCCATATTGCGCTCGTCGTACTTCCAGACGAGTCACTCTCCGACCTGCCTCATCATGTAACACCTCGAAAATTCATGTCCAATAATGTAATAACACGTGTCATAAGCTTTGAAGGTGTGAAAGAATACTTTAGAGGGACCAAAGTTGACAAACAGAGAAAGTATGTGAATATAAGGGTTCAAAGTGTCAACAATGGATAAATATACTTTACAATAACCCTACACGATGTTTATACCCTTAGACGAATAAATCATGGATCATACGAAGCTAAGAGTGGAAGAAAGTGAGAGATTCCAAACTACAGGGGTTAAATGTGTCAACATGTTTAAAGTACACCTCTGAGTGACCTTTTAGCAAACCCGAAGCTTTGTAATGATAAACTATACTCACTAGAATATGTGGTAAAAATTTCACCAAGTTTCGTTATCGTATGAGAAAGTTATGACAATATTCGTATATGAGGGGTTAAAAGCGTCAACGTCGAAATTTATGACTTTTCGGGTGATCACAAAGTTAACCAAGGACTTGCCAATGTTTAAACATGTCATGGAGTCCTTAAAAGTAAGGTTAGAGGGCCAAAAGTGCAAGAAAAATACTTAAAACCACGTTTGGAAGGACCAGGGACCTAAAGTGCAAATGATGAAAACTTGTTTGGCTGGTTCTGGGGGTCATACCAGGCGCGTAAACCCCCTGGGGATGTTTACGCGGGGCGCCTCAGCATGCCAGCGATAGAATTCTTGGACAGGTGTCTGTTAAGGCTGTGTAACCGACTTATAAGCCTGTAAAATGATACCAGGGGCTGGGCAAATGGATTTTCATGCACTAGGGACAGTTGTGATGATCTTAATCCATGCATAGAGTTGCTTGGCATCATCTTGTGAGATCAAATTCCATATATAAGCATCCCTTTAATTGCAACTTTGAGTTCATTCATTTGCAAAGTTCACAAGACTCATTTCTGGAGCTCCTCTGATCAGCAACATTTTTTCTTAATATCCCTAGTCGTGCTTAGGACTCTTGTAAGTGTCCTTAACCCTTCCTAATTCAGTTTAGCTTAGTTAATTAGCTTAAAGTCAAACCATCGTAATTAAGATTTGACTTCGAGATTAATCAATAATTGTTCAGTCAAATCTCGAATTGAAAGTACCTATAGGTTGGTAATTATGTGGGTAATAAACCCTTAAAAGGGTAACCTCTGATTCCCACTTTAACTAGGTCAATTGTCGGGTCAAAGCTAATCTTAAAAAGTCAACAGAAAGCTTATTTTCAAATTAATGCATAATTAGCAATGTAGGAGACATGCAACCTGTTTTATCACTAATATAACTTGGTAATTAATGTAAGAACATGTCTAAACATGTTCAAACCGACAATTTTCAGTTTAGACTCGGATCGGAACCGAAAGTCGCGTAATTTGACTTTTGCTTTGACTTTCAGTTCTGACCCGTTTAAGCATGGTTTAGTATTGCCTTAGAGCTTTATTTGTACCAGGTTTCATATAAGTATAACTCTCTGAGATTATATAACTTGGTTCATTAGTTATCCGATTCATATGCATGATTCCGTTAAATGCTTAAATGTTGACGATTATGCCCTTTTGACTTTAAAACATGATTTTTGAAAATGTAAAAGAATAGAAACCTTAGTTACTGATTATTAGACTTGTCCCTAAAATTTGACATCAGTTTGAGGTCTAGATTAAGAGTTATGCTCATTAGCGTAAATAAGAAGCTTTTATTAATTAAACGATGAAATTAGCATATAGCCTATCTAAACCCGATTTTTAATACCAAACTTTTTACCCACTGGTATAAAATAATATTTTGGGATTTTTGAATATTTTTATTTAATTTTAGGCTGAGCATAACATAGAGTTCTAAGCATGATTCGTTAATTGTCGGTTTTGCCCTTTTGGGCTATAAAATGAGTTTTACAAATTATTTTGATACCAAACCTTTTTTCTACTGATCTAATATGATAAATAAAACATTTTGAGCCTTCTGGAATAATAAAAATATCAGCTTTCCTTTAAAAACCCGGAAATAGCTCAAAATCGCCTTTTTAAGCGTTTTTAACGCATAGTATGTATTAAAACTATTTTAAACATATAAGGTTTGATGCCTACTGATATTTTTAGTAAATTTTTATATATTAAAAGTAAGCAAAAGTTTTAAACTCAGATTTCCAGTTTTGACCTTTTAAGCCTATGTGAAATTACCAAAATGCCCCTAAGGTGCATGGTTTGGTTTTATATGATAAATTTTACATATTTATAATACCCTACTGTTATAACTTATTAAATTAAGTATTTTTACTGATTATATCAGACCTGTAACTCAGATTATTATTTAAACTCTTTTATAACCCTTAAAATGACCAAAATGCCCCTACGGGGCATAGTTTGAGTTTAAATCCATTTCGGGCATAATAGAAGATATCTTACTGATGTCACAATATATTTAAGGCATATTAACTTCGGAAACCTGTATATGACTCTTATGGTTACCCGTTATATATTTTTCGCGTTCAGTTCGGTTTATGTAACTAGTTTGCATAAATTGACCAAAACGGGTCAAACCTTATCATTTTTGTCTCAAAATCCAGAATGTGTTTAGTTTGCCCATATTATACAAGTCTTCAAACTTGTCGGGACTAAATTACATTCCTTTCCGGTCTTTGCTTAATTGTGCGTTTGAACCGTATCTTCCTTTAAAACTAACCGGTCTAAGTTTAGGCTTAATTAAAGACCCGTTAGGAAATCTAATAGGTTATTAAAAACCTTTGTTCCAGAATAGGAGACCCGGTAAAAGCTACACGCACTTGCTATTTGTGATTAATACTTGCAAAGGTAAATACTTTTAACTTATTTTCCCTATACGGGCTTGGGGTACGTTATATAAAATACCGCTTGGTCGGGTATTGAATCTTTAATCGTATGAAGGTTAAATCATTGAAATATCCCGTTTAAATTGTTTTGTTTGCTTAAAGCCTTTGGGGGGTTAATGACCATGTCCCGGATATCCTTGGCATCATTTTACGAAATGGCCACGACCTAAGCACACGGGTGTAGGCGTACACCCGTTAGTGCATATATAAATAATAAGGTATAACCGCCGGTTTCGGGAATAACCCACCGCGGGAGTATATCATGTGGTGTGTCTATTAAGCTCTAACCCGGTGTCAACCCGGGCTACTGAACGCATAAGGAATATGTAATTCTTTTACAAATTTATATATAAATAATTATCCCAAGTTATAAAATGTTTTGTGCCTTGTGCATTCAAATCAATTTTCTAAACCTTTTCAAAATGAGTCAGTTAATTGTATTTACCAGTGTAAACTGACGTATTTTCCCAAAAAGGTTAAGTGCAGGTACTACTCGAAATAGGCTGGCCTCTCCTTAGCATCGTTAAGAGTCTCGCAAGCTTGGATGCATTTAAGTCTGATGAACTATGTTTTCTGTTTATTTGATCCACCTGTGGATCCGTTTCAACTACATTGTGATACTTAACATTACAATTTTATTCGGTTGAAATAAATCTATCTTTTGCTTCCGCTGTGCATTTAAAATTGTGTTGTTTGACTATGATGATATCAACTACGTCACGATACTCCCCACCGGGCCCACCGGTAATACGTGGAAATATCGGGGTGTGACAGGTTGGTATCAGAGCCAACACTGAGTGAATTAAACACTAGCCTTTTGTGTTTAATCTCAGTTACACATTTGCACATTCCTAAATTTTCGAGTCTAGACAAAGAACTTAGGACAAATCCCGATTTGTTTTTATTTTTGTCTTTTATATATATCCCTTATTGTTATCTTTGTTTTTGTTGACAGGATAAAAGATGCCACCAAGAGTAAGAGGGAGAGGAAGTGGCAAGGGGCCACTCGTCGCCCTGAATGATCATGAGGCCGGGCCTTCGCACCGGCGAACACCATCAGATTCACTTAACCCGAGTCCTCAAGATAACTAGAGGACCTATACTGAACCAGGAAGACGCTCAGTTTCGTTGAGCTCCTCCCCTTTGTTTCAAAACTCCTTTGGGCCTCATTCTGAAAATGAGCCCCATAATTCTCACCAATCCTACATTCCTCTCCAGGGTCACAACTCACCTTTTGATGACCCAACGCCCTTTTTCCAGAGCCAATTCAACCCGGCAAATTACCTTGGAGAACCAGTGGGTTTTAACCCACTAGGACCCGAAGACCATTTCTCTGGAGACCATGCAATGGACATGGATGAGGACACAGATCCCGCAGAGCCACCGTCCAGAACCCCTAACCACCCCATCGAAATTTCGGATGGGTCACCTTTCGTGGGATCACCTTATAATGGTCCCGATAGTTATGAAGAAAGGTTCTGACAGATCGACTGGGTGTTTACTCCCAGTTACCACAACTCTCCACAGCAGCAGCAGCAGCAGCAGCAGTATCCCTCCGAGGATTCTCGTTATGTCGCGGTCACTCCGCCACCACCACCAGTCCAGCAACAGCCTCCGGAGCCACCGAGGCGAAGAAGAACAACCGCAAGGATGTCCGTGCGAGGAGGAGTGCGAATCGGCACCCCTCAACCTACTAGTGGCAGCCGCTACTCGCCACTCCATGAAGACCCGCAGATGGGTGGATCTTCCAACCCCGTCTCGGAAGTAAACTCTGCGCCTGTCGCACCACCACCATTGGGTTTTGGAGACCCAATTCCTACATACACCGGTGCGGCAGCATATAACCCCTTTGAGCAGCCGGTCCACACGAACTACAACTATGCAGAGGCCGACCCTTATCTGGTAGCAGCGGCAAACTACAATGCCCATCATCCGGAAGGATCCTTTGGGATCCCATATCAAACCGGATATTCACACTATGGGTACCCACCATATGGGTATCATCAGCCGCCACCTCCTCAACCTCCGCTATATCAGCAACCCCCGCAGCCGCCAGCAATGTCGCCACCACAGCATCAGGAGATCCTTTAAAGGATTAATGAGGTGCGGCAGGAAGTGCGGGAAGACCGCAGGCAAAACCATGGAATGTTCAAGAGTCTGGCAAACTTAATCAAAGGAAAAAAGCAAGAAGGATCATTAAATCCTTTATTTGTTTGTTATTAGTGTTGTAATCATGTCCCTGCGTGGACATTTGTTTCAGTATTCTGCCCCTGCGTGGGCATGTCTTTCTGTATTCCACCCCTGCGTGGGCATGTTTTTCTGTTTAACCCCTGCGTGGGTATGTTAGTTTGTTTCGCCCCTGCGCGGGCATGTTATTTCAGTAGAAGTCCCGTTTAGGGCAAATTTGTACTTGTTTAAAATTTTTGCAATGGAATGATTTAATTCAAATTTTCATTTTTGCTAAATTATATATATAAATATAATATGTGAAATAAATGAAAAATAACATTCTTTTATATAAGATCTATCATTATAATAAAATGATAAAAATCTAAAAAAGGACAAGACCTAGCCGTATGCCATCTTAAGACAAGGCCAAAATGGTAGTCCCATAATTAGATTCAGATCCTTATTAACACCTCAATTTAGGATTGTTCTGCGTTAAATATTAAAAAGAATCTTACAGGTAAAACCTAGTCTATATGTCATTGCAGACATGGCCAAGATGGTAAAACCTATTCAAAAGGTTCCAATCCTTGTTAACATCTGAAAACATGTTAACACTCTTAACAAAATGTGATTCGATAAAATCGCATGAGTCATCCTTACATTGGATTATCCCAAATACTTTTAATTAATTAAAACATCCATTAGGGATATAACGCCTACAGGCTATACTCATTGTCATATAAGACAAAAGACAGTCGTGGTCTTCGACCCCCTATTAAGAAGAGGTAATGAATTATAATTAAAACCCTCAATACCATGACCCTATAAGATCATGATTAAAGATTTAAAACCGTCCACGTGACTAGGCCTTTTTGCCATTAATATATTTTTTTTATTCTAACAAAGGATTATTATAATATCCTGAATATATATATGTTTAAACAAATTAATTGAAATGGTTCTTAAATACCATGATTAATAAATCTTTTAGAATAATAAAACTGGTATAGACCTTTGAATGGGTTAAAATCATTATTTTATATAGCAAACAAGCTACATGGCCGGGTCAGACGAAGCCAACAGTCACCCCAGAGATAATCATGACACCTCCAGAGTCAACATAGCAGGAGCAGAATTACAAGCATTAATAGGTAATGCTCTGACGCGAGCTCTGGAAAGGCAGTTCAATGAATCCAGTGGTACCCATGTGAGGACCCAATCTGTACCACACTCTAAACCACCCTCTAGAACTCATACTGCCCACAAGAGTGATTCCCATCACTCAACGAACCAGAGGAGTGTTCCATCTAAGAAAGTTGTGCCAAACCAAGAACCACGTGCTAAAGGTTGCACCTATAAGTACTCTGTTTCATGCAAACCCAGGGATTTTACTGGGGAGAAAGGAGCAGTTGACTGCATGTCATGGTTAGATGAGATGGACACTGTAGTAGATATCAGTGGTTGTGCTAATAAGGATGTGGTAAAGTTCGTATCTCAGTCATTCAAAGGCGAGGCGCTAGCATGGTGGAGGTCTTTGATTCAGACCACTGGGAAGATCCCATTATACAATTTGTCTTGGGAACAGTTTGTGACGTTGATTAAGGAAAACTATTGCCCTCAGCATGAGGTTGAAAAGATTGAGTCTGATTTCTTGTCATTGGTTATGAAAAACCTAGATTGTCAAGCCTACCTTACAAGCTTCAACACTATGTCAAGACTGGTTCCGTATTTAGTGACCCCGGAACCCAAAAGGATAGCTCGTTTCATTGGGGGTTTAGCCCCTGAGATCAAGGCGAGTGTAAAGGCCTCCAGACCAGCTACTTTTTGGTCTGCAGCTAATATATCATTGTCCCTTACTTTGGACGCGGTCAGGCAGAGATCGCTGAGAAACACAGACTCTGAGAAGAGAAAGCGTGAGGATGACAACTCACGACGTTCAGATAAGAAGCGTAAGGGAAACAATGACCACAAAAAGGGTTTTGGAACTAAAAAGGATGGTCATCAGTCGGGTGATAAGCCCAAGTATAAAATCTGTAAGAAGCACCACTTCGGGAAGTGCAGATTCGAGTCGAAATCCCAGTCGCAGCCAAGGCCTTGTGGGATTTGTAAATCTTCTGAACACAAGACCTTAGACTGTAAGAAGATCAAGGATGCTACGTGCTATAGTTGCAATGAAAAGGGGCATATCAAGTCCAACTGCCCAAAGTTTGCTAAGAAAGTTGAGGAAGGGAAAAAGACCAATGCTAGGGTCTTCCAGATGAATGCACAGGAGGCGATCCAGAATGATAATGTCATAACAGGTACCTTCCTTATTAATGATGTTTATACAAGAGTGTTATTTGATTCTGGAGCAGATAAGTCATTTGTTGACGATAAGTTTTGTAAGTTGTTAAACCTACCTGTTAGAACCCTAAGCATAAAATATGAGGTTGAGTTAGCCGATGGTACCATAGAAACCGCATCAACCGTGTTAGATGGATGTTTCATATCCATTAGGAACCACTCATTTCCTTTGTCCTTACTTCCTTTGAAGTTAGCCAATTTCGATATAGTTATAGGCATGGACTGGTTATCTCGTAACCAGGCCCAGATTGTTTGCAACAAGAAGCAAGTAGTGGTCAAGACTCCGTCTGGTGAGCCACTTACCATTCAGGGAGATACTCAGTATGGACTGCATGAGCAAGTGACTATGCTCAAGGCATCTAGGTGTTTGAAGAAGGGTTGTGTCATTTATATGGCACAGGTAACTATTGATGAGCAAAAGCCTAAGATTGAAGATATTCCTGTCATTTCTGAGTACCCAGAAGTTTTCCCGGAAGAACTACCTGGTTTACCACTAGATAGGCAAGTAGAATTCAGAATTGACATCATTCCAGGAGCAGCACCTGTTGCAAGGGCACCTTACAGGTTGGCACCAACAAAGATGAAAGAGTTGAGGACTCAGCTAGATGAATTGTTGGCAAAAGGTTTCATTCATCCTAGTTCATCTCCATGGGGAGCACCAATCCTGTTTGTGAAGAAGAAGGATGGATCGATGCGTCTATGCATCGACTATCGCGAGCTTAACAAGGTCACTATCAAGAATAGATATCCATTGCCTAGGATCGACGATCTGTTCGATCAACTGCAAGGGGCAAGTTACTTCTCTAAGATCGACTTGAGGTCAGGATATCATCAGCTGAAGGTTAAAGATGAAGATGTACACAAGACTGCATTTAGGACTCGTTATGGTCATTATGAGTTCCTAGTGATGCCTTTTGGGCTCACTAATGCACCAGCAGCATTCATGGATCTCATGAATCGCGTCTGCAAGCCTTACTTGGATAAATTTGTCATCGTCTTCATCGATGACATTCTCATTTACTCAAAGAGCCAAGCTGACCATGAGAAACATCTTCGATGCATTCTGAAACTGCTTCATCAAGAAAAGTTCAATGCCAAGTTTTCAAAGTGTGAATCCTGGCTTCATGAAGTCCAATTCCTTGGGCATGTTGTTAGTGAGCGTGGTATCCAAGTAGATCCTGCCAAAGTTGAAGCTGTCATGAATTGGCAAGAGCCAAAGACGCCTACAGAGATTCGTAGCTTCCTAGGTTTAGCAGGATATTATAGGCGATTTATAGAAAACTTCTCAAGGATTGATGCGCCCCTAACTTCGTTGACGCGTAAGAATATTAAGTTTGACTGGGGTCCTAAGCAGCAGGAATCCTTTGACATTCTAAAGCAGAAATTGAGCAACGCTCCAGTACTGACGTTGCCAGATGGAAATGATGAATTTGTGGTATATTGTGATGCATCGCACACAGGTATGGGATGTGTGCTTATGCAGAAAGGCAAAGTTATTGCCTATGCTTCTCGACAGTTAAAAGTGCACGAGAAGAATTACACCACCCATGACTTGGAGTTGGGTGCCGTTGTATTTGCACTAAAACTGTGGAGGCATTACTTGTATGGAACCAAGTGCGTGATCTATTCAGATCATAAGAGCCTTCAACATCTGTTCAATCAGAAGGATTTGAACATGAGGCAGCGACGATGGATGGAAACTTTGAATGATTATGACTGTGAGATAAGATACCATCCAGGCAAGGCAAATGTGGTTGCCGATGCCTTAAGTAGAAAGGAAAGAGTGAAGCCTATAAGAATCAATGCCAAGAGCATCGAGTTAAAGAATAGTTTGATTGAAAGGTTGTTAGCTGCACAGAAGGAAGCTGTACTAGAAGCTAACTATCCTAATGAAAAGCTAGGAGTAACTGAAGAACAGTTATCCTATGGCAAGGACGGAATTCTGAGGTTAAATGGACGAATATGGGTTCCAATTTATGGAGGACTTCGGGATGTTATCCTCCAGGAAGCCCACAGTTCTAAGTACTTCGTTCATCCAGGAGATGATAAGATGTACCAGGATCTGAAGGCAAATTATTGGTGGATAGGCTTGAAGAAGTCTATAGCTACCTATGTAGCCAAATGTTTGACGTGCGCTCAAGTCAAAGCTGAACATCAGAAACCGTCAGGTTTGCTACAACAGCCTGAACTTCCCACCTGGAAGTGGGAGATGGTGATGATGGATTTCATCACCAAGTTTCCAAAGACAAGGAAAGGAAATGATACTATATGGGTCATAGTAGATAGACTGACTAAGTCAGCACATTTCTTACCCATTAAGGAGACTTATAGCTCCGATATGTTAGCCCAATTGTACGTAGATAAGATTGTATCTCTGCATGGCGTACCAGTGTCTATAATCTCTGACAGAGATACTTGATACACATCACATTTTTGGAAAAGTTTCCAACAATCTTTGGGCACGCGCTTAAATTTTAGTACGGCTTACCATCCTCAGACGAACGGGCATAGTGAGCGTACCATCCAAACTTTGGAAGACATGCTTCATGCATGTGTGATTGACTTAGGTGGTAATTGGGATAACAACCTGCCATTGATTGAGTTATCATATAACAATAGCTACCATACAAGCATTCAGGCTGCGCCATTTGAAGCTTTGTATGGAAGAAAGTGCAGAACGCTCGTTTGCTGGGCAGAAGTTAGAGATCTCCAACTAACAGGACCTGATATAGTCCTGGAGAAGACATACAAGATTGTGCAGATAAGAGATCGTCTCAAAGCTGCCAGAGACAGGCAGAAAAGCTACGCAGACTTAAGGCGTAAACCTCTAAAGTTTGAGGTTGGTGATAAGGTTTTACTTAAAGTATCACCCTGGAAGGGAGCGATGCGATTTGGTAAGAAAGGTAAGTTAAGCCCAAGGTACATAGGACCATTTTAGATCATCGAATGTGTCGAATCAGTGGCTTATAAGTTAAACTTGCCTGAAGAGCTCAGTAGTATTCACAATGTATTCCACGTCTGCAATCTAAAGAAATGTCTGGCTGGTGAGTCGCTAGTCATTCCATATACGGATGTGCATATAGACGAGAGCTTGAAATTTGTGGAAAAACCCTTGTCGATCGAGGATCGACAGGTCAAGAAGCTTCGAAGGAAGCAAGTGCCGATTATAAAGGTTAAATGGGATGCTCGTAGAGGTCCCGAGTATACGTGGGAGGTAGAATCCACAATGAAAGAAAAGTACCCTCATTTATTTCAGTAAATCTCGAGGTCGAGATTTCTTTTAAGGGGGTGAGGATGTAACACCTCGAAAAATCATGTCCAATAATGTAATAACACGTGTCATAAGCTTTGAACGTGTGAAAGAATACTTTAGAGGGACTAAAGTTGACAAACAGAGAAAGTATGTGAATATAAGGGTTCAAAGTGTCAACAATGGATAAATATACTTTACAATAACCCTACACGATGTTTATACCCTTAGACGAAGAAATCATGGATTATACGAAGCTAAGAGTGGAAGAAAGTGAGAGATTGCAAACTACAGGGGTTAAATGTGTCAACATGTTTAAAGTACACCTATTAGTGACCTTTTAGCAAACCTGAAGCTTTGTAACGATAAATTATACTCACTAGAATATGTGGTAAAAATTTCACCAAGTTTCGTTATCGTATGAGAAAGTTATGACAATATTCGTATACGAGGGGTTAAAAGCGTTAACGTCGAAATTTATGACTTTTCGGGTGATCACAAAGTTAACCAAGGACTTGCCAATGTTTAAACATGTCATGGAGTTCTTAAAAGTAAGGTTAGAGGGCCAAAAGTGCAAGAAAAATACTTAAAACCACGTTTGGAAGGACCAGGGACCTAAAGTGCAAATGATGAAAACTTGTTTGGCTGGTTCTGGGGGCCATACCAGGCGCGTAAACCCCCTGGGGATGTTTACGCGGGGCGCTTCAGCATTCTAGCGACAGAATTCTTGGACAGGTGCCTGTTAAGGCTGTGTAACCGACTTATAAGCCTGTAAAATGATACCAGGGGCTGGGCAAATGGATTTTCATGCACTAGGGATAGTTGTGATGATCTTAATCCATGCATAGAGTTGCTTGGCATCATCTTGTGAGATCAAATTCCATATATAAGCATCCCTTTAGTTGCAACTTTGAGTTCATTCATTTGCAAAGTTCACAAGACTCATTTCTGGAGCTCCTCTGATTAGCAACAAGCTTTCTTAAGATCCCTAGTCGTGCTTAGGACTCTTGTAAGTGTCCTTAACCCTTCCTAATTCAGTTTAGCTTAGTTAATTAGCTTAAAGTCAAACCGTCGTAATTAAGATTTGACTTCGAGATTAATCAATAATTGTTCAGTCAAATCTCGAATTGAAAGTACCTATAGGTTGGTAATTATGTGGGTAATAAACCCTTAAAAGGGTAACCTCTGATTCCCACTTTAACTAGGTCAATTATCGGGTCAAAGCTAATCTTAAAAAGTCAACAGAAAGCTTATTTTCAAATTAATGCATAATTAGCAATGTAGGAGACATGCAACATGTTTTATCGCTAATATAACTTGGTAATTAATGTAAGAACATGTCTAAACATGTTCAACCCGACAATTTTCAGTTTAGACTCGGATCGGAACCGAAAGTCGCATAATTTGACTTTTGCTTTGACTTTCAGTTCTGACCCGTTTAAGCATGGTTTAGTATTGACTTAGAGCTTTATTTGGACCAGGTTTCATATAAGTATAACTCTCTGAGATTATACAACTTGGTTCATTAGTTATCCGATTCATATGCATGATTCCGTTAAATGCTTAAATGTTGACTATTATGCCCTTTTGACTTTAAAACGTGATTTTTGAAAATGTAACGGAACAGAAACCTTAGTTACTGATTATTAGACTTGTCCCTAAAATTTGACATCAGTTTTAGGTCTAGATTAGGAGTTATGCTCATTAGCGTAAATAAGAAGCTTTTATTAATTAAACGGCGAAATTAGCATATAGCCTATCTAAACCCGATTTTTAAAACCAAACTTTTTAACCACTGATATAATAAATATTTTGGGATTTTTGAATATTTTTATTTAATTTTAGGCTGAGCATAACATAGAGTTCTAAGCATGATTCGGTAATTGTCGGTTTTGCCCTTTTGGGCTATAAAATGAGTTTTACAAATTATTTTGATACCAAACCTTTTTCTACTGATCTAATATGATAAATAAAACATTTTGAGCCTTCTGGAATAATAAAAATACCAGCTTTCCTTTAAAACCTGGAAATAGCTCAAAATCGCCTTTTTAAGCGTTTTTAACGCATAGTATGTATTAAAACTATTTTAAACATATAAGGTTTGATGCCTACTGATATTTTCAGTAAATTTTTATATATTAAAAGTAAGCAAAAGTTTTAAACTCAGATTTCCAGTTTTGACCTTTTAAGCCTATGTGAAATTACCAAAATGCCCCTAAGGTGCATGGTTTGGTTTTAAATGATAAATTTTACATATTTATAATACCCTACTGTTATAACTTATTAAATTAAGTATTTTTACTGATTATATCAGACCTGTAACTCAGATTATTATTTAAACTCTTTTATAACCCTTAAAATGACCAAAATGCCCCTACGGGGCATAGTTTGAGTTTAAATCCATTTCGGGCATAATAGAATATATCTTACTGATGTCACAACATATTTAAGGCATATTAACTTAGGAAACCTGTATATGACTCTTATGGTTACCCGTTATGCATTTTTCGCGTTCAATTCGGTTTATGTAACTAGTTTGCATAAATTGACCAAAACGGGTCAAACCTTATCATTTTTGTCTCAAAATCCAGAATGTGTTTAGTTTGCCCATATTATAAAAGTATTCAAACGTTTCGGGTCTAAATCACATTCATTTCCGGTCTTCGCTTAATCGTGCGTTTGAACCGTATCTTCCTTTAAAACTAACCGGTCTAAGTTTAGGCTTAATTAAAGACCCGTTAGGAAATCTAATAGGTTATTAAAAACCTTTGTTCCAGAATAGGAGACCCTTAAAAGCTACACGCACTTGCTATTTGTGATTAATACTTGCAAAGGTAAATACTTTTAACTTATTTTCCCTATACGGGCTTGGGGTACGGTATATAAAATACCGCTTGGTCGGGTATTGAATCTTTAATCGTATGAAGGTTAAATCATTGAAATATCCCGTTTAAATTGTTTTGTTTGCTTAAATCCTTTGGGGGGTTAATGACCATGTCCCGGATATCCTTGGCATCATTTTACGAAATGGCCACGACCTAAGCACACGGGTGTAGGCGTACACCCGTTAATGCATATATAAATAATAAGGTATAACCGCCGGTTTCGGGAATAACCCGCCGCGGGAGTATATCATGTGGTGTGTCTATTAAGCTCTAACCCGGTGTTAACCCGGGCTACTGAACGCATAAGGAACATGTAATTCTTTTACAAGTTTATATATAAATAATTATCCCAAGTTATAAAATATTTTGTGCCTTGTGCATTCAAATCAATTTTCTAAACCTTTTCAAAATGAGTCAGTTAATTGTATTTACCAGTGTAAACTGACGTATTTTCCCAAAAAGGTTAAGTGCAGGTACTACTCGAAATAGGCTGGCCTCTCCTTAGCATCGTTAAGAGTCTCGCAAGCTTGGATGCATTTAAGTCTGATGAACTATGTTTTCTGTTTATTTGATCCGCCTGTGGATCCGTTTCAACTACATTGTGATACTTAACATTACAATTTTATTCGGTTGAAATAAATCTATCTTTTGCTTCCCTTGTGCATTTAAAATTGTGTTGTTTGACTATGATGATATCAACTACGTCACGATACTCCCCATCGGGCCCACCGGTAATACGTGGAAATATCGGGGTGTGACACATCCTCTCGCTACTTTCTGTTATGGCTCATTTTCTAAGCATACATATCTTGAACTATATCCTGCTTTTAATCGTTTATCTGTGATCAGGATACTGGACGGGGATATTGCTAACATCCTGGGTGATATCCTGAGGTATATCGAATTAATCACGTGCAGGTTAAAGACTGGGACTTGCCAACGGTCAAATGGACTTCATCTCCTCAAGACTCGGGCGTATTTTTTAAAGGAGAGACGTTGAACCCGAAAGACCAGGTCTACAACGTTCGACTAAGGAATATTCGTTGGATCCCGGTTATGTAGGATAATTAGTTACATTTGTTTTACTATAAATAGATGGGGGCGGATCAGATTAAGGCACTCAACTTACACATTTTCAAACACTTTCTCTCTAGCTCATCGCAAACACTACACACAACACTTGTATTCGAATTACATTGTAACACATAGTCGATCCGCACCACATCCTGCACTGTATCCTGATATTTGAAGCAATAGAAGAACAAGGCAGCTGCGATTGTCAGCTCCCGAGGTTTTATGCCGGCGATCTAGATTGATCAAGGGCTTTCCTCGTACATCACGTGTCAACCTTTACTTTTTTGCTCATTGTTTGATCATAGATACAGCTCTATATTCTGAGCCGTATCCTGAAACTGTTTTCATATCTAACTTGGTTAACATATTTTTTACACATAATTTTAGCACACTACCTCACTTAACGAATTTGATCACTTAATTGCTTAGGTAATTTTTGACCAAAACAATTTGGCGCCCACCGTGGGGCAAGTGGTGCTACTTTTACTAAAAATCTTTGTGAAATCGTTAATCGGTTTTCTATTTTCAAAACTTTTCACCACATTGTTTACAATGGCCTCAAGATCAAACATGAGCTCCTCTACTATGTCTGCTGCAACCTCTGCTACTATCGGTTCGGTGCTTCCACCACCTCCTCCAAGGATGCCATTTTCTTCACAATCTCAAGATGTTATCCCTACTCGGAGTGTTCAGGGATCTGCTCCCGTTTTAGCCTCTAATGATGAAATTCTGACTTTATTTGGAAGTGTGCAGGAACAAATGAGGCAGCAACAGGAGACTAACCAAATGCTGTTAAGAGAAATACAACTCTTAAAAGCTAGCTCGAGCAGACCTGCTGAAGAAACTGTCACTCCTATACAGCCCAGGGCTTTGAACTTCAGTTCCGCAGTTTACACTGAGGATAACAGGGGGAATATCGTCCCAAGCCATTCTTAGAATCATACCCCTGAGATACCCTCTTCGGTCAGGATGTCGACTGTGAGGAGTTCAGGATATGCTTCAGGATATGGCCAAAATCCTCAGACCGGTAATGTGTCAAATAATAATATTCTTACTACTAACAACAATGGCTCTTTGCAGGATGCAGGTATGACGTCAACATTTACCCGGGAGCTCCAAAAATTGAAGGACATGATATCCAGTGTACCTGGAGTGGTCCAGCCAATTCCAGAAGTATCCCAAGACAGTCACAGGATATCCCGCTTTGCATATCCTATCTGTGATGCTGAAATACCAAAGAGATTCCAGACTCCCAACATGAAACTATATGACGGGACTACGGATCTTAAGGAGCATATTGCCCAGTACAGGGAACGGATGGAAATCAATCCTATCCCTCCAGATCTCAAGGAAGCATGCTTATGCAAGGGATTTGGTTCTATCCTGACAGGATCAGCCTTAAAATGGCTGTTAAACGTCCCTCCTCACTCAATTACTTCGTTTGCTCATTTGGTTAATTTATTTAACAGTCAATTTTCTTGTAGTCGGAGTTTTGAGAAACTAACCAGTGATCTTTACAGGATAACTCAAGGGCCTCAGGAATCCTTGAGGGATTATGTGAACAAATTCAGTCGAGAATCCTTGGATATCCCACATCTTGATGTTGCAACAGCTGTGCAAGCTTTTAAGATGGGGTTACAAAAGGATTCTCAGTTTTATCAGGATCTTGTAATGAATCCCTGCAGGAATCTCGACGAAGCTCGTAACAGGGCTTTGAGATATATCCGTTTGGAAGATGACAAGAAGATGCAGGAGAGGATGAATTCTACCTCAACCTATGAATCAACTAACAGGAAATCAGAAACCTCATATAAGCCATATCGCTCCAAGCCATATGGCAGAAATGATAACAAGAAAGTGAATGCTGTTGAAGACGAGGATCCTGAAGAATATCCTGACTTATCTGAATACTGCTTTTCTGTTAATATACCTGAGTTAATGTATGTTATGCAGGGTTTAGGGGACAAAGCTAGGTGGCCTCGAAAGAACCAGCAGAAAGCTGATTGGAAGGATAAATCCAAATGGTGTGCCTTCCACGAAGACTTCGGACATATGACCGAGGATTGCATTGCTTTAAGGAAAGAAATAAGTTACCTGTTAAGCAAAGGGTATCTGAAGGACTTGCTGGGAAAAAAGAAGAATAAAGGTCAGGATCCCGAGAAGGATCCTGAACGAGCAGCATCACCCCCAGCAGATGCCAAGATAACTAACTTTATTTCAAGTGGATCCGATATTTGTGGAACTTCGTATTCGGCGGCCAAGAGACATGCAAAGGAAGCTAAGAGTGAGAGGGGAGACAGACCAGTCAAGATGACTACCCTCACAACTGATAAAGTGATCACTTTCGATAGTGATGACAGGGATACTGTTCAGGATCCTCACCATGATGCTTTGGTAATAACATTATATGTGGCTAACCATTTTGTATGCAGGATACTGGTAGACAACGGTAGTTCTGTCAATATAATTCAGCTGGAAACATTGAAGAGGATGAATGTATCTCCGATGGACATTACTTCGAAGTCCACTGTGCTCGTTGGTTTCAGTGGAGAAGCTAGGAATACCGTAGGGGAAATAAAGTTACCAGTATATGTTGAAGGGGTCAACTCGATACAATGCTTCTGTGTGATGGACTCCTTATCCTGCTATAACATCATACTGGGAAGACCATGGATTCACGATATAAAGGCTGTGCCATCAACATATCACCAATGCATCAAGATCCCTACCCCTTGGGGAGTTGTCAAGGTTGAAAGTGATCAGCAGGAAGCGAAAGAATGCTACTCATCCTCAATGAAATCCTCAACTAAGCCTAGTACAGCATAGCAATTAAAGATGCGGGCCCAGGATATCGTGGAGGATTCGGAGCAGGATGTGAAGAAAATTATCCTGGATCAGGATAATCCTGATATCTCGGTGCTCGTAGGAACCAATATCCCTCAGGATATTGAAGAGCAGTTAACTAACTTTTTGAAATGCAGGATGTCAACGTTTGCATGGAAGCATGAGGATATGACAGGCATATCCAAAGACATTATCACTCACAAGCTTGGAATTGACAAATCATTCAAGCCTGTTCAGCAAAAAAGAAGAAAATTTGCTCCTGAGCGGAATGCGATTATCCAAGAGGAAGTTGAAAGATTGTTGAAGTCCAGGATGATCAGAGAAGTCAAGTTTCCAAGATGGCTAGCAAACGTAGTTGTGGCACAGAAGAAAAACGGGAAATGGTGAGTCTGTGTAGACTACACGGACTTGAACAAGGCTTGTCCTAAAGACCCATTTCCTCTCCCTCATATCGATGCAATGGTGGATGCTACTGCTGGACATGAAATGTTAACGTTCATGGACGCATCCTCAGGATTTCAGCAGATTCAAATGGAGCCTTCGGACCAGGAGGATACTGCTTTCATGACACCAACAGGTATATATTGCTATACTGCCATGCCTTTCGGTTTGAAAAATGCAGGTGTAACATACCAGAGATTAGTGAACATGATGTTCAAAGATAAGCTAGGGGACACCATGGAGGTATATATTGACGATATGGTGGTGAAATCTAAAAAGGCTGAGGATCACCTCCAGGATATCAAGGGAGCATTTGATATTCTGGATCAGTATAACATGAAGCTGAATCCTGCTAAGTGCCATTTCGGAGTGGGGGCAGGAAAGTTTCTTGGATATATGGTGACGAAAAGGGGGATAGAGGCAAGCCCGGAGCAGATTAAAGCTATCCTGGATATAAAATCACCCTCGAATATGAAGGACGTACAACGGTTAACAGGCCGAGTAGCAGCTTTGAATAGATTTATTTCAAGGTCCTCGGAAAAATGCAAGGAATTCTATGATATCCTCAAGAAGAATAAGAAATTTGAATGGGGAGCAAAGCATGAAGCAGCCTTGCAGGATTTGAAGCGATATCTCTCAACTGCACCTCTATTGATTGTTAGGGGTCATTTTCTTAACATACGTATCCTGACCAATATCCTGCCTTTGTTTGTTTATTTGTGACCAGGATGCTGGAAGAGGATATTGCTAACATCTTGGGCGATATCCTGAGGTTTATAGAATTAACCACGTGCAGGTTAAAGGCTGAGACTTGCTAACGGTCAAGAGGACTTCTTCTCCTCAAGACTCGGACGAGTTTGTTGAAGGAGAGACGTTGAGCCCGAGAGACCAGGTCTACAACGTTCGATGAAGGAATATTCGGTGGATCCCGGAACTTTAGGATAGTTTGTTATTTTATCTTTACTATAAATAGATGAGGTCGGATCAGTTTAAGTCACACAATCTCCACTTACACTCTCGCATACTTTCACTTTCTAGCTCATTGCAAACACCACTCTTGTATTCGAATTTCATTGTAACACTTAGTCGATCCGCACCACATCCTGCACTGTATCCTGATATTTGAAGCAATAGAAGAACAAGGCAGCTGCGATTGTCAGCTCCCGAGGTTTTATGCCGGCGATCTAGATTGATCAAGGGCTTTCCTCGTACATCTCGTTTCATTTACTTTACTTTTGCTCATAGTTTGATCTTAGATACAACTCTATATCCTGAGCCGTATCCTGAATACTGATTTTCTAAACAACTTAACAAGCATATTTTTAATTTACTTTCTAGCACACTACCTCACTTTACTAATTTGATCACTTAATTGCTTCGGTAATTTTTGACCAAAACAATTTGGCGCCCACCGTGGGGCAAGTGGTGCTCTCTTTACTAAAAATTTTTGTGAAATCGCTAATCGGTTTTTTATTTTCAAAACTTTTTGCCACATTGTCCATAATGGCCTCAAGATCAAACATGAGTTCCTCTACTGTGTCTGCTATGACTTCTGCTACTACCGGTCCGGTGCTTCCACCACCTCCTCCAAGGATGCCAGCCTCTACACGACCTCAGGATATTATCCCTACTCGCAGTGTTCAGGAATCTGCTCCCGTTCTAGCTTCTAATGATGAAATTCTTACTTTATTTGGAAGTGTGCAGGAACAAATGAGGCAGCAACAGGAAACAAACCAAATGCTTTTAAGGGAAATACAACTCCTGAAGTTAGGCTCGAGCAGATCTGCTGAGGACAATGCCACTCCATTACACCCTAGAGCGTTGAACTTCAGTTCAGCTGTGTATACTGAGGATAACAGGGGGAATATCGTGCCCAGCCTTCCTCAGAATCATACTCCTGAAATACCCTCCTCGGTCAGGATGTCAACCATGAGGAGCTCAGGATATGCTTCAGGATATGGGCAAAATCCTCCAACGGGTAACGTGTCGAATAATAATAATACTTATGCTACTAACAATAGTGGATCTTTGCAGGATACAGGTGTGACATCAGCACTTACTAGGGAACTTCAAAAGTTGAAGGACATGATATCCAGTGTACCTGGGGTAGTCCAGCCGATCCCGGAAGTGTCCCAAGATAGCCATAAGATATCTCGTTTTGCACATCCTATCTGTGATGCTGAGATCCCAAAGAGATTTCAAACCCCCAACATGAAGCTTTACGATGGAACTACGGATCCTGAGGAGCATATTGCTCAGTATAGGGAAAGAATGGAGATTAACCCTATCCCTCCGGAGCTCAAGGAAGCATGCTTGTGCAAGGGATTTGGTTCTACCTTAACAGGATCAGCCTTAAAATGGCTGTTAAATGTTCCTCCACACTCAATTACTTCGTTTGCTCATTTGGTTAATTTATTTAACAGTCAATTTTCTTGTAGTCGGAGTTTTGAGAAACTAACCAGTGATCTTTACAGGATAACTCAAGGGCCTCAGGAATCCTTGAGGGATTATGTGAACAAATTCAGTCGAGAATCCTTGGATACCCCACATCTTGATGTTGCAACAGCTGTGCAAGCTTTCAAGATGGGATTACAAAAGGATTCTCAGTTTTATCAGGATCTTGTAATGAATCCCTGCAGGAATCTCGACGAAGCTCGTAACAGGGCTTTGAGATATATCCGTCTGGAGGATGACAGGAAGATGCAAGAAAGGATGAACTCATCTAACACTTATGAGTCAACTAACAGGAAGTCAGAATCCTCATTCAAGTCATATCGGCCTAAGCCATATGGCAGAAATGATAACAAGAGAGTGAATGCTGTCGAAGATGAGGATCCTGAAGAGTATCCTGAGTTGTCTGAATATTTCTTTTCTGTTAACATTCCCGAATTGATGTATGCCATGCAGGGTCTAGGAGACAAGGCTAGGTGGCCTCGAAAGAATCAACAAAAGGCTGACTGGAAAGATAAGTCAAAATGGTGTGCTTTCCACGAAGATTTCGGACATGTAACCGAGGATTGCATTGCTCTAAGGAAAGAAATAAGCTATCTTCTAAGCAAGGGATATCTGAAAGATCTCTTAGGAAGAAAGAAGAATAAGGGTCAGGATACTGAGAAGGATCCTGAGCGAGCAGCATCACCCCCCGCCGATGCCAAGATAATCAACTTCATTTCGGGAGGATCCGACATTTGTGGGACCTCGTATTCGGCAGCAAAAAGACATGCAAAGGAAGCTAAGGCCGAAAGGGGAGACAAACCTGTCAGGATGACTACCCTCACAACTGACAAAGTGATCACTTTTGATGCAGATGACAGGGATACTGTCCAGGATCCTCACCATGATGCTCTGGTAATAACGTTATATGTGGCTAACCATTTTGTACGCAGGATACTGGTTGATAATGGCAGCTCCGTCAACATAA
Source organism: Helianthus tuberosus (assembly GCA_030545235.1). NCBI lineage: Eukaryota > Viridiplantae > Streptophyta > Magnoliopsida > Asterales > Asteraceae > Helianthus > Helianthus tuberosus. The sequence goes on along the minus strand of CM060379.1, from coordinate 36,629,437 downwards.
TCCAACTAGAGACTCTGAAGAGAATGAATGTGTCTCCAATGGATATTACTTCGAAGTCTACCGTGCTTGTTGGGTTCAGTGGAGAGGCTAGAAATACGGTGGGAGAGATAAAGTTGCCAGTATACGTTGAAGGAGTCAACTCGATACAACGTTTCTGTGTGATGGATTCTCTATCCTGCTATAACATCATACTGGGAAGACCGTGGATTCACGATATGAAGGCCGTGCCATCAACATATCACCAATGCATCAAGATGCCTACCCCTTGGGGAGTTGTCAAAGTTGATAGTGATCAGCAGGAGGCGAAAGAATGCTACTCATCCTCGATGAAATCCTCAACCAAACCTAGTGCAGCATAGCAATTAAAGACGCGGGCCCAGGATGTCGTGGAGGATCCGGAGCAGGATGTGAAGAAAATTATCCTAGACCAGGATAATCCCGATATTTCGGTGCTCGTGGGAACCAATATCCCTCAGGATATTGAAGAGCAATTAGTTAACTTTTTAAAATGCAGGATGTCAACGTTTGCATGGAAGCATGAGGATATGACAGGCATATCCAAAGATATTATCACTCACAAGCTTGGAATTGATAAATCATTCAAGCCTGTGCAGCAAAAAAGAAGGAACTTTGCTCCTGAGCGGAACACGAGTATCCAGGAGGAAGTTGAAAGATTATTAAAGTCCAGAATGATTAGAGAGGTTAAGTTCCCAAGGTGGCTAGCAAACGTGGTTGTAGTACAGAAGAAGAATGGGAAATGGAGAGTTTGTGTAGACTACACAGACTTGAACAAAGCTTATCCTAAAGACCCATTTCCTCTTCCCCACATTGATGCAATGGTAGATGCCACTGCCGGGCATGAAATGCTGACCTTCATGGACGCATCTTCAGGATTTCAACAGATCCAAATAGAGCCTTCTGACCAGGAGGATACTGCCTTCATGACACCAACAGGTATTTATTGTTATACAGCTATGCCTTTTGGTTTGAAAAATGCAGGTGCAGCATACCAAAGATTGGTAAACATGATGTTCAAAGACAAACTGGGGGACACCATGGAGGTATATATCGATGATATGGTGGTGAAATCTAAAAAGGCTGAGGATCACCTCCAGGATATCAAGGGAGCATTTGATATCCTGGATCAATACAACATGAAGCTGAATCCTGCTAAATGCCATTTCGGAGTGGGGACAGGAAAGTTTCTTGGATATATGGTGACAAAAAGGGGGATAGAAGCAAGCCCAGAGCAGATCAAAGCTATCCTGGATATAAAATCACCCTCAAATATGAAGGACGTACAAAGATTGACAGGCCGAGTAGCAGCTTTAAACAGGTTTATCTCAAGATCCTCAGAGAAATGCAAAGACTTTTATGATATCCTGAAGAAGAACAAAAGATTCGAATGGGGGGAGAAGCATGAAGCAGCATTGCAGGATTTGAAACGATATCTATCAACCGCACCTCTATTGATGAAGCCTGAAAATGGTGAACCACTATCCCTATACCTTCCTGTATCAGGGAATGATGTAAGTGCCGTTCTTATAAAAGACCATGAAGGTCAGCAATATCCTGTTTATTATGTTAGTAAAAGTTTATTAGATGCTGAAACTAGGTACTCTCACTTAGAAAAATTGATACTAGCATTAGTCATGGCATCAACGAAACTTAGGCATTATTTCGAGACACATAGGATACATGTTAAAACAAATTATCCTGTCAAAAATGTGCTTAGGAAACCAGAGATGTCAGGCAGGATGGCCAAGTGGTCAGTAAAGTTAAGTGCTTATGATTTAGTATATGAACCTAGAAATGCCATAAAATCTCAGGCTTTAGCTGACTTTGTGGCTGACTTTAGTAGTGACATTCAGGACGAGGTAGACCTAGAAGTTCAACAGTTAGGAGAATCCTCAGGATCCTGGACATTATATACTGACGGTGCATCTAATGTAAGAGGAGTAGGATTAGGAATACTACTAAAATCGCCACAGGGGGACATATTACCCCAGGCTATTAGGTGTGAATTTCCTGCTACTAATAATGAAGCAGAGTATGAGGCTTTAATTGCAGGATTAGAGTTGGCTAAGAGCATGAGTATCAAAAATTTGCAAGTATATGTTGACTCTTTGTTAATTACTAACCATTTTAATGGATCCTATGCAGTTAAGGGTGAGAAATTAATCGAATATCTCGATATTCTCAAAAAATTAGCAGGATATTTCGATGTTTTCATACTTGAACAGGTACCAAGAGAGGATAATGCTGAAGCGGATGCCTTAGCAAATTTGGGATCATCGATCAGGATACCTGAAGGACGCAAATACCAATATTACATGTCTTATATCCTGCAACGAATCCTCAGGATAAAGAAGTAGCTGGTATTCAGGATCCTGGAGCAGAACATCCTGAAGAGGATCCTAAATCCTGGACGGCTCCAATCATGAGATATCTCAAAGAAGGACACATCCCTGAAAATGAGAATCCTAAGGCATTTAGGATGAAGGTATCACGATTCACTATTATAAATAATATTTTATACAAGAAATCTCTTGCAGGACCGTATTTGAGATGCTTGGAGGATCCTGAAGCCAAAGAAGTACTTCAGGATATACATGAAGGGGATTGTGGTAACCATGCTGGGGGCAGGTCGTTATTCTCAAAAGTGTTAAGGACAGGATATTATTGGCCAACAATGAGAAAAGATGCCGCAGAGTATGTTCGAAGATGTGACGCATGTCAAAGACATAGTAACATACTGCATCAGCCGGCTGAACCATTATATCCTATTGTTTCCCCTTGGCCATTTATGAAGTGGGGTATGGATATAGTAGGAAAGCTACCAAAAGCTCCGGGAGGAAAAGTCTTTATGCTAACAATGACGGATTATTTCTCTAAGTGGGTTGAAGCAGAAGCGTTTGTTCAAGTTAGAGACCAAGAAGTGGTATCCTTCATCAAGAGGAATATCCTGACCAGATTCGGAGTGCCAGCCGAGATAATCTGTGACAATGGTTCTCAGTTTATAAGTAAGAGGACTACTGACTTTTGCAAGAGTTGGGGAATCAAAATGATTACATCTACTCTGGTACATCCTCAAGCAAATGGACAAGCAGAATCCTCAAACAAGATAATTGTCAATAACTTAAAGAAGAGGCTTGGAGCCAAAAAAGGAAGATGGGCAGAAGAATTACCCTTTGTTTTATGGGCTGATAGGACAACGGTAAAGAATGCAACAGGCCAAACCCCATTTTCGTTGGTGTTTGGAGCAGAAGCAATGATTCCAACGGAAATGACAATACCTACTGCAAGATCTACCTTAAGTGATCCTGAGCAGAATCCTGAAGCCTTGAGTCAGGATTTAGACACTGTAGATGAAAAGAGAAATGCGGCAAGATTAAGGATGGCAGCATATCAACAGAGAATATCCAGGGCATATAACAAGAATATTAGAACCAGAAGATTTAAGGTTGGAGATTGGGTATTAAGAAAGGCTTTTCAGAATACTACTAATCCTGCCGATGGCAAGTTAGCTCCAAAATGGGAAGGACCATATGAAGTTGAATCAGAAGCAGGGAAAGGAGCATACAGACTCAAGAATATGGAGGGGATATGCTACCGAGGTCTTGGAATGCTATACACCTTAAGCTCTATTTCAAGTGAGTTTAGAATTTAATTTCTAGCTCAGAATGGTATGGATTCTATCTTTCTTAAATATGTTTGGTTTAATTTGTTATTTGCAACCCAATACTGACTTAAGCATCGGAGGGGTGTTAGCCAAGCTAATACCCACCTTAGTTTACAATTGTTTTGCAAGATATGTTTCAGGATATAGCTCCAGGATATGTACTCAGGATAACTCAGAAGATTAGAGGATTGGCCCCCTCTCTCACGTTTAAGGGATACTGATCCCTTCACAGGTTTAAAGGTATTCACCTTTCTTCCGAATTGGGTTTAAACACCCCGCCTGGAGCGCAAGTTATTCAGGGATAGTTCAAGGTGGTGGGACCAGTCCATGTAAAAGTGGCTGACAATTTCGTTACTGTTGGCTATATCCTGAATCCTAAAGGTATATGAGGATTGATCACCCTCTCTCACGAAAGGGTATTTTCATACTCTCTAAGGTTTAAAGATTTTCACCTTTCTAAGTCTTGGAGTTTATACACTCCCGCCTGTAGCGCATGAAAATTTGGGATTTTCCCCAGGATACAAGGGATTTATCTCCAGTACATCCTTGGGTTTTGCCCTTGGGATGTAAAAAAAATTGCCTATGGAAACTGACACTCAGAAGATTTCTAAAGTATTTGAAGACATTGTACACAGGGGACATTCCGAGGTGGTGGTGTAAAGCTAAAAGAATGAGGTTTGGAACTAATGCACTAAGTACCTTGCACAGGGGACATCTTCATTGGAAGAGTTGCAAAGGGATTGAAGTTTGGTAATAGGTTTGTACCCTATTTCTGGTATGATCTTTCCTTTGTAAACATCATCTAAGTTTTTAGTAACATTATGTTTTATAAAAGGATAAGTATCCTGATATATTCTCAAAGTCTTTTTCAGGATATTTGATTAGGGTGTTTGAAACTAGTATTAGTTTAGGACGTTGAACATTTAAATAATATCAAAACTTGGCTTTGAAAAGATAGACTGTTTTTCACACTCTAAAGAAATTTTTACAAAGTTGAAGGAACGTTTGGAAGTTCTATCTAATAAAAGGCTTTTGCAGTATATCGCTGAGCATACTGATTAGGATATTTTATAAGATAACAATACAAAATCTTTACAAAGCTAAGAGTCACACTAAGTAATGCAAGGTAACAAAAAATAAGTCAAAAGATAGTTATATTATTAACAAGTCAAAAGTTGTGCTTTTGGTTTCACCTAAAACCAAGGCCCATCCGCCAAAAGCACGATCAGTTTTTACCATATTTGTGTAACGGTTGCAGGGTATATCTCAAAACAGGACCTGTCCACCTACAACCGTTATCACATTCAAAACAAGTTATACTAATTGATGACCAAGGGTTTCACCTAAAACCTAGGACCCATCCACCTTTGGTCATCACATTGTTCCAGTGCAGGAAATGTAAATTGTTCAAAGACAGGAAAAGTAAATTGTTTATGCAACCACAACCATGAAATTAAAAAGTGGGCTCCGGCCTTGGCGCGTATATCCATCATCGCCCACTCCGCTACCTAAGGGGCAGCACCCTCTTGAACAGCAACCTCTTTCCCGGCATCCATACCAGCATCATCCTCGGGATTCTTCTCAGTATCCGCAGCAGCATCCTTTTCACCAGCATTCTTTCCAGCATTTGCCCCAGCATTCTCAGAAACATCCTTTGAAGCGCTAGCATCCATTGCTTTGGCAGACTCTTCCGCAGCAGATTTGACAGGAGGCTCCACAGGATTTCCCCCGAGATCTCTTAACTTCGCCTCCCAGACCTTGATGTTCCAAGAAGGGCATTGCAAACCCAAAGCCATTGCCTCATAAGCCATTTTCAGCCTGGCCTGGAGAAGGGAGATCACGACGGAATTCTTGAGGCTTTCTCGGTATGAAGCCATGGCCTGTTCATGTTGGAGTTGGGCTTCGTCAGACTTGGCTTGAGCCTCTTGGGTGATCTTTTGGATGGCTGCTTGGTGATCCTGAGTCATAGCCTTATACTTAGCTTCATAGTGTTCCGATTTAGCGGTGGCAATTGCTGCTTGATCTGCAATGGTGGCCTTGGCCTTTTTCAGCTGGCTTTCAAGCATGACGTTGGAGCCACATGCGTCCTCGTAAAGGAAGACCAGGCGTTCAAGGCCCTGCAAGGTGATACCACAGGCATTGTTCTAAATAAACATTTCTATTAAGTATATGATGCAGGATACAGATTAGGATACCAACCTGGTTAAGGAAGCCGGTCATAAATGTGCTGGATTCTGTGAACCCGTGGTTCTCGAATGGGAATACATGTGGTGGAGCAGAGGGTTCGACTTCCTTTCTTTTCCAGGAGCTGGAGGCCCGGGTCCGGGATGCAGGGGGAGCTTTGGGAGCAGCGGAGGTCTTCGAACTGGTGAGTTTTGGGGTAACGGATGATTTCGGATTAGATTCTTGCTTGGCAGGCTCAAGGCTGGAATAACTATCCAGTTCATCGAGTTGGAAGCCTTCGAGGTTAATAACTGGCACTGCACAAGGGAAGATGTTTTAAACTTGTTATGTTACTGTACAATAAAATAATAATCAATTCCTGAAATTATACTTACCAGACATGTTGGAACTTGATCTTTGACTTGAGCTTGTCAGTAACAGGTTAAAGGTTCTTTCACCCTCTGGAAGCTTGTAGATTTCTTCTATCCTCCCTTCCGATTCAGCACTAGGAGGAGCTAGTTCTTTAAAGTTTGCTGCAAGAAAAGAAACAAAAAATATCAGGATGATGGTTCAGGATAAAGGTTTGGGATATGAGTGGGGATACTCCTAAAACCCTAAGTACTACCAGAAGTCAACCATCTTGTAGGGAGGTCAAAACCCTTATCGATGGAGTCTCTTTTCACAAAGAAAAATTTTCTTGTCCATTTATTCTCATTCTTGGTAGCCTTGAGAATGAGGGGGTTGCTGGAGATGGAAAAAAGGAGAAACCGGCTGGAACCATGTGACCTTAGACGGTAGGCCATCGGAAGGTCTTCAATGCATAGATCAGGCATATGGCGAGCCTTAATCTGCTCCAGAGTAATTAACACACGCCAAACCATAGGCATGATTTGGGCAAAACTAAGACCGGTAAGCTCAAAGAAGCGGGATATGAAGGGAGAAAATGGATATTGAAGCCCTAATGAAAAAGGATATGCAAAGAAGCAAACCCATTCGTCGGAACAAAAATCCGACTGGACCTCTCGGTCGAATGGACGGAAGATTGTCCCGACGGGAAAGGCACCGGAAGATCGTAGGGCTGCGATGTCGGAATTGTCGAAAGAACACACTTCTTTAGAAGGATTCTGAAGCAAGTTTTGTTTGTGGAAGGGAGAAACCGAGTCCGCCACTTGCGATCTGGTACGAGTCGCCATGAAAGAACACAGTCGGAGAAAAGAAGAATTAAAACAAGGAAAATAGAAAGGGTAGAGAGGAAAATACCTGATGTCCACTTGAAGATAAGGATAACTATGATAAGGAGTCCCTCGGTTAATATAGGATGAATATAGGGGGTAAAGAGTAAATAATGCTTTGGAAGTTGCACCGCTGTCATTTCAAGAGTCTAGTCATATTAATTGCCTTAAGTTATGAGGTGAAACTTTTGAAATATATCCGTTGGATTGGTATCCCAACCGATATATTTGGGGACAATTGTTAGGGGTCATTTTCTTAACATACGTATCCTGACCAATATCCTGCCTTTGTTTGTTTATTTGTGACCAGGATGCTGGAAAAGGATATTGCTAACATCTTGGGCGATATCCTGAGGTTTATAGAATTAACCACGTGCAGGTTAAAGGCTGAGACTTGCTAACGGTCAAGAGGACTTCTTCTCCTCAAGACTCGGACGAGTTTGTTGAAGGAGAGACGTTGAGCCCGAGAGACCAGGTCTACAACGTTCGATGAAGGAATATTCGGTAGATCCCGGAACTTTAGGATAGTTTGTTATTTTATCTTTACTATAAATAGATGAGGTCGGATCAGTTTAAGTCACACAATCTCCACTTACACTCTCGCATACTTTCACTTTCTAGCTCATTGCAAACACCACTCTTGTATTCGAATTTCATTGTAACACTTAGTCGATCCGCTCCACATCCTGCACTGTATCCTGATATTTGAAGCAATAGAAGAACAAGGCAGCTGCGATTGTCAGCTCCCGAGGTTTTATGCCGGCGATCTAGATTGATCAAGGGCTTTCCTCGTACATCTCGTGTCATTTACTTTACTTTTGCTCATAGTTTGATCTTAGATACAACTCTATATCCTGAGTCGTATCCTGAATACTGATTTTCTAAACAACTTAACAAGCATATTTTTAATTTACTTTCTAGCACACTACCTCACTTTACTAATTTGATCACTTAATTGCTTCGGTGATTTTTGACCAAAACATTGATGAAGCCTGAAAATGGTGAACCACTATCCCTATACCTCGCTGTATCAGGGAATGCTGTAAGTGCCGTTCTTATAAAAGACCACGAAGGTCAGCAATATCCTGTTTGTTATGTTAGTAAAAGTTTGTTAGATGCTGAAACTAGGTATTCTCATTTAGAAAAATTAATATTAGCTCTAGTCATGGCATCAACAAAGCTTAGACATTATTTTGAGACACATAGGATCCATGTTAAAACGAATTATCCTGTCAAAAATGTGCTTAGGAAACCAGAGATGTCAGGCAGGATGGCCAAGTGGTCAGTAAAGTTAAGTGCTTATGATTTAGTATATGAACCTAGAAATGCCATAAAGTCTCAAGCTTTAGCTGACTTTGTGGCTGATTTCAGTAGTGACATTCAGGACGAGGTAGACACCGGAAGATCGTAGGGCTGCGATGTCGGAATTGTCGAAAGAACACACTTCTTTAGAAGGATTCTGAAGCAAGTTTTGTTTGTGGAAGGGAGAAACCGAGTCCGCCACTTGCGATCTGGTACGAGTCGCCATGAAAGAACACAGTCGGAGAAAAGAAGAATTAAAACAAGGAAAATAGAAAGGGTAGAGAGGAAAATACCTGATGTCCACTTGAAGATAAGGATAACTATGATAAGGAGTCCCTCGGTTAATATAGGATGAATATAGGGGGTAAAGAGTAAATAATGCTTTGGAAGTTGCACCGCTGTCATTTCAAGAGTCTAGTCATATTAATTGCCTTAAGTTATGAGGTGAAACTTTTGAAATATATCCGTTGGATTGGTATCCCAACCGATATATTTGGGGACAATTGTTAGGGGTCATTTTCTTAACATACGTATCCTGACCAATATCCTGCCTTTGTTTGTTTATTTGTGACCAGGATGCTGGAAGAGGATATTGCTAACATCTTGGGCGATATCCTGAGGTTTATAGAATTAACCACGTGCAGGTTAAAGGCTGAGACTTGCTAACGGTCAAGAGGACTTCTTCTCCTCAAGACTCGGACGAGTTTGTTGAAGGAGAGACGTTGAGCCCGAGAGACCAGGTCTACAACGTTCGATGAAGGAATATTCGGTAGATCCCGGAACTTTAGGATAGTTTGTTATTTTATCTTTACTATAAATAGATGAGGTCGGATCAGTTTAAGTCACACAATCTCCACTTACACTCTCGCATACTTTCACTTTCTAGCTCATTGCAAACACCACTCTTGTATTCGAATTTCATTGTAACACTTAGTCGATCCGCTCCACATCCTGCACTGTATCCTGATATTTGAAGCAATAGAAGAACAAGGCAGCTGCGATTGTCAGCTCCCGAGGTTTTATGCCGGCGATCTAGATTGATCAAGGGCTTTCCTCGTACATCTCGTGTCATTTACTTTACTTTTGCTCATAGTTTGATCTTAGATACAACTCTATATCCTGAGTCGTATCCTGAATACTGATTTTCTAAACAACTTAACAAGCATATTTTTAATTTACTTTCTAGCACACTACCTCACTTTACTAATTTGATCACTTAATTGCTTCGGTGATTTTTGACCAAAACATTGATGAAGCCTGAAAATGGTGAACCACTATCCCTATACCTCGCTGTATCAGGGAATGCTGTAAGTGCCGTTCTTATAAAAGACCACGAAGGTCAGCAATATCCTGTTTATTATGTTAGTAAAAGTTTGTTAGATGCTGAAACTAGGTATTCTCATTTAGAAAAATTAATATTAGCTCTAGTCATGGCATCAACAAAGCTTAGACATTATTTTGAGACACATAGGATCCATGTTAAAACGAATTATCCTGTCAAAAATGTGCTTAGGAAACCAGAGATGTCAGGCAGGATGGCCAAGTGGTCAGTAAAGTTAAGTGCTTATGATTTAGTATATGAACCTAGAAATGCCATAAAGTCTCAAGCTTTAGCTGACTTTGTGGCTGATTTCAGTAGTGACATTCAGGACGAGGTAGACCTAGAAGTTCAACAGTTAGGAGAATCTTCAGGATCCTGGACATTATATACTGATGGTGCATCCAATATAAGAGGTGTAGGTTTAGGTATACTACTAAAATCGCCACAGGGGGACATATTACCCCAGGCTATTAGGTGTGAATTTCCTGCTACTAATAATGAGGCAGAATATGAAGCTTTAATAGTAGGATTAGAATTGGCTAAGAATATGAGTATCAAGAATTTGCAAGTATATGTTGACTCCTTGTTAATTACTAACCATTTTAATGGATCCTATGCAGTCAAGGGTGAGAAATTAATCGAATACCTCGATATTCTCAAAAAATTAGCAGGATATTTCGATGTTTTTACACTTGAACAGGTACCAAGGGAGGATAATGCTGAAGCAGATGCCTTAGCAAATCTGGGATCATCGATCAGGATACCAGAAGGAACCCAAATACCAATATTACATGTCTTATATCCAGCAACGAATCCTCGGGATAAAGAAGTAGCGGGTATTCAGGATCCTGGAGCAGAGCATCCTGAAGAGGATCCTAAATCCTGAACGGCTCCAATCATGAGATATCTCAAAGAAGGACACATCCCCGGAAATGAAAATCCTAAGGCATTTAGGATGAAGGTATCACGATTCACTATTATAAATAATGTTTTATACAAGAAATCTCTTGCAGGACCGTATTTGAGGTGCTTGGAGGATCCTGAAGCCAAAGAAGTACTTCAGGATATACATGAAGGGGATTGTGGTAACCATACTGGGGGCAGGGCGTTATTCTCAAAAGTATTAAGGACAGGATATTATTGGCCAACAATGAGAAAAGATGCCGCAGAATATGCTCGAAGATGTGATGCATGTCAAAGACATAGTAACATACTGCATCAGCCTGCTGAACCATTATATCCTATTGTTTCCCCTTGGCCATTTATGAAGTGGGGTATGGATATAGTGGGAAAGCTTCCAAACGCTCCAGGAGGGAAGGTTTTTATGTTGGCAATGACAGATTATTTCTCCAAATGGGTTGAAGCCGAGGCATTTGTCCAAGTCAGGGATCAAGAAGTAGTATCCTTCATAAAGAGAAATATCCTGACCAGATTCGGAGTACCAGCCGAGATAATCTGTGACAATGGTTCTCAGTTTATAAGCAAGAGAACTACTGACTTTTGCAAGAGTTGGGGAATCTAAATGATAACATCTACTCCGGTACATCCTCAAGCGAATGGACAAGCAGAATCCTCAAACAAGATAATTGTCAATAACTTAAAGAAGAGACTTGGAGCCAAAAAAGGAAGATGGGCAGAAAAATTACCCTTTGTTTTGTGGGCTGATAGGACAACGGTAAAGAATGCAACAGGCCAAACCCCATTTTCCTTGGTATTTGGAGCAAAAGCAATGATTCCAACGGAAATGGCAATACCTACTGCAAGATCTACCCTACGGGATCCTGAACAGAATCCTGAAGCCTTGTGTCAGGATTTGGATACTATAGATGAAAAAAGGGATGCAGCAAGGCTAAGGATGGCAGCATATCAACAAAGAATATCCAGAGCATATAACAAGAATATTAGGACCAGAAGATTTAAGGTTGGAGATTGGGTGTTAAGAAAGGCTTTTCAGAATACTACTAATCCTGCCGATGGCAAGCTAGCTCCAAAATGGGAAGGACCATATGAAGTTGAATCAGAAGCAGGGAAAGGAGCATATAGACTCAAGAATATGAAAGGGGATATGCTACCGAGATCTTGGAATGCTATACACCTTAAGCTTTATTTCAAGTGAGTTTAGAATTTAATTTCTAACTCAGGATGGTATGAATTCTATCTTTTTTAAATATGTTTGGTTTAATTTATTCTTTGAAACCCAATACTAACTTAAGCATCGGAGGGGTGTTAGCTAAGCTAACACCCACCTTAGTTTAAGGATGTTTTGCAGTATATGCTTTGGGATATAGCTCCAGGATGCTCACTCAGGATACTTCAGAAGATTAGAGGATTGGCCCCCTCTCTCACGTACAAGGGATCCTGATCCCTTCATAGGTTTAAAGGTATTCACCTTTCTTCCAAATTGGGTTTAAACACTCCGCCTGGAGCGCAAGTTATTCAGGGATAGTTCAAGGTGGCGGGACCAGTCCATGTAAAAGTGGCTGACAATTTCGTTACTGTTGGCTATATCCTGAATCCTAAGGGTATATGAGGATTGATCACCCTCTCTCACGAAAGGGTATTTTCATACTCTCTAAGGTTTAAAGGTTTTCACCTTTCTAAGTCTTGGAGTTTATACACTCCCGCCTGTAGCGCACGAAAATTTGGGATTTCCCCCAGAATTCAAGGGATTTATTTCCAGAACATTCCTGGGTTTTACCCCTGTAACATGAAAAATTGTCTATACAACGGGGATTGATATCCAGAGGATTTCTAAGTATTTGAAGACATTGTACACAGGGGACATTCCTACCAAGGCAATGATGTAAAGCTCAAAGGATAAGGTTCAGAACTAGTGCACTAAGTGTCTCAGACAGGGGACATCTTCATTGGAAGAGTTGCAAAGGGATTGAAGTTTGGTAATAGGTTTATACCCTATTCCTGGTATGATCTTTCCTTTGTAAACGTTGTTTAAGTTTTTGACAATACTATGCTTGGTAAAAGGTTAAATATCCTGATATATTCTCAAAATATATTTTCAAAATACTTCACAGAATATTTGATTAAAATATTTGAAATTAATACTGGTTTGAAGCTTTGATCATTTAGGTATTATCAAAACAGGTTTTGGAAAAGTGGACTGTTTTTCACTCTTTAAAAGGCTTTCTACAAAGTTGAAGGAATGTTTAGAAGTTCTATCTAATAAAAAGTTTTTATATCGCTGAGCGTATTGATCAGGATATTTTTATAAGATAACAATACAAAATTTTTACAAAGCTAAGAGTTACATTAAGTAATGCAAGGCAATAACAAATCAGTCAAGAGATAGTTATATTATTAACAAGTCAAAAGTTGTGCTTTTGGTTTCACCTTAAACCAAGGCCCATCCGCCAAAAGCACGATTAGTTTTTACTATACCTACGTAACGGTTGAAGGTTTTATCTCAAAATGAAACCTGTCCACCTTCAACCGCTACGAAGTTCAAAACAGATTATACTAACCGATGACCAAGGGTTTCATCCTGAAACCTAGGACCCATCCACCTTTGGTCATCATATTGTTCTAATGCAGGAAATATAAATTGTTCGAGGACAGGAAAAGTAAATTGTTTACACAACCACAACCGTGAAATTTAAAAAATGGGCTCCGGCCTTGGCACGTATATCCATCATCGCCCACTTCGCCGCCTAAGAAGCGGCACCTTCTTGATCAGCAACCTCCTTCCCAGCATTCGCACCAGCATCAGCCTCAGGATTCTTCTCGGCATCATCACCAGCATTGGCCACTTCCTCTGCTGCCTTAGAAGGCTCTTCACCAGCATGCTTTGCAGGATGAGCAACGGGATGACCTCCGAGATCCTGTAGTTTCGCTTCCCAAGTCTTTATGTTCCAGGAGGGGCATTCGAAACCCAAATCCCTGGCCTCATAAGCCATCCTTATCCTGGCTTGGAGAAGAGAGACGACCACGGATGCTTTGAGACTGTCCCGGTATGAACTCATATTCTACTGATATTGGATAAGGGCGGCATCTAGTTTGGCTTGAGCATCTTCATTGGCTTTGTGGAGGGCAGCTTGATGTTCCTGGGTCATTGCCTTGTATTTGTCCTCATAATGTTGGGATTTGGCAGCTGCAATTGTTCCTTGATCGGCTATGGTGGCTTCAGCTTTTTCGAGCTTGATCTGTAGCATCTTATTAAGCCCACAGGCGTCTTCATACAAATGCATGAGACGTTCCAAGCCCTGCAGTTAAAGATACAGGTATCGGCGTAAAATGGACAGGATAATGATTAACATGCATGTTCAGGATATTGGAAAGGAATTTTTACCTGCTTGAGGAATGAAGTAGCTTCACTAAACCCATGATGCTCGAGAGAGAATGTTTCCAAGGCGGTTGGAGAGTCCATTTCTTTCCTCTTCCAGGAACTAGAGGCCCGGGTCCTGGATGCTGGAAGGGCTTTAGAAGCGGTAGTAGTCTTTGAAGTGATGGGTTTCGGTGTGGCAGATGGCTTCGGTTTAGGTTCTTGTTCGGCAGGCACAAGGCTGGAGTAACTATCCAACTCGTCAAGTTGGAAGCCTTCGAGGTTAATAACTGGCACTACATAAGGGAAGATGTTTTAAGCTTATTATACTTCTAAAAATAATAATCAGTTTAATATAAAGATAATTCCTGAAAATATGCTTACTAGACATGTTGGAGCTTGATCTTTGGCTTGAGCTTGTGAGTAGCAGGTTGAAGGTTCTTTCACCCTCTGGAAGCTTGTAGATCTCTTTTATTCTCCCTTCCGATTCAGCACTAGGAGGAGCTAGTTCTTTAAAGTTTGCTGCAAGAAAAGAAATAAACATATCAGGATGTTGGTTCAGGATGGAGGTTCAGGATATGATTGGGGATATTCCTAAAACCCTAAGTCCTACCAGAAGTCAACCATCTTTTAGGGAGGTCAAAACCCTTATCAATGGAGTCTCTTTTCACAAAAAAGAATTTTCTTATCCACTTATCCTCGGTCTTGGTAGCCTTGAGGATGAGTGGATCTTTGGAAATAGAGAATAGAAGGAATCGGCTGGAACCATGAGATCTTAAACGATAAGCCTTTGGCAAATCTTCGATGCACAGGTCGGGCGCATGGCGAGCCTTAATTCCTTCCAAGGTGACTAATATGCGCCAAACCATGGGCATGATTTGGGCAAAGCTCAGGCCAGTAAGTTCGAAGAAACGGGAAATAAAAGGTGAAAACGGGTATTAAAGTCCTATGGAGAAGGGGTAGGCAAAGAAGCAGACCCATTCGTCGGAACAAAAATCCGATCGGACCTCTCGGTCGAATGGACGGAAGATTGTCCCAGCGGGAAAGGCACCGGAAGCTCGTAGGGCCGCGATGTCAGAATTATCGAAAGAACACACCTCTTTTGAAGGTTTCTGAAGCAGATTCTGTTTGTGGAAGGTGGAAACAGAGTCCACCATTTGCGATCTGGTACGGGTCGCCATGGAAGATCACAATCGGAGAAAGGGAGATATAAACAAGGAAAATAGAAAGGATAGAGAGGAAAGTACCTGATATCCGGTTGAAGATAAGGGTAACCATAATGAGGAGTCCCTCGGTTAATATAGGCTGAATATAGGGGTAAAGAGTAAATAACGCTTTGGAAGTTGCACCACTGTCATTTCAAGGGTCTAGTCGTATTGATTGCCTTAAGTTATGAGGTGAAACTTTTAAAATATATCCATTGGATTGGTATACCAACCGATATATTTGGGGACAATTGTTATGGCTCATTTTCTAAGCATACATATCTTGAACTATATCCTGCTTTTAATCGTTTATCTATGATCAGGATACTGGACGGGGATATTGCTAATATCCTGGGTGATATCCTGAGGTATATCGAATTAATCACGTGCAGGTTAAAGACTGGGACTTGCCAACGGTCAAATGGACTTCATCTCCTCAAGACTCGGGCGTATTTGTTAAAGGAGAGACGTTGAACCCGAAAGACTAGGTCTACAACGTTCGACTAAGGAATATTCGTTGGATCCCGGTTATGTAGGATAGTTAGTTACATTTGTTTTACTATAAATAGATGGGGGCGGATCAGATTAAGGCACTCAACTTACACATTTTCAAACACTTTCTCTCTAGCTCATCGCAAACACTACACACAACACTTGTATTCGAATTACATTGTAACACATAGTCGATCCGCACCACATCCTACACTGTATCCTGATATTTGAAGCAATAGAAGAACAAGGCAGCTGCGATTGTCAGCTCCCGAGGTTTTATGCCGGCAATCTAGATTGATCAAGGGCTTTCCTCGTACATCACGTGTCAACCTTTACTTTTTTGCTCATTGTTTGATCATAGATACAGCTCTATATTCTGAGCCGTATCCTGAAACTGTTTTCATATCTAACTTGGTTAACATATTTTTTACACATAATTTTAGCACACTACCTCACTTAACTAATTTGATCACTTAATTGCTTAGGTAATTTTTGACCAAAACACTTTCTAAAATTTCTTCTCTGAAATTTCGGAGCTCTTGCACATTTTCTGCACTCATTGGGGGTGCAGGTGCTGGGACTGGGTTTGGGTACTGTGGCATGGGTTCTTCCTGAGGATACGGATTCTCTAATATTTCCCTAATGTATTCATCATTATCGTAGTAGGGATCTAGAGGGTCCAGACCTGGGTAAGCTGCTAGGGTCGGCATGGACTTGGTTACGGATTCTCTAATATTTCCCTATTGTCATCCCACCACGGGTCATAATCTGGGTCTAAGGGATTGGGTGTTGGTACCCTAAGTATCTCCTCTGGGTTGAAATCATGCATTTGGACTTGGTTTTCTGGGTTATTTTCTATCTCCATCGGCTGCGTGGGAAACAAAGGTAATGGTTGTGGGGTTATGTGTTGCTCCAGGTTTGGGTCGGCAGCTGTGGTTGCTAGGATATGAAAATTGGCTAAGCTTCTATTAAGCATATCCTGTGTATAGGCATCTGTCTCTCGCTTAGCGGCTGCTAGGACTTGCTGCTGTTGTAACTTTTTCATTCATTTCCTACGCTCGTGTGCTCCCCTACTGAACCATCCTCTCTTTTTCTGAGGGAATGACTCTTCAGACTGAGCCTTAAAAACGTATATCCTGTCTTCATTATCAGCAGAATACCCTGAGAGGGCAGGCTGTGAAGAGGTGCCTTCGCTTCTAGGTGAGCTGGACAACTGACGATACGCGTCGGAAGGTCCTTGGTCGCTCATACTGTAAACTAACAAATAGTCAAATAACACACAACAATAAAATACAATTATGCACGTATTTCCATAATTAATTTCCTAACAATTTGAATAATATCTTGGTGTCAGCAGAACACTTCTGTGGCTGAACCAGTGGCTTAGCTCTGATACCATCTCCAGTCGCAACCTCCGCCCCCTATCTGTCCCGGGAATGGGCGGCTGCGAGACTCGGGGTTGGTGGTATCGGTGTTTATCAATTTGGCAGCGGAATTTACATCAGGACCGTAGTTATGAAATATTTTATCAGAGTAAAACACCATATTTTATATAAGTAAACATATTGGGATAAAACCCAAGTTTTTAGTACAAACTGATTTATATAGATAAACTCTATTTTATTTAATAAAACATCTTCTTTGTTTAGGTAACTTTTATAGCCACGTTTCCAAGCCTTCAGTGCTGTCCAGCTGGCTTCTAGTTGCCTTTCACATTTTGTTACCTGAAACGTGTTTAAAAATATTTTGTCAGTGGGAAATACTGGTGAGTGAATCCCAGTTTAATTAAGAAGAGTTTTATCAATTAACACAGTATTGAGAGCGATTATAATGTTTATATCTACACAATTACTCATTCAGTACTTGCCACTCGACCGTGTGTGGCTATGGTCATATCACACATTGGCTAACCCGTTGTCCAATTGTGAAGATTATCAAGTAATGTATACAAAACCCCATAATACCGGCAGTAATTGAAGAATTACAAAGACTCAATCACTGCTTAATTGCATTGTAAAACATTTAAGGTTTTGTAAGAACAGTTTACAAAAAGGAGATTACTTACATTGTTATCTTAGGTTTTCTTTAAGGGTTTCTTGGTGATTATCTATAAATTGCACAAATGCACACGTGTTAGTATAATAACCCAATATTTACATTAGCAATACCCTCCCCGAGACGGCATTCCAACGACTACGTCGGGCAGAACCACGACAGCCGTTACGGAACCCTTGATCAATCAGGCAGCGTATCTAATACGTAACCGGGGTTATGATACTTACAACGGAGCAGAACTTCGTTATTTAGGGGGTATTATACCCGAGAATTATGCCTACTATTCAGAAATTTTGAGAGAGAAAGTGTTTTGGGACGAATTCGACTGAACGGCCGAAGGTCTCTATTTATAGGGCCTGATCCTCAGTTCCTCGCGGCTCGCGTAGAAGTCCTTTAAGGGCTTCATGGCCCGCGTAGTAGGGGTGTAGCTTCTAGGGTTGCTGATTCGTCGATATAGGTTCGACACGGATGATGACACGTGGCAGCTCAGGGTGTCGCCTGATCTCGTAGCTGTCGCGGCCCGCGTAAGACGTAGCCAAAGGCTACGCGGCCCGCGAGCGACACATAAAACTTGATTTTATTTTATTTTTAATTATATGTTGTATTTTGGGCTCGGTTTTCGTATATGGGGTGAATGTTAAGGCATAATGGGATATTTTAATATATTTTGGGGCGTCGAAAAATAATTTGGAGGGTTGTTATATCCTCCCCACCTTATTTTAGAGCTCGTCCTCGAGATCTTACTGGAATAGGTGCGGGTATTTCCTTTGCATTTCTGATTCAAGTTCCCATGTATACTCCGGTCCTCTTTTGGAGTCCCATTTTACTTTGACCAGAACTAATCTCTTGTGCTTGAGGTTCTTAACTTTTCTGTCTTCAATCTGTAGAGGTTTCTCTACAAATTTAAGTTGTTCATTTACCTTTATATCCTTAAGAGGTACTACCAGTGATTCATCAGCTAAACATTTCTTGATATTAGATACATGAAATATATCATGTATTCCTGCCATTTCCTCTGGCAGTTGTAACTGATAGACTACAGGTCCTATTCTTCTAATAATCTCAAAAGGTCCAACATACCTGGGGCTTAGCTTTCCCCTTTTGATGAATCTGACTACTCATTTCCAAGGAGAGATTTTCAATAATACTTTGTCACCAACCTGAAATTCCAATGGCTTTCGTCTGTTATCTGCATAACTCTTTTGTCAATCACGTGCTGCTTTTAGTCGTTCATTAACTTGAATGATCTTGTCGGTTGTTTCTTGCACTATCTCAGGTCCGGATAGTTGCTTTTCCCAAATTTCTGCCCAACAGACTGGGGTTCGGCACTTTCGTCCATAAAGTGCTTCGAATGGTGCTGCATTGATACTTGTGTGCTAACTGTTATTATAAGAAAATTCTATTAATGGAAAGTGATCGTCCCAATTACCTCCAAAATCAATTACACAAGCTCTAAGCATGTCCTCCATTATCTGAATTGTCCTTTCACTTTGTCCGTCCGTTTGAGGATGATAAGCTGTGCTTAGATTCAACTTGGTTCCCATTGCTTTTTGGAAACTTGCCCAAAAATGAGAGGTAAAACGGCTATCTCTGTCAGACACAATTGATAAAGGAATTCCATGCAATGAAACTATTTCATTTACATACGAGTTAGCTAATTGTTCCATACTGAAAGTTTCCTTCATCGGTAGGAAATGAGCTGACTTAGTTAGCCTGTCTACAATCACCCAGATTGTATCATTAACTTTTCTTGTTTTGGGCAATTTGGTAACAAAATCCATTGTTATCAATTCCCATTTCTATACTGGCATTTCTAACTGCTGTAATAAACCTGAGGGTTTCTGATGTTCAGCTTTGACTTGTGAACAGGTTAAACATTTTGAAACATACGTAGTTATATCCTTTTTCATTCCTATCCACCAGAAATTCTTTCTTAAATCCCAATACATCTTATCATTTCCAGGATGCATCGTATACTTAGACTTATGGGCTTCTTCTAGTATACGGTGACGTAGGTTTCCTAATTTAGGAATCCACATCCTTTTCTTATGGAATCTCCAAATTTCATCTGTTCCTTGTTCTAGTTCCATAATCATTCCTTTTAATTTTTCAGTATCATCCTTGATTACTGATTCTTGTGCTTTTCTAATCTGTTCATTTAAATCTACTTGTAGATTTAACTTAAGAGAACGTACTCTTTTGGGCTTTTCATGATATTTTCGGCTTAAAGCATCAGCCACTACGTTTGCTTTTCCTGCATGATACTGGATATTACAATCATAATCACTAAGTATCTCCATCCAGTGTCTTTGTCTCATATTTAATTCCTTTTGCCCAAAAACATACCTTAAACTCTTATGGTCGGTGAATATGGTAAACTTACTACCGTAAAGATAATGTCTCCAAATTTTAAGGGCAAAAATTATAGCTCCTAATTCAAGATCATGGGTTGAATAATTCTCTTCATGATTCTTAAGTTGTCTGGATGCATAAGCTATAGCCTTTTGACGTTGCATCAATACACATCCATAACCTAACTTAGAAGTGTCTCAATAGACTACAAAGTCTTCGGTTCCTTCTGGTAATGCTAGTATAGGTGCATTGGTTAGTCTTTGCTTAAGAATTCTAAAGGCTTCTTCTTGTTTTGGTCCATATTCAAACTTAATGGATTTACAGGTTAACTTAGTTAAGGGAATGGCTATTCTAGAAAAATCTCGAATAAATCTTCTATAATAACCAGCCAATCATAAGAAACTTCTAACCTCAGTTGGTGACTCAGGGGTTTTCCATTTAGTAATAGCCACGATCTTGGTGGGGTCCACATAAATTCCTTCATGATTGACTAAATGTCCAAGAAACTGTACCTATTCTAACCAAAATTCGCACTTTGAAAATTTTGTATAAAGTTTTTATGTCCTTAATAAACTTAGAAGTGCCTGCAAATGCTTTGCATGTTCCTCTTTACTCTTAGAGTAAATGAGAATATCATCTACAAAGACAATTATGAATTTATCCAAATATGGCTTACATATTCGGTTCATCATGTCTATAAATGCGGCTGGGGCATTGGTTAAACCAAATGGCATGACAGTAAATTCATAATGGCCATACCTTGTTCTAAAAGCGGTCTTAGGAATGTCCTCTTCTTGAACCTTCAATTGATGATATCCTGATCATAAATTGATTTTTGAGAAGAATCGAGCCCCTTGCAATTGATCGAACATATCATCGATTCTTGGTAATGGATACCGATTCTTAATCGTGACCTTGTTCAATTCACGGTAATCAATGCACATACGCATTGATCCGTCTTTCTTCTTAACAAACAAAATTGGTGCTCCCCACGGTGATGAACTCGGTTGTATGAATTCTTTCTCCAACAATTCATTTAACTGTTTCTTTAGTTCCTACATTTCTGCGGGTGCCAAACGGTAAGGTGCTTTGGCAATTGGTGCTGTTCCTGGTAGCAGCTGGATTCTTAATTCCACTTCTCTGTCTGGCGGTAGTCCTGGTAATTCTTCTGTAAACACATCTGGAAACTGAGATACTACTGGAATATCTTTCAGTTCTTTTCCTTTAGGGTTAGTGATTATAGAAATCAAATATACTATAGATCCTTTACTTATATAACTTGCCGTTTTCATTACAGAGATGAATTTTGTGGATCTAGATGGTTTATCTCCTTTAATTGTGATCTTTTCACCCTTTGGTGAATTTACTTGAATTGATTTTTGGTCACATAAAATACTGGCTTTATTGGCTATTAACCAATCCATTCCTAAAACAACATCAAACCCTGCCAGATTCATTGGATAAAGGTTTGCAATAAATTTCTGATTTAGAATTTCTATTCTTGCTTACTGCAAGATTTCAGAAATCTTAATGGTTTCCCCATTTGCTGTCTCTACTAGACATTCTTGTGGAAGTTTAGTTAATGGTTGGTTAAGAAGTTTGCAAAATGAAGTATTAATAAAACTTTGGTTCGCACCAGAGTCGAATAATACTTTAGCAAAAACATCATTAACTAAAAACGTACCAGGGATCTCAGGACGCGTACTAGCAACGACTACCTCATCTAGCTCTCCATCGCCAGGGGCGTCATCGGGAGGACCATCAACAAACAGATCAAAATCATCGTCAAACAGATCATCGAATGGCCAATCCTCAGGAGGGATGACCACTAAAAGGACAGAAGCGAGGATCGGTGCCACAATATGCTCACTATCGAGATGACCGATGATAAGATGATCGTAGACAGGAATGGGAATAACAAAAGGATCCTCGTCTGGGATAAAATCAGCAAGCGGTAAGTCGTCTCCAAAATCGGGCAGCGCAAATGGCTGAAAATCGTCCTCGTCGTCGGACATCATCTCCGCGTCACTCTCTGTATCGGATGTGAAGATCTCTGGCTCCGGTGCTACCTCATCGTCAGAAACAATAGCCATGGGGTCATGGTCGTCGGACAATCCACTCTCGGATGATGACATGGTGTCTATAACATAACAATCACAACATATGCACATATATTAACCACTAACATTAAGTATGCAAGCAAAGTCAATGTATCATAAAATCATGTATCCTCGTGATTCCTCACGAACCCCTTCTATCCTTTCTTGTCTCCCAGACTAAACCACCTAGTCTCCCAGACTAAACCACCTAGTCTCCCAGACTAAACCACCAAAGTAAACCTTGAAATCGTGTTTCGTGTCTTTCCGTTTGTAAAAATGTATGTTTCCTGGATCTGGGTGTTTCGTGTATGCAATGAAAACATGTTGTAAAAATATTTTCGTGAGATCCCTAATGATTGTAGTCTAGACTCGAGAAAGAGTCCTAGTTCGCTACAATCGAAGCTCTGATACCAAACTGTCACACCCTGACTTTTGCGGAAGCGTGATTATGTGTGACTTGCTTAATATCATTGCATTCAATCATAACAACAACTATATGATAAAACTAACGATGATCATCCATTAAATAAGTTTAAAAACATAGCAACATTTTCTTGACACATAGACTTCAATTTCGAATTACAACACATACGAATTGTTTAGAGTTCCATAAGGACTCAACAAAAGACTTTAGATAAAATCAGGATTTGGAAGATGTGACTTGTCCAGGATAAGACACACTAACCAAACCCTAAGACCATGGATGACATCTTTTGTTTTTAACATAACTTGAAACCTTCAAACGCCCTGCCAGATCCACCTTTAATTCCCTGAAATACATGTAGTTTGAAAACCTCAACAAAAGTTAAGCGATTTCATGTGTTTGTTTGTGTCCACGAATAAACCTTTGTAATCATTGAAAGTATGCATGTAAGTTTGTAAATCCCAGTTTGAAAGCAATAAGGAAAAACAGATCATTAATGGTTTGCAAGGCCATTAATATGTATGACGTGATGCAGGAAGGCTCAAACCTAGCAGACTTTGCACCGGGCTTCAGGCTGTAAGACATAGTCATCCCATAGGCCAAACCCTGGTCCAACATGGGCGGGGCTCGCTACACCCAAATAGATCTATCACTCATGTCCCTCGGTCCTACAACGAGGATTAATGGTCTTAAGCGTTATACCCACCACTCACATGATCTAGCAGTACCCTTCCTTAGCTAACCATACCAAATAATAATGTTTGTAAACAGATTGAAACATGTACTTCACCCCCGAAGTTATAAAACTAAAAACAGTTAAAAGAAAAGGGGGTCATGAACTCACTGTCTTGCGTCTTCGTATCACAGTAACTCAAGCTTCGCCTGGCGTACACGACTACCTACAATCGTACTAACGTCTATTAGACGAACGGGTCGTGCCTTGACTTAGTATTAATTAGTGTCTTTGAGTTACGTTTCTTTGTGTCTTCAATATTATTCCAAGTTATGTAATTATTTGTTAAAATAATAAATATTTTAACTTAAATTATATTTATTAAATTTTGGAATAATAGTTAAATAATATAATTTAACTTGATACCCTTCAGGTACTTATACATGTATTTCCTTCCCAAGGATGGGTGTACTTGTATTCGTATTCTCATACTTGTATATTTTGCCATTTATGTGGGGTCGTATTCCGAAGTGTAATTATACGTACGAAAATACGTATTTCTTGTAATTATTAAGTATCCTTATACTTAATGTTACATCAACTTTTCCGGAATAATATTTCTAGTAAAAATACATTAATATATATTTCCAAAATATATATTTTGAGGAATATTACTTAGAAAAATTATTTATAATTTTTCCTTTGGCAAAAATATTTGTATTTTCATATAAGTTTCAAAAATAATACATTTTCAAGTCTAACTTGGAAAATATATATGCTTATTTTTCTTCAAAAATAATATATTTGACATTTATTTGAGAAAACATCATTTCTTCCAAAGATAATATACCTTCTAATAATTCCAAGAAAACATATATATTTTTATTCACCAAAGATAATATATTTTCTTCTTTTCAAAAATATGATATAACTTTGTAATAATTGTAAAAATCATATTTGTGTTTCCTTTGGTGTCCAAAATATTATTTACCAAAATATACACATGAATAATATTTCCGTAATATTTTGTAAGTTATATTCCTTAGTTCGGTTTCACCAATATTTTGTGTATAACTTGTATATTCATATTCTTGGAATTTTGGTAAAAGTTTGGATTGTAGTTTTTGGTATTTTGATGAGTTATATTATTTCAAGCCCTAAAATAATATAACTAATACACAAAATATACAAATAATCACACACATGGTGTCATCTAAATATATATTTCCTAAATACATATTTAGTCACTTATATTTATAAAAACGAACCTCCAATATTTCTATTTTTGAACAAAAATTTTATGGCAAACTTTATGTGAAAATCTAGGGTTTGAAATACACTTGTAAATATTTGTTTAGAAATATTTTTCTAAGTGTTTAATTTTTAGAAAAATTTTGTCATAGTTTCCCCTAAAAATGGTGGTTTCCATACCTTGAAGGTATATCATTTTCTTTTGTAAAATCAACACAATCAACCAACAATCAACAATAAACATTCTACACTTACCAACTTTGCCATTAACAAGCATAAACCACTACTTCATGAACTTGAAAATTTATAAAAATTTGTAGTAACTTACTAGTGTTTCTAGTAAGCCTTGTTACCCTTTAAAGTGTGGTTGATTCTTTAAAACATCATTTTTAAAGAATTTAGATCTTTACAACTTACAATCTTATTTTCTAAAAATGTTTCTTCATGGATTTTTCTTGTTACACATATACTTCTACACTTGTCTAACCACCAAAAACAAGGTTTATTTAGTTAAGAACCAAGATTTAGGTAAAACTTGTATTTTTAACTTGGTTTCTTGAGAAATCATCCATGAAATTTTAGATCTACAAGTATTACAATTTACTTTGATCATTATTTTACAAGAAAACCACATATTCTTTCAAGTTCATGTTCTATGTGAGGATGATCTATAACCCTACAACATTTTCATCCTCTCATCTTGCTAGATTATGTTTTTAATCATGATCTAGCAAGATCATATGATGATCAACATCAAATACATTAATGAACAACAATCATCAAGCATAACAATACATAAACATTAAGATTTCTTATGTATACAAGCTTATGTTCATGTTTTAAGTTCATGTTTCTTAATGTTCTTCAAGATTATCATTATGAATCACCTTTTAACCACTTGAAATAGATGTATGGAAGGATTAGCATTCTTACCACTAGTTCAAGGCTAGGGATGATCAAGAGAAGAAATAGAGTGGATAAAAGCAAATGAAGAAGGTCCTTGAACTTCCGAAAGCTCCTAGCTCCTTTGTGCACCTTCTATCACACTTGTATATGCTTGGAATGGATGAGAAGCGAATGAATGATGGTGATGATTGTGGTGTTTGATTCGGCCGAGAGCAAGGCAAGGGAGAAGAGAGAAAGTGTGTGTTTTAGTGTGTGTAAGAATGAAGCTTATGTGTTAATGTGTTATACTTATAACCATTTCAAGTGTTCATCCAATGTATAATATGTCTAAATGAAGGGAACACAATCTAATATTTTTTCAAAATAAAATCAAGATGGTGGGGCCATGTTTGGCCCTTCCATAGGTGGGGAGGGGGGTAGTAGGCTTAGGTTCCAACCATTAGTTAGTATTTAGGTTAAAATCCAAGTATTAGTTAGATACTTTAGTTACTAGATATTTATGTAGTGTTATGATGTTTGGGGACCATAACTAGCTTGGTAACGTTAAAATAGTGCTTCTAGTGAGAATTTGGTGTTTCGGGTAGTGTCCGGTTGTTCGGTTGGTTACCGGTTAGTTAAGGTGCTAAACTATGCAGTTTAGTGTTCTTTATGTATCCTTTCATGACAGTTTTGATTTCCGACACTTAGGAAAGCATTCAGAACCATTTAACCATATTTCAGCATGATTTAAGAGTGTTAGAATGCTGAATTTGCTGATTTTCTGCAAAATTATGCAGTTTAGATGAGTTTTAGGCACTTTCAGGCACTTAAACTATCTCTAGGAAGGCAGTTTTGTGATCCTTACTTTCCTACACACTATACTAGTGTCATTCTTGGTTTCTGGCTCATTCTGTGTCTCAACACATTGTCTGTCTATGTACTGAACTCTGTCAGCATTTTCCTGATTTGTCTGATAACTGTGCTAACTGTGTTTCGTGCATCATTTGAGTCAAATAAAGTTCTCATGCAATAATGATATGACATTAAGCAATATGTGATGCACATGTATGTATAAAGCAGAAATCAGAAGGCAATTCAAATCATTAATTGAAATGCAGCACAGTTATTAAGCACTAATTATGATTTAATATTTGTACGGATACCTGGAATTTTGATAGTTGTCACACTAGGTGTCGTAGGCTTTAGCTTGGACCAGTCACCGGTATAGCCTCGCCACGCACATGACATGTGGTGGCACCGGGCTGCGCCACTCGTCCCATCGCTCGCGCCCCGTGACAGATCTTAAGGGGTCTGTCGCGCCCCGCCAGAAACCATTAAATTTTGTTTTTATTTTATTTTTATAAAATTAAAGGTATTCGGGACCGGTTTTCGTATACGGGGTGTATTTTGGGACGTATAGGGGTGTTATAAGTGTTTTAGGAGGGTTGTTATACACGCCGAACAAATCTTTTTTAGATGTTCCCGTGTCTTCTAATTCGGCTCGCTCGATAGCATCCAAAAAAATTTTGTAGACTATTATTGTCCGATAATAATGCATTCGGGATTTCGAATGATGGAGTGAAAAACTCGTGAGACATGGTGTAAAAATTTTGTGGATGAATGATTGTATTGAGAGTTTGTGGTTAAATTTGTAATTTTATATGGTTATGGCTTTCTAGTGTTAAAAAGGAAAAAAAATAATAAAAACGATTGTTCAATGGTCAGATTTTTAAACAAAACAACAATTGCATGGGGCTTTGTTCCAACCCATCCCTTACCCGTCGGGCCCTACCTACACCACAGCCGGTGGTGTTTGGGTTGCGGGTAGGGGTACCCGCCCGCCTTAGAGCATGCGCCCTTGCTCCCCTCAGTTGGCCCATAGCCTTCTAAACTAAGAAATAAGCTAGGTAATCATTGGATAATTGAATGTTGCTGTTTGTTTTTTCTGAAGAAAAACGTCTGCAGTCTGTGGACCACATCTGCAGACATCTGTAGCAGAAGTGCTGGACCAAATGTTTGCAGTCTGCAAGAAGAAGACTGATTGTTTTTTTACTTCTGCAAACTGCTGAAACAAACTGAAATATAAATAAACTGATTTATCAAACAAACAAGTGAAAGCATCACACAATCTTTAATTAACTGATTCATCAAGTTGAACAACCATATCCCATAACATAAATGAACAAAAATTATACCCAAAGAGGCAAAATATTTAACTTTATAAGCGAAAGCATCAAGTAGAACAAACAAAAACTCTAATCAAACAAACAAGCGAAAGCATCACACGATCTTTAATCAATCGATTCATCAATTTGAACAACTAATCCAACAAACAAACTAACAAGAATAAGAATTATAAACAAAAAATCAGAATTAAACTAACAACACAATAAAAAGAACAATTTTTTGAATTTTTTTAACTTAAAACATATATGTGTCGGCTGGAGTGGGTATCTGCTAGATGGGTGTTGGCTGCAGTGAATTGACCAACTACCGTTCTGTTAACAATTGTATGAATCAGTAATATGTTACAGGCTACCCTCATTTCCCTCATAATCATGAGAAAAATCAAGTTGTATAAATCAGTTCTATTAACAATTGTATACATCAGGTTGATTTATGGAATTATATGACATAATATATACAAAAGAATACATACCTTTCTTCAAAGCATATAACCTTTCAGTGGTGGAGAAGACATTGGAGGAGGTGTCAGCTGGAGTGGAGGGGCGGCGGAGGTGGGTGTTGGCTGGAGTGGAGGGGCGACGAAGGTGGGTGTCGGCTGGAGGAGGAGGGTGACAGAGGTGGGTTTCGGCTGGAGGAGAAGGGCGACGGAGGTGGGTGTCGGCTGGAGGAGGAGGAGGGCGACGAAGGTGGGGGTGGCAGAGGTGCAGGGCGGCGGGGGTGGAAGGGGTGGCGGAGGAGGTGAGGTGCGACGGAGGAGGAGATACGGGCTAGGGTTCAGTGTGTTTTGAAAGAGGGAGGATTGGAGAAGAGGAATGAAGATGTTGGGACTTGTCTGCATGAGGAAGTGGTGGGGAAGAAGTTTTTTAATGAAACCTCTTCCAAAAAACAAACAGGCTGCAGACCCCTACGCCTGCGCGTGGTTTGCGTGGAAAAGACAAAAGAGGTTATGAAGTACTTTTTCAAAAAAACAAACACCATCTAAATCTTTAGTAATTCGTTTTGACCCTCTAAATTGCAAGTTCAAAATAAAAACTAAATGTTTTCTTTTCCTGAAGATGATAGGTTTATTTGATCACAAAGTGGGCAGTGGCTGATCCAGGGGTGTTTTGGGATTCTCGGGAATCCCCTCGGTTTGAAAAAAATAGTGGAAATTTTATATAATTTAAAAATAATAGTGAGAATTAGTGAAAAACTAACAAAAAGAACCCGGTAGAAAAAATTCCTGAATTCGCCACTGAAAGTGAGATTATAGTTCAAATCAGTTTGCGTGTTCGTTTGCATTTTTAAGATAGTAAATTCTCAAATATATCAAAGCAGTGTGTGGACAAATTTATGCTTTTTATGCATGTTGAATTTGATTTAAACACTCATATATCTTTAATCTAACTACTTTTCAAGTAAATCATATATGTAATGTTCATATGCATGTCCTGTCATATCTATGTACTAAATAACACCAAAAGCCATGAATTGTAGCGTCAATTTTAAGTGGTTTGGGATTTTCTTGTGAAATGATTATTCATATCCAGTGGGTTATTTGGTTATGAGTATTGTTTATGTAATAATTTTTAGGACCTAAACAAATCACAAGCAAGAAATAATACGTAACTTAATAGAAACAAACCAATTAATCTATTAGGCCGGAGGGTACGGAGGCGCCACCCAGGCCATGTCATCATCTATAGCGTCCATAGGCGCTATACCTCCACACCGACTGATTCAAGAGGGGGGCGCTATAGGTGAGGCTCCATGGTGGTAACGAGCCATTGTCACGTGGAACGAGGAGAATTTATGATTTTGTTACCGTCGAACGGTAACATTTAAAAAAATTAATTTCCTTTTTTTGTAAATTAATGCTATATATGTAGTTTTTTTTCCTAGTACCTTGTTTTTTTTAATGACTTTGTAATGTTTTTTTAATGAAATTATGTTTTTTTTTAATTTTCTAGTTATTAAAATTGCCATTTAATTTAAAAAAATAAATATATAAATAAAAAAATAATTAGGTAATGATGACGGGGGCTCCATCCCACACCCTGCAAGTTAAAGGGGGCATAATAAAGCCCCCTGGCTGAAGTGGATCATACGTGTCGCTTACGTGTCTTGATAAAGCTCCTATGGGCTCCATCCCACACCCTCTAGCCTTATAAACAGTTGAACACACATAAATTCACATGGTTATGTCAAATCAGAATTCCTGATTTAGTATATTACTAGCTAGGGATGGGCTTTTTTTCCCAAATACCCGTACTCGTACCCGTACCGTACCCGTACCGTACCCGTACCTGTACCTGTACCCGTACCGATTTTAGGTATTTGGTACATGTATCGGTACCCAGTTTTATTGATTTTGGTATTCGGTACTTTCGGTATTGGTACGGGTAAAAACGGGTACTGGTACCGAATTATATGTATACCTTTAAAAGTGTTTTTGTATTATGTTTTATTTCATATTATGGTATTTATAGTGTACTCGTATTGATTTTACCTATATGGTACCCGTATCGTATTGGTACTCGTACCAATTTTACCTATTTGGTACTCGTACTATATTGGTACTCATGTCAATTTTACCTATTTAGTACTCGTACAAGTGCTCAAAAAGTAAATAAAAACAAAATGGTACCAAGCGGGTACTGTACCGAAAATACCCGTACCAGTACCCGTACTCGTACCCGTATCGTACCTATATATTTGGTACGGTATTTGGTACCTAGTTTTGTTCAAATTTGGTACCGGTATTTTTGGTACTGGTACGGGTATAGATACGGGTACTGTAGTGTAACGCCCCAAAATTTGAATGTTAATATTTGTCGTATGTTCTTATGTGACACGTCATGAAATAAATAACTAGGCTATTTAACCTAGTTAAGAGTATGGTCAAAAGTATTAAATGATAAGAGTAGTGTCAGTTATGTTTTAAAAGAAAACCCGAGGGGCTAAAATGGAACAAATGAAAGTTATGTTATTAAATATCTAAACACACACAAACACACACATACGTGTGTTCGAGAAAGAGCCAGGAGGCTCCCATGGAGCCTCAAACCCTAGTTTCATGTTTATGCTCAAATCGGAAGGCAAGATGATGCTTAAATTCATAACCGAGCATGGATTAATGATCACCAACACGAGGGGATCATAAGGTATGTCTTAAATCTAAGATTGGTGATCATGGATGAATTATGAAATTAATCATGTATAAGGGTTAGAATCCTCGAGTAGAACATGGGTTATGAACGTTTTGCGTTAATTTGATGTTTAGAGGTGACACCCGTTAGTTAGGATGAAGATGATAACTAGAATCACCTCCTATGTTCAAGTCTTGTTGAATGATTGATGTATTATGTGGTTATGATGAATTATTGTTAGATGAAAGTATAGGAATATGATGATGTTATGTTTAATGTTCATTTGGAATGATACATGATGATTAGTAGATGGTTTTGATGGGTTATGTATGAGTTTAGAAGAATTGTGCATGAAGTAGTTGTACGTTATGCTTAAAAGGTAGTACTCACATCAATTGTATGATGAAATGTATATAGTGTCGTCCGTATAGTCGATTATGATGTTACGGGTATGTGATGATAAGTCGATAGTTAAGTATGGTTAATAGTTGACTTTTGAAAGTCAACTGAGTATAAGAAATATGACTTGACTCGTTGTCGTAAATGTATGTTGATGGGAAGTCGTATGGTACATGTTATGTTAGTATGCGTTAATTTTGATTACACGACGAATTACATGTGATGGAAAGGATATGAAGTTAACTATATGTTTATGCTTGTTAGATAGGACTAAGGAAAGTTAAGAGTGGATTGTGTGATTGATATGAATGTGAGCATGTACAAATGAGTATGCTAATAAGAGCGTGATTTCGATGAAATGAAAGTATAGGAATCACGTCGAGGCGAGATCAAGCAGTGAGGTGTGAACGGGTCAGGAGAAGGCAAGGAATCGGATACGAGCACGGACGCATAAGGTAAGTGATTCCGTAATCACTTCCTAGATGTTTATGTAAAGTTATTTGCAACGTAATTAAATATGATAATTGAGGTTAAATAGGAATGTATGGTACGATGTCGATGAAGTATTAAACGGATCTTAGTTTTGATCCGAGGAAAGAATGTGTGATTAAGGATATAAGCTAAGTAGTGGGATGGGTTATTTATGTAAGGAATTCCTTGTTGTTAAGGATAGAAAGAAGTTGACCAAAATGCCCTTGGTGGGTATTTTGGGCAAACGTTATTACAAAGTGGTTTAGGAACAAGTTAGTAGTTGAATATAATGTTTTGAACAAGTATGGGAGCGGAGAAAATGATCTTGGAATGTCCTAAACCAATTAATGCGCAAATGCCCTTAACGGGTCGAATAATTAGAAAGTGACAATAAGCCGATAGGGCGTAAGATAAGAATTTTACTAATCCGGATGTGGGATTTTAAGTTCGTATGATAGAATATGAATTTACAAGCATGTAGGAAGAAACGGGAGGTTAAACGGGTAAACGGTTCGAAAGTTACGCGCGATTTAGTGCGTACGGACGACGAAATGGATCTGCAGAAAAGTGAGGTTTCGAGAGGGCGTCGCCGACGGGCTCCCACCCCGTCGCCGACGGGCACCCAAAATCACAAGTTTGGCCGACGGCTTATCTTACTGCCGACGGGTGGATGTACGAGACGGGTAATTCCCGAGCCCGTCGCCGACGGGTCCCAAGCCCGTCGCCGACGGCTTGTCCTGATGTTTTCTCTGTTTTCGCGTCACGCATCTCCGGTTGACCCGTAACACTCCCGAAAGGCTCCTTAACCTTGTATGAGATGATATCTATGTATGATTGTAATTAGGTATATGCGTAGTATATGTACGTGTGTGTGAGAGCATGTATATGTATAGCTACGTTAATTTATTGAATGTATGTAAGCGTGCAGTTATGTATGCATGTATGTTTATATGTAGGTATTGGTGTAGGCATGAAATCAAGTAATATGTATGAGTATGAGCTCTAGGTAATTAAATATGAAGGTATACGCGTGTGTAGGTATGAACATATACATATATATATATGTGAATGGAAGTATGTAAGTTTGTATATGAGTATGTAGGAATGATATGTACGTATGTAGTTGTGTATGTGAGTACGCATGAAGGTATGTATGAGTATATGCGCGTATGTAAAGTTGTAGGGAAGGTATGTTTGTACGTAGATGTGTATGTATGTATGTTTAAGGGTATGTACGATTGAATACATGAATGTAATGATGTAAGATAGGTATGTACGTATGTGGAAGTGTATGTAGGTATGTATAAGGATATGTACAAGCTTATGTCTGTATGTAAAGATGTAGGAATGGTACGTACGTATGTAGTTGTGTATGTAAGTACGTATGGGGGTAGGTATGAGTGTTTGCACGTATGTAAAGTTGTAGGAAAGGTATGGACGTATGCAAATGTGCATGTATGTTTGTATGTAAGTACGTGTGTACGCATGATCTAGATACATTGAGTGTTAATGGTACTAACGGTGTACCTTGAGAATGAGAAGTAATGCAGGTACATCATTGAAGCCTCACCAGGAAATGGATATGCGGATGAAATGCTTAAAGCTTAAAAGATGACGAAGTGTGAAGTGTATGCGAATGAACTTTGTTCCTTTAATGTGTACTAATGTTATGAATGTATGTGGTGAATGCAGGTTGTACGGATGATGAGCTGTTATCACAAGGATTAGGGATCGAAGACCGAGTCACTTGAAGAGATTGTACGGGGACGTTGAATGTAAAATGTAATAAATGAAAGCTATGTTTTCAGTTAACAAATAAGAGGATGACAGACTTTAGATTGAGAATCAAGTTAAAGTTAAAAGTTTAAATAAGTTAAGATATTTTTTTTAATGCAAGAAATTTTATGGTTCGTGTTTTCCGCTGCGACTCTTGTCATGTAGGATTTAGGGTGTAACAAGTTGGTATCAGAGCCCTGGTTTGAGAGAATCAAGTGTAAGAAGGTAAGTGCTTGAACTCAAACCTGTGTGCTCTTGCATTAAGAAACCCGTACAATCCAAGACTCGGTCAAGATCCAAAGGTAAAAGAGAATGTAAGTATGTACTTATGTATACGCATAAAGAAATTGACGGTTTTGTATGTGCAAGGTAAGCATAAGTGTTGGAAGAGGATGATCCGTGAATGCAGTTTAGGATGAATACTAAGGCAGGCAAAGAGGTAATAAGACGAATAGGCAAATGAGCCCAGGTATGTAAATTCAATATGTAGGTATGTGAAATGGTAAAATGCATTAAGGGAAGAAAAATGCTAAATGAAGGGCTATGATGGTATAGTGGATATGTTTTGAAAATGATACACGTGCTGAAACCTAATTCTTCGTACATAAGGTGACAATTACACGAAGACACGAAACTAGTATGTGGATGGTGTACCTGGCCAGTACATGTGAAGCATATGATGTTCGTGAGACCGTGATAATTGATACAGGTATGTCCGTTAGAGTTAGGTAGCAGGCGGGCGTGTGGGTGAAATGGGAAGTAAGACTCTCGGGAAATTGAGAGTACTATGAAAGTATGAAAAACATGCCTGATAAGAATGAAGAATATGGAATCCGTAATTAAGTACGGATCAACAAGACATGAATGAAATGTTTGAATCCGTGTGACGGATTCAAGGAATGAAAGGCATGTATGATATGTTTGAATCCGTGAGACGGATTCAAGGATGAAAGGCATGGATGATATGTTTGAATCCGTGAGACGGATTCAAGGATGAAAGGCAGGGATAATATGTTTGAATCCGCGAGAAGGATTCAAAACGCAGAAGTAATGAAAGGCATGAATGTAATGTTTGACTCCGTACGGCGGATTCAAGGAATGAAAAAGCATGAATAGAAGGAAGTACAAGCGTGTACTTCAGATGGCGAAATGATTAATAGAATGAAAGGATTGCATGTAAGAAATAGAATATGTAGTATGTTATTGCAGTCACGTAAGAAATTGTAGAAAAGTTATAGGTGGGTAATCACCAAGTTTAATGAATGTTTAAATGATATATGCTAACCGCCGATGATGTTGATGATAATGTTAGAATTATTGATGTAACGAAACCAATCGTATTGGTGGAAGGACGTGCATGAGCGGAAGCTCGTTATGTGAATGAATGAAACATGGCCTGTACGGCTAGTACGCGAGGAAAAGATGATCGATCTGGGTTGCGGATCGTGGTTTGGGAAATGAAAAAGAGGTTAGTAAAAATGTTTAATGTATGATTGGATAGATATGAACTAGTATGACACCTGTATATGTGTAAATTAAGCAATGCATGAAGTAAAAGTAATAATAATGCGAAATGAATGAGATGATTTAAAGGTAATGTAAAGGTATGCAAGTTATACGTAGCTGTAGAAAATGTAGAATGAGGTTAATGTTAGAATTAAGCACGTAAGCATGATTATGAAATAATAGTTTTGTTGTGATAACAAAACAAAAGTTAAATGTTATACAGAGTATGTATAGAATGTAAATTCTAAAGGTGAAATGGAGGTATTAGATCCATTAAGAAAGGATCATATTAAAGGACGGAAGAACATGTGTATTGACCAGTTATTGACAGGTCAAGTAAATGAAAATGATATAAGAAAGAATGATCAGGAAAGTATGGGCTAGTAGTCGTATGGATGGACTAGGAGAAGAGATAATGTGTGTTTGATGAAAGTGAGAAAGGTTTCGGGGACGAAACCTTGTTTAAGGGTGGTAGACTTGTAACGCCCCAAAATTTGAATGTTAATATTTGTCGTATGTTCTTATGTGACACGTCATGAAATAAATAACTAGGCTATTTAACCTAGTTAAGAGTATGGTCAAAAGTATTAAATGATAAGAGTAGTGTCAGTTATGTTTTAAAAGTAAACCCGAGGGGCTAAAATGGAACAAATGAAAGTTATGTTATTAAATATCTAAACACACACAAACACACACATACGTGTGTTCGAGAAAGAGCCAGGAGGCTCCCATGGAGCCTCAAACCCTAGTTTCATGTTTATGCTCAAATCGGAAGGCAAGATGATGCTTAAATTCATAACCGAGCATGGATTAATGATCACCAACACGAGGGGATCATAAGGTATGTCTTAAATCTAAGATTGGTGATCATGGATGAAGTGGGTTATGTTCAAATCCGTGAGTTATTATGAAATTAATCATGTATAAGGGTTAGAATCCTCGAGTAGAACATGGGTTATGAACGGTTTGCGTTAATTTGATGTTTAGAGGTGACACCCGTTAGTTAGGATGAAGATGATAACTAGAATCACCTCCTATGTTCAAGTCTTGTTGAATGATTGATGTATTATGTGGTTATGATGAATTATTGTTAGATGAAAGTATAGGAATATGATGATGTTATGTTTAATGTTCATTTGGAATGATACATGATGATTAGTAGATGGTTTTGATGGGTTATGTATGAGTTTAGAAGAATTGTGCATGAAGTAGTTGTACGTTATGCTTAAAAGGTAGTACTCACATCAATTGTATGATGAAATGTATATAGTGTCGTCCGTATAGTCGATTATGATGTTACGGGTATGTGATGATAAGTCGATAGTTAAGTATGGTTAATAGTTGACTTTTGAAAGTCAACTGAGTATAAGAAATATGACTTGACTCGTTGTCGTAAATGTATGTTGATGGGAAGTCGTATGGTACATGTTATGTTAGTATGCGTTAATTTTGATTACACGACGAATTACATGTGATGGAAAGGATATGAAGTTAACTATATGTTTATGCTTGTTAGATAGGACTAAGGAAAGTTAAGAGTGGATTGTGTGATTGATATGAATGTGAGCATGTACAAATGAGTATGCTAATAAGAGCGTGATTTCGATGAAATGAAAGTATAGGAATCACGTCGAGGCGAGATCAAGCAGTGAGGTGTGAACGGGTCAGGAGAAGGCAAGGAATCGGATACGAGCACGGACGCATAAGGTAAGTGATTCCGTAATCACTTCCTAGATGTTTATGTAAAGTTATTTGCAACGTAATTAAATATGATAATTGAGGTTAAATAGGAATGTATGGTACGATGTCGATGAAGTATTAAACGGATCTTAGTTTTGATCCGAGGAAAGAATGTGTGATTAAGGATATAAGCTAAGTAGTGGGATGGGTTATTTATGTAAGGAATTCCTTGTTGTTAAGGATAGAGAGAAGTTGACCAAAATGCCCTTGGTGGGTATTTTGGGCAAACGTTATTACAAAGTGGTTTAGGAACAAGTTAGTAGTTGAATATAATGTTTTGAACAAGTATGGGAGCGGAGAAAATGATCTTGGAATGTCCTAAACCAATTAATGCGCAAATGCCCTTAACGGGTCGAATAATTAGAAAGTGACAATAAGCCGATAGGGCGTAAGATAAGAATTTTACTAATCCGGATGTGGGATTTTAAGTTCGTATGATAGAATATGAATTTACAAGCATGTAGGAAGAAACGGGAGGTTAAACGGGTAAACGGTTCGAAAGTTACGCGCGATTTAGTGCGTACGGACGACGAAATGGATCTGCAGAAAAGTGAGGTTTCGAGAGGGCGTCGCCGACGGGCTCCCACCCCGTCGCCGACGGGCACCCAAAATCACAAGTTTGGCCGACGGCTTATCTTACTGCCGACGGGTGGATGTACGAGACAGGTAATTCCCGAGCCCGTCGCCGACGGGTCCCAAGCCCGTCGCCGACGGCTTGTCCTGATGTTTTCTCTGTTTTCGCGTCACGCATCTCCGGTTGACCCGTAACACTCCCGAAAGGCTCCTTAACCTTGTATGAGATGATATCTATGTATGATTGTAATTAGGTATATGCGTAGTATATGTACGTGTGTGTGAGAGCATGTATATGTATAGCTACGTTAATTTATTGAATGTATGTAAGCGTGCAGTTATGTATGCATGTATGTTTATATGTAGGTATTGGTGTAGGCATGAAATCAAGTAATATGTATGAGTATGAGCTCTAGGTAATTAAATATGAAGGTATACGCGTGTGTAGGTATGAACATATACATATATATATGTGAATGGAAGTATGTAAGTTTGTATATGAGTATGTAGGAATGATATGTACGTATGTAGTTGTGTATGTGAGTACGCATGAAGGTATGTATGAGTATATGCCCGTATGTAAAGTTGTAGGGAAGGTATGTTTGTACGTAGATGTGTATGTATGTATGTTTAAGGGTATGTACGATTGAATACATGAATGTAATGATGTAAGATAGGTATGTACGTATGTGGAAGTGTATGTAGGTATGTATAAGGATATGTACAAGCTTATGTCTGTATGTAAAGATGTAGGAATGGTACGTACGTATGTAGTTGTGTATGTAAGTACGTATGGGGGTAGGTATGAGTGTTTGCACGTATGTAAAGTTGTAGGAAAGGTATGGACGTATGCAAATGTGCATGTATGTTTGTATGTAAGTACGTGTGTACGCATGATCTAGATACATTGAGTGTTAATGGTACTAACGGTGTACCTTGAGAATGAGAAGTAATGCAGGTACATCATTGAAGCCTCACCAGGAAATGGATATGCGGATGAAATGCTTAAAGCTTAAAAGATGACGAAGTGTGAAGTGTATGCGAATGAACTTTGTTCCTTTAATGTGTACTAATGTTATGAATGTATGTGGTGAATGCAGGTTGTACGGATGATGAGCTGTTATCACAAGGATTAGGGATCGAAGACCGAGTCACTTGAAGAGATTGTACGGGGACGTTGAATGTAAAATGTAATAAATGAAAGCTATGTTTTCAGTTAACAAATAAGAGGATGACAGACTTTAGATTGAGAATCAAGTTAAAGTTAAAAGTTTAAATAAGTTAAGATATTTTTTTTAATGCAAGAAATTTTATGGTTCGTGTTTTCCGCTGCGACTCTTGTCATGTAGGATTTAGGGTGTAACATGTAGCGGTAAGACCCGTGTGCAAACACGGGTGGTTTCTTGAAAAACCATGCATAATACATATTAATAATCTTTCTAAACAAGAGAGAAG
Source organism: Helianthus tuberosus (assembly GCA_030545235.1). NCBI lineage: Eukaryota > Viridiplantae > Streptophyta > Magnoliopsida > Asterales > Asteraceae > Helianthus > Helianthus tuberosus. Next base: position 36,590,790 of record CM060379.1, on the reverse strand, counting down.
ATTGGTAATCTCTGCCAAGATTTGAGAGATTGTAACTGTGACATATACATTTATAAGAAAGAAGATTGATTATCTAATATCTATGTCATTATTATGATTTATGGAGAAGTTTGTAAACGTTAACCCTTCCAATTCATATAGAAGATAGTGAAGAAACTTCAGTTGTAAACCGAGAGACGAATGTAAGATGAATTAGTTAACATTTATCTAAACCGTTATATTGTTGGCTATCAGGCCCAAGAACACGAACAAAAAAATTGATCTTAAGCATGATTGACTCTTTCTTGTTTATTATAAAACCTTGACTCTACAAAAATAAATGGACCCTAACCATCTATTTATATGACATAACTTCCTAAACCTACTCAAACTCATACTCCTATCTTCTAGACATTTAAATAATTAGATAAACATGCAAATAATTTAAATAAAACTTTCAAACTAATCTAAACTTACTAGATAATTCAAACTAATAATTTAAACTAAATTTTCACTTTGACCCTTCCATCTTTCTTTTAAATGCGTTTTAGGTTTATCACCTTCAATTTCTCCCTTAATCCTAAAACCCATTCATGCTTTTCTTGCTCTTTTCCTTGATCGAACCACACGGGTCTTGATCGTTCTTGCTTCATTCTAGTTCTTGCTACTTTTTCTTCGTCCTTTCATGCTTTCGTACTTTCTTTCTTCAAAAACTGGCTCTTAATGTCACACACCAACCGATGGCGGAATCATCGGGGCGCAGCACTAAGCAAACCATACTGCTCAAGAGAATCCATAACAACTATCCATTACCAATATTTTTAACATTCATTGTCCCATACCAACGAACAAATATTCAACACATAGTTATTACAGACAGTGAGTTCTCAAAAGCAAAACAAGTCCGACAACCAAGATTTCTATTAGATGAGTTTCTAGACTGCCTAGCTTGATTTCAGCATATCATTTCATCAACCTGTCGCATACGTTAAAATAAAGTCAATACATAAAGTAAAGGTGAGTACACAAGTTTGCATAGTAATAGTATGAAAAGCGTTTACACATAACTAGCAAGTAACATGTAACGGGCGAAGCATGTGACTGTCAACAATGATTATAACTTAACCACGAGACTGCGTTGTAGGGTATGCGCGACACATGTTCAGCGAACACGTGAAGTGAAGTAATGTGATCCCTAGCAACCCCTGTCCACGATAGGTGCTGAGTCCGAACTATAGTACTATCGTTGCTAGATGCGGTCTAGTGTAACACTGTATAAGCATAGTAACATACATTCAACAAATAACGTATAGCATGCGGGAGCGGTTAGCGTTTATAAAGTGTTTGCGTTGTGTGTTGTGTTTTGCTAAAGAAAGTATGTAACACCCAAAAGTGCGTTAAACGAAAATGGGTTCGAGTATACTCACAGTGTGTGTTTAACGAGTAAACACAGTTTGGATTGGATTGAAGGGAATGCGTTGAGTTTAGCCTGTGAGTGGAAACAGAAGCACAAGTCATTGAGCAGAGTGTTGAATGGTTTAAGTGTTCGACAGGTGATCCGAACGAATGGGCTCCGTCCGAGCGGATGGTCATCCGGACGGCTGGTCATCCGAGCAGATGGCCATTCGAACATCGCGTGATTGTTTGTGAAATCGTTAAAATCCGGAGTTTAGTCAAAACGTTTAAACAAGGAAAATTATAAGGATCAGGTCATCCGGACAGATGGTCATCCAGACGGATGGCCATTCGGTCGAATGATCTGTAGTTGAAGTTTTGGTAAAATTTTCTAAGTAAAAAGTTTGTTTTGAGTTAACAGAGACGGCGTGACGACTTATCAAACAAATGGAATACACCAACCCCAGTTCACTCTGCCGGATGGGCGAGCCCATTCGGACGGCGAGCTGTTCTTGATGAAGATTCATGTTTGACCCGTTAATCGGTCCATCTCTTTGGTGGAAATCCGTTTTCAGGTCGGCTTCCGACTAAGGAACGAGTTGAGAGTCTGGTTGAGTCCAGATTCCATCGAAATTTGTGTGAGAATGAGAAGAAACTTAGAAATAAGTTGAAAAAGATTGGAGATCTTTCATAACTTAGTTGAAAAGTGTGAAAATCCTTTAGATCTGGAAGCAATCTCGATCAAATGGTGTTCCATAACAGTTTGCCTAAGCAAAACGAGTGGAAACTAACTTCAAGGGGTCCAAATCAGTGATTTTCAGGAAAAAGTTAGTGTATGTGTGTGATTTTGATGAAGAAGATGATGTAGAAGTGATTAGAGATGAAGATTAGATAAGATTTGAGGTGAAAAGCTTATAAAATGGCCTTGATTCGCGATCGAGAGTGACTGGGAGCGTGTGAGCAGCTGGAAGTGTCAAAGTCAGAGAATGGAGGGTGTACGGCGGTATTTATAGAGTGATGGCGAGCATTAAGGCGGTGGCGAGTGGGGCTGTGTTCGGATGGCTTGTCCGGACGAATGGCCATCCGGTCGGATGGTCATCCGGGCGGATGGTCATCCGGGCGGATGGTCATCTGACCGGATGGTCATCCGAGTGGATGTCCATTCGGACAGCTGTAACATCCCAAAATGCGAAATCGAATGTAGATTAACATAAAATTTATTACAAGAAAGTTATAACATATTTAATCCTTATATATGTGTGCGTGTGTATTTATGTTAATAGCAAGAATTTGTGTAGGTTTAACTAATATTTGAAAGATAAATAAAATTACTATCTTGGCTAATATCTATAAGTAAGGTTTAAATTAAAAAAGGAAAAGAAACTAGCCAAAAATAATAAAGGAATGAATCCTTAGGGGGCAAACATGTTAAAATTGAAACTTGTATGGTTAAATGGGGTTAAAACATAAACACACACACTGATAGGTGTGTGTGTCGCGTGGATCAGGAAGAAGAAAAGGGGGAAAACCCCTAATCATCATAAATTCAGCAAATTAAAGCCCTAGATGTGATCTTGAGTCCATGCATGTCTCGATTTTGGATCATCTATACATTCTTGAACACAAGGTAAGTAGAATTTTGGTGTTTGATGACTTTGAATGTGGTGGGTGTTCATAAATCCATAAACTTTTGTGAAATTAGTATGAATAAGGATTAGAAAACACCAATAGAACATGATTGATAAACTTATAGTGAATATGAAAACCCACTTGAAAGTGTGATGATGAGAAGAATTATGTAGAAGTTCTATGTTAATTAGTTTAATGATCAAGTATGATAGTGTTCATGATAAGGGATTTTTAGTTAGAAACAATTTAAAGTGAAAGTTACATAGAAAATTTATGAAATTTGGTGTTCATGATGGTGTTGATATATAATAGTTATATTATGTTTATGATGCTTGTACATTATGCCTAGTTAGTTGTATGCATGCCAAGTGTTTGTTAAAATGCTTGAATGAAGTGAAACTCATGTTAGACAACACCACCATGTTAGAATTTAGAAACTTTGAATGATAGTGCTTTTAAACCAAGAAAACGAATGTAATTGTGACATGAGGTTTAAAGTAAGTTGATTTTGAGAATTGTAGGAGTAAAAGAAGAAGGTTCAAATCATTCCGGGTCGCAAGCAAATAGCAACAAAGGTAAGTTTTCACGCTTATGAACTTAGAAGCATGTAATGTGAATGATATTTAATTCTCTAGTTTCATATTTCGCTAATATCGTGAATCTCATGTAAAGATTGTATTAAGGTTATGAGTCGAATGAATTGAATTGGATAATGTTGAATTCGGAACGCTACATTTAAAGTAAGTTAGAATTGAAGTAAAGAGATGGCGTCGAAATTAGGTAGTAAGTGACTTTCGACTCACTTCTTAGTATACATATAGAATTTTCATGTTTATGAACGTGGGAAATCATGTATGGTTATGTAATGAATGAAGGTATTAAGGTAGGTATTGATCTAGTTAAACGAAGGTAGTTATTTAAGTCAAGGTAGTTTGATGGGATTAAACGGGTCGAATAAGTAAGGTAACGGTAATGAAATTCGTAATGATAAAGGACCCGGGGTGAGGATTCTTAGTCTAATAGGTAGGGAATTGTTTTACGAATAATTAGGAACAAGTTCCAGGTGATTCGGATGCAAAACGAGCAAGTTAGGAGGATTTTGGTAACAAGTTGGAGGGCTGAACTGGGCGCCACCGTAGCTTACGGTGCCCACCGTAAGTTACGGTGGGTGCTGGACCACTCTTTCTGCCGTAAGGCAGTCTATTGTCGTCTTAAGCTTTTTGGAGGCTACCGTAAGCTACGGTAGTTACCGTAGCTTACGGTGGAGCTCTGGCGCCCCGCGAAATAGTAGACAAGGCTGTCGCGGCCCGCGACAGACCTTGCTGCTGGCAAATTATTTATTTGTTTATGTGCGAAACTGGTCGTAAATTTTTTTCAAGGCCACTTAATTAATGTTTATGCTAATTTTAAATAAAGTGATGGTTACGGGCCTCCAATTCTTCACAAGGTACTCTAAAACCCAATTAAGATGCGTTTAGGGAGCGTGATCACGATTATAATGTATAAGTAAGAATGTAAAGGAATGAACTAAGTTCGTGGTTATTTATATTTACACATTTATGCATATGGAATAAATTACCATCCAATAGTTGGAACTTATAGGTGTTTATGATGAGAAATAAGAATGCATGCTAGGTCGTACGTACGTGGTCTATTTGTATGGAAGCTTGTAATTAGTATACCTTAGTAAACCTAGGGATGATTTAAGTGTTTTAAAGGAGTTGTACGTTTGTATGGGGGTACGTAATCATGTGTGGATGTTCACCCCTACGTATACATGTGTGTTTGTGCCTGTGTTTGAAGCAGGATTCATTGCTTATGAGCGAACGGAACTTGTGTATGTGTTGTATAGTTTAAATCAGTTGAAGTGTTAAGTTACTAAACCATTGTCTTGAGTGTGAAATGAGAATGCAGGTATTCTATTAATGTCGTTATCAAGTTTAAGGAATTGGAATGCACGAATGTACACGGAAAGCTTATTCGTAAGAATTAGTATTGGAAGAAGAAACGCGGACTGGTTATTGATTATTTATGTTTAGTTTAGGAATGATGTTATTAAATCCAATCGATGCACATGTATGTGGTGAATGCATGTTGCGAGGACTTAGCATCTTTATGAAAAATAGAAGGATTGAAGATCGAGTCAAGAGCAAGGGTTGTACGGGAAGGAATCGGTCACATAGTTTGACAAATATAGGTCTTGAAGCATTAATATAACGGAACGTGGTAAATCCTTTTTAATGAATGTATGAAATTTTGTAGTTGAACCTTCATGTAAGTATTATGTCTAATCTAGAACGAAATTTTTGGGCTCATATTTTCCGCTATGTCGTATTTAGGTTCTTACAAGTTGGTCATACAGGGAATTATTCATAATACGAACGGGTCATGCCCGAATTTTGTTAAATAATAGTATTTTAATATTACGTTTTCGGAATAGCAATTTTGGGCGTTACAACAGCCGAGTTGTGTTAGTTAACTTTTTCCCTCTTTGGTTTGTTTGTTAAGCGATGCGTTGCGTTTAGTCGAGTTGCGAGTGAGCGTTTAAGCGTATAAGCGTTGCGTTGATAACCACATAACATTCAACAAGTAATCACACACAGAGTATAATTAAATCTGCGTTTCGAGTCTGCGTTGAGTTTGCGTTGCGATAGCGTTTAGTCTAAATAAGCGATGTAAAATGCGATGATATGCGTTTAAGTAGTAAGCGTTGTAAAATAACGTTTAGTCGTGATAACTGCGTTTTGAATAACCGCTGTAAAATAGCGTTGTAATATGCGTTTGAAAAATAGTTTAACCCGTGGCATAAATCGAATCCCAAGAGTACAAGCGGTTACAAAAGAAATGACAGCGATAGTAACGATCCGAAAAGTCGGGTTGTTACAGTCTCCCCTACTTTAGAAAATTTCGTCCTGAAATTAAGACAAAAAACGACAAATTGATTTTAAAGTTTGAAAGCCTTAAAAGTCAAACCCTAAAGTCATTTTTAGTTTGTTGTTTGCTTTTTGAGCAAATTCTAATCTAGTTCATGTAAACTAAAGAATTAGAACTGTCTATTTTTACCTAAACCTAACCCGACCCGAATCCAAAGCCACCCAAACCCGACCAACCCGAACCTTATATGGGTCGGTTTTGGGTCACTTTTCTCGGCCAAAACCCCAAACAACCTGCCTCGAATAACCTAAAACACGAAAAAAACCCAAACTTTTATTGGTTTTTATAGATGTTAATTACCATTGATTTGATTATACTATTCGATAGTAGATGAGATCCATTAAGACGAACCAAAACCATCTCCTTCTGCTGCAACCCATTAAAAAAGGTTCATAACATTCAATATTCAAAGTATTTGGAATGCACAATCCATATTATGACAGGGAAAATTGCAAAGTCAAATTCCACATATCTACAAAAGCAACAAGATAAGTTACTACAAGAAACAAATTTCTAAAACACTTGGGCCTACCAATGGCGTTTCAGAGTTGCATTGCATGACATTTGCTCACAAAAACCCTTCAATCATTCTTCATGGTTTTTATCCAAAACTTATTTTTATTTGTACTTAATTCCTCAAGAATTTCATAATCTTTATTTGTATTTAATCTAGCTATTTTACTTTTCATTGACTTAAAGAGTAATGGTATCGTAAGAGCAACCAAAAAACAAATAATTAACTCAATTTAATTACAGATCGAAGAGAATGACAAACCTCATAATCTTGGGTGTAAACTTTGAGACTGTTTCTTTCCCAACTGGTAGCATAACTGGTTGCAAAAACTCTTGGTTTCCTACTTTCCTCTTGATATTAGGTTGCAAAACCTCATGTGTTCCAAGTTTAGCTGCAGCATAATGAAACAATTTATATTCCATAGAGATTTCTAGCATTAGTTATTGTGATGGTGATCTTGAAATTTTCCGGATGTATATATGAGTGGAAGGATAGACCTTTTAAATTACCGTCGTTAATTTTACAATCTATTTAATTAGTTTTTCTTCTTCAATTTAATTATTATATAGATAGTCCGCTTTACCCTCAACTAACCTCATTTAGTATTTGTATTGTAAGCATAAAAATTGTAATTTTGCAGTCATCCTTGTGAAATGTATTATAGTGAAATGTATTATAATATAGTATATATATTATAGTCCATATAAATCTATTTATTATATTTATACATACTATTAAATCATGAAAATCCCAAAGGTTGCATGTCTAACCTTTTAATCAATTAATTCCTTTAATTTAATCAATTAGCGACTTCAATTGAATGCATTATTTACAATAACTTAAGAGTTCCTTATAATTAATTTATGAAGATAATTAGTGTCATTCTTAAAACTTTTATTTAATTACTTAATTTAATTCAATTAATAAAAGACATAAGTGGGCATGGATTCCATGAATCAAATGTCTAGATTGCTCTCAAAGTGTCTTAAAACTTTGAACAATGTCCAAGTTTACCCCCTTTAAATGGTTTGTTTTATTTATACATGTGGCTTCAAAACTTGTACACATGGTAAAATTACCAAAAGGGTAAAAAAGCTAGTTTACTTAATATAGATATAGATATAGATATAGGATCATGTTAATGAGATATTATATAAGGTAGAAGATCAAAAGTCCAATAGAGATAAACAATCAAGATGCCATCTTAGGTGCAAATTGCTTGGGTCAAGTCCCTAACGCATATCACAGCTTCTTTTTTAATGTAATATGCAATTAAGAAGGTAGAAGATTAGAAGTTCATTAGAGATTTATGAATTATAAATATGTTTGTGAGTTATAATTTTATTTTAATTTTTTTCCTTATGTAATGTAAATTGTGTGATTTTACACACTTATATATTATATAAATGGATTCTAAACACATCGGAGGGATTTAAGGTATTCTTTTCTAAACATGACATGAAAAGAACCATACTTTACAAACTGTACCTTAATACTGACATTTCTTTATTTTTTATTATGGTTAGATTAAATTATTGGTCAAGACCCCAGGCTATTTCATTTGAGCAAGTTATAATGTGGAAAAAAAATCAATATAGGAATGTGCTATTAATGATTTGGGATATTGGCGGCCAAGAGAAGTTGCGGCCCTTGTGGAGGTATTACTTTAATTACACAAATGGATTGATAAGCATATCCACATTTTATAACAGTTACCAATTTTATGAAACGACTTCAATATTTTCAGTGAGAGAATTCATTCTTAGATGTTATGGAAATTCGGATATAATCCTTTGACCTGTAAACTATGTGCTATAGTGATGTTATTTATACCCAGGTTGTTAACTCTTTGGATAGGCAGAGAATAAGCAAAGCAAAAGCCGAGTCATGGATTGTATTTTAATTATATGTATGTTAAATAGTAAATATACATATTTCAATAGGTTTAAGCATGCTAAATTTACACTTCGTTATTTATATGTCTCCGTCTGAAATACTTATGATACGAAACCGTTTTTTACACATTATAGACTTTTATAATTTAATTTGAGTAACCCATGTAATATACGGGTATTTAAACTAGTACGTAATATAAATTAAATTCTTTAGTATCCTAAAGGCTAAATTGAAATTATAAATATTAACTTAAGATTACATTATTATATCATATATAATATGTTTATTATTTATAAATAATGGTGGTGGTGATGATTAATATTAAATTTAAATTTATAATAATAATTTTAATGTATGGCTATAGGGTGTGGTCATGAGCCTCATGATCACCATGACAGTCGCAACCCCCGCCCTCTATCTGTCTCGGGAACGGGCGGTCACTAGACCAGTTTTGGTGGTATCATTTTGTTTATCAATTTGGCAGCGGAAATTTCATCAGGACCGTAGTTAGGAAATGTTTATCAGAGTAAAACACCATATTTTATATTAATAATCATATGGGTAAAACCCAAGTTTCTTATCACAACATGTTTATAGGGATAAACCCTATTTTATTGAATTTAAAACATCGTCTTTTAGGTAACTTTTATAGCCACATTTTTCCAAGCCGTCAGTGCTCTCCAGCTGACTTTCTTCTAATTTGGCTTTTACATTTTGTTACCTGAAACGCGTTTTAAAACATTTGTCAGTGAAAAATACTGGTGAGTGAATCTCAGTTTAATCAAGAAGAGTTTTATCCTTTAACCCAGTATTGAGAGCTATCACATTGTTTATTTCTACACAATTACTTATTCGGTATTGTCGATCCTGACTGGTGGGTCATATTACACATTGGCTAACTATTTGTCCAATGGTAACGTGTTCCACATTTTGTATACAAAACCCCAACATACTGGCAGTAATTGAAGAACTATAAAGACTCAATCACTGCTTAATCACATTGTAAAACAATTAAGGTTTTGTAAAAACAACTTACAAAAAGGAGATTACTCACAAAAAGGTTTACACAAAAAAAGAGGATTACTCACATTGCTGATTTAGGTTTCTTCTAAGGTTTCCTGGTGATTATCTATAATTTACACAAATGCACACGTGTTAGTATAATAACCCATTTTAACATTAGTAATACCCTCCCCGAGACGGCATTCCAACGACTATGTCGGGCAGAACCACGACAGTCGTTACGGAACACTAGATCAATCGGGCATCGTATCTAATACATATCCAGGGGTTATGATACTTATATCGGGGCAGAACTTCGTTAATTAGGGGGGTATTATACCCGAGTATAATGTCTACTATAAGAAATTTAGAGAGAGAAAGCGAAAATGAACTATCTGACTGAAGGCCCGATGCCCTCAATTTATAGGGCTGGTCTTTGGTTCCGTCGCGCCCCGCGTAGCATTAGGCTAAGGCCTACGCGGCCCGCCAGGGACTTCGTGTCCGGTGATATGCTTGCCGAGTCAGCCCTAGACCCCATACGCGTCGGACACGTGGCGTGCTCCGGTGCGTCCTCGTATACAGGTCGTCGTGCCCCGCGTAGCCTTGTGCTATATCCGTCGCGGGCCGCGAGCGACATTAAAATCTGATTTTATTTTATTTTTAATGCTAGATCGTATTTTGGGCTCGGTTTTCACATACGGGGTGTATTTTAAGACATATATGGGTAATTTAAAATATATTAGGGTGTCAGAAAAATTCAGGAGGGTTGTTATAATGACCCTCCACATCAATGTCATGTCACTCACTTCTAATTCATTATCCAAAACCACTACCCTAAGGGTGTGATCATGACACAAACCACTATTATCTTATTTTAATTTATTTTTGTGGAAAGGAAAATGAAACATTGAAAAGGAAAAGGAGGCTCATGATTATCATGGTAAAATACATGCGAACCATAGTGAATGAGACAAGGGGGTGGTGTAGTAATCCACTAATGGTTCTACGTGACGATTGATAACCCAACCCATGGGGGCCTCCAGCCTTAAGTAAATGTATATATAAATGTGTGTTCATATGTATATATATTTCTTTTTATTTTAAGGAAAAAAGGAAAATTTTAAAAATAAAAAAGGAAAAATAAATAAGTAATTGCCAAAATCGTCCATAAGTTAATGATATATTTTAACTAAGTTTGTGATTTAGATGAAAATAAAAAAAATAAAAAAAAAACACATCCAAATAAAAAAAAGTTAATTTGGATGCAACAGTCAAATCAACCCAAACCTTAATTTCCACCCAAGAAAATATTCAAAACAACAAAATCCAAACCCGCACCAACAAACTACCTATACGGGCTCTGTTATACTAGAGGTTTAGGATTAAATACAAAGACTCCTAAAAGTAAGAAGTCGTACAAAAGGTATCAAACGGACCCCAATTAATCTCATTTAAGCGACATCGGAACCATCTCATTGAACTCTAAGATGTGAGATTTTAGGTTTTCACTTTTGGATTTATAGGTTGTATATTTTAGAATTTTTTTGTTTATTATCATTGTGTCTTGTATTTATCATTTTTGTCTTTTCTATATTTACGTCATTTTGTCTTTTTACGACTCATTGTGTCTTTTTTTTTTTCTTGACACTAAGTTATATTTTTCGTCATTATATTATATTATATTTTACTCGAAATTATTTCATTTTGTCCAATATATATTCTGTTTTTGTACATTCTTATTTGTAGAATAACTTTGAACGGTTATACTAGAAGCTTTGTTAAATCAATAGGCCATAGTGAAGCATTACATCACAAAATTACCAGCAATTGCAGTCAAAGTTGAAATCTTTTGAGTAATTTTCAATTCCAATTGTTTAATCAGCAGTTGGATAGGATATATTAGTTGAAAGAGGGTTGGGTTTTTGATAATATTAGCTGAGGTTTTAGAAATGGATACCAATAATTTGGAGCAAACACTGCAAGAAGGTAAGCTTTATCGATACGTAAACAATCTAATTGTTGCTCATCTCAGAGACCACAATCTCACTCAGGTATTTCCCCCTTCATTTCACTTTTAATTCCATTTCGATTATGATGTTCAACTGCTTAATCTGGTAGCCTGTTCTAAGATCTACACTTTCTAAGACGGATTTGTTTCGATTTTTTTGAGATTAATGTCTGTTGTGATGGGGTAAATTGCTTGATTGGGTTAATAGTTGAGTTAGGGTTTAAGGGTAACTCTTTGCTTTTTTGAATTTGATTGTTTTGACACCAAGTAGTCACATTTAGGACCGTAAACGAACTGAACTTTCGTGAATTGTTCGGCGGGAAGTTTGTGTATGTTCCGTGAACAATTTTTTTTGTTCATTTACGTTCGTGAACGTTTGTTTATGTTCATTTATACTCGTTCGTTTATGTTCATTTAAATATTAATGCAAAAGTTTAATGTATATATATTTGTTTATGTTTTATATATTTTAATATAAAAGTTCATTTATGTTTGTTCATTTTTGTTGGTTTGTGTTTGTTCATTTATGTTGGTTTGTGTTCATTTATGCACATGAATTGTTCGTTTAGAATGATAACGAATAAACGTAAACGAACACAAACATGTTCACTTTCTTAACGAACGGACATGAACAAGAAGATCCATTCGTTTATTGATCTTATTCGTGTTCAGTTAAAGTTAAATGAACAAACACGAACATGCCCCCGTTCGTGTTCATTCGGCTCATTTACAGGCCTAGTCACAAAGTCAAATTTAGAATCAGTTGTTTGACTTGTGTATTTCTAGGCTGCAAGTGCGGTTGCTTCTGCTACAATGACACCACTCACCATTGAAGCTTCTCCCGACAAGCTTCTTGAGCTGGTTGCCAAGGTTTGTTTGTGTTTTATTATGTTGATTAAACAATAATTAGGTTAAAAAGAGCAGTCAACAAAAGGAAATATTATTTTCGGACTGAAAATTAAACAGGGTCTTGCAGTCGAAAAAGATGAAACAGGAAGGGGACTCTCTTCATCTGCATTGTTTGATTCAACCACGGCATTACCGACAACATATGGGTCTATACCAGCTCCCCGTGCAGTTTCTGTCGATTTTAGGTGATCTGTTTCTTGATTATCAAAATTTAATAATCTTATTTTGATTATTTTGTATCATGTAATCACTTTCAAGATGCAATGCCAAACAACCCCCTGTATCCTTTTTATAATTGCCTATTTTGACCCGTAAATAATCAAGAAGAATATGTTTATGCGAACGTTAGAAAGTCGAAACTGATTATTGCGACTTGAATTTGCATAATCAGTTCCAATCTCTGGGTTTATAACTCATCAAACATGTACCTATGGGGTTGTTTTGAAGTTAAATTTGCTAAACTTGCTAAACAAGTGTCTCATTTTTGACAGTGCTGCACATGATACGAAAGGCTCCTCAAAAAGTTTCCCAAAGCATGAAACCAAACATGTTTCAGAACACAAGGTATGCATCCATTTGAACTTGAAAATGTTTGACATTGGCTTATGTTTTTCCCGATTGATATTAAGAGCTTTCTTTTTGGAAACTTACAAGTTTGTTATATCCAATGTAGAATGCTGCAAGATGTGCAAGATTTAGTCCTGATGGAAGGTTTCTTGCATCGGGTAGTGCAGATACTTCAATTAAACTGTTCGAGGTAATGTTATTTTTAATAAGCTCATATTGGTTATATGCAGTGTTGTAAGAATTTCTAGGCACTAGTCGGCCGGTGGGGTACGGACTAGCGATTAATCGGATTGGAACTTTTATATGTAATTGTTTTTTAGCAAGATAAGTTTTAATCCCTTATCGGCTCATTTTTTTTAAGTACACAAGATTAATCATCCAAATTTACAAGGTTTGACCGGAAAATGGCCAGGAATATGGTCGGTAATTGGCCGGAATTTGTCCGGAACCGCCGATTTTTGGCCGATTAGGACTGCCTAGGGCTGCCGTTGACCGTCTAGCGATTAATTGTCCGATTAGAGGAAAATTACTCGGTGAACTTCTGATTAGCGTTAATCGGAGACTAATCGGATGCTAGTCGGGATTTTTATAACCCTGGTTATACGTAGAGGTGGCAAATCGGGCGGGTTGGGGGAATGGGTTAAATTCGGTCGGATTGGATTGATCTGTGACTCTTTTTGTCTATTTTCTAGAATTTTGTTATGAATAATTAGCCTGTTAAATTGTAATATTTCATCAATAATCTATATCTTTTAAATACATAGGTTTAGAAGATTGTGATTGTGAGTTAAAATCCAACTTTGAACGACTTTTGACATGTTCAATCCATTTGACCCGTTTCATATTTAGCAAATGTTTTTAAATTTACCGGATTGACCCGTTATAGATAATTCATAAAGGGTCGAAATTGCCATTCTCTAATTACATGTAAACCATTTAACGTAGCAAAGCTAGTATCATGTGCAGGTAGGAAAAATCAAGCAGATGCTGCTGCCAGAGGGAAAGGATGGTCCTGTTAGACCCGTCATACGAACATTTTATGACCATCTACAAGTAAATTTTTGTTGATGCAACATTTATTAATATTGTAAATAACCAGTAATGTATTAGTATGATTACAAAAGTGAAAGCAATATAGTAAATATCAATTTTTTTAAATAAAAATAATTAGAAGGTTGCAAGCATTTTAGGCGACTTTTGACCTGTTTGACCCGTTTCTTTTTGGCTATTTGACCCATTATTACTAAAATACAAGTTGAATTTACATGTTATCTTATAAACAGGTTTTAATTACCACCTCTAGTTTCAAATTTGAAAGCAGGAAGCCTGACATCTTTAAACTAATAAAATTCTTATATCGCTGCAGCCAGTAAATGACGTGGATTTCCATCCTCAAAATACTATTTTGATATCTGGGGCCAAAGATCACACAATAAAGTATAATGCTAAATCCTAAATGGCTTAACATAAGCACAAGTCGGTAACATATTATTTATTAGTCAAAAACTATATATTACCAAAATGCAGGTTTTTTGACTTTTCTAAGACCACTGCAAAGAGAGCATCCAGGGTTATCCAGGTTCGTTTATTATTTTATTTGAGTTCGTTACAAAACTATCCGAGTTCTCAACATATTCAGATTTCTTGAAAAATCCATTCTTTGTGGTTGTTGATGTTTAATGTTTACAGGATACACACAATGTCCGGTCTTTATCTTTTCATCCTTCTGGAGATTTTCTTCTGGTAGGAACCGATCATCATATTCCACATTTGTATGACGTCAATACTTTCCAGTGTTACCTCTCAGCAAATGTACAAGAAATTGGCGTTAATAGTGCAATAAATCAGGTATGAATACTCCTTATAATCGGTTACGTGTGGCAAAATGGATGGGTCCGGATGGTTGGGTGACGGGTCAAAACTGTAATTTATTGACATGATCAAATCTTTAACTGATGACATGTTGACCTGAAAATGTATTCTTTAAAGTTATATGTGCTTTTGGTGATGCAGGTGAGATATTCATGTACAGGTGGCATGTATGTTACAGCCTCTAAAGATGGTGCGATTAGAATATGGGATGGGGTGACTAGCAATATTGTTCGCTCAATACTTGGTGCACATGGATCAGCTGAAGCCACTAGTGCAAGTTTTACCAAAGATCAAAAGTAAGCTTTGCTCTTTACACTTTCCAGTTGGAGGTGTGAAATGGGCTGGTTATGCGAGTTGTGTAATAGGTTGAAACGGGTTGGATTGGCCCGAGCCATTCTTTGTTTAAAAAGTATTGACTTCGTACTTTCGTTGTTTGTTAGATATGTTCTCTCGTGTGGAAAGGATTCTTCTGTGAAGCTGTGGGAAGTTGGAACCGGGAGATTAGTCAAACATTATCTTGGAGCTACACACACGCAATTGCGTTGCCAGGTATATTAATTAACGAGTGATTAACCATTTTAACAATCATAATTAGTAATATTACTAAAAAGCAAAATTGGATATCCAACTTTGACATATTGGCCGACAATAGTCCCAACTAAGGAAATGTTTTGTGACAGTCCTAGCTTTTAACCTATTTTCCCTAAGCGGTTCCATACTAACTAAAAGTTAACCCAGTTAGTTTATGCTGACGTGGACTGCCACATAAGTAGTCCACATCACCAAAACTTTGCCACGTAAGCAGTCTACGTCATCAAAACTTTGACATATTTGCCACATAAGCAGTCTATGTCATCAAAACTTTGACTTTTTTGCCACATAAGCAGTCCACGTCAGCATAACTAACAGTGTTAACTTTTAGTTTTTATGGGACCACCGAGTGAAAATAGGTTAAAAGTTGGGACTGTCACAAAACATTTTCTTAGTTGGGACTACTGTCAGCCAATATGTCAAAGTTGGGATTATTAAAATCCAATTTTCCTATTAAAAAAGGTGTTTGCGGGTCAACCAACCTTACCCCACACTAAAAGTTTCCATTTTTAGTACCAAAACCCTCTTTGACCCACTACCCATCACACCTGACCCGCTTATATTGCGCCTCTATAGGCCTCCATTATGCATACGCTTACTTTTATTACCATATAGTTTTGCCACGCGATTCTTTATTGAGAAAGCTAAGAACAACTTTGTGGTCAAATAACAAACATTATCTTGTCATCTTCTGCAGGCTATCTTTAACGACACAGAAGAATTTGTATTATGCATCGACGAACCTAGCAATGAGGTTAGGTGTAGTTGATTGTATTTAATATGTTGGATTGTCTTGAACACTTTTAACTGAGGTTGCTTGATATTGTTGATACACAGATTGTCATCTGGGATGCTCTTAGTGCAGAAAAAGTGGCAAGATGGCCATCTAACCACACGGGTGCACCCAGGTGGCTGGAACACTCACCTACTGAGTCGGCTTTCGTGTCATGTGGTACAGATCGATCAATAAGATTTTGGAAGGAAACTCCTTAGTGACGTAGATGCATTTTGATGTGGAAACTTGGTTTGTAATATTGTGATGATAAGAAATGAAGAGATCTGAACTGTTTTGATAGGTTCGACTATGAGAATTCCACAATGCCACTATTCTTAAAACGTCCCTAAAGTTTCTTTTTCAAGATCGAGCAAGGGGTTAATGACTCGAAGAGGGATCATCTATGAAGGATTTTTCTTATATACATTATGCTATCATATTAATTCAAACAGTTAAGATACAATTGGTGACAATACTCTAGTTGATATAAACTTAAACCAAAAAAATGTCAATGTTTAGTTTTTCTATTTAAGCTTTGTTCTACACTTCCATCGTCTTTTTAAAACTCAAATAACTTTTATGTATTTTAATAATTATCTTAATAAAATTCATACCATAAATTAATTTGATAGTTTTATGATCTTCAATTTGCTTATGATACTTTTTTTTTTTTTTTTTTTTTTTTGGAATAATGGATTTTAACAATCCTAACTATTAGTCGTTGGCCGGCAACGATCTCAATTTCAAAAATAACTAGTGGTGGTCCCACATTTTCATATATGATAATAAACTTATTAAAGGATTGTACTTTCATACTAAGCCAAAGAGAAATATAACCAATATTACATTATTGGAAAATGAATATGTTTCTTATATGCATCTGCTCTCTCTCTCTCTCTCTCTCTCTCTCTCTCTCTATATATATATATATATATATAACATTCTTATGAAACTGTATATAATGTTGATGTTTCCTTATGGGCAAGATGAGTGTTGTTGATCAGAAAATTCTTATACCATCTTGCCGAAAGCTTTGGTGTCCGAATCAGCGTTTGTCTATCCACATAGTATAATCCGAACCTCACCTTGTAGCCTTTCAACCATTCGTAACTATCCAGAAATGACCATGCGAAATATCCACGTACATCTGCTCCCTCTCTGCAATTTCAAACATTTCTTCAAATCAATACCACGCAATGACTTTTCAAGTCAAAAATCATCTAAATCAGATTTCAGAGCCAACCTTATAGACTTGGCTAAATAAGCAAGGTATTTGGAATGATATTCAATACGCTTGACGTCATCAGTTAGCTCATTAACTTGTTGCTCGTGCAAGTCCAGTGAAGAATACCCTGCAAAACAAGTATATATATATTCTTGTGTATCTTATTGTAACATTTGTTTATTCTTAAGTCCCATTGTATTACTATATATTGTACTGAATCTATAGAATTCATTCAATTTCCTAACTAACACATGGTAACAGCCAACTACCACTACTAATGACAAGTCAGACACTAGTCCATATTATACCGACTGGATACAGGCCGAACAAAAAACCATTATCATCCTCACCGCTTCTCTCACTGAAGAAGCCCTTGCTGTATTTGTTGGGTTAACTATGGCCTGCGATATTTGGACTGCTCTTGAAGCAGCGTCTTGCAATGCCTCTGTCGACCGCATTTAGAACCAATCTGAGCCTCACTCATAAGGGAGACAAATCTGTCTCCGAGTTTGGGCATTCTTTCAAGGCTATATGTGATCAATTGCATGCCACTGGTTTCTTTGCGGTCTCAGACTTACCTTTGAAACATTCTCCACCACCATTCGATCCACCCGTCCTGCTCCCTCCTTCGCAGACTTATTGACTTGTAAACCCTCCTAATATTCCTTTTTACCGACCTCCTCCTAATCCTTCGCCCTCCCCTTCCACATCTGATACCTCACTTCACCCATCCTACACCCGTAAACACACCTCCAGCCTTCCCTTCCGCGCATTCCACAACAGCTCCTACAAGCCCTATTACACCGCTACCACCCCCACCTCCTCCTCTCACCCTATGATAACTCGGGCCAAAGATGGAATTTTTAAACCTCGCTATCGGGCTGACCTAGCTCACACCGAAAAAACCATTCTTCTTCATCGTGCCTTATTTGCCTCTTCAGATCCTTAAACATATAAAACCGCATCCAAAGATGAAAAATGGGTTCAACCGATGAAACATGAACTTGATGCTCTTCATCACAATCAAACTTGGACTCTTGTACCCTGTCCGACAACCTCCGATGTTGTTGGATCTAAATGGCTCTTTCGAACCAAGTTTCGTTCTGATGGCTCATTTGAACGTCACAAAGTACATCTTGTGGCTCAAGGTTATAGCCAAATTCCCCGTCTTGATTTCTCACATACTTTCAGTCCAGTTGCCAAGGCTGCCACAGTTCGCAATATCTTAGCATTGGCGGTTATAAACCAATGGAAATTACATCAATTATATGTTAACAATGCCTTTTTACCTGCAATCTTACCGAATGTGTGTTTATGGAGCAACCTCCGGGTTTTCTCAATCCTCAATTCCCTAATATACAAATTAAAAAAAAGGCAATCTATGGTTTAAAATAAGCCCCAAGGGCACGGTTTCAACATCTGAGCACCTTTTTAACCGCATACGGTTTCCTTTGTAGTCGATTGTTCATCCTTGAGAAAGATTCTCGTTTCATGTATCTACTTGTCTATGTTGATGACCACATCCTTACCGGTAATTAACCTCGTGCCCTTACCTCGTTCATTAACTGTCTTCATAATTTGCCATCAAAGATCTAAGAGAACTCAACTACTTTTTTGGATTGGAGGTTACCTACACTACAAATGGAATATTTTAAAATCAGTCTAAATATACTTTGGATATTCTAACACATGCAAAGATGTTGGATGCCAAACCTATTCCAACACCTTCAAGCACGGATGTCTCTTTTGTGTCCACATGTGACTTATTCTCGGATGCTACTCGTTATCAATTTATTGTGAGAGCCCTCCAGTACTCAAAGATCACCCAACCTGACATTTCGTATGATGTAAACCAAGTTAGTCAATTTTTTAATACTCCAACCATTGCTCACTATCAAGAGGTTAAAAGAATTCTTCGCTATCTTATAGGCACCCTTGCATTTGGTCTTCATTACCGTCGTCCCACCCACACATCTCTGCTTGGATACTCTGAAGCTGATAGGGGTAGATGTTTTGAGACTCGTCGCTCAAGATATTCTATATTTTTAGGCGGCAATTTATTCTCGTGGAGTGCTAAAAAGCAACCAACTGTTGCTTGATCATGTTGTGAATTTGGATATAGGGCCATGGCCAACACTGTTGCAGATATTGTTTGGATAACACATATTCTTCAGGAACTTCACTCTCTTCATGCAGATCGCCCAAGCATATTATGTGACAATCAAAGTGCTCTGTTTCTTACTCAAAATCCTGTTTCTAATAAACGTGACAAACATATTGATCCTAATTACCACTTTTTACGGGAACTAGTCGCTTCGAGAAAATTAGTTACGAAATTTGTTCCAACCAAGCTTCAAGTGGCTGACATATCTACTAACAACAACAACCGTACCCAGTAAATCCCACCAATGGCAAAAGCGATTCGTAGGGTCTGGGGATGGTGAGATGTAGGCAAACCTTACCCCTATCCGTGTGGATAGAGAGGCTGATTCCAGAGAGACACCCGGCTCGAAAACAAACAATATGCAAACAAACCGAACTAGAAATATAACATTGGCACATAAACATAAGAGGTGGTGACAGAGTAGCATAGTAAATTGGAAATAGATATAAATCATAATACATAACAAAATATAAACAGATATAACATCAAAAACATATATATTGATACTAGGGCCGGCCCTGAGAATTCGTGTACCTGTTCGAGCTCTAAAAAATGTGCCCTTATGCCTTAATGAAATTGGGTATTGGACTCACTAAAAGGTCTAAACCTAATGCTAATGGACTAATAACTAATCTAAACCATAAGAATAGTTTTGTAAGTTGGCCTATGTTGGTGTTTGTATGAGTATACACTATTAAAATATATATTTTACATATACATATCGGGTTTTTTCATAAAATAAAGTGCCCTTTCGAAATATCGGGCCCTGGCCGGTGGTCCTCCCTGTCCACCCCCAGGGCCGGCCATGATTGATACCATGAGTAAATCGTATGGAATGGCCACCTAAAGTTTAGGAAAATCTAAACCCCTAAGACAAAGCTAAGACCCATCAGATCTGTACTCTTCCTTAAAGGTCTTTAACCTTAATCCTAAGTCTCCACGAGCTCCTATCCTGAGCCATGTCCTCAGAAAGGTGCAAATCTAACAAATCTTGCCTAATTCGCTCATCCCAAGTCAATTTAGGTCTTCCTCTAATCCTCTTCCCCTTTACAACAAGGGTTTCCACTGCTCTAACGGGCGCCGTTGTCAACCTCCTCTTCACATGCCCAAACCATCTCAAACTCCCCTTCTTCATCTTACTCGATATCCTATCTGTTTCATATAACATAGCTACTAAGATCCTTCCAAAACCTCATTTCACCAACCTTCTTCAGACCCTACGAATTGGTCCACCACCGTTTCGCTGAGAGGGATATTAGATAACTTGTGCACTCTTGTGTATCTTATTGTAATATTAATTTATTGTTTAGTCCCTTTGTATTACTATATATTGTACTCTTCAAATCTATAGAATTCAATCAGTTTCCTAATTAACACAAAATGAAAGAATGGTAAATTTTCAAATCCAAAATGGTGGCACTAACCATTTTCAGTAATAAACATGGGCTTGTTATTGTATCGAATCTTGATAAGGTTGACAATCTTTTCCATGCCTCTAGGGACAACATAGGATCCTTCTACCCCTGTCTGTTTTTGCAATAAAAAAATCATTATACCAACTAAACATTTTTAAAATTTTCCACCATTTTTGCTTGTGCTAGTGTCCCCAGAAATTCTTGGATTTAAAAGATTGTAATTTCTTACAAGTTCACCAATAGGCATGCCGTCACGCTCTCCAACTATCTCCACAAAAGCTTTGATTGAACGGTTCCAAGTCGCAGAGCAACTAGAATTAGTACAATCCTTAGCATATGAAGTTGAATAATGGTTGATGCCAATAAAATCTATACTATTCTTCATAAAATTCTTTTCATCAATGGAGAAATTTGGTAAATCTCTTCCAAGATATTCCTTGAGTTCTTCCGGGTAGTCTCCAAATATGGAGGGATCAAGTGTCCTGTTTAATGATAACAAGTTATTTATTAATGACGGATATAGGTTCAAAAAGGTTACAACTTACCAGCCCAAACTAAAAGCCATTGCCCTTTTGGCAGCTTGATGATCAAGTTCACTATCCGTTAGTGGTTCATACATGTAAGCGTGAACAGCGATACCAATTGAGCCACCTTGTTGAGGCTGCACATACCAACCAACAAGTCAGAATGTCAAATAAAAGAATCTTAAAATGTTTAGTTAAAATTAAAACACGAAGATTGACTCAAAGTTAGTTGATTTCCTGGAAATATTCATGATATAGCTTGGCTGCCCTGCCATGGGCCAACAACATGTTGTGCATAGCGATGATAGGCTCGACATCTGAATTCCCGTCAAGACAGTTTCCAAAAGGTTCTGAACAACGCGATGGTGGAAAAAGTCCCGTTTGGTAAGCATATTCTGCGACTAACTTAGGTTCATTTATGGTGATCCAATACTTCACTCGGTCTCCAAAAGACTTGAAACAGGTTTTTGCTAAATATATAAACTCTTCCCTGCGAGTAAAACAAATATTATACATAATAATGAGCTTTCAAACATTGATGAAACAATGGTGTTTCAGACATACTGCATTTCAGGGTTTAGCCAAGAACCGTATCTGTCTTCAAGTTCTTGAGGAAAGTCTACATGGTGAATCGTCACAAATGGTATAATTCCTGTTCATTATAAACAAGATCCATGAAAAAAAGCTTTAGTCGTTAATCAATCAAATAAAGAACTCATAAAGATTTCTAATATCAAATTTAATGATAATACAGACATACTCACACACAAACACACACACATATATATATATTATCATATCATAGCACCTTTGAGTATCAAATTTTCTATGATCTTGTTATAGAACATGATGCCTGCACTGTTAACTTCACCAAACCTTCCTCCTGGTGAATCGGAAACACAAAAAAGTAAGCAGAGAGTTGAGAGGATATATAATGGAAGTAATTGAGGGATGTTAAGATTGGATAGAATACTTGGAAGAATTCTAGCCCAAGATATCGAAAATCTGTATGCTTGTATGCCAAGGGAGTGCATCAACTCAATGTCTCTCTGTATAACAGATTTAAATCAAAGTTTCAAACACCGCGAAAAAAATTAATAAAAAATAAAAGAGTAAACTTCTGTTTTGCTCCCTGTGGTTTGGCCACTTTAACGGTTTTGCCACAAACCTTTAAAAATAACCATTTTCCTCCAATAGTTTGCTATGGTTTTTCCATTTTACTCCCTGCGAGGAGCAAAATGGAAAAAACATACAATTTGGATGGAGAGAGAGGCGGGGAGCAAAATGGAAAAACCATAGCAAACTATTGGAGGAAAATGGCTATTTTTAAAGGTTTGGGGCAAAACCGTTAAAGTGACCAAACCACAGGGAGCAAGACCGAAGTTTACTCAAAATAAAAACAACAGCTAAGTGGATGGATAAACAGTTATTAACCAACTCACCAAGAACATATGATAATGATCATCTGCAATATCTCCATTCTCTCCATTTTCTGCACAGCCTATTAACATAACAATAATAGTGAATTCAATATTCATCACTGGAAATAAAAATTAGAGTAAATGGCCAAAATCGTCCTTGAGGTTTGGCCATGTTTGTCAGTTTCATCCAAAAATTAGAGTAAACGGCCAAAATCGTCCTTGAGTGAGGGAGGCAAAAAATTTCCAAACCTCATGATGATTTTGGTAAAAAAGTTAGACGTTCGGATAAAAATGACAAAAAAAAAAAAAAAAAACACACTAAAAGTGAAGGGTAACATGGTATAAAAATATTGTTTTGGATGAAACTGACAAACCTGCCAAACCTTAAGGACGATTTTGGCAATTTACTTTAAAAATTAATTAATTTTTGTGGTATATTAATACTCCTAAGTCCTAACCTACAGAGTGGCAAAATACATCCCAGTTGCTTAAGGATTTTCCATCTTCAAGATAGGCTCCTTCAACCTACAGTAAAACTTCATTGGTTTATAAGTGATAAAGAAAAGCTATATATAATATTGAGCAACAAGTGGGAAGATTGACTTGGTATGCAGAAGTGGCTGTTCCGAACAGAAACCCGGAAGGAAAATCGGATCTTTTGATTCGGGTCTCTTCAAATATGAATCCTCCATTGCCATTGCTGGTGGCTTCAACAAGTGGTGTAGGAGCAGAATTAATGAGAAAGAAGAAGAGAAAAATCATTTTTATAATGTGACCACAGAGAGAGAGAGTGTGTACGTTGTTCAATATAACAAAGAAACCTATTTATCTATCTGATGTCAACATAAAAGGAAAAAAAACACATGTTCATAAAATGTGGATACTATTTAAGGAAAGGAAAAAGAAAACACATGTTCATAAGATGTGGATGCTATGTAAGGGCATTTAATGTAGTTTGGATCGATTTTCATAAAGGTTGTGAGCCGTGTAAGAAAAGATAACGAAACAGTGTCGGAGCTTGACTAAAAGTTCCGGTTGGGGGGGTTGCACCCCCGGGTTTCCAGTAAACTCCGTCCCTATAACCAAACCGGTAGACACTACAAGGAATCTGCGCAATAGCGACGACAAAAGTCGCCGCTAATGCCCTCAAAAGTCGTCGCTAAAGGTTTTAGCGGCGACATGCCGCCGCTAACGAGTCGCCGCTATTTCTCCGTCGCTAAAAGGCTGTTTGTCGCCGCTAAAGGTAGTACACTATTAGCGGCAACATTGCATGTTCTAGCAACGACAATTGTCGTCGCTAAAAGTCAAAACCTGGGGAAAAAAAATTTTCCACAAAAAAATAGGAAGATGAAACTAACGGCGTGAAATTGAGCGAAAATTATAAGTGAAAATCAGAACCTGTTGGGGGCGAAACCGGTATCTTTCCACAAAAAAATAGGAAGATGAAACTAACCTGGTGCAGCGTAGGCTGTGGAGCGGCGAGAAGGTGACTGCAGGTTTTGGTGGTGGCGGGTAGACTACATGTTGTTCTGGTGGAGGCGGCATAGTGGGGTTTGGGAGAGGCAAGTGGAATGATTTTGGGGGGAAATGGAAGAATGGTTGCCCGCCTAGGGTTTAATCACCTTTAAGGGATGATAAAACTTGACCGTCAGATTGCTTTATGATCAATGGTCAGGGACTCGTTCTCAAAAGTTGGACACGGATAGACCCTTTAGCGACGACATTTCCGATGTCGCCGCTAAAGGTGTCGCCACTATTGACCATATTTCTTGTAGTGAGAATAGTGAATATTTTTTTACGCGTAAAGATACGCACTCTCTAATCTACACCTACTTTACTTTGAAAATCACCATGGATGGATTTAAACCTACACTCATTTACCTTAGTGTTCGCAGGATTTGAATATCTTAATTTGTTTTTTCTTGTTTACATTTGTTAGTTGATACTAAAATTTTAAAGAATAAATATGGTTGATGGGTATTATACGCATGCTTAACTTTATACCTAATAATAACAATAATAAAGTTTATACGACTGATTTTAAGTTTTAATTACAACTTGGGTCAAGTTCACTGCAATTAGGTTTAGATCAAAACTTTGTTAAGTAAGCAACATACGGTTAACATTATAAGTTTTTTCTTATTGACATACAAAAAATAATGTACAAAAGCCCTGCTATTAACCTGTCTTAGTTTATAGTTTTGATTTTGATATTTCGTTACAACTTTTGTCAAGGGGGTACATGCACTAATCGGCAGTTATCTCAATTGCTGAGTGTTATCTACCTTATGTAGTTATGTCCAAGACTTGATGAAAACCTACTATCGAGTCGTGGGCCTCACTGGAAGCAGCCTCCCTATTCCTACGGGGTAGAGGTAAGGCTGTCTACATCATACACTCCTTAGACCCTACGTTAGCTTTACTATTGGTGGGATATACTGAGTATGATGATGATGATGTTACAACTTATGTGAAGTTCATTGCATTTAGGTTTAGAAAACTACATCAAGTAAGCAATTTGTGGTAAGCATTATAAGTTTTTTTCTTATAAACATACAAAAAAAAAAGTACAAAATCCATCAACCTGCCTAACTTGTGGTTAGCATTATAAGTTTTTCTCTTATAAACATACAAAAAAATAAAGTACAAAATTCATCAACCTACCTAACTTAATTTGCTTGTATATTTATTAATTTCTCTTCTTTTGCATTTATTGAATTTTTATTTATATATTTCCAAATTAATAGGGACCTTTCCTTTTATTACCTGGCTGAGGGATCAACTATGAAGGATTTTTTTATGCATTATGCAATTATATTAATTCAATAAATAAGATACAATGACAATATTGAAGATTGTAGTTAATATAAACTTAAATATACACACACAAAAAAAAAAAAAACAGAAAAAAAGAAAGAAAAGAAATCAAATGTAAATTTTAATTTTTTCTATTTAAACTTAGTTCCACCACCTTTTTCAAACTCAAATAATTTTTATGTATTTTAATAATTATCTTAAAGAAATTCATACCATAAGTAAATTCGATAGCTTATGTATTTATTTTGCGTATGATACTACTTTTTTTTTTAACTAGGAAAATGACTTTTTAAAAAAAAGTTTAGTACGTCCAACACTGATACAATGCTACATTTAACTTATTTATAATGGTGTGTCTAACATTATAACAACATATCCACGTTGTCTAGGTTTGATACATGCACGAATTGTGTGATTACCTATGGTAAGGCCGCAACTTTGTTGGGGCCAGAGGTGCCCCGACTTCACTAGCGTTAATTTTCTGGTATTCCGTCCGAAAATTTGTAAGTATTGAGTCTGGCCCCCATCAATTATTTTGTCTAAAAAATCCCGTCCCCTGTCAATTTTCTTGTCAAAATTTTTTTATACGTAGTCATATTGAGTTATAAAAAATCATAAATTTAGTTCTATTCAACGATATCCTTCAAAACAATCCAAAATTTAGCGGGTTTAGGATTTCGTTATATGTTTTACTAGTGACCAGTTTTGAATTGAAGTTGTAGTGTTTCTGTTGCTGTATGCGATTGGAACCATTAGGAGATGATAGTGTATTTCAGTATTTGGGTTGTTCATCCAAGAAAGAAGTAGAAGAAAGGTGGTTATATGTAAAAAAGAGGAATTTGAGAGTTTATTACTTGTGAGGGTTTTTTTTTTTTTTTTTTTTTTTTTTGTAAAGAAAGGTGTTAGAAATAAACGCACTTTTAACGGGTGGTCCGTTGGGGTGGTTTGCTCAAGCGGACCAAGGAGGGTGGACCAAAACCGTGAGAGTCATCTGGTCAGAGGGAGTCCGGTGGAGCGGACCGGTTTGGTTTGGTTTGGAAGGAGTGGGGACCACTCACTTTTTTATGTTTTTTTTTGTTTATTAGTGTAAAAGTGAGTAAAAAGTGAGATGTGATGGTGATGTTTGGAATAGTTTATTGCCTTATTGGTGGAGAGAAAAATGGGTATGAAGTGGTGATGGTTTGAAATGATGTGACCCATGACGAACTATTTGATGGACCACCCCAACCATTGTGGAAGCTCTAACTCTAAGTGTTGGTTGAACAAAAAGAAAATACATTATGGTTATGTTTTAATGTGTGGCTGAGATTTTATTAAAAATGTAGGGTTATGTTTTAATGTGTGGCTGAGATTTTATTAAAATGTAGGGTTATGTTTTAATGTGTGGCTGAGATTTTATTAAAAATGTGACCGACATATTTTTGTTGATATTGGGCGGCCAAAAAACTATTTTTGTGGGCAAAAGCTGTTCAACATTTCAAGTGGGCAGTAAGTTTTAGTAAATTCATGTTGGGCTTGTGATGTCCATGTTTGAATTTCAAATTAAATGATTGTTGGGCTACTAGATTAGTACATCAACTTGGGCTTAGAAATTGAGTTTGGATCCGTTGGAATTAAAATTTGGACCAGGATCTTACAAGATATTTTTTGAAACAATATAAATTAATTTTGGTCTTGCTTCTAAATTTATTTTGGTGGACCAAGATAAAAGCAGTCCTTTGAATGAATTAAGAATCATTAGATATTTGGAGTTATTGTTGTTTGATCTGACACGAATTGAAAAGCCGACCGAACATATAACCCAAAACATAGTGATACGGGAAAAAAATTGGGTCCCATGCCCCTTCCCACCGAACGTTTGTTCAAACTCCGCCACTAACCTACATGATACGTTGTAATAAGTAGAGGGGTTAAAAGTGTACAATGGTAATAATTCCAGTGATAGGGAGTAATATGTATAAGTCAAGGGTAGTCATTGTCATTAGTTGGATAGGATGATGTATAAACTGTTGGGTTCGTTAATAAGACGGTTAGACCGTTGTGACCTAATTCGTCCTTTGTGTTTCTTCTTCTTCATCTTCCATCTATCATTGGTATCAGAGCTGCCGAACCTCGTCAAAGCTCTTGATTCGTCATAATCAGCAACTCTTCGTGCGATTTTGATAAAACGTTCCATTCATTTCATTGAATTTGATCTTTGAATCGGTCAAATTCACCCGTAATTCATTTCAAATCTGTCATTGATCATTGATTCGATCAATTCAACCTTCGTTTTCATCAAAAACCCTTCAATTTCACCGAAACCCTAGAAAATTGATCGTAAATTGTGAACAATGACAACTCACAGCAGATCGGATTTAGGGAAATCAAGTCTTGAAAAAACGGTGGAAGATCATGTTGTTAGTCTGCTTAAGGTGGATGCATTTATGCAGAAATCTGACCAAACAATTGCAAATCTTAATGTGAATGTTCAAGCATTATTATCCAAGTTTAATGGACCAACAAGCAACAATGAGGTTAATAACTCCATAATTGGTCCTATTAACAGAAATGAAAGATTGCAAAGGATTGGAAACATTGATTTCCCAAAGCTTGATGGTAATGGAGTGGATGATTGGGTTTATAAGTGTGAACACTTCTTTAATGTAGATGAGATGCCAGATAATTTCAAGGTACTATATGCTGCGATTCACCTTGAAGGGATGACAGTTAAGTGACATCAAGCCTTCTTGAAGACGAAGTTAGTGCTGATTTCAGAAATTACATGTAAAGAGTACTCACAAGCTATTGTGCCTCGATTTTCACCGATTCTATTTGAAGATGCAATGGGAACAATTTCTTCATTGACCCAAACTGGGTCACTTGCTATAAGTATATTGCTCAAAGCAGTGAGAATGTTCCAGCCAAAGACGATGAAAGAAGCTTTTTATTTGGCCAAGATCGAGAACACGACTAATAAGTCTTTAGTATCTTCAAATGGAAGCGTGTATAACTCTTACAATCAGTCTTATGTTAGCAAGAATTAGAGTTCAGTAAAGCCACCAGTAAATGTATCACATCTGCCATTATTACCTACTCCATTTGTAGCCAAGAAGTTACATAACACAAAACAAATATCCAATAAAGAAATTGAAGCTGAAAGGACCAGAGGAGAGTGTTTTTAGTGTAGTGAGAAATTCACACCAGGACATAATTGCCCAAACAGACAGTTGTTTATGTAAGAAATTATTGGAACTAAGGAAGAATGTGAAAAGTTAGATGAAACTGAACCTGTTCTATAACAGGACTAGCCTGAACCACAAATATCTATCCATCCATTGACTGGTATACAATCTTTTTCTACCATGAAGGTATTAGGTACTATAGGGAATATTCAACTTAGAATCTTGATTGACTCTGGTTCCACTCATAACTTTTTGAATAAAAAGTTGGCCTTAAAGTTGAAATGTCCTTTAAAACCAATTGATGGAATGACTGTAGGGGTTGCTAATGGGAATAGAATTGAATGTGCATATTATAGTCCTAATTTTTAATGGTATATGCAAACTATGTGGTTTACCACTAATGTTTTAGTTATTGCCTTAGATAACTATGCCATGGTCTTAGGAGTGCAGTGGTTGATGACCCTATGGTCTGCTATGTGGAATTTTATGGATCTCACGACCACAGTGTAAGCTCAAGGGAATGGATAATAACAAAATGTTTATCTATTCAGCTAATTCATGCATACACTTCTAAATCAAGCAGATAAAATGGTAGAGGCCAATCTGTTTAGCTTACAACTATACACTGAACAGAAATTTCAACACCATACAAACATAACAAACATGAACTATGATGATCAACTACAGTCACTGCTAACGGAATTTGAAGATGGCTATTGCCCTACCACCTAAAAGAGAATGTGACCATAGGATATTGTTAAAAGATGAATCTAAAGTGGTCAACCTTAAGCCTTATAGGTACCAAGCTACTCAAAAGGATATCGTTGAAAAGCTGACTAAGGAACTGTTAGACACAGGGGTAATTACGGGTAATACTAGTCCGTTTCCTGCTCCATTAGTTCTTGTTAGGAAAAGAGATGGCTCCTGGAGATTTTGCATTGATTATAGTGGTCTGAATGAAGTCACAGTAAAAAACAGTTACCCCATTCCTTTGGTAGAAGAGTTGTTTGAAGAATTGGGAAATACGGTGATTTTTTCAAAGTTGGATTTAAGAGATGAATATCATCATATCAGAATGCATGATGATGATATCCAGAAGACTGCATTTAGAACACATGAGGGATTATTTGAATTTGTGGTCATGCCTTTTGGCCTAGCTGTCACAACCCCCGACCCTACCCTGGACGGGAGCCGTGAATAGATTCCAGTGGGACCGGTGTTTATTAAAATTATCACAAGGAAATTTCATCAGGACCGGGTGTCAGGACAAAATAGTAGAGTTTTCAAACACCGAAGTTTTCATTTCATAAACTGTGGGATAAAACCGATATTTACATAAAATATTTTCACGGGGATAAACCCTTAATTACAAAACACATTTTATTTAGGTGACACAGCCACTTATTTAAGCTTGAGTGCTTCGTAGCACTTTTTCCTTCCCTTCACAGTAAATCACCTGAAACGCGTTTAAAAACATTTGATCAACGGAAAATACTGGTGAGTTCAGTCAATTGTATAAAAAGACATTTTCTTATAATTACAGCATTAAAAGTTTTTACATTTGTTTATATATTAAAACTACCCAAAGGTATTTGTCAGTTAGCAGTCCCTGTGACCGTGGCCATGTTACTATTGGTCCTTCTTCCAATCAGTAACGCATTATAAGTAATGTATACAAAACTCTACATACTGACAGTAGTTTTCCTGTAAGAACACAAAGACTTAATCACTGTAAATATAAGTAACAATGGGAAAACATTTAGGGTTCCTAGATATACACACTATGTACTACATATTAATGTAAGAAACCAAATTAAACTTTCACGATAATCACGAGATCAAAACCGCAATGTATAAAGTATCACCTTATTCAAGCAGAACTTCAGCCTTTCATTGATAGGGTTTCGGACTAATCGAACATAATATCGTTTCAGCGATTAGGGTTCCATACACGAAAATCGAGACAGAGACTCGCGAAAATTGTTTTTCGAAATAAAAAATAAACACTGAGACTGCTCATGACCATAGTTACCTAATTCGCGGTTCGCTCCGGTACGGGTACGCGGTTCGCTAGGTGTGACATTTTCGGTACGGAGGGGGGTAGGTTCATTTCGGTACGAACCGGTACGGTGTACCATGGAGTCCGGTTCGGTGTACACAAATTAAAACATAAATTATCAAATTACAAAAAATAAACATTGAAGGTTGAAGATAAAAATTGAAATTGAATAGGAGTAGAAACTGATGTAATTTAGTTAAATGTTATATACATATAATCTTAATTTATACTTTTTATGTATAAATTTATTAGTTTAAGGACCAAATGTAAACTAGTTAGGATAGAGAGGGTTAAATGTTCAAATACACAAACTATATTCACACTTTTTTTTTATGTAAAAAACTATAAGTTTTAGGGTTTTAATGTAAACTAGTAAAAAAAAGGGTTAAATGTTGTAATAACTAAACTTGTTTAAACCCTAAAAACCTAAAACATACGTAGCCTGCTGTTCTTCTTCCCCTTCTTACTGGTTTCTGGCTGAAAACAACATTGGCGTCTGAATTCAGCTGTGGATCGCTGTACCCAATCGATTTGGGACGTCCACCTTGTCTATTTGGTTCGCTGAACCGAATCAATTTGGATCGCCGTACCTCCGCAATCAGGAACACCGACGCAACTCGGTTCGCCGGACCATGGCGTTCCGGTACGCTTACGATTTCCGATTGGGTACACCACGATCCAATACGTGGTTCGTGGCTACCCTAGCGATTTAGGTAACTATGCTCATGACTCTTCCTATTTATAGCTGAAAAGTGTCGCTGTCGCACCATGCGACGACAAGCCTTCCTCGTCGCGCCACGCTACGGAGCTGGCTAGGGCATAGGTTGCATGAGTCAGTGGGCTAGCCTTGCCACATAGCGACACATGGCATCGCGTGGCATCCGGAGAATCTGGCACCGTCGCGCCACGCGACAGTCCTAGTTTGTCCTGTCGCGCCACACGACAGTGTTTTTTTTTCCTCTTTTCGTTTTCGGTTTTCGTTGGCGCGTGTTCGGGGTTTTTATTACGAATTGTTGTGGGATATTTTTGATGGTTGTTACACTAACAAATGCCCCTGCAACCTATTAAGCATTAATGAATGTATCTTTTAAAGAGTTCCTCAGGAAATTTGTGCTAGTGTTTTTCAATGACATATTGGTCTACAGTAGCTCTATGGATCTTCATTTGGTTCATTTAAGATAAGTTCTATTGACTTTGGGGCAACAACAACTATATGCAGAGAAGTCTAAATGTACTTTTGGAGGGTCTTCTATGGAATATTTAGGTCATATAATAATATCCAATAAGGGGGTCCCTATTGTTAACAGTAAAATCGAAGCTATCAACGATTGGCCTATACCTACAGATGTTAAGCAGTTGAGGGGGTTTCTAGGGCTCACTGGATATAACAGGAGGTTTATTAAGTCTAATGGCATATTGGCAAAACCTTCAACTGATTTGTTGAGGAAAGATGCATTTATATGGAATGATGAAGCCACTCAAGCTTTCAATAAACTAAAAGAAGTTATATCCTCTCCACCAGTTCTGGCTTTACCAAACATAAACAAGCCATTTGTGTTAGAAACTAATGCTTCTAGAAAAGGGATAGGGGTTGTATTAATGCAGGAGGGTCACCCAATTGCTTTTATTAGCACGGCTCTTTTTACAAGATAACAAGCTTTTTCTGTTTATGAGAGAGAGTTCTTAGTCATTATCTTTGCAGTTAGATATTGGCATCTCTATTTGTCCATGGGTCATTTCACTATTAGAACAGATCAGAGGAGTTTGAAATTTCTATTGGAACAAAAGATTACTTCTCCCTTACAACAAGTGTGGCTCTCAAAACTAATGGGATATGATTTTTATTTAGTGTACAAGAAGGGTTGTGAGAACAATGTTGCTAATGCTTTATCTTGAGTTCACTCTCCATCTTTAATGACTCTCATTCTAATCACTTTTGATCCTGCCTTATGGACCATAATTCAATCTTCTTGGTCCAGTTATCCTAAGTTGTAGTCCGTGTTGCAAGAATTGAAAGCTGGTGGAAGCAATTCCAAGTTCACTTGGAATAATCAGGCCTTGTTTCTATCTCTAGCAGAGTTTTGTGAATATATGGATATCCTCTTCCTGTGTTCATTCCATACATCTCAAAAGATGTAAGAGTGGCTGCTATGAATGAAGTCTTGTGTGATCGAGAGGAGATGATCAAGCTGCTCAAATTTTCTTTGACAATAGCCCAAAATCGAATGAAACAAACGGCAGATAAGCATGGAAGTGAGAGACAGTTCCAAGTTGGTGAATTTGTTTATGTTAAGCTACATCCATAACGACGTTGTAATAAGTAGAGGTGTTAAAAGTGTACAATTGTAATAGTTCTAGTGACAGGGACAAATATGTACAATAGTTATAAGTCAAGGGTAGTCATTGTAATTAGCTGGATAGGTTGTTGTATAAATTGTTGGGTTCGCTAATGAGACAGATAGACCGTTGTGACCTACTTTAATTTAACATACACATCTACCATCCTTTTAAACATAAGTTCTCACTTTATTCCCATCAACGCATACTTAAATGCATGTGATACAAGCAACTATGTCGTGTGTCAACTTTTTCACTCATACATTATCAACAAATTAAAACGTCTCTTTTATAATGAAACATTGTACACACGCAACTTGTGTAGCATCTATAATTTGGATTTTGGCGTATGTAGTAGTTCATATCAATTAGGCTTTGGTGCACAAGTTATCCTATTTTTCATATCATTTACTTTTCATCTTCACAATTACTGATTTACTATAAGTTATGGATTATTATTCACTCATGTTATTAACACTAGTCGCATTCACAACCCAAGTCAACCGAACTTTTAATAAAAAAAACTAATCTCCCACTCTTCCATCTAGGGATGAGCTCGGTACCGACCGGTACCGAAAATCCCCAAAAGTGGGTACCGGTACCGAATATACCCGGTACGGTTCGGTACCGGTATTTGAGGGAATACCGGTACCGGACCAATACCGAAAATGTCAAAAGTCGGTACCGAATCGGTACCCTGTGACAGCTCGAACTTCCCCTTACGTTGTAATCTTGAGAGATTAATAAAATAGAATTCACTGAGTTATGTGCTTATGTGTTTAAATATTTGTTGATTATAAAATCTATATGGTATATTAAAGATGTAAAATAACAAACCAAACCACCCGCACACCATGCTCTTCTTGTGAGGGAGGAAACAGAGGTGAAAAAACAAGAAAGCCTGCCATATAGAAGAAGCGCCAGCAAAAGCTAGCAGCCGCCTTAGACAAATTTGCACGCTTCAGGGGATCACTTCGCTTCAAGACCTTTGAGGCGTTTTTCTGGTTGCCTCACGTATCACACTTTTTTATAACAAGGGTTCTAGCAAATCTCTATTTAAAATTGGTCAGAAAAAAAGCTACAAGCTTGATATATAATTCGCGCAATTTGAGTTCGATGTTATCGTGCACATTCATAACCCAAACTTGAGTTTCACCAAACCGTCAAACCATCCAGTCAAGCTTTAGCTTAGCCTAAGATACTTGAGTCGAGCTCAAGCTTGGCTTAGCTCACCTACAATCCTAGTTGCAACATGTTTATACTACAGAAGTTACGATGACCAATATCCAGACATGTCATAAGTTGTTTTAAATGGTCAACAAACTAATATTCAAGACCTTTTCCATTACAGTCTTACTCACACACTTACCACCTTATCATTGTCGAAATAAATTCTAAACTAAGCAACTAAAATCACCAAATGGAGACAGTTAGGGATCTCCAAGACATTTCTCATTAAAGTTTTAGCAAGAACTCAAAAGTTCTTTAAAGAACAATGTTTAAAAAGCAACTTAGAAAATCTATCTTGAGTTAATAACATCTCAAACCTATTTCGAAGTTTATTTGTAACAACTCTAGGTTTTGTCTAACGTTTACCAAACAGCAAAAAACGGAAACAAGAAGCCAAACATAACAAGTTCAATGATAACAAGATCACCATACCGATAAAGACTCTTTAAAACGCTTAATAAGCCCGTCTTTGCGTTTTCTTCGGCTTCTTCACAAAACTCAACCTGATCTTCTTTAGCGTTCTCCTCTTTCTCGCCATCCTTTCTGGCAACGTCTCTCGCTTCTTCTCTTTCACCACTTTAGGTTTCTTCATGAATCTTGGATCCAATTTATAAGCTTTTACTTCAACTGGCAGCCCCTTACTTTCAGCTTCTTTGAAAAGAGCATTCGCCTTTTCTACACGCCCATGAGCGCATAACTTCCCCATCAAAAGATCATAAGTCTTGACCCCGGGCTCACAATCTTTCTTCATCTTTGCAAAAACAGCTAACGCGTGATCAATCCTTTCAATTCCACATAAAATCTTGAGAAACTCAAAGTACGCTTTCTTATCGAGTTTATCACCAAATCCAGCTGATTTCATTTTATCAATCATTTCATCTCCCTCACCGATTCTCGCAGCTTGATACAAACTCTTGATCAAAACAAGAAACGTTTCCTCATTCGGATGACACCCCCATTCCCCCATCCGATCAAACAAATTCATCGCCTCTTCGGTCTTACGAATCTTGCATAAATTACTAATTAAGATATTAAAAGTCTCCACATTTCTCGGAACCCCGGCAACATCCATATCAATCAAAACTTTCTCTGCTTCAGATTGAAGCCGAAACGGATCCTTTTTCCTACAAAGCTTACAAACACAATCAAGAATCGCATTGTATGCAACCGACCCGATTTCAAACCCACCCCTATACATTTCCTGTGACAACCTCCTAGCCTCATCAAGTTTCTCATCAACACACCAACCTTTAACTAAAGTATCACAAATAAACTCATCTGGGAAAAACTCATTAGCCACACTAGTAACCAACTTTTCAGCATAACTAGCAAACCCATGATCACACAACTTAGACACAACCACCTTCAAAGAATCCACATTCCTCACAAACCCATAATCAATTTCCATTTTTTCAAACAATGCAACCACTTGTGTGGGTCTACCAGCCCTAACCAACCTATCAACAACCGCTTCAAAAGTTTTCGCACCTGAAATTTCTTTACTTGCAACAAGAACTTCATGGGTCGCCTTGAAATCTTTCCTCCGGCCAAAATACTCAACAAAATAAGCTAAAGATTCGTCTGTAAGCTCAAAATCAGATCTTGTTGAAACCCATTTGTGGAAATCAAGAGCCGTGCGTCCAGCATCTGGGGAGAAATTAAGTGCAGTGAGAATGATATTAGGGTTTAGGGTTATGTGAGAGAAGCTTAAATCAAGGCGGTTGGGTAGAGGGGTAGATTGATCATTTGGGTCTTTCAAAAGTTCATGTGAGATTGATTGAGCAATGTGTTGTGAATCTTGGATGTGGGTTTGTGAAGAGAAGAATTTGGGGAATGAAAGTGAAGAGGGTGTGGAAAAAAGGTAGGGTTTTTTGGGGTGGATTGATTGCAACGGTGGCGCCGGCGACGGTGGTGGTGGTGAGGAGAAGTGGCTGCGGCGGAGGAGGGTCCGGATATGTGCCGCCATCAACGGCGGAGATGGCCTGTGCATCGTTGTTTTGTTTCAGAAGTTGAAAGTAGACAAGATGAGAGCTTAAGATTTCAAGAAAACCTAAAATGACTTGACCCGGATTGGATCCGGATTAGACCCGGATTGGGAAATTTGGGTCTTGGTTGTTAAAAAGACTACTTTACCCAACTTGTTTAATATTTGCACATATTTTGTGAGGGTATAATGGTCTTTTGGGGGAAAAGGAATATGAGAGGCATGTAAGGAAGTGGATAGAATGAGATATATAATGTATGTGTGATGATGTGGTTGCCATAAAATCAAAATAAAACTGAAAAATCCAACTGCTGTTCATATTTTGGCCACAGTTCTTGCTTCTATAGGCCGAGAAATCCAACAAGGTACAGTTTTGATCTTATCTTTTTGGGTTTTTTTAGTATATTGCTTCATGTATGTATGTATGTGTTCTTGTATTTAAATGTTATTCATGCAACAGGGTGTTTTAAATTAGTTAATTTCACTCCAAATTTGCTAAGGATTGTGGGTTATGTGATTTGGGGGAAATGCTATTTTCAGTTAATGTGTATGAATCAATGGGAGTTAAGTTTATTGTATTCTAGATTTCTAATGGTGTAATTAAGTGCCCACCAGTTGTTTGATGAAAGTCCTCAATGAAATTAACTTTATGATAAACATGCTGTTTTACATTTTAGAAACCCATGTTTAGTATATTCTTTTGTATATTTTAACAATCTGATCATTGTTTGCTTTTTGAACAATTTAGAGAATTTGGTAGAATTGTTTCTTAGGTAAGCAGTAATACTGCGCATGTTAAGGGGCAGAATTTTGTGTTTAGCAGGGTAGGGTTTGCTATTCCGAAGGGGGTAGCGGCGCAACTTGTTGCTCGTCTACCTGCCATTAGTCTGTAATCGTGTCTGAAAGGAATAAGTAATCATTCTTGGAAATAGAATAAATGTTTGTGAACTAGAAATGAAATTGGTGTGTTTAACTCACTTGTTCCTCACATGGCGAGCGGAACGATATTTTGTTAAAACTTTGAGTAAATACTCATGATATATCATTGCCAATGCCATTATCATACTATTTGATATGGTGACTAAATTGTTCTAATTGAACTAATAAAATGCATGATCGCCAAAATATAGTTGTCGTTTTACATTCTAACTGTATTGCTATGAATTTTACAACAATTTTGTCAGAGTGCTTGTTATTAGGCGTTGCATAATCAGAGCAAACCAAAGAGATGTTGTCTTTGCAACAGTTACCTTGTACTCAGGTTAATCTCTTTTCTTTGCTTTTGGCCCGTTTTCGGAAAACAAAAGTCAACATCATGTCTTTTTGGCCTGTTTATGTCAGTTAGGACTGTGTACCAATGGTCAGTTTAAAAAAGGTGTGCCCTTTGTTGTTAGAGCAGAGCAGGTATCAACTGCACCTTCAACCACTCTACAAGGTAAACATCTTAATTATCATTTGGAATGTAGTTTGTAACTCATGTTATGTGGTTTATGTTGTTTTGATATAAAATATTACCAGTACAGTTAATAGATGATTTTTCGTTTTATTATTGAAGAAAGAACTTTATTGATTTAACCACAGTTTATGTAAACTTTTGCTGGTTGCATCCTTATATACAATTGTGTCTGCTAGACATTTGTAGTTTATAAGATCTTAGAATTTGACTTACAAAAAGCTATTATACATTTATTACTTTCTTTTTAATTGAAGTATGTTACAATCAGAGATTTTGCTTTACAGATAAAGTTGGGAGGCGTCAAATGCTTGCCACCGGTGTAACAATTGCTCCTTGGTTGCTTTTGTCACGCCAAAAATCAACAGCGTGTATGTACTTTTCCCTGCTGATTAAAATGATTATTTCACCTAAAGCTACATGTGGCAAAATGGGCGGGTGGGTCAGAAGGTAGATTTGTCAAAAAGTTCGGGGTCCAAACGAGTATTTTGTACACATGATAATGAGTCAGATTAACCTGAACACTTATTTTGCAAGAATTTATTTTTTTACGGTAGCGTGATGATCACAAATATGCGATTTCTTAGTATTATTTAGGAGGTTTATTCATTAAAATTACAATTTGGGTGACTTTCAACATGTTTGACCCGCATTCTTTTTAGCTAGTTGGAGATTAAACAAAAACAAAATCAACCCTTTATTTATAAGTTAAAGATATCATATAATTAATTTTTAGTTTTTTAGGGTTTACATTTCCTTTATCGCCTTGATAAAATTTGACTTCCATGATGTCTGTTAGATTAACTCATTAATAATCATGGCTTTCTAAGAGTAAACTTTTGATATGACTCAGTTGCTGCAGAAAACGTGAAGGGATTTTTACCGGTCACAGATAAGACAGATGGCTACTCGTTTTTGTATCCCTTTGGATGGCAGGTATATTTTATGCTTTTATTTTATTCTTTTTCTTGGACCATCTTGCAATTTTCTTGAACAGTAAAAATAATTTGTTTTTTTTTTTCTTCTTTTTCTTGAGCCAGGAAGTTGCTGTTGAAGGACAAGACAAGGTTTTTAAAGATGTTATCGAACCTCTAGAAAATGTGAGCGTTAACGTGTTCCCTACAAACAAAGAGGACATTCGAGACCTTGGTTCCCCACAAGAGGTTTACTTATATAAAATGTGCATGTATAGTTTTTATTTGTTTCCTGCATCTCATAATAACACTTGGATCTAAAAGTATGTTTTATGTTTCACTTTTGAAGCCTGAATTCCTCATGAAAAATTTGCAATTCATTTGTGAACATGTGTTATTATCCTCAGAAATGGTAGAATAATATGTTTACTATTCTCAGGTTGCCGAAGCGTTAATTAAAAAGGTTCTTTCTGCCCCAACTCAGAAGACGAAACTACTTACTGCAGCCGAGGTTAGATTCTTAAATACATCTACACATACAACATATATTTATGTTTTAGTCGTCTTATATAGTCCAACATAGTTATTGTTTTTTCTACGCAAAAGGTATAATCTTTTCTTTTGTTTCTCTTTATTTGCTTGATAAAACTGAAAGTATGATTTCACCACAACCACTAGTCACTCAAAAATACCATCATCAATCAGACGGCGTATATATACAACTGAACATTTATCACCCTTTCAATTTCACAGCATGAAGTGGATGGGAAAGCTTATTACACTTTCGAATTTGTTGCTCAAGCTCCAAACTTCACTCGCCACGCTCTCAGCACAATCGCCATTGGCAACGGTATAATCCATACTCAACCCAGTCGGGTCTTACTGGGCCGGGCCATATGTCCTTTAGAATTTAATGAATAGTTACTGTAGTGTTTAAACGGTCTCTGTTTTAAGCAAGTTTTAAGAGTTTGCCCATTTGTCATGATGGAAATAAAATGCAACCCAAGTCAAACGGGTCAAGATCGCAACCTCTATATATTCTAACTATGCAGTCTGGTCTGTTTTTGTCTCTATCTTTTAGGGAAGTTCTACACCTTGACAACGGGTGCAAATGAGAGACGATGGGGCAAGATGAAAGACAAACTGAGCATGGTGATTGATTCTTTCAAAATCTTCAAAGTCTGAAGTGAATATTCATTCTTTGTTTCAACTTCATGGTTAACACTGCAGGC
Organism: Helianthus tuberosus; assembly: GCA_030545235.1. Classification (NCBI taxonomy): domain Eukaryota; kingdom Viridiplantae; phylum Streptophyta; class Magnoliopsida; order Asterales; family Asteraceae; genus Helianthus; species Helianthus tuberosus. Next base: position 36,550,780 of record CM060379.1, on the reverse strand, counting down.
TATATCCAATTTCCATATATAGTTGAGCAATTGTATTAAAAATTAAATTTAAAATTTAAGCATCTTTTTCTTTATATATCACTTTCGATTTGTGTTTAAATAATATTTCATATTTTCTAAATTTTGTACTTCTTATGTGCAAATCCTTAGGCGATATATCTTATCTGAGTAAAATGCCAAAATGGTCTCTGAGTTTAGGCCACTTTTGTCACTTCAGTCCAAAATGAAACTTTTTGTATCTGGGTCCCGGAGGTTTCAATTTTGTTGCCATTTTCATCCGATTGGCAAACTAGGTTGGAATTTTCTATTAACATCTCTTTTTTTTTGTCGTTTTCCTCATTTAATTAAAATATATTATGGCATAAAATGATGATTATACCGTTCATTTAAATGCGGAAACCGACAAAAAGGGGAGAAGTTAACAGAAAAATTCTAACCCAGTGTGTCAATTGAATTGAATGAAAATGACAACCAAAATGAAACCTTAAGGACCTTGATACAAGAAGTTTCATTTTTGGGCTGAAGTGGTAAGAGTAGCCTAAACTCAAGGACCATTTTAGCATTTTACTTTATCATGTATTTGTACCGTTTAGTTGCACATGTGAGGTTATATTCCTATACATGGTGTAGGTTGTATTATTTTTACACTTACGCATGTTTTATTACTTACACATGCGTATGTTTAATTACCTAAACATGTGTGGATTGTAATACGCATGTTTTATTATTAGTTACAACTTTTCAAATTAAAAATACATAGTGGATTGCAATAAAACATAAACAACTGAAATTTAAAATATTAAAATTAAAGGTACGAAATTAAATAAAAGCAACAAGACATCGTTGTCAAATTTCTACAAGCCGGTTTCTCAAAATTCTCCAAACCGCAACGTTAGTAAACCGAGTGTTGTGGATGTTCTGGTACTCGCTACGGGCTACGGCAATCGCTTCATCCTCAATCAAACCTTTCTCGTTGTTCAACACATTGATAAAACACATCTCAAATCTTGTATACTTTGCTTGTAGAAGGGAAAATTTTCCTAATATTACCCTATATATTAATAAAGGAAGCTTGTGAATAGTAATACACGCCACATGTCACTTCATCATTTGTTCTTTTTCCCTTTTACACACTTTCAATACTGTGTGCATGTTTGGCTAAGCTTATTAGAGTTAAAAAAGACTTTTGAGAAAATGACTTTTTAAAAAGGAGTTTAAAAAAAAAGTGTTTGGATTAGCTTATAGGGTGGGAAAAGTCAATAAGTTGTTTTTTAAAAAGTGTTTGGCTTAGCTTATTGATGTAAAATGACTAAAATGGACATTCTTTTATATATAAGGGGGTAAAGAATGGGTATATTGGTAATTTGAAGTTTGAAAAGTTATAAGCTGGTCAAGAAGTCACAATATTGTGACTTCTTAAAAATTCATTTTCATTCATCTCAAAAAGCCATTTTCAAAAGCACTTTTCAATTTGCCAAACACTAAAATGACTTATTGGCTTTTTTATTAAGCCAATAAGTCAATAAGTTACTTTGAAAAGCTTAGCCAAACATGCCCTGTATATATACAATTGCGGTAGGATTTATGATGTATATCAGTCATTAGTAAACTGGTTGGTTAACACTATGTGTATTCCAGTGAACTTGGGTTTGACTCTACCTATCCCATTTTTTACAATCTTTCTTTTTGCAAGGTGAGACAGGTAAAACCTAAACGCCTCTCTATCTCCTTCAAAACCCTCTCTCAAGACACACACACATCCAACACTCATCTTATCTTCTTCTTCCTCTTGATTTTTAGTTATAAATCTTCAAACCTAAGCTTCTATTGGAGATAACTGTCTGAGAAATCGAAGCTTTGGTTAATCTACAAATTGATTCAGATTAAGAGAGAGACCCTAGAGTTTGAGCAGGAGAGAAAGCGGGGCCGGTTTCCTCACCTGTCACCCATCTTCGGTCAGATTTCGATTTCTGCAACCATTGTGGCTGAATTAGGGTTGGCGGTGAACATTGACCGCAATCGTCGCTGAATTAGGGTTCCGACGGAACCTTCTATATTCTGCCAGAAGTTACCTGCGACACAGGTAAGTTCTATGGTGAAGTTTATCAATCGAACAACAACAATGGCGGATCCTTGTTGGCGATACACCGCTTCCGCTGACAGAGGTATCCGCACACCTTCTTCTTCTCGAATAAAGCCTAATTCGTCAAATTATTCATTAAGTTATCATATTCGCTGTTTAGATTTTGATAATCGGCTTTGTGATTAACCTAATTCCAGTTCTATTCAATCTATCGTATCGTGAAACCGTAATTTCATACATTTAAGAGTTTTCGAGTCAATTTACGGTTCATATATGTTTCAGCGGGATGAATTGCATGTTATTAAGAGTTTTTTTAGTCAATCTAGGGTTCATATATGTTTCAGTAGTATGAATTACATATGATTAAGAGTTGGTTATTGATGTTTAGGGAAAAGAATCAAATAGTTTGAAGTTTAAGCAATCTAGGGTTTATATATGTTTCAGTAGTATGAATTACATATAGTTAATAGTTTTTGAGTCAATTTTGGAGAATAGTTATTAATGCTTAGTGAATAGAAGAAGTTTAAACAATTTACGGTTGCTAAATGTTTCAGTAGTATGAATTACATATAGTTGAGAGTTTTTGAGTCAATTCAGGGGAACAGTTATCGATGCTTAGTGGAAAGAATTAATTAATTATGAGGTTTAAACAATCTAGGGTTCATATATGTTTCAGTAGTATGAATTACGTATAGTTAAGAGTTTTCAAGTCAGTTTTGAGGAACACTTGTTGATGCTTATTGAAAGGGATCAAATAGTTTTGAAGTTTGAACAATCTAGGGTTTATATATATTTCAGTAGTATGATTTTTTTACATATAATTAAGAGTTTTTGAGTCAATTTTGCAGAATAGTTATTGATGTTTAGGGAAAAGAATCAAATAGTTTTGAAGTTTAAGTTTAAACAATCTAGGGTTTATATGTGTTACATTAGTATGGAATTTTGAAGTTTTAAAATTGTGTCATGTGAAAAATCCTAATTTGTTTCACTACAGCTTATCTGTTGCAGGTGCCTATTCTGGCTACTTACAATCTGATGCATCGACATTATCGTCCCAACCTTGGCGGCCGTCATCTGATTATTTACAGAAGGATGTAAGAATTGCACATGTTGATATGTTTATGTCATGTTATATGAAATTTTCATTGGTGTGTTAGGCAATAATGGGTCTGTTTTCTGTTTATTATTTAAAGATCCTGGGAGAGAGAACTGGAGCGGGCATTGGCGCGCGCCCTGAAACTAGCTCTAATGGTTACCCGTCTACTTGGGAAGATCCGTATTCGATTGGAAGAAGAGGTGTTTTACATGGAACTGGGCCCAGGATTCCCGACATATTAAATGGCAGGCATGATTCCTTGAGGAATGCTGATAGTATCCCAGTTGGAAGTCCGGAATCCAATGTTTTGTTTGTGGAGGCGCTCCCGTCCGATTGTTCCCGGAGAGAAGTATCTGGTATCCTTTCATATAGAGGTGTCAGTTGAATCAGTTTCAATCAATGTGTTGTTTAGGGAAGGTGAGTCTACATTTATTAACCAGAATCAATAATGCCACAAAGATTTAGTGATAAAAAAGGCAAAAAAAGTAGTTAATGTTGACATGCGTTGCCATTTACATTGTAAATATATTGGGAAAGAAGTGTTAAGAAACGCAATGGGTAAATTTGATTGTTAAATCAGTGACAAAAACGTGAAGTGCGGCGGAATGGGCGCACGACGAAAACGCCTAGTTTGATTAATATTACGATGGTTTTCACCCACATGATGGAATGTAGTCATAACTGTGTTCCAAAATTGTTGCGAATCTGAAGGCATTACTAGCTCGACAGCATCCAGCAAACTCGTGGCCAAAGCGATATCCTCTTACTCAGTCCAATGTCGTGCCATTTTAAAATTCAATATTTTTTTTAGAGTAAAGAATGATGAGTGAGTTGTGGACAAAACAAGTGTATGTTTGTTATATATATAGAAAAGAAAAAGAGATTGAATTATTTTTTAAAGATATGATCGTTCCCAAGATCATATTATATATGGCCCTACCATTCTTCCTCGTTGATCATCGTTATTGTCCTCACGGTGGATCAATAGCGCCCCTTAAGGGTGGGGGGTATGGTTTGCGGGGAGGGGGAGTCACCGAGCGGTGACCATACCCTGATGTTGAAGTGTTTCGGTGAGTGGGTGAGAGGTGACCAAAAACGGTGTGTAATCACCGAAGTGATTGATGAGAAAGGGGCTTAATTTTTTTGACCGTTAACACATTTTTTTGACCGTTGGTTTAAATTTTTGAACGTTTTTTTTACCGTTCCACATTTTATATAAAACTCATAATTTTCAATCAATTTAAAACACACAACTCTTTCAAAAATCTCTCTTTCTACACCCACAAACACCATAGATAAACAAAACAAAGGTGAACCCAAGAAAAAAGGTTCCGCTAGCCGAGGATCGGATTCAAGAAAAAAGGTTTCGCAAACGAGACAAGGTGATTTTAGAGGTCCAAGTGCACCGGTTCAAACCTCCTACGGATATTCACCAACCACTCAACCTCAATTTTTTTACCCCCAAACTTCACAACCAACTTTTTTTAGCACCCAACCTAATTTTCCACCACAAATATTTTCACACCCAAGCTTCACAACCGAGTTCGATCCATTTGGATTTAGGACCCCGCCAATTCAATCACCAAGAGAGAATGTCGAGCGCCCACTTCCTATCTACGATGAACACCAAGATTTAGAGGTTATCCCCGAAACACAACATTTGGATGTAGATAGTGGCGAGGACGAAGAAGAATATGAGGATGAAGACGGTGATATTGGTGAATCAAGTGAGCCGAAACAAAAGGGAGTCAAGGCGGAGCGTCAAACTTAGACAAAAACACATGAAGAGGCCTTAGCCAAGGCATGAGTTCATTGTTCTTTAAACAAGAAACAAGGAAATGCACAAAAAGGGGACAATTTTTGGAAAAAAGTTCTCGCCCATTACAATGAAACGGTCGACGGAAGTACTCGAACAGTTCATCAAGTACGTTCAAAATGGATGCCTATGTTGACTAAGATAAACCACTTCAACGGTCTTTGGCATCAAGCGTTAATATTTTATTTGAACATTTAAAAAATATTTTCCATAACATTGTTTATGTTTATTTTTTTATTTTTACTTTATATTTGTTATCTATGTAGGATCGTATTCGTGGTAGTGGGGTTAGCGACCTCGACGTCATGAATAGGGCTTTAAGTGATTTCAAACCCAAATATCCGAGTGGTTTTCAACATATTGAGGCATGGGAGGTCGTTCATAAACATGACAAATGGACACCGGTACCATTGTTGGGTGAAGATAGTGGAAGTTCGGGACCAAAAAGAAAGTCGTCTGATTCGGGTAACTACAATACGGGTATACCGGGAACTGAGTCACCGATCGATATACCGGACATAAACACAGACCTGTCACCAACAAGACAAAAAAGGAAAGAAAAGAGGCCCGCAACATCATCAAACGATAGCCAAGAGGCCCTCACCGAGAAGCTCGCGCAATACACTCTTATAAAGAAGAAAAAAAAAGCACGGGCGATAGAGTTGACGAGTATACGAAAGAAACGCGAGGAAGACACCATAGCGTTAGTGGCGGAACAACGCGAGGCGGTGAAACAACTTATGTATGATCGGGATTTGAAGACATTTACTGAGCCACACGACCATGCTCCACCCGAGATGTTGCCGTTTATTCTAGCGAGAAAACGAGATATGGCAAAAAAATATAATTGGCCATGCAATTTCTAAATATTAGGTTTATTTTATGGTTTAATTTTTTAGTTTTAAATGTAATGTGTTTTTTTTAATTAAAAGTACTTTTATTTAGTTTAAAATATGTTTTATTTATTTATGCATAGTTTATAATTTCTAGAAAATAAAAAATATATAACTCAAACACCTTAAAGTGATTAACCATACCTAGTGATTGAGTGCAAAATTGGGAGTTGACATAGCATAATATTATTGGTTAGGATTTCACTCAATCACCCTAGAGTGATTAACCATACCCTCCACCCTAATTACGCTTCTGAAATGGGAGGGGGGGGAGACTGTTCTAATTGGTTAATTAGACTTTGATACATGGTTAATTCTTGATTAACCCGACGGATTTCTTTTTTAAGGAAATCTTGGTGTATACTCATTGTATACCTGGTTTTTGTAAATATCATTTAAAAAATAATGAATTTTGTAAATTCAAATGATTAATTCCACAATTAAACAATTTCAAAATTGTTTATGTTAGTCAACAATTGTCGACTAATAATTTAGAATTCACATTCGAATTATCGATTGATTATTTTAATCAAACGAATAATTCATTTGAATTTTATATTCAAAATACTATGCATGGAGGTACTTCAAAATTTGTGACAAATTCAACTAAAGGGTTCATTAAGTCCTTTAGGAGTTTTGTGGTCTGGTTAAGACTCATTAGTTAGAAAACTTGGTTTTCAAGACGTTTGAGTTCTTCTTTTAGCTTAAAGCGGTTAGCTTTAAGACCATTAAACTGAACATGTTCAGCTCTCCTATTTCTAGGTGATCTCTTAAGAGACTGTTCTAATTGGTTAATTAGACTTTGATACATGGTTAATTCTTGATTAACCCGGCAGATTTCTTTTTTAAGGAAATCTTGGTGTATACTCATTGTATACCTGGTTTTTGTAAATATCATTTACAAATTAGAATATAAAATTATTTCTTTTGAAAGGAATCTTTTGAATTTAATCGATCGATTAAATGAAAAAGATGCACAGTACTTTGAATATAATATTCTAAAGATGCATAGTACTTTGAATATAATATTCTAAAGATGCATAGTATTTTGAATATAAAATTCAAAAGATGCATAGTATTTTGAATATAAAATTCAAATGAATTATTCGTTCGATTAAAATAATCAATCGATAATTCGAATATGAATTCTAAATTATTAGTCAAGAATTGTTGACTAACATAAACAATTTTGAAATTGTTTAATTGTGGAATTAATCCTTTGAATTTACAAAATTCATTATTTTTTATAGTCATTTTTTGACTAAAATTTTTCATTGAAAAACTCATTTGTTTCGATAGTTGTTAATCGATTTCTTTTTGTGTTTGTTTATAAACATCGTTTTTTGATTTTATCAAAATCTTAGTTTTTTGTGTGAATAAAATTCTTTTTAAGATTTTAAGGAGAGATATGAAATATCAATCTTGGAGTATTTTAACAGTTTGAAATAAAACCTATACCTTTTTCTTCTTGTATTTTCTAACTTGAAAAATCGCTAATTCTTCTGCAAGGGACCAATCCAACCCTTATTTCCCTAACGGCCTCCTGCCTCAGCGGTACTTCAACGGGCTCCAGGACTCCAGGTTTTACAGAATAAAAACTTTTAAGATAGAAAATAAGATAGGGGGTTACAAAGGAGTTTTTATTTCATAACTGTTCTCCCGAAGGAGAACTTCTTGATATTTACATCAACTCCTTAAAGGAGTTACTACTCCATACTAGCACACATAACTTGAAAGTAAAATTTGATCATTCGAATGATCAACGAAAGAAAAATGAGGGTGGTTGAGAGTTGTTGAGAGATAGGTTCAGGGATACTGGTTAAGGGATAGGTTGAGGGATATCTAAACTAAAGGAATTCAACTTCTTTATATAGCAGAAGTGGATTTTACAAAAGGACTAAAATAGCCTTAAGTGTTCGTCATGCATGACGTTTTTTGGTCGACAAACCCATGTGTTGGGTCCAGCTCTTCGTGTGTCTTCATCTGAAAAGTAGGTGTTTTTAATAAAGGGACCACTTTTGTCAGAATTTTCTTCAGTGGAAGATTCTTTACAGCTCATGCACTGATGGCTTTCCTGTGCTCTTTGCATTATTTTGTAGAGTCTCTGTCTTGTAGTGGGACTCACATCAACTTTGTTGAAGATAATGCGTAGCTCCATTTTTTCTAAAGCTTCCTTTGATAGTGGGGTTCCACTATGACTCGTGAAGATATAGAAATTGCTTTAGAGTAATGTCCTTTTTTCCACACTCGGCTGAGTATCGAGTGGTTTCTTGTTGGGCTTGTAATAAAGACCCAAACTTCTTGAATGTTACCGGTCTTCCAGAAACATGTTGAGACACTATGGACCAATCTTCATATATGCCTCTATGCTCTCCATCAAAAATGACATAAAATCTAGAATTAGATTTTACCGTTTCTTGAGTATCTTGGGAGTAACTTGGTCTAAGAGAGACCTGTTCAGTTTTTGGCAAACTGTCAGCCATCAACGGATTTGATGTGCCTTTACCAGATCCGTTTGCTACTGGGCTAGATGAAGATCGTAGTTCTTCATTAACTTTATAATTGCTTTTTTCCAAAGCAACAGGAATCAACGGACTTGATTTTTCTTTACCTTTAGCCGTTTGTAAAGGAATAGATTCAGATTGTATCATTTCGGAATCCTGTTCTGAATTAACAGTTGTGTCTAGACTTTCGTCATAGAGAGCTATTTTTTCTTGAATAGCTTTTAATTCTATCAAAAGAAAATTTTCTTTTAGGCGTAAAGCCCTTAATTCTTCCATCCCCCTTTCTTAAAATTTTTTTGAATATGAAGGTGATGATTTTTGAAGAAGAGATGCCTTCTATTTGAAGAAGAGATGCCTTCTATTTGTAGAAGAAGAATGACATCATTGCTTACGATTTCTGAAAATCTCGTGTTAAGCTATCAGCTAACACGTTTTTTGTCCCTTCTAGGTGTTCTGTATCAAAAGAATACCTGGAAAACCACATTTGCCATCTGACAAGACGACCTTGTTTATTATCTCCAGAAATTTTTGTTTTCAGAAAATAAGTAAAATTTTTATTGTCAGTTCTGACTAGGAATTTAACCGGGGTTAAATAAATAGAGAACTTCGAAATCATGTTTTTTACCGCCAGTAATTCTTTTTCATTACTGTGATAATTCCGTTCAGCCTGCTTGAAGCTTCCCGAAGTGTACCTGCAAATTTCTTCTCTATCTGCAGTTTTAGCTTTTAAAACACCTCCCCAAAAATCATGAGAAGCATCTGTTTCTATGATTAAAAAATCACTTTCATTAGGAAGATAAAGTTTAGGAAAACTGATCAAGTTTTTCTTTATCTTTTTAATGTAGTCAGTATCGGAATGTTTCCAATCCCATACGTATTCCTTTTTTAGCTTAACCTGTAAAGGTTTTCTAAGCTCTGTAAGCTTAGGAATATAACTTTCTGCATAAGTTAATACACCTAAAAATCTTTGAAGATGTTTTTTGTCTTCTAAAGTATCTGGAAATTTGTGTAAATTTTCCAAGATATGTTTTTGTGGACAATGTGTCCCTTGATCTATTTCAAGACCCAAAAAGTTTATCTTTGTTTTAAAAAGATTAGCTTTCTTTTTTGATAAAATTATTCCATATTTTTCAATTGTTTTTAAAACTGATAAAACATGAGAATAGTGTTTATCTTCCGAGTTCGAGAAAACTATAATATCGTCAACATAGACGGTACAGTAATCTTCTAATCCTCTTAAAGTATTTTGCATATGTCTTTGAAATATGCTTGGTGCCTGTTTTAATCCAAAGGGAACTACCTTCCATTGATAGTGACCGTCTGGGCATGTGAACGCAGTTAATAACTGTGATTCTTTGTCTAACAGTACCTGCCAGAAACCGCTTTTACAGTCAAAACTGGAAAAGATAGTCTTTCCTCTTAGAAGAGTTAGTAATTCCTGCATACAAGGAAGATTATGGCTGTCTCCAACAGTGACATTATTAATTGCTTTGTAATTAACAACCATCCGTTTTTTACCTTTTCTTTTTTCCGCTTCATTTTCTACTAAAAAAGCAGGAGACATGTGAGGAGATTTACTAAGAATTATTAATCCCAAATCAAGAAGTTCCTTGATTTGTTTATTAAATTCTTCCCTATCCTGTGGACTGTATTTTATAGGTTTAACCCTAATAACAGTTTTAGGATCTACTAACTTAATAGATGCCTTCATCCAATTTTTTGATTTTTCAGGATCAATTGGATTTTCCGAACAAACCTTTTCAAGTAATTCCTCAATTTTTTGAAACTTATGTAGTTCAAGTAGAAAATTTCTTTCAGGTTTTATAATTTCTTGAACTATATTAGTTCCTGGAGTTTGATTTATCTTTGAATCTTTTTTCATGGATTCAAGAAAATCTGGTTTTCCAATTTGAAAAGCCTTTGTAACCTTTTTGATCAAAATCATTTCTTGATTAAGATGAAAAGATACTCTGTCTAACCATTGAGTAAAAGGTCCATAGAGTTGACAGAAATTATTTCCAAGAAGTAAATCTGATGAAACAATGGTTAACCGGGTAGGGTTAACTCACTGATCTCGTCAAGAGGGTTAATCCCTTCTTTCCGAGGATCGCTGGCTGGATCGTCTGGTGGTGGGTTTCCTGCAAAAGGAAACAAACGGTGACTCGTAACAAGGAGGATGGGGTGGGGGGGTGCTCCTTGTTACCACTCTCCGGCGTGAGAATCAGTAATTTGCTTGGGAAGCAAAGTATGATAGTAGTAGTATTGAGAGAGTTGAGAAGTGATACCTCAAACCTGGTTTGGGGTGAGTATTTATAGCCGAGGAGTGAAGGAGGGTAGTTGAGTAGCTAGTCTGACATCGCACAGCTATTTGCAGGTGTGTCAGACCTGTCGGATACTGTGGTGATGCCACGTCCTGCTGTGGTGTTAGACTGTTGTTCATACGTGGGCTGGTAGGCGACTGTTCCCAGTGCCACTTGCACTGTGGTGTCAGACCCACTTGCCTTGTAGGCAGGATGCGGTGCCAAGCCGCATCGCTGCTTGCGGTCATTGATGTTGTTCCCGCATTGGTTGTTCCATCCATGATTTGCGCGGGATGCGGTGTTGTGCCGCATCGCCTGTCGAGTGACTGTTACTGTTGTCCAGATCCCTTGTCGTGACGAAAATGTTCATAGGATGCGGTGCGAGGCCGCATCGCTATGCGTAACATTAGTTTCCGTCCCTAAGGTAAGTCTTCTCATCAATGGACAGATTGGACCGCAGTGTTCGCGTGTGTCCACGCGGACACTGGAGAGTTAATCGCTGTTGGGGGTTTTTAATGAGGGTAATGGTCATTCGCGGTCGTGCTGACGCGATATTTGGGACCATACCCCTTCAAAATCCATACCTGAATCTTGTTGGTAGATAGTAGGAATGGTAAATGATTCTCCAGAAAATTGAATTATAAGATTTCTACAAACCTTATCTAATTTAATGACTTCTTTGTTAGCAATAATTGCCTTAATATCTTTGGGAGTATTTTCCCATAGATCCTTAGGAATTATATGTCTGCTGGCTAAACAAAGACTTGCACCTGTGTCTACATAACAATGTAGAGTAATTGTTTTATATCCTTTGAAAAAGATTTTTCCTTTGATATAAATTGAATTTGGATTAGTTATGTTTGAAAAGGCTAAATCCAAATTATGAATTTGTTTATCCTCATCCCCCCAACTAAAAGAATGATTAGGCTTCGACTCGATATCTGAAGAGCTTTCTTCAGTTTCGGGTTTTTCCTGTTCATTTTTCATGGTAAAGATTTGTTCTTTATTTTCAGAAAAATGTTCAATTTCAGGTTCTTCATTCTTTAAAACAAGAGTCTGTTTTTTATTTTCAGAAAGCTTCTGTTCAAGTTTTTATAAAACTTTTGTTTACGTTCTTTGTTTTCAAAGGACATGAGCTGAACAAGCTTATGAATTTGTTTAGCTGATAAAGTTTTTTCTTTAAAAAGCTGTTCTAACTTTTGAGTAACAGGAATCATTTTATCCACAAGATAAAATAATTTTTGTCTCTCTAAGTTTTTGTATCTCTTTTTCCAAAAGAGAATTATTTCTTTTTAAATCAGCTAATTTAAAAAGTTTATCAGAAGGATGAATACACCAATCCAAGTGTAACTCATAAATTCTTTGATTATTTCTTTGTAAATAGAAATAATTCTTAAAAATCTTTAGATTAATTTCTCTAAAAGATTTTTTCATTTGTCCTTTATTGGTCATTTAAAGTTGATCCAAAAGACCATGTTAATGCATTAGGACATTTAGACTTTCCCAAAGATGGATTTCCAACATTGAAATTTGGAAATGAATATTTTTGAAAGCTTTTTTCATTAAAAATATTTTCTTTCTTTTTGAGTAAAAGATTTTCTGAATTCATTTTTTCATCAAGTTTGTCAGAAACATCCTTGATAATCTTGGCAGCAATTGCTTCAAGATTTTCATTGGTAGACAAATCTTCTACCTTCTTGGTTAATTCTCTAACCAGTTCTTCAATTTTACTCAAAGAACTCATGCAACAAAGATTAATGCTTTCTTAGCTTTAAGCTCAAGAATTTTTTGTTTAGTAAAAACAATGTTTCTTTTGAGAATTTTTATGTTACGAGATCTCATTTTGTGACTAATCATGATATCTTCATAAACTTGTTGTAATTGATATTTATAACTAAAAATATCACTTTCTTCATAAGCAATTTGCGTCTCAAGAAGATGTAGATAGTTTAGAATAGGTGTTATAGACATTTAAGTTCCAATAACCTTTTCTAAAATTTCTCCATATCTGTCTATGTTTTTCGACATAGTTCGCATTAATTGCTCGGTGTCACTAGAGTCTCTTATTTGCAAAGAGGTTCTAGTAAAACTGTGTCTAGGTTCTAATCATAGCATCTTTTTATTACGTGCAATATCAATTGCCCAATTTTCTTTTAACTGTGAAGGTTCAGAAAACTTACACCCTTCAACAATTCCAATTTCAGAAAATATATCTTCAAGAGTTATATTTTCATTTTCCTTATACTCGATTGAATGAGTACTGTTGGTTAAAGCATACGAGATTAAATAATTAATCGTAAAAACTTTATTACCAGGTTCCATAAGGTCAGTTCTTTCGCACTGGTGTATGAAACTTAAAGTCTTATCAAAATCTTTTGAATTTCGATGTAAAGCAAATTTAGGATAGACAGTAAACATAAATTTACCATAAGCTAAATTTCCTTGAATTGCTCCAAGAAGAGCATCTTGCCTATTGATAATTCTATTATCAACGAGTGCCATTTTTATAGGAAAATTAATTCCATCTCAAAACTGAGCTTTTAGGAGGATTTTAACCGCTCCTATGTGTACCATATTGAAAGACTTTCTCAACTCTGGTTTAATATGCAAAAGCTTTTTTGCTATTTCACCATTTGTTAAGAGTGGCAAATAAACTTCTCCTGCTGTATTTTTTATGTCGACTGAAAGTTCTTTAGTATTAAAACAATAAAATACTTTATTTTTTCTTGTAAAAGCTTTAGAAACTAAGCTTTGTAAAGTTTTTGTTTGATTAAAAACTTGTTTTGTGTCAAGCTTGAATTTAAGCTTGTTAATTTTAGTTAATTGAAGAGGGGATTAGTTCCTATTCCCTTTAAAAAATAAACAATTTTAAAATAAATTTTAAATGTTTTCTTAAAAGGAAAAATTTAAAATGAGTTTTAAAAATTCGTTTGAAGATTCGAAAGAATCAAACGAACAAGAAGTAACTAAAGTTTTAAATTTCAGTGAAAACGAAAAAGGTTTTGTATCAGATTACATGATTAATTCTGATCAATTAACTAAAATTAACAAGCTTAAATTCAAGCTTGACACGAAACAAGTTTTTAATCAAACAAAAACTTTACCAAGCTTAGTTTCTAAAGCTTTTACAAGAAAAAATAAAGTATTTTATTGTTTTAATACTGAAGAACTTTCAGTCGACATAAAAAATACAGCCGGAGAAGTTTATTTGCCACTCTTAACAAAGGGTGAAATAGCAAAAAAACTTTTGCATATTAAACCAGAGTTGAGAAAGTCTTTCAATATGGTACACATAGGAGCGGTTAAAATCCTCCTAAAAGCTCAGTTTTGAGATGGAATTAATTTTCCTATAAAAATGGCACTCGTTGATAATGGAATTATCAATAGGCAAGATGCTCTTCTTGGAGCAATTCAAGAAAATTTAGCTTATGGTAAATATATGTTTACTGTCTATCCTAAATTTGCTTTACATCGAAATTCAAAAGATTTTGATAAGACTTTAAGTTTCATACACCAGTGCGAAAGAACTGACCTTATGGAACCTGGTAATAAAGTTTTTACGATTAATTATTTAATCTCGTATGCTTTAACCAACAGTACTCATTCAATCGAGTATAAGGAAAATGAAAATATAACTCTTGAAGATATATTTTCTGAAATTGGAATTGTTGAAGGGTGTAAGTTTTCTGAACCTTCACAGTTAAAAGAAAATTGGGCAATTGATATTGCACGCAATAAACAAATTCTAGGATTCAATCCTAGACACAGTTTTGCTGGAACCTCTTTGCAAATAAGAGACTCTAGTGACAACGAGCATTTAATGCGAACTATGTCGAAAAACATAGACAGATATGGAGAAATTTTAGAAAAGGTTATTGGAGCTTAATGTCTATAACACCTATTCTAAACTATATACATCTTCTTGAGACGCAAATTGCTTATGAAGAAAATGATATTTTTTGCTATAAATATCAATTACAACAAGTTTATGAAGATATCATGATTAGTCACAAAATGAGATCTCGTAACATAAAAATTCTCAAAAGAAACATTGTTTTTACTAAACAAAAAATTCTTGAGCTTAAAGCTAAGAAAGCATTAATCTCTGTTGCATGAGTTCTCTGAGTAAAAATGAAGAACTGGTTAGAGAATTAACCAAGAAGGTAGAAGATTTGTCTACCAATGAAAATCTTGAAGCAATTGCTGCCAAGATTATCAAGGATGTTTCTGACAAACTTGATGAAAAAATGAATTCAGAAAATCTTTTACTCAAAAAGAAAGAAAAGATTTTTAATGAAAAAAGCTTTCAAAAATATTCATTTCCAAATTTCAATGTTGGAAATCCATCTTTGGGAAAGTCTAAATGTCCTAATGCATTAACATGGCCTTTTGGATCAACTTCAAATGACCAATAAAGGACAATTGAGAAACTCTTTTAGAGACATAAATCGAAAGATTTCTATGCATTATTTCTATTTAGAAAGAAATAATCAAAGAATTGTAGAGTTACATTCGGATTGGAGTATTCATCCTTCTGATAAACTTTTTGAATTAAATGATTTAAAAAGAAAAAAATCTTTTATGGAAAAGGATATTCAAAGACTTAGAGAGACAAAAATTATTTTATCTATTGGATAGAATGACTTCAATTGCTCAAAAGTTAGAAGAAATCTTTTTTGATCAAATGGAAACCCTTCCACTTGAACACATGCATGAACTTGTTCATCTCATGTCATTAGATGATGATGAATGTGAACAAATGTTTTCTGAAAATAAAATCTTAAATGAAAGATATTTTCCTAAAAATAAAGAACGGATTTTTCCTTTATCTGTAAAGGATGAAGAACCTGAAACTGAAGAAAGCTCTTCAGACATTGAAACATCTTCATACCATAGAGTAAATAATGCTACTTCTAGCAGTAGACGTTCTAATAAAAAGAATACGGAATTTTCCATGCCGTATCACAAAGGTATACCTAATTCTAATGGTAATAAAAATGGTAGTTCAACTACTATTGATACTATTAATATTGATTGTATATTTGGCCTCGATAAAAGAAAAGAGGTAATTGACAAATGGAACACTGAAATCAGTCTAATTAATCAGACTAATTCAGATGAATTTTCTAATGCTAAGGCTTTGTTATTATTAATGGAACATAAGTCTGCAGGGATAATTCAAAATTTCATCAAAGGTACAACTTGGGATGAAAATATGAATGGTGAAGATCTTTTTGATCAAATCATAAATGCAATATATATGATGTTTTTAGGTCTCGACTTTATAACAAATAAAGACCATGAAAATCAAAAATTGCTAGAAAAAGCAAGACAAAATCTTGCAAAAGCACAAATTTGTGATATTTGTTTGTTAGACGATTTTACTTGTCTTTATGAAACAAATCTATACAAATTAAGTACAGGTGAATTCCACTCTTGGATTGAGGCTTACTTAATGAAGATTCCTATCGTTGGAGAAAAAGCCAAAGAACGATGGAACAAAGAAAAGAATCAATTTACGATGCATTCTCTTGGGTTTGCAACAAGAATTGTCAAAGAAGAAATTGCGGTCTACTGTGATTTTTCTGATAAACAAAAACAGCTAAAACGTTTTAACAAAAGCTGTTGCAAAAAACTTACTGAGTTACCACAATTAACTTTTGGTTGTGAACCAGTAAAAGATGAAAATTATTTCAAAAATAAATATAAAAATAAATATAAAACAAAAACTAAAAAACGTTTTTGGAAAACCAAGAAAAGAAAGTTTTCTCCTGGAAAATACTTTTCAAAAGAAAAACCTAAGGTTTGTCCTCAAGGGAAGAAAAAATGTCGTTGCTGGATATGTTCTGAAGAATGACACTATGCCAACGAATGTCCCAACAGACAAAAGTTTCCGGAAAAATTAAAAATTATTTCAAAAGCGGAAACTGAAGGATATTTTCCTTCTGAAAATATTTTTGATGGCTATACGCAAGTATATACATTAGAAATATTAGACAACATGTCATCCGATTCTTCTACAGAAGACTCAGAATGAAGTCCAACCACTTTTTTAGATGGGGGGATAAAGATAAACAAAATGATTTTGAAATTTGTTTATTAAAAAATTATTTATTTCCTGAAAACAAAAATTTATCTGGAAATAATAAACATTTTGTCAAATGGCAGACAGGGTTTTCAGGATATTCATTCAACAATGAACATCTAAAGGGGGCCAAAAACATGTTAACTGATAACTTGACACGAGTTTTTCAGAAATCGTAAGCAATGATGTCATGGTCATTCTTACTCCTATAAATAGAAGGATTTCCTCCACCAAAAATCATCACTTTCAAATTACAAAAAACTTTTAAAAAGAAAGGGGGATGGAAGATTTAAAGGCTTTACGCCTAAAATTTTTTTCTTTTGATAGAATTAAAAGCTATTCAAGAAAAAATAGCTCTCTACGACGAAAGTCTAGACACAACTGTTAATTCAGAGCAGGATTCCGAAAGGATACAATCTGAATCTATTCCTTTACAAACGGCTAAAGGCAAAGAAAAATCAAGTCTGTTGATTCCTGTTGCTTTGGAAAAAAGCAATTATAAAGTTAATGAAGAACTACGATCTTCATCTAGCCCAGTAGCAAACGGCTCTGGTAAAGGCACATCAAATCCGTTGATGGCTGACAGTTTGCCAAAAACTGAACAGGTCTCTCTTAGACCAAGTTACTCCCAAGTCACACAAATTCCAGAAAAGCATAATTCAAGATTTTATGTTATTTTCGATGGTGACCACAGAGGAATATATGAAGATTGGGGTATAGTCAAAAACTACATTGATAAAACCGACTATCCTTTCAAAAAATTTGGGTCGTTAGCACAAGCCCAACAAGAAGCTACCCGATATTCAGCAAACCTCGGGAAGAAAGGAATACCTTTAAAGGTAACAATTATTCCTGAGCCATTGAAGCCCAAGAAAAAAGAAAGAATCATCGAATTCAAGAACACTTTCTCAAGATCAACAATAAAAGAAGAGAAAGAAGAAGAAGATATTATATCTTTGGACGAATTCAGAAGAATTTGGTCTAAAACAAGAGCTCTTAGTCAAGATGATTTCGAGTTTGAGCATGTCTACACAGAAGATAAGGCTAATAAAAGTCTTTTAGTCTTTTGTGCAGGCGCAAGTCCAGAACTTGTTTCACTAGCATTTTCTGCTGGTCTAATAAAGTTTATATACCCATCTCCAAATTTGCTTGAAATCAGCATGTTTCCAGAAGGGATAAAGAAAGCTATTAAAAACTTTCGAAAGAAGATTGTTGCAGCAAAAGATGCAAACATCTTCATAAAGTGTAATTCTACACTTCCAGATTGGTACCAAGGAGCTTCCTCCCAAAGTTACCATCATATAGAAATCGGGCTCGCGAAAGCAAGAACCGTCAACCCCTCAAAAGTTATGAATGAGGAGCAAGAAGATTTCGAAAATTGGGTCGAAATAAGGGTTAAAGGATTCTTAAAAATCCTGAATAATCTTCAAAATATTAAAGTAAAAAGCTTTAATAAAGTGAATTATTGCAGCAACCACTGCATCATCACAAGTTACAGTGGAACTCCACTACCAAAGCACGAGAATGAAGCTTTAGAAAAATGGAGCAACGCATTATCTTCAACAAAGTTGATGTGAGTCCTACTACCAAACAAAGACTCTGCAAAATAATGCAAAGAGCACAGGAAAGCCATCAGTGCATGAGCTGTAAAGAATCTTCCACCGAAGAAAATCTGACAAAAGTGGTCCCTCTATTAAAGACAACTATTTTTCAGAAGACGACACCGGAAAGCTGGACCCACCACATGGGTTTGTCGACCAAAAAACGTCATACATGACGAACACTTAAGGCTATTTTAGTCCTTTTGTAAAATTCACTTCTGCTATATAAAGAAGTTGAATTCATTAGTTTAGATATCCCTCAACCAGTATCCCTGAACCTATCTCTCAACAACTCTCAACCACCCTCACTTTTCTTTCGTTGATCATTCGAATGATCAAATTTTACTTTCAAGTTATGTGTGCTAGTATGGAGTAGTAACTCCTTTAAGGAGTTGATGTAAATATCAAGAAGTTCTCCTTCGGGAGAACAGTTATGAAATAAAAACTCCTTTGTAACCCCCTATCTTATTTTCTATCTTAAAAGTTTTTATTCTGTAAAACCTGGAGTCCTGGAGCCCGTTGAAGTACCGTTGAGGCAGGAGGCCGTTAGGGAAATAAGGGTTGGATTGGTCCCTTGCAGAAGAATTAGAAATTTTTCAAGTTAGAAAATACAAGAAGAAAAAGGTATAGGTTTTATTTCAAACTGTTAAAATACTTCAAGATTGATATTTCATATCTCTCCTTAAAATCTTAAAAAGAAATTTATTCACACAAAAAACTAAGATTTTGATAAAATCAAAAAACGATGTTTATAAACAAACACAAAAAGAAATCGATTAACAACTATCGAAACAAATGAGTTTTTCAATGAAAAATTTTAGTCAAAAAATGACTATAAAAAATAATGAATTTTGTAAATTCAAAGGATTAATTCCACAATTAAACAATTTCAAAATTGTTTATGTTAGTCAACAATTGTCGACTAATAATTTAGAATTCATATTCGAATTATCGATTGATTATTTTAATCGAACGAATAATTCATTTGAATTTTATATTCAAAATACTATGCATCTTTAGAATATTATATTCAAAGTACTATGCATCTTTAGAATATTATATTCAAAGTACTGTGCATCTTTTTCATTTAATTGAACGATTAAATTCAAAAGATTCCTTTCAAAAGAAAGAATTTTATATTCTAATTTGTAAATGATATTTACAAAAACCAGGTATACAATGAGTATACACCAAGATTTCCTTAAAAAAGAAATCCGTCTGGTTAATCAAGAATTAACCATGTATCAAAGTCTAATTAACGAATTAGAACAGTCTCTTAAGAGATCACCTAGAAATATGAGAGCTGAACATGTTCAGTTTAATGGTCTTAAAGCTAACCGCTTTAAGCTAAAAGAAGAACTCAAACGTCTTGAAAACCAAGTTTTCTAACTAATGAGTCTTAACCAGACCACAAAACTCCTAAAGGACTTAATGAACCCTTTAGTTGAATTTGTCACAAATTCTGAAGTACCTCATCAAGTTGGGGGGAGGGAGGCTAGTGAATGTTTTTTTGAGTGAGGTGAAGGTGATGTCATCCCATGCCATCTAGCCTAGTTAGTATCTTCCAAATTATAAAGGGTGTTAAGATCATGTGTAGTGGTTAAGTCAAATAATGCCCCCACCATGTGGCATTATTCGACAAGTGACAGTCCAGTCAGCATGGGGCATTATTGCAAAAGTGGCGTAGTGGGAATAATGCCCAATAACGCCCATGCAATCATTTCACAATTATTTTTTTTAATTTAAAACATAAAATCTTCATTAATTTAAAATAAAAATTACACTACTTGAAATTAAAAAAAAAACAGAAAATAAAAAAAAAACCAAAAAAAACAGAAAATAAAAAAAAAGAAGATGATCTAGAGTCCATATTTTTCTCGAATTTTTGTGAAGGTTGCGACCCGCCGGCTTGACCATAGCCGAAGGTGGGAGGCATGAACGGAGTGGCGCCACTCAAGTAAGCCGCGTACGTTAAAACGCTCGGGTCCAAGTCTTGAAGGTTATACGGGTGTTGCGGTTGGGTTGTGTTCGGGTTCATGGGTCTTGCGGGGACACCAAAGGGGGGTCGGAATGGATGCATATTTGTATAAAATATAGAAGAAGTAGGAGAGAAAGTGTGATTTTTTTTTATAAAAAATAGGAAGAAGTGGGTATTATTTATATAGTGGGTAAATTTTGGAATTAAAAAAAAATAAAAATGTTAAACATTTGACCGTTGGCAACGGTCATCTCTGGGCCCAAGTCAATTTTCAACGTTTTATTTAAAACGCCAAGTTCCTTTTTATAAAAAAAACGCCTAATAATGCCTGCTGTAATGGGGGGGGGGGGCGTTTTGCGGCGTTATTTTTAAATTTTTTTTTAAATACCGCCCCACTACAGGTGGTCTAATAATTATTATAAATGCACCAGCTAAATCAAGTGGAGATGCATACCACAAATAAAGAGAGGTTAATATGCTAAAAAAAAGTAAAAACAGAAGCTGCGTCAAGTTTGGTAAGTATCAAATTATTGAAAAACAGGGAAATCAAAAAAAAAAAAAGGAAATTATACAAAAAAATTAAACGAAAATAATATGTTACTTTCAATTGAGATGCAATTTATTAAAAAAATATATCTTTTTTGTTTAATGATCACACTTAGACTCATAAACCTAGTCAAACGAGATAGTTAATATTAATAACAACTTCAATGAATGGATTAAGTAAGCCACTAAGTAGGTAGACTTAATTATACTCTATGATTGGTGGATGTAATATTTAAAAAGGAAAACGACTTGTGGCATAAGTTTTATCATCAACAACCTTCGAATATAATTCATCTTTTTTTTTTGTAACTTTATTTATTACTAGTTGTATTTATAGTAATAGTAATAGTAATAGTAATAGTAATAGTAATAATAATAATATAGAAGTTAAATTCATTTTGGACTATGGTTTTATAAGTTAACATGTTTATTTTGTTTTAGAATCACGTACTACTAAACCAATCTATTTTACACCATGAATCATGAATGCAACACACAATAAGGCCATGGGGTCATACCACAAAAAGCATCATACCACCCATCATGCAAGTGATTCCGAAGGCGAGGCAGTGTTTCCGCTCTTCCCAAAGTGCCACATCGCCTTCCATTCCGCTTCTATCCTTTTCTTCTTTGTTGGTTCTAAAATTTTGGCATCGTCTTCATGCCGCAATCTCTCTCTGCCACATCGCTCATCTCGCACCACCCACCATCCCGAGGCTATATTGAGTACACATTCACCACCACAAGGTCATGAGATTATGTTCAATGATGACCAAGTAAAAGGCTTTTGCAAAAATACACCTTCCGGTCCGGCTTAGAGAAAATTACAATTTTCACCTCAATGTTTTCGTTAGATTGAGTACAATATGAATATATTGAAGTCATAAGAAGAGTTTTTCTTTTAGTTATCTTACTAGTTTTCTTACCTGCCGCGCGTTGCGGCGGCATACTCGACGTGGTAAATTATAGACTACAATCAATCCGACTCGTATCCGGACTAAATTTACGTTGAAATATAGAGTAATCCGAATTCATGCCGTTGAATGAAAATATATTATATTTGACCCGACTTGTTTCCAAACAAAATTTACGTGAAACGTAGACCAATCCAAAACGTACATAAAATAAACACTTGTGGCGGCATCGTACGCGACGTGATAAAGTATAGACTAAAATTGACCCAACTCGTTTCTGAACTAAACTTACGTCGAAACATATAGTAACTCAAACTTATCTCGTCGAATGAAACATCTTATATTTGACCCGATTTGTTTCCAAACAAAATTTACATCAAAACGTACATAAAAATAAAACATTTTGTAACTGACACGACTTATTTTTTTTTTTAAAAATCACGTTAAAGAGTAGACGAACTCGAATTTATACTGACACGTACATCAAAATAACAACGTAAAAAAATAGTTTTAGGATAAACTCGAAACTTTTGAATCTTTAGATGTAAAAGTGACATTTAGAGGGTTAGTTTTGTCATTATACCAAAGTTTATGGGCATTTAAAGGTTTGTTTTGTCATTATACCAAAGTTTATGGGGTAGAAGGGGTTGGTGGCTTTTTCCACCGACCTTCTTCTTTAATATATATATAATTTGCCACCCATATTTGTTGTAGACAACTATGTATATAAGAAACTTAAAATCTTTTAAATATCAACTATAATAAATAAAGCAAATATTTGAGGTTTTGTCCATAGATAGTTTAATAAAACATCATGGTATATATAATGATTGGATTCCTACATCATGGTACCACTTGCATACCTTAAGCAATCATGGTAGCACCTTAGCATCATCTGCACATATGCTTTGACCATTTTAACTTTATGTTATTTAATTTGACCATATAATTTAACAAAATATTTATCTAATAGTTAAATGCATATAAATATTGGTTAATATATAAATGGATTAACTAAAAAACAACGTGTTTAATAAACGAGTTAACCTGTTAACATGACGCGATATAAAGTGTCCAACCCATCAACCAACAATCATTTAACCCGTCAACTGTGAACCCGACATGAAAGACATATATATATATATATGTAAATATAAAGATTATATGATATTAGTTGCAACAGCTAATAAACAATCATTTTATATATAAGTTTTTGTATTTAGCATCTTTTTATCATCTATTATATGTATTTATTTAATTACATACATGTTAAAAGTAGTTTACATATGTTTAATTGTCAAAATTATATATATGTGTCATAACTAATTACATATATGTAAAAAAACTAGTTTACATATGTGTAATTATAAAATTACATATAAAAAATAATAAAATTACTCTTAACATGTATGTAATCGTAAAAATACCCATAATAAATGATAAAATTATCCTAAACATAAAAATATATAAATAAAAAGATTGTTTATTAGGAGTTCTGCGAGTTCTGTAAATATTTATGGTTCTGAAATGATCCTGGCCCTATATATATATATATATATATATATATATATATATATATATATATATATATATATATATATATATAAATATAAAGATTATATGATATTAGTGGTTATTATATACCCTTTTACTCAAGTAAATTTAATACTTCAAAAAAAAAAAAAAAAAAACTTTATACCATTTTAAAATTCTATTCCTTTCAAGCAAGTGGAGGCATTGAGCTTAATGCTTCAATCATTCCATCTTTGCCCAATCATGGCATCTCACATGTTTGAGTCCAATGATGATAGTTGGAATGACACCATTATGTTTGTCCTTTTGAATCTTGTACAAAAACTATCTATATCTTCATATAAGAATTTATTATGTTATAGAATTAAATGTTAGTAAATGAGCATGTGAACTAAGTGTGACAATTTCACCTCGTTTATTAATATGAAAATAAGTCCGTTTGAGTTGTAAATTATCGAAAATGGATCGGATAGTATACATGTAGGACGAATTTATAGATTAGATTTAGATTACTCACTTGAACACAAAGCCCATCTTATGCAACTTAATTACCTAGTTATAACCTTCCAAATTTATTGACTTTTAATTAAAAAAAAATATATAACTTTTATAATCATATATAATACATTACATATTCTTATCTAATCTAAAAGAAAATAAGAAAAAAACTATATTAGTTTACTCGATATGAGTCGCTTTAAATCCTACTTGAAAGCCTAATTTTTTTTTATGTTAATTAAATCCACCTGTCTAACCCTTCACTCAATTTGTCATTTATTTAATATCATTGTCATTAAACAATGATTGCTCCCCAACCACAAAACCAGTGTTTTTTTTTTTTAAAGGTGTAATTCACAACTGACGGTTAATACACACCCGCAAGTCGCAGGCCCGCCCCATTTATGTCCCAAGGACTATGTTGTCTTAACGGGGCCCACGCCTCGGTAGAAATGGGACATAGCTTTCCCCGAGAAGATTTCCGACCCCCTGCCACTTGACAGGAGTTGCACCCTCCACACGAATCGACCGCCTGTTGTGACAGAGCGACCCGCTGGAGTAAATACGCCGTAATAGAAAACTCGGGTTCCCTCAGGCTTGAACCGGAGTCCTTGCCATCCTTGGGTTGGGAATAATCCCAATGCCTCACCTTTTGATGGAGGTGGGGATCGAACCTGAGACCACTCACATGGCCCAAGTCCTTTCCACCACTCCACCAAAGGATCATTGGCAACCACAAAACCAATGTATAAATGTGTTTTTGACTCAACAAAAGTTGCAGGGAAATGGTTTGTGTCATCCTCACTACATTGCTACTCAATCATCGCCCCCATCTATCATTGCACCTTTAACACACTATTGAAAGGTTTTGTCGTTAAATTATGCCAGGAATGCTAGGATCAAGTTTAAGAAAAATATGATAATAAAGTTGATAACCATAACTCCATAACAGTAATATCATATGTATGGTTTTTTTTTTTTAATTCTATTAAAGTTGAAAATTTCATCTTCTATTTAAAAAAAATAGTAATTGTAATAGTATTTACTTTTGAACTTGTAACATAAACAATAATATATATACATATAGTGGAGAGTTCAAATGAGAAGAAATTTTTGGAAGAAGAAAAAAAAAGAAATTTCAACCAATAAGAATGCTTTATGTTACTTCATTTAATACAAGTATTTAATGTTGTTATAAGGGTACATTGGTAAATCTAAATAGGTCATTAATTTGTAGTTTTCCTCTTTAATAGCTAACTACATTAATTTTTTGTAACTTATCTTCAAAATATATATTTTTTCAAAAAAATAAAATAAAATAATTTAAAGTGTACGATAAATTACGAGTTGTGTAGGATAAATTATGAGTTGTGTAGGATAAATTTCAACGTGTAGGATGAATTTCGAAATATGTAGGATAACTTTTGATTTGTGTAGGCAAAAAAAAGTTAATGTTGGGGATAATAGTCTTTATGACTAATTAATTAGTCAAAAATGATAATAAATGAGATAAGTGAAAAAACTATTTAATGTTTTACAAAATTACCCTTTGTTCTTTTTCTTCTCAATTAAATTTTCTTCTCAAATGAACCTTCCCCTATACATATATATATATATATATATATATATATATATAGGGGACCGCTAGAATGCTAGAATGAGAACCACCTCCAGTTGTAAGAACCGCGAGAACCACTTTCAACCAATCAGACTCTGCCACCTTTACACTATTATTTTAAATCATAAGGGTTATTATGGTAATTTGCTCTCAATGTCTTATCTCTCTGCCTTTAAAGTCTCATTAGACTTTAATTATCTCATTTTTCTCTCTCCTTTGTCTCTCTCCTCAAATAAACCCTCATCTTCATCATCTTCATCTGATGATGAAGAATCTCAATGTTGGAGAAGAAAATCAACCACACCTCCTCCTCCACCACGAGCATCGAACCACCGCCTTTACCTCCGCCGCTACCCCGATCCTCAACGGTGGTGGTGGGTCACCGACACCCACCTGATCACCTGTGATGGTGCCCCCTCGTTGCGACGACCCCACCTCGGTTCTCCGGCTACCCTTAAACACCACACCAAAACAATCGATTTTCTCCGGCCACCCTCGTTTCTCCGGCGACGGTGGTGAAGGGTGGTAGGTCGGCGGTGGTGGCGGCGAATGATGGTGGTGCGACTGTGATACGGACGATTGGTGTTCTTGAATTTTGGGTCTTTGTGATTCTTGATGATTGGCCCAAAGGTTCGATTTGTTTCTGTTTTGTTGAATCTGGGTTTGAATCTTGTGGGTTTGATTCTGTTGAATCTGGGGTTAAAACATCGGAGATAAAACTCTGTTTTTGATGCGGGCTTGATTCTGTTGAATCTGGGTTTGAATCTTGTGGGTTTGTCTTTCTTGATGGTTTGTTTTATCTGCTTCAACCTGGGGGTTGATTCACATGAATCTGTTGAATTTTTTTTGAAACTGTTTGAATGATGTTCTTGTTCCTTTTGAATGTTTAAATCGGTTGAATATGGTGCCTTATTGAATCGGCTGTGACGATGCAAAAAAAAAAAAAATTGACGATGGCGCGGCAAGGATGGCGGCGGGTAGGGTTTTGAACCTGCAACCCCACTTTGCAGCCTCTGATTATCGGGAAATCTGAGCCAAAACTTTGTTTTTTTTTTTTCAAGAATCCTCTCGTTCTTTTTATTTTTTTGAGGCGTCGATGATGATAACAAAGTATCTGAGACACATCCCGAGTGTGCGATTTTCTGGGTGCGTTCGTTTTTGCGTAAAAACGTTTTTGAAAAAAAAAAGTTAAACCGAAAACTTTTTAACGTAAAACGTAAAAACGTAAAACGTAAATTTTTTTACGTAAAACGTAAAAAGTTTTCCATAAAACGTTAAAAGTTTAGGTAAATCGTAAAACGTAAAAAACGTTAACGTAAAAAACCGGCGCGTAAAACGTAAAAAAACGTTAACGTAAAAAACCGGGGCGTAAAACGTAAAAAACCGACGCGTAAAATGTAAATAACGTTAACGTAAAAAACCGGGGCGTAAAACATAAAAAGGCGCGTTGAAAAAACGACACGTGAAAAAGCCGGGCGTAAAAACGGCGCGTCAAAAAACGAGGCGTGAAAAGGTCGGGCGTAAAAACGTAAAACGTTAAACGTAAAAATCTATAAATAAATCTGAATTTGATAATGCTTAATAAAAAAAACTATGTTTAAAAAATAAAAATCTAACATAATAATACCAAAAAGTAATAAAAAAACAATAAAAACAAAAAGACAAAATAGAGTAACTTACTTAGAGCATTCACATTCTATCCATCAAAATATGTGAGGGGGAGTTTTTATATTATAAAGGGTATAAAAAGTGGTTGTGAGTGGAGAAGAGAGAAAATGTTACTGTTCATCTGTATATTTGGGGGGACACTGTTCACCCAGTATAATTTTTTTAATATATATTGAAAGTGGTTGTGAGTGAAGGAGAGAGAAAAATGTGATGATAATATTATTTAATTGAAAAGGAGAGAGACAAAGTATTTGTTTTTAGTGGAAATATATTGATATAGGAGTTGTTTTTTAGTGGAATGTATGTATAATTTGATGGTTTGGATGTGAATGCTCTTAAAGAGCCTTTTGGATTAAAATATTAAAGATATAATAAGACAAAAAATACTTAATATTATTTTTAAATACTTTTAATCTCATCCATCCATCTATCTTCTGGATCAAATGGCCAGAAAGTGGTTCTCGCGGTTCTTACAACTGGAGGTGGTTCTCATTTTAGCGGTCCCCTATATATATATATATGGGTAAGATCAAATAAAAAGTTTATTTTGCCTAAGTAGAATGAGAAGGAATTTTAACCATTCATTTTTCAAATCATTGGTTAAGATGAAAGTGTAGGAGAAATGAGGAGTGCAACGGTATCTTGGGAAAATCATATTTATGGACTTTCTCTCTTCACATGCAAGACACATGCATATTTCACCCTTATTTTTTAAACGTTCATAACTTTTTTATACGACATTCTTTTTTCATAAAAATTTCACCGTAAAATCGAGCGTCTTTTTATCTTTAATTTGAGTACCATATTGCTATATAAAATATGAAGACTAAAAAAACCCACTAAAATGTGTTGTGTTTCTATGTTGTATAACATTTTTTGTGCTGGATTTTTGTATTATATTTTTGTGTTGAATTTTTTTGTCTTATTTTTTTCTCAATTTTTTGTGCTGGATTTTTTTGTACTACATTTTTTTTGCTTAATTTTTTCGTGCTATATATTTTTGTACTAGATTTTTTTGTGTTATATTTTTTTGTACTACATTTTTTGTGCTATATTTTTTTGTACTAGATTTTTTGTGATATATTTTTTTGTACTACATTTTTTGTGCTAAATATTTTTGTACTTGATTTTTTTTTTTTTTGTATTTTTAAAAAACAAAAGGGGTGCCACATGTCATTTTCACTCCTATATATAAGGACCAAAATGCTTTTCATTCCTACTTATTAGGAGTGACACATGTTATCATCACAATATTTCTTAGGCTACTTAGTTAAAATCCACTTTTTAATGGATCATTCCCATATATATATATATATGTGTGTGGGGGGGGGGGGAACAAGATAGTCATTTCACTTGAAGAAAACAAAACCCATGTATATGCAATTTAAATCCAATCTCAATCACTGTAACACTTGAAATTCTAGAACACTTTTAATATTTTAGAAATTTTGGTCTTAAAATTTTGAAGGTATTTCACGTGATGAGTGATATTAATGGTTTATAAGATTAGTACTTAAGGTTTACACAAACTCTATGTATAGTAATGTTATAACCTCGAGATCTATTTACGTAGTTTTTAAAAGACTTAGTTTTGCTATTAAAAAAAGGGTAGCGGCACAGCTTGTTGCCCGTTTACCAACTATCTCGATGCAAATTCATAACTCGATAACTTTAAAATCGTTTTAAAAGAGGGGTGGTTTATAAGATTAGTGAGATATGTGTGAGAAAGAGATATGAGGTCTAGATAGTAAAAAATGGGGTTGGTTTTTGTATGTGTGTAAGTGAGTAAAATGAGCATTTTGTTCTAATGTACTTGTGCAAAAGACACGGCATTTTTTTTTTTTTTTTTGAACGGCCAACAGAAATTTTTATTATATCAAACTAGCAAGGAGCTAGACACCAAATGTACAAAACTACCACCAAAAGACACGGCATTTAACAACCATCCAAATAAAGGACAGTTTGTGTTACAAGTTTCAAAGTAAGGACTATATTTAGTTATACAACAGAGAGAACAAAACTCGTAATTTTTTTAAAGTGGTCTAGTATAAAATACACTAGAAATGATCGTTATAATTTCTTATTTTTTGTATTTGGTTTAAGGTGACACACATTATAATCTTTCAATGTAGGATGAGCAGTGTCTAAAGCATTCACATCGAGCTCCCTAAAAATATACACACATTCCACTAAAAAACAACTCCTATATCAATATATTTCCATTAAAAACAAATATTTTTTTCTCTCCCATTTTAAATTAAATAATATTTTTATACCTTTATCATTACATTTTTCTCTCTTTTTCACTCACAACCACTTTCAATATATATTAAAAAATTATAGTGGGTGAACAACGTCCCCTCAAATATACAGATGAACAGTAACATTTTCTCTCTCCTCCACTCACAACCACTTTTTATACTCTTTATATTTTAAAAACCCCACACATAGATTTTGATTCCCAGGATGTGAATGCTAACGCCTTGAATATTGACAACAATATGGTGGGAGTGAATAAAAACTATGAATACACACCAAAATTCACATTTTTTGATGATGATAAAACTATGAATATGTGAGTCCCCCAGATCAAGAACATACAAGAGATATGAGTCCACCGGACAAGATTGACTCGCATACAAATCGTCCAGACGTAGTTTAATCGTATCCAAGAGTTTTAGAAACCAACAAGCCATATTGTCCATTAGATTAGATTTATTAGTAAATTAAAGGATTTTTGGTTCAGTAATCCCACTAAGCTAAAAATCTAATATTTACTATATGTTAATTGTTATATATTAACTAGAACCTATTAGCAATATATAGAAAGAATGGGAGAATGAGAGATGAATTTCTTATTGATGCATATGTATGAAATACAAAGACTCTATTTATAGGCTCAATATTAACATAAGAGTAAATACAAAGAGGAGTTAAGGATGTGGAGAGTCACTATAAATAATATATTTATAACACTCCCTCTTGACGATCCACATGATGAAATAGTACAATATTCTTGTAATACGTTTGGTGATGCTATCTCATTAAAAACCTTGCTAGGAAAACCCAGTCGGACAAAACCTCAGCTAAGGGAAAAAGAATGCAATGCGTATTGTCTCCCCTTAATACTTCTGGATCAGGTATGTTGCATCATTTAAAACCTTACTAAGAAAACCCAATGGGACAAAACTTAGTCAAGGGAAAAAGAGTGCAACTTGAATAAGTCTCCCCCTCATTTTAACATGTGTCCTTTAAGTGACGTGTGTCCATCTTCCTTGGAAGTCGAATAAAGCATTTGTAGCGAATGATTTGTCGCTTGATCCCTTAATGTGCAATCCTTTATGTTGAGCAATGTTGTATAATCTTCTAACGAGAATTTAGGTGCCTCTTTCCAAAAATTATCATATGTCCACGACCGTGTTTCGTTACATTCCTGCATCTACAAGACTAAACAAACTTGTTTTGATGGGTTAGTAAAATATAATCAAATATCGTTTACACCTGAAATGTTTCTTTGAACTCATTCCAATTTCTCTTCGCTTGACAAAGATTATATCATGACAATAAGCTCAAGTGAAATATATTATAACCATACACAGCTTGCAAAACATATTAGTGCACTTATGCATTTAACGATGGTACTTCTACAATGAGAATCTCTACTTTGGTAGGAGATGATAATAGGCATTTCTTATAATAAATGACTTAACAACCTTTAACATACTTTAAGGTTCAACTATGTCCATACTAGAATATCCAAACATCATCTTCTAGATGTACTTGAGTGATTAGTAAAATATAATTACATATATACTCGAACTACAATTAGACCGTGCCAAGGTCATTCAAAAATTCTCCCTCTAAAAGCTCGACAATTTCTCTCAATGATGCCTAGACATCATTACTGTAAATTGCGATTATAGTGAACTTTTAAAAATAGAATGTTCATAGAACATGGCTAATTTAATTAAACTTATATCCTTCTTTATGCGAATATCTCGAGTTGTACAACACTCGACCCAACTATTTTAGTCCATACGTATTTTGTCAACTTCATATAATATGTTCTTGTGGTTTTTACATCATTAATGCTTCTAGCATTATCAATCCATGAGGGAATTCTTTCCATCTTATCCAAATATGCATGTGCTTTCACTCTTTAGAAGTTTTGCTACATAAACTTTCCCTTTTAACGCATAGATATCTATATCATATGCAAAAATATCATGAACACTTGCTTTTATCTCCAAAATCCATATTGTACCATGTTTGTACACCGTGTACATTGAGATGCCATAACAACCAGGTATGCATTTTCTATGTATGTTTATTGGAGTATTGGTGCACAATAATTACATCCATAAGGTGTTTCAATTAACCTATTAAGCACTCAAATGCCTTAGGATACTCATAGGGAGTTCCAATTATATTCAATTCAATAACATATACAACATGTATATGTATTCAGATCTGAATTTATATAATAATCATAATATTCTCGAGAACTTATTTTATATGACTTAGTATCAAGTGATAGATAACTTTCATAAGACGCATGTCAATTCTCTTTTATATATTACAAAACTAATAAGATATTGGAAAGTTAATGCATCCACCACTGGAGAATACGTTTTCTCATAATCAATCATACGTCTTTGTGAAATTCTTGTGCCACCAATTTTGACTTATATCACTTAATTTGATTTTCACATGATTCACATAAAAGACACTTTTGTATCCAACATATTTTACAACTTTAGTTGTATTCATTAGGGAACTAAACTCTGCCTTATTTGCGTCTCTCTATTTTGGCCAATCATTTCATAGGCAGATCTTAAATCTTGATCCTCATCATTTAATCATTTTAAGCGCTACATTATATACAAAAGTATAACGACGTCGATTTTTATTTCGACTCCATACATATCTTAGACATGATATAACTTATCGAGATCTCTTTATTTTCAGGTACCTGATCATCTCTACTATCTCTTCAGGAGATCTTATTACTATAACCTCGACTTGACCATCTTAATTATTTGCTCCAATTTTCGAGGAATTTTATTATTGGAATCAACTAGTTTACCACGCTTTAGGCATGCAATAGACTCATTACAAAATATGTGGTTGTCCTCTTAGGACACAAATAAAACTGGAGCATAAGCAGTTGATTATGTGACTTACTTAGTCACTCTATTTAGGTCAGTGAACTTGTCTGGTAATTTGTTCTTTAATATTGGTAAATGAATTATACTTTAAACTTCTAGTCCATAGTTTATAGTCTGAGGATCAAGATGACATGATAATTCATTTCACTTTTCACTTTTCAACTCCTTGTTATTTCCCCCTAATGTTATGAACATTCATTCATTAAAGTGAAAACCAATGAGCATAAACGAATTTCTTACTAATGGCTTTAAGTATTTAATCATAGAAGATTATTTATACCCAACATATTGTCAAACTTTTTAGAAGTCCCATCTTTGTGCGGTGTGGTGGATGAGTTTCAATATATGTCGCACAACCAAAATCTTTGATGAGACATCTTTGGTTCCTGACCAAAAACCAACTGTATGGGGAGAACTATAACTTATTGGCTTGATGTGAATTGATGGTACTGATGTGCGTGTGGTGTTATAGATTTTTTTGTATATTTTAAGCCCTTTAACATTTTTTAGCCAAGTTTTAAATTTATAAAACACGATATTTACTAACACTAAACACACATATGGGCAAGTGCACCCATCGTGAGCGTAGTATAGTGTTGGTAAGATACCGAGGTCGTCCAAGGACACAAGAGCTTTTAATACCTGTTTATCCTCAACGTCTAATCAAATCAAAAGTTTAGAAAAAGGTTTTTAAATAAGAAAAATAAAACTAACTAAAATCCTGAAAAATAAAATAAAATAAAAACAGATAGACAAGATGAATCACTTGGATCCGACTCGTATTTAGTGTAACCTTTGATTATTTCCGCACTTTTGCACTATTTAAGAGATTATCTTAGTTATTGTAGTAGGCCTCTCTTCTGAAGGTGACGTTACCCTCAACCCAGTAGTTTGAGTCAGCAAGGATACAATCCTAAAGGGTTGGATTATTGAAAGATAATTAATTAAGTTATTAATGCATATTATGGTAGGCCCCTCTTCTGAAGGTGACGTTACCCTCGGCTAAGTAGTCTGAGTCAGCAAGGATACAGTCCTAAGTAGCCGGGTTAAAGTATTAATAGTAGTTTACATATGAGGGGATCAAGGAGTTTGGACCCCCGCCATCCAATACCAGTGGGTATTGAAGGAGGTCCTACTAAAGTTGACCCAGGTCCTTGCAGTATCTATACACTGAACAAGTCAAGACTCTTACCAAACCGTTCCCTTAACCCCCGACCAGGTAGCCAACATACCTCCATATAGACCGTGGAAATATGAATGGTGAAAATCTTTTATTTTATATAGACAGTAAAATAATGCCAAGACACCACGGACAAACGATAAGGAAGACTCACCTTCAACATAAGAAACTAGTTATTAAAGTCATTAATACAGAACCAAATAAAAAGTGCTAAAAGATTAAAAATAAAAAGTATTACACTAAAGACTTGTCTTCACCAAGTGATGTAAGAGACTTAGGCAAACATGGCCTTTGATTTTCAAGAACTCTTACGATCAATCTTGGATCCCGAGACTACTCACACACTCTATGATGGATGATGGATGATGGTGGTGGATGTGGATTGTGATGGTGGTGGTGGGTGGGTGAAGTGTGAGAGAGGTGGTTTGCCAAGGGATGGTTTGCAAGTGAGCCAAGCACCCCTATTTATAGCCTGTACAAAAGCCCAGACATGGCCCCGTGTCCACCATCTTCTCTTTCTTCATTAAATGCAGTTTGTCTGCATTAGTTGACCACGCCCCCCCGTGTCCGCCGGGCACGACCCCGTGTGCAGAAGCGTATCTGTACTATCAAGATTTTCCTAGATTCTGCGAATCTTAGAGTTGACCACAGCCCCGTGTCCACTGGACACGCCCCCGTGGTGGGTGATAGAAGCTTCTACAACTTTGTCTTTTCTGCAGACACTTGGGCACGCCCCCGTGCTCAGTGAGCACGGGGCGTGTTCAGTCTTCTGTTCTCTTGTTTTTGCTTGGGAGATGCTGTCGAGGGGTCGGACATGCCACGTTTATTCCTTTTCTTGTATTATTGCTGGATTTGGCTGCATTTTTGCTTCTTTTGTTCATTTAAGCTCTTTTAACCCTGAAAATACAAAAGGAAGACAAAAGCACACTTTTTCCAACATTAGTACTAAAAAATGGTTAGTTTTATGCCTCAATTGATGAAATTTATATGTTGCATTTTGCACACATCAAATACCCACACACTTGAATCTTTGCATGTCCTCAAGCAAAACTCTTTATTTTGTGGCTTACACTGGAATGGGTAGAAGAGAAGGTTTTGGGCTTGTCATAGAGTGTCGGGATTTCCAAGATTCTTTATTAGGTTTTATTTTTATTTATTTACAATCCTATTCGTCATGATTTATTTAAAACTTTTCATAAGAGAAATTATTAATTAGGGCATAACATGCCTCTTTAAAATTCCATTTATATACAAGTTCACATATCTCATGGGGGATCACTCAACACTCGGCCGAAGATGTATTTTTGTGAAACACTCGAGAGCGGCATGGAACTTACTCCTACCATAAGCTTGCCAAGTAATCAATCCTTCTCCTTTTTAACTAAAAACATTTGTAAATATCAAGAGAACTTTTGGGGGAAGGGTTAGGCTTGGGTTAAAGGTAGGTGGTTGGGTTAGTGGTTAGTAGAAAAGGGCGAAAGACGTAAAAAAACTTCGGTTTTCGTAAGACATTTTATTTTTGTAACTTTTTATTTTGATGAAGCAATTCTTCAAACAAAGTTCTTTTTGATAAACTTGTTTGTTTATTTCTTTTGGCTTCATCATCAAATATATATATATATATATATATATATATATATATATATTTATATTTTTTTTGGATAAGGAAGTCATAAGAAAAACCGAGCTTTGTTACTAAAATAAAGGGTTTAAAATGATAAAGGGTTTTGGTGGGTAAAAAGGGTGTTTGATTTGGGTTAAGAAATGAAAAGGTTTAGGCTCAAAGGGGTTAACTAGGGTAGGGGGATTTTGGGTAGGTGGTAAAAAAAAGAAAAAATAATGGTGTTGAAATAAAAAGGGCTAGTCCTAATGCCTCCATCATTTACTTACTTGGGTTTAAGTTGGTAAGGACCGGGAATGTATTGTCGTGGCAAGTTCTAGAGTTGTAAGAACCAAGCGGCTATTCACACAAGAAACAAAAAATGAACATTTAGTTTAAAAATGTGTATTTGTATGCTCAATAAAGGCTCAAAACTCACTTTTTGTGGGAATGAGTTTTTATATGATCAAGTATATATAATCAAATTTTAACTAGATTTGTCATGCCGTTTCATAATTTTCTTATGTTGGTTCTTTTTATCACGACGCTATCAGTTGTAAATTTATAAAAATATAACCTTTTTAGAACTTGAAATTCCCAAATTAAACCTAGACAAGTAAAAAATGAAAATTTTTTTGAAAAAAAATTGGGGTGTTTAGCGGTTCCAATAGAGTTTTGTGTAAGACTTGTAATTAGGACTTGCCAAATTCAAAGTTTTACCACCCCCCCCCCCCACTTAAATTACATATTGTCCTCAATGTGCCCCAAAAATAAGTTTTTAGGTTGATTGAATGTGTAAAAAGATGTGAAATAGCAAAATTTTATGTTACTGAGTGTCTGGACACGGCCCCGTGGTGTCCGGGCACGGCCCCATGTTCAGATTGCCAGTAACATAAAATAAAACAAAGTAACAGAAGGTTGGACACGGGGGCGTGTTCAGTGAGCACGCCCCGTGTCCAGGTACCTGAACTGGGCATTTTTCTGCGGATGGTTGAGCACGGAGCGTGTTGGATGAGCACGGCCCCGTGCTGAACTTGTTGTAACGAAGAAAAATATGCGGGTGGCCCTGTTTTTGTGCATGGGGTGCTGGTGCAAGTTTCCCCTTGGTATCCTTCACCATCCCGAGTGTGTTTTACCCATTACATCATCATCCAAACACCAAATTAATTAAAACCATCATTCATTCAAATAGAGAAAGTTACATAATATTCCTAATAAATTAAAATTCTAGATAAATAGGTCAAAAGAAACACAAGGAGTCTAAACCAAGAAGTTCTAGCCTAAAGATTATTCTATTAGCAAAATTTTCGAAAAGATAATTCTCTCGGGTGGATGCGGCTCGAAGAACTTCATCCTCCGGAAATGGGTCCCTCATACGTCGGCGAGCCATTCCTCTATCTCCCTTGGGAGAAGAAATGCGGGCTCATTTACATCAGTTTGAGGGGGTGCAACTTCCTCCGGGACTTCTTGCAGATTGTCAAGAGGGGGTTCCGTTGGAATGTCATCCCATCCGGTGGGATTGTTGACTCCAAGTGCTAGGTTCCAATCCTCTTGAGGGAGAATTGGTTCCATGGGAGGCGTCACGAGAATGTTCAACCTCTGGTGCAAGAGGTTGATTTCTTGAAAATTGTTTTCCAACCCTACCGTAAGATAATTTATACGGTCTATCAGGACCTCCTCTACTGACGTCATCTCAACAAGAGCTTCACGTAATGCCATCACGTAGCGTACGAGAGTTGCTTCGATTGAGGATCTCCGTTCTCTTCGACTGTTTCTGGAATGTGCCGACGAAGTTCCACTATTTTGGCTTGACATTCTATGAAAACAAACTGAAAAGAGTTCATTTTAATGAAATAGCAACCTCGGACACGGCCCCGTGTTCACCTTTCTGCAGATTTTTGGCACAAGGAATCTTGGAGTTTTAAATTATTTTACCAACTTAAGAAGCGTTTTTTAGCAGAAATAACTTAAAACAATGTTGTAAAACTTATTTTTAACAAGATTCCTTGAACAAAAACCTAACAAACATCACAATAAAGCATGGAATCATGGTGATCTCAAGCTCTAATGGAGGTGTTGAGGTAAAAAATGAAGAAGAAGGGAATGGACAAGAGAGGAAAGGACAAGATGGTTGTTGAGAACCTTCTTTTAGAAAATACCTAGGATGGTATGTGTGAAGATCCCACCAAATCTTTGTCCCTGGAATGGTCCAAATGTGCAGGATTCTTGGCTGCATTTATAGAAAATGACGGCACGCTGCACATAGCCCCATGTTGGCTGAACACGGCCCCGTGTCCAGACAAGATCCTGACACATTTTGTCCGTATTCTGACAAAAAGTCAGAAAGGAATCTTTCGGTGGACACGGGGGCGTGCTGACCAGGACACGGCCCCGTGCCTAGAGGTTGATTATGAAGTTTCGTCTATTTTTAAGGAACTTATCCGGATCGGGCGGTTCCTTACTGGATGGAACAACCCCAAAGTGCCTGAGATACCTTAGTTGCTCTAGATTAAGACGAGAACGCAAGAGGTTGTCGGTGAGGGTGATTCCTATGTTATATGTAGGTGGACAAGTCCAACCCTTTCCCGGGCTCTCGTTAAAGAAGGTGTATGCCGAATCGCTCAGGTCTATGTATACACCGAACGAAGTCGATGGGGAGTAGGGTTGTGCAATGGTTCAGAACCGGACCGATCCGAACCGAACCAGAACCGAACCAGAACCGTTAATTGCTAAATTTAAGAACCGGAACCGAACCGTATTATAACGGTTCCGGTTCGGTTCCGAACCAGTTAAACGGTTCTAGTGTGAACGGTTCTCGCGGGAACCAGTTGACAATTAAATCGTAAAATTAAACATTCAATAAAAACGAATCAAACCATTTAGAATATTAACTAAGAGTTGCAACATTCAAAGTTCAAACCAACCAAAATAAAAGTAGCAAAACAACACTAAAACAAACATCTTCAAACTTCATTCAATCTTCGTCCTCTTAATCTTCTTATAAACATCTAAATGAAACCAAGTGTTAGCAATTAAAAAAATAAACGAATAATGCATCTACTGTATTTGGTTCACGTGAATAGATTGATCAGTAATGCATCTACTATATTTACCAAGCGATACACTATTTATATACACATTTACAATTTGATCAACATTAATTTGATTATTTTTGTTCAATTTTTATTTTCACATACAGAAAACTATATGTATCAGAAACCAAACATCTAGAAAGAAAATATATGCAATCATAAAAAAAAGTCATGTAGAATAACGTACCTGTATTTGCAGGGTGTTGATGGAGATGAACTTGTATGATAGCAATTAGGGTTAGGGTTGAGAGATGGAGAAGAATTAGAAGATAAAAGATGAGATCGTGGAATGAATATAAGAGGGGGGGAATAAGAATTTGGATGGTCGTATGATGTTGAAAAGCCCATTAATAAAATAGGGTTTTAAAAATTTACAATCCTAACTGGTTCTAGCGGTTCTTTAACCGGAACCGAACCCGGAACCGTTTTTACCCAAATTTAAGAACCGGAACCGGACCCTATTTACAAAAATACGGTTTGGATCTAGCGGTTCTGGTTCGGTTCCCCGGTTCTGGCGGTTCTGAACCGTATACTGCTCAGCCCTAATGGGGAGTCCTTCACGGCACAATCGACACAGGGACGACTATCGCTCAAGTCTTCGCTAGAGTTAGAGGTGATTTCGGGAACAACGAAGTTGTTTTTATTCGAATGCGATCTCAATAATTCTTCTTGGGCTTCGTCTTGAGGTGAATTAATGATATCCATCTCAAGTTCTGTCACCCAAGTAAGAATTAGATCTTCCATTTGAAATAATTAATCGAGAAGCATTTCTCCAAGAAGGGTTGATTGAGAGCATTCGAGGGAGAGATAGGGATTATTTTTACTTTCGCCCTTCTTAAGGCTACAGGAAAACAATGGGTCTATATAATGGGGCTTATAACTTAGAAAATAACATTCTAAATCTTTATGAGGGCCACCACATATTTGACACCACGTACCATAAGAGTGTTGAAAGTAAAAAATATCAGTATCACTCATGTTTGTGTCAGAAATTACCAACTGTCGGGATCTTACGGTTCTGTTTTCAGTAACTGAAACTTGGGCACGGGGCGTGTTGAGCGGGCACGGCCCCGTGTTCAGCTTACTGTCTGACTTAAAACAGGATTGCCAGTACCAAAGATTGAGCACGGGGCGTGTTCAGCGGGCACGTCCCGTGCTGAGTTCTGCAGAAGCTGAAAAATTAAGAAAAATTCTAAAAAAATAGAAAAATAAAAAAAAGTGATTAGGCCGTTGATTCCTAGCTTTCTTAAAATCCTTGTGTCCCCGGCAACGGCGCCAAAAACTTGATGTACTTGTGGTGTTATAGATTTTTTTGTATATTTTAACCCCTTTAACACTTTTTAGCCAAGTTTTAAATTTATAAAACACGATATTTACTAACACTAAACGCACATATGGGCAAGTGCACCCATCGTGAGCATAGTATAGTGTTGGTAAGATACCGAGGTCATCCAAGGACACAAGAGCTTTTAATACCGGTTTATCCTCAACGTCTAATCAAATAAAAAGTTTGGAAAAAGGTTTTTAAACAAGAAAAATAAAACTAACTAAACTGCTGAAAAATAAAATAAAATAAAAACAGATAGACAAGATGAATCACTTGGATCCGACTCGTATTTAGTGTAACCTTTGATTATTTCCGCACTTTTGCACTTTTTAAGAGATTATCTTAGTTATTGTAGTAGGCCCCTCTTCTGAAGGTGACGTTACCCTCAACCCAGTAGTTTGAGTCAGCAAGGATACAATCCTAAAGGGTTGGATTATTGAAAGATAATTAATTAAGTTATTAATGCATATTATGGTAGGCCCTTCTTCTGAAGGTGACGTTACCCTCGGCTAAGTAGTCTGAGTCAGCAAGGATACAGTCCTAAGTAGCCGGGTTAAAGTATTAATAGTAGTTTACATATGAGGGGATCAAGGAGTTCGGACCCCCGCCATCCAATACCATTGGGTATTGAAGGAGGTCCTACTAAAGTTGACCCAGGTCCTTGCAGGATCTATACACTGAACAAGGCAAGACTCTTACCAAACCGTTCCCTTAACCCCCGACCAGGTAGCCAACATACCTCCATATAGACCGCGGAGATATGAATGGTGAAAATCTTTTATTTTATATAGACAGTAAAATAATGCCAAGACACCACTGACAAACGATAAGGAAGACTCACCTTCAACATAAGAAACTAGTTATTAAAGTCATTAATACAGAACCAAATAAAAAGTGCAAAAAGATTAAAAATAAAAAGTATTACACTAAAAACTTGTCTTCACCAAGTGATGTAAGAGACTTAGGCAAACATGGCCTTTGATTGTCAAGAACTCTTACGATTAATCTTGGATCCCGAGACTAGTCACACACTCTATGATGGATGATGGATGATGGTGGTGGTGGGTGGGTGAAGTGTGAGAGAGGTGGTTTGCCAATGGATGGTTTGCAAGTGAGCCAAGCACCCCTATTTATAGCCTGTACAGAAGTCCGGAGACGGCCCCGTGTCCATTGGGCACGGCCCCGTGTCCACCCATCTTCTCTTTCTTCATTAAATGCAGTTTGTCTGCATAAGTTGACCACGCCCCCCGTGTCTGCTGGGCACGACCCCGTGTGCAGAAGCGTATCTGTACTATCAAGATTTTCCTAGATTCTGCGAATCTTAGAGTTGACCACGGCCACGTGTCCGCTGGACACGCCCCCATGGTGGGTGATAGAAACTTCTACAACTTTGTCTTTTCTGCAGACACTTGGGCATGCCCCCGTGCTCAGTGAGCACGGGGCGTGTTCAGTCTTCTGTTATCTTGTTTTTGCTTGGGAGATGCTGTCGAGGGGTCGGGCATGCCACGTTTATTCCTTTTCTTGTATTATTGCTGGATTTGGCTGCATTTTTGCTTCTTTTGTTCATTTAAGCTCTTTTAACCCTGGAAATACAAAAGGAAGACAAAAGCACACTTTTCCAACATTAGTACTAAAAATGGTTAGTTTTATGCCTCAATTGATGAAATTTATATGTTGCATTTTGCACACATCAGTACTATATATAAAATTACATGTACCTAAATGAACTTTTGCTCCTCTCATGATCATTGGGTTTGTAACCAATAGTAGACGTTTAGTGATCATCTCAATAATAATACTTATTCCAATGATCGTTAATAACTTAGGAATCAAATTCACTATTATCAAATAAATATACTAATCTGGATTAATATGCTTGCTATCACATTAGCTAAGCCACAATCACACAAACTTCAGGTTGTAGATTTGATAACCATTTAGACGATGCATCGATTTAAAACACTAAATGGTGTCATGTTGGGATATGCATATCCTTTAATCACTTCCAAAATATTTAGGGATACACACCCTCCTTTATTTGGAAAAAATAAAATTTCCCTTGAGAGCAAAACAATACATGCTAATTATCAGCTTGAAGAATCTTCTAGTTCTTCATTATGTTTGACATCATCATTGACTCGGTGTGGTCTAACCTGTCATGCAAACTAATTAAATAATTATGATCCATAAACTTCTGGTTTATGATCGTATGTGTATTACTTGCTCGTATGTAATACAAAACGTATGATACGAGAGAATATATTACAACTTCAAAGTTCAAACCATCACGTTATGCAATCACTCCTTAGTTTGCCACTTTTGTGGTCCATTATCATTATTAAAATGACCATTATTACAATTCTTGTTGTCATTCTCATCATTACAAGTTTCTCAATTAGGTCCATCATTACATACACAATTATTAATATATAATTACATTAACTTTTGGGAATGGAGTAGAACCAAAACAAGCTTTATAGTTTTTCATTATTTACTTGATCACATGAGTATAAAAACATTTCATTTTTTCATGACTCTTATAATGATATTGCTACATATGTCTCAAGTGTGACAAATGAAAAGAATTTAATCAATTTTTCCTTGTAAATAATGTTCTCTTTGCTTACCATCAATTGAGAAGTAGCTGAGTCGTATAAGATTTATCAATCTTATATCTTACGACCTTTATAACGTTCAGCATCACACAATTTCCTTAATTACCATGATTACGAACTTTACACCAATTATTATATCATCACATTCAGTTCAAGGAATGGATTATAACCAAACAACTATCATGGTGACATCATTACAATTTTCTTAGTTGTTATATACATGATTGCGACCTTACATTGGTCATTCTATCATCACATTCACTTCATGAATGGATTAGAATCACACAACTTTCATGGTGGTCGTTTCAAACCTTACATATTCTTTAACAATCTTGCTTCTTCAAGAGCATATTTGAGGTTTGACAATGGAACTTGTTTTATTCCACATGTATAACTAATCTTTTCACCACATAACATCAATTATTTGACCGAATCATTAAGATTTATTGGTCTAAAACCTTACAAGGATCAATAAATTTACAATAAGCTTTAGTGAATTTGAAACTTCGAATGTCATAATATAAATGAATCTTGATCACAATTCAATCATGTTTATAACGTGTGATCATATACACAACTTTAATTTAGCCGCTTCATTGAAGATTGTCTATATACATAAACAATGACATATTAAATATAATGTACAAAGTCAAATTGTACAATATATAATTGATATAAGATGCCTTCTCATCAAATATAATATAATAAAACATACATTTTTTATTTTCCTTACTAATCATGGTTTATGTGAAGAATATATCAAAAACACTATTAAAACGTTTAATGTAATACGACATTATATCTTTTCTTATGATAATGTGTTAACTACATAACTCTATGATACATTATATAGGTTTCTAAACAAATATAAAGTTTTTAATCATATAGTGTCACCGAGTATATGAATCATATAAGAATCATTTCTATATATGAATCAAATTATGATGTACTCAGAGAAAGGGACACATGACTATTATAATAAACCTATGTACATACATCATGCATTCAACCATAATATAATATAACTATGTACACAATCGTATATGAAATAAAAATCACTTTCCTAAAAACACATATTTATCAATTATCAGTTTCCTAAAAACACATATTTATCAATTATCCATATTAAAATGATGACTTCAATACTAAATATCTAGTCACAAGATTCATAATACCATTAACATATGATATGTATTCATAATTTGATGTCTATAAAACCATGTAATATTTATATAAAGTAAAATAGACGATAAGCAATAAAAAAAACCTTGCAATTTAAAGAATCGTCAAAGTTTAGTAGATTGATAATTGTAATATAAACCACCATTTAATATTGAGGTAAAGTAACTTTTACATGTCACTATATTATGAATCATAACATCATACCATATAATGTTTCTTAACCTGAAACAAATTGTGACATTAAACAAGCACTCCAAATAACTTTTACATGTCACTATATCATCAATTTACCATTGAATCCAAAAAACACTTTTATTTATAATAATTAACA
This sequence comes from Helianthus tuberosus, assembly GCA_030545235.1. NCBI lineage: Eukaryota > Viridiplantae > Streptophyta > Magnoliopsida > Asterales > Asteraceae > Helianthus > Helianthus tuberosus. The sequence goes on along the minus strand of CM060379.1, from coordinate 36,507,152 downwards.
AAACCTACAGAATTTAGGAATTCAATCAAATGCATATTTAAAATAATAAAGTTTGCGAACTATATAGTTAAGAAATTGTTCGTAACAACTATATCATAATAGCATTTTTTAATATTAATTAACTAAAATATAACAGTATATTTAATGGATGACAGTTATAATATGACTAACGCATGCAATTCTTGAGGCAGTTACTTTACCTTGTCCGAAAATTATGACGACTTTATTGCCCAAGCTGCCAGATTATATCCAAAACAGAGATCGTATTATTATTATTATTATTATTATTATTATTATTATTATTATTATTATCTTTTTTTTTTGTTCATTTTTATTTTTATTTTTATTATTATTTGGTTTACAAGTACTTCCAAAATATGCCTAAAGGAATTAATTTATCTAATGTTAAAAGGGATTTTAACACTTACTTGAATTGTGAATTAATATGAGATACATGACGTGGAACGATGTTTCATGTAGGCTTCTTCCTTGTCTGTGCTTTTTTTTTTCAAAGGTATTTTCTTTTTACCTATTCTACGCATGGTTCCAACCATTTTTTTTAAAGAATAACAAAAAGAGGCGGTAGTTTTTACCTGATATTTGTGGATGCACCCTCTTTATCAATCATGAATGTTCTCACCTTGTTCTCTTCCTTTATAATCCCTATCCTTTGTGGCTTGTGGTTTCATGTCAACCTTGAACGTCGCAAAAACAGATATCATTGCATACAACCACAACTTATTAATTAACATTGACCAAAGGCGATTTAGATACGAGTGCTAAACTAAGGTTTTGAAGATAGTACTGTCGTGCTGATAACGTGTTATGTAATAACTAGAACCTATTAGCAATGTATAAAAAGAATGGGAGAATGAGAGATGAATTTCTTATTGATGCATATGTATGAAATACAAAGCCTCTATTTATAGGCTCAACATTAACATAAGTGTAAATACAATGAGGAGTTAAGGATGTGGAGAGTCACTATAAATAATATATTTATAACATTAATGACTAAATGTTCGTGAGAGAAAATTACTATAGACAGGAGAACGATCGATGCATGACTGATGACTACTGCGGATAAACCGTAAAAACCTAACTTTTTAAAAGTATTTATCACAAATTCAAACAATCCATGTCCACACATTGGCTCATCTCATCTTGTATTCTAAAAACATAGAGCTTTCATACATCATTTAGTCACCATTTATTCCAAAACACCTTTAAATCAATTCTCAAGGTATTTATGCAAGAAAGATCATGAAAAGAAAAAAAGCTAGTGATGAGAATTTGTAAACTCTCAATCTTGGTTCTTTGTATACATATTAAATAGATCCCTTACTATACCTAGAATAGTAGGAAATTCTTAATAGTATCCCTATAAATGTAAATTAGGCAGAAGTATTGGTAATATATGCCATGTTAGAGAAACAATTTGGAATATGGTGACCTCTTTCAATTCATCGATAAGTTAGAGAATAATAATTCTTGGTGGAAGAACAAAGAGTAAACCTATCACAAGATGTGTTACCATCAATCCGAACCATCATAAGCATTCTTGGAAAATTAGAATGGAGTGAATGGAAATTAATTTATTAAAATTTTTAATATTAAACTCTTCACATGGTGAAACTCTTTAGTAGAGTTTTATGTTGATAATAGATTAGATTTTATTAGAGTGTTAAGTCTCTAATTTATTGAGACTCTCTCGCCTATGGCTTTTTAGCTTAGTGACATCTTAGGGGTGAGATGAGGATTTGGGGCCAATATGTAACACCCCGAAATTGGGATTTGGAAATTAAACCACGTTAATAATAATGAATTGGTAAAATACCGTTAGTGGTAAAAGTAAACCCGGTGAATATTAGGAAGTAAATAAATAAACCTAATATTAAATAAAAAAGAGAATAAAAGGTTTTGATGAAATAATGTTCATAAGAGACCCGAGCTAACGGGACTTAAAAATAAAACGGGTAGTAATCTCCCGGAACCCATTAAGTTAACTAGGAGTAATTAACCTAGTTAATTAAAGGAAAATATTTCTAGAAATAAAGATGTTAAAGCCTACTTGTAACAAACCAAATCATGAGGGGCTAAAGGTGGGTAATTAGGAAAGTGTTTTAATTAAAACATTTATAAAAAAAATTAAAAACTCACACACAAAGGTGTGTTCGATTGACCAGAGAGCCAGGAGAAAGCTCCATGGAGCTCAAACCCTAATTTCAACAAATCATCAAATCGAAGCTCGATTCAAGACCTAAATCAGTGCATGAACACATAAAAACGATCACCTAGTGATCATAAGGTATGTCACAAAACCTAGATTGGTTAAAGTTGAAATTCGAGACAAGTAGGTTACTTGCAAATAAATTGGTGGATTATGATCCAAAGATGAAATTAGATGTTTATGTATGCCTAATTTCGTTAGATATGATGAAATTATGAAATACTTGATGTAGGTTACTTCTAAGAGATGAATAAGTAGATTATCAAGTGGGTTTTTTGATAATATGATGAAGCTAATGAGATAATCACGTTTGAAACCATCATGGATGGTAGTATTAGGAACGATACTTGAACAAATCATTAGTTTAAGTATATGTTCATAGTTGCCATGAAATGGGTTAAGTATGTTATGGTGAAATTGATGATTTTATTCATGTACATGGAAGTTTGAAATCATATATCTACTAGTTGATATGTAGAACTTGATTTTTTATTAGGTGTTCGGACGAATGCTAGTGATACGATAAAACGGGTTTCACTTATAAATGAGAACCCTTAGTTCTTGCGAAAATACATGAATAAATTAGTCTTGATAATCGCTTGAACTAGTTTAAGTATAGGAAACGTAACGAACTTGGGTAGAAAATATTTTAAAACGGTAGCATCATTATAATATCTACCGGATAGTTGATGAGATCGCCTAAATAAGTTGTTGAACGCAAATATGCAATTCATACGATTAAGGGTAATTGACTTTTAAAAGTCAAATTTATCAATGATGAAGTCGAATAGTAGTTTTGACATAGAATTCGTAAGATGGAATAATCGTATGTGATAATGACTAATCTAACCGTCTTACGAATAATGATGATAGTTGACGCTCGACAAGCTAGGTGGAAGCTTGGGAAAGAAGCGGGTCAAATGGAGCTAGTACGTGAAAAAAGAGCATAACCGGATGCAACGTAAGTGAAACTTACGCCTTTTTGTAGAATACGTATCTATTCTATAAGTTATACATACAATAGAGATAATATTCGAAATATGGTTACCGACGTGAAATGATACGGGTCGGAACCAAAAACAAGTGTTAAAAACCATAGTAATGGTAGAACGGGGTGGAACGATAAATTAGTCATGAAAATACTAAGATAAAATGAGTTTTCGAACGGCTACTTATTAAGTAAGCCTAAACTAATAAAAGGGGTAAAACGGATCAAATGGTAATATTGATACCATTTGACAATTGGCGACTAATAAGTGTATGTCGAGTCTCATGCTCGCAGGATGAACGGCTTGTGAATTAGCGATGCTATGAAATAGCAAATAAGTGAAGACAAGGTATTAAAACGGGTCAGTATGTTGATCCGAACCAGGTACGCATAATTATGTTGTAGTTAAAAGTGATATTTTGGTCAAATAATTGGTGAGAGTCTTTCGTCGTAAAATAAGAGACTAGAATTGACCAAAAAGCCCTTAATGGGTAAATTGGGCAAACGACACTTAGAGGCCGTTTAGAAACTTGTATTATAATTATGTAACCCTTAGATACATGTAAGAGTTGTAGGCATAAACTTCGAAGTTCAAATGCCTAAAAATGGCCATTTGCGTAAAATGACTAGTTGAAGGGTAAAAATTGGGAAAAAAGGGGTTCAGTATGTTAAATCCACCACAAAAATAGTTGTGGTGGATTCTATGTAGTTATTTAGATATGAGAATGCGAAGTGTGAAGGGAAAAGGCGAGTTGATATTTAAATGCATAACCCCCCCCCCCCCTAAACGAGTCAAAATGGAATTAAGTGCATTGTTGTATACTAGACGCGTAATTCATAATAAAATTTCAAACCCGAGTAAAGGATTTGAGTTAAATACATTGGTGTATGTATTTGGTTGTTTAAGAATCATGTTGGTGGTTTTAAACACAAACAGGTCAAAATGTTGATTTTGAATAATAAGCCGATTGCCTAAAAATTTGGAATTTTATTAGTTTGAATGCTGAATTTTAACTCCATATGATGGAGAATTAAATTACGAACGCATAGGAAAAAGAATCGTGTAAAACGGACAAGTATATAAAAAGTTATGAAGTTTTAAAGTTTGATTAATGGTAGAAAAAATGGGAGTTGGGTATGTGCAGCATCAGCCAGGTAACCTTTCTGTCGAAAATGGGCTGTCGCGTCACGCAACAGCAAATGCTTGAAACCGTCGCGTCACGCGACGAGTGTCGCGGCCCGCGACCAAATCGTGGAGTGAGCTCTCGCGGCCCGCGAGAGCCGTAAAAGCTGGCACTATGTTTTATTTGGTTTGTTCGACCCATATAACTTATTTAAACTCGTTTTTAAGCCATCAAAACTAACTTATAAGTTGGTTTTGATCACAGGTACTTGTCAAGGATTCCCGGACGAAGATCAAGCGTCATACAAGAACCGAACACACGAAAAAGAAGCTTCCGCACAGCGTTTCATCGTTACATTAAAATGACGAACTCATTTACATTATGTTGTACTTTCTTTAAACATGTAAAAGATTTAATAAACTCGTATTTTCCATTGTACGGGTAATTGTAATTACACATTTCTATCCGAAACTAATATAATAATCGTAAACAGAAGTAAGGGTGTTACACAATAGGTCTTGGGTTCGATTTCCACAAGGGGTTTTTCCCATATTTATTGGATTTCCTTCTGAACAGGTGTATATGCATTATGCCTAATGGAGAAGGATATGATCAGGTGGTTCCGCTGATGACACGATGATACTCCAGTGATCCATCAGTGATCCAAATTTACCGTTAAAAAAATGGGACTCTCTCCATCAACTCTTGTAAACATAGTAAGTAATGTGTTTTATTTTAAAAACACTACAAAAATACATGTGAAAAACACAGGAAAAAGAATACTAGATGAATTCTTAAAGTAGAATGAATATTTGAACCATCTGTTGGAGAATTATAAAGAGGAGTAATCTTTGCTCAATTTCATCATATTCTCATTCTTATCCGTTCCACAAATTCTAACACTACAATTTTACCTGGTGTAACCTTGAGTACGTGAGCCATCTTCGGTAATACAGACTGTTTCGGCTGTTGTACTATGAGAGACGTCTGTTGTCTAAATGAGATGGTAAATCTATTTCAAGGGACCCATGTTGAACACGACTCCTCAGCTACAACCGTCAACATTAATTTGTTCATTCTTGCAGCTAAAAAGGATCGCATAAAAAGACGCGGTTCAAGTTGACGAAGCGAAAATAGTACAAGAAGACGCGACACAAGTTCTTATCGAAGACAACATTTGAATCACGTTATTTACATAAACTATATTTATGTTTATTTTTCATTTTGATCTCCACATGTTTCACGTACTACAATTTCCCAAATATATAAAGAGAGTATCCTTACTATTTTGTAAATATAATTTTAATAAAATCATGACCCATCTCCTACAAACTTAAAACAGGGTTCTTGAGATTGTTGTTACAATCTTAAAACCTAATTTATAAGGATTTGGGTTCACGAAATGATTTAAAAAAATATTTTAGAGATATAATCTCATAAATATTTGTATTTATGGAAATATGTATGTACAACTTGAGTTCAGATTTAAGATTTATTGAGATTGTGGTACTATCTTAAGTCTCATACCTTGATACAAAACAAATGGTTTAACTGTTTGGTTTTAAAACAATTTTGTAATCGTTAAATTTTCTAACATGTGTGTTAGACTGGACTTATTGGTGTAAACCATATGTTTCTTGTAAACGTTAAATTCTCTAACGTGTACGTTAGACCGGGTTTATTTTTATAAACAATATGTTTTTTGTAAACGTTTCATTTCCTAACATGTGTGTCACAAATGATTATACTATATAAAATATATTGGAAAGAGTCTATTTTGTATAGAACGATAAACCTTATAATGATTTTGAAATCATTTATTTCTAACGAGCTTTTTAGAACCGCTTTATTTTACATACAAAACCAATAAGTTTTATAATAATTTTTGTAAACGTTTATTTCTAACGAGTGTGATAGAATCAATTTATTTTATACAAATTGATAAGCTTTATAATGATTTTTTTAATCGTTGATTTCTAACGAGCGTGCTAGAAACAATTCATAAAAGTCATCAGTTTGAAAACGATTTATAATTATTTATTTTCTAATGTATGTGTTAGAAGTGGTTTATTTCCATGAACCATATACGTGTATATGACAATTTGCATTAACGTTTTATTGAAACGTTAAAATTTCTAACATGTGCGTTAGAATTTCTTTCATTTTAACATTATTGTCAAGAATGATTACGATATTGAAACCATGGTTGTAAAAGTCGTTAGACGCTCTCTAGTCGGTCGACCGGGGAGTTGAGAGTACTCGGTCTAGGTGGAGAGTACTCGGAGAGTACTCGAACATGTTAAAATGTAAAGAAATTAGTTTTTGGAAATTAAATATATATCAAATAACATAAATTTTCTAATATTTATAACAAAATATGTGAAATGATATTATTCTTTAATATGATAGGCATAAAAGTTATGTTTTTTTTAAAGTCAAACTCTACCGATTTGACCTACTAGATCCGATTTTTGGTCGGGTTTGACCACTTTTGATCGATTCCGAGTAGTTAGGTGGAGTTGAAGAAAGTCGCCTCGGCAGCCTACCTTGGAGCGACTACTCGGAGAGTATTCGGGCTTGGAAACCTTGTTTTACAACCATGATTGAAACGCCCAAATTTTTACATAAGGTCAAAACCACAATTTAAAAATGCTAAAAATTCGATCTTTCATATTTTAACATAATATTACCAAAAATTAGTGATGGCAATTGGGTACCTGTTAAGACACAATTAGACATGTTTGAGTGAAAAATACACCCTTTGACTTTTTTAATTTTTAAAATAATTAAAATTACAATGTTAGGATCTATCATTTATTCATCGTTGTACATAAAACATAAAACTGTTTTATAAACATGAGGTAGAAAGTAGTTAAACAAGTCGTAATCATGTTTGAAACTTATGTTGTGCGCGCCGTCAGAAACCTGTTAAACCTGTTAAGACACGATTTGTCAGCCTTACCAAAAATACCTTTACGGTAACCTTGACATTTACAACCACCAAAACATTTTAGACTACATTTGTCCAAACTAGTAGACCATAACCACTAAAACTAACTTACTTACAAAGGACATTAAGTACAAAACATCACTTTACAATTCAAAAGAGTTTTGACCCGTTGATACCAACAAAACAAAATCGGAAGCGCATAGTGGGCATGAGGTGTAGTGTGTTCGTTCCAAGCTAACCTTCTTCAAACATGGGATTTACCTAGCATACATAACACCAAAACATTCATTAATTCAATTTACTAGACAAAATTCAAAGCTTTCATTTACTTATCATTATTCGACCCGTTAACAAAATTTATCATTTTGTCAACATCCTTGTTGTAGACATTCTTTCCCGTACTAGCATAAATTTCTTTATACTCATTCATCCTTACATTTCGGAAACGTTCAACATATAAACCTTTCGTCCCATCCGAAATGGGTCAATACATACCATACATTTATGACACACTTTCATCATTTCGACCCATCATTAACAAGTTTTTACTTAAACCATTTCGACATCATACTTTCCAAACATTTCGACCCACTTGTAGCGGGTCATTACGCATTCATAACTATTTCATTTCCTCTCCTTCTCTCAATACTCAACATATCACAAATCTACCATGAACAACAATACAACTTTACACTAGGATTTAAATACTAAAGTTAACATTCATAAATCTACATGAAGGGTAAATAAAGTTCGTATGAACTTACCGTGATCTTGCGTTCCCAACGCCTTGGATTGACTTGTTCCTTCTTCTTTCTTTGCCCCTACACGTCACAACTTCATACACTTAGCTTTCATACAAACTTCATTACTTAGGCATTCTTTGATGTACATTGTGATGTTAATTACTTGCATACATTTTCACCATCATCTTATTACATCAATTTAGCAAGTATTCATGTAAAATCACAATGGAATCCAATTAAGGCATTTCATCGAACACGTGGTGTGTGTACTATCTACAAAGCATAGTGTACAAGTATCTTAAGCACATTTTCCATATTTCATCCATTGATTAGCACAACAATCCCTAACTTCATAATTTGTCATCCTAACTATGTACATTTAGTCCTACATCAAATACCCATCAACACATTTCTTCAAACATCAACATTATATTAATTTTGCATATAAAACTTCACTAACCTCAATCCTTCTATAGCATAAAAATGGGTTTTACCGCAAATCATCAACATAGACAAAATTAAACATATTACAACATCTACACTTTCATATCAACTAACATTCATGTTAAATTTTACACTACATTCACGAATTACACATAACCCAACTAATCAAACATTACTAAAACATAAAATTCGACTTACTTGATGTTAGAAACACTTAAGCGATCAAAATTCTTGGTTCATGCATTCACTTAGCCCTCAAATCCCCTTTCAATTTGATTGATTTGTGTTGTTTAGGGTTTTGTTCTTCCCCTGCTTTCTTCTAGTCGCACAAACACACACACACATAAGTCTGATGTGTGTGTTTTGTGTTGTAAGTTTTAATTAAATTATCTTTCTAATTGCCCAAGTTTGGCCCCTCAAATGTTGAGCATTATACTTTATGGTTAAACTTTTATTATCATACATTCTTACTTAACATATTCATATATTTATATTTTGGGGTGTTATACATTTACCATTTTCTTATCACCAAAGCATCACAACTAAATATTATATTGTGACATACTAAATTTGGGGTGTTACATATATAAATGTTTTATGTAAATATTTTATATAATTGAAATGTTGTAGCGTTGATTTTAATATTTATGAATATAAACACACAATTAATAATGATTGGTATGATTTGGAAATAAAAATAAAAAGGTTAAATGTTGAACCCTCTTATGAATAGTGTTTTTTTGTTTTTATGGTTTTTGTATTGTAGTGGTCTTTTTTTTAATTATTTTTGTCATGTAGTGAGTTTGTATGTGTTTTACGCCAGTTTGAGGTATAAGTTAGTTGAAGTTAAAGATTGAAAAGGTAATTGTATTGATTAAGATTAAAGTCATTCAAAATGTTTTATATATAATAGATTGAATAATAAGTCCATTTTATAAAATATTTAAATAATAATTTTATTCTTTTAGAAGTTGAATGATTGGTTTTCTTCAAGTATTAAGTCACCATAAAGTGACGGTTTTGGTTTTGCGGTTTATCTCTACCATTATTTTGTGATATAATGGTCATGTTATATATATATATATATATATATATATACATATATAAGATGGTGATATTGTGAAATTTTGAAGACCAAAAGAAACACGTGTTGTTGCTCACTAATTTTATATATTTAAACACGCACATTGGAATGGTTTTAATTTTTTAACATGTTAGTTAGAAAACGTATATAACTAATATGAGCTTAGATACGATTTATATTATAAATCATAATGACCAGAAATATTTTATGTAAACATTTAAATTTTCTAGTACATTCGATTGAAACGATTCGAAATCGTTTCTTTTATAATTATATCCTTAAAAACGTTTTATGTAAACAATCAATTTTCTAGCGTGCGCGTTATAACAAGTTTTTTTCTAACATATGTGTTAGAAACCGTTTTAGTACATGAGTATTATACCTACACCATATTAAACTGTATGATATTTTGGGTTTTAATCTATGATTTCATAAACCCTTATTGATATTATTAATAAAACATTGCAAAACAAATGAAATGTTTTAGAAGGATTTTAAAACAAAGTTGTGCATAGTTTTGACAATTCTAACGGTTCGTTCCTCTAGCTATAAGTAGGCTGTGTTGAACCAAAGTAACGTTCAACAACTTGGTGTTGTTTTGAACATATTTGTTCCAAACTAGAATTAGAGCAATGGAAATCCTCATCGCGGAGGGCAGAAGGAGTATAGTTAGACCCAAATTGACTTGGGATGAGCGAATTAGATTTGCTAGAGTTGCATCTCTCTAAGAACATGGTCCAGGATAGGAGCTCGTGGTGGCGTAGGATTAAGGTTAAGGACTTTTAAGGGAGAGTATAGTAGTGCTCTAGTTGGGTTTAGAGGTTTAGATTATCTTACACTTTAAGGAAACTATGCATGCGATTGCCTGCCTATATATGTTTTCTTTATTCTACATATGTCTATGCCGCACAATGGTACTCTTTGATCACTTTTTGTGTTATTTGGTACATTCTTACCTATGTTCTTTTAGTATTGTTTGTTTGTCCTCAAACTGTGGGTCTCTCTGGAAGCAGCCTCTTTATTCCTAGGAATAGAGGTAAGGTTTACCTACTCCCACCCTCCACAGACCCTACTAATAGCTTTGCTATGTGTGAGATTTACTGGGTATGATTGTTGTTGTTGTTGTTGTTTGTTCAAGACTAGAGTTCCAAAAAATGAAACGAGGACATGAAAATTCCATTTGTGCACTTTAGTGAAATACTGCATGACTTCGATGTATGCACTTTATTGAAAAGGTATACGAGAGACTTCCATGTGTGCACTTTAATAAGCCTTCCATGTGACCATTTCCAAAGGATATCATTGCGATGATCTCGGTCAGATAATAAAAGTGTTGAATATAATAACACTTTGAGATTTTATATCTTGATATCATCTTTGTATCCATTTAAATTTTTTAAAAGTGTTTTGCACTTTATGATTTAGTTTTGAGAGTATTTTGTTGTTTTGTGTTCAATATCGGGTAACACATGCAATTTTTTTTTTCAAAGATAATAAATCAGTAATGTGTGACGTGCAAATTGATTTTTCTAAAAAAATTAACGTCAAATGTACATTGTTTAAAAAGAATATGGTTTTAAACGGATGGTACAGGAAAAGATTTTGATGCAAATAACTTGAGAGTTGTTGCTTTGACTAAAAGTCGAAGTCGTGAAATCAAATATGTATCCATATCATGAGAGAGACATGAAAGAATATGGTGAGTGTATTGAGATGAAGTATACAAATACGATATACGTCGTCATATTTCATAGAAGACATCATGGAAATACATAAGTGTGAATTCTAACACATGAAAGTAAAATACTATATGTTATTGTAAACCTTGGATGAATCTTGCGAGAATCGTTCTGAGAGATCTACATGTAGATACGTCTATCACTTGAATGTTGTTAGAACTATATGAAGGTTTTACCTTCGTTTGGGAGAGTATCCTAAATATACATATGTTTTAAGGAACAAGAACATGTGTTGGGATTGAACCCTACCAGAGGAACAGATAATTAAAGCCAAAACCGGATCACAACAGTGGATTCACAATAAGCAGCTGTTTACATTAGGCTTTCCCCTTGAAAGTGATTATAACAACTGATGGTTCTCTATCCACTGTCCGTATACAACTGCTGCTACCCTTTAAACTGCTGATATAGTCCTGAAGAAGTAAACACTGCTGGTTCAATCTACTGATGACAAAGCACTGCCCACTCAAGGACTGATCAACTTTGAGGAAAGCACTGATAGAAGAAGATAGCAGTAGTTTAGTGTATTACTTGTCTTATGTAGAATCAGTGGTTAAGATTAGCAGTGTTTGTATAGGAACAGTTGTTACAGGTTGTTAGGCTGTTAGACGTCGCTTTCATGGTGACGTCAGTTGAGATGCCTCAGTGGTTTGGTTTGCCTATAAATGGAGCAGTACTCTGTACTGTTACATTTGATTGACTGAGTGAGTTCTTCTCCTCTAGTCCAATCCTTTCATCTTGTGTGCAATAAACCTTGGAGCATCAGGCTGAGGGGGAGTTTTGTTTGTAAGTATGCTTTGTAATCCTTTGATTTACTTTGTAATCTTTCGACTGATGCAATTCATGTGTTTATCAAATCTATTTCTCTTTATGATTGTGTTTACAAAGTCTGTTGTTTCATTTCCGCTGCACTTAAACTCTGATCATCTATATTGATATGATTAAATTATACAAACAAACACAATCATGAGAGCCTCCGATCCTAACAATTGGTATCAGAGTTTGGACAGTCAAATTTGATCTAACAGTCAATATGACATAACAGTTCAGCTCAAAATTCATTGATACTAAGGTTGATTGTATTTAGTTGAAAAACAGAGTAACGAGAAATCACGCTCAAAGTGACTACTCAAAGGCTCTGTAAAACAACCAAGATGTCATAGGACACACAAGCTTCACATAACAAGTGATATCATACATAAACCACCTACAGTTTTCAGATCTGAAAATATATCTGATAACTATGGTAAAATTATTTACGAAAAATTGATTTCAATTGTTGTTATGAAGTTTTTGTTGTTTCCATCATGTTCGCTGCTAAGGTATGAACCTCAGGTCAACAAAAACCTATGTTCATAAAAACATTAGTGTTTTTGCTCACATAAAAAGAGGGAAATTAAAACTTTAGTCATTTAGATCTTATGTATTGAAAGACAGATTGAGATTCCTTCAAAAGGACCAAAATCAATTGTGTTAAGAATACATTAAGAAAATCAGATGTCAAAAATGACCAGATCATGGGTAATGTGAAATTTGGCATAAGCATATGCAGAAATGACCAAATCTCTCAAAACATTACTGCAAAATGATTCTGGATTAAGTATTTCTTCAATAAAGACCTCCCAGTAAGTATTTCATTACTTATGAATGGGAAGGGTAAAAGGGGAAGAAGGAAAATCACAAAAACTCAAAAGTGTGTTTATCTCAAAAATTTTGAAGTCAAAAGAAAATAGTATAAATATAAAACACTTAAGAGTCAAAAATTGGGTTAACAATGGTCATTAAGCAACTGTGTGCATTCATTGGTTCAGGAAAAGGTTCAGGTAACAATAGTAGTTCCAGTGAATAAACTTACAAGAGGACTAGACAAACTTTCAAACCAAATTTGAACATGTGTCCTCATTTTTGTTGTCAATCAATCAACAAGAAAAAGGTCTCAAACAGTGGTTATTACAATGTATTTCAAACCACTGACCATTTTTCATAAAAAACTTCAGAATTATATGATTGCGTGTTTTATTGGGAAATCTACCAGATCCTTTTGATGTTGTTTTCAGAAAAACCCTTAATCATTTTTTAAAAGGGTTTTCTCAATTAAATAGGGTATATCATTCCTTATTTTTTTTAAGAATGATACATTTTGTACTTTTGCTTATTTTTGTTGGCAAAAGTTTCAAACTCCTGTCAGGATGTTGAGCCATCATTTTATTTGGTGAAATTATCCTCATAAATGGATTAAAAGGAAATGGTACAAATGTCAAGGTCATGTCTATCTCAGGTTTGTTTTGAACACTGATTAAAGATCGATTGTCAAACAGATCTTAACAATACTTGGGTACTCATATTTTAATTCAAATATTATAACGAAAATGAGTGCCATAGTAAAAAGTTTAAATCATCTGGGGTACTAAACCACTGTCAGAAATCTATAAAAGCTTCAAATTGTGTAATTGACCTGTGGCAAAACCTTGAATGAAAATCTCTGTAAAAGCTGCTGACAAATTGTACTTGACAATTTGCATCTAAAATGTATGTTGTTAAGGATAGCAATCTTGCAGATATTTCAGAATCACCATCAACAGATGTTAGATATGATATTGTGATTTTACAAGATAAAATCATTCCTTTCATCATAACAGCAGATGCTCCAATATACCAACAAACCCAGAGAGAGTTTTGGAAAAATGCTACCCTTGAAAAACAAGGCGAGACCGTCATTGCCATCAACTCCTCTATACAGGGTAAAGCGATTCAAATTACTCCACAATCAATTTCAGAAGTCTTTAAACTCGATGATCAAAAAGGTAAAACTTCTTTTCTTAAAAGCGAGTTGAAAACTGATTTTCTGAAAAGAGGGTATGCAGAACAAACAAAAATAGATACCTTACAAAAAGGTTACTTCCCTTCTGCACCTAGGTTTTTATTCCATACACATTTGATGTGTGTTTCAAATAAAACAACTGCTTTTAACGAAATACCATTGAAGATCCAATGTCTGGGTTATGCTATTTTAAATAATGAAAATTATAACTATTCCCAGGAGATCTTTGATGACTTGGTAAAAAATGTTGTTAGCAAATCATTTTTACTTTTTCCAAGGTTTCTAAGCTACTATTTTAAACAAAAATTTGGAAAAGAAAATGAAAGTTTGCTCAAACAAGGTGTTTATTTTCAAATAAAAGGTTTAACACCTGAAACATTCACTAGAATGTTAACACCTATAAAAACAAAAGCAGAGGTGCCTGAGCAGAATTTAGCAGTTACCACTGCTCCTCAGGTATCAACTGTTGAGCCCACTGCTCCAGGTGATCATAGCAGCACAACCACTGCTTTGAAACCCACACCTGCCATTACCAAAAAGACCAAAAAGAAATCATACAAAAAACCCACCAAACCCAAAACAAAGGCAACTCTGGAAGATGAGATCCCAGAGCCACTGCCAGTGACAACACAAATGTCATTTACAACCACTGCTGCTACTTCCTCACAGCAGTTGGAAGAAAGATCTCCACCATTGCCTCAAACTCCTCCTGCATCCTCACAAAAGGATCAGGTTGTAAGCACAGGGACCCCACAATATGAAGCTCTGGACCCAATCGGTTCCATCTTCCTCAGTCCTGATCCCAAGGACATGTCTCTTTCAACACCCATACCCTCACCAATCACATTACCACAATCCATAATACCCTTGTTGCATGCAGTTGCTATAGCTCAGACACAAACCAGTTCCTCTCTATCACCTATCACTGAGAGTACACTCCCACAAGTGACTGGGTCTGATGCTACTACCCTTGCTATCCTAGCAACAACTGAGGAGGTTACACCCCTTGAGTTACAAGTAACTCTTGGTGGTAGTTCAAGCGGAGCAGCAACTACAAGTGATGGATCAACAGATCTACATTTGGACAGTTGTTTCATTAGTAAGACTCCCTTGAAGGCAATTTCTTCTATAGCACCTCTGGTAACGACCAGTGAGTTTGTTTTAACCACTGGTATCCTCAAAAGGTTATCAAGTGTTGAAGAGAGAAGACCCCAGAACCAAGAACAAGGGGCATCAATGGGTGATTTTTGGGACTCAGTTCCTAAGTCACACATTGGTACAACCACTGCTGGTGGGGAATCAGATGATCCCATTAACTTGGGTGATGATTTAAAATATCAGAAATTGATGGACAGAGTTGAAAATCTTGAAACATCAGTTGCTGAAATAAAGGATATGGTGCAACAGTTGTTAAAAGCTCAAAAAGCATAATTCACTGCTGTTCCAGCTCAAGCACCTGCACAACCTGCACCTTCTGCAAATAAGCTATGGAATGTATTTCAACCCCTGCTTGAAAAACAAAAACAAATGGCTGATCAGCAGCATGCAATACATGTACAAATGCTGACAAACATGGTGGAGTCAAGATTTAAAGATACTCAAGCAGACATCAAAGCTATCAAGGCTCATATCCAAAGCACCACTGGAAAAGTTCCCCCCACTATCCTCTTCATGGATAACCCCCTTCCAGATAATGCCAAAAAGGGGGAGAAAATCAAGCAGTTGAAGAAGAAGGGAATTGAGGATGGTGTTTATATTGAACCGGAAAAGATAGCCAGACTAAAGTTGCCATAACAACACATACTACTTCACCGCAACCACTGCCCTACCACCATCATCATCTATAACAATATCACCACCATCGCCTCCTGCCAAAAAGCAGAAGACAGCAGATGTTACAACATCTGTTGTAATGACAACAGTGGTTGAAACACCAGTTGTTTCAACACCTGTTAGTCAGACACTTTCCACCACTCAAACCACTACCACTTCAAACACATCATCAACTACCAAATCACCACCTGCTCAAAAGCAGAAGACAACTACTGACACATCAGTAGTTGTAATGACAACAGAGGTTGAAACACCAGTTGTTTCAACAGCTGTTAGTCAACCATCCACCACTGTTCTCACCATTCCTACATCACAACCAAAATCCCCTTCACCCATAAAGCTTTACACAAGAAAAAGGAAAACAACTCAACCAAATTAGGACAAATATGATCCTATTGCTGCAAAACATCCACTGGAACTGGAAGCGGTAAAAAATGAGATGAGACAATTCTACACCGAGGATGATCCTTCAAAAAGAAGATTTCCTTCTCTCATAGGCTTCATAGTCCCAGAAAATATGGATGAATACCTCAAGATCAAAGCAAGGCAGGCTAAGATAAGAGCCAAACTTGAAAGTGAAGATCAAAGTGACAAAGCCATTTCTAAAAGAATGAAATTCTTGCTCACTAAGGTCAAACAGATGGAAGTCTATGCAAGAGATCTGAGCAAAGAAGTGTCAACTTTACCACCCAAAGCAGATCTACGAAAAGAAATGAGAAAAGAATATCTTGCATACATCTTGAAAGAAAAATTCTATCCAGCTGAAGAAAAACAATTTGAAGAATGGCCAATAGTTGCTTTAAAGCATGAGGCAAACAGAATTAAAAGGATAAAAAATGATCCAAGCAAGAAGAGAACAGCTCCAAACTGGAGCAAATACAAAAAGCTCATTGCTGACCTTACGTCTGAGTACAAAAGAAAGAAGCAGGAGCTGGTGGATGCAAAGGTGGATACTGCTAAAGCCATAGTAAAATGGACAAAGCAGTATACAGATGAGGCTTATGAAAGGCTGAAAAGAAGAAAAATGACAGATTCTATTTTACCAAAGAAGCCTGACCACAAAGAGCTAAAACAAGTCATTGATTCTGAACCACTGATCTCATCAGCAGATACCTCTATCATTGTGATAAACCAAGAAAAGAGGAAACATCTGACTGTTGCAGAAGAAAAGGAAAAGGAAGCTGAATACTTTGAAGAAGCCATCAAGAAAATGGATCTAGATAAAGACAGATCAGCAAAGCTTCAAGACCTTGCCAAAAATGTTTTAAACAAATCATCATCACCAAACACATCAGCAGATATTTCAGACATTGAGCTAGATCAACAAAAGAGACAAGAGCAGATTGACAAAGAAGTTGCAGAAGATATAGCTGCAGCAAATGATGTCATAAAAATGGCTTTTCAACAAATGTCTGAAAATTCTGAGCTAACAAAAGCTCAGGATACTGCTTCACAAATATTTTCAAGGCCAAAATCTCCCAACTCATCTGTAAATAAACCTCTCCCAAGAAACCCATTGGGTTCAAAAATACTAAAGTGGATGTCTGATCAAAAGACCCATGTATTGACCCTGTTCAGATCCAATGGAGAAGTGAAGTACATATCAAGGAAACAAGCACTAAGCCTTAGTGTTGAAGATCTACAAGATCTCCTTGAACTTACACTGTGCGGGGATGAGGAGGACTCAAGTTCCAAGGACTTTGAAGCAGAATTTAAAAGACAAGCTAAGGAACTTCTGATGAGAAAATAAAGATCCAGAATAATGAAGGGTTTTGGCATTATCTGTTCCAGGGGGAGATTGTTGGGATTGAACCCTACCAGAGGAACAGATAATTAAAGCCAAAACCGGATCACAACAGTGGATTCACAATAAGCAGCTGTTTACATTAGGCTTTCCCCTTGAAAGTGATTATAACAACTGATGGTTCTCTATCCACTGTCCGTATACAACAGTTGCTACCCTTTAAACTGCTGATATAGTCCTGAAGAAGTAAACACTGCTGGTTCAATCTACTGATGACAAAGCACTGCCCACTCAATGACTGAACAACTTTGAGGAAAGCACTGATAAAAGAAGATAGCAGTAGTTTAGTGTATTACTTGTCTTAAGTAGAATCAGTGGTTAAGATTAGCAGTGTTTGTATAGGAACAGTTGTTACAGGTTGTTAGGCTGTTAGACGTCGCTTTCATGGTGACGTCAGCTGAGATGCCTCAGTGGTTTGGTTTGCCTATAAATGGAGCAGTACTCTGTAATGTTACATTTGATTGACTGAGTGAGTTCTTCTCCTCTAGTCCAATCCTTTCATCTTGTGTGCAATAAACCTTGGAGCATCAGGCTGAGGGGGAGTTTTGTTTGTAAGCATGCTTTGTAATCTTTTGATTTACTTTGTAATCTTTCAACTGATGCAATTCATGTGTTTATCAAATCTATTTCTCTTTATGATTGTGTTTACAAAGTCTGTTGTTTCATTTCCGCTGCACTTAAACTCTGTTCATTTATATTGATATGATTAAATTATACAAACAAACACAATCATGAGAGCCTCCGATCCTAACAACATGTGTGTACAAATCACTAATGGCAAACTGCATGAATGCCATATTGTTGAGTTGACTATATCTTAGACATTATAGTGATTGTAGACAACTAACTTTCATCTTGTTAGCGATGAATGTGTTCACCAAGCTTACTTGGATTAAGACTTATGCTTAAGTCCTTATGAGTCAATGGTGAAGCAATACAGATCAAAGGTATACAAGTTATGTTCCTTAATTGAATGATAATGTTATATATGTGAGACTTTCCTAAATACTTATATATTAGGATTGTGAATAAGTGTCATAAGTTTGTCTAAATTAAGGGATGAATGTTACAAAGTGATACTGTGATATCCTTAGGGTTGTGAAGAATTAGAATGATGCATCTTCTTCTATTCACATGCTAAATTATTGTAGTCTAAAGCATGCTAGACTAGTACCTGGTTAATTATGACGCTTGACGGAGACTAATTAACTCTTAACATTTAAATATGTATGGATACTAAATTAATTTTTATATAAACAATATTGAAGGAGAATTTTCATTCATTATAAGGAAAATACATATAACTCATGAAGAACTTATTCTAGAAACTAACAAGGAGAATTCATTGCCAAATTTTATTCTAGATGGTAACGAAGGTAACTTAGAATCATCCTAACATGGTGACAAGCTTATGACAATGGCATGTGTTGCTTTGGTCAGCTCAAAAGCTTATGTAAGCTTATGCAATTTGATCTGAATTCACTGATACAATGTAGTTGATCTTGTTCAGTCATAGGGGTCTAAATGTCTTTATAAGCGAAATTATGAAAATATTGATTAAATGGTAATAAATGTGGAGGAGGAGCCATTTAAGAAACAACCCTCAAGGCGTATGTATAAATGGTTTTGCGAGAAGTTTTCTCAAACACATATAGAAAGTTTTATTACCCCATCTAAATGTGATCTAAAAACACTTAAATGTGAGGGTGTCTTGCATTTGAATCTAAAAAGTTTAGCAATAAGGATTTTTGTAATCCAATCTATAATTGCGAACACATGACTAAGTGTGGGACACAAAGGTCATAATGCATAATGGAGATGTGTTTGCCTTAAACGATATGCGTATCATTCAAATACAAATATAAGATTCAGGTTGAGACCTGAGGTTATAATCTTAGAAGTTGATGATAAGCAACATTAACTTAAAAGTTAATAACACATGACAACTGATCCCCACTGAAATTTATTTGTAGTAACTTAAAAAAGCTAAAGGTAATGTTACGAATCCAACAACCCGTGGGTTGACGAGAGAACAAGTTGTGGAATGAGATTAAATCCCATGGAAAGAGGATATGGGGGAAACCTAACTTAGTTGATTAGAGATTCTAAGATCTAAGTTCAATAGGACAATTAATTCATATGCCTAAGGGTGCTCACTGTGGGGATATGGCTAATATATATAGGCTAGTATATATGGTTATATATCCCCTAAAATATAAAAGGGTGTTTAAATATGTCCTAAGCCAATTCTATGACATTGTGTGACAAACTGTGAGGCTAAGTATAATATGTGGTAAATGATTTTGGGTAAATCACTGTAACCATCATGTTTTTAATGATTTAAGGAAAACTACCTATGTTAGAGAGAAGTGAGGTCACTTCGAATTGAATTAGGGGATAATTCCTAGAGCTCTCGCAGAACCAGGAAAGTGTTCCACGACCATTATTAGACACGAAAGTAAAAGGAAGCCCCGACTAATGAGAGTATTATATGAAGTGTATTGTTTTCTACACAAATGGGCTGCGTTGAAGGAAATCGTGTATAAAAACTGCTAGGAGACTAAGTATGCTTCACACAGAAAGGTGCAAAGCTAATACCTACCTATCCTACAATACTCAATTGTCGAGGTTGCATTGGGAATTTTGTGTGTTTTGATCAATCTCTATTCATGTGGGGGATGGTTGGAAAATTAGAATGTAGTGAATGGAAATTAATTTATTAAAAATATGAATATTAAACTCTTCATATGGTGAAATTCTTTAGTAGAGTTTTTATAATGACAATTTTTTTTTAATGGCAATGCTTATCCACTCTACACCAAATTTAATCCTAAATTACTTCTTGCTTGAGATTGGATAGAAGACCTCCCACTAAAAGACAATAGTCTCTACCAAGTGGACTAGCCCCACATTGACGTTTATGATGACAATTGATTAGTTTTTTTTATTAAAGTGTTAAAGCTTTAATTAGTTGTAACTCCTAACTATCCATCAACTCTTCTAAATATGGTAGGTTATGCGTTTTATTTTATTAACACAAGAAAATACAAGTGAAAAATTCAAGAAAAAAAAAATACCATATGATGAAATCTTGAAGAAGAAGAAGAATGAATATTTGAAGACCCATATGTTGGTGATGAAACAGTGGTTAACCAAGAGAGGTTAACTCACTGGTCTCGTCAAGTAGGGTTAATCCCTTCTTTCCGATGATCGCTGGCTGGATCGTCCACTGGTTGATCTCCTGCACAAGGAAAACACACCGTGACTCGTAACAAGGAGGATGGGGTGGAGGGTGCTCCTTGTTACCACTCTCGGGCGTGAGAATCAGTAATTTGCTTGGGAAGCAAAGTATATGATAGTAGTAGTAGTGAGGGAGTTGTGAAGAGATACCTAAAACCTGGTTCGGGATGGGTATTTATAGCCGAGGAGGGAGGTTGAGCGGACAGACTGACGACGTGTCGCCCTTATGCAGGTGTGTCAGGCTTGTCGGTTGTGGAGGTGAAGCCACGTCCTACTGCAGTGTCAGTCCTTTGCTTACGCGTGGACTGACAGGCGACTGTCATTGGTGCCACTTGCTCTGTGGTGTCAGTCCCACTTGCCTTATGGACAGGATGCGGTGCCGGGCCGCATCATCGTCTGTGGTAACTGCTGTTGTTCCCGCGTCCTCATTCTGGGCAAGACATATGTGGGATGCTGTGCCAGGCCGCATCGCCACTTGTGGTGACTGTTGCTGTGGTCCAGATCCCTTGTCGTGACAAAAATGTTCATAGGACGAGGTGCGAGGCCGCATCGCTATGTGTACACCCATTTTCATACGCAAGGTAAGTCTTCTCATAACTTGACAGATTAGATTCGACCGCTGTGTTCGCGCGTGCCCGCACGGACACAAATAAGTTCTTGTCGGTGGGGGTTTTTAATAAGGGTAATGGTCACTCGCGGTCATGCTGACGCGAGATCTGGGACCATACCCCTTCAGTTGGGTAATTATAGAGAGGAATACTTGATGCTCGATCCCACAAGTTCTAACACTACAATTTTACCCGAAGTAACCTCGGGTCTGTGAGTCATCTCCGGCAGTACAGAGCCGTCCCTGAGAACTTTAAAAAAAATTAGGCCTCGGGCGACAAAAAAAAAATTAGGCCCAAAAATTGTGTTTAAGCGGAAATGATTTAAAAAAATAAAACCATGGTGGAGGAGCCAAGACTTGAACTTAAGACCTTTCCTTTATCTTAAGATAACTTTTCCACTCAACCACCAACATTTTTCTTACATAATACATGGATGCATATATTAAATATAAATATATATTTTAGTATATATATAAAATCTTATAAAATCTTTTCGAACCCTTTAAAAATTCGGCCTCGAGCGACAGCACGGGTTGGCCGGCCCAAGAGCCGGCCCTGCGGCAGTACATACTGCTTGGGCTGTTGTACCCTGGGAAACAGACGTGTTGTCTAAGGTGCTGTTTGTTTTTTCAAAGAAGAGCTTCCTTGCGTCGCGCAGACCACGTGCAGACCTTTGGGTCTGAAGACTGTTTGTTTTCTCAAAGACATTTCATTAAAAAAGGTTTGTGCGTCCTCTTTTTGGTGCAGATGTGGGTCAAGCTCTTCTTACCTCTTCTCCATTCTTTTGTTTGCCATATATCACAAACACACAAAACCCTAGAGCTCCTACTCCATCTCCTCCACCCAGCCGCCGCCTCCTTCCTCCCTCGTCACCGTCGCCGCCTCCTCCTCCGTCTTCCACACCGCCGCCACCTCCTCCCTCCTCAGCGTCGCCGCCTCTCTCCTCCCTCCCCACCGCAGCGGGCTCCTCCTCCCTCCTCACCGCCGCGCCTCCTTCTCCCTCCCCTCCGCCCTGCTGCCACCTACTTGCCACTTCCTTCAGACCGGAAGTTTTAAAAGATTGTTTTTTCTTATTTTTCTATGTGTTCAAAAATCTGGACTTTTTGTACTAAAATGAATCAATGAAAACTGGTTTTGATACATGCTGCAACTTTTAGTCAACATCCATAACTCACCCACACCGTCCATGTCTGCCAGTGCCATCCTGAATATGTTGAGTTTTGATTTCAAACATGGATTCGTGTGGTGCCTCTTCTATATCTGTTTTAATGGTGATGAACTTGTTGTTTAGCATTTCCATTTGTGTCTCACCAAAATGATTTTCAAACTCTTGATGAAGGGTCTTTTATGGGTATAATAATCTCATCGCATGAGAGTGATGGATGTCGAGAAGAAGAAGAAGAAGAAGATGATAGGGGGTAGGATGAGGGTGGGGTAGGCTGTAGGGCCCACTTGAAATTTGACTTATTAATTAGATTTTTATTTTTTTATTTATTAAATGCATGTTTAGTTCTTGTGGTTTGCCCTTTTTAAGGAAATGGTATTTTGTAATTTCACACCCTCTTAACTGAGAAAACTAACTGATGTTAGGCACTTGGACTATCCGAGAACGAAAATTAAAAAGATGGGGACTATAGCTGTAATTTTAGAAAGTTAGAGACTAAAGTTGAAAAAATGGCAAATCACAGGGACTATTCGAGCATTTAACTCTAAGGGTGAGAGGGGCACTCCCCTCTTAGGGGAGTCCCCTCTCTTACGCACACCCAATCAGGTTATGCCACGTCAACTCCCCTCTTAAACTCCCCTCACACCCTCAATTTGATGGCGGCACTCCCCTCTTAGGGGACTTGCTTTTTTTTATTCAAAAAGAAAAAAAAAATGTTTTGATTGGTTGAAAAGAGGGTGGCCCACCATCTCCCTCCCTCCTTCATGCGGTGACTCCTCCCCGATCCCCCTCCCTGATTTGCCTCACCGCAGGGATGGTGGCGGTGTTCCTGCTAGGGGAATTAGGTCACCAATCCCCCTCCCCGCTGGTGCCCCGTATACCCTAAAGATAATAATCAAATAAGTTAATTAGAATATATGACGAATTAAAAATGGTCATACTCCATAAGATGAAGGCATGTTCATTGGGCTCACTTGAAATTTGACTTATTAATTAGATTATTATTTTTTTTATTTATTAAATGCCTGGATAGTCCTTGTGGTTTGCCCTTTTTAAGGAAATGGTATTTTGTAATTTCACACCCTCTTAACTGAGAAAACTAACTGATGTTAGGCACATGGACTATCCGAGAACAAAAATTAAAAACATGGGGACTATAGCTGTAATTTTAGAAAGTTAAAGACTAAAGTTGAAAAAAAGGCAAATCACAGGGACTATTCGTGCATTTAACTCTAAAGATAATAATCAAATAAGTTAATTAGAACATATGACGAATTAAAAATGGTCATACTCCATAAGATGAAGGCATTATCCTTATATTATCCTTATATTAAAAATGAAAGGCAATAAACAGTAAATCAAATCTATTAAATCAAACAGTAAATCAGGGCAATAAGGTATCAAATTTATCAAACCGGGTATATTTTTGGTACCGAATCGGTATCGACTTTTGACATTTTCGGTATCGGTTAGGCACCGGTATTCAGTGGTTTTTACCCTCAAATACTGGTAACGTACCTCTACCGAACGATACCGAACCGTACCGTGCCAGGTATATTCGGTACCAGTACCCACTTTTGAGGATTTTCGGTAACGGTATTTTCGGTACCGGTTGGTACCGAGCTCATCAAATCCTGTAGCAACACAATCCAATGAATAGTAACATCATCAAGCGAATGAGCAAATGGTATCGGGTACCGGTACTGGTATCAAATTTACCAAACCGGGATATTTTCGGTACTGAATCGGTACCGACTTTTGACATTTTCGGTATCGGTTCCGCACCGGTATTCCCCGATTTTTACCTTCAAATACCGGTACCGTACCAGTACCGACCAGTACCGTACCAGGTATAATTGGTACCAGTACCCACTTTTGGGGATTTTCGGTAACGGTATTTTCGGTACCGTTTGATACCGAGCTCATCAAATCCTGTAGCAACGCAAGTAATTGCACCGTGTAGATTACTTTTCATACGTACTGTAAGTAAACTGTATTTCGTTTGATTAAGGTTTTATATACACAACAACTTATTTTGTTTTCTTTTTTTATCTTTTCCTATAATGAATGAATTGTAGCATGTAAAATTAACTTGGATATTTAGATTATTGATGAGCAAATCGTATCAAATCCTGTAATCAAACCGGTATCGTATCGGTACCAAATTTACTATACCAATTTGGTACCCACCTTTTGGCGTTTTCAGAAACGTTACTTTCAGATCGACACCGGTCTAGCACCATACCTGTATTTACTATTTTTACCTTCAAATACCATACCATACCGTATCGTACCGAGCATTTTCGGTGCAGGTACCTAATTTCGATGATTTTCCGGATCGGTACTCTCGGTGCCGTTACCTGTACCGAGCTCATCCATATTTTAACGTGTTAGCACCGTAATAACTGAACTGAAAACAACTGAATTTCCAATGTGTAGGACGTGTGGGGTACTATTATTATATATTAGTTTATTTAAAATCGCTTTTTTTGGGACGAAGTGACTATCGTTACCACGTCATTGTTATTTATGTTTTGATTTTCGGTATGTGTTTGCCGTTGCCGACACACGTTTTGCAGACATTAGGTCCCCGCCGCAACGCGCGGGCGAAAAATCAACTAGTGTTCATTAAACTACCATTATCCATCTTTTATTAATTTAACAAAAGGAAGATCACTTTTGATTCATATAATAAGAAGATAACTTTTGAGTTTTTGATTCATATAATAATTTATTTTGCTACAAATAATGAAAGAAATCACATTTGCATGTGTTTAGTATGTGACTTTAAGATTTAATATATAATTTTGTATGATTTACAATGTGTGACTTTGAGATTTTATATAATTTTGTATGATTTACAATGTTAAGTATCTTATTTATTCTCATTCTATCGAATATCACATAACTAAATAATACATAAAGGATAAGTATCATGTTCTTTATCTTTTAAATTATCTCAAATAACTTTGTAATCTCATTCGACATTATGTTAATCCCATCATCAATGCTTTCATTTCACACGTACACACATGGTGACTACAAACATGATTATGAAAATGCATCATGCCCATGCTTATGTGATTTTTTGTTTTTGTTTTTTTTTGCTCTATAAAGAAAAACTTAATAAATGAAAGTTACATCAAAACAGAAAGTAGACGATCAACAAGCTGCGTCGTCACCCATTTCTGAATTGCAAACCCTAATCGACCAAAGACAAAACCACGTCCTCCTGAGGCTGAGCAATTGTTGTGGATGACCCGTTGGACCCTGATCAGGAATTGGATAGCTTCTGGCGCTAGGGAGCCAAATGTGTCAAAGGCAAAAGGGACAAAAACATGTTGGTTCTCTGCACAAGCTTTAGCGTGCTTATCAATTTTCTTTGATTCTGCATTTCTTGCTGCTTGTCCAGCTACAAACCCGTTTTCCCTTAAACCAACCAGAGGGGAAACCCCCGTGAGGTCCACACAAGCATGTTTCCCCCTAGCCCAACTAAAGACAAGCAGATCCACTGGTCGCAGAGTAGATCTCCCTTCCATAGAGTCCGTAAGAAAATTCACATGAGCCTCTTTGTAAATTTAATTGTTTCGGTTAATAACATGCAATTTTTACAGCGCATTCCATGCTTGATGGATGCCACATATAAAAACATATGTAATATAACAATGTTTTAATATTTAACACATCTTGTTGATAATGAAAGTTGTTTGCAATACTAAAAGTAGAAGTCTTGGGAATGACAATGTTTTGATAATTAACACATCTTGTTTATAGAATAGAGTAAATTACTTTTTAAATTACTATGTATGTTTTAGTGATTTTAACAATTTGAATTTAAAATCAAAAAGTTTAACACCCTGAGTCACTAATCGCTCATTTTATAACGCTTTGAGTCCAATTTTTAACATTTATACTTTTGAATTGGACGTAAGTGGTTAAAACCACTAAAACACAGAAACTCAAAAAGTATTTTACTCTATAGAATATGTTCGGATAACCATCACCATCTTAATGCAACACAAGAAGAATTCCCTTATTTGCAATGCGTTTAAAAATGGAAGTGGTATCTCATTTCAGTTAAAGATGTCGACGACCCTCAACACGTATTAGAAACATGATATAAAGTCGGCACACTCTTGAAGACGACATAATATGCTCTAAGTAAAAAAGTAAGGGTCATAAACACGAATAGACACAAAGACCATAAACGACAAGAATCAATTTGCATCAATGGTGGTAGTACGGATCACTAAATGTGTTGTATAGAAGATCTTAACATATGAAAATGATAAGATCCAAGAATGGGAATAAATGTTAGATGTGGTGGTGTGGATTGATAAGAGAATCTCTGGATATTCAATCTTAAATGCATCTTTTGTGAAAACAAGCAATAGGAACTTTTTTTCTTGCCATAGAAAGAAAGCAATTCAAGAAAAGGATGTTTGTGTTCAATCCCTTTCAACAAAGTATAAATTTGTAGTATAGTTATTGAATATGGCAAAGCCCTTTTGATTTTACAAATTATCACCACAATGTAAGAAGTTGACAATAAGAAAGAGCACAACCTTTCATAATGCAAATGGCATATAGCATAAAGCATGAAATAATAAAGATGAATAAGATGTTAGGTATATGACTAAAAAAACAAATCCGCTAATGATACACATCCATTCTACATTTGGTTCGGTAAGTTACATGAATGGTCATGTGATATGCATATTTTATGGTTTTTGTTAGTTTTTTATAGTTTGAATTGCGCGCGCGCACACACATATATAATATAGTTCGGCTACAAAGTCAAAACTAAAAAGTGTGAGCAGTCTATCTAGCTAGGTATAGCGTTTTAAATTTTAGACATAATGTTTTTGATTCTTTTGACATGATATTATATAAAAAAACTAAATATAACAATTTAAAATAGAATGAAATATATTATAGACATGAGATTTAAAATACACTAATTAACTTTCTTGTATATCATAATATTTGAAAAACAGATAAATATTAATTTAAACTATAATGATCAAAAAGTTTTATTTTCAAATATCTGGTAATGAGTCAAATCTACACATATTTTCTGAAACTACACATAAACTACAAACATACAAATAGAATTTATAATATATTAACACTACACATAAATTATGAACTTACCCCCAAATCTATACATATAAAAAACTTGTACTTAAATTATAAATATACACAGATTACCATCTATCTCGATGTAAATTCTTAACATGTGAAATTATTATATGTTAATTAATAAATAACCTATGCATAAACATTTTTAACATTGTATCCACATAAGTTATAAACCTACACAGAAACACATTAAATGCATAAGTCCAAAAAGTTTTTTTTGGTTAATTCGTCTTACGTAAATAGAATTTAAAAAGTGCACGAATAAAACCACTACCTGGTAAACATTTTTTAGATAAAAAAGAAAATGGAAATTATGTGATAGGTGATATACCTGATAAAAAAAATTATAGTTTCTAAAAAAATACATGAATAAAATCAATACCTGTTAATGTACCTGATAAAAAATATAGTTTTTTTTAATATAAGATTACAATAAACTAATCTTATTGAAATTTAAACTTATGCAAATAAAAGATGAAAGGATTTTTATTAAATTTAAATGTTGAAAAAGTAGTGTCGATAATGTACTCAGACTATCTACTATCTACTATCACAACCCAACCCAACCCAACCCATTCCAAACTTTTATTAAAATATAAGTTTCTCTCTCTTCCACCTACAGAACCCAATCCAATCCAATTCAACTTTTCACTCACATTCACAACCCAACCTACACCAATATTTTATTAAATAAATATAATTTATAATTTATAATTATTCTTTATTACAATAATCTATATTGATAACCACTTAAATAATAGAAAAAGAAAAAAATATATATTATAATATTGAACAACCGTTTGCAACCTTTGGTTGTTCTGCCTATCCGGTCCAAGCATTTAATTATTTTTTACATTTTTAAATTGCATATGGCTTTTGTCTTTTTGTAATATGTGGCAACCGGTTGGTGAAAATAATCATCATAGTGGGTAGTCTCATGTAACTTACTGTTACACAATTGTAAGACCGCCTATGGGCCTCGTCCCTGGATCGGCGCCGTCCCGGTGGATCGTCCCACACCGGCCCTTGTGGCCCGTCGCGTCGCCATCGTCGGATAGAAGACGGAGGAGACGGGGCTTGTTGATTGGCTGCTTCTTCATTGGTGGGCCTCTCTCTCTCTCTCTCCTTTATATATATATATATTATTTTTTTATTAATTTGGGTAGTCCCCCACACCTTTGGGTAGTCCCCAAGAGGATGCTCCTCCTCCCGTGATGACGGGGCGCCTACGTGGCGGGTAGTCTCCAAAGAGACTATCAATTCCATACCCAATGGTCTAAAAGCATTCACAATTAAATCTCTTACTTCATCTCTATAATTACATTAAAAAATACTATATTTTTTCTCTAATTTTCAATTAAAAAAATATTTTTATACTTATATTATTACCTTTTCTCTCTACTTCACTCACAACCACTTTCAAAATATATTAAAATTATTATACAGGTGAACAGTATCCCTTCAAATTTACTAATGAACAATAACTTTTTCTCATTTTTCTCTCTCTTACAATCACAACAATTTACAACCACTTTCATGGGTGGTGATTTCCACGGGTATTTCATCTTTGTTTAAAGGTTTTTTTTATGTGGATTATTGAATCAATTTGGCAGATTATATGGATTAACTGTCTCATTTTGTTTGATTAAATTGGAAATTTGTGTGCGATTTCACTACCTAGGATTTTAGTTTTGTTTGTGCTTTAGGGCTATGTGTTAATCTGAATGTTTTTGAATGAATTTGGTGCACTATGTTGATTACTGTCACATTTCGTGAGCGATTTGATTGCGCTAGGATTTTAGTTTTAATTTCTGATCTAGGGTTATGTTCAATCTGAATGTTTTTGTATGAGTTTGGTGGATTATGTAGATTATCTGTCTCATTTCGTTTGAGGAAATTGGGAATTCGTGTGACTGCACTCTGTTATTAACCGCTTTATCTCGCTGCCGTTGTTTGAAGATTTAATTAGAACAGTTAAGTGCTCGATCACATACATGATATAACGATGATTTTTGTGATTCTCGTTATTTGATAGGTCTTACTAGATGCGATCGTGTTTTGATTAATCTACTTATATTTTATTTGTAATTTGTAAACGTAAATGATATGTTATTTCCAGAATTTACCAGTTCTAATCCCAGTTCATTTTTTGCATGCTTTTTGACTAGGTAGACGTACCAAGTTTTGTATATATGAACCAACTACATTGGTGGCAACCCGTTTTGATGGTGAGTTTCAAATTCTTTGCTTACGCTAGATATAATTTCTTGATTTATTGAGTTTTGAACCTTCCAGTGTCACTATGTTAACTTATTCTATTTGAGCACTTGATAGAATGTCTTTGTAAAATCCTATGGAAATTAAAGAGCTTTGAAACTAAAAAACTTTGAACACAAATTAAACGATGTTCTTTTGGGGTTTTATGACTTATTCAACTTGGTGTGCAAGAAAGTGAAGAACAATAAATGGGTCTGCAGGTAGTGGAGCATTAAATACTAATGTAAAAGGTGAGCCGAGGGCCTAGGGCTTAGGCGAAAGACGCTTAAAAAGCGAGGGCCTGAGATAAGTGAGGTTCATATCATAAATGTACTCATTTTTGGGGTTTTAGAATTCAGACATGTTTAGGGCTAATTTAGGCTGGTTATAGGCCATTCATTTAGATGCTATAAACCTGTTTTCACTGAATTTGCAAAATTTTGCCACATTATTTAGGCTGGTTAAGGCATTTTTCTTGAGCCTCGCTTCACCTGGGGGCCTAGACGCTGCCTCTTAAGTATCAAAGGGTCTTTGGCCTCCCACATACACCTCTACAGATGGATGAGTGTCCCATTTGTCAGTGTATGGCCGGAACTAAAGAACTTACATCAGTGTAATACGGCTAAGGAGATATTCACATGTGCACAAGAAGAAGAAAAAAAGGTCAACAAGCTGTGGAAGTTGTGGCTTAATAGAAATGACAAAGTCTTTAAGGGAGCCCATAGAACGTATATATAGGTCTGCTAGAAGAAAACAAGGAGAGTGCATTTTTATGGTTAAAGTATAGAGCAAACATAGATTGTACAACTCTAGAATAATGGTGTGAAGAGGGGGTGGTGAGTACAATAGTGGGATAATTTTGTTGTATGTGTTTGCTGTACAAGTGCCACCTCTAACTTATGGATAGAGGATTTGAATTTATGATTATGAATGAAGGCTCCCTTTTCTGTTAAAAAATAATATAGATTATAGTGCCTTTTTGATTGCTGATGTAATTGGTCAATTGTTATGTAGTCGTTTGATTATCATCAGGATTATCAAGTTGAATCTAAACACAACAATTATTTCATATGCTTTAGTTAAAGTATACATTTATAATAATGTAATGCTTTAGGTACTGGAGTTTAGGTGTGGAAACTCACAACTGTGTGATGAGTTATCTAATCAAGGAATTACTAATACTAATATAACCAGCACCGATCTAAAGGCTACAAAGGTTTTATGTAAATTTGTATTTATTCTTTTTCAATAATCATTATATTTAGTAATAGGATTTTTATATTGAAATAGCTTAATATCTAATGTACTATTTAAGTATATATCAATCTACTTTCATTTCATTGATATCTTTGTTTGCTGATGCAGGTGCGTGTTTTTTTTAATAATCAATGCCACCTGTCCTCTCTATAAGTTCAACATATTAAAAAACAGTACTCAAAGTGGCAGTGATGAAGTATAGCCAACCAATACCATTTTCTTAAACGTTCCTTGATACAGACCAATGTTGAATTACCCGTTGCTAAGGTAATTTATGTTTACAGTTTTTGTTGTTTACATTTTTGTTTAATAGATTACGGATTTGTTTGGAATTTTTTGAGATTAATGTTTGTTGTGATGGGGTAAATTGATCCAACACATGGGCTGAGCCGCAACCTGCTACAAACCAAGCTAAACCAAGGCCCAGATAAGCACAAAATCATTTTAATCTAATAATAATCAATCGTCGTCTGGTTCAGTTTTAGTGGCTTAGTGTATTAACAGTTAATTGAACTTTTTGTGTGAAAAGTTTGTTTGTGAGTCGGGTCGACCCTTAACAGTTTTTTACCCGTTATATACTGTCATCAATCAGTTCATTTTGTCAACTTGAATAATCTATAGAACCTGGTTTAGACCTCAACATGACTGACCTGTACTCCACCGTTTTGACCCGTTATGAAATGGTTTATTACAGAGCGTTGTTTCCAGGCTTAATAAAGGGCTTGCTGCTAGCGAAGAAGATTTGCAGAAGGCAGATTCTACAGCAAGGGAAGTGTTATAAATGGGTCAGGTTGTTTGATTGATTTAGTAACTTGGTCGGTTTAGTTTATCATCGTGTAAGGGCAGAGTTCATAGGGTGGAGGGTGATTAGGATTACTGTTTTGGGGTGAATGTGTTTGAGGATAATGTCTATACCATAACGAGGTTGCGTGTGTTCGGGTATATCAAGTGTGTAATAACTTAAGAGTTACGTAAAGCACCTCGATTTGTGTGGGGGCATATATTCGTTTCGGCTATAATATTTCTTTCATAAGGCTTCCATTAGATTTTATATCTATAGAGTGGGATGAATATGAGGCATCATCAGCTGACTTGGTTCAGTTACTTAGTTACTTGAACGATTATTTCAACAATTTTAAGTTATATATTTGTGTGTTAGTCCACCCGCGAAACTCGCGGGATCTTAGACTAGTTTACTAATGAACAATAACTTTTTCTCATTTTTCTCTCTCCTACAATCACAACAATTTACAACCACTCTCATAAATATAGAGGTTACACTCACACGAAAATAAATAATCCATTGTGAATGCTCTAATATAATTAAAAAACAGAAAGAAAAAAAGTTGATTGGATAGATATTTTTGTAATATTTTTTTCTCTCTTCTTTGCATGTTTTTATTCTTCTCACTTGAATCTTTCATTAGGGAAAGATCTTTTAAGAAGAGTTAAAAGAGAAAATAAATAACATAAAGGTAAAAAAATATAAAGAAAAAAGTTGATTGGATAGATATTTTTTTCTCTCTTCTTGCATGTTTTTGTTTTTCTCATTTGAACCTTTTATTGGGGAAAGATCTTTTAATGAGAAACAAAAATGTGATAAAAGAGAAAACAAATAACATAAAGGTAAAATACTATGTATTTTATAACAACTCTCATTATTTATTTTCTCTCTAATTAAATAAAACCTAATTTTACGGCTATCATATTAAAGAATTAATATTATTTTTAAGTATTTTGTTATAAATATTAGTAAATTTATGTCTGATTACCCTCGAGTACTCTCTGCCTAAGATGAGTACTCTTAACTCCCCGGTTAACTGACTAGAGAACGCCTAACGACTTTTACAACCATGGAAGATAGACATATGAAAGATTATGAATGAGCTCCTAGAGATCATCAGGTAAGGTAGATGAAGTGTCTACATTGGTAGAAACATGAAGAGTCAAGCACGGGCTTGTGTTGATCAACAAGAGTCGATGATTAGGGGGTGGAACAAGGGCACTCGTATGATAAGATGAATCACGATGGTGGATCCAAGAATGTTCAGGCTCCTGAGCAGCATGGGAATCCCATGTGCTGATAATTTTCGAATGATGGGACCGTTAGGGTTATTAGTACTAAGTTGTAAATGTGTTAATGAGTTGGTTGTATCAACAAGTTTGATGGAGTAGACAATGTCATCAACAAAGATGCCAACGATGACATTTGAGGATGGCGCAAACAATGACAAGACGATCAATTGCTATAGGCAAAACCTCCTTGAGAAGGTGTGTGGGGAATAGTGTAAAGATCACGCTAGGGTGGCAGTCAAGTTGAGGTAATAAGTTTTGAGATGAGAATGTTTAATGGGTAATGTATTGAACTAGTATGTGACATGAGGTTGGAATGTGTGAAGGTTAACCCCAAGGATGAAAGTAGGTTGTGAAGAAAATTTCTTTGCATGTCAAAGCTCGAAGTTAGGTTAATGGTATCAACGACTTTGGAAACACTCAATGAACACCCTTGAGGAATGAGCACGTCTTGTATGAACTATTGGTTGTGTTGGTCAATGGCGAACGTGATTCTGGGACGAATCCACTTAAAATAGGGTAGATTTGTAGCACCGTGAATTTCTCAGGTCACGTTGTTGAGGTCATAATGCTATACCGGTTAATTAATAAATGGATTATAACGGGATTGAATGGGGATTTAAACCATAATGCGAAATGAGCTTTGGGTATGTCGAGAAAGAGCCGACCACCTTAGTGGTGGTGGTCGGTAGCTATGGTGGTGATCGGTGGTGCCGGTGACAATTGGTTATGGTCGACCGACGGTGGGGAAACTCCCTAATGGGTGCAAACTGAAACCCAAGGGGTTCAGAGATAATGGTAGAGGTTATTTATGAGTGAGGATCCGGACCCATAGGGGGTGTCAGTCGTGAATCGGGTTGTCGTGGAGGTGACTTGGTGAGGGTACTGAAACTGAGGCGGTCCTGTGAGGGGATTCAGTCACTGTTCGGATAAGGGGTCGAATTGGGTAAGCATAGTGTAACACCCCGTGTTTCTGAAGTCAAAGTCAAAGTCAAGATTGAAGTCAAAGGAAGACAAGATTTCTAATTGCGATCTGCCTTTCCCTGCTCAATTCCTGTTTTGACTTCTTTGACTTTGTGTGGGTATCGCGAATGAAGATTTTGCCAATCAGTTTTTGCAGATACCGCAAAGTGGAACACGCATTTGTAATAGAAGGAATAAACAATATTGTATTGAATCGTTCATTTATTTATTTGCAAATGGCCTGCGGCCCGGTAGGTTACATAGAAATGTAAAACATGGCTTACATGTAACAGCGTCGGAGCTGCTGTGCATTCCATGTGTGCGTGATAGGTTCGCCTTCTAATGTTTGTAGTTTATATGCGCCTTTGCCCAGGACCTCCTGGATGAGGTAGGGTCCTTCCCACTTGGGGGCAAGTTTCCCTGGGCGTTCTGCGTTAGGCACTTCATTATCACGAAGGACGTAGTCTCCCAGGTTGAAGATACAAACGTGAACGCGTGCATTGTAGTATTTTTCGAGCTTGGTTTTGTACTTGGCCTCGTTGATGGTAGCGTTTTCACGCCTTTCTTCTAGGAGGTCCAAGTCAAGCCTGCGCTCATCGCTGTTGTCTATCTTGTTGATAGCCAACATTCGGGGTGAGGGGAGACCTACTTCAGCGGGGATCACTGCCTCCGAGCCATAGACCAGGCTGAAGGGTGTCTCACCGTGACTTGTCTTTGGGCTAGTCCTGTGAGCCCATAAGATACTAGGGAGTTCATCGACCCAGCCGCGTCTGGCTGTTCCCAACCTTGTCTTTATGCCTTCGACAAAACTTTTATTAATACTCTCGACTTGGCCATTCCCTTGCGGATGAGCCACTGATGAGAATATGTGTTTAATGTTTAGCTCCTTTAGCCATTTTTGAAAGTCGTCGGCAGCGAAGTTGGTGCCGTTGTCGGTAACGATGCACATCGGTAGGCCGAAACGGCAGATGATATGTTCCCAAACAAATTTCCTTGTTATCATAGCGGTAGTGGAGGCGAGCGGTTTTGCCTCTACCCATTTCGTGAAATAGTCGACAGCTACTATAATAAACTTCACCGCACCTGGTGCGTCTGGAAATGGTCCCACTACATCGATTGCCCATTTTTGAAATGGCCATGCGGTAGTGACGGGGATCAGGTTGTTCTTGGGGCGCAAGGTTTTGGGAGCATGCCGCTGACAATTGAAACACTTGCGCAAGACTTTGACCGCGTCCAGGTGCATACCGGGCCAGTAGTACCCAACATTCAAGATTTTGGCCACCACCATGCTTGGGCCCGCGTGTATACCACATATTCCTTCATGTATCTCTCTGATTAGGTATGTGGCGTCTTGGGGGTCGACGCATCGTAGGAGTGGCCCCAGGTATGACTTGCGGTATAAAATACCGTCTCCCATCTGATAATGGCACACTTTTTAGTGCAATTTGCGTGCCTCTACTTTGCTTTCGGGAGTAACACCTGATTGCAAGTATACAATGATTGGTGTCATCCAGGATGCTGTACCATACTGGATGACGTTGACCTGGCGGAGGGGTACTGAGGGATTCTACAGAATCTCAAGGCGTATCTCCTTTGCCAGGTGTCGGAAGCTAGTGGATGCGAGTTTCGAAAGTGCATCCGCGGGTTTGTTTTCACTCCTGTTGATATGGCGGATATTGAAGGAAATGAATTTTGATTTCAGTTGCAGGGCTTGTTCGAGGTAGAGGATCATGATATCCCCTTTTGCGGCATAGTTGCCGCACACTTGTCCTGCAACAAGTAGTGAGTCGACGTGTGCCTCCAGGTGTTGGACGCCGAGTTTGACTGCCAGACGCAGCCCTGCCAGTAGAGCCTCATACTCTACCTCGTTATTTGTGCTTTTGAAATCGAGGCGGATTGCATAGATGAGCTCTTGGCCATCGGGGCTGACGAGTCATTGACCTGCGCCTGCACCATCCTCGTTGGATGCACCATCGGTATATAGTGCCCAAGTATTTGTTGAGGATGGTGGTGGTGTAGGGTTTTGTTCTTCTTCGCATTCTTGGATGCGATTTGCCGGTACCTTGGCAACAAAATCAGCTAGAACCTGGCCTTTGATCGCGGGGTGCAGTTTATAGATCAATGAGTGCGCACCCAGTTCAATGGCCCATTTTGCTAATCTCCCAGAGATGTCGGGTTTTGAGAGGATCGACCTGATCCTGTAATTGGTTAATAGGGTGATGGCGTGATTTGCAAAGTAACGTCGTAACCGTATTGATACGTGCACCAGTGCGAGTACCAATTTCTCCATGATGGAGTATCATGTCTCTGGGTCGTTGA
Source organism: Helianthus tuberosus (assembly GCA_030545235.1). NCBI lineage: Eukaryota > Viridiplantae > Streptophyta > Magnoliopsida > Asterales > Asteraceae > Helianthus > Helianthus tuberosus. The sequence goes on along the minus strand of CM060379.1, from coordinate 36,470,369 downwards.
GCATTTTGCTGATGTAATAGATGGGTGTTTGAACTCCCTCTTGCTCTACGATGAGTACCGCGCCTACCGCGTTGTCTGCGGCAGATAAGTACAAGATAAGTGGTTCTTTCTTGCGTGGTGCGGTTAGAGTTGGGAGTTGGATCAAACACTCTTTCATCTCCCGGAAAGCGTTTTCGGCTTCTGCGGTCCATTGGAATTGTTCCTTTTTAAGCAGTTCCGCAAAGTTTTGATGAAACGATAAGATTTAGCTGCATGATTAGCTAAAAATCTGTTCAGTGCGGCTAACCGGCCAGCCAGTCGTTGCATTTCCTTCATCGTGGAAGGCGATGGCATACGTTCGATCGCCTGAACCTTTTCCGGGTTGACCTTGAATCCATCTTTGGTGACGATGAATTCAAGGAACTAGCCTTCTTCCATTCCAAACGAGAATTTCCCTGGATTGAACTTCATATTGACGCTTCGCAGAGTTTGGAATGTTCTTTCGATATCGTTGAGCATGGTATCCTCTTCCATGCTCATGACGACTAGGTCGTCCATGTAGATCTCGAAACTTTTGCTGATTTGATCCACAAAAGTGTCGTTCATCAACTTTTGATAGGTTGTGCCCGCGTTGCGCAACCCAAACGACATTTTTGTATAACGGTAATTCCCGGTAGGTGTGCGGCATGCTGTTTTATCTTCGTCTTCGATTGCCATCTGTACTTGGTGATAGCCTTTGTAGCAATCGAGGAAGCACTTCCATCGAAACGGGGCAAGGTTATCGACTTTCTCATCGATCTCTGGAAGCGCGTAACAATCCTTGGGGCAGGCTTTGTTGAGATCTTTATAGTCGATGCACATGCGCTAGCCCCCGGTTGGTTTTTCTACAATGACTGGGTTGGACAACCAAGTCTGGTACTTGACTTCGCGCAGGATGCCTGCGGAGAGCAGTTCTTTGACCTGCTCGTTCATCGCCTCGTTTTTTGCGGACCCAATGAGGCGTTGGCCTTGGATCACCGGCTTGATACCTGGCAAGGTATTCAAGAAATGTTATGCAAGTTCGCGTGGCACCCCTGTCATGTCTGCGGGTGTCCATGCGAAAATATCTTGGTTCCTGAAGAGGAGCTGCTTCAGGCGCGCTCTGATGCTGTTGGACAAGGCGTGGCCCAACGTAACCGTTTGTTCTGGGTGTCTTGCGTTAAGAACCCATTTTTCCGGTTGGGTGTTGGGGGTGGGCCTCGCCATCTTGGTCGGACGCAGCTCGTTTGTTCTGGGTGTCTTGCGTTAAGAACCCATTTTATCTCAACCCCCGTCTCGGTTGGGAAACCGATAGTAGAGTGGGGGACGGACGTAATCATGTTGAAATCGCATTGGGACTCTCGTCCGAGAAGTACGTCGTATCGGGAGGTATGGGGTAAAACCATGAAGTTTACCTCCTCCGTTCGCGTGTGCCTTCCGTTGGTGAGGCGCACGGGAAAAGTGATTTGGCCTAGGGGGAATACGGTTTCCCCCACGAACCCGGCCAAGGGGTAATCTACCGGCTGCAACCGATCTTTGTCTTCCTGATCGAATTGGTTGAAGCATTGCTCATATATAATGTCGGAAGTACTGCTCGGGTCGATAAATAATCGCTCCGTACAGTAATGAGCCAGGTAGCCTGTAATGATGACGGCGCACCTGTCGCGCGGTCCGCGTCAGACTTTTGGAAAGACGACTTGTTCGTCTTTCCAGTCATTGTCTGGTCTTCTTGCCGCCTTGCGCGGCTTTCCGCTTCCTCCATTGATCATGTGGGTTGAGGCCACATACATGGTCCTTTTACCCGTGGAGGTGCCCTCGTTGTGGGGGGTGATGCGCTTGGTTTGCTTTTGCGCAACTGGCAACAAATGTTGCAGTTTCCCCTCCTTCAGGGCTCGCTCAATCTTTAGCCGGAGACTAATGCAGTTATTGGTTGTGTGGCCCGAGTCCTTGTGATACTCACAGTAAAGCGTGAGATCCTGGTTCTTTTTGGACTTCATTGGTTGGGCCGGTCGCAAGAATTGTGCGTCCGTGAGGAGGACGTCACTTGGCGACTGGTTGATCTCGGTCCAACTACGGTCCCGAGATTCTTTCTTGGATGCCCGATTATCGCGCTGGGCATTGATCGTTTCCCTTGCGTCGGGCTGGTGGCTGCGAGGGACGTATGGTTTGGAATCATTGCCATGATTCCACGTGTCCCGGTTGCGCTTGTTATTGAGCTTGGAGTCTTGGTGGGAGGATTGACCTTCCGCTTGGGGCTATGCCTTGGCAGTGTGCAGTTTGAGAGACCGCTGAGATTGGGCGTACGTCTTGACCGCGGCCATGACGTCGTCCCATTTTTCTGGCAAGCCCTCCTTGCCTGATGTGGTCAAAACCATTTCCTCGTCCTTGACGGCTCGAATGAAATGGTTGCGTGCCATTTGGTCTGCCACGCCGCCTATCTCCATGCACTCTTTATTGTAGAGGACGACAAACGACTCCAGAGTTTCGTTGTCTCCGCGCCAGATGTTCATGACGTCCATAGAATCACGTTTGTGACGTCGCTGCTGGCTGAAGTGTGCAACGAATCTTGCTTGCAGGTCTTCAAATGAGGCCAGTGATCCAACTGGCAAAGAATCGAACCAAGACCTTGCCAGACCAGTGAGGGTCTGGGGGAAAAAATGACACCAAATGGCCTCGTCCCACTTGCCATTGCACCCGGCGCCGGTAAAAATGTTCATGTGGTCGTCTGGGTCGGACGAACCACTGTATTTCCCGATCGTTAGCGGGAATTTAGTCGTGGTGACAACGGCGTGGGCAATCTCCGGCACGAATTTGGAGTTTTCGGCTGCGGATTTTGGTCTGTAAGGCTAGCTCTGGTTGCGCTTTGCAGCGCGGAGGTATGTTGTGCGGGGTTCAGTGGGAGGAACATAATTGTGCCCTCCTGGTCGGCTGTTAGTTGTGTGGGACTCCCCGCAATATGTATGGTCGTCCGGGTCGGTACGATCATACCCCTCGTTGTGGGATTGGGGTCCCAAGCGGCTGTGGATGCCGGAGCCGCGGTGAGCTGTAGATTGCCGCCTGTTTTCGCCATGAGGGCCCAGGCGGCTATGTATTAGGCCCCTACGGCGGGACCCATACGTGGAATCGTCCTCATCGAGTGTGCGGATGCCACAATAGAAGGACCCGCGGTCCTCATGCCTGCTTCGGGAGGCTGGGTGCGTGGGGGCCCTGCCGTCGTATTGCAAGATACGACCTGCAGGTGTATGTTGTGCGGGGGTGGGACTGCCAGGAATATGCGCTTCAGCGCAAGCTCTATTGTATGCTGCGGCCAGCAAAATTTGTTGTTGGTGATACCAGGCATGAAGGTCCATGCCTGGGGGTATCACAAAAGCATACTGTGAAAGGTTTGCTGCTAATGTGGGGGGAGTGCCCCCTTGTGTGGATGTGCCGATGTGGCTAGTATTTGGGGCTGGGGGAGTGGTCCCCGCAGGCCTTGGGTGTGCGGGGTTTAGGTTATCCCCGGTGGTATTGTTTAGACGATCAGACATGTTCTTAAGAAAGAAGAGGGATGTGGAAAAAGTGCTAAGAGTAGCGGTGGGCGCCAATGATGAAACAGTGGTTAACCAAGAGAGGTTAACTCACTGGTCTCGTCAAGTAGGGTTAATCCCTTCTTTCCGAGGATCGCTGGTTGGATTGTCCACTGGTTGATCTCCTGCACAAGGAAAACACACCGTGACTCGTAACAAGGAGGATGGGGTGGGGGGTGCTCCTTGTTACCACTCTCGGGCGTGAGAATCAGTAATTTGCTTGGGAAGCAAAGTATATGATAGTAGTAGTAGTGAGGGAGTTGTGAAGAGATACCTCAAACCTGGTTCGGGATGGGTATTTATAGCCTAGGAGTGAAGGAGGGAGGTTGAGTGGACAGACTGACGACGTGCCGCCCTTATGCAGGTGTGTCAGGCTTGTCGGTTGTGGAGGTGAAGCCACGTCCTACTGCAGTGTCAGTCTGTTGCTTACGTGTGGACTGACAGGCGACTGTCATTGGTGCCACTTGCTCTGTGGTGTCAGTCCCACTTGCCTTATGGACAGGATGCGGTGCCGGGCCGCATCATCGTCTGCGGTAACTGCTGTTGTTCCCGCGTCCTCGTTTTGGGCAAGACATATGTGGGATGCTGTGCCAGGCCGCATCGCCACTTGTGGTGACTGTTGCTGTTGTCCAGATCCCTTGTCGTGACGAAAATGTTCAAAGGATGCGGTGCGAGGCCGCATCGCTATGTGTACACCCATTTTCATACGTAAGGTAAGTCTTCTCATCACTTGACAGATTAGATTCGACCGCTGTGTTCGCGCGTGCCCGCACGGACACAAATAAGTTCTTGTCGGTGGGGGTTTTTGATAAGGGTAATGGTCACTCGCGGTCATGCTGACGCGAGATCTGGGACCATACCCCTTCAGTTGGGTAATTATAGAGAGGAATACTTGATGCTCGATCCCACAAGTTCTAACACTACAATTTTACCCGAAGTAACCTCGGGTGTGTGAGTCATCTCCGGCAGTACAGATCCGTCCCTGAGAACTTTAAAAAAAATTAGGCCTCGGGTGACAAAAAAAAATTAGGCCCAAAAATTGTGGTTAAGCGGAAATGATTTAAAAAAATAAAACCATGGTGGAGGAGCCAAGACTTGAACTTAAGACCTTTCCTTTATCTTAAGATAACTTTTCCACTCAACCACCAACATTTTTCTTACATAATACATGGATGCATATATTAAATATAAATATATAATTTAGTATATATATAAAAGCTTATAAAATCTTTTCGGACCCTTTAAAAATTCGGCCTCGAGTGACAGCACGGGTTGGCCGGCCCAAGAGCCGGCCCTGCGGCAGTACATACTGCTTGGGCTGTTGTAACTGGAAAACAGACGTGTTGTCTAAGGTGCTGTTTGTTTTTTCAAAGAAGAGCTTCCTTGCGTCGCGCAGACCACGTGCAGACCTTTGGGTCTGAAGACTGTTTGTTTTCTCAAAGACATTTCATTAAAAAAGGTCTGTGTGTCCTCTTTTTGGTGCAGATGTGGGTCAAGCTCTTCTTACCTCTTCTCCATTCTTTTGTTTGCCATATATCACAAACATACAAAACCCTAGAGCTCATACTCCATCTCCTCCACCCAGCCGCCGCCTCCTTCCTCCCTCGTCACCGTCGCCGCCTCCTCCTCCTCCTTCTTCCACACCGCCGCCACCTCCTCCCTCCTAAGCGTCGCCGCCTCTCTCCTCCCTCCCCACCGCAGCGGGCTCCTCCTCCCTCCTCACCGCCGCGCCTCCTTCTCCCTCCCCTCCGCCCTGCTGCCACCTACTTGCCACTTCCTTCAGACCGGAAGTTTTAAAAGATTGTTTTTTCTTATTTTTCTATGTGTTCAAAAATCTGGACTTTTTGTACTAAAATGAATCAATGAAAACTGGTTTTGATACATGCTGCAACTTTTAGTCAACATCCATAACTCACCCACACCGTCCATGTCTGCCAGTGCCATCCCAAATATGTTGAGTTTTGATTTCAAACATGGATTCGTGTGATGCCTCTTCTATATCTGTTTTAATGGTGATGAACTTGTTGTTTAGCATTTCCATTTGTGTCTCACCAAAATGATTTCCAAACTCTTGATGAAGGGTCTTTTTATGGGTATAATAATCTCATCGCAGGTGAGTGATGGATATCGAGAAGAAGAAGAAGATGATAGGGGGTAGGATGAGGGTGGGGTAGGTTGTAGGGCCCACTTGAAATTTGACTTATTAATTAGATTTTTATTTTTTTATTTATTAAATGCCTGGATAGTTCTTGTGGTTTGCCCTTTTTAAGGAAATGGTATTTTGTAATTTCACACCCTCTTAACAGAGAAAACTAACCGATGTTAGGCACTTGGACTATCCGAGAATGGAAATTAAAAAGATGGGGACTATAGCTGTAATTTTAGAAAGTTAGAGACTAAAGTTGAAAAAATGACAAATCACAGGGACTATTCGTGCATTTAACTCTAAAGATAATAATCAAATAAGTTAAATAGAATATATGACGAATTAAAAATGGTCATACTCCATAAGATGAAGGCATGTTCATTGGGCCCACTTGAAATTTGACTTATTAATTAGATTTTTTTTTATTAAATGCCTGGATAGTCCTTGTGGTTTGCTCTTTTTAAGGAAATGGTATTTTGTAATTTCACACTCCCTTAACTGAGAAAACTAACTGATGTTAGGCACATGGACTATCCGAGAACAAAAATTAAAAAGATGGAGACTATAGCTGTAATTTTAGAAAGTTAGTGACTAAAGTTGGAAAAAAAGGCAAATCACAGGGACTATTCGGGCATTTAACTCTAAAGATAATAATCAAATAAGTTAATTAGAACATACGAATGACGAATTAAAAATGGCCATACTCCATAAGATGAAGGCATTATCCTTATTATATTAAAAATGAAAGGCAAAAAACAGTAAATCAAATCTATTAAATCAAACAGTAAATCATCCTTATATTAAAAATGATTAAAAATGAAAGGCAATAAACAGTAAATCAAATCTATTTATTTATTTATTTATTTATATTAAAAATGAAAGGCAATAAACAGTAAATCAAATCTATTAAATCAAACAGTAAATCATCCTTATATTAAAAATGATTAAAAATGAAAGACAATAAACAGTAAATCAAATCTATTAAATCAAACAGTAAATCATCCTTATATTAAAAATGAAGCGCAATAAACAGTAAATAAAATCTATTAAATCAAACAGTAAATCAGGGCAATAAGGATTAAATCAAACAGTAAATCATCCTTATTATATTAAAAATGAAGCGCAATGAACAGTAAATCAAATCTATTAAATCAAACAGTAAATCAGGGTAATAAGGTATCAAATTTATCAAACCGGGTATATTTTTGGTACCGAATCGGTATCGACTTTTGACATTTTCGGTATCGGTTCGGCACCGGTATTCAGCGGTTTTACCCTCAAATACTGGTAACGTACCGGTACCGACCGATACCGAACCGTACCACGGAACCGAACCGTACCGTACCAGGTATATTCGGTACCAGTACCCACTTTTGGGGATTTTCGGTAACCGTATTTTCGGTACCGGTTGGTACCGAGCTCATCAAATCCTGCAGCAACACAATGCAATGAATAGTAACATCATCAAGCGGATGAGCAAATGGTATCGGGTACCGGTACTGGTATCAAATTTACCAAACCGGGTATATTTTCGGTACTGAATCGGTACCGACTTTTGACATTTTCGGTATCGGTTCGGCACCGGTATTCACCAGTTTTTACCCTCAAATACCGGTACCGTACCAGTACCGACCAGTACCGTACCGTACCAGGTATAATTGATGCCGGTGCCCACTTTTGGGGATTTTCGGTAATGGTATTTTCGGTACCGTTTGGTACCGAGCTCATCAAATCCTATAGCAACGCAAGTAATTGCACCGTGTAGATTACTTTTCATACGTACTGTAAGTAAACTGTATTTCGTTTGATTAAGGTTTTATATACACAACAACTTATTTTGTTTTCTTTTTTTATCTTTTCCTATAATGAATGAATTGTAGCATGTAAAATTAACTTGGATATTTAGATTACTGATGAGCAAATCGTATCAAATCCTGTAATCAAACCGGTATCGTATCGGTACCAAATTTACTATACCAATCATTTTCGGTACCAATTTGGTACCCACCTTTTGGCGTTTTCAGAAACGTTACTTTCGGTTCGACACCGGTCTAGCACCATACCTGTATTTACTATTTTTACCTTCAAATACCATACCGTATCGTACCGAGCATTTTCGGTGCAGGTACCTAATTTCGATGATTTTCCGGATCGGTACTCTCGGTGCCGTTACCTGTACCGAGCTCATCCATATTTTAACGTGTTAGCACCGTAATAACTGAACTGAAAACAACTGAATTTCCAATGTGTAGGACGTGTGGGGTACTATTATTATATATTAGTTTATTTAAAATCGTTTTTTTTGAGACGGAGTGACTATCGTTACCACGTCATTGTTATTTATGTTTTGATTTTCGGTATGTGTTTGCCGTTGCCGACACGCGTTTTGCAGACATTAGGTCCCCGCCGCAACGCGCGGGTGGAAAATCAACTAGTGTTCATTAAGCTACCATTATCCATCTTTTATTAATTTAACAAAAGGAAGATCACTTTTGATTCATATAATAAGAAGATAACTTTTGAGTTTTTGATTCATATAATAATTTATTTTGCTACAAATAATGAAAGAAATCACATTTGCATGTGTTTAGTATGTGACTTTAAGATTTAATATATAATTTTGTATGATTTACAATGTGTGACTTTAAGATTTTATATAATTTTGTATGATTTACAATGTTAAGTATCTTATTTCTTCTCATTCTATCGAATATCACATAACTAAATAATACATAAAGGATAAGTATCATGTTCTTTATCTTTTAAATTATCTCAAATAACTTTGTAATCTCATTCGACATTATGTTAATCCCATCATCAATGCTTCATTTCACACGTACACACATGGTGACTACAAACATGATTATGAAAATTCTTCATGCCCATGCTTATGTGAATTTTTTGTTTTTTTTGTTCTATAAAGAAAAACTTAATAAATGAAAGTTACATCAAAACAGAAAGTAGACGATCAACAAGCTGCGTCGTCACTCATTTCTGAATTGCAAACCCTAATCGACCAAAGACAAAACCACGTCCCCCTGAGGCTGAGCAATTGTTGTGGATGACTCGTTGGACCCATATCAGGAATTGGATAGCTTCTGGCGCTAGGGAGCCAAATGTGTCAAAGGCAAAAGGGACAAAACATGTTGGTTGTCTGCACAAGCTTTAGCGTGCTTATCAATTTTCTTTGATTCTGCCTTTCTTGTTGCTTGTCCAGCTACAAACCCGTTTTCCCTTAAACCAACCAGAGGGGAAACCCCGTGAGGTCCACACAAGCATGTTTCCCCCTAGCCCAACTAAAGACAAGCAGATCCACGGGTCGCAGAGTAGATCTCCCTTCCATAGAGTCCGTAAGAAAATTCACAGGAGCCTCTTTGTAAATTTAATTGTTTCGGTTAATAACATGCAATTTTTACAGCGCATTCCATGCTTGATGGATGCCACATATAAAAACATATGTAATATAACAATGTTTTAATATTTAACACATCTTGTTGATAATGAAAGTTGTTTGCAATACTAAAAGTAGAAGTCTTGGGAATGACAATGTTTTGATAATTAACACATCTTGTTTATAGAATAGAGTAAATTACTTTTTAAATTACTATGTATATTTTAGTGATTTTAACAATTTGAATTTAAAATCAAAAAGTTTAACACCCTGAGTCACTAACCGCTCATTTTATAACGCTTTGAGTCCAATTTTTAACATTTATACTTTTGAATTGGACGTAAGTGGTTAAAACCACTAAAACACAGAGACTCAAAAATTATTTTACTCTATAGAATATGTTCGGATAACCATCACCATCTTAATGCAACACAAGAAGAATTCCCTTATTTGCAATGCGTTTAAAGATGGAAGTGGTATCTCATTTCAGTTAAAGATGTCGACGACCCTCAACACGTATTAGAAACATGATATAAAGTCGGCACACTCTTGAAGACGACATAATATGCTCTAAGTAAAAAAGTAAGGGTCATAAACACGAATAGACACAAAGACCATAAACGACAAGAATCAATTTGCATCAATGGTGGTAGTACGGATAACTAAATGTGTTGTATAGAAGACCTTAACATATGAAAATGATAAGATCCAAGAATGGGAATAAATGTTAGATGTGGTGGTGTGGATTGATAAGAGAATCTCTGGATATTCAATCGTAAATGCATCTTTTGTGAAAACAAGCAATAGGAACTTTTTTTCTTGCCATAGAAAGAAAGCAATGCAAGAAAAGGATGTTTGTGTTCAATCCCTTTCAACAAAGTATAAGTTTGTAGTATAGTTATTGAATATGGCAAAGCCCTTTTGATTTTACAAATTATCACCACAATATAAGAAGTTGACAATAAGAAAGAGCACAACCTTTCATAATGCAAATGGCATATAGCATAAAGCATGAAATAATAAAGATGAATAACTGAATAAGATGTTAGGTATATGACTAAAAAAACAAATCCGCTAATGATACACATCCATTCTACATTTGGTTCGGTAAGTTACATGAATGGTCATGTGATATGCATATTTTATGGTTTTTGTTAGTTTTTTATAGTTTGAATTGCGCGCGTGCACACACATATATAATATAGTTCGGCTACAAAGTCAAAACTAAAAAGTGTGAGCAGTCTATCTAGCTAGGTATAGCGTTTTAAATTTTAGACATAATGTTTTTGATTCTTTTGACATGATATTATATAAAAAAACTAAATATAACAATTTAAAATAGAATGAAATATATTATAGACATGAGATTTAAAATACACTAATTAACTTTCTTGTATATCGTAATATTTTAAAAACAGATAAATATTAATTTAAACTATAATGATCAAAAAGTTTTATTTTCAAATATCTGGTAATGAGTCAAATCTACACATATTTTCTGAAACTACATATAAACTACAAACATACAAATAGAATTTATAATATATTAACACTACACATAAATTATGAACTTACCCCCAAATCTATACATATAAAAAACTTGTACTTAAATTATAAATATACACAGATTACCATCTATCTCGATGTAAATTCTTAACATGTGAAATTATTATATGTTAATTAATAAATAACCTATGCATAAACATTTTTAACATTGTATCCACATAAATTATAAACCTACACAGAAACACATTAAATGCATAAGTCCAAAAAGTTTTTTTGGTTAATTCGTCTTATGTAAATAGAATTTAAAAAGTGCACGAATAAAACCACTACCTGGTAAACATTTTTTAGATAAAAAAGAAAATGGAAATTATGTGATAGGTGATATACCTGATAAAAAAAATTATAGTTTCTAAAAAAATACATGAATAAAATCAATACCTGTTAATGTACCTGATAAAAAATATAGTTTTTTTTTAATATAAGATTACAATAAACTAATCTTATTGAAATTTAAACTTTTGCAAATAAAAGATGAAAGGATTTTTATTAAATTTAAATGTTGAAAAAGTAGTATCGATAATGTACTCATGTAACTTACTGTTACACAATTGTAAGACCGCCTATGGGCCTCGTCCCTGGATCGGCGCCGTCCCGGTGGATCGTTCCACACCGGCCCTTGTGGCCCGTCGCGTCGCCATCGTCGGACAGAAGACGAAGGAGACGAGGCTTGTTGATTGGCTGCTTCTTCATTGGTGGGCCTCTCTCTCTTTCCTTTATATATATATTGATTTTTTTATTAAATTGGGTAGTCCCCATACCCTTGGGTAGTCCCCAAGAGGATGCTCCTCCTCCTGTGATGACGGGGCGCCAACGTGGCGGGTAGTCTCCAATGAGACTATCCATTCCATACCCAATGGTCTAAAAGCATTCACAATTAAATCTCTTACTTCATCTCTATAATTACATTAAAAAATACTATATTTTTTCTCTAATTTTCAAATAAAAAAATATTTTTTATACTTATATTATTACCTTTTCTTTCTACTTCACTAATAACCACTTTCAAAATATATTAAAATTATTATATAGGTGAACAGTATCCCTTCAAATTTACTAATGAACAATTACTTTTTCTCATTTTTCTCTCTCCTACAATCACAACAATTTACAACCACTCTCATAAATATAGATGTTACACTCACACGAAAATAAATAATCCATTGTGAATGCTCTAATATAATTAAAAAACAGAAAGAAAAAAGTTGATTGGACAGATATTTTTGTAATATTTTTTTCTCTCTTCTTTGCATGTTTTTATTCTTCTCACTTGAATCTTTCATTAGGGAAATATCTTTTAAGAAGAGTTAAAAGAGAAAACAAATAACATAAAGGTAAAAAAATATAAAGAAAAAAGTTGATTGGATAGATATTTTTTTCTCTCTTCTTGCATGTTTTTGTTTTTCTCATTTGAACCTTTTGTTGGGGAAAGATCTTTTAATGAGAAACAAAAATGTGATAAAAGAGAAAACAAATAACATAAAGATAAAATACTATGTATTTTATAACTACTCTCATTATTTATTTTCTCTCTAATTAAATAAAACCTAATTTTACGGCTATCATATTAAAGAATGAATATTATTTTTAAGTATTCTGTTATAAATATTAGTAAATTTATGTCCGATTACCCTCGAGTACTCTCTGCCTAAGATGAGTACTCTTAACTCCCCGGTTGACTGACTAGAGAGCGCCTAACGACTTTTACAACCATGGAAGATAGTCATATGAAAGATTATGAATGAGCTCCTAGAGATTATCAGGTAAGGTAGATGAAGTGTCTACACTGGTAGAAACATGAAGAGTCAAGCACGGGCTTGTGTTGATCAACAAGAGTCGATGATTAGGGGGTGGAACAAGGGCACTCGTATGATAAGATGAATCACGATGGTGGATCCAGGAATGTTCAGGCTCCTGAGCAGCATGGGAATCCCATGTGCTGATAATTTTCGAATGATGGGACCATTAGGGTTATTAGTACTAAGTTGTAAATGTGTTAATGAGTTGGTTGTATCAACAAGTTTGATGGATTAGACAATGTCATCAACAAAGATGCCAGCGATGACATTTGAGGATGGCGCAAACAATGACAAGACGGTCAATTGCTATAGGCAAAACCTCCTTGAGAAGGTGTGTGGGGAATAGTGTAAAGATCACGCCAGGGTGGCAGTCAAGTCGAGGTAATAAGTTTTGAGATGAGAATGTTTAATGGGTAATGTATTGAACTAGTATGTGACATGAGGTTGGAATGTGTGAAGGTTAACCCCAAGGATGAAAGTAGGTTGTGAAGAAAATTTCTTTGCATGTCAAAGCTCGAAGTTAGGTTAATGGTATCAACGACTTTGGAAACACTCAATGAACACCCTTGAGGAATGAGCACGTCTTGTATGAACTATTGGTTGTGTTGGTCAATGGCGAACGTGATTCTGGGACGAATCCACTTAAAATAGGGTAGATTTGTAGCACCGTGAATTTCTCAGGTCACGTTGTTGAGGTCATAATGCTATACCGGTTCATTAATAAATGGATTATAACGGGATTGAATGGGGATTTAAACCATAATGCGAAATGAGCTTTGGGTATGTCGAGAAAGAGCCGACCACCTTTGTGGTGGTGGTCGGTAGCTATGGTGGTGATCGGTGGTGCCGGTGACAATTGGTTATGGTCGACCGACGGTGGGGAAACTCCCTAATGGGTGCAAACCGAAACCCAAGGGGTTCAGAGATAATGGTAGAGGTTAGTTATGAGTGAGGAGCCGGACCCATAGGGGGTGTCAGTCGTGAATCGGGTTGTCGTGGAGGTGCCATGGTGAGGGTACTGAAACTGAGGCGGTCCTGTGATGGGATCCAGTCACTGTTCGGATAAGGGGTTGAATTGGGTTAGCATAGTGTAACACCCCGTGTTTCTGAAGTCAAAGTCAAAGTCAAGATTGAAGTCAAAGGAAGACATGATTGCTAATTGAGATCTGCCTTTCCTTGCTCAATTCTTGTTTTGACTTCTTTGACTTATAATTAGCCTATTTTATTTTCGTTTTAGGTGTATTACGTGGAGCAAGTGTCAATAATTACAATAATCGACGTGTGTTAATCACTATTTAATCGACGTACGACTATAAACTATAGGAAGTAACAATGCGATAAAGTCAACTAAACGCTAATCAATCTAGCTTAATCAACATTGAATCGTAATCGCACTCGCAACTCGAATTACGCATTTGATTAATTGATATACGTGTGTGTGTGCCTTTTGTGTTACTTGTGCATGTTTAAATTATGTTATGTATGGTAATCAATCGAATCGCAATCGAAACTCAAACGCAATCGAACTTAATCGCAATCGAAAAGGTATGATAATTAGTGGAGAAGAGATAGTGCAAGATATGAGTAGTTGAGATTAAAAGTAACTGGACTAGGAAAATCTATCGCATTGCAACGCTCGCAATCGCAATCGAAACATAAAAAATCATCGCGCCAAACACCTAAATGAGGCGACTGATCGACCAGGCTGCCAGCCGTTCGACCAGCCGACCGTTCGGATTGCCGTCCGATCGGACAGGCTGTCCGCACGGTCTGCCTAGCCGATCGACCAACCCCTTTCCTCTTTGGGTAACCCTATAAATACCCCTTGTCACTCTCAAACTTTCTACTTTTGGCAACTGACGTCCGACCAGCTCGTTTTCCTCACTTTTCTTCAGATTTCTCGCGATTCCGGTAATATCTCATCCTAAATCTTGTACTTCCTTAATCTACACGCACTCCTACACTTTTCCATCTTTTGAATCTTAACTTTTAACCGTGAAATCATCAAGATTCGAGGTGTTATAGGATGACGTCATCGTGTGTTCTTGAAGAACTTCATGTTTTGGCTTTATTCCACCAAGAACAACTTAGATCTAACCGATTTCCACATAAACAACCAAAGATCTTTCATAGATCTAAACATATTCACAATAAAAAGGAGTGAAAGATGGTTTCCAACCTTCTTTCAACTCTTTTACATTCAATGCACTCAAAACCGATAGAATCAGGACTTGTGCCGGCTTACCACTCAATATTGTGGCTGTGTTGGTTCGAGATCCGTATTCTATCCACGAGATTATCGATTCCGGGTTAAACGTGGAACATCGTCTCGAACCGTCCACTGATCGGGTTTGGGTGATTTCTGTCCGATCTGGAGCACCAAGTAATGACGAGGTTCCTGTTGCTTGACACGTTATCAAAATATCTCGATAAAACGAAAAACTATCAAAACAACCAAGTGTAAGACGAACAGGTTAACCAGGACGGAGTGCCGTCCGAACGGACTGCCTAATCGCACGACTGGCTAACCGTACGACTTGCACCTTGGTCCCGCTTAAACAATTTTCAACATGTTCAATGCACAAAGGATGCCACCCGAACAGACAACCGTCCGATCGAGTGACACTCTGCTGTGAACTTGTTCTCACTGAAGTGCCAACCGAACGGGTTGCCGTCCGATCGACCGACCTAAAAGGTAGAAGTACTTCAATGTTTTCTAAATACTACAACGAAAACTTCAAAAGTCAAGCCATCATACACAAACACATCCTTCTCAAAGGAAGGAACAATCCACTCGAACAGTCATCCGACCGGACTACTGTCCGAACGGACGACCAACCGCACGACTGGCTGTCCGATCGGACTACCATCCGAACGGACTGCTGTCCGAACCACTTGTACTTGGCACCGTTTTACGCGTCGCTTATCTTTTATGCTATCGTTAACTATTCAGGCTAACCCTACTCTCTAGCTCTCCCTTCAATCCATCATCGCTGTGAGTATACTCGATCCCTTTTTTCTTTATGCACTTTTGGGTATTACATACGTTACTTATACAAAATCACATCGAACACACTACGCAATACTTTAAACGCTAACCGTTACCGCATGTTATACGTGACTTAATAAATGCTTGTTTGTTATGTTTACACATGGAATGCTGTCTACCTGCCTTAGCAACGATAGTACTATTAGTTTGGACTCAGCACCCGTTCACTCGGGGGTTGTTAAGGACAATTATTTGCATGGATTACAGTGGTGATCATGTATTATGAACTGCCTTGGGCAGTCAACCCGCAGTCATTGGTATTGATAGGTCTATGTCGATAACTAACATGCCTCGTTTCTCTCTGTGTACGTGCTGGTTATGCGTAACGCTTTCAAACTCTATATGCTATTATCAAACTTGTATGCTCACCTTTACACTATGTGTATTGACTTTACTTTAACATATGTGACAGGTGCTTAGGATGCTTATCTGCTAGGAAATCGAGGCTAGAATAAGGTCTTAGAGGCCAACAAATAGTTGTCTGTACAAATGAAATCTGAGTTGTCGGAATAGAACTATTTGCCTAGATTTTGTCTGTAATAATTTGTTTATCTTTTAAGACATGGTATGGGACATGTTACTTTAAATTAATTGGTAATGATATTGTTATGGAAACTTCTGGACAATCTGTTTCGCTCAGTGCCATGCCCCGATGTTTCCGCCATCGGTTGGGGTGTGACAGATTGGTATCAGAGCCATAACTATAGGGAATTAGGCAAGACTCGACCTAGTCCGGGTCGAAGTCTTAGAGACCTAGTCTATAGTTAGGAACCAACAGACCGACTTGTGCATATCCGTTAGGGATTATGTATGAGCTTACTGCTATTTCTCGCTATGCTCGCCTACGCTACACTATCACTTCACTCGAATTTTCAAATATGAATGAACGATTAAGTCGAGATTAGGTGTGAAAACCGCAAACTCTCAACTAAATTGCTTGATCAGCCCGCATTTCATCTATAAACGCAAGAATTTGCATCGAATCAGGAGTGAAATCCATACTTTGACGCACAATTCTCTTTTATTTCATCAAAAAGAGGAACGAGGTTGTTAAGCTAGGGGTGAAACCCTAACCTTGACAATTTGTTCCGACTTTTATTTGGTTTTACAAAACTCTCACCAAAGTCTCGACGAACTCCAACGACCTGAAGTCACGACATGACTAACGGATGTGTGCCAAACGCCCAAGAATCGAGGCAGAAGCACAGTCCTGAAGGTCGAAATGTGTACAACAAGTCCTTGAGAATAGTCGAATCACTTTGGTTAGTCGATGTCTAATAGCCGCAGACGATCTATTTCTCGATTTTGTATGTGTTTCGATTCTGAGCCCACAACTGCCGACTCTGATGATTTGTCGATTTTATATTTTACATGTGTGTTTACCTGCTTATGTGTTTTAATTTTGGAGAATTATTCGATTTCTGCCCTTACTTCGATCGACACACACGACGCGAACTGCATTTCTACCTCAAAACGCTGACAAATCGCTAAATTGTGGATGACTTTATGCTATGTTATACGCTTATACTATACTACTCGACAAATTATTCGCGCTCGCTATATTCGAACGCTCGCAGACTTTGAATGATAGATTTCTGTATTCTGACTGCTCCCATGTGCTTCTAAGTAAATTATGTGCTTATGTGCTTCTGTGTTTCTGTGCCTTACGTGCTTATGTGTTATGTGAATCTGTGATTATGTGCCTATGTGTTTATGTGATACATGTTTCACTATATTCCTGAGTTTTAGTAATACTAGGATTGTGAGGTGAGATTCGATTATACTGTGTTGAGTCCTGTGACGATGTCTGTTGCAGACAATGTCGTCATCTGGATCTCGCGCTTCCCGAGACGCTCACCGAAAGCAAGCTGACAAACGCCTTGCTGCCATGATCACTAAGCAAATGGCAAAGGTTGTACCCCAAGTCGTCAGCGAGATATACGAAAAATGAGCAAATCATCTGAGGAATCCCGCACTGAGACTCCCAAAGCTGCTTTCAGCTTCAAACAATTCAAGGCATGTGGACCGAAATAGTTCACAGGAGAGGAAGACCCTACAACTTTGTTCCAATGGTTTGACTCCATCGAGGTCACGCTGCGACAGAGCGGATGCCCAGATAACCTACGCACTCTCAACGCAACTAGCGTCTTCCAGTCCCGCGCTTTAGACTGGTGGACGGCTGAGAGGAACAAACGTGGGAATGACGCAGCCTACGGTCTGTCGTGGGACGAGCTCAAGGAAGTCATGCTGGAAGAATTTTGCCCTCATCATGAGCGCCAAAAGTTAGAAGATGAATTCTGGCACATAAAGCAAAAGGATGGGGAAAACGCTGCACTCACTGCTCGCTTCAAGTAGCTCAGCATTATCTGTCCTGATCAAGTCAAGACTCCGGAGATCGCAATCAAGAAGTATATTGGAGCCCTGCCTGACCGCGTTGCAGATTTCGTGCAAGCGGCCAAGACTACAACGATCGAAGAAACCTACCTACTGGCCGCTGAAATCAACGACAAGCGGGTCAAGGCTGGTGTCTGGGATAAAACTTCGAAGCACCTGCATCAAGTCACCGCCACCCCGACTGCTAAAACCGCCGCCGCTCAATCGTCCAAGTACTAACGCCGCAATAAGAAGAACAACAACAGCATCTCCAGCAACAAGAACTGTGCTGTCACTACCACTTCTGCTCCACTTCAAGCCGTACCGGCCCAGCAGCAGCCCCATCACCGTCCAGCACCAGTTGCTTATGCACCACTAGCAAAGCGTGCATACACAGGCCCCTACCCGGCTTGCCTTACATGCTCTTATCATCACCCGGTGGGTCTCGCCTGTCGTTTCTGCGCTCACTGCAACATGTACGGCCACTTCACTGTCAACTGCCGTACTGGTCCCCGTCAAGCCCCAGCTCAAACCACTGCTCATCAAGCTCTGCTCCCAGCCCCGCAAGGCCAACAATCGGCTCCGGCACCCGCGGTCAACGCCCGAGTCTGCTTCGCATGTGGTGATCCCAACCACTTTGCGAACATGTGCCCGAATAGGGTTGTGAAACAAGAGCCCCAGCAACAGCAGCCTCAGCAGCAGCAACAACAACAACAAGCCGCACGCGCCAGAACCTTCAACATCAATGTGCGCCAAGCCCAGGCTGACAACAACGTGGTCAATGGTACGTTCCTTGTGAATGGTATTTATGCATCGTGTTTGTTTGATACTGGAGCTGATAATTGCTTTGTGTCGTTCGAATTCGAGAAACTCCTTAGTCGTAAGCGCTCCTAGCTCTCCTCGACGTTCGATGTTGAAGTCGCCACTGGAAGAACTGTCGCTGTTAACTCTGTTCTTCGTGATTGTACTCTCGAGCTCAACAATCACATCTTCCCAATCGACCTAATTCCGATGCAACTCGGAAGTTTCGACGTCATAGTAGGCATGGACTTTCTTCGCGAAAACCATGCTGAAGTTGTGTGCTTCGAAAAGATGATTCGATTCTCGCTAGCGAATGGTGATTTATTGTGTGTTTATGGCGAAACTGTTTCGAAAGGTCTCAAGCTCATGTCATGTGTCCAAGCTAGCAAGTATCTCCGCAAGGAATACAAAGCTTTCTTGGCCTACATTGTAGTAGCGGAGAAGGAAAAGAAAGAGAAGAAGGAAGTGAAAGACGTTCCTGTGGTTCGAGAATTCCCTAACGTTTTTCCTGAAGATCTTCCCGGTCTACCTCTAAGTCGTGATATTGACTTTCGCATCGACCTCATTCCCGGAGCCAATCTCGTTGCCAAAGCTCCCTACCGACTCGCACCGTCCGAAATGCGTGAACTCTCAAACCAACTCCAGGAATTACTTGAGAAAGGTTTCATTCGCCCGAGCACCTCTCCTTGGGGCGCGCCAGTCCTTTTCGTCAAAAAGAAGGATGGATCGTTCAGGATGTTCATCGATTATCGGGAACTAAATAAGCTAACCATCAAGAACCGATATCCCTTACCTCGCATTGACGATTTGTTTGATCAAATACAAGGTGCTACATGTTTCTCGAAGATTGATCTACGCTCAGGCTATCACCAGTTACGCATCCAAGAGGAGGATATACCCAAAACCGCGTTTCGCACTCGATACGGCCATTACGAATTCGTTGTTATGCCTTTTGGTTTAACCAACGCACCCGCGGTTTTCATGGATCTGATGAATCGCGTGTGTAAACCCTATCTCGACCGTTTCGTCATCGTATTCATCGAAGATGTCTTGATCTATTCCAAATCGAAGGCCGAACACGTGCAACATCTACGTTTGGTACTCGAGTTACTCCAGGGGAATCGACTCTATGCCAAGCTCTCTAAGTGTGAATTTTGGCTAGAGGAGGTTCAGTTTCTGGGTCACATTGTCAATAGTCAGGGTATTCACGTCGATCCTACGAAGATTGAAGCAGTTAAGAGTTGGACTACGCCAAAGAACCCGTCTGAAGTCCGTTCTTTTCTCAGACTAGCGAAGATCGACGATTTATCAAAGGATTCTTAAAGATCGTTGTGCCGCTTACCGCTCTTATGCATAAAGACAAGCCTTTTGTTTTGGGAACTGATGCTTTGCAACGCTCCTGTTCTCACATTGCCCGACGGAAACGACGACTTCATTGTCTATTGTG
This sequence comes from Helianthus tuberosus, assembly GCA_030545235.1. Taxonomy (NCBI): domain Eukaryota; kingdom Viridiplantae; phylum Streptophyta; class Magnoliopsida; order Asterales; family Asteraceae; genus Helianthus; species Helianthus tuberosus. The sequence goes on along the minus strand of CM060379.1, from coordinate 36,450,237 downwards.
ATGCTTCCAACCTTGGTCTTGGTTGTGTTCTCATGCAACGAAACAAGGTTATAGCTTACGCATCCTGTCTGCTCAAAATCACGAGAAGAACTATACAACCCATGATCTCGAGCTAGGCGCAGTTGTTTTTGCATTAAAGATTTGGCGACACTACCTGTATGGTACCAAGTGTACGATCTTCACCGATCATAGGAGCCTACAACACATATTTGATCAGAAAGAACTTAATATGCGTCAACGCTGATGGGTAGAACTTCTCAACGATTACGACTGTGAGATTCGTTATCACCCATGCAAAGCAAATGTCGTTGCCGACGCTCTCAGCAGACGGAGCTATTTGCTCAGTATTCGTAATGTTCAAGCCCAATCGACCTCGAAACCCTCATCCGCGAAGCCCATCATGCCTATTTTAATGAACGCACTTTGAAGAAGGAACGAATCTATCAACTCATCTTGTGAATAAGCCGAATGGGATATTCCATTATCTGGACCGAATTTGGATCCCTAAACAGACCGAATTGCGAAAGATTTTGATGGACGAAGCCCACAAATCCCGGTATTCTATTCATCCAGGTGCCGACAAAATGTACCAGGACCTTCGCTACAAGTACTGGTGGCCTGGTATGAAAAGGGATATTGCTCTCTACGTTGGAAAGTGCCTGACTTGTGCAAGAGTCAAGGCTGAACACCAAAGACCCTCTGGCTTACTCGAACAACCACCGATCCCTATGTGGAAGTGGGAGAGTATAGCTATGGATTTCATAACAAAGCTTCCGCACACGTCATCAGGTCACGACAGCATCTGGGTTGTTATTGACCGTTTGACCAAATCAGCTCACTTCTTTCCAATACGAGAAGACTACAAGGTAGAACGATTAGCCCGAATCTACACCAGCGAGATCATTTGTAATCATGGGACGCCTCGCGACATCATCTCTGACCGTGATGCTCGGTTTACCTCGCGACTGTGGGAAACGTTTCAAACGGCTCTCGGTACATCGCTTAACCTAAGTACCGTATTCCACCCTCAAACCGACGGTCAGACTGAAAGAACGATTCGTACTCTTGAAGACATGCTCCGTTCGTGTGTCATAGACTTCAGTGGTAATTGGGATACATACCTGCCGTTAGTCGAATTCTCGTATAACAACAGTTATCATTCAAGCATTCAAATGGCACCATTCGAGGCTTTATACGGAAGAAAATGTCGATCGCCTATTGTGTGGCATGAGATCGGTCACTCGCAATTAACCGGTCCCGAGCTATTGCAAGAAACGACAGACAAAATTTTCCAAATTTGAGACAATCTAACGAAAGCTCGGAATCGTCAGAAAAGTTACGCCGATAGACAACGCAAGCCCCTTGAATTTGACGTTGGTGACTACGTACTCCTAAAGGTTTCACCTTGGAAGGGTGTGGTCCGATTCGGCAAGAAAGGAAAGCTCGCGCCTCGATACGTTGGACCCTTTAAGATTCTGGAAAGAATCGGCAAAGTGGATTACAGGCTCGAACTACCGGAGGAACTTAGCAACGTACACCCGACTTTCCACGTCTCAAACCTCAGAAAGTGCCTACCCGAGCACGACTTACATGTTCCGTTAGAGGACCTACAAGTGAACGAAACATTACACTTCGTGGAAAAGCCTGTTGAGATCATGGATCGCCAAACCAAGCAGCTCAGACGCTCGCGCATTCCGGTTGTGAAAGACCGATGGGAAGGCAAGCGAGGCGCGGAGTTCACTTGGGAACTCGAAAGCGAAATGAAGGCGAAGTACCCGCAGTTGTTTGCTACGACTTCGGCCTAATTTCGGGACGAAATTCCCTCAACTAGGGGGGGCTGTAACACCCCGTGTTTTTGAAGTCAAAGTCAAGATTGAAGTCAAAGGAAGACAAGATTGCTAATTGCGATCTGCCTTTCCCTGCTCAATTCCTGTTTTGACTTCTTTGACTTATAATTAGTCTATTTTATTTTCGTTTTAGTTGTATTATGAGGAGTAAGTGTGCCTTATGTGTTACTTGTGCATGTTTAAATTATGTTATGTGTGGTAATCAATTGAATCGCAATCGAAACTCAAACGCAATCGAACTTAATCGCAATCGAAAAGGTATGATAATTAGTGGAGAAGAGATAGTGCAAGATATGAGTAGTTGGGATTAAAAGTAATTGGACTAGGAAAATCTATCGCATCGCAACGCTCGCAATCGCAATCGAAACATAAAATATCATCGCGCCAAACACCTAAATGAGGTGACTGATCGACCAGGCTGCCAGCCGTTCGACCAGCCGACCGTTCGGATTGCCGTCCGATCGGACAGGCTGTCCGCACGGGCTGCCTAGCCGATCGACCAGCCCCTTTCCTCTTTGGGTAACCCTATAAATACCCCTTGTCACTCTCAAACTTTCTACTTTTGGCAACTGACGTCCGACCAGCTCGTTTTCCTCACTTTTCTTCAGATTTCTCGCGATTCCGGTAATATCTCGTCCTAAATCTTGTACTTCCTTAATCTACACGCACTCCTACACTTTTCTATCTTTTGAATCTTAACTTTTAACCGTGAAATCATCAAGATTCTAGGTGTTCTAGGATGACGTCATCGTATGTTCTTGAAGAACTTCATGTTTTGGCTTTATTCCACCAAGAACAACTTAGATCTAACCAATTTCCACATAAACAACCAAAGATCTTCCCTAAGAGGGGAGTGCCCCTCTCACCCTAATGATCAAGTCAATAGTCAATGAAGAAGAAAAAACCTAGGATAGTGCTTTGGTTTTATTTTTTACAAGTGAGATAAAATTATATTAGATATATCAGATTTTTTCAATTTGTATTAGTGATAAGGACCAAATGTATAATGGTTTGACAAACAATGTGCACATCGTAAATGACAAAAAACAAAATGCAAAACTTTCATAACATAGTAAGTATTTATGAATCTACTTATTTTTGCTTACAACACGCTGCCACATATATATAATGATGAAACGAATACAAAAAAGGCCAAAAACGGCCCCAACTTTATCGCCGACATTTGTAAGACCGTATTCTACACCACGAACCAATGTTATTCTTTAAGTGGAACACTTAGGCTGGAGGGTGTGGTTGGAGCCCCCTAGGGGCTTTATCAGGCCACGTAGGATCCACGTCAGCGTCATGTCAGCCTGGGGGCTTTATCATGCCCCCCCTTTAATTTGCAGGGTGTGGATGGAGCCCCCGTCATGATTACCTAATTATTTATTTATTTATATATTTATTTTTTGTAAATTAAATGCCAATTTTAATAACTAGAAAATTAAAAAAAAACATAATTTCATTAAAAAAATAAAAACACTACAAAGTCATTAAAAATATAACTAGAAAATTTATAACTAATAATTTATAACTCGTCATCTGTATCGACTCCTCCTAGTTCACGATAAAACCATAGGTGCTCGGTCAGATCGGCTCGAAGGTTATGGTGTGTGTGCCTAGCCCGTATCTTCGCTCGGATATCTTCTTTCTCAGCGTATGTTAGTATTGGGTTCCTCGGTTGGTTACTTTCATCATAGCTTTCTCCACAAAACGCTCTACCCGATTCCTCCAATATCATGTTATGCAAAATGATACACGTATACATGATGTTTCTCATTTTACTTTTTTCAAGTATCCTCGACGGCTGGGCGATGATAGACCATCTTTTCTTTAACACATCGAAAGCCCGCTCAATATCTTTTCTTGCTGACTCATGTTTTTTCCTTGAAATACAATCTTTTTTCGTCATCTGGACACGAAAGAGTTTTTACCAACGTCGCTCATTCGGGATAAATATCGTCTGTGAGATAGTAGCCATACTTATACTCCATGTCGTTTGCATAGAATGAAGTATCTGGTGCAACCCAGTCTATGACATCATCGAATAGATTCGAGGACATTAAAACTGCAATGTCATTGTTCGCACCAACCATGCCAAAGTACGCATGCCAAATCCATAAATCTTGAGAAGCGACCGCTTGTAATATTAGGGTAGGACCATCGTGGTCACCACGATGATGTTGACCTTTCTAAGCGGTTGGACATGCCGCTCATTCCCAGTGCGTGCAATCAAGACTACCTAACATTCCAGGAAACCTGTCACACCCCGACCACGTAAAACAACAAAGCGTGGCGGAAACGTCGGGGAGTGTTGTAACAGAATTATCGTTTCATAACCATGGATACAAAAAGTGTTTCGTTTTATTGATAATATTAAACATTAACATTGTTTCAACACATAACAAACAAGTTTTATATCGACTATCATTGTTTTATGTCACTAAGGCCTCGTCCAGATCCTATGTGACACATGCATCCTAGAACGTCAATCAAGCAACAACACCTGAAACATATGTAAAAACAAAGTCAGCAAAGAAATGCTGGCGAGTACTTAGGTTTTATAAGAGTATCGGAATCATGCCTTGTTTACATATATTGCAATACCTTGAAAACCTTGTTTTTAAAAATGTATAATATTGCAACATGATTAACCAACTCAAATCAAGATGGTTATAATTTATAAAATTTCGTAGCCATGATTCTTAACCCAAAAGCTTTTTGTTTTAGAAAACCATCTTGTAAAACATCTCGTATAAACTCGTAAATAAAACTCGTATATTATTTCGAAAACATCGTTGAGTGACATCGTTTCAATATCGTTTACCCAAGTAAACTAAATAACGCCACGGTATGTAATATGTTGAAAAGACTTATATATAAGAAGTACCAGCGGCGTATCTACCATGTTTTCACCACATTACACCCGTCCCGTTATCTAAACACTAGCCAAAAACCAATCGTTTACCCAAATCGTTTAACATCGTTTCCAAATCGTTTAACATCGTTTCCAAATCGTTTACTCGTTTAAATCGTTTAACTCATCCTCGTTTTAATTGTGAAAACTTATATATGGTCGTCTCGTTAATAACATTCAAACCTTCGTGACTCGACTACCTCGTTCCTCGCTTCTCGTATTAACAAACCCCCAAAGGGTAAGTTAATAATTACAGATTCGGTCGCTACCCACAACACCCACACATAACCATGGGTATAGTGAAATAACGGGATTTGTCAGATCCTATGGTACCATAACCTAATACTGGTCGGTTCGGCCAAAATTAATGAATGTCATTCGTTATGTAACTACAACCAACAAGTTCGTTCACATTATCGAAATCGTTATTAGTTTAGTATAAATCGTTCTATTCGTTTTTGAAATCATCGTTTAAACCTTGAAAACATTTTGTACATATGAATCACCCCAAAACATTTAAAAACGGTAAAATAGGGGAACTATGTACTCACATGTAGTGCAAGGTATCCTCAATCAATAGTACTTCAACAAACTCGAGTAAACCAGAGAAATCAAGCAGCACCTATTAATTGATTCACTAGTCAAACAATAGACGCCTAAATCGGAAGATCGGACAGAATGAGGTCTTGTAAACCAAATGAGTGTTGGAACTCATGTGATATGGTTTAACAAGGCCTACATCCTAAATAAAACCTAACCTAAGTGCTTTTGACCCATCGCGACCCATTAAGGTAGCTTACGCTACTTAACGTGCCGTGCGCGTAAAGCGCGTTCGAGACGTCTAACTAGCCCTATGACAAGTATTATATGCCAAAACATGTTTAAATAAGTTACATATGCTTAATTACCAATTATGTATGAAAAGGGTATTCTGGTAATTTACCTATGGCATATAATCTACTTATCATACAACTACCTAAACTAGGTGACCATATGGTATAACCTCGGAAGGTTATTCCCTATGCTACTATGGTCACTAAACATGTTTGGTTGGATCCTAAGATCGACCAAACGGGCCGTGTTCGAAAGTCTAAGCGGGTGTTTAGTCCGCTTGACTTACGACTCTACATAAGCACTAAACTAAAAAGTGACGAGCTAAACATGTTGAAACATGTTTACCAAGGTTTGAAAACAGGTTTGGTATCAAAACAAACGGTTTTGATACCTAAGAGTAGTTTGGTTACAAAATACGCAAGAATACGCATTTTGGCCGAAACTACGACTCGTCACTGAGCCTAGATAACGTGGTAATCAGTAGGTATAGTCACTAGGGACTATAACCATCGTGATTACGCTCACGTTATGAAGTTCAAACGAACTTCACATTGACCATAAACTGGTTAATGCAGAAAGTCAAACGCAGTTTGACTTTAATGCTAAAACGAATGAAAAAAAATGAAAGAACACTTACAGAAGGTCCCCGCAAGATTTGATTCTGATTTTCTCTCAGGTAGGAAGCATATACTTCCACTTAGAGAGCATAAATCAGATTTCAAATTGTGGGTTTTGGATTTGTGATCATGGGGGTATATATAGGATTTCTAGAACCATTAAGATCGTTCCTCGAATAACGTGCTTCAATCTCATCCATACACCTCAAGCCCATGGTTTTACAAAACCATTTGAGCCCCTAGTATTGCCCAAAACCATGTGCAATTGGGTTATGAGTGCTTAACAGCTGGTTAATCTGGTTTTTCTGTTCTGGGAGGTCCTTACAGACTGTATGGCTAAGGGTTTACGGTCCGTAAGCCTTGTGCAGACCAACCAAGTTTAAAAAATGGCAGAACAGGCCCCTGAAGCCCCAAACTTGGTATTTGATGCATTTTTGACACGTTTAAGCCCCGTTAACCCCATTTCAAAGCTCTAAAATGAAGTTAAAGTATAGGGCACTTAAAATGTGCTCAAAAATATCTCGGATGTTGGTTCGTTTGGCCGTACGATTGCGTTGTTCGGTTAATTACGACGGAAGTCGTAACGGACGCAAAAACGGTCCAAATTAAGCGACGAATGGAATTTTCTTATGCCAAACACCAAAATAAAATATTTTAATGCTTGCATAGATTTTTGAAGGTCCGGATATATTCATAACGTAAGATATGCGCGAAAATGCAAACTAATGCACTTTTTGACGCTTTTAGTCCCTATTGATCAATAAATTTTATTTTAGCATATCGAACCCCTCAAAGCCTATTTCTAAGCTATGTAAAGGTTATTTAAGGTATGTTTAACTTATGATCAAGTTCCGGAATGTTCGTTACCATACAAATCGGCATAGTTTCGCCGTTTGACACAAATAGTCCCTGCGATCGAACAAAGTTGATTTCAACACACCAAACCATTCAAAACTTATTTCTAAGTTATGTGGAGGTGATTTAGGGTATGTTAAGCCTATGTCACTATTCCAGAGTGTTTTTCGTGTTATACTGACTGCATTTACGCACCAGTTTGCGTATAACCTTCCAGAACGAGATTTAAAGCTTGCAATCGGAATCGAATCGAATTGAAAAATCACCAAACACAAATACACACATAGAAACACCAAAACACATATAATAACACAAAAGCACATTGTTTTATTAATAATCATCATTTTTTTACATCGTACATCGATTACAGAACACAGTTGTCACAGTCTCCCCTACTTCAGGAAATTTCGTCCCGAAATTTTAATTAGAGGAAGCTTGTGAAAACAAATGCGGATATTTCGCCTTCATCTGGTCCTCACGTTCCCAAGTAAACTCTGGGCCACGTTTGGATTCCCAGCGAACTTTGACCAATTGAATCTGTTTGTTCTTTAGCTGTTTGAAAGCACGGTCCACGATCTCCACGGGTTTCTCGACAAAGTGCATTGTTTCATCAATTCGAATCTCGTCGAGAGGAATGTATAGATCAACGTCAGCTAAACACTTTCGCAGATTGGACACGTGAAAAGTCCAGGTGAATATTTCCAAGCTCTGGAGGTAGCTCTAGTCGATAGGCAACCTTCCCAATTCTTTCCACAATCTTAAATGGTCCCACATATCGAGGTGCAAGTTTTCCTTTCTTTCCAAATCTCACGACTCCCTTCCAAGGTGAAACCTTGAGTAGGACACGATCTCCGACTTGAAATTCTAAGGGCTTGCATCGTAAATCCGCATATCTCTTTTGACGGTTTCGAGCAGTCACAAGATTATCGCGGATTTTCTTGATTTTGTCTGTTGTTTCCAGAACGAGCTCAGGTCCAGTAAGCTGAACTTCACCGGTCTCGTTCCAACAGACAGGTGAACGACATTTTCGACCGTAGAGAGCTTCGAATGGTGCCATTTTAATACTAGTATGATGACTATTGTTGTAATAGAACTCGATCAGTGGAAGATGAGAATCCCAATTACCACCAAAGTCAATCACGCATGCTCTAAGCATATCCTCCAAAGTTTGAATCGTTCTCTCAGATTGGCCATCTGTTTGGGGATGATAAGCAGTGCTTAGATTCAGTTGGGTTCCCAAAGCAAATTGCATGGCCTTCCAGAAATGAGATGAAAATCGAGCATCACGATCAGAGATGATATCCAAGGGCACACCATGTCGTGTCACAATCTCATCAACATAAATCTTTGCAAGTTTATCAGCAGATAGATCCTCGCGAATCGGAATGAAATGAGCTGATTTCGTTAATCGATCGATAACAACCCAAATAGCGTCATGACCTTTAGACGTACGCGGTAACTTAGTGATGAGATCCATCGCAATGTTCTCCCACTTCCAAACCGGTATCTCTGGTTGTACATGCAAGCCAGAAGGTCGTTGATGTTCTGCCTTGACTTTGAGACAAGTTAGGCATTTCGACACATACAAGGCAACTTCTTTCATCATACCAGGCCACCAAATCTTAGTACGAAGATCCTTGTACATTTTATCAGCACCAGGATGGACAGAATATCGAGACTTATGAGATTCGTCCATTACCAAGGTGTGAAGATCGTCTTGTTTCGGAATCCACAATCGATCCTTAAAATAGAGCAAACCATCGTCTTTCGCTTCGAGCTTAAGCTCAAGTTGACGTGGTAATTCTTTACCTATCAAATTTTGTGAAACACAAAATTGTTGAGCTTGAAGGACACGAGATTGAAGATCGGATAGAGTTCGAACAGAATGAAGCTTGACTCGTTCTTTTCGACTAAGCGCATCGGCTACAACATTCGCCTTACCAGGGTGGTAGCGAATCTCGCAGTCATAATCGTTTAAGAGTTCAACCCAACGTCGTTGCCTCATGTTCAGCTCTTTCTGATTAAGAATATGCTGGAGACTTTTGTGGTCTGTGAAAACCACACACTTCGTTCCATAGAAGTAGTGTCTCCAGATTTTAAGCGCGAAAACCACAGCTCCTAGCTCAAGATCATGAGTTGTGTAGTTCTTCTCGTGAACTTTTAGCTGTCTAGATGCATATGCAATAACCTTACCTCGTTGCATAAGGACGCAACCAAGGCCTAAGTTGGACGCATCGCAATAGACAACGAAATCGTCGCTTCCCTCGGGCAGAGATAGAACAGGAGCATTACATAATTTTTGCTTCAGCGTTTGGAACGCTTCATCTTGCTTGGGACCCCACTCAAAAGGCTTATTCTTCTGAGTCAAAGCAGTGAGTGGAACCGCAATCTTCGAGAAATTTGAAATACATCGACGATAATAACCCGCAAGACCAAGAAAAGATCGAATCTCTGTAGGCGTCGTCGGTGTATTCCAGTCCTTAATAGCGGCAATCTTGGATGGATCCACATGAATACCGGATACCCTGCTCATTGACTATATGACCCAAGAATTGAACTTCCTTAAGCCAGAATTCACACTTGGAGAATTTAGCAAAAAGTTGTTCCTTCTTCAGGAGTTCCAATGTTAAGCGAAGGTGTTGCTCGTGCTCGGCTCGAGATTTTGAATAAATGAGAACATCGTTGATGAACACAATAATGAACTTGTCCAAATAAGGTTTGCAGACCCTATTCATTAAGTCCATAAAGATAGCTGGAGTATTTGTCAAACCAAAAGTCATGACAGTGAACTCGTAATGCCCATATCTTGTACGGAAAGCAGTTTTGGGAATATCTTCTTCGAGAACACGAAGTTGATGATACCCAGAACGCAGATCGATCTTGGAAAAGCATGAAGCACCCTGCAGCTGGTCGAAGAGATCATCAATTCGAGGTAGGGGATATCGATTCTTGATGGTGAGCTTATTAAGCTCACGATAATCGATACACATTCGAAAGGATCCATCTTTCTTTTTTCACAAAGAGGACAGGAGCTCCCCAAGGTGAAAAGCTCGGTCAGATGAATCCTTTATCAGATAACTCTTGAAGCTGTTTCGATAACTCTTGCATCTCATACGGTGCAAGACGATAAGGTGCTTTTGCAATCGGGTTGGCATTGGGTACAAGGTCAATATGAAACTCGACTTGATGAACTGGAGGCAAACCAAGCAGTTCATCAGGAAACACCTCCGGAAAATCCCGAACAATCGGAATATCTTGAATACTCTTGCTCTTGCTTTTCTCCTCGGTGACATGTGCCAGAAAAGCAACATATCCTTTTCGTAAATACCTTTGGGCTTCCAAACACGACATAAGCTTCAAACAACCTGAAGGTTTCTCGCCACGAATTTCCAAAACATCGCCAGAAGACAAGGGAATACGAACAATCTTATCGAAACAAACCACCTCAGCGTGGTGTTTGGTTAACCTATCCATTCCAACGATAATATCGAAACTCCCAAGTTGCATCGGTGTGAGGTCAATAGGAAAAAGATGGTTATCAAGGTTCAACTGACAATCACGAATAACAGAATCGAGAACAAGAGGTTTACCAGTAGCAACTTCGACAGATAAGGGTTTCCTCAGTTTGGTTCTAGGTATCGCAAGCAAAGGCTCAAAAGACAAAGAAACAAAACTTCTATCGGCACCAGAATCAAAAAGAATAGACGCAGGTCGATTGTTAACAAGAAACGTACCGTTAACCACTTCGTTGTTGGCCCTCGCTTCGTTTGCATTCAAATTGTACGCTCGCCCACGAGCGGGATTCACATTGACGTTGACGTTCGCATTCGGGTTCGCGTTAGCATTCGCGTTTGCATTCACCAGTCTTGGACAGCTGTTGCGGAAGTGACCATACTCTCCACAATTAAAACATGAACCCGGTGGGAATCTCACAGCATTCCCCTGACCCGGAGCTGGAACCTGAGCAACCTGATTCTGTCCCAAACGACAAACATTGGCCAAATGCCCAAGTTTACCACACGTTGTGCATTGTTTGCAAGCTTGTTGTGCAACGTGATGACCGTTGCAACGAGCACAATTAGGTGCGGTACCAGCATACGCTTTCTTTGCAGGTGGCTGAGCCGGTGGGTTCTTTGGGTTCTGAGCAGTCTGTGCTGTAACAGCAAAATTATGGGCACCCTTTCGCTTCCTCGACTTCTTCGATGACTCAGCTTCCTTACCCTTACCCTTTTTCTTGTCCTTCCCTGAATCAGTCGCCTTCTTTTTATCACCCTTGCGGGTGAGTTTACCTTTCCTGACTTGAGTCTCAGTCAGGGTAGCAGATAACTCGATTGCTTGACGAAGGGTAGTAGGATTAACACCGGTCACAATCTCCAGTATAGAATCGGGTAAACCATCGATATATCTCTCGATTACTTTCTCCAGAGGGGTAACCATGGTGGGACACAATAGACTGAGTTCCTCAAAACGATCCGTGTATGCACGGTGTTCAGCCCCATCTTACTTTAAATCGTCAAACTCTCGCTCCGAAGTCCGAATTTCGTGACGGGGACAAAACTCCTTCATCATGAGAGCCCGAAGCTCTTCCCATGTTTATGCCAACGCCACTTCGGTACCCCTGTCGCGCATAATACCATTCCAACAGGTAAGCGCTCGCTTCTCAAACACGCTCGAAGCAAATTCAACCTTACGCGCATTCGGACACTGCACATGTCTGAATGTGCTCTCTATACTCTCAAACCATTGCAGGAGCGCAGTTGCTCCTTGCGACCCAGAAAACTTAAGCGGCTTCGCAGTATTGAAATTCTTGAAATTACACGGTGCATTATTGTTGTTGTTATTATTGTGGTTGTATATCTTGTGGACTTGGGTCACAACACCGGGAAGCACAGCAGCCACTTGCTGAGAGACCAGGGCTGCGATTTCTTCAATAGTGAAAGATTGTGCTTCACGTCGAGGAGGCATTGTCTAACAAGGAAATATGAGAGACGAGTGAGGTTGATAATTAGGAAAAGCAAAAGAGGTATCGACAAAACACAAGGAATGTGATCATTTGTTCGTTACCTCAAACAAACAAACGACACGCTGTGACTAATCAAAGTAAATGGATCCAAATAACGTATCGCGAAGACATGCTCGCCTATAAGTGAACACTCACCCCAAGAGTTCCCAGGTAAGAGTGACTGGTCCGATTATGTGGATTTGTACGAACACTCTAGCCTTAGACAGAAAACTCAGGGTACAGGCATTCACTCTTCCAGTTTGCACGTGTTCACATTATTTAGACCCAAACTTTGATGAGATTTTGTAAACTTAGAGGGTTCAAAACCAAGTAATCAATCATCCTAGAACAGATGATTAGTTTTCAAAGCGGGTTCGAAAATTGTGTTCTCGTTGTGGTTATCACCTAAGGATAGGTGACGATTTTGTTTTAAAAATCTAAACGCAAATAAACTTGCGTTGGGGTCCTAGAAGTTATAGTCTAGGTCAAAGCATTACTAATAACCTAATTTCCTATAACCATTGGCTCTGATACCAACTCTTCTATCACACCCCGACCACGTAAAACAACAAAGCGTGGCGGAAACGTCGGGGAGTGTTGTAACAGAATTATCGTTTCATAACCATGGATACAAAAAGTGTTTCGTTTTATTGATAATATTAAACATTAACATTGTTTCAACACATAACAAACAAGTTTTATATCGACTATCATTGTTTTATGTCACTAAGGCCTCGTCCAGATCCTATGTGACGCATGCATCCTAGAACGTCAATCAAGCAACAACACCTGAAACATATGTAAAAACAAAGTCAGCAAAGAAATGCTGGCGAGTACTTAGGTTTTATAAGAGTATCGGAATCATGGCTTGTTTACATATATTGCAATACCTCGAAAACCTTGTTTTTAAAAATGTATAATATTGCAACATGATTAACCAACTCAAATCAAGATGGTTATAATTTATAAAATTTCATAGCCAGGATTCTTAACCCTAAAGCTTTTTGTTTTAGAAAACCATCTTGTAAAACATCTCGTATAAACTCGTTAATAAAACTCGTATATTATTTCGAAAACATCGTTGAGTGACATCGTTTCAATATCGTTTACCCAAGTGAACTAAATAACGCCACGGTATGTAATATGTTGAAAAGACTTATATATAAGAAATACCAGTGGCGTATCTACCATGTTTTCACCACATTACACCCGTCCCGTTATCTAAACACTAGCCAAAAACCAATCGTTTACCTAAATCGTTTAACATCGTTTCCAAATCGTTTACTCGTTTAAATCGTTTAACTCATCCTCGTTTTAATTGTGAAAACTTATATATGGTCGTCTCGTTAATAACATTCAAACCTTCGTGGCTCGACTACCTCGTTCCTCGCTTCTCGTATTAACAAACCCCCAAAGGGTAAGTTAATAATTACAGATTCAGTCGCTACCCACAACACCCACACATAACCATGGGTATAGTGAAATAACGAGATTTGTCAGATCCTATGGTACCATAACCTAATACTGGTCGGTTCGGCCAAAATTAATGAATGCCATTCGTTATGTAACTACAACCAACAAGTTCGTTCACATTATCGAAATCGTTATTAGTTTAGTATAAATCGTTCTATTCGTTTTTGAAATCATCGTTTAAACCTTGAAAACATTTTGTACATATGAATCACCCCAAAACATTTAAAAACAGTAAAATAGGGGAACTATGTACTCACATGTAGTGCAAGGTATCCTCAATCAATAGTACTTCAACAAACTCGAGTAAACCAGAGAAATCAAGCAGCACCTAGTAATTGATTCACTAGTCAAACAATAGACGCCTAAATTGGAAGATCGGACAGAATGAGGTCTTGTAAACCAAATGAGTGTTGGAACTCATGTGATATGGTTTAACAAGGCCTACATCCTAAATGAAACCTAACCTAAGTGCTTTTGACCCATCGCGACCCATTAAGGTAGCTTACGCTACTTTAACGTGTCGTGCGCGTAAAGCGCGTTCGAGACGTCTAACTAGTCCTATGACAAGTATTATATGCCAAAACATGTTTAAATAAGTTACATATGCTTAATTACCAATTATGTATGAAAAGGGTATTCTGGTAATTTACCTATGGCATATAATCTACTTATCATATAACTACCTAAACTAGGTGACCATATGGTATAACCTCGGAAGGTTATTCCCTATGCTACTATGGTCACTAAACATGTTTGGTCGGATCCTAAGATCGACCAAACGGGCCGTGTTCGAAAGTTTAAGCGGGTGTTTAGTCCGCTTGACTTACGACTCTACACAAGCACTAAACTAAAAAGTGACGAGCTAAACATGTTGAAACATGTTTAACAAGGTTTGAAAACAGGTTCAGTAGGTATAGTCACTAGGGACTATAACCATCGGGATTACGCTCACGTTATGAAGTTCAAACGAACTTCACATTGACCATAAACTGGTCAATGCAGAAAGTCAAACGCAGTTTGACTTTAACGCTAAAACGAATGAAAAAAAAACGAAAGAACACTTACAGAAGGTCCCCGTAAGATTTGATTCCGATTTTCTCTCAGGTAGGAAGCATATACTTCCACTTAGAGAGCATAAATCAGATTTCAAATTGTGGGTTTTGGAGTTGTGATCATGGGGGTATTTATAGGATTTCTATAACCGTTAAGATTGTTCCTCGAATAACGTGCTTCAATCTCATCCATACACCTCAAGCCCATGGTTTTACAAAACCATTTGAGCCCCTAGTATTGCCCAAAACCATGTGCAATTGGGTTATGAGTGCTTAACAGCTGTTAACCGCTGGGTAATCTGGTTTTTCTGTTCTGGGAGGTCCTTACAGACTATATGGCTAAGGGCTTACGGTCCGTAATCCTTGTGCAGACCAGCCAAGTTTAAAAAATGGCAGAACAGGCCCCTGAAGCCCCAAACTTGGTATTTGATGCATTTTTGACACGTTTAAGCCTCGTTAACCCCATTTCAAAGATCTAAAATGAAGTTAAAGTATAGGGCACTTAAAATGTGCTCAAAAATATCTCGGATGTCGGTTCGTTTGGCCGTACGGTTGCGTTGTTCGGTTAATTACGACGGAAGTCGTAACGGACGCAAAAACGGTCCAAATTAAGCGACGAATGGAATTTTCTTATGCCAAACACCAAAATAAAATATTTTAATGCTTGCATAAATTTTTGAAGGTCCGGATATATTCATAACGTAAGATATGCGCGAAAATGCAAACTTATGCACTTTTTGACGCTTTTAGTCCCTATTGATCAATAAAGTTTATTTTAGCATATCGAACCCCTCAAAGCCTATTTATAAGCTATGTAAAGGTTATTTAGGGTATGTTTAACTTATGATCAAGTTTCAGAATGTTCGTTACTATACAAATCGGCATAGTTTCGCCGTTTGACACAAATAGTCCCTGCGATCGAACAAGGTTGATTTCAACACACCAAACCATTCAAAACTTATTTCTATGTTATGTGGAGGTTATTTAGGGTATGTTAAGCCTATGTCACTATTCCGGACTGTTTTTCGTGTTATACTGACTGCGTTTACGCACCAGTTTGCGTATAACCTTCCAGAACGAGATTTAAAGCTTGCAATCGGAATCGAATCGAATTGAAAAATCACCAAACACAAATACACACATAGAAACACCAAAACACATATAAGAACACCAAAGCACATTGTTTTATTAATAATCATCATTGTTTTACATCGTATATCGATTACAGAACACAGTTGTCAGAATCTCCCCTACTTCAGAAAATTTCGTCCCGAAATTTTAATTAGAGGAAGCTTGTGAAAACAAATGCGGATATTTCTCCTTCATCTGGTCCTCACGTTCCCAAGTAAACTCTGGGCCACGTTTGGATTCCCAGCGAACTTTGACCAATCGAATCCGTTTGTTCTTCAACTGTTTGAAAGCACGGTTCACGATCTCCACGGGTTTCTCGACAAAGTGCATTGTTTCATCGATTCGAATCTCGTCGAGAGGAATGTGTAGATCAACGTCAGCTAAACACATTCGCAGATTGGACACGTGAAAAGTCGGGTGAATATTTCCAAGCTCTGGAGGTAGCTCTAGTCGATAGGCAACCTTCCCAATTCTTTCCACAATCTTAAATGGTCCCACATATCGAGGTGCAAGTTTTCCTTTCTTTCCAAATCTCACGACTCCCTTCCAAGGTGAAACCTTGAGTAGGACACGATCTCCGACTTGAAATTCTAAGGGCTTGCGGCGTAAATCCGCATATCTCTTTTGACAGTTTCGAGCAGTCACAAGATTATCGCGGATTTTCTTGATTTTGTCTGTTGTTTCCAGAACGAGCTCAGGTCCAGTAAGCTGAGCTTCACCGGTCTCGTTCCAACAGACAGGTGAACGACATTTTCGACCGTAGAGAGCTTCGAATGGTGCCATTTTAATACTAGTATGATGACTATTGTTGTAAGAGAACTCGATCAGTGGAAGATGAGAATCCCAATTACCACCAAAGTCTATCACGCATGCTCTATGCATATCCTCCAAAGTTTGAATCGTTCTCTCAAATTGGCCATCTATTTGGGGATGATAAGCAGTGCTTAGATTCAGTTGTGTTCCCAAAGCAGATTGCATGGCCTTCCAGAAATGAGATGAAAATCGAGCATCACGATTAGAGATGATATCCAAGGGCACACCATGTCGTGTCACAATCTCATCAACATAAATCTTTGCAAGTTTATCAGCAGATAGATCCTCGCGAATCGGAATGAAATGAGCTGATTTCGTTAATCGATCGATGACAACCCAAATAGCGTCATGACCTTTAGACGTACGCGGTAACTTAGTGATGAGATCCATCGCAATGTTCTCCCACTTCCAAACCGGTATCTCTGGTTATACAAGCAAGCCAGAAGGTCGTTGATGTTCTGCCTTGACTTTGAGACAAGTTAGGCATTTCGACACATACAAGGCAACATCTTTCTTCATACCAGGCCACCAGATCTGTTGGTGCACTGAATTTCTGTTAACTGCGTCTTAATCGAGTCTTAGGTCTAGATAGTTGTTTAAAGATGGAAAACATGAAAAGTGGATGTTAGAGTGTAATTCCGCTCCAAGTGACATTTATGTCATTTCAAGCTAAATCAGGAGATCAGGTTAGATTGTGATTCAGCTCCAAATGTAAGTTAGTGATTTCACTCGAGATGTATATAGGTGATTCCGCCTGAATCACTTGGAGTGAAATCAGAGGTTCTATTTGGAGCGAAATCAAGACCACTATAAATAGGTTAGTGATGAGTTCATTTGTAACAGTTGGAGCGAAATCAGATCATGTGCTAGGTGTCGAATTGCTGTCAAAATCTACTCAGAAAGCATTAATAGAAAGGAAATTGAAAGGATAAAGCTGTTGTGACTTTGTTTACTTTGATTCCGCCTCTGTATTCAAATATGAACTGCCTTTACTGACTATTTAGTGTCACGCACACGATCCAACAAGCTTGTGTAAAAAGGGAAAATGATAGTACATCGGCTTGACAGTTACAGTATGCTAAAGAAATGAAATGTTTAAATGCGTTAAACAGTCTCGCTGATGATGTGCCGATAGGTTTTTACACATTTAGTAGGTTTGTTCGGGATATAAACCTAAATCTTCACTTACTTATTTCGTGGGGAACACTACTTGGATATATAGGTAACCCCTGAAATCTTGTTTGAAAGATTCATTTTTCTGATATACTAGGTCTTTATACTCAGTGATATCTGGGGTATTATTCCGGGACTTCTGCTGAATGGAAGTTCTGACCTAGTCCTCGAATAATACTTTCTGCAATGCTTGAAACATAGCATCACCCTTAGCATATATGATAAGACAATAAAATTGCTTAGCAATGCTGTTGTAAAAAAGATCCTCTAAAGGGGACACACCCAAAAGTTGAGTCATGATCTCTCTTCTGAACGGTAGTTCTGACCTGAGCTCTCATGATTCTTCATAATTTATTAACCCCTTATAGATATCATATGTGGTATACTCACCTGTAAGACTGAATATTGGGATCTGGATACGGGAGTATATTCAAGAGGTGGGACACACGTATAAGTTTAAGTCTCTAAAACACTAAATCCGTATCCTGGACAGATTGAAATGTGTGTGAGAATTTAAGTGGTTCAGTATATCGACAATCTAAGCGAATTGTTTAATTCTGTGTATGTAATTGAAGCTTAACGGTACTTGTGACTTGTCGAATAGCTGATATGATTCCCTAACACGCTCAACCAAAAATATGTTTGTAAATAGTTTACTTTTACTGCATTTTAGATCTGTATTTCATTTCTAGTTTAGAAACTTTATTAAAAATCCACAAAGATTTTATATTTCTGCTTTATTTTTTGACAAACCAAAGTGGAGAGCTGATCTTCAGATTTAATTTGAAGCAGATGCAGGAAGTTTCTGGACTGGATGATGAGTCGTGAGCTAAACATGATGTGAAAATTGAAAAGTTAAAGCAAGATCATTAACTTGAAACTTGTAAATTTTTCAGAATATCAAATTGAACAGAAGTCAGTGTGATTTATCTCTGATCAACCAAGGTCATTAAGTTGGACTTGGTAGATAAATTAAGTAATCAGGGTTCTGAATACTTAAGTGGATTTCTAGACACTGGTTAGAATGTTAAATAAGGTAAATGATAAGCTTGAATTGAATCTATTATTGTCATATATCTTATATTTGGGTAGAGTATATGCAGGTAACATGAATCTCCATGGCTATGAAAAAGTCAAAGTTTGGATCAGAATTATAGTCCTAGCTTATTGAGAGGGGGAGTTCACATTCTGAATCAACAGTTAACGGGGAGACTAAAGATGGAGTCAGGATGAGTTCATGAACCTGTGAAGAAAGAGTTTTTACAAGTGAAGACAAAGTTGGAAAAAGACCAAGACTGAAGACTCATTGCCGAAGACTTCGTCAACATCCAAGGGGGAGTCTGTTGGTGCACTGAATGTCTGTTAACTGCGTCTTAATCGAGTCTTAGGTCTAGATAGTTGTTTAAAGTTGGAAAACATGAAAAGTGGATGTTAGAGTGTAATTCCGCTCCAAATGACATTTATGTCATTTCAAGCTAAATCAGGAGATTAGGTTAGATTGTGATTCAGCTCCAAATGTAAGTTAGTGATTTCGCTCGAGATGTATATAGGTGATTCCGCCTGAATCACTTGGAGCGAAATCAGAGGTTCTATTTGGAGCGAAATCAAGACCACTATAAATAGGTTAGTGATGAGTTCATTTGTAACAGTTGGAGCGAAATCAGATCATGTGCTAGGTGTCGAATTGCTGTCAAAATCTACTTAGAAAACATTAATAGAAAGGAAATTGAAAGGATAAAGCTGTTGTGACTTTGTTTACTTTGATTCCGCCTCTGTATTCAAAGATGAACTGCCTTTACTGACTATTTAGTGTCACGCACACGATCCAACAAGATCTTAGTACGAAGATCCTTGTACATTTTATCAGCACCAGGATGGACATAATATCGAGACTTATGAGATTCGTCCATTACCAAGGTGCGAAGATCGTCTTGTTTCGGAATCCACAATCGATCCTTAAAATAGAGCAAACCATTGTCTTTCGCTTCGAGCTTAAGCTCAAGTTGACGTGGTAATTCCTTACCTATCAAATTTTGTGAAACACAAAATTGTTGAGCTTGAAGGACACGAGATTGAAGATCGGATAGAGTTCGAACTGAATGAAGCTTGACTCGTTCTTTTCGACTAAGCGCATCGGCTACAACATTCGCCTTACCAGGGTGGTAGCGAATCTCGCAGTCATAATCGTTTAAGAGTTCAACCCAATGTCGTTGCCTCATGTTCAGCTCTTTCTGATTAAGAATATGCTGGAGACTTTTGTGGTCTGTGAAAACCACACACTTCGTTCCATAGAGGTAGTGTCTCCAGATTTTAAGCGCGAAAACCACAGCTCCTAGCTCAAGATCATGAGTTGTGTAGTTCTTCTCGTGAACTTTCAGCTGTCTAGATGCATATGCAATAACCTTACCTCGTTGCATAAGGACGCAACCAAGGCCTAAGTTGGACGCATCGCAATAGACAACGAAATCATCGCTTCCCTCAGGCAGAGATAGAACAGGAGCATTACATAACTTTTGCTTCAGCGTTTGGAACGCTTCATCTTGCTTGGGACCCCACTCAAAAGGCTTATTCTTCTGAGTCAAAGCAGTGAGTGGAACCGCAATCTTCGAGAAATTTGAAATAAATCGACGATAATAACCAGCAAGACCAAGAAAAGATCGAATCTCTGTAGGCGTCGTCGGTGTATTCCAGTCCTTAATAGCGGCAATCTTGGATGGATCCACATGAATACCCTGCTCATTGACTATATGACCCAAGAATTAAACTTCCTTAAGCCAGAATTCACACTTGGAGAATTTAGCAAAAAGTTGTTCCTTCTTCAGGAGTTCCAATGTTAAGCGAAGGTGTTGCTCGTGCTCGGCTCGACTCGAGATTTTGAATAAATGAGAACATCGTCGATGAACACAATAATGAACTTGTCCAAATAAGGTTTGCAGACCCTATTCAAGAGGCAGTTGTCTGGTACGCAATGTAGAGAATTCGGCTTCTTCTCGCAAATAATTTATCGCCTCCTGCGTCATTGCGATAACCATATCGTTAAGAACACCGTCGGATGAGGAGCTCGAAGACATTTTTTGTTGTGATTGGTGTGTATTTTAGTTGTGATTGGTGTGTGTTTTAGTTGTGATTGGTGAGTTATTTAGTTTAGGATAGGTTTATATATATAATTGAATAAAAAAAGTTTTTTTTTTTTTTAATAATCGACCGTTGTTAAACGGTCATGTTTGACCATTCTTCTCCGTTTAACACGTTTGGAGCCCGTTACCATCTTGGCAAGCCCTCTATGGCGCCCCCAATTGAATTTGAGGGTGTGGTGTGATAGCGCCCCGGGGCGATATAGAAGGTGACCTGGCGGGGGTGGCGCCCCCACACCCTCCGGCCTTAGGGGGTAGGGGTGGTTATCACTCATCACCAATTTATCACTCACAACTTCCAATCAAGTTCTGTCACGTCATTGAGCTTTACTCCATCACTCACAACCTTTTTTAGTGGAAATGCCTATCACTCACCACCACACCCAACAATTTCTCACCAACCAACAATTTCCCTCACAACCATTAAAACATAACGCATCAAAATGTTAACGCAATTTCAAATCCACGCGTTAAACTTATGCGGTGGCGGTGGTTTGTTCCAATCTTCCATGCGTAAACATTTTGTATAACGTGCAAATATGCCACCGCCCCGGGTGGCCTTAGTACCTTTTTTAAGTGTTCACATTTGTACGACCACATGCCAAATGAAAAAAAAAAACACACACTCATGAATCTTGTACAAAACATAGATGGATTACTATTTATGGTTAAAAAAAGACAATTCACAAGAAAGAAAACAACATAATTGAACTAAACAAAGAGCTCCCATAACAAGACCATCATCATTAGACAACTTGATAGGGGCAGGGCATGACATACATATATATTAGAGCACACATACATACATATATCTAATTTGTCCCAAACAAAAAGTTGTGTACAAAATGCATACTTCAAATCCACGCCTTTAACTTCCTGAAATTGCAAAATCACCCCTTGTACTTGTACTAGTGCCTAAGATAATTGATAGTGAGTAAACTTGACAATGGTTACTAACATCTCATACCACGTCATCAAACCCTAGCCACAGCCTTGCACACCAGTGGGTTCTTCATTTCCAATGACATTTTCAAACACTCGGACAAATCAACAGGATCCGACCCGGAAACAGATCCGACCCATTTGAAATTCTGAAGCAATTGGGCCAGCCAAAGCTGAACAGTAGCCAAACCCATTGCTTTTCCGGGGCAAACCCTCCGACCTGCGCCAAACGGAGCCAAACGAAGATCCGAACCCATTATCGAAACCTCCTGGCCCATAAACCTATCCGGGTTGAACCTTTCCGGGTCAGCCCATATTTGAGCATCATGGGTTATGGCCCACATGTTGACCATGGCTGTTGTCCCGGCCAGTACCATGTGTGGACCCACATGGGTGTCGTGGATTGCGAGCCTAGCCCATGACAGAAGTGGGCCCGGCGGGTGCACACGTAGGGTTTCTTTCACAATTGCATAGAGGTAAGGCAGGTTTGGGAGATCCGCATCGGATACGGGTCGACCCAACCCGACAACACTATCGATTTCGGATTGGCCTCTTGCTTGTATATCCGGGTGTAACACCATCCTAGCCAAAATCCATTCTAACAAAATCGCCACCGTATCGGTTCCCCTAAAGATCATTTCCTACAAATTTAACATGCGAAAAATTAGATAGACTAAACCAAAACTTTTTAGTTGAGGGTGATTAAAACTAGGGTTTCTAATCATGTTTAAAAAAAAAAAGGTCATATTTTATTTTTAAATATAAATCTAACAAAATTTAGTGAGAAGTCAGCTGACACTCTTGACCCCTTTGGATATAAAAAGTTATCGAAAACTAAACATACCCAAAGAACAGCGATCATGTCAGACTCGCTAAACTTGTTCTCCGATTCCAAATCAAGCAAAACATCGACAAAATCACCGTCGCAATCCGCCATATCTCCGCCCTTCCCCGACCTTCTCCCACGGTGTTGGTCGATGATTCCCGCAACGAAAACATTAACTCTAGACACCAAATCTCTGCACCTCCTCCTAACTCCCTGAAGATCAAACCACCAAATGATCGGAAAATGATCACTCCAGTTAAAGATTCCGAGCAACTCGTATCCTTCACTCACCAACTTCTCAACCACATACCCTTCTCCACCTCCATTTTCGCCAAAATCATCGTACGATATACCGAAAACCGACATCATGACATTGTTTAACGAAGCAAAATGAAGCAGCTTCTTCACCTCAACGAACCCTTTACAATTCATGGAAGTAGAGATCTGATTCACCAACTTCAGCCCTGTTTTAGCCCGAAAACATCCGGACCCGGATACCCTTTTCGGGCTAAACATATGAATAGCCGATATCCGCCTAAGGTTTCGCCAATATTCCCCGTACGGAGCGAACCCCATGGCTCTATGAAACAACAGCTCGTACGCGGACTCCTTAACGGGCCGGTCCGCAAACGCAGAGCTGTTGAGGATCTCTTTGGCGGTCTCCGGGTGACTCGTGATAACAAAGCGAGTCAATCCGACGGAGAACGCCATTAAATGTGTAGCATTAAATGCTACAGAGAGTTTTGCAAGGGTTCTGTGAGTCATGGAAGATGTGAAGGCAAATACGAGCCCGAGTATAGGGATACCGGACGGGCCGGGTATCGTGGTTTTCGATCGGGCTTTCGATAGCGCCCAAGCCAGCCCGCCCGGAGCGAGGAGGAAGGCGAAAACCGACGCGAAAATAAGGAGGGTTAGGAAGAGAGGGAAGGTGATCACTGGAGATGAAGCATTTGGAATGTAGAGTGTTGTAGAGGAAGACATTTTAGAGAGAGAGGGAGAGAGATATAGAGAGAGAGAGTTTGTGTTTGTGTATGATGGAGTAATAAAGATGGAAGGGGTAGTAGGGTTTATATAGGGAAGAAGGCTGAGTGAGAGCTCTTCCCACTATTTCCCTTGATTATCATAATTATTTGAATTGAATATATCGTTTATACAAGTTGTGTGTTCAACTGGTGTTTTTAAAATACTTCATCATTTTTAATTTACTTAATAACTTGCAACTTATTTTAGAGTTAAATGCGATTTTAGTACACGTCGTTTAGGTTATTTTGTCAATTTAGTCTAAAGGTTTTATTTTTTGTATGTGAGTCCAAAACGGTTTCACTGTTGCCATTTTAGTCCACTAGGTTAATTTCATCCATTTTTTCGGTTAACGGCAAGGACAATTCAGTCATTTTATATGTAATCTGTTAACTAGAAGGACAATTCGGCCAAATAAAATGACCGAATTGGCCTTCTCGTTAACAGAAATAATAGATAAAGTTAATCCAGTGGACTAAAATGGTAACGGTGAAATTTGGACCTAAATGCGAAAAATAAAACATTTTGACTAAACTGTTAAAATGACCCAAATCACAGGACTAAAATAAAATTTAACTACTTTTTATGAGCATATAGTCAGTGATTTTAGAAGTGAACACTCTTTTCCAAATAAATTAAACTAGTGGTATTTTTCCGCGCTTCGCGGCGGATTTTGGCTGGTATCAGTTTGTTCATTGTCGTACCTGTATGATACTGGCACTCGGTTTATCAATCGACACATGCTTTACATCAATCAAAAACCATGAAAACAAATATCGATATCATTTTCGGTATCGGTTCGCTTCGTCACGATATCAAAATCTTGAAAAAAAAAGTTTATGCGTTCCGAGTGTCAAGTATCCAATCGACTAATCAGGGACAATCACTAATTCCTAACCTTGTTAAATCATATATATATTTTATTAACATATTGATATATTATTTTTAATAAAGTATAAAAATTAAATAAATTTGAATCACTGTTCATGGAGACTTCTAATTCATATGTATAATTAAGTATTTATTTTGAGACTTAGGAATTTTACTTATCGGTATATATTGGGAAAAAGAATATGGAATTTGTGATTTTGCAATTTTGGAATAAATAGGCTAAGGGGTGTTTGTGTAATATGTGCTGGTGTTTAAACTTTAAACGGCTTTAGGCCAAATTATGAGTTAAAACCAATGGAAATAGTTTTTTTATTATCAAAAAATCAAGAACAAACCACTTAAATATAAAATTGAACCGTTATCAATGGTTTAATTTCGATTTAAGCTTTATTAGTCTAGGGTTGGTTACGGTACAAACCATATTTATTCTACAAACCGTAAGAACAGATCCTAGCACTTAAAAAAAGTTAAATTAACACATATCAAAGCAATACATACATAAAAGTAGCACTTTTGAATTATATTAGCACATGAAAATTAGTCAAGATAATTGATTTTAGCACATATTTGGATGTTATTAACACTTTTCTTAATCAGCACATTGAAAACAAAAGAAATATCCAAATAAAGAATTAATTGCTTGTTAGCATATTTATAGTGAATTCAATATAATTGATATTATTTAGGATATTATTTTTTCATTTCTCTATAATTGATTGAATGTCATTTGTCACTTTTTAAATGGTTCTTACAGTTTGTATGTAAAATGTAGTTTGTATTTGATACTACTCCTATTAGCCTAATATAAAATGCCTTAGATAAAAAATAAAGAAGGTGTGCAAGTCTAAATAAAGCAAAACATGATGTCGAGAATAACAAGCTATCCAAATAGCTCAAATATATAAACCGTTACGTAATCAGAAAGTGTAGATATGATCCCGATTATCACATTATACTTAAATGTGATTACATAAAATGAACACAAAGTGACATCCATGAATCCATTGAACTCTGGAAGAAAAAAAAACATCAATCTCCAAACAAGAAAAATACATACGGGTTTGCTCTACTATCTACCAATTATTTAATATTCATTTTCTCATATAATCATATATGCTTTTGGCAAACAGAACACAAAAAGAATCTATAACCGGAAAGAGAGACCACAAAATTATAAAAAAATAAAAAAAATCCCAAGTCAGTAAAAAAACTACCCACAATAGGTTGCAGATGTCTTTTAATCAAGTTTTGTTCTGGCAAAACATGATATGCAACACAAGTACTTCAATATTCAATACTATGTTATAGTCTGTGAATTGCAGACCACAATAACACAAGGGTGTCTCTAAAAATGGTGGACCTCACACCTAAGTTTGTAAGATAACGAGGTGTAACCATGGTTGTAAAACAAGGTTTCCAAATCCGAGTACTCTCCGAGTGATCGCTCTAAGGTAGGTTGCCGAGTCGACTTTCTTCAACTCCGCCTAATTACTCGGAATTGACCAAACGCGGTCAACCTCGGCCAAAATCGGATCTAGTAGGTCAGTCGAGTTTGACTGAAAAAAATAAAACATAATTTCTATATCTATCATATTAAAGAATGTTAAAGAATAAATATCATTTTCACGTATTTTGTTATAATTATTAGTAAATTAAAACCTATATAAGTTTGCAAACTTTTTGTGCATTATTAGTTGTAAGTTGTGCTTTATGAGTTTTTCAAAAAAAAAAAAAAACTTGATTTTTTAGTTTTAACCCAAAGGTTTGTACCTTTTTCAATTTTAACCATACATAATTTGTTTTTTTAACTTTAACCCAAAACTTTTCATTATTTGCAATTTAACTTCACAACTTTTGTCACTTATACTTTTCACCTTTCGCAAATTTTCGTTTTACGTATAGTTCTAAATTTTTCGAGTTAATACGACGCAACGTGCATGTGTGGTTCAACGTTTTTACCTCTATTTTTCCATGTTTGACAGGTTCGTC
Source organism: Helianthus tuberosus (assembly GCA_030545235.1). Lineage (NCBI taxonomy): Eukaryota > Viridiplantae > Streptophyta > Magnoliopsida > Asterales > Asteraceae > Helianthus > Helianthus tuberosus. Next base: position 36,423,721 of record CM060379.1, on the reverse strand, counting down.
GCAATACGCATATTATAGGTCAAGCCAGTGTTGGTTGTCGATGACGGTTGTGTGACATTAGTACTATTTGACACCGTTTTACGCCCCGCCGCAACGCGGGGTGTGCTTTGGGGGTTTTCAAAGAAAAAATTGTTATGCATATTGTTGTCGTAACGTTGGCTTTGGGGGGTTTAAAAAAAAAATGTTTTTTTTTTTACTTTTCACCCAAAAGTATTTCATAAATTACTTTTAACCCAAAACTATTTGGTTTTTTACTTTTAACCCAAAACTTTTTATCTTTTGCAATCTATCCTCATAACTTTTTTTACTTTCAACTTTGGTCATTTATAGTTTCCATTTTTCGCAAATTTTTCGCTCTATGCTTGGTTCTAAATTTTGTGACTTAACACATCACAGCTGTGTCTTTGGCTTAACGTTTTTACGTTTCGTTCTAAATTTTGCGAGTTAACACGACGCAACGTGCGTGTGTGGGTGAACGTTTTTACATCGTCTATTTTTACCCCGTTTGACAGGTTTAACATAACGTGTGGGTCGTAGATCGACTTAGTTATAAATAAAGAATCCCCGCCACATTGCGGCGGGTCGTAATCCTAGTTTATGTTATTTGGCATATATTTAACTTTCGAAAACTAATTTCTTTATAATTTAGCATGTCTAAGTACTCCCCGAATACTCTCCGCCTAGACCGGGCACTCTCAACTCCCCACTCGACCGACTAGGGAGCGCCTAGCGACTTTTGCAACCATGGGTGTAACAAGTAAATAAAGTGAGTGTATTTAGTAGCACTCTAAGACAAATATGTGTACTTGATAATCATCCCACACGCTTCGAATCTCTTGCTAATAGTAACCAATACCATAGGGTCCATCTGTGGGACTTGAACCCAAGATCTCTCCCTCACAAGGTGTTTAAAGTAGGGATGACAATGGGTCGAGTTTGAGACGGGTTTAGGTAATCCCAAACCCGATTAGATAAACCTATCCTAAACCCGTCCCAAAAACCGTTGGGTTTCTATCGGGTATCGGGTATACCCACTGGTTTCGGGTAAACCCATTAATCTAAAAAATTACCCGTTGGGCATACACGACCCAAACCCGTCGGGTAACTACTAAAGCATTATCATTATGAAAATATATCAATTAATGGCAAAATATATAAAATAAAATACCTCAATGTAAACAAAAAAAATCAAATTCATTGATGACAAAAATAGTGCAAAGTCGATGTTTCACGATTGTTAGTACAAGAGGACAATGTTGATGTTTCAAAAAAGTTGCACCAAATGATTACAAAAAAGAAAGTGCATGCCATTCGCCCATTCGTGAAGACCATGTAGACGTGTAGTCATGTTTGCACCCTCACTCCTTCAAATTGTTTTCCCATAGTTAAACAAATAAAAGAAAACACCATCAAATAAATCATAACTAAAATAACATAATAACCACAATAAATTTGGAACATAAAATGTATACTTACCTCGTCACTATCGTCATAGTCATGCTCAATTGTTTGACAATATGCTTCGGTTTCTTTTGAACAAGTTGTTATGTATATGAAAAAATAAACACGATTAATATATAAAAGAGTTAATTGCCAAAATCATCCCTGAGGTTTGGGTAGGTTTGCCATTTTCGTCCAAAATGACACTTTTGTACCAAATTGCCCCCAACATTTGTAACTTTTTTCCATTTTCATCCAAACCACTAACTTAGTTTATTTTTTCTGTTAAGTTGAGGATATCTGGATGAAACTGGAAAATATAAAACCACAGGAACGATTTTGGCGATTTACTCAAACTCTTTTAAATTTCTTTTATTTAATTAATTTTGTTACATATATAATAAAAAAAAATATACATGCAATTTTTCTATGAAAAAAATAATAGCTTTGTCACATAATTTTTATAAATTTTCATCCAACCACAAACTAGGTTAATTTTTCTATTAAGGCGAAGGATGTTTATAAACTAAGACAGAAATTAATTTCTAGTTTTTTATATAGATCAGTTTTATAAAAATAAAATCTACTTAAACCACTAAATTTTATAAAACTAAAATGCTGGTGACCTTATTGAAGAAGGTCAAATAAAAAAATCTTATCATATGCACCAAGTTTGTGATTCATATTCTACTCTTTTAAATTCGCTCCTAAGGAAAAATAGAAGCTAGTGCCCCCCCCCCCCATCTATCAAACAACGTATCGTTACCAAACATTAAAATTACCCACCAAATTGTAATTATAATGCTATGAACCAAAAGTTTCTTTACTCAAGCCACAAAGAATAAATATTAGTTAGTTACCCTCATAATCTTAATTAAATAAATATTTTATTTCTACCAACATATATCCTAGGTGTTCAACACATTTAAAAAATATGTAACGTTTTACAATTTTTTTCTATCTCTACAACTGATAAATACTAAAAGTTGTAATCAATTGTTATGTGTTGCACACCAATGACGTTTTCTCTTTATAAAACTGATTTATATAAAGAACCTGTAAATTAATTTCTGTCTTAATTTATAAAATTTAAAACATCCTTCACCTTAACAGAAAAAATAAACTGAGTTACTGATTTGGATGAAAATTATAAAAATCACGCGACAAAACTATTAATTTTTTTTCTAAAAACTCCACGTATATTCTTTTTTATTATATATGTAACAAAAATAATTAAATAAAAGAAATTAAAAAGGGTTTGAGTAAATTGCCAAAATCGTCCATGTGGTTTTATATTTGCTAGTTTCATCCAAATATCCTCAACTTAATAGAAAAAATAAACTAAGTTAGTGGTTTGGATGAAAATGGCAAAAAGTTACAAATGTTGGGGGCAATTTGGTACAAAAGTGTCATTTTGGACGAAAATGGCAAACCTGCCGAAACCTCAGGGATGATTTTGGCAATTAACTCTATATAAAATAATTTTATAAAAGTAAGCAAATATGGTTACCTCTTATCTCATTTAACAACCAACTTTGAGCACACATCAACGCTTCCAATGTGCTTGGATGAAGACGACTACGATGAGGGCTTGCCAATCTACCACTTGTACTAACGGAAGACTCAGAGGCAACAGTTATTATAGGGATTGCTAATACATCTCGAACTATTCTTTAGAGCATCGGGTACTTCAAACCGTTTGTTTTCCACCAAGCTAGTATATCAAGATCCATGTCTGGTGGACATACTTTCTCTTCAAGATAATGGTCAAGCTCTAATAAGATACCTCCTATGACATTCAAATATAAGTTTTATGTGCAACTACATTAAATGGAAACAAATATGATAACTAGGTGTGGTTAATAAAAGCATACCTGATGTATTCTCCTCGGCGACGTATGATGAGTAGTCATCAAACAATCCACTTTCACTCTTATCATTATTTGAAGTTGGCCTACTAGATTCATGGTTCTTACATTCTCATAACCTGTTGTTTTGTAGTCTTCAAACAATTCATAAATGAATTTTTTATGCTTCTCAACTTCAGCCTCTGCACCTTCTTTAGAACCATAAAATTTCAAAAAATAATACTTCATAATTTTCGACTAGTAATGGGGATCTAGAATGGCCGCTACTCCCATAAACCCATGAACAACTGACCAATACTTATCATACTTTGAAATCATCTTATTGGCCATATCCTTATTCACTTTCTCATCATCTCCACTCCACATGTCCAAAGAAAATTTTATTTCATACACAGATTTAAAAAATATATTTGTTGTGGGATATTTTGTTCCAGTAAACAACTCAATTACTTCATAAAATACCTTCAACTTTTGACAAATATTAGAAGCCAACTCCCAATCTTTCTCCGATGGCAAACTGTTATACTGTTGTCGTAACCCCTGACCCCTCCCTTGGAGCGGGGGCCGCGAGCACGAGCCGGTGGTATCGGTGTTTAATAATTTGGCAGCGGAATTAAAACATCAGGATCGTAGTTAGGAAATAAATTCAGTGTTTGCAAAACACTAAACTTTTAAATTAAACAAATGGGATAAAAACCCGTATTTCATTTATAATATTTTTATAGGGATAAACCCTAGCTTGCTGAAAACATAAACTTTTTATTTAGGTAACGGTATAGCCACTTTATTTAAGCATCCAGTGCTCCATAGATGGCTTCTAATGACTTCCCATCAAGTTACCTGAAACGCGTTTTAAAAATATTTTATCAGCAAGAAATACTGGCGAGTACATTCCAGTTTGTAAAAATATAATTTGTTATTACTTCACAGTATTAAGAGCGATTACATTGTTTATATCTAACCAAAAAGTCTAAGTACTTGTCACTCGACGGATCTGTGACTATGGTCATATCACATTGGCTACCCGTGTCCAATTGTGAAGATTATCAAATAGTGTATACAAAACCGCATAATATCAGTAATATTTTGTAGAATACAAAGACTTAATCACTGTAAGTATAACTGAAAACATTTTGTGGTTTTGTAAAATAATTTGATGAAAAGAAGAAAAACTCATATTGCAAACTTAGGTTTTTTACGGCTTCCTGGTGATATTTTCTGATAATTTTTCTTGAGTCCCTATTAAAATATACAATGGACGCACGTTAGTATAATAACTCAATTACAACATTATCAACACGTCACGAAACAGAACCCCAACGGACTTAGTCAGGCAGTGCCTTGACATGCGTTGCTGGGTTCCAGATGAATCGGACAGGGTATCGAAAAAAAAACTAAACCCCTCAAAAACCTAAAAAAAAACCTAACCCCCCCCCCCCTCCCAAGCTAAATTTTAAAAACTAAACCATAAAGCTAAACCCCCAAAAAAACCTAAAAAAATCTAAAAAACATACAAACATTTTTTAATATTTTTTTATAAAAATCGCTACTTTTAGTATCAATTTTTTTTTATTAACAAAAAGTAGCGATTTTTATAAAAAAATATAACAAAAATATTTTTTTTGTGTGTTTTTAGATTATGTTAGGTATTTTTGGTTGTGTTCACACTGGTTCTCGCATTTTCGCAATAAAGGTTGGTTCCTAATGGATCCTTCTCGTATATATATATATATATATATGGTGGTTCAGCTACAAAGTTCAAATTTTCTAAAACACACTTAAAACCCACAAATAATAGCGTGAAGACTACTAAAACACCATATTCAAACAATAATAGTCCATAAAAACTTCAAACACACAATTGTAGAACTATGAACATAAAACACAGCATGCTAACCAATATAAAACACAATAATGTTTGGTATTCGATATGAGAGCCTTATCATCCAAAACACAAAACAAAACTCACACATATAATGTTTTAGTAACAAAAAAATGGGTAAATTGTCAAAATCGTCACTGAGTTAACAATATATTTTACGTGAGTTTGTCATCTGGACATAAATGGTAACAAAAAAGAAACTTCAAGGGTCCAATTACAAAAATAAAGGTTTGTCTTATGTAACAGACAAAAGTGTTTAAACCTCAGGGAAAATTTTGGCATTTTACTCTTATGTAAAATTACAGGTTTGTCCTCCTAAAATGTATCATAATATAACAATATATAATATGGATAGACATGTCTGTGCGTGCACACACACATATTATAATTAAATTTATGGGGCTTACACTTGATCGTTTTTCCTCGTGAGAGATATAGGACAAATCTATTGCTGATGTAATTACATCTGTTTTCGTGTATAGTTTGTATTAGACTTCGAGTCGTTTTGTGTCGTTTTATAGTTGGGTTTGTATATTATCGAGTCTTGTGTCCATTGTAGGGTTACGAGGAGGAAAAAAAAGCTAAAAACGAGTGAATATGGAAGAAACCGAGCCTCTAGACGAGTCGTATGTGACCGGGAAGATCACGGGAACAAAAAACAAGGAAAAAGGTCTGGTTGTGTCGCGCAACTAGGAGAAGGATGCCCACCGTGTGGTGCGACGAGCCAAATTCAACAAGTCGGTCAAATACAATGTTCGGGTCGCGCGGGCTCAAGACGTCGTGCGAAAAGCTGATTAGGTTTTGGGTTTTCAATGTTATATTATAAATACAAATTTAAGTAATAAAAATCATAATTTACCACCCGAATACGAATTTGAGAGCTGAATCAGAGATTAGAAGAGCTAGAGACCATAAAGGTTAGCAAGGGATTGAGATAGTTCGAGTGTTCATCATCCGGGTTTCTCGTTTCTAGTTTGTTTCTATTCTACCATGACGAATACTCTTGTTTTTGATATGCTTTCTGTTTTCAAGACTAATGTGCTAGGCTAAGCACTTAACGCTACCTAGATAAAGATGAATACATAATGTTTTAATTTCGTTCTTATCGGTTTATGGATTATATGTGGTTTTAATGTTAAAGTTAAAGACTTTGGTTCAAATAAGTAGTCGTATATGCGTACTTGTTCTTGTTTGCATCTTTCTCATATGTTTCACTCGCATTCTTGTGGATGTTTTTCATGTGTGAATGCTTGTTAGGTCGTGGACTGTGTGTTATCGGTAGGTGTGTTCTTCAGATTTTTTAATTGGGTTTCGGGTTTTTTGGGTTTTCAAAGCTAAATATTTAACCCGATAATCGAAGCAATCTAGGTTCGGGTTTTTGGTTTTCGGGTTAAATGGTTCGGATTTAGAACGGGTCAGGTTAGATCGGATTTTGGGTTAGAAAATGAACAAGTTTAATAAAAAAGTACAACCTTTTAAATAATAATAGTTATTAACGAACACTATAAAACGATTTTGTAAAATAAATCTTGTATGTTGCTAAGAATGGAGGAAATTGAAGGTATGGAATGTATTATGTATGCTATTATTCAATACTTTTAGAAATTATAAATATGGTGGACTTCGTGATTTAAAACTTTTAGAAAAAGGTGATGTAAAATTTTTAAAAGATATGGTTGGTTGCATCATGTAATAGGAAAGGATTATTAGGTCCTTTAAGAATATATGGTTATGTCTAGAAAATATTCGAATTGTTTTAAAACTAATTCTGGTTAAATCAATTACCCCATTATTTAACCCGTTAACCAATCCATAGAACTATATTCGTGTTCGGGTTTACAGTTATTCGGTTACGGGTTCTTCGGGTTTTGTCTACTTCGGGTTCAATTGACTTCGGTTTTGGGTTGGGTTTCAGGTTTCAGTTAAAAAAGACAGCCCTAGTTAGTGGCTAGTTTATGGTTAATTATGCATGATTATCCACAGAAACTATAATTAGGATTTAAATAAAGATTAAGTGTTCTTCCAACCATAATAGCCGTGAGGTGAGTGGTTGTAAACTAGTCTCGAGTGATTAGGATCCTAGGGTTAAGTACTTCATGAGGAGAACCTCTAATTCACGGGCTCTATTTGCTAGTTGAGTTTAATTAGGAAATCTTACTTACCTTAGATTATCGCACCGAGAGGTAGATAGTCATTCAGGAACTTTAATATAACAATAGGATAAGCGTAAGGAAGCCTTATAAAACTAGTAGTTAAACGGCTTAAGAGGTTACCATAAGTGTCTTCTTGAGAAGGGTCAAGGGTTTTGTTTGGTTATCCCTTAAGTTAGTATCCAAAGATCCCGGTTTCCACATTAATTCCATAACCGATAGGACGTGTTAAACATGTGTATGATTCTCGCCTAGGTAGTGTTTTCCCACCATCTGATCAGTTCTTAGTTCACAGTCGTTCTCGTTAGTTTAGTTAATTTTAGTTTAATTTAGTAGTTTGTTAGAAAACCCCCCAATCAACAAAACAATTAACTCGTGTAAGGTTTGGGAAGGGTGGGATGTAGGCAAAATTGACCTCCATCCCTAAGGATAAAGAGGTTGTTTCCAAGGAGACCCTTAGCTCCAAGAAAAATAGTAGACAGACAAACAAACAAAACTAAATATATGGAAAAGAGAAAGCTACCAATAACTAATGGAGTGTAGAAAACGTAACATAGTAAAAATCAACACAAATATAACACGATACACAACTCATAAGCATGCAAAGTCCGCCTAAGGTGTGCGGAAACCTATGGCCCCCACTCAAAACTAAGACATAGTACCATAACTTAAAAGTCCTTAACCTTAATCCTATGTCTCCAAGACCTCCTATCCTGGACCATGTCCTTCGAGAGGTGCAACTATAGCAAATCATGTCTAATACGCTCTTCCTAAATCAATTTGCATCTACATCTACTCCTCTCTACAGTGAGGGTTTCCGCTATCCTAACTGGTGTTGTTGTATGGCTACCGTAAAATGAAATGGTTTATAAAAATTGATTGAAACTTAAAATGAATTAAGTAATTGTATTTGAAAGGCTTTACGACCTAAAAAAATCTAGCGAATGGACAAAATGATGGAGTGAACAATATAACACGGAAAAGTCAAAGAAGATACTCATTTGAGCACAAAATAACATCATATGCACAATATAACATGGAAAAGTCTAAGAAGATATTCATTTGAGCTCAAAATAACATCATATCAAAGTCCAAATTTATACACAGTGTTTGCGAGACTAAATGCACCACATTAGGGGTGGGCACTCAAGTCACTCCATCAAATCAGATATAGAAAATCTAATATCAAATTAGCCAATTGTTCATTTGAGCACACATGTAGACATCACATTGTTAGAGATGTCACGTAGTAGGTAGTTATTTATAGCTCCCGATATGAACGTCCTGTAAAGTCAAAGTAATCACATTTCTACCACCTTATATCACAATAAGCGTTAAATCTATCACAATTTATGGAATAGAATATGCATATAATTCATATACAAATCTAGTACGTAACACTTAAAACTTTAAACCATTTTTATATAAATGATCCTAATTGACCGTTATAAAATTGGTCAAGGAGTCATCTTTCCTTATTAGGAACATCAAAACTTAAAAAAATAAATAATAGTGAGGGTTCAATATTTGAGTGATGGACAAAAAAAGTGTGTACATATGTTTAAAACCATAAAAACAACTAAAACATAGGTGGAAATCAACATCTAGAAACAAAGAAAACCTTATATATGATCATTTAGATATAGAATACTTTAATTGCCTATTTATTTTCCTAAGAACATATTTTTAGAGAAGGCTCTAATTTAAAAGTTTGCGTTAGGTTTCGCGAAAGGTTAATTCGACCTTGGGCTCCCCCATTAAGCAGCCCCCACTGTAGAACCCATCGTATGACATGCAGTTTTGGCATATTATCATATACATGCAGTTTATCATATCTAAATTTCATCTTTCATAAACAATTCATGTGCATCAAATTTAAGTTTTAAACATGTATTCGACTAGGTTACTAGACATATTTCCTATATGATATTAATTGTTCAGAATTTGTCAATTTTCACGTATTACTACTTGATAATGATCATTTGCCATGGTTTTAGAAATTAGTGGCCTCTTTTACTTTGTTGCAAAATTATTTGGAGATTATTGTCACTTGTTGGTGATTTTAGTGTTATCAAACTATCTTGAGCAATCAAGGTTTACTTGAAAACCAAATAAGAACTCTTAATCAATATTATTTCGAGTTAGTAGTTGTAAGATACACGATCTTTCAACGCCTATGGCTAAATGAAGAAAATTTGCATGAAATATGATTTTCATAAGTGACTAAATGCAGGTAGGAAGATGCAGCTAATGAGGAGCAACTTTGTCTACCGGTAGCAAATGAGGTTAGGTAGCAACTGAGATGCGGAAGCATCTTGTTCTTCGGTAGAAACTTAATACTTCGGCAGCAACAAATTTGCTACCGACCTTCAGTAGCAACTACCACAAATTTTCACAAAAAGTTGTGACGCTCATCCCAATCACTTAATGGTATGACCTACAAAAAGAAAAACATATGGTCTTTTATTAAGATCGAATTTCTCTTCGAATTCTCATATAAAAGTACAATTTTGCTTGACTCAACCCTTGGCTCAATGCATAACAATTTTGCTTTGGGCAAGACTCGAACCCATGATCTCGACTTTGAAAAGCCATAGAACCGTGAATGCACCAGAAAATCATTCACACTGAGGTCTTAAAGCTCAAATTCCTCAAACATGGCCAATTGATATATTTATTATGTATTTCATCATATTTTGTCTACTCGGTCACGTTCCTCACCTAAAATGAATTTAAACACAAATCTCTTTAAAAAATCATTTTTCATCCCAACCGATTTGTTAGTTGTTTGTCAACAAAATCACCACAATGAGTTTTATAATCTTCCAAACCAAATTTGTTATTTCAAAACTATCGAGGAAGTATTTTGAACATGCTAAAACACACTTTCACTTAAGTTGATGAACCAATTCAAATTCACACTTTTGAGTCACTTCTTTAGCCTTCAAAATCTACAATTAACAAATTTGGTACTTAATGATTATTGTTGTTCATTTCGACCTATTATTATTTTTAATACACGATTTTCATTAAAAAGATACACACACTAGGTTATTTGACTATTTAGGCCATGCGCGTCCTAGTTAACATCAGCTCTATGGCACCCCCAACACCCCTACGGGGGGCTATAGGGGGCACCATAGATGGGTTCGTGAGTTGTTTGGCGAGCGCTAATGTGTGGGAATTTGGAACCTTTATTTTTTACCGTTAAAAAGTCACTTTAACTAAAAAAAATCAAACTTTTCATATATAAATCCGTAATACCCCAACTAGTAATATATAAAAACTTCAACTATTTATACAAATAATATTTACTTCAAGATTCGAGTATTTAAAACTTCAATTATCAAATACATCACAATCTTAACAAAAGACGTAAGTGATCATAATTGTTGTTTAAGTTAACAAAACAAGCATTTTTATCCTTAAGAGGTGCTCGGTACTTCTCGTACCTTGACCATCATCCGTCACTTATATTAGACATTACGTATAACACATTAATCATTCAAAGCATTAGCAAACATATTTTTTAACGCATTAATCGAAACTTCATAACGAGAAAAATAAAAACATAATTTTCCCAGCTTAACACATCGTCGCATGACGTGACAGAAAAGTACTACACCCGTCGCGTGACACGAAGGGGTGCTGTTGACCGGACACGTTGACCAGGCTCCCTCGCGTCGCGCGAAAGATGTGAGGGAGCCTGGTGTTTCTGTCATGCGAAGCGACAAGGTCTTTTTCGCAGAATGTTTGCCTTGTGCTGGGCATTTCCCAGCCTTAGCCAGTTTCGCCAAAACTCATCTAGTGCAATCCAAATCCGTTTTAATCGTTTGGAATTCGTTTCTTAACATAACTAAACCATGACCAATTACCCGGATCCATAAATATTGAGTTTTACACTTTTAACATCCAATTCGGGTTTATGTTTGTTCGACCCGTTATGCAATCTAAGCATTTAGCTTAGATCGAAAGCATTCTTTTACCCGAGTTAGTTTCCTTTCACTCTCCAACCAAGTTCAATATCATGGTTAGTAGTTTGAACACCACCTCGGCTTCAACAACCCCCCGGATTGTTTATACCTCGTTTTTACTTGTCCGTGATCTAGTTTATAGCCTCGATGGACCGCAAACGACCCGTTTGATCTGCTCTTGTGATTACCATCACTTATAAGCAACATCTATCATTTTAAAGAATTTCACCATGGTCCTTGAACATGTCTACTCGCGTGAGGCATCACTATCGCCTGTATGACTCCAATGGTCATTTATACGCTAGTTTCACATGCCCTCAACATAACTTGTTTTTTTTAAAGAAAACTTGTTTTCTTTCTCCTTTTACTTCTATAGACTATAACTCTCCATTTCATTCATTTATCAATTCATTATACCAACACCAATATTGATTAACCTAAATAACGTAACATCTAGCTACGTACCTTCAAACTTTCCCTTCAAATGTGTGTCCGTCCTGGCTTGACCTCCCGAAGCTCCACTCGAGTTTACTAAAGAGTACAACCCAATTATCATTAACACCTAATGGTTCACATCCATGGCATGCAAACTTGCCAAAAGTCAATCACAGGGTTCTCATCAAGGTTTTTCATTTATTAATAACGACCAATTCTCATTTAAACATTTTATCATACACCTTATGGGCATAAATTTTAAGCTACTTATATTAGCTCAAATAACAATTTCTAACCGTGTCATTTCAACTACATATAACCAACACTATCACTAACAATAAATTTTCATACAAATGTTAGTTTATCCAAGGTTATTATATCAAAATAGGGCACATGAATTTGGGTTCTTGACTTCTAAGCTAAAACGCACTTCACATCATACTTGAATGATTATACAAACAGATCATAGAGCAAATAATTCACATATTCAACAACTAGGACTGCTACAACCGTTTCTACAATAATCTAGACACATCATTATGGTGATTGGATCACTAGACCTCGTTCTTTCATGAATTTCTCCAACTAGAGAATCTCACGAAGGATGTAACTATGACATACCATATTTTATAATGATGTAGTATGTTCAAATCTTCAAACATGCATCAAAACCACTTAGATTTTAGCTTTAATTAGATGATTTTGTGTTGGTGAGCAAGAACAAGGGTTTTGCTCTACTCTCCCTCTCTCTCTCTAGATCGATGATACACACACATGTGTGTGAATCTTATAAATTGGAGGGTATGAAGACGGACTGTATTTGGGTGAGATGTTGGTCCACCATAAGGGTTAGATGAACTTCCATAGGAAGCTTGCTGTGTTGGAGGGTAGGGATTGGCACATGGTGGTGAAAGTGAAGCTAGAGATGGATGAACCCAGATAGAATTGGAGTTTGACACAAATGCAGTTTGAGTTTTACCTGGTGCACTAAGTGAAGCTGGAGATGGTTGAACCCAGACATGATTGGAATTTGACACAAATGCAGTTTGAGGTCTGGCATGCTATGCAGGTTGAGTTTCACCTTGAATACCACCAATACCGATTCCATAGTACATCTCTAGATTCTATGGAACATGTACTCTTTTGGCTTTTCTTATCTCCTATTCATGTTTGTTTTCCAACTTTTGTATGAAGTCATAAATCCCCAATCTTTCCAACTTTCCATTCTCTTTAAGAATTTCTAGATATTGACTCCATTGCGGTGGTAAACCATCTACGAATCTTGTGACCATTTCTTGATGAGTAGCATCAACTCTGTAAACAAACAATTCACTCAACAGGTGATGAAACCTAGTTTCCATTTCTCCAAGCGATTCCTTTTCCAAGCACCCAAACCCTTCAAATTCTTTCTTTAGAAGATCATGCTTGATCTTTTGGGACTGTGCATTTCCTTCACCTCTAGCTCGCAATACCTCCCACAGATCTCTTGTGGTTTTACAACTTATAAACTAATGATAAATGTCTTTAGCAAGCGCTTGAGTATGAATTGCGTAACCCTTTTTCTCTAGATCATAAGCCTTCTTATCTTCATCGGACATAGTTGCCAATGTCACAGAATTAGATTCGGCTTCCTCAATTGCCGGATTGAAAGGGGTAGTAAAACATGGCCAAAACTCTGTATTCTGCCCAATAACGTATGTACGGAATCTACCTTGCCAACCTGGGTAATCGTTTATATGAAAAAGCTTTGTGGACGATTCCCGCTTCCGATCTCATTATCGCTTACCAATAAATTTTGAACGATTTGGTTTGACTAGCAATGAATGCCCATTGGCTTTCTGAAATCATCGCGGACGGCCTGAGTGGTTGCTTCCAAAATGGTGTTACCTTGGTATTGCACGTACCCCAAAGACGTTTACTCATTTTGATTAAAAATAAACAAGTTATGAAGCTACTATGAACTCATTGTGGTAATAAAGATGAATCAACAAAGGGGTTTGTGTTTCGAAATAATGGACAGAAAGCCAATGATCGAAATAAGGTGATGTATATCGAAATATGGATGTAAATTAATAACACAATATATCAATATAGGAGTGTGTAGATGGGGTATCGATATATGGAGGTATAGATGGGGTATCGATATAGGAAAGTAAGTGTGTATCGATATATATATATATATATATATATATATATATATATATATATATATATATATATATATATATATATATAAGGAGTGTATATAAATATATAAAGTTGGTAAGATACGCCAACCTTTAATTCTATGTCAATACTGTAGATGGAGTATTAAATGGAATCAATATATGTTATGTAACACCTCGTAAAAACGTGTCCAATTATGTAAAGACACGTGTCCTAAACTCTAAATATGTAAAAGTTTGAGTTTGAAGGACTAAAGTTGACAAACGATGAAAATATGTATGCAAAGGGACTAAAAGTGTCAACATACCAAACTTGTGCCTCTGAATGACCACACATGATGAATATATTCTTAAACGAGTAATTATTCGGATATAAGAAGCCGTTTGTGAAAGTAAACGAAAGTTTACAAGATACAGGGGTTAAACGTGTCAACATGTTAATTCTCACCTCTAAGTGACCTTTTAACGAACCTGGGGCTTCGTAATGTTCAATTATACTTCCAAGAATAAGTGATAACAAATTCACGAAGTTTCGAGATCGTTATGTATTATTTACGTAAATTCCCAAGAATAAGGGTTAAAGCGTCAACGAGCAGAAACTTGTGATTTCGATGATCGTTTAGCGAACCCGGACCTAACGGTGTTTGGTTATACACTCTAGGTCATCTACAAACTAACTACAAGGACTAGAAGTGCTAAAATGGAAGTTATTTTGAGTAAATAAAGGCCAGCGACTGAAACTGCCAAGTTTCAAACTATTATAACCGGAACACAGGAGTGTCGCGGGGCGTGTAGTCTCCCCTTAACTCCTACGCGACCCGCGAGAGAATGCCCAGATCAGAAAAATAAGGACAGCTGCTTGTTGCAGCCTGTTACACCGCCTTTGCATGGCTGAAACTCGAAAACCAGGGCTTGTTGATGGTTTTTATTACCACCTTAACACTTGTAATCATCTGGGAGCATCCATAACACCTGTTTAACCCTTGTTGAGGCCTCATTGTTGCACCATTTTACTTGCTCACTTCAATTTCACTCTTCCTACACTTGCTTGGAGATTCCTGATCAAAGGAGACTCCTTCTAAGTTGAAAAGATTAAGCTAGGACCCTTTATAAGTGTCCTTAGCCCCCCTTTTAGTTTAGTTTTGTTATTTAAAAACCGAAAAGTCAAAGTTACCGCAAAACGGCTTTGACTTTCGGTTTAGACCTAAACGGTTCAGCCATTGTTCGAGGCGAATATGGCTACGTGATCGTAATTAGGTGTGTGTTAACCCCTAAAAAGGCACATCCTAATTACCACATTTACTTAGTTATTTATCGGGTCAAAGTAGTTAATTAAAAAGTAAAACTAGTCAAGTTTTTAAATAAAAACATAATCTGATAATGTAGAAGGTATAAACCATGTTTTATCACTTAAATAACTTGGTAAATGTTATTAGAACATGTCTAAGCATGTTCAACCCGACAATTCTGAGTTTAGGGTCGGTTCGCAACCGAAAGTCACAAAAGCTTGACTTTTGCTTTGACTTTCAGTTCTGGCCCAATTAAGCTTAAATCCTTTATGTTTTAACCTTCCATTAGGACCATATTATGTTGTAGTATAACCCTCTGAGGTTATATTACCTGGTCATTAATATTCTGAATTATATGCTAGTTTCCGTTATTATGTTTGTAATTGACCGTTATGCCTTTTTTTTTAATCTAAAAATGAGATTTTTATATACATGAGCATACAAATAGGTTAAGTACTGATATATAAACATTTCTAAATTAATTTGATATTATTTTCTGGTCTCAAACTGATGTAATGCTAAATATCGCAAATTAAGCTTTTATAAATATTAAATTACGCTTTTATGCATAATGCATATTTAAACATAGATTTTGACCCAAAAATCATTACCTACTGTTATGATATCATTTTTAGGAATTTTTGGAATGTTGGGTCAGATTAGATACTGACCATAACTTAGAATTCTTGTATAAATTCCTTAATTGACGATAATGCCCTTTTGGCTAATAAAATGTGATTTACATATGATTAACATGCCAAACCTTTTTCTACTTCTTTGATATGAAAAATAAAATATTTTAAACATTCAAGGCTTATCAAAATCTCAGAATCACATAAACATCTCAAATATCGTCAATTATCGACTTTTACGCTAATTAGGTGTATAGTATGGTTTAAAACTATAATTAGCACCTAAGACTTGTTACCTACTGAATTTATAAATAAATTTTAACATTTGTACAGTAGGTATAAGTCATGAACTCAGACTTCCAATTATGTACTTAAAAGCATATGTGAAACGACCAAAATACCCTTTCGGGGAATAGTTTGGCCATAAAAGGTACACCACACATATGAATGATATCCTACTGTTTTAACATCATAAAATAAATATTTTTACTGAATATTTTAGACCAGAATATCAGTTTACTTAAAACCCCTTTTATAAATATTAAAATGACCAAAATACCCTTACGGGACTTAATTTGGTTTTAAATAATTTTTGGGCATATATGTTAACATCCTACTGATGTATTAACATATTTTGAGCATAATAACATATGAGACTTGTATATGATTCATTTTGGTTACCCGTTATGCATTTATGCATTCGGTTCGGTTTATGTAACGAGTTTATATAAATTAGCCGAAATGGGTTTAACCTTATCATTAAATCTTCAAAATTCAGAATATGTTTAGTTTACCCATATTATACAAGTATCCAAACTTGTCGGGTCTAAATCACATTCTATTTCGGTCTCCGCTTAATCTAGCATTTCAAACTGTATAGTATCTTTCAAACTAACTGGTCTAAGTCTTTGACTTAAATAAAGACTCGTTAGTATCCTAATAGGTTATTAAACCTTCTATACAGATTAAGTAGCTTCGGTAGAAGGTATTTGCATAAAATCTTAGGAATTATACGGCTGAGTAGCATCTTTACACATCTAGCTCAGGTAAATATTTTTAACTTATTTTCCCTTATACGGGCTTGGGATACGGTATAATATAATACCGCTTGGTCGGGTATGAAATCATTTAATCGGATTGTGATTAATAAATTCCATAACCCGTTTTAATCTGTTTTGTTTGATAACATAAACATTGGGGGTTAATACGACCATGTCCTGGATATCCTCGGCTCATTTCATTTGAAAATGGCTACGACCTATGCACGGGGTGTAGGCACACACCTGACAGATGCAAATGCTAAATAACCCACATGTTGGGGATAACTCCTTTGTGGGTCTTATAGTGGTGAGTCGGTTAATCATGACCGGCTTCCAAACTGGCCCCATATGTATGACAAACATGTAATTCTGTATACAAGATTTTTAATAAAAATTGTCCCAAGTTATAAATGGTTTTGTGCCTTGTGTGCCTAAATCAATTTTCATAAACTCTTTTCAAATGAGTTGGTTAATTGTATTTACCAGTGAAAACTGACGTATTTTCCAAAGACTAAGTGACAGGTACCTCTTGAAATTAGGCTGGAGCTACTATGTGTAAAATAAGAGGATCTTGCAAATCCTTAGATGCCTGAAGTCTGTTATTTCAGTTTCTTGTATTTGTTTTTATGATCCGCCTGTGGATCTCTATTACAACCAGTCTGTCTATTCTTTTATTTCGGACACTCGAACATTATGGTTTGTAATAGTAATTATCTACCAAGCCTTCCGCTGTGCTATAACATTGTGTATATTGACTATGATGATATCAATTATGTCACGATACTCCCCGCCGGGTCCACCGGTAATATGTGAAAATATCGGGGTGTGACATGTTAAGCTCTGATACCAATCAAATCTCACTAATATGCTTGATTTTCAACAAGGAATCGAGCCAAAGCTCTGATACCACTTGTAGGTCCCTAACGAGGATCTTAGAGAAACCTATTCCTTGTTGTTGAACACACAAACAAGTGTGGAATCCAAGTTTGTATGCAAACCAAGGAAGAACACTATTAATACTAGATGAATATCACTTCAAAGCTCAATGGTGTTGATTTCAGCAGAGTAAAATTAGAAGGTTTACAATATTTGCCCTAAACAGAACCGTGCTCTCTATCTGAACTAGAGACATCTGCTGGTATTTATACTGGACCAGCAGATGTATTCCAGACACAAGAACTACAGAATCGATATACATCGAAACACAAAAGGTTCACATCGATACACTGGACATCATCGATATACCATCTCCATTATCGATATAGACTATATCGATGTAATAAGCCTATATCGATATATGGTCATTTATATGTATCGGTATAATCCACTATGTTGTTATCGATATACACTTAATTTAGCCACAACATCGATACAACATTACATATATAGTGGAGGGTTCAAATGAGAAGAATTTTTTTTGTAAGAATAAAAAAGAAGAAATTTCAACCAATAAGAATGCTTCATTTAACTTCATTTAATTTTTGTGTTTAATATTGGTGTAAGGGTATATTGGTAAAGTTAGATAGATCATTAATTAGTAGTCTTTCTTTTTAATATCTAACTACATTAAATTTATAACTTATTTTTTCAAATAAGTTAATTTAGAGTGTACTTTTGCAAAAAAACTATATTTTTTCAAAGAAGAAAAAAATAATAAATTAAAGTGTAGGATGAATTACGAGACGTGTAGGATGAATTACGAGCTGTGTAGGATAAATTTCAACATGTGTAAGATAAAATTCAAAACGTGTAGGATAAATTATGAAGTGTGTAGGCAAAAAAATTAGTGTGGAGGTTGATAGCCTTTATGGCTAATTAATTAGTCAAAAATGATATACTATTTTGCATGCATTTGAATTCTCATGATGACATCATCATCATAATGATGTCGCAATGACGTCATTAACCAGCTATCACGTTCTCGTGTCTTCGTTACTCGTGTGTCATTCTCTGGGTCGCATGACGGAGGAATGTCGCGACGTCGGTCTTGAACTGAACCGAACCGAGCCACATCCACACAAAAGTGTATCAACACATGTCAAAAGAACTTTTTAACTACCATACCATAGAATTAATCGTGCTTGGTACGTGTTATTCTTTTTTTTATTTTATTTTTTATAAAATTGCAGTTCATCGAAAAAAATTGGAATTTGAAAGAATTAGATATGGAAATCAACATTTTTAAAAGAAAAAACTTTTTAACGAAATTTAAGTCTATGAAAAGAATTTGAATTTGTAAGAAATTTGATTGACAATAGGGTCATAAATTATTGGAATCTATCACCAATTATCATTAGAACGTTTTACCTCACTACCAATAATTATTTGTGGGAAATTATAGCCAATTATCATGAACAAAGTTTTACAATAAAAAGCATCTTCAAAAAGACAAGAATGCAAAAAAAATGACTTCAATAGAATACAGTAAATACAATGAACCTTAATTAAAAAAAAAATGAAAGCAATCTAGTAATCAATAATTTTTAATCTAATAATGAATCTAAACATCTAGTAAATAATTAAATAATAAGGTAAAATATGGAGAAAACTTAAAAAAAAAACCTAGAATATAATTGAGGTTCAGATGGTTTTGATTAATCTTAATGAGCTTAATTGTTAATTTTTTCATGATTTAGCCCAACTGTTTAGTTGTTTAAGAATTAACATGGGTTTGAAAAAATTAATTGTTCAAAATAGGCTTGAATTATTTAAACCAATTGTTTCATATTTGTTATTTACGTCATACTATGTTTAGATTTTTAATTTAAAATACTTTTTAAAAAATTTATAGGAGTCGGTGTTAAAATTTTTAATGAAGGTTAATGGATGGGATTTTATTGTATATATAATACTTAAAAAAATTCATGGGGTGTGTCCGACCCCTGGCCAAGCCATAGCTCCGTCCATGGCTTTAGTGATACACTCTTTTTTTCTTTCTTTTCTTTTTTTTGTTCCAATAAACTGAATTGTGAGAAAAAAAATAAAATTGTATTTTTTATTTGAAATACAAATTATGTATATGATTTGAATTCGAATATTTAAGTTGAATTAGTTTTAAAATCTCAAATTCGAATTTGCAAGTCTTAAAAACCCAAAGTCTAGTTCATTATTCAAATTTAGTTCATTATTCGAATTTAGTTGAGATTAAATTTTGGTTTTTCAAATCTTATTCGATTAATGAACACCCCTAATTGTAATTGCATCTTGATCTACTTCTTGTGGGAATTTAGTAACATTTTGAAAGCCTTTCAGAAATGATGATGCCAAATGTTATTTTGAAATATTTACAAATATCAAAAAAAAAAATTAAAAAAATAAACAAAACCTGGATTTTTTAACTTGCCAAATGAGTGTGCATGTGCAAAACATGCATGAAATGTAACCATGACATTATAGAAAAGTACAAACGAGTTAATAATTAAGGCACATGCAAGCTTCATATATCAATGTACGTGCTTCATATACACTACAAGAATGGACCACCTTTAGCGACGACAGCTGTCGCCAGTATTGGTGGAAAGTGTCGTCGATATTGACCTTTAGCGGCGACATGTCGCCGGTAAATGGTCGCCGGTATTGATCGGCCGCTATTGGCCTCCTGTCGTCGCTAAAGGTCAACGTCGCCGGTATTGCTATCAGACCTTTAGCGATGACACGTGTCGTCGCTAAATGGTCGCCGGTATTGACCATGGTCGGTAAAGGGTTTAAGGCAATAGCGGCGACACATGTCGCCGCTAAAAGTCTTTTTTTTTTTTAATACAGCTGCTGTATATACAGCACCCAGCCATTTTTTCGGCCGAAAAAACAGAACCTGCCTATTTCAAACAACGCAAACATACGCCATGAACATATACTAAAGGTAATATAATTAAAAACTTCGTTTAAGTCGTACATTATAATCCTACAACGTTCAATTAAATCATACATTAAAAACAACAAGTCACTCGTCGTCGGAATCATTATCGAATAAGTCATCAGAATCGTAGTCGTTTGACTTTCCTTTTCCTTTTCCTTGTGAAGCAAGATAGTTGTTAAGTTGGTTCAAAAAGGACGGGGTTTGGAACAAGCTGTTAACAAAATCCTACAATAATAGATATCAAAACGTATATTAGCATATTAATTAACGCTACCACCATATATTTAACAAGGAAACATGCGTTCGTTTGTTATTTTATAAATTGCGTAGTTTACCTCGGAAAAGGGTTCTTGCGTCCGAGCTTGCGAAGACGACATGTTCGAGGATGTGTTGGAAGAAGGTTTAGGCCCCATCCCGCGGTACCATCCTCTTAGCTCCCAAGTATATATGTAATGATATATATACCCGAGGAGCAAAGAGAAAATGATAACCGAATCCTTCTTAAACAAACCATCATGTAATACACATTCACATCCTAAATGAGATAAAGTATTCAAAAAGCAGTCCCAAGATAAACGGGGACAACCCAAAATTAATTTCTAAATCAATTTCGGGCGGGTATTTCTAAGCTCGTTATTTTTAAAATGATTAATTCAAACACGGGCACAGTTTTTTAAGCTTGTTATGTTCTTAATGATTGTTTTAAATTTTGGGCGGAACGTTATGTTTTAAATCATGATTTCAATTTTGGGCGGAACGTTATGTTTTAAATTTTGGGCGGAACGTTATACACACCTACATTATACATTTGACATACAAACATTCATCCTTACATGCACATTTACATACCTAAACAAAAAATTATACAATTTCTAAACTTAAAAAAAATACATATAAAACTAACCGTATTTTTCAAGTTTCAAGGAGACGAAGTGGTGCCGGAGAAGTGATGGTGGTGTCCGGAGAAGAGATGGTGGTGATCCGAATTTTCTTCCACAAACACAAAAATACACAAAAAAAAAAAAGAAGCAAAAATTAAAGCCTATAACATGTATATAACAAATGTAGAGAAAAAATTTAACATAAAACAAGTTAAACTAACCGATTGGGCAAAAAACGAGTGTCTCCGGCGGTGTAGAAGCAAGAGTTTTGGGGGGAAATGTGAAGAGGAGAGAGGGAAAGGCGTTGATAAACCTGCTGTTACGTTTAGCCTTTTACCGGCGACGGCCTGTCGCTGCTATTGATAATAGTTTCGCCGCTATTAGATTAACCAGGATAAGATTTGTGTGGCTGGGATTTAATGTGGGACACATACTTTTAGCGGAGACAGCTGTCGCCGCTAATGACCTACTCCTCGTCGCCGCTATTGCCTTTTAAATCCCCAACCGTTTGATCAGGATTTTGATCAACGGCTGGGGTGTGGTTTCAGGCTCCGTGACGCGGATCGACCAATAGCGGCGACATTTGCCCTGTCGCCGCTAATGGTACCCTTTTCTTGTAGTGATATACAAAGACCGGTCAATGTAAATGCATGCTTTTACCCCAAAGAAACATATATGTATTCCATCTAAAATACGTATGGTGTTGTTCAAGAAAAAAACAAATGGTGCTTCAAGAGAATGTTAGAAGCATTTCTTGTAGAAGAATTATTAGTCATACTAATAAAACAAAATATAATACAATACAAAAGATATTGACAACAATAAAATTAATCTAGGTACGACTTACAAATGAAATGCATAAACAAAACAAGAGGGAGAACTATGATGGTATTGGAGATGAACCAACTAGCCTGAAATCTCAGAAGTCGGAAATTTCGGTGTTTCTCTCTATTTTGGCGTGTTAATGTTTTAAACTATGATAAAGACCTTGGTTTTATAGTCGTTTTAGAAACCACAATTATAAACATTGTTATCTCATTTATGGCATTTACGTAGCTTCAATTGTAACACTTTTTAGTTCGTTATGAAGCTCTCATCAAAGTAATCATAAAACCATTATTTAATCGTAAGATAAATGCTAATTACATATAATTATTTGTGTACAAAGTTAAAGAAAAGTTATTTTCACTAAATTTTCCAACATATTCGTGGGTTGAACTAGAGGGGTTCCTTGACCTCACTGGTCGGTTAAATTTTCTATTAATAAAAGCATGATGGGGTAAGATCAAATAAAAAGTTTATTTTGCCTAAGTAGGATGAGAAGGAATCTCAACCATTCATTTTTCAAATCAATGGTTAAGATGAAAGTGTAGGAGAAAGTAGGAGTACAAGGGTATCTTTGGAAAATCTTATTTATGAACTTTCTCTCTCCACATGCAAGGCACATGCATATTTCACCCCCATTTTTTAAATGTTCATAACTTTTTTATACGACATTATTTTTTCATAAAAATTTCACCGTAAAATCGAGCGTCTTTTTATCTTTAATTTGAGTACCATATTGCTATATAAAATATGAAGACTAAAAAAACTCACTAAAATGTGTTGTATTTCTATGTTGTATAACATTTTTGTGCTGGATTTTTGTGCTATATTTTTGTGCTAAATTTTTTGTGCTTAATTTTTTTTTCTTAATTTTTTTTCTCAATTTTTTGTGCTTAATTTTTTTATACTATATTTTTTTGCTGAATTTTTTCGTGCTATATTTTTTTGTACTATATTTTTTTGTGCAAGATTTTTTTGTACTAGATTTTTTTGTTGTATTTTTAAAAAACAAAAGGGGTGGCACATATCATTTTCACTCCTATTTATAAGGACCAAAATGCCCTTAATTCCTACTTATTAGGAGTGTCACATGTCTTCATCACAATCATTCTTAGGCTACTTAGGCAAAATTCACTTTTTAGTGGATCCTTCCCCAAAGCATGATTATATATATATATATATGGGAAGGTTCATTGGGGAACACTAAAAAAGTGGAGAACAGCGGGGAACCGACTCAAACGAACTCCGATTTGACTCATTCCAGCGGCGTTAGAACCGGCTCGTCAAACCATAACTAAGATCTCTTAACCCTAAATCCTAACTCCTAAACTCTAAACCCTAAAACTAAAAAATAAGGTTAAAACATAAGCTAAACCGTAAAATCTAAACTATAAACCCTAAAAGCTAAACTATAAACCCTAAAAGCTAAACCCTAATGGCTAAACCTAAAGCTAAACCCTAAAGGCTAAACCTAAAGCTAAACCGTAAAGCTAAACTCTAAACCCTAACCCCTAAAAGCCAAACCCTAAAGCTAAACCCTAAAAGCCAAACCCTAATATATTTAGGGTTTAGGGGTTATGATTTACGGTTTAGGGTTAAGAGATCCTAGTTAGAGTTCGACGAGCCGGTTTCAACGCCGTTGGAATGAGTCCAATCGGAGTTCGTTTGAGTCGGTTCCCCACTGTTCCCCACTTTTTTAGTGTTCCCCAATGAACCTCACACACACACTATATATATATATATATATATATATATATAGGGGAGAGTTATTTTCAGAACGCTAAATATTGTGAGAACCGTGAGAACGAATGAGAAAACCAATCAAAACCGAAATTTTTTATACAAACCTCATTCTAATTAAAATACAACATCAAATAAGAATTCACAACATCAAATAATTCATTTCTCCTCCCAAAATCACTCTTACTAGATTTTTTACACATGTGTAAATTTTCGTTATTTACAAATTCACGTAAATTTAAACGTGTAAATTTAATTTATAACATTGTATTCGAATAATAATGAAAAGTGTAAAAAGAAATTTTGAATTTGAATTATTTTTTACCAAGTTCTCGTGGTTTTTTCATTCGTTCTCACGGTTCTCGCGATATTTAGCATTCTCATTTAAACCCTCCCATATATATATATATATATATATATATAATTAAACCCCTAAAATGTTTACCTTAGAGGTTAATTGTTGTATATATATAGGTAGAGGATCCTGTAAAAAGTGCTTAAAGTGTGAGAAGTGTATTATAACACTATATATAATACTATATAACACCATATAAACACCGTATAACAATATGTAACACCATATAATACCATATAACACTATGTAACACTATATATCATTATATAACAAATATAACACTATAGGTTGTCTGATAGCATGTCTATGATAGATGTATAGTGTTATATTTGTTATATAATGTTATATAGTGTTACATAGTGTTATATGGTATTATATGGTGTTACATATTGTTATACGGTGTTTATATGATGTTATATAGTATTATATATAGTGTTATAATACACTTCTCACATTTTAGGCCATTTTTACACTATCCTTACCCTATCTACAAGAGAAATACCATTGTAACCCTATGTTATTGAATTGTAGTTTATAGAAGTTTACAAAATGTGAAGTTGGATATTATATTCGATCTATTATGGCCGAAATGTAGTTAACGTAGTGGCATGCACCTAAGTTATCTCAACTCACTGACAAGTTCAAATTCATATGCTTAATTCAATGAACTCTTGAACCAATAATGTCATGACGATGAAGCCATACGATTTTATATAATAATTCATCTAAGAATACTCTAATAATAATTATCATATATCATCGTCATTATTTGAGTTTTCAATCAGTGATGTGTGAAACACGAGATACCGGAAGTTTGGAAAAGCATGTTTAATAATCTTTGATCTTTGGGCTACCTTTCTGTTATTATATGTTATTATATTAATTAAATTGTGTGTATATACATATAATTTTTTAACAATAATAGATTACAATTGGTGAGGTTCGGCTACAAAATCCATTTTTCCTACAAAGTGTATAAAGTCATAAAACACTACAATTTAAGCAATAAAAAAACATTCAAAACCTACAAATAACAGAGTTAAGATCATTAAAACACAATATCCAAACCCTAACAGTCCATAAAAACTTCAAACACACAATCGTAGAACTACAAATATAAAACACAACACGATAATCAACATAAAACACATTAATGTTAGTTATTCGAAAATCAAAGTCTTATCATCCAAAAACATAACACAAAACCCACAAATAAGGTGTTTTAATAATCTCCACTTTGTTATTTATGGGTTTTGAGTGTGTTTTATGGTTGACATTATGGTGTTTTATGACTTTTTACACTTTGTAGAAAAAATAGACTTTATAGCCAACTCTAACTAGTTCATTATTGATTAATATAAATAATTCCTCCTATTCTTATCATAACTAATTATATTCGATAAAACTCGCACACTGAACCAATTTTTTAAAAAGAGCGACCGAGATTGTTGGTTGAAAATACACAATGCTATACGAATAGTATGTAATTTTAGGTATAATACTTTTATGGATAAGTTTTTGGAGATCACATTTTTTGAACATCTTTAATAATGTCTTATAGTGAAATTTTGGGTCTAACTTTCTTAAGCTTGGGTCTAGAGGTATCCTCATGTCAATTTAATGTGTACGTTCTAAAAAAAATAACTAAACGCAAAGTGGTACTAGAACTCAATACATTTCGGGACATCTAAAAAGACAGGTGTTTCATGTTGAACAGTTGAAGTTAAGAAGGTTGTTGGAATAGTTTGGGTAAAATGTAGGATCGTATGTTGATGTGCATAAAATGCAACATATAAATTACATCAATTGTGGCATAAAACTAACCATTTTTTTAGTACTAATGTTGGAAAAAGTGTGTTTTTGTCTTCCTTTTGTATTTTCAGGATTAAATGAGCTCAAATAAACAAAAGAAGCAAAAAGGCAGCTAAATCTAGCATAATTACAAGAAAATGAACAAACGTGGCATGCCCGACCCCCAGACAGCATCTTCCCAAGCAAAATCAAGAAGACAGAAGGCTGAACACGCCCCGTGCTCAGTGAACACGGGGGCGTGCCCAAGTGTCAGCATAAAAGACAAAGTTATAGAAGCTTCTATCGCCCACCACGAGGCCATGCTCAGCGAACATGGGGCCGTGGTCAACTCTAAGATTCGCAGAATCTGGGGAAATCTTGATAGTACAGATATGTTTTTGCACACGGGGTCGTGCCCAGCGGACACGGGGGCGTGGTCAACTAATGCAGACAAACAACAATTAATGAAGGAAGAGAAGAAGGATGGACACGGGGCCGTGCCCAATGGACACGGGGCCGTGCCCGAGCTACTGTTCAGCCTATAAATAGGGGTGTTTGGCTCATTTGCAAACCATTCCTTGGCACTCCACCTCTCTCACACTTCACCCACCACCCACCACCACCATAACACCATCATCCACCACCATTATCCATTGTCCATCATAGAGTGTGTGAGTCGTCTCGGGATCCAAGATTGATCGTAAGAGTTCTTGACAATCACAGGCCATGTTTGCCTAAGTCTCTTACATCACTTGGTGAAGACAAGTGTCTAGTGTAATACTTTTTATTTTTAATCTTTTCGCACTTTTTACTTGGTTATGTATTAATGACTTTAATAACTAGTTTCTTATGTTGAATGTGATTCTTCCTTATCGTTTGTCCGTGATGTCTTGGCATTATTTTACTGTCTATATAAAATAAAAGATTTTCTCCATTCATATATCAGCGGTCTATATGGAGGTATGTTGGCTACCTGGTCGGGGGTTAAGGGAACGGTTTGGTAAGAGTCTTGCCTTGTTCAGTGTATAGATCCTGCAAGGACCTGGGTCAAATTTAGTAGGACCTCCTTCAATACCCACCGGTATTGAATGGCGGGGGTCCAAACTCTTTGATCCCCTCATATGTAAGCTACTATTAATACTATAACCCGGCTATTTAGGAATGTATCTCTGCTGACTCAGACTACTTAGCCGAGGGTAACGTCACCTTCAAAAGAGAGGCCTACCATAATATGCATTAATAACTTAATCAATTATATTTCAATAATCCGACCCTTTAGGATTGTATCCTTGCTGACTCAAACTACTGGGTTGAGGGTAACGTCACCTTCAAAAGAGGGGCCTACTACAATAACTAAGATAATTTCTTAAAAAGTGCAAAAGTGCGGAAATAATCAAAGGTTACACTAAACACGAGTCGGAGCCAAGTGATTCATCTTGTCTATCTGTTTTTATTTTTATTTTATTTTTCAGCATTTTAGTTAGTTTTTATTTTTCTAGTTTAAAACTTTTTTTAACTTTTTTATTTGATTAGACGTTGAGGATAAACCGGTACTAAAAGCTCTTGTGTCTTTGGACGACCTCGGTATCTTACCAACACTATGCTACGCTCACGATGGGTGCACTTGCCCATATGTGTGTTTAGTGTTAGTAAATATCGTGTTTTATAAATTTAAAACTTGACTAAAAAATGTAAAAGGGCTTAAAATAAACATTAAAACCATAACACACTTCGCACACATCAAGTTTTTGGCGTCGTTGCCGGGGACACAAGGATTTTAAGAAAGTTAGGAATCAACGGCCTAATCGTTTTTTCTTATTTTTCTACTTTTTTAGGATTTTTCTTAATTTTTCAGTTTCTGCAGAGCTCAGCGCGGGCCGTGCCTGGTCGGACACGGGCCGTGCCCAGCATTGTCACTGGCAGTTTTTATTTTCCGAGTTACAGAGAGCTGAGCACGGGGCCGTGTCGGTGCAACACGGGGCCGTGTCCAACTCATCAGTAACAGGGATCCGGAAAACAATCATTGTATCTCCGACCACGGGTCGTGTTCACCTGAGCACGGGGCCTTGGTGAACCTTCTGACCAACGTTCTTTTCTGTTTTTATTGCAGGACTTGGAACCCAGGCGCCACATTTGAACTTCCTACGTGGTGTATGAGCTCCAGTTCTAGTAGAGACATAAAAGAACCTCTAGAAGAACCCGAACGCTTTATCAGAAAAAGACTTAAAGCTAAAAACCAAGAGAAAGTTTCGGGGGACCCACTTCCAATGGCGGACCAACGTACCCTC
The DNA here is from genome assembly GCA_030545235.1 of Helianthus tuberosus. Classification (NCBI taxonomy): domain Eukaryota; kingdom Viridiplantae; phylum Streptophyta; class Magnoliopsida; order Asterales; family Asteraceae; genus Helianthus; species Helianthus tuberosus. Next base: position 36,395,110 of record CM060379.1, on the reverse strand, counting down.
ATGGATTACCTACGGCCCACTGTAGATAATCTCGGCGCCGCTATCAATGCACCGAATGTCGAAGCCAACAACTTCGAACTTCGACCGCATTTGATACAAATGCTTCAAAACTCCGCAACCTTCCATGGGCTTGCGGACGAGCATCCCCATCTACATATTACTAATTTCTTAGAAATATGTGATTCCTTTCGGATCAATGGAGCATCAAATGACGACATCCGCCTTCGAATGTTTCCATTTTCACTAAAAGACCGAGCTAAGGCTTGGCTTAACACCCTCCCAGTTGGTTCGGTAAACACCTGGGATGAACTAGCCCAAAAGTTTCTATATAAGTATTTCCCTCCTGCTAAAACAACTAAATTAATTACTGAAATTAATACATATTCACAAGAGGATGGGGAATCCTTATATGAAACTTGGGAAAGGTTCAAGGAGCTACTAAGAAAGTGTCCTCATCACGGTCTTGCGGTATGGCAACAAGTATCCACTTCCTACAATGGGTTGTTGCCACACACAAGACAAACACTTGATTCTAGCTCCGGGGGACTTCTAGGTAATCGTCGCCCAAATGAAATATATAATCAAATTGAGGAAATTGCTCAAACCAATTTTCAGTGGCACACTCCCCGAGGCAATAAATATGTTGCCCCGGGCGCCCATAAGGTTGATGAAAGCACTTCTCTACAAGCCCAAATCGAGGCCCTTTCTTCAAAAATCAAAAGGTTAGAAATGGCAAAAACGGTCTCGGTTATGGCTTGTGAGGGGTGTGGTGGGCCACATGAAAATTGGAGTTGTATGAAAGAATTAGATGATCAAACGGAAACGGTAAACTACATTGATAATAGACCTAGGCCGTCGGGTCCTCCAACGGGTACCTACAACCAAGGATGGCGTAACCACCCTAACCTTGGTTGGAGAGATCCCGGCAATAGTAGTAACCAACAAAACCAACGAACTAACTTTCAACAACCACAAAATTTTTCTCAACAACAAGGTGGACGAGAAAGGCTTGAAGATACCGTATCTCGCCTCATCTCCGACACCGAAAAGAAAAACTCGGATCGATTTCAGCAATTGGAATCGAATTTCAGAAATCAACAAGCTAGCATTCAAAACATTGAAAAACAATTAAATCAAATAGCTCAAAATTTCTCCGAGAGACCACAAGGTGCGTTACCAAGTAATACCGAAACCAACCCAAAAGCGAGAGTACATCTCATCACATTAAGAAACCGAACCGTGGGTCCCGAAGAGGCTCCACTTCCACCAACTGAAAGAAGCCAATCTAGCCAAACCACAACTCCACCTGCGCCACAACAAGAGAAGGCTTCTCCACCAATTCAAGAGCCCACTAAGACTCCTCCGGTTCCATACCCCGGTCGGTTAATTCGTCAAAAGACCGATAAGCAATTCGCAAAGTTCGAAAAATTACTAAAACAATTGCATGTTAATATTACATTTATCGAAGTCCTAACTCAAATGCCTAAATATTCAAAATTTATGAGGGACTTCCTCACTCACAAAAGGAAAATCGAATCATTGCAATTAGTTAACTTAGGCGAAGAATGCTCCGCCTTACTACTCAACAAACTCCCGCAAAAGAAACTTGACCCCGGAAGCTTCACAATTCCTTGCTCGATTGGGAAATCCCCCATTCGTAATGCACTAGCCGATCTCGGGGCAAGCATCAACCTCATGCCCTCATCAATGTTCAATCGACTCGGCTTAGGAAAAACAAGTCCTACAAAAATAAGCATACAACTCGCCGATAGATCCGTCAAATATCCACAAGGTGTCACTGAAAATCTATTGGTCAAAGTCGGCGAATTTGTCTTTCCGGCCGACTTTGTCATACTAGTTATGGAGGAAGATACCGAAGTACCACTCATCCTAGGGAGGCCATTCCTAGCTACGGCCCAAGCAGTGGTAGATATGAATGATGGAACACTAACATTGAGGGTTGGGGACGAGGAAGTAAAGTTTGGAGTCGGAAAAAGAGTAGAAGACGAAGACCCGGTCAACTACATGAAGGTCATTGACTCAAGTTTGGATGATGCTCTCTGACGGTGTAGCATGGGATGCAAAACATCCCACTTGGGCAACATGTGACCAGGCTTTGGGTCTAGCCCAAACCAAACCAAACACCCTTTCATCCATCAAAACCTTTTTTTTATTTTTACCCCTTTATTTTAGTAACAAGCTCGGTTTTTCGTATGACTTTTCAAAAAAAAAAATATGTTGAAGATGAAGCAAAAGAAAAATAAACAAACAAGTTCATCAAAAATAACTTTGTTTGAATAAAGGCTTCATCAAAATAAAAATTGCAAAAATAAAAAAAGTCTTACGAAAACCGACGCTTTTTACGCTTTTCGCCCTTTTACTAACCACTAACCCAACCACCAACCTTTAACCCAAGCCTAACCCTTCACCCAAAAAGTCCTCTTGATATTTACAAAGGTATATAGTTAAAAAGGAGGATGATTGATTGCTTGGCAAGCCTATGGTAGGAGTAAGTTCCATGCCGCTCTCGAGTGATTCACTAAAATACATCTTCGGCCGAATATTGAGTGATCCCCCCGTGAGGTATGTGAACTTGTATATAAATGGAATTTTAAAGAGGCATGTTATGCCCTAATAAGTAATTTATCTTATGTAATGTTTTAAATAAATCATGACGAATAGGATTGTAAATAAATAAAAATAAAACTTAATAAAGAATCTTGGAAATCCCGACACTCTATGACAAGCCCAAAAAACTTCTCTTCTACCCATTCCATTTGGGAGTGTAAAGCCACATTATAAAGAGTTTTGCTTGAGGACAAGCAAATATTCAAGTGTGGGGGTATTTGATGTGCACAAAATGCAACATATAAATTACATCAATTGTGGCATAAAACTAACCCTTTTTTTAGTACTAATGTTGGAAAAAAATGTGTTTTTGTCTTCCTTTTGTATTTTCAGGATTAAATGAGCTCAAATGAACAAAAGAAGCAAAAAGGCGGCTAAATCTAGCATAATTACAAGAAAAGGAACAAATGTGGCATGCCCGACCCCCCGACAACATCTTCCCAAGCAAAATCAAGAAGACAGAAGGCTGAACACGCCCCGTGCTCAGTGAACACGGGGGCGTGCCCAAGTGTCAGCATAAAAGACAAAGTTGTAGAAGCTTCTATCGCCCACCACGGGGCCGTGCTCAGCGGACACGGGGCCGTGGTCAACTCTAAGATTCGCAGAATCTGGGGAAATCTTGATAGTACAGATATGCTTCTGCACACGGGGTCGTGCCCAGCGGACACGGGGGCGTGATCAACTAATGCAGACAAACTGCAATTAATGAAGGAAGAGAAGAAGGATGGACACGGGGCCGTGCCCGAGCTACTGTTCATCCTATAAATAGGGGTGCTTGGCTCATTTGCAAACCATTCCTTGGCACTCCACATCTCTCACACTTCACCCACCACCCACCACCACCATAACACCATCATCCACCACCATTCCTGGCAACGCCCTCTTTGTCAGGGGTCCGGGGGCAACGCCCCTAGGAGCAGAGTCCAAGAGGCGACAACTTATGATAGGGTCCAAGAGGCAGAGCCCCTGGTTAGGGTCGGAAAATGTATTTTGATTAAATTGTTTTATAAAAAATGCTTAGAAATTAATTTTTACAGAATTTGGACATTATTTTTGAAATAGCTGTTCCAAAAAAAATTGAAATAAAAATAAGGCATTTTGAAGGTTTTTTATTTAAAATAAAAGGTAACTGCCCTAACCCTAAAATTCGTAATCAGATTTTTGGTCACAGTTCTGTGGTTCATACGAATTATCATATACACACATAGTGTTGTTAAATTTCTCAAATTCAAAGTTGTATCCGATTGAATTATTCGAAAGAACCACCAAAATAATTTGATCTGTGAGTGATTACACGGTTTTTTAACATAGGTTTGGGTCATTTTAAGGTAAAACCTTTTATTTATAACGATATTCATTATTAGCCAAAATGGTTACTAGGATTTCCATCAAAACCATACTTACTAGTGATTGTAATTAACTAGTAGAAATAACCGCGCTACGCAGCGGGGTTTTGATTGATACCGGTTTGGTTTAGTTCGACACCGGTACTGGGCATAGAAACCGAAAGAAATTAATATGCCAAAGAAGATATCAACATGTATTCTGCACCAATCGAAAATCATAAAAATAAATTTACATTTGAACGGTATCGTTGTGGCAAGTTAAACGCAAGAGAAATTAATGTTTTCAAAACTAAAAAATACATTTTTTTAAAAATAATACTAATAAAAAATTCTTTAAAATAATATGTTTTTTAAATGCTAACATCGCCAGTGGCGTGAAGGTTGACGTTAGTGACGAATCGATAGAAGGTGTTGTTTGCGGCAGGTTTCAAACTCCTGATCTCTAGATAAACAACAGGCAACTCAGCCAACTGGGCAAGATCCATTTAAATTTATTTGAATTTAGAAGTAATTCAGATATAATTTATATCCTTAAAAATATTAGGAAAAGTAAAAAAAATTCATTAAAATTCATTTAGCCTAACGACACAAATTTACTCTAACTGCAAATCCTCTTTACATTTGTATGTTTATATAATAGTAAATAGAATGTTAGGGTTTAAAACATATTTCTTTCAACATTACGCTCTATGTCAAAGCTAATCTATTCCCATAGCATGTTATGAACTGCATTAATAAACTCATATAAAAGATATAAATGAAACTAAAGTGATGAGGAATAGTGATTTATAATTTTCAACTTTTTTTATTTTTCGTAATACTTTATATATTATTCAATTAGATTTTTAGTAATAAACAGTAATTCATAATTATTAATTATTTCATTTTTTATTAATAGTATTTTATTGATTATTACATTTGATATTGTAGTAATAACTTTTTTTCGTTATTTTATTTAAATCTAAATCCGCGTCTATATTATTTATTTTTTGAACATTTCACGGATATTGGATCGGTATTGATACGGTTTGTTAGAGTACCGATATTATTATTATTATTTTTATTATTATTATTATTATTATTATTATTATTATACATATGAATTTCAACTAGCCATGAACAGTGATTGTATTTTTTGAGTAATTGATTTAATTTATCTAATGATATTTATTGATTTTGTTTCTAATAACTTGCGGTCTATTTTCATATATATTTGCATTTTATTCAATTTAAAGTGATGATGAATAGTGATTTGTAATTTTTAAGCTTTTTTTTATTTTTAGTAATATTTTATATATTATCCAATTTGATTTTTAGTAATAAGTAGTAATTCATAATTATTTGTTTTTTTATTAATAGTGTTTTATTTATTATTCAATTTGAATTGTAGTAATAACTTTTGTTCGCTATTTTTTTAAATCTAAATCCACGTCTATATTTATTTTTTTAACATTTAATGAGCATTGTATGGATAGAGTTTGTTAGAGTACCGATAATATTATTATTATTATTTATTATATTATACATATATTAAAAACACAACGTAATGAATAGTGTTTTATTATTATAGTAATATATAGTTTTCTAAATACTTTTATTGTTTTACTATTATAACAATAACTATTATCTTACTTTTTAAATTAAATACATTTTCATATTTTTCTTACCTTTAATTAATTATACATATTATTACTAAGTGATCATGAATAGTAAAACAGAAATTTTGAGAATTTACTACACAAATAATTTTTATTTATTATTTGATTTATTTGTATTTGTTTTATTATTTTTAGTAGTATTATTATATTTATTATTCAACTTCATCTTTTAATCATAACTTGTGTTCGTCAACCTTTTTATAAATTCTGAATTTGCATCTATATTTATTCCAAGTTATTTTCCCGCACGTTCTCACAATACGTTACCATGGGCATTGGATCGATTATATACATATGAATTGTAACTCACGATAAACAGTGAAATGTAATTTTTTACTTATTATAATATTGTTGTAGTATTGTATTATTATAAATACTTTTTATTATATTTTGTTTTCCGCTTATAATTTTTAACATAATATGTTTTATAAAATTTGAATATGTCATTATGATGTGCTTATTTTTATCTACTTCTAGATTTGAATCTTACTCAGTACCGAAGAACTACTTTTTTGATATCGTAAGTTGTAGCAAGTGTCAGTGTCGTACCGGTATTGTGACGAACCGAACCAATTCGGCAAAGACATCGAATATCGAAGCTTGTACCAATATTTGTTTTTATGATTTTTGTCGATGTAAAATGTGTGTCAATATCTTTTAGGGTATATAAAGACTTTTTTTTTATTTTCTCTTTCGGTCGCTATTATATATTATTCTAGTTTTATTATTATTAATAGAAAGAGGCCATGAACATTGTTTTTTTATTTTTTTTAATATTGTTTTTTCCTAAGTTTTTATTATTATATTGTTTTACTTGTTTAATTGATTTAAACATATATTTTTATATAACTCCTGTTTTTTTTCTAGGTTTTTATTATTAGATTGTTCTATTAGTTTAATTGATTTAAACATATATTTTATATAACTTTTAAGATACGATCAAAGTATCAGTTATCAAACAAGAAATCATAAAAATGAATGTATACTGGTACTGATGTTGTCAGTACGGTATGATAGCGATATGATATTAATTCATTAAAAACAAAAAACACTACAAATAAATATTGACACGGATACAAATGTTATTCAACCGGTTTTGATTGAATTTGGTATGATAGCGACACAATATCCGTTTAAAAAATATACATCGTAATGTTGAAATAAAAAGAGGGGAACAATTGTTTTTGATTTTTTTCAATATTGTTTTTTCTAAGGTTTTATTATTTTATTGGTTTATTACTTTAATTGATTTAAGTACATTTTGTTCTCTCATATAACTTTTAAGATACGATCAAAGTACCCGTTATCAAACAGGAAACAATAAAACAGAACGTATACCGGTCCGATGATGTTCAGTACAATATGGTAGCGATACAGTATCAGTTTATTGAAAGCAAAAAAAAAACTAAAAATAAATAAATATTGGTACCGATACAAATGATTGGACCTTGTACGATAGCAGCAGAATATCCGTTATAAAAAAATATCATAATGTTTAAATAAAATAAACATAAAATGCAAGCGAACCGAACAGATATCAACTGACACAACGTAATGAATAATGTTTTATTATTATAATAATAGTAATATATAGTTTTCTAAATACTTTTATTATTTTACTATTATAACAATAACTATTATCTTACTTTTTAAATTAAATACATTTTTATATTTTTCTTAACTTTAATTAATTATACATATTATTACTAAGTGATCATGAACTAGTATATTTAAAATTATAATTATATTATATTATAAGTAAATAAAAAAATAATCTATTGTAAATAGTATTAAACCATCCCCGCGTTGCGGCGGGGGCGTAAAACCATTCCAAGTAACACCAATGCTACACCACTGTCGATGATCACCAACACTGGAAAAGATCGTTAAAACACCAAACGAAAAGCAAAGTAAAATCTTTGAACCACGTACGCCCGTTACGACGTGTTAATGCGAAGAAATTGGATCGAAAAGTAAAGCATAGAAAAAAATAACTAAATTACAACCAACAATGCCAAAAATTATTACAAATTTATAGTATATAATTTAACAAAGTGTACAACCCCAACACATAAAGGTACAACAAAACTAAGCATGAAACACCATGAATGCAAAAGTTACAACCACTTAATAAGTATATTACAAATTGATATTATATAATAGTAAAACGGAAATTTTGAGAATTCATTACACAAATAATTTTTATTTATTATTTGATTTATTAGTATTTGTTTTATTATTTTTAGTAGTATTGTTATATTTATTATTCAACTTCATCTTTTAATCATAACTTGCGTTCGTCAACCTTTTTATAAATTCTAAATTTGCATCTATATTTATTCCAAGTTATTTTCCCACACGTTCTCACGATACGTTACCATGGGCATTGGATCGATTATATACATATGAATTGTAACTCATGATGAACAGTGAAATGTAATTTTTTACTTATTATAATATTGTTGTAATATTGTATTATTATAAATACTTTTTATTATATTTTGTTTTCCGCTTATAATTTTTAACATAATATGTTTTATAAAATTTGAATACGTCATTATCTACTTCTAGATTTGATTGATTTAAGTACATTTTGTTCTCTAATATAATTTTTAAGATACGATCAAAGTACCCGTTATCAAACAGGAAACAATAAAACGGAATGTATACAAGTCCGATGATGTTCGGTACAATATGGTAGTGATACAGTATCAGTTTATTGAAAGCAAAAAAAAAAAGCTAAAAAAAATATTGGTAACGATACAAATGTTGTTCAATTGGTTTCGACTGGACTTGGTACTATAGCGGCAGAATATCCGTTATCAAAAAAATATCGTAATGTTGAAATAAAATAAACATAAAATGCAAGCGAATCGAACAGATATCATATCAACTGAACAACATGTATGTGTTTTTTTGTTTTCGATAAATGTAGTGCTTTCTCTTTCAATTACTATATCGAGTGCAGGTACTGTAACGAACCAAATTGATACCGACTTAATCCCCGTCGCGAAACGCGGGGAAATTTCACTATTATATATTATATATTAATAATTGAATATATATTAATAATTGAAATGGAATGAACAGTGTTTTTAATATATTATAAGAATATATATTTTTTAATACCTTTACTATTTTGATATAAAATAATAATAATTATTTTTTTCTTTACTTTCTAAGTTGGATAAGCTTGGTGTCAACCAATACTGGTATCGAAAATACCGGTACCGTTCGGTTCATTATTAGTACATGCAGGTAAAAATCCGCACCAACCTGATACAGAAAACGCTAAAAGTCGGTATCGGATTGAGTTTGAAAATCTTTTAGTTCGGGAAATTCGGTACTGCTACACGGTACCATTTGCTCATCCCTGATCACGGGTGCCGTACAAACAACAACGGTATCGTACAACTTTTTCTTGTTGATTTTCTTTTTTTAGTTTCAGGGGTAGGGATGAGCTCTGTGGCAACCAATACCGAAAATACCGGTTATGGTACCGATATATGAAGGCAAAAATCGGTAGCGAACAGGTACCAGGAACGCCAAAAGTCGGTACCGAACTGGTACTTAGGATCCTTCGGTTCGGGAAATTCGGTACCGGTACCCAGTATTATTTGCTCATCTCTAACCACGGGTTTCATACGAACAACATCATTAACATACAACTTTTTTTGTTGATTTTCTTTCGATTATTTTTTACTGTTTTTTATATTTTCTTTTTATTCTTGTTAGTGGTTCTGTGTGCAACGCGCTCGTTGTGATTTCAAAACACAGACTAAATAACAAAAGAAGTTCTCTGCAACGCGGCTAGGGTGATAAACCTAGTTATTATGAATTTCAACTGGCCATAAACAATGATTGTATTTTTGAGTAATTGATTTAATTTATCTAATGATATTTTATTGATTTTGTTTCTAATAACTTACGTTCTATTTTTATTTATTTGTATTTTATTGACATACATACATATGAATTTAAAATGCCTATGAACAGTGATTGTATTTTTGAGTAATTGATTTAACTAGTATTTTTAGCAGCCGCGTGTTGCGGCGGCGTACCCGATTCGTTTTTGAAGACGTGTTTCACCAAACACAATCTACATCAAAACATAGACTAACTCAATACGTACATTTGACGAACAGAATAATTTACACTGAGATGTAAAACCTACCCGCCACGTGTTGCGGCGGGTCAAAACACAAACAAAGTCAAATTAACACCGTCGAATCAGAATCAAAATGTATTATATATGACCTAACGCATACATAGGAAACATACATAAAAGTTAGAAAACCTTCGCAACTAAGATCCCTAACAAACTTAATTCCGTGTGAAGGTGGGTGCTACAAATGCCATACCATTGATCCTTGAGTGGCAGGGGATTTCGTTTTCATATACCTCCTAATTATGGATTTCATATATGTGACTCAGATTTCAAAACCAAACACTTGTTAGCCGCTATAGTAATCTGAGAAACCATGTTCAACTGCTTCTTTTTCAACACGGTTGCCAAGTTTTTTGCGCTCACCCTTTAGCATGCCTAAAACATATGAAATCTTATCAACAAATGAAGATCCATTATGTGCACAGCTATAAGTGCGCAATAAAAAAAGAGTAGATATATGTTGAACTGAATGATACCAAAAATTAATTTGGCAAAGTGATTTATTATAACTTGTTTTAACAGCACTTTTATAAATCCATCTGAAAATTTATTAATTAAAAAGCTTCATAATTTCCTAATGATTAAAACTTTAAACATGCCAAATCATATACTGGTTCATCACTTTCTTTTAGAGAAATGAGAAAGGCCCCTGTGTGATTCTACTATCAATCCCTCAAATAAAAAAGTAAAAGGCTTCAATTTTTTTGTTTAAAAAAAAAGATCAAATTGCAATAAATAGAAGCTGTAACGCCCCAAAATCCGAATTATAAATTTACCTTGTGTTTAAAGGTTTTAGTTAGTTAACTAAGTAGATTGAATGGCAAAAGTGTAGAAAGAATAAAAGTTTTGCCTTATTAATAACTGAGTGAAACCTTAGGGGTTGAAAGTGAACATCTAACAAATTAATAAGAAAAAAATTAAAAGTGCAGTGTGTGGGATGTGTGTGTGTGCGACGCAAGGCAGGAGCAGGAGAAGGAAAACCCTTCTTCTCCAATTGATCCAAAATTTGACAAATTGAGTGAGATTGTGGATAAATTTCGAATGCATGTGACTGGATTTTTGGTCATCTATGAGTTCCCAACATAAGGTAAGTTAAATATTGTGTTTTGATGCTAGTTGATGAATTGGGTTTTAATCAATCCATGAAAATTGAATGAATTGAAGTTATATATGAGTTAGAATCATCATATTGAATATGACTTATGCTTGAATTTGGTTATAATGAAGAATTGAGGTGAAACCCACTCGTTCTAGTAGTATGTTGATGAATGATGATCTTGTAATTGTGTAATTTTGTTGAATGAAAGCATAAACACTAATGTATTGTTAGCCAATCATGTTATAGGATGGATGAATCATGTGAAATTAGTTGAATGTTTGAGTTTTGTGGTTTACTAATGGGTTATGCATAGAACTCATGTACATGATGCTTAAAATGTTGTACGCCCACCATGTGTTTGATAAAATGCCTCAATGATAAACCATGTAGTTTTGAATGGATTGAGAAGTGTGGTGATGCATAAGGACAATATAATATTGATGTATTGTGAAACATGGTATGAAATATGAATGATGCGTGAATGAAATTGTTATGTAAATAAATGGCGTAATCTAAAACAAGAATGGATTATATGTAGGATTGAAGTTACAAGGTAAAAATTTGTATGTAAGAACTTATGCGTTATGAACTAGCTAATTTATATGTCATGAACGGTAGTAATGAAGTATGATGATACATATCCTATATATGCGCTAATAAATTAACGAAAGTCAAACATTTCATGATTTGAAAGCCGAACGAATGAATGAATATATGTAAGCTAACCGTGTTATGAATGTGACGGCATGTACGGATAGGAGTCATGTCAACATGGACACAAGCATGAAGCGCCACGGGTCGAAGGTAAACACGGAAGCTATGCGTGAACTTGGATGCACGAGGTAAGTAAACTCCCGGACTCTCTCTTTAGTTGTAAAAGAGATTAAGTGTATGATGATTGTTAGAAGTTATGTTAAAATGAGTTATTAATGATGATATCAAGTAAGTGATTTTCCGAATCACTTCTTAGTTTATTTAGGCAAGGTTATGTGTGAGTTGCTTAAGAATGATATTTGAAGTCTAACAAGGTTTGATTATGTAGAAGTGAAAGTTTTCGCTAGGTAGACCTAACGAGTCAAAATGAGGATTTATTTTATTAAGGAATGATTTATACAAGTAATGACGACGGTATTATAACCGGATAATGGGTAGAATTCCTTTTAGGTGCGCTAACCGAGAGGTGGGCACGCAGGTTAATGGGCAAAAGACTTGAGTTGAGTTAATGGGAACAATTTCGTGTAAGGAAATTGTGCTAATAAAGTTCAAATATGTAAAATTGATTGAGATGAATAAGTTTAACACATACCGGGAATCGGGTTCATAAACCCCATGTACGGAACTTCGGTTAATGTAAAACTATTATAGTTATAATGTTCGTGTAAGTTTTGGGTTAAAACAAATGAGTTGTTAGATGAAAACATGAACGGGTCGAATAATCCGTGATTGAATATTTAGCCGTAAACTCATAAGTTAAGAATTTTCTTAATTCGAATGTTGGATTTTAAGTACATATGATAGGATATCAAATTACGGTCATGTGGGAAGAAACGGGAGGTTAAACGGGTGGACGGTTAAAAAGTTGTGCAAGCTTTTGCATTAACGGACGTTGAAACGAAGCTGCAGAAAAAAAAAAAACATTTAGAGGGGCCGTCGCCGACGCCCTGATGGGCCGTGATGTGTGCAAAATGCAACATATAAATTACATCAAATGTGGTATAAAACTAACCCTTTTTTAGTACTAATGTTGGAAAAAGTGTGTTTTTGTCTTCCTTTTGTATTTTCAGGATTAAATGAGCTCAAATGAACAAAAGAAGCAAAAAGGCAGCTAAATCTAACATAATTACAAGAAAAGAAACAAACGTGGCATGCCCGACCCCCCGACAGCATCTTCCCAAGCAAAACAAGAGAACAGAAGGCTGAACACGCCCCGTGCTCAGTGAACACGGGGGCGTGCCCAAGTGTCAGTAGAAAAGACAAAGCTGTAGAAGCTTCTATCACCCACCACGGGGGCGTGCCCAGCGGACACGGGGCCGTGGTCAACTCTAAGATTCGCAGAATCTGGGGAAATCTTGATAGTACAGATATGCTTCTGAACACGGGGTCGTGCCCAGCGGACACGGGGGCGTGGTCAACTTATGTAGACAAACTGCAATTAATGAAGGAAGAGAAGAAGGATGGACACGGGGCCGTGCCCGAGCTGCTGTTCAGGCTATATATAAGGGTGCTTGGCTCATTTGCAAACCATCCCTTGGCACACCACCTCTATCACACTTCACCCACCACCCACCACCATCACAACACCATCATCCACCACCATCATCCATTGTCCATCATAGAGTGTGTGAGTCGTCTCGGGATCCAAGATTGATCGTAAGAGTTCTTGACAATCAAAGGCCATGTTTGCCTAAGTCTCTTACATCACTTGGTGAAGACAAGTGTCTAGTGTAATACTTTTTATTTTTAATCTTTTCGCACTTTTTACTTGGTTATGTATTAATGACTTTAATAACTAGTTTCTTATGTTGAAGGTGATTCTTCCTTATCGTTTGTCCGTGGTGTCTTGGCATTATTTTACTGTCTATATAAAATAAAAGATTTTCACCATTCATATCTCCACGGTTTATATGGAGGTATGTTGGCTACCTGGTCGGGGGTTAAGGGAACGGTTTGGTAAGAGTCTTGCCTTGTTCAGTGTATAGATCCTGCAAGGACCTGGGTCAAATTTAGTAGGACCTCCTTCAATACCCACCGGTATTGGATGGCGGGGGTCCAAACTCTTTGATCCCCTCATATGTAAGCTACTATTAATACTATAACCCGGCTATTTAGGACTGTATCCCTGCTGACTCAGACTACTTAGCCGAGGGTAACGTCACCTTCAAAAGAGGGGCCTACCACAATATGCATTAATAACTTAATTAATTTTCTTTCAATAATCCGACCCTTTAGGATTGTATCCTTGCTGACTCAACCTACCGGGTTGAGGGTAACGTCACATTCAAAAGAGGGGCCTACTACAATAACTAAGATAATCTCTTAAAAAGTGTAAAAGTGCGGAAATAATCAAAGGTTACACTATACACGAGTCGGATCCAAGTGATTCATCTTGTCTATCTGTTTTTACTTTTATTTTTATTTTTCAGCATTTTAGTTAGTTTTTATTTTTCTAGTTTAAAACCTTTTTCTAACTTTTGATTTGATTAGACGTTGAGGATAAACCGGTACTAAAAGCTCTTGTGTCCTTGGACGACCTCGGTATCTTGCCAACACTATACTACGCTCACGATGGGTGCACTTGCCCATATGTGTGTTTGGTGTTAGTAAAATATCGTGTTTTATAAATTTAAAACTTGACTAACGTGTAAAAAGGGCTTAAAATATACATTAAAACATATACACACTTACGCACATCAAGTTTTTGGCGCCGTTGCCGGGGACACAAAGATTTTAAGAAAGTTAGGAATCAACGGCCTAATCGTTTTTTTTTCTTATTTTTCTATTTTTTTTAGGATTTTTCTTGATTTCTCAGCTTCTGCAGAACTCAGCACGAGCCGTGCCCGCCGAACACGCCCTGTGCCCAATCATTGGAACTGGCAATCCTGTTCTAAGCCAGACAGTAAGCCGAACATGGGGCCGTGCCCTCTCAACACGCCCCGTGCCCAAGATTCAGTTACTGAAAGCAGAACCGTAAGATCCCGACGGTTGGTAATTTCTGACACAAACATGAGTGATACTGATATTTTTTACTTTCGGCACTCTTATGGTACGTGGTGTCAAATATGTGGTGGCTCCCATAAAGAATTAGAATGTTATTTTCTAAATTATAAGCCCCATTATATAGACCCATCGTTTTCCTGTAGCCTTAAGAGGGGCGAAAGTATAATCCCTATCTCTTCCTCGAATGCTCTCAACCGGATCTTCTAAGAGAAATGCTTCTTGATGAACTATTTCAATTGGAAGATCTAATTCTTAATTGGTTAAAAGAACTTAGGATAGATTTTAATAATTTATCTCAAGAGGATAACCAAGAAGAATTGTTGGGATCGCATTCAAATAAAAACAACTTCGTTGTTCCCGATGTTACCTCTAACTCTAGAGAGGACTTGAGCGATAGTCGTCCCTGTGCCGATTGTGCCGTGAAGGACTCTCCATCGACTTCGTTTGATGCATACATAGACCTGAGCGATTCGGCATACACCTTCTTTAACGAGAGCCCGGGAAAGGGTTGGACTTGTCCACCTACATATAGCATAGGAATCACCCTCACCGACAACCTCTTGCGCTCTCGTCTTAATCTAGAGCAATTAAGGTATCTTAGGCACTTTGGGGTTGTTCCATCCAGTAAGGAACCACCCGATCCAAATGAATTCCTTAGAAATAAACGAAACTTCATAAACAGCCTCTAGACACGGGGCCGTGTCCAGGTCAACACGCCCCCGTGTCCACCAAAAGATTCTCGTCTGATTTCGTGTCAGAATACGGACAAAATGTGTCAGAGTCTTGCCTGCACACTGGGCCGTGCCCAGCCGACACGGGGCCGTGTGCAGCGTGCTGTCGTTTTCTATAAATGCAGCCAAGAATCCTGCACATTTGAACCATTCCAGGGACAGAGATTTGGGGAATCTTCTCACATACCATCCTAGGTATTTTCTAAAAGAAGTTTCTCAACAACCTTCTTGTCCTTTCCTCTTTTATCCACTTTCATCTTCTTCAATTTTTCTTTATACTTCCATTAAAGCTTGAGATCTCCATAATTTCAAGCTTTATTTAGATGTTTGTTAGATTTTTATTCATGGAATCTTGTTAAAAGTAAGTTCTACAATAATGTTTTAAATTGTTTCTGCTTTAAAGCGTTTTAAAAATCACGAAAACAAATTAAAACTCCATGATTCCTTGTTCTGAAAATCTGCAGACATCTGAACACGGGGTCGTGTTCATTGAACACGGGGCCGTGTCCGAGGTACTGGTCCAATAAAGTTGAACTCTTTTCGGTATGTTTTCTCAGAATGGCGAGCAGAACTAGCGGAACATCTTCATCGCACTTCATAAACAACCGACAATGGAGAAGGTCGTCAACGGTTGAAGATTCTCTTGTAAACTACGTTTACGCCTTAAGAGAAGCCATTGACGAGATGACGGGGGTAGAAGAAGCATTGGTCGACCGTATTAATCATTTGACGGTGGGACTAGAGGGATGTCTCCGAGAGGTCAACCTTTTGCACCAAAGGTTGAACATTCTCGCCTCTCCTCCTTTGGTACCGATTGTGACCCAAAGGGCGTGGAATGTGATACCGGAAGTTATCATTCCGGCCGAATGGTACGCCATACATTCAGAACCCCCTCGAGACATACTACAAGGGATTCCGGTTGGTATCACTCCCCCTCCACAAGATGTTGAGGAAAATGAAGCCACCTCCTTCCTCCCGAGAGAGATAGAAGAATGGCTCTAGCAACATCTAGGGAACACCTCTCGGCTCGAAGCTCTACAAAAATACCGGGAAGTTATTTCCGGAATTTTGGTCCTTATTATAAAAGTAGAGCTCCTTAGGATGATTTTTCGTATCACTTGACCTATCTAATTTAGGACCCTTAAATTTTATTTTCTTCTTTGTTTTCAGCTTTTTAGGACTATTATGTAATTCTCTCTATGTTTTAATGAATGACGGTTTTAAGTTAAATTGGTGTTTGGATGATGTTGTAATGGGTAAAACACACTAGGAATGGTGAAGGATACCAAGGGAAAATTAAACCCGCACCCCATGCACGAAAACAGGGCCACCCGACAAAATTTTCTTCATTACAGCAAGTTCAGCACGGGGCCGTGCCGGCCCAACACGTCCCCGTGCCCAACCATCTGCAGAAAATTGCCCAGTTTAGGTAATTGGACACGGGCGTGCTCACTGAACACGACCCCGTGCCCAGGCTTCTGTTTCTCTTTTTCAATTTTGTTATTGGCGATCTGAACACGGGGCCGTGCCCGGACACCACGGGGCCGTGTCCAGACGCCCAGTAACACAAATTTTTGCTTTTTCACACCTTTTTACGCATTCAATCAACCTAAAAACTTATTTTTGGGACACATTGAGGACAATGTGTAATTTAAGTGTGGGGGGATGCTAAAACCTTGAATCTTGCAAGTCCTAATCACAAGCCTTACACAAAACTCTATTGGAACCGCTAATCACCCCAAATTTTTTCAAATTTTTTTTTCATTTTTCTTACTTGTCTAAGTTTAACTTGGGAATTTCAAAGTTCTAAAAAGGTTGTATTTTTACAAATTTACAACCGATAGCGTCGTGATAAAAAGAACCAACATAAGAAAATTATGAAACGCATGACAAGCTTAGTTAAAATTTGATTATATATACTTGATCACATAAAAACTCATTCCCACAAAAGTGAGTTTTGAGCCTTTATTGAGCATACAAATACATATCTTTAAACTAAATGCTCATTTTTCGTTTCTTGTGTGAATAGCCGCTTGGTTCTTACGACTCTAGAACTTGCCACGACGATACATTCCCGGTCCTTACCAACTTAAACCCGAGTAAGTAAATGACGTAGGCATTAGGACCAACCCTTTTTATTTCTACACCATTATTTTCTTTTTTTTACCACCTACCCAAAATCCCCTTAGTTAACCCCTTTGAGCCTAAACCTTTTTATTTCTTAACCCAAAACAAACACCCTTTCACCCACCAAAACCTTTTTATTTTTAACCCTTTGTTTTAGTAACAAACTCGGTTTTTTGAATGACTTTTCAAAAAAAACAAAAATAATAATGATGATGATGAAGCAAAAGAGAAATAAAGCAAACAAGTTTATCAAAAATAACTTTGTTTGAATGATGGCTTCATCAAAATAAAAAAAAAAATCAAAAGTCTTACGAAAACCGACGCTTTTTACGCCTTTCGCCCTTTTACTAACCACTAACCCAACCACCTACCTTTAACCCAAGCCAAACCCTTCACCCAAAAGTCCTCTTGATATTTACAAAGGTATATAGTTAAAAAGGAGGATGATTGATTGCTTGGCAAGCTTATGGTAGAAGTAAGTTCCATGCCGCTCTCGAGTGATTCACTAAAAATACATCTTCGGCCAAGTATTGAGTGATCCCCCGTGAGGTATGTGAACTTGTATATGAATGGAATTTTAAAAAGGCATGTTATGCCCTAATAAGTAATTTATCTTATGTAATGTTTTAAATAAATCATGACAAATATGATTGTAAATAAATAAAAATAAAACTTAATAAAGAATCTTGGAAATCCCGACACTCTATGACAAGCCCAAAAACCTTCTCTTCTACCCATTCCATTTGGGAGTGTAAAGCCACATTATAAAGAGTTTTGCTTGAGGACAAGCAAAGATTCAAGTGTGGGGGTATTTGATGTGTGCAAAATGCAACATATAAATTACTTCAAATGTGGCATAAAACTAACCCTTTTTTAGTACTAATGTTGGAAAAAGTGTGTTTTTGTCTTCCTTTTGTATTTTCAGGATTAAATGAGCTCAAATGAACAAAAGAAGCAAAAAGGCAGCTAAATCTAACATAATTACAAGAAAAGGAACAAACGTGGCATGCCCGACCCCCCGACAACATCTTCCCAAGCAAAGCAAAGCAAAACAAGAGAACAGAAGGCTGAACATGCCCCGTGCTCAGTGAACACGGGGGCGTGCCCAAGTGTCAGCAAAAAAGACAAAGCTGTAGAAGCTTCTATCACCCACCACGGGGGCGTGCCCAGCGGACACGGGGCCGTGGTCAACTCTAAGATTCACAGAATCTGGGGAAATCTTGATAGTACAGATACGTTTCTGCACACAGGGGCGTGCCCAATGGACACGGGGGCGTGGTCAACTAATGCAGACAAACTGCAATTAATGAAGAAAGAGAAGGAGGATGGACACGGGGCCGTGCCCGAGCTGCTGTTCACACTATAAATAGGGGTGCTTGGCTTATTTGCAAACCATCCCTTGGCACACCACCTCTCTCACACTTCACCCACCACCCACCACCATCACAACACCATCATCCACCACCATCATCCATTGTCCATCATAGAGTGTGTGAGTCGTCTCGGGATCCAAGATTAATCGTAAGAGTTCTTGACAATCAAAGGCCATGTTTGCCTAAGTCTCTTACATCACTTGGTGAAGACAAGTGTCTAGTGTAATACTTTTTATTTTTAATCTTTTCGCACTTTTTACTTGGTTATGTATTAATGACTTTAATAACTAGTTTCTTATGTTGAAGGTGATTCTTCCTTATCGTTTGTCCGTGGTGTCTTGGCATTATTTTACTGTCTATATAAAATAAAAGATTTTCACCATTCATATCTCCACGGTCTATATGGAGGTATGTTGGCTACCTGGTCGGGGGTTAAGGGAACGGTTTGGTAAGAGTCTTGCCTTGTTCAGTGTATAGATCATGCAAGGACCTGGGTCAAATTTAGTAGGACCTCCTTCAATACCCACCGGTATTGGATGGCGGGGGTCCAAACTCTTTGATCCCCTCATATGTAAGCTACTATTAATACTTTAACCCGGCTATTTAGGACTGTATCCATGCTGACTCAGACTACTTAGCCGAGGATAACATCACCTTCAAAAGAGGGGCCTACCACAATATGCATTAATAACTTAATTAATTATCTTTCAATAATCCGACCCCTTAGGATTGTATCCTTGCTAACTCAAACTACTGGGTTGAGGGTAACGTCACCTTCAAAAGAGGGGCCTACTACAATAACTAAGATAATCTCTTAAAAAGTGCAAAAGTGCGGAAATAATCAAAGGTTACACTATACACGAGTAGGATCCAAGTGATTCATCTTGTCTATCTGTTTTTACTTTTATTCTTATTTTTCAGCATTTTAGTTAGTTTTTATTTTTCTAGTTTAAAACTTTTTCCTAACTTTTGATTTGATTAGACGTTGAGGATAAATCGGTACTAAAAGCTCTTGTGTCCTTGGACGACCTCGGTATCTTGCCAACACTATACTACGCTCACGATGGGTGCACTTGCCCATATGTGTGTTTGGTGTTTGTAAAATATCGTGTTTTATAAATTTAAAACTTGACTAACGTGTAAAAAGGGCTTAAAATATACATTAAAACATATACACACTTACGCACATCAGCCGTCTCCGACGCCCTCTCTGGCCTTCATTTTTGCTGACACCTTATTTTTCTGCTTACGGCTTGTTTTTCCGATGCGAATAACTAGGAGGCGTCGCCGACGCCTCATAAGGCCGTCGCCGACGCCCTCCCCATGATTAAATTGCTGAAATTTGTTATTTAAGTTGTTTTGTGTACCGTAAGCTTCAGTATATTAACCGTGGTCTACGACGGGCCTCCCGAACATGATTTTGAATGTTTCCTTGATTTTTTTGGGTTATTAATCCAAGTCTAAGCACCATTTAATTTATGTACAAGTGTGATAAGTGAATGCGAATAAGTTAATCAAGAATTGGATGTTAGTAAATATGCGAAGACATGATTATATAAGCATGTACGTATGTATGTAGGTAAGTAGGTATCTAGGTATGTAAGTAAGTATGTATGTATGTATGTAAGTAAGTATGTATGCATGCAAGTAGGTATGTACGTATGATTAGACGTGTGAATGTGCGTATGCACGAAGTAGGATTTATCGCATATGAAAGAATAGGGCAGGTATGCATGTATACTTGGTTTCAATACGTTTGGGTATGGACCTCACTAATGATGTGCTTGAGATTGGAATGTAATGCAGGAATGAGAATGTTAGATTCTTGTGGGATCGAAGCCGAACTCGGAACAAGAGAATCCGAGAGGATAATCGAATGAATCAAAGTTTAGATTGTTGATTGTTATACGATTTTTATTTTATTATATGAGAATAATGATGTATGATGTTGTTAATGACTAATGGTTAAGTTGTATGTGATGTTCACAAGTACTACTCGGACTTCTTCTACCACTAATGAAGATAAGCGGGCGTAGATTGAGTCGAAGAGCAAGGATTGTACGGAAAGAACGGTCACGTAGTTTGAATTATGTATTGCTTTGAAGCATTAATACAATGTGAATATTGTAAACCCCTTCTAGTAAATGTTTAACATTTTGTATTTGAGCCTTTATGTAAGTAATGTCTCTAATAAAGAAAGAAATTTTAAGGCTCATATTTCCGCTGCGTCGTTTTAAAGATATTACGTGTTAGGGCTTTACAGAAGCACACTTTTACACTTATGACGTGAATCACTTTCGTAATGACCTGAACCACTTCTGACCTGTAACAAACTCTGTAATGACTTGATTGTTCACCAACCCGTAATGACCTGAACCACTTACCTGTAACAAACTCTGACCAAAATGTGTTCCAACCCGAATAGGTCCACATGTATAATCGTGCATTTATAACCACTGGAACTTTGCGTATAAAGCGCATTACCGATTAGAGATGCTTTTGTGGAAATCCAAAATAAATTATAGAAAGCGATGAAACCGATTGGATTTTAATATTGTTGGCGAGTGGATTTCAGTTCAGTGCATCTGCTTTCAGGTTTCCTCCCCTACCCATTAGCCCCAATTTGATTCCTTTTTATTTTTATTTTAAGGTGTTCTCCATCAATTCCAAGTTTTAGTAAAAAAAGTTTGTTTAGTAAAATGGTTTGTTTACTAAAAACTTCATGGTTTTTCTGCTGAATCAATGATATATGTCTGTTTACTCCAATGGAGAACCTCTTAGTGAATCGATGATGTATGTACATATTGTTAAAACAATAGTTTTACATGTTCTTTTTCGTTGTCGGACAAAGGGTAAAATGGTAACATTTGAACATTCCATCCAATAATGTAAGGCAAGTGAATTCCACAACTGAGATTATAAAAAAAAAACATAATTTTGAATGGAATGTTTTCTAATTCCGTTATGTAATCCAATAAATTGCACAAACCAAACGAACCCTAAGGTAAATATTCAATTCAATGAATACATTAGTGTGCAAATCATATAAACCATTACCTTGTTTGCTTTCTTTCCGAACACGAACTTTATGGCATCAATCACATTGCTTTTGGTGTATCCCCTGCCACTAAGACCAAATACAACATAAAATTCATGTTCAATTCATGAGTATTAAATCACATTAAAATCAACAAACCTTAAAAAGTAATTCCTAGGTTTTCTGTGATGTTGTTACATGAACAAAATTCAAGTTATCGCATTAGAGAAGGAGAAGGGCAGCTACATATTAGGGTTACTGCAACTGCAATAACATCAAATTAAACAAAGAAGAAGCATACATTTGTGGTTGAACATCGTTCTCCCCTCTAGCCGCCACTAAGGAGACAACCCCAATCACCGTCGTCGTCGGATTGGCAGTGGAACCCTAGCCGCCGCTAAACCGACAACCCTAAACCACCGTCTTCGTCGGCTTTGTAGTAGAACCCAAGCTGCCGGAGAGCCGTGTGCGGCGGACCTGTCTGTCATGTCGACGCCGGAGAGCCATGTGCGGCGTGCCCCTCGTGTCGAAGCCGGAGATCTCCATTTCTCTCTCTCTCTCTCTCTCTCTCTCTCTCTCTCTCTCTCTCTCTCTCTCCAGACTGTCTTTCATATGGGTTAGGGTTAGGTTATGAAGAAAGGAGAAGGGGCGGTGGGTACTGGTGGCTTTTAATACTGTTCATTTGGTTCAGTTATTAATATATAGGAGAATTTATCTAGTGATATTTTATTGATTTTATTTTTAATAACTTGCATTCTATTTATATTTATTTGTATCTTATTGAAAATAGATATTGTGTCGCTATCGTACCAAATCAAACTGAGACCAATTGTTTTTTTTTTCAACCTTGTGTTATAAATTTTATTGAGAACATATATTATGCCACTATCATACCAAACCGAAACCAACCAAATAATAGATGTACCGGTAATGGTATTTATTTATATTGTTTTTGCTTTCGATAAGATGGCACGATATTGCTACCATACCGTACGGAACAACATCGGTACCTGTATATATATATATTCATTTTGTGGTTTATTGTTTGATAACGGATCTCGTGCCGCTATCGTAGTGAACTAAAACCGACCGAACATCGATATCAATATTTATTTTTATTGTTTCTGCTTTCGATAAACTAACATCGTATCGCTACCATACCCTACTGAACAACATTAATACTGGTACATGTATTCATTTTAATACAACTCTGTATGTGATGATAAACGACTGTCGGTACCAATACCGTGACTATTTGAATAGATCGTACCGTTCGAACAACATCGGCTCCGATACCGGTGTTCATTTTTATCCTTTTCGATCGGTGGTGTATGTATCGTGCTAGTACGATACCGATCAAATGCCCGCTATAATGTACCGCGGCAACGCACTGACTAATAACCTAGTAATATATAATTTAAACTTTATAAAAGGTTGATTTTATCAAGAGACCTATAGAGAAGAAACCTCAAGAAGAAAGTTAAAAAAAGGCGTAACAACCTTGTAAAGATATGTTTGTATATTTGGGTAAATGATCAACTCTTTTTGAGGAAGATCAAAAATGTCTATCTAGTATTGAACAAACAAATCTTTCAAACTAAGCTACAAGCCTCTTCAAGATAGATTGACAATGCACATCTTTCAAAGAGACTGATTCATTGTTCACTGATTTACAAAAACTAAAACTCATATTTTGAATAAACAACCTGTCTATTGTTCCAAACATGGGCACATGGCTTGAACGTATGGTGTGAATTATTTGAAAAGACCTCTCAATTCTTTATTTATTTCAGCAAATACTTGGGGGGGGGGGGGGGGGGTATTCCACGGACCTCCCATCCGCCGAGGTGATCACACCTCGCAGACCGCCACCCTGCAAGCCTGAGTCTGGGGGTAAATCCACTACCGTAGGGGCATTTGGGAACGAGCACGCCGGAGTCGGACTCGAACCCGCCACCTCCGGGTTAATAAGTGGGCAGGTGGCCACTGGGCTGACACCCAGTGGTTTATTTCAGCAAATACTTACACCATTCTTGTTGGGTTATTGGGTTACACGTAGAGGTTTGATTTAAGGCTTCCACTGTTTCACACCTTTAATTCTTATTTTTACATCTCTTTTCACTCTATTTCTCTATATATATCTATGCATGTATAGAGAGGAGAGATGTGTGAATATTTGTTGGGTTATTGGGTTACACGTAGAGGTTTGATTTAAGGCTTCCACTGTTTCACACCTTTAATTCTTATTTTGACATCTCTTTTCACTCTATTTCTCTATATATATATCTATGCATGTATAGAGAGATAGAGAGGAGAGATGTGTGAATATTAAGCCCCTTGCTTTAATTTAGGTGCTGTTAAGTTTTAGAAGATACTTTGAAGCAGACTAATTAATTTGAAGGTATGATCTGTTTCATTTAGTTATAGCTTATTTTTGTTTTTCTTTAGAAACAAGTTTTGTTTAATATGTGGCTATAAATAGATAGCCTTGTTCTTGTAATTCCTTATCACTAGTGAGGCAGAAAGTAACAAAAAAATATTCTAGTTACAACCAATGGATGTAGGTCATCGAAACCAAACCACTTAAATTCTTGTATTCTCGTGTTCATTTATTTTCTACGGATTATCACTATTGCTTCCGCATGCGCATACCTAATTCATTCCTTAATTATTAAACAATTTTATAATGGAATTAGATGTCGCATAAACAGAGAATAATAGTTAAGTATTTTTTTTTTTTTGAAAAACAAACTTCATTAAAACACACCCCCGACCCAAACGAGCAAAAGACCAAACAACAACAGAACCCCCGACCTAAACGGGTAAAGGGCAAAGAAATTACAACATGTACAAAGGGAATTTACACCAATTTTGTAGGAATCACATGCACTAATAAAATTTCTTTGCCCTTTGCCCGTTTGGGTTGGGGTTGGGAAGCCTGACGAGGTTTATTAGTGCATATGATTCCTATAAAATTTGATATAACTTGAAAAGATGACAGTATCTAGTTTAATGAGAAACATTTGATAATCCTAGAGGTGGTTGTAAGAAACCCTTCTTCAAAGAATGAGTAGGTTTTAGTAAAAATAAATTAATAAATGTAAATGAATTAATTAGAGTCAACTCGAATTTGATATCAGGTTAATTTCAGTTTACTAAAATTCTACAAGTGTTTACCTCGAAATACTATCCCAAACGACGAAAACGGTGCTTCAGTTCAAGTGTTTAAACTTCCAATTAATAAAAATCAAGCCGTTTGGAGCGCCGTTTCGAGGTGAGTTTTACATAAATCGACTCGTATCATCGTTCTAATCAAAATCTCTAAAACATCGGTTTGTAATTCGAAAATATTTAACTCCGTTAAGCTATTTTTAACGGCGGACTATTATCGGCCAAAAGTGCATCAGATCAGATTATTATCGGCAAATAACTGAGTTGGGATTATTATCGGCCAAATTAAGAAAGTTGAGATTATTTAAATCCAATTTGCCTACATATTAAACTTCTATGAAACGTTGATAAAACTTAATTACTATTAGCTAAATATTTTTCTATGTTAGAATAGCCTAAGTCTAACATTTTGAAAAAGGTTAAAAAAATCTAGGTTAACCATACCGAATATATAGAATTTATTGATTAACTGAAACAGAAATGAAGCTATTATAGTTTAACGTAAGTAAAACGTGAAAACAATAAATCCAAGAAATCTAATTGTTTAACTTATGAGGGTTTAAAAACAAAACCTTCAAGTTGTGGAGCGGTGATAAACACATGATTTACTCAAGCAGAGGTCAATTGTTCGATTCTTGTTTCATGGGCTTCCTGTCAACCTTTTTATGGTCTGTACAACATAAGCTGCAATTTATGTGATGCAGTTAGTAGGGTATTGACGAGGTTTCGTGAGTTTTAAGCAATGAGTTCTCAATTTCTCATGGTTCGAAAAACAAAGTTGAAGATAATAATACGAAAAAAAGAAACAAATATATAGATATATAAAAGATAACTAGAAGGTGTCCGTGCAGTGCGGCGGGAAACACAAACATTGTCAGGGTGTGTATTGTTCGGTTATTATCCTAAACTGGAACCGAAGTCATTGGTTAGTCTATTTTATTAACCAATTGATTGTTGGTTAAATAGTTCGGCTTATTCAATTAGATTGGCGGTTTTTGGTTTGATTCATTTATTTTCGGTTAATAGCCAAAATCAAACTTGAACTAAAATTTTTGCTTAGAAATAAATGAAATTGAGGTATAGATACATGAAATGTTAAGCATGAATACATAAAAAGAGGCAAAAAATATTAAATACATGAACTCAATGTATAAAAGCTAGAAATATATGAATATATGAATGATTCGCTTATATTCGGTTAATTTTAGTTAAATGAGGATACAAAAAAGTCGATAACCGATTTTGGTTCATTCTGGTTTCGGTTAAGCGGTTTTAAGTTAATTTCAGTTTTTGTTTGATTTCGGTTCGCTTTCAACTGTTTTTGGTTTGGTTTCAATTAACGATTCAATTATTGCTCACATTTAGGCACTGTTAATTACGTAACATATCTGTTTTTATAATTAAAAAATATAGCAATAATATACTCAAATTAAAGATAGTAAAATACTCAGTTTTATACAATAATTTAAAAAAATTAACGTACAAAAAAATATAATCGTTTAAAAATCGTGGGGTAGTTAGTTTCTTTTATAAGGAGATAAAGGGGTTGTGTGGCAACATCTGAATGGTTAAGTACTTAACCAGTAAGAGGTCTGAACCATTAAGAGCCAGTATAATGCTTAACCCTTCAGAGGCAAATGTCTGGTCAATTCAGATTAGATGTCTTAAACATTAAGACTCTGTATAATACTTAACCATTCAGAGGCAAATGTCTGAACCATTCTCACATTTGCTCACGAAACAAACAGTCTGAACCATTAAATGCTGAACCAATAAGGAGTCTGAACCATTAAAAGCCTCATTAAGAGGTAAACAGGGCGTGTTTGGGATTCCTTTTCAACTTCTCCTTCTTCAAAAGTCCTTTTCAAAACAATAAGCAAGAAATTCTTACTTCTCCATTTTGACTTATTGAAGGCATAATTGGAGCTAGAAGAACTTATTTCATGGTGTTTGGGATTCCTTTTCTCTTCAAAATGACTTCTCAGATGATGTTTGGGATTCCTTCTCCTTCTCAAAATGACTTTTGGGGCTAAAAGGACTTTTGAAAAGGAATCCCAAACACCCACAAAAACAGCCCCAAGGTGTAACTACTAACTACTTACAGATTATCTATAGTCATGTTAAAGATGAGATGATTAAAATGTAATTAAGATGAGATGATTAAGATATAATTAGTGTTTAAAAGACTAATTTACCTTCATTTATACCTTTTTTTTTTTTAACAGAAACTTCATATAAAACCAGAGCTAGACCTTAAGCTAAGGACTGCTCAAAAAACCAAACTTACAAAAAATACAAAGGATGCTTCACCCACTCTTCCCACTCAACAATATCACTACGACTCGAACGATATTTAAACCAAAGAAACGTCATAGACTTTACAGTCGCAACGAACTCTACAACCTTAGGCGAAGAATCCTGGAAAACCTTCTTGTTTCGCTCCTTCCACACAGCCCAACACGTAACCATTATAATGCCTCGCATAATTTTCTTACCCCGCGCCGAAATCATCATCGAATTTGACCACTGTAACAAATCTTCAATGGAATCTATATTGGGAGGAGCCATTTTACACCAGCTCCAAATTTTACTCCATACCCCAAAAGAGAATCCACACCTGGCCAGAAGATGACCGGCCGACTCCTCATCAGTGCTGCACAACGGACATGACCTATCCACAATATCTATCCTCCTTATAACCAAAGCCAAACGGGTCGGTATTCTATCCTTTTCGATCCTCCACATCAAAATATTAACTTTAATCGGAACCCAATTCACCCATCTCATACTCTGGTTCGGCTGAACATAATTATCCGCTCTCATATCATCTTTAACAGCAGCAACAGAAAATTCATTGCTCCTGTTCGAGCCCCATGCCCAGCTATCTTTGTTCCCATTGTAGCGAACTTGAGTCAACATGCTCATAACGTCTTGAACCTCCGAAATCCCTTCCACAGTAGACGCATTCAAAAGCCAGCTCTCATCCGCACACATAATGTCTCCAATCTGTTTTAATCTTTCCTTCACCTTCCCATTTTTATTCTTATCCACAGCAAACAAAAACGGCCATCTCTCCGTTAACGGAGTTGTACCAAACCAAACGTCCTTCCAAAAGCTGATCCGATCTCCATTCCCTAGCTTACATATGATTAACTTGTTTAGATGGATATCGTTAATGCGAATTTTATCCAGGAAAGAGACCATGGACTTCCAACTGCCGGGAAGAGATTTATTAACCGGTAGAAACGACCATCTATTGCGACCCCCATGCATGCTAAGGATCACCCTCCTCCACAAGCCCTCATGATCACTTTTAAACCGCCACACCCATTTAACAAGAAGCGCCGTATTAACTTCGGACAATTTAGTGATACCCAAACCCCCAAGCTTTTTCGGTCTAGTAACCACCTCCCAAGATACCCAGTGCATACCTTTTCCTTCTCTACAACCTGTCCACAAAAACTTTCGCATCATTCTTTCATTTATACCTAATGTTTTAAAGAAAAAAAAATTCTTTAACTGTGTATTAAAAAAGTTTTTTAACTTTTGTTTTTTTAAACTAAAATAATTTAAATATTTTGTTCATCAAAAAACTTGCCAAGTTACATTAGTATAAATCTAGAAGTAATGATAGTTATCCATTATAAATTATTAACATGTTGATTCATAGAGTAGTTGTACTCTATGCTTAGAGAGATTTTCAAAAAAAAAAAAAATTGATATAATTACACTTTTAATCTAAAACTATTTTGGTTTTTTACTTTTAACCCCAAAGCTTTTTTACCTTTGTCAATTTAACCTAATAACTTTTTTACTTTCAACTTTGGTACCCTATACTTTTTCTATTTCGCAAAAAATCGTTTTACTTTTGTTCTAAATTTGCGAGTTAACACGACACAACGTTCTTGTGTGGTTCAACGCTTTTACGTTTTGTTTTACGCTTCGTTCTAAATTTTGCGAGTTAACATTACGCAACGTGCGTGTGTTCTTCAATGTTCTTATGGTCGTCTATTTTTTCCCGTTTGATAGATTTATCGTGACACACGGGTCCTAAATCGACTTAGTATAATAATAATCATCATTTTCATCAAGATTGCTTTTTTATATTTTAGTTTGCTTAGTCAAAACTCGAAGCCAGGCAAGATGAGAAAAAGAAAGTCATAATTAATTCCAAACAACACAAAATATTTAATAAATCCCATGAACAAGTTAATTGTTTTCTAAATGCAACTTGATCACTTGTTGGATCGTTTTTTAGTGACGATGGGCAAAGAGATAAAATTAAAAAAAAAGTTAAGTTGAAGAGCAATTCTAACGGATAAAGAATCGTGGGCATGTTCAAAATCCTAATCATCTTTATTAATAAAAAGGTTTAGATTGTCATTTTATCGTATAACTTTGTAAGAAAGAGTTTGTATCGCATATTCACTATACGCTGCATATATCACCATTGCATAAAACGCCAATGTAAATTCTAGGAGTATGGTAAATAACCTAAGGTATCCGCTTTTATAGTACATGGTAAATACAACATACAATGCACTCAATGAATATGTAAATATGTATTTAATGGGGTGTCCACCACATACGGCGAGGAACACAATATTCAGGGTGGTATTTTAGGGATTTAAAGACTTCAATTGCCTTTCCAAGAAGACAATGGAAGAGTGAATTTATTTACGATAGTTACATGAATGTATGCATTTCCCCTTTGGCTTTGACAACTATGGTTTGTCTTTGCTTACTAAAGTTCACATATTTGATCCTTTATATTAAATTTTTTTTTTTTCATTACACTTTGAAAATGTTAAGGTTTATGTTAACTTGTGTTTAACATAGCTTTGAGATAAAGAAAGGTTGTTACAATAGTATGGCTAGGGATATAGTATAGTGCAACATCTTTTTATTTATTGGAAAACCCGTGTGTTACGGCAGAGTCGACAATTTACATCTAAATTTTTAACTAATTTCTCTAAAATTACAAAACACATTTATGTTAAATTTGATTAATTTTGGTTCACTGATTAGTCCTTTAGTCCAAATACACAAATACAATAGATGTATTATGAATGTAATGAGTTTATTATCCATAAGCTTATTTTATTATTATTTATAAATAATCTAATATATGGTATAGATTTATTAGACATAAATGCCATTGATCAAGGGAAGAAGGGTATGAATGGAAGTATCTGTGAAAAACTAGGCATTTTAACTTAACCCTTCGTATGTCATCTTAAAAAATGAGAGAATTTACCATTTTGTACATAGGAAATGTTTTATATGGTAATATAAATAAAAAGGTTTAGATTGTCATTTTATCGTATAACTTTGTAGGAAACAATTTCATAACAAAATTAGTGAGAAACCTAAAATAATTCATTCGAAAAAGTGTTATGGACGGTATTGGGAGGTGCTTGCGGTTTGCATTGGGCATATTTAGTATTATACATGTGTAATACATGACATATTACAAATTCCATCAAAAAAATAATATATTATACATATGCAATAGTATATTTCTTTTTTTTCAATTTTTTATGTTTTGGACATTACTACATATGTGCACTCTACGAAAAAAATAAAATATTTCAGAATAGAAAAATATACTATTACATATGTATAATGTATCATATATTACACGTGTCTAATACTATTATGCCCAATGCGGACAGTAAGCACCTTTCAATACGGCCCGCAACTTTTTTTTTGGAATTTTCAAGTTTTCTCATTAAAATGAGTTTTCTAATTATCATCTCCTCACTTTATAAATCTTTTCTAATACATTTTATATGTAAAATTTGTATACATAAATATTGGGTAGTTTAGGTAGCGCAAAACCAAACAAAATTAAAAATAAACTAATTTAACGTGAACCTAATACATCTCAGTTCGTTACGCTGTTGTACGCTTATTAGTGGATCCAACTTTATGTTGGAAATTTGGATAGTGTGAATTGATATTAATTTAGTGAAATTATAACTATTTACTAGACTCTTGATATGGATATGGATGCTAAACTTTTAAGTAGAGTTTTTATGTTAATTTATTAGTTTTTATTAGAAATTATGTCTCTAGTAGAATCTCTAATTAAGTGAGACTCTTCTACACCCTATGTATCTTGTATGAAAAGTAGGTTATGCACCTAACTTGATAATGCTAGCAAATTACAAGATAAATTTTAGAAGAAAAAATTAGAGGAGTTTTTGGAGATACTTGAAGGCCTAGGTGTTGGGTACCTAGTGAGATAAGTTTTCTCTATTCGATTTCATCATCTTCATATCATTATTTTTCCACAAGTTCTAACACTATAGTTTTATCCGGTTAACCTCGGGCGTTTGACCATTTTCGGCAGCACAAACTCCTTAGGTTGTTGTACCCTGGATGACAGATTTGTCGTCTTTGGTGCGAAATCTATTTTAAGATAGTAGGACATGGGTTACAATATTAGTAAAACTATATATATATATATATACACACACACTAAATATACTATCTTTCTACATCTTGGAAATTATAGCACACATACCATGAACAAATCTAAACAAAAAATGAATCGCATCAAATCTAAACAAATCGAATCAAATCGTACACTTCAACAAAAGTATGAATCACATCTTTTTGTACGATCCTTTGCATAGTCTTCAACAAGATCTTCGTGTAAAGCTAAGGCACGGTTATGGCTAATATACTTCAAAAAGGAAGGTTCAAAGCAATACCTACCTATCCTGCAATATTCAATTGTCGAGGTTGTATTGAAAATTTTGTGTGCTTCGATCATCTACATTCATGTGGAGGCTGGATGGAAATTTGAATAGTGTGAATGGATATTAATTTAGTGAAATTATAATCATTACTAGACTCTTCATATATAGGTGGTGATAAACTCTTAAGTAGAGTTTTTATGTCAATTTATTAGTTTTTATTAGAGTTTATGTCTCTAATAAAATCTGTAATTAAATAAGACTCTTCTCCA
Source organism: Helianthus tuberosus (assembly GCA_030545235.1). Taxonomy (NCBI): domain Eukaryota; kingdom Viridiplantae; phylum Streptophyta; class Magnoliopsida; order Asterales; family Asteraceae; genus Helianthus; species Helianthus tuberosus. Next base: position 36,363,079 of record CM060379.1, on the reverse strand, counting down.
CCCTATGTCGGGGGGGGGGGGGGGGGTTATTGCACGGACCTCCCGGCCGCTGGAGTGAACCCACTCCACAAGCTAGCTTAGCCCCATAGCTGCCTGGCGGTTAATACCCACGATGAAGAGCCCCAACACCCCATTAGGGCATTGCCAGGAATCGAACCGGTGACCTCAGGGAAGAGGCTGGGTGAGGCTGGCCAACTGGGCTACCCCAGAAGGTTCTTCTCCATCCTATGTCTCTTATATGAAAAGTGGTTTATGTGCCTAACTTGATGAAGCGGGCTAATTACAAGTATAGAATTACAAGAGAAATTTTAAAAGAGTTTTTGGAGATACTTGAAGTCCCATGTGTTGGGTATTTAGAGAGATAAGTTTTCTCTACTAAATTATGTCACTTTCATTTCTTATTTTTCCACAAGTTCTAACACTATAATTTTATCCGGTGTAACCTTGGGCGTGTGGCCATTTCCGACAACACAGATTGTTTCGGCTGTTGTACCCTAGGAGACAGAAGCATCGTCTTTAGTATAGACGCAAAATTTGTTTTAAGGGAAGCGTATTAAACACCAGCCACATCTCTAACCGTCAACACCCATTTGTTCTTTCTTGCAGCGAGGGAGACTACAAAGAAGAGCTTGTTGAAGACTACGCAAAGGATCATACAAGAAGATGTGATTCAGACTTTTGTTGAAAACTACGGTTTGAATCGGTTTGTTTACATGTGTTGTATTTCATTTAGATTTTTCATGGTACGTGTACTATAATTTCCCCATATGTAGAAAGAGAGTATCTTTAGTTTTTTATTTATATATTTTTATTAATATTGTGACCCATGTCCTACAACTTGAATATTAGTTTTTTTGGCCGTTGCGGTATATTTGTGTCAGGTCACATAATTAAGAAAAACAAGTTATATTTCTTAGTGGTGAGCAAGGGCGGACCCATATAGAGCGGGTCGGGGTCCCCGGACCTCCAATGTTTTTAAAAAAATTAGTAGATCCGGTATATTAAATTTTATAAGGACCTCATAAATACAATTAGGTGGACACCATAGAAATAAAAGGAAAGCTGGTATTGTGGTAAGCCCCCCTCCTTAGTAACAAGAGGTCATGGGTTTAATCCTTGTATAGCCCGCTTTTTATGTTTTTTTAAATGTAATTCAAACCTTGCTTTGACCCGACCCGAGTGAGGACCAACCTGAAAATTTTAACGTTTTGTAATGAAAATTTTGAACACCTAAAAAATAGACCCCATTGGAAAAAATCATGGATCCGCCACTAGTGGTGAGTGTCGAAATTTCATGGAGTTGAAGTCAAAAATTTTATGAGGTCGGTGTCAAAGTTTCATTAGGGTTAATCGCAATTTTATCGTATATATAATACTGATATTTTTTTATCGAGTGCAGGCGACCCCATAAACCCGTATGAGAGTGCGCCCATGCCCGGATGTTTTGCAACATCATTAAACTTGTACAATAGTTGTTATGGTCAAAGAGGTGCCACTTGCGTACCTAAAAACAGGTTGTTTAACGTTCGAGGCTAAATTTAGGTTGTTTAACGTTCGAGACTAATTTTGGGCCTAAGAAAGTATAGTGGATGATATTAAGTGGCTTTTGGCTTAATTTAAACATCACGTGACTTATTAAGAGCATAAATGATTATAATATTAAGTGGCTTTTGGTATGGTTTAAATACCACGTGACTTATTATGGGCAAAGTGATAATATTATGAGTGGCTTTTGGGTTACCTTAAACACTCGTACTTCCCAAGACGCATACATTGACGCCAGAAAAGAAGCGGAAAATCGTTGCCCTCCTCTCACTTTCTTTCTCCCCGTCCTCAACTTGGGGGATTTATAAACTCAATCCCAAAGTCAAGTTTTCATAATATTAATAAGAGTAAACTGCAATTTTAACCCCATGGGGTTTAAGGCAATTGGCATGTCTACCCCTAAGGAAATAATTGCAATTTTACCCCCCAACGTTTGCTGTTATGTCGCAACTTTACCCCCTGCCGTCAAAATTGTTAACAGATCTGTTAACTATGATTTGAAATGACTATATTACCCTTCAATTTTACCCCCCAACATTCCTGTTATGTCGCACAATTACCCCCCCACCTCCACCACCACCCACCACCCACCTCCACCATCAGCCTCCACCACCCACCTGGTTATAAGTAAACCACCAATTAAATACCCACCTGGTCATTTGAATAAACACCACCATCAACCTCTTACTTCTTCAGCCACGATTCAAAGCCTTTTCTTCAAAGAAAAAGTTTTGGATGAAACTTAATTAATCCATGAATCCCAATCCCCTGTTCTTGTAATTCGAACATATTCTTAATTTGATGAACTGGTAACTGAATTTGAATGGTTATGTGTAGTTGGAAAGGTTCATACCAAACAGGTTAGCTGCGCATCACATGCTAAGAACCATAAATCTTCAAAACGGTAAGGAAAACCCGATTGCGAGTTCACTGTCTAAAGAAGTTTACAGATCTAACCAAATCTGACCTCCAATGCCCTACCCCTTTCCTTCTATCGAACCGTAACCCCACCACCACCACACAATTTTCCGGTTAAGCGATCTTTCATTCGGGTTACACACCTTGAGTTATCGATCTGGTGTTGGGTTACACCACACATTTTCTAGCCAACCGATCTTCCAAGAAACGGATTCGGTGGTTGAGTTAACGATGGAAGCTCCTTAGTGGTGATGGTTTCAGGTGTCGAGTTGGCTGGTCAACGGACGATTAGAGTTTGTTATTATTTTTTAGTTTGGTTCTGCTTGTAACTGAAATTTAGAAAAGTTTTACTGCCACCTCCAGCCACCACCACAACTGCCACCGCCACATAGCTCGAAAGTTACTTGTTCTTTGATGTTAAAAAACACTTTGATTTCTCTGTTTTTGGTTAGTTATTTTGTTCACAACACATTTCAGTTCTTCATAGATTGTTTTCAAGTCCATAATCATCTTTGCAACCAGTGGCGGACCCATGATTTTTTTCCTGGGGGTGCGGAAATTTTTTAAAGATTTTAGACCCGTAGCTATATAAAAAAACTTCGGTTCATAGCGGGTCGGATCGGGTCATGTAAAACAAGTAAACATAAACAAACAAAGTTTCATAGGGGGTCGGATCGGGTCGGGTCATGTAAAACAAGTAAACATAAACAAACAAAGTTTCATAGCGGGTCAGGTCGGTTCAATTTCAATTTTCAAAGAATCAAACCCTAGTTCCTAACTTCCTATCATATAAACAAACAAAGTTTCAAGTAAAACAAGTAAACATCATAAAAGAACATCATAAGTAAGTAAACAAAAAGGCATCAAAGTTCAAAAAAACATACCTTAGTCTTCAGTTAGAAGAATCCAACGAAAAGTGGTTCATCCCCTTTTCTTTTGAGAAATCGCGTCATAACTTCCCTAATCACGGTTCCTCCTAATCCTATCACATACAAAATAAACAAGGATCTTCAAGTGTTCAACCATAGCCCATATTCTCTAATTTTCAATTTAAAATTTTGAATTTCAAGCCCTAGAATTTCATCTTTTCAAACCCTATACTAGAATCATATAATCAATAAGAGATTAAGAAACAACAAACCCATTCTATAAAGACTAGAACAACCCCAAATTAGCTCAAAACATATAAAAGTTTAAACTTTTTTATCCCATCTCATGAGTCTTGAACAAAATCTCCTAATGAAATAAACATCAAAATAACAAAAAGAACATCGACATACCTGTTTATTGTCGGTGTGAAGCTGGGTGCGGCCGGAATTTTGCAGGGGTGGTCGCAGGTTGTCGTCGTCGCTGGCAGGAGGAGGGAGAGCGGGAGTCTGATCAGTGGTGGCAGCGATTGGGTTGTGGTTGTTTAATGGGTTTGTTTTAATGTTTGAAGTGGGCTAAGTTATTGGGCTTATTAGTTAATGGATTTGTTTTAATGTCTGGTTAATGGACTAAATACTTAATTTAAGTTTTATTAAAGGGTTAGTTAGGATAATTATGTCGGGTTTCAATCCGTGTTTAAAAAAAATTATATAATTTCTCAACATTATAATATAAATCCATAATATTTTTTACCCAAGGGGTGCGGACGAAGAAATCCAAGGGGTGCGGACGAAAAATTCCAAGGGGTGCGGACGGGATTTTCGACGGAATTTAGCACTAAAATTTTTTTTTCCCGAGGGTGCGCCCGCCCACCCTGGGCATGTCTTGGGTCCGCCCCTGTTTGCAACCACATGATCACATTAATAACTTGTTCAGTTGTCAAAATGACATCTTACTTTCTTAAAGAAACTCACATTGTATGAATTTCATCATGGGCCATTCAGATAATCCATTTGCTCTACCTCCATTGCCTCTAGTATCATTAAGAGCTCTGCAACAGTAATATCGAACTCATTCGAAATGTATTGCTACGTGCAAAATACAAAATTGAACGTTAGAGCGAATTGCTTGCTTTGTGGGAATTCGACAATTGCAATGAAATTGTGACACTAGAGATCTTAGAAAAATCGATTTTGTCAGGTCATCGACAATTGCAATGAAATTGGACTCGTAAGAGAGGGGAGGGAGAGAGAGAGATAAATCTGGAAGAGAGAGAAAGAGTGGGCTGGAGGTGGTTGAGGGTGGTGGCTGGAGGTGGCAGTGGTGGTTATGGTGGTGAATGGCGGTGGCAGTGGTGGCAGGGGGTAATATTACAGAGTAGAACAAAACACAGGGGGTAATATGAAAGGACATTATAGTCATTTCAAGTTATAGTTAACAGATCTGTTAACAAAATTGACTACGGGGGGTAAACTTGCGACACAGCAGCAAACATTGGGGGGTAAAATTGCAATTATTTCCTTAGGGGGGTAGACATGCCAATTGCCCTAAACCCCAGGGGGTAAAATTGCAGTTTACTCTATTAATAAATTATGAGTATGGACTATTGTTTTTATTTCTTAACGACAACTTTTATTTGGAATAAGAGCCGCAAGTAGGGGTGTAAATAAGTTCAGAGTCTCGAGAGCTATTCGTCATTGGCTTGGTTAAAAGCTCGAACGAGCCAAGCTTTAACGAGCTCAAGCCCGAAAGGTTTGATGTTTTACGTCGGCGTTTTTTTACGTTTGATGCTTTACGTCGGCGCGAAAGGTGCGACACCAACCGTAATTTTTTTACACAACAAAATAAAAAATAAAAACGTACGTAAAAACTATTTTACGCGTTATGTTTTTACATACGTTTCGAAAATAGATTTAAACGTGACGTTAAGAGGGTCTCAGACGAGTGATCAGAGGCGTAAAAAACATCTTTTTACACACGTCAAATATTTTTTCCAGCAAGTTGTCGAATTTAAAACATATTTTTTTCGCACCGGCTGACGGATGGCGACAGAAGGTTTTTTTAATGCACGTTGTCGAATGTTTTTTAACGCACGTTGTCGAATGTTTTTTACGCACGTTGTCTTTGTCGAACATAAATATTTTTGTTTATTTTTTACATAGTGGTGCATTGCGTAAAGACGTTTTATACATATTGACAAACATTTTTTACACATGTTGTCAAAGTCCATACCTTGATTTATTTACACACATAAGAAATCGACAAAACCCCGGCTTCTCGAAAGGTTTTCTTAACGCACATTGTCGAATGTTTTTTTACGTACAGTGTTGAATGTTTTTTTAAGTACGACGTCGAGTGTTTTTACGCGTGTTGTCTTTGACTAACGTACACAAAACATTTTTACATATGCAAACATTTTCAAAAAAAAAAAAACTTTTATTGCGAGAACCGCGAGAATCAATGTGAACACAACAAAATAAACCCACTACACTTAGAGGTGTTCAAAACTGGATATCCGAAAATTTTCAGATACAAGATTTCACAATCCGAATCCGTATCCGAAATTCGAATACCCGAATTTTCGGATTGTGAATCGGATATCCGAAAATCCAACTTTTTATTTAATTTTTTTTATTACTTTTTCATATTCAGAACCAGAAATTTCGGATAGTTTCGGATATCCGAATATAAGTTTTCGGATATTTTCAGATATTTTTTTGGATATTTTTGGATAGATATCCGAAAAAAATTAAAATTAAAGTTTCGGATATTTCGGATATCCGAAATATCCGAAAAAATTTAAAATCACTATCCGAATCCGAAAAATTCGAATATCCGAACTTCGAATATCGGAAATTTCGGATATCCGAATTTCGGATATCGGAAATTTCGGATATCTGAATTTTCGGATATTTCGGATTTGGATATCGGATATTTTAGATCGGATTTTTTCGGATACGGATGGTTTTGAACACCCCTAACTACATCATCCAAAACCTAAAAACACCTAACTACCCACCCCCCACCCCTAAAACCTAAACTCCCCCTCAAGCTAAATGCTAAAAACTACCACCCCCCCCCCCCCCAAAAAAAAAAAAAAAAAAACCCTAACCCCCCTCTCTCGCAATAAATTGTAGTTTTTTTTTTTTTTACTTTGAACACTTTGTAGAAAAATGGACTTTGTAGCCGAACCTCACCCTATATTGCGAGAACCAATTTTAGCTTGGGGGGGTTGGGGGTGGGGGAGGGGGGTTTAGGTTTTTGGGTAGGAGGGATGGGGGTTAGGTTTTTTTGGAGGAATTTAGTTTTTAGCATTTAGCTTGGGGGGGGGGGGTTAGGTTTTTTTAGGTATTTTTGGTTGTGTTCACATTGGTTCTCGCAATAAAGGTGGTTCTCGCGTGAACCTTACCCTATATATAATATAGGGTAAGGTTCATGCGAGAACCACCTTTATTGCGAGAACCAAGGTGAACACAACAAAATAAACCCACTACAACTAGAGGTGTTCAAAACCGGATATCCGAAAATTCAGCTATCCGAAATTTTCGGATACCAGATTTCACTATCTGATATTTGAATTTTCGGATAGTGAATCGAATATCCGAAAATCCAACTTTTTATTTAATTTTTTATTATTTTTTCATATTCAGAACTGGAAATTTCGGATAGTTTTGGATATCCGAATATAAGTTTTCGGATATTTTGGATATTTTCAGATATTTCGAATATTTTCGGGTACTTCAGAAATTTTCGGATATTCGGTTATCCAAAAAAAATAAAATCTAAAGTTACGGATATTTCGGATATCCGAAATATCCGAAAAAAATTAAAATCACTATCCGAATCAGAAAAATTCATATATCAGAAATTTTGGATATCCGAATTTTTTGGATATTTCGGATTCAGATATCGTATATTTCGGATTGGATTGTCGAATACGGATAGTTTTGAACACCCCTAACTACACCACCAAAACCACTGGGTCTTGGCCCAGTGGCCACCGACACCCGCTTTAAGGCCGGACCGAGGACACACGAGGTCTCGGGTTCGAAACATGTTTCTTACCCCTCTTTGATGGCTAGGGTATTTACCGCCAGGGATCCTTGTCGGGTGGTGAACTGGGAAGGGAGATCCCTTCCGCGTTTAAGGATAGCGTGCAATTATCCTTTTTTTTAACTACACCACCAAAAACCTAAAAAAAAACCTAACCACCCAACCTCACCCCCACCCCCACCCCCAAAACCTAAACACCTCTCAAGCTAAATGCTAAAAACTAAACACCCCCACCCAAAAAAAAAAATCCCTAACCCTCTCCCCTCTCTCGCAATAAATTGTTGTGTTTAATGACTTTGTACACTTTGTTGGAAAAATGGACTTTGTAGCCGATCTCACACTAAATACACACACACACACACACACACACACACACACACACATATATATAGGGTCAGGATTTAGAGAAAACGCCCAAAAGTGTGAGAACGGAGAGAACGCTTATGGATCGTCAGATCAAAACAATCTATGGACTAGATGATGCGGTGGCGTTTTCGTAAATAACATCACTTTTATTAGTGTGACACGCTTCATTAAGGGTAAAAGGGTCTTTTGACTTCTCTACATAAAACGCCAAACTCACGAATGTAATACCCCAAAAACGGGTTTGGTAATCAAACCACATTAAAACTAAAAGACGGGTAAAGTACCGTTAGTGGTAAAATTTACCCGGTGTGTCTTAGGATTATAGATAAATAAATCTAATGTTAAATAAAAAGGGGTGAAAGAATGTTTATGAGAAAATAAAGTTACGAGAGGCCCGAATTAACGGGACTTAAAATAACTCGGGTTATAACTCCCTCGAAACCCACCAATTAACTAGGAATATTAACCTAGTTAAATATATGCCTTAAAACAATGAAGAAAACTTGGGTAATAACCCTTTTTCACAAAGTTACAAACTAGAGGGGTCAAAAGAGGAAGATTGAAACTTAATTTTTATTAAAATCAAAACACTACACACACACTAGTGTGTGTGTGTATGTGTGTGCGCGTATGGCGACCAGGAGCAAGGAGAAAGGGGTTTCAAACCCTAGCTCAACAATAACTTCAAATTAGAGGATCAAACGAAGGCCAAACTCGGATTTGAACACATAAACGATCACCAAGTCAAGGGGATCGAAAGGTATGTCGAATTTTTGACACTCATGAAGTTGTGAAAAGTCGATTAACTTTACAATATGCGATTTAGGTATAAATCGTAGAAGTTATGACTAGATTAGAGATGTATACTTGCTTAGGAGTAAAACCCTAAGTGAAAATTCTATATTTATTGCTATGATTTGAATACTTAGATGAATTACCACACTTTGGTAAGTGGGTTTTAGTGTTATGATGAAATTGATGATATAACTAGGTTTAGAATCATCATGCATGATAATGTTAAGAAGGTGTTTGATTAAATCATGAATTCGGGTACATGATCATAAATGACTTGAAATGGGTTTTGAATGTTAAGATGAAATTTGGTAGAACTTGATTATAGTAGATGTTGGGACAAATGCTAGTGATATGATGAAACGGGTTTTACTCATGTATGAGGAACCCTTAGTTCTTGCAAAAATAAGTGAATAAACTAGTCAAGATAATCACTTAAACTAGTTAAAGTGTTGAAAATATAATAAAATTTGGTTGGAACTTTGGTTAAAACGGTGGCCAAGAGATAACGCCTATCGGATAATTGAGAAATGCCTAAAATAGTTGACAAACTTGAATGTGCATTTTATATATTAATAGGCGTTTGACCTTTTAAAAGTCAAACCGACCATTAATAAGATCGAATGATAATTTTGATAGAAAATACATAAGATGGAATAGTCATGATTGACAATGACTAAACTAACCATCTTACGAAATATGATGACAATTTGACGCCTAACAAGCTAGGTGGAAGCTTGTGGTTGAAGCGGGTCAAACGGAGCAAGTACGGAAAGAAAAAGCGTGGCATGGATGCAAGGTAAGTAAATCTTACACCCCCTTTATAGAATGCCTAATTTTAATAAAGTTTATTAATATGTTAAGCAAATGCTAGAAATACGAGGTTCCGACACGATTGGTACAAGTCGGAACAAATATAAATGATAAAAACCATGGTTTATGGTAAATGGGGCGAAACAGTAATTTAGTCATAGAATGACTAAGAATTAATAAATTTTCGTTAAGATTACCTTATAGTGTAATTAATAATGAGAAAAGGGGTAAAAATGGAAATTTAGTCAAGTCTTGACTAAAATAGATTGAAGTTTAAAGGATACCTATGGCAAGGTCGAAATGGGTCAAATATGTATGAAAAGAATTTAAGGGAAAAAGGATCTAGTGGTAAAAATCCGAAATGGGTCAGATGGGTGAATTGGAAACGAAAACCATGTTTTTATTCTAATTTATGTCAATGTTTGGTTTTATAGCCCAAACGGGTCAAATGGTGATGATAACATCATTTGACAATATCGACTAATGTGGTTGTCAAGTCGTATGTTAACAGGAGCGAATAGCAATTTGGATAATTATGACGCCATAGAATATTGGCTAATTAACGCGAGGAATAAAACGGGTCTATATGTAGACTCGAGCCAGGTACGCACATATATATAGAGTTATAGTTAAAAATGCAATGTTGGACAAATACCTTAGCAAAAGGACCTTTGTCGTAAAAGGAGGAAATAAATTGACGAAAACGCCCTTGATAGGTAAATCGGGCAAACGACCCTTAGAGGTCGTTTAGATACTAGTATTATGATTATGTAACTCTTAGACACATGTAAGAGTTGTAGGCATAAACCTTGTGGGTCAAATGCCTAAGAACGGGTCAATCACGTAAAATGACTATCCTAAGGGTAAAATTTAGGATAACGGTCCATTATGTTAAATCCACCACACAAAAAAATGGTTGTGGTGGAATATAAGAGGCTATTTAAAAATGAGAATACGAAGTGTAGAAAGAGAAGAGCGAGTTGATGCTTAAATGTACATAAGTCGCTTTAAACGGGTCAAACGAGTATGTATGCAAAACGGGTTAAGGTTGCATAAGAAACCCGTAATTTGAACCTTGAAAATTAGTAAACTGATATAACATGATGTCCATGGTGTTTTAAAGGTAATAAACAAGTTTGTTTGATAAAATCACAAACGGGTCAAAAAGTGTCATAATTGAATTTCAAGCCGAGAGCTTGAAATCTAAAATTTTGAGAATTCAGATGTCAGGTTTTTACTCCATGAGATGGAGAATTAAATTACGAACGCGTAGGAAAAAGAATCGCCTAAAACGGATAAGTAAAATGAACGTTATGCGCGTTTTAGTGTATAACAAGATTGAGTTAGCATAGCTGGGGCGTCGCGTCACGCAATGAGTTAAGAAGTTCACCGTCGCGCAATGCGACTGCGGTCCCGGGCCGCGAAAGAAACAGATCAACCTGTCGCGCCACGCGACAGGCTCAATAACTGGCAAAAATCTGTTTGTTGTTCGTTTTTTATATTCGGACTTGATTAAATACGTTATAAACTTGTAAGACTAACCATTTCATGATCTATGAAATGTAGGTACATCTTGGAATGCTGAATGACGATCAAGCTCAAAGAAGGACCGAACACGATCAAGTTACTAGCTTCCGCACATAGTTTTTGTCGTTATTTTTAAATGGCAAATTTATACTAATCATGATGTAATATTTTAAATTCTAGAAACGATTTAATTAACCTGTATTTTCCATGTATATGTAACTAATATTACATGTTCGTTTTTTAAATTATACGAAATAAGTAAAATATTAGCGAGGGTGTTACAACGAACAAAACGCTATTAAAATCCCGCCTTTACACACATAGTACACTTCATCCTAATATAAACGCCATTAGATATATAACGTCAAACTTTGTTTTTAACCGATAAAGCTGAACAAACAGTACTGAAACGACGGAACTTAATTACTAGCATTTGCTGTAATAAAAATCGCGCTTGAAATACGCGCCAAAAACTTCCTATATAAACAACCTCTCAGAACTACTAAATTCCACACCAAAACCCCAAAACCTATATTTTCCTCTATACCATTCATCTTAGAAATGCCAAAAAAACCCAAATATCAAAGATTCCAATCCATGTTTCTTTGATATACACTATTTTCTCAGTAAACTTTCGCTCTATGTAATGAGCAAGATCATCAATATAAACGCCAAAACATACAAAAAACACAAAAATTCAAAAACGTCATTTCATGGAGATTCAGTTTTTGTTCTCAATAAAGTTTAGCTAAACGGGATGGACAACATTGTTAGACATCTTTCTTGACTGAGGATTAACAATGTTATCCATCTCGTTCAGTAAAACATTATTGAGTTTAGCATGACCAAAATTAGAGGTTTATGGTAGTTTTATTTAGTGGCGTTATTGTTGTTTTTTTTGGCGTTTGATTTGCTTGTCCGATCTTATATTGTTTGTTATGTAACTTCGAAGTAGCATGTTATGAACAAATAGGTTGAAAAAAATGATGGAAAAAAAATGATGTAAAACGCCAAACTGAGATCTGTCTGTGTTCTATAGGATTGAAATATACAAAATGCCAAACTACTCTACACTGGCTCTTGAAGACCATCTGTGTGTGTTCTGTAAGAATGAAAAATACAAAATGCCAAACTACTCTTCACTAGCTCTCGAAGACCTTGTCGATCTTCTTTTAATTACGGCCTGTTTGCATGTCGATGCGTAGTGTCCATAGCCTTTGCAGTTCTGACACTGTCTTTCTTTGGCCCCGGGTTTCGACTTTGATTTCTTTTTCTCGATTGCTATCTCCTGTTTAGATTTCAGGCGCTTCCGAGAACCAGAACCTTTGGATTTATATCCAGCAGGGACTCTTATCGGATTCTTTTCATTTTTATATTGACCAGTTATCTCAGCAAATCTATCCCTAGTACTAGCAGGAGGAGCAACAACCTGCATATCTTGAACCTTCTTCATATAAGACTGAACATGATCCTTGTATAAGGATAGCTCCTCTTTATTACTAGATAAACAGTTCAAAGAATATTACGTTGAAAAAATAATATCTCGCATCATACTTTGCACATCAGGATCAAGCTCGGTCATATATTCATGACTGATTGAGTATTCGGGAGAGCAGTTTGGGGAAGCCTCTTTGCGCCATCTATTCAGAATGTATTGTTTTGGAAATTCCCTAATGTCCATAATTCTCAAAACATAGAATATATGTCTACATAGCAAACCAAACTGTTGAAAATGCCTGCATGAGCAACTGCATGTGCAATCAGACTTACAGAACATTACATGAAAAACGCCAAAAACAATAACTCTATAACGCCATGCAGAGAATGTTTGTCTAAAAAAATAAAAAAAACACATTGTTTATGATAAAACGCCATTAACAGAAAATGCCATAAAAACAAAACACCATTGTTTACCTCAAATAAGGATGTACAAGGCTGTTGGAAGTCATTTATGTAAAACTTAACAAACCTATCGGGCTGATCTTCGTAACGTTGATTTATGCAATCCGCAATTCCAATAAGCTCAGCTTGAACGTTACAAAAAATATTTTTTGTGTATATGTCAACAGCTTGCCCTTCCAACAATTGATAATTACTCTTCAACTGGGGTCGTTTGTATCGAGATTCATGATCATTTTTCCGGTCTGTGTGTGACGTTGTGCTTCTATTGCAGTCTCATAATGAGTCATGAACTCAACAAGAGTAGCTTTCGAATTGCACACTTGACCAAAAAAAAATGATTCTCACTCTCCGACCTCGATGTCGTTCGGATAAGACCCGACATCTCCTCCATTCTATAGTATGCAGGGATCCAAGATTCCCTGAGTACAAAAATATCAGATAGCCAGTCATTATCTACTAAATTGAACTCTGCGATAACCGCTTCCCATTCTGATTCAAACTCTTCAGGTGTGAGAATATCCGTCCACACAACACCACAAATACGTTCTTTAAAATTGGTGGAATTGCATAGCCTAACACCAACCTATGTATAACACGAAAACGCCATGCATAAAAAAAACACATAAATTAAAAAAAGACAAAACTTAATTAAAAAACAGTAACAAGGTAAAGAACGCCATGTATTTTAAAACGCAGTGTATCCTAAAACGCCAAAGGTAAAAAAAAAGCATAACAACCTTCAGAGATAGTTTATGCATCATATGCCACATGCATAACCGATGCCTCGTGTCAACAAATACAACAGAAATAGCCTTCTTATTTGCTGGATCTTGGTTGGTGACAACAACTTTTGGTTGAGAACCAACAACTTTTAGAAAAACTCTCAACAACCAAATATACGTATCAGCAGTTTTCGACGCCAATAATGCTGCACCAAATGTAACATTGCAGTGATGATTGTCTATACCTAATGTGTGCGGTGTGTTATATATATTTAAATATATTTTTAGCCCTTTTTAACACTTTAGTCAAGTTTTAAATTTATAAAACACGATATTTTGCTAACACTAAACATACATATGGGCTAGTGCACCCATCATGAGCGTAGTATAGCGTTGGTAAGATACCGAGGTCGTCCAATGACACAAGAGCTTTTAGTACCGGTTTATCCTCAACGTCTAATCAAATCAAAAATTTAGAAAAGTTTTAAACAAGAAAATGAAAACTAACTAAAAATGCTGAAATTAAAAATAAAAATAAAACAGATAGACAAGATGAATCACTTGGATCCGACTCGCCTTTTGTGTAACCTTTGATGTTTTTCGCACTTTTGCATTTTTTAAGTGATTATCTTAGTTATAGTAGTAGGCCCCTCTTTTGAAGGTGGCGTTACTCTGAACCCAATAGTTTGAGTCAGCAAGGATACAATCCTAAAGGGTTGGATTATTGGAAGATAATTAATTAAGTTATTAATGCGTAATGTGGTAGGCCCCTCTTTTGAAGGTGACGTTACCCTCGGCTAAGTGGTTTGAGTCAGCAGGGATACGATCCCAAGTAGCCGGGGGTTAATGTATTAATAGTAGTTTACATATGAGGGGATCAAGCCATTCGCACCCCCGCCATCCAATACCAGTGGGTATTGAAGGAGGTCCTAGTAAGCTTGACCCAGGTCCTTGCAGGATCTATACACTGAACAAGGCAAGAACCTTACCAAACCATTCCCTTAACCCCCGACCAGGTAGCCAACATATCTCTATATAGACCGTGGAGATATGAATGGTGTAAATCTTTTATTTTATATAGACAGTAAAATAACGCCAAGACACCATGGACAAATGATAATGAAGTTTCACCTTCAACATAAGAAACTAGTTATTAAAGTCATTAATACAAAACCAAATAAAAAGTGCGAAAAGATAAAAAAAACAAAAATATTACACTAAATGCTTGTCTTCACCAAGTGATGTAAGAAACTTAGGCAAACATGGCATTTGATTGTCAAGAACTCTTACTATCAATCTTGGATCCCGAGACTACTACACACACTCTATCATGGATGATGGATGATGGATAATGGTGGTGGATGTGGGTGTTGTGATGGTGGTGGAGTGTAGGTGAAGTGGGAGAGAAGTGGTTTGTCAAGGGATGCCTTTGAAATGAACCAAGTACCCCTATTTATAGCCTGCACAGAAGCCCGGACACGGCCCCTTGTCCATTGGGCACGGCCCCGTGTCCATCCAATTTCTCTTTCTTCATTAATTGCTGTTTGTCTGTATTAGTTGACCACGCCCCCGTGTCCGCTGGGCACGGCCCCGTGTGCAGAAGCGTATCTGTACTATCAAGATTTGCTTGGATATTGCGAATCTTAGCGTTGACCACGACCCCGTGTCCGCTGGGCATGCCCCCGTGTTGGGAAATAGAAGATTCTACAACTTTGTCTTTTCTGCAGACACTTGGGTACGCCCCTGTGTCCGCTAAGCATGGGGCGTGTTCAGCCTTCTGTTGACTTGTTTTTGCTTGGGAAGATGTTGTCGAGGGGTCGGGCATGCCACGTTTATTCCTTTTCTTGTATTATTGTTAGATTTGGCTGTATTTTTGCTTCTTTTGTTCACTTAAGCTCATTTAACCCTGAAAATACAAAAGGAAGACAAAAGCACACTTTTTCCAACATTAGTACTAAAAAGGGTTAGTTTTATGCCTCATTTGATGTAATTTATATGTTGCATTTTACACACATCAAATACCCCCACACTTGAATCTTTGCTTGTCCTCAAGTAAAACTCCTTATAATGTGGCTCACACACCCAAATGGAACGGGTAGAAGAGAAGTTTTGGGCTTGTCTAGAGTGTCGGGATTCCAAGATCTTTATTAGGTTTTATTTTTATGTTATTTACAATCCTATTCGTTATGATTTATTTAGAACATTTCATAAGAGAAATTACTTATTTGGGCATAACATGCCTCTTTAAAATTCCATTTATATACAAGTTCACATACCTCACAGGAGATCACTCAACACTCGGCCGAAGATGTATTTTTGTGAAACCCTCGAGGCCGGCATGGAACTTACTTCTACCATATGTTTGCCAAACAATCAATCCTCCTCCTTTTTAACTATAAACCTTTGTAAATATCAAGAGGACTTTGGGGAAGGGTTAGGCTTGGGTTAAAGGTAGGTGGTTTTGGGTTAGAGGTTAGTAGAAAATGGCGAAAGGCGTAAAAAGCGTCGGTTTTCGTAAAACATTTTAGTTTTTGTGACTTTTTATTTTAATGAAGCATCTTTCAAACAAAGTTCTTTTGATGAACTTGTTTGTTTATTGCCAAACTTCATTTTTTTTTTTTTTTTTGATAAGGATGTCACAAGAAAACCGAGCTTTTTACTAAAATAAAGGGTTTAAAAATGAAAAATGATTTTGGTGGGTAAAGGGTGTTTGTTTTGGGTTTAGAAATGAAAAGGTTTAGGCTCAAAGGGTTAACTAGGGGGATTTTGGGTAGGTGGTAAAAAAGAAAAGAAAATAATGGTGTTGAAATAAAAAGGGTTAGTCCTAATGCCTCCTTCATTTACTTACTCGGGTTTAAGTTGGTAAGGACCGGGAATGTATCGTCATGGCAAGTTCTAGAGTCATAAGAAACCAAGCGGCTATTTACACAAGAAACGAAATATGAGCATTTAGTTTAAAGATGTGTATTTGTATGATCAATTAAAGGCTCAAAACTCACTTTTTTGTGGGAATGGTTTTTAATGTGATCAAGTATATATAATCAAATTTTAACTAGATTTGTCATGCCGTTTCATAATTTTCTTATGTTGGTTCTTTTTATCACGACGCTATCAGTTGTAAATTTATAAAAATATAGCCTTTTTAGAACTTATTATTCCCAAATTAAACCAAGACAGGTAAAAAAAATGAAAAGTTTTTGAAAAATTTTGGGGTGTTTAGCGGTTCCAATAGAGTTTTGTGTAAGGCTTGTAATTAGGACTTGCAAAATTCAAGGTTTTAGCATCCCCCCCACACTTAAATTACACATTGTCCTCAATGTGTCCCAAAAATAAGTTTTTAGGTTGATTGAATGTGTAAAAAGGTGTGTTAAACAAAAATTTTATGTTACTGGGCACCTGGACACGGGCTGTGGTGACCGGGCACGGCCCCGTGTACAGATTGCCTGTAACAAAAAGTAACAAAATGTAACAAAAGGCTGGGCACGGGGGCGTGTTCAACGAACATGCCCCGTGTCCAGTTACCTCAACTGGGCGTTTTTCTGCAGACCCTTGAGCACTGGGCAGTGTTGGCGGGGCACGGCCCGTGCTGAACTTGCTGTAATGAAGAAAAAATTCGGGAGTCTCTGTTTTTGTGCATGGGGCGTTGGTTCAAGCCTCCCTTAGTATCCTTCAGCATCCAATTGTGTTTTACCCCTTACAACATCATCCAAACACCAAATAATTTTAAAACCATCATTCATTAAACAGAGAGAATTACAACAAGGTCCTAATAAAAACATAAACAAAAACTTAGATAAGTAGGTCAGAAAACACAAGAAGTCTAAAACCGAAAAGAAGTTCTAGCCTATAGTTTATTTTAATAGCAAAATTTCCGAAAAGATAATTTTCTCGGTTGAATGCGGCTTAAAGAACTTCTCCTCCGGATATGGTCCCTCACACGTCAGTGAGCCATTCTTCTATCTCCCTAGGGAGAAGAAAGGTAGGCTCATTGGCACCATCATTTTGAGGGGGTGTAACTTCCACCGGAACTTCTTGCAAATTGTCAAGAGGGGGTTCCGCGGGGATATCGTCCCATCCGGTGGGGTTGTTGACTCCTAGGGCTAAGTTCCAATCTTCTTGGGGAAGGATTGGTTCCATGGGAGGTGTCACAAGGATGTTCAACCTTTGGTGCAAGAGGTTGATTTCTTGGAAACTATTTTCCAGCCCCACCGTGAGATAATTTATCCGGTTAATCAGGACCTCTTCTACGGATGTCATTTCATCGAGAGCTTCTTGTAGTGCCATCACATAGCATACAAGAGTGGCTTCGATTGAAGGCCTTCGTTCCCTACGACTGTTTCTGGAATGTGCTGAAGAGGTTCCACTGTTTTGGCTTGACATTCTACGAAGATAAACAGAAAAGAGTTCATTTTAGTGAAACAGTACCTCGAACACGGCCCCGTGCTTATTGAGAATGGCCCCGTGTTCACCTTTCTGCAGATTTTTGGAACAAGGAATCTTGAAGTCTAAATTATTTTTCTGACTTTTGAGACATTTTTAAGCAGAAATAACTTAAAACAGTGTTGTAAAACTTATTTTTAACAAGATTCCTTAAATAAAAATCTAACAAACATGTCAATAAAGTTTGAAACCATGGTGATTTTAAGCTTTAATGGAGGTCTTTGAGGGAGAAATTGAAGAAGAAGGCAATAGACAAAAGTAGAAAAGACAAGTTGGTTGTTGAGAACCTTCTTTAGAATATACCTAGTATGGTATGTGTGAAGATCCCACCAAGTCTCTGTCTTTGGAGTGGTCCAAATATGCAGGAATCTTTGCTGCATTTATAGAAAACGATAGCACGCTGGACACGGCCCCGTGTCCAGACAAGATTCTGACACTTTTTATCCGTATTCTGACCGAAAGTCAGACGGGAATCTTTTGGTGGACACGGGGGCGTGCTGACCTGGACACGGCCTCGTGCCTAGAGGCTGTTTATGAAGTTTTGTCTATTTTTAAGGAATTTATCCGGATCGGGTGGTTCCTTACTGGATGGAACAACACCGAAGTGCCTGGGATACCTAAGTTGCCCTAGATTTAGACGAGAATGCAAGAGGTTATCGGAAAGGGTGATTCCTATGCTAAATGTTGGTGGACAAGTCCAACCCTTATCCAGGCTCTCGTTAAAGAAGGTGTATGTCGAATCGCTTAGGTCTATGTATGCATCAACGGAAGTCGATGGGGAGTCCTTCACGGCACAATCGACACAGGGACGACTATCGCTCAAGTCTTCGCAAGAGTTAGAGGTGATTTCGGGAGCGACGATGTTGTTTTCATCCGAATGCGATCTCAATAATTCTTCTTGGATGTCGTCTTGGGATGGATTAATTATATCCATCTCAAGTTCTTTTATCCATCGAAGAATTAGTTCTTCTAGCTGAAAGAATTCTTCCAGAAGCATTTCCTCTAGAAGGGACGATTGAGAGCATTCGAGGGAGAGATAGGGATTATTTTTACTCTCGCCCCTCTTAAGGCTACAGGAAAACAATGGGTCTATATAGTGGGGAGTATAATTTAAAAAGTAACATTTTAATTCTTCATGATTTCCACCACATATTTGACACCACGTACCATAAGTGGAGCGGTAGTAAAAAAAAATCAGTATCGCTCATGTTTGTGACAGAAATTACCAACCGTCGGGATCTTACGGTTCTGTTTTCAGTATCTGATACTTGGGCACGGGGCGTGTTGGTTGGGCACGGCCCCGTGTTCAGCTACTGTCTGACTTAAAACAGGATTGCCAGTACCAAAGATTGGGCAAGGGGCGTGTTCAGCGGGCACGACCCGTGCTGAGCTCTGCAGAAGCTGGAAATCTAAGAAAAATCCTAAAAAAAACAGAAAAATAAGAAAAAACGATTAGTCAGTTGATTCCTAACTTTCTTAAAATCCTTGTGTCCCCGGCAACGGTGCCAAAAACTTGATGTGTGCGGTGTGTTATATATATTTAAGTATATTTTTAGTCCTTTTTAACACTTTAGTCAAGTTTTAAATTAATAAAACACGATATTTTACTAACACTAAACACACATATGGGCAATTGCACCCATCGTGAGTGTAGTATAGTGTTGGTAAGACACCGAGGTCGTCCAAGGACACAAGAGCTTTTAGCACCGGTTTATCCTCAACGCCTAATCAAATCAAAAATTTAGAAAAGTTTTAAACAAGAGAATGAAAACTAACTAAAAATGCTGAAAATAAAAATAAAACATATAGACAAGATGAATCACTTGGATCCGACTTGCCTTTAGAGTAACCTTTGATGTTTTCCTCACTTTTGCACTTTTTAAGATATTATCTTAGTTATAGTAGTAGGCCCCTCTTATGAAGGTGACGTTACCCTCAACCCGATAGTTTGAGTCAGCAAGGATACAATCCTAAATGGTTGGATTATTGGAAGATAATTAATTAAATTATTAATGCGTAATGTGGTAGGCCCCTCTTTTGAAGGTGACGTTACCCTCGGCTAAGTGATTTGAGTCAGCAGGGATACAATCCCAAGTAGCCGGGGGTTAATGTATTAATAGTAGTTTACATATGAGGGGATCAAGCCATTCGCACCCCCGCCATCCAATACCAGTGGGTATTGAAGGAGGTCCTAGTAAGCTTAACCCAGGTCCTTGCAGGATCTATACACTGAACAAGGCAAGAACCTTACCAAACCATTCCCTTAACCCCCGACTAGGTAGCCAACATATCTCCATATAGACCATGGAGATATGAATGGTGTAAATCTTTTATTATATATAGACAGTAAAATAACGCCAAGACACCACAGACAAATGATAAGGAAGTTTCAAATTCAACATAAGAAACTAGTTATTAAAGTCATTAATACAAAACCAAATGAAAAGTGCGAAAAGATAAAAAAAACAAAAGTATTACACTAAATGCTTGTCTTCACCAAGTGATGTAAGAGACTTAGGCAAACATGGCCTTTGATTGTCAAGAACTCTTACTATCAATCTTGGATCCCGAGACTACTACACACACTCTATGATGGATGATGGATGATGGTGGTGGATGTGGGTGTTGTGATGGTAGTGGAGTGTGGGTGAAGTGGGAGAGAGGTGGTTTGTCAAGGGATGCCTTTGAAATGAACCAAGCACCCCTATTTATAGCCTGCACAGAAGCCCGGACACGGCTCCGTGTCCATCCACTTTCTCTTTCTTCATTAATTGCAGTTTGTCTGTATTAGTTGACCACGCCCCCGTGTCCGCTGGGCACGGCCCCATGTGCAGAAGCGTATCTGTACTATCAAGATTTGCTTGGATTATGCGAATCTTAGCGTTGACCACGGCCCCGTGTCCGCTGGGCACGCCCCCGTGTTGGGAAATAGAAGCTTCTACAACTTTGTCTTTTCTGCAGACACTTGGGCACGCCCCTGTGTCCGCTGGGCACGGGGCGTGTTCAGCCTTCTGTTGACTTGTTTTTGCTTGGGAAGATGTTGTCGAGGGGTCGGGCATGCCACGTTTATTCCTTTTCTTGTATTATTGTTAGATTTGGCTGTGTTTTTGCTTCTTTTGTTCATTTAAGCTCATTTAACCTTGAAAATACAAAAGGAAGACAAAAGCACACTTTTTCCAACATTTGTACTAAAAAAGGGTTAGTTTTATGCCTCATTTGATGTAATTTATATGTTGCATTTTACACACATCAATACCAGTGAACTGTACAAACCTTGGTTTTAGAAAGCGAGAGGAGCACAAAAGCGACGAGGTCTAAAATTGAGGCGCGAAGCGCAAAGCGCAAAAGCGGTGGGCTTTTCGTACCCGAAGCGCAAGATGTTTAAATAATTTTTTTATATATCCCATCTATGCAGTTAATTTATAATATCATGCATATATATATATATATTTATATTCATATCTAGAGCCCATATAATTTTTTTTATAAATACTTTGTCCCACATCGGTGTGGGGACAAAGTGAGTGGTTGTTTATATGGTAAAGCATTTACTACTCCATTGTAGCTTTATGACATGTTTTACCACAAGTCCTACCCGCGCGCAGGGGGGGTGCAAAAAATGATTTTCTCAGCTGGGATTTGCTTGAACTCGTGCGTGCCCGCACGTCCTGCGGACACGAATGCAGCTCCGAAAACCCAGGCCCGCGTGCGGCAGTTTTTGCACCATTTAATTAAGCTTTTTTTTTCTGCTGTTGGTTTTAAGCATTTTTATTACATGTACAAGTCAAAACAGCCAAGGTACACCATTTTTATGCAGTAAAATGCTTAGGGTCCATGAGGCGCGCTTTTTTGGCCAAAAAGCCCACAAAAAAACATCAAAATTTGCGCTTTTCTGGCGCTTCCTGTAAAAACACAAGGCGAGAGAGCGAAAAGCCCCAAGACCTGCGCCTTATGTCGCCTTGCGCCTAGGCGCGCCTAAGGCGCGCTTTTTAAAACCAAGGTACAAACACCATAGAGTATCTGCATATGAAAACGCCATGAGAACTGAAACAATAATAAACGCCATTGTATGTAAACTTATAAAACGCCATTGCATGTAAACTAATAAAACGCCATTGCATGTAAACTCATAAAACGTCAAAAACAGAAGAAGTTGAATTATAAAATATTACTTGTTGGAACGATACGTAGCGTCAAACGAAATCACATCTCCGAACATGTGGTAGTTACGTTTGGCTTGATCGTCACACCAAAAAAGTCCCTTCAAACGATTCTTTTCGTCTGTAAAGTAATCATACGAGAAATTAGGTTGGGAATGTTTTTTTCATTCAAATGTCTCACAACCATATCAGCGTCATATTCCCCTATAAACAAGTTAATTTGCCTCTTATAGTTCTTAAATTCAACTTTACTTGCACCCACATCTTTAAAACCGCCAAAACAAGTCTTCATAACATTAAACGCCTTGACGGGACCCAAGTTCAGCTTAGACATGCTGTGTATAACATGCTTCTGGAGCTGAGTGAGGTGTCGTTCAGTTGGAAGAAAATGTTTATCAGGAAGTTCAACAAGACCATGGTTGTGCTCCTCGACAAACTTATACACCTTCCATGATCCAACCTCAAAAAGTACACATAACAGTGCACCACAATCAGTCCTCTTTCAAAAGTTGGATAGCACTAATCGCTCCTTTTGATTGGGGTCCAACATATCAACCTTCTTGTCCTTGTATAACCTAGATCTCGTACACAAGTAATACTTAATACGTAAGACACCTTTATAGTTTGTCTTCATAGTCCCTTTCCTGACTGAAAACCCACACTCCTGGCATACTTAACATATATTGAATAACAATCATCGAGGCTTGAGAATACCATGTCCATTGTGGGCTTTATTTCTTCACTGACGTTAGGAATGATAAATGGTAATCCAGTTTTGGGACAAAGCCTTTGACTCGAGGAAGCAACTTCGTCTGAGAAAACACAGTGAGGAACAGAAAAATCAGGAAACGCCATTAAAAATAGAAAATGTCTCATAATAACTTTATATATTAAAACGCCATTAATTGAATAATAAACAAGACATAATAAACACGTAATTTAAAAACGCCATGATAAAAACGCCATGAGATGAACAATTAAAAACACTTAACAACATAAATAATTAACAAAATATAACATCATAATGAAAACACCATAATTAACAAAACTGATGTTTACACAAATTAACAAAATAGTAATAAATGATGTTTACAAATACTACTAAATAAAATTCAAAACTAATCAAATAGATGTACAACGCCAATGATCGTAAAAACATAAGAAATATACTAGATCGTAAACGACAATTAAAATTAATATTGAAAACTCCAATTATCAGTTCTTAGTAATTGTTTAAATACCAATTAAAACGCGATTAAATTACATAATTGAATAACGCCATTGAAAATCATACAACACATTATAAAATACTAATATAAAAAAACAATGAAACAATGATAAAAGAACAAAACGCCATATCTGTTGCATGATTTGCTGGAACAAAAATAGAAAACGCCAACGAATTTTACTTTGTCGAACATAATCCACGTTAGACGCCATAGATCTGAGAAAGCTTGCAAATGAGGTAACGGCTAACAAGAAATCTTTGGAATTTTAATTTGAAAGAGATTTATAACGCGAATAAGGAGGGAATGTATAAAAAGACAATCATACCCCCGCATAACAATTAGCGCCCCATGCCACGTGTTGGGCAAGGATCCGTTCTCACACTTTTCACCGTTCTCTCCTGAAACCGTCATTATATATATAGGGGACCGCTAAAATGAAAACCACATCCGGTTGTAAGAACCATGAGAACTACACCGTATGGGGCGAGTTGGACCAAATTTTTTTTCATAAACGTAGATGCGTGTATTATAAACACATTTGTAAAAAAAATAAAAAAAAAATGCCGTGTGTGTAGTTTTGAGCACCACAAGTTTGTGTTTACGGGTACCGTAAATTGTGTAGTTTTGAGCACCACAAGTTTGTGTTTACGGGTACCGTAAATTTTAATTTTAAAAAATTTACGGTACCCGTAAACACAAACTTGTGGTGCTCAAAACTACACACACGACATTTTTTTTACAAATGTGTTTATAATATACGCATATACGTTTATGAAAAAAAATTTTGGTCCAACTCGCCACGGATCAAAAAGTTCTCATGGTTCTTACAACTGGAGATGGTTTTCATTTTAGCGGTCCCCTATATATATATATATATATATATATATATATATAGGGTAAGGTTATTGTAAAAAAAGGTTAAAAGTGTGAGAAAGGTGAGAAATATTGTGGAGATGACATGTGTCCTCAATCTGAATTAATTCAAAAGGGTAAACAAGTAATTTTATAATTAATTCAATTAATTCAAAACTTACCATAACCGCCACCTTAATTATAGGAACAAGATTTTTTTAAAAGATCTCTAAAAAACACTACGAATAACACTGCAACCACCATTCAGCACATATATAACACCATTCAATAATTATATAACACCATTCAATAAGTATATAACATCATTCAATAACTATAAAACACCATTCAGCACATATATAACGCCATTCAATGAAGTATATAACATCATTCAGCACATATATAACACCATTCAATAAAGTATATAACACCATTTAGCACATATATAACACCATTCAATAAAGTATCTAACACCATTCAGCACATATATAACACCATTCAATAAAGTATATAACACCATTCAGTAAAATATATAACACCATTCAGTAAAGTATATAACACAATTCAGTAAAGTATATAACACCATTCAATAAAGTATATAACACCATTTAATAAAGTATATAACACCATTCAATAATATATAACACCATATTACCCTATTATAACTCTGTATAACACTACACCCCGTCGTTCCACCGCCGGCACCACCACTGCCGCCCACCGTCGTGGGGAGATGTAACACCTCGTAAAATCACGTCCAGTGATGTATCGACACGTGTACTAAACCCTAATAAAGTCAAACGTAGAATTTAAGGGACTAATTTTGTGAAAAATCAAAAAATTTGAATGCGAAACGACTAAAGGTGTCAACATGCTTAATATAAGCCTCCGAATGGCGTTACACGATATTCATATTCACAGATGAGCCACTTGTTGATCGAGAGTAGCTGTTTGCGTAATTATTTGGAAGTTTGTGCGACGAAGGGTTAAAAGCGTCAACATGTTAATTCTTACCTTTGAGTGACCTTTTAACATACCAAGAGCTTCATGATGTGTGTTTATACTCTAGCGAATAACCAATATTGGCCATCTAAGGCTTTTATGCCTATAAGTGACGTTACGTGCAACTTTGCAAGTTAAAGGGGGTAAAAGCGTCAATATGTTTAATTATACCTCTAAATGACCTTTTAACGAATCGAGGTATTATGAAGTGCAATTATACTCTCGATAATGCCTAATATGGATTACATAGGTCCTTGATACTATTAAACAATGATGCGCGCAAGTTTGCGCGTTAGAGGGACCAAAAGCGTCAACTTTTAGATCTACGCCTTTGGGTGACCATTTAAGAGAACGGGAGCATCGTAATATTTAAACACATGCTTGGGAATACTCAATATGGGCCACGAAAGACTTAGATATTGATTAACGATGTTACGCGCTACTTTGTGCGATCAAGGGACTAAAAGCGACGACTAACGAAACTACGCCTTTGAGAGGCCTTTTGAGCAAACCGAGAACTTCGCAACTCTTGGCCGCATCCCAGGGTATGCCTAAGATTTTACGTTAAAGGATCCTATGCTTGAAATTAATATTACACACATATATATATATAGAAAGTTATGCGCTAAAAGGTCATTTTCGAAAGATAAGAAGTGATTAAAACTTAGCAGGGGTTATAACTGCCAAACCACAGAATTTGCTGCCTGGACGGACCCTTGTCACAAGCCACAACTCAGGTATGGGCCTGACTCCTTCTCTCGAGCCGTCTAAACAGCAAAACAACAACTATTATGTTGTTAAATATGAACATAAATGCTGGCAGGGACCAAAACTTCACATGCAGCAAACTTGCAGTTCTGGGCCGATGTTTTGGCGGGCCGCGAAGCCCACTTGGGCCACCTACGCGGGCTGCGAACGATTAACAGCAGCAGCAACATGTTTTCTTGTTGATTGTTTTATCTTTTTAAAACCCAAAACCATTGTAATCAATCCAGGGGGCTGGTATACTGGTTTTTACAGCTGTAAAGACACCTGTATTCATCTCACAATCCATTCTAACACTTGTCATGATCCTCTTCCATCTCAAAAACTATAAATAGGGTTGAAATTCATTCAAGCAACTCACACATATCATTCCAATCTGCTATCTCTCAATGTCTAAGAGGATCCTGAACTTTCGGGAACCTCCTTTCAGTCCATAGGACCATTTGTAAGTGTCCTTTCGTGACTAGTTTATTATATTTGGCTTTTAAAGCCGAAAAGTCAAGCGTTTTCGATAAACGCTTTGAGTTTCAGTAAGACCGTAAACGGTCATGCCATGATTCGCAACGAACATGGCTACGTGATCGTAATTAGGTAGGTATTAAACCCATAAAGGGCACATCCTAATTATCACGTTTACTTAGTTAATTGTCGGGTCAAAGTAATTAAAATAAAAGTCAAACAGGTCACTTTTAAATAAAATTCATAACTAATAATATAGAAGTTATAAAATCAGTTTTGTCACTTTAATAACTTGGTAAATATTAATTGAACATGTCCAGGCATGTTCCACCCGACAATTCTGAGTTTAGGCTCGGTTCGCAACCGAAAGTCGCAAAAGTAGACTTTTGCATTGACTTTCAGTTCTGACCCGATTTAGCTTAATTTAGTTATGCCTTAGGGTTCCTTTGGGACCACATTATATGTTAGTATAACCCTCTGAGGTTATGTTACATGGTTCCTTAGAAATCTGAATCATTTGCGTGTTTCCGTTAAATGCTTAAAAATGGACCATTATGCCCTTTTGTAATTAAAACGATATTTTTGAAAATGTGAGAGGACAAAAAGTTTTATTACTGATATATAAGTATGTCCTAAAAATTTGACATCAGTTTATGGTCTAAAATAAAAGTTATGCAAGATATCGTAAAACAAAGACTTTTTATTAATTAAATAGCATTTTTGGCATAAATCATATTTAAACCCAATTTTTGGCACCAAACTTTCTACCCACTGTTACAATATAGTAATATTTTGGGATTTTTGGAATTTTTTGTCAAATTTTATACTGACCATAACATAGAGTTCTTGCATGGGCTCGGTAATTAATGATAATACCTTTTTCACTAATAAAATGAGTTTTACACATCATTTGCATGTCAAACCTTTTTCTACTGATTTTATATGTTAAATAAAATATTTTAAAAAGTTGAGACTGATCAAAATCTCAGATTTCCTTAAACTTATCAAAAATCGTCAAATACCAACTTTTATGCGAATTAGGCGCATAGTATGGTTTAAAACCATATTTAGCACCTAAGACTTGTTACCTACTGATTTGTAAAACAAATTTTTATACTTTAACAGTAAATGATAAACCTCACATATGTATGATATCTTACTGATGAAACTTGATAAAATTAATATTTTTACTGTATATTTTAGACCAGAATCTCAGTTTGCTATTAAACCTCTTTTATAAACTTTAAAATGACCAAAATACCCTTTCGGGGCTTAAATTAGTTTTAAATTCGTTTTGGGCATAATGGAATATATTCTACTTATATCATAACATATTTTAAGCATAGTAACTCATGGAACTTGTACATGACTCTTTCGGTGACCCGTTGTGCATATACGCGTTCAGTACGGTTCATGTAACTAGTTTGCATAAATCTACCGAAACGGGTCAAACCTTATCATTTTTACTTCAAAATCCAGAATGTATTTAGAGTACCCGTTTTATACAAGTCTTCATACTTGTTGGGTCTAAATCACATTCTAATACGGTCTTCGCTTAATCTTGCGTTTTATACCGTAAACTTTCCTTTAAAACTAACCGGTCAAAGTTATAACTTAAATAAGACCCGTTAGGAATCTAATAGGTTAATAAAACCTTTTTTCCAGATTAGGAGCCCAGTAAAAGCTACTTGCACTTGCTGATTAGAATATACGGTTGAGAATAAATTACATTTTAGCTCAGGTAAATACTTTTAACTTGTTTTCCGTTATACGGGCTTGGGATACGGTATTATAGTAATACCGCTTGGTCGGGTATGAAATCATTTAATCGGATTGTGATTAATAAATTTACATAACCCGTTTTAATCTGTTTTGTTTGGTACAAAGCCTTTGGGGGGTTAATGACCGTGTCCTGGATATCCTCGGCTCATTCATTTGAAATGGCCACGGCTTAAGCACGGGGTGTAGGCATACACCTGACAGTTGCGTATGTAAAAACGGTATCTCACTCGTGAGGAAACTTCTTGTGGGCCTATACTTGTGGTGTGTCTATTAATCTTGTACCGGCTCTTCTATTCCGGCCCTGAACGGACGAAAAACATATAAATCTGTATACAAGATTATTTTAAATAATTATCCCAAGTTATAAAAGATTTTTATGCCTTGTGCATCCAAACCAATTTTATAAATACTTTTCAAAAGAGTCAGTTAATTGTATTACCAGTGTAAACTGACGTATTTTTCAAAAAGATTAAGTGCAGGTACTACGCGTAATGGGCTGGAAACTCCTGAGTATTAATTAAAGAGTCTTGCAAGCTTTTAATACTTAAAGTCTGTTGAGCAATATTTACTTTCTGTTTTAGATCCGCCTGTGGATCCACTTACAACTGTTGTGTAATATTTTATTATACTTTCAATTCGGTTTGTATTATTACTTTAGACTTCCGCTGTGCTATTCTGTGTATGTTTGACTTTGACGATATCAATCTTACGTCACGATACTCCTACCGGGCCCACCGGTAATACGTGGAAATATCGGGGTGTGACAGGAGGTGGCCGGCGCCGCCTCTCTTCTTTTTCTCTCACTCGAACCCTGAAGGAATGATAAATCTGCTGAATCGATGATGATGATGATTCGAGATGTAAACTGATGCTGATGATGATGATGATTTGAGATGTAAACTGATGATGATGCTGATCCGAGATGTATGGATGATGATGATGAAGGAAAATCGAATTCACAGATCTGGCTGGAAAAAAAGAAAGAGATTCGAAATTCTAGGAACATGATTTACAGTTTCCTTTTTAAAAATGGCATAAAGACTTTATTACCCCTACATATTTCAAATTAGTCCAAAAAAATAAAACACATTTCATAATTTGGTCCCTATTGTTCTCAACCATTAGATCAAAGACCTAATGGTGTAGATTCTTTCTTACCCTTCTCACAAAAACCCTCTTTTTTACAGGAACCTTAATTTATATATATATATATATA
Organism: Helianthus tuberosus; assembly: GCA_030545235.1. Classification (NCBI taxonomy): domain Eukaryota; kingdom Viridiplantae; phylum Streptophyta; class Magnoliopsida; order Asterales; family Asteraceae; genus Helianthus; species Helianthus tuberosus. Next base: position 36,333,669 of record CM060379.1, on the reverse strand, counting down.
GGGTAGGGTTCCAGCGTGAACAACCTCCCAAGAGTGAAATGCGTGAACAGATCTGGACCCTTGATTTCCTTTTTAGTTGTTAATGGTAGGATTGTAATTATATAAAAAATTAGATTTAAATCATTATTTTAATAATTGAATTAAGTTACATCTTTCCTATTTTAAATTTATTATCCACAATATCTTTACTATTTTAAATTCATTATCCACAATATCTTTTATTTCAATTTTATTTTTCAGATTTCACCACCAGAATTTGAATTATGATTTTTAAGATCCACGTAACCTTCATATTTCAACGGTATACACATGTGTACTTGGATATAAATTGAACAGTACGCATGTGTACTCAGCATTGTACATATGTGTAATTAGCTACATAATACATACATATAAACAAAACCTGTAAAACTATTTTATATTTAGCAAATTACAAGTTCCATAATGTTTGCCAAACCAAAAAACACATACAATTACAAGTTCCAGTTTCGTGAAAGCAATAAACGCAACATAATTGGAAAAACAAAAAAACATACTCTTTTACAACTATTCGCCACGTTGTATGCTGAATCATCCTTATCGACCAAGCAAACAAACATACGTGAATCATCCTTATCGACCTTCTATCTCCATTTTTCTCGTTAACGACGTCTCCTATAATAGCACAAAAAACTCAGCAATTAGTACTTTGCATAATTCACAAGTGTACATCAACTACTTTCACAATAAAATATGAGATATCACAAAAACATACGCTATACACATGTGTACATCGCATTAAAATCAGAGCAAAATCAGAATACACATGTGTACATCGCATTAAAAACAGAGAAAAATCAGAATACACATGTGTACAGCGCGTTAAAACAGAGCAAAATCAAAAAATTGAACAAAAAAACTGGGACATCACAAAAACAGACGCTATACACATGTGTACATCGCATAAAAAACAGAACAAAATCAGAATACACATGTGTACATCGCATTACAAACAGATCAAAATAAAAAAAATGAACTCCAAAAAAACCTAAACAACTTTCTGATATCATTTTCAAACTAATACAAATTAAACACATTCCTATCGATTCGAATGTCACCAAAACCCTAATTCCGTAAAACAAACTTAATCTAAAAGAAAAAAAGCAATGTATTACGCATCAGTTCAATACAGAAAACACTACAACGTGAATCGTAACAATAATATATACGATTACATCTAAACTAATTGGAATTAAAGAGTTCAACATTGAATCATAAAGTGAGTGCTTACGAAGAAAGGAGATACTTAGGTCTGAAACTCGGAAGAAACACGGAGACCGGAACCTCGCGGCGGAGTGTCTGGTGCAGATCATCGATGGCGAATGGTGGAGGCGGTAGGGATGGATGGAGTCGGACGGTGCTGATCGGAGGTATGAATCAATCGCTATTTCGTCGGACGGGATTTACGCAGATCGGAGGGATTTATGCTGTTTCGTCGGACATGATTTATGTTGTTTCATCGGACGGGATTGATGCACTCATCTGGGAGTTTTTTGGGGTAGAGCAGGGGAAGAGAACGAGGGACACTGTTTCGCCGGCGTTGCTCTGGTTGCCGGAGAAGAGAACGAGGGAGAGAGCAGGGGTGAGGTGGCTGGAGATTCGAGGGATGGGGGAGAAGGGCAAAGAGCTTGTGCGGCTGTGTCTAGGGTTTTATTTAGAACAAAAAATAAGGGGTGAGAGAGAAAGTTGGTTATTGAAGAAACTTTAAATTCTATGAGAGAGAAACGGGATTTATGCAATCAAGTTAAAATGTAAATTACACATATACCCTTATTCACTTAATTAAATAGTAACAAATAACCAAATAATTACCATCTTGCCATTCACTAAATATCTCAAGATCATAAAAATCAAGGGCCAAGATCAGTTCACGCAGTTCACTCTTGGGATTTTGTTCACGTTTGAACCTAATCCTATATATATATATATATAATGTAAGTATCTATAGAAAACCCTTATAATTTAGAAAACTTGGGAAACTCTAACCTCCCGAATTTAAAAAAAAAATTACACATATTATATACATGTTTTTAAGGGTTTTGGGCAAAAAAAATAAAAAAAGCACCGAGTAGATATTTTTTTAAAAAAATAAACAAGTTTTGGTGTAACATATGTTACAAATATGTCAGATGAATGTAACATATGTTACACCAAAACTTGTTTATTTTATTTTTTAAATATCTAGTCGGCGCTTTTTTGATTTTTTTTTGCCCAAAACCCTTAAAAACATGTATATAACATGTGTAAATTTTTTCAAAAAAAAAAAAACATCGGGAGCTTTGAGTTTCCCGGGTTTTCTAAATAAAAGTGGGTTTTCTATACATCATTCCCCTATATATATATATATATATATATATGGTCAGGATTTAGAGAGAACGGTGAAAAGTGTGAGAACGGTGAGAACGATTTTGGAGTTGACATGTGACATTGATGCTAAATTACACTAAGGGGTAATATGGTCAAAAAACCCCACACACATGAACTGGGTGTTCAAATAAAACACCATAAAAAAACCAAATTCAGAAAAACGCCATGAAAATACCCAGTTAAAACGCCATAAAACACTCAGTTCAGAAAAACGCCATGAAAATACCCAGTTAAAACGCCATAAAACACTCAGTTCAGAAAAACGCCATGAAAATACCCAGTTAAAACGCCATAAAACACTCAGTTCAGAAAAACGCCATGAAAAACTCAGTTTAAAACGCCATAAAACACTCAGTTCAGAAAAACGCCATGAAAATACCTAGTTAAAAAGCCATAAAAACACATAGTTTAGAAAAACGCCATAAAACCCATTTCATTTTTTTTCGAAAAGCATATCAATAGTATACTCGTTGGAAATATAAAAAAAAACGCTGAGTTTTATGGTGTAATTTTTTTAGAATAATAATCACGTATAAAAAAGTTATTGGCGTTTAAATATGATAGGGGAAAATGGCATGTTATTAGCATGTGCACTCTTGTTTAGATCTTCCAATTTTACCCCTCTTGTTAGTTATAAGGTTCCCATTATTTACAAAAATGTCACCGCATCATCTTAGCCACAAATCACAAATATCCTATGGCTGAAAATTGTTCTCATTGTTCTTACACTTCAAATCGTTCTCTCCTGATCCCGTTTCTATATATATATATATAGGGTAGAGTTCATGCGAGAACCACCTTTATTGCGAGAACCAATGTGAACACAACAAAATAAACCCACCACACCTAGAGGTGTTCAAAACCGGATATCCGAAATTTTGGGATACCAGATTTCATTATCCAATTCTGTATCCGAAATTTCGGATATCCGAATTTTCGGATAGTGAATCGGATATCCGAAAATCCAACTTTTTATTTAATTTTTATTTTTTAATTATTTTTTCATATTCGGAACCGAAAATTTCGGATAGTTTCGGATATCCGAATATAAGTTTTCGGATATTTTGGATATTTTCATATACTTTTTCGGATATTTTTGGATATTAGGATATCCGAAAAAAATAAAAATTAAAGTTTCGAATATTTCGGATATCCGAAATATCTGGAAAATTTTAAAATCACTATCCGAATTCGAAAAATTCGGATATCGGAAATTTCGGATATCCGAATTTTTGGATATTTCGGGTCGGATTTTCGGATACGGATAGTTTTGAACACCCCTAACTACACCACCAAAATCCTAAAAAAAAACCTAACCCCCCACCCCCGAAACCTAACCCCCCCCCCCCCCAAAAAAAATAAAAAAAAATAAATAAATAGCCCTAACCCTCCCCCCCCCCCCCCCCCCACCCAAGATAAATGCTAAAAACTAAAGCATAAAACTAAACCCCCCAAAAAACCTAAAAAAACACACAATTTAAAAAAAAAATTATAAAAATCGCTACTTTTAGTATAAAAAAAGTTGTTTTAAATTTGTTTAATATTTTTTATTAACGAAAAGTAGCGATTTTTATAAAAAAATATTAAAAAAATTGCGTGTTTTTTAGATTTTTTAAGGTATTTTTTGTTGTTTTCACACTGGTTCTCGCCATAAAACCCATTTCTTTTTTTTCGAAAAGTATATCAATAGTATACTTGTTGGAAAGATAAAAAAACGCTGAGTTTTATGGTGTAATTTTTTTAGAATAATAATCACGTATAAAAAAGTTATTGGCGTTTAAATATGATGGCGGAAAATGGTATGTTATTAGCATGTGCACTCTTATTTTGATCTTCCAATTTTACCCCTCCAGTTAGTTATAAGGTTCATATTATTTACAAAAATGTCACCGCATCATCTTAGCCATAAATCACAAAGATCATATGGCTGAAAATTGTTCTCACTGTTCTTACACTTCAAATCGTTCTCTCTTGATCCCGTTCCTATATATATATATAGGGTAGGGTTCATGCGAGAACCAATGTGAACACAACAAAATAAACCCACTACACCTAGAGGTGTTCAAAACCGGATATCCAAATTTTTTGGATACCAGATTTCATTATCCAATTCTGTATCCGAAATTTCGGATATCCGAATTTTCGGATAGTGAATCGGATATCCGAAAATCCAACTTTTTATTTAATTTTAATTTTTTATTATTTTTTCATATTTGGAACCGAAAATTTCGGATAGTTTCGGATATCCGAATATAAGTTTTCGGATATTTTGGATATTTTCAGATACTTTTTCGGATATTTTGGATATTAGGATATCCGAAAAAAAATAAAAATTAAAGTTTCGAATATTTCGGATATCCGAAAATCTGGAAAAATTTTAAAATCGCTATCCTAATTCGAAAAATTCGGATATCGGAAATTTCAGATATCCAAATTTTTGGATATTTCGGGTCGGATTTTCGGATACGGATAGTTTTGAACACCCCTAACTACACCACCAAAATCCTAAAAAAAAACCTAACCCCCCCCCCCCCTAAAAAAATAATAATAAATAAATAGCCCTAACCCCCCCCCCCCCCACACACACACACACCTAAGATAAATGCTGAAAACTAAAGCATAAAGCTAAACCCCCCACAAAATCTAAAAAACACACAATTTTTTTAATATTTTTTTTATAAAAATCGCTACTTTTAGTATAAAAAAATTGTTTTTAATTTTTTTAATATTTTTTATTAACGATAAGTAGCGATTTTTATAAAAAAAATATTAAAAAATTGTGTGTTTTTAGATTTTTTTTTATGTATTTTTTGTTGTGTCCACACTGGTTCTCGCGGTTGTAGCAATAAAGGGTGGTTCCTAACGGTTCCTTCTCATATATTATATATATATATATATATATAGATACAAACACATATAACATCCATAGGTAATAAGTTTTATAACATTACCAAACCTAATGACAAATAACTCTTACTACTTATTTTTAAATTTTTACATAACTTAAATCGCTACCGGTAACCAACCTATATTCTAAATTTTGGAGTTTTGACATATTTATGTTAAATATAATCAGTTTGTAGTAGTTTTAAAACAATTATCTGTTTATGGTGAATTTTAATTAAAGCGAATTTATTCGAATTCGAATTTCAAATACTAATCGAATCGAATCAAATCAAATACGAATTCAGGTAAAAATTCGAAAACTTCGAAATTCGATTAATTCAAAATTCATTATTCTATTCAATGAACACCCATATAACCAAGTCTATCATATATAATATCAAAACAATGATCAGATATCGTTCATCTTGTTCTTGGTCTTTGACTACTGCAAATCCCTTTTAACCAACATGTAGAAAGAAGTGATAATTTGCAAATATTGAGAGAACTAGTTGATTTTCCGCCTGCGCGTTGCAGCGGGGACCCAATGACTACAAAAGGCGTGTCAACAACGGCAAGCAGATACCGAATATCGAAACATAAATAAAAATGACGTGGTAAGGATAGTAACTCCGTCCTAAAAAAGAGATTTTAAATAACCTAATATATAATAATAGGACCCACACGTTGGAAATTCGGTTGTTTTCAGTTCAGTTATTACGGTGCTAACACGTTAAAATATGGATGAGCTCGGTACTGGTAACGCCACCGAAAGTACCAATCCGGAAAATCATCGAAATTAGGTACCGGCACCGAAAATGCTCGGTAAAATACGGTATGGTATTTGAAGGTAAAAATAATAAATACAGGTATGGTGCTAGACCGGTGTCGAACCGAAAACGCTAAAAGGTGGGTACCAAATTGGTACCGAAAATGATTTGGTATAGTAAATTTGGTACCGATATGATACCGGTTTGATTACAGGATTTGATACGATTTGCTCAACAATATTCTAAATATCCAAGTTAATTTTCCATGCTACAATTCATTCATTACAGAAAAAGACAAAAAAGAAATCAAAATAAGTTGTGTATATAAAACCTCATTTAAACGAAATACAGTTTACTTACTGTGTGTATGAAAAGTAATCTAAACGGTGCAATTACTTGCATTGCTGCGTTGCTACAGGATTTGATGAGCTCGGTACCAGCCGGTACCGAAAATACCGTTACCGAAATCCCCAAAGTGGGTACCGGTACCGAATATATCTGGTACGGTACGGTTCGGTACCGGTTGGTATTGGTATTGGTACAGCACCGGTATTTGAGGGTAAAAACCGGTACCGAAAATACACCGGTTTGATAAATTTGGTACCGGTACAAGTACCCAATACCATTTTGCTCAACTGTTATGTAACGCCCCAAAATCTGAATGTAAATGCTTATTGTATGTTATTATGTGACACGTCAGGAAATAAATAACTAGGCTATTTAACCTAGTTAAGGGTATGGTCAAAAGTCTTAAATGATTAAGGTAGTGTCAGTTATGTTTTAAAAGAAAACCCGAGGGGCTAAAATGGAACAAATGAAAGTTAAGTTATAAAATATCTAACACACACAAACACACACATACGTGTGTTCGAAAGAGAGAGCAGGAGGCTCCCATGGAGCCCCAAACCCTAGTTCCATCTTTATGCTCAAATCGGAAGGCAAGATGAAGCTCAAATCCATAACCGAGCATGGATTAATGATCACCAACACGAGGGGATCATAAGGTATGTCTTGAATCTAAGATTGGTGATCATGGGTGAAGTGGGTTATGTTCAAATCCATGAGTTTAAGTGGAATTGAGCATGAGTATGTGTTATAATCATCATTTAGAACATGAATTATGAATGGTTTGAGCTAATTTGATGTTTAGATGATAAACCCATTAGCTATGGTGATGAAGATGACTAGAATCACCTCCTATGTTCAAGTCTTGTTGAATGATTGATGTATTATGTGGGTAGGATGAATTAATGTTAGATGAAAGTATGGGAATATGATGATGTTATGTTTAATGTTCATTTGGAATGATACATGATGATTAGTAGTTGGTTTTGATGGGTTATGTATGAGTTTAGAAGAATTGTGCATGAAATAGTTGTACGTTATGCTTAAAAGGTAGTACTCACATCAAGTGTATAATGAAATGTATACAGTGTTGCCCGTATAGTCGATTATGATGTTACGAGTATATGATGATAAGTTGAAAGTAAAATTAATGAACTGTTGACTTTATGAAAGTCAACTATGCATATGAAGTACGGCTTGACTCATTGTTGTAAAGGTGAGATTGTAGGAAGTCGCTTGGTACATGTTATGTTAATATGCGTTAACGGTGATTACATGATGAACTACATGAGTTGAAAGGATACGAAGTTGATTATATGTGTTATGTTGGTTAGAAATAACTCATGAAAGTTAAGTATGAAATATGCGAGTGATATGATTGTTATATGTACAAAGGTGTATGCTAATAAGAGCGTGATTTCGATGAAATGAAAGTATAGGAATCACGTCGAGGCGGACTCAAGCATGAGGTGTTAACGGGTCAAGAAGAGGCAAGGAATCGGATACGAGCACGGACGCATAAGGTAAGTGATTTCCGTAATCACTTCTTAGTACAAGTAAGTAATATAGTGTTGTAATGAATTAAACATGATGTATGAAGGCAAATATGTGTTAAAGTCTTTCGTCGTAAATGATGAAGGTAAGGTGGACCAAAATGCCCTTGATGGGTATTTTGGGGCAAACGATCTTAACAAGCAGTTTAGGAACAAGTATTTGATGAGTATAATGTCTTGAATAAGTATGGAAGCGAAGAGTATGGTCTTGGTATGTCATAAACCAAGTATTGCGCAAATACCCATAATGGGTCAAATAATTAGAATGTGATGATAAGTCGATAGGGCGCAAGATAAGAATTTCATTAATCCGGATGTGGGATTTCAAGTTCATATGATAGAATGTGAATTTACAAGCATGTAGGAAGAAACGGGAGGTTAAACGGGTAAACGGTTCAAAAGTTACGCGCGTTTTAGTGCGTACGGACGACGAAACGAATCTGCAGAAAAATGCATTTTAGAGAGGCCGTCGCCGACGGGCAAGGGAAAGTCAGTTTTCTCCGACGGGTTAACTACCTGTCTACGGGACTTTTGGGCTACGGGTAAATGCAAGGCCCGTCGCCGACGACCCTAGGGGTCGTCGCCGACGGCCTCCCCAAGTCCCAAAAGCTGAAATCTTGTTTGTAAGTTGAATTATGTACCGTAGGCTTCGGTTTGATATCCGTGGACTATGGCGGACTTTCCAAACATGGTTTTGATGGTTCCTTAGATGTTTATGGGCTATAAAGTTAAGTCTAAGACCCATGTAAATAATGTATGATTATGTAAGAGGTACGCGTGATCTAATACGTGTTTGTTAAGGTATGTACGTATGTGGATGTGTATGTGTATGTATGTATGTATAAAGGTATGTACGAGTGTATGCATGTATGTGATGATGTTAGGAAAGGTATGTACGCATGTGGATGAGTGTGTATGTACGTATAAGGACATGTATGAGTGTATGCACATATGTAAAGTTGTAGGAAAGGTATGTATGTACGTAGATGTGTATGTATGTATGTATAAGGGTATGTACGAGTGTATGCATGTATGCGATGATGTAGGAAAGGTATGTATGTACGTAGATGTGTATGTATGTATGTATAAGGACATGTATGAGTGTATGCATGTATGTGATGATGTAGGAAAGGTATGTACGTATGTGGATGTGTATAAAGACATGTATGATTATATGCCCGTATGTAAAGCTGTAGGAAAGGATGAATGTATGTAGATGTGTATGCATGTTTGTATGTAAGAACGTATGTATGCATGATTTAGACACATTGAGTGTTAACGTTATTAATGGTGTACCTTGAGAATGATAAGTAATGCAGGTACATTATTGAAGTGTCACCAGGAAATGGATACGCAGATGAAAGGCTTAAAGCTTGAAAGATGATGAAATGTGAAGTATACGCGAATGAATCTTGTTTGTTAATGTATGCTAATGTTATGTATGTATGTGGTGAACGCAGGTAGTGCCAGTCATGAGGATAGTCAAGGATTGGAGATCGAAGATCGAGTCACTAGAGAGATTGTACGGGAATGTTGATGTACATAATGTAGTAAACATAAGCTATGTTTTTAACTAGTAAACGAGAGGATGACGGATTTATGGGAAAGAGTTGTGTTAAAGTTAAATGTTAAATAAGTTGAGGTATTTATAATGAAAGAAATTTTATGGTACGTGTTTCCGCTGCGACTTTTGTCATGTACGATTTTAGGGTCTTACATGTTAGTTTCCGTTTCTAATCTTAATATATATGTTATTGTTCATTCAATTTGAAATTTAATATATAGGGTAAAAACCGGTACCGAAAATACACCGATTTGATAAATTTGATACCGGTACAAGTACCCAATACCATTTTGCTCAACTCTTAGTTTCCATTTCTAATCTTAATATATATGTTACTGTTCATTTAATTCGAAACTTAATATATATATATATATATATATATATATATATAGGTAATATACAAAAAGTGATATTATCAAACAAGTTATGATGGAACCTAGAGACCCCCAACTCTTTTTTCTCTTTTTACAAAATCAACCAAAAGATCATCACAAACAACAAATCCTTCACTCAGATACTCCTTACAACTCACACCACCCAATGACCACTTTTTACACATAACCACTTTCATCATATTGTTGTCCTAACTATAGAAGCTAGGTTTAAAGAAGTTTGTCGCGTTGTGGCGAATTTCGTTTGTTATTTAGTCTGTGTTTATATATTTTTGAAATTAATACGAGCGTGTTGCGAACGGAACTGCTGACAAGAATAAAAAGAAAATGTAGAAAAAACACTAAAAAATAACCGAAATAAAATCAATCAAAAAAGTTGTATGGTAACGATGTTGTTCGTATGAAACCCGTGGTCATGGATGAGCAAATTGTTCTGGGTACCGATACCAAATTTGCCGAACCGAAAGATCTTAAGTACCAATTCGGTACCGACTTTTGGCGTTTCTGGTACCGGTTCACTACCGTTTTTTACCTTCATATACCGGTACCGTAACCGGTATTTTCGGTATCAGTACCGATTCTGTATCGGTTGGCACCGAGCTCATCCCTACCCCTGAAACTAAAAAAAGAAAAAATTAAAAGTTGAAGAAAAACAACAAAAAAAAGTTGTACGATACCGTTGTCCGTACGGTAACCGTGATCAGGGATGAGCAAATGGTACCGGGTAGCAGCATTGAATTTCCCGAACCAAAAGATTTCCAATATCAATTCGGCACCAACTTTTGGCGTTTTCTGTATTAGTGTCTGTTTTTACCTTCATGTACTGATACCGAACAGGACCGTACCGGTATTTTCGATACCAGTACTGGTTCGATACCGGTTGACACCAAGCTTATCCCAACCCCTGATTAAAAAAAGATTAAAGTTTAAAAGTAAAGAAAATAGCTATTATTATAATATTAAAATAATTAAAGTATTAAAAAAGCTATATATTATTATAATATTAAAATCACTATTCGTTTATTAATATATATATATATATATATAGTAATAATTAATAATTAATATATAATAATAATAATAATAATAATAATAATAATAATAATAATAATAATAATACTAATAGAGATCAATATATGATAAATATTTAAAATAGTTAATAACACCTCATAAATATTAAACCATCTATGACTACAACAAAAGTATGTTACGTGGATAGTACGCTCAAATAAGTACACAAATAATGTTTTGATAATGATTTAAAACTAAATATATAAAAAAAAAATCTTTTGTATGTAAAACACCAAAACTTATAGGGAATTTCATATATTCACCCCTAACCTTACAAATTATATATTTACCTCAAACATAATTTTGAATGCATAATGTATGATGTTCTTTAAGCATTATTTGAAGAAATATGTAACTTTGCAAGTTTAGATCAAGGGTATATCAAATTACTCCTAAACTTGTATATTAAGCTTAAACGAATTGGAAAACAAAAGGTGATAAGATTAATCAACTTTAGGGCATAGCTAACATGGACAAGTCACAAGTACTAAAATGTATTTTGGTCATATTGTAAAATCGGTGATGATATTAAACTCTATCAAAATAGAAGTTCAAGTGTTTCACGATGTGTTTTTAATAAATTACTTTTTTATTTTCTAGATTTTGCTTTCAGTATCAAAATCCGACTTGTTGGAAGTTTTGGTGTGAATGAAAGTCCCAAGTGGTAAAACCACTTTGTCCCACATTGGTGTAGGAATAAAAGAAAAGGCTATTTATAAGGTGAAACCTTGACCAAACAATTGTAGTCTTATGACATGTGTTACCACAAATCCTACCCGCGCGTGCGCGTGCGCGGGGGGGGGGGGGGGGGGAATCGAGTTTCGGAACTGGATTTTGGTTGAACTCGCGCGTGCCCGCACGTCTTGCGGACACGAATGCAGCTCCGAAAACCCAAGCCCGCGTGCAATGATGGCAAGTGTTCAAATCCCTGGGAACAGACCGCGAGGAATTGTGTCACAACTAGCTTGGTTGCAAAATTCACCGGTGTGAATTCCAGACAGTGGCAGCAAAAGATGTTCCCCATGTTTGTGAAGGGGATATGGATGCTCAATTAGTGAGCGCGGTTCATGCTTGGAATCATTCGGATTTCTCGTGATTATATCTTGAATGGTATGGTTGATACGCTTTACAATGTGTACTGCAACGCCAAGACTGTCAAAGAATTAAGGGAGTCTTTGGATCGCAAATACAAAACAGAAGATGCGGGCACTAAGAAGTTCGTGGTGGCTAAGTTCTTGGACTTTAAAATGATAGACTCTAAAACTGTCATTAACAAAGTCCAAGAATTGCAAGTGATTCTTCACGATATTTCATGCGGAAGGAATGGTGCTCAGCGAGACATTCCAAGTTGTTGCTATGATTGAAAAGCTACCACCAAGCTGGGTTGATTTCGTGTATATGTTTGGCAAAAGTAGCTGGTGGCTGAAAGCTGGTTAGCCAGTGGCTGGAAGCTGGTAGCTAGTAGCTGTAGCTTTTTAGATATAGTTGGTGTTTGGCAGAGTGGCTGGAGCTTTTAATAAAATGTATAAAATGACCAAAATGGACATAACTAAAAATTTAAAAAGTTTGTGCATTAAAAAGTTCATTATCTTTAAAGGTTAAAAAAGTCATTTTTTTCCTAAAAGCTTGTAGCTCCTTCTAAACGTTACTAGTAGGAGCGTTCAACCAAAAGCTTCAAGCTCTTAACCTAAAAGCTTCAAGCTCTTTCAACCAAACAAGGCTTTTTATTGAGTAGGTTCTTAAAAGCTTAAAGCTAGAAGCTCCTAAAAGCTCCATGCCAAACATACCCTTCAATAACTATCTCAAGCATAAGCGAAAGGAAATGTCCATTGAAGATCTTGTTGTTCGCCTTCGCATTGAAGAAGATAACAAAGTTGCTTTGAAAAAGATTGATAATCCTGAAACAGCAAAGGCCAATGTTGTTGAACATGGCAAATCTTCGAAGGGTAACAAGAACGGTGGAAAGGGTGGAAAGAAGGTTCATGGGACGCTCCAACCTTGGTCCTAAAGGGGGAGTTGGGAAGAAGAAGTTCCAAGGAACTTGCTACAATTGTAAAAAAAGCAAGGCCATAAGGCCAACGAATGCAAGTTTCCAAAGAAGGAAAATGCTCAACAAGTGAACATGGTTCATGAGGTTGATAACCTCATTGCTATGATCACGGACCTCTCGATTTTGGTCACGGAAGTTAACTTGGTTGGGCAAAACCACAAGGATTGGTGGGTTGATTTGGGGCTACTCGTCATGTGTGCTTTGACAAGAATCTGTTTAGCACCTTCAAGGAGGTGACTAATGAATAAAAGGTTTTTATGGGAAATTCCGCCACGGCCGAAATTAAAGGCGAGGGGAATACGGTTTTGAAAATGACTTCCGGAAAGGAACTCACTTTGTCCAACATGTTGTATGTTCCAGAAATTCATAAGAACCTTGTGTCGGGGTGGCAATTGAATAAGTTTGGTTTTAAAATGGTGATTGAGTCGGACAAGGTCGTGTTGACCAAAAATGGCATATACGTTGGTAAGGGCTATGCCCTCAACGGTATGTTTAAATTAAATGTAATTGTTGTGAAGGGAATGAATGAAAACTCTACTAGTTCTGCTTACTTGCTTGAGTCTCCTAATCTTTGGCATGGTAGATTAGGTCATGTTAATTTTAATTTCATTCGTCATTTGATTAAACTTAATTGCGTACCAACTTTTGATAACGACTCAAATAATAAATGTGAAACTTGCGTAGAAGCAAAACAAACGAGATCGTCATTCAAAAGGGTTGAACGAATCACCAAACCCCTCGAGATGATCCACACTGATGTGTGTGATCTAAAAGCAATTCCTACTCGTGGTGGGAACAAGTACTTCATCACGTTCATTGATGATAGTACAAGGTATTGCTATGTGTACTTACTTAAGAGTAAGGACGAGGCTATTGATCAGATTATCTTGTTCAAAGCCGAAGTTGAGAATCAACTAAATCGGAAAATCAAAATCGTAAGGAGCGACCGAGGAGGTGAATTTGTTTCACCTTTTATTGATGTGTGTGAAAAAAATGGAATCATACATGAACTCACAGCTCCTTACTCCCCTCAATGAAATGGCATAGCGGAACGAAAAAACCGCACTTTAAAAGAAATGATGAATGCCATGATGATAAGTTCTGGGGTAAGCCAAAACATGTGGGGGGAAGCAATCTTATCGGCAAATTATGTGTTGAACATGATATCCAATAAGAAGAAAGATGTAACGCCATACGAATTGTGGACGAGAAAGAAACCACCATATAAGTACTTGAAAATGTGGGGGTGTCTAACCAAGGTGGTGGTCGCACCACCAAAGCGCCTACTAATAGGACCCAAAACAGTGGATTGTGTATTTATATGATACACCCATCCTTATGGTCCATATCATTTTCTTGTGCATGATTCTAAGAACCCTGGAATATGCAACGACACCATAATAGAATCTACGGACACATCAAGGTTTGAACATCTGTTCCCATACTTAGGTAAGGGTGAACCGAGTTTTACTAGACCGGTTGAGGAAATTGCTCCTGACGATGAGGTTGCAAATAATGAACCTCGAGAACAATCTAAGACTGAGGAAGTTGAAATTAAAAAGAGTAAACGATAAAGGACTGAAAAATCCTTTGGCCTTGATTTTCATACCTACATGGTTGAAGAAGAACCTCAAACATACCAACAAGCGGTGAATTCCTCAGAAGGACCTCAGTGGAGGGAGGACATCAAAAGTGAGATAGACTCTATCTTGCAAAATCATACCTAGGAACTAGTGGATCTTCCTCAAGGATGTAAACTACTAGGATATCGATGGATCTTCAAGAAGAAGATGAAACCAGATGGAACCATCGATAAGTACAAGGCAAGATTGGTGATCAAAGGATGTAAACAACGAGAAGGTTTAGACTACTTTGATACATATTCACCAGTTACGCGAATAACCTCCATCAGGTTGGTGCTTGCCATTGCCGCTATTAGAAATTTGGAAGTTCACCAAATGGATGTGAAAACAGCTTTCTTGAATGGAAATCTAGAGGAAGAAATTTACATGGAACAACTTGAAGGCTTCACAACCATTGGGAAAGAAAAGAAAGTGTGTAAACTTGTAAAATTCTTGTATGGATTGAAACAAGCTCCAAAACAATGGCACCAAAAGTTTGATCATATCATGCTTGATGTTGGGTACAAAATCAATGAATGTGACAAGTGTGTATATGTGAAGGACAGATCAGATGGATATGTCATTTTGTGCTAATATGTAGATGATATGCTCATTGCTGGAAGTGATGACAAAATCATAAAGTCTACAAAGAACATGCTAAAAACAAGATTTGACATGAAAGACATGGGTCTTGCGGATGTGATTCTGGGAGTTAAAATCACACGAATCCAAAGTGGGCTTGTTTTAAGTCAATCCCACCATGTGGACAAAATTCTTGAGAAGTTCAATGGCAATGACTCTAATGTAGCTAGAACTCCTCTTGACACAAGTCAACACCTAGCCAAGAATAGAGATAAACCTGTTAACTAGTTGGAATACTCAAGAATTATTGGTAGCTTGATGTATCTTATGAGTTGTACTAGACCAGACTTAGCATATGTTGTGAGCAAGCAAAGTAGATACACGAGCAACCCAAGTTCAATTCATTGGAATTGTATCATTCGGTAGCTTCGTTACTTAAGATACACTCGGGAATACGGGTTGCATTATAACAGATATCCAGCAGTTATAGAAGGACACTGTGATGCAAATTGGATATCCATACATAGTGAACTTAGTAAACTTCCTAGTCCATTTGAAACACCCTAACACGTAATAACTTAAAAACGACGCAACGGAAAAGAGCTTTAAAAATTTCTTTTTTTTATTAGACACATAACTTACATAAAGGCTCAAATATGAAATGTCAAACATTAACTAAAAGAAATATACAACATTCACTTTCGATTAACACTTTAAGGTGTTACAAAATTAAAGTTATGTGACCGTTCTTTCCATACAATCCTTGCTCTCAACTCGATCCATGCCCGCTTCTCTTCATTCGTGGTAGAAGAAATCCGTGTAATACCTGTGGATATGCCATACAACTTAACCATTAGTCGTTAACAACATCTTACGACATTTATTCTCATATAATTTAATATCAAATAACATTCAAGAATATAAACTTTGATTCATTCAACTATCCTCTCATAGTTTCTCGTTCCGTTTTCGAGTTCGGTACCTCATGAACCCGATGATCTTTTACCTGCATACATTCCAACTTCAAGGCATACCATTAGCAATCGTTAATACCCAAACATAATGAAATCATTCTTTCATACATTTATAACATCTCGCATTCATGCATGTATACTAATTCCTACGTGCATTCATAGCGAATTACGTTCATATATGCATACATTCTTAATTCATACATGCATACAAACATATACACCAACATATATACGCACACATTCGTACACGCACACATACATACGAGCTCTCACTTACCGCTATTATTCACATATATCTATGCTTCTTGTCAAAATCACAACCTTCCATAATATAGGTTCTATACCTATAGTCTCGCATACCTATTCGTTCCTAGACTTGGTTACATTTACATTTCCTTCACTAACAAGAAGAAAATCTGAACTTTAACTATCCGGAGGCTCATAATATCTCTTATGTACAAAAACCGGCTTTAAAATAAGTTATGAAACATTAAAAATCATTTAAATATCAAGTCCGGTTGCGAAATCAACAAGAAAAACCAAGATTTGCCAGGTAACTGGCCCTCGCAGGGTGCGACAGCCCCTACCCGGGCGCTCGCGGGGCGCGACAGACGTCGCGGTGCGCGATGGTGAAACCGAATTGCTGTCGCATAGCGCGACAACCCTATTTCGACAGTCTGTTTTCCTTTGCTGCTGCATATGGTGCCCAGCTATGAATTCTAACAAAAAACTTAAACTTAAAGTTGCATAACTTTTGATCTAGACATCCGTTGTACGTAATTCTTGTTCTATGTGTCCATAATTTAATTACGGATCCGTTTACCATCCTAACTCACATCAAAAGCTGAATTATAAGATAAGGACCTATAAATCCTTCAAGCCATTAATCGACCTGTTTGATTTCACCATTTTATTTATGACATAACTAACCACTTTCAGTCTCAATAATCATTCCTACCTTAATAATTCCATTTATCACCTCAGGTCGCATCAATAGCTGATTTATAAGCAAACGGCTTATAAATCCCTTTATACCATTATTCGACCCGTTTAGTCCTACTAGTTTACCTTCGTTATAAATAACTCCTTCGTTATACTAAAATAACACATACCTTAATGCTCTCATTCATTATATAGTCCTTGCATAATTTTCCACATTTATAATTATTAAATTCTACATACATACTAAGAAGTGAATCGGAATCACTTACCTCGTGCGTCCGAGTTCATGCATAGCTTCCGTATTTACCTTTGACCCATTGCCCTTCCATGCTCGTGTCCATGTTGACATGGCTCCTACGCTTTCAGGTTATCACCAACACATTCTTGTTAGCATACATCATTGGACTTTGATAACAAGCATACATTTGTATAATTTCATATTCAACTTGCATTACTCATTCCTAACAAGCATACGACATGTACCCGATTTCACATTCTTTAAAACCCATATAATCCATCATGTCATTCCATTTATCACATATTTATATACCATGTACCATACGATTATCTATAATATTATAATCACAACAAGTCTAGCCATGTTCCTTATGCGTAGTTGACTTTCAGAGTCAACGATTTATCATTTTAACTTTCGGCTTAATCTCATATACTCATGACATCATAATAGGCTGTTTTGGGGCGTCCGTTTACTGTACTTACGAGCTTGCAAAAATTACATTCTTTTTATGTGACGTGACCCTCGGAGGGGTTATCCTTATGTTAAATTTTTAGTGTCTAACTCTCTACCAAAAATTTATAAAAATTCATTTACTAAGCTGCAATCAGATTCGTCACTTCTGACTACAGCTTACGGAAAAATTCATTTAAAATTACTCGTTTATCCGATTGACGAAATTCCAGTTGGAGATTTTTGGAATCACCTGAATCCACCTACAGTAAAAATTAGAGATCATAGCTAAATTCCTAGATTGAGTTATGACATTCGTAATGGGCTGCAAATTCTGCCAGAAAACGCAGCCTGAACCTTCGATACGGAAAAATTCATAAAACGTTCATTTTTCGTCGAAAAAATGCAATTCCAGTTGGGTTTGAAAGGTTTTTCCTGGGAGTTCATCACAAGCCCAATAAACATCAGTTTTTGACAAGATTTGACCCAGTTACAGCCGATTACATTCGGCTGTAACTTTCTGGACAGATTTAGTTTTCATCAAATTCCACAAATTTTACATAGCTTTCATTCTAAATCAAGTTCATTTATCAATTTACTCTAATACACAATTCATACTTCAATATTACATCAATTTTTTTCACCTTCATGATCATCAAGTTTCATCATAATCCTACATCAAGTGGGTTTCACTTCAAATCATTCTAGTGAGCAAAATTAAACATAATTAACCTTCTATATGATGATTCTAACCAATATTCATGCCTAATTTCATACAAATTCGCGAATTACTACATAACCCACTTCATACAAAAATCATCAAATCCAAAACTACAACTTACCATGTGTTTGTTAGGGCTAGATGATCATGTATTTAGGTCCATGCATCAGATTAGAGCCAATTTCCCCTTTCAATTTGAAGATTTTTCCTGAATTAGGGTTTGCACCCCTTTCTCCTTCTTCCCCTGTGCAATCGTACGCACACCCACACACACTCAGTGTGTGTTTTTGGGTTTTACTTTTATTTTTAAATAAACATAAACTTTCCCCTTTTTTGACAACCTTGGCCCCTCTAGTTAATACTTGATCACAATTGTAGCAAATTCCTTCCCTTTATTGTTTTGTTAGACATATAACCAAGTTTAATAACTTTGTTATTATATTTATTTAATTAAATATGGTATCGTTCTAGTGAACTTTAAAATTCGCGTTTTGGGATGTTACACCCTTCCTAATCACTGTGGGGGATAACCCTACGTATTTAAAAGGGAGTTTATTACAAAACTTAGTAAACTTCCTAGTCCATTCCTAAAAGTGACAAGTGTGAGGCTAAGCCTATGGCTTTTAATGATTCGACTAAGGTAACCATACATAGTGAATTACCTATGTGAGAGAGAAGTGGGGTCGCTTCGAAGGGTATTGTTGGGGCACAATACCTAATGGCTCTCGCAGAACGAGGCAAATGTTCATGACCATAACGAACATAACTATGAGGACTTGACTTTGTTAGGGAGACTCTTGTGTGAAGTGTATTGTCGTCTACACAAACGGCAGACGAGTTCAAAGACATCGATATCTACTCAGAGCCAGTGAGCTAAGTGCATTTCATGAGCGAAGGGTCAAAGGGTAACACCTACCTATCGTATGCAAAACTGAACTGCTGAAATGAAATTGGAATAATGTTGTTTCTGAGATCGACCTCCATTCATGTGGGGGATTGTTTGAAGTTTTGGTGTGAATGAAAGTCTCAAGTGGTAAAACCACTTTGTCCCACATTGGTGTGGGAACAAAAGGAAAGGCTATTTACAAGGTGAAACCTTGACCAAACAATTGTAGTCTTATGACATGTTTTACCACAAGTCCTACCCGCGCTTGCGCAGTGGGGGTGCAAAAAATTGAGTTTCGAAATTGGAATTTGGTTGAACTCATGTGTGCCCGCTGTCGCAGCCCCCGACCCCACCCCGGGAGCGGGCGCCGCGAGAGCGAGCCGGTGGTATCGGTGTTTATTAAATTTGCATCGGAATTAAATAATCAGGATTGTAGTTAGGAAATAAATTCAGAGTTTGCAAAACACCAAACTTTTTATATTAAACAAATGAGCTAAAACCCATATTTCATTGATAATGTATTTATAGGGATAAACCTTAATTTCCTGAAAATATAAACTTCTCCTTTTATTTAGGTAACTTATAGCCACTTTATTTAAGTCTTCAGTGCTCCATAGCTGGCTTCTAATAGCTTCACATCAAGTTACTTGAAACGCGTTTTAAAATATTTTATCAGCAAGAAATACTGGTGAGTTCATTCTATTTTATAAAAAGACACATTGTTATAACTTTACAGTATTAAGGGTAATTACAATGTTTTTATCTAACAAAACTCCAAGTATTTGTCACTCGACGGATCAGTGACTATGGTCATATCACACATTGGCTAACCCATTGTCCAATTGGGAAGATTATCAAGTACTGTATATAAACCACATAATACTGGCAGTAATTTTGAAATACAAAAACTTAATCCCTGTAAGTATAACTTTGAAAAACATTTAAAGTTTTGTAAAGCACTTTAATTATGGCTCAGAAAAATGTGAGAAAAGGAGAATGACTCACTTTGTAAACTTAGGTTTTACTACAGGCTTTCTGGTGATATTTTCTGATAATTTTCTTGAGTTCGTATTAAAAATACACAATGCACGTGTGTTAGTATAATAACCCAATTTAACTTTATCAATGCGTCACGAGACAGAACCCCAACTTAGTTTACAAAGCATAGCCTTTATCAAGCAGCGCTTTGGCATCAGTTGCTGGGCTCAAGATCGATCGGACATAGTATCGAATCAGTGATCAGGGGTTAAAATACTTACAATAGGGCAGAGCTTTGTGATTTTAGGGTATTATATTTGTTCAATATAGAGAGAAAGAAAGAAATTTGCGAGCGAATTCGAACTGTGGCTGAAACGTTCAATTTATAGGTGAAATCTGAGTGCCTCGCGCCCCGCGACAGCCTAGGGTTGTACCCGTTGCGGTCTGCCACACCCCCTAGCTACAGTTAGGCTTGATCAGTCACAAGTATAGATCCAACACGTGGATGACACGTGTCATAAAGGGTTTCCGGCAAGTTATGGGGCCGTCATGCCCCGCGAAGGATTTAAAGAAGTCTGTCGCGGGCCGCGACAGGCTTAGAAATCTGATTTTATTTATTTTTTGATTAAAACAATGATACGTAGGCTCGGTTTTGCGATTACGGAGTGTTTTAAGACGTTTTTTAGGGTTGTTATACCTGCACGTCCTGCGGACACGAATGCAACTCCGAAAACCCGGGCACGCGTGATTTTATATAATCGGTACGATTAAATAGAAAGTTTATATCACTACATTATAGTGCGATTTTCGTCACCAATCAATGATTCAAACACCCAATGAACGTGTTCTTCAACTTTTTTGAAGAAACCCAGTTTAATTTCATACAATATCTCATTTTTTTCCCGTGATTTTGAAACGAATTACTCGTTTCGTTCGATTCGATCGCTGATAAGTGTTTCTAACATTCAAATTCCGTCAATCATTGAAGAAATATGAAGAAATCGGCTTCGATCTATGTAAGAAATTTTTGAATTGCATTTTTACGATCTGAGTTTTTGAATTGAGTTATTGCGTTTTACAAAGTATGAAAAAACACTGTTTTTTTTTGTATTTGCAGTCCATTGGGTTTTAGAAACAACACATTTTATTGTGTTTTTAGTCCATTGCGTTTTAGGTAAAACACATTTTATGTGTTTTTAGTCCATTGCGTTTTAGAAAAAAAAAACACCTTTTGTGTTTTTATCTATTGCATTTTAGGAAATCACATTTTTATGTGTTTTTTGGTCCAATGCGTTTTAGAAAAACACATTTTGAAGTGTTATTAGTCCATTGCGTTTAGCCGGTAAAACACATTTTTATGTGTTTTCGGTCCATTGTGTTTTAGAATGAACACTTTCTTTTGTGTTTTTAGGCCATTGTGTTTTAGAAAAAAAAAAACATTTTTATGTGTTTTTTGGTCCATTGTGGTTTAGAAAAACACATTTTGAAGTGTTTTTAGTCCATTGTGTTTTAGGTAAAACACATTTTTATGTGTTTTCAGTCCATTGCTTTTAGAAAGAACACGTTCTTTCGTGTTTTTAGGCCATTGTGTTTTAGAAAAAAGACATTTTTATGTGTTTTTTGATTCATTGCGTTTTAGAAAAACACATTTTGAAGTGCTTTTAGTCCATTACGTTTTAGGTAAAACACATTTTTATGTGTTTTCAGTCCATTGCGTTTTAGAAAGAACACTTTCTTTTGTGTTTTTAGGTCATTGCGTTTTAGAAAAAAAGACATTTCTTTGTGTTTTCTAGCCATTGCGTTTTAGAAATAAGACAATTTCTTTGTGTTTTTTATGCATTGCATTTTAGAAAAAAAGTCGTTTTTTACGCTTTTTGTCCACTGCGTTTACGCAACTGGGTTTTCGATTTTTTCGAAAATATAACAATAGTATACTCGTTTTAAAGATTAAAAAACACTCGTTTTTTGTGCAATTTTTATAAAAAAATAATTTGTATGAAAGAGTTGGAGGAGAGAGAAAACACAAACTCACGTGCCTCCTTTTTTTATTCAATTTCACTCATTTAATCTTAGCCTTTGATTAATAAATAGATGATCAAAATTACTTCCTAGCCTTTCTAACTAAATAAATTTTCTATTATATCCTGACCCTAATATAGTATTTATTTTGGCTTATAAATATTTATTAACCTAAACATTAGTCTTGTTTATAATAATAAGAGACCCCAAAAATTAAATTGATGACAATCAAATCAAAGCCAAAATGATGTGTGGTTCAATTGAATTGCAAAGTATTCCTCAATCAATAATTGTATGCTTGATAATTGCACCATCTTACATGATAATGATTAATTATTTATGACATGTCTCCTAAATTAGGAGCGACAAAAATGACTTGTATCTTGGCCAAAAAAAACTTTAAAGATAAAAAGGGATATGTGTAAATTGAACCACGAATTATAATAATCTAACCAAAACAAATTAGAACTATAATATTTCGGTTTTTGGATGCTGGTTTTAGGATTAATCGGAAACTTTCGGTTTAGTTTCTTTGTTTTCGGTTTAATTTCGACTAACAATACTAAAAATTATGTTTCTTAGGTTGAAGATTAAAAACTATACAAACCGAATATAAAAAGGTAAAGTTTCGTTGAGCCAAATACTTGAATAAAACGAACCAAACATAAACCAAGCTATGAGCCAGGTAGGACTTAACCGACAGAACGATTTTCGAATTATAAAAACTGAGCTTTCCGGTTCGGTTTTAGATTTATACAAAACCAACTTAAAGCGAACCATGTAACATACTAATAAGCACTACTATTAAGAATGTGAAACGTTTTGACTTCTAGTTTTGTGACAAACATGATCTTTCTTTATTTAGGGTATGTTACATTAGCACAACTTTCTAAATATGGCAACATATGAAGGTACATATGCTATTTGAGGAAATACCAGGAAACATAAAACTCTATGTGAACAAATTTCTTGTTTAAATCAATTTCAATTTTACCTCTCTATTGAGAGACAGCAACAACAATTATTGGGAATTAATCAAGTTTTCACTCTAATCCGGTTGTTACTAAATCAAAATCAAAGAATATGATCGATGTTTCAGTGATGAGACATGGTGTTAGTTATGCACGGTTGTTAATCGACCCACATGATATTTTCATGTCGCCTTTTTATACCGTGCAAAACTTTTGTTTTATTTGTTTAAATATAACGCTAGACTTGTACATGCAAACATCTTTTATTTTATTTGTGTAAATATAACACTAGACTTGTACATGCACAATTGTCTCATTTGTGATTTTGTCACAGACCCCTTTTTTTATTTGGTATAACGCTACAGTTATACATGGTTCATGGGCACATCGCCCACACAATGGACTCATTTGTGATTTTGTAATAATACGTTTGTTTTAAAACATGTGTAAATATAAAGGGATAGTCGAAAAAAGAGAGCCATTTAAAGTTCAACACTTGTTACTCACTTTAAGTCATTTTCATTTGCTTTTCTTTTTTCATATATAATGAAAATAAACATGACTATTGTTCATTGTCTTGTGTCTTTTAATATATAAAGTGAGTAACAAATATTGAATAAATATACATAGCTAATAGACTTATGTATTAATCGGAGTTGTATAACAAAAACAATATAATTATATAATTTATAAAAAAAACATATAAATTACGTATTTTTATTACCATTTAACAGTTCACACAACTAACTTAAATTTATCATAAAAACGGCTTATGTTAATAAGCAACATTGAAATACCATAATAGGTTGTGTATTACACAGGTTGAATACCTAAAAATATTCAATACATAAAAGTGTATTAAATATTTTTTTTCATATGACCGAATCTACGTATAAAATTTTACATATAATAATGTGTATAAATAATATTATTTTTCTTATTATGTATCTCTTAAATATAACTTTTATTTAAAGTAATACGTATTAAATTTTACATATAATAATATGTATAAATAATATTATTTTTATTATTATGTACCTTTTAAATACAACTTTTATTTAAAGTAAATAAACATATTATTAGTATGTCACAAACTAGATTTGTTATTCTTATTAATAATTATTGTCTAGATTTAATTAATGATTAATTGTTATAAAATTATGATCTAAGTTAACGATGAAGAACAAAATATTTTCATAAGCAACGGTGATTTATTATGCCACAAATGGGTAAAAGATAACAAGAATATTAAAATAGGTTAAATTACTTTATAGTAATTTATAAAGCATTTCTTTGTTTAAGGTCATGGGGATTTAACATGAGATAAGTTATACCCATGGGCCATAAATTACAAGATAAGTTATACCCATGGTACATTCATTTTCTAATACAAATTACAAGATAAGTTATACCCATGGGCCATAAATTAACTTATGATAACCATAACCAAATTCCAGTTAAGTCCAAGCCCAGCCAAAGGGGTCTCTACTCTCTTTGATTAAAATTTAAATGCATTATCTTCCTTAGAGGTGCACAAACCGGTTAATTTTAATAACCGGTTCGGTTAACCGGTTATACCGGTTAATTTGACTTTTTGAATTTAACCGGTTAATGCTTTAACCGGTTATTACTTTAACTGGTCCGGTTAATTACTTTAACCGGTTCGGTTAATTAACCGGTTATTTTCGGTTATTAACCGGTTTTTTTTGAATTTTTCGGTTATTTTTTCGGTTAACCGGTCTATCGGTTAAAAAAACCGGTTAATAACCGGTTACTATACTAAATACTTATAACCGGATACTAACCTACGGTTAAAAATAACCACTAACCGGTTATTCCTAAATCGGTTATTAACCGGTTACGGTTTCGGTTAATAACCGGTTACGGTTAATTAACCGGTTATTTTATGCACCTCTAATCTTCCTCAAAGAATGAAAGTATTTTCCCAATGAAGCTGACTTTCAATCCAAGTCCAAATTACGAATGTCGAAACCATCGACCATTTCACCTAACCTAACCCGATCAGGCTGGCTTGCTAAACAGGTCATATTGTGTTTAACAGGTCAGAGACAACACAAGTATCAAACACAAGTACCATTTATTTAACTACTTTATATCTAATGTCTATAACATAGCTGTATGTACCAAGAAGGGGAAATGACGCCTAACCTCATAATTTAATTATTTAAAAAAATGTATAAAATTACGTAGTGTACTTTTTATAAAACAAGTTTAATCATGTCTTCAACAGGTCAAGAATTGTTAGCCCTACAACCACCCAACAAGCTCAATGGATACATTCAGTTTATGAAAGTAAATACGGTTAGACGTAGCACCACAAACGGGTGGGGAAGTATTTAAGTTTAAAACCGCCCCTTCCTAAGCCGTGCCCAAGCTATCGCAGCAACCATAGCACCACCCAAGTGAGCAGATCCCGAGATTTGACTATTTCCCTGAAACAGTTAACCAAAATAAAAATTAGAGAAAAATGTTAGATAGTCCATGTGGTTTGCTCCATTTTCACCTATAGTCCTTACACTTCTAAATTACAGCTATAGTCCCAAACTTTTGCACATAGCATGGATGGTGGTTAGTTTTTGGTGTTAAGTGGGTGTGAAATTACTAACACGCCCTTACTGTTAAATTACTAACTAAACTAAAAAATTAAAATAAATATATAATTAATATTTAAAGATTTATGGGGCCCACCACCCACCTCACCACTTCATCTTCTCCGCCTTTCACTACCACAACCATCCACCACCATCTCCACCTTTCACCACCATACCATCACCACCACATAAACTAGAGTTTTAGACTGTTGTATGGTGGTGGTGAAAGGTGGATGGTGGTGGTAGTGAAAGGTGGAGATGGTGGTGGTGAAGGGTGGGGAAGATGAAGTAGTGGGTGGGCGGTGGGTCCCACATAAAACTTCAAATATTAATTATATTATTTTAATTTTTTAGTTATTAATTTAACAGTAAGGGCATGTTAGTAATTTCACACCCATTTAACATCAAAAACTAACCCCCATCCACGCTAGGGACTATCCGAGAACGAATGTGTAGAAGTTGGGGATTATAGCTGTAATTTTAGAAGCGTATGGACTATAGGTGAAAATGGAGCAAACATCAGGGACTATCCGGGCATTTTTCTCTAATAATTACACATAAAATGTTTAAAGCAGCAGGTGGCTTTCAATTTCTCACGACTTTTGGTCAAAGAAAGTCAATTTCTCTATTTTAAAAACAAAAATAAGATCATTTCGGTTATAGATTGTGATTTCAGATTTAGCATTTAGGAACCATACCTCCAATATTCTCATCATATCATGGCCAACTAGAAATATCCCCTGAAACAAACACATGAAACAAATGGGTCACAAACACGCAAAAAATAGATTTTGCATGATATTTATGAAGGGGTCATTTCGTATATACCAACTGAAAACTTGCATAATATCGTATCTATCCATCCAAAAAAACTAACATCAATATACCATTCAAAATACTTGAAATTTCATATTTACCCATTTCATTAAATAGAGATTGTAATATGGGTGTTTTACCCTTCACTTTCACTCACACTCCAAACTGTCATATACTAATGCAAGTTTTAAGGGAAGGGTATAAATGTAATAAATTTGAAAAAAAGGTGTTTTTGATTTTATGATTTTTTTTGTTGGGTAAATATGATATTACACCAAGTTTTATGAGGGTATATGAACTTCAGTATACGAAAGTCGATATACCAGTAAGACAGCAGGGACAGGTATTATGAACTCGAGATATATAGTTTTTGTAGGGTTAAGAAATATATCAAGTAGCATGATAGCATTCACTGCACCACTGGCTCCCTAAAAATATGACAGAATCAGTGTTGCGAATCATATATGTCAAGTAAATTATCAAAATTTTGAAGGAAAAAAAATTTAGCGTACCAGCCCTGGTACTTTTGAAGGGTCGGGTTCAAACAACCGTCTGTCCTGCAGTATATAAACATATAATAAAAATTATAAAATGCATCAATATCTTATACCTTGGTTGTGAAATGTGCTTTAATTTTTATTAATAATTATTCTTTTCATTATTATTAAATAATCTAAGTTCTTTTAATCATGGTTGTAAAAATCTCGACTAGCCTCCGATTAGTTGCCGATTAATCACTAGTCGGAGGTTCACCGATTAATTGTTATCTAATCGTTCAATTAATCAGGAGGTGGTCAACAGTGGTCAAATCCAGTCCTAGTTGGCCAAAAATCGGTGGCAGTCTAGCGATTCCGGCCAAATTCCGACCAGATTCTTAACCAAAACCTGTAAATTCCGGTAATTAATCCTATCTACTTGAAAATATCGGTCGAAGAATGTGTTAATACATGTCTACTTAAAAAATAAATACAAAGATGTTGTGTATATACATATAAAACTGAAAATTACATATAAAATCCCAATCCGATTAATCGTTAGTCGATACCCCACCGGTTGACTAGCGCCTAACAATTCTTACAGCATTGCTTTTAATATAGGCTTTATGAGATTGTATGCATTCTGAATACGCTTTGGGCAACTTTCAAACCATTTCTCATTTTAGCCAAGTTTTGAGAGTTTACCTATACGACCCGCTGTCAAATAAAATCTAAATGTAAATTGACTTGTTATGGGTCGAAGTTGCCACCTCTATGTATATCAAGAATAGTCACGGTTACTTAGTGTGCCATATGTAACAAAACTATTAAAACAAATGGGGATAGGGAGAAGCAAGTGACAATCAGAACGTGTCGTATTATTAGGGTTTAACGTATTCACTCTTAAATTAATTATTAAAACGGTAAGAACAAGCGTACACCTTTGATGATGGGGCCAAAAAAGCATGATGCGCCAAGAAGAAGACTGAACCGACAAAAGCCCCAGCTAGGTATAACTTGAGCAGAAATTCAGGCCCAAATTGGTATCCAATCTGCCCAAATAACAAGCAAAACGCATTACTAAATCAAAATTGTTAATTGAAGTAAGTGGAACCCAGCAAACATAATTTCTAACGGAGGGACACGAACGTACACTCTTCCCAAAGAAATAAAGCCCGATCATGTTTGAGACAATATGTCCAACTTCAATATGACTGAATGCAGACGTTATCATGGTATGGACCCGCCCGCTTTTAAAGTTGTCCAGTTGTATCTGTGCTGATGAAATGATTAAGAAAATAATAACACTTATGCAAAATACTACAGCCATAACGGGTCAAGACGAGTATTTTTTTTTTTTTTTTTTGTTTAGGTTCAACATGTTAGATCGGATTGACCAGTGAATACTTATTACTCTTGTTTTAGGAACAACTAATGTTAGGAGATTCTCTGCATTCAAAACACACTTTTGACAACTTCCGTCTTGACTTTTGACCCATTTGATATAATTTTTTTTTTTGAATCCAACCCATTTCGTAGAAAAATGTGTTGATATTGCCACCTTTATTGATATTCATAAAGAAATTAGGTCACGATGTTCAAAGACAAAAAAAGATAACCATGAAAAACTCACCATGAAATTCTGCATCATGAACCTACGGTCAGCAACCCTCCATAGCAGAAACACAGCTACATTTGTTACAATAAGGCCTATTATAACACCATCAGTTGTGAGTCTCCTTCTGAACTGTGACAACCTGTTGAACATAATAACGAACATCTTATCATATGTAAACATGCTTAAACTGATTCCACGGGCCCAAATAAAATTTACACACAACCAGAAGATGCATCTCTTTTACATATCAAATTATCAACCTTTTGGTATCAAAAGTAATTGGCGTTTGTCTCAATTGCTGAGTGTGTGGGCGCTCGGGGGGGGCAAAAGCAAAAGTGCACTAATTTTTAACGTTATTTTACTAATTTCGTGAAAATAACGTTAAAAAGAGGGGATCGTTAATCAGGCATCATGTGGTGGCGTTGATAGCCGAAAGACAAGGGGGTACATGCACCAATTGGCGTTTGTCTCAATTGCTGAGTGTTATGTGCCTTATGTCCAAGGCTTGATGCAAAACCACAATCGAGCCGGGGGTCTCATTGGAAGCAGCCTCTCTATTCCTACGGGGTAGAGGTAAGGCTGTCTACATCCCACCCTCCTCAGACCCTACCTTAGCTTTGCTATAGGTGGGATATACTGAGTACGATGATGATGATGATGGTATCAAAAGTAAAGCTTTCATAATTTCTTCTTGCTACATTTATTTTTACATATCAGCGTCTCACATACCCTAACGTTGTCCAATTTTGACTCAGATGTGCATGAGGTGCCGCCTCGGGGTCCTTCAGCGTTTTCAAAATTGCCTCACACGCTCTTATAAAACCAAGGTTGTAAAGGTAAAAACACTTGAAGATATTATGTGTGCAAGCTGTATCAACTATTCAAGACTAGATAATTGCTACCAACTACCAAAACCATATTGAAAAGAAATCGTAAGTCGAGATCACTATTTTTAAAGGGAAAAATAAAAACCTGTTCACGGTTGTGTATGCTAACAGGATAAAAACCAAAAATGGTTGTTAACCACGGTTGTGTATGCTAACAGGATAACAACTGCAAGCATTTATATTATACAAGCATGTATGCTAACTAACTCACACACATCCACACACTTAAACAGATGTACAACAAAAATCTGTGAAAACTATCCCACCAAACAACATTGAACGTCCTATTCTTTCTGTCACATTGGGTTTACAGAAGCTATGGTATGGTTTATGAAACACAAACACAACAATAATCAGTTATCCCCTTTATTCAAACAAGATACAATAAAAAATATAGTGTGATCATTGATCAGTAATAATACCTGAAAAAGTATAATTCATCCATTCCAATTATAACCCACTTCTCAAATATTGTTTAGGAGAAGAAACAAGCAATAAAACACAAATAAAAAAGAAGAAATTACCATTTTTTTTGGTAACCAACTGTTTGATTGAATTGAATATTATGTCTTCTAAATTGATCTCTCAGTGATCCAAACTTTCCATAATCCACAAACAACTTGTTTGATGCTTTAAAATTGAAGAACCCATCAGGAAAAACCCGCTTAAAAACAAGTGGGTTTGAGAGGACTTTCATCAAACAGTTGGTGGGTGCTTCTCGAAATGGCTGTACATAACCAGTGTAGTGAGAGAAACTGTGGTGGTGATGGTGTGGGGTGACATTGGTGGCCCGGTGAATGGTAAGTGGGTTCGATCGTATGGTTTGTGAGACAAATTTTCTTGGATTTTGGGAGATTAGTTTGAGGGTGAATAGGTTCTTCATAGTGTGAGTTTTTTTGTGCAAACGAGCAAAACCCACTTGCGATGTTTGAAAGTTTTGAAATTTGTTTGTTAATTGTAGAATGAAAAAATGATTGGAACATGTATTGCAAACCCTAATTCCCAAATGAAAACGAAGATCATTTGGGGTGACATTGAATTGAATTAAATTGAATCGGTAAATGTGAAAACTTACTTAAAAAGGGAAAAGAATAAAGGGCTTGTAAACCTACCCACAAAGTGTCATTTGCGTTTTCCTAAACTATTTTTCAAATTAAATAGTTTCCAATTTATAAAATCTAATAAATTACAAAAAAAAAAAAAAAAAAAAAAAAAAATATGAAAAACTTTACATCTCTTGTTCATTTAATACAAACATAAATAAATTAAAAAAGTTACATAACTCAAATTACGTTTCACTAAATAAAACTAACATATCTTTAACTACTCTTGATGTTACTGTAAAGGTGAACGAGACATTTAGAGTGGAAGGGGTGCTTCCCAAATGAGAAGTGGTAAACTTTTCACTTAGCTAATAATTTAATGTTATGTCAACTTCCCTCTTCACATGGGAAGTGGTAAATAAATTAAAAAAAAAAGATAAACATGTGATTGGTTGGAAAGGAGTGAGACCCACCATTAACCCCCCTATCGGTGAGTATAACCCGAATCAAACTCAATCACCCACTCAAACAAGGGGTGGCAATGTATTCCCTGCACGGTAAAACCCTATACCGCAACCACTTACCGAACCCGCCCCTACCACCCTTATGAAATTGTATCAATTATTTTCGATGTTCAAATGATCGACTTTACTTGCATCAGGTTGTTGACCAACGAGGTTGTTGTAAAGAATATTAAACCTAACGTTTTAAATCCAGCCCTCTACTTCGAGATAAGTTGATAGTATGAAGAATATTGAGATTGTTGCATTATGGGGTGAAAATGATGTGAAACACGCTCCCAAAAACTATTAGCAGTTTCGGAGACAACTTTTTTTGGGTAAAAGGTTACCCCGGTGAATTTTATAAATCAACAATAATAAACAGGGTGTGACAAAAAAAAAAAAAAAACTGGCACACACTATTAGACTTGGCATACCAAGACTAGGAAATCCGACACAATCAAGCAAAGGCAACAACCCAAAAACACAACTGAAAATAACACAGCCACTACCAAGAGACAACTTATAATAATAATAAATGATAACATAAAAAAGGATGATAAACGTTATTGATATCAACATTCTCTGAAATGGTGATTCATGCACCTGCTAAGCAACTTCCTCGATCGTAGACGGTGAAGAATTCCATTACCGATTATTTGGAACCATTTTGATTGAATAGAAGTGTGAAAAAGATTGAAGCATAAGAGGAATATTGAAGTGAGTTTGGTGTAGAATATTGTGTTGCTTAGATTATATTTATATAGGTATTTTAATAAAGGGTATTTTTTAATGACTTGGCCCAAATTAGAAACCATTTTTGGCGGTACTGATATGGAGGGAGCGGTGCTATCGTCGATACCATGCAATACAAAGCCTTCCCCCACATTCACACTGTGTTCATTTAGGAGAAGGTTCAAAAGGTATATGTGTTGGCTGTTTTAAATAAAACTTAAAAAGTAAACGAATATTGCAATAAAATTTGGGATGCCAGTTTCGAGCAACCTGCGATAGAAACCATAAAGGAGATGACAAACCCTAGAAAAAAATGAGAAAGTGAACATCAAAGGGTTTTAAAAACCCCTCCAATAATCTCAACACGTGACGCCAAAGACAAAAAACAATTAACGTGTGTCCCAGCAAACTCACACACATGCGACACATGTCCTCATAGAGTTAACACATCCATTTAACAAGTTGTGAAATTAAACTCAACACGTGGCGCCAAAGACAAACAATCAACGTGTGTCCCAGCAAACTCACACACATGCGACACATGTCCTCATAGAGTTAATGCATCCATTTAACAAGTCGTAGAGTTAGTGTTCTTAGTGTTCAAATTATTGAACATTTAATATATATTATAATATAATTGTATACCTTTTTTGTTACGGGCCAGAATGTTAGCTCACAAGCTAACTTCCAAACGCAACATGAAATGACCTTATGTTGCATCTACTTCGAACGTGTCAGATTCATTTCCTTTACTGATGATTGACAATATACCTCAGTTTGAATCCTAAGTGTTTGGGTATTTTGGTTAAATGAGCTCGTTCTCGAAATTCTCGTATTCACACTTAATTTGTCTTCATCAACCAATTATAATATTTTAGTTCGAAGTATCATTTTTAATATTTTAGTTGTAGGTATCATCGCGTTTACATTTCTATTAAAATTTTGTTGAAATCGACCTGCTCGCCGCAGGGCGTGAATGAAACCACTAGAGGATTGATAAACTATAGCAAATAACGAGTATCACATCATAAGTTGTTGCGGTCGCATCACACGGTTTCCTACTGTATAACAATTACATAACACCTTGCAACCATTGTTCCAAATCTCCCATATATATATATATATATCCACGTCACAGAAAAACATGTGAGTCATGAGTTAGGGTCGACGGGGCGGTGCGTTAAAGTATCACGGCCACCGTCCATCACGCGTTATTTCCACCGCCGGCATAAACTTCAACGCGTTATACATTAACGAAATCAAATTTTCGTTATTTTTATCACGCCGTTTTGTTTTATTTTGTGAGGGTATTTGTTGGTTGGGGGGAAATTGTTGGGTGTGGTGGTGAGTGATGACCACCCCGCCTAAAAAAGGTTGTGAGTGATGGAAAAATGGTTGATGACATGGCGGAACTTGATTGGTGCTTGTGAGTGATAGATTTTATCACTAGTGAACCACCCCGTGTCCCCTTATTGCATTCAAGATTTTGTGCAGTCATTTACCATTTTATGTTTTAAAGTTAGGGACTGGGGGTGGGAGAGTTTTTCTCCGTGACGGGAGAGTTCCACGCGTGGAACAAACAAAACATAGATACGTTTTAATATTCTCCTTTTATTGAGTAGATTTTCATGATTTAAAAACATACACATACACACAAGAAATAATAAGAGTTTGAATGAGATTAAAAATTCAGATTAATGAATAATGTACATGCAAGATTGCTGCACATTTATATTTATATATTCTTAGGTAACTAAATAAGTAAAAGAAAACGAGCACTTTACAAGAACAAGATCTCTAGATACTAAAGGAAGAAGAATAAGATAATGAAGAAAAAGAATCGTTACATAGGAAGTCTTTTAGATGTTTGGCAAACTCTTTGGGTTTCTCAAAGTTAACTGCATGGCCAGCATTTGCAATGACTACCAATCTAGCATTCTCCCCTAAATGTCTGTTTAAAGAAACAAATGTGTAATGACTAATGAATTGTAAGACCACTTTGCTACAAATAACTTTAATTTAGTGTATCATATGATCAAGGAAATCACATCCTGACCTCTCTAATCTTTCACCAAGGATCAAGGGAAAAATTTGATCTTTATCTCCCCATAGTATCAATGTTGGCTGTTTGATATGGTTAAAGAACAAAACACGCGATTATGAACTTAGTATATATGAACATAAAGTGTATTAAACCTTCCTAGAGCTAGCATTCTAATAAATCTTGCATAATTACCACTATAAATGCATAATAACGCTTAGAAAATGAGAATTTAAGACACTAAAAGAAAAGATCAAACCTGGTCAATCTTGGGGAATCTTGATTGTGATCTGTCCTTGAGAATTGATCGAATAAGTTCCCTCTTTTCTATTACAAATTCTGAACACATCACCTACATGGCCAAACACCATGTAAAAACATGTATCTATTGCTTTAACTTCATGTTTGATCACGTTTACAACAAGTCCATCTCAATCATAAGATTACGTTTACAACAAGTCCATCGCAATAACAAACCCGTCAAATGTGTTCTGTTGGGTGTATATATGTGTGTGTGTGTATAGAGCTATTCGTTATGCATAGTGCTTACATAAATATTGTTTGTGAAAAGAATACTCATATGTAAGAAGTTTGTTTTGCCTAAGAATGATAAGAAGGATTTTTATTTCATCGTAACCGGCTCAAACAGGCTCTAAAATATTCAACTCATTCCAGCGGCACTTGAACCATCTCATCGAACTCTGCCATCTTAACTTTTAAGGTTTTACTTTCGGCTTTAGCTTTAGTGTTTAGCTTTACGGTTTTAAGATTAGCTCTTATAAGGGTTTGGTTTTTTGAGTTTTGGCTTTAGGCTTTAGGTTTTAGAATTCGAATGAGCTGGTTTCAACACCGCTAGAATATGGAGTTCGATAATTTCGTTTGAGCCGGATATTCAGATTTTAAAAGTCTTTCTTATAGCCTTTTCAGGCAAAAAAAAAAAATGAAAATTCAAACTCACATTGACAAAATCAGAAAGAAAGTAATCTGGGATTCCCTTCAAAGGCTTTACAAATGAAAATTTCATCAACTCCCTCAACTTCTCAGGAGTCTGAGCCAACAAAATCCTCTCAGCCTCTTCCACATTAGAAACCCTAAACAACCCATCCCTTAAATCCTTCTCCTCCAAACAAACACCTGCACAACACACAACCACCCTCTCCACCGCCTCCGGAAACTGCACACACATGTTGTACCCAACGAACCCGCCATAACTTATTCCCACAAGGCTCATCCGCCTTACCCCGAACCCATGTTCCAACATCTTCATCACACATCGTGCTTGAAATGATTCGGACCGCTCAGGGCGCTTGGTGAAGGAGCCACCGAAGAAGAGTAAATCGGGGACGAAGACGTTGAATTTAGAGGTGAAGTGAGAGAGGAGATCAGCGTATTGCCACATTGCATTGGCTCCAAACCCATGCAGGAGGAGATTAGGCTTGTATGGCTTGTATGATCTTGGGATCCAACAATGCATGATTGTACCATCGCCTAGATCCTTTGATACAGATTGGAGGCCGGAGAATGAGAAGAAATAGCGGTACCACCTATCCCTCATGCTTGTAAAACTAAATAATTTCGCCATCTTCTAAGAAAAGAAAAAAAAAACTTCATCACGTACGCAAAGCATTAAGGAAGATTTCATGGGTAGAGTAGATAGATCATATTGGAAACGCTTAAAGCTAGGGGACATGTGTGAATGATGGAAAATAGACATGATTTCCCTTTGGAAAGAAAGAATAAAAGTGGTCATGGTTTTATGTCCCAACTTAGGGGAGGGGTGGTTCACTAGTGATAGTTTATATCACTCACACTGTCCAATAAAATCGTGCCATGTCATCAACCAAATTTCTATCACTAGTGATAGAAATGTAGAGGGGTGGTATCACTAGTGATGAAATTCTATCACTCCCAAAATTTTTTAATTTTAATTTTTAGAATTCTGCCACATTTAATGTCCATGTACTGATGTACACGTGTTATGCAATGTAGACGGCAACATGCAGAATTCTGCCACGTGTTAAAAATGTAGACGGCAACATGCAGAACTATCAGCAGGAAGACGGCAACATGCAGAGCAAGCTTTAAAATTTAACGCGTTATGCAATCAACGCGTTTAAAATTTAACGCGTTATTTTTTGGGCGGCAGCGGTGTTTCGTGATGGTTCAACGCGTTTTGGGGTGGTATAACGGACCACCCCGTCCCCCCTTAGAAAGGATTTTGATTGTTGGTTTTTTTTCTTTTTTTAAATCGTAGTAGGGGTTTTTAATTAGGGTACTGCTACTAAATGTACCCTCATTTCCTTATTTTTACTTGTTGCACCTCCTCCCTCAACATTTAAACTAAATACAGATAAACCTTTTATTTATTTTTTAAATTTTTTTCATCTGCTTCAAGTTTGAAAGAATTTATCATCGTTGGAGCTTTATATTAATAGTTTATAACCAAATTTATCCAATTGTGTACTGATGAAAAATCATAATTAACTCTTTATGTATCGGATTTTTTTATATATTTTTTTGAAAATTTTAATATCTCACCAAAATCATAATTAACTCTTTATATTAACTGTTTATGTATATGATTTTTGTTTTAATTTCAAATTCAGTTTCACCAAGACTATTATCGTCTATGATTCTTTTTACCCGTTTGAATTTATTCAAACATTATTATATATATCAATCAATAACATCCATTTGCGCCAGTCTACCTTTTGAATTTTCTGTTTTAACCACAGTAGTTTTTTTTGTTTTTGGTTTCTTCTCTGCACAACCATGCTTCTTATTTTATTTTAACTGTTAACCAAACAATGTTTGAATCATTTTGTGATATATCTTGCATAAAGTTTACATACTATATTGTTACACAAAAATAATACATTCTTAGCATACGAAAATTTAAAAAATGTAGAAATAATCATCCAACTAATTTATGTAATTATTTCATGCTTTTACAAAAAGTGTAATAAGTTTACGTTTCTACTTAATATTTTCGGAAATGAGTTAAGTTAGATATAATAAGTTTTCACGCTTTATTTATGTATGTTTTCTACGTTTGGGCGTAAATTTTGTTTGAAAATGAGCCGGGTCAAATAAATACGTGTTCACTCGACGGTAAAAAATCGAGTTATTGTACGTTTTGACTTTTGACGCCGCAACGCGCGACGGGTGAAATTACTTGTTATCAACGTTAAATCTTATATTATTAATATATTCATATGATTCCTTTTGTACTACAGTTCGAACTATTATCACCAAATCACCGATTGAATTTAGTATTAAATTATTAATTGTATGGCAAATCATATATTACAATAATAGGCGAGTTGTTGTCACCGTATCTTACAATTATAGGCGAGTTTTTATAACCGTATATTACAATCATAGGCGAGTTGTTATCACGGTAAAGATGCTTTGTATTTTTTATCGATCAGGTATAATTTTTTATTAAGGGTTTAGGCATGATATGTTGATACAAGATATATTTACTAACAAATTGTTTTTTGACGTGTCTAATATAAAAAATGAAATGACTAATTTTATTTATTATTAAAATAAAATTACATATAATTTATGTGTAGAAGAATTAGAAAGACACCTTCTTAAAAGATAAAGGTTTTTAAAGGGGGCTAAATTGACAACTTTTAAAGTGATTATTAAAGGAAAGGGGGTACGAACAGTAAAAAAAGTAGGTGCATTTAGCCAACCCCTTTTAATTATTATTATTATCTATATAATAAAAACACAATGAATAGTGTTTTTAAATATATATACATAAAATAAAGTAAATCATATTGAGGACACATGGTGCTTTATGAGGTGATCTCAATTATTTTTTCCCGTCTAAATAAGTTAGATTAAACTATACATTTAGCTATGATCCTTTTTACATTTTTTTTGGTAGGCTGTTAGTCCATTTACAAAATAAAAGCCTTTGGAAACATCTAGATTTAAAGGCGTTAGGCTCAAATTCTATTGACAATGGCATTAAAAAGAATTGTCTTTTAAAAAAAATAGGCCATTGTGTAGTTAAACAAGCCATTATGTAGTTAGAATGGTCGTTCAAAAAAAATTATGCAGCTAAAATGGTATCCACCACTTGTGCCCCAGTGGTTGAGAGGCTTGGTTTCTCTAATGGAGATTCAAGTTCAATTATCACTTGTATCACTTTAATGGATTAGGCAATGATGGATAGAGTCTAGCCTACTTGTAAAGGTGTCAGGTTCTATATTAAACCCACCCGGGTTTTCGTTTCACCGTGTGTTACGTCAGAGAGTGTTCAACTCTTGTGGTGACACAACGTCTGTTAAGTAGCAGTCGGCGGTATGGTTTTTCCAGAGGAACGTCCAAGCCAAACTCTGAAACTAGCGTGGGCTCGGTTAAGACAACATAGTCTAGCCGAAGTAGGGCAACAGAGCTCTCCAATTTAGGGAGTGCGGTGGCCTAATACGCCGTTGCAAAAAAAAATGTAGCTAGAGGGGTATTATTATTTCAATGGAGGGAACTCTCAATATGTATGAAATAAAAGAAAGAAGAATGCTCGGATAGTCCATGTGGTTTGCCTATTTTTCACCTTTAGTCCCTAACTTTCTAAAATTACACCTATAGTCCTCAAATTTTTGAATTTCGTTCCCGGATAGTCCCTGACGTGGATGAGGGTTAGTTTTTGATGTTAGGTGCGTGTGAAATGACAAAATTACCCTTACTGTCAAATTAATAACTAAAAAGCTAAAAGAAATATAATTAATATTTTACAATTTATGTGGGACCCACCACCCAACCTACCAACTTCATATTCCCCACCACCATCTCCACCTTAAACCGCCACCGCCACCACCATCTAACCCCCCCCCCCCCCCACTGTAACCACAACCACCACCGCAACCATCATCATCGCTGCCTCAACCACATATTTTTTTGGGTGCATATGGAGGAGCATTGGAGTTATTAGTTAAGAGGAAGATATTTCTAAGGGAATGTTGTTGCAGCAGCAGCAACAGCAGTCTAGTTGCTCTGTTTTTTTATGGTGCACAGAATATGCTTAGCTTTTCTAAACCCAATAGTCAATTGACAAATGCATTGCCCTATTTAGGGATGACAATCAAACCCGAACCCGTTGGGTAAACCCAAAACCCGACACATTTGGGATGGGTTTGGGGTCGGTTAATCGGGTTTGGGACAGGTTTGGGAATAATTTTTATTTTTTTCCCGGGTTTGGGACGGGTTTGGGATTTAGTGATATACCCGTCTACCCGACCCAATTACCCAATAAAGTGTACCCGTTTACCCGATTGTATACCCGATATAATTTCTTTTATATTATTAAATTTGTATATATATATATATATATGATACATCCGTATACATTGTAGTTATTTGATATATATTTTTATAATGACAATACAAAATGTAACCGGTTCATAGTTACCCGATAGATACCCAATAGGTTTTGAGATGAGTATACCCAACGAGTAATCTTTTTAAATTAACGGGTTTACCCGAAACCCGCGGGTATACCCGATACCCGATGGGTATTTACCCGCTAGAAACCCGATGGGTTTTGAGACGGGTTTGGGACAAGCTTATCTAACCGGGTTTGGGATTACATAAACCCGTCCCAAACCCAACCCATTGCCATCCCTAGCCCTATTATACAAGAAAGAATGTTGGTATTATGAATACTCTCTTTAATTTTTTGTTTTATAAACAATTTTAGAAGACAAAAGTTAGGAAATGTTGAAGAAACCCCCAGTTCTGCTTTGCTCTGTTTTTTTTAAAGGGTAAATTACACTTTTCGTCCTTTATGTTTGTACTGGATTGCAATGGATGACCTTTAACTTCAATAATTACAGGCATAGTCATTTTTTTGTAAAACTCATTACACGTTACGTCCTTTAGCACTAACCATGTTAAAATTTTCAATTAAATATAGCATGTGCCTTGCACATCAGGGTAAATTCGTCATTTTAGTATAAGACTATATATTTATTGCAGAAATATGTTTTTCTTTTTAATACATGCCCTCTCCCTCTCTCTAACTCTCTCT
The DNA here is from genome assembly GCA_030545235.1 of Helianthus tuberosus. Taxonomy (NCBI): domain Eukaryota; kingdom Viridiplantae; phylum Streptophyta; class Magnoliopsida; order Asterales; family Asteraceae; genus Helianthus; species Helianthus tuberosus. The sequence continues at coordinate 36,293,481 of CM060379.1, read as the reverse complement.
CTCTCTCTCTAATCTTTGCCCCTCTCCCCTTCTTTCTCTTTTATCTCTAGCTAGATCTACTGTAACCACCACTGCCCACCTCCAGCTCCCTTCCCCACCACCATAATTTTCGGCTCCCCTCTGAAACGCTTCCTCTCTTTCTTCTCTCTCATCTATTTCTCTCAATTTGTCGGGGTGGTTAGAGAGAGGGAGAGATTCGTCGGTGAAATGAAACCCTAAAATGTCGCATTGGAGGACGGGTTAAACATAATGAAGATGGAGGGAAGAAGGTGAGGGTTTAAGTTAATCGCATGGCGCGAAAACCATGGGAGCCTTCGGTGGATCGGGTCGGACTACTGCTTCGTCGGTGTTAGTATGAACCTTAATAAGGAAAGTTTCCCTTTCCCTTTTTGCCCTTAAAATTGATTCTTGATGAAATGTCACGGCCCCCGGCCCGGTTTTACCCGTTTCAGGAGCCGCGGGACAGAAAACCCCTGGTAACTAATATTTTGGCAGCGGAATGTTTAACAGGATCTTTTCAAAACTTGAAAATGCCCAATTTATTTTATTTCATGATTTGGGGATTACACCCATAATTTACAATAAAGGTGATTTCTCACGGAAATCCCTTGTTTTACAAAAACATGTTTTTTTTATTGAGCCACTTCCTCAAGCTTGTAGTGCTACACGACACTTTTTCCTGGATCACAGCAGATCACCTGAAACATGTTTTAAAAAGGTTTTATCAGCAGGGAAATACTGGCGAGTCATTCAAGTTGTACAAAACGACACATTGTTATAATATACAGTATTAAGGGTGATTACATTGTTTTTATCAACCAATTACCCCAAATCGGTATTTGTCACTCGACTGTATCTGTGACTATGGTCAGATCACCCATTGGCTAACCCGTTGTCCAATGGTGACGGGAATAAAGTAATGTATACAAAACCCCACATACCGGCAGTAATTGAAGATTACAAAGACTTAATCCCTGTAATTATAACCTTGAAAACAATTTGATAAAAAGAGAATGACTCACATTGCAAATTTAGACAGGCAGCGTTTAGTCTACTGATTTTAGCCTGGTTAACCTAATTCAAATATCAATGCACACGAAAACTAGGTCAGTAACTTAATACAACTTTTACGACAACTCACGAGATTCAAAACCTTCACGAAGAATGACAAAGGCATTGCCCAAGTACGGGCATCACTTAAACATCCATCGGATTGGTTTTTATCGATCGGACATTAAATTGTAGCAGTGATCGAGTTATTACCCTGTTATTGTAGCAGAGGTTCGGGATTATAACTACCTTTGAAAAAAACAGTGTATAAGTGAGTGTACGTAACGAAATTTAATGTCGAAACAAGCAATCAGTGCAAGTCCCAAGCCCCTGGATTTATAGCCCGATTTGGACCAGCCCGCGTGTCGCGACAGGATCACCTGAACCTGTCGCGTATCGCGGGGGAACCCAAAGTAGGGTAGGCTTTCCTTGTCACCTGCTTAGCCCTGATGAGTCGACGAAATTCGAATTTACGTGTTTTATAACCGTTTTGAGCGGATAAACCTAATTAGGGAATACCCCTCTTGAGTTTTAGGGGGCCCTGATCCTAGTTCCAACTGTTCTGAAAATTATAGGGGTCATGTAATATTACTTGGGGGTCTCAATTAGGGTTTCCTATTGGGCAAAATAAAATAAGAAATAGTAATTTTAATGAGAGTTGTTGCATGAAATGAGTGATCGGTGAGTGAACAAAAAGAATTGAGGGATATGATGTTCTCCAAATAATTATGAGAAACCAAATGTCCCTCTGATCCATCCGTTTTCACCACCACAAACAATTTCATATTTAGAAAGCCACAGTTAAGAGAATTCATCTTTCTTGAATGAATTGATTTTTATGAGAAAAAAGGTTTAATTGGAATCTGAGGAGTTGTTTTTCCAAGTGGGTTTTAGGTTTACTGAGAGAGATAAAGTATTGGGATTTAGGGGTTGTTCTTGAAGGGTTGGTATGGGTATGAATTTATGTAGACATCGTGTTATAGATTCCGTTTGTGATGTGATTGTTATTTGATTTATCGATCATGACATTAGTTGATTTATGAAGTCTAAAATCGGTGATGTTTAAAGAGAGAGAGTTCAATGTGTGTGAGAGAGTGAGAGTGAAAGAGAAAAAGAGTAATTATATTTGATCTTATTTTTTTATTTATATTATAAATAACTAAGTAAAAAGACTAAACTGCCCTTAAGTGAGTAGACTTAACTGAAAATTTCAACCTTGTTAGTGCTAAAGGACGAAATATGTACTGAGTTTTTTAAACAAAGGACTGTTACTGTAATTATTGAAATTAAAGGCTATCCATTACAATGTGATACAAACATAAAGGACGAAAAGTGTAATTTATCCTTTTTTAAATCTCTGATTTTGGAGATGGGTTTTGTGAATGGTCACGTGGGGTCTCAAGTTGAACAAAATTAGTGGCTTATGTTTGGGAATTTGAAGAAAAGTTTAAGAAAAAGTTGAATAATAATAAAAACCCCTGTTTTTCAATTTTTGAGCATAATAATAACTAAGGGTGTAAACGAGCAGAGCTACTCGCGAGCTACTCGAGCTCGACTCGAAAAAAAAACTCGAATGAGCCGAGCTTAAACGAGCTCGAGGCCGAGACTAAAAAAAAGCTCGTTTAGTAAACGAGCCCAAGCTCGAGCTTCGCTTATCGAGCTCGAGCCGGCTCGCGAGCATAAACGAGCTTTTTGTTTATATATTTTTTATTAATATATTAAACATATATTTATATAACAATAATTACCATTTATATAAATATAAAAAATAACTAAATTATATGTATAATAATAATAATTATAATTAATATAAACAAGACAAGGAAAGACTAAGGGGCTGTTTGGTAGCCTCTTAATGACCATTTAGATGCTACATCTTAATGATTTAAAACCTCTGAATGAATAAGAGGTAACCTCAAGTCTGAATGGTTAAGAGGTAACCTCTGAATGGTAAATCATCACATGTCACATTCTTCTACCTTCTCATTGGTAAAATTCTTAATGGTTCCATTAAGAGGTAGCCTCTTAATGACCATTCAGAGGCTACCAAACAGCCCCTAACTGTTGCTATTTGCTGGAAAGTTCAAAGCAAGATATGGAATTAAAAATTTCCGACGTTTTGGAGAGAGTGGATCTGTTGAAATGGAGGGCATGGAGGACAAATTAAAATCCATAAGAGACAAAGTTGATCAGTTTGAAATGAAAGACATCTTTAATATGGATGAAACAGGTTTGTTTTTTATTATTTTATTTTATATTTTGTACTTTAGTGATGTAATTATTTACATGTTTTGATCTTAAACAGGTTTGTTTTTTAGACTTCAACCGGATCATTCCCTTGCAACAATGCAGCTTGAAGGGAAAAACAAGACAAGGAAAGACTAACTATTGCTATTTGCTGTAATGAGGACGGTTCGGAAAAACTTCCCTTATGGATTATTGGGAAATATGCTAAACCAAGGTGCTTCAAGAATGTAAACTTGAACAGTCTGAACTGTGAGTACCGTGCTAACAAACGAGCTTGGATGACTGGTGTGTTATTTGAAGAATATGTTCGCCAACTTGAAAAAAAAATGGTTGGAAGAAAAATTCTCTTGATTGTGGATAATTGCCCTGCTCATCCAAAAATTATTGAAGGATTACGAAATGTTGAATTATTTTTTTTGCCACCAAACACAACTTCAAAAATTCAACCTTGTGACGCGGGGATCATACGAGCTTTTAAGATGCATTATCGTCGTCGATTTTATAGAAGTCTTTTGGAGGGTTATGAATTAGGGGTTCCAAATCCAGCAAAAATAAATGTATTAGATGCAATGAATCTTGCAATTTCAGCATGGACTATGGATGTTCGTGCAAATACAATTGCGAACTGCTTTCGTCATTGTAAACTTCGATCAACAGATAACATGACTTTTGAGAACTCAGATGAAGGTGGTGAAAGCACTCAAGAACTCCAGAATTTGATCAAAGAGTTGGGTTATCGCAATGCAATGGATGTTGAAGATGTTCTGACTCACCCAGAAGAAAATGTAGTTGCACAGTTGTTGACTGATGAATAAATTATTGAAAGCGTTATTGGAATTAATAAAGGTGATATCGATGAAGAAGATGATGAAAGTTCTACAATGGAGCCCCCTTCGCGAAACGAAGCTATTAAAGCGGCAATCACATTGAACAATTTCTTGTTGATCTATGAGAAAACAACACCAGAAATTCTTACCATGCTAAGGAAAATTAGAGACAAGATTCAAGGGGAAATTGATTTCAACAAAAAACAAAAGACAATTGAGTCATTTTTCAAGAAACCTTCATAAATCATTCATGTAATATTCTATATATAAGGAATTATTAATTTATATTTTATATGTGGATCTCACAGGAGTCTCCCCCTTAGCTGGTTTAAGGGAAAACGGGTTTGTAGCAGGACAAGCTATAAGGAAAGCGGAATCAAAAAAGGTGGATAAACACGCTAAAGCCTGTGCTGATAACCAACATGCATTTGTCCCCTTCGCCTTCGATACCTTTGGCTCCCGAGCTCCAGAAGCTATCCGTTTGTTGACTAGGGTCCAAAAGGTTGTCCACAGCAGTTACTCATCAACAGGGGGCATGGGTTTGTCTTTAATAGGCTAGGGTTTGCTATTCAGAAAGGGGTAGCGGCGCAGCTTGTTGCTCGCTTACCTGCGATATTGTTGTAACTCGGCCAGTTCATATATATAATTAATTAATTTTTATTAAAAAAATATATATATAAACTATAATTATTAATATATTTAAGTGGGTCTCATTTCCTACCCCTTACCATCTTCTTCTTCTTCTTCTTCAATCCTTTGATATCTTCTTCCTAGGCCACCACCATCCATTTTCAGGTGATAATAAAACCTCCACCACAACCACCACTCTCACATCCACCACAACCACCACTGTCTCACCTCCACCACCGGTAACCCACCTCTACCACCCTCGTCAACCCATCACAACCACCTCCACCGTCGACTTTTCACCACCGAACACCCACCGGTAACCACCACAACTGGAGTCGTTAACTCTCACATATCTGAGCCTCTTTTTATTCCCCCATTTTAAATACAAATCTGTTGCTCACTGTTTGTTTTTTACACAAACTTCTTTTGTCTGTTTTCTCCATTGATTGAAGCAGAGGGTTTGAGAAAAGGTCAAGTTTAGAGGAATTTGAGCTCTCTGGTTGAATGTGAGAAATTATGGAGAAATTGTGGTGTAGATGAACGTAAACCTACTAAAAATTTTAAGATAAAGTTCATATAAAGAGGAATTTGAGCTTTCTAGTTGAATTTGTGAGAAGTTATGAAGAAATTGTGGTGTAGATGAACGAAAACCTGCTTAAAATTTCAAGATAAAGTTCAAATTAAGAGAAATTTGAGGTTAATGTTAGAAATTTGCTCAGGTAAACGGTTGAAATTGTGAGAAATTGTGGTGTAGATGAACATAAACCTGCCGAAATTGTTGAAATAAATTTCAAATTAAGAAAATTTTGTTGACAAAAACAGAGATCTGGTTGAAATTGTGGAGAAATTATGGTCTAGACGGTGGTCGAAGCGGTTGTGGATGGATGGTTATGGTGGTCTAGGAAGATTTTCAGGAGAATTGAAGAGAAGAAGAATGTGGGGGTGGGGGTGGGTGAGGGTGAGGGGTAGGGGTAGGAAATGAGACCCATTTGATTTTATTAATAATTATAATTTAGGGATTATTCCATATATCCCCTATCTAAGATCCTTAATTACATATTTACCCAAATTTTAAAATTAATTACATATTTCCTCTCTTTTTTACAAAATGACCCATTTACCCTTTTCTTATAATTCATTTTCTAAAAAACAACCCAGATATTTACATTTGGGAAAAATTACACTTTTCGTCCTTTATGTTTGTAGCAGGTTGCAATGGATGACCTTTAACTTTAATAATTACAGTCACAGTCCTTTATTTGCAAAACATGTTACACCTTAGGTCCTTTGACCCTAACCTGGTTAAAACTTTCAGTTAAATGAGGTCATGTACAACCTATGTGAGGGCAAAACAGTCATTTAATATAAAAAAAGAATCTCAAAATTTAAAAACTTATAAATCTAAACTATCATCTTCATCTCCTGTACATTCTCTCTCTCCCTTTAGACTTTCTCTCCCTCTCTACGTATCTCCATCACCCACCACTGTATCTCCACCACACCCCCTCACAAAACCCCAACTCAAAACCCTAATCCTCTCCTGCTACAACAACAACAAGTTCTCCAACCTCCTCCAAAACGTCGTCGCTTCACCATATGTCCTCCTCATCGCCGCCCTCAACCTCAGCCATGAAAACCCACCAACCATTAACTCAGTCTTCGCCAATTTCTTCAACATTTCACAAATGTTCGATGACCTCATCAACAACACGTTCAAGATTGTCCTTCTTCATCACCCTCTCTTCAACATTTCACAAGCCCTAGCTTCCTGATTTCAAAATTAAGCGTATATGTGATGTTATTGCTTGAAATTAAGTTAGGGATTTTGTCAAGTAGGATGACAAGAACAAATTGCATATAAATAAACCTACCTCAGAGCTCGGCAAGAACGAATTTGAAAAGTTAATCGGAGTTGTTTCTTTTCCGGCGAAGCTTGGGTGAATTGCAGAGAAGAATTTGGATGTAAATTGAGTTGAGACCAGTTGGAGAAGGGTAAGAGGAGTCGTATACATACTAATTCAAGGTCAGTTATGCATCAGAATCGTAATAGGACTTTCGAATGTTCATTGGGTTACCGGATAGTGACGAAGAACAATTTATACACGATGAAAACTTGGTAGTAGGTTGGTTTTGGGTGCCATAATTTCACCAATCCACAGGTTATAATTCAATTCACTCATTAAAATCATCAGCTTTCATCTGGATTTTGTTTCAGTATTATGATTTCATAGCTGATTTGGTTACATCTTGTTTGAATCATGTTATAATTCAGTTTACACAAATCAGAACTAGTAGTTGTTGTTTTCATTTGGATTTTGTTTGAATCGAATAGTGATTGTTTGGCGGTGGGTGAGTGACAGTTGGTGGTGGCTGGATTTGGTGGTTGGTTGGAGAGGGAGAGCTAGTTGAAATAGACAAGGGGTAAAATGACATAAATGCCCTCACATGAGGTGCAGATGCTCTGACTTAACATAAAATTTTAACCTGGTTAGTGTTAAAGGATGAAAGGTGTAATGAGTTTTTGAAATAAAGGACTGTGACTGTAATTATTAAAGTTAAAGGTCATCCATTGCAACTTGCTACAAACATAAAGGACGAAAAGTGTAATTTACCCTTGTATTTGATTATCATCTATACCCAACACAAATAAACCCACAACCCAAATCCTCTCTCTAACAATCTACCGTCATCATCCACCACGACCGACGCCGCCACCATCACCAGCACACCGCCATTCTGGGGTGTTTACAAATTCGTTTGTTTTGCAATACACTGCGTTCGCTCCCTCCTCTCCTCATCTGCCTCCGCTCCCAATATCTCAAATTCTCCTGTTGTTGACAAAATTAATAGCAATAGCAATTCAAATAACAATTGTTTTGTTAATGCATCTTATAGTGGTAATAAACTAATAATGTTGAGTTTCCGGGCACTTATACTTGCCACCTCGTCAACAGCATAACAAATGAAATCACAGGTTGTTGTCTCACATATCTGATTCAAGCCCTCGGCTCACCATATAAGTTTTTATTTAATTATATTTGCTTTCTGTAATTGTAATTTGGAAATATAGTTGTTTTTTGTAAAGAGTATGCTTGAGTTTAGTTAATTACATGACTATGATATATAAATTGACAATGGTTATGAGTTTTATCTGTTTGGTGCGGAGGTTTTTATTTAAGTGTTATTAGTTTTATTTGTTGGGTGTGGAATCATTAAGGGTAAAATAGTAATTTAATATGACTAATTTAATGAAATGTGTAAATATGTAATATATATAGTTTAAGAGGGGGAAATATGTAATTGACTTTTAGAGTTGGGTAAATACGTAATAAACAACCTTAGTAGGGGGATATATGTAAATGACCCTATAATTTATATAGTTTTAGTTTTCTTAATTGTTTAGGGGTATTTATGTCATTTTACACATATTTAACTGAAAAATCTAACCTAGGTCAGTGATAAGGACCACCCGAGTGTAAAAATTGAAACTACCGGGACCAACTTTGTAATTATTAAACCACTAGGACCAAGTCTGCAATATTTGCAAACCACAGGGACCAACCAAGCATTTAACTCTATATACCAGAGAACTAGAAACCTAAACCACACCCGCATCTGATGTTAGATGTTTATTGTAATCGGGATTAACTTGGTGATCAAAGGGAATTATAATACACATCGAACAAGTTAGAAGGTGAGAGAGTGCACGTTTGTTCGAGTTGTTATATTTCCAAGTGTTCGGGCGGAGCCCCGAATGAGGGCTCTAAGAGGGCAACGCCCCCTTAGCAGAGATCCTGGGCAGCACCCCTCACGGGTCCAAGTGGCAGAGTCCCTTGCTGGGAAATTTTTTTTTTTTTTGACTAAATTGCTATATTAGAAATTCTTTAGAAAAATTATTTTTCTAAAAATCATCATAATTTTTTTAGATAAAAACTAGGTTATCTACCCGTGTGATACACGGGTTGAACAATTTAAGTTGTATAAGACAAAATATAATAAAAGAGACCTTCAACCCATTTGACCCGTTTTATTTAAACGATTATCTAACTTAAATCTTTATAGCATAATACAAAATAACAGAGTAGTCATACTTACCTATAATATGCATAAATACAGTAGTTGCATCTTTATTCAATTTCATTGATTTAGAGTTGATCATGCGATTATTACAATCAAACACATATAACTTTCGATCTTTGGTAGATAAAAACATCAATGTCTCTACATTTTTGTCAAGACTATTTGGCCAGCATTCGTAAGGCTTTTAACATGACTATATTTTGATAAACCATATCCATTAATCCACTTTCTTTACAACAAATAATATACAAAACATTTCAGCAGATTTGTGAATGATTATTACCTGAATAAGTCAACATAACCATGGACCAAAATACCATTAGTGGGTTTAGATTCCTACCTGTTTTCTACCACTTGACACATAAACTGAGAACATACGTCTTGTCATCAGTAAATGAAGCCTCATGAGCTTACAATGCAACCCATTAATCTGAAGAAAACAAATTTAACATAAACAGGGTAACCGAGTAGTTAAAAATATGTGATACGCGACTAAAATAAAATAGTGTCATATGGGTTAGAAGGGTCAAGGGTCGTCTAGCATGTACCCAAATGCTTGCATCCTCTACGTCGTTATATCATTTCATTTAAAGCTTATTACTTTATGAAACTAAATAGAAAGTTTTCTTAATCATAACTAATACATTAATTAATGATTTATAAAATCAATAAAAAGTTTTCTTAATCATAACTTAGTGCTTCTTCGAGTGTAACACCCTAGTTACTTTTTAACGGTTTTACATGTAATTACCAACAATTAGATGTATAGTTAAGACTACACCTATTATAAAAATACGGGTTTAATAAAACTTTTACAAATCATAAGTTATTCAACATAACATGATCGGATTCGTCGTTTAAATTTACGACGAGGTAATGTGCGGAAGCATGAATCTTTATGGTGTTCGGTTCTTCGTTGAGCTTGATCGTCTTCCGGCATCCAAAATGTACCTACATTTCATAAACATGAAATGCTTTAGTCATACGGGGTTTAAAACGTGTCTAAACGAGTCCGGGAAACGAAACTGATTAAAATACATTAAATTGCAGGGTCTACCGTAAATTACGGTGGCTACCGTAATTTACGGTAGCCCCTGAATGTTGATTCTCCCACCGTAAAGCAGGGGGTTTGTGGCGTAAAGACTTTTAGGCTACCGTAAGTTACGGTAGCTACCGTAACTTACGGTGGCCTCTGCAGGTCTTTCCAAGTTTGCCGTTCTCTAAACGGAAACCTTCATAACTTTTAATCCGCTTGTCCGTTTGACCTACCGTTTCTTCCTACGTGATTGTAATTTGATCCTCCATCATACGGAGTTAAAATCCAACATCCGGATTAACAAAGTTTAAGACTTTCAAGTTTTCGACTTATTACCCTTTTTACCAAATTTTGACTCGTTCGTAATTTTATCCAACAAACATGTTGTTTGATTCTAATTTCTCATCATTCCCATGTTGCTTATCATATTAGATTCAAATCACGGGTTTATATACATTCTTAAACACTCTGTCCATAATTTAAATCCTTTGGTTTACCTTTTAAGGTAACCGAATGTCCCTTTTTACTTTGCCTAACTCTCATAGAACTTCAAGTTCTAAATGACGAGTTGATCTATTATACTTACCTGGCTCGGATCAACTTATTAACCCGGTTTTAATACCTTGCTTTATAATCGCAAGTTAAGAGTGATGCGAGTATCCATTGGATATCTATTCCTGTAAGCATATAACTCGACAAAAATCATTAGTTGATATTGTCAAAAGGTGATGTCTACACCTTTTGACCCGTTTGGCCGAATTGGCCGTTTATCTATGCGAGATGATATTTATTATCATCTCATCTACATGACTCGTTCCGTTTAACACCGTACGGTCATTTTGCTTATAAACCGTTTATTACCACTTTCGACTCTTTATGTCTTACGCGGAAAAGCGTCTTTTTGAAACAAACGGTTATTGTCAACGTGTGACTAAATTACTGTTTTGCCCTTATTATTTGTTTTGGCTTACCATAAAAGGTAACCATTAAAAGTTCATTTTTCCTTTCGTCATAATATGACCGAATTATCGATTTACTTCTTTTAAACCATTATTATGGTTTCTTTCATCTTTGATTATCTTGTTCCGTACGACTACACAACGGAACATCATATTTCAATTGTTTAGTTATCTCATTCGAATTTATATGATAAGAGAATATTCCACAATTTAAGACTAGTGTAAGCTATACTTACCTTGCATCCGAATACGCTTTTCTTCTCGTGCTTGATTCGTTTGACCGCTTCTTTCCCAAGCCTCCACCTAGCTCGTTAGGCGACAAACTATCATCATTCACAAGGGGGTTAGATTAGTCATTTCAATTCACGACTATTCCACCTTACGTATTTTCTATGTCGAAACTACTATTCGACTTTATCATTGGTTAGTTTGACCTTTAAAAGTCAGCTACCTTTAATCATACAATAGGCACAATTAAGTTAAATCAACATTATGATTAGAACCCGTTTTAACCCATATTTCACGTAATTAGTCAAATAAGGCAATTACGCATTTCATTCGTAATTTCAACATATGAACATTCACTTAGGCATTTTAACAAACACCTTGTGGGCATATTCTATAAAATCAACAATCTAATTTCATAACTAGTTATTTACCCAAGTTTTAACATCATTCACAAGTTCTTATGTCTAGCATGCATAACAACACCTAGACTTACTTCATGGAAATCGAATAACACCAAATTGATGATCATAAATCTAGTGTTCATCATCTTCCTACAAAACCCACTTAAAACCTAAATGGGTGATTCTCAATTTCACATGCACGAACATCAATGCATCAAATTATTGATTAGGGTTCATTCCTAACCCTGAATTTATCATAATTTCATTCAAACATCAATAAATCAAGTTCAGATTTTGATTTCACAAGTTTATCAAGAATTTGAGATGAAACCAAATTGTGAATTTTGACATACCTTGTGACCCCTTCACTGAGGTGATCACTAATTTGTGCTTGAACTTCGATTTGGGTTTGATTTGCCCTTCCAATTTCTTGATTTTGTGCTTGTTAGGGTTTTTGAGCTCAAGAGTTCTTGGCTCCTGTGGATATCTTGACCAGAACACACACTTAAAGTGTGTGTTTTGGTGTTTAACTTTTGTTTTAATAAAACAAGTTTCCCACTTGGCAATATTAGTCCCTCATGTTTTATTTTGATCATATGAAGCTATAACTCACCATTAGTCACTTAATCACATGCTACTAACTAGGTTAATTATTCCTAGTTACTTTAACGGGTTCGGGAAGTTATAACCCGTTATGTTTTATGTCCTATTAATTTGGGCTTTTTATATACTTTGTTTTCTCAAAGTATTTATTTTCCCTTTTAATTAATATTAGGTTTATTTATTTAAGTCCTAATATTTACCGGGTTAAATTTTACCACTAATGGTATTTTACCCGTTCATCACTATTAACGAGGTTTGATTACTAAACCCATTTTCGGGGTGTTACAAGTCTACCCCCCTTAAAGAGGTTTCGTCCCCGAAACCTTTTCCATGTAGTGCATTCGATTTATACCTAATGCATTTGGTCTCAATAATCCTTCGAGCGTTATTCATACCTTAACCATTTGTTAGTATTACCAGAATAGTATGGTAATATCTTTTGGGTTACAAAACATATACGTATAACCTCATACCTTAAAGCTTTACCCTTCAATCGTGCTTTTGCTCGATGTGACTTCCGACACTTTGTTTATGTTTCCTTATGATCGCCTCGTATAGGCGATTAATGCTCTTCGTTAGTAAGGCCTCATGGACCGTCACTTTCGTTTCATACTCATTTACCTTTATTATTTTACTTGAGTGTATAGCCAATTGGCCACGTGGTCATACACGCTTATCAACTATGTTTATTTCACGCTAATCTTAATATAAATAGCGTGTTGAACATTTTCTTAATTTAAATATTGACCTTAACCGGTCTCACTGACTAGACTTATTAGTCCAGTTACTTTATACCCATTTCTCCGGCTACTATGTGATTTTATTTCACATAACTTTCCTGACCGTGATCGTGTCACGTCGTGTTTTAGGTTTATTTCCTAATCATCTCATACTATGTATATTTGATAAAACGTTGTTTTTGACTAAAACTAAATTTTAGTTTAACGTTTTATTTATATATATATTTTTTATTTATGTCAAACAAATTTGACAACTTGACATTTATCCTTTTTGCAGTCCTTGTTTTACGCGGGGATTCTCTACTGGTTCCCTCGCTTATCTAAGTAACCTGTAGGTTCTTTCACTTAGCCTCGTAGGCTATTTCTTTAGGCTTTCACCTCTTTAGGGTGTTGCCTTTATGATCCTTTTCCTTTTTATTCATGACCCGTGGGTCATTTTAGTCCTGTAGACCTTTACACTGTTTATAACCCGAAGGTTATAATGATCCCGTAGATCGTCCTTTTTATGTTCGAAAATCATTTGTTTTCGCATCAAAATTTCGTTCACTCCAACTGTGATTCGTGACTGCAATCATTTCATATTTAATTCCGACCCATTACATGGGTTCATTAATATCTTGCGCTTTCCTTTATTCGGTTTGTGCCTATATTTATATTCAATCTTGTCCCATTACTGGGCTCATTATCCTTTCCAATATTACGTTTTACTTAACCCGTTTAATTTGTTCATGTGAGTTTCACCACTTTTGATAGTCAACTTTATCCCCTATGCCTTAGCATTCTTAGTGGTCGGTTTGTATTTTCATTTACTTGATTATTGTCCCTTCCCTTGGGCTCGTTATACTAACGTAATACGCTTCCGTCTTCCGACTTACGTTTACGTTTACTATCAAACATCTTACTTATTTGATTCATTTGGGTACCATTTAAGTTAGTCCCATTCACCCCACCCTTACTACATCGGACATAAATGTGTCCATCATAAGAAGTTCATGGTACCACGTGTTCACTACTTACTTGGCCAAAGTAAGCGATCAACACCTGGTATACATGACCTTTTTTATAATTTTCACATTACACCCCATGTAAGTAATGCCTCTATTTGTTTTTCTTGGAAACAATATCCCGGATAGGTTTTTTATTCAGGTTTTTCCAAGTTTTCAATCTACATATGCAACTTTCAATCTCTACGTATTTGTTGCATATTACTATTTATGCAATAATTTAAAACATGCACCTGATAATGCTTGCTCTAACAGGCTCTCCTTGCCATTAACTTATTCGCAATCGTTGCGTGATTTAGGTCCTTGGTGAGCGTGCTCTATTTGTCGTACTTTGGACCGTTCCTCTGTCAAATCCACGATTTGTTAAACTCTCGCTATCTTCATATGCGAGTGTCCTTCAATCTAAAACGTTTACAATAGTTAGTAATTTCGGCATTAATGGGTGCCCGTATTATAATACGAGGCTTTTCTACTATACGCATCAACGCGTGTAATTTCGTTGACTATATCTATTCTATATCGATTTTATTGGAGTGATGTGCTGAAAATGTGGTTTAACAAAAACAACTAAATTAAACCCTAAACTAGACTCTCTAAGTTTTAAATTTATAAAACTAAGACTCTCTAAACCCTAAACCACACGACCGGCAAGTGTACCGATCACTGTAGTATAGCCTAAGGAAGTCCGAGTATCGAACCCAAGAGACTCTACTGATTACGCTAATGACTCAATTCTAGACTTAGACTGACACGACTTAACTATTTGTTTATTGATGGGGGGGGGGGGGGTTTCTAAACAATCCTAAGAATGCAAGTAATGAAAAATCTAGATTAGCTAAAGAACTAACACGAACTCGAACGACGACTGAACTCAAGAGATGATTGAAGACTACCTAGGCTAGACTCCTGTTTAACTTGGATTGGATTTCTATCAAATAGTTTTGTGGTATGGAACCGGGATCTTTGGATACTGAACCTATTAAGACACCACTAAGCCCCTCAAACACGCTCAAGGCGATTCTTATGGCACTACCTAGGTTGTTACGCTCACCGGTTTTCTAGATTTCTTTTCCGTCCTCTAGTTTCTTGAAAGTGCCTATATAAGACGCTCTACCTTTCAGCGCGAACGTCTAAAGCAACTACGGGTTTTAATCTTGACTTAATAGACAATGGAATGTTAAGTCCTTATAACTAAACCAAGACCTATTAATATCCTCGAGCTTTTCCGCGACGAGTCTAGCAGAACACTTGATTTTATTAGATTACCGGATATTACTTCTAAGGTTACTTACGCGTTTTCACCCTAAAGGATCAAAGATTTATTACGTGATATAAACACTCACCAAAACCTAAAACCCTAGCCCGACTCTATTCCGTGATAAAGACCGTCACCAAGAATCGAACGAAGCAACAAGCAATAATAAAATAATCACAAGCACGCATATGCACCAAGTTAAATTCCCATAACTTTTACAGTACAAGAAAGATCCAAAACCACGACAAAAATCCAATAAAAATCCAATCTTTGTTAAACATTCATCATAGCCTAGGTAGTAAAGGTTTCTAGCCGATAATCATATTCAAAAACAACGCATAAATCCTAGTCAAATCTGAATTCATCATTAAACAAATAAAAACAAACGAAAAACGAAGAAACAAGATATTAGAACCCGTAAACTTCGATCCCGAGTGCTCCCGAATGTTCCCCGATGATTCCTTGACCTCCCGAATGCTCCAAAACCTTCAAAACAGCCTCCTATGTCTGAAAGAACTCTAAATTTCGTCCTCAGTTCGTAATCTGATCTCCGCTCCTTCTTTTTTTTTTGTATGATGTGATCTTGTCAATTAATATATATGCGTCCCTCGTGATGCCGTGTTCCCCAATCCTCTCTTTTGGATTCTCGTAGACATATGGACTGAACATGTATTTGCGGCCCACGCACCAATAAAATATAAGGCAGTCAAATTTTGTAATGTGATGTAGTCCTAGCCGCCTTTTCCAAGATATGTTATATCTTTTTTTTTTCTTTTTCTTTAATAATAAATTAGCCACACCTTTATTCCCCCTTAGCAGCACAAACTTATAAAGTAGAGATAGTGGCCTCGGCCCACTCACAGAAAATAGCGCCAATTTTACTTCGGTCCCTGGCACCCTACTCTGTCCAACTGGCTGGTTATTTCCATATTACTCGTTTTTTCTTCATTTGCACCAGAACCTAGCAAAACACAAAATAATAAAATATAACACTAAAAACTAAATAAAATAAATAAATTCTAAACTAAAACTATACAATTTACACGGGACAAATATGTGTATTTTACCCTACATCAAATATCCCCACACTTAACCTTTTTTCGTCGCCGAAAAAGAATTATGCAAACGGAATCATAATCGGAATAATCGAACGGGCCAAAGTATAAGTTATTTTATTAAAACCGAAACTCGTGTTAGCCGCGGTTGCAAGTATATTGATCCTCTAAAACCCAACCCGGTTCCAAGCCCTTATCATGCAATTTAGATTCAAGTGCGGTCAATCTACCTAGAGTCTCACGCTAAGAATTGCAAATCCACCTAATCCCCCCTCAAGCTTATAGGACAAAAGGAACAACCACTGGGTTATTTCCTAACCGCCTTATACCAAGATCCAAAGAGTTTAAAATCAAATCTATTATTTTTTTATTTTATTTTTTTCATACGAGCTTAGACTTTGCTTTTTGCTCTTTTTTTTTTCTCGTGAGTCTAGACGATGCTTTCCCTAACCAAGAGGTATTCCGGCTGTAGAGTCGCGATCCCCAACCACAGATTACTTAGGTTTCGGTACTTTTATTCGGCAAGGCGATTTCACACATCCCAGAGGCATTCCGGCTGTAGAGTCGCTATCCCCAACTCGGATTACATAGACCTGTGTTACTTTCATTTAGTTTCTAGCTCACTTTTTTTTCTATTTTTTTTTCAACGAGATAATGACCAAAAACTCTATCGATCTTAGCTTATAACGGCATCCCTTATACTATTTTTGGCGGTTTCAATTTCCCCACTTTCCCTAGATGAGAACCCACTAGTAGACCGACAATTAGGTATAATTAAGATCAAAGGAACCCAAAACCAAATCGAGCCTACCCGCGCATCCCAAACTAGACACAAGCACGATTATTTTATCTCATATTATCATTATTTGAACCCGAACAAAAACCCGACTTTTCTATCATTTTCCGTTTTTATTTTGCAAACTTCTTATTTCAAAAGACATTTTTCTATTTTTTTCTATTTTTTTTTATTTTTTTTATTTTTAGACTTTTTATGACTCAACTAACTATACTAACGACACTAAACGATAGTTTCCCATCCCCACACTTAAACTCTACATTGCCCTCAATGTAGGATGGAAACCGACTCAAAAATCTAAAAATAAATAAGAAATAAAAAACACAAGGGCAAATCGGAAAGGACTTAGCTGATTTTATAACGCATATGCTCCAAATCTCTCGTCCAATCCCGCTCGATCGTATAGCATTTCATTCGCGATCGACTTTGACACTGACTAGTATGCTTGATAAATGCCCGAAATTTGATAAACAGCTCCAAAATCACCCGAATGGAGATTGAGTACGGGTGGTACATATTCGAACCTGCATCAACAAAAACAAGCAAAATACCAAAGCAATACCGACTCGACACAAACGACTCAAAAACTACTAAATTAGACTCACTATACAAAATAAATGACTCACTATACAAACTACCGAAAATATACCAAATATATAAAATTACAAACTCTACAAAACCTCCCCACACTTGAATTTAATCAGGAGGTTTCTCTTTGACCTGGGCCCTGTCCAACCCGTTTAATTCCACCCGAACCTCAAAAATTTTCAAAAATAAATTGGTGGAATTATAAAATATTTTAAAAATTTGAAATGGGTCAGACCACCAAAATTTAAACATACCTGGAAGAAACCGAATGCGTGGCATGTAATGAGAAGAATGATCGTGCGTGAACACCTCCTTCCTCTTCCTCGTGTACCCGCCTTCGATCCTCGTTCGGTTCCGATCTCTTCTCTTTCGTTTCTTTGCCCTCTCCTGCGGTTTTATTGATTCTGAAGTTTCATCTATCACTAATACCACAGGCCAGCTATGGTGTTCTTCCTCTACCACCATTTCTTCAGTAAGATCCCCACACTTAGTCTCTTCGTAAAGGGTAGGTTCGATCATCTCCGTCGGTTCACCTTCAAGTAGGTCATCAAAGTACGCTATATCCCCATCAGGATCCAACACTCCTACCTCTTCGTAGACCGGTAAACCATCTAATTCTAACTCTAAAAACTCATCCTCCCCAAACGACTTAATTTCTACCTCTTCAATTTCTTCTTCTGCACCAAACATCAAACCAAGGGAGTCTCCTAAATCAACTTCCTCCTCCATCACTTTTTCTTTAATTACTTCTTTCTTCACTAACGACCTTTGATACGCCGCCCATCCTTCTTCGTCTATCTCATCATCAGAGTCACTCCAGTAATTAAGAATTGGAACATGTGGAACCGGAGGTGGGACTTTAGCGTCCATTTTCATCTCCGTGACTGAAGTGATCTCTTCATCTGACCACTCCTCATATAACAACTTTTTCCCTTCCGCATCATACGTATAGCCAGTCGTTGGCTGTTCTTGTTGGACTTTTTGCGCTTGTTCTTCTTCTTTCAATCTCCCAGCAATGTCATCTACTGTACGTTGAAGATCTAATAGAGCAGACTGTTGATCTAATAAAGCAGACTCTTTATTTTTCTTAATTTGCTCTTGATTTTTAGCAAAGTCAGCTAGGGATTTCTGCGTCGCCTGATTTTGTGTCATCATCTGAGCGTTTTGTGTCATCATTTGGGCGAACATCTCCTCCATCCTACTCAAACTTCCCACGAACGCCTTGCCACTGCCTTGACCCTGGTTATGTTGTGGTTGCTGATACGGATCATCGTAATATGGCTGATTATCATAATAATTCAATGAATACCCCTGTGAAAAATATGGCTGTGACTGCACAAAATGGTTAGCGTAACGTGTGGAGTACCTCGGGAAATATGGACAAAATATAGAGATGTGAGGTATACCACAATTTTGACACATAAAAGGGTTAGCGTAGCAGTGTGCAGAGGACCCCTCATATTGTGGGCAATTAACGGTAAAATGAGGTCCTCCACAAATTTGTCGTTCTCTAAACGGAAACCTTCATAACTTTTAATCCGCTTGTCCGTTTGACCTACCGTTTCTTCCTACGTGATTGTAATTTGATCCTCCATCATACGGAGTTAAAATCCAACATCCGGATTAACAAAGTTTAAGACTTTCAATTTTTCGACTTATTACCCTTTTTACCAAATTTTAACCCGTTCGTAATTTTATCAAACAAACATGTTGTTTGATTCTAATTTCTCATCATTCCCATGTTGCTTATCATATTAGATTCAAATCACGGGTTTATATACATTCTTAAACCCGTTTTTACTTAGATGTTTAATTGACCCGTTAAGGGCATTTAAGCACTTTTACGCATAATTCACACTCATTTATTTCTAGCATCTTATTTCCACATTATTTATCAATGATCTTCCACCACAACTATATTTGTGATGGGTTTAATGTGGTGATCTATATAATCCGAGTTTTACCCCTCTGATTATCATTTTACGGCAAATACTCATATAGAGTCTTTTGACCAAGGATTTACATCTTTCGCTTTTATACTTATTCTAAGTATTGACTTGATTATAAAAACTCGTTTTCAAGCGACTTCTAAGGGTAGTTTGCTTAATTTTGCTTGCAAGGGGGTTTTGGTCATTTTTAACCCTTCCTTTACGACGAAGGGCTTGCTTAAGGCATGCACGCCCAAAATCTCATTTTTAACCAAATCTTGTTTTCAAAACACTCTGTCCATAATTTAAATCCTTCGGTTTACCTTTTAAGGTAACCGAATGTCCCTTTTTACTTTGCCTAACTCTCATAGAACTTCAAGTTCTAAATGATGAGTTGATCTATTATACATACCTTATCACGGCCCCCGACCCGGTTTGACCCGTTTCAGGAGCCGCGGAACAGAAAATCCCGTGGTATTTATTTAATTAAGTTGACAGCGGAAGTTTTCATCAGGATCTTTTTAAAGCTGCAATTTCCTGATTATTTCATTTCACAACTCGGGATAAAACCCCGGTAATTTTCAATTATAAGATTTCCCGGAGAAATCTTTATTTTTACAAAACATGTTTCTTTATTTTATAATGAGCCACTTCGTTAAGCTTGTAGTGCTTTGAGGCACTTTTCCTGGATCACAACAGATCACCTGAAACATGTTTGAAAAAGATTTTGTCAGCGGGAAATACTGGTGAATCATTCTATTTATTAAAATGACACGTTTGTTATAATTTACAGTATTAAGAGAAACTTTGAAAATATTTAAGAATTTATAAAGCACTTTGAATAAAAAGAGAATGAATCACATTGCAGATTTAACACGGATAGAGTCTAGTCTACTGATTGGCCTTGTTAACCTAGTTTAAATAACAATGCACACAAAACTAGGTTAGTAACCAATACAGCATTTACGATAACTCACGAGATCAAACCCTCACAATGAATGACAAAGTGCGATACTTAAACATCCATCGTATTTAGGACGAATGACAAAGCATAACCCTAATGTGGGCAGCACTTAAACATCCATTGAATAGTTTCAATCGACCGGACATTGAATCGTAGCAGCGATCGAGTTATTACCCTGTTATTGCGGCAGCACTTCGTGAATTGTGTGTGTTTTAAGACTGTTTCAACTATAACTCAGAGTACAAATTGAAATTGAACGTCGAACAAACGCACAGTATCAAGTCCCACTGCCCTCTGTTTATACCCAAAATTCGTCCCCCTCGCGCCACGCGAAAGATCCCCTTGTGCGCGTCGCGTGGCGCGAGAGACCCTATTCTACCCTAGGGTTGCTTCGTGTCCAGGTAGCTCAGCTGTGTTGGTGGCTCGTTCATTTTCAATTTCGACAACAAACTGTGTGGATATTACCGACTAGGTTTTACCCCCCCCCCCCCTGAGTTTTTGGGGCCCTGATCCTGATTCCGATTATTCTGAAAATTTTAGGGTTTATACAGAACCACTTGGGTTTCTTAATTAGGGTTTCCTATTGGTCAATTAAAATAATAAATAGGACTTTTTAATAAGAGTTATTACATTCTCCCCACCTTAATAAAAATCTCGTCCTCGAGATTTACTGAAACAAGTAGGGATACTTTCGCTTCATTTCTGATTCTAACTCTCAAGTGTATTCGGGTCCTCTTCTGGAATTCCACTTGACTTTAACTAACACTAATCTTTTGTGCTTGAGAAATTTGATTTTTCGATCTTCGATTTGAAGAGGTTTCTCAACAAATTTTAATTTTTCGTTTACCTCTATATCTTGGAGAGGTACTACCAAGGATTCGTCTGATAGGCATTTCTTGAGATTGGATACATGAAATACATCATGTACTCCTGCCAGTTCCTCTGGTAGTTGTAAACGATAAGCAACTGGTCCTAAACGTTGGATCACTGGAAATGGTCCTACGTATCTTGGACTTAGCTTTCCTTTCTTACCGAATCGAATTACTCCTTTCCAAGGAGAAACTTTCAACAGTACTTTGTCCCCAATTTGAAACTCCAACGACTTCCTTCTATTGTCTGCATAACTCTTCTGACGATCTCGAGCCGTCTTTAGTCTTTCTTTGATTTGAGTGATCTTGTCTGTAGTTTCTTGTACAATTTCTGGACCTGATAATTGACTTTCTCCTATTTCTGCCCAACAAACGGGAGTTCTGCACTTTCTTCCATACAATGCCTCGAATGGGGCAGATTCGATACTTGAATGATAACTATTATTATAGGAGAATTCAATTAAGGGTAGGTGATCATCCCAGTTCCACCAAAATCTATCACACATGCTCGGAGCATGTCTTCTAGAGTTTTATTCGTCCTTTCACTTTGCCCGTCTGTTTGTGGATGATATGCAGTACTCAAGTTCAGTTTAGTTCCCATAGATTCTTGGAAACTTGTCCAGAAGTGAGAAGTGAACCGACTATCCCTATCTGATACAATGGAGAGTGGAACTCCATGTAGGGATACGACTTCATCTACATACAACTTTGCCAATCTTTCCATGCTAAAAGTTTCTTTCATGGGTAGAAAATGAGCTGATTTGGTTAATCGATCCACAATTACCCAAATCGCATCATTACCTTTTCTAGTTTTGGGCAACTTAGTAACAAAATCCATTGTTATGAGTTCCCATTTCCATACTGGCATTTCTAATTGTTGTAGTAGACCTGAAGGTTTCTGGTGTTCTGCCTTAACTTGTGAACAAGTAAGACACTTAGAAACATATCTAGCTATATCCTTTTTCATGCCTATCCACCAGAAATTATTTCTTAAATCTTGGTACATCTTATTGTTTCCAGGGTGCATAGTATACCTAGATTTATGGGCTTCTTCTAAAATCTTATTTCTTAATTCTCCCTGCTTAGGTACCCAAATTCTTCTTTTGTGGAATCTCCAAATTCCATCAGCTCCTTGTTCCAATTCTTTTATTCGTCCTTTCATTCCTTCATCATCATTCTTGATTGCTGTTTCTTGAACATTCCTTAGTTGTTCCATTAAATCTACTTGTAGATTTAATCTGAGAGCACGAACCCGTTGTTGCTTCTCATGATACTTACGACTTAAGGCATCTGCAACTACATTTGCCTTTCCTTCATGATACTGAATATCACAGTCGTAGTTACTTAAGATTTCCATCCATCTCCTTTGTCTCATGTTTAACTCTTTTTGTCCAAATATATATCTTAAACTCTTATGATCTGTATAGACAGTAAACTTACTTCCATACAGATAATGTCTCCAAATTTTAAGGGCAAAAATTATGGCTCCTAGTTCTAAATCATGAGTTGTATAATTTTCCTCGTGCTTTTTCAATTGCCTTGACGCATACGCAATTACCTTCTTGCGTTGCATTAACACACATCCTAATCCTAGTTTTGAAGCATCACAGTAAACTTCAAAATCTTCAGTTCCTTCTGGTAAGGCTAGGATTGGAGCATTTGTTAACTTTTGCTTTAGAATCCTAAAAGCTTCTTCTTGTTTAGGTCCCCATTCAAATTTAACTGCTTTACAGGTTAGCTTAGTTAATGGTACAGCTATCTTGGAAAAATCCTTAATAAACCGTCTATAATATCCAGCTAAACCTATAAAACTTCTAATTTCTATTGCAGATTGTGGAACCTTCCATTTGGTAATTGCCTCTATTTTAGAGGGATCTACGTGAATACCTTCATGATTCACCATGTGACCTAGAAATTGCACTTCCTTTAGCCAAAATTCACACTTCGAGTATTTGGCATAAAGCTTTTCTTTTCTTAACAAAGTTAAGAGTGCATGTAAGTGCTCACAATGTTCTGTCTGACTTTTGGAATAAATAAGTATATCGTCTATGAAGACAATTACAAACTTATCCAAATACGGTTTACAGATCCTATTCATCATGTCCATGAATGCTGCAGGTGCATTCGTTAACCCAAAGGGCATGACTGTAAACTTGTAATGACCATACCTAGTCCTAAAAGCAGTTTTAGGTATGTCTTCCTCTTGTACCTTTAATTGATGATATCCGGAGCGTAAGTCGATTTTAGAAAAGTATCTAGCTCCTTGAAGTTGATAAAAAAGATCATCAATCCTAGGTAATGGGTATCGATTCTTAATTGTAACCTTATTCAATTCTCTATAATCAATACACATTCTCATCGAACCGTCCTTCTTCTTTACAAACAACACTGGCGCTCCCCAAGGGGATGAGCTAGGTTGTATGAATCTTTTACTTAGTAATTCATCTAATTGCTTTTTCAGTTCTAACATTTCTGTAGGAGCTAACCGATAAGGTGCCTTGGCTATCGGTGTAGTTCCGGGAATTAGATGAATCCTAAATTCTACTTCCCTATCTGGTGGTAATCCTGGTAACTCTTTTGGGAATACATCTAGGTATTCTGAGACTACAGGAATCTCCTTAAGTTCTTTACCCTTAATACTAATGATTATTGAAATCATATATACTATTCCTTGCTTTCGTTCATAACTAGCAACTTTCATTACTGATATGAACTTCATGGGTTGACGTGGTTGATTTCCTGTAATCATGATTACTTCTCCGGTAGGTGCTTGAATTTCTATAGAATTCTTATCACAAAGGATTCGAGCATGGTTGGCTATTAACTAATCCATTCCTAACACAACATCAAATTCAGCTAATTTCATAGGTAACAGGTTTGCAGAAAATTTATGACCTGAAAGTTCTATATTTCCTTCCCGCAAAACCTTATCTATTTTAATAGAATTCCCATCTGCCGTTTCGACTGTAAAAATCTGCCTAATGTTGGTTAAGGGTAAATTAAGAGCTTGGCAGAATAAAGTATTTATAAAACTTTGGTTTGCACCAGAGTCAAATAATACTTTTGCGTACACGTTGTGAACTAGAAACGTACCAGCTATCACATCTGGAATAAGTTCTGCTTCTTGAGTGGTCAGCTGGAATGCTCTGACATTCTTCTTAGTAGCTCCGTCGGCTGTCTTGGTTTTGTTATCTGCTGGTTTGGCCAATTTAGGACATTCTGTTTTAAAATGCCTTGCTTCTCCACAGTTAAAGCAGATTATGGTTTTCTTTCTGCAGTTTTCTTCACGATGTCCTACAGTTTTGCAAAAGTTGCAGGTTATATTGCATCTTCCATTATGTTTCTTTTTGCAATTCCTGCAGAACTGAGGAGTTGAGGATTGCCCTGTTCCTCTTTTCTTGAAGTTACTACTATTACCCACACGAAATCCTTGGGTAATTTTCTGAGCCAGTTCCTTATTCTTGTTTTCATCTCTTGTGCGTACCAATTCGTCAGTGAGGGTATTAGCTAATTCTACCACATCGTCAATAGTGCGAGGTCTCGCAGCTTTAACGATATTACGGATTTCACTAATTAATCCCCAAATATAGCGAGAAATGAGTACCGGCTCTGGCGAAGCCAGCGTTGGTACCACTCTAGCATATTCGAAGAATGTCGAAGTATATCCTCGACAGTCCACATTCACCATCCAGTGGGTTAGGAACTTATTTGCCATTTGATCTTTTTCATACTCGGGACAAAATTTTCTTTCTACAAGACTCTTAAATTCTTCCCAGTTCATGGCATATGCCTC
The DNA here is from genome assembly GCA_030545235.1 of Helianthus tuberosus. Taxonomy (NCBI): domain Eukaryota; kingdom Viridiplantae; phylum Streptophyta; class Magnoliopsida; order Asterales; family Asteraceae; genus Helianthus; species Helianthus tuberosus. The sequence continues at coordinate 36,268,428 of CM060379.1, read as the reverse complement.
GATCCTTCTTTTAGCTTGTAAAACTGTATTCCACCATTCTAACGCCCCTTCTTTAAAAAGATTTGACGCATACATAACTTGATCTTCCTCAGCACATTTACTTATGGTGATTACTGCCTCAGTTTTCTCTAACCAACGCAGTGCTGCAATAGCCCCTTCGTTACCTGCAAACTCAGCTGGTTTACAGGCAAGAAATTCTTTGTAAGTGCAACCAGGTGTTGCAGCTTTCATTTTCTTGAAAATTGGGGATTGCAGAACATTATTGTTATTATTAATATGATTGCCTCCTCCGTTTATACTATTACTAAAATTGTCGCCTTGTGTACGTTTACTAGGAATGATTGATTGAGGTTTAACAGGTTTCTGGGCAGCAGCAATGATTGCTGGAATAGCATTAGCTATTCCTTGAGCAACGATATCCTCGATATCTAGCCTATTTAACAATTGCTCTTCCTGATTTTGCTCAGATTGATTTACTTCATTTACTGGTTCATTACCAACGTTTGCCATCTGATAATTAATTTATAGATAAATAATTAGTATAGAATAAGAAACAATCCAATATAACAATTAATCACACATAATCACGTAAACAAATATACAACCAAAATTGTAAATTTTCTAAATTTTCATTTGTTTTATAGATTATATTATGCTTCCATATACATTTTTATCTTACAACCGTTTTATTGTTTATTTTACACATACTGATTTTTATTTACTATTATTGTTATTATACAAACATAGATTCATAACTCTTTTTTCCCTCGTCAACTTGCATTTTTAATAACGATGTTCCCTCTCATCATATTTCCATGAGATTTGTCCCCCAATCTCTCGGATCCTATTCCCAGCATCTATCAGCTCTTCGCCAAAATGGCGGAGTTCAGCCATATTCTCATTACTCATCGGTGGATTTGGTAAAGGTTCTGGATCGAACTGAGGGAGAAAGGAATAAGGACTGTTGAGATGGTTTTGGAACTGCCAATCATTAGTCCACCACTCGTCCATTCCTAGAGGTTGGGTGTGGATTATAGGTTCTGGGATTGCTGGTTCCAAATTCATTGGAAGTTGGGTTTCAATAGGATGAGTAAAAACATTTTCATTGGCAGGCTTAATAGTATCACAGCTTGCCAATATAAAATCTAACTCCTCCTGCAATGTCATTTTCTGGGTTTGCTTAGAGCTTTCTCCAATTTCCATCTTGGTCTGCCTAGAATTTTCCTCAATCTCCAATTCCATCTGTCTAGAACTTTCCCCGGTTTCAATTCCTTTTCTTTTTTCTAAGGGATTGTTTATTTTAGGGATCTTCCTAGTGGCAGGTTTTCTTCTACGCACACGCCTCCATCCTACCAATCTTCTCCTCTTCTTAGGCTTGGGTTTTTCCAGAGGTGGAGCGTTGAATTCTATAGGTTGTTCCACTTCAGCAAAGTACCCAGTAAACTCTTTAGAAACTTCTATGTTTACAGGGTAGAGGTTAAGATTCTCTAGGGCTCCAGATAACTCATTCATGCTGTTTAGCATATATGTAAAATAATAAGTTAAAATTTTATAACAAATTTCACAGATAATCTTCAATTATTATTGCATACCGTGTGACTACAAAACAATTGAAATTTAAAACACACTTGGTTTTATTGTAATTTTATTTATTTACTGGAGAACGTTTCTGGCTTATAAGTGATAAGGATGCTAATACGGGGTCATATTATTCTAAAGATTTGCATTTACTGCTACAGTAGCTAGCATATAGAGATCTGCCCATTTTTCATCTAACTTGTCTTCCCAAGGTGATTTACTGATTAATTCCTGGGTTTCCTGTTTAACCTTCTTTTCTTGGAATTTCTTTATTTTCTCCTGACTTTTCTTAAAAATCAAACTTCTTTTATTAGGAGAAAGTGGTTCCTCATATTGTGCCTTACGAACAAATATTCCCTCCTCAATATTTACTGAGTATCTTGAGGATTGGGATGAACTTCCCTTCTCATTTGATGACCTATCTAATTTAAGATAGATGTTTGAAAGCTTTTACTTACCCATACTGTAACTAACAAATAGTCAGTTAATAAAACACATAATCACATAATGGTAATCAGGAAAAATTAAGTATTTCTAAATACTTAATTAGCTTAACTCAGTGGCTCTGATACCACCTTTTTCTGTCACGGCCCCCGACCCGGTTTGACCCGTTTCAGGAGCCGCGGAACAGAAAATCCCGTGGTATTTATTTAATTAAGTTGACAGCGGAAGTTTTCATCAGGATCTTTTTAAAGCTGCAATTTCCTGATTATTTCATTTCACAACTCGGGATAAAACCCCGGTAATTTACAATTACAAGATTTCCCGGAGAAATCTTTATTTTTACAAAACATGTTTCTTTATTTTATAATGAGCCACTTCCTTAAGCTTGTAGTGCTTTAAGGCACTTTTCCTGGATCACAACAGATCACCTGAAACATGTTTGAAAAAGATTTTGTCAGCGGGAAATACTGGTGAATCATTCTATTTATTAAAATGACACGTTTGTTATAATTTACAGTATTAAGAGAGATTACAATGTTTCTGATACCAACCAACTACCCACAGTATTTGTCACTCAACTCGTTTTTGTGACTATGGTCATATCCCCCATTGGCTGCCCCAATGGTGACGATTATAAAGTAATGTATACAAAACCCCACATATTGGTTGTAATTTGGTGATTACATATACTTAATCACTGTAATTATAACTTTGAATATATTTAAGAATTTATAAAGCACTTTGAATAAAAAGAGAATGACTCACATTGCAGATTTAACACGGATAGAGTCTAGTCTACTGATTGGCCTTGTTAACCTAGTTTAAATAACAATGCACAGAAAACTAGGTTAGTAACCAATACAACATTTATGATAACTCACGAGATCAAACCCTCACAATGAATGACAAAGTGCGATACTTAAACATCCATCGTATTTACGACGAATGACAAAGCATAACCCTAATGTGGGCAGCACTTAAACATCCATTGGATAGTTTCAATCGATCGGACATTGAATCGTAGCAGCGATCGAGTTATTACCCTGTTATTGCGGCAGCACTTCGTGAATTGTGCGTGTTTTAAGACTGTTTCGACTATAACTCAGAGTACAAATTGAAATTGAACGTCAAACAAACGCACAGTATCAAGTCCCACTGCCCTCTATTTATACCCAAAATTTGTCCCGCTCGCGCCACGCGAAAGATCCCCTTGTGCGCGTCGCGTGGCGCGAGAGACCCTATTCTACCCTAAGGTTGCTTCGTGTCCAGGTAGCTCAGTTGTGTTGGTGGCTCGTTCATTTTCAATTTCGACAACAAACTGTGTGGATATTACCTACTAGGTTTTACCCCCCCACCCTTGAGTTTTAGGGGCCCTGATCCTGATTCCGATTATTCTGAAAATTTTAGGGTTTATGCAGAACCACTTGGGTTTCTCAATTAGGGTTTCCTATTGGTCAATTAAAATAATAAATAGGACTTTTTAATAAGAGTTATTACATACCTGGCTCGGATCAACTTATTAACCCGGTTTTAATACCTTGCTTTATAATCACAAGTTAAGAGCGATGCGAGTATCCATTGGATATCTATTACTGTAAGCATATAAGTCGACAAAAATCATTAGTTGATATTGTAAAAAGGTGATGTCTACACCTTTTGACCCGTTTGGTCGAATTGGCCGTTTATCTATGCGAGATGATATTTATTATCATCTCATCTACATGACTCGTTCCGTTTAACACCGTACGGTCATTTTGCTTATAAACCGTTTATTACCACTTTCGACTCTTTATGTCTTACGCGGAAAAGCGTCTTTTTGAAACTAACGGTTATTGTCAACGTGTGACTAAATTACTGTTTTACCCTTATTATTTGTTTTGGCTTACCATAAAAGATAACCATTAAAAGTTCATTTTTCCTTTCGTCATAATATGACCGAATTATCGATATACTTCTTTTTAACCATTATTATGGTTTCTTTCATCTTTGATTATCTTGTTCCGTACGACTACACGACGGAACATCATATTTCAATTGTTTAGTTATCTCATTCGAATTTATATGATAAGAGAATATTCCACAATTTAAGAGTAGTGTAAGCTATACTTACCTTGCATCCGAATACGCTTTTCTTCTCGTGCTTGATTCGTTTGACCGCTTCTTTCCCAAGCCTCCACCTAGCTCGTTAGGCGACAAACTATCATCATTCACAAGGTGGTTAGATTAGTCATTTCAATTCACGACTATTCCACCTTACGTATTTTCTATGTCGAAACTACTATTCGACTTTATCATTGGTTAGTTTGACCTTTAAAAGTCAGCTACCTTTAATCATACAATAGGCACAATTAAGTTAAATCAACATTATGATTAGAACCCGTTTTAACCCATATTTCACGTAATTAGTCAAATAAGGCAATTACGCGTTTCATTCGTAATTTCAACATATAAACATTCACTTAGGCATTTTAACAAACACCTTGTGGGCATATTCTATAAAATCAACAATCTATTTTCATAACTAGTTATTTACCCAAGTTTTAACATCATTCACAAGTTCTTATGTCTAGCATGCATAACAACACCTAGACTTACTTCATGGAAATCGAATAACACCAAATTGATGATCATAAATCTAGTGTTCATCATCTTCCTACAAAACCCACTTAACACCTAAATGGGTGATTCTCAATTTCACATGCATGAACGTCAATGCATCAAATTATTGATTAGGGTTCATTCCTAACCCTGAATTTATCATAATTTCATTCAAACATCAATCAATCAAGTTCAGATTTCGATTTCACAAGTTTATCAAGAATTTGAGATGAAACCAAATTGTGAATTTTGACATACCTTGTGATCCCTTCACTGAGGTGATCACTAATTTTTGCTTGAACTTCGATTTGGGTTTGATTTGCCCTTCCAATTTCTTGATTTTGTGCTTGTTAAGGTTTTTGAGCTCAAGAGTTCTTGGCTCCTGTGGATATCTTGACCAGAACACACACTTAAAGTGTGTGTTTTGGTGTTTAACTTTTGTTTTAATAAAACAAGTTTCCCACTTGGCAATATTAGTCCCTCATGTTTTATTTTGATCAAATGAAGCTATAACTCACCATTAGTCACTTAATCACATGCTACTAACTAGGTTAATTATTCCTAGTTACTTTAACGGGTTCGGGAAGTTATAACCCGTTATGTTTTATGTCCCGTTAATTTGGGCTTTTTATATACTTTGTTTTCTTAAAGTATTTATTTTCCCTTTTAATTAATATTAGGTTTATTTATTTAAGTCCTAATATTTACTGGGTTAAATTTTACCACTAATGGTATTTTACCCGTTTATCACTATTAACGAGGTTTGATTACTAAACCCGTTTTCGGGGTGTTACATATAGCCTGATTCTATAACCCTAAAAGTTAGAGTAAACATAACTTAACAACAAAAAATACTACCAGAATTCAATTGTAGAGGCTAAAACTCGTCATCTTCCAATGCACCATCGACACGGTGTTCGAAATCGAAACTCGATACAATCGGGTGGTCTACATGAAGAACCAGAAGAAGTTTAATTTCAATGTGATCATCTAGTGCTCATAAACTAACCCTAGAATTAGAAGGAGACATAAAACGGAAAGATAAAACAACAAAATCCTAAACAACTTTGAAGAATCAATTGTAAGGATTAAAGAAACATACCAAGATTTAGTAATTTGAAGCAAAGAATCGAACTCTTGTATGGGGTTTGATTATGAAGCGACGATGATGAGAACTTGAGAAGTAGGAAATTTTAGGGTTTGTAAACTTATAACGTGGGTTAAATGAGATGGGTCGGGTAATATCCGCGAATGAGCAGAACGGTGATCCACAACTATGGGCGGGAAAATAAAAATTTTGATGCCCTCAACATCTTACATGTGTCCCACAAACAGTTTTATTTATTATATATAGAAGATTAAAGGCACTTTAGGAGGTAATTTAATTTTAAATAAAATAATTGCCTTGAAGCAGTTACCAGATTTTATCCCCAAATTCGAAATTAGGGTTATTGGTTACATTCTGGTTCATAGGAATTCTCATAAACACATACTCTTGTTCAATTTCTTGAATTCAAAGTTGTATCTCATTTCGAGAGAACCACCAAAATATTTTGATCTGAGAGTAATTACACATCTCTCTAATTATCCGTGGTTTTACAAATTCCCTTAACACCTGAATCCAAATTGCCTAAATAAAAAGCACAAAGGGTGTTTCGTTCATGAAATTGAAGCGAGAACAAAAACTAGAATATGGATTTCATTTGTAACTTGGTTCACGTAATTCTTTGATTTTTGAATATGAGTTTAAATGATAACATGTTCACTTGAGTAACGAAATAAATTTGATTTGAAACGAATTCTCTTAAATTTCATAAAGCAAAAAATTCACATTTTTCTACTCTAAATTGTGAAGAAAACTGAAATAAATTAAAATCTCTCTCTCTCACATTGTCACCGCCCTACCATGTTCACCCCCTGCCATGACCGCCACAAAAATACAAATTATTGTTATTACTATATTTGTGGGGAATAACGGCAGAGAGTTGTGTAACGGTTTCCCATTGTTTCTGCCCGTTTATGTTTTTATCTCTAGTTTAAAATTATGATTTCGACATCCAGTTCACAATTACGATTTTACCCTCACTTCAAATAAAATTATGGATCTGTTCTCAATTCAAAATTATGATTTGCCCTCATTTCAAAATTACGATTTTGCTCTCAATTCAAAATTACAGTATTGTCATCTTTAAAGTTTTTTTTTGGAAAACTGTGTTAGTTTTTGTTTTACTTGGTTGACTCAATGTAGTTTTTATTTGTGCCAAACAGCTGCTTAGCACTCGTTCATTAGTCCTTACAAATTACTGTTTTGCATTCAGCTCAAAATTACAGGCTTGCCATCGTTTTAATTTTATTTTTTTAGCAAAACTATGGTAGTTTTTTGGTTTAATTGGTTGATTCGATGTATTTTTTATTGAGATCGTGTTATAAGTAGTATGTACAAATAACCTAAATACAAACGTACATATTATAAAACTAAAAAATATTCGGCTTAACACCCGCGAGGAGATAACACTTGTTTATATACATAGGCTATGTAAGACATACAATATACATTATAACATTGATTACTACTAAACATATTACAAAAATTACTATCCCTATAAAAACTATTATAGGAGCTAAACGTATTAGTTTTCATTAACATTTTTAGGTTGAATATGACGCGTAAAAAGCGCCTCAAAGGCAACACGCTCTGTTAGTGCGTTTAACTTTTCCGTAACCAAACGATCGGACTCGTTCACATCTTCAAGAAGATATACAAGGCGCTTAAGAACATGTTTCTGATCTTTGGAGTTTGACATTTTTTTCACCTATCAATTTAGAAACAAATTAGCCTATAGTTTTATTAATTAAAAAACAAAGGATAAAATAGTTTATGTGAATTTGCTTTGTATTTTAAAGATGTAATTCGTCATCGCCCATATTTCATTTAACCTGATCATACCCGAAAAGCAAAACCAAATTAAGAAATACAAAAAACAATTCAAACAATTGACTATAATCAAAATACATTTGACTTGTTAAAAATATTTTTTCAATAGGCTCAGAAAGTGATTTTAATAGTTGATTTTGTATAGCCGTCACATTTTTACAACATCAGCCAATAAAAACGTCAAGCCACAATCACAATCTTATTAAATATACGTATTTACATATTATCACTTTGCAACATCGAATGCTCAGTAACAAAATACGGCTGCAAGCCTGCAAGACATATCGTCACGCCAAATGTTAACTATCATCACAGCTATTATAACAATACATTATATAGAAATAAGACTTTATTATGAAGCCAACCCGCAAACAAACCAAGCCTTAAATACCCACAAAATGAAAATAACTTCGAAAGCCAAATGTACAAACATACCATGCATATTAAAACAATATTGCATGAGGTAACATACTAGCATTCATCGAATAACACGTTTATCATGCAAAGCGGTTAGCGTATAAGAGTGTTTGCGTTGTGTGTCGATTGTGATTTTGATATAAGTAACGTATGTAACACCCAAAAGTGCGTAAAGCAAAAAGGGATCGAGTATACTCACAGATCGTGTTTAACAAGTAAACACAGTCTTGGATTGAAGGGAGCGCTGGAAAGTTAGCCTGATTACAGAACGATAGCATAAGCGAAGAACAGTGCGTTAAACGGTGTCGAGTGAACTGAGTGACGAAGGGTCATCCGAACGGATGGCAATCCGGACGGATGGTCATCCGAACGGATGGCAATCCGGACGGATGGTCATCCGGTCGGATGGCCATTCGGTCGGTTTGCCATTCGTTTGGGATGGATGTGTTTGTGTATGATGTGACTTTGAAGTTTTCGTTGTAGCATTTTAAAATCAGAGAAGTATCTCTACCTTTCAGGTCATCCGGTCGGATGGCCGTTCGCCCGGATGGCGATCCATTCCAAGTGAGATATTTCTTAGAGAACAAGTTCACAGCAGGATGGTCATTCGATCGAATGGTTGTCCGATCGGATGGCCATTCGCTGGAAACTAATATGTATTGAACGTTTGTAAAAAGTTCAAGTGTTTGAGACCATGAGTCATCAGATCGGATTGTCGTTCGATCGGATGGCAATCCGATTGGACGGCAGTCCGTTTAGTGACTTGCTCGTTTTAAAATTTGTTAAGTTTGAAAGTTTGCGGTTTGATCGAGATGGTATGACAACGTGTTAAACAATGGGAATTCTCTCAGTACAAGTTATCCGATCGGACAGGAATCACCCATTCTGACCAGTTAACTGTTCTTGACGGTTGTTTATGTTCAACCCGCTAAGTCGGTTATCTCGTTGATAGGAATCAGATCTCAGACCGACATATCACTAGAGAATGAGTGGAAGGCCTGTATGAGCTCCAATTCTATTAGTTTTGAGTGCATGAGTGTAAAAGAATGTGGAAGAAAAGTTATGAAGTCATCTTCCAATCCTTCTATTCTTGAAAATGTTTAGATTTATGCAAAATCAATGTTTAAACATGTTGAAATCTCTTAGATCTGAGTTGTTCTTGGTGGAATGAGGTTAAATCTTGAAGTTCATAAGAAACCCATGATGACATCATCCTAGAACACCTCAAACCAGCCGATTTCATGGTGAAAAGTGAAGATTCAAAGGTGAAAATGATGAAGAAGTGTGTGTAGATCATAGAAGTACAAGATTTGGGTTGAAAACTTACAAGGATTGCGAGAAATCGAGAGAAAATAGGCTGAGAAGTCGAAGGGCCGCACCAGAGCTGTCACATCACTTTTCAAGTGATGTGACAGGTGCTATTTATAGATGCCAAAAGAGGAAAGGCGGTGTAGGTGACGGATCGGAGGACAGTCTGATCGGATGGTCATCCGGACGGATGACCATTCGATCGAATGTCTCCGACGAGTTGCGTTTTGATGTTTCGTTTCGTGCGTTGAGCGTTGCGAGTAAGCGATGCGATAGTATTACCCATTAATTACACAAATAACCTAATTAATAAATAACATAAAATAAAATCCTTAAACCTCGAGTTTGCGATGAGATTGCGTTGCGATTGCGTTTGCGATTAAACACCTCAACATAAACATAACATGCACAAGTAACACATAATAGCACACACACGTAAAACAATATCCATAACCTATCATTCGAGTTGCGGTGCGATTAGCGATAAGTCGATTAACGATTAAACTGCGATTTATTAACATGTACTCCACATAATACAACTAAAGTAACTTAAATTAGAGTATCGATTACAAGTCGAGAAGTACAATCAGTAATTAAGCAAGGAGTGACAGATCGCAATTAGCAATCTTTTCTTCCTTTGACTTTGACTTGTACTTTGACTTTCAAAAGTTTGGTTGTTACAAGTGTCCAAGTTCACCTCACCATCTACTTTCACTTCTGTGACTCAAGACCTTTGGCATCAACGCCTTGGCCACTCTGGCTCAAATTTATTGCATTCACTTAAAAATTCTGTTTTATTGATTGTAATAACTTAAAACCTAAATTATGTCAATCCTGTGTTTTTGGTAAACATGTTCGACTTCCGTTTATGGATTATTTTAATTCTACTTCTTTACCTTTTGATATAATACATAGTGACTTATGGACTTCCCCAATTCTTAGTAGTGGTTGTCACAGTTATTACATTTTATTCCTTGATGATTTTACTAACTTCTTATGGACATTTCCCATTAGTCAAAAATCTTGTGTCTTCTCAATCTTTCACACATTTTCTACTTACATTACCACCCAATTTGAGCGTAAAATTAAACAATTTCAATGAGATAATGGCAAGGAATATGCAAATGCTCAATTTAAACAATTTTGTGATACACATGGCATGAAATTTCGATTTTCTTGCCCACATACATCGTCTCAAAATGGTAAAGCCAAGCAGAAAATTCAAACAATTAATAACATTATTAGAACTCTCCTTGCTCAATCCTCTATGCCCAACACCTATTGGCATCATGCTCTAGAGGTGGCTACTTATCTTCTTAATAGTCTTCCTAGTAAACTTCTCAACTACAAGTCCCCTACTCAACTTCTCTACCTCACTCATCCCTCCTATACTCATCTTCGTGTTTTTGGTTGTTTATGTTATCCTTTAATTCCTCACACCACCATCAATAAACTTGAACATAGGTCCATGCCTTGTGTTTTTCTCGGATATCCCCCTAATCATCGAGAATATAAATGTCATGACCTTGCTACCAACAAAATTATCATAAATCTCCATGTTATCTTTGATGAAACGACCTTTCCTTTTTCCACTTCTCCACAAAAGTCCCTTTCATCATATGACTTTCTTTCCACTCATGTTCATCCTTTCTTTGGACACACATTACCACCTCGGCCTCACCCAATTCGGGCCAAACTACCTCACCAGCCTCACCTACTTCTACTGGACCATCCCCTCACATCTTACTTATTTGATTCATTTGGGTACCATTTAAGTTAGTCCCATTCACCCCACCCTTACTACATCGGACATAAATGTGTCCATCATAAGAAGTTCATGGTACCACGTGTTCACTACTTACTTGGCCAGAGTAAGCGATCAACACCTGGTATACATGACCTTTTTTATAATTTTCACATTACACCCCATGTAAGTAATGCCTCTATTTGTTTTTCTTGGAACCAATATCCCGGATAGGTTTTCTATTCAGGTTTTTCCAAGTTTCCAATCTACATATGCAACTTTCAATCTCTACGTATTTGTTGCATATTACTATTTATGCAATAATTTAAAACATGCACCTGATAATGCTTGCTCTAACAGGCTCTCCTTGCCATTAACTTATTCGCAATCGTTGCGTGATTTAGGTCCTTGGTGAGCGTGCTCTATTTGTTGTACTTTGGACCGTTCCTCTGTCAAATCCACGATTTGTTAAACTCTCGCTATCTTCATATGCGAGTGTCCTTCAATCTAAAACGTTTACAATAGTTAGTAATTTCGGCATTAATGGGTGCCCGTATTATAATACGAGGCTTTTCTACTATACGCATCAACGCGTGTAATTTCGTTGACTATATCTATTCTATATCGATTTTATTGGTGTAACGTGTATTACACGATAACAATATGTGTTGTTCTCAACACTTTAATCATACTAAAGCATTAATATACATGTACTTACCGGATTTGCGATCAAGCCTCGAACCGAACACATTTGTCAACAACCTTGAGCTCTGATTACCAACTTGTAACACCCTAGTTACTTTTTAACGGTTTTACATGTAATTACCAACAATTAGATGTATAGTTAAGACTACACCTATTATAAAAATACGGGTTTAATAAAACTTTTACAAATCATAAGTTATTCAACATAACATGATCGGATTCGTCGTTTAAATTTACGACGAGGTAATGTGCGGAAGCATGAATCTTTATGGTGTTCGGTTCTTCGTTGAGCTTGATCGCCTTCCGGCATCCAAAATGTACCTACATTTCATAAACATGAAATGCTTTAGTCATACGGGGTTTAAAACGTGTCTAAACGAGTCCGGGAAACGAAACTGATTAAAATACATTAAATTGCAGGGTCTACCGTAAATTACGGTGGCTACCGTAATTTACGGTAGCCCCTGAATGTTGATTCTCCCACCGTAAAGAAGGGGGTTTGTGGCGTAAAGACTTTTAGGCTACCGTAAGTTACGGTAGCTACCGTAACTTACGGTGGCCTCTGCAGGTCTTTCCTAGTTTGTCGTTCTCTAAACGGAAACCTTCATAACTTTTAATTCGCTTGTCCGTTTGACCTACCGTTTCTTCCTACGTGATTGTAATTTGATCCTCCATCATACGGAGTTAAAATCCAACATCCGGATTAACAAAGTTTAAGACTTTCAAGTTTTCGACTTATTACCATTTTTACCAAATTTTGACTCATTCGTAATTTTATCAAACAAACATGTTGTTTGATTCTAATTTCTCATCATTCCCATGTTGCTTATCATATTTGATTCAAATCACGGGTTTATATACATTCTTAAACCCGTTTTTACTTAGATGTTTAATTGACCCGTTAAGGGCATTTAAGCACTTTTACGCATAATTCACACTCATTTATTTCTAGCATCTTATTTCCACATTATTTATCAATGATCTTCCACCACAACTATATTTGTGATGGGTTTAATGTGGCGATCTATATAATCCGAGTTTTACCCCTCGGATTATCATTTTACGGCAAAGACTCATATAGAGTCTTTTGACCAAGGATTTACATCTTTCGCTTTTATACTTATTCTAAGTATTGACTTGATTATAAAAACTCGTTTTCAAGCGACTTCTAAGGGTAGTTTGCTTAATTTTGCTTGCAAGGGCGTTTTGGTCATTTTTAACCCTTCTTTTACGACGAAGGGCTTGCTTAAGGCATGCACGCCCAAAATCTCATTTTTAACCAAATCTTGTTTTCAAAACATTCTGTCCATAATTTAAATCCTTCGGTTTACCTTTTAAGGTAACCGAATGTCCCTTTTTACTTTGCCTAACTCTCATAGAACTTCAAGTTCTAAATGATGAGTTGATCTATTATACATACCTGGCTCGGATCAACTTATTAACCCGGTTTTAATACCTTGCTTTATAATCGCAAGTTAAGAGCGATGCGAGTATCCATTGGATATCTCTTCCTGTAAGCATATAACTCGACAAAAATCATTAGTTGATATTGTCAAAAGGTGATGTCTACACCTTTTGACCCGTTTGGCCGAATTGGTCGTTTATCTATGCGAGATGATATTTATTATCATCTCATCTACATGACTCGTTCCGTTTAACACCGTACAGTCATTTTGCTTATAAACCGTTTATTACCACTTTCGACTCTTTATGTCTTACGCGGAAAAGCGTCTTTTTGAAACTAACGGTTATTGTCAACGTGTGACTAAATTACTGTTTTGCCCTTATTATTTGTTTTGTCTTACCATAAAAGGTAACCATTAAAAGTTCATTTTTCCTTTCGTCATAATATGACCGAATTATCGATTTACTTCTTTTTAATCATTATTATGGTTTCTTTCATTTTTGATTATCTTGTTCCGTACGACTACACGACGGAACATCATATTTCAATTGTTTAGTTATCTCATTCGAATTTATATGATAAGAGAATATTCCACAATTTAAGACTAGTGTAAGCTATACTTACCTTGCATCCGAATACGCTTTTCTTCTCGTGCTTGATTCGTTTGACCGCTTCTTTCCCAAGCCTCCACCAAGCTCGTTAGGCGACAAACTATCATCATTCACAAGGTGGTTAGATTAGTCATTTCAATTCACGACTATTCCACCTTACGTATTTTCTATGTCGAAACTACTATTCGACTTTATCATTGGTTAGTTTGACCTTTAAAAGTCAGCTACCTTTAATCATACAATAGGCACAATTAAGTTAAATCAACATTATGATTAGAACCCGTTTTAACCCATATTTCACGTAATTAGTCAAATAAGGCAATTACGCGTTTCATTCGTAATTTCAACATATAAACATTCACTTAGGCATTTTAACAAACACCTTGTGGGCATATTCTATAAAATCAACAATCTATTTTCATAACTAGTTATTTACCCAAGTTTTAACGTCATTCACAAGTTCTTATGTCTAGCATGCATAACAACACCTAGACTTACTTCATGGAAATCGAATAACACAAAATTGATGATCATAAATCTAGTGTTCATCATCTTCCTACAAAACCCACTTAACACCTAAATGGGTGATTCTCAATTTCACATGCATGAACATCAATGCATCAAATTATTGATTAGGGTTCATTCCTAACCCTGAATTTATCATAATTTCATTCAAACATCAATCAATCAAGTTCAGATTTCGATTTCACAAGTTTATCAAGAATTTGAGATGAAACCAAATTGTGAATTTTAACATACCTCGTGATCCCTTCACTGAGGTGATCACTAATTTGTGCTTGAACTTCGATTTGGGTTTGATTTGCCCTTCCAATTTCTTGATTTTGTGCTTGTTAGGGTTTTTGAGCTCAAGAGTTCTTGGCTCCTGTGGATATCTCGACCAGAACACACACTTAAAGTGTGTGTTTTGGTGTTTAACTTTTGTTTTAATAAAACAAGTTTCCCACTTGGCAATATTAGTCCCTCATGTTTTATTTTGATCAAATGAAGCTATAACTCACCATTAGTCACTTAATCACATGCTACTAACTAGGTTAATTATTCCTAGTTACTTTAACGGGTTCGGGAAGTTATAACCCGTTATGTTTTATGTCCCGTTAATTTGGGCTTTTTATATACTTTGTTTTCTCAAAGTATTTATTTTCCCTTTTAATTAATATTAGGTTTATTTATTTAAGTCCTAATATTTACCGGGTTAAATTTTACCACTAATGGTATTTTACCCGTTCATCATTATTAACGAGGTTTGATTACTAAACCCGTTTTCGGGGTGTTACAAGTCTACCCCCCTTAAAGAGGTTTCGTGTGACAACCGTCACTTTTCCGTACATTCCGTACACGAAATGAACAGTAATTTGTGCTTAAATGACTGTGCATGATCTGGTTTACCAGAAAAATAAATTTCTGAATTCCATACAAGTGAATTCATGCATGATATATGCTACAAGAGTTACGTTATGATAGCGTTGCGTCAAAAATATTAGTAAACTCACCGGTAAGACACACTGTGTCAACAAAACTGCAGGAAGCGGTCAGACATTAGAATTAGGGCCTAGGTGTAGGTCCAACGTAAAAAATACATTAAAACCCAAGGATACATACAAGGGTTACATATATACCGTCCGGAAGCTAAAATACGCACTAAAAAGCACCCGAAACGCACTTTAAGTGCAGAAGTTTACATAATTCAGCTATAATCAGCATTTTGGCACTGAAATATTATGCAAAAATGTCGTTTTATTATCCAGAATATCTCCCTAGGTGTTTGGAATAGAAAGGGTACAAGAGAGGTACTTAAAAGACACTAAAAAGGGTAATTTAGCGCTTTAACGAATCGGTACCTAACCGAACAACCGGATATTACTCGGAACACCAAAATAATGCTAGAAGCATTGTTTTTATTTTTCTACGCCAGTTAGGGTCCCCGAATACCCTAACACCCGTTACAACTCACTACATGCTAGTAACTAAGTTAACCTCCTAATTAACTAACTATTGTCTAACCACTTGGTTGGAAACCAACCATAAGACCCCCCCCCCCCCCCCAACGAAATCGGCTCCCCAAGGAGGCACCCCACTAATACTTTTGATTATAATAATCTTGCTTGCCCCATATCTTGAAGACACGTTATCTAGAGGGTAATTAGAAGATGGGATTATAAATGTAACCATAAGTTCATAACATCACATAACCCACACTTAGAAAAATTCACTCTCCTCTCTCTCCCTCTCATTGAGTTCGGCCGAAACCCCCAAGCACCCATCCATCATTTTTCGATTTCATTCAAGCCATTCCAAGCATCTACAAGGGTTAAGGATCGCGTATAAGGAACCTCGGTGCACTCGGATTGCGAAGGACCTCACTACATTGCCTTTATCCACACGATTTCCA
Source organism: Helianthus tuberosus (assembly GCA_030545235.1). Classification (NCBI taxonomy): domain Eukaryota; kingdom Viridiplantae; phylum Streptophyta; class Magnoliopsida; order Asterales; family Asteraceae; genus Helianthus; species Helianthus tuberosus. The sequence goes on along the minus strand of CM060379.1, from coordinate 36,252,273 downwards.
ACTAGTTTCTTCCCTAGCCTAGAGCTAGTTGTAAGTGCTTCTAATCACCTTTTTGATCTCGTTTAAAGTGGTTAATAAGAGTTTTAACAGTTAAAACTCAAGAACACACAAGATCAAAACTAAAAGTCTTGAAAGAAAGATAAACTAGTTGGATAAAGAGTAGATATGTGTGTAAATCATGTGAATCTTGTATGGTTGTTATTATTTGATGTTGTTTGTTACTAGAAGTGGGATAGATCATCATCTAACCATACTAGGTTATGTTCAAGAGCATGAACTAGTAGTATGTTAGTGCTAGAGATGTGAAAGATGATGAACCCTTCCACTCATGAAACATGAACTTGAGTAAAAGTAATTTTTCTTGTAAAATAAGACTCTAAACATGTAGATCTAAAGATCTACAAGTGGTTTTTCGGAAGAACCAAGTAAAATATATACAAGTCTCATTTTAAGTCGGGTCTTTCATGAACTAGAGGTGTTTTTGTGAACAAACAAGTGTGTGGACACTTGTGTAACAGAAGTTTTAACAAAGAAATAATTTTCGTAAAAACCAACTAGAAGTTGTGAAACTTCATATTCTTTAAAAATAAAGTTTTTAAGAAATTAAACTTATTTTTAAAGATAACAAGACTTACTAAATGTGCTAGTAAGTTACTACACATTTTTGTAAATATTCAAGTTCATGAAATGGAGAAATTAGTGATTATTGTTGATGATTATTGTTGATAATTGTTGTTGATGATTGTTGACGATTTAAAAGAAAATAAACACATGTTTTGAAAACATGGGAAACCTCCATTTTTAGGGGAAACTCTGTCAAAATTTTTATAAATTTTGACACTTAGAAAAATATAAGTTTTTGAGAAACTTATCCCCTAAAAACATTACCATGGTTTCCCTAATTTTTGGTGATAAGAAATGGTGATTTCCTCAAGAATAAAAATGGATATTAAGTATGTATATTTTTGAGAAAAATATATATATATTATTTGATCACCAACTTGTGTGCTAAGTGTATATAGTATGTGTTATACGTGCTAGTGTATTAAGACTTAAAAATACACTAAATACTCATGAGGAGTATAAACATAAAAATGCACATACAACATACAAAATACATAATTCGGGTGCAAAGTGCAAAACACGAGACACTTATATTAATTTTAGAGAAAATAATATAAGTAAGATACTTAGTTAAAAATATAAAATATTTTTAACACAAGAAATTATACACAAAAGAGAGTTACTGTACTTGTGCGACGCAAGTCTAGTGACTAACGTTAAGAAAACGCGTATAGGTTACGACGTTAATTAAGCAAATCCGGTGAAGTTTACGACGCACAGGAACGCAAAGTTGTGAGTTCATGCTCCCCCTTTTCTCTAACTGTTTTTGGTTTTATAACTCTCGGGGGTGAAATACATGTTACAAATATTACAATTTTTACAAAGGGTAAAAATACAAGAAGCACTCTTGGTGAGAACGAGAACCGAGTGCAATATGATTTGAGAATACGAGAAGCACTCGTGGTGAGTGCAATATGATGAGCTTTAAGAAAAGCCTAGAAAATACTAGATTATGTGAGCTTAAACTAGATATTGAGACGCCATTAATACTTAATTAGGGACGAGGGTTAGATCTAACGGGTACGGCCGAGCCCCACTCATGGTCCTTATGTGACCACTTGAGTGCTTCGGTGTCCCAGTCGAGGGTAATCGACACAGTCGAGGGAAATTGACACAGTCGAGGTTAATCGACACAGTCGAGGTTAATCGACACAGTCGAGGTTAATCGACACAGTCGAGGGAAATCGACATAGTTAGAGGGAGAATATACTAATGCTTCCTATGTCCTCACATGCCTTGAAGGAGAATATACTAAAGCTCCCTATGTCCTCACGTGCCTTAATGTCCTTGTATAAACAATCATTTAATACGTGGGGTACACAAGAAAACTAAATGATACTTGAGTACGTGGGTTCTCAAGAAAATGGGAATTATACTTGAGTACGTGGGGTACTCAAGAAAAAAAAACTTGAATTATACATGACACATACCATGTTTTCATACAAAGTATACAAACGTGAAATACAAAAACGCATGAACTCGCTCAACTTTATGTTGATGTTTTCCAAAATTACATGTATTTCAGGTGACAGGATGGATCTTGGGCGCAAGTGTCGTAACTAGAAGTAGACTACAAGTTTAGATGTCATCCACTTTTGTTGAATTGTGACCTTGTCAAAGGTCATGTTTTGAAAACTTAAACAACAAGTGTTTGTAATACTCAAATTTTCATGAATGGATGAACATCGTTTTGATCATGTAGTTGTTTATTACGATTGAATGCAATGATAACAAGCTAGTCACACATCATACGCTTCCGCAAAAGACAGGGTGTGACAGTTCGTCCCCGAAACCTTTTCCATGTAGTGCATTCGATTTATACCTAATGCATTTGGTCTCAATAATCCTTCGAGCATTATTCATACCTTAACCATTTGTTAGTATTACCAGAATAGTATGGTAATATCTTTTGGGTTACTAAACATATGCGTATAACCTTATACCTTAAAGCTTTACCCTTCAATCGTGCTTTTGCTCGATGTGACTTCCGACACTTTGTTTATGTTACCTTATGATCGCCTCGTATAGGCGATTAATGCTCTTCGTTAGTAAGGCCTCATGGACCGTCACTTTCGTTTCATACTCATTTACCTTTATTCTTTTACTTGACTGTATAGCCAATTGGCCACGTGGTCATACACGCTTATCAACTATGTTTATTTCACGCTAATCTTAATATAAATAGCGTGTTGAACACTTTCTTAATTTAAATATTGACCTTAACCGGTCTCATTGACTAGACTTATTAGTCCAGTTACTTTATACCCATTTCTCGGGCTACTATGTGATTTTATTTCACATAACTTTCCTAACCGTGATCACGTCACGTCGTGTTTTAGGTTTATTTCCCAATCATCTCATACTATATATGTTTGATAAAACGTTGTTTTTTACTAAAACTGAATTTTAGTTTAACGTTATATATATATATAAATTTTTTATTTATGTCAAACAAATTTGATAACTTGACATTTATCCTTTTTGCAGTCCTTGTTTTACGCGAGGATTCTCTACTGGTTCCCTCGCTTATCTAAGTAACCCGTAGGTTCTTTCACTTAGCCTCGTAGGCTATTTCTTTAGGCTTTCACCTCTTTAGGGTGTTGCCTTTATGATCCTTTTCCTTTTTATTCATGACCCGTGGGTCATTTTAGTCCCGTAGACCTTTACACTGTTTATAACCCGAAGGTTATAATGATCCCGTAGATCGTCCTTTTTATGTTCGAAAATCATTTGTTTTCGCATCAAAATTTCGTTCACTCCAACTGTGATTCGTGACTGCAATCATTTCATATTTAATTCCGACCCATTACATGGGTTCATTAATATCTTGCGCTTTCCTTTATTCGGTTTGTGCCTATATTTATATTCAATCTTGTCCCATTACTGGGCTCATTATCCTTTGCAATATTACGTTTTACCTAACCCGTTTAATTTGTTCGTGTAAGTTTCACCACTTTTGATAGTCAACTTTATCCTCTATGCCTTAGCATTCTTAGTGGTCGGTTTGTATTTTCATTTACTTGATTATTGTCCCTTCCCTTGGGCTCGTTATACTAACGTAATACGCTTCCGTCTTCCGGCTTACGTTTACGTTTACTATCAAACATCTTACTTATTTGATTCATTTGGGTACCATTTAAGTTAGTCCCATTCATCCCACCCTTACTACATCGGACATAAATGTGTCCATCATAAGAAGTTCATGGTACTACGTGTTCACTACTTACTTGGCCAGAGTAAGCGATCAACACCTGGTATACATGACCTTTTTTATAATTTTCACATTACACCCCATGTAAGTAATGCCTCTATTTGTTTTTCTTGGAACCAATATCCCGGATAGGTTTTCTATTCAGGTTTTTCCAAGTTTTCAATCTACATATGCAACTTTCAATCTCTACGTATTTGTTGCATATTACTATTTATGCAATAATTTAAAACGTGCACCTGATAATGCTTGCTCTAACAGGCTCTCCTTGCCATTAACTTATTCGCAATCGTTGCGTGATTTAGGTCCTTGGTGAGCGTGCTCTATTTGTCGTACTTTGGACCGTTCCTCTGTCAAATCCACGATTTGTTAAACTCTCGCTATCTTCATATGCGAGTGTCCTTCAATCTAAAACGTTTACAATAGTTAGTAATTTCGGCATTAATGGGTGCCCGTATTATAATACGAGGCTTTTCTACTATACGCATCAACGCGTGTAATTTCGTTGACTATATCTATTCTATATCGATTTTATTGGTGTAACGTGTATTACAGGATAACAATATGTGTTGTTCTCAACACTTTAATCATACTAAAGCATTAATATACATGTACTTACCGGATTTGCGATCAAGCCTCGAACCGAACACATTTGTCAACAACCTTGAGCTCTGATTACCAACTTGTAACACCCTAGTTACTTTTTAACGGTTTTACATGTAATTACCAACAATTAGATGTATAGTTAAGACTACACCTATTATAAAAATACGGGTTTAATAAAACTTTTACAAATCATAAGTTATTCAACATAACATGATCGGATTCGTCGTTTAAATTTACGACGAGGTAATGTGCGGAAGCATGAATCTTTATGGTGTTCGGTTCTTCGTTGAGCTTGATCGTCTTCCGGCATCCAAAATGTACCTACATTTCATAAACATGAAATGCTTTAGTCATACGGGGTTTAAAACGTGTCTAAACGAGTCCGGGAAACGAAACTGATTAAAATACATTGAATTGCAGGGTCTACCGTAAATTACGGTGGCTACCGTAATTTACGGTAGCCCCTGAATGTTGATTCTCCCACCGTAAAGAAGGGGGTTTGTGGCGTAAAGACTTTTAGGCTACCGTAAGTTACGGTAGCTACCGTAACTTACGGTGGCCTCTGCAGGTCTTTCCAAGTTTGCCGTTCTCTAAACGGAAACCTTCATAACTTTTAATCCGCTTGTCCGTTTGACCTACCGTTTCTTCCTACGTGATTGTAATTTGATCCTCCATCATACGGAGTTAAAATCCAACATCCGGATTAACAAAGTTTAAGACTTTCAAGTTTTCGACTTATTACCCTTTTTACCAAATTTTGACCCGTTCATAATTTTATCAAACAAACATGTTGTTTGATTCTAATTTCTCATCATTCCATGTTGCTTATCATATTAGATTCAAATCACGGGTTTATATACATTCTTAAACCCGTTTTTACTTAGATGTTTACTTAACCCGTTAAGGGCATTTAAGCACTTTTACGCATAATTCACACTCATTTATTTCTAGCATCTTATTTGACCAACTTAACGTGATTTCCAGTAGGTGCCCTTTTAAGGGATTAACACCTATCTTATTATGATCACGTAGCCATGTTCGATTCGAACAATGGCTGGACCATAATGGTCTAAACCGAAAGTCAAAGCAAAGGTCGATTAGCTTGACTTTCGGCTAATAAAAGCCTATAAAAATGAAAAGAGCTGGAAAGGAACACTTACAAGTGATCCTTAGAATGCTTAGAACTCAGAGGGATGCTCCTTTATGATCAGGAACTTCCAAATAGAGAGTAGAGAAGAAATATGAGAAAGGTGCAAGTATGAATGTATGATCAATGGCCTATTTATAGTTGAAGAGCTTGGATTAGGATCAAGACAGGTTTTAGAGCTCATCTAAGATCATTCCAAGTGTGTATAGACGTGTCAAGAGCAACTTCAAGGTGGCAATGTGCGAGAAAGGTGGCACAAGGGTAGAGTTTCTTGGCCTCCAAACAAAATTCTGACACTTGCAGTCCTTTACAGACCGTATGGCCTTCTGGCTTACGGTCCCGTAAGCCTTGTAAGCGCACACTGATTTCAAACCCCTTACGGATCGTAAGGTATATATCCTTGCGGTCCGTATCCGCTACTCAGAATCAAAAATAAAATGTGCTTGCGGTCCGTAAGCACCAAGGCTTACAGTCCGTAAAGGGTCACTCAGAGGCCTTAAATTGGCATGTTGACACCTTTAGTCCCTCCACATTCATACTTCCAAAACTTGACAAAATTAGTCTCTCTCGTCCATTTATACACATACAATAAATTTTCAATTGTTTGATTTTTTATACATTTATTTGTTTGTACATTATGACAAAATTTCCTTATTTTGGATACTGAACGAATCTTTATGATTTCACAGGGAATAACAAAGTTAGGCCGAGTGGCTTAGACTAAAAACATGTGAATATATTTTTGGTTTTAAGGTATTAACCATCTAAAATACTAATTTTCCGAATTAAATACCAATATTGTTTTTTATTGCTTAATACTAACACAAAATATGAACCTTTCATCATTTTGCTAACAATTATAAGTTCTTCCATGATTTTGCTAACAATTATAAGTTCTGTATTTTTTTTAAATACATTTTCCAAAAACCTGATAAGAGAGAGTAAGATTCAGTAATGATAACTATCATATAATATTCAAAAATAAAGGAAAAAAACCATGATAAGTAAGTAAGTGTGTGTATCTAACAATTCACAATCTTCATTAATCATCAGCAAAAGAACATTGAACTGCGTGTCCTCTCATGAAGCTTGGGAAGTTGGTTGAAACCACCAGCACCAGCTGCTGCACTACCACTGTGGCTAGAAGCGCTGTCCGACATATCCTCAAACTTGACAAACTGTGCCATCTGCCCCGCCGCCAAGTGAGCATAGCAAATCGGAGCAACTGCACAACAGAACATTAGTATATATTTACAAATACTTAAAACTAAAAATATGCATCTCTATATAAGGAATCCACAAGTATGCAAAGTTGTGCAAAGTATTTACCTACAGATATGGTAGTTGTGCTCCTTTGATACCTGCATAATCCGATGAAATCAATATAAATCTTAAACTTCAACTTTTGTAATAGAGAACCAGTACTTACACTTACACATAAGATAGCGAATGCACAAGCTCCTGCAACTGATCTGCAGAGAAACCAATCTGATCGAGAAGTACATGGTAATGGGTGGGTCGGGTGGTCCCCTAAATAAGAAAAAAACAACATATAATTCAGTCATCATAGTTTTTACAGCGTATAAATTAATCGTTATGATATACAACACTCACAATCGGTCCATTCTGAGCGCATAAGTAGAAATCATTGTATTTAGGATGGCAAACTGTATTGTCAACAATCGTTCCTGTAACACCAAAGAAAAGCACAAGTTTTCAGTTTTTGTTTTGTCTAGTTATTCAAACTCACAACTTTTTTTTGAAAATATATATATATTGATATAAACCTGGTGGAACATTGTAATCAGAGTTGGTTTGGAAAAACTTGGTGTGATGCGTTTTCTGAGCAACAATTACCATAAACTTCGGTTCCCATGACTCATCTAAAAACTTACACGCCGCCATGATCTGCTCGAGCTCAATATTAAGCACCTGATTAAACTGCGACTCGCTTACACCATCCCTAAAAATTATTACATTCTCCGGCTTCAACCTAGGAGTACTTAAATAAAAATCTTCCAACAGCTCCCTGACATCACAAAAACATTTCAACTTAGTAAAACTATATATCGTTAAAAAAGTATATTATATATACTATATAGTATAAACCTGATCATCCCTTCATCTTGATCAGGTGCAATGGGTTTAAACAAGCCGTCAATCATCTCAACTCGTGAAGACTGTGAACGAACAGACGCCCTGTAGCGTGAGATAAACGGCCAGTTCCTCGAGCTAACAACCTAGAGCATAACAAAAGAGTGTAACATGATTATAATTTCATTGTTATGGTGAAACTAACAATCAAGAAAGTTACGGCGGCAATAGAAGGAACATCGGAACAGCCGGGAGCACCGTGGGACACATCCATTCCGAAGATTATGGTGGGAGCCTGTGAAACCAACGGTATAGAATGCAAATGCTCCATAGACAGTAGAGAATTTATACCATCCATCTGCAATCCACCAACAATAAAATTCAAACGGAGTTCTAAATATTAAAAAACTAAAACATTGTGAAATAAATACCGAAGTAAAATGCCATTTTCGTCCGTGAGCTTTGGCCAGTTTTGCGACTTTCGTCCAAAGATTTGTTTTTCCGCATCTGGATCCAAAAGGTTTGAAATCTTGCCATTTTCATCTGTCTCGTTAACTCCATCCATTTTTCTCCGCTAAATCAGGGATATTTCCGTCCTTTTTGTTAACTTATAGGGCAATTCGGTCTTTTTCAGGGGTATTCGGTCTTTTTACATAAAGTGAAAAAGACCAAATTGCCTTTTAAGTTAACAAAAAAGATGGAAATACTGTTGACTTACTTAACGGATAAAAATGGATGGAGTTAACGAACCGGATGAAAATGGCAAAACTGGCCAAACCTTTGGACAAAAGTCGCAAAACTGGCCAAACCTCAGAGACGAAAATGGCATTTTACTCTAAATACTGATATATTTAATTGAAGACCTTAGCGTTAATCTTTAAAAGCAAGTTTGTGAGATACTGATCGTTGATCTTCATTGGGGCGATGCATTGTGTTCGAGACCCAAGGTCTACAAGGCATGTTCGCTTCCATGGACCTGTCATCATAACGACACTTTATAAACCGTAAATAAAATTAAATAAAAAACAAATTTTACAGGTAATTAAAGTTAGAAAGAACCATAGATGTCTGAATTCTTTCGTTCAGGAAGGATGCAAAGAATAAACAATGGTGGGCCCGGAAGTGCTTTCCGCATATTTTCAACCATCTTGTCTACACGAACAGTTGCAGAAGCACGCCTAAATTGAGGACTCTCATCAATTACATCATACGCGTCTTCAAGATCCTGCAAGTATCACTCATAACGTTAATCTTGTGTAGTTGTTACGTATAGATTAAATGTGCCACAAAGATTTGATATTTACCATTCCTTTTGTTTCAGAACACCTCCGTAGATCTCTACTGTAATAACCATAAATTTAAAAACATTATTCTAAAAATAAAAGAATAATAATAATATATATTTATCTTATGATCCATCTTTCTGTATATCAACCAAAACTATTATTAGTATTTATAAATTACCCACTAGGAAACCCTAATTAAGACACCCAAGTGATTCTGCACAAACCCTAAAATTTTCAGAATTTTTAGAATCAGGATCAGGGCCCCTAAAACTCAGGGGGGGTTATTCCCTATTGACGATTATCCTAAAAATCTCGCTGTCTAAATTGAATTTCGAGAAGGTGTCGACTCAGCTAGGCTAGTCCCATGCGTGGCAACCCTATGATCAATAGGTAACCCTTACGGACCGTAAGGGTTAATTGTTACGGTCCGTAAGGGGGGGGGGGGCAAAATTCGACTATAAATACAGAACATTGGCACTCACTTTCTGGTGTTCATTCGACGAAGAAATTCGTTTCAGGCTTCGAGTTATCGTCTGATTATCACAATTAACACACACGAAACACTAATTAAGTATAGCGGGGTGCTGCAGATCAGGGTATTAACTCAATCGCTGATACGATTCAATGTCCGATTGATTGAAATCAATCCAATGGATGTTTAAGTGCTGCTCAAATTGGGTTTATGCTTTGTCATTAGTCGTGATTCCGATGGATGTTTAAGTAATTTCACTTTGCCATTAATTGTGATTCCGATGGATGTTTAAGTGTTTACACTTTGTCATTCGTTGTGAATCCGATGGATGTTTAAGTGATTTCACTTTGTCATTAATTGTGAATCCGATGGATGTTTAAGTATCGCACTTTGTCATTCGTTGTGAGGATTTTAATCTCGTGAGTTATCGTAAATGCTGTATTAATTTACTAACCTAGTTTGTGTGCATATTATTTAAAAGACTAATCAGTAGTCTAAACTCTGCCCGTATAAATCTGAAATATTATCACAAGGTAGCATCACTTTAGAATTTTTAAGGTACGGATCCTTACCCCATTCCTTATTGCTTCATATTCAAATTGTTATAAACCCATTAAATTAGTACACTCCTCACGTCTTTGATTATCGATTCATTTGACAGTCCGTTGAATTCCTATTCTAAACTTTGAATTTAGCTTTCATGTCATGCGATAGTTTTCTGTTAAGTTGTACTCATTATCGCATGTTCCAACATAAGTTACGTTTTGTTATGAAAAGCATTTTAATAAGTTATGTAAATAAGACTATTTGTACTCTGTTACCCTGAGTATCGCTTCTCGTGGAGTGTCCCACGAGCATGTTGTTGCGGCATCAACATCATGTGCTCCACCCGTGACGGAGAGATCAGTTCACGGCGTCTCTTAAGTACAAGTGTGGTACATAAGGCTATTAGGAGGCGTATGGATCGATCCTAGGATTTAAGTATAAGGAGGTGGATAACGGGTATGCCAATTCGCCATCTCATGTGATAATTATGCAGGAGTAGCTACCTGTGTATTGTCACGTTTTAAGTTTGCTCATGGGTACATCCGTAAGATATGATTATGAAATTATGTTCTTGCATCGTATCATTTTCGCATAAAGTTCCATCCGGATAACATTTCATATAAAGCGTTATTTGTTATTTGAGCCTAATATTCCGTACTGAGCATTCGGCTCATTCCGTAAAATTTTTGTATATACAGGTCCGCATGTTACTTTGGGCGGGGAAAAGAGAGAAGAATAAAGCCTAGGAATAAATCGGAAGATGTTAGTAAATCAAGTCGAATGTGTTCGCTTGTATATTAACCTTAAGTTTAGTTGTCGTTGTATCCTTGTCAAATAAATAAATGGAATTATGACTTTTGTTTATGATACTACTGTTATTGTGACACGTCAGCCCTTCCGGGTTGGGGTGTTACAGCTATGGTATCAGAGCAAAGGCTCTTTCCTGTAGAAAACTTGAAGATAGTAATTAAAACCTGTGAGGAATGGGTAGATATCTATGATAGGATTCAACTTGGTCTCTTATTTGGGTTAACTCCTATGTCTATTCTTATAGATGCCTCCACGTCGTCCGCTACGTAGGAGTACTCGTACTAACCATGTACGTAACAACACTTCTTCGAATGAGACTCCAGTTGATCCAAACATAATTAATGCTATCAACCAGGCTGTTGCCGGGTTGCTTCCAAACCTTGTTGCTCAAACAGCTGAGGCCGTTATTCAACAAACTCGTCATCCAGAATGTAATAACATGAATCCAATCTCTAGTGAAGAAATTCGTGAGAATACCACAAACCATACTACCTATAGTATAGACATATGGATCGCTAAATTCCAAAAACAAAAGCCGAAATCCTTTAGTCACGCTAATAATCCAGTCGAAGCAAGAAACTGGATAGCTCATGTTGAAAAGATCTTCGGAGTTCTTGGAGTTCCAGAGCAATACAAAGTTAGATTGGCTACCTACAAACTTGAAGATGACGCACAAACTTGGTGGGAAGGATATAAGCAAGTCAAAGGAGGGGATGATTTCGACGCTAATCTTTCATGGGTCGACTTTCGTACCATCTTTTACGACAAGTATTTTTCTACCGCTGATAAAGAAGCTTATATCAGGGAGTATGCAGTGATTCGACAGGGGAGTGATGAACCAGCCTCTGAGTTCATGACTCGATTTTCAAGGTTGGCTAGTATTGTAGGAGACGTTGCAGGATCGGCAGAAGCCCAGGAAGAGAAATGCAAGTGGGCAATCAATGATCGAATTCGGAAGTCGATCATGTACATAAAATTTAAGGACATCACCGAAGTCGCTAATGCAATCAAAACCTTTGAGTTCGAAAGGAAAGAATTTTTATCTCGAACTGAGGATAATATGAAGAGAAACAGGGAAGGACAATTTAAGCAGGCAATCGGCCAATCATCCACTACGATATCAAGACCATAAAGTGCAAGGAAATCAAAACTCTGAAAAATCACTCTGAACGCAAAGCAACATGGGAATCTGAAGAATCAATTCGCTCTCTATACCCTAATCTATTCGAACAATAGAATCTTAGTCAAGATAACGGTGAACCTTGCTCTTTGATCTATGTTCATTTGTTTATGTTTGTGATCATTCATGCTTTGCCTTATGTGAATATATCTTAGTTATGATTAAGCATATTTAAGTAGGAGATGTCAGTACCAATAGTAACTCTGCTATAAAAGTTCCGTTTCCATTACTTATGCGATATGTTATATTCTTATTGAAAATTTCGAGGACGAAATTTCTTTTAAGGGGGTAATAGTTGTAATAACCATAAATTTAAAAACATTATTCTAAAAATAAAAGAATAATAATAATATATATTTATCTTATGATCCATCTTTCTGTATATCAACCAAAACTATTATTAGTATTTATAAATTACCCACTAGGAAACCCTAATTAAGACACCCAAGTGATTCTGCACCAACCCTAAAATTTTCAGAATTTTTAGAATCAGGATCAGGGCCCCTAAAACTCAGGGGGGTTATTCCCTATTGACGATTATCCTAAAAATCTCGCTGTCTAAATTGAATTTCGAGAAGGTGTCGACTCAGCTAGGCTAGTCCCATGCGTGGCAACCCTATGATCAATAGGTAACCCTTACAGACCGTAAGGGTTAATTGTTACGGTCCGTAAGGGGGGGGGCAAAATTCGACTATAAATACAGAACATTGGCACTCACTTTCTGGAGTTCATTCGACGAAGAAATTCGTTTCAGGCTTCGAGTTATCGTCTGATTATCACAATTAACACACACGAAACACTAATTAAGTATAGCGGGGTGCTGCAGATCAGGGTATTAACTCAATCGCTGATACGATTCAATGTCCGATTGATTGAAATCAATCCAATGGATGTTTAAGTGCTGCTCAAATTGGGTTTATGCTTTGTCATTAGTCGTGATTCCGATGGATGTTTAAGTAATTTCACTTTGCCATTAATTGTGATTCCGATGGATGTTTAAGTGTTTACACTTTGTCATTCGTTGTGAATCCGATGGATGTTTAAGTGATTTCACTTTGTCATTAATTGTGAATCCGATGGATGTTTAAGTATCGCACTTTGTCATTCGTTGTGAGGATTTTAATCTCGTGAGTTATCGTAAATGTTGTATTAAGTTACTAACCTAGTTTGTGTGCATATTATTTAAAAGACTAATCAGTAGTCTAAACTCTGCCCGTATAAATCTGAAATATTATCACAAGGTAGCATCACTTTAGAATTTTTAAGGTACGGATCCTTACCCCATTCCTTATTGCTTCATATTCAAATTGTTATAAACCCATTAAATTAGTACACTCCTCACGTCTTTGATTATCGATTCATTTGACAGTCCGTTGAATTCCTGTTCTAAACTTTGAATTTAGCTTTCATGTCATGCGATAGTTTTCTGTTAAGTTGTACTCATTATCGCATGTTCCAACATAAGTTACGTTTTGTTATGAAAAACATTTTAATAAGTTATGTAAATAAGACTATTTGTACTCTGTTACCCTGAGTATCGCTTCTCGTGGAGTGTCCCACGAGCATGTTGTTGCGGCATCAACATCATGTGCTCCACCCGTGACGGAGAGATCAGTTCACGGCGTCTCTTAAGTACAAGTGTGGTACATAAGGCTATTAGGAGGCGTATGGACCGATCCTAGGATTTAAGTATAAAGAGGTGGATAACGGTTATGCCAATTCGCCATCTCATGTGATAATTATGCAGGAGTAGCTACCTGTGTATTGTCACGTTTTAAGTTTGCTCATGGGTACATCCGTAAGATATGATTATGAAATTATGTTCTTGCATCGTATCATTTTCGCATAAAGTTCCATCCGGATAACATTTCATATAAAGCGTTATTTGTTATTTGAGCCTAATATTCCGTACTGAGCATTCGGCTCATTCCGTAAAATTTTTGTATATACAGGTCCGCATGTTACTTTGGGCGGGGAAAAGAGAGAAGAATAAAGCCTAGGAATAAATCGGAAGATGTTAGTAAATCAAGTCGAATGTGTTCGCTTGTATATTAACCTTAAGTTTAGTTGTCGTTGTATCCTTGTCTAATAAATAAATGGAATTATGACTTTTGTTTATGATACTACTGTTATTGTGACACGTCAGCCCTTCCGGGTTGGGGTGTTACAGCTACGTAGGCCATCGATGTTGCAGCGTGCAGAAAAGTTCGCAATTGCCCAACATGTAATCTTCTTCGCGGGCTCAACAAATGTCTGCAGCCAAATATTTAACTGTTAAAACCAACTATAAAAAATTTACGTATTTATAAAACATAATCTTAACATATTTAAATATAAAGAACTCATTGCCTTGTTGTTGAAATTCCAACGACCTCCACGAGGAACCAAGTCTCCTCCACTTCCAAACTTTAACTGCAATGAACACAATGAGTACTATGAGAAATTATTTATACAAAAATGAGAAATTTGTGAATTAATATTACACCTTTGGTGGATCCAAAACCCGGCCCTCAACTTGGGTGAATGCAGTGCTGATCGTAATGCCAGTTGAGTTAATAACAGGATCTGCACCGTAGTTACTTTGCTTTAACGCCTGCATAGTTAAATGAAGAACGTTATTTACCATTTAATGTTCTTGATTTGCAGTATCATTTCATTATGTTATGAAAAAAGCTTACACCCATCAAAGCATTCATCCGCTCTCGTGGCTTTTGTCGGGATTTCTCAACAAGTGATGCTCTTTGTAAGTTCGATAACGCCTTGGTATAACGTTGTAAGGATAACAACTCACACAACTGTAAACAAAATAAAGAGTAAAATAGAATTAGAATTTATTTGTAAGATTGGTTTTAACATCTGAATGAATTACCTCGAGTGGAATGTAAACGGGTCGCTTTGGTTTCCCAACGTCTAGACACGGGTAATCACGAGATTGGTTAACTTCTATACGATGATGTTTGGCATAGTAGTTGTAGACTGTTATCTCTACTGCATCGCTTGGACTGTCACCGTTCTTTTGTTTCAATGAAAATCTACAAAGCAAATTTATATTCAAAACAAGATTCTTAATACGAAAACATTAAAAAATGAACAGATACGAGTCATATAACATACGTCTGTTCTCCACATGTTTTTACGCTCAATCCGATAATTTTATGTTCTCGGTTAGAGGGGAAGGACTTGATACGGAGGCTCTTCAGAGTTCTTTTAGCCTGTTAAACATAAAAATGTATTTGATTACTAAAAGTAAGATATCTAAAACAAAACAGACTTGTTACCTTAATCCAGTCGATTTCCCTTATGTTTCGAACATTTTGATTCTCTAAAGAAAGTCCACAACTTTCCCTGGCCGGACTATCATTGTAGTCGATGTGTCTACAAATTCATTAAAAAAGATTTAACAATCTTTCCAAACAAAATTTTAAAAAAATGTGGAAAAAAATTATTGAGCTATACCGATGTTTAAACTCAAACCAGCTTGAGTGGCACGAAAACTGGAGTGAAATCCCCTGCAGCCCAAAACCCCGCCACCAATGCCTATGTAGTTTTTCGGATCGTCGCGAAAGAAACATTGTCGAACAATAAGACATTCTCTGCACATGATACCAAATAAACATGGTTGAAGTTAATGAAACGAAACATGATATGATGAAAGTCGATTTAAGAGCATATACTTACTGTTTTGCTGCATGTTGCCTTAAAAGAACGTCCAAAACCCTTACGGCTTCACTGAATTGTTCAGAATCTTGGCCTTGGAGTGCGTTAAAAATGGCTTGAATCGGGATTTTGGTGGCATAGCTGATCTTCACCGTATATGACTTAGATTGAGGTGGACGCCGTGATCTCTTGGTTTCCACTTCATCCAAGATGCCACCTCGTGCGGTTCTATAAAAAAACACGCGCTCATTAGCAACAAGAGGACATAAACATCAAGCATCAAACATTGTCTACCTATTTGACGACAGATTCTCCAACAACACGGGAAACTCAAGCTTCGTTCCTGGCAATGGGCCCACAGTGAAGAGAGTCTTTTCACCGTCGTATGCAAACCCTTTGCCGCCCATCTCGGAATTATAAACATTTTGGACCATGTCTAATACTTTTCTACCAACACCTTTGGCCTCAACGGGATTCCCATCTTCATAGAAAAAAGCCACCTGAACACCACACAACAATAGTCAATGCCACATTTGACTTTAGAGATTCAAACCCGGTTTTCTTTAGCCTACAAATTCGATTTCGTAAATGTAAATGTTCCAACCGCAGTAACATTTTGAATGTTTACATACATGATACACCTACAAAACCAAATTTGACAATAGATTGTAATAAGTTTGACTCTCAAAAGTCTAAAAGTAGACTTTCTGCACATTTAATTTAGCATAATCCTGACATTTCTAATTATAACAAACTTAACTTAAACTAGCAATCAACGATTTAAAAATACAATAATGAATAATTTGTAAAATAAAAAAGAAACTCCAAACACCCCTATAAAATAATTGTATATATAATAAGAGCAGTGGCGGAACTAGCCCGTTAAATCAGGGGTATCCAAAATTTTTTTTTACCGTGCAATCATACAATATTAATAAAAACAGCAAGAACTATGGTTGAAGAATGCAGCGTCTGAGTCTGAGCGAGACAGATTGTCCTAAAACGGTACGAGAGGGAGTCGACGATTCGGTTGTTCTCACCCGTATAGGCTTGAAAGTGTTGTCGGGTTGTCCTCCAAAAAGGACCGCTCGAGCGCCTATCCGGCGTGTGGTGGCTCAAAGGTTCGATCCACGACTCGCAAAGTGCAATCTTCTTCGGTCCACGCAACGACTGTCATCCTCGTTTTTTTTTGGGTGAAGTAGAAAGGCGTTGAGAGTTTGTATAAATTTAGGTGAAGTGGTGGAGTTTGTAATTTAAAAATGAAGAAGTAGGTTGTATTTATAGTGTAAAATTAGAATTTTAAAAAAAAGGTAAGTTTTTTTTTAATTTTAAAAGCTAACCGTCGATACCAAAAATGCCATTTTTGAACGCCCGCACCGTGTGGTCTTAGGGGTATCCTTGTATTAATTTAGGGATATCCTTTGTATAAAACAAAAAAAATAAAAATAAAATACACTACGAATATGGACTTGAGCCGTAGCCCGTGCTACGGCTAATATTACATTAGTTCCGCCCCTGAATAAGAGTAGCTAAAGAGATACACTGTATTGATAGAAGTGGTCACTGGTGCTGCTCAATTTGACATTAAAGTGGTTGGTCAACAGGGGGATCCTCTGGCCCTTGGTGCCTGACCCGCGTCTAGCCATCGGTGTGCGGTTTGAGCCACTGACTTTAACCGGTGGAGGTGGTGGCAGTGCCTTTGATGATCCAGCTTCCGAATGCTTCATATTCGTTTGTTTTCCTGTGCCATATACAACAATTATAAGATAATCTTCAATAATATATTGCAGAATTATTTTTTAAAAAAAAAAATCAAACAATAGCCAAGTAGAACATCTGAACATGATTAACAATAGTATATCTTTGTTGAACTTTTACACTGATAGTCAAAAACAAATTAAAATTTTAAAAATACAGAACAGAACAAAATAAATAAAATAATATACAAACACAGAAAATAAGGATTCGTGAGATTTAGCATTTATTTAACAAAAAAATTAAACCCATAAAAATATCAAGAAAACTTGCATTCTCCAGTCATAAAAAAAAAATAAAAATAAAAAACAGAGCAATGTTTTGAATACATATTATAAACAAACACAGAAAAGGAAAACATCCATACACACAGAATGTAAGAGGAACAAAATATACATAGATGAACATTTGTAAAAACCCCAATATTTTATTAAAAAAAACAACATAAAGAGAGAAGATAAAACGATGATATATACATAAGTAAAGATTAAAAAAACCGACCTGAAGAAACAAGATAATGGAAAATAATGAAGAAAAACTAAAACCCTACAAAAGGGTGTTAGGGAAGACGAAGGTTTTTCTGCAACGATTTTCTAGAGAGAGAAAGTATGGAGCAGAGAGAGTGAAGAAGAGGATGAGGAAGAAGAAGGTGGTGTGGACGGTTTGTTGCAGGGGCAGGGCGCTAAATAGTGTTAGGGCCCACAAGATACTCTCTGCCACCGTGGATAATATTTTTGTTTTCCAATTTTACCCTCTGGGATGTGGATCTCTCGTGTTTTGACGACTGAGGGCGTTTTCGTCCTTTCAGTTTCGTAAGGAAGTGTACGGCCGCATTCACGTCGTTTTCGTGTGATCTTTGTAAATAAAATTATGATTCTTATATCTTACAATTATATCTTATATTTGGTTTAAACTAGTATTAAGAAACCCCCGCGTTGCGGTGGGGGCAAGCACTAATGCCACACTACTGTCAGCGATCACCGACACTGCAGTTGCGCTGTTAATGTGAAGAAATTAAACTGAAACGTAAAACATATAATTAAATAACTAGAGGCCGGTTAACGTACAAATGCGCTTATCGTACATTACGTACGCTACAATCTCAGCCGTCAGATCATCTTCCCGCATTGAAAATCGCATGTGAAATTGAATTACCACATGCGAAATTGTTACCAACATTATCACATGCGAAATTGAATTACCACATGCGAAATTGTTACAAAAAAAAAACAACCTGCTATTTCATCAAAATTATCACATGCGAAATTGAATTACCACATGTGAAATTGTTACAAAAAAACAACCTTCTATTTCATCAAAATTATCACATGCGAAATTGAATTACCACATGCGAAATTGTTACAAAAAACAACCTTCTATTTCATCAAAATTATCACATGCGAAATTGAATTACCACATGCGAAATTGTTACAAAAAAACACCTGCTATTTCATCAAAATTATTACATGCGAAATTATTACAAAAAAAAAAAAAAAACAACATGCGATTTTCATTGCGGGAAGATGATCTGACGGCTGAGATTGGCGCGTACGTAATGTACGATAAGGGCATTTGTACAATACTCTTTACCTAAATAACTAAGGTAATATATATCATTACCACTATACAAACCATAATGCATACGTTACAACAACCATTGCATCAATATGTTGCAAATTATATTTATACAAGATTTTGGCTAAATTAATTAGATTATTATAAATAATAATAATAATTTACAAATAAAACAACACAAATTTAAATGGATCAAACCGATTGAATATGGTAAAATAATGAAACCATTATTTGATTAGGGTACAATTACTTAAACACAATTTACAACCATACATGCGTACAAAACAGATTAAATTTGGTAAGGTAATGAAACAAATATTTGATTAAAGTACAACCACTTAAGCACAACTTACAACTAATATTGACTAAGGTACAAGTACTTAAGCACAATTTACAATTAAACATGCAAATATTTGATTAAGGTACAACCATTTAAACATAACTTACAACTAATATTTGACTAAGGTACAAGTATTTAAGCACAACTTACAAAACGAGTCGAGCCCGAGCTGAGCTCGAGCTTGAAAAATTACCTTCGAGCCGAGCTCGAGCTTTAGAAATAAAACTCGAATCGAGCCGAGCTCGAGCTTTCATATGTTAAACGAGCTCGAGCCTAGTCGAGCTCGGGCTCGGCTCAGCTCATTTGCACCCCTAATAATAACCCCAACGATCACTGTTGTCGCATGGCGATCTTCAGCGGTGATGGTTGTGGCAGTGGTGGTTACTGGTTACGGTGAAGGGGGGTAGATGGTGGTGGTGGTTGAAGGTGGAGATGGAGATGGAGATGGAGATGGTGGTGGTGGTGGTGATGTGGAGTGGGGAAGATGAAGTGGGTAGGGTGGGTGGTGGGTCCCACATAAATTGTAAAATATTAATTATATTTCTTTTAACTTTTTAGTTATTAATTTGACAGTAAGGGTATTTTTGTCATTTCACACACACCTAACACCAAAAACTAACTCTCATCCACGCCAGAGACCATCCGGGAACGAAATTCAAAAACTTCGGGACTATAGGTGTAATCTATATATGATAAAAAAGAAGTGGAATGAACAGTAATTTAATATTTTAAATTAAAATTAGAATTAGATTAGAATTTTACTATCTATTAATTTATAAACGAGATGAATAGTGATTCTTCTAATTGATTGATTTACCCAATAAAAGGTCTCCACCAAATTTATACATGGCATTTACATCTCTTTTCAGCACACCCCTTTTATTTATGTTTTACCTTCTTCATTTGGCTACACAGAAAGAGAGGACCGCCGATGAAATCCGCCGCCCCGCTGCCGTTTGTGCCCTGTCGTTACGGCCGTCGGCCAGTGGCGATGGTCTCTGGTTTCAGACGACGATGGAATGCCGATGAACACAGATCCGCCGCCCGCCGCCGCCTTTGTCCTGACGTCCGGCCGTCGGTCAGTGATGACGGTCTCTGGTTCAGACGACGATGGATGGTGGCGATGGTGGCCGATCTCTGTATCGTTGTCACGTTTAACAGCGAATGGAGTGATGCTGACCACTCACCTCAGACCAGCTTTGGTCGACTTAGTTCAGGCTTTCTTCTCTTTTCTCTGGTACAAGTGATTTAAGAACCAACAGAGGTATGTTCATTGCCTCCTCCAAACTTTTCACGCCAGTTTTTTTGGCCAATTTAGGGTTTGGTGCCAGTGATTCAATTAAGAATTGAGGTATGTTTGGTGGAGTTGGGGTTTATTTGTTTTTTTGGGTGTTGATTATTTAAAAAATGATTTAGGTTTTTGTTGGTTGGTTCATAATTGCACAAATTTATATTGTTAAAAAGCTTATTATCATTCTTGCGTTAACAGGAAGACATTTTCTTTCAAAACAAGATGTAATTGTGTGTGAGTTATTTTTCCATCCTTTCAAGACATTTCGCCCTTCTTGAAGGTTCATATGACTTATAAATTGCTACCACATAAGTTGCCATTGATAAAATATTCAAGCATTACTCAGTAAGTGAAGATTATAATGATATAGGTCGAGATAAATTGACCCAGATAGTGTTTTTTTCTAAACTTATATGAATTCTATAAAATTAGTGTCTTGAATAAAAAACTTTATAATTCTAATCATAATGCAGTTATATTAATATATACTTTAGTTTACCCACTTTACCCATTCCATTTTTAGGAAAGTTTTTGAGTTTTTTAATTATTGATTCGAATACTTAGAGATGTTTATGGATGTGATTTTGCGGGTTTTCAACTTTTTAGTGTTACTATGATAGACCATTGTTGAATCATTTGTTTGGTTTTTTAAAGCATTCTATTGAATATCACCATAAAATGCTTGGCATTGTAGGTTAGAGTTCTTTGTCTTCTTGCAAAGGTTGCGGGCTGTGATGACATTTAGTCTCTCAGTCACTTATTGTAAGATTTTATTATTACATTTTGGTTTACATCTCTAGGCATAGTTTAAACATGACAAAAAAAAAACCAGTACAATTTAATGTGTTATCAATTGAATGAACTTGGAGGCTTGCAATCCTCAAATCTAATATGCAAACGTGTCTCCATTCTTGCTAAAATGGCACACGAAAAAGCATGTCTTTGAATCTCCAAAAGTCCATTTGATACTAAAAATGTTCGTTCAATTGCATCAATAGAGCTATAATCTCCAAGACTTTCAATTTAGTTACATGATGTTCTTTGGCCTCTAATATGACTTTAATTGAAAGCATCTATATATATTCTAAAGTTTAGTTATATGTTCTATTTTAAAACCAAAATTTATGGTTGTTTTAAATGCACCAGCCTATAAAAATCCTATTAATTGCATTTAATTTACTTAATAATAAGTAGATGTTAAAAGTTCATATTAATATTAACATTGTTTATTTAACTGAGCTTTAAAAGTTCATATTAGAATTCAACTTAAACTAGAAGGTCTATTCTGCAAGTAACTTATTAATTAAGGGATTGATTTGAAACATTGTAATAAAAATCATGAATTTGATTCATTTGCTAATGGGCGATGCATTTCTGCCTACCAACAACAATCAAAACAAGTTAGATGATGAAAGAGACTGGTTGACGAACGATGTGTTGTGGCGAAGCTTTTGTTGCGATTGAAGCTCCTTTCAGATTTAGATACAGGTTCGTTATGCGCTTCACCTGATTCGATCTAGGGTTTGTCTCTAGGAAAATCTTTATATTTTGGCTTTTAAGACAGTTTTGTACCTGCCCTTCAGTTTCATTTCCCTTTTTTTTCTTCATCGGCATCTGGTTATAATATAATTAGGAAACTTTACCGACTTAACCAATTTGTCAGATTTAGTAATGCAATTACTTATTTATGACCATGTTAGTAATGAGGAATTTTATTGTTTGGGGTATTCCCAGGTTTAACATTTCAAAACCAGGAAGAGAGATGGCGGAAGAAGAGAACGGGGCGGCGACGGAGAGTTTTGCCTGCGGTATTACGTAGGGCACAAGGGGAAGTTCGGTCACGAGTTTTTGGAGTTTGAGTTCCGACCAGACGGTAAACTTCGTTACGCCAATAATTCAAACTACAAGAACGATACCATGATCCGTAAAGAGGTCTTCCTTACTCTTTCTGTTCTCAAGGAATGTCGCCGTATTGTCTCCGATATCTTAACAGATCATATGGAAGCTACCGGTTTATACTTTGTAAGGTGAGACCTCATGTTTTTGTATAATCTTTTATATAGAATAATGTAGTTTATACAATTTAAAGTTTTATAAAGTTGTTAATACCGTATTTAGTGATTTGTTTTATAAACATATGCTTATGGGGCCAAATTGAGTGTCACTTTGCATTGTTTCATTGTCTTTCAAATTTTGCATACAAGGTGCTCGATGAAATGTCTGTGTGAAAATCAGCAGCGACGGCCAGAGCCAGCGCAGGAGATGGAGCCGGAGTGGCAGCAGAAGAGCCGAAAGGACGATGTTGTTTGTTTTCTTTATAAAGATCGACATCTTGAACCTGCACACTTCATCGAAGTCGCTCTCGCATCATCAGATGGTCTTTTTTAAGAGGTATACATAATACAAATTATTTTGAAAATGAATCCAACATCGTGAGTTTTGATGACATAGTTAACCGTTGAATTTGCTTTTGGAAACTGTTAGTGCAGATGTGATTGATAAGCTTAATGTTCTTAGAGGAAATGGCAGGGCTTCAATGTAATAGAAATCCATATTACATGCTCCTTAATTTGACAACGGTCTCATTATATGTTTTAGAATTTCTTTTGTTATTTTTCATGATATTTTAAAACTTTCATGGGTCTGTTGTGTTAGATTGCTGAATTGAGAACTTAGTTTAAACTGATATTGATACATCTTATTTAAATACGAATATCTATAACTTGCAATACTTTAGACTATTCCACATTGGTAATTCTTGTTTAGTATTAAAGATTAAACAGTTAGGGAGACATGCATAAATAATTTACATGTGTTTATAAAAACCAATTCGGATTTGTTATACTGAACATGCCGAATTCGGATTTTCTAATTCAAGTATTCTTATTAGCCAACATCATATCCTCTCAATAATTCTTAAGAATTCGAATTTTTGAATTAGAAAATCCAAAAGGCAAAGTATTCTTATTAGCCAAAAGGCAAAGTGGTAACAACTATCCTCGCCATCAATGTGACTCTTCGGCATAGAAGAATTTAATGGGCCTGTTTACATACCACCACCATTTACGGTCGCTTTCAATTGCATTGATTATTCCACGGTTTTTTCTAGGGAGGTGAATGGTCTGAATGTCTATTATATAATGTCCTCATTCTCTATTGTTGTAGGTACATATTCAGCCTTGCTACTCTATTAACATGTCCAGCTCTCTTAATATGAATACATCGGGAAGTGGTGTTGGCTGCCAGATAGCCCTTGCTGACTTCCGTGAAGGGAGTACCGGCCCCATCACGGTTATGGTTTGCCGAAAGTGGGATGTCACAAGTGTCAATGGACGCTACATGAGCACCGATTATGTCGTCAGTGATAAAAAGGTAAGTCTCACCCTTTTAACCCCCCTTCTGTTTTCCTTTTACCGGTTTCGTTGTTATTGAAATTATGCTGTTTGGTTTGCACAGGGAGGTGTGATGCATTGTACCGCAAGAAATAACATTGCGCACTACTTCTTTGACAAACTCAAAGAGGGCGGGATATATTTACTCAAGGGTTTTACGGTACAGAACACCGATCAATACCGGATTCTGAAAGACAGCCCCTTTGTTATCGGGTTAAATGGTTCCACGATTATGAAGAAGGTTGACGATGCCAGTGGTTCCTTTATGCGCTACCCGTTCTTACTTACGGCGTTTGAGGACCTCCAACCAACTGAGAGCAAGTTTTTTGTAGGTATAGTGAATAATAATATTTCTTAGAAAAAACTTTATAAATTCTTATTACAAGATGTTTTATTTTGATTAGGCTATTCAGAAAAACGGACCACCCTAGAAGCCATCTTGAACCACTGAAGAAGAAACAGGCAACACACGGTATGCCCCCTACGAAACTATATGCTTTCTTTTAATATAGCGCATCCAAATAGCATATTTACAGAGTGCTGGTAATTTATGCAGAGTGCTGAATTCACCTGTCATGTTCAACTTAAGCGCATACGCAATAACCAGGAGTGGTTCACGCTGACATGTGGCGGTGGAGGCTGCATGAAAGGTGTGGTCCGTGAAGACAACAATATGTGGTGTGATGGGTGCGAAAACCCCGTTCTCTTCCCGAGAGTAAGGTTAGTTTCTGAAAGTGTGTAGTTATGTTAATTTGTGGCAATCTTCATGCGGACAAATAAATTGACCCTTTTATTACAAACCTTGCACAGTTTCAGGCTAGAACTCGAGGTGTTTGATTCAACAGCCGAAGCTGTCGTTGTCTGCTTTGATGACACCGCCCAACGCTTGACAAAGGCCACTACTCGTGGTATACTCACAGCAGAGTCTGGCCTATCAGGCGTCTACAACGTTTATTCTACCGACATCCAGGATAAGTTCACTCCGGTGATGGTAAGAAACCCCGACAGCAGCATTTCAGCACTGCCGAATTGTTTGCAGTCTCTTGTGGGCAGCACTCAGACCCTCCAGCTTGATTCATGTACGTACTATGATCATGGTTCTTTTCAAAGCTTTAACTGCAAGAATGTTCTTCTAGACGGAGATGGTTGTGGGTGCGTTGGTTCTTCCACACCTCCTTCGCTCCCTAATAAAGACAATGGGGTAGTGCCGATACCGACACCAGTTAAGCACGTTGAAACGACCGTAAGGTATATCTCGGTTTATCATTGATTTTGACTTCAAAATAGTTTTGGTATTTTGCTTCATAGGAGGTGTTTCGCCTAGCTTTTTTTAAGCAAGCTTCTAGCTTTTTTAAATCGTCTAGAAAAGTTCCCCTTTTTTCCTTCGCAGGACTACTTATACAGATTCGGATTCAGAAGAGAACGTTTGCGATGATCCACGTGAAAGGTACACCGTTTGGACACAAACATACACCTTTAGATTTCACTTTTATAGTGTTAGTAGTAACTCATTAAATTTCAGATACCATTTAACATTTAATTCGCCTTTATTCCAAAGAAACTACCAAAGTCCATTTAACAGTTTCATTTGACTTTATTCTTAGTTAGGCTGCATACATTAGATAAAAAAAATTCATAACCTAACACTTTTTAACGGTCTTCCTTTTGTTAATTCACTGCAGGCAGTCGACTGGTGATGGGATTGGGGATGACAGTGCCATGCGTTAACTAAAGTTCGGTCCATTGTTATCCAATAAGACAGGGAGGCGTGCGAGAGCTACTGCGTTTTTCCATTTATGTTTCATGTGTTTGATTTTGGAAGACATATTTCCCCCCTTTTTTTGGCACACGAGTTATGCCAACAGAACAAATTACGATCCATGGTTTAATAAAGTTTTAGCATGCCTCTTTATATGCGTCTTTGTCTTACGTACACTGCTACTACAGATTACTCACTTTTCCTTTTGGGTTATTATATCTCAACAATTATTATGTGGTTTTACTTTGTTTGATATAATTAAGTTGTTTAACTTAACATGAGACCAGATAATTTGTTACGACCCGTTTAACCTGTTAGTTACAACCCTTCCCCCTGTATTGTTTAACCTTTTATAGCGTGGTCTCAAAAGGGAAAAAATGATGTTTTAGATTTTTACCCTGGTCTCAAACATCATTTTTGTTTATTTTTTACTTTTATAACCAGATGTGTTACAGGCATCTGAAAATGTTACCCAGGATTCGGTACACAAGATTCGCAAGCTGGAGTGACATACGTGTCCAGCTAACACTTTTTAAGTCCTACATACCCTATTTATTAAGTATTGGGTTATTTGTAATAAATTTTAGTAAATAAATATATAGATTATATAACTAAACACTTGAAGAACTGTTAGGGTTTATTAATTTTGTTGGTTTATAAACTGCTTTCTCATCTATAAAAGGGAACAAAACCTGCAATTTGACTTTTAGATGTCAAAACTGAATTTATATGTATATGTGTATGTAGTATAATATATATATATATAACATCTATTTTACACCATCTAAAACAATGAAAAAGGAAAAATAAAAATAAAAAATTTGAAAACTGTGACGTCTTTTGAAGAGGGTTGAGAAACCACATGTCCATAGATTTGAAGTTTTGTGAGACCACATGTGGTGGGGCGCAAACCTCTCTCAAAGCGTCTTAAAAACGCGGGGGAACGCTGTACCCTCGGGCGTTTTGGCCCTTTTTTGACTGGTAGTGCTACCACAAAGCGCCGAATGAGGAGTGGACTTTGGTCAAAATAACCATGGTCAAACGGCTAACTTTAAAAAAAATGGTTTTTGTTTTGAAAATCTATACTATATTCGCACTTTCGTACCGTGTCACACACTATCTATATCAGTCGTCGTTCCAGAAAAAAACAATAACTAATATGCATGTCGTGCATCGCACGGGTGTTCCCCCTAGTTTAGTTAAAAATATAGTAATTAAATTTAATGTGATCCCATATATATAGGGGATCTAATGTAAATAGCTCCCCCTTTCACTGCTATACTTATACCTAACAAATGGTTTGGGTCAAAACAAGACACGTTATATCATAAAAGTATCAAACAATTAAAACAAACATTATAATTTATAAGAGTAAACTGCTAAAATCGTCCCTGAGGTTTGTCTCAAAATGCTAGATCAGTCCAAAATCAACTTTTGTTGCTAAAACAGTCACTGAGCCCAAGTTCTGTTGCTAGATCAGTCCAATTAGTTAACTGAAGTTAGTTTTTAACTTTTATTTATTACACAAACAGTCCCTGTAGTTATAATTTACTAGTTTTAACTATGAGTTAATAGCCAAAATGGTCCCTGAGGTTTGCACCACCACCACCGCACCGCCGCCACCACCACCACCACCACCACACCGCCACCACCACCACCACCACCGCCACCACAGCACCGCCGCCACCACCACCGCCACCACAGCACCGCCGCCACCACCGCCACCACCACCACCACCGCCGCACCGCCACCACCACCACCATCGCCACAGCACCGCCACCACCACCACCATCGTCTGGTCACCATCACCATCGCCACAGTGGGTTGCAGGTTTGACCGGAAAACTCGAAACAGTGAGTTGCAGGTTTGACCGGAAAACTCGAAACAGATTATATCACGCGTGGAACTTTGTTGTGGGGATGGATATCACGCGTTATCTTTTGTTTTCGTGATAAAATAACGCACCACCCCGGGCGGCCTTACTTTTTTTTTTTTTTACAGATACATAATATTTCGAGTTTTCCGGTCAAACCTGCAACCCACTGTTTCGAGTTTTCCGGTCAAACCTACAACCCACTGTGGCGATGGTGGTGGTGGCGGTGCGGCGGTGGCGGTGGTGGCGGCGGTGCTGTGGTGGTGGTGGTGGTGGCGGCGGTGCTGTGGTGACGGTGGTGGTGGTGGCGGCGGTGCTGTGGTGGTGGTGGTGTGGTGGTGGTGGCGGCGGCGGTGCGGTGGTGGTGGTGGTGGTGCAAACCTCAGGGACCATTTTGGCTATTAACTCATAGTTAAAACTAGTAAATTATAACTACAGGGAGTGTTTGTGTAATAAATAAAAGTTAAAAACTAACTTCAGTTAACTAATTGCACTGATCTAGCAACAGAACTTGGGCTCAGTGACTGTTTTAGCAACAAAAGTTGATTTTGGATTGATCTAGCATTTTGAGTCAAACCTCAGGGACGATTTTAGCAGTTTACTCAATTTATAATCATTAGAAATGAAGTTTTATTCCTAGCCCATTGTATTCGATAAGAAAATATTTTTTTAAAGGCCCAAACAATTATATATATAGCCAGTTATCTTCAAATATTGTGTGTTAAGTACATTATGCATTCATAGGTTGTATATTTTTTTTTCTCCTACTCCGTGATTTTAAAGAAACAAAACATTGATCATTAAATCATTATTTTATTGTTCACAGATATCAACTTATTACTGTATTATTATACACATAAACCATCATTAACCCAAATTTGTTGTGTATTTTGCAGGTTTTGTTGGATACTATTAATTTGTGAATGAAATGAACAGTGATTCTTCTGATTGGTTGATGCACCCAATGAAAGATCTCCACCAAATCTGTACGTTGCAGTTACACCTTCCCCAGCCCACCCCTTTTATTGCCCTTATATTCTTCATTTGCCTGATCATTGGTTTTTTTTATTGGGTGTGATGAGTTCAAATTCTTTTTTCAAAAATTGATGAGGATGGCATGGCAATGATGATGGATGGTAGGTTTTGACCTGCAACCCGTCTTGCAGCCCTGATTTTCAGAAGCTCTGAGCCACAGAAAACTCGATTTTCGCTTGGGTGCGTATTTTTGCTTTGTTTTGGTGTTATTTTTTTAGGATGGTTTTTTACACCCCAATAGACGGTTTGTGATTTCCTTGATTTGTATGCATTAGTCCAATTGTCACTAGCTATGATGTAAAATCTAAGCCACTTTACACTTTGAATTATTGGTTAAATCTGAGCCATAGTTTGGTTTGAGCCACGATTAAACCAGATTTGCTCGCGCAACGCGCGTGGGGGAATAACCCTAGTTTTAAAAAGTTAGGAACTAAAGGTGAAAAATGGTCCAATCACAGGGTATATCCGAGCATTTTTCTCTAAAAAAAATGGGTAAGTGTGGGTTAGGCCCATGGGGCATATACCAATAAAGGAGATAGCTAAACATTTATCCATAACGGACATTCTTTTGAGTAGGGGGATTCTTTTTGGCCCGTCGATGTGTTCCTTGTGTGCATCTTCCACTGAATATGCTGTGAACATTTGTCCAATTTTCATTATTGTTTAATGCAAGTGTACGATTCCGGAGATCATCATCACCAGATTGTACATGCATGCACTGTGATAGGATCCTTAATTCCATTGTAGATAAAAACGGTCCAATAACTAAACATACATGCCTTCTTTGTTGTGTTAAATATCAGAGATGCTATTTCACTATTTACAATTGGAGATGGATTTGTTGTGATAAAAAGGTTAAAGAAAAGGAAAAATAAGATTTTCATGATCGGATATACAATTGGAGATGAAACATAAAACATCATTAAGGGTATGTTTGGTATGGGGTAATGGAATGGACGGTGGAATGGAATCGACGAGTTAATGGAATGGATGAGGTAATGGAATTGATCATTACCATTCCATGTCTTATTTGGTTACCATGTGAGAATGGAATGAATCATTAATTTTTGTTGTTTGGTTGGCAAGGAAAGACGAAGGAATAAAATCGAATGGCGGTGGTCAGTGGTGGGTGATGATGGTGGGTGGTGATAGGTGGTCATTGTACCGGCAGCGGTGGGTGGCGGCGGGTGGTAATAGCAGTGGAGGTGGGTGACGGTGGAGTTGGGTGGCGGCAGTGACGACGGTGGGTGGTAGCGGCAGCGGTGGTGGGGTGGGTGGCGACGGTGGTGGTTGACGAAGATGGCGGAGGTGAGTGGCGGCGGTGATCGGAAGTGGCAATGGTGGGTGGCGGTGGTGGACGTGGGAGCGGCGGTGATCGGTAGTGACAGCGACGGCGATGGCGGAGGTGGGTGGCGACGGTGGTGGTTGACGAAGATGGCGGAGGTGAGTGGCGGCGGTGATCGGAGGTGGCAATGGTGGGTGGCGGTGGTGAACGTGGGTAGCGGTGGTGATCAGTAGTGGCAGCGACGGCGATGGCGGAGGTGGGTGGTGGCGGTGATCGGAGGTGTTAGTGGTGACATAGGTGGCGGTAGTGGGGACGGAGGTGGGTGGTGGCAACGGCAGTGGCGGGTGGGGGCGGTGGCGGTAGTGGCGAAGGTGGTGGTGGCGATGGTTGCGGTGGCAGTGGTGGTGTTATCGGTGGGTCGCGGGTGGTGGCGGTTGGAGGTGGTGGTGGTGGTCGGAGCTGGCTGGCGGCGGTGGGTGACGACGGCAGACGGCGATGGTGGTGGTGATGGTGGGTGGTGGCAACGATGGTGGGTTGTGGTGTATTTAATGAAGGATGAAGTGGGAATGGAATGGAAAAAAAACAGGGGGTGCGGATGGAATGATTTTGAGGGAATGGAATGCATTTTGGAATGGGCAATTCCATTCCATCGACCAACCAAACACATTTTTTTTCATTCTGTCGTAATGGTCCATTCCATTCCACCCCTCATTCCTACATACCAAACGCTACCTAAAACTTGGCAACGTTTAACATTAAGTTTGACAAAAAGGGCTGCAACAGATAATAATAATTAATAAATGTAAAAAAGGAACTGTCTAACAGCTACGAAAAGGAACTGCGTTGACATAATTATATTATACTTGCTAACAGCTACCAAATAGAGTATTATTGAATTTTCAATTATAATATACATACTCATTTCAACGTCAATGATTGTATCAATATTCTCATACAAACATTCCAAACACTCACCGTAAGAACTATGAAAATGTTCCTTCTCCTCCTTCTCTTGTGTTCCTTAACGAGATCTTCAACTTCAAAGAATGCAACTCGTGATCATCTTCCAAGAGGCTCCTCTCTATCCGTGGAAGATCACGGTTCACACGTCATAGTTTCTGCAGACAACTCTTTCACGTGTGGCTTCTATGGCTTCCAAACCAACGCTTACTGGTTTGCAATCTGGCTCACCAACTCCAAAGACCGCACCGTTGTTTGGGCTGCTAACCGCAACACACCTGTCAACGGACATGGCTCAAAGCTAACGTTTTCAAGAAAAGGAGCCATGGTTTTGACCGACGTGGATGGCACGATCGTTTGGCAGACCAACACAACACCGACGGATGCGGATAGAGCGGTGCTGCTTAACACAGGTAATCTGGCATTGAAGAACCAAAAAGATGAGATTATTTGGCAAAGCTTTGATCATCCAACTGATACTCTTTTGCCTTCTCAAACACTAACAAAAACCAAAAACTTGATATCTGCTTTGAGAATAGGAAGTCTTGAATCTGGGTATTTTGGTTTGAGCTTCAACAGTATTAACGTTTTAACGCTGATTTACGATGGCCCAGAAATCTCAAGTGTATACTGGCCTAGTCCTGATCCCGGTTTTAACGTTTTTGCTTTTGGAAGAACCTCTTACAACAGTAGCAGAATTGCAGCCTTCAACGATCTGGGCGTCTTTAATTCCAGCGATGGGCTGAATTTTATTGCTATAGACATGGGTTTGGGAATCAGAAGGAGGCTAACCCTCGACTCTGACGGTAATCTCAGACTCTATAGCTTTAACGAGTCAAGCGGATTGTGGTCAATCTCATGGCAAGCTATTTCACAACCATGCAATATTCATGGAATATGTGGGCGAAATGGCATTTGTATTCATGGAGACAAACCCGAGTGCTCATGCCCCCCTGGTTATGAGTTGAGTGACCCTGCTGACTTAAGCCAGGGTTGTAAGCCTACTTTCAACATGACATGTAGTGGAAACTCAACAAGGTTTGAATTCTTTCCATTGTCATATACTGATTACTATGGCTTTGATCTGCACTTCAAGGCCCCCATTTCGTTTGACGCATGTAGAGACATCTGCTTGGCAGATTGTAGGTGTCAAGCGTTTAGTTACCGGCTATCAGGCGAAGGGGTTTGCTTTGCTAAAAGTGCCCTTTTCAACGGATACCATTATCCTCATATCCTTGGGACCATCTACTTTAAAGTACCCGCAGGCATTAAAAGATCCGAATCAGCCAGAATCCTGACTGGCTCTAACACCACATGTACAAACGTTACATCGATTCTGGGTTCTCCATCTATGTATAGATCAACTGGCACAAAGGTGCATTGGGTGTATGCTTACTCGTTCGCAATAGCTATTGGTGTAGTTGAAGCTCTAGTTATCTTATTAGGGAGCTGGCTATTCTTTGGAAAGAACCAGTTGCTAGCCAACTTAGAAGATGGGTACCGTATGATGTCTGGTCAGTTTAGGGGCTTTAGCTATAAAGAACTGGTGAAGGCGACACAGAACTTTAAGGTAGAGATAGGGAGAGGAGGGTCAGGAGTTGTTTATAAAGGGGTCCTGGAAGACGAAAGGGTGGTTGCGGTGAAAAGACTGGGAGATGTGAGTGAAGGAGGGGAGTTATGGACGGAAGTGAGCACAATTGGTAACATGAATCACATGCATGTAGTGCGAATGTGGGGATTCTGCTCACAGAAACAAAGCAAGCTTCTAGTTTACGAGTATGTAGAAAATCTCTCTTGACAAGAGATTGTTCTCCTCAAACTTTCTTCAGTGGAAAGAAAGGTTCCAAGTGGCAATCGGCATAGCAAAAGGTTTGTCTTATCTACACCATGAGTGGCTTGAATGGGTGATCCACTGTGATGTAAAGCCGGAAAACATTCTTTTAGATGGTGCGCTCCAACCAAAGATTGCAGATTTTGGTCTGGCGAAGTTAAGTGGACAAAACTCCAAGGTGACCAGGATGAGGGGGACTAGAGGTTATATGGCTCCAGAATGGGCTCACAACCTGCCTATCACAGCAAAAGTCGACGTCTACAGCTATGGGGTTGTGGTTTTAGAAATTGTAAAGGGAGTTCGTCTTTCAAATGCAAGTACTCAAGGACCAGAAGAAGAAGAAGAAGATGATAAAGAAGAATCAGAGCTTACGAGGTTTGTGAAGGTAACAAAAAAATTTATTACAAAAGAAGATGAGTCATGGATTGAAGAGGTAATCGATCCAAGGTTGGGGGAGTTGTTTAGTAGGAAGCAGGCTGCAAAACTTATTGAGATCGGTCTAAGTTGTGTGGAGGAAGACAGAAACAAAAGGCCTACAATGGATTCAGTAGTTCAAGTTCTAATTGACTGTGAATCCGAGTAGATATGTGTACACACACTCGTACGTACTGCTTTCTTATTTCAATAAAAAAAACAAGTTAATTAAAACAAACAAAATTGTACGTAGCTTCTAATGTTGGAATTCTTCAAGAGAAAGATGTATTTGTTATTCGTATGAATTGAATGTGTGTCGAATATTACAATGAGGCTTTACATATATAGACGGTTATCAAGTGTGACACTGCCTTACATGATAATAGTAGAACTAAACTATAATCTAACCTACATTATCAATACAAATAATAACAATAATCTAGCTTAGAAGCATTTCGTTCAATTACACATACTACTTAGATCACACGGAGTGGGCGTGGGTTTGTAACGTGGTGGCCTCTCCATGCTAAACATACCGGCTCGCGAACGGCGTGGAGGGCGGCTTGGAGTTGGAGATGGGGGGTTTTCCACCGGCGCGACGTGACATGAATTGGTTTGGTGTGGGTTCTAGCCGTTGCCCCCCACGGTTCTTTTTAAAAAAAATTACTTTTCAAAAAACATTTACTCTTATTTAATCTAAACCCATTTTACCATTATTCTCCGTTAAGTCAAGGGTATTTCCGCCTTTTCTGTTAACTTCAAGGACAATTCAGTCTTTTTCACTTTATGTACAAGCATTCAGCATAATGTACAAGTATTTAAAATGCCCTTTAAGTTAAAAAAAAAAAGACGAAAATACCCTTGACTTAAAGCGGAAAATGGATGGACTTAACGAGCCGGATGAAAATGGCAAGATTTCTAACCTTTTGGATCCAGATGCGGAAAAACAAACCTTTGGACGAAAGTCATAAAACTGGCCAAACCTCAGGGACAAAAATGGCATTTTACTCTCCAGACAATGACCCACTTGTTTACACTTAACATCATGTAAGCTTGTAATATACAGGCATGCTTATTATGTACTTATGTTTACATGTTTTCAAAAACCGTGAAGAATTCATTTACCGCTAATAGAGCAGGGACAGGTATCATGACCTCAACAAGTAAAGTCTTCATTGGGTAGAGTAATATATAAAGCATCAAGATAGCATTCACTGCACCACTTGCTCCCTAAAATAAAAATTAGAAAAAAAAAATTGAAAATATTTTTCCAAATAAGAATCATATACATCTATGTGCAAGATACCAAGGCTGCAGCATTTGAACGGTCCGATTCAGACAATTGGTTGTCCTGCAATAATAATAGTTAGAGAATGAAATGTAGAGTTCATGACACAGTGTTTGGATGTTATACATTTGATGATGTGGCGAGAGAAGCCCTATGCACCAGATATGAAACCGAGCCACCAAAAGCCCCAACCAGATACAACGCAAGCAGAAATTCAGGCCCGACCCGTTGACCAATCTGTGGAATGAAGTTATAAGTTCATAAAACAGGAAAGAATGAATGGTAACGCATATTAACTTATTACGTACACTCTTGCCAAAGGAATAGAGCGTGATCATGTTTGAGACGATATGTTTAAGGTTCTTATGACTGAAAGCAGAAGTTATCATAGTATGATACCGTCCGCCTTTAATGTTATCCCACTGTATCTGCATAGATGAAATAACTCATACAAAAGTAAAAAGTAATGTGCATATTATATGAGAAACGCCATAACCATGAAAAACTCACCGTGAAGTTCTGCATCATGAAGTTTATGTCAGCAACTTTCCAGAGCAGATACACAACCACATTTGTTAAGATCAAGCCTTTTACCACACCATCTACAGATGTGAGCCTCCCTGTAGAATGTATCTGCCTGTGAACAGAAATACAAATCTATTAATCATGGAAAAATTTGTGGTGATAAACAAAAGGATTTATTTCTGTAAATTTCATCATATAAGATTGCGGTTATTGTGTTGACTTGCTTGATTACAGTTAAACCTCGATAAATGAGGTTATTTGTTGACAATGATTACAATAATAATAACAATTCGAGACATTTGGTGTGGTTATTCATTTATCAAAGTTTTACTGTAACGTGCTTAAGTTATAGGGCAGGCAGGAAATAACCAGGTTTTGAGTTGTCATATCTAACCCGTTCAACAAACATACGGTGTTTGAGTTGACCAGGTTATAGTTAAACGGGCCGTGTTTGTTGACTTGTAATTAGGCTGTGTTCGAGTTAACATGTTCGAACCGTCAACCAGCAACTCGTTTAATGAACTAGTTCCCACTAATGATCAGTTTTATTAGTGATAATTTCCTAGTGAAAAGCAGCTCCTATTGTTAATCAAGTAACCAATCACATCACAAGCAATTTTCAAAGTCTCTCAACAAATGTAATCGAATTTTCATGTGCTGAGGGCGCCACTCGCTGACTAGGCAGCAAGGCCCCTTGAACCCCCAAGGTTTGTCGGTGACGGAAATCATAACATTTCTTACGAGCCTCCAAACTCGTATCAATGTTTGGTCAAATTTTTCTTTGGTTTAAGTAAATCACAATCAACTAAAACGACCTGATGACACTAAAATCGCCAACAAAGTCGACTCACAAACACATTTATTACAAATCACCAAACCATTTAACCCATTTACAACCCGCCAGCCTGTTTGACTCGTTTAGATAATAAATACTAAGTGTGTCCAAGTTACGGTTAGACGTTTTTTTACATGAACAAATATATACTACATTGTATTGGAGTTAAGCTATTAAGACGTGGAAACCCTAGGCTACTTAGTTAAATAAATAAAGTGGGATTAATGAATCAATAATGATGTAATAAGTGGCGATTAGTTACCATGTTTTTGGGTAACTATTTGGTTGATTG
Organism: Helianthus tuberosus; assembly: GCA_030545235.1. Taxonomy (NCBI): domain Eukaryota; kingdom Viridiplantae; phylum Streptophyta; class Magnoliopsida; order Asterales; family Asteraceae; genus Helianthus; species Helianthus tuberosus. Next base: position 36,216,193 of record CM060379.1, on the reverse strand, counting down.
AATAGAAAGTTGCGTCTACTTGATTCAGCTCTTGTTGACCTAAATAATACAGCGTGATGAGCAAGTAAGTTGCATGATGAAACTTTGGGTTTGAAAAGCACATTACACGAAACACGCCATGACGGCTGGGGAAAAGTGGTGTAGTGAGTGCAAGCAGGGCGGTGGTAACGCGGTGGCGATACAGTTGTCGGATGGTGGCGATTGAAGGAGAGTAGAGTCTGCATTGTACGGACGGTGTGATGATGATGATGATGATCAACGCAAATAAACCGAAATTGTTTTGTTTTCTATATAATATTTTAATTCAATTCGAATTCAAGTATCAAACATTTTTTTGTAATATCCCCCTCCGTGGCCCAGTGGTTCCCATTGGGTTGGTTGGGCCGGTTCCTCCTTTGGGAGGTCACCGGTTCGACTCCCACTCGTGGTCTTAGGGGGGGGACGTCCCAATGATAGACCGTATCCTACCGAGGCATGGTGCGGTCTTGAGGGCAACCCGGTTTTACCCAGCTGTTACCCCAGCGAGTCTCTCGTGTGGGGGCAGAATGGTTTCCGGGCGAAAGTCAGCTTGCGCAGCGGCCGGGGCCCAATCGAACATCGCGACGTAGGCGGGGCTGACGGGGGATTGTCTTTGACATGAACCCGGTGACCAATTCGGTCCAGTACAAGAAAGTCACCTTTCAAAAAAAAAAAACATTTTTTTGTAATAAAATGAGTAAATTGCCATTTTAGTCCCTGAGTTTGTCTAAATTTGTTATTTTAGTCCAAATAGTTTTTTTTCTCCTCTAGGTCCCTGACTTTTCCCTTTTGTTTCCATTTTAATCACATACCCTAAATCAGTCTAAAAATCTGGTTATAACCAGGGGTATTTTTGGCATTTACAAAAAAATGTTTCAAACTTACCATTTTCATCTAAAATCATTTTTATAATCTTTTTTTCCTTTAATCATTTATATAAGATTTTTATATATTATTTAAAATATAATGAGTAAACTGCCATTTTGGTCCCTGAGGTTTGGTCACTTTTGCCACTTTAGTCCAAAACTCAAACTTTTTAAATCTGGGTCCCTGTGGTTTCACTTTTATTGCCATTTTGGTCCAAAAATGAAATCAACTGATATTTGGCTAATAAAATCCTGTTATTTTGTCATTTTCCACAGGGGCAAAACGGTCAATATAATTTTATTATAACACATTATTAATTAAATTAATGAAATCAGCTGATATTTGGTCATTTTGCCCCTAAGGAAAAGGACAAAATAACAGGATTTTATTAGCCAAATATCAGCTGATTTCATTTTTGGACCAAAATGGCAATAAAAGTGAAACCACAGGGACCCAGATTTAAAAGGTTTGAGTTTTGAACTAAAGTAGCAAAAGTGACCAAACCTTAGGGACCAAAATGGCAGTTTACTCTAATATAATTACAGATTTCAAGCCCTTTCTCTCCCGCCTCCTTTTCCCTTTCTCTTCCACCTCCACCGCCACCATCATTTCCACCTCCTCCGTCGCCATCATCACCACCCACCACCACCGTCACTACAGCTACAACCACCACCATCACTACCGCTACAGCCACCGCCGGTTACCAATTTCGACCGACAACACCCAAAGCACCACCACCGTCACTACCCCAAACTACCACCACCGTCACTACCCCAACCATCACCGGTTACCACTATCCCCATCGTTTCTCCTTCCTCTGTGCACCAACGTCACCAACACCGTTCAATACACGCCAACGATTCTAAACCTGATTGTATTTTGGTTTCAGATTCGAATCGAGAACTGAGTATCGATTGGCGCCGGATGATTTCACGAAACTGAAATATGTTGGTTGTTCTCTGGTGAGTTCAAAGCGTTTTGTTTTGTTTTCTGCTCGAAAGAGAGAATTCGACGTTTCTCTTTCTGTCCGATAGATAAGAACTTTGCGATAATCATTTATTGGTTGAATTTAGGGACTTTTGTAGATCTGGTTGTGGTAATGATGGTGGTGGGTGGTATATGTTTGCAATAGATCCAGCGATTGGAATGAATGTGGTGGTGAGAGCGGCGGTGGCGGTGGTCGGAGAGTTGATTTGTTTGTTTGTGGTGGTTTCATGCATAATCTGATCGAATCTAGGGCATGATTTCTGGTAGAAGTTTGTGTAGTGTTGCTGAGAGTGTGTGGAGGAGATGAAGAATGTGAATGTGAGGTATGTGATGAGGTGGAGTGAGTTTAGTCTGACCGCCATTGATGAGTTGTTAGAGCAGGTTGAAGATCTGAAAGGGGGGATGAAGATGAAGGTCTAAGCGTCATATATGAATTTAAAAAAAAAATTATAAAAAATGGTTTTGGATGAAAATGACAATTTAGAAACCTTTTTTTTTGTAAATGCCAAAAATACCCCTGGTTATAACCAGGTTTTCAGACAGAGTTAAGGTATGTGATCAAAATGGCAACAAAAGGGAAAAGTCAGGGACCCAGAGGCGAAAAAAAAAACTATTTGGACTCAAATGGCAATTTGGGACAAACCTTAGGGACTAAAATGGCAATTTACTCTAATAAAATTAAGTGGTATTGTATTTTCTAGTATCCAAAATATGGACTGCAATGATGGAGTGTCATCTATTTTTGACCGGATTAAACCTAACGTATCAAAATTAGTTACGGCTCTGTTCCCAAACTATAATATTATTATTTTCTATAGCCAACCTCATTCTTCGGTTAACATTTCGGGTTCATGAACCAAATTTCGTTTCCTAAATGCACAACCCGAACCAATTACGCTAATATTCTAAAAGTAACCAAACTACCTGATACTGGTACCCAAAGGCACCTCTCACGTATGAGTTAGGTTAAACCCTAGTTACACGCACGTTATTTGCATAATTACACACGTTATATTGGTAGTTGCTACCGTCGTATGATAAGAGGCTTTTGTATGTAACCGACCTCTATACTTATATTAAGGGCTTTTTTTTAAATAAATATGATATCATATTTAATTATTAGAGTAAATTACACAACTACGTGGTTTTGGTCCTGATGGATTTCGTCTCTGTAGTTTAAAAAGTTACGGATATAGTTTGCTTTCATTAATAATTCAAAAAGTTATCAAGTCAGTTATTTTTAAGGCATATTACTTATTTCACGTTTTTACATATTAAAACGAAATACAAAAAGAACCCACCCACCCTTTAGACCATCTCAAATGGGCACTTTCTAAAGAACAAATGGTGCCTACATATGCATTAGAGAGGAAATGTGTACGTTGGAAATATGATGTGACAACTAATGTGGTGCGTTTCGACACATTTGAAAGTAGATGCATTGAAGATGGGCTTAACATTTACACATCAAAACACACTCTCTCCCTCATCTCTCTCATCTATTTTTGTTATCAAAGCACGCACACACACACATCTCATCTTAATTGATTTGGCAGTATTTCAGTGAACATATGTTATATACATCTTTAGGCCATACCTCATAGCTTTAGGCCATACCTCATAGCTTAATTGATTTGGCAGTAGATGTTATAACATTTTTAGGTCATACCTCATAGATAAGGGTGAGAGGGGCACTCCCCTCTTAGGGGAGTCCCCTCTCTTACGCACACCCAATCAGGTTATGCCACGTCAACTCCCCTCTTAAACTCCTCTCACACCCCAATTTGATGGCGGCACTCCCCTCTTAGGTGACTTGTTTTTTTATTAAAAAAAAAATAATTGATTGGTTGAAAATGAGGATGGCCCACCATACATCATGGATCCTTGTGCTTCTTCTTCGGTGAAACCTCCCCGATCCCCCTCCCCGCACCGATGGTGGCGGTGTTCCCGAGCGGTGAATTGGGTCACCGATCCCCCTCCCCGAGAGTGCCCCGTATACCCTAAGTTCTGAATTGTATTTGGTAATATTGTTGATTAGTATTGAGATTCAACTCTACAGTCTACAGGCTTAGGATGCTAGGCAAAGGCCTAGGGCCCCAAAAAATAAGGGCCTTTAATTTTTATTTTTTAGGGTGTAAGGAGTGGTTAAACACTTGAGAGTGACAAACTAAAAAATCAACCAATCAGAGTGCGCCACGTCAACCAGTGAAAAGTATTTAAACTTTGCTGAAAAGTGTTGGCAATGGTTTAGACACTTGCTGAAGTGGTAAACTTTTTTTTTATTTTCTGATTTTTTTTTAATTCAAGATAAAATGAAAAAAACATCAAACTTTTATAAATAAAAATAAAGCATTACATTATAAATAAAATCTAAGTTTAAAAAAACTAAAAATCACAAGGCCATCCATATTTTTTTGCGATCTCACGTTTTCTAGCGAGTGTGATTTCCAACATCGCAGGGTGAACATTGTCGGTAGGCCAATTAAACGTCTCCAAGTCCTTGTCGTACTTTGTTTGTCGCAACGCCTCTCGTTGCTCATCCGCCAAGGTCAAGTATTTTTCTTCTCGTATACGTTTAATTTCCATTATCTCTTTTTTCATGACCTTGTACTCTTCGAATTTGTGTGTTATATCTCTTAGATCTTCGTTTCTTGAAGACGAACCTTTGTCCTTTTTCTCCTTTCTCGTTTGTCGTCTTGGCGAGGGATCCTAGTTTATGTCGGGAATACCGAATCCGCTCGAGACTTCGACATTCGGTGTATCCGCTCTATAATTTTCCGAATCCGAAGACTTTCTTTTTTGACTCGATCCGGAGCTTTCTTCACCCAACAAGGGTACCGGCGACCACTTTTGATTTGTTCTAACAATCTCCCAAGCCGCAGTATGAGCAAAATCAATTTTTTCTTTGCCTTTGTAATCCTTTAGCGCTTGCTTCATTACAAAAGTATCGTCACTTCCGCTAGGACATAAACGATCCTAAAATAATAAATTATCAACAACTTAATCCAAATATTTCATTAAAAATAAAATGGAGGTTAGGTTTGATTCGCAAACCCAAGGTGGGGATGAAACGGCACACTAGAACCACCCGAACCACCGCGTTTATCTTGAGTCCTCGCCTTCGAACCGGACACTACCATTTTTTTCTTGCCTTCACCTTTGTTTGAGCCATCCATTTTTTTGAAAAGATTTGAAAGAATGAGTGTGAAATGTAATGAAAATGGATGTTGGGTTTGTTTGGTGAAAATGGAAATGAATTTGTGTAATTTATAAAGGTAAAAAATGATTTTTTTTTTTTTTTTATTAATGCCAACGGCATTATAGCCGTTTGAATTCATTTCCCCGCATCGGCATTTGGTCGCCGCTTGAATATCGAAACCGAGCGGCAAAGGGATCGGCGGCGGTGTTGCCGCGCGGCAAAAGCCTTTGCCACTCCACTTTGCCGCACCACTCCGGACACCCTTATATATATTACATGCGTATTTAGCCCAAATAAACAAACAAAAGTAAAGACATAAAGACCCAAACAAGTAAAATATCTAGGCTCAAAACTTGAAAGATTAATGGCCTTGGTCTCTTTTATCTTGAACATCGTCGTCTACCTTCAATGCATCCTCCACTCCTATCCTCATTCATCAGAATCTCATTAAACAATTTGCATCAATAAATTTAATCTTGTCATAAAACAGATATACAAAACACCCCTTTGTAACTGTCTTGGCATTTAACCTCTCATAACTCTTGTAACTGCCTTGGCATTTAACCTCTCATAATTGTTTTGACAATTAACACATGTACGTTATATATACTATTGTATGTTGTTATTTAGAGGTATCACATTTGTATCATATGGAACATATCGATTGAAGATTCAATACAAATTTCCCATGGTTTTACAACACGTTATCAGCACGAGGCTCTCCACTGAGATTTATCGGACATCTGAAATCAATCACAAGAATTTGTACCTGTTTCCCCGTCGCCGGCCACAACACATATTCACCGGACTCTATTTTTGTGATTCAGAAACTATTCTGTTCTACCACATCCTGGTACATATCATCACAGTCCCAACTAAGTGTTTATTATGTTTCAATTCTTTTTCTCAATTTTACAGATTTGATATTCCAAAGGATGATTCACATGTTTAAATTTTACAAAGTGAGTATTAGAAAAGTAGATTTTTTTTATGTATATATGCTCTCTACAGTGGCAATTTTTCACAAAAGGATCCACGCCATTTTCAAATACTTTTCAAATTGGATTTTAAGTCTCATCCTTTGGAACAAAAGAAATAAGAATTTCGATCCGGATACTAGATTACTCAATTCGGATTTTTTTATCTGGACTTTAGAACAACTAGGAATTTCTTTTGATTTGTATATACAGGATCATATATTATGAACAGATACAACAGATTTTAAGAATTGATCCACATACAAATCAATGAATCGATCGATACACATCGGCGGTCACTACCGCCGCACACAAAACTCTTACCCGGCAATTTTTTTTTTCCGGCGATTGTCCTCAACCGCCAACTGTTTCTGTGGTGGTTACCGTCTTCTCTAACTAACAAATCAACAATTCCTCTACCACATCCTGATCTACATCTGATCACATCCTCCACCACCACATCGAGACAAACTAAATCATGAGATTTGATATAAAACCAGACGACGGTGCGGAAGTGAACGTTTTACCGGCGGCGTGGTTCTGAACGGTTTAACAGCTGCGTGTTCGCCGGAAGGGAAGGTGAGAAAGTCGTTGAGATCAGCGGTTACTCACGATTTACGGACCGATCTTGCCGATCATCGGCGACATAGTCAGTTCTTTATTGATCTATAATAAAATTTGGCAGATAAGATCTTCAACCGGTTTTGAGTAAAAACAAAAAAACAAAAAAGTTAAAACGGATTCCAATTTAAATTGGAATAAGAATTTTTATACAAAATCATATAAGGATCAAATACACCAGCAACTTCTCTTCGGTGTGTTTTTAGTAGGTATGGACATGAAGGAAAAGTTAAGTGGTAATTAAATGGATGGTTGAAGTCCGGTGGGACCATGCTGACTATTTGATCTTGTGTGATCTCATTTTAGTGTTTGTTTGTTCACCAAAACCCCAACAAGAGAGGGTAACTTGTCAAGTGCCAAGTCCATTCCTTTTATATATTCAATATAAAAATATACTAATAAAAAAAAAAGGGGGTTTTAGTTAATTTATATCGAATTAAGTTGTTTTTAATCTAGTTGATAATAACCATGTAAGGAGTAACACGTTTTGGTTAGAATGATACATATTGAACGATTTAAAAGTCACTTACAGAGGTTAATATCATGTAACTATTTTATGTTTTGTTATTTCATTGAAATAAATCAATTATTTGAGTGTGTACAAATCTATATGTATTGTTTTTCAAGCTGCTTATTACTATCTTTCGAGCAAAGTTTCTTGGGTGTATGTGATACACTGAATATGTTTTACACTTTTACTCGCAAATGTTAACTAGACTTTTAACTTTGTGTTCGTCGAAAGGGTTGTAACCTATCGGCATTAAGTTATGTGAAACGGTATTCCTTTGTAATTTGTTAAGAGCTCTAGTTAATCTGATTGTTGATAGATGTGTAGACTTAAAAGTAAACATAACGGGTGTAGACTTAAAAGTAAACATAACTTTGTGTTCAAATGTATTAAATTATGGATTTTTTTTATTTATTTCCTGAAGAAATATACATGCTAGCTCAAGTAGAGCTATTATTGGTGATGAATGTCTGGTAGATAGCGGTAGTACTAATTAGATAATTAAAATGTTCTGAAATTTTTAGGGATTATACAGAATCACTTGGGTTTCAATTAGGGTTTCCTAATTAGATAATTAAAATAATAATTAGTACTTTTTGATGAGAGTTGTTACACAAACCACCGGGACACATGCTCAAAAGTAATGAACTCACCTTAGTTTTGCTCGGTAAGATTAATTACTCGCTTAACAAAATGATCAACCAAGTCCTATGATAATTGCACATAACAATCAGTATGCGTTCATGCCCAGCACGTATCATTCCACATTTATTCCTCAAATAATGCACACAAAATACAAGTAGTGACACTCATCACCCCGTACACTAGTTTTATCAGTTAAGCACGTTGTATGGAAATTCATCAACCAAGTTGGGCTTGATACGCAAATAATCCGAACAAACTACCAGCCCCATAGAAACAAGTATTATTCAATTTTTACTGGACCCATTACACGGTGCCAGCACTTAGGCTGTTCGGCCCAAACTCAGCCACAATCCCCAATCCCGAGTGGGCTTGATCCCTTACAGCCCAATCATAGCACCCAGCCCATCAATTAAACCTTCCTTTAATTCGTTTTGTTTTGTTTTGTGGGCTGCTAGTTTCCGACCCAACGACAAAGTTGAGGTCCAACCCAGTACGTTCTATTATGAAGTGTAGTCCAACATAGTTTAAATAATAAATAGGGTGGGCTGGCTCTTATTGGACCTCCTCCTTACCCAAGGGTACCCGTTATCCGAACAATATCATAATTGCTATTCATATCCCCTTCTATTGACATAACAACATCACTTAATTTTACAGACCTAATCCAATAATGGTTCACACAATTAACCTTCCAGTAGGCCAAATCGTTATTTAGACATGCACATAAATTCATCAATGACACTTTGCTACCAAGTCTTAATAATGCTAACAAGTATGGGTTCGTATACACACACACTCGCGAGTCGACAATCCTACTATCATGCACCCTAGTTATGAATCATTAAACAATCAACATGCAATATTAAAACCAGTAGTCGTAGCACTAACACTAAACATCATATAACGGTAACATACAAGTTTCGGATCATCAACTAACATCACACATTCCGACTGATCAAATAACCTTAATGTTTAACATTGAGCTCCATAATCTTTTCTAATAATCCTGCCTCAAATATACATATTAAACCAAGTTAAGTTAATTAAATCTTCATCATAAAGAACCACTTCCATTTCATTCAATTATTCTTAATTATTTAACAAAACACATATTTGAAATCAAGCAATCATTCGGTTCATGTGTATGGTCACATATTCCAACCTCTACAACAAGACATCATTTAATTCTCATCACATTGATAACTTTGACTACTCTGACAACACACATGGCCGCCCATTTGCTTGTCAAGGTTATCTCCTTTGACTAAACAACCATTACACACCATTCTATTGGACCGATAATATGCTTCTGTCATCTAATTTGATTATATATCACATATACATCACATAGTATCATGTATCAATTCATAATATATGTATCGAAGGAACTTAGAACCAAGCAAGGATAATAGCACACTAACCGAGAGCTTGACTAGATTAAGATGATGACCGACTGGGGGGGGGGGGTTCCTGTCGCCGCACTTCCAAGGGGGTAGGGTTTGTTATGTGTTGATATAATGGGATGTAGCAAAAGTCAACGTAACATATCTTTATCATACCCTCATAACTTAAGTCATCATAGGTGGGCCGGTCATGACACGTTTTAGGCTATAAAGTTGGGCCGAGATCCAAGTTATAATACTAAACTAATGTTGTCGATGTTCTGATTAATCAACAACAAGCGGAATGGGCTCAAGTGGTGTGGGTCGATCCTATAATCTTATCTTGTTACCATAACTGGGCCAGGTCTCGATCAGGTTACACGCGAAGTGGGTTGGGTTCGGGCCGGAGTGGAGTAATGACACAAGGGTCACTAATGTGGCCTAATTACTTGCGGCCCATAGGTACTAATAATGTTAGTCTAGTAAGGTTATCATACACACTTAACCGATTAATAAACAAACGCGGAACGAGTAACACATCGAAGATGAATAATGAGGAGTTAAGATCAAAAGGTTAAACGTTACCAACCTTAAAGGTTCGGGTCGTCACATCATCCCCAACTTGAAAGAAATTTCGTCCCGAAATTTGACAAGTAAGCACAAAAGAGTGAAGTGATAAATCAAGATTGTTGTAGATTTTTCCCAGGTGCCACATCATCCCCAACTTGAAATGGAATTTTGTCCCGAAATTCACTAGTTGCACCCGAATCGGGTTGGTCAACAGGAAAAAGTTGAGGATACTTGAGTTTCATTTGATCCTTGCGTTCCCACGTGAACTCCGGTCCACATCTTGAGTTCCAACGAACTCTCACAATCTAGATGCGCCTATGTTAACGAACCTTGACCTCCTGGTCCGTGTGTTCGATGAATTCCTCCAGTAAAGGTATCGCACGTGTTTCATCAGACAACCACTGTTAGATCCGAAACATAAATGACATCGGGTACGTTACCCGATTCGTCGGGTAACTCGAGTTTGTAGGTTATGCTACCGATTCTTCCCAGACTGTTGAATGGTCCATCGTGACGTCAGTTAAGCTCGCCATGTTTCCCAAGCATTCCACACCCTTCCAGGGTGAGACTTTCAACACGATACGATCGCCTACAGCGATCTTCCAGCGTTTCCCAAGTTTATCAGCTCTCCTGACGGTCACGCGTTGCCGCCAATCGAGTCCCGATCCAAACAACCCTCCTAAGGGTTTCGAGTACCAGTCCTGGACCAGTAATTAAGTTGTCAACCATCTTATTCTAACAAGATGGTTGGCACTATTGTCTATGTAATGCCTCAACAGAGCTGTCTGGTTACCAAGATGATAACTACCGTAGTAGTACTCAACCATAGGTAAAAGTCCTTCCAATTTGCACCAACGCCAGTCACACACATGCTCGCAGCATGTCTTCGAGTGCCAGGAGAGTTCGTTTTCTCTAATCGTTTGCCCAACAGCGATAAGCAATGCTCTGGTCCTAACGTGAGCCAAGGGTGTTGTGTATTGCCTGACATAAATCATGCATAGATCAAATTCAGAGGTAACGGGAGTTGGCACCTCGTGCCTAAAAGCCGCCTCTCTCAGAGGAACATTCACAGCTGTGAAGACTTGTCAGTCTTCTTGATTGCAAGAAAGTGTGCTGGTAACGTGAGTCCATCGACGTTCATCCCAGTGATAATGTTTCCGTTTCGAGTTATAAGTAGACCAGTGACAAAATCCATGGTAGTCTGTTCTCGTTCCCATATGGGTGTTTCTGGTTGCTGATATCCCACCCTGACTTTCCCACAAGTCAAACATCGTTCCCATGCGTTGCTATGTGGGCCTTCAGGTTTCAATACATCCTAACAAAACTCAGATGAATAGGATATCGTGACCCGTGTGCTTAGCCTGCACCAGTTCTCTAAGGTTGCTTTATGGTGAGGTTCATATTCGTTCCATGAAGTAGCAAATATCGTCTGACATGCCAAAGGTTGCTTCCCCATGCCTCGCATGGGTCAATCTTGAAAACTCTCTTCCTTCAGTTCTTCAGTTTGAAATAGGCGAGTTTGATCAAGTATGTTGGAGTCGATAGCGAGCTGCAAAGCTCGTGCACGTCAAGGTTTCACTGTCGTATCCATTCAAAGGTTCCATTCAGCGTTGCCATCGTATGTTTAGCTCACACGGGAGGCCCTTGTGATCGGTCTAGGTAGTGCATTTGGTACCGTCCAAGTAATGCCTCTAACTTAAATCCAAAGACCACGGTTTCCACCACAGATTGTGTGTTGTGCAATTCTCCTTGTAGGTCTATTACGTAAGCTATCACCTTCTCGTGTTGCATCGGCGTGCAACTTGGACTCTGATTCTAACCATCATGGTATACCACTAAGTTACCCGCACCCTCGGGTAAAGACGATGCTCAGTGCATTGCAGAGTTGGGATTCGGAAGCTGACAAGACGTCCCCCTGTTTTGTCTCCCATGAAAACAGCACCCTGTTGTGCTAAAGAGATTTAAGTTGTGCGATCTTCGAGAATCCTGTGATGAATCTGCGATAGCATCTAGTGAGACCCAGAAATTGTTGTATCCTCGAAGGGATCTTTGGTGTCGATCAGTTTCTAACCAAAACGGGTCTTAGCGAGATCCACGTGTATTCCCACTTCGTTGATTATATGACCAAAAAGGTATCCCTCGCATCCAGAAGTTACATTTATCAAGACTTCGCGTGGTGTGGCTCCTCCTTCAGGAGCTCTCAAATAAGATACAAGCTGCCCATGATGTTCCTTTCTCCTGGAAATGATTAAACATGTCGTCAATAAGCATGATCGATTCATGTGATCCATACAGCTGCTGGTGTGATGATTAGCTCGAAGGTCTTGGAATACAACGTCGAAAAGGCCGCACTGCGCTTGGTATGCCGTTGCAGGCACATTCTCCCCTTAGACTACCTTCTGACAATAGCTCGTTTGTTATTCAATCCTCGAATGGAAGCTCGACCCCCGCAACTGGTCGTCAGGTTGTCAATATATGGTCGTGGCAAACGGTTCCCAACTGTCGCCTGATTAAGTTCTTGAAATCAGTACACATACGAAAAGGCTGATCTTTACGGATATAACTTGGGCTCCCCAACGCGAAAAGCTAGGTCCGACGAAACTCCTGTCCAACAGTTCATGTAGTTGATTTGGCAGTTCTTGCAACCCCTCCAGGCGCAAGACGGTAAGAAGTACGAAGAATCAAGGCTGCCTCTGGCGTGAGATAAAGCTGAGAGTCTATCTAACAGTTGTGGAAGGTAAACCTGAAAGTTCCTCGAGTAGCACACCGAGAGGAATTATGAATAGCTGGTGGATCCTCGATCCACTTTTCCTTAGCCTTAACATCAGTAACGGTTGATAGCCTTCGCACCACTCTGACGCTTTAGAACAAATAACTATTCTTCACACAAAATTTTCTCCTCACAAGATATGTCTGCGCGATTTCTGAATAACCAATCCACACTAACTACTGCATTGTAACCATCAGGAGTAGTAGAAGGAAGGCCGATGTTGAATACTTGTCCTACAAGGTCGAGTTTGCATCCCAACAAACCTATGAGGTTTCGATTGTCTTGCCCTCAGTCAATTCCACAATAGGTTCGGCTTCAAGAAGCGTCAGGGTTAAACAGAACAGAGACAAAGTGATTAGCTACTCATACTAGCTACCATGTTGCTGTTATACCTGGCGTCGCCCACGCCAATCCTATATGCCCTTCGCGAGTACCACATCCAGTTGTTTACATCTGTTCCCTGGGTTGTTTACATCTTGACTTAACATCAGTCATTCCTTGCCAATGTCATCTTCATTTCCATGCTATGATTACGAGTACTTTGATGTCGCCGTGACTGTTGCCTTTAATGTCGTTGCTTGAAACGGAGCCCTGCGACCTTTCACCAGCAAGGTTCATCTTGTCACATTTTCGTGCCACGTCCTATAGCGTTACTCATTGTGCTGGCAGTCACACATTCCATACTACAGTCGATTGTCATTGCCGATGTCCCGATTGATTCGTAAGAGCTGACTCTCATAAGCCGCTTAGGATTCGATTGAAGTCAAATTGCTGATGTTCGCTGCCAGTAATCAGGGTTGTTCTATTACTGAGGTTGGTGAGGCTCTACGCTCATCCTCCTGTCCATCGTTCTTGCAAGTTAACTGGGTAACGCACGATATGTTTCCAGAGTGTTGCAGATGTGGTCGCACTTCGGGGTCTAAGACGTCAGTACATTGAGTTCCAACCAAAGAAGAGGAGTGAGAAGGGTATCGACCAAACATTTGACGTTGCGACATCCAACTCAGGGATGCCCGTACAAGCACCTAACATTCTATCCAGTTTGCTAGGCGTTCAGATGGGTGTTCAGGTAATGCTCGATAGCATCGAGATTCGAAAGAATTCAGAGAGGAGTGAAAAGATCATGTTCGAGTAGGAGTCAATCACTGCTATGAATCCTATAGACTGATGAGTTCTAACATATCATCAATTAACAGAGCGGAACCCTTCTCACACTCGTTAAGCCTCACTGGGACTCACATGCACCCCACATTATTATTATGTGTGCACCCATAATAATAAGGCAATTTGCATGCTTATCTCAGTGCCTCTTAACTCGCGCTAAAAGGTTCCCCGAATTCGAGCAATAAGACAGACGACGCCACAACATAGATCTTGAAAGTTTCAAGAAGAGTCGCACTCTTAAAACACATAACATGGGTTGGTAACATAGAAGTTCATACTGCAGTGCTAAGTGTGCCTTCACGTGTGATGTTATTCATAAGCAAACACTAGATATACTATGCAATAGTAAACGAGAAACGAACCTTGCAGTCTGGAGCCGAGTGTCATGGTCGTTTTTGGATCTGGTCGATTATAGTCTGGTTTTATAAAAAAACGTTTTAAAACCAAATTCACTATAACTAGTGGCTCTGATACCAAACTGTCACACCCCCAAAATGCCACCTAGGGAGTGTCCCTGCTAGGCGTGTGACTTACCAATAACGAGCCACTAATTACATTGAACCCATACAAGTTTATAAATAGGATCCTCAATTATTAATGAAAATACCATCAACAAGTTTAGATGAAAACCAACATGTTCAGCGGAAGCGAATAGTAAACCAAGGTTAATCTGTTTCAAAACCAATATATAGTGTCAAGTATTCAATCACATGAATCTCTCCAGTCGACCCATGACCACTCCAGCTACTCCAGACAGCAAGTTCCTAAATCCAAGATACCTAACGACCTGCGAGCATGCAACAAGTGTATCAGACAACGCTGGTGAGTTCATAGTTTTACAAAAACGTTGGTTACCAAGTGTTTAGTTAGTCCATTGAATTTAATTCCGAAAGTAATGTTGGTAATATCTCGATACTGAACAAGACGGCTCCTGATGTATGTTTTGCCCTTTCCCCAGTGCTCCTATCAAAGCACTGGGCCTGACTGGGTCATTAGTTCACAACCGTCCTCCCCGGTACGGTGTGAGGGTGCCAAACCTAAGTAGTGCTACCAACTAATACCCCGCTACCACCCACGATAGCAAAAGATGGGACTTAAAAGATAGAGAGTGAGAATATTATCCAACATCCCAGTTTTACCCAAAAGATTTATCCCTCCCCGGGATACCCACTGACTGTCCCAAACCACCGGGACACATGCTCAAACGTAATGAACTCACCTTAGTTTTGCTCGGTAAGATTAATTATTCGCTTAACAAAATGATCAACCAAGTCCTATGATTATTGCACATAACAATCAGTATGCGTTCATGCCCAGCACGTATCATTCCACATTTATTCCTCAAATAATGCACACAAAATACAAGTAGTGACACTCATCACCCCGTACACTAGTTTTATCAGTTAAGCTCGTTGTATGGAAATTCATCAACCAAGTTGGGCTTGATACGCAAATAATCCGAACAAACTACCAGCCCCATAGAAACAAGTATTATTCAATTTATACTGGACCCATTACACGGTGCCAGCACTTGGGCTGTTCGGCCCAAACTCAGCCACAATCCCCAATCCCGAGTGGGCTTGATCCCTTACAGCCCAATCATAGCACCCAGCCCATCAATTAAACCTTCCTTTAATTCGTTTTGTTTTGTTTTGTTTTGTTTTGTTTTGTGGGCTGCTAGTTTTCGACCCAACGACAAAGTTGAGGTCCAACCCAGTACGTTCTATTATGAAGTGTAGTCCAACATAGTTTAAATAATAAATAGGGTGGGTTGGCTCTTATTGGACCTCCTCCTTACCCAAGGGTACCCGTTATCCGAACAATATCACAATTGCTATTCATATCCCCTTCTATTGACATAACAACATCACTTAATTTTACAGACCTAATCCAATAATGGTTCACACAATTAACCTTCCAGTAGGCCAAATCGTTATTTAGACATGCACATAAATTCATCAATGACACTTTGCTACCAAGTCTTAATAATGCTAACAAGTATGGGTTCGTATACACACACACTCGCGAGTCGACAATCCTACTATCATGCACCCTAGTTATGAATCATTAAACAATCAACATGCAATATTAAAACCAGTAGTCGTAGCACTAACACTAAACATCATATAACGGTAACATACAAGTTTCGGATCATCAACTAACATCACACATTCCGACTGATCAAATAACCTTAATGTTTAACATTGAGCTCCATAATCTTTTCTAATAATCCTGCCTCAAATATACATATTAAACCAAGTTAAGTTAATTAAATCTTCATCATAAAGAACCACTTCCATTTCATTCAATTATTCTTAATTATTTAACAAAACACATATTTGAAATCAAGCAATCATTCGGTTCATGTGTATGGTCGCATATTCCAACCTCTACAACAAGACATCATTTAATTCTCATCACATTGATAACTTTGACTACTCTGACAACACACATGGCCGCCCATTTTCTTGTCAAGGTTATCTCCTTTGACTAAACAACCATTACACACCATTCTATTGGACCGATAATATGCTACTATCATCTAATTTGATTATATATCACATATACATCACATAGTATCATGTATCTATTCATAATATATGTATCGAAGGAACTTCGAACCAAGCAAGGATAATAGCACACTAACCGAGAGCTTGACTGGATTAAGATGATGACCGACTGGGGGGGGGGGGGGGGTTCTCCTGTCGCCGCACTTCCAAGGGGGTAGGGTTTGTTATGTGTTGATATAATGGGATGTAGCAAAAGTCTACGTAACATATCATTATCATACCCTCATAACTTAAGTCATCATAGGTGGGCCGGTCATGACACGTTTCAGGCTATAAAGCTGGGCCGAGATCCAAGTTATAATACTAAACTAATGTTGTCGATGTTCTGATTAATCAACAACAAGCGGAATGGGCTCAAGTGGTGTGGGCCGATCCTATAATCTTATCTTGTTACCATAATTGGGCCAGGTCTCGATCAGGTTACACGCGAAGTGGGTTGGGTTCGGGCCGGAGTGGAGTAATGACACAAGGGTCACTAATGTACTAATGTGGCCCAATTACTTGCGGCCCATAGGTACTAATAATGTTAGTCTAGTAAGGTTATCATACACACTTAACCGATTAATAAACAAACGCGGAACGAGTAACACATCGAAGATGAATAATGAGGAGTTAAGATCAAAAGGTTAAACGTTACCAAGCTTAAAGGTTCCGGTCGTCACACTATCGATTGTGTTTTAATCTGTTGTCCATTGTGTTTTTTGTTTTGTTTTGTTGTGCATTGTGTTTTAATCTGTTGTTCATTGTGTTTTAGTCTGTTGTCCATTGTGTCTTTTATCTGTTGTCATCAATTGTGTTTTTAGTTTGATACTCATTGTGTTTAACTTTAGTCTACTATCCATTGTGTCTTTTATCTGTTTTTATCGATTGTGTTTTTGGTCTACTTTCCATTGTGTTTTTAATTTGATACTCATTGTGTTGTATGTTATGTACATTGTATAATACGCAACTGGGTTTTCTCATTGTGTTTTACGTTATGTCTATTATGTAATATGCAACTGAGTTTTCGATTTTTTTCCCAAATATAACAATATGGTACTCATATTAAAGATAAAAAGACGCTCGATTTTATGGTATAAATTTTTTAAAAAACAAATGTCGTATAAAAAAAGTTATGGACGTATAAAAAATACGGGGAAATAGCATGTGACTTGTATGTTCATAATTTTTTTATTCTTTTTAACAAAATTACCCTTCTCATTTGATTTCTTTTGTGACACTTGTCACTCTATAATGACTTCTTACATTTCTTATTTTTATACTACTTTGTAGAATAACTCCACCATATGAGTAGTATGTACAAGTAATCGAAACACGAACGTACATGTTATGAGAGAGAAATATTCGGATTAATGCCCTGCAACGCGGGGGAGCATAACCTAGGTTGATAACAAGTAATAGAATATATGAAATACTAAAATTATGTCCATTCTAGAAATGTTTTATAACAAACTAGGTTATATACCCGTGATCTTCACGAGTTATGGGTTGTGTTAAAAAAAATCTATATCTATAAAAAAAAAAATTTTGTATGATTTATAACCTGATATCTCTTCATGCTAAGACCTATGTTGGGCAAACCTTACCAAGAAGAAAAAAAAACAGAAATTGAATTACTTAGGACATTTATTTCAATATGACAATAAGTAATAGAAATTGCAATACTATTAATTCTCTATAAAATACCTATTTAATTTCAGATGGACACGGATCCGAATGAATATGGATCGGACCTTTTGATTCGGATCATCCAACTTCCCGGGTAGTTTTATTTTATTACATATTAAAAATTTATACTTTTCTTAAAATATAACATATTAATAGGTTATCACCTGTGAATATTCACAGGTTTGAAAATTTAAATTTTATGAAACACAATTGTATATATTTAAAAAAAATGAATAATGCGTGATGACTAAGGTATATTAATTAAACATTAAGAACGTCTTCAAAATTAAAAAAAGTTATCAAATATAAGAGAAAGAACGAAGTTGATCATATTCTTTAACATGATCATTAGAAGAATCTTAAATTACTAAACCCCAACTTCTTGCTTAACATGTGCGATGAAGGAAGTTGAAATTTCAATGGTCCAAAAATACAATATTATACTACCAACTGCGATCATGTGTGGCTTTTTGCCTTTGGGGGTATCCGGGCGGCTGAGATTTGTTAGGCCATTAAAAAAACTATGTTGAAACAAAGCAGAACGGTTACAATTACAAAATAAAAAATAGAGTAAATTATGATTTTAGTCCCTATGGTTATATCACTTTCACCATTTTAGCCCAAAAAGGAATCTTTTAACATCTGAGCCCCCAACGTCTTTTTTTCTAACCATTTGGCCCCTAACACTAACCTCATCCATTTACTTTTAGAGGCCAAAAGGGTTAGAAAAAAAGATGTTGGGGGCTCAGATGTTAAAAGATTTTTTTTTTTTGAGTTAAAAGGCTAAAAGTGATATAACCACAGGGTCCAAAACCTAAATTTACTCTAAAAAAAGATAGCATTTCACGAAAACACAATGAAACTTAACAAATAATAAACATTCCAATTCGTCAAAACAACATTCGGAAGTCGGAACAATTACAAGGAGAGGCCCGTAATTGCTTTTAAACTCCATGAAATAAACAATGAAAACAATAAATATAAAACATCTTTATTAAACCTAATATAGCTAACAATGAATTTTTTAAACTAACGGAAGAAATTGTTATCAAGAAACTTTACTTTTCTATATAAGAGGCAATTAATCATGAATATCTAAATAATAACAACAATCAAGTGAATGAATGAATGCATCAGAGCAGTTATGCCCCTCAAATCTTCTTATTTCCAAGAGACAATACATTACACACACCTTTGAATAAGAAATCATTTGTTGACTTTGACCATTTCTTTATGAAAATCTCTATTTTTTAAATATTGAGTGGTTCAGCCTCCAATGCCCTCACTTTATCTTCCTGAAACCATAACATATAAATTTAGCAACTTGGAAACTAAATTTTTTTAGGAATAAAACAATGTTAGAATATTGGAACTTACCGGAAGATATAGAACATACTTGATCTTTCTGCAACCCTCAATAGACGCCTTTGCAACATATAGATGATCGGAAATGCAAGGAAGAGGAAAGCAGAGCACGTTCCAAACATCACAATGATCGGAAATGCATCAACCTTCAAAGAAATTATTAGAATAAAAACAATTAATACTGGCTCAACCTTCGAAGAAATTATTCGTGTAAAAAAACATCAACATTAGCACGAACACACTTAAAATCGTGTAACCCATTTATGTAATGAGCCAAACGGGTTGTAAATGGGTTAAACTGGTCATAAATCGAATGGCGAGTTGACCATATAATATAGTTATTTTTCTAATTTTAAAAAAGTCGACCTGTTAAACCAAATATGTAAACCAGGCGAAGTTTATATTACATTCGTTATATCCATTTGGAAGAACGGGTGCATTATGTGAGAATAGATTGAATGCATAGTGCAATTAACCTAGTTTGATTTTTAAAAAATATAGGCCTAGAACTACCTTTAGTCTAGGTGTAAGCTTGTTTAAATAACACAGAAAGTAATATGTCAAATATAAAAAAAGAAACAAAAAATCTAACTGTTTGCTCGTGATTTACGAACCCATGGTTTCCATCTTGAGACTCATCTTGACGAATCCTACCAACTACCACGTCATACATCAGCGAAAATTCCAGAGGAGTAGGGAAACGGTTGCTAGCATGAACATCGATAACAACTACACCAGGAGCTTTCTTCAAAATGTCTCTCGCTTCATTCTACATAAAACACAAAAGTAAACCAATATAAAAGCAAACCATAAATACAATAAGAAAATTTGAGTAATGATTAATGCCGCAATGGTACCTCATCAAGTGGACTTGCAAATTGTAGGTTCACACTCTCGGCATGGGCCCGCATAACTGGAACGCGTATACATGTGGTGGTCACTTTAACATCCTTGTCTTTTTGAATGTACAAAAGGAGTTTATGCAGCCCCTCCACGACCTACTGTAAGTGGCATCACCCCATCACATTTTAGGTTATTCACCCGTGGTACGAAAAAACATTGCTACACGTTGAACATGCCTCCTGTTTTAATCCGTAAGCACCCACCCAATGCCTACCATGTAAGAAGGTAAATAAGCAATAGGATACGTGCATAGATATTTGAATTAAGTTGAACTAAACAAAGCATTGGGACTTCTTTTTGACAGTTTAACAAATGACATACTGATAGCTAATAGATTGAAAAAAATACCTATTATTATTATAATCTGTGCAAAAAGTTAAAACCCTTATATTATCCTTAGGAAAGAGGTAGGCATTGACCTTTTCATCAACCTCAATGGCCCATCGTATTTGCCAGGTTATCCTCTTGAAACTATCATTCATATAGATACTCAACTGAGATGTTCCTGGACAACAAAATAAAATGAAACAATAATGTACCAGTAGAAAAGAGGGGCTCTTTTCATCAAAATTTGTTCCCTTCAATGCATTATCAAGATGATAGCAAAATATTATATTACTCTTGTAAACCAAAATAAACGTAATATTTTCTTATAAAAGTTAAAATAAAATATGACTAAATCAGGGGCATTCATATAAATTATTAACTTGTTCTTGATTAAATCATTGCTAAAAGAATTGATTCCTCATACCTTGTGATTTGTAGTATCTCAAGAAGTGCAGCCATTTGTAGAAAACATTAAAATATGCTCAAATCTTGAAGATTGGTAGGCCTTGAGAATTCATATCAATATGAAAAAAGAGTTCATAGTCAAGGAGTGTGTAAAAGGGCATATGGTGAATTCTTTTTCTTAATCTATTAGTTTATATTTGTTTAACTTAATCAAGGGAACATAAGACTAATACCTGTTTCTAGAGGTGAAAAAATGGGTACAGTTGGACAATGGGTCAAAAAAAGCTAACTCTAGTGAAAGTTGAAATAGGGCTGGATAGAATTGTTTTGACTCATTCAACTTACAGCTTTTGCTAATCTGTTTTGCTTGACATGTTTTAGAAAAAAAAAAAACCATAACCAAAAATTACCATCTTATAACTAACCTAGTTGAAATTTCAACTTGTGTGAACTTTTTATTTGACTGACTTGACTCATTATTACCTAATAATTTTCTAAGTGAAAGGTTGAAACTTTCAACCAATATAACTGATTTGAGACTTACAGTGATGACAGGTGATCAATTGTAAGCAATCTCCAAGTGCATATATGTTGTTGGCCCCTTCAACTCAAAGCCATTCATTAGTAGCTAATACGCTTCTATTTGCCTATGTATACCAGAAGGATCACAAATATTGTCACATTATATAGTAATAACTAAAATAGAAACAAATATGGATATCCAATGGAAGTTACCTGGCCAAGATGAATAGATTGACAGGGTTTTTAAAAGCGATCCAATAATATCTTCATTTTGATTGAAAATCATAGAATTCTTCTTTAAAAACATCAGGTAAGAGTTTTCTTCTATTTTTACTTTTCACCCTTAGTGTGTGCATGCATATTTATCCGTATAAAAAAACAAAAAACACCCATATCTACCACTTACTTTCCATGCTCCATTCATAATAGTATAGAGCCTCTTGTCATCATATGCAGTTGCCATTGCCTGCTAATCCAAAAAAGTAAAAAAAATAAATCAATACCAAATTTATCCTTTCATATAACACAATATTCATAGGCCGGTGAAAATTTAAAAACTTTAGACCTCAGATTTGATGCTTTTGAAATAAAAAAAAATCTATTAATATGAAATGAAAAGCTAAAAGCTTTAGTAATTCAAATTTAAGTGATACGTTTGACTACTGAAAAGTAAAACCTCTTAAACAACTTTCTCCCTCATCGTTTAGATAACCTAAGAGTGTTGATCTCTGATAGTGCATTCCCGAATTCTGGATCCTTATTTGTAAAAAAAAAAAAAAAGCAAAAAGAATATAATTTATGGAGAGAACAATACCTGTTGAAATCAAATCAAGCAAAAACATCACACCCAAAGTTAAAATCACAATAAATGAATAAAATGGAACCAAAATAAGATCAAATCAATGAGAAACGCATCTGGTCCAGCCCATTGGAAAAACGATGACATAAGAATAATCTGGTTTCAACAAAATACTTTAAAATCATCATCTGTCTTAGCCAGCTGGACATGAATACCATCCACAACTCAAACAATTAAAAAACAATACATGTATTCGAAGAACAATAATATAATCAACGTTACAAACCATAACCGAAGCATCCAACAATAAAGATGAAACTATACAAGAAAGCTGAAAACCCTAATCATATTATACAACAATAATAAAAGAATGAAGAGCTAACTATCAAACAAATCATATAAAAAACACATACCAGTCCAATTCAGTGAATGAGTTGACCGTTAGCTATCAACTACTACAAAAATTAAATAATCACTTCAAAACGTAATCCCAAACACCCTCATAAAATTCTTTATCAAATTGCATTGAAATATTTGAACAGCAGTGACTATGATTTCTGTACAAAAAGTTGCCATATCAAAAGGTGCATCATATGTGTCTTTCCAAAACCCATACATCCTCAAACCTTACAAAAGAACCCAGGTTTAGAACACACCACACATGAACATCAATAAACAGCAAAACTTATCCATCCTTAAACCCTAGAATTAGCAAAATAACCATAGAATTTTCTATTTCATGTAAAACTAATCAACAAAAACTTACAAAGATCGGCTGCGTCTTCATATTTTGGATCCGATTTGGGTTTTCGAATACAAAAGTTCGAATGGAGACAAAATTTCTCATATCCTGAATGCTCCTTGAGGTTATACGACCTGATTTAGGGTTCCCTTTCTGCTAATGAAACCCATTTCGCATTCATAGTGCGTACAACCCTTATCATCATAAACTTCAAAAAAAATATCAATCGATCGATTCACCAAAGAAACATAAACATGAAGGGGAAAGATGATGAAGTAGAACAATGAAGGGGAAGGAATTCATACCTGATTATAGTTCACTGATTGGAAGAATAGAATGATTGTGAAGCAGAACAACGAATTTGAATTTAGGGTTTCTCGGTTGAAAGGAAAGGGGAAATAAAGTGCAGGGGAAATAATCAATTTGAATTTTGAATGAGTTAAGTTGTTTTTGGAAAATTGAAAAGCCAGAGATGTCTGTGGTTTGGGGAGAAAGAGAAGTTTCAGAGATACGCAGAATATACGACTTTGACTTTGTATTTTTCATAATTAAAAAAAATCAAAAAGTCTAGGAAAATGACATATAGGATTTCATAATTAAAAAAATTAAAAAATTTAGGAAAATGACACATAGGATAAAAATAAAGGGAGGGGCCTAGAATTGTGACACCTAGGATTAGGGCTGTAAACGAACCGAACGAACACGAACAAGGCCATGTTCGTGTTCGTTCATTAAGGAACAAGCTTGTTCATGAACTGTTCACGAACGCTTACCGAACGAGATTTCTTGTTCGTGTTCGTTCATTAAGGAAACGCACATGTTCGTGAACTGTTCACGAATACTTACCATATGCTAATGAACTCTAACAAATGTTCATGAACATAAATGAACATAAACGACGTTTATGAACACAATATTCATTTTAGAATAAAATCTGAATTTCATCACAAACATTACGAAGTATCCACAAAAAATAAATAAACACTTAACATAATTATCCGAACAGAGTTAGCGTGATTATCAAAAACATGATAAACACAAAATTAAGAGTTTGTTAAGCCTTAACACAAACTAAAATTGAAATAGTGAAATGAGGGATGTTGTGAGAGACATATAATATAACTAGGGTTTCAAAATTTTAAAAACTAGAGATAATAAAAAAATACAACATATAAAAACCTTTAACGAACTAACACAAATAAATATTAACAAGCAAACATAAATGAACTCATTATCGAACGCTCACGAACATAAACGAACACATTACCGAACGTTCACGAACATAAGTGAACGAACGCAACCACTGTTCATGTTCATTCGTTTAACTTAACGAACGAAATTTCTTGTTCGTGTTCGTTTATTTACTAAACGAACGAACATAAACGAACTTCCCGCCGAACGGTTCACGAACTGTTCGCTGAACGTTCGGTTCGTTTACAGCCCTACCTAGGATTGCAAAGTTTTGCTTTATTATATAGGAAGATTTTAGAGTCATTTTGTATGGGTAAGGTATTAAATTAAAAATGCTTTACTACTAAAAACATAGATTATTTGCCTTGAAAGGATAGCTAAGTAACAACAGTGTAAAATTCATTTCATTTCACTATATTTGTTACTGGAGATAATGAAATCCAGATTCATATTTCAAGTGTCACATACGGAATAATTAATTATTTAATATATTAATAAAAAATAAAATACATTACCAATTATGTAATTTAGTCCATCCTTGCGGAAACGGGTTAAGATGTTCCCCCACATAAAATCCATCCTCTCTAACTAACCAAAAACATCTTCTTGGTTTGCGAAATCCCCATTTTGTGCAATACTTTTCACTTGTATCCGTATCATAAACATTAAAAAATGCAGTCCTTGAGTTCCAATAGAAATGGGCATAAAAATAGTGTCTTGAACGTGTCACAAAAGCTCCAATTTTCATTATTGTTTAATGCAAGTGTACGATTCCCGAGATCATCATCACCTGATTGTACATATAATGTGATAGGATCCTTGATTCCATTGTAGATAAAAATGTTCCAATAACTAAACATACATACCTTCTTTGTTGTGTTAGATATCGGAGATACAATTTGACTGTTTACAATTGAAGATGCATTTGTTGTGATAAAAAGGTAAAAGAAAAGGAAAAATAAGCTTTTCATGATCGGATATACAAGTGTAGGAGAATACAACTCTATTATATAGACCATAAATGTTGATTAGTTGATTTAAACTAAATAATGATATTCCAATAATGGTAGGACTACTAACTATATGGACAAATGTGATCTCTAAAATGATATTCCAATAATGGTAGGACTACTAACTATATGGACAAATGTGATCTCTAAAAGATATGGTATTTCTATTCTCTTTTTAGGAAACCATATTATTAGCAATTATTATTCTTAATTAATATGATATATAAATTAAATGATATATCATTCTAAATTTGTGGGTATACAATAATCCATATCTTTTTTTTTTTAAAGGAAAACTTCATTAAAAACACCTAAATCCGAAAACCGGACCGGGACCCAAACAAACTACATATTTACAAAATTACAAATTTACACTAATCCGCCCACGAAATCGGGTTGTCCTTATACCTATTTTTGAACCACAAGAAACCCAAAGACTTCACATCGCTGAAAACATTATCTACCTTAATCTCGACGTCTGAGAACTTCGCCTTGTTCCGGGCCAGCCACAAGCACCAACAAGCAACTATGATGATACCGTGCAAAGCGTCCCTTTCCTTACCTTTAAGATTACCATTTTTATGAATCTCCAGAAGATCTTTTATCGAAAACGCGAAGATCGGCGGAACCCGACACCATAGACTAATTTTCTGCCATAAAACGAAGGTCGTGATACATGAGGAGAGGAGATGATCGGCAGTCTCTTCCTCAGATCTGCAAAGGGGACATAACCCGTCGCTAACAACAATTCCCCTCCTTCATAACGCATCCGCAGTGGGAATACGGGACATCTCGGCTCTCCAGACGAACACGTTGCATTTTATAGGGGCCCATTTACACCAACCCAACACAAAACTATTGTTATCGACAACGGAACCTTCTAAAAGTTTCTTAACCGAGCAAACGGAAAAAGAACCTGATTGATCGGCCACCCATTTCCAGTGATCAATTCTGTTATTTAAGGAAACCGAAGCAAGAGCAGCCGATAACGCAGTCATTTCAGTGGATTCAGCCTCCATGATTGGGTCATGTTTCCACAGCCAGTCTCCAGCTATACGATCCCGAACCGAGCAATCCTTAACAACTTCAAGAGAGAACAGATTCGGAAAAATCTCTTTAAGAGGATTATCCATCAACCAAGGATCCAACCAAAAAAGAATATCGTCACCTCTCCCAACCGAACCTTTGAAGAAGCTGCGAAGCCGATAATTTCCGGGCAGCGGCTTGTTAATCACAGAGGCAATGTTATGCCACACTCCACTAATAGATTTTTTTTCTGGCAAGAACGACCAACCAGACCCACCGCCTTGGATAGCATCGATAACCTTGACCCAAAGATTTTCCTTTTCACATTTATAACACCATCCCCATTTACATAACATGGCAATGTTACTGGTGCTAAGTTTACTGATCCCCAGCCCCCCATATTTTCTAGAAGAAGCGACTTTGTCCCAAGCCACCCAGTGAGTCTTTTTATACTCACAACAACCTCCCCACAGAAATTTCTTAATCATACTTTCCAGATCCTTGATCACTTTCACAGGCGCTTTATATAGCGAGAAATAATAGTTAGGGAGAGTTTGAATAACGGACCGGATGAGAGTAACTCTCCCTCCTATAGAAAGAAGCGAGGATTTCCAAAGCGTGAGCCTAGACTCAAAGATGTCATACACCGGTTTCCAGTTGTTGATTCTGTTCATATTGGCCCCCACCTTCAACCCCAAGTACTTAAAAGGGAGGGAATCCAAAGAACATCCCACCACATCAGCCATGTCCCCCACCTCCGCGGAGTCCACCCCTATGCCGAATAAGTTTGATTTCCCAAAGTTAATTTTCAATCCTGAGCAAACATGGAAGCATCTGAGAATTCTGTCAATGTTCCACGCATTGTTAACATCCCACTCTCCAACAATCAACGCATCATCCGCAAAGAACAAGTGGGACAAATGAGGGCCATCATTCGGAAGACAAGTTCCAGAAAAAAACCCCACCTCCTTAGCCTTATCCAATAAACATGATAAAGCTTCCATAACCGCAACAAACAAGAAAGGGGAGATGGGATCTCCTTGCCTCATACCTTTGCCGCATTTAAACTCAAAAGTTAGAAATCCATTAACCAGGACCGATGCCCGAGCTGAAGACAAAACACCCCAAACCCAGCTACACCACTTAACCCCAAACCCCATTTGACGGAAGATGTCCACGACAAAGCCCCAGTTGATATTGTCGTAAGTTTTCTCAAAATCGATTTTGAAAAGGAACGCCTTTCTTTTAACTTTTTTAAGCCAGGAACACACCTCGTTGATGATGAGCGAACCGTCTAAAATAAATCTGCCTCCCAAAAACGCCGATTGAGAATCAGAGATAACCAAACCAAGCACCTTCTTAAGTCTATTAACGAGAATCTTAGACACCACCTTATTAACCACCCCAACAAGACTAATAGGCCTGTAATCAGAAAGACCCGACGGGTCTCTTTTCTTGGGGATAAGCGCTATGAACGATGAACCGCGGCCCGGACTTATTTGCCCCGAATCGAAGAACGCCTCTAGAAGATCAACAAAATCAGTCTCGAAGAGCCTCCAGAAGAGCTTGAAAAACCGGAAATTGAAACCATCGGGACCAGGGGCCCGGTCATCCCCGCATTCAAACACAGCAGCTTTAATTTCTTCCACACTAAACCGAGCCTCCACCCATGAAGCATCTTCATCCGATATCCTCCTCAGGTTTGGGCAAGAAATCGACGGTCGCTGAGCATAATCCTCCCTAAATTTGGATTTAAAAAAATTAAACACCTCCTTTTTGACCAGCGCCGGTTTAGAGACCCACTCACCCCCTATATTCAGCCCGTGAATAACATTACTGGCCTTCCTACAGTTGATCATCGCATGAAAGAATTTAGAATTTTCGTCCCCCTCTTTGGCCCATCTAACACGCGACCTTTGCTTTAGATACATCACTTTAGCGAGCTCGGCCTCGGCAATAATCCTTTTATTTTCAGCCAAAACCCATTCCTCTTCTTTAAATAGATCTCTAGTTTCAAGAAGCGATTCCAGCTCCTCCACTTCCTGCAAAGCTAAATTAACCAACTCCCCCTCCTTTTTTTTCATCGCATATCTCCACTCCTTAATTTTACTACGAACAAACCCCAACTTCCTAATCAGCTGAACATTAGGGGGAAGGTCAATACCAGAAAAATTACTACACGCATCCTCAACTACCTCTTTAAACCTTCTCTACCAAGCCAGGAATTAAAGACACGGAACGGACGAGCACCAAAGTTCACCGATTTAGTAGACAAAACAATGGGGCAGTGATCGGACCACAATCTCGGAAAAGCCTGAACACGAGCCTCAGGCCACTTATTGAAAAACTCTGAGTTAACAAAGAATCTATCCAGCTTACTCAATTTGTTACCGTTCTCAGATTGCCAAGTGAACTTCCTCCCACCCATATCATATTCAATCAGCCTAACATCGAAAATGAAGGAGTTAAAGTTACTAGCACAATTAGGTTTGAAAGAACAATTTCTCTTTTCCTCGCGAAACCTGACGGCATTGAAATCACCTCCAATAACCCAAAGGCCGTCATTTCTACCGATAAGATCAACCAACAAATCCCAGACCACTTTTTTTGGCCGGAACACCTTGGGGGGCGTAAACATTCAAAAAATTCATAGTCGAGTTACAACCAGCAAGCCTTCCTCTAATGTGAATAAAATTCTTTTTAAGATTGGACCCATCCAACGAGAACATACTATCATCCCATAGACTGATTAACCCGCCCGATAAACCCGAGGAGTTAACCACCTCCATACCAAACCTACTTTTACCCAGAATTTCTGAAGATCGGAACATTTAAATACTTCCATGTAATATCATGAATTTATATCTAATATCATTAAAATAATATATAAGGTCTTAATATGTTATTTAATAATCCATATCTGAACATTTAAATGCTTCCATGTAATATCATGAATTTATATCTAATATCATTAAACATATCATGAATTTATATCTAATATATCATCATTAAAATAATATATAAGGTCCTAATATTTTATTTCACATTAATGGGATGTCTAAATAACGTAAACTAGTTTTTATTTTTATTTTATTTTTTAACGGGATGTCTAAATAACATAAACTAGTTTTTATTTTTATTTTATTTTTTGTTCTCTTCTTTTGTTTTTGATCAATATAAAGCAGGACTTATTTTTATTTTATTTTTTGTTTTCTTCTCTTGGTTGCTGCTTTACAAGTGTTGGTATTATAACCAATCTAACCGGTAACAATCAAATTGTCGTACATGTAGCACGAGTGAATCAAACTAGTTTATGTTATTTAGACATCCCGTTAATGTGAAATAACATATTAAGACCATATATATTATTTTAATGATATTTTCATACTATAAATTAGTAACATGTTGGAGTTTTAGGCAGGGGCGGACCTAGCCTTAACCGGGGGGTAACCTCCGCTACGGCTTGGCTCGGAAAAATTTGACGTTTTTAGTGTAAATTTTGGAAAAATTTGATGTTTTTTCGATTTCGTTACGGCTTATTTATAAAACGTTACGGCTTGGCGTGAATCCTAGATCCGCCACTGGTTTTAGGTAATTGTAATCTAAGCATAGGGAGTGTTTCAAAAAAAAAGTTTTCACTTTTAATTTAAAGTGTTCATCTTTTTTGCATTTTAACCTCATTATTTTTTTTTACTTTTACCCAAGTTTTTTTTTACTTTTTCAAGTTAACCCATAATATTTTTTTGTTTACAACTTTGATCCCCTATACTTTTGTTTTTTTGTCTATTTTATTTCCATTTGACAAGCCTGTTGCAATACGTCTTTATTTCCTTGTTTGGCAAGTTCGTTGCAACGAGCGAGGGTCTAGATTTACTTAGTTATTCTTTTCTATGTTTTACGTTTGAGACTAATTTTTTCGCATTAACACGACAACGCAACGGATGTGCATGGTTCAACGATCTTACGTATGCTTTTCGTTCGGTGTTATTGTTTCCTTTTATGTTATTTTGTTTTTACATGTTTTTTCGTGTGTGGGTGGTCGCTAGCAGTGATATAGTATTGGTACTACTTGACACAGTTTACGACCCCGCCGCAACGCGGGGACCTTAATACTAGTTTTATATTATAATATAACAATTTATGAAAGCCTAATAGTATATTAATACGACAATAACATGATAGTAATTACAATTATGCCATCTCTTTTGTATTGTATGCATGTTATATATTATTCAAGACTTAAGAGTAAAGTTTTCTCATTGGTTGCTTTTTTGTATCTATCTAACCGATGTGGTATGTATAATTTCATTTAAATTTATACATGGTGGTCTCATGGGGTTTCTTAGTGGTTGTATTTTTTTTTGAGTTTCTCATTTGCTTAGGTTTGAGTTTTGTTTGCAACGTTTGTGTTTTCCCCATGTATTAGTTCCACAAATTGGGGCTAATTTGTACGTATTAGCCTTCACACTTTTCCTTACGTTGCTTTGTTAGCATGTCTTTAGGTTTTTATCGTAGGGTTTAAATTTAATAAATCTCAAGCTTCAGGCCTTCATATCTTGTAATAAATAACAACTAAGGAAGTGATGACTAATGGATAATGGTTGACTTAAATTGGTTTATTTCTTCATTGTTGGTGCTATCGAAACGCTTAAGTATATTCGTCTTTATAGTTTTTGATCGATGTAAAATACCTATCAACATTTTTACTATATAACAACATTTTCGTCTTGGATTTTCTCAACCGATACCAATCGAGTTCACACCGTATAGCGCGGGTCATTACACTAGTTAGATATAAATTCATGATATTACATGGAAGCATTTAAATGTTGAGATATGGATTATTAAAAAACATATTAAGACCTTATATATTATTTTAATGATATTAGATATAAATTCATGATATTACATGGAAGTATTTTAAATTATTAGATGTATAAGTTATTTATCTAAATACAACTTCTTTTATAAAAAAAAAAATCTATAAGATTCATATATTCTTATCTAAATATAACTTTTATCAAAAAAAATATTCTATAAGACTCATATATTCTTTAGGGGTGGCAAAATGGATGGGTTGGGTAGGTTTGGGTAATGGGTTAGGATGGGTTTGGGTTAGGATGGGTTTATATTAAGAAATGGGTTAAAACGGTTTTAGGTCAATATGAGTTTTTATCAAGATAGATTTGGGCATGATAAAAAGTCAAAAAATTTATAAAAAATCCAAAAAAATTATAAAGAATCCAAAAAATCCTAAAAAATCAAAACAATTTTAAAAAATCAAAAAAATAATAAAAAAATCTAAAAAATAATAAAAAATCCGAAAAAGTCTGAAAAATTAAAAAAAACTCTAAAAAATCAAAAAAAAAATCTAAAACATCAAAAAATAATAAAAAATCAATAAAACAATAAAAAAATCCAAAAAAACTTCTAAAAAATCAAAAAGAATTCTAAAAAATAAAAAAAATAATAAAAAATCCAAAAAATTCTAAAAAATCCAAAAAATTCTAAAAAATTATAAAAATCCAAAAATTAATAACAAATCTAAAAAATTCTAAAAAATAATAAAAAAATCTAAAAAATTAAATCAAAATATAAAAAATCAAATAAATTTAAATAATAAAAAAACATAAAAAGTCTAAAAAATCCAAAAATTCTAAAAAAACAAAAAAATTAAAAAAATTCTAAAAAATAAAAAATCTAAAAAACATAAAAATTCTAAAAAAATAAAAAATATTCTAAAATATAAAAAAATTTAAAAATAATAAAAACTCTTTTTAGAATTTTTTGGATTTTTAACAATTTTTTTGGATTTTTTATTTTTAAGTCTCTTTTTATTTTTTGGATTTTTAAGATTTTTTTTATTTTTTAGATTTTTAGAATTTTTTTTATTTTTTAGAATATTTTTGATTTTTTTTTATATTTTTTAGAATTTTCTGGATTTTATTATTTTTCATTTTTTTGAGTTTTTTGATTTTTTTTTTTTTTTGATTTTTTAGAATTTTTAAGTATTTTTTGGATTTTTTTTATTTTTTAGAAATATTTGTATTTTTTATATATTTTGGGATTTTTATTATTTTTTTAGAATTTTTTTGAATTTTTTTTATAATTTTTTATAATTTTTTTGGATTTTTTAGATTTTTTTGGTATTTTTTTGATTTTTTAGGATACTTTTTATTTCTTAAAATTTTTTGATTTTTCAGATTTTTTTTTTTGATTTTTTGGGTTTTTATTATTTTTTGGATTTTTTTTAGAATTTTTTTGATTTTTTTTTTATTTAATAATTTTTTTTGATTTTTTATTATTTTTTCATTTTTTATAATTTTTTGTGTTTTATTATTTTTTTGATTTTTTGGAATTTTTTGGATTTTTTATTATTTTTTTGATTTTTTTTATTATTTTTTCGATTTTTTTGGAATATTTTTTACTTTTGAATTTTTTTATTATTTTTAAAATTTTATTATTTGTGAGGCCAACGTCTACGAACACTCGAATATGATGAAGAATCTGCCAGTGATACTCTTTTTTGAGTTACGCATTACCCAGTGTAATACCCATCTTGACCCACGAATTATTTTAAATATTTATCATATATCCCATCCTGACCCATCCTTAATTATTTCTTAACCCATCCTGACACATCCTCATTTTTAAAATGACCCAAAATAACCCAAAAAACCCAAATGGGTTTTTATTGCCAGGTATACGTGTAATAAACGGGTTCTAACCTAGTTATTAACTATAATAAAACCCAAATTGACTACATAATGTTCCCTATTCAAGGGGCATATGTAGC
Organism: Helianthus tuberosus; assembly: GCA_030545235.1. Taxonomy (NCBI): domain Eukaryota; kingdom Viridiplantae; phylum Streptophyta; class Magnoliopsida; order Asterales; family Asteraceae; genus Helianthus; species Helianthus tuberosus. Next base: position 36,183,161 of record CM060379.1, on the reverse strand, counting down.
TTATAATTTATTATTAACTATAATAAAACCTAAATTGACTACATAATGTTCCCTATTCAAGGGGCATAATTTAAAAATCACACCCGCTATAAAACCCTTCTCTTTCTTCTTCAATCTACTCAATTCTTAAACTCTCTAACTGGAACTCCCTAACTTGCATTTAGTACTTTCTCTCTCTAAAATAATCCACCATTAATGGCGGCATTAGCAAAGCTCGTACTCAAAAGAACAAACATACTCATCTCCGGTGAGAATTTGATCGGAGCTAAGTTGTATACATCTCAACCGTCGTTCGCTCAGAGAATCAGAGATCTGCCGAAAACTCTCCCCGGAACTAATATTAAAAAAGATGCCTCTCAGGTAAATAATAAATAATTTTACCTTTTTGTTTGGTTTAACGGCTACTTTAATCGTGACAGGGTGTTCAAAACTATCCGTATCCGAAAATCCGATCCGAGATATCCGATATCCGAATCCGAAATATCCGAAATTTCGGATATCCGAAATTCAGATATCAGAATTTTTCAGATTCGGATAGTGATTTTCAAAATTTTCATTTTTTTCGGATATCCGAATACCCGAAGTATCCGAAAAATATCCGAAATATCCGAAAACTTATATTCGGATATCCGAAACTATCCAAAATATCCGTTTCTGAATATGAAAAAATAATAAAAAAATAAAAATTAAATAAAAAGTTAGATTTTCGGATATCCGAATCCGTATCCAAAATTTCGGATACGGATTCGGATAGTGAAATCTGATATCCGAAAATTTCGGATATCCGGTTTTGAACACCCCTAAATCGTGTGACTGGTATTTGCTACCGGAGATTTCCGGTCGACGTCGATCTTATTTAATGCAAATGGATGACGTCATAAATTTAATCTTTATGCTGAATTTAGATATCATTATTAAATTATGTACAGGACAAGTGGCTAGCCCTGGATTGGCTAATTACTTATCCTATAGTTTGCATGCTTTATATTTATTCTATTGTTATTGTATTATATTGAAAATACAGTTGGTTTTATTGTTTTTAGAGTAAATTACGATTTTGGCATGTGGTTATATCAGTTTAACCCTATCAACTTAAAAAAAAATCTTTTGACATCTAAGCCTCAGCGTTATATTTTCTAACCCTTTTGGCCCTCATCACTAACCATATCCATTTAGTTGGTTAAAAACTAGTCATGTGCCCTTCACATGAGGGGCATTTATGTCAATTCACCCACCCATTTATAAAATCTTCAACATGACCAGTTTTAACCAAGTAAATGGATGAGGTTAGAATATATGACGTTGAGGGCTCAGATGTCAAAAGATTCGTTTTTGGGCTGATAGGGTTAAACTGATATAACCACAGGGGCCAAAATTGTAATTTACTTTTGTTTTTAAACAAAGCTCGATATATTTGCTTACAAAGAAAGTGTCATTAAAGATTATATAAGATACAATGATGTTAATTCTTGATATAGAGAGTAATTTGATAGATTTCCTTATTGTATTTTGTTTGATGATGTTAAATTTGTTTGATTAATATTTGTTAATTATTTTATGCTTATAATTTAGTTATATTTGTATTCAAGTTGCACTTTTATTTATTTTAAGTGATTTGTACTACTTGAGTCTACAGTACAACACCAAGGAGCTGATATTATTCAGTGGTATTAATTTTTGGAGTTAAATGCTTGGTTGGTCCCTGTGGTTTTCAAAAATTGCAGACTTGGTCCCAATGGTTTACTAATTACACGCGTGGTCCCTGTGGTTTTCAAAAATGCACTCGGTTGGTCCCCAGCCCTAACATCAGTTAAATTTCTCAGTTAACTATGTGTGAAATGACTATATTACCCTTGAACAATTAAAAACCTAAAACTAAAAATTAAAAAATTAAAAAACCCACTGCATATCATCTTCATCACCATCATCATCTTCATCACCAACCATTTTTCATCATCATCTGGTCTCAATGTGGGATATGTTCCAGACAATCTCATCATTACTGCTTCAACCCAAATTCCACCCTTTTTCTATAAAATTATCACTCAAATTCATTAAATTCTAATCCAATTCCCTCTAACAAACAAACAAACAAACACCTCTGTCATTAACTCTCGAAACCAAAAAAAAAATTTCAAAAGAAAACGAGGGGGGTGCGAGGGTTTACCAGAAACCTGTCATCAGCAATATATATCATTGTCATCGACAACAGCAGCCACCAGAACCACCGCACCACCAATTCAGCCGCCTGGACTCCGTCGTGACCTCCTCCGCCGTGAGCGGCGGCGCTGCTCCTCCGACTCCGATTCTCAGATCTCTTCTCGATTCCTCTTCTCCTTCGTCACTTTCTCTCTCTTTTAGGACCATAGGTGTGCGTGTGGGGTGAGTCGCTGGAGAATAAGGGCGTCGGCAGCCCGTCGCCGACCCTGTGCTCGCCGGTCAGTCATCGATCAGAGAGAGAGAGAGAGAGCAGGGACTTGTGGGTAAGATGTCGTGTTTGGTTTAGGTTTTTGATTTAGGATCAGGTTGTGGAGAAAGAGAGAGAGAGGTGGATGCAGTGGGTTTTGTTAATAAGCAATGGTATTTTGGTCATTTAACATGGACTTAACTGAGAAATTTAACTGATGTTAGGGCTAGGGACCAACCGAGTGCATTTTTGAAAACCACAGGGACCACGCGTGTAATTAGTAAACCATTGGGACCAAGTCTGCAATTTTTGAAAACCACATGGACCAACCAAGCATTTAACTCTAATTTTTGACTTACAAAGTTTTTTTTATTTGATGAATTTCTTGATTAATTTTATTTTATTATTTTCAGTTTTGGTAATTAATATATTTTAGTTATGTTATGGTTAACTAGTTTTATGCCCTGCGCGCGTTGCGGCGCGCTAAACCGAATCGTTCTCGATTTGATAACATGTAACTAATCGTTTTGCTTCGGAAAACCATTCAAGCCATTCAAGTATATTAAGTCAATTGAAGATTATTGAAGATTATTCTTAACAAATCAACCCCGTTTAGGGGTGCCAAGATATATAAACTTGTAGTGGTGGTTTACATTATGTGAACTAATAAAAAGCATTATTTGCTCTTATATTCTACACAATAAGCGTTGAACCATATAAAATCATGTCGCAGTTCGTTTTTGTATACCCCGTTTCAAAATGCAACTGTAATCCGTTGGACAAGCCGCCCATTATGAAAACATCTACCTGAAACATCTCTTGTGAACTTCTCATGTGGGTAAGCATGAATAAAGCATAGCGAAAGACCTTTTGAGCAACTATGTTCTCTACACAATCTGGGAAAAAAAACCAATACTTGAAATTCACCACCTTATTACATATGCACATGCTCCATCATATGTTTCTTCCTGAAACGGCTCTGCGTGTCCTGCATGAAGCCACCTGATACTCGGCACTTGCTTCACTTTTCCTAACCTAAATCGATCCGTCTGAGATAATTTTTATTTTGAAACCAAAAAGGTTTTTCCTTGATGTCCGGAAGTATCATCAGATTGAGTGCTTTATGCACAATCATATATTCAGTCTTGATCAACATCATTACCACATGAACCTAAATCACATTTTATTAATCATGCCCTTCAACTTCGGTGAATTAAAATAGATAGACGAATAGTATGAGTTGACATTGTTCTTACCTGAATGTATTGATTGTGACGGCATCGATCTCATTTTCGAAGAATCCACTGTAATCAAACACAATAACAAAGAGGAAAACAGAACATGTAAGATCATCAAAACATTCAAAAATTCATATATAAGACACTACTGATGACAACACTAAAGCAACCAAAAAAATCTAAAACGAAACATTGTAAGCATTATTCTAATACATTTGAATAAATAGAAAAATTGCATCAATACACCTTCAGATGTCTCCAAACCAATGTCTCCAACTAAAAATTATCTGTAATAAAAAAAAGATTGAGAAGTTATTTTTAAAACTTATAAGCTAGGAATAAATTAAGGCTTTTGTGCAAGCGTATCCGAACCCTAAATTCAAAATAAAAAAAAACCCAACATCAAACAAATATCAGAAACATTGGCCTAACAATTAAACAATGGCACTTCACTTTTACATAACCAATTCAAATATAGCCATGTCATCGCCTCTTGATGTCATTTTTCTTCGCTTTTACATAACCACTTCAAATATAGCAACTTTGATACTTCAAAAGCAACATACAGACAAAAAAAAAACTTAAAATTAACACCGAATTACGCAAAAATAAACGCTTACAAATGTCCAATCCGCAGTGACCCTCCGGGATGGTCCGGTGGTGTAGTTGTGAACGCGATGTTGGATTGATGGTGGTGAACCTACAGTCACCGCCCCTCTCCTTCACGCTCGGCCACTCTCACACATGGCTTCGCGATATACCCTAACTACGCGATGAACCGATCTACATAAAAATGAAGAGATGCAGACGAAAAGAGCTTACCTAGAACACCGATTCAAGTCTGTGACGTTGCAGTTTTTCAAGGTCACCTTCAAGTTTCCCATTCTGTATCTAGATCGGCCGATGAGAGACACCGGTACCCTCGCCGGAACCGTAGACCTACAGCCGTCATGGTCGCCGTCAACTACGCTGCGACATACCAGCAGACCATCACCATCGGCCTAACTTGAGGGCTGGCTGGCCAGCCGGAGACCATGCCCGGTTCCTCCGTCACCGTCCTCCGCTATCCGCTGTCTAATCTGTCTCTGTTACTCCTCTCTCTTGTGTTTTAGTAAAAGTTATAAAGGATCTAGTTGTCCATGACCAGCAATCCAAAGAAAAACATAAAATAGGAGTTGATTTCCTTACCTGAAAGACCTGCCTGCCTGTCGCCGGTAATACGAACACCCGGCAACAGCTAACCTCCTCGCTGACATCCTGTTTCGCATTCCTACGTCTTGTGGAACCCTAACATCAGCAATCAGAGCCACAAATCATCGTTTAAACTCGTTGGTGAAACCCTAGATAACTGGTCCGCCACCGCCGGCACTCGCGACTTCCACAACAAAACCCACCCCGCCGGGAGTAGTTGTAGGCGGGCATTTCCTTCTCATTCTGGGCACTTATGCTGATCTCCTTATCATTCTCTCTTTGTATTCTCAATCTCACTGTATTGTGTTTGTTGGGCAGGTTTTAAACTGTTGGAGAAAACAAATTACAAAGCTGCCATTATACTGTTCATTTCGTTTGCTTTTTAATATATGTATAACAAACATCAGCAAAATCACAATCACAATTAACACAACTTCTCATATAATTAAAAGCATCAATTCTCCAATCTCAAACAATCAAACAAACTCAACATACAACAGAAGATTAGTTGACTCACCTACTATGCCATTCATCCTTGGTATTCAAACCCGGTTGGAGTCGTTTCAGGAGACCTCCCGACAACATTCCTCCTTAATCGCTCTGAATATCAACTGCTCTGCAATCGTCGACTGTAAATCAAAATACACCAGATAAATCAAATTACCTCGAATCAGTTGTAAAGCCTCACTGTTACCTCGAATCCACCATCATCGTCGTCATCAGCAGCCGACCATGAAAGCGGCCGCTGTCTCAAAACCCTAGATACAATCGTCGCTGGAGTATAATGGATGACAGAGGGGTTGGCGATGTTTCTTCATGCGTGCACTCTCTGTCTCAGTTTTGATGTGAGATGGGTGGAGGGGCGGTGGGTCTTAGTTTTGATGTGAGATGGGTGGAGGGGCGGTGGGTTTTAATGGGTTTTTGTGTTTTTTTGGCTGCCTGGTGGCAAGCCCGGGGTTAACAGAAGCCATACACATGGCTTTTCAATTTTGGTCCAATGAAATAGTGACACCATCAGGTATCACTATTCATTTCGGTTTGATTATTAATAGATAAATAATAATAATAATAGATAATAGATAATAGATAATATTAATAGATATTAATAATAGATATTAATAATAATCATTTTATCTTTAAGTGGTCATTTTTATTTTTAAATGGTGATTTGTACTACTAGAGACTCTAGAGTCTGTAGTACAATACTAGGAGCTCATTTGTAAACAATTTCTATAATACTTCCATACTTTTAAAACATTTTTTTAATATAAGAGTACAGTTATTTAAATGATAATGTTTTATTGTGTATGAATCCACTACTAACAAATTTAATAACATGCAGTGTTGTAAAAGTCGGATTACTCGGTCGAGTACTCGGTCCTCGGACCCCCTCCGAGGCGACTTCCTCCTAGGCGGTCTCAATTAGTCGGCCTCGGGATTACTCGGGAGTACTCGGTGCCTAGTCGGCCTAGTCGGCGCCTAGTCGGACGTAGTCGGCCTAGTCGGTCTAGGCGGTCAACGTGGTTTGTTGACTTTTAATCGGTCAAACTCGGTCAAAATCGGCCTACTCGGCCTTGTACTCGGACTACTCGGCCTTGTACTCAGACTAGTCGGACTTGTATACAGAATATTTGAACTTTAAACATGTTTCATTTTAAATTATACTCAGTTGACATGAATTATGCTTATTTTAACACATAAATAATATATAACAATTAATTTTCTTTATATTTACCATGTCCGCGTACTCCCCGAGTACTCTCCGAGTACTCCGATTACTCCCAACTCCCCAGTCGACCGACTAGGGACCGCCTAGCGACTTTTACAATACTGATTATATGTAAAGTTATTTTGATAGTATATAAATAATAAATCCACTGTTTTTATAAATAAGAATCAGCATTTAATTTTTTAAGTTATATTTGCTTGTATATACATCAAAACCGAAAAACAATGTTACCAAACGTACCCAACGCTACTGGTCTATATACAGGATTGAAAAACTAAAACAGTCTAGGCAAGAAGCTCAAGTAGGTAAGGCCATGGGGTATGGGGCTTGGGTTTGGGCGTGGGTTGGGGGAAAACGCCCAAGCCACCATCCCGGGTGGGCTTGGGTTTCAAGCCGGGCGTGGGGCGGGGGAAGTGAGCTGACATGGCGGGCTGTGTATGGCCAAAAGAAAAGAACCGTTGGGCTAGCCGTTGGCCAACGGCTATATTAAAAAAAATATATATTTCTTCCATTTTTTCACTATAAAACTCACATTTTTCTTCCATTTTTTACCACATTCAACCACATCTTTACTATAAAACTCACATTCTCCTTCTACAAAACGAAAAAATGCATCCGTACAACCGTCCTTTTGACCCGAGCAACCCGTATGGATTCCAAGAAAATAATCCTAGCCCACCACCCACTCGTCCAATAGCTCGTCCATTTTTTATACACTCTTATATGCCCGACATGGCGGGTTATGCATCGTATATCGGGAATCGTGTGTTTACTAACTTCCCAAACAACGACGATTCGATACCTACCCCGTTTTCACAATCGCCCATCGACCTTTCACCAACCTCCATCGACCTATCACAATACGAATCCGTTCCCGAAACTCAACCACCCAATCATGGTCCTTCCGCATCGAAACCCATCAAAAAAAGAAGTTATAAGAAAAAAACCGAGGAGGATAAAGTAGTTGAAACCGCCAGACGAAAACAACAAAAATGGGTCGTTGCTGAAGAAGTTGCATTGGGAATCGGTTAGTAGACTATTCCATGAAGAAATGGGTAGGGAGAGTTATCGTGAAAACGATAGCTTATCCTCAAAGTGGAGCGAGATAAGCACCCAACTTACAAAATTTAGTGGTTTTTTAAATAAAGCAAAGCAAAACCCTAAAAGTGGTGAAACCGAAGCCGACATTTTGACAAATGCATTGGTCGCATTCAAATCAAGTGTGAAGACCGACTTCCGTTTCATGCATTGTTGGGAGATTTGTAAGTTCCATCCAAAGTGGGCGACTATCCCCATTGGTATCGAAACTAACTCGTCTTCCAAAAGGTCAAGGGCCTCGTCCCAAGCCCAATCTGATGCACGAGATCAAGAGTTGGAGGACCTTTTGGATGATTCGCCAAGCCCAAACCGGCCTGAGTATGGAAGAAATGCCTCAAGAAGGCGTGCTCAAAAATCTAGATCTGAAACGGCATCGCCTTCAGCTGGAAGTTCTGGCTCGCGTAGGGGAATATACAGCGAGCAGTTGGATGACATTTCATGCAAGATGGATACATTCAACGTATTCCAACAACAAAGGGCTGAAATACGAAAGAACAAAGAAAAACGAGATGATATGAAATTTCTAACCCAGTCCATTGATCACCTACAGGATGACGAGTTACAACTAGTCTTGGCGATGAGAGAAGAGATAAAAAACAAATATAAAAGTTAGGAAATTTTAATGTTTTTGTAATTTTCTTTATTTAAAAATATTAAAAAAATTAAATTTGTTGTTTTAAATATTGAAATAGCCCGCTGGGTCAGCCCAGCTCCAGCCCACCAAACCCACGCCCCAAACCCCCGCCCCGCCATACCGTGTTGAATGTGGGTTTGCCCATGTCTGCCCCCCATTCCATGTGTCAACCAATGCCCAACCTACGCCCCAACCCAAGCCCCACCATACCCCACGGCCTAAGGGCTATTTTGGTCAATTAACTAACATGGAATATTATATGTATTCTTTAAAATATTAAAACTACTTGTTTTTTTTTTTAATATTTCATATTTAAACTTTTTAATATTTCATTTTTAGTAGATTAGGGTTTTCTATTCAGAAAGGGATGTGGGCGCAGTTTGTTGCTCGTCTACCTGTTATTCTTATGTAATTTGCCCTGATGATTGGAATGAAACATAAGTTTTAATTAAAAAAAAAAAAACTTTTAATGAACTTCCATTTAGATTATGTCCATTTGGTATGTTTTCAATCTGTATTTGGCAAATACAAGAATATTTATATTTCAATATGTTAATTATTATATTATGGCACTAAAAGAAAAAAAAAACGAAAATTTTAACTTCTAAAAAGATGTATATATAAAAATGTATTAGTGCAAAACACATTTTATTCGTGTACTTTCAAAAGGTTTTCTGTGTACTTTTAGAAAGAAATTGGCGTCAACCATCATTTCATTCAAATTTGATATAACATTACATCTACCCAAAATATAACCATAAGTCCATAATATCATATTAGTCATTTTCAACTTAGAACTTACATTAGTTAGTCATTTTAACTTTTCTTTCTAGGATAATTATAATATCATATAAATAAATTTTAATAGGAATATATATGGTTAGCCCCCCTTAAAATTTGGAGTCTATATTGAATTTTTACAAATCTAACCCTTGAAATAACAGATAATTGGAAAAACACCCCTTGTATATCTGAACAAAGTCACAGAGGGTTGTGGCCTGTGGGGCTTATGTAGCAGTCAAGCAAGAAATGTTTCAACCAACTTCTAGCATCAAAGACAGGTCTTTCATTTTGCATTCCTATTTAAAGTCAAGAGTTGACTTTTTTAACGATCCGAATAGCATTAAACCTGTTACATATTCGTCATTAGGCCGGCCCTTTCTATGATGAACGATGCCGAAGAGAAAAAACTAATCACACCCGGAAAGGTAAGTAGTTTCATTAACTATGATTTGTGATAATATTAATAACTACATGTGATTAATAATTTAATATGTGTACAATGTGCATAAATACTAGACGGTGTTGATTGAGCCGACTTCGGGGAACATGGGGATTAGTATGGCATTCATGGCTGCTTTAAAAGGGTACAAGATGGTGCTGACAATGCCCTCATAATCAAGCTTAGAAAGAAGGGTAACAATGCGTGCATTTGGAGCCGCATTGATCCTAACCGACCCTACTAAAGGGATGGGAGGTACCGTTAAGAAAGCATACGATCTTTTGGAGAAAACACCCGACGCTTTCATGCTTCAACAGTTTTCAAACCCTGCAAACTCTAAGGTAACTTTCATCATCTTTCACTTGACAGGTTCAAGTTAGAAATGGGGAGTTTTAGTGCGGGTTGGGTTGACCCGCAAACAACATCTTTTTGTTAATTTTTTGTTGGATAAAATGCCATTTTCGCCCTGAGGTTTGGCCAGCTTTGCGACTTTCAAAGGTTTGTTTTTTTGCATTTGGATCAAAAAGGTTTGAAATCTTGCCATTTTCATCCAGCTCATTAATTCCATCCATTTTTTTCAGTTAAGTCAGGAGTATTTCCGTCTTTTTTGTTAACTTAAAGGGCGATTCAGTCTTTTTCACTTTATGTACAAGCATTTAGCATAATGTACAAGTATTCAAAAGACTAGATTGCCCTTTAAGTTAAAAAAACGACGAAAATACCACTGACTTAATGGAGAAAAATGAATGGAGTTAACGAGCCAGATGAAAACGGCAAGGTTTCAAACCTTTGTGGATCCAGATGCGAAAAAAAAACCTTTGGACGAAAGTCAGCCAAACCTCAGGAAAATGGCATTTTACTCTTTTTTTTAATAAATAAGTAAGATGCTTATTGTAAATCTGATATTATGTGATGGTGAATACGGTGCATTTTGAGACGACAGGACCGGAGATCTGGGACGACACCAACGGTAAAGTCGACATCTTTGTAATGGGAATAGGTAGCGGAGGCACTGTATCTGGTGTTGGACGGTATCTTAAATCAAAAAATCCGGATGTTAAGGTGAAAGTTGTTCTAGAATATTGAATATAAGTTATAGAACTCATAATCTTGATTTAGAAACTTGCTGGTTGTTCTTCTTAAGATTCATCAAAATTTTGTATTTTTTTTAGATTTATGGACTGGAGCCCGAAGAAAGCAATGTACTAAATGGTGGCAGACCTGGTAAGTTTATTTTGGTCTTCATAACACTATATGTTATCTCGAAACAGGTTCGGGTCAAACTGGGTCAACTAAAGCCTTTGAGCATGTGAACTTATGTACCTTATCATGCAGGACCTCATCAAATAACAGGAAACGGGGTCGGATTTAAACCCGATATCTTGGACATGGATATAATGGAGGAGGTTCTTATGGTAAATTTAGCAACTTATATTTGATATATTTATGAGTTTTGTTAGACATAAGATGATAGTTATGCTTAAATGATGTTACTTTAACCACCCAACATCTTTAACCATAAAGAAAAGTCATCTAAAGTATATTAAAATCTTTTTTATGTTTGCAAAATTTGGTCTAACCCCTGTAAGTAATGAATCATTACAGGTGTCTAGTGAAGACGCCGTAAACATGGCTAGAGAATTGGCAGTGAAAGAAGGACTAATGGTAAGAATTTTGATTCGATATTATATGACATAATATTGTATACTATTGAATAGAGACACAAGAGTTAGGACATCATACTGGACAAATAATTTATTTGTTTGGGAGAAACTAATTCTAAGTTTGAAAAATATTATTATCTTCATAAATTATGAAAACTAATATCGTGATTTTTGGAATTTCCACTTGTTTTGTTCTAGGTTGGAATATCATCAGGAGCAAATACTGTTGCTGCATTAAGACTTGCTCAAAGGCCAGAAAACAAAGGCAAACTTATTGTGGTAATTAAATTATATTCCCTATTTTTTTCAACAAATATTTAGCTATTTATTCAAAATATATTCATTTTTTCAGTTGCATATTTGTTATAAAATCATATTTCCTATACTAATTATTTGTAAAACTAGTATTTAGTATAGCTTTTTATAGCTTTCAAGTACTAGTCATAAAAAGTTGAGGGAAGAACTCGTTTAACAATTATACCATGATAATATTGATATAATCGGTCGATATTCTTATTAACTTAGTTTTAGAAAATAAAAACTAACTAATAATGATTTTCATATATTGTTTTAGACTATTCATGCAAGTTTTGGAGAGAGGTATTTATCATCTGTTTTGTTTGAGAAACTGAGGAAAGAGGCTGAAGAAATGCAACCAGTTTCAGTTGAATAATGACTTTTTTAATTGTAAGAATAAATGTAATGTTTATTCACTGTATTTTCAAACTTTATAATAAAATTTGGCAGTTAACTTGTAGAGTGTGAGAAATAACATGCAAGCTTAGTTTGAGTCAGGTGTGTAAACTAACGGGTTGTGCTAAACGGTCATTGGTTAGGTGCGGATCTAGCCTGAAAATGCTCGGACTGACAGCCGCGAGTCTTATCTGATCCAAACTAGTCCAACCCATTGATTGATCCATGATCGAATTGCGCAAGATTGATTTGTCGCATCATGAAAGTCTATAGCACAAAAAAAATCAAACCTTTGTACGAATATAAAACATGATATGGTATAGCAAAATGGTGCTTACATTTCCATTTCAACAAATGTACCAAAAACACGCAAGCATCAAAGCCCTCATACTATGTCTCTTTTCCATTTACACCCATAAACATTAAGGTTTTCAAACTTCTTCTCTTCATTTTTAGTCCATCTGAGTGAAACTTCGCCCATCATATCGAATTTCCATTTAGCAAACGCAGACCCAATTTTAACATTCAATTTTAACATAGCACCGTGGGGTATGGTGGGGCGTGGGTTGGGGGCATGATGCGACACGTGGACTATGGGACACCCAAGACCAAAAGCCAATTTCAAAGGGGTATGGTGGGGCGTGGGTTGGGTGTGTGGAAAAAAGCCAATTTCAAAGGACTAGTGCTCTTGACCAATGAGGTTCCGCCATGTCATGTGGTAGCCCCGCCCCACGCCCGGCCTTAAACTCCCGCCCAAGGGGCCACGCCCAAACCCAAGCCCACCCGGGGTGGTGACTTGGGCGTTTCTCTACAACCCACGCCCCAACCCCCGCCCCATAGTCTAATGGTGAATAGCGAATAAATAGCAGGTGCTATTTTGTAAATAGCGATACACTCGAAAAATTGAAAAAAAAAATTATATGTATATTATATCAAAATACCCTGGTATATACGCTATTTTACATGTATATTTAACAAAAACCTAAAATCCAGCTATTTTATAGATAAATATTTTATAGCTAAATTTAATCGCTATTTATATTTAAAAAAAAACTGAAATCCCGCTATTTATGGCTACATACCCCGTACGACCTTTGACCTATACGCTACGCTATTCACTATAGCGACCATAGTAACCACCACATACATTCAATATCTACAAAACACATGAGTGGCAATAGTGCCTGCCCCCTATTGGTTTAAATGGGCGGCAGGGGGAATAATGCCAGCAGCTGTCTGGCACTCCCCTATTGGCCCAAACATGTTTACGATTTTATCCAGCTTTAAAATTACGCTTTTGCCATCAGTTCAAAATTATGTTTTTACCCCCACTTAAAAATAAATTTGCGCTTTTGCTCCCAGCTAAAAATTTCGATTTTGCCCTCAGTTAAAAATTACGATTTTTGCCCCGTTTAAATTTACACTTTTACCATTAGTTTTTTTCCTTAAAATTACGATTTTGCCATCAGTTCAAAATTATGTTTTTACCCCCCATTTAAAAATAAATGTACGCTTTTCCTCCCAGCTAAAAATTTCAATTTTGTCCTCGGTTAAAAATTACGATTTTGCCCCGTTTAATTTTTAGAGTTTTGCCATTACTTTTTTTTTTCTCACAGCCAACTTACGATTTTTTCCCCCAACTTAAATTTACATTTTCTCCATCGTTTTTGTTTGTTTTCCTGGTTAAATTACAATTTTGCCTCCAGTGTAAATTTGCAGTCATGCCTGCAGGTGCCTGGCACTCCCCCATTGGTCCTTTTAATTTACAAATTCATCACTGAATTAAAATTATCATCTCGCCCTCGGTTCAAAATTACGCTTTTCCCATCATTTTATTTTTTTGCAAAACTATAAAAGTTTTTTGTTTTAATTAGTTTACTCCATTTAATTTTTTTTTTCGTGTCAAAAAGTTGCTTAACACTCGCTCATTAGTCTTGAAAAATTACAGTTTTGCCCTGAGCCGAAAATTACGATCTTATCATCGTTTTAGTTTTTTTTTTTCCTAGCAAAATTATAGTTGTGTTTTTTAATTGATTGAGAATTATTCGGTTATCGCCCCGAAACGCGGGCGAGGCATCAACTAGTTTGAAAACAAATTCATATAACAAAGATGATGGGGGCAATTTGGTCATTTGCACCTCACGTGCGTGCACCAATCAATTTCTTTTAGGGCTGTGCAACGGTTCAGAACCGGACCGAACCGAACCGGAACTGAACCGGAACCGTTAATTGCTAAATTTAAGAACTGGAACCGAACCGTATTATAACGGTTCTGGTTTGGTTTCGAACCGGTTAAACGGTTCTCGTGTAAACGGTTCTCGCGGGAACCGATTGACAATTAAATCGTAAAATTAACAATTCAATAAAATCGAATCAAACCATTTAAAACATTAACTAAGAGTTGCAACATTTAAAGTTCAAACCAACCAAAATAAAAGTAGCAAAGCAACAATAAATAATTTCAAGCCATAAAACAAACTCTAAATAAAACTATTACAACCATCGTGTTAACAATTAAAACAAACATCTTCAAACTTCATTCGATCTTCATCATCTCAATCTTCTCATAAACATCTAAATGAAACCAAGTGTTAGCAATTAGAAAAAAAAAATAAACGAATAATGCATCTACTGTATTTGGTTCACGTGAATAGATTGATCAGTAATGCATCTACTGTATTTACCAAGTGATACACTATTTATATACACATTTACAATTTGATCAACATTGATTTGAATATTTTTGTTCAATTTTTATTTTCACATACAGAAAATTATATACATCAGAAAGCAAACATCTAGAAAGAAAATATATGCAATCATAAAAAAAAGTCATGTATAATAGCGTACCTGCATTTGCAGGGTGTTGATGGAGATGAACTTGTATGATAGCAATTAGGGTTAAGGTTGAGAGATGGAGAAGAATTAGAAGATGAAAGATGAGATTGGTAATGAATATAAAAGGAGGGAATAAGAATTAGGATGGTCGTATGATGTTGAAAAGCCCATTAATAAAATAGGGTTTTAAATATTTATAATCTCAATTGGTTCTAGCGGTTCTTTAACCGAACCGTGGTTTTAACCGGAACCAAACCGGGAACCGTTTTTACCCAAATTTAAGAGCCGGAACCGGACCCTATATACAAAAATACGGTTTGGATCTAGCGGTTCCGGTTCGGTTCCCCGATTCTGGCGGTTCTGAACCGTATAGTGCTCAGCCCTAATTTCTTTAATGTTTGAGGAATAATGATGCAATTTTTTTAGACATGCGGAGAGCATGATATTGAATTCATGTTACTAGAACCACTAAATGATTCACAATGCAAGATATATAAATGCAAATCACATAAAACAGTAACAACATGCAAACAAATTTGATAAAAAAAAATGTATGACAATAATATGATCGATATATTCAAGGGATCTGAGAACTACCTGCCAAATAGACCGTTTGGCATTCGGATCGACATCAACATTAACCTTCAAACTCATTGCGTTATCTCTACTAAAGTGGAGCATGTTCGAATCCCACAAAGTGGTTATAGGAGTAGATTTAAAGGGCTTGTGTGTGTTCGCCGTTCAAAAAAAATCTAACTAATAATTAAAGAGAACTCTTTCCTTTGGAATTCTACTAGATCAAAATTTTGCAACCTTAATTGGGATATGTGGATTGATTTCAATATTCGAGATGTAATTGTGTAATTGTCAGTTACTCTTGCTGGCCCGTTTTCTATATTATATATAAAAGTTTCCCCGTTAAAAAGAAACCAAAGATTCGTTGTCGATTGTTTTATCTGAAATGAGGCAAATGAAGAAAAAATATGGATATTTAGAACGAATCAATCTGGTTGAAAGTTTTCTAAAGTCGTTTTTATTAGGAAAAAACTTTTATATTGTTTTGTTTAAAATTTAGTTTTCTTATTGTGATAATATTATTTGCTTAGACATAATTAACATTTGTCTCTTGCTGTTTCTGCCTACTGACGAGGTATGACCCGGACCGGCAAACCCGACCCGGTCATCACCTATTATTTTATTATAAATAATCAATTATATTCACGTTTATTCTAGAATGTTCCATTCTGCATGGATAAACCAAGTAACCGAATCTCCAATATTTTGGGAAGATCATGCAAATCCCTAACTCATCGGATTATCTCGTAACTTACGGGAAACCCTAATCGTAAACTATAAATAGAGGTAAACATCAAAGGTATGGACATTCTGCTCGTACCAACTCTCTCTCTCTTTACATACTTTCTTACTCCCAAATACCGAGACTTATTCTCACGCCGGATGGTGGTTACAGGAATAACCTCATTCCTGTAACGAGTCCTAACGGTGTTCTGTTTTGCAGTCAGCTGTTCGGATTGCCAAGAGTTGAAGTATTCGTCAAGCCTACCGTTCAGGTTAGTGTTTCTTCACCTACTAACATTGGACATGAAATCACCTTGATCATGTGTGTCTGGACTTTGTTAGGTGTATGTGATTGGTATAGATTTTGGAGCAATGGCCAATGGTTGGTTACACATTTTTATATTGCAACATTAGACCTGGCAATTATGGCCCAAGGGTCTAAATCTGGGCTGATATGGACTTTAAAAAGAAAGTCTTGGACCATTTTGGGCCAACACCTATACTTATGGGCGTCATAATGGACATAAAAAGTATTAAGAGGAAATTACTTTTTGAGTCCTTGTGTTTTAGTGGTTTTAACAACTTGAGTTCAAAATCAAAAAGTTTAACTCCCTGAGTCCCTAGTCATTTATTTTATAACGTTTTGAGTCCAATTTTATTAATTTTATAACGGTTCGAGTCCAATTTTGTTAATAAAATTAGACTCAAATAGTTATAAAAAAGTGTCTAGGACTGAGGGCGTTAAACATTTTGATTTTGGACTCAAATGTTTAAAACCACTAAGACACAAAAACTCAAAAAGTAATTTACTCAAGTATTAATTAATAGAATGTACGGGTTAGGATCGGTAAGTTAACCAACTTGAACCGGTCTGTATGGGTAAGTTAATTAATACAATGTTCGGCTCGAATTTTGATTTGTTTAATTGTTTAACAACGTTAATTGTTGTTTAGATTTGTGTTAATCTATTTCATTATACTCGATCAAACCATAGATTTTCATTCTTTTTCGTGTTTTTTTTTTTTTATATTTTTAAATTTGGGTATCTCCAAAAAAAAAAAAAAAAAAAAAAAAAACTTTAGGGACTACAAATGCTTACTTTTACTGGGTGACTAGAGAACAAGGTTCCTTTGATTGGTTTAAAGGGGTCATGAATGAAGTTGCCAAGCTTGATCATCAAGTATACTTATTAAGCCAACATTCAAAGATTTTCTTGATATCCAAAAGTCATTGATTAATGAAATAAATTTTATGTTCAGGATGTTATAGAGATGCATAACTATCTAACGAGTGTGTATGATGAAGATGACGTGTGATCAGCTCTCATCGCCATGGTTCAAGCTCTTATCCATACCTAGAAATTATCAGTAACAGGTTTGAACTCATAAACCATGGCCAAAAATGGAAGAAAGTTTGCTCCGAAACTTGCAAAAAACATGATGGTGTTAGGATAAGTGAGTTAGTGTAACCAGGAGGGGTATAACCATCAACGACACAACTTGCACGTTCTGTGGAAATTCTGATGAAACAGCCAAGTTACTGCTAGCAGCCTAATGCAGTTTCGCATAGCTCATTTGGACACAAAATGGAATTTGGTGCATTTTAACTTCTTTTCTGGTTGCAACTATGTTGAATGATTAATGGGTATTCCATGGAAATCTGCAGGTTTGCTTACAAAACAGAAGGTGCTTCAGGTGATTTTCGTTTCCAAAATTTGGTGAAGAGGTATGGTCCCAATTCCTTGCCAACATGGCAAGGACCACACCACTTTTTCCATCAGACGTGGCGCTGACATCGACAAAGTCATCCAGAAGCTTCTAGAAGCTTCTAGAAAATATCTAGGTAGCTCCAAAGACGCTCCACCCGACATAAAGGACACAACGTGTCACCAGTCACCAGGCGCCACGTAGGCCTGTAACAAATCTAAGGGCAGCCCGACAATGCCAGTACGACGTCTCCAAGATGGGCAAATGCGAGCGCGCCACGTGTACCACTACACTGACCACAGCAGAGGAGACCAAGAGGATATTCCCCTTGGTCGGATAGCTGGCGCGCAACCACGGCTGGCATCGCTGCTCTTCCCTCTCTCACCCTCCGGCTATAAATAGAACCCTTCATCATTCAGGTTAAAGGATCTTGCTCTCCATATTCTCACACTTAACACACACCGTTTATTCTCCCTCAGGACAGTACTTATTCTCACGCCGGAGCCTGGTTAAGAGGGAAACCCCCATATTCCCCTCTTAACGAGACTAACGGTGTTGCTGTTTTGCAGGAACCAAGCCATTCCACGAGTAGAAAGAGAGATTGAACCCACAGAGGAAATAACCTCACGGACTAACCTTAGTGTTAGCCTGTGTTTCATCATTGGCGCCATCCGCTTTTAGCAAAAACCACCCTCATCTCTTTTTCTTTCCAAAAAACACTCGTCAAAATGGCTGAACAAAACCACCCGGCAGATGGAGACGTTTCTTCTTTTGAACTCATTTCGGACAACATACACGTCCAAAGAGACCAAAGGAACGAAATTATCCAAGAAAGACCGGCGAACAACGAGTTTCCTAGTATCTTTGGGAGTAAATCCAGGATCGTGGCCCAAAACACACCTGGTGCTACTTTCCAAACTCCACCCAGAATCATCACCCAAACCACAAACGGAGCTACGTTCCAACCTCCGTCAGTGGTAGTCCAACAGACACCTCCACCAGTGCAAACTCAGAGCCACAGAGCTGGCCCCTCAGCTCCATCGGACCAAGCACAACTGAACTTCTCTGCACTACTAGGGCTACCCGAAGGAAAAACTCTGGCTTCCTGGTATGCCGAACAAGTGGCGTCTATAAACCTTGTTTACACACAACTAAGTGCGCAGCAAGCTTTGCTTCAAGCACAAGCTCACCAGTCAGCATTTGTCACTCCACCGCAAAGGCCTTTGAGCGCTCCCATGCCTCAACAGGCCAATGCATTCAATCTGCGTCCTGAGTCAGTACCTCCACCGCATATTAGAAGGCCAAGCGCGCACGACACGCACGATACTTACGGTGAAACAGAAAGCAATTATGTGCAGTATTCTCAACAACCGAAGAAGCCAATACAAAGTCGTTTAGGCCCGCGCAACATAAACGACGAATTTGAAGATGACAACGAGACGAACATAGTGTTCAGCAGGCTACCACCAGAGCATGAAGCGTACAAACCTCGCAAGCGCGCAGGTTATGATCCAAAAGCAGAGCATGATTACACCCTGAGCTATCGTCCAGACGACATGGCTGAGAATTCCAAGTTCATAAGGGAGATCGCCACGGCTGCCATCGACAAAACGAAGTTGCCACACAACGTGGGCAAATACAACGGGTTGACAGACCCAGATGATCACCTTCAGGTTTTCAATGGTGCTGGAGCTACAGGTGGATGGAACTTACCAACCTGGTGCCATCTCTTCGCTCAAACCTTCGTAGGCGCAGCGCGCGTCTGGTTTGACAGCCTGCCAGCAGGAAAAATCAAATCATGGGTCGACTTCCGAGAGAAGTTCTTGGCACACTTCTCGCAACAACGACGACACACCAGAGACCCAGCCGATTGTTTGAACATATGGCGAAGAGACCACGAAAGCGTGGAAGATTTCATTACAAGATACAACAAAGAATGTTTGGAGATCGGCGACGTAGGCGAGAAGATGATGCGCGCACACTTCATGCGGGCAGTCAAGTGCGATGATTTAATCAAGCGTGTAAAAGGCAGAGACGGAGGACCCAAAGATTGGGAAACCTTCATTGAGGCAGCCAAAACTATCGCGCAGTCGGACAGACAGTTGACCGGTGATGATCACCGTCAACGTAGCTACAACCATAACGACCGGCATAGCAAGAAAGGCAGGAGCCAACCTTGGAAAGCATCCGGTCACAGAGAACGAAGCCCGGTAAGAGAAGATGCGCGCCACACGATTAATCAAATAGCTCACCGGAAAGAGGTGAAACGAGAAAACAGGGAGAAACAGTGGACACCCCTCACGAAAACCCCTTCAGAAGTCTTAGCAACCGAGAACCACCAGTTTAAACCGCCCCTACAAATGCGCAACAAGAGGGGCCAAGACCCAAATCTTTTCTGTGAATTCCACAAGGACACGGGCCATTTAACCGATGATTGTTTCAGCCTCAAACAAGAGATCGAAAGAGCCTTAAGAGACGGAAAGTTAACTCACCTGGTCAAAGGTGGGAAGCGTGATTACCGCCAGATTCAGAGAAGAGAAGAAGGGCCGGACAACAAAAAACTCCGGAAGCTAGAAACCCACATGGTTCAAGGGGGTCCACGAAGGCCAAGAAGAAACTACAACAAGCGCGCGCAAGATGACTCATGGCGCGAGAAACAAGTCGTTTTCCCTGTTGTAAGAGGAGGCCCACGAGAAAGAAGGCCCATAGTCATCTCGGGCGTCATAGGGCATTACCAAACATATTACATCTTCATCGACCCGGGGAGCACTGCGGATATCATATATGAACAGTGTTTTAATCAGTTCGATCAGGAGGATAAAGCGCGCTTAGAACCAGTTGATTACCCGCTCACTGGTTTCTGCAACGAAGCCGTTTTTCCTCTAGGACAAATATCGTTCCCAGTGTTGCTCTCGGACGAAAGAAACTCAAGAACAGAAGAAGTCACATTCATGGTGCTGCCAGCACATTCAAGACACGATATTCTGCTGGGAAGAGAATCCCAAGGTGATTTCAGCATGATCTGCTCTGGCCCACACTCAGCAGTGGGATTCCCAACAGAAACAGGAGTAGCCATCATCTATGCAAGCAAAGAAGTATTAGCAACAGATGAGCTAAGACCTGCAAAGACAAGGAAACCAGAAGCACGCCAAGAGGCAGAAAAATGGGTGTTAAACAGCGCATATCCGGAACAGACAGTAACCTTAGGACCTGCAATGTCCGATCTGACGCGCGCGGCGCTAAAAAAACTGCTGTTCCAAAATATGGACGTCTTCGCCTGGACACCAGCAGACATGGTGGGTGTTCCACGGCACATAGCTGAACATCGCTTAAATGTCTCGGAAGAAGCCAAACCGGTGGTACATGCTAAGCGCCATTTGGGAGACATAAAGCACGACGCCATGAAAGAGCAGGTGATCGAGCTGTTAAACGCAGGAATCATCAGGGAAGTCAGGTATCAAACATGGGTGGCAAGCCCAGTGATGGTCCAAAAGAACAACGGTAGCTGGAGAATGTGCGTGGACTACAAAGATCTGAATAAGGCATGTCCACGCGACTGTTATGCCTTACCAGACATTGATGAAAAGATCGATTCACTTGCCACATTCCGATGGAAATGTTTCCTCGATTGTTACAAAGGGTACCACCAGGTACAGATGGCCGTGCAGGATGAAGACAAGACCGCGTTCCGCACACCAACAGGGCTATACTACTATACCAAAATGCCTTTTGGTTTAAAAAATGCGGGCGCGACTTATCAGAGGCTCATGAACGAAACTTTCCACGACGCCATCGGCAAGTATATAGAAGTGTATATGGATGATCTGGTTATCATGAGCAAAGAGGAGAGCACAATGTTGCTGAACATCCAAAAGACGTTCGACACCTTGCGCGGAGTTAGTATCAAGTTAAACCCAGCGAAATGCTCTTTCGGCATGGAAGAGGGGAAATTCCTGGGTTTCATTGTCACGAAAGATGGCTTCAAGGTGAACCCTGACAAGATACAAGCCATAGAACGCATGCCGTCACCTTCAACGATCAAGGAGATGCAAAAATTGGCAGGACGGTTGGCAGCACTTAACCGCTTCCTGGCCAATCACGCAGCTAAATCGTTTCCGTTTATAAAAACTTTCCGAAACTGCATGAAGAAGAGCCAATTTCAGTGGACTCCGGAAGCCGAGAGCGCATTCCGCGAGATGAAAGACTGCCTCATCAAGCTGCCAACATTAACTGCACCAGTCAAGGGCGAGCCTCTGGTACTGTACTTGTCAGCCTCCGACAAAGCAGTAGGAGCAGTGTTGCTTGTGGATCGACAGGGCGTTCAGACGCCAGTCTATTATGTGTCACGAACTCTAACCGACCCAGAAACCCGGTACGCAATCATGGAGAAACTGGTACTCGCACTGATCCATGCATCAAGAAGGCTGCGCAAGTACTTTGCCAACCACGTCATTCACGTGCTAACAAACTACAATATTGGCAACATACTTGCAAGGCCAGAGATTTCAGGGAGACTAGCAAAATGGGCGATAGAGCTCGGAGGTCATAACGTAGTGTTCAGACCAAGACCGGCGATCAAGGGCCAAGTACTTGCAGATTTCATGACAGAGGTACCGGATGACAAAGATCGAGAATGCAAGGCGATGGAAAAAGCCAAGAAACAACAAGTGGAAGAACCATGGCTACTATACACAGATGGTGCGTCTAACGAGGACGGCGCAGGTGCTGGTCTCCGGCTGGTGAGCCCTGACAAACATGAGTTCACCTACGCCATACGCCTGGATTTTAAAAGCACAAACAACGAAGCTGAATACGAAGCCTTCCTTGCTGGTTTAAAGTTGGCAATCAAAATGGGAGTACGACACATCGAAGCGCATGTGGACTCCATGTTGATGGCAGGTCAAATCAACGGGCAATATGAAGCCAAGGGAGATACAATGGCACTTTACCTGAGCCAAGCAAAGACACTGCTACAGACCTTCTATTCCTACAAAGTGCATCACATTAATAGAAGCGAGAACAAGCCAGCAGACGCGCTGAGTAAACTCGCCTCTACAAGCTTCCAGCACCTAGCAAAGGATGTACGCATAGAAGTTTTAAGCAACCCGTCAGTGCCACTGCGAGAAGTAAGCGTCGTTCAACTAGGGACAACGTCTTGGATGACTCCGATAATCACATACCTCCAATCTGGAATACTCCCGGAGAACAAGGCAGAAGCAAGGAAAATTCAGTACAAATCCGAACATTACCAGATGGCTGATGGGATCTTGTACAGAAAATCATACCTCGGGCCTTTGTTAAGGTGTGTTGATCCCGAAGGCGCACGCTATTTGATCAGAGAGGTGCACGAGGGAATCTGTGGTATACATGCCGGACCAAGAATGGTGGTAGCAAAAGTCATGAATGCGGGATACTACTGGCCCGGGATGCATTTGGATGCGGTTAAAGAATTGAGAAAATGCAGCGGATGCCAAAGACACGCGCCCAAAACAATGCGCCCCAAGAATGAATTGGTACCAGTCACAACGGCGTGGCCCTTTCAACAATGGGGAATAGACATGGTCGGACCTTTTCCCGAAGCCCCAGGAGCTGTCAAATTCATAATAGTCGCAGTCGACTATTTCACCAAATGGGTAGAGGCAAAGGCCCTCGCGTCAACCACAGCCGCCGTTGTCAAAAAATTCATTTGGGAACAAATCATATGTCGTTTTGGATTACCCCTCAAGATAATCACCGACAATGGAACCAACTTTGCCGAAGACAACCTTCAACAGTGGTTCAAGGAATTACACATCGAGCACACCTTCTCCTCGGTCGCGCACCCGCAGGGGAATGGTCAAGTCGAAGCCGTCAACAAGAGTATTGTCGACGGAATCAAGGCAAGACTGGGAGAAAAAAGAAGAGGTTGGGTAGACGAACTGCCCAGCATCTTGTGGGCCCACAGGACGATGCCCAAAACAAGCAACGGAGAAACACCGTTTAGCTTGGTTTATGGGTCAGAGGCAGTAATACCAGCAGAGATAGGATTACTGTCACCTCGAATGCTCTCAATGAACGTGATCAACAATGAGGAAGAGAGGAGAATCGACCTCGACCTCCTAGAAGAACGGAGAGAAATGGCGGCAATCAATGAAGCAAAATACAAAACGAAGCTGGAAAAATATTACAACTCTAAAGTCCGAGTCTGCACCTTCAACCCGGGAGAATACGTCCTTAGAGACAACGAGGCCTCAAATGCAGAAAAGCCCGGAAAGTTGGCTCCCAAGTGGGAAGGTCCATATGTCATCGACACCGTACTCGGAAAGGGAGCTTATAAGCTGTGCACCATCGACAACAGGGAGGTTCCTCGCACATGGAACGCCCAACAGCTGAGAAGGTGTTACCTATGAATGAAGTTCTTGTAATGGCAATGGCCAAGTCGCCAACACATTTATAATACAAGAAGTGTTTGGCTATCTTTCTATTATGCAAATTTCTTTGTCAGAACTGCATATATTACTTTGGGCATACACGAAAACATCAATGGCTCAACCATTAGGAAACGTTGTAGACCTCCAAGGCCTGTCACAAGCAAGTGCACAGCCGGGTCAGACACACAACTAAAGCCTAACAAACGCCAAACAAATACTTCGTGCCCACATAAACACGAAAACATCGAACACAGGACAAACAAACATTGTAAGCACCCCCAAGGCTGAGAACAGTCGGGTCTACACAATAACCTGTTACTCGATCACTTCGTATTCACGACCCACGCTGCGCACAAATACGACAGAATAAAACGTTGTAATAAACACAACACAACCTGTCAGCGCCATCATTCATTCGTGATACCTGAATCAAAGTAATTACACATGCACATATTATGACGATAACGAAATTCACATAAAAACAGACAACTATTAGCATAACATACGTCAAAGCACAGCCAAATATCCACAAGCATAACAAGGAAGTTAAAATTGTTTATCAAAGTGTCAAGCACAAGACCAACCAAGGTCATACGCGGCGCGCAGGCCGGAGTCCCTCATTCGGGATGACTGGGTCCAACACCCCCAGCCGCACCACCTTCATCGCCAAGCGCCTTCTTCAACAACACGACACCATCAGATCTTCGAGCCAGTTTCTTCGCAGCTTTAACCACAGCAAACTCCAAAGACGAAAATTCTTGTCTTTTCGCGGCGTAAGCAGCAGTGCAATCCTCCTTCCACAACTCGAAGTGGTGTTCTTTCTCCTTATTAAGGGCTGCAGCCCTACCCTCGTTGTACCCATCTTTACGACCGCTGCTGTAACCAGCTTGCCCTAACTCAAACATGTAATGGGCAAGCTCGTGGGAGTTGACGATGCGATCAGCAATCTACAAAAAACACATAAATAAGGGACAGTTCACGAAAGCCACAAAATAAAGAAAAGATCTTCTTTTTTTTTACCAGAGGCACCGCGCGCGAGAGCAACCATTTGCAATCAGCGGACGCTTCCTCAGCAAGGAGTTCAGAAGCCTTGCATTCAGCAGTCTTCTCTTGAAGAAGACGATCAGCAGTCTCATATTGCCTAGCAAGGTCTTCCAGCTTAGCAATACGCGCAATATACTCTTTTTCCTTCTCTTCAAAGGCAACACGAGCCTTTTGAGCTTCCTCAGCAAGCTCAGTCTTCTCACCAGATAAACGTACAATAGCGTCTGGTTGAGATTTAAGCTCCACATTAGTACGCTCGCACGCAGCTTCCCAGTTTTTCTGCTTATCAGCATTGGCTTGCTTTTCTTGGGCAAGTTTCTCTTCCGCATCAGATACCCTCCAGATCAACCCCTTCTTCTCAACATTGAATTGTTCTTTCTCCTCCGCAAATAGTTTTTTCTCATTCTCAAACTCCAGGGTGTCTTCCCCCATTAATTTCCACTCACGAACAATCTCCTGTGAAGTGGACCAGAAGTTGACCCCGGCTTGAACATGCTCATCCAAAAGCTCCAACCGGCGGCGCCTCTTCTGGAACATCCTTTCAGCAGGGGGGAGGGACAGAGAGAAAAATTCATGGCAATTATCGAGGTCGTTCATCCTGGAGCCCTGAGTTAAGTGCCAGCGAGGGGCGTGCGGAAGGTCATCACAAGCAGGATTCGTCGTTTCAAAAGAATCAGCATGAACTTTTTCAAACTGGGGGCTGCGGACAGCACCTGAGGTTGCACCACCACCATCACCCGGTGGGCGTTTGGTATACACCGTTTGATGAGGAGTAGTTTCACTCACCTCTACTTCAACCTCAACATTTTTACCGCGATCACCACCAGCAGCACCGCCCGCATCACCACCTGCATTACCGCCACCTTCTCCAACCTGCTCAACTCTCACATCTCCTTTTTTCGTCCCGTCAGGAGTATCATGAGGAGGAGACAGCCCAAACGTCCTCGACGGCGGAGATTCTGGAGGAGTAATTTTGGAAATGTCAATCTTGTGTCCAGTCTTGGCTGTTTTGGCACCTGCTCCAAAACGAGCAGCACATTCAAAGAAAAGAAGGACAAACAAACAAAAAATGTAAGACAAGCTCGAAGAAGCTCAAACGAATACCAGAAGCTTCAAAAATCTTCTGCAGCAAATCCGAGGGTTTTTCAGCAAAAATACCCATGTCAATATCCGATTCAGAAGGGGCAGGAGGATTCTCTTTTTGAAGTTTAATTTTTTTCGAGGCAAGCATAGCAGCAGCCTGCTCGTCAAGCTTCCGTTTTTTATCCTCGAAAGCCTTTTTCTGCATTATCTCTGTTAGAGTCGCGCGGTCCTCAGGGTCCGACTCAGGTCTTTTCTCGACAACTCCTAAACCGGACAACGTATCAGAAACAACAACATAATCAGGGATACGATGAGTATGAACTCGCTTACGAGGAGACTTAGTGGCAGTTTCTTCAGTTTTTTTCCCTTTCTCTCCCGCCTTGTCAATTTTCGCTTTTCTCCTCGTCTCCAACACGTCAGCAGTTTCGACCGGAATCTCCAAATCATCACCAACAGGCTCGTTCACCGGCTCATGCACAACCCCCTGCACCGGACCTGCACGCGCGGAACGAGAGGTTAGGTCTTCAAAAGATCTGCCAGACCCATCACTCGAGAGAACGATAACTTCCTCTCGAATGGAATCAAATGCATCATCATCATTCTCACTATCTTCACCTAAGACAGTGTTGACGTAAGTGGTGAAACTCTCGTTGCTCGGATGCAGAAACCGGCCACGGATCTGATCCAACCAAGGTCGTTTATCAGATTTTTGTATCGCCTCAACCATTGCACCCGGTGCCTTAAGATCCAGAACATTCAACAACGTGAAACCTACTGCACAAAAAGACGGAGATAAAGAACAGTGCACAAACAATACAACGTACAGCATACAAACAAAAAAAAACAGTATGGAACGAGACGTACACTTGCCCTCATGACCATAAACCGGAACCCCCAACGGATGTTTAGGAACCCACTTTATGCTCATACCGGCACCAACCAACGCCATCTCCTCAAGCTGGATTATCGGAGTGGCTTTACGAGTCAACCTCTTATACCAATCTTGATCAGCGAAATTTGCAACCACATCAACCTTGGGGATACCCTCATCCACAGATCTGTAGTGCATGTCCACAGGAACAACACCCCGGCGAATATAAAAAAACTTCTGCTTCCAGTCATGAAGACTCTTCAGTGGCACAGAGCAAACCGGAGAAACGTCGGTACGAGCACTAAAAGAGTAAAACCCACTTGTATATGAAACGGTGTAGAAGGCGTTGAACATCTCAAACGTCGGATCTAAATGGTTTGCCATACAAACAAACTCAAAATGAGTAATACGAGGGAGTCCGATGGCATTGATCTGAGAGATGTGGAGACCATAACCCCTCAACACGTCAGCAGTAAATCGGGTCATCGGAAGCCTGAAGTTGCCCACCCGGAAGAAAGCAGCATACAAAGTCATATGACCGGGAGGAGCATCCATGGCGGTGGAACCAGGAGTAGGATACTGAGCACCCCAATCAGGGAGAAAACCCATCTCCCTTACCAAATTCTGAAATTCCTTCTCTTTCCACCCTATTACCGCCTGATCCGGGCCAGGAGGAGTTTTCCCCTTGTTCCTCCTCTTCCTCGAAGAAGGATTTGTAGAAGACATGGTAGGAAAACAAACTGTAATGCAGATGAACTCAAAGAGAAGAAGATAGAAAATAAAGGAAGAAGAGAGATCTCCAGAATTCAAATTTTGAATAAGGGGAGAAGAAAGAGAAAACCACCATATATTTATACCCATCGCATTTAATGCGATGGGTAGTGGGGGCGTCAGAATCCGAAAAAGCAACCAACAGGGAGATGACACGTCAAAGGAGAGAGAAGGCGGCACCTCTTTTTCCGGAAGCAGGTGAACGGACACCTGACACTTCTCCGAAAAGCAACTGACAGTGACTGAAAAGGCAACTGTTCATCTGACACCAGCCAGTCACATCAGTCATCCCTTCCCAAGACAGACAAGCTTCCTCTTGACGACAACTTTTTTAAAGAGCCAAAACCCATGCGCGGGGCGCCATGCGTCCATTTGGCTCAACTTTTTAAAGGGCCAAAACCCATGCGCGGCACGCCATGCGTCCATTTGGCTCAACTTTTTAAAGGGCCAAAACCCATGCGCGGCACGCCATGCGTCCATTTGGCTCAACTTTTTAAAAGTGCCAAAACCCATGCGCGGTACGCCACGCGTCCACCCGGCTCAACTATATAAGTCGCCAAAATCCACGCGTCGTGGGCCCATTAGGTGCAGATTTCTTAGGGACCCCATGAAAACCTCACGCCATAACGAAATACCACACTTATAAGTCCAGAATCCCTCCTAGACGATCAACTCAACTAGAAGGCACACTGGACTGGGGGGACTTGAAGAGGTATGGTCCCAATTCCTTGCCAACATGGCAAGGACCACACCACTTTTTCCATCAGACGTGGCGCTGACATCGACAAAGTCATCCAGAAGCTTCTAGAAGCTTCTAGAAAATATCTAGGTAGCTCCAAAGACGCTCCACCCGACATAAAGGACACAACGTGTCACCAGTCACCAGGCGCCACGTAGGCCTGTAACAAATCTAAGGGCAGCCCGACAATGCGTCCATTTGAAGGGCCAAAACCCATGCGCGGCACGCCATGCGTCCATTTGGCTCAACTTTTTAAAAGTGCCAAAACCCATGCGCAGTACGCCACGCGTCCACCCGGCTCAACTATATAAGTCGCCAAAATCCACGCGTCGTGGGCCCATTAGGTGCAGATTTCTTAGGGACCCCATGAAAACCTCACGCCATAACGAAATACCACACTTATAAGTCCAGAATCCCTCCTAGACGATCAACTCAACTAGAAGGCACACTGGACTGGGGGGACTTGAAGAGGTATGGTCCCAATTCCTTGCCAACATGGCAAGGACCACACCACTTTTTCCATCAGACGTGGCGCTGACATCGACAAAGTCATCCAGAAGCTTCTAGAAGCTTCTAGAAAATATCTAGGTAGCTCCAAAGACGCTCCACCCGACATAAAGGACACAACGTGTCACCAGTCACCAGGCGCCACGTAGGCCTGTAACAAATCTAAGGGCAGCCCGACAATGCCAGTACGACGTCTCCAAGATGGGCAAATGCGAGCGCGCCACGTGTACCACTACACTGACCACAGCAGAGGAGACCAAGAGGATATTCCCCTTGGTCGGACAGCTGGCGCGCAACCACGGCTGGCATCGCTGCTCTTCCCTCTCTCACCCTCCGGCTATAAATAGAACCCTTCATCATTCAGGTTAAAGGATCTTGCTCTCCATATTCTCACACTTAACACACACCGTTTATTCTCCCTCAGGACAGTACTTATTCTCACGCCGGAGCCTGGTTAAGAGGGAAACCCCCATATTCCCCTCTTAACGAGACTAACGGTGTTGCTGTTTTGCAGGAACCAAGCCATTCCACGAGTAGAAAGAGAGATTGAACCCACAGAGGAAATAACCTCACGGACTAACCTTAGTGTTAGCCTGTGTTTCATCATTTGGTTAATTTGGCGTGCTTAAAATGACAAAATTTTCAACAACACACGACCATCCCTGTTAAAGGTTATGAGGATATCAAGTCAAACACGTTCCTATGGGTGAAAAACAGGGCGAAACTAATAGACATCATGTTGCTCTTTTTCATTTTGGGAGTCCATCTTGTTTTGAGTACTGATGTTTGTATATAGCAAGTTTTGTGGCTCCTAACTTCTTGTTGGTTGCCCATTTTAATGAAATGCATAGCCATTCAAAAGAAATTAAGAATGTACGGCGCGTTTAGGTTATATGATTTTAAGTATGTCACACCTGGTTCTGGGTAGATGGTTCACGCATATGGAGCTTCGAACATCTAAAGCGAGCCAAAATACTACAAAACATAACACGTTAGTTTCGTCATAGTAAGAACGAATTCTCCTTGTGACCAACATTCGATGTGAGAATAAATATACTTATGAATGAATAGAGATAGCAAGAGTGTAAGTGTAGTGTATAGAGTGGGAAAGTATAACCTCCTGTTCTTATGATTATCAAGTACTTATATAGTACTAGAATGACGGTTCATTATCTTGGAGCGAGTGGTTCTTATGCGACCATTGTAGAAGGTAATTACCAGAACGTGACAGCCGGAGTTAGCAGGCATACCATGGGTTGGATTTGGATGAGATTGTCATATCCAGCCGGCTCGGTTTGGTTTTCCAAGTATCAAAGATCATATTCCTTCATACATGAATAAGTATGAGTCGATTTAAAGGCATAAACTTTACTCCGCGATCTATAAGGATTGTAACCCCTACTTAAAATGAACATATTTTCTCTTATTTTAGTTTTCCAGGTGATAAGTTTTTACAATATTTCTAAATTCTCATCTATTTCAGGTTATGCATGTTCATTCTTTTATGCTAAATAACATACAGCAAAACGAGTAGGTTGGGTCAGGTAAGTTAACGGCATGCCGATTGAAAAAAAATGTTCGATTTGATTTGGGTCAACACAGGCTAATTGATTTGGGTCTAATAAAACAGAATTTATAACCGCCCCTTTCTCAGCCATGCCCAAGTTATGATTCCAACCACAGCACCACCCAAGTGAGCAGATCCTGCAATTTTATCATCTTCCTGAAATAGTAAACAGTAATAGTTGCATATAATATATATGTATATATAGAAAAAGTGAAGTGTGTGTGTGTACAGAGAGGGGGGGGGGGGGGGGGGGTTCAGATCATGATATATGTTTTTAAAGGGTTTCAACATTTTAGAATCGCTAATATGTTGAAAACCGCATAATGCATCTATCGCTTTAAATGCGACACATAAGACAGTTATGTAACCGCCTTTGTTTCTCTCTTTCTCTATCACTATGTAGTATTTATTATGCATTTTATACGTGTGCATTATGCACTTGTCGCGGTTCACAACATATTCACAGACACATATGCAAGGGAGGGATCTATATAGAACGCTATATGTTGCGAGCACACGTTAAACTAAAAAAATCATTCATTTTTTTGATCGAAAAACATTTTAAAAAGAAAATAGTTTTATTCATCTCTATTGAAATTCAGAAAGAACATATGCACAAATTTGTTTATGTATAAAACCTACACATGAGCGGTAAAACAATTAAAAATTCAAAAACATATGACCAAATTATTTTGATGGTTTATGTACATAACATATGTATTTGTATTTGTATTTAAAAATTTAAGAAGTACAAAATTTTAAAAATGAAAAAAAAAAACAAAAACTAATAAAAATAGACAAGTATTTAGTTTTTTTTTTTCCCCTCTTGCTCTGTAATGAACCTCAGCGTGTGCTCGTATGCTGTTTTAGGACAACTTTTTTTACTATTTTAAGAGTGAATAGATAGATCATAACACATTAAGGATCATACCTTTAGTTTTTGTATATCATCCCAAATATAGCTCCCCTGAAATGATTACATGAAACAAAATGACCATGAGATATAGAAAACAAACTTCTACACTACAACTAATCAAGTAATTAAAATCATGTTTTAGTAGAGTTATAACACATTAAGATCTCTTGAACTTATATTCGTTGGGGTACGGTTGTTGTTGTTTTATAACACATTAAAGCTTGGGATATATACACTTCTCTTATTTTAACACGAATACGTTACTATTACATGTTTGAATAAACCATGAAGATTTCATTTACCGCTAATAGAGCATGGACAGGTATTGTAAACTTGCCAAGTGAAATATTCACTGGGGTGAGTAATGTATCAAGCATCTAGATAGCCATCACTGCATCACTTGCTCCCTAAAATGTAAAAAAAGTAAAAAAAATATAATAATAATTTAAAAAGATGTTCCAAACAAGAATGTTATATAAATGAGAAAAGTTATGGGAGAAACAAGAATGTTAATGTAGTACATATGCTGCAAGTTTTGAACGGTCCGATTCACACGATTGCTTGTCCTGCAATAATAACAGTTAGATAATGAAATATGGTTCGTGAATCGTGATAGTGTTTGGATGTTTGACCTTTGATGATAAGGCAAGAAAAACCCGATGCAACAGGAATGAAACCGAGCCAGTAAAAGCCCCAGCCAGATACAACTTAAGCAGAAATTCAGGCCCAAAGCGTTGTTCAATCTGTGGAATGTGGTTATCAATTCAGAAAACAAGAAAGAATGAATGTTACGCGTATGAACTTAATACGTACTCTTTTGCCATAGCTATAAAGCGCGATTATATTTGGGAGGATATGTAAAAAGTCCTTGTGACTGAAAGCAGAAGTTATCATAGTATGATACCGTCCGCTGTTAAAGTTATCCAGATGTACCTGCACAGATGAAATCACTCTTACAAAAGAACAATAGTGTATATTTTATACGGGTCGGGTTGATACCTTTTTTGGCCCAAAATAAACTTTAGGCAATCAGTATGTCAAATATGATTACAAATTTATGTTTTTTAGAAAACCCCAACTTGGGCTACCTTAAATCTGTATTGGTTTCACTTTAAGCTAAGTTTTTTTATTTGACCCGTTAGAGAAAACTTTTCCTTTCAAACGAGTTTTTTTAATTGATCTGTTAGGGAAAACACACGTATATGCGAATAAGTCATGACGTTCAAAGAGAAACACCATAACCATGAAGATCTCACCGTGAAGTTCTGCCTCAGGAACTTTGCATCGGCAACTTTTGAGAGCAGATACACAGCCACATTTGCTAAGATCAAGCCTTTTGTCGCACCATTTGCAGGTGTGAGTCTCCTTGTAGAATGTAATTGCCTATGAATATAACAAATAATGTACTAGTTATGGTATAAACATAAAGATTTATTTCTGTAAATTTCATCACACAAGATTATGGTTATTGAGTTTACTTGCTTGTTTACAGTAAACCTTAATAAATGAGGTTATTCATTGATAAAGATGACAACAATAATAATAATAATAACAATTCGGGACATTTGGTGATGTTATTCATTTATCAAGGTCTTAGTGTAGCATCCTTTAGTTATATGTCTGGCAATATCTAACACGAAATCATCGTGTTTTGTGTTGTCATATCTATCCCGTTTAATAAATGAGGCATGCTCAGGTTGAACTATTTAATTAAGTGGGTCGTGATCAAGTTTAAACCGTGGACCAACAACACCCTTAATCTTGTATACTACCTGTTTAACCCATTTATTACAACCCAACCCACCAACCCGTTTGACTCGTATGAATGAGTTCAAAGAAATATACAGGTGTATGTAACAAGAGGAATTAATTACCATGTTTTTTGGTAAGTAATTGGTTGAGTGAATAGAAAATTGGGTCTTGTGAAATCAGCTCTTGTTGACCTTAATTCAACGTGATCAGCAAACAAGTTGCATGAAACTTCCGGTTTGAACCGGCGTGATGGTTGTGTAAAAGTGGTGTGGTTGTGGTAATGCGACGGCGTAAGGGTGGCCGGATGGTGGCGAGTTAAGGAGAAGAGAAGTTGCATTGTACGTAGGGTAATGTGATGTGATGATGGATGATCAACGCAAATATTTCAATTTTCAAACATAGATTGCCTTCTTGATATCTTTATTTGACGAGGAGATTATTTTGTTTCCTAAATAATATCTTTTTTAGTTAATTTCAAATAGGAAGTTTGATTACGCTAAGGAAGGGTAGGAAGTTATTATAGCCTTACACATGGCCAGTGGCGCAACTTAGAGGAGGTCCAGTGCGGTTTTTTTTTTTTTTTTTGCACAGTAGTGTTATATTTCAGGTTTTCGAGAATTTTTTTAAATGTGTATTGGTTCCGCCAGACTGATTTTATCTCCAAAAGACATCGGCCCATGCTGAGTTTTAGGTCAAGATCCGCCACTACACATGGCAACATAGAAAAAAGAAGGGAAAGGGTATTTTAGTCCACCATAAATTAGTTTCATATCAAAAAATACATCTTTCATATTTATTGTTTAAATCTCATCCCACCACCACCAACACACCCTACCACCACAACCACTGTCGTCGCCCACCACAACCACAACCACTGCCGCCGTCGCCCACCACCACCCACCGTCACTGTCCACAAATCACAACCCCACCCTTAACCCTAACCCAGATCATAGTTCATCCTAGATCTGTTTTGTTTTATAAGCGAAAGTTGTCTATGTCGTCATCAGAGCCAATGCCGCCACTGAAAGTCGTGAAAGAGCGAGAGAACCCGCCCGTGCTACTGTCGGAGCCAATGCCGGAAGTTCCGGTTAGAAAGACCCATTGCGTTTTAGCTGCTGTTTGTATTATTGTTTTATTCTGCTCTTTATCATGACCCCCTTTAATTTGGAGGGTGTAGATGGAGCCCCGTGTCATGATTAAGTAATTATTTATTTAAATATTTATTTTTTTAAATTAAATGGCAATTTTAATAACTACAAAATTAAAAATAAAAACATAATTTCATTAAAAAAACTACAAAGTCATAAAAAAAACATAACATACTAGAAAAAAAAGACAACATACTTAAAAAAAAAAACTACATATATTTGGCCCGAATTTGTGCCTTACGAGCCTCCAAAATGACTCGGTCCTCCTCTGGTTGATGTGACAGATCCCTTGCGAGAAAGTCCATGTCTCTCGCAATTTGTTTCTCCATTCTCATTTCTTGGTCTTTTTCCCTAATGGAGATTATTTGCTTGAGATCTGCCTGGAACTCGCTCATCTTTGACGGGCCATCTGATTTAGTAGACTTTCCACGTGCCTTGGCT
Source organism: Helianthus tuberosus (assembly GCA_030545235.1). NCBI lineage: Eukaryota > Viridiplantae > Streptophyta > Magnoliopsida > Asterales > Asteraceae > Helianthus > Helianthus tuberosus. The sequence goes on along the minus strand of CM060379.1, from coordinate 36,148,193 downwards.
TTACTTTTATCCCTACCAGTTGGACGAGGCAGCTCTTTTGGTTCTTCAAACTCGTCAGCATCCTCGTTTAGATTAATTATTGTACGAGCATCGGACCCAGAAGGTTCGGCGGTGGATGTCGATTTGGACCGTTTGGATCTAGGGCGGGTTGGGTCGAACGGTGGCACAAGGTGCCACTTTGGAGATTTGCGAAGAAGCTCCCATGTGGTTACCAACGTAAACATATGCCCATGGTTCATTCTATACTCGGTGTGGGCTTCAGTCAAGACATCGACGTCGCTCGCACCACTTCTCCTTCGAGTGTTATTGACGAGGTTATTGTATATGTTGTTGAAGTTGCTAACCTTCGTCCTCAAAGCACCCCACTTTCCCGAAATAGAGTCGGGGGTTCGATACACGCCACGACCCATTGCGGTGAAAAACTTATCGCGTCTACTACCCCAAAATACCTTTATGTCTTGGTCGTCTCCTAAAAAAATATTATTTACAAAAGCATAAAAATATTATTTACACAAGCATAAAAAAATATTATTTACACAAGCATAAAAAATATTATTTATGAAGGCATAAAAAAATTATTTACCAACAATTTCGTCCTCCGACACGTCGAGCCAAGCTTTTGCCAACTCGAACTCTTCCTTAGGCGACCAAAATTCTACCTTCTTAGTGGCACGTTTTTCGGTCTCATCCTTCTTTTTATGGCTTCTTTTTTTTATAGAAGAGGATTCGACTTGGGTTTTGGGAACGAATTCGGTTTCGCTTGTGTCTTCGGCGGGTATGTTTGGTGGTGGCATGTTTGGGGAAAAAAAAGGGGTTGAGAATAATACCCGAAATATGGAGGCATCGGTTGAGTGATGGGATGAGGAGAAGTTGGTGGCATTGAATAATATCCAACTTCCCCGTACGCGGGTCTCGGCGATAGCGGTCCTCTTGCTCGTTGTTTTGCAAATTTTGCCAAAACGGATTGGTCGGATCCCATGGGTTGTTTGGGTTGTTGGGAAACATTGTTGGGAAGTTTTAAAAAATATGAAGAGAGTTGTATAAAAAGTGAGGTAGAAAGTGAGCGGAATGATTTAAAAAGTGAGGTAGAAAGTGGGTATTTATAGTGTTAATTTATAAATAAAATAAAAAGTATTTTTTTTTTAATTTTTGACCGTTTTCAACGGTCCAAAACATAAATGCTTCTCCGTCCTTGTGCGTTGCCGCTCGTTACCATCTTGGCGATGGTTGTATAGCGCCCCAGCATAACGCCGGGGGTGTGGACTATGGCGGGGGTGGGGCGCTATAGTGCGCCAGCTGGGTTGGGTGACGCCCCCACACCCTCCAGCCTAATGGCTTCAGACTTCATTTATATTCTTGTTATATGCACAGTTTAAAACACTACCAACTTCTTTTATGTTATTCTTTTTCATAAGTTGTTCTTCGAGTAATGGCTTCAATAATGGCTTCAATTATTGAAAAATGGATTGAAAAACACTTTTTTTAAACCATTACGTTTTAGAAAAAAAAATACATTTTTTTTATTTTTACTCAATTGCGCTTTAGGTAAAACACATTTTTATGTGTTTTTAGTCCATTGCGTTTTTGAAAAAAAAAAAAAAAACACTTTTTTTGTGTTTTTATATATTGCGTTTTAGAAAAAAACACATTTTTATGTGTTTTTTGGTACAATGCATTTTAGAAAAACACATATTGAAGTGTTTTTAGTACATTGCATTTTAGGTAAAACATATTTTTATTTGTTTTTAGTCCATTGCGTTTTAGAAAAAATCACTTTCTTTTGTATTTTTTGTCTATTGCGTTTTAGGAAAAACACATATTTATGTGTTTTTTGGACCATTGCATTTTAGAAAAACACATTTTGAAGTGTTTTTAGTCCATTGCATTTTAGGTAAAACACATTTTTATGTGTTTTTAGTCCATTGCGTTTTAGAAAAAAAAAAAAAAAAAAAAACACTTTCTTTTGTGTTTTGGTCCATTGTGTTTTGGAAGGAACACATTGTTTTGCGTTTTTAGTCCATTGCGTTTTAGAAAAAAAACACTTTATTTTATGTTTTTTTTCCATTGCGTTTTAGTAAGAACATTTTTTTTTTTGTGCTTTTTAGTCTATTGTGTTTTAGAATAAAATCATTTTTTGTGTTTTTTGTCCAATGCGTTTTAGGCATCTGGGCTATTGAAATCTTAGCAATAGAGTTCTCGTTTTAAAGATAAAAAATGCTCATTTTTATGGTGAAATTTTTATAAAAAAATGTCGTATGAAAAAGTTATTAACGTTTTAAAAATTGGGGGATTAGAGGAGAGAGAAACTATTGACTTGAATGGATTAAAATACCCTCAAATTAACCCACGCGCGTTCTTATTTTTGTTCAATCTCATTCATTAAATCTTAGCCATTGATTAGTTAATAGATGGTTAGAATTACTCCCTAGACTTCCTACTCAAATAAATTTTCTAGTATATTCTGACTCTTATCTTATAATAAAAAAATGTATTTTTTTTTTATGGCTAAATATGGGGATTGAGCCCCCTACCCTTCAACTCTAAATTTTGTTGAACTCAACAAAACCAGTGGCTATTTCCAAGTGGATAACATATTAAGGGTTTTTTTTTTCAAACTAGTGCAAATATATTAATATTAATCTATATATAGATATATAATCTAACTTATAATGACTCTAAATAATGACACATGACATTCTCTCTTTCAACCTTATAAATTTTATTTATATTTATTTAATAAATTTCTTTTAATATTAATATTAATTAATAACCAATATATATCACTTATTTTTATTTTTATTCTTATCTTTATCTAAAATTAATAAATAACTTCAATTTTGCAATTTAGACCATTTGTTTTTACTTTTAACCCAAAGTTTTCAACTTTTGCAATTTAATCTCAACTCGTTTTTATTTTCAATTTTGGTCCATCATACTTTTCATCTTTCCCAAGTTTTCGTTTTGTTCTAAATTTTGTGAGTTAACGCACCGCAAGTGCGTGTGAGGTTCAACATTTTTTCTTATATTTCTTTCCCGTTTGACTGACCCGCCGCGTCACATATATTTTTCTGCGCTTGACAAGTTCGTCCAACACGCGAGTCCTGGATGGACTTAGTTATTTTTTTATGTTTTACGTTTCGGTTTAATTTATTAGCAACGAGTGTGCGTGATTCAAAGATTTTACGTCTGCTTTTCGCTCGACGTTATTTTTTTCCCATTTTTATTTATTTTGTTTTTACGAGCTTTTCCGGTGTTGATGGTCGCTGACAATGGTATAGCATTGCTACTACTTAACACCGTTTTATGACAACCGCTGCAACGCATGGACTTAATACTAGTAAAAAATATACATGTGTAATCCAGATTTGAATCGAATCGAATGGAATTGAAAATCATACATTCATATTCGATTTAAACAATTAAACCGATCAAAAATATTCGAAAACTAAATGTGAAGCTTGATATCGAATTCAAATCTAGTTTCACTATGATACATCTTTGGTAACATTTGACACTACTACGTCTATTTTCAGTTCCCTCTCTCTCTCTAATTCTCTTACCGGCTGCCGGTGGCTCGACGAAGAAGACATCTATTGGGATAGTGTGTGAGGTCGCCGGTGACTCTGGCTTGATCTTCCATCCTATCTTGATTTTTGGATTCTTCCATTCGCCGTACGGGGCGGTTCGTTCTTTTTGGCTTGATCCGTTTTGTTTCTTTCATCACAAAGTTGGTCTTTTCATTCTCTCTGATATTCCATAGTCGCCAATACTGCTCGATGATTTTAACTTTGCCCTGTTTAGCGTGCGATGTCGTTCAGATCGGCTGCCTTTTGTTGATCGTGTATTGACCTTTCATTCTACCTAGGTCTTTGTTTGGTCCATTCGCAGCTTGGGTCTTTTGGTTGATTGTTTCGATCAAGCTTAGAACGTCATGGAGAGAGAAGGTGATAATGGTGGTCCATGGTCAGACGTGCAATACCGGAAAAATCAAAGAAACCGAGGAGACGGTGTCGAATGGACGTTCTTGGTCCAAAACCTGCCCGATCGTGTTACAAGAAACAACCTTTGGGGAGCCTTCCGACCTTATGGTTTTATCTCGGATGTCTACGTAGCCCGGAAAAGAGATGCTAGAGGCCGGTGCTTCGGCTTTGTTCGATATGTTGGGGTTAAAAATATGAATGAAACACTGGCGGCTATGAATTCGGTGAAGTTGTTCGACGTAAAACTTTTGGTATCCCTGGCAAAATATGATAAGAATCATAAGAGATTTAACCACTCAGTGGATGGAACGGGTTGGAGCGTATGGAGACAAAAGGAAACGAATCCCGGAACCTATGAGCAAGAAGATGGTCAAAGGAAGCAGAAAGAGAAACTTCCAAATGCGAATAACCCGTCTGTCTCGGAACCGGTGGGTCCGGCGTTCGTCCAGGAGGGTGTTAATTAGCGCCGACAAGCTTAATGGTCGGAAGGAAGATAACAGTCAAGGTACGAAAAAAATTATTGTGGAGGGGAAAGGGTCTTTGTATCTTCTACATTGCATTGGTAGATCTATTGTTGGTCAAGTTAAGGATGTCCTGTCATTATACAATATTAAACGGGTTTTGGAGGATGAAGGTATGAGTGAATTTGGATTGTCTTATGTGGGTGGATTAACTGTTTTAATTACCTTGAGGAACAAAGAAGTAGCAGGTTCATCATTGGAATCACATTCAAAATTGTTCTCTATGTTTTTTTCGAGGTATAGCTTATGGCAAGGGGAGGATATTCCGTTTAATCGGGTTGTGAAACTTAGCATTACTGGGGTGTCGTTCTTAATTAGAGAGAACATTCTGTATGACCAGATTGGAGGCTTGTTTGGAGAAATTATTCCGCCGTCAAACTTCACTTGGCAAGTGGAGGATAATTCAATGGGTTTAGTAACGGTTCTTACAACTCAGAAATCCAGGATTGATGAAGCTGTGGTGATTTCTTGGAAGAATAAGAGCATAGTTGCATGGGTCTTTGAAGTCCCGGTGAATTGGACTCCTAAGTTCGATGATGACTCGGTTACAGTTACTTCGGACTCGGAGTCAGACTCAGAGGAGGATGAATTAATGGACGATTTTGAAGAAGGGGAAATCAGGCAGAATTTGGTTGGAGAGGGTTATGCTAAAGATGAGTCACCGGGAAACCATGTTACTTCTTCTCAATCTCCGTCGCCGGAGATTCATGGCTCCGGTAATACTGGTATGGATAACGGCCTGGAGGTAGGTGAGGAGACTCAAGAATTTCGAAAGTCTCAGGAAGGTGAACCGGTTACTACTAATGTTTCTTGTGAAGATGTGCATGATGTGCATGGGGAGATGGGGAACTCAGTTCATAGTTCCGGGGAAATTAAAAATATCAAACCTGGGGAGGGCCACGTGCAAGTTACCAAGGAAAGTAATGGTGGGGTCGAAGATATTAATAATTCCAATGTTAATCTTGGTGGGGTCAATGATTTTAATAATTCCAAAGATATGGACCGACTTAACCCATATTTTGGACTTAATGGCCCATCTCCTGCTATTAACCTTGGTAAGAGGCCCAGAAATGTTAGAAGCCCACCTTCATCTGGATCCACTCAAGGCCCCCCACAAAAGTTGTTTTCCCAAAACAATGTGCAGTCTGATTTCTCGTTGGATCTCAACAATCCTGTCGGTGAGGAAGTAGATAGGTCCGAAGAGTCTCAGAGAATGGATGTAGCTGCCAATGATTCTGGGAATGATCCGCCGGTAGTTCCTTTCATCTCGGATCTTATTGAGCTAAATTCGGATGCCAATACATCGCTGGGTGAATCTGCTTCAGTACAAAATTTGCATAAGGAGGTTGAAGACACTGTTCATGTGGGCTCGGTGCTGCGTATCAATTTGAACGGTTTTGAAGCTGTTACCGAAAGTTTGATTGTAGACGAAGGTGTTTTCACCGGTAATCAATGAACTGTTTATTTATCAATCTTAGAGGTGTTCGGAACCACCGAAAATCGGAGTGGATAAGGGGTTTAAAAACAAGTTATGGTTGTCAATTTTTAGCTATTCAAGAGACCAAGCTGCAAGAGTCGAAATCGTTTGTTTTCAATCAGTTTTGGGGAAGATCGAAATTCAAGCTTGCTGTCGTAAACTCTCAGGGCAGGTCTAGTGGTTTGGCTTGTTTATGGAGTCCTACAGTATTCAGGTGCGATAATCTTATTCAGAATAGATATTATATTGTTATGTCTGGATTCCTTGTTCAGACTGGGTGTAGTATTAATATAGTTAATGTATATGCTCCGAATGATGCGGTTTGTCGTCGAGGTGTGCGGTCAGAATTGTTGAGTATTAGAAATTCCATGCAAGGCCTATGGTTATTGATGGGTGATTTTAATGATGTTCAGAATATTGATGAACGAATGAATTCTGAGTTCATTGAAGCAAATGCGGAGGCTTTTAATCAGTTTATCCTGTCAGCTGGGCTGGTTGAATATAATATGGGGGGGGGGGTAATTTCACGTACATGTCGGATAATGGAAAACATTAAGTAAGCTGGATCGGTTTTTGGTATGCCTGGGTTTTATGGAGAGGTGGCCTAATGCATGTGTTCTAGCTTTGGATAGAGATGTGTCTGATCATCGGCCAATTATTCTCTCAACGAGTCAAGCGGATTTTGGTCACATCCCGTTTAGATTCTTCAACTCTTGGTTCGAATATCCTGGTTTCTTGAGTTATGTTTTACAGAAGTACGGTTCGTTTCACTTTTATGGTCCGGTTGATCTTGCTCTTGCAATCAAGCTTAGATGGTTAAAGGACAGCATTAAGGCCTGGTTGAAAACTGAGAAACAGAGAAAATAAGGTGAGTATAATAGTAATAAACGACGGATGACCGATATTGAAAAATTGGCAGAAGTAAGAGCGCTGACAGAAGATGAGTTAATGGAAAGAGGTGTTTGCAGGAATTTCATCGCAGATTTTGACAGATTAAAGCATTTGGATCTTCGTCAGAAATCTAGGTCTAAATGGGCTCTTGAAGGGGACGAGAATTCCTCTTTTTCCATCACATCATAAACTCCAATATTAGCACTAATAGGCTAAATGGGTTGAGGATTGGTGGGGAATGGGTTACGAATCCAATGGCGGTTAAGGAGTCGTATGAATTTTTTCATCAGCAATTTTCGGAGCCTATGGAAGTTAGACCGCAATTCGTATGTCCAAACTTGGCTTCTTTATCCGAGGCAGAGGCAAATTTGTTGGAGGTACCATTCTCAATCAATGAAATAAAGGCGGCCGTTTGGGAATGTGATGGGGATCGAGCTCCGGGGCTGGATGGGTTTAATTTCAACTTCGTTAAGAAATGTTGGTCGGGGTTTCAAGATGATTTACTGTATTTATTTGATAAAATTCTTTTCGGATGGCTCACTAAATAAGTGCTGCACCTCTTCTTTTATTGCTCTAATTCCCAAGGTCAAAGATCATGTGAGCCCGTCTGATTTTAGACCTATTAGTTTGATTCGCATCATTAATAAAGTTATTTCTAAAGTGTTAGTTAACAGGCTGAAATGGGTGATGGGAAAGTTAATTTCAGAACAACAGTCGGCTTTCTTGGCAGGCAGAAATATTATGGATGGCCCTCTTATTGTCAGTGAGATCATGAGCTGGTTGAAGAATTCTAAAAAGAAAGGCATGTTTTTTTTTTTAAATTGACATTCACAAAGCATATGATTCTGTCAATTGGCAATTTCTTGATTCTATATTGGCTCAAATGAACTTCCCAAGTCGGTGGAGGTCATGGGTTATGGCTACTCTTTATTCAGCAAGGGCGTCAGTTCTAGTAAATGGGTCTCCAACTAGGGAATTCGATTGTACTCGCGGGCTCCGTCAGGGCGATCCACTGTCTCCGTTCCTATTCGTATTGGCTATGGAAGCATTGACAGGTTTCGTGAAACAGGCAGTATCAATCGGCTTATTCCACGGTATTAGACTCACAAATGAATGTGCTCCACTCTCACATTTTGCCTATGCAGACGATGTAATGTTTTTTAGGGGAATGGTCCATAGCAAACTCTAATAATCTTCGTCGTTTACTTAGATGCTTCTTTCTTGTCTCGGGGTTGAAAGTAAATCTTGCGAAGTGTAGTGTCTATGGTATTGGTGTAAGTGATCAAGAAGTCTCTCATATGGCGAATATCCTAAGTTGTAAGCAAGGTACTTTTCCGTACAAACACCTTGGTCTACTTGTCGGGGCTAATATGAATCTCGTGCGGAATTGGAAGACGGTTTTGGATATTTTTAAAAGTCGTCTCTCACTATGGAAAGCAAAGACGTTATCGTATGGAGGCAGGATAACCCTTATTAAATCGATATTAAACTCTCTCCCTACTTATTATTTCTCATTATTTAAAGCTCCAATTCAGGTCTTGGAGTCATTGGATAAAATCCGTAGAGTATTTTTTTCGGGGGGATCGGAAGAAAAAACAAAAATGAACTGGGTTGCATGGGATAAAACAATTCCTCCTGTTGAATTTGGGGGACTTGGATTTGGATCCCTTAGGGATGCTAATTTAGCAATGTTAGCAAAATGGTGGTGCAGGTTCAAAACAGAAAAAGAAGGTTTATGGAGGAAAGTTATTTAGGCTATTCACCACAACACAAGAGCTTGGAGTTATATACCGGTTAAAATCTCGCTGCCAGGTCCCTGGAAGAGTATAATTAGCATTCGGCAGGTCCTTATTCATGCAGATATTAACCTGAATCGGGCTGTTACAGCCTCAGTCTCAAACGGTAACTTGATCTCATTTTGGTTGGATTGTTGGTTGGAACCGGACCCACTGTATATTCGGTTCCCCGATCTTTTTAAGCTTGAAAAAGAAAAAGGAGTGTGTGGTGGCTGATCGTGTAGTTACCGGGAGTATTGGCAATAGTTTTCAACTTAATTGGAATTGGTCCCGATCACATTTTAGTGCTGAAGAGTCGGCTCAGATTCAACAGTTGATGTCTCTCCTCGGTAGTGTTAATCTTAGGGCTGGACGTGATTTTTGGCGCTGGAAATATGATTCATCGGGTTGTTTTTCAGTCTCGGGTCTGAAAAGTATTCTCAGCTCGGCAAATAAGGAGCGGCCTAGCAGAGTTTTTGAGTGGAACAATTGGGTTCCAAAAAAGGTGGCCATTGTAGCATGGAGATCAGAAATGGAAGAACTGCCGACCAAGAGTGCACTATCGGCTCGCAACATTCCAGTACAAGATCTGAGGTGTTTATTATGCAGCTAATATGATGAGACTTGTGAGCATTTATTCGTCTCATGTCATTTTGCGCAAATCATTTTGCAGAATATTGTAATTTGGTGCAAAATACCTCCGATCATCGCCTTTGATGTTAAAGATCTACTGGAGTTGCATGGTTTTAGCTCAGTATCAAAGAAAAAGAAAAAAACTATACATGCGATTGTTTTAGTCACCTTTTGGGGAATTTGGAGAATGAGGAACGAGGTTATTTTCAGACAAGGATCCCCGAATACCGTTAAAGTCTTGGATGAAATTAAGGCAATGGCGTACTTATGGGTCAAAAATCCCTCAAAGGAGTTGCATTTGTCATGGGAAGATTGGTGTCGATTTAGTTGTTTTGGTTATTGTAATTTTATTTAAAGTTGGTGTAACGTTTCATGTCTTTGGTGTATATGTAAACTTGGTTGTAATTATGATGGTAACATCTTGCTACAATGAATAAAATTTAGAGTAAACTGCAATTTTACACCCTGAGGTTAGGGGTCATTGGCATGGCTACCCCCCCCCCCTAAGGAAATAATTGCAATTTTACCCCCCATTGTTTGCCCTTATGTCGCACTTTTACCCCCCAACATCAAAATGGGTAACAGAACTGTTAACTCTAAGTTGAAATGACTATATTACCCTTACATTTTACCCCCCCCCCAACATTCCTGTTAAGTCGCACAATTACCCCCCACTGGTAAATTACTAATTTGTCCTTTGTTATTACCCCTGTACTTTGTGTTAAGACACAACATTACCCCCTGAAAACAAAAGATCAAAAAAATAAGTTTTTGGAAACTTTAAAATGTTTACAAATCACACAATCACCTAAAAAAGACGTATAGAATTGACTTGAAATCAAAGTAACATATAAAATGCAGTTAGCAACACTCTTACTTTATCATGGATCCCCCTTTTCCAATGATTCCACCACAAGAGCTATTCGGTACGATTAACCTAAATTTAGATCTTGGTTCAGCTTCCTCACCATCTTCGGCATTTGATGCAAGAAACTTCAGATAAATGATAAATGATATATGTATAGTCTTGGACACAAAATGGAATCATTATTAATACAACTCGAGTAATTAGATTAAAACAAAGTAACTGATAAAGTGTGTGCTTTCATATAAATAGTGATCAGCTTCAGCTACCCACTAATTAGTAATTACCAATGTGTCTAATTTTAACTTTATGATCTCCACTAGAAGTTTCTTGCATTGCTTGCATTCACAAAAACCAAAACAGGCTATCTAGTTCAAAAGTAATGAGAAATAACAAATCAAACATGTAATTCATTTATAATTAGTCTAATTATAGTGTTTTCCTTTCTTGTTCACAATAGGTAGATACTGATTACTGAACATAGTCACATACCATTACCAAACGCATCTTCATATTCGTCTGCATATCACGAACAAGCTTGAATGCACATCGGATTGAAGATAACCACCAACAGGGATTTTGAAAGGTGGAACTATTATTGGCTAACTACCAAAAGCTGCCATTACTAAAATCCAATTACCCTATATGTTATCAACTAATCAAAACATAAACTGATAAACAGGATCATCATTGATATTTGATAGGCGATAGCATAGTAAAAAAGAAATAATAACCATAACATCAAAATAGAATCTAACAAGATTCAAAAGGCACATGAAAATATAGTAGTTCAGATTAATAAAGTTCAAACATAGACAATAATAGAACCCTAAAACATCTATTCCTCTTGAGAAAAATCACCAGTCTGCTTGTTGTGCTTCCTTGCATACCTCTGGTTCCTCAAGAACGTAGGGTCCATCTGCATCAAAAAAAAAAAAAAAAACCATCAAACACAATTGCATACACCCTTGAATTGAAAACAAATAAACAATCTAAAACAACCTCAAAAATATCAAATTGTAACAAAACAGATAACATAATTCAAACATTATCATATCAAAACAAGCAGATAAATTGACAAATGGTGAGAGTGATACCTGGAGAAAGAGATTAGGGTTTTTATGGTGGACAGAACAGAAAGAAGGAAATGGGTCGTTGTCTCTATTAGAAACCCTAAATTGCAATGGACCTCTTAAATTGGGCTCTGCCAACACCATTGTTGATTGGGTGTGATGAAAAAAGATCTGGTTGTGGAGATTTTGGAACCGAAATCTGATGATAATTTGGCGATTCAGTAGAGTTAGGGTTAGGGTTTCAGATTTTGCGTTTGGAGAAGAAAGGGGTGAACGGAGACTGTCGCCGGTGGGTTAAGTGTGTTTGGAAGATAATAATAATGGTGAATTTTGAAGATGAATTTTGAAGATGGATTTTGAAGATGGATTTTGAAGATGAATTGATGATGACGATGATGATTATGAGTGTGTTCTTGGTGAAATTTGGTAATGAACTGATGATGATGATGATGATGATGATGATGATGATGATGATGATGATGATGATGATGATGATGATAATAATAATAATAATAATAAATATAGGGTAAGATTTCCAAAATACCCCTGCCTATAACAGTCAAATAACTGTTGTCTGACGGCAGGGGGTAAGGTTGCGACATAAGGGCAAACAGTGGGGGGTAAAATTGCAATTATTTCCTTAAGGGGGGTAGACATACCAATGACCCCTAACCTCAAGGTGTAAAATTGTCCGCCCTTCAAAACAAACTATGATACCTCTAGACAGCCGAATAATAATTCCTTTAAAAAAAAAAAAAAAAAAGACAGCCGAATAATGGGTGAAATTGATTGAAGCAAAATACATTCTCCAAGTGCCTCTGCACACTATCAATGGCTTTTAGAATAATCATAACAAAAGCACTCTTCTTCCCTAAATCAATCTCATTTCAAAACCCTAATTTCTCTTCAACAACCTGCAACAATTCACACCCCATTTCAACTCTTCTCCAACGGTACGGTTTCCCCCTTCATAACCTCCACAACTTCCTCAAATCAAACCAATTCTTACTCAATTCCAACGTCACAGACATCGAAACATCACTAAAAATCCTATCTTTATTCAATTCTTCCACCAATTTCATCACCTCCACTGTTTCCAACTGCCCTAGGGTTCTAGACCTCAATTTTCTCAAAAAATGGGAACTGGGTATTTCAAAATTAGGGGTTTTAGACAACATGACCATGATCCAGAAGGTCCTAGAAGTTTCTAGAAAGTTTGATTTATACCCAGATGATGTTTTACATTGTATTGAGTGTTTAAAGGGTTTTAGGTTTAGCTCAGTTACTATAACTAGGGTTTTAGAGGAGTTTCCTATGGTTATTACTATGAGTGAAGAACAAATTTGGGGGAAAGTTGAGTTCTTGTTAGGAATTGGGATTCATAGGAGTAAGATAGACTCAGTTATCCGAATGTATCCCGGGGTTTTGGGATTCGGTGTGGAGAATAAGTTGAAGCCGTTGATCGGCGAGTTTAGTGAAATGGGGTTTGAACCTAAGGAAATTAGAGATGAGATTGTTAGAAACCCGAAAATTCTTCGGTCGGAAGTGGGAGAGTTGTCGAAGTGTTTGCGAATGTTAAATAGTTTGAAATGTAGGGTTCCGGTTAAAGAAAAGATTTTTAGTGATGGGGCGTTTAGGGCTTCGTATAATGTTAAGTTAAGAATCGATTGCTTGCATAAACACGGGTTGTCGTATAGAGATGCGTTTAGCGTGTTGTGGAGAGAACCGCGGGTGGTGTTGTATGATTTGGACGAGATTGATAAAAAGATTGAGTTTTTGATAAACGTGATGAAGTTTGACGTTTATTGTTTGGTTGAGGTTCCGGAGTATTTAGGGGTGCATTTTGAGAAACAGATTGTTCCGCGTTATAATGTGATTGAGTATTTGAGATCGAAAGGTGGGATAGGTGATGAGGTGGGGTTGAGGTCTTTGGTTAAGTTTAGTAGGTTGAGGTTTTATAATCTTTACGTGAAAGCATATCCGGAATGCGAGAAGATATATGGGAGGTTTGTGGATGTTAAGGTTAGACATGGGCATCCGGAAGGGTTGTGGAAGCTTTTTAAGCCACCAAAGTATTCAGATTCTAAAGAAGATTTGAAGAACATTAGGTCCTTTATGGAACAACTTCGTTAATGGAGTAACCTGTTTGATTTGTTGAAGCTTTTGGGAAATATGCAGATGAGAAGATAAAAAGGTATCTTGATGCATTAATTTTCTGCATTACCAGCTTTAAAGCTCTCAGTTTCTTTCATGAATTGTATGTCAGTTGTCTATGTGGCAATTTTTCCGAACAACTTTAGCTTTAAATTTCATAGCTGTAGAACATATTAAGGACTTGTTTTAACCGCAATTTAGAACCAAACGAGCTCTTGTTTTTCGATTTTACATGATATTTATGTTTCTATTGAGTTTATTGTACGACACTTGCCTTTTCTTATTCTATGGTACTGGATTATGCAAATTGCAACATATGGGATTACAGTTTGAAAGATTTGTTTACGACCCCTTGGTGTTTAAAAAATAAATTCACTAAATTTATAAAAAATAAGCAACTTCGAAAGAATTAAGATTTGAAAGATATGTTCTTTCTGGTGGTTTTTGTCAAATGTGCTGATGATTCAATTTTTTTTTTTTGAGAATCAGGGTTTGAATTGTCTGTTTTCGCCCCTACAAAATTAACCAGCTTTCGAAGAATTATTAACAATAGGCTAGTAGCTTAAAATAAGATCTGGCTTCTGGTTGCATCAACTTCACAATTCTGTTTACTTGTTCTTTGCTATGCCGGGGTTGGATGGGTTGGGTAACGGGTCAAAAATGATTAATTACAATATGCTTTAAAACGAGTTGGGTAGGCCCACAAAAGTCTCTTTATCATTGTTTTTAGATTCGATATATAACTATTGTGTTGGATATGATTACAGAAACTATACTGCTGCAATTATCATCATCAATGATTTTTAATAAAGCAAATAAACGATCTGGTTGGTGTTATGCATGCATTTAAATACATTTCAGGTGACTTTTGACCGGCTTGATCCACTCAATTAATTTGAATCGTCTTTTTTTTCCCGGTTATAAGTTTAGCTCCAGTCATTTTACCTGTTATAGATCAAACATAACCCAAGTCTGCCCATTTATATGCAAATGAATCGATATTGCCACATTATATTATTTGCATTTGCTTCACATTATGTATTCCGTGTTAATTAATTTCACATTATTTAAAAAAATGTGGGTTTTCTCATTATCACTTATCCACATGTATTAATGTGTTTCATTGTTTGTTTTGCTTACTACAGGACAGAACCGTTTGAAGAACCCTACCCTTAAAAAGTTCGGTGGCTCGTACAATAAAATTTGTATTTCAAAATATTGCTCAAGTAAAAGGACAATTCATCTTCTAAGGAGTCCCACCGAGTGGTCAAGTAGTTGACGTGGAGGAGGTAAATCGTGAAACCACAAACATGCTTCAACTTTAAAAGGCCCTGAATCCCAAGCAGCGAGGGGTCGCAGGCCCACGTAAATCAGCATTTTCTGATTTTCATATGTTTATTTGGACAATGATTTTCTATTGAGTTAAATACCATTTTAGTCCCTGTGGTTTGGGCCATTTTGCCAGTTTAGTCCAAAGGTTTGAAACGTTGCCAGTTTAGTCCAAATAGTTTCAAACGTTGTCATTTTAGTCCACTGGGTTAACTCCATCCCTTTATTCTGTTAACTAGAAGGGCATTTCGGTCATTTTATATGTAATTCTGTTAACTAGAAGGGCAATTCAACCATTTAAAATTATCGAATGACCCATTCTAGCTAACAGAAAAATGGACGGAGTTAACCCAGTGGACTAAAATGACAACGCTTGAAACTATTTGGACTAAAATGGCAACGTTTCAAACCTTTGGACTAAACTGGCAAAATGGCTCAAACCACAAGGACTAAAATGGCATTTAACTCTTTTCTGTTTTATAGAGCAGATTCGATCTTAGTGGTAAATCGACTTTCCATTTAAACGGATGATCATGTCAGTTTGCTTCCATCACTAAACAGGTAGCCCAAAGAAGATCCACCCCCTGGAACAACGTGAACTTTAGTTGAAGTCAAATCCTGTACATGATCAAGAATGTGTATGACCATGCTAAATAGTTTGCCTTTTGTTTCTTGATCGACATATACAATAAACCAAGTCCCAAGAACAATAATTTCCTTATCAACTTTTTAGAGTTATGGTTGTTGCTGCATTGTAATCTACTGTTCTGCATGCCCACCGAAGTGCTTCTAAACAAAACGCAGCTTACGCTGCGCATATGGCCTGCATGGGCTGAGGCAGAAACAAAAATCTCACACATAGAGGACTCAACATATCACAAGTTACTGGAGGGTCGATTCAAGATATTATAGTTAATTTGGTAGCGATATATGCACCCATGTCAATGAAGAAGTTCATCTGGCATAAACGTCACACGTCTATTGTTTTGCAACCTACTGAATCCAATTTACCGCTTCTGATACTAGATATTGTAGTTCAGGTTTCCTTGATGTTAAAGAAACAATGTCCAACATGTCTTAATCAAAACTGTAGTGTAGTGAAGTCTAAATACTTGTTGAGGATATCAACATTTGAACTTTTCAGCTTAAGTTAATCTTTATCCTATTCATATTTGCTACGTGTATATTACGGGTCAAGTTATTCTATAAAGGCTCCTAATTGTAAGAAGTGTAAGAAACATTTATAGAGTGACAAGTGTCGAATAACCTAAAATTAAACCCACTACATCACCACCCAAAAACCTAAACCCCCCCCCCCCCCCCCCCCCCTCCGGCAAAGAAAAAATATATATACCTCACCAAAAAAACTAACCCCCCCTCAAAAAAAAAAAACCTAAAAGGGGATTAGTTCCTGTTCCCTTAAAAAATAAACAACTTTAAAATAAATTTTAAACGTTTTCATAAAAGAAAAAAATTAAAATGAGTTTTAAAAATTCGTTTGAAGATTCGAAAGAATCAAACGAACAAGAAGTAACTGAAGTTTTAAATTTCAGTGAAAACGAAAAAGGTTTTGTATCAGATTACATGATTAATTCTGATCAATTAACTAAAATTAACAAGCTTAAATTCAAGCTTGACACAAAACAAGTTTTTAATCAAACAAAAACTTTACAAAGCTTAGTTTCTAAAGCTTTTACAAGAAAAAATAAAGTATTTTATTGTTTTAACACTGAAGAACTTTCAGTTGACATAAAAAATACAGCAGGTGAAGTTTATTTGCCACTCTTAACAAAGGGTGAAATAGCAAAAAAGCTTTTGCATATTAAACCAGAGTTGAGAAAGTCTCTCAATATGGTACACATAGGAGCGGTTAAAATCCTCCTTAAAGCTCAGTTTAGAGATTGAATTAATTTTCCTATAAAAATGGCACTCGTTGATAATAGAATTATCAATAGGTAAGACGCTCTTCTGGGAGCAATTCAAGGAAATTTAGCTTATGGTAAATTTATGTTTACTGTCTATCCTAAATTTGCTTTACATCGAAATTCAAAAAATTTTGATAAAACTTTAAGTTTCATACACCAGTGCGAAAGAACTGACCTTATGGAACCTGGTAATAAAGTTTTTACGATTAATTATTTAATCTCGTATGCTTTAACCAACAGTACTCATTCAATCGAGTATAAGGAAAATGAAAATATAACTCTTGAAGATATATTTTCTGAAATTGGAATTGTTGAAGGGTGTAAGTTTTCTGAACCTTCACAGTTAAAAGAAAATTGATTCGAACCTAGACACAGTTTTGCTGGAACCTCTTTGCAAATAAGAGACTCTAGTAACAACGAGCAATTAATGTGAACTATGTCGAAAAACATAGACAGGTATTGAGAAATTTTAGAAAAGGTTATTGGGAATTAATGTCTAAAACACTTATTCTAAACTATCTACATCTTCTTGATATGCAAATTGCTTATGAAGAAAATGATATTTTTTGCTATAAATATCAATTACAACAAGTTTATGAAGATATCATGATTAGTCACAAAATGAGATCTGGTAACATAAAAATTCTCAAAAGAAACATTGTTTTTACTAAACAAAAAATTCTTGAGCTTAAAGCTAAGAAAGCATTAATCTCTGTTGCATGAGTTCTCTAAGTAAAATTGAAGAACTGGTTAGAGAATTAACCAAGAAGGTAGAAGATTTGTCTACCAATGAAAATCTTGAAGCAATTGTTGCCAAGATTATCAAGGATGTTTCTGACAAACTTGATGAAAAAATGAATTCAGAAAATCTTTTACTCAAAAAGAAAGAAAAGATTTTTAATGAAAAAAGCTTTCAAAAATATTCATTTCCAAATATCAATGTTGGAAATCCATCTTTGGGAAAGTCTAAATGTCCTAATGCATTAACATGGCCTTTTGGATCAACTTCAAATGACAAATAAAGGACAATTGAGAAACTCTTTTAGAGACATAAATCGAAAGATTTCTATGCATTATTTCTATTTAGAAAGAAATAATCAAAGAATTTTAGAGTTACATTCGGATTGGAGTATTCATCCTTCTGATAAACTTTTTGAATTGAATGATTTAAAAAGAAAAAATTCTTTTATGAAAAAAGGATATTCAAAGACTTAGAGAGACAAAAATTATTTTATCAGTTGGATAGAATGATTTCAATTACTCAAAAGTTAGAAGAAATCTTTTTTGATCAAATGGAAACTCTTCCACTTGAACATATGCATGAACTTATTCATCTCATGTCATTAGATGATGATGAATGTGAACAAATGTTTTCTGAAAATAAAATCTTAAATGAAAGATATTTTTCTGAAAATAAAGAACGGATTTTTCCTTTATCAGTAAAGGATGAAGAACCTGAAACTGAAGAAAGCTCTTCAGACATTGAAGCGTCTTCATACCATAGAGTAAATAATGCTACTTCTAGCAGTAGACGTTCTAATAAAAACAATACGGAATTTTCCATGACGTATCACAAAGGTATACCTAATTCTAATGGTAATAAAAATGGTAGTTCAACTACTATTGATACTATTAATATTGAATGTATCTTTGGCCTCGATAAAAGAAAAGAGGTAATTGACAAATGGAACACTGAAATCAGTCTAATTATTCAGACTAATTCAGATGAATTTTCTAATGCTAAGGCTTTGTTATTATTAATGGAACATAAGTCTGCAGGGATAATTCAAAATTTCATCAAAGGTACAACTTATGATGAAAATATGAATGGTGAAGATCTTTTTGATCAAATAAAAAATGCAATATATATGATGTTTTTAGGTCTCGACTTTATAACAAATAAAGACCATGAAAATAAAAAAATTTCTAGAAAAAGCAAGACAAAATCTTGCAAAAGCACAAATTTGTGATATTTGTTTGTTAGACGATTTTACTTGTCTTTATGAAACAAATCTATACAAATTAAGTACAGGTGAATTCCACTCTTGGATTGAGGCTTACTTAATGAAGATTCCTATCGTTGGAGAAAAAGCCAAAGAACGATGGAACAAAGAAAAGAATCAATTTACGATGCATTCTCTTGGGTTTGCAACAAGAATTGTCAAAGAAGAAATTGCGGTTTACTGTGATTTTTCTGATAAACAAAAACAGCTAAAACGTTTTAACAAAAGTTGTTGCAAAAAACTTACTGAGTTACCACAATTAACTTTTGGTTGTGAACCAGTAAAAGATGAAAATTATTTCAAAAATAAATATAAAACAAAAACTAAAAAACGTTTTTGGAAAACCAAGAAAAGAAAGTTTTTTCCTGGAAAATACTTTTCAAAAGAAAAACCTAAGGTTTGTCCTCAAGGGAAGAAAAAATGTCGTTGCTGGATATGTTCTAAAGAAGGACACTATGCCAACGAATGTCCCAACAGGCAAAAGTTTCCGGAAAAATTAAAAATTATTTCGAAAGCGGAAACTGAAGGATATTTTCCTCCTGAAAATATTTTTGATGGCTATACGCAAGTATATACATTAGAAATATTAGACAACATGTCATCCGATTCTTCTACAGAAGACTCGGAATGAAGTCCAACCACTTTTTTAGTTGGGCGGATAAAGATAAACAAAACGATTTTGAAATTTGTTTATTAAAAAATTATTTATTTCCAAAAAACAAAAATTTATCTGGAAATAATAAACATTTTGTCAAATGGTAGACATGGTTTTCAGGATATTCATCCAACAATGAACATCTAAAAGGGGGCCAAAAACATGTTAACTGATAACTTGACACGAGTTTTTCAGAAATTGTAAGCAATGAGGTCATTGTCATTCTTACTCCTATAAATAGAAGAATTCTCTTCATAAAAAATCATCACTTTCAAGTTACAAAAAACCTTTAAAAAGAAAGGGGGATGAAAGATTTAAGGGCTTTACGCCTAAAGAAATTGTTTTTATAAAAAACTTCCAGTATGGAAGAAGAATTTAAGGCTCTACGTCTCAAAGAAAAAATTCTAGAAATAGAATTAAGATCCATCAGAGATCAGATCAGTGTCTACACGA
The DNA here is from genome assembly GCA_030545235.1 of Helianthus tuberosus. Taxonomy (NCBI): domain Eukaryota; kingdom Viridiplantae; phylum Streptophyta; class Magnoliopsida; order Asterales; family Asteraceae; genus Helianthus; species Helianthus tuberosus. Next base: position 36,128,459 of record CM060379.1, on the reverse strand, counting down.
CTATGATCTTAACTGGAAATTCCGTCGAGGATGCTGAAAAGCTAAAAACAGAATCTAGTCCAGTGCAAACGGCAACTGGTAAAGACTCAACAAATCCGTTGATCCCTGATGCTTTGGGAAAAAGCATGCCAGAGGCCTCACAAGCCAGGCGAGACCTTTATTCAAAGAAGGCTAATATCCGATTGACCCCTGGGTCTACATTTTCGGAAGTTGTCCATTTACGAAAAATGGAAAGAGAAGATTCATCTTCTTTAAGCAGCTCAGATGCAAACGGCTCTGTAGCCAAGAAAACAAATCCGTTCACTCCTGTTGCTTTGGAAAAAAGCAAAAACAGAGTAAATGAAGAACTAAAATCTTCATCTAGCCCAGTAGCAAACGGCTCTGGTAAAGGCACATCAAATCTGTTGATGGCTGACAGTTTGCCAAAAACTGAACAGGTCTCTCTTAGACCAAGTTACTCTCAAGTCACACAAATTCCAGAAAAGCATAATTCAAGATTTTATGTTATTTTCGATGGTGAACACAGAGGAATTTATGAAGACTGGTCTATAGTCAAAGGGTATGTTGAAAAAACTAACTACCCCTTCAAGAAATTTGGGTCATTATTCCAAGCCCAACAAGAAGCTACCCGATATTCAGAAAAATTCGGGAAAAGAGAAATACCTTTAAAGGTAACCATTTTTCCTGAGCCATTGAAGCCCAAGAAAAAAGAAAGAATCATTGAATTCAAGAACACTTTCTCAAAATCAACAATAAAAGAAGAGAAAGAAGAAGAAGATATTATATCTTTGGACGAATTCAGAAGAATTTGGTCTAAAACAGGAGCTCTTAGTCAAGATGATTTCGAGTTTGAGCATGTATACACAGAAGATAAGGCTACTAAAAGTCTTTTAGTCTTTTGTCCAGGCGCAAGTCCAGAACTTTTTTCACTAGCATTTTCTGCTGGTCTAATAAAGTTCATATACCCATCTCCAAATTTACTTGAAATCAGCATGTTTCCAGAAGGGATAAAGAAAGCTATTAAAAACTTTCGAAAGAAGATTGCTGCAGCAAAAGACGCAAACATCTTCATAAAGTGTAACTCTACACTTCCAGATTGGTACCAAGGAGCTTCTTCCCTACCATCATATAGAAATCGGGCTCGCCAAAGCAAGAACCGTCAACCCCTCAAAAGTTATGAGTGAAGAGCAAGAAGTTCTCGAAAATTGGGTCGAAATAAGGGTTAAAGGATTCTTAAAAATCCTAAATAATCTTCAAAATATTAAAGTAAAAAGCTTTAATAAAGTGAATTATTGCAGCAACCACTGCATCATCACAAGTTACAGTGGGACTCCACTATCAAAGCACGAGAATGAAGCTTTAGAAAAAATGGAGCAACGCATTATCTTCAACAAAGTTGATGTGAGTCCTACTACCAAACAAAGACTCTGCAAAATAATGCAAAGAGCACAGGAAAGCCATCAGTGCATGCATGAGCTGTAAAGAATCTTCCACCGAAGAAAATTCTGACAAAAGTGGTCCCTTTATTAAAAACACCTACTTTTCAGATGAAGACACAAGAGAGTTGGACCCAACACATGGGTTTGTCGACCAAAAAACGTCATGCATGACGAACACTTAAGGCTATTTTAGTCCTTTTGTAAAATTCACTTCTGCTATATAAAGAAGTCGAATTCATTAGTTTAGATATCCCCGGTTGAATCCTCTATCCCTGGCTAGAAACCTCTCAACAACTCTCAACCACCCTCACTTTTCTTTTCTTTCGTTGATCATTCGGATGATCAATTTTAGTTTTCTAGTTATGTGTACTATGGAGTAGAAACTCCTTTAAGGAGTTGATGTAAATATCAAGAAGTTCTCCTTCGGGAGAACAGTTATGAAATAAAAACTCCTTTGTAACCCCCTATCTTATTTTCTATCTTAAAGTTTTTATTCTGTAAAACCTGAAGTCCTGGAGCCCGTTGAAGTACCGCTTAGGCAGGAGGCCGTTAGGGAAATTAAGGGTTGGATTGGTCCCTTGCAGAAGAAATAGAAATTTTCAAGAAGAAAATACAAGAAGAAAAAGGTATAGGTTTTATTTCAAACTGTTAAAATACTTCAAGATTGATATTTCATATCTCTCCTTAAAATCATAAAAAAAATTATTCACACAAAAAAATTCTCAAAAGAAACATTGTTTTTACTAAACAAAAAATTCTTGAGCTTAAAGCTAAGAAAGCATTAATCTCTGTTGCATGAGTTCTCTGAGTAAAATTGAAGAACTGGTTAGAGAATTAACCAAGAAGGTAGAAGATTTGTCTACCAATGAAAATCTTGAAGCAATTGCTGCCAAGATTATCAAGGATGTTTCTGACAAACTTGATGAAAAAATGAATTCAAAAAATCTTTTACTCAAAAAGAAAGAAAAGATTTTTAATGAAAAAAGCTTTCAAAAATATTCATTTCCAAATTTCAATGTTGGAAATCCATCTTTGGGAAAGTCTAAATGTCCTAAGGCATTAACATGGCCTTTTGGATCAACTTCAAATGACAAATAAAGGACAATTGAGAAACTCTTTTAGAGACACAAATCGAAAGATTTCTATGCATTATTTCTATTTAGAAAGAAATAATCAAAGAATTTTAGAGTTACATTCGGATTGGAGTATTCATCCTTCTGATAAACTTTTTGAATTGAATGATTTAAAAAGAAAAAAATTCTTTTATGAAAAAGGATATTCAAAGACTTAGAGAGACAAAAATTATTTTATCTGTTGGATAGAATGATTTCAATTACTCAAAAGTTAGAAGAAATCTTTTTTGATAAAATGGAAACTCTTCCACTTGAACATATGCATGAACTTGTTCATCTCATGTCATTAGATGATGATGAATGTGAACAAATGTTTTCTGAAAATAAAATCTTAAATGAAAGATATTTTTCTGAAAATAAAGAACGGATTTTTCCTTTATCTGTAAAGGATGAAGAACCTGAAACTGAAGAAAGCTCTTCAGACATTGAAACGTCTTCATACCATAGAGTAAATAATGCTACTTCTAGCAGTAGACGTTCTAATAAAAAGAATACGGAATTTTCCATGCCGTATCACAAAGGTATACCTAATTCTAATGGTAATAAAAATGGTAGTTCAGCTACTATTGATACTATTAATATTGATTGTATCTTTGGCCTCGATAAAAGAAAAGAGGTAATTGACAAATGGAACACTGAAATCAATCTAATTATTCAGACTAATTCAGATGAATTTTCTAATGCTAAGGCTTTGTTATTATTAATGGAACATAAGTCTGCAGGGATAATTCAAAATTTCATCAAAGGTACAACTTGGGATGAAAATATGAATGGTGAAGATCTTTTTGATCAAATCATAAATGCAATATCTATGATGTTTTTAGGTCTCGACTTTATAACAAATAAAGACCATGAAAATCAAAAATTGCTAGAAAAAGCAAGACAAAATCTTGCAAAAGCACAAATTTGTGATATTTGTTTGTTAGACGATTTTACTTGTCTTTATGAAATAAATCTATACAAATTAAGTACAGGTGAATTCCACTCTTGGATTGAGGCTTACTTAATGAAGATTCCTATCGTTGGAGAAAAAGCCAAAGAACGATGGAACAAAGAAAAGAATCAATTTACGATGCATTCTCTTGGGTTTGCAACAAGAATTGTCAAAGAAGAAATTGCGGTTTACTGTGATTTTTCTGATAAACAAAAACAGCTAAAACGTTTTAACAAAAGCTGTTGCAAAAAACTTACTGAGTTACCACAATTAACTTTTGGTTGTGAACCAGTAAAAGATGAAAATTATTTCAAAAATAAATATAAAACAAAAACTAAAAAACGTTTTTGGAAAACCAAGAAAAGAAAGTTTTCTCCTGGAAAATACTTTTCAAAAGAAAAACCTAAGGTTTGTCCTCAAGGGAAGAAAAAATGTCGTTGCTAGATATGTTCTGAAGAAGGACACTATACCAACGAATGTCCCAACAGACATAAGTTTCCGGAAAAATTAAAAATTATTTCGAAAGCGGAAACTGAAGGATATTTTCCTTTTGAAAATATTTTTGATGGCTATACGCAAGTATATACATTAAAATATTAGACAACATGTCATCCGATTCTTCTACAGAAGACTCAGAATGAAGTCCAACCACTTTTTTAGTTAGGGGGATAAAGATAAACAAAACAAATTTGAAATTTGTTTATTAAAAAATTATTTATTTCCTGAAAACAAAAATTTATCTGGAAATAATAAACATTTTGTCAAATGGCAGACATGGTTTTCAGGATATTCATTCAACAATGAACATCTAAAGGAGGGCCAAAAACATGTTAACTGATAACTTGACACGAGATTTTCAGAAATCATAAGCAATGATGTCAAGGTCATTTTTACTCCTATAAATAGAAGAATTCTCTTCGTCAAAAATCATCACTTTCAAGTTACAAAAAACTTTTAAAAAGAAAGGGAGATGGAAGAAGTAAAGGCTTTACGCCTAAAAGAAAAAATTCTTTTAATAGAATTAAAAGCTATTCAAGAAAAAATAGCTCTCTACGACGAAAGTCTAGACACAACTGTTAATTCAGAACAGGATTCCGAAAGGATATAATCTGAATCTATTCCTTTACAAACGGCTAAAGGTAAAGAAAAATCAAGTCCGTTGATTCCTGTTGCTTTGGAAAAAAAACAATTATAAAGTAAATGAAGAACTAAATTCTTCATCTAGCCCAGTAGCAAACGGCTATGGTAAAGGCACATCAAATCCGTTGATGGCTGACAGTTTGCCAAAAACTGAACAGGTCTCTCTTAGACCAAGTTACTCCCAAGTCACACAAATTCCAGAAAAGCATAATTCAAGATTTTATGTTATTTTCGATGGTGAACACAGAGGAATTTATGAAGACTGGTCTATAGTCAAAGGGTATGTTGAAAAAACTAACTACCCCTTCAAGAAATTTGGATCATTATTTCAAGCCCAACAAGAAGCTACCCGATATTCAGAAAAATTCGGGAAAAGAGAAATACCTTTAAAGGTAACCATTTTTCCTGAGCCATTGAAGCCCAAGAAAAAAGAAAGAATCATTGAATTCAAGAACACTTTCTCAAAATCAACAATAAAAGAAGAGAAAGAAGAAGAATATATTATATCTTTGGACGAATTCAGAAGAATTTGGTCTAAAACAAGAGCTCTTAGTCAAGATGATTTCGAGTTTGAGCATGTATATATAGAAGATAAGGCTACTAAAAGTCTTTTAGTCTTTTGTCCATCCAGAATTTGTTTCACTAGCATTTTCTGCTGTTCTAATAAAGTTCATATACCCATCTCCAAATTTGCTTGAAATCAGCATGTTTCCAGAAGGGATAAAGAAAGCTATTAAAAACTTTCGAAAGAAGATTGCTACAGCAAAACACGCAAACATCTTCATAAAGTGTAACTCTACACTTCCAGATTGGTACCAAGGAGCTTCTTCTCAAAGTTACCATCATATAGAAATTGGGCTCGCGAAAGCAAGAACCGTCAACCCCTCAAAAATTATGAATGAAGAGCAAGAAGATCTCGAAAATTGGGTCGAAATAAGGGTTAAAGGATTCTTAAAAATCCTAAATAATCTTCAAAATATTAAAGTAAAAAGCTTTAATAAAGTGAATTATTGAAGCAACCACTGCATCATCACAAGTTACAGTGGAACTCCACTACCAAAGCACGAGAAGGAAGCTTTAGAAAAAAATGGAGCAACGCATTATCTTCAACAAAGTTGATGTGAGTCCTACTACCAAACAAAGACTCTGCAAAATAATGCAAAGAGCACAGGAAAGCCATCAGTGCATGAGCTGTAAAGAATCTTCCACCGAAGAAAATTCTGACAAAAGTGGTCCCTTTATTAAAAACACCTACTTTTCAGATGAAGACAGGCGAGAGCTGGACCCAACACATGGGTTTGTCGACCAAAAAACGTCATGCATGACGAACACTTAAGGCTATTTTAGTCCTTTTGTAAAATTCACTTCTGCTATATAAAGAAGTCGAATTCATTAGTTTAGATATCCCCGGTTGAATCCTCTATCCCTGGCTAGAAACCTCTCAACAACTCTCAACCACCCTCACTTTTCTTTTCTTTCGTTGATCATTCGGATGATCAATTTTAGTTTTCTAGTTATGTGTACTATGGAGTAGAAACTCCTTTAAGGAGTTGATGTAAATATCAAGAAGTTCTCCTTCGGGAGAACAGTTATGAAATAAAATCCCCTTTGTAACCCCCTATCTTATTTTCTATCTTAAAGTTTTTATTCTGTAAAACCTGAAGTCTTGGAGCCCGTTGAAGTACCGCTTAGGCAGGAGGCCGTTAGGGAAATTAAGGGTTGGATTGGTCCCTTGCAGAAGAAATAGAAACTTTCAAGTTACAAAATACAAGAAGAAAAAGGTATAAATTTTATTTCAAACTGTTAAATTACTTCTAGATTGATATTTCATATCTCTCCTTAAAATCTTAAAAAGAATTTTATTCACACAAAAAACTAAGATTTTGATTAAATCAAAAATTGATGTTTATAAACAAACATAAAAAGAAATCGATTAACAACTATCGAAACAAATGATTTTTTAATCTGAAAAATTTAGTCAAAATATGACTACAAAAAATAATGAATTTTGTAAATTCAAAGGATTAATTCCACAATTAAACAATTTCAAAATTGTTTATGTTAGTCAACAATTGTCGACTAATAATTTAGAATTCATATTCGAATTATCGATTGATTATTTTAATCGAACGAATAATTCATGTGAATTTTATATTCAAAATACTATGCATCTTTTGAATTTTATATTCAAAATACTATGCATCTTTAGAATATTATATTCTAAAGTACTGTGCATCTTTTTCATTTAATCGATCGATTAAATTCAAAAGATTCCTTTCAAAAGAAAGAATTTTATATTCTAATTTGTAAATGCCTTTTACAAAAACCAAGTATACTATGAGTATGCATCAAGATAGAGCTGAAGGTGTTCAGTTTAATGGTCTTAAAGCTAACCGCTTTAGGCTAAAAGAAGACGTCAAACGTCTTGAAAACCAAGTTTTCTAAGCAATGAGTCTTAACCAGACCACAAAAATTCTAAAGGACTTAATGAACCCTTTAGTTGAATTTATAAAAAATTCTGAAGTACCTCCGCAAGTTGGTATCAGAGCCATGTGCTCGTTTTTTAAAAAGAGGGGATTAGTTCCTGTTCCCTTAAAAATAAACAACTTTAAAATAAATTTTAAACATTTTCTTAAAAGAAAAAATTTAAAATGAGTTTTAAAAATTCGTTTGAAGATTCGAAAGAATCAAACGAACAAGAAGTAACTGAAGTTTTAAATTTCAGTGAAAACGAAAAAGGTTTTGTATCAGATTACATGATTAATTATGATCAATTAACTAAAATTAACAAGCTTAAATTCAAGCTTGACACAAAACAAGTTTTTAATCAAACAAAAACTTTACAAAGCTTAGTTTCTAAACCTTTTACAAGAAAAAATAAAGTATTTTATTGTTTTAACACTGAAGAACTTTCAGTTGACATAAAAAATACAGCAGGTGAAGTTTATTTGCCACTCTTAACAAAGGGTGAAATAGCAAAAAAGCTTTTGCATATTAAACCAGAGTTGAGAAAGTCTCTCAATATGGTACACATAGGAGCGGTTAAAATCCTCCTAAAAGCTCAGTTTAGAGATGAAATTAATTTTCCTATAAAAATGGCACTCGTTGATAATAGAATTATCAATAGGTAAGACGCTCTTCTGGGAGCAATTCAAGGTAATTTAGCATATGGTAAATTTATGTTTACTGTCTATCCTAAATTTGCTTTACATCAAAATTCAAAAGATTTTGATAAAACTTTAAGTTTCATACACCTGTGCGAAAGAACTGACCTTATGGAACCGGGTAATAAAGTTTTTACGATTAATTATTTAATCTCGTATGCTTTAACCAACAGTAATCATTCAATCGAGTATAAGGAAAATGAAAATATAACTCTTGAAGATATATTTTCTGAAATTGGAATTGTTGAAGGGTGTAAGTTTTCTGAACCTTCACAGTTAAAAGAAAATTGGGCAATTGATATTGCACGTAATAAAAAGATGCTAGGATTAGAACCTAGACACAGTTTTGCTGGAACCTCTTTGCAAATAAGAGACTCTAGTGACACCGAGCAATTAATGCGAACTATGTCGAAAAACATAGACAGGTATGGAGAAATTTTAGAAAAGGTTGTTGGGACTTAATGTCTATAACACCTATTCTAAATTATCTACATCTTCTTGATATGCAAATTGCTTATGAAGAAGAAAAGATTCATATTTCTTTGATTCAGATAAAACAATTAAAGAAAAATTTTATGATGAATCAAAAAATAAACTCTCGCAACATAAAAATTGCTAAAAGAAACGTCTTTGCTTTTATGATGAATCAATCAAGAAAATCTCGTAACTTAAAAATTGCTAAAAGAAATATTTTTGATTCTAAACAAAAAATTCTTGAGTTTAAAGCAAAAAAGGCAATAATTTATAGAGATGAAAGTCTTGAAGCAATTTATGCCGAAATTCTCAAAGAAGGTTCTGACGAAATTGATGAAATTTTCAAGGAAGTTTCTAACGAAACTAATAAAACATGGCCTTTTGGATCAACTTTAAATGACCAATAAAGAACAAATGAAAAAATCTTTTAGAGAAACTAATCTAAAGATTTTTATGAATTATTTCTATTTACAAAGAAATAATCAAAGAATTTATGAATTACTCTTGGATTGGTGTATTCATCCTTCTGATAAACTTTTTAAATTAACTGATTTAAAAAGAAATAATTCTCTTTTGGAAAAAGAGATACAAAAACTTAGAGAGACAAAAATTATTTTATCTTGTGGATAAAATGATTCCTGTTACTCAAAAGTTAGAACAGTTTTTTAAAGAAAAAACTTTAACAGCTAAACAAATTCATAAGCTTGTTCAGCTCATGTCCTTTGAAAACAAAGAACATAGACAAAAGTTTTATAAAAACTTAAAAGAAAAACTTGAACAGAAGCTTTCTGAAAATAAAAAACAGACTCTTGTTTTAAAGAATGAAGAACCTGAAATTGAACATTTTTCTGAAAATAAAGAACAAATCTTTACCATGAAAAATGAACAGGAAAAACCCGAAACTGAAGAAATCTCTTCAGATATCGAGTCGAAGCCTAATCACTCTTTTAGTTGGGGGAATGAGGATAAACAAATTCATAATTTGGATTTAGCCTTTTCAAACATAACTAATCCAAATTCAATTTATATCAAAGGAAAAATCTTTTTCAAAGGATATAAAACAATTACTCTACATTGTTATGTAGACACATGTGCAAGTCTTTGTTTAGCCAGCAAACATATAATTCCTAAGGATCTATGGGAAAATACTCCCAAAGATATTGAGGCAATTGTTGCTAACAAAAAAGTCATTAAATTAGATAAGGTTAGTAGAAATCTTATAATTCATTTATCTGGAGAATCATTTACCATTCCTACTATCTACCAACAAGATTCAGGTATGGATTTACTTCTTGGAAATAATTTCTGTCAACTCTATGGACCTTTTACTCAATGGTTAGACAGAGTATCTTTTCATCTTAATCAAGAAATGATTTTGATCAAAAAAGTTACAAAGGCTTTTCAAATTGGAAAACCAAATTTTCTTGAATCTATGAAAAAAGATTCCAAGATAAATCAAACTCCAGGAACTAATATAGTTCAAGAAGTTATAAAACCTGAAAGAATTTTTCTACTTGAACTACATAAGTTTCAAAAAATTGAGGAATTACTTGAAAAGGTTTGTTCAGAAAATCCAATTGATCCTGAAAAATAAAAGAATTGGATGAAGGCATCTATTAAGTTAATAGATCCTAAAACTGTTATTAGGGTTAAACCTATGAAGTACGGTCCACTGGATAGGGAAGAATTTAATAAACAAATCAAGAAACTTCTTAATTTGGGATTAATAATTCCTAGTAAATCTCCTCACATGTCTCTTGCTTTCTTAGTAGAAAATGAAGCAGAAAAAGAAGAGGTGAAAAACGAATGGTTGTTAATTACAAAGCCATTAATAATGTCACTATTGGGGACAGCCATAATCTTCCTTGTATGTAGGAATTACTAACTCTTCTAAGAGGAAAGACTATCTTTTCCAGTTTTGACTGTAAAAGCGGTTTCTGGCAGGTACTGTTAGACAAACAATCACAGTTATTGACTGCGTTCACATGCCCAGACGGTCACTATCAATGGAAGGTAGTTCCCTTTGGATTAAAACAGGCACCAAGCATATTTCAAAGACATATGCAAAATGCTTTAAGAGGATTAGAAGATTACTGTACCGTCTATGTTGACGATATTATAGTTTTCTCGAACTCGGAAGATAAACACTATTCTCATGTTTTATCAGTTTTAAAAAAAATTGAAAAATATGGAATCATTTTATCAAAAAAGAAAGCTAATCTTTTTAAAACAAAGATAAACTTTTTGGGTCTTGAAATAGATCAAGGGACACATTGTCCACAAAAACATATCTTGGAAAATTTACACATATTTCCAGATACTTTAGAAGATAAAAAACATCTTCAAATATTTTTAGGTGTATTAACTTATGCAAAAAGTTATATTCCTAAGCTTGCAGAGCTTAGAAAACCTTTACAGGCTAAGCTAAAAAAGAAATACGTGTGGGATTGGAAACAGTCCGATACTGACTACATTAAAAAGATAAAGAAAAACTTAATTAGTTTTCCTAAACTTTATCTTCCTAGTGAAAGTGATTTTTTAATCATAGAAACAGATGCTTCTCATGATTTTTGGGGAGGTGTTTTAAAAGCTAAGACTGCAGATAGAGAAGAAATTTGCAGGTACACTTCGGGAAGCTTCAAGCAAGCTGAACGGAATTATCACAGTAATGAAAAAGAATTACTGGCGATAAAAAACACGATTTCGAAGTTCTCTATTTATTTAACCCCGGTTAAATTCTTAGTCAGAACTGACAATAAAAATTTTACTTATTTCCTGAAAACAAAAATTTCTGGAGATAATAAACAAGGTCGTCTTGTCAGATGGCAAATGTGGTTTTCCAGGTATTCTTTTGATACAGAACACCTAGAAGGGACAAAAAACGTGTTAGCTGATAGCTTAACACGAGATTTTCAGAAATCGTAAGCAATGATGTCATTCTTCTTCTACAAATAGAAGGCATCTCTTCTTCAAATATCATCTCCTTCATATTCAAAAAAAAAATTTTAGAAAGGGGTATGGAAGAATTAAGGGCTTTACGCCTAAAAGAAAATTTTCTTTTGATAGAATTAAAAGCTATTCAAGAAAAAATAGCTCTTTACGACGAAAGTCTAGACACAACTGTTAATTCAGAGCAGGATTTCGAAAGAATACAATCTGAATCTATTCCTTTACAAACGGCTAAAGGTAAAGAAAAATCAAGTCCGTTGATTCCTGTTGCTTTGGAAAAAAGCAATTATAAAGTTAATGAAGAACTACGATCTTCATCTAGCCCAGTAGCAAACGGCTCTGGTAAAGGCACATCAAATCCATTGATGGCTGACAGTTTGCCAAAAACTGAACAGGTCTCTCATAGACCAAGTTACTCCCAAGATACTCAAGAAACGGTAAAATCTAATTCTAGATTTTATGTCATTTTTTATGGAGAGCATAGAGGCATATATGAAGATTGGTCCATAGTGTCTCAACATGTTTCTGGAAGACCGGTAACATTCAAGAAGTTTGGGTCTTTATTACACGCCCAACAAGAAGCCACTCGATACTCAGCCGAGTGTGGAAAAAAGGAAATTCCTCTAAAGCAATTTCTATATCTTCACGAGTCATAGTGGAACCCCACTATCAAAGGAAGCTTTAGAAAAATGGAGCAACGCATTATCTTCAACAAAGTTGATGTGAGTCCTACTACAAGACAGAGACTCTACAAAATAATGCAAGGTGCACAGGAAAGCCATCAGTTCATAAGCTGTAAGGAATCCTACACCAAAGAAAATTCTGACAAAAGTGGTCCTTCTATTAAAGACAACTACTTTTCAGATAAAGACAGGCTAAAGCCGGACCCAACAAATGGGACTGTCGACTAAAAAACGTCATGCATGACGAACACTTAAGGCTATTTTAGTCCTTTTGTAAAATTCACTTCTGCTATATAAAGAAGTCGAATTCTTTAGTTTAGGGATATCCCCGGTTGAATCCTCTATCCCTGGCTAGAAACCTCTCAACAACTCTCAACCACCCTCACTTTTCTTTTTTGATCATTCGTATGATCAATTTTAGTTTTCTAGTTATGTGTACTATGGATTAGAAACTCCTTTAAGGAGTTGATGTAAATATCAAGAAGTTCTCCTTCGGGAGAACAGTTATGAAATAAAAACTTCTTTGTAACCCCCTTTCGTATTTTCTATCTTAAAGTTTTTATTCTGTAAAACCTGAAGTCCTGGAGCCCGTTGAAGTACCGCTTAGGCAGGAGGCCGTTAGGGAAATTAAGGGTTGGATTGGTCCCTTGCAGAAGAAATAGAAACTTTCAAGAATAAAATACAAGAAGAAAAAGGTATAGATTTTATTTCAAACTGTTAAATTACTTCAAGATTGATATTTCATATCTCTCCTTAAAATCATAAAAAAGAATTTTATTCTAACACAAAACTAAGATTTTGATAAAATCAAAAAATGATGTTTATAAACAAACACAAAAAGAAAATCGATTAACAACTATCGAAACAAATGATTTTTCAATCTAAAATATTTAGTCAAAAAATGACTACAAAAAATAATGAATTTTGTAAATTCAATGGATTAATTCCACAATTAAACAATTTCAAAATTGTTTATGTTAGTCTACAATTGTCGACTAATAATTCGAAAGAAATTATATACGAATTATCTATTGATTATTTTAATCGATGAATAATTCATTTGAATTTTATATTCAAAATACTGTGCATCTTTTGAATTTTATATTCAAAATACTGTGCATCTTTTGAATTTTATATTCAAAATACTATGCATCTTTATAATATTATATTCAAAGTACTTTGCATCTTTTTCATTTAATCGATCGATTAAATTCAAAAGATTCCTTTCAAATAATTTTCTTTTTATTCGACTAAAAAGAAAAGAAAACAGCTTTTAAGCTAAAAATAGAACTCAACCGTCTTATTGACCAAGTTTTCTAATTAATGAGTCTTGACCAGACCACAAAAGTCCTAAAGGACTTAATGAACCCTTTAGTTGAATTTTTCAAAAATTCTGAAGTACCTCCGCAAGTTGGTATTTTGACTAAATTTTTTAGATTGAAAAATCATTTGTTTCGATAGTTGTTAATCGATTTCTTTTTATGTTTGTTTATAAACATCATTTTTTGATTTCTTTTAAAATCTTAGTTTTTTGTATGAAAATCCACCAGATTTTTATGATTTTAAGGAGAGATATGAAATATCAATCTTGAAGTATTTTAACAGTTTGAAATAAAACCTATACCTTTTTCTTCTTGTATTCTCTTCTTGAAAGTTTCTATTTCTTCTGCAAGGGACCAATCCAACCCTTAATTTCCCTAACTGCCTCCTGCCTAAGCAGTACTTCAACGGGCTCCAGGACTTCAGGTTTTACAGAATAAAAACTTTAAGATAGAAATTAAGATAGGGGGTTACAAAGGAGTTTTTATTTCATAACTGTTCTCCCGAAGGAGAACTTCTTGATATTTACATCAACTCCTTAAAGGAGTTTCTACTCCATAGTACACATATCTAGAAAATGAAAAGTTTGATCATACGAATGATCAAAGAAAAGTTGAAAAGGAAAGGTGGTTGAGAGAATTTGTGAATTGAGCCAGGGATAGGTGGTGTTCAACCGGGGCTATCTAAACTAATGAATTCGACTTCTTTATATAGCAGAAGTGAATTTTACAAAAGGACTAAAATAGCCTTAAGTGTTCGTCATGCATGACGTTTTTTGGTCGACAAACCCAAGTGTTGGGTCCAGCTTTCTTGTGTCTTCATCTGAAAAGTAGGTGTTTTTAATAAAGGAACCACTTTTGTCAGAATTTTCTTCGGTTGAAGATTCTTTACAGCTCATGCACTGATGGCTTTCCTGTGCTCTTTGCATTATTTTGCAGAGTCTTTGTTTGGTAGTATGACTCACATCAACTTTGTTGAAGTTAATGCGTTGCTCCATTTTTTCTAAGGCTTCCTTTGATAGTGGGGTTCCACTATGACTCGTGAAGATATAGAAATTGCTTTAGAGGAATTTCCTTTTTTCCACACCCGGCTGAGTATCGAGTGGCTTCTTGTTGGGCTTGTAATAAAGACCCAAACTTCTTGAATGTTACCGGTCTTCCAGAAACATGTTGAGACACTATGGACCAATCTTCATATATGCCTCTATGCTCTCCATCAAAAATGACATAAAATCTAGAATTAGATTTTACCGTTTCTTAAGTATCTTGGGAGTAACTTGGTCTAGGAGAGACCTGTTCAGTTTTTGGCAAACTGTCAGCCATCAACGGATTTGATGTGCCTTTACCAGAGCCGTTTGCTACTGGGCTAGATGAAGATCGTAGTTCTTCATTAACTTTATAATTGCTTTTTTCCAAAGCAACAGGAATCAACGGACTTGATTTTTCTTTACATTTATCCGTTTGTAAAGGAATAGATTCAGATTGTATCCTTTCGGAATCCTGCTCTGAATTAACAGTTGTGTCTAGACTTTCGTCGTAGAGAGCTATTTTTTCTTGAATAGCTTTTAATTCTATCAAAAGAAAATTTTCTTTTAGGCGTAAAGCCCTTAATTCTTCCATACCCCTTTCTAAAAAAAAATTTTGAATATGAAGGAGATGATTTTTGAAGAAGAGATGCCTTCTATTTGTAGAAGAAGAATGACATCATTGCTTACGATTTCTGAAAATCTCGTGTTAAGCTATCAGCTAACACGTTTTTTTCTCCCTTCTAGGTGTTCTGTATCAAAAGAATACCTGGAAAACCACATTTGCCATCTGACAAGACGACCTTGTTTATTATCTCCAGAAATTTTTGTTTTCAGGAAATAAGTAAAATTTTTATTGTCAGTTCTGACTAAGAATTTAACCGGGGTTAAATAAATAGAGAACTTCGAAATCGTGTTTTTTATCGCCAGTAATTCTTTTTCATTACTGTGATAATTCCGTTCAGCTTGCTTGAAGCTTCCCGAAGTGCACCTGCAAATTTCTTCTCTATCTGCAGTCTTAGCTTTTAAAACACCTCCCCAAAAATCATGAGAAGCATCTGTTACTATGATTAAAAAATCACTTTCACTAGGAAGATAAAGTTTAGGAAAACTAATTAAGTTTTTCTTTATCTTTTTAATGTAGTCAGTATCGGACTGTTTCCAATCCCACACGTATTCCTTTTTTAGCTTAGCCTGTAAAGGTTTCTAAGCTCTGCAAGCTTAGGAATATAACTTTCTGCAAAAGTTAATACACCTAAAAATCTTTGAAGATGTTTTTTATCTTCTAAAGTATCTGGAAATTTGTGTAAATTTTCCAAGATATGTTTTTGTGGGCAATGTGTCCCTTGATCTATTTCAAGACCCAAAAAGTTTATCTTTGTTTTAAAAAGATTAGCTTTCTTTTTTGATAGAATGATTCCATATTTTTCAATTGTTTTTAAAACTGATAAAACATGAGAATAGTGTTTATCTTCCGAGTTCGAGAAAACTATAATATCGTCAACATAGACGGTACAGTAATCTTCTAATCCTCTTAAAGCATTTTGCATATGTCTTTGAAATATGCTTGGTGCCTGTTTTAATCCAAAGGGAACTACCTTCCATTGATAGTGACCGTCTGGGCATGTGAACGCAGTTAATAACTGTGATTCTTTGTCTAACAGTACCTGCCAGAAACCGCTTTTACAGTCAAAACTGGAAAAGATAGTCTTTCCTCTTAGAAGAGTTAGTAATTCCTGCATACAAGGAAGATTATGGCTGTCCCCAATAGTGATATCATTAATGGCTTTGTAATTAACAACCATTCGTTTTTCACCTCTTCTTTTTTCCGCTTCATTTTCTACTAAGAAAGCAGGAGACATGTGAGGAGATTTACTAGGAATTATTAATCCCAAATTAAGAAGTTTCTTGATTTGTTTATTAAATTCTTCCCTATCCAGTGGACTGTACTTCATAGGTTTAACCCTAATAACAGTTTTAGGATCTATTAACTTAATAGATGCCTTCATCCAATTTTTTGATTTTTCAGGATCAATTGGATTTTCTGAACAAACCTTTCAAGTAATTCCTCAATTTTTTGAAACTTATGTAGTTCAAGTAGAAAAATTCTTTCAAGTTTTATAACTTCTTGAACTATATTAGTTCCTGGAGTTTGATTTATCTTGGAATCTTTTTTCATAGATTCAAGAAAATTTGGTTTTCCAATTTGAAAAGCCTTTGTAACTTTTTTGATCAAAATCATTTCTTGATTAAGATGAAAAGATACTCTGTCTAACCATTGAGTAAAAGGTCCATAGAGTTGACAAAAATTATTTCCAAGAAGTAAATCCATACCTGAATCTTGTTGGTAGATAGTAGGAATGGTAAATGATTCTCCAGATAAATGAATTATAAGATTTCTACAAACCTTATCTAATTTAATGACTTCTATGTTAGCAACAGTTGCCTTAATATCTTTGGGAGTATTTTCCCATAGATCCTTAGGAATTATATGTTTGCTGGCTAAACAATGACTTGCACATGTGTCTACATAACAATGTAGAGTAATTGTTTTATATCCTTTGAAAAAGATTTTTCCTTTGATATAAATTGAATTTGGATTAGTTATGTTTGAAAAGGCTAAATCCAGATTATGAATTTGTTTATCCTCATCCCCCCAACTAAAAGAGTGATTAGGCTTCGACTCGATATCTGAAGAGATTTCTTCAGTTTCGGGTTTTTCCTGTTCATTTTTCATGGTAAAGATTTGTTCTTTATTTTCAGAAAAATGTTCAATTTCAGGTTCTTCATTCTTTAAAACAAGAGTCTATTTTTTATTTTCATAAAGCTTCTGTTCAAGTTTTTCTTTTAAGTTTTTATAAAACTTTTGTTTATGTTCTTTGTTTTCAAAGGACATGAGCTGAACAAGCTTATGAATTTGTTTAGCTGATAAAGTTTTTTCTTTAAAAAACTGTTCTAACTTTTGAGTAACAGGAATCATTTTATCCACAAGATAAAATAATTTTTGTCTCTCTAAGTTTTTGTATCTCTTTTTCCAAAAGAGAATTATTTCTTTTTAAATCAGTTAATTTAAAAAGTTTATCAGAAGGATGAATACACCAATCCAAGTGTAACTCATAAATTCTTTGATTATTTCTTTGTAAATAGAAATAATTCATAAAATCTTTAGATTAATCTCTCTAAAAGATTTTTTCATTTGTCCTTTATTGGTCATTTAAAGTTGATCCAAAAGGCCATGTTTTATTAGTTTCGTTAGAAACTTCCTTGAAAATTTCATCAATTTCGACAGAAACTTCTTTGAGAATTTCGGCATAAATTGCTTCAAGACTTTCATCTCTATAAATTATTGCCTTTTTTGCTTTAAACTCAAGATTTTTTTGTTTAGAATCAAAAATATTTCTTTCAGCAATTTTTAAGTTATGAGATTTTCTTTTATGATTCATCATAAAAGCAAAGACGTTTCTTTTAGCAATTTTTATGTTGCGAGAGTTTATTTTTTGATTCATCATAAAAATTTCTTTAATTGTTTTATCTGAATCAAAGAAATATGAATCTTTTCTTCTTCATAAGCAATTTGCATATCAAGAAGATGTAGATAATTTAGAATAGGTGTTATAGACATTAAGTCCCAATAACCTTTTCTAAAATTTCTCCATACCTGTCTATGCTTTTCGACATAGTTCACATTAATTTCTCGGTGTCACTAGAGTCTCTTATTTGCAAAGAGGTTCCAGTAAAACTGTGTCTAGGTTCTAATCCTGGCATCTTTTTATTACGTGCAATATCAATTGCCCAATTTTCTTTTAACTGTGAAGGTTCAGAAAACTTACACCCTTCAACAATTCCAATTTCAGAAAATATACTTTCAAGAGTTATATTTTCATTTTCCTTATACTCGATTGAATGAGTACTGTTGGTTAAAGCATACGAGATTAAATAATTAATCGTAAAAACTTTATTACCAGGTTCCATAAGGTCAGTTCTTTCGCACTGGTGTATGAAACTTAAAGTCTTATCAAAATCTTTTGATTTTCGATGTAAAGCAAATTTAGGATAGACAGTAAACATAAATTTACCATAAGCTAAATTTCCTTGAATTGCTCCCAGATGAGCATCTTGCCTATTGATAATTCTATTATCAACGAGTGCCATTTTTATAGGAAAATTAATTCCATCTCTAAACTGAGCTTTAAGGAGGATTTTAACCGCTCCTATGTGTACCATATTGAGAGACTTTCTCAACTCTGGTTTAATATGCAAAAGTTTTTTTGCTATTTCACCCTTTGTTAAGAGTTGCAAATAAACTTCACCTGCTGTATTTTTTATGTCAACTGAAAGTTCTTCAGTGTTAAAACAATAAAATACTTTATTTTTTCTTGTAAAAGCTTTAGAAACTAAGCTTTGTAAATTTTTTGTTTGATTAAAAACTTGTTTTGTGTCAAGCTTGAATTTAAGCTTGTTAATTTTAGTTAATTGATCAGAATTAATCATGTAATCTGATACAAAACCTTTTTCATTTTCACTGAAATTTAAAACTTCAGTTACTTCTTGTTCGTTTGATTCTTTCGAATCTTCAAACGAATTTTTAAAACTCATTTTAAATTTTTTCTTTTAAGAAAATGTTTAAAATTTATTTTAAAGTTGTTTATTTTTTAAGGGAACAGAAACTAATCCCCTCTTTTTAAAAAACGAGCACATGGCTCTGATACCAACTTGCGGAGGTACTTCAGAATTTTTTATAAATTCAACTAAAGGGTTCATTAAGTCCTTTTGTGGTCTGGTTAAGACTTATTGGTTAGAAAACTATGTTTTCAAGACGTTTGAGTTCTTCTTTTAGCCTAAAGCGGTTAGCTTTAAGACCATTAAACTGAACACGTTCAGCTCTCCTATTTCTAGGTGATCTCTTAAGAGACTGTTCTAATTGGTTAATTAGACTTTGATATATGGTTAACTCTTGATTAACCCGACGGATTTCTTTTTTAAGGAAATCTTGATGCATACTCATTGTATACTTGGTTTTTGTAAATGGCATTTACAAATTAGAATATAAAATTCTTTCTTTTGAAAGGAATCTTTTGAATTTAATCGATCGATTAAATTAAAAAGATGCACAGTACTTTGAATATAATATTCTAAAGATACATAGTACTTTGAATATAATATTCTAAAGATGCATAGTATTTTGAATATAAAATTCAAAAGATGCCCAGTATTTTGAATATAAAATTCAAATGAATTATTCGTTCGATTAAAATAATCAATCGATAATTCGAATATGAATTCTAAATTATTAGTTGACAAACGTAGACTAACATAAACAATTTTGAAATTGCTTAATTGTGTAATCAATCCTTTGAATTTACAAAATTCATTATTTTTATAGTCATTTTTTTACTAAAATTTTTAGATTGAAAAATCATTAGTTTCGATAGTTGTTAATCGATTTCTTTTTATGTTTGTTTATAAACATCATTTTTTGATTTCTTTTAAAATCTTAGTTTTATGTTTGAATAAAATTCTTTTTATGATTTTAAGGAGAGATATGAAATATCAATCTTGAAGTATTTTAACAGTTTGAAATAAAACCTATACCTTTTCTTCTTGTATTTTCTTCTTGAAAGTTTCTATTTCTTCTGCAAGGGACCAATCCAACCCTTAATTTCCCTAACGGCCTCCTGCCTAAGCGGTACTTAAACGGGCTCCAGGACTTCAGGTTTTACAGAATAAAAACTTTAAGATAGAAAATAAGATAGGGGGTTACAAAGGAGTTTTTATTTCATAACTGTTCTCCCGAAGGAGAACTTCTTGATATTTACATCAACTCCTTAAAGGAGTTTCTACTCCATAGTACACATAACTAGAAAACTAAAATTGATCATCCGAATGATCAATGAAAGAATAGAAAAGTGAGGGTGGTTGAGAGTTGTTGAGAGGTTTCTAGCCAGGGATAGAGGATTCAACCGGGGATATCTAAACTAATGAATTCGACTTCTTTATATAGCATAAGTGAATTTTACAAAAGGACTAAAATAGCCTTAAGTGTTCGTCATGCATGACGTTTTTTGGTCGACAAACCCATGTGTTGGGTCCAGCTCTCTTGTGTCTTCATCTGAAAAGTAGGTGTTTTTAATAAAGGGACCACTTTTGTCAGAATTTTCTTCGGTGGAAGATTCTTTACAGCTCATGCACTGATGGCTTTCCTGTGCTTTTTGCATTATTTTGCAGAGTCTTTGTTTGGTAGTAGGACTCACATCAACTTTGTTGAAAATAATGCGTTGCTCCATTTTTTCTAAAGCTTCATTCTCGTGCTTTGATAGTGGAGTTCCACTGTAACTTGTGATGATGCAGTGGTTGCTGCAATAATTCACTTTATTAAAGCTTTTTACTTTAATATTTTGAAGATTATTCAGGATTTTTAAGAATCCTTTAACCCTTATTTCGACCCAATTTTCAAGATCTTCTTGCTCTTCACTCATAACTTTTGAGGGGTTGACGGTTCTTGGTTTCGCGAGCCCGATTTCTATATGATGGTAACTTTGGGAAGAAGCTCCTTGGTACCAATCTAGAAGTGTAGAGTTACACTTTATGAAGATGTTTGCGTCTTTTGCTGAAGCAATCTTCTTTCGAAAGTTTTTAATAGCTTTCTTTATCCCTTCTGGAAACATGCTGATTTCAAGCAAATTTGGAGATGGGTATATGAACTTTATTAGACCAGCAGAAAATGCTAGTGAAACAAGTTCTGGACTTGCGCCTGGACAAAAGACTAAAAGACTTTTAGTAGCCTTATCTTCTGTGTATACATGCTTAAACTCGAAATCATCTTGACTAAGAGCTCTTGTTTTAGACCTAATTCTTCTGAATTCGTCCAAAGATATAATACCTTCTTCTTCTTTCTCTTCTTTTATTGTTGATTTTGAGAAAGTGTTCTTGAATTCAATGATTCTTTCTTTTTTCTTGGGCTTCAATGGCTCAGGAAAAATGGTTACCTTTAAAGGTATTTCTCTTTTCCCGAATTTTTCTGAATATCGGGTAGCTTCTTGTTGGGCTTGGAATGATGACCCAAATTTCTTGAAGGGGTAGTTAGTTTTTTCAACATACCCTTTGACTATAGACCAGTCTTCATAAATTCCTCTGTGTTCCCCATCGAAAATAACATAAAATCTTGAATTATGTTTTTCTTGAATTTGTGTGACTTGAGAGTAACTTGGTCTAAGAGAGACCTGTTTAGTTTTTGGCAAACTGTCAGCCATCAACGGATTTGATGTGCCTTTACCAGAGCCGTTTGCTTCTGGGCTAGATGAAGATTTTAGTTCTTCATTTACTCTGTTTTTGCTTTTTTCCAAAGCAACAGGAGTGAACGTATTTGTTTTCTTGGCTACAGAGCCGTTTGCATCTGAGCTGCTTAAAGAAGATGAATCTTCTCTTTCCATTTTTCGTAAATGGACAACTTCCGAAAATGTAGACCCAGGGGTCAATCGGATATTAGCCTTCTTTGAATGAAGGTCTCGCCTGGCTTGTGAGGCCTCTGGCATGCTTTTTCCCAAAGCATCAGGGATCAATGGATTTGTTGAGTCTTTACCAGTTGCCGTTTACACTGGCCTAGATTCTGTTTTTAGCTTTTCAGCATCCTGGACAGAATTTCCAGTTAAGATCATAGTCGTGTAGACACTGATCTGATCTCTGATGGATCTTAATTCTATTTCTAGAATTTTTTCTTTGAGACGTAGAGCCTTAAATTCTTTTTCCATACTGGAAGTTTTTTATAAAAACAATTTCTTTAGGCGTAAAGCCCTTAAATCTTTCATCCCCCTTTCTTTTTAAAGGTTTTTTGTAACTTGAAAGTGATGATTTTTGATGAAGAGAATTCTTCTATTTATAGGAGTAAGAATAACAATGACCTCATTGCTTACGATTTCTGAAAAACTCGTGTCAAGTTATCAGTTAACATGTTTTTTGCCCCCTTTTAGATGTTTATTCTTGGATGAATATCCTGAAAACCATGTCTGCCATTTGACAAAATGTTTTTTATTTCCAGATAAATTTTTGTTTTTTGGAAATAAATAATTTTTTAATAAACAAATTTCAAAATCGTTTTGTTTATCTTTATCCCCCCAACTAAAAAGTGGTTGGACTTCATTCTGAGTCTTCTGTAGAAGAATCGGATGACATGTTGTCTAATATTTCTAATGTATATACTTGCGTATAGCCATCAAAAATATTTTCAGAAGGAAAATATCCTTCAGTTTCCGCTTTCGAAATAATTTTTAATTTTTCCGAAAACTTTTGTCTGTTGGGACATTCGTTGGCATAGTGTCCTTCTTCAGAACATATCCAGCAACGACATTTTTTCTTCCCTTGAGGACAAACCTTAGGTTTTTCTTTTGAAAAGTATTTTCCAGTAGAAAACTTTATTTTCTTGGTTTTCCAAAAACGTTTTTTAGTTTTTGTTTTATATTTATTTTTGAAATAATTTTCATCTTTTACTGGTTCACAACCAAAAGTTAATTGTGGTAACTCAGTAAGTTTTTTGCAACAGCTTTTGTTAAAACGTTTTAGCTGTTTTTGTTTATCAGAAAAATCACAGTAAACCGCAATTTCTTCTTTGACAATTCTTGTTGCAAACCCAAGAGAATGCATCGTAAATTGATTCTTTTCTTTGTTCCATCGGTCTTTGGCTTTTTCTCCAACGATAGGAATCTTCATTAAGTAAGCGTCAATCCAAGAGTGGAATTCACCTGTACTTAATTTGTATAGATTTGTTTCATAAAGACAAGTAAAATCGCCTAACAAACAAATATCACAAATTTGTGCTTTTGCAAGATTTTGTCTTGCTTTTTCTAGCAATTTTTGATTTTCATGGTCTTTATTTGTTATAAAGTCGAGACCTAAAAACATCATATATATTGCATTTATGATTTGATCAAAAGATCTTCACCATTCATATTTTCATCCCAAGTTGTATCTTTGATGAAATTTTGAATTATCCCTGCAGACTTATGTTCCATTAATAATAACAAAGCCTTAGCATTAGAAAATTCATCTGAATTAGTCTGAATAATTAGACTGATTTCAGTGTTCCATTTGTCAATAACTTCTTTTCTTTTATCGAGGCCAAAGATACAATCAATATTAATAGTATCAATAGTAGTTGAACTACCATTTTTATTACCATTAGAATTAGGTATACCTTTGTGATACGGCATGGAAAATTCCGTATTCTTTTTATTAGAACGTCTACTGCTAGAAGTAGCATTATTTACTCTATGGTATGAAGACGTTTCAATGTCTGAAGAGCTTTCTTCAGTTTCAGGTTCTTCATCCTTTACTGATAAAGGAAAAATCCGTTCTTTATTTTCAGAAAAATATCTTTCATTTAAGATTTTATTTTCAGAAAACATTTGTTCACATTCATCATCATCTAATGACATGAGATGAACAAGTTCATTCATATGTTCAAGTGGAAGAGTTTCCATTTGATCAAAAAAGATTTCTTCTAACTTTTGAGTAATTGAAATCATTCTATCCAACAGATAAAATAATTTTTGTCTCTCTAAGTCTTTGAATATCCTTTTTCATAAAAGAATTTTTTCTTTTTAAATCATTCAATTCAAAAAGTTTATCAGAAGGATGAATACTCCAATCCGAATGTAACTCTAAAATTCTTTGATTATTTCTTTCTAAATAGAAATAATGCATAGAAATCTTTCGATTTATGTCTCTAAAAGAGTTTCTCAATTGTCCTTTATTTGTCATTTGAAGTTGATCCAAAAGGCCATATTAATGCATTAGGACATTTAGACTTTCCCAAAGATGGATTTCCAACATTGAAATTTGGAAATGAATATTTTTGAAAGCTTTTTTCATTAAAAATCTTTTCTTTCTTTTTGAGTAAAAGATTTTCTGAATTCATTTTTTCATCAAGTTTGTCAGAAACATCCTTGATAATCTTGGCAGCAATTGCTTCAAGATTTTCATTGGTAGACAAATCTTCTACCTTCTGGACCAGTTCTTCAATTTTACTCAGAGAACTCATGCAACAGAGATTAATGCTTTCTTAGCTTTAAGCTCAAGAATTTTTTGTTTAGTAAAAACAATGTTTCTTTTGAGAATTTTTATGTTACGAGATCTCGTTTTGTGACTAATCATGATATTTTCATAAACTTGTTGTAATTGATATTTATAGCAAAAAATATCATTTTCTTCATAAGCAATTTGCATATCAAGAAGATGTAGATAATTTAGAATAGGTGTTTTAGACATTAAGTCCCAATAACCTTTTCTAAAATTTCTCCATACATGTCTATGTTTTTCGACATAGTTCGCATTAATTGCTCGGTGTTACTAGAGTCTCTTATTTGCAAAGAGGTTCCAGCAAAACTGTGTCTAGGTTCGAATCCTAGAATTTGTTTATTGCGTGCAATATCAATTGCCTAATTTTCTTTTAACTGTGAAGGTTCAGAAAACTTACACCCTTCAACAATTCCAATTTCAGAAAATATATCTTCAAGAGTTATATTTTCATTTTCCTTATACTCGATTGAATGAGTACTGTTGGTTAAAGCATACGAGATTAAATAATTAATCGTAAAAACTTTATTACCAGGTTCCATAAGGTAAGTTCTTTCGCACTGGTGTATGAAACTTAAAGTCTTATCAAAATCTTTTGAATTTCGATGTAAAGCAAATTTAGGATAGACAGTAAGCATAAATTTACCATAAGCTAAATTTCCTTGAATTGCTCCAGGAAGAGCATCTTGCCTATTGATAGGAAAATTAATTTCATCTCTAAACTGAGTTTTAAGGAGGATTTTAACAGCTCCTATGTTTACCATATTGAGAGACTTTCTCAACTCTGGTTTAATATGCAAAAGCTTTTTTGCTATTTCACCCTTTGTTAAGAGTGGCAAATAAACTTCACCTGCTGTATTTTTTATGTCAACTGAAAGTTCTTCAGTGTTAAAACAATAAAATACTTTATTTTTTCTTGTAAAAGTTTTAGAAACTAAGCATTGTAAAGTTTTTGTTTGACTAAAAACTTGTTTTGTGTCAAGCTTGAATTTAAGCTTGTTAATTTTAGTTAATTGATCATAATTAATCATGTAATCTGATACAAAACCTTTTTCGTTTTCACTGAAATTTAAAACTTCAGTTACTTCTTGTTCGTTTGATTCTTTCGAATCTTCAAACGAATTTTTAAAACTCATTTTAAATTTTTTCTTTTAAGAAAACGTTTAAAATTTATTTTAAAGTTGTTTATTTTTTAAGGGAACAGGAACCAATCCCCTCTTCTTAAAAAACGAGCACATGGCTCTGATACCAACTTGCGGAGGTACTTCAGAATTTTTTATAAATTCAACTAAAGGGTTCATTAAGTCCTTTAGAAGTTTTGTGGTCTGGTTAAGACTCATTGGTTAGAAAAACTTGGTTTTCAAGACGTTTGACGTCTTCTTTTAGCCTAAAGCGGTTAGCTTTAAGACCATTAAACTGAACACGTTCAGCTCTATCTTGATGCATACTCATTGTATACTTGGTTTTTGTAAATAGCATTTACAAATTAGAATATAAAATTCTTTCTTTTGAAAGGAATCTTTTGAATATAATCGATCGATTAAATGAAAAAGATACACAGTACTTTAGAATATAATATTCTAAAGATACATAGTATTTTGAATATAAAATTCAAAAGATGCATAGTATTTTGAATATAAAATTCAAATGAATTATTCGTTCGATTAAAATAATCAATCGATAATTCGAATATGAATTCTAAATTATTAGTCGACAATTGTTGACTAACATAAACAATTTTGAAATTGTTTAATTGTGGAATTAATCCTTTGAATTTACAAAATTCATTATTTTTTGTAGTCATATTTTGACTAAATTTTTCAGATTGAAAAATCATTTGTTTCGATAGTTGTTAATCGATTTCTTTTTATGTTTGTTTATAAACATCATTTTTTGATTTAATCAAAATCTTAGTTTTTTGTGTGAATAAAATTATTTTTAAGATTTTAAGGAGATATATGAAATATCAATCTAGAAGTAATTTAACAGTTTGAAATAAAATTTATACCTTTTTCTTCTTGTATTTTGTAACTTGAAAGTTTCTATTTCTTCTGCAAGTAACCAATCCAACCCTTAATTTCCCTAACGGCCTCCTGCCTAATCGGTACTTCAACGGGCTCCAGGACTTCAGGTTTTACAGAATAAAAACTTTAAGATAGAAAATAAGATAGGGGTTACAAAGGAGTTTTTATTTCATAACTGTTCTCCCGAAGGAGAACTTCTTGATATTTACATCAACTCCTTAAAGGAGTTTCTACTCCATCATAGAACACATCAAACTAGAAATTGAAAAGTGATCATTCGAATGACTAAAATAGCATAAGTGAATTTTACAAAAGGACTAAAATAGCCTTAAGTGTTCGTCATGCATGGCGTTTTTTGGTCGACAAACCCATGTGTTGGGTCCAGCTCTCGCCTGTCTTCATCTGAAAAGTAGGTGTTTTTAATAAAGGGACCACTTTTGTCAGAATTTTCTTCGGTGGAAGATTCTTTACAGCTCATGCACTGATGGCTTTCCTGTGCTCTTTGCATTATTTTGTAGAGTCTTTGTTTGGTAGTAGGACTCACATCAACTTTGTTGAAGATAATGTGTTGCTCCATTTTTTCTAAAGCTTCCTTCTCGTGCTCTGGTAGTGGAGTTCCACTGTAACTTGTGATGATGCAGTGGTTGCTGCAATAATTCACTTTATTAAAGCTTTTTACTTTAATATTTTAAAGATTATTTAGGATTTTTAAGAATCCTTTAACCCTTATTTCGACCCAATTTTCGAGATCTTCTTGCTCTTCATTCATAATTTTTGAGGGGTTGACGGTTCTTGCTTTCGCGAACCCGATTTCTATATGATGGTAACTTTGAGAAGAAGCTCCTTGGTACCAATCTAGAAGTGTAGAGTTACACTTTATGAAGATGTTTGCGTCTTTTGCTGCAGCAATCTTCTTTCGAAAGTTTTTAATAGCTTTCTTTATCCCTTCTGGAAACATGCTGATTTCAAGCAAATTTGGAGATGGGTATATGAACTTTATTAGACCAGCAAAAAATGCTAGTGAAACAAATTCTGGACTTGCGCCTGGACAAAAGACTAAAAGACTTTTAGTAGCCTTATCTTCTGTGTATACATGCTCAAACTCGAAATCATTTTGACTAAGAGCTCTTGCTTTAGACCAAATTCTTCTGAATTCGTCCAAAGATATAATATCTTCTTCTTCTTTCTCTTCTTTTATTGTTGATTTTGAGAAAGTGTTCTTGAATTCAATGATTCTTTCTTTTTTCTTGGGATTCAATGGCTCAGGAAAAATGGTTACCTTTAAAGGTTTTTCTCTTTTCCTGAATTTTTCTGAATATCGGGTAGCTTCTTGTTGGGCTTGAAATAATGACCCAAATTTCTTGAAGGGGTAGTTAGTTTTTTCAACATACCCTTTGACTATAGACCAGTCTTCATAAATTCCTCTGTGTTCACCATCGAAAATAACATAAAATCTTGAATTATGCTTTTCTGGAATTTGTGTGACTTGGGAGTGAGTAACTTGGTCTAAGAGAGACCTGTTCAGTTTTTGGCAAACTGTCAGCCATCAACGGATTTGATATGCCTTTACCAGAGCCGTTTGCTACTGGGCTAGATGAAGATTTTAGTTCTTCATTTACTTTATAATTGCTTTTTTCTAAAGCAACAGGAATCAACGGACTTGATTTTTCTTTACCTTTAGCCGTTTGTAAAGGAATAGATTCAGATTGTATCCTTTCGGAATCCTGTTCTGAATTAATAGTTGTGTCTAGACTTTCGTCGTAGAGAGCTATTTTTTCTTGAATAGATTTTAATTCTATTAAAAGAATTTTTTTCTTTTAGGCGTAAAGCCTTTACTTCTTCCATCTCCCTTTCTTTTTAAAAGTTTTTTGTAACTCGAAAATGATGATTTTTGATGAAGAGAACTCTTCTATTTATAGGAGTAAAAATGACCTTGACATCATTGTTTATGATTTCTGAAAATCTCGTGTCAAGTTATCAGTTAACATGTTTTTGGCCCTCCTTTAGATGTTCATTGTTGAATGAATATCCTGAAAACCATGTCTGCCATTTGACAAAATGTTTATTATTTCCAGATAAATTTTTGTTTTCAGGAAATAAATATTTTTTTAATAAACAAATTTCAAAATTGTTTTGTTTATCTTTACCCCCCCCCCCCAACTAAAAAAGTGGTTGGACTTCATTCTGAGTCTTCTGTAGAAGAATCGGATGACATGTTGTCTAATATTTCTAATGTATATACTTGCGTATAGCCATCAAAAATATTTTCAGAAGGAAAATATCCTTCAGTTTCCGCTTTCGAAATAATTTTTAATTTTTCCGGAAACTTTTGTCTGTTGGGACATTCGTTGGTATAGTGTCCTTCTTCAGAACATATCCTGCAACGACTTTTTTTCTTCCCTTGAGGACAAACCTTAGGTTTTTCTTTTGAAAAGTATTTTCCAGGAGAAAACTTTATTTTCTTGGTTTTCCAAAAACGTTTTTTAGTTTTTGTTTTATATTTATTTTTGAAATAATTTTCATCTTTTACTGGTTCACAACCAAAAGTTAATTGTGGTAACTCAGTAAGTTTTTTGCAACAGCTTTTGTTAAAACGTTTTAGCTGTTTTTGTTTATCAGAAAAATCACAGTAAACCGCAATTTCTTCTTTGACAATTCTTGTTGCAAACTGTCACACCCCAACCGATGGCGGAATCATCGGGGCATGGCACTGAGCGAAACAGATTGTCCAGAAGTTTCCATAACAATTATCAATACCATTCAATTTAAAATAATACGTCCCATACCGTATCTTAAACAGTACAACAATTATTACAGACAAAAACTAGGCAAATATTCTGTTCCGACAACTCAGATTTCAAAATAGAGCAATTGTTTATCTGCTTCTAGAGACCCTTAGTTTGACCACTACAGACAACTATTTGTTGGGCTCTAAAGCTTTATTCTAGCTTAAAATTCCTACCAAGTGTGCGTCCTAAGCACCTGTCAAATACGTTAAAATAAAAGTCAATACATATAATGTAATGGTGAGCATACAAGTTTGGTATAGCATATAAAGTTCGAATTCGTTTACGCATAACCAGCACGTACACATAGTGAAATGAAGCACGTTAGTTATCGACATAGATCCATCGATACCAATGACTGCGGGTTGACTGCCTGAGGTAATTCGTAATACATGATTACCACCGTAATCCATGCAAGTAAATGATCTTTAACAACCCCCGTGTGAACGGGTGCTGAGTCCAAACTATAGTACTATCGTTGCTAAGGCAGGTAGACAGCATTCCATGTGTAAACATAACAACAAGCATTCATAAGCCACGTATAACATGCATTAACGGTTAGCGTTCAAATAGCATTGAGTAGTGTGATTGTTGTAGTTTGAATATTCGTAACGTATGTAACACCCAAAAGTAGGTAAAGCAAAAAGGGTTCGAGTATACTCACAGCGATTAATGGATTGAAGGGAGCGTTTAGCGAGTACGGTTAGCCTGAATAGATTCGGTAGCATAACGATAAGTGAAATGTAAAACATTACAAAGTATGAAAGGGTCGGATAGGGGTTCGATCGGATGGTAATCCGATCGGACAGCATTCCGTACGGATAACAATCCGTTCGGGTGGTCATCCGTTCGGACAGTGACCCGGTCGGATGACGATTCGAGTGGATTGTTTCTTCCTATGAGATGAATGTGTTTGTGTATGATGGTTTGACTTTTGAAGTTTTCGTTGTAGCATTTGAAAATATTGAACTACCTTTACCTTTCAGGTCGGTCGATCGGACGGCTGTTCGATCGGCCGGCAACCCGATCGGTTAGGCATTCAAATGAATTGAAATGTTTAGTCTTTGGATCGGACAGGTGTTCGATCGGACAGGTCAACTAGTCAAAGACCTTAAATGAAATGTAAAGTATGGTGCAGTGGATCGGATAGTTGATCGATCGAATAACACAACTGCTGTTCGATCGGACAACAGGGTGTCACCTGATCGGACGGCTGTTCGATCGGGTGGCACTTCTAGTGCATTAAACACGTTGAAAAATCGGTTAAGTATTGAAGCATAGTATCTCATGATCCGAAGAGTAATCCGATCGGACAGTAGTTCGATCGAACAACAGTTCATTCAATATTAGTCTTCAAAATAGGTTAATTGATTGTGTGGGACCATGTGTTAACCGATCGGCTGGCCGGTCGATCGGCTGACTATCCGATCGGCTGGCTGTCCGTTCGAACAACAGTCCGATCGGTCAGCTTCCTGACCTGATCAGCCCCTTCGTCTAACACTTGGTTGTTCTGTTCGTTTGTCGTTTTATTGAGGTATTTTGACAACGAGGAGAACCATAGATCCCTCGTTCTTACTTGGTTCCCCTGGTCGGACAGGAATCACCCAAATCCGGTCGGTGGACTGTTCGGAACGGAGTTTAACGTTCAACCCAAAATCGGTTAACCTCGTGGATAGAATCCGGATCTTGAGCCATCTAACCACCAGAGTGATTTGTAAGCCGGCTCAGTGTCTGTTTCTACGGGTTTTGAAGTTATTGAGTGAAAAAAGGTTGAAAGAAAGTTGGAAAATCCATCTTCCAATCCTTTTCACCGAGTATATGTTTAGATCTTATGAAAGATCTTTGTTTGTTTATGTGGAAATCGGCTAGATCCAAGTCACTCTTGGTGGATCGAGGTCAAATCATGAAGTTCTTCAAGAACCCATGATGACATCATCCTAGAACACTTGAATCTTGATGATTTCACGGTTAAAAGTTAAGATTTGAAAGATAGAAAGGTGTAGAAGTTTAACGTTCAACCCGAAATCGGTTAACCTCGTGGATAGAATCCGGATCTTGAGCCATCTAACCACCGGAGTGATTTGTAAGCCGGCTCAGTGTCTGTTTCTATGGGTTTTGAAGTTATTGAGTGAAAAAAAGGTTGAAAGAAAGTTGGAAAATCCATCTTCCAATCCTTTTCACCGAGTATATGTTTAGATCTTATGAAAGATCTTTGTTTGTTTATGTGGAAATCGGCTAGATCCAAGTCACTCTTGGTGGATCGAGGTCAAATCATGAAGTTCTTCAAGAACCCATGATGACATCATCCTAGAACACTTGAATCTTGATGATTTCACGGTTAAAAGTTAAGATTTGAAAGATAGAAAGGTGTAGAAGTGTGTATAGATCAAGAAAGTACAAGATTTAGGATGAAATCTTACCGGAATCGAAAGGAATCTGCGAAAAGATGAGCTGAGCGTGCTGGTCGGTCAGAGGTTTCCAAAAATGGAAAGGATGACAATGACAGGGGTATTTATAGAATGCCAAAAGGGGTAAGTGCTGGCCGATCGGCCAGGCAGCTCGATCGGACAGCCTGTTGGTTAATTTTTGAAAGCTTTTTTCATTAAAAAGGGGGTATTTATAGAATGCCAAAAGGGGTAAGTGCCAAAAGGGGGATGACAATGACAGGGGTATTTATAGAAGACTTTCCCAAAGATGGATTTCCAACATTGAAATTTGGAAATGAATATTTTTGAAAGCTTTTTTCATTAAAAATCTTTTCTTTCTTTTTGAGTAAAAGATTTTCTGAATTCATTTTTTCATCAAGTTTGTCAGAAACATCCTTGATAATCTTGGCAGCAATTGCTTCAAGATTTTCATTGGTAGACAAATCTTCTACCTTCTTGGTTAATTCTCTAACCAGTTCTTCAATTTTACTCAGAGAACTCATGCAACAGAGATTAATGTTTTCTTAGCTTTAAGCTCAAGAATTTTTTGTTTAGTAAAAACAATGTTTCTGTTGAGAATTTTTATGTTACGAGATCTCATTTTGTGACTAATCATGATATCTTCATAAACTTGTTGTAATTGATATTTATAGCAAAAAATATAATTTTCTTCATAAGCAATTTGCATATCAAGAAGATGTAGATAGTTTAGAATAGGTGTTTTAGACATTAAGTCCCAATAACCTATTCTAAAATTTCTCCATACCTGTCTATGTTTTTCGACATAGTTCGCATTAATTGCTCGGTGTTACTAGAGTCTCTTATTTGCAAAGAGGTTCCAGCAAAACTGTGTCTAGGTTCTAATCCTAGCATCTTTTTATTACGTGCAATATCAATTGCCCAATTTTCTTTTAACTGTGAAGGTTCAGAAAACTTACACCCTTCAACAATTCCAATTTCAGAAAATATATCTTCAAGAGTTATATTTTCATTTTCCTTATACTCGATTGAATGAGTACTGTTGGTTAAAGCATACGAGATTAAATAATTAATCGTAAAAACTTTATTACCCGGTTCCATAAGGTCAGTTCTTTCGCACTGGTGTATGAAACTTAAAGTTTTATCAAAATCTTTTGAATTTTGATGTAAAGCAAATTTAGGATAGACAATAAACATAAATTTACCATATGCTAAATTACCTTGAATTGCATCCAGAAGAGCGTCTTGCCTATTGATAATTCTATTATCAACGAGTGCCATTTTTATAGGAAAATTAATTCCATCTCTAAACTGTGCTTTTAGGAGGATTTTAACCGCTCCTATGTGTACAATATTGAGAGACTTTCTCAACTCTTGTTTAATATGCAAAAGCTTTTTTGCTATTTCACCCTTTGTTAAGAGTGGCAAATAAACTTCACCTGCTGTATTTTTTATGTCAACTGAAAGTTCTTCAGTGTTAAAACAATAAAATACTTTATTTTTTCTTGTAAAAGGTTTAGAAACTAAGCTTTGTAAAGTTTTTGTTTGATTAAAAACTTGTTTTGTGTCAAGCTTGAATTTAAGCTTGTTAATTTTAGTTAATTGATCAGAATTAATCATGTAATCTGATACAAAACCTTTTTCGTTTTCACTGAAATTTAAAACTTCAGTTACTTCTTGTTCGTTTGATTCTTTCGAATCTTCAAACGAATTTTTAAAACTCATTTTAATTATTTTCTTTTTAGAAAACGTTTAAAATTTATTTTAAAGTTGTTTATTTTTTAAGGGAACAGGAACTAATCCCCTTTTCTTAAAAAAACGAGCACATGGCTCTGATACCAACTTGCGGAGGTACCAACAGTACTCATTCAATTGAGTATAAGGAAAATGAAAATATAACTCTTGAAGATATATTTTCTGAAATTGGAATTGTTGAAGGGTGTAAGTTTTCTGAACCTTCACAGTTAAAGAAAATTGGGCAATTGATATTGCACGTAATAAAAAGATGCTAGGATTAGAACCTAGACACAGTTTTGCTGGAACCTCTTTGCAAATAAGAGTCTCTAGTAACACCGAGCAATTAATGCGAACTATGTCGAAAAACATAGATAGGTATGGAGAAATTTTAGAAAAGGTTATTGGGACTTAATGTCTAAAACACCTATTCTAAACTATATACATCTTCTTGATATGCAAATTGCTTATGAAGAAAATGATATTTTTTGCTATAAATATCAATTACAACAAGTTTATGAAGATATCATGATTAGTCACAAAATGAGATCTCGTAACATAAAAATTCTCAAAAGAAACATTGTTTTTACTAAACAAAAAATTCTTGAGCTTAAAGCTAAGAAAGCATTAATCTCTGTTGCATGAGTTCTCTGAGTAAAATTGAAGAACTGGTTAGAGAATTAACCAAGAAGGTAGAAGATTTGTCTACCAATGAAAATCTTGAAGCAATTGCTGCCAAGATTATCAAGGATGTTTCTGACAAACTTGATGAAAAAATGAATTCAGAAAATCTTTTACTCAAAAAGAAAGAAAAGATTTTTAATGAAAAAAGCTTTCAAAAATATTTATTTCCAAATTTCAATGTTGGAAATCCATCTTTGGGAAAGTCTAAATGTCCTAATGCATTAACATGGCATTTTGGATCAACTTCAAATGACAAATAAAGGACAATTGAGAAACTCTTTTAGAGACATAAATCGAAAGATTTCTATGCATTATTTCTATTTAGAAAGAAATAATCAAAGAATTTTAGAGTTACATTCGGATTGGAGTATTCATCCTTCAGATAAACTTTTTGAATTGAATGATTTAAAAAGAAAAAATTCTTTTATGAAAAAGGATATTCAAAGACTTAGAGAGACAAAAATTATTTTATCTGTTGGATAGAATGATTTCAATTACTCAAAAGTTAGAAGAAATCTTTTTTGATCAAATGGAAACTCTTCCACTTGAACAAATGCATGAACTTGTTCATCTCATGTCATTAGATGACGATGAATGTGAACAAATGTTTTCTGAAAATAAAATCTTAAATGAAAGATATTTTTCTGAAAATAAAGAACGGATTTTTCCTTTATCTGTAAAGGATGAAGAATCTGAAACTGAAGAAAGCTCTTCAGACATTGAAACGTCTTCATACCATAGAGTAAATAATGCTACTTCTAGCAGTAGACGTTCTAATAAAAAGAATACGGAATTTTCCATGCCGTATCACAAAGGTATACCTAATTCTAATGGTAATAAAAATGGTAGTTCAACTACTATTGATACTATTAATATTGATTGTATCTTTGGCCTTGATAAAAGAAAAGAGGTAATTGACAAATGGAACACTGAAATCAGTCTAATTATTCAGACTAATTCAGATGAATTTTCTAATGCTAAGGATTTGTTATTATTAATGGAACATAAGTCTGCAGGGATAATTCAAAATTTCATCAAAGGTACACCACCACCCAAAAACCTAAACCCCCACCCCCTCGGCAAAAAAAAAATTATGGGGTGGGTGATGGGGGGGTTAGGTTTTTGGTGGTGGTGGATGTTTAATTTTTTTTTTGTGTAGTGGTTTTTTTAGGAGCCTTTGTACCCTTCTTACAATTAGGATCCTTTGTATTTGATCCTAATCTGTATATTACAGCTTTAAAGTTATCTTCCGGTTGAAGCTGCAACTTGAATTATCAATTTGCAGACCCTTAATGCATCAAAGTACAAACATGTGTTCTGTTTTTTTTTTAATTTATTCTTTCTTTTTTAGTGCTTTTCCAAGCCTTTCCTGGCTTTTCTTAATCGGAGTAGTGTCCCCTTCTGTTTAAGGTGTATTTTCTTTTCGACTGGTCGTACAAGTAGTTGTGTGAGGGGGGGGTGCCTCTTTTTCTTCTTCCGGCTTGAGTTCTTATTGGTATAGCTAGAGCCTCCTGCCATGGTAAGAAGGCCCTGATATTATCAGCAACATTCTATATTATCTAGTCCTTATGTTGGGAGGGAATGTATTGTCCAAATTAGATATGGGCATAATAACCAGTTCCAAACCTGAACCGGTAGAACCGACCCGTACCTGGTTCCAATTCCAACCCGATGTATAGAAGAACCGGTTCCGGATTCAAAATACCTGGCGGTTCTTACCCGGTTCCATATTTCTTGATAATAAACGGGTCGTACCCGGTTCCTACCCGTACCTGGTTAGTACCCGTACCCGGTTCTTCCAGTACCCGGTAATAAGTTACCGTTAGAACCGGTTACTAGCCGTTAGAATCGATTCTTGGAGGTTGCAAAAAGCATTAAATGCCAAATGTGATCATTGGAGCCGGTTACTATCCGTTGGACCCAGTTACTAGCCTTGGAACCGGTTATTGTAAATTGTTTTCAATTTTCATTTGTTTAAATCAACAATCCTGATCTTCTTCTTGATCATCAAACACAAATCGAAATGCTTCCAAATTGATGGGTTTCGTTTGGTTTCCAAAACCATAACAACCTCGTCATTGCATGCTATTGTATCTTCGAATATATGAAATCAAATATTGAAGTGTTGAATGTTTGTAGTAGTAAGGAAAGGGAATGGAGAAGATGGGGTACATATACAAAAAAAAAACCGATTTTTATATTATATAATCGGTTTCCAACGGTATTATATCCGTTGGAACTGATTCCAACAGTAAGTGGCAGCTTTTTGGTTTGAAAAACCCGACAGAACCGGTTCCAAACAGTACCCGAAACCGGGTCCAGAGTACCTGTAACCGGTTACATCGGTTTTAGTTTTATTGACGACTACCCAGGTTCAACCCGGAACCGGTTCTTCAGAGAACCCGGTTCCCCTAACTAGTATCAGTACCCGGGTACGGGTAAGAACCGGTCTCGGATATTAATAATACTCGATTATGCCCATCTCTAGTCCAAATCCATAGGAGATGATCTCCTATTCATTAAATGCTCCGTTATCATGGAACAAGATAAGGCGATGAACATTCCATCCAGCGTGTGACTGCATCTGTAGTTTTCCCCTTCATTAAATGCACATGGTCCGATTCCTTAGTTGGGATTAGGGGTGTTCAATACCGGATATCCGAAATTTCGGATATCCGAAAGTCAGATATCCGAACATTTCGGATAGTAGATTTCACTATCCGAATCTGTATCCGAAATTCTAAAAAAATAAATTTCAACAAACCAAACAACAAATAAAAGAACTGATGTACAAAAAAAACCAACACAATCCATTGTTCTAAAATAATACATAACCTTGTTCTAAATAACAAATAATAGTCTAACACAAATTGTTCCAAAATATCACATAAGATGTCCAAAATAACGCAAAACATTGTCTTAAAAGTCGAAATAAAAACATAATCTTCCAAATCCAAGCATCCGATTCCAATCCAGCATTCCAACTTTCAATGCACCATATGAAACCTGCTGCGCAAGAACATAATCATGAGATGAAAAAAAATTATACAAGGGCCCATATTTTGTCAACAGAAAAAACAGCCGAGAGCTTAGTTATTTACTAGGCATACCTAATGCTCTTGTTGCTGTACAGGTCACTTCTTAATGGTACATCAAGTGTTATAAAACATCTTAAAAACTGAAATTTTGAATTGTTGTACATGTCACTTCTTATGGTACACCAAAAATACGACAAGCTAATATAGATTTATAAAGAATAATTAAGACATTGAACTTTTGTCTGACTTTGGATACATGTGAGATCTACCTTAGACTTCTCAAAATACATGTGAGATCTACCTTAGACTTCTCAAAATGTTGCCCTTTTTTGGATTATTATAATTAATGTGGGCTACTGTTTTGTTTACAAATAAACTTCATATAACAATTTACAATAAATTGCACCTAATTATATATTTACATGAAAGCCACATTGGTCATTGGGTAACCATATAGGTTAAAAATACATAGAATATTAGAATCAACAATGAAGATATTAAAACGTCATATGTAATAAAGATACCTTGAGCAGTTTAAGATGTTTCGCTACTTTCATCAACCGTTTCATCAATAATAATTGTGGGTTGTTCCAACACCAACTCTTTCATACCTGTGAAATAATAGAAAATAACATATTAAAAAAGGCATATGTATAAAAAATATACAACTAGAAAGTAAAAATAATAATAAATTATAATCAGAGTTGTTCGTGTAGGTTCAGATTCACTTACAGTACTGTTCGGTATATTTGGGGGTTTTCCTTTTCCATCTTGTTTCTTCTTTTGTTTTTTTTCTTTAGCCTTAGAAATCACTTCATTTTCCGACACTAGCTCACAATCGGAGTTGTGTGCATTGGAGTTGTCCATTTAAAACAACCTGTAACAAATCAAAATACAGTGAATCTATGAACAAATCTGAATGGAATCGTGTGAACAAATCAAAACAAGATAACAATCAGTGAATCTATGAACAAATCTGAATGGAATCGTATGAACAAATCTGAATGGAATCGTAAACGACTAAATCTCCATAATAACAGCTCATAAGTAAACAAACACAATTACATATCAACAATCGCATTCAAACGAGATAGATACATAAACTAAAACCTAAGGTATACTTTACATACACTTTGTAAACCTAGATCTCCAAATAACAGCTCGTAATAAGCAATCAAACACAACTACAGATCAACAATCACATTCAAACGACTAATTTTCCATAAACTTGGATTTGGAAGATAAAGCAAATCGATTAAATTGGAAACAAATCATATATAACTAATCTAAAAATCAGAAACTTGGA
Source organism: Helianthus tuberosus (assembly GCA_030545235.1). Taxonomy (NCBI): domain Eukaryota; kingdom Viridiplantae; phylum Streptophyta; class Magnoliopsida; order Asterales; family Asteraceae; genus Helianthus; species Helianthus tuberosus. The sequence continues at coordinate 36,090,154 of CM060379.1, read as the reverse complement.
TTCGTATGAAACAGAAACAAACCTTGGATCTTCGACGTGTTGGTGTTTTGATTAGCGGATTCTTCGATTTTCAGTCGAGTCGAGTTCTGGATGTTCTTTAGTTCGTGTGACTATGTGAGTGAATGAGGGGGTGTTTGGGATTCCTTTTAACTTATGACTTATACTTCTGAGAAGTCATAAGTGAGAAGTAAGAATTTCTTACTTCTCAATTTATCCTTCTCAAAGCCATTTGAAGGCACATAAGTCCTTATTTGAGAGTGTTTGGAATTCCTTTTGATCATAAAAGTTCTTCTCAAAGGGTGTTTGGGTTTCCTTTTCACTTCTCATAACTCAATAAGTGAGAAGTTAGTGCAAAATAAGGAACCCCAAACACCGCCTGAGAGAGGTGAGAGGCGCGGCTGATAAAAAGAGATTAGGGTTAGGTTTTCTTTTCTATAGTGGTATTTATATATACCGTGTATTTAAAAAAATCGGATATCGGATATCCGAAATATCTGAAACTTTCTGAAATCACTATCCGAATCCGAAAATTCGGATATCCGAATTTTCGGATAATTCGGATTCGGATAATCGGATAAATCGGATTCGGATGATTTTGAACACCCCTAGTTGGGATATTACCAGGACACTAAGGCTATGAGGTATACTTTTACGCCCCTTAACTACACGTAGGCGTCACATCACTTACTTGACCCTCTTTCACTTCACCTCACAACAACGAAATGGTTTAACCCCCCATTAACGCACCTTAAATTAATTAAAATACATATATATAGCATGTTGTGTGTGTGTAAATTTTGCAATGCTTGATTCCCTCAATCTCTCTCCTAGTTAACTTCTTAACATGTGAAGCTTTTAATGCCACTTAAGGCTCCTCGGTATGGGCTGCGTCCCAGGATCGTCCCGGATCAGTTCCGGGTTCAACACCATTTCGCCTCCCCCCCTTGCGTCGTCCTCACCGTCTCCCACAGCACGTTTGAGACGTCCGCTAAAAAACAAAAACCCAATTTGATCGTTTGTGATTTGGACCGTTTGAAAAGAAAAAAATAATTCCAACCCCCAAAATAATTCAAACGGTTACTTTTTAAAAAAAAATCCCAATTTCATTAATTTTTTTATAAATACAACCCCAACACCCCATTTTTTACCCACTTCAACCCCATCTCTCTCTCAACTTTCATACTTTTTATAAAAATTAGTCATGTCTTCATCTTCTTCTTCCTCAACGTGGTATTCGTCATCTTCGGGTGAGAACGAAACATTTTTCGCAAACGTCATTATGCACGCGGCTCGGATGTTCATGGAGGCGGATGAAGAGTCTGAAGCGTCGTCACAACAGCAAACTAAGAGCGCCGCCTTAATCCGAGACAGAGAAGGTATTTTAATTTTTTTAGAGTATGTTTATTTAAATTTAATAATGAATTTAATTTATTTTTCGTTTTTAATATATAGCCGCCCATGATAAACTAGTGACCGATTATTTTGCCGACGAACCTATGTACACGGACGAGATGTTTCGACGTCGGTTTCGAATGAGTCGTCGACTTTTTTTACGTATCGCAGACGACTTGACCCAGTCTGATATGTTCTTCACACTGCGATACGACGCCAGGGGCCAAAGGGGATTCAATACTTTACAAAAATGTATGTCGGCCATTTGCTAACTGGCATATGGGTACGCACCCGATGCGTTGGACGAGTATTTAAGGATGCCCAAAAGAACCGCACGTGAATGTTTGCATAGGTTTTGCGAATGGGTCGTCAAATTATATAGCAAGAAGTACATGCGGAAAGCAAACGCAAACGACGTTCAAAAATTATATCAAGCACACGAACAAAGACATGGCTTTCCAAGAATGCTCGGGAGCATTGATTGCATGCACTGGCCGTGGTAGAACTGCCCTACTGCTTGGCAAGGTCAGTATACTCGGGGAGATCATGGTCATCCCATTATAATTCTAGATGCTGTTGTGTCACAGGATCTCTGGATCTGGCATGTTTTTTTTGGTCAACATCATTCACTTAATGACTTTAACATCATATACCAGTCACAGATATTTGACGATATAGTGGCGGGAACAAGTCCAGACACAAGTTTTACGGTTTCGGGGGTGGAATACAGGCAGGGTTACTACCTTGCGGATGGAATATACCCAACGTACTCTACAATCGTTAAAACTATTCCGCACCCGACAGACGGTAAAAGAAAGAAATTTGCGAAGTTTCAAGAGGGTGCGAGAAAATATATTAAACGGTGTTTTGGGGTTTTATAAAAAAAATGGCATATCATTGAACATCCAGCATGTTCTGCTACACCAAAAAGGTTACGACACATTATGTACACTTGTATCTTGCTTCATAACATGATCATTTAAGACGAAGGTATAGCGATATGTGAGTACGATGAAAACGCATCTAACGGGAATTTTGTTCCAGTTAGTTTGGAACAACAATATTTAAACGGATTCTCTCTCCGTAACGAGTACACACATCAAAACCTACAAGCGGACTTGGTGGAGTACATTTGGAACAACGCACAAAACGAACCTGATGACCACATGCCGGATGAAGACTAGTAGTTTTTTTTAATATTTTTTAAGTTCTTAGGTTTTTTTTTTTTTAAGTTTATGTTTTTTAAAACTTATTATGTAATGTTTTTTAATATTAATGAATTTATTTTTCTATTTTATTTAATGAATGTTAAAAAAGTAGACGAATTAAAAAAAAAGTAAACTTGGTGAGGTAGGATCATCCTCTCATTTCCAGTGTTTTAGTGTGTTGGATCATCCTCTATGGGACTATGATGTGGCGCCTACGTGACGGATCATCGAATGGTCACCATACCGCATAGCCTAACATCCTCCAGGAGCGGTATAACAAGTGTTAACTGATGCCAACTAGGATTAACACCTATGGATGTTAGAGTATACCAAGTGGCGTAAGAGACAATTATCTCTTTATTATGGCCCTTAGATCAAGATGTTATATTGGTCATCATCTTAACTAGACTTTACCCTAAGATTCGTTAGTGGGCCAGGCCCACACTGGGGTATACTCTTCGTATCTAAAATATACACATTTACCCATTTGTTTTCATGGTTTTTAGTCGATTAAAAACATGACTTTACTTTTGGGGTACCGGTAAGACAATGAGCCAAGTCGATGTTGACCGGACAACATAGGTGCTAGTACGAGTATTATCAAAAATAATATCGGTATTCGTTTTGGTTTTCGATTTATGTAAAACACAATTTAATTTTTCGGGTTATAGCAGACAACTTTTGTATAATAAAACCATTGTAGATAAACCTTTTATAGTTATCAACAACGAGCTTTACCGATAACATCTCATTGCAACACGTAGGTTTTACTAGGGCTGCAAACGAACCAAACGTTCGGCGAACCGTTCGGCGAGAAGTTCGTTTATGTTAGTTCGTTTATTAAACAAATGAACACGAACAAGAAATTTCATTCGTTTAGTTAAACGAACAAACATGAACAAAGGTTATGTTCGTTCGTTTATGTTCGTGAATATTCGGTAACGTGTTCGTTTGTGTTCAATAGATCATTAGTGTTTTTAGTTTTATATTTACTTAAATAGTTCAAAATTCGGCACATTAAATATTTAATAAGTGTCAGTGTATTATATATTTTGTTCATAAACGATTATTTATATTCGTTTGTTTTTATTTATGTTCATGAACATTAGTTTGTGCTCATTTGTGTTCGTCAACGTTTGTTTTTGTTCGTTGCCTAAAATTAACAAAGACAAATAAACACGAACAAATTCATTTCCTTAACAAACAAACATGAACATAAAACCTCATTTGATAAGTGTTGTATATATTTTCTAACAAACGAACACGAACAATGTATTTTTCGTGTTTGTTTGGTTCGTTTGCAGCAGTAGGTTTTACCCTTGGGCTAGCATATAAAACCATTTCAACAACAATCATGTTACATGTTAGTACCCGAATATTAGTAGTACCCTAGCCGCGTAAGGTAAAATAATCCCCTTTGATAAATCCCTCTTCGTATTCCCTTCTTCAAGGTTTCACCATAATAACACGATTCAACAACAATTCACCACCTCAATCTGCAAATTTCTGCATAAACACACTCAGATTCATGTATTCAATCACTCTCCAACTCTCATAGAGGATCAAGGTATTCCAATTTTCATCAAACACACATCTATTAGGTTAACTTTTTCCAAATTACTTATACAGATCTTGTTTCTAAGCATTTCGCTGATGTTACCCTAGGTTTATGAATCACGAGCTATGTTGCTCATTAATGATTTGGTGTATAGCGTGAAATGTGTAGTTTTAATGTTAATTTTGAATTTTCACAATTAAGTTAGGGTTTGCATATATGTTGCTCTTTTGATTTTCTTACATTTTGTTAAATGATAATTACTTGATAATTGATATGATGAGTTACTAAGTTAGTTGTTGCATTTAACCATCAATGGTTGTATATTAGGAACCGTTTTGTAGCGTAATCTTACGGTTTTGTTGTACGGCTGACAGGGCTGTAATGCCGGCTTTGCTGATGATATTGTGTATAGTTTAACAGTTTAACTGTTTAAGCCAGTGTGATGAATAATCAAGGGAACTATCAGCAGTACAGGGCGCGGTTGCCACCGCCTCTCTCGTTTCAACAAGCAGGCGTGTCTCCATATGTCCAGCCTGTTCCTGGTTCGGGTGCTGGAAGTGGGACGTTGACCTCGAGTCAATCTTACATGAGCTGGAGTCAAGGTCAACGTATGCCACCACCGGTTCCTCCTCCTAACCAGCTTCAAATTCCGAGAATTCCACCACCAGGACAACATTTTTATAGGGTCCCGCCACCGCTAGCTCCTCCACCGTCTTCAAGCTACTTTACGCCCACTGGTTCTGGGTCATTCGTAGTACCGCCACGGCCACCACCACCACCGTCGTCTCCTCCTCCCGGACCTCCACCTCTTCCACCGTCTTCACCCGTTCTTAATGGCTTTGGTCATGTTAATGGTTCTGAAATGAGTGTGAAAGGGACTTCCGGCTTCAATAGTTTGTCTGATGCCCCTCCACCTCCACCTAGAGATGAGAACACTGTCCGTAAAATTGAAGTTTTATGTCAGTATATTGCTAAAAATGGTGAAGGATTCGAAGAAATGACACGTAAAAACGAGGTTGGTAATCCGGAGTTTGAATTTTTGTTTGGAGGAGCAGCAGGAAGTGAAGCTGCGATTTCGCATGAGTATTTTAAATGGATGAAAATGAAATGTCGTTCAGATGGGTTGCTTGAAGGAGGGAATAATACAGGTCTGTCTTCAAAACAATTAGTGGCTGGCACATCGCATGAAGACGTATCTCATTCCCCTGCTGGTTCTGACATGGATATGGAAGGTTAATTTATATCAAATTATGCGTTTATTTATATTGCAAAGTGCTCACCTAATTTGACATTTTTTTTTGCTTTTAGATGATATTACACTTCCAGAAGAGCCAGGTGTTGGTAAATCATTTGGGAACGAAAAACACGAAGCTGCTTTTATATCCAATGACGTTGATACAAAAGCAGAAAACATTGCATGCGAATCCCCAAGAGCGATTGAACCGGGTACAATATACAAAGTTATTGCATGTTTTAGCTGTTTCACCATAATTTCTTGTTCCCTGAAAAAATATATATATATAAAAATAAAACCTTTTTTGTATCATAGGGCTCGATCTCTCTCTCAATGATACTCAGCTTGAAAAGACGATGAAGGTTGATGTTGCAGATTCTGAATCATCTTTAGATTGCAAAACAGAACAAAACAACGTAAATTTATACCAAGAGATGAACCAATCAGAGCAAAGCCCGTTTAGACTTATACAAGGCTATGCTTCTGACGATAACTCCGAAAATGATAACGACCCACATTTCGAAAATGTTAGTCCTGTAGCAGTCACCCCACAAGAAAATGAACGCACTACACTATCTGCGCCTGTGGTGGAAGGTTCTTTGGATATAGCATCTAAAGTTTCGGAACCTTCCATGGAGCCGGAAAAGTTGGAGAACAGAACTGATGGTGGTACTACCGGTCCTAAAAATAGTGGGGCCCAGAAGGGAGATAATTATGTTGAGTTAGAAACTGATGAGTTTGGGAGAGTAGCGAGAAAAGGTGGTAGTGATAGTGATTCTGATGACTATTCTACCAGGAGGCGTGTTAAAAGAGGTAGAAGTAGAAGTAGAAGTCAATCTTATGAAAGACGAAGAAGTCGATCTCCTTATGGGAGGAGGGGAAGAAGTCCACGTAGGATTAGAGAAAAACGTAGTCCATCCCGCAGGTACTACTTTAGTTTATTATTGTTACAAAATTATTATACTAAAACTCTTGTTAATATGTGTGTGTTTGGCAGCTGGTCTCCGAGGAAAAGAGGCAGAAGCAGATCTCCTTATAATAGAAGGAATAAAAGTCATGTACAAGAAATCTGTTATGATTTTCGTGCAGGCAAGTGTTATAGACCTAATTGTCGGTACCGTCATGTACCTGATAAGAAAGAGGAATCCAGGTGGCGTAAAAACAAACACGAGGTATCAGATAGATTAAAAGACTCAGATAAATCAGTGCCTGAGAAAGATGAGGTCCGTAGATTCAATGAAGATCTTGTGGAACCTCCAGGTCACTCTGCTGACGTGGCAAGTGGTCATGAAACTGAACACCCTGCAACTGAAATGCCTATAGGAGGTCCGATGACTCAGATTCCAATTAGTGGACATTTGTTAAACCAAACGTCTCAACCCGAACCACAACCGGTCAATGAATACAGTCTCATGCCACCTGCTACCTTGTGGAACTCTTTTCCGCCACCGCCACCACCGCCACAACCACAACCACTATCACGTCCGCAACTTGGTAGGCCTGTGCCGCCGTATCAGTTAAATCCGCCACCTTTTCAAACTAACTATCCTTTTCAGCCCTTTGTCACACCTTACGGGTCTGAAACCACCGCTCATCTTGGTGCATACCCTATGAACTACCCAATCCTCCAACAACCTGTGGGTCCCACGGTTATTAATCAAGAAAACTTTGCACGAAATTCATCACCAAATTTAGTTTCTTCAAATACAGTACAATCTTTCTTGCAAAACCCTGTTGCTGATAGCGTATCGGATTTTGCGCGGTCTAGAATCTCGAGTCACTACAACCCTTATGCATCAACCTTTGATCAGCCGCTAAGTACAAAGCTCAGTTCTGGTGTTTTTAATCAAGGTTACAGCGCTTCAACCAATCAGAACCACACACCTGGCGAGGGACAAACAGGTAATTTTGCACACAATCCACTTACATCTGGTGGTGATCAATATGATCCGCTGTTCGATAGCGTTGATCCGTCTTCAAACTCGGTGAAGAAAAGTAATACTATTGCCGCAAGTGAAGAAAATGACGGATTTGGTGAGACTGCAGATGCTGAGGTGGGTGCGGTGGAAAATGACAGTCCTAGCCCTAGCTCACCGATCGATTTACCCGATATGGCCACAGGGGAAGTTGAAATTGATCAAGTGAAGAATAGAAAGAGTAAGGATTCGAGATCGATGAAACTTTTCAAGATCGCGCTTGCGGATTTTGTGAAGGAGGTATTAAAGCCGTCATGGAGACAGGGTAATATGAGTAAAGAGGCGTTTAAGACTATCGTTAAGAAGACTGTTGATAAAGTGTCGGGAGCTATGAAGAAACACCAGATACCCAAGTCCCAAGCCAAGATAAATCATTACATTGATTCTTCTCAAAGAAAGCTCACTAAGCTTGTAATGGTAATTCGTTTCAACTTTTTATTACTTTAATCTTTTATGGTTTATATGCGTAGCGACGTCAAGATAATAAACTCCCTATGTTATTTTTGCAGGGCTATGTTGACAAATATGTGAAGGTATAGTAAAGATGTGATTTGTGGCTGAAAGTGGGGAATGGATATGAATATGATCAGGTAAGCAGCTCTTGCTGTACTGGTAGGATATTAGTACTTGAACAGTATTTGAGATTCAACGACACTGGTGTCTTGTGCTGCAGAACATGGGAGTCGAATTACAATGAGTATATCTGATGGATGATGATGTTGGGTCCAGTCTTCAACATACTAGTATGAATTCCCATAAACAAGTAATGTATCTGCTTGTGTTGTTTCACGGATGCCGTTATGCTTTGTTATACATATGCTTATACATGGCAAATAATTGTAAAATGTCTTTTCAATTGCTGTGAAAGTTCAATATTGATAGGGAACGAGGCTGGAGCTCTGCTCGTTTTTCTTAACAAGTTGAGCTCGAGCTTAGCTTGTTAAAAAGTTTCCAAACTTGAGCTAGGCTTGTTTTTTTATTAACTGTTTAGTTATTATATTTATATAAGTATATATTTATATATTTATTTTTTATATTTTCAGTTATAATCTTTTATATTTATAATTATTTTTATAAATAACATAATGTATTAATGTATATATATTCTGTATAGATATTTTTCTGTCATAGTTATAAGTTCTATTTATGGTGTGTTTCTTTCAAATCTTTTCACAACAATAAGCCCAGTAGAGTATTACAAAAAGTTAATCACTTATTTTCAACTCTTTGTAATATTATTATGTGAAACCGTACTAAACTTCAACGCATACCAAACCATAAAAAACTTATATCTCATCAGGTACAAGTTTTAATCAAGATATCTTGTGTTACTTTTTAGTTGTTTTCTATCTAAAAATGTTTATGGTTTTGCATAGATGACTTCATTTCCATGAGATAAGAAGAATAATATTGGGTAACAGTGTACCACTAAGGCACTAACCAAATGTGAGCCTGCCCACCAAAGTCTACCGCTCTAAGGCTCTATCTGGTCCCATTTTATAGGAATTAGGATGAGCCCACAAAAACGCCCATCCAATATTTTGTTATAAGACCATGTGTAGTGGTTAACACCCCACCCTTGGGTGTTTTGCGTCATGTGGCAATACTGTCAGCAATGGGGCATTAAGAGTCGTTTTCTAAAATGGGTATAGTGGGGATTTTGGGCATTATGTTAAAATGGGTGTTAAACAATTAAATAAAAAAACCATTAAAAAATCTTATTGGCCAAACAAAAAGGAGTTAACTGTGATTGACCGACCTATTTCTTTTCCAGCGTTGTTTTTAGAACGCCTGATGCCAAAAATTGCAAATCAACGCCCAAGGGGGCGGAGGAATTGGCGTGGTCCGGCGTTTTCTTTCAAAAAACGCCCAAAAATCATCGACTACGCATAGTCTAACAATACACAATGTTAAGTAGATATTAATATTCTCAATTTGAATCTCTGATCACATAGGATTTGCTTTTTACGTATCCATTATTAAATACATAGAACCATGATAAAATGTATGTATCACACGTAAACAGAATATATAAGTTTATACCAGTCTTTCAATACTCTAGTTACATTCATCTAATTTCTATTTCATTCATTAACAAACATTATTATTGTTGTTCTTGTTGTCGATGGTGTAGATGTTCTTCTTCGTGTTCTTGTTGTTGCTGCTCCCGCTGCATGTTGCTAGGGGTGTTTAGAATTCGATTAAGATTTGGAAATTCGAAATTTGACTCGACTCGATTCGAATTCGATTATCAAGGTTGGAATTCAAGTTGATTCGTATTCGAGTCCAATAATCGAATCCGAATTGAATATGAATTTATGATTTTCAATTCGATTCGAAATTCGAATTCAATTTATATATAGTTTTTTAATATATATACACACACATATAACTTCTAAACTTGACCAAAGTATGAATCACATCCGTAAGTGATGAAATTATTATTAATAACATTACTAGACCTAATGACAAATAGCCTAAACTACTTATTTCTAAATTTTTACCTGACTTAAATCGCTACCAGTAACCAATTTATTCTCTAAATTTTGGTGTTTTGACATATTGATAATTAATTTTGCAGATTATTATATTTTATGTTAAATATAATTAATTTGTAGTAGTTTTATAAAATGAAAGTAAAATAATTTATTGTTTAAGATGATTTGAATTAAATCGAATTTATTCGAATTCCATTTGAATTCGAGTTTCAAATACAAATCGAATTGAATCGAATACGAATTCAGATGAAAAAAAATTGAATAGTTTGATTCAATTAATTCGAAAATTCGTTATTCGATTTGATGAACACCCCTACTTGTTGCTCCTACCGATTGTGGTGGTGGTGGTGCTATTGTTGTTGTTGGTGCTTGATGGTGATAGTGCTACTGCTACTGATGGTGTTGGTGTACGTTTTTTTGTTGTGTTGTTCTGCTATTAATGTTGCTATTGTTTGTTTTTAAATCTTATTATTATTCAAGCTATTTAAAAACTTATAAAGGTTTCTCAGTGCTTTATATAAAATTTTAAATCAAGTTTCTAAGTGATGGTGCTAAAATTCCACTTCTAAGATAAAGTTTAACTAGTTAACAAGTAAAAAAGATTAAGTTCACTTAAATCTAAATTACTCAGAGTTAGATCAAGGGGTGTGGGGCGGGGGAAGCCAAGCAACGCCGGTTTAGCCACACCGGGCCAGCGTGGGTTGCGGCGTTGTCCGCTAGCGTGGCTATGAAGCCTGACGTGGGGGGGGGGGGGGGGAGATGACGTGGATGGCTAAGACTGGTTGGGCATATTTGACCCAAAAAAAGCCACGCCACCCCACACCCAAAGCCACGCTCAGCCAAGCCACACCATGTGAAGCCCATCTCCATCACATGTTAACCCAAGCCCCCACACCCCGCAGTTTTAGAAAAGTTTTTCCTATGGAAAATATACATACCTTATTTCCTTAATTAGTAAAGGATGTTTAATAAAGAATGAAATTTTAAATAGAGATTTGAAACAATCGTACATGGATTGTAACTTAAAGTTAAGTGTCTTTTTATTTCTCTCCTACTAAATAATTATCTTTTATACAATATGTACAAGTAATTACACGGTTCTCTATTTAAACATAGTCTTATTAGCATGCACTAAAGAGTATCATCATATGATATTTAGTTTAATTATTTTATAAAATAAAAAGAAATTATCTCGTAAAAAGATTTCTTGATAAAGTTGGTAGAAGTAATAATGTGTCAAAGCATTTAACATATTGATATATCTATTACATATAATACAATACTTATAAAATACACAAGTAATGTAATTATATATTTTTTCTTCTCTACATGATTATCTCATATAATTCATCCATAATTGTCTATAAACAATGTTAAGTATAATTAAGCCAAGTTGTACCATGTGCCATATTGATCCCCTGTACCTAATCTATGACTTTTTTTTGTTTTATTCTTTTAATTATGGTATATTACTTTATATGTAAGATAAGAACTATTATGATATTAAAAATTAAATTAAAAACTATTAATAAGTAACAACGTTTTATTGTCCAGAGAACTTGGTGTAGTGGTAAATTCGTCTGCTCTCCCTAGTGAAGACGCATGTTCGATTCTCACTTGAACCATTTCAAGGGACTTAGTGTTCTAACCTGACGGGGGGCGAGGCTTTACGGATTCCATCCGGTTCCCGCGCATCAGGGGGTACGGTCTCATGGCGGTCGAGGAGTCGACCTCGGACATAGCCTCGAGCAGGATGGGTTTACACATGAGATTTTTTGCCGTTCAAAAAAATGTTTTATTGTTTGATATTCGTGATGGAGAACTAGGGGTGTTAAACGAATTTCAACTCAAAACCTAAAATATTTTAACCACGTAATGAAACTAATAGTAGTTTTAAATATTTTCACATGTATGAAAATAGGTGATTTATTTCTAATTTACTTGGGTAATAAAGTGGTTAAAAAACTAAAATAATAAGAAATGTATTTAAAAACCTTAGCATAATCGAAATTTCTAACAAACTAAAGTACATACCTAATATCCAGTTAGTTACCCAAGTAACCCGACAAATATGATACTCAATTTTACATTTAGGTATAAAACTAAGATTTGTAATACCTATTTTATTGACGTGGCTATGAAAACCTAGGTGTTTGGTATACAACTATTCATCTTCACTCTCATCATGACACTTTAACCATAGATGTTCTATCAAGTCCATGCGAAAATTAGCATGCGTTTCTCAATGGCGTAATTTCACTGTAATAGTTAAGTCTTTGGTCGACATTTAATAGTGACGTTGGCAGTTCCATGTCGTCTTCATCATAGTCTTGACAAATCGTTTTCCACAAGGCCTCCAAGATCATGTTATGTAAAATAATGAAAACATACATAAACATCATAAAGGTATTGAGCGTATATGGTGTTTAAATTATAAAAAAAAAATACTTTTTTATTTAAGTAGTCCAACGGCTACTTCCCTCAATCCATGTGATTTCCTAACATTCACAAGTTCTTAACGTCCGTTAACCGGGTGGTGATAAGGGCCTTTGGCGCCCCATTTTGACGAAAAGGGACGGTGTCTGATGCTGGGTTTGTATGACGTGAAGGCTTTAACGTCCTTACTACACACGGTCTTGTATTATTGCAATAGTTAAGAAATTTTTTTGATAGAAATATAACTTTATTGGTGATTGACTTGATGTTCCACATCAACATTAGTTTTTCATGGGCAAAACAGTAATTTGCATAATAGTGGTCACAAGATTTGTTTCACTTTATGGAGGATTTGATGTGGCTGGTGGGAAGATTGGAAAATGAATGTTAGGGTGAGGTGAGTAATCATGTGCCAATGAGATTGATTCAAAAAATCATTATTTTATATGATATGTTTATTAATTATTGTATAAGAGTAAATTACAAACTTCGTTCTTTATGTATGTCATTTATTACAAAGTATGTCCTTTATCTTTAATAAGCTCAGAAAAAATACTTAATGTTTGTAAACCCTTGCGTGTTATGTCCTTTAGCCCTAACTGAGTTAGTTTTTATAGTTAAATCTGACCAGGTGGATCCTACATGAGGGTATTTTAGACATTTTACTCTAATTACTAAAATAAACAATTATAAAAAATAATATAAAAGAATTTTATTTATATTATATATATATACAAACACACAGATACAATCTCTCTCTGTAGCTCTACACTCTTTCTCACTCTAACTATCCACCACCACCCACTTGCCACCATCACCCATCTCTCCCACCGCACCACCCGCATCCCCAACTAAACAGAATAACAAATACCTTAATATCCTCATTAAAAACTCCACAATCCAAATTGGACACATAAAAGCCTCATTCCAGTTTCAATTCTAGAAGCCCTGCCACCAGGTCCAAAACTCAGATCCACACCACCTAACATATCATGATTCCAAGCAGCAGGAGCAGTATCCGGTGCCTAAATCAGATGCACAAAACCTTTACAAACATCTACAACATTCCACCAAATTCAACCATTAAATCAACCTGATCAAACTAACTAATCAACCTTAGTTGTGCCATAAGGAGTAGATCTGTTAAAATCGTGGTTGTTGAAGCGATGTGCAGGTCCCGGTCCAGATGCTGGACCACGGTCGCGGCCGCCGCTGTCGCCGGACTTCTTGTTGTTCTTGATTAGATCGTTGAGTGACATATCTAAAGCAGCACCGACCATGATTAGGTGGAGAAAAGGTGGTATGTTTACTCATTATTGTATAATTCTTTAAGCATCACCCTTTTATCTTTTTTAAATTTGATTTTTATCATATACTTTAGTATTTTCCTTAACCATATATATATGTATTAGACATGAAAATTATATTTACGAAAACATTTCTAAATAAAATATATTTCTAAATTAAAAAAACAAGGTATATAAACATTAGGTTGATGCGTTTACTTTTAAATAAATATTAAATAACTCTTTTAAGTTTTAACACTTTAAATAAATATATGTATTTCTTTAATTATTTAAAATATATTAAAATGATAAGGTGGATGATAATATATTAGATATAAAAAACATTCTTTTAATTTTGTTTGTTGTAACTTTGGTTGAATCCATAGGGCACACCAATATGCATGTGACACCTTTCCCCTTTTGCATGTGATGAGAGATCCTTTTTTGTTTCTAACTATGTGAGAACATCTGTTTTCTTTTACGTTAAACACAAAAGGTTGAGTTTATATTTAGATCAATAAAGGGTGATAAAGAGGCTTATAATTTAGGATTAATTTTATATATAACTTTACAAATTTGAATTTTTTATATATATACAACAAAAACTAATAATATTATATATGCCCTTATAAAATAGTTAAAATATCAAATATACCTAATTAAAAACAAACTAATAAATAATCATTTTACCCTTATTTCTTTAACTTCAAGTTTTCATATATGCTTATCTTTTAAGTTCATATTTTTATATAACACATTTTAAATTTATTTTACCCATTTTTAAATTTTTTTTCATAAACTATAGTATTCTTCATATATAATATTTAAGTTGAATAAATTAAGCTAGAAATGAGTAAATATAATATTTGAATTTAAAAGTCATATGTTTTAGAAAAATAAGGGTATATATGATATTTCAACTACTTTGTAAAGGTATGTATGATATTTATAATTTTGAAAGGGTATATATATGATATTTTGCAAGTTTGTAGGGATATATAAGGGGGGTGGGGGTGGTCACTAGAGATAGAATTCCATCACTCATAACACCCAATCAAGTTCCGCAATGTCATCAACCATTTTTCCATCACTCACAACCTTTTTTAGTGGCATTGGTCATCACTCACCACCACACCCAACAATTTCCCCCCAACCAACAATTCCTCACACAAAATCAATTCATCACGCCGTTATTTTTGTCACGCGTTGATCTTCCATGCGTTATAAACTTAAGGTGGCGGTGGGAATATTGTTTTTTCCACGCGTTGAAAACCCCTATCACGGTGATATAACGCACCACCCCCACCTACCTAAGAAAAATTACCCAATAATTTACGAGTTTTAAGATATTATTTGCGAGGTCGAAGTTTAACACATGTGTTGTTTATGTACATTGCGCACAACATATTTATTGTAAAAAAATATGGACTAAACACAACGACTTTTATATAAATTATTGATGTATGTGAAAGAAACTTGCTAAAAGTGGTCAAACTTGACATGTGTTTTGAACAAATCCATGTTTAAAACATTGATAATCGATGTACATAGAAAACTAATTATAATGTTTTTAAAGTTTAAAACAAGTTTTGAAATGTTGGATTTGATTCTAGTTAATATGACCGATTTTAGTAAAAAAGAATACCTTTAATGAAATTATGAGAAAGTTGGGTAACCAAAATGACCAACAATGGTTTGGAATTGCCAAAAAGACACAAAAAATGTTTTTTTTTTCTCTAAAAAAATTGATGATGGAAGTGGTAAAACATATTTTGATGATTTTGGTAACAAACAAGTTACTTTAGGATGCAAATTAATTGATGTAAATTTAGTTTGCAAATTCACCCAAAATGAGAAGGAATATGACCAACATGAATTATGTTTATTCAAAGATAGTTATAAAGATGAATTGATCATGTTAACGGGACAATCGATTATAAGGGCAAAATGCAAGAAATTGTGTGTTAATAAGTAAACTTGTATCATACGTGAAACATCATCAGTAAATCCCACCAATAGCAAAGCTAAGGTAAGGTCTGAGAAGGGTAAAATACATATTTGAGGAAGATAATCACGCGAATTTTTAAAATGAGGTATACATCAAAATTGTGTTTTTAATCAAGCAGAAGTAAGTAATATCCACACCCCATGGTCTAACTAAACAAGATTTGGTGACAAATAGCTAATGATCGGGTGCTATGCTTGGAAAACTATCATTGATTTGTATTAGATGAAATACCAAGTAACTCTTAAATCCTAAACACAACAATATAATATAAACTAGTCTTAACAATTTTGAAGTCAAGTTTTAAATTTGATGTAGGTTTTTAGTGGCCTTGCAATTTTTTGTTTATTTTTATAAGAATCTTTTAATACCATCTTAACATAATATTATGTACCTAGTAACCTACAATTTTATTTTAATAATTTATCTAAAATATTTATGGTTTTTCTATCATATTCCTTTCTTTTAGGGAGGGAGGGGCGTTCTCGGGTGTGAGATTTCGGGTAGTGTATCCAAATCGTGTGCACCGCCACCACCTTTGGGTACTCGAAATTGGGTAGTGAACCCGAGAAGTAGTAATCGATTTGGATTTGGGTAGGTATGTGGGTAGAAGAGAGATAGAGAGAAACATAGAGGGTCCAAAGTTTAGGGTAATGTTACTAGACGTTCTAAAATAATTTAAGATAAAATTAAGGTGATAAGACAACATTAGTGAAATCCAAAATACTCTCATTGAACACCGTTCCTCCCTTATATTATCTATCTAATTTTTTACCCATCAAGTCTTAACAATACCCGTAAGGCTATAGGGTGTGGTCATGACCCTCATGATCACCATGACCCTTCACGTCAGTGTCATATCACCCACCTCTAATTCACAATCCAAAACCACTACCCTAAGGGTGTGGTCATGACCCAAACCACTATTCCCTTATTTATTTTAATTTATCTGTTTAAAGAAAAAAAGAAATGATTACTTGAAAAATGGAAAGGAGGGCCATGATTGCTATGGTTTAATCCATGCAAACCATAATGGATTAGGGAAGGAGATTGTATTGCCTTCCATTCATGTTCCTATCTAGCGAATCATGTCCCAACCATGACTCCAACACCCTTTAACCTAATGGTTTCAGATATTCCAACCATCTTACCATCTATGGTAGCCCAGTTGGCCACCGACACCCACCTCTTCCTAGAGGTACCGGGTTCGAGTCTTGTGAGTGGCATATGTCGCCCAGGGTAAGAAATCGGCTAGGGGAATTCATCGCGGAGCTAGCTTGGTTGGGTAACGGCTCCCGGAGTGGGATCACTCCGGCGGTTGAGAGGACCGTGCACTATCCCCCATCTTACCATCTATTTCCAAACATATCGAAGCAATATTGCTGCTAATTAACGCTTCCCGAATCCCTATGATAGTTCTTAATAATACAATTTAAAAAAAAAAAAAAATTGGACCCACTTCCACCCACATTTTGGTCACCTTGGTTATTTTGTCAAAAAAAAAAAAAATTAATAATAATTATTTTCCTTCAACTTGTGCCATTTGAATTGGTAATTTTATACTAAACGGAATTTAAGATTCAATAACAAAATAATAAATATGGATTTTAATTAATTTCAGTAGCTAAAGGCAAGTTGGATTATAGAAAATCAATTTAATTAGTTTTAACTTGTAAACCGTAAGAACTGTATAAATATTTTCATGTAATGTTACTCAAAGTTAAAGCACCACATACATATGTTAATGCAACTCTATCCATTTTCTAATTAAACTAGTTTTGCATTGAATGACTCTATTACATTTTTAGTTTATAGAAAATCAGTTTAATTAGTTAAGTTGTAAACCGTAAGAACCGTATAAATATTTTCATGTAATGTTAAGTTAAAGAACCACATACATATTTTTATGCAACCCTATTCATTTTCTAATTAAACTAGTTTTGTATTGAAGGACTCTCTATTGCGTCTTTGAATTAAATTCGTTACGGATAACAACATATTCTTTTGACAACTCTAATAATGAGGAAATTTAGGAACTTTTATCAACCATTGATCATGTTTATCAATGGTTCAAATTAAATGAAAGTATACACCTTATATCACCATTGATCATTGATACATGTGGTGAATTATTATGCTATATATCTCAACATACAAACTTCAAGAGAAGTATGATGAAAGGAGGGCCGAAATCGTTATATAGTAGCCTCGTGTATGTTCAAACAATGTTGATTTTGTATACATACCCGACATATAAGAACACAATTATATGTAATATGGCATATTACATATTATTACACAATCAAAACAAAATATTAGCATACTATCATGCAATCAAGATCATTGCTAAATTGTCTTGTTGCTAATATAATCATTCATAAAGATATAATGATAGGTAATAATAATAGTTGCGTCTTGAAGAATAGTTTAACCAAGAAATGCAATTAATCGATAAATATAAGAATGTGAATAATTGTGTAGTCTAGCTGTATTTGCTTGTAATATTACCCCCAAATATTAGTATTCCTTCTTTTGTGGTCTTTATGATTAATTTAATGCACAGAAAATTAAAAAGAATACTAAATAATAATACAAAAGTGTCAACCTAGTATATTTGTATGCTCATCACAAACAAGAAACTCAAGAAATATGCTATTTTGTTTTGTAATACTAGTAGATTTCAAATATATATTACACATATAAATGTTTTCTAAAACTAGTATATTTCAATTATATATATATTAGTTTCATAAAACATGTAATTTTCTATTTATCTTAAATCAATGTAGGTAACATACTTAGTAAAATTTAATTATAGCATCCATGTATCTTTTTAGTGTTAATCTTACACTTATTTGATGCTTGACTATGTTGATGTGCCATTTACATTAGTATTGGTGTTATTGCTTCTCATTATCTCTAAGAACGACATTAGTTATTTGTGTAAACTTATTTGAACAAAGGTTGTTGCCACTTACACGTGTGAACCTATCTTTGCGCCTTTTCGTTTCCTAAAAGTTTATTCGATTATCTATTTCATCGTCTTGGTTTTCAGTGGTATGCTAGGTAACCGAGCTGCCTAACTTTTAGTATCTTACTACCCAATCGCGTCATACTATAAGCATGTAATTGCAGCACAAGTGACGTTACACCAACCATAGTGGTGAGTCGTCTTTTTTGGCACTCTACGAGTGCATATTTAGTTATAGCGGAGACTTAGAGCATATGACATAACTTAGATTTGCGTAGTGGATGACTTATATAAAATGCCCAACCCTACCCCACTTTGGTACACAGGTTCGTGACCTAGGTACTCATCAATTTTAGCGGTCGCGGACACTTCCATAGTATGCTCAGTTGTCATATCATGAGTTTATGGCTTGATTTATCATTTAGTTACCATCAGTTACCTGATTTTCATTGTGCTTCTTGTTATCACCACTCATTATTCCTTCACTGGACAATTAGCTCATTCATGTTATTCTTTTGTGCACTACATGTGGCCTATATGGAAGGAAGGGCATTTACAATGAGAATGAAGATTTTTTGATGTAACAATAAATAACCTAAAATTCAATCCTTTCGGGTTGGTGGTGTTACAAGGGTGCTAGTCCTAGTCAAAAAAATAAAGATCCAGAGTGATACTTCTTGCCTAACCAATTTAATGCGTCCTTGACGAGAGAAAAGTCATAAAGAGCAAAGAGATAATGCAAAAAACAGTTAAACATAAGTGAAATGACGACACCGATATAAATAGGTTATATTATCTAACGACTTTTCTTTTAATACTAAGTAACTATATACCATCAATTTAAAATAAAAAAAATTAAAAAAATATTAACTAACTATATACCATCAATTTAAAATAAAAAAATAAAAAAAAGTTTTATCAATTAACTTGAAATATAAAAAGTTAAAAACACAATATAATAAGCAAATGAGTAAACTGCCATTTTGGTCCCTGTGGTTTGGGCACTTTTGCCATTTTAGTCCAAATCTCAAACTTTTTACATCTGAGTCCCTGTGGTTTGCATTTTGTTGCCATTTTAGTCCAAAATTTAAAAACCCTATTTTTTGACTGTTGCAACCTCCTATTTTGTCTTTTAGTTCAGGGGCATTTTGGTCATTTTGCTTTTCATTTAACATTTTCTTAATTCAAAAAATTATATATATATATATATATATATATATATATATATATATATATATATTAATATACACACATACATAGCAGTTCATCTTCATCATCATCGACAACTTCAGCTCTCTCTCTTCTCTGAACTACCACCACACCACCCCCACCACCGCATCATCCCCACCACCACCATCCCACTGCCGCCAACACCACCATCTCTCTCTAAAACCTGCACACACACACACACACACGCACACTCTTTCTCTCTCCAAACACCCATCTCTCTCTTCTCTCTCTCTCCTCTCTGTCGAACACCACCACCACCACCACCACCGTGATGAGAACCGACATCGGAAAACGACACCGATGAGAACCGACATCGGAAAACGCCGGCCACTGTTTGATTATTGCAGAAATTTATCGAAGTTACAGGTCAGTATTGTTGTTTGCTGTTGCAACGAAGAAGAACATAAGTTGCAGGTTTTGTTTGCCGCCGGCCACTGTTGGAACTCAGACGAACCATCCCTCTCCCTCTTCAATCAACGCCGGAATGATGTTAATGTTTGCAGTGGCATTATTGTTGTTGTTCTGGCAGTGGTATTATTGTTGTTCTGGCAGTGACATTATTATTTATTAAATTTGAGTTATAATAAATCTAAATGACCAAAATACCCCTGAGGATAAAGACAAAATAGGGGGGGTTTAAGTTAAGGAATCTAGTCAAATTTGAAATTTGGACTAAAATGGCAACAAAATGCAAACCACAGAGACCCAGATGTAAAAAGTTTAAGATTTAGACTAAAATGACAAAAGTACCCAAACCATAGGGACAAAAATGGCAGTTTACTCTAAGCGAATTGAATGATAGCAAACTTATTTTTGACTTATTGAAGGTTGAAGCTCTCTGACACTTCACATGTTCATACAGACAACACCAGACCCACAACCAAACAATCATCCCTACCCCTCACATGGAAGTTTGAACATTGCTCATTTCAATTCTCTCATTATTTATTTTCTTTTATTTATTCTCAATTACATAACTAACCCACCCTTTTACATTGCTCTGTCCATATCAACCTCACCATTTGTTCCTATATGCTTCCTTTCACTTTTCCTCATCTGCTCACAAGTTTACAGGGTAGAAACTCCCAAAAGACACAACCTTTTCTCTGGTTTGTTACTGTGGTTTTGTTTGCATTGCATTACCAAAGTTTCCATCTTTATTGGAGGAAATTGATTGGATTTGAATAATATTAATGGGTCTGTTGAATCTTTGAGATTGAGTGAGAGAGAAATTGGGATTAGGGTTTGAAAGTTGAAGTCCTGTATTGCCTGCCAAGTGTTTGTGTTTTTGTCTGAGAGAAAAAAAGTTGACTTTTTTTCAACTTTTTTGGTTTGCATTGATTGATTTGAGCTCCAGGTTTGTTGGGATGTTGGAAGGGTTTTAATTTGTTAGACTGTGAGGCATTTGGATTGTTGGATCATCATTATTATCACACTGCTGGTTGTTGAAGAATATTAATGGCTGCAAAGCTTTTGCATTCACTAACAGATGATAACCCTGATCTACAAAAGCAAATTGGATGCATGACTGGTGTTTTTCAGCTCTTTGACCGCCATCAGATCGTTACCGGAAGGCGGTTTCCGGCCCACAGCCCGAAAAGGCTTCCTCCTGGTAACCCTTAATCTTTTGTTGGTTATTGATATCATGATATATATTAGTTTTATTATCTTGTTATTGTAATAAAGCAACATAGTGGTGTTAGTGGTCCTGTTAGAAATCTGTTAAAATGTCATACAACCATGTGATCTCTTTGATGGTCTCATAAAGATAAGATTTTGATTCTTATAAGCATCAATGAGAAAAAGTTGGTTTTCTTGATGCTTGATTTTTTGATTAAAATCTGCATATTTTGTGCAGGCAGTCCACAATTCGACAACGGAACGCCTGAAAGTGAGTCAAGTAACTCACATCAGAGACAATATATTGTGGTATGCCTATGCGCGCTTTGTTTCGAATCCGTTTCTTGTTTTAACGTTGTGTTTGAATAAACATAATGATCTGAATCTTAACTTGTTATTTTAGGAAGCACATTTAAACAAGATTGTACAAGACAAGAACAATAGGGCATCGACCGAATCATCTCGAGACTCTTTCTCGTCAATGTCTCGTTCTTCGTCCTTCTCATCTTTGGATTGCAATGTTAATAAAACAAATCATCAAGAACCCGATGCGGTTGTGTTTCCAGACACCCCTTCGAGAGACACTCTAACACGCCAATCTTGTGGCTCTCGTTTAAGCGTTGACCTTCGAGACGTGGTCAAAGATTCAATGTACAGAAACAAACCTACCGCCAAAGATGAGGTACCTGACCATGTGATGAACTATCGAGAGTCACTTGATGCTCTTGCTAAATTTCAAGAGTCTGGTTGGTATCAGAACGAACCCCGAGAACTTACTAGATCAAAATCTTACCAAATTAGAGACGGGCCGTCGTTTTCGGTACCAAAAGATTGTCCTCGGTTTTCTTACGATGGGAGGGAAACAAACCGTTTATCGTTTCAATCACGGGATATTTCAAAGTCGATCGGTACAAAGCAGCTTGAAGAGCCACCAAGACTTTCTCTAGACGGAAAAGAAAGTTCAACCCGTAGTTTAAGAAACCCGAAAAGCGATGATGTCATCACTTCTAACCGTGGCACGATGCAGTCACGGCCACCGAGTGTTGTAGCCAAGTTAATGGGCTTGGAGGCTTTGCCGGATTCTGCATCGAGCAAGCAAAAGGAACCAGTTTTGGGCCCGATCAGAACTTCGCGAGTCGAGGATCTAAACTTGTTGTCGAAATCTTTGAAACCAGTTGATATTTTCGGTCCGATCAAAATGCATGGTTCTTCAAGAAGCTCGCCGAGGGAACCGACGTCACCATTATGGAGGAACTCTGACATGAAGCCGATTTCAAAGTTTCCGATCGAACCCGCTCCGTGGAAACAACGGGATGGTGCTAGAAGTCCACAGAGGCCCGTTTCTCGTGCTAGTAGATCACCGACAAAAATACATGGCTCATACTCTTCTGTTTACAGTGAAGTCGATAAACGGCTGAAGGATCTTGAATTTACGCAATCTGGAAAGGATCTTAGAGCTCTTAAACAGATATTAGAGGCAATGCAGTCGATAGAAGCCCGTAAGGAAGAAACGCAAACTGTGGCGAAACGAAAAACCGTTGCTACTCAAAATGAACGATTTTCGGACCGTCAAAACGCCAGGGGATCAGATAGTTTGCGGGCTTATGAGTCTCCGATCGTCATCATGAAACCCGCTAAGCTTGTTGAACGATCTGGTATTCCCGTTGAAGATATTCCGACTGATGACAGAAAGGTTTTCACAAATTATATTCCGAAAAGTACACGTAGAGAGAATACAGTCCATGTTCATGAAGTCAAAAGTGGAGGAAGACATACAAGGAATGCAGTCAACGCACCGGGTTTGACCAAGCAACAACAGTCGGCGAAAGAAACCGCTACAACTTCAGGAAAGAGCGCAGCGTCGGTCAGCCCGAGATTACAACAGAAGAGGCCTGAGTTAGAGAGGCGGTCACGGCCGCCCACTCCGCCAGCGGATTCCGGTAAATTGAGAAAACAGTCAGCCAAACAGATTTCGGAGTCAAGTTCCCCTGGTGGACGACGAAGGTCAAAGTATTCGAACATTCAGCAACATGATGGTCAACTTCATGAGGTCAATGGCGAGTCAAAGAAATCGAGTTACAAAGAAACTCAAATGTCTCATGAAGGGGTCACCACTCCTGAATCTTCTAAAGAAATTGATAACAGACAGAGTCCTAGCTCAATACAAGAGGTAAGTTTGGTTATTCAGGACCATTGGGTAACTGTACAAAATGGGTTCGGGTTGAAACATGCCATTTTTTGTACGGATTGAAATGGACACAAACACTTTTTGTCCATTTTTAGTTATGTTAAAAATACCCGATTTTATAACCGTAAAAAAAGATAACTATGATAATAATCTAAATGTTACTCAAAGCGAGTTAGGAGGCTGTATGCATTAAAAATAGAGTTTGGGTGACTTTCAACTCCGCTTGACCCTTTTAGCTAAATTTTTGGATTTGATCCATTTGACTCGTCTGGGATAATACACAGCCTAAATTGACCCGTTCTTAAGTAAATGGGCAAAACTGCCTCCTGTTTCATCAAATTTCATATGTTTGATTAGCTTTTTTTCTATTCTTTTCCATAGAAATCAACTTTGCTTCTGAGGGAGGATGAATCAGTTGACCCGGAATACCCAAGTCCAGTTTCTGTTCTCGATGATGGAGTTTATATAGATGATTCGCCTTCATCTGTGAAACATATGTTGAAGACGCTCAAAGGTAAAGTGTTTTCTTCTAATTCTTGGTAGTTTATAAAGAAGCTTTCAAATATAAATGTTTGTTAATGTCTACTTAGTATAAGTACATTTTCTCATGGTAGTCATGGCATCAGCATGTGAAGTGGGCTATATTCCACATGGGGCAGACATGGTGTGTGCCATTTTGCAATAATGAAGTTACACTTACAAGATAATAATTGTCCATATTTAAATGGAATGATCTAGGAGGTTTTATAATATGTATTATTGTATAATAAATACACATTTTCCGGACTTTTAACCTGTTAGGTCCATTGCCCGCTTCCTTTTAAAATAATCATTTGTATTTATGAGTTTGACCCGTTAGAGATATAACATAACCTAAATCGACCTATTTGTGAGTAGATCATGTGCTAATGATCTGATACACTAACACTAGGTTTTGAATTCACAGATGATGCTACTCAAGGTATTAAAGATCAGTGGGAATCACCAGAGCATGTCATTTCCGACACACTATCTTCAGGCGTTGCTTCTGACATTAACCGTAAAAAGCTACAAAATATTGAAAATCTGGTTCAAAAACTCACAAGGCTCAACTCGACTCACGATGAAGCACACACCGATTACATTGCATCTCTCTGTGAAAACACAAAGCCCGATGACCGGTATATATCCGAGATTCTATTAGCTTCCGGGCTCCTACTCAGAGACCTCGGGTCAAACCTCACCACCTTCCAGTTCCACTCTTCTGGCCACCCGATTAACCCTGAGCTATTTCTAGTATTGGAACAAACCAAATTCAGCAATACACCCGAAAAGATCATCAAAAAGGAAAAATTCCACAGGAAGCTTATTTTCGATGCTGTTAATGAGATTCTCACAGGGAAGTTAGCTTTAGCGGTTCCTTTTCAGAAGTCTTTTAAGCTCGTGAAGAAGACGTTGAATGGACAAAAGCTTTTGAGGGATTTATGTTTAGAGATAGAACAGTTACAAGCGAAAAAAAATAAGGAAAACATCAGTTTAGAGGAGGAAGACGACGGGTTGAAAAGTGTTTTATGGGAGGAAGTATTGAATCGCGCAGAAAGCTGGACCGATTATGATGGTGAGTTACCGGTTCTTGCATTGGAGGTTGAAAGATTAATTTTTAAAGATTTGGTTAATGAAGTTGTTTTGGGTGAGGCTGCTGATGGTAGGCGAATTAAGCCCGGAAGACGCTGCAGACAGTTGTTTTCAAAGTAGTGTTTTTTGTTGTTTACGCTGTTGTTGAAATTGGCTTTTCTTTTCGGGTTCTGTTTCAGATACACTGTTTTTTTTTTCTTTTCTACATCTTGATTTCGGGTTTTTGTATGTAAAAGTTTATGTGAAGGCGGTATGACACCCTTGTATTTACTTGTTTACGGGTTAACTTTTATAATCTAAAAGTTAATACTTCATGAAAGTTTGATGTGGTTTTTGTTATCTTAACTTCTTCATGAGTTAATGGATATTCTACCTATGAACCTCTTAAAGGTTTATGTTTCATGTTGCTAGAAGTTCCAAATGGAGGAGCCTTGTGGTCAGGTAGAATCGGTTCTAGTCATTTTTCCAAGCGTATGCTGAAGTGGTAACATGTAAAGAACCCGTTAGAAGGTGACCCCGTTTCCAATTACCCTCGTCAAGTATTGTATTTAATGTTTTTTTGTTAAGTTGTTTTAGACGTTTCTTGGATCACCTAAGAGAGCCCAGCCCCCCAAATTCGGTCAATGGGACGCTCACGAGCTACTTGGATACTGGCTCGCTAATAGATTAAATTGGGCTAAGTTTAAATGAGCTTGAGTTCGAGTACGATCTTAACAGATAAGTCTGTTTAATAAAAAACACGAGATTCACTTAAGCTCATGTATGCTTACAAGCCTATATAAACATATTATTTATAACTTTTATCATATATTTTCAAATATATATTTACGTGAAAATTGTTTTTATATTATAAAATATAATAGAAGTAACTAGATTATAATTTTATATACTAAGTAATAAAATAGTTACATCTTTTAAAAACCCGTGTATTGCACGCTTTAAATAAACGCATGTCTTACACGAATAATGTAATCCGTTAAAACATTTAGTCATCAAGATGTGTTTTCTAACAGAAGAAACTTTGAGGTACTATTTACTTATTGTAACATCTCACTTTATTTTTTATTAGGTTAGAGAGTTGTGTATTACATGGTTTATAACATTTTACTTTGTTTATTTATTTATTATTAGGTTAGAAACTTACGTATTACCTGATGTTGAATAATCAGCAGAAAAAAAAAAAGAAAAGCAACATTTTAGTAAAAAATCTATACTATATAATAAAAGAAACCATTTTTGGGACACTTGTCATTATATTAGGCCATGTTTTATAGATAAATATTATTTTAGTTTAATCTTTTCTAATTAATTATAGATAATCCTCCTACTAAATATTATTTAGGTTAATTTCTTATGGATAATTATTATTTAGTTTAATCTCCTTCTCATTTATAATATTATTTATTTAACTAATAGAGTAAATTACGATTTTGGACCCTGTGGTCATATCACTTTTACTCTTTTAGCTCTAATTATTTTTTTAACATCTGAGCCCCTAACGTCTTTTTTTTCTAATCTTTTTGGCCCCTAACGTCTTTTTTCTAACCCTTTTGGCCCCTAACATTTAATGGATGAGGTTAGTGTTAGGGGTCAAAAGGGTTAGAAAAAAACGTTACGGGCTCAGATGTTAAAAAATTCTTTTTTGGGCTAAAAGAGTAAAAGTGATATAACCACAGAGGCCAAAATCGTAATTTACTCTAACTAATATTATTTATCATTTATACATTTATGAATTTTTAAATAATGGGTTAAATTTATTGAGACTTTGTTAACAAATTTTGCTACAACAAAATAATCTATTTATATCAATCTAAATTTTTATCTATACTATACTATATAATAAAACATTAATGTGTGACACATGTCGTTCATTGTATGTATTTATTTTATGATTTTCTCGCCTCACTTCCAAACTTATCTTATATTAATTAAATAAATAAATGAATAATGAGTTAATATTAAATTTTATCCTACTTTAAATTTCGAATACTATTATTCTATTTTTCTAATAAAATACTATCCGAAATTGTAAATTGTTAATTTAAAACATTTTAAATAAAGCAAATTATTTATCACGAAAACCGTTAATATATTAAATATTTTTATTTTCACTAAACAAAATTACATTTACTAACCTTTTTATTATTTGGTATATAAAATTACATTTATTTAACTCGTGTAATAAATGAGGTTTTTTAAATATGTATTATTTTATTATTTGGTAAACAATATTACATTTATTCAACCCGTGCAATACATGTGGTTTTAAAGATATAATATTTTTTATTTGGTATATAAAATTACATTAATTCAGCCCGTACAATATGGTTCTTATATATATAACTTTTTATTATTTAATATATAAAATTATTTTTATTCAACTCGTGAAATAAAGGAAGTTTTTAAAGATATAATGTTTTATTATCTAGTATATAAATTTATTTACTCAACCCGTGTAATACACGGGGTTATAACCTAGTATTAAATATACAAGAGATAAGCTGGATATTATGATTTAACATTATTATTTCATTGGAGTGTAAAACGGAATAATGAGATCCTTTATTAGAAATATGATTCTAAATATACCATTTATTAAAAATATATATGTTCTACATGTATTGAATAAATCTTTTTAACGAAACAGTTGATTAAAATAAATATTTTTATTTTAATATGTGATTATCAGTTATCATTGTCCTTATCATCAAAATATAAAAACAATTAAAACTACCAATTAAATAAAATCTTTATCTTTATAAATATTTAAAACGCTAATATATTTTTTTAGATTTTAATAATTAATATATGATTATAATAATTAATATATTATTATCAGTTATCTTTGTCTTTATCATTAAAATCTCTTCTACAAATTTTAAATTTAATATTATCAATAATTAACTTTCCATAATAAATATTTAAAAAAATAATTAAGACTGCCTCATAGAACGCAATGTGTCCCTAACATGGTTTCTTTTATTATATGTATAGATATAAATAGATTAGAGCGTGGGGTATGGTGGGACGGGGGTTTGGGGCATGAGTTGACACGTGGCTTGGGGGGGCTTCGTAGGCTGACCCACATTGAAGACAGTATGGTGGGGCGGGGGTTTGGGGCGTGGCCAGCCCAAACAACTATTTTATATTTTTTAAAACAAAAAATTTAAATTTTTTAATGATTTTTAAATAAAGAAAATTACATAAAAAATTCCTAGTGCTTATATTTTTTCTTTATCTCTTCTCTCGTCTCCAACATTAGTTCCAACTCTTCATCTGATAGGTGATCAATGGGCTGGGCTAGAAATTTCATATCATCTCGTCTTTGTTTCAGGGCATCCCTAGCTTCTTTGCTCTTCTGAATTTCTGCCCTTTGTTGTTGGAATACGTTGAATGTATCCAACTTGCTTGCAATGTCATCCAACTGATCGCTGTATATTCCCCTACGCGAGCCCGACCTCCCAACTGAAGGCGATGCCGTACCCGATCTTGATTTTTGAGCGCGCCTTTTTGCGGCATCTCTTCCGTATTCAGGCCGGTTTGGCGAATCATCCAAAAAGTCCTCCAACTCTTGATCTCGTGCATCCGATTGGGCTTGGGACGAGGGTGTCCTTGACCTTTTGGAAGACGTGTTAGTTTCGCTACCACTAGGGATATTCGCCCACTTGGGATGGAACTTACAAATCTCCCAACAATGCATGAAACGGAAGTCGCTCCCCACATTTGTTTTGAATGTAACAAATGCATTTGTCACAAACTCGGTTTCGGTTTCACCACCTTTTGGGTTTTGCTTTGCTTTATTTAAAAAAGCACTAAATTTGGTGAGTTGCCCGCTTATCTCGGTCCACTTCGAGGATAAGCTATCGTTTTCACGATAAACCTCCCTTTCCATTTCTTCATGGAATGCTTTACTAATCGCTTCCCACAAATGGCTTCAATGTTGAGAATTTCCTATTTTAATCAAAACAAAATTTAATATATTACAAAGTTATATAAAAAATAACCATAAATATTAAAATAAGGGCTACAAAATATTTAAAAATACCTAAAGTTGGATGTTGAGATTGTTGAAGCCAAGCCCTCGCCAATGCAAGTTCTTCATTAACGACCCATCTTTGTTGTTTTCGTTTGGCGGTTTCAAGTGTTTTCTCGGCCTCGGTTTTTTTCTTGTGGCTTCTTTTTTTTGATGGGTTTGGATGCGGAAGGACCATCCATTGGGGGTTGAGTTTCGGGGACGGTTTCGGTTTGGGAAAGGTTGATGGAGGTTGGTGAAAGGTTGATGGACGTTTGTGAAAACGGGCTAGGTATAGAATCGTCGGTGTGAGGGAAGTTAGTATACACACGATTCGAGAGATACGATGCGTAACCCGCCACATCGGGCATAGTGGAGTGTATTAAAAATGGACGAGGCATTGGACGATTGGGTGGTGGGCTAGGATTTTCTTGGAATGCCCACGGGTTGTTCGGGTCAAAAGCACGATTGTGAGGATTCATTTTTCGTATTGTAGAATGAGAATAGAGATGATTATAGAAGAGATGGAGTGTATTGTAGTTGGATGTGGTAAAAAAAAGAATAGAAGTGTGAGTTTTATAGTGAAAAAATAATTTTTTTTATACATAGCCGTTGGCCAACGGCTAGCCCAACGGCTAGTTTGGTTTGGCCATTGAGAGCCCGCCATGTAATATTGATAGAACCGCCCCACGCCCGGCCTTAAACTCTCGCCCCTTGGGCCACGCCCAAACCCAAGCCCACCCAGGGTGATGGCTTAGGCGTTTTCAGCCAACCCCCGCCCCATACCCCATAGGCTTATATATAAAAACTATAACTATATACATATATAATTATAAATGTAAATAAATTTGTTAATGAAATAATTAATAAATAAATATAAAACGAGTTGAGTCCTTGCCGAACTCAAGATTTAGAAATAGAGCTCGAAACGAGCTGAGCTTGAGCTCGAACACTCGTAAGTTAAACAAGCTGAAGTTGAGCATAGGCGAGTTCGGGCCCGTCTCATTTACACCTCAATAGGGATCACTGACACATATGTCCGTCAATAAAAGCTCTCTGTTTTGTAGTAGAAGTATATAGGTCAATGGTTACATATAGGATTGTTCATAGTTCAATTTAAACAAGAAAACCAGTCTGGTTAAAAAAAACAATAATAAAATAAAACTTTCTATCTCTAAACCGGTCGTTTTGATTTACTGATTTGGATTTTGGACCAAAAACTGTACATATAAGACCGGACCGGGCCTGTCTACTTTCTAGACTTGGGCCTTTAAACAACGTGGGCTCTACAAGTGTTCGACTACACTCTTTAATGCAATATCTTATTTATGTGTTCTTTTTCAACTAACCTAACGAACATTTAAATATTTGTCATGGAATATTCACAAATAAGCTAAACGTATTAATAAATGTTATGGTAAACCATACAAGAACTTATTAACCAAATTATCAAGTGACATTCACCAAAATAACCTATGAAGATATTGTAAAGGAAATGGCCATTGATCGAGTCACCTTGCACCAACGTGGCAGTTTTTTTTACAAAAAAAAGTCCATCTGACAATCCCAACTTGTAAGAATTAGGCCTCTATTGATCTTTTTCTAAGTTGTGATTAATGTCGGCCAATGGGTGAAAGTTACGATTATTAAAATCAAATAATGAAGGGGTCCATGATGTGAAGGCTACCTTGTTCGAAATGAACAAGGTGAAGATTTACGAGGCAAAGGTAATTGTTTCGGTGGCAATATATGACAAGAATCATAGAAGTTTCGGGTCAAATAAGGGGACGGAGGCAACTCAGAGGAAAGCCCCGGTGGCAATAAATCAGAAGGCTGACCAGAATACTTCGATAAATATGGCCAGATATGTACCGATGCGTAAAGAATCTGATGGTACTTATGCAGATGTGGCTGCCGGTAGAAGTCGAAAAAAGGAAATAAAGGCAAATGATAAAATAGCGTTATATCCCGATCACTGCATGATGAGGTCCGTTGTGGTGGAAGCGGTAAACGTTAGGGCTATCCCGGAATTCCGACTGATGCTTAACAGAGCTGGTTATGGGGATAATCCAGTAAGTTATATTGGTGGTTTGAGACTTATGGTGGTTTTTAAGGATAAACGCTCAGTCGTCGATTTCATAACTAAGGAGGAGGAGATATGGAAAGACTTAGTTACATCTGCAGTTTTGTGGGAAGGGCAAGATATCAGTTTCAATCGCCTTGTTTGGCTTAACATTCAGGGGGTACCGGTGCACCTCCGGGACGAGTCCATTTTTGATCGGATCGGGAGCATGTTTGGAAAGTTATTAGTCGAGTCAGATTTTTCATAGGCTATGATCGATAATGAGCAAGGAAAATGTGGGGTTCTAGTTGACACCGGATACAGGATCAATGAGGAGGTTGATCTTGTGTGGCGAGAAAAACGTTATCTGGTGTGGGTTTCGGAGACAGAGAACCGGGATTTCTGGATTCTAGTTGACGGGTTGTCTTCGATGTCGGCGGGAAATTCGGATGAGGAGGATGATAATATGGAGGAGGAATCATTAGAATCGGTGGTAGGAGAGGACATGGAGGAGGAAGCGGAGGAGGGTGAAATTAGCCAGAATGAGGTAGAGGATGACGCCGGAGAAAATATTCCGGCGAGTGTTCGTAAAGTGCAAGAAGATGAAAGGGTGGAGGAAACGAACAGTTTGCATGGGAAGGAACAAAGGGAAGGGGGCAATGAATGCAGTGTAGAAAATATGGCACAATTACCGAAGGAAAGTTGTCAAACTCCAAAAACAAAGGTGGCTGCAGGTCTTTTTGGGAATTCGAATTGTCCCACGCCAGTCGATAAAGGGGCTGAATTGGGCCAAAGCCCAAATTGCAGGTCCAGGAAGCGTAGTAGACAAGCCAGAAGCCCAGAAACATTTATTCCAATTGGGAAAATAAGGATTGGGTCCGAGTTAGCTAATGAAACATCCGAGGGGTCTCTGGATTTAAATAAAACACTGACGGGAAATAATCAAGGAACATCGGAGCTGGAGCCGCAGTCAGTGACGGCGGAGCAGACAATCGGTGTAGCAGTTTCAACGGCGGACGGTGCGAGATCAGTCGATGGGTTACGGATTGATAGTGGAAGCGTAATTCAGTCCGGTGAAAATCCCCAAATGTTGCCCGTTTTCAATGTTATGCAGGAAACAATTGCTACTATCAATACCGGTGAGAGTGTTGGTTTCAGATTAAACGACTTCAAGGCACAGGTGAGTGATGTTATTTTGGGTGAACAAAATGTTAATCCATGAATTTCTTAACTATTAATTTAAGGGGGGTCAGAGACCAAAGAAAAGAGGAATGGATTCAGGGAATAAAAACTGCAAATGGGGTACAATTTATTGCAATTCAGGAAACAAAAATCGGGGTGGTAGGTCATAATACAGTCAGACGTTTTTGGGGTTGGTCTGTAATGGAGTTCGAGGCGGTAGGTGCAGAGGGGTTGTCAGGGGGATTGTTATCTATATGGAACCCGGGGGTGTTTCGAAAGACAGGAGTGTTCAAACACCGTCGGTTTTTGATGGTAAGTGGCTCTATAATTGCTACAGGGGAGACAATGAATATAGTTAATATTTATGCTCAGAATGATGCGGTGGAAAGAAGGGGCTTGTGGGAGGAACTGTTGGTTATTAAGCACTCGTTTCCGGGCATGTGGGTGTTACTTAGAGACTTTAATGATGTACGCGAATCGTCTGAACGACAAAATTCTGAGTTCATTGCTCTAAATGCCTGGCACTTTAATAATGTTATCGAACGGGCAGGTTTATCTGAGTTTCAAATGGGGGGGGGGGGTTTACCTACCAGTCCAGTGACGGGGTTTAAAGAGTAAGCTGGACCGTTTTTTAGTATGTACCGGATTCATGAATTTGTGGCCATCGGCTGCAGTTGTGCCTCTATCGAACTACGTATCGGACCATTGCCCGGTATTAATGAATATGGTTCCGGTAGATTACGGTCCCATCCCGACAAGAATTTTCAATTCTTGGCTCGAGATTCCGGGTCTTCTCGAATATGTCCACCAGATCGGGCCTACTTTCCGATTCGAAGGGTCGTCAGATCTACTTTTAGCTACAAAGCTGAAGTGGATTAAGTTCCGCATGAAAAAGTGGGTGACAAATCACAAGGCATCTAAGGAGGGCACATATAAAGCTAAGATTGATCAGCTTGAGTCTTTAGAGTTATTATCCGAAACACGAGATTTGACGCCTAATGAATTGGAATCACGGGCCGAGTGTAAGGATTTAATTATTAAGGAAGATAAATTAAGGTCTATGGATCTCCAACAGAAAGGGAGAGTGAGGTGGGCAGTCAACGGTGATGAAAACACACGGTACTTTCATGGGGTAATAAATGCAAACCAAACACAGTATATCAAGACACAAAGTAACCAAAAGATTCACAGTCAATTGATTAAACGAATGAGAACAAATTACAAACACATACACACAATGTTTGATAATACTCTCAGTAGGTTATGCTCTCATACTTCTCACAGAAGACCAAGTGTTGTTTATATACTGCAACCCAGCCCAATCATGACGAAGAACATAAGAGGGCTGACGAAGAACCTTAGCCGACGAACAACCAGGTTCTTCGTCACTGTTGCCACGAAACATTTTGTGACGAAGAAAGGGGTTCTTCGTCACACACATTTATGACGAATGAGGTCTTTCGTGACAGATAGCATCCCACGAAGAACTAGTTCTTCGTGGGGAGGCTGCAATGCAGAAAAGCTGCAAACTGTCAAGCAGTTTGCAGCAGAACTTATATAAACACACACAAACATAACATACAAACCAAATGCAACATGCATTAGTTTAAACTTACATAACAAAGAGACAATTGTCGTACCAAAGTTAGATATGAGGATATCCGACTTGGTCGACTGACGGAAACATACAGACTCGATAAACAAAAGACCGTAATATTACAACGTTAATTAAGAACAAGTTACAGACACAAAAATATGCACCAACAAACTCCCCCTTGTCTATTACTTGGTCTTCGGTCTTCATTCTTTAATCTTCAGTGTTTCTCGGACCAGGAACTGCCAGCGTGGATCCCACGATAATAACAAAAGCAAGCGACGCGCTGAAATCGTAACGCTTGATGCGCGTCATTGTCCTCGTAAAATATATCATGACGGAATAACTTGTTGATGTCGGCCGCAGACATATTTACTATCCACATCAGTTCGAGCATGCGGAAGTTTTCTCGATCGTCCTTGAACACAATGACGGCCTCGTGCGTATCCGAGTCGTAACACCACAATGCCATGTTTTCCAAAAAGTTTTGCTTCATCGGCATCATAGGGATCTTGTCCATAACCTTCGCCGGCTGATAAACAAGCTTATATCGCGCTGTGTTGGTTGACGGGTCCTATGTGAACTTAATCTGTTGATAAATTGGAAACTGAGGCTTGTACAACTCGTCTTTCCAGCATGTCCTCTTGTTCATCTTTATCTTGCGAGAAAACAACGTTGCTCCTTCGAAATTTGAACGATTAATGAGCTCAAGCTTGGTTAAGGCTGCAATGTCATAAAATGGTAAGGACAAAATGCTCAGCAGCGAACTGAAATACTGAATACCGTATTCACATTTGATGGCCATGCAGTGGAATTCTTTGACAAACATCCAGCAAAGAATCTTCCCGTGCAGGTTTTCTTTCTCGTATTTCAAGTAGTCGACTTGAACTTCAGCTGGCATAGGCTTGGAAACTTTGGCCAGGAACTGTTTTCTCCACTCTGTGAACGCATCCGGGGCATTATCTGAAGTATCACGATTTTTTAAGTGTTCATCGATGACGTCCACGTTTTCTTTCAACCAATCTTCATTAAAGGGAGTGAACTCAGTCCTGTCTTCTCGCACGTAGGTAGACTTCTTATTATCGCCTTCAAAGACAATCTCTTGAACATGTTCTAAATCTTCTGTTTTCGGCTCACTTGGAATATCATCAATAGCAGCATCATCAATTTCTTTCATTTCATTCAACGCTAGCAACTGCTCATGCGAAAGTTCAGCAACAATATCTCCTTCTTCCAGAACTTCTCTAGTTATAGGATGTACAGCCTGTAAAGCAAGGTCAGCAGAACTAGGAACAGAGGATGTACCAGCCATGGAGCTTTCAACGTAAGAACTGCTCTCTAGTTGCTGTACTTCTTCTACAGTTCCACCAGAGGTTCCTTGTGTAGATCCAATATGTGAAGGCTTGAAGACAACAATTTGAGTAGATGCAGTGCTGGCGGTTACTCGGATGTTGCAGAAGGGTATGGGTTACCGGATCTTCAGAATCATGATCACGTTTCTTCAAGACTTCCTGTTGTTTGCATCGGTCACCCCATAAAATGTTAACACGCCTTCTGACGAACTCGAAGCCATTAGTGATTTTCTTGACCCCATCTGTTATCTTGGTATTGCGAGAGTTGTACCACTCTCTCATATCTTCATGCTTTCCTTTGAGAGTTTCAGCCAATCTTTGAACCTCAATGCTTCTTTCTTTCAGATGGTTCATATCAATACCACGAGCATTATCGGCAGCTCACATCTGCTCTAATTAACCTTCTTTTTCGTCATCATCAGCTTTCAAGCGTGCATTCTCAGCCTTCAGTAGTTCAATTTCTGCTTGTTGTCGTGTAATCTCAGCTTGTTGACGCTACAATAGCATCAGCTTCTTCAGCAGTGAGTCCAAAGTTTGGATTCATTTCGGCTTCTTGAATAGGCTCTTGTGGTGGAACGGTTTGCTGCACAGATGAAGCACCAATGTACTTCCTCACCTTTTTCTTTCTACGAGCAGCAACTTGTTTCTTCTTTAACCGTTCTGCTTCAGTATCAGAAGGAACATAGTCATCATCATCCTCCTGTCTGATCCTCCTTACTTTTCTCACACCACGATCATCGAGATAGAACTTGTATCCTGGCTCAAGTTGATTCTCATCAGGCTCTGTATCCTCTACATCACCTCCAGCTGAACTAGCACCAGTTGTACCAGCAGCAGATGCACCAACAACACCTGTATCTCCACCATCACCACCTTCATCATCACCATCATCATCATCATCATCTCTTTCAGTAGAATCACCAAAAATCTGAATTTTCTTGCGACCAAACTTATCCTATGTGACAACTGTGTTCTGTAATCGATGTATGATGTAAAACAAAATCAATTATCAATAAAACAATGTGTTTCGGTGTTATTATATGTGTTTTGGTGCTATTATGTGTGTATTTGTGTTTGATGATTTTACGTTTTGATTCGAGTTCGGCTTTAAGCTTTAAATCGCTTTCTGGAAGGTTATACGCAAACTGGTGCGTAAACGCAGTCAGTTTAATGCGACAAACACTCCGGAATAGTGACATAGGCTTAACATACCTTAAATAACCTTTTCATAACTTAGAAATAAGTTTTGGATGGTTTGGTGTGTTGAAAACAAGTCTATTCGATCGCAGGGACTATTTGTGTCAAATTGCGAAAGTATGCTGATTTGTTCAGTATCGGACATTCCAGAACTTGATCATAAGTTAAATATGCCCTAAATATCCTTTACATAGCTTATAAATAGGCTTTGAGGTGTTTGGTGCGCAAAAATAAACTTTCTTGATCAATAGGGACTAAAAGCGTCAAAAAGTGCATAAGTTTGCATTTTCACGCATATCTTACGTTCTGAATATATCCGGACATCCAAAAATTTATTTAATCGTTAAAATATTTTATTTTAGTGATTGGCATGATAAAATACCATTCGTCGCATAATTTGGATCGTTTTTGTGTCCGTTACGTAATTAACCGAATAACACAACCGTACGACCAAACGAACCGACATCCGAGATGTTTTTGAGCATATTTTAAGTTTCCTATACTTTAACTTCATTTTAGAGCCTTGAAATGAGGTTAATGGGGCTTAAAAGCGTCAAAAATGGCCTAAATGAGTTGCAGGGACCAAAACTGACAATTTTCAAAAGTTTCTGGATCTGGCATATGGTGGCGTCACGCCACCACTATATGGTTTTGCCGTGGTGCGATGCCACGGCCTTATCTGGGCAGAAACTCAAGTTTCAGCAATGGCAGGTCCATTTTCAGCAACCGAATTAAAGTTCAGGGTCCTTCTTGTAACATTTACAATACCGTTTGATGGTTTCGGGGCACCCCTAGTATTCCAAAACCATGTGCCTTACATGTACGGTCCAGATTGAAGCTCAATTATCGAGGAACGATCCTAACGGTTCTTCAAACTCTATATAAACCCACCATTTCACTTCACCTTCTTCACACTTGATCTCAATCATCTTCTCTAAGTTGAAGCTCTCCTTGTGAAGCTTCATACCTGAGAATTTTTGAGTTCAAATCTTCATAGCTTGGACCCTTTGTAAGTTTCCTTCATGCTTGTTCTTGTATTTCAAGCATGAAAGTCAAACAGTGTTTGACTTTCTGCTTTGACCACGATTTGGTCAACACAAAGTTCGTTTGAACTTTGCAACGTGAGCGTAGTCACGATGGTTATAGTCCCTTGTGACTATACCTACTGATTACCATGTTGATTAGGCATAGTGACGAGTCATAGTTTCGGTCAAAA
The DNA here is from genome assembly GCA_030545235.1 of Helianthus tuberosus. Taxonomy (NCBI): domain Eukaryota; kingdom Viridiplantae; phylum Streptophyta; class Magnoliopsida; order Asterales; family Asteraceae; genus Helianthus; species Helianthus tuberosus. Next base: position 36,052,323 of record CM060379.1, on the reverse strand, counting down.
TACGTGCTTCTGCGTATTTTGTAACCAAACTATTCTTGGGTATTAAAACCGTTTGTTTTGATATCAAACTTGTTTTCTAACTTAGTTAAACATGTTTCAACATGTTTAGCTCGTCACTTTTAGTCTAGTGCTTGTATAGGGTCATAAGATAAGCGGTCTTAACCACCGCTTAGACTTTCGAACCCGACCCGTTTGGTCGATCTTTAGGATTCGACCAAGCATATTATGTGACCATAGTTGCATAGGGAATAACCTTCCGAGGTTATACCTTATGGTCACTTAGTTTAATTAGTTGTATGATAGGTAGTTTATATGCCTTTGGTAAATGATCAAAATGCCCTTTTTATGCATAATTGGTAATTAAGCATATGTAACTTAACTTTTGTCACTTAAACTAATTATGTAACATGTTTAGGCATATAATACTTATCATAGGACTAGTTAGGCGTCTCGAACGCGCATTTGCGCGCACGACGCGTTAAAGTAGCGTAAGCTACCTTAATGGGTCGTGACGGGTCGAAAACACTTAGGTTAGGTTCCGTTTTAGGGTGAAGGCTTTGTTAAACCATATCATATGAGTTCTAATACCCATTTGGTTTACAAGACCTCATTCTATCCAATCTTCCGATTTCGGTGTCGATTTATTTAACTAGTAATCCGATTACTAGGTACTACTTGATTTCCTTGTTTTGCTTGAGTTCTTTGGATTGAGGATACTTTGCACTTCGATGTGAGTACATAGTTCCCCTATTTTACTGTTTTCAATTGTTTTGGGGTGATTCATATGTGTTAAATGTTTTCGAGGTTTTAACGATGGTTTCAAAAAAACGATTGATATGGTTTATATAAAACTAATAACGATTTCGATAATGTGAACAAACTTGTTGGACATATTTACATAACGAATGACATTCATTAACATTGATCAAGCCGACCAGCATTAGGTTATGGTACCATAGGATCTGACAAATCCCTTTATCAGACTACACCCATGGTTATGTGTGGGGGTTATGTGGGTAGCGACTGAATCTGTGATTGTTAACTTACCCTTTGGTGGTTTGTTAATGCGAGAAGCGAGAAGCGAGTTACGAAGGTTTGAATGTTATTAGCGAGATGACCAAAAGTAGTTTCACAATTAAAACGAGAATGATTAAAACGAGTTAAACGATTTGGAAACGAGTTAAACGATTTTGAAACGATTTGATCAAGTTAAACGAGTTGGATAAACGATTGGTTTTTGGTTAGTGTTTAGATAACGGGACGGGTGTAATGTGATGAAAACATGGTAGATATGTCGCTGGTACTTCTTATATATAAGTTTTTTCATCATATTACATACCGTGGTGTTATTTAGTTCACTTGGGTAAACGGGGCTAAAATGATGTCACATAACGATGTTTTCTAGAAGATATAAACCATACGAGTTTTATTAACGAGTTTTTACGAGATGTTTTACAATTTGGTTCACTAAAACAAATGTTTTGGGGTTAAGAATCATGGTTACGAGATTTTATAAGTTATAATCATCTTGATTTGAGATAGTTAATTATGCTGCAATACTATGCACTTTTGAAAACAAGGTTTTTAATAAGGTATTGCAACATGTAAACTAGCCATGAATCCGACACTCTTATAAAACCTATGTGCTCGCCAGCATTTCTTTGCTGACTTTGTTTTTACATGTGTTTCAGGTGGTGTTGAATGATGTTGACTGCTAGGATGCATGTTCACATAGGATCTGGACGAGGCCTTAGTGACATAATAACAATGATAGATGATGTGTAACTTGTTTGTTTAACTTTAAGACAATGTCAATGTTTAATATTATCAATAAAACAAAACTTTTGTATCCAAGGTTGTGAAACAATAATTATGTTGCAACACTCCTCGACGTTTCTGCCGCGGTTTCGTTGTTTTAACGCGGTCGGGGTGTGACATCCTCCATCATCTTTTTCAACTTCGGCTCCTCGTCGTCCGATTGGCTGTCATTGTGATGCCATTTATCATTCTCTGGAGCGACGTAGTCAGTCTTATCAAGCGCACCTATCAACTTCCTTGGCGATTTGCTTTCTTTGTATCTATTCGCTGCAACACCCCTGAATATCTTTAGTGAATGCTCAATCGTAGCATCTATCTTCAGAATATCATTGTCGGCTTTCGAAAGATTTGGATGTTGGACATTCATTACCATCTGCAAGAATCTAGGGTACATCCAGAACTTGTTCCCTGTTGTGCGACCACCGGTTCTCTTCAGATTCTCTTTCATGTTTGCATAAATGTACTTCGAAATACTAAACGACTTGTTTAGTACTAAGGCCACCATGAATCCCACTAGATCATTGCCTGCCATGTCGTAACCAGTACGTCTGTTGCTCAGACATTGAATAAGTATGTGAAATAGAAACTTGTAGCGCATCGGCAACCAGGCCTTGTTGATCTGACTACTAAAAATGTCTCCAGTACAACTCATCCTAAGCAAGAATCCGCGTGTGCACATGATTGGAACATAATATGGTGCGTTTGGATCATCTTGAAGTTCCAGTACAGTGTTCAGAATATCCGGAGAGACATCCACGTTCACTTGATTAACTTGCCCTTGAATACACTCAATTCCGTCAACTTCAATAATGTTTGCTGTATTCCAGAATTCTTTGATAAGAGACTTGTACACCGATGTTGAAAAGGTAATGGCTTTGTTGATACATGATTCCCTCAGCCATTGAGTGATCTCCTTAAGTTCAGTAATCTTTCCTTCTGGATCAAGATACGCGACCATGTTGTGTCGAGGTTCGGACATAATTTGCTCCCCTGGTTTGTCTATCTTCTTAGTCGCGGGTTTGCGTTTTTGTTCTTTCGGAGCCATTATGTACACGAAAAACATCCACTGTAAGTTATAAGTCCATAATACTTGCAAAATACATACATCTATACATGTTTATGTATACTGTGAACAGTTAACATGTATATACATATATATTGTGAAAGTGCACTATTTTGAAAAACTTGAAATTTTTTTTCTAAGTGTTGGACCATGAAAAACTCTCACTGTGGCGAAGAACCCTTTTTATGGCGAAGAACCTGTTTTTCGTCGATAACATCTACGAAGAACCATTGGTCAACCAAAGTCAACAGAAGTCAACGAAGAATGGTTATTCATTGACCATGGGTCTTTCGTCGACAGGCTTTTGATGAAGAATTCTTCTTCGTCAAATAGGTTATTCGTCGCAAGCAGTTTGATGAAATATGTTCTTCGTCGTAAAAGGTGTTTTTCGTCAATTAGGGTTTTTCGTCTTTACTGAAATTGGGGGTTTTTCGATACAGAGGTTTTTTTTTCGCCGATAGACGGTGAATCAAAGGTTGATTCAGAACAGCAAAAACAATGGACATTTTGTTAAGCACAATCATGAAGAAACAATCCCAGATGTGTAACCGACACGATTTGAACTAGAAAAAAATACACCCAAACCTGTTAAATAACACCTAAATCAAAAACCCAAAATATGAACCAATCTTCATACACTTATCATATTTATCAATTTTCGATTAAAAACACTGAAACAAAACATATAAATACATGATAGAATCAAAAATCAAAGGTCTCCGATGGGTTTTCAAACATTCGAGCAAAACACATGGTTATTAAGAAGATTTAAACGTGTTAAGGGTCCCTGGTTGTTTTAATACCTTGTATTTGATAAAAATCTCAGATAAAAACAATGATTTTTGAAGTACGCAGAGAGGTATGGGAGATGGAGTGTGGAAGAAGATGAACAGTTGAGAGTGGTTTGAAAAAGTGAGCTCAATAATGCACTGGGTCCCCTTTTATAGACCTGACCTTCGACGAAATACCGACCCCGACGAAAAACATGTTGGTTCGACGAAGAATGTTGATGGGCTTGAACAGTAAGCCCATAATGAAAGTCCATGAAGAACCAGGGTTCTTCGTCAAGACCTTGACGAAGAATGTGTTATTCGTCGTGAAAAATTTTTCTTTGACCAAAAACAGGTTTTTCTTTGACTGGAATTGGTTTTTCGTGGACCTTTAGGTTTTTCGTGAAACTTTAGGTTTTTCGTGAAACTTTAGGTTTTTCGTGAACCTTTTTCACATAAAATCACCAAGTCATAGAATTTTGCACAAATTGAACAGATTTTACAGATGTGAACTGATTTTCCCTTGTGTTTAAGTTTACCAAAAGCAAAATGATCTTTATGAAGTGGTGAAATAAAAAACAAGTTGGTTTTGGGCTTTCAGGCATAAAACATTCGAGTTTCAGCTTGGCTAATCAAAAGAACTTTACACACTGCACTAAAACTGAATTTAAAAAGCGGTAAACAAACAAGAAGCAATAAAAAGCAGTAAACGACTGTACAATGTCAAAATTTTTGCGAGTTTCAAGGAAAAAGAATCATACCGGCTTACGATCTTTGTTAACATGGTTTTTGTTTCGGTTTAAAGCTTTAGATAAGTATACTACCACAATTATCAATATTGTTGTCCACATAAGCTCAAACTGATCAGATGTAATCATAATTAGGAGATACGATTTATGGTAAGGGTTATACTTACAAGTCGATGTTCATCCACTCATGACACATTCCCGTATCAAGTTATGCACGAGAGTTCATCTTACCGGTGAGTATACCGCTTATCATCTGTTTGACCGTATAAAAAGATGTGAGATACTCACTTATTTTTGATTGAAAACAAGCCCTATGTGATAGAATCACTTATTGATGAGGAACTTGATTTTCAGATGCATGAAGGCACATGAGGAAGTCCGTGAACAGGTTAGTACCATCGTACAGACAAAGAGACGAACTTGACTCCAACAAAGAAACTGTGATATATTATCACTTATTTTGTTTGGACATATGATTGTTGATCACTTATTGAGGTCGAATGCAATATGTACATGTATGTATAGTATCATGGAAGATCTAGACTTCGTCTCCGTTATTTTTCGGTAAAAGATACAACCATGATACCCAGATGATAAGACAGTATAAAGACCGTATATCTCAGAACCTCGGAAATCAATCAATCGAAATTTCGGTACCAAGACCATATGCCAATGAATGGTTCCCACCTGACATGAAGTATGTTAGGTTTATATCATCCTGCACATTTTAATCTGATTGTGAGCCTACCGATACATCATTAGTAGAGATACTTATCATTTCTCAATTTTTCTTTTTACATTTTTGACCATATTGACCGACCACACTAGTGAATCTCATCACTTTCTTTTAATCCAAGAAACTCATTTTTGATTTTCTATTTTTTTTTAATTTTTGATTTTTCAAACTTAAAGACAGAAAGTAAAGACATATTTTTGGATTTTTGACTTTTTCAAATGTTTTTGTATTTTCTTGAAATTTCTCCCCCTAAAATGCTAAAAGGTTACAAAAATGAAAATCTTTTTGTATTTTTAGATTTTTTTTAAAGAAAATATTTACAAAAACCGATTAGCCAAAGAAGTTTTACTCGGGTATCACCTTAATGCCATTGACCAAAAGAAGATAATCAAAACGTGATTTATCAAAAGCTTTAGTGAACAGGTCGGCACATTGGTGATCAGTGTGGACTTTAACAACATCGATGAGACTTTTATCAAAACAATCACGTATGAAGTGATATTTAATATCGATGTGTTTGGTCTTGGAATGCTGCACAGGATTTCTAGTGATCTGTAAAGCAGCATTGTTATCAACAAAAATAGGAGTAGATAGGAATTCAAAACCGTAGTCGCACATTTGTTGTTGGATCGACAGAACTTGGGAGCAACAACTCGAGGCAGCAATGTATTCATCTTCACAAGTTGATGTAGCAACACAGGTCTGCTTCTTGTACTGCCATGTAACCAGGCGATTTCCTAAAAACTGACATCCAGCCGTTGTTGATTTGCCGTCGATTTTGCAGCCACCAAAATCAGAATCACTGAACGTGATCAAGTCGAAGCTATCATCCCTAGGGTACCAGAGACCGGTGTCTGGGCAACCATTCAAATAGCGGAAAATCCTTTTAACAGCTCCCAGATGCGAGGCCTTCGGGTTGGCTTGATATCTTGCGAGCAGGCACGTAGGATACATTATGTCGGGCCTCGAGGCGGTGAGATACATTAGAGATCCAATCATTGCACGATAGTATGAAGAGTTAATTCTTTTACCCTTCAGATCCGGAGTAATCCCGTGATTCTGCGAAAGTGGGGTACCAATGGGCATTGCATCAGACATCTGGAACCGGCTCAAGATGTCACCAACATATTTAGTCTGATGGATGAATATCCCAGACTCAGTTTGTTGAACTTGTAGGCCCAAAAAGAAATTCATTTCCCCCATTGTGCTCATCTCGAATTTCTCCTGCATAACACGCTCGAATTACCTGCACAAAGCATCATTAGCTGAACCAAATATTATATCATCAACGTATACCTGTACCAACAGAAGATCTCCAACTTGTTCTTTGATGAAAAGAGTGCAATCAATAAGACCTCTCCGAAAACCATTCTCCAACAGATAGTTAGATAAGGTTGCATACCAAGCTCTCGGTGCTTGATGTAAACCATAAAGAGCTTTGTTGAGCAAACAAACCCGATCAGGGTGAATAGGATCTTCAAAGCCCGGAGGTTGTTCGACGTGTACCTCTTCTTCAACCACACCATGTAAGAAAGCACTTTTTACGTCCATTTGGTAGACCTTGAATCCTTTAAATGAAGCATAAACTAGAAAGATCCGAATAGCCTCAAGACGTGCAACTTGAGTAGGTGCATAAACTTCATTGTAGTCAATTCCTTCGATCTGACGAATAGCCTCAAGGTGGATGCATTTCCTTCAGTAGTGTCTACATTCTGCACTTGAGTAGTTGCTTCAGAAACACCTTGAACAGGAGCAACCGGAGCAGATGAGCCTTCATTCGCATCATGGTACTCATCATCTTCCGATGACTCATTGTAATCAGCAGCATCTTCAAATTCCTCATTTTGATCGATGTTGTTAACCGAAGTAAAAGCTTGAGGGCTAACAATAATTGGTCTCACCAATGGCGAGTCAGCCGCGTTGTCACTTTCAAGTATCATTTGAGCAGCTGCAGATGCTTCGTCAAAGGTTGGCAGATTAAAGGAGTCGAATAGCCCATCATAATCGAACATCCTAGGATCACCCGGAGCTCTAACCGAATTAGTATACCTTTGAACCTTTACTTCACTCCATAACTCAATCTTTTTGGTTTCCAAATTCCATACATGAAAATTCGGAGTAGCATATCCAAGAAAGAAACCCTCGATAGCTTTGGCGCCAAACTTTCCGTGCGGCTCAATCATAGTGCATGGACCGCCAAAAGGTTCTAGGTGAGAAATATCCGGTTTCCTTTTGTGTAACAGTTTGAAACAAGTCTTGCCATGCCTTTTAACTGTGAGAACTCTGTTTAAAGTGTAGCAAGCAGTAGACACAGCCTCCCCCCCAGAACAGTACAGGAAGCTCTGACTCTACCAACATCATTCTTGCAGTTTCTATTATCGTTCGATTTTTCCTCTCAGCGACACCGTTTTGTTGTGGAGTGTAGCGAGAATTGTACTCATGAAGAATGCCCTTTGAAGTACAGAACTCATCCATTATGCGGTTTTTGAACTCAGTGCCATTGTTGCTTCGGATCCTCTTCACTTTCAACGTGTACAAATTCTCTAGCAAAGTATGAAGATTCTTGAGGATTTCAGGAGTTTCACTCTTGTGTGCCATAAACGATACCCAAGAAAATCTAGAGTAGTCATCAGTAACCACCAGACAATAAGCATCCCCAAAGTTTGTCTTGTGTTTTATAGGTCCAAAGAAGTCCATATGAAGACGTTCAAGAGGCATGGTGACAGTGTTGACTTTCTTAATCGGGTGAGACTTCTTTGTTTGATTTCCCTTCTGGCACAAAACACAGACATCTTGTAGATGAAAATTCTTCATAGGCACACCATTCACAAGATTGTTTTTCACCAAATGGTTCATTTTTCTCAAGTGAATGTGCCCCATTCGTCTGTGCCAAGATATAGACTCCTTTTCTGTGGCTTTCGAGACAAAACATGTGACTTGTGCAGATGTCGTAATCGCTTGGCTCATATCAAGGATATAAAGATCATTAATCCTTGGAGCCGATAAGAGAATCCATTCTTTTGGAATCTTAAAACCAGGCTCCAACACATAACAACCTCCATCATCAAAATGCACGGTGAATTTCTTATCGCAGATCTGCGAAACACTCAGAAGATTGTGATCAATTTGTCGTACATAATTGATCTTATCGAAACACACAACACCATTGGAGATCATTCCTTCTCCAGTGATAAACCCGCCTTTGTCTCCAGCAAATGCGACATAACCTCATCTAATGTTTTTCACATCATAAAAGAAGCCGTAAGTCGCCTGTCATGTGCCTAGATGCTCCACTGTCAACAATCCAATGACTATTAACAGTTCCTCCTGGAACATCCTGCACATGTCATTCAACAATCGGTTGAAGTTGGGGACCCAAGCCTTAGGGGTCTTGGGTCGTCCCTGATCATCACGAAATGTGATTTCGATTTCTTGATGATTTTGAAATATCACACCTCCCCTGAACCTTCACCCGTTTTCGGTTTCCAAGACTGATTTCGTTTACCAGATTGAGTTTTATGAAAAAAATTTGAAATTTCTGGTTTTAATGGTTGTGATGAACTTGGTTCCTTTTTAACAGATTTGACTTCCGATTTTAAAGCCTTTTCTATTGCCTTGACGTTTTGACGTCGTTGTTTTGTTTCTTGTTCTTTTATAGTTCGCTTATCTTGTTTTGGTGAAACAGAACGACGTTGTTGGTGACCTTTTTCAGGAGGGGCTTTCTCAACAAATTTTTCTTTTGGAGTATTTGTACAGTTTTTGATAATATGTCCAAACTCCCCACATTTAAAACAAGTTCTCCTTTCAACAAACTTAGGAGATTCCGATTGACGAACATATGTCGAACCTGTAGATCCAGAGGTACTTGTTCCTTCATCACACCCATTTGTGTGTTGGGTGTAGTTGTTTTGACTATTACGTTTTAAAATTTTGACTTGTTGAACGAAATCGGTATTTGATTTATTTTCAAAAGTCTCCATTTTATCAGTACCTTTTGATGCTACAAATTTAACATCACTGCTTTTCTTCTTGTAACGAGCTCCTTTTGTTTCAAACCTTGGTTGAGAAACTTTAGGCTTTTGAGCTCGTTGTTCTTGTTGTTTACCCTTAGAAGCAATAGGTTGTTGCTTTGTCGGCAATCTTTGATTTCCAAATTGTTTTCTAACTTCAGATTTTGGTATAGGATCACACTGAGTTACAACAACTCCCGGGATCGTCTTTCCCAAAAACTTATTGGTAGTATCTTCAAACACTTTATCAATCAAAGATGGATTGACGTTTTTAATTGGAAAGTATTTGTTTGAATAGATTTTAGCATCACCGACCAAAGTATACAACACATTATTACTCTTAACGACAGACACAGATTCCTTGATAGAATCTATCACTTGTTTGGCAACAGGTTGCACAGCAGGAGTAGGAGGATCACACAGAATATGATTCTCAATAGGAATTTCTACTCCTTTCATCTTATCAAGTGATATATCCTGATCACCCACATCTGATTCATCATCATACGAATCATAGTCCTCAATAATTGGAGCACTTTGTTTGTAGATGTTGAAGTTTCTGTTTCTTCAGATGAGGTACCCGAGGAACTGTCCGATTTGAACCCTAATCCTGTAGTAACTTCCTCATAATCAAGAGGCACACTTGGTTCAAAACGAGGCATTTCCTCTTCATCGGGCATTCTGGTATAGTTGTGTCTCAAAGGAGGTGGACACGACTTATACCCAACGCCTTTCTTATTCCCTTTCAGCTGTTGAGCGTCTATAATGTGATCAAGCACATATCGGGAGTTAGAATAACTCTCCAATTTGAGCTTGATTGCATCATGCTCGCATTTTGCCATGGCTAGCTCTTTCTTTGTTTCCTCAATGATATTAATACCAGTTTGTTTGTTGAAAACAGTTTTTGTTAATTCGGAAACATTTTTCTTTAACATTTTGATTACTAATTTGAAATCCTTTTCATTTCGAGCTAAAGCCATGTTTGCCTCTTTGCATTTTGACAGCTCAATAACCAAACTTTGATTGTGACTATGACTCTTTTCTGATTCAAGTTTCAAATCTGCACACATACTACATACACTAGGAGTAGGAGTGTCGGAATTTACTTGACTTGTCGAGGCTGAGACATTTTCCATAAAGGCAGTCTAATAAGAAAAAAGATCCATCTTCAGAGAAGAACTTCTCCATTTCTTTTGATGCAACAGCAGCCTTCTTTATCAGAACAGATTTCTGACACTTTAACTCCTCAGCTTCCTTTAACAAGCTATCAACATCAGAATTTATCTCCTCCTTGACATCCGATTCTGAATTATAACCTCCCACACTCGAGCCTTCTTCATCCGAACTGTCACTATAACCCGAACTATCATCACTTTCAGAGAACTCTTCTTTATGAACATGCTTGATGTGATTGATGATTTTGGCATAACATGCAGTTCCTCCTCCTCCTTGATCATCATCTCCATACTGTACTGACCAGTTACACCCTTCATCAGCTTGAACGACTGATGCCCCATTGGTGTTTGAAGGCCCAGACTGGTTTTGGTTGGATGCGTTGTTCACAGCTACTATCCCTCTTTCATGGTTACCTTGATTTGTATTGGAAGTACTTGTCTGATTTCGGAAGGGATACTGGTTGCCTCCTCTGCTTGGTCGAGTGCATTCACGCTTGAAGTGACCCTTTTCGCCACAATTAAAGCACGTAACTGCATCCTTATCGAAACCATACTTTGTATCCTTTTTGCTTTCCAAGGTAGTTCTCCCAATTCAACTCATATAATCTTTAGCCCTTCTAACAGCACTCGCAAACGCCCACTTAATGTCCATTAACTCCATTTCATCACGGTTTATCTGTTGATAATCTTCATTGGTCAAATTAATGTTTCCAATTTGACCCGCGACCAGTCCGCAGTAGGCATTGACCATTGTATTGATAAGTTCCATATGTTCCTTTACCACTTCTTTGCTGACTTTTGAAAGGTTTGAAGTATCAACTCTGATGGTGTTGGGGTTTCGGGGTTGAAAGTTGTTACTGTAACATGCTTGCTGTTGTTGGGCTGGTGGTTATGGCGGAAGATAGGCACTTGGATCAAATTGAGGTTGAGTAGTGGAAACTTGAGGTTGAGTTTGGGGTTTAGGGAACTAGGCACTTGGATCGAATTGAGGTTGTGTTGTGGAAACTTGAGGTTGAGGTTGGGGTTTAGGGAGCCAGGCACTCGGATCGAATTGAGGTTTTGAAAGGGCGTGAGCTTGTGCAACAAGATGTGGTGGTGGGAGATAGGCACTTGGATCGAAAACCTGAGGAGCTGACTTGGGAAAGGGGCTTGTATTGGACACAAACGCTGTTTGTAGTTTTGGTTGCTGACTGGAACTGGATGCAGGATTAAACCCTCCAAAGTACATTTCCGGATTTTGAGGAACTGCAATGTATTTAGCCTTCCGGATTTCTTCTTCGTTCTTGTTTTCCAATTTCTGAACGAATTCATAGATACTGATCGTATCTAAAACACCCGTATATTTTAACAATTCAATGAATGGACTCCACTTTGGGGGTAGAGCATCAGCAAACCTTGCAATCATTTCCTGTTGAGTTGCAACAACATTATAATAATACATTTCACTAAGTAAATGATAAAAACGAGTTGCCATATCATTTAATGTTTCGTTTTCCATGTATAGAAATGCTTCAAATTCCTTTTTCAATAAATCATGGCGTGTCTTCCTTGTAGCCGCATTTCCTTCTCCTCTTGTTGTCAAGACGTCCCATAATGCTTTCGTGTTTGTGCTATAAGCGAATTGATGATAAATGTCTTTGTGGAGTGCTTGCGTAAGGATAGAGAAAGCCTTCTTTTCTAGATCATATGCCTTTTTTTTCATTTTCCAACATATTTTCCAAAGTTGTTGGATTTGATCCCGCTTCCTCAAGAGCTGTGTTATACGGAGTAGTGAAACACGTCCATAGCTCGGTGTTTTGTCCTAGAACGTAAGTGTGAAATCGACCTTTCCACGATGGATAGTCGTTCACATGCCCACTCACTTTCACTCAATAGCAAATTCTGAATGCTTTGATTTTGATTTGCTACACATGCCCACTGACTTGCAGTAATTGATTATTGTGGCATCATATTTTTCATCCAAGCCGCTACGGAGGTCGGATCTTGAGCCGTACTTGAGCTATTGCTCCAATCCCAAGGGCTAGTACTCATGATTGATGTATGAATGAGAATACCTAGTCACAAACTTGAAGTGAAACTGTTAAGTAACTTTTAAAATGCTTCTGTTAAAAATCTCACAATTGTTCCCCACGAAGAACTAGGTTCTTCGCAAGAGTCCAGAATAGGCGAAGAATGGTTATTCGTCAAAAACAAATACTACGAAGAACAGGTTCTTCGTCAACAATACCTTTACGAAAAACCAGGTTTTTCGTCGAGGACAATTTGACGAAAGACTAGGATGTTCGTCGCAGGGTTCTTCATCGACAATCAGATAAAGACACATAAAGTACTTGAGATATTTTTCTAAAAGCATATCTTATCTGTTCTGACACAGACACCTTCGTTCAACCTAACAACATGCCTGCCTTACCAACCCATCATGGTGTACCAATTTTTAACAAATATATTATAATTAAAAATCAAGAACACGTTTGAAGATTTGAAGACTCCTGATGAAGATATGAAGTTTCCGACCAAACTTTTTACCGGAGAAATTTTCCGAACACGAAATTTGCTTAAACTTTCAATAAAAACCCAATTTTATCATGTGAACATGCAATATAACAAGGTTTTTGATAAAACTTTTAGCAAATTTCAAGATCTTGACAAATTTTAAGAACTTTTTCAGAAAATTATGAAAGTTAAATAAGCACACTTTCTGAAAATCACATAAACATTTGATAAAAACACAACTTTGTTTGGTTTTAAACAAGGATAAGAGCCAATGCTCTGATACCACTTGTAGGTCCGTTTTTCTCGGAGGATCGAATACGAAACCTAATCCCAGTTTATAACAAACACAATCACGAGTGCGAAATCCCCGTGACGATGCAAACCAAACACAGTATATCAAGACACAAAGTAACCAAAAGATTCACAGTCTATTGATTAAACGGATGAGAACAGATTACAAACACATACACACAATGTTTGATAATACTCTCAGTAGGTTATGCTCTCATACTTCTCACAGAAGACCAAGTGTGGTTTATATACTGCAACCCAGCCCAATCATGACGAAGAACATAAGAGGGCTGACGAAGAACCTTAGCCGACGAACAACCAGGTTCTTCTTCACTGTTGCCACGAAACACTTTGTGACGAAGAAAGGGGTTCTTCGTCACACACATTTATGGCGAAGGAGGTCTTTCGTGACATATAGTATCCCACGAAGAACTGGTTCTTCGTGGGGAGGCTGCAATGCAGAAAAGCTTCAAACTGTCAAGCAGTTTGCAGCAGAACTTATATAAACACACACAAACATAACATACAAACCAAATGCAACATGCGTTAGTTTAAACTTACATAACAAAGAGACAACTGTTGTACCAAAGTTAGATAGGAGGATATCCGACTTGGTCGACTGATGGAAACATACAGACTCGATAAATAAAAGACCGTAATATTACAACGTTAATTAAGAACAAGTTACAGACACAAAAATATGCACCAACAAAATGCCATGAACCTTAAGAGGATCTTTCGTTGTTTTTATCTTGCTTCGGGCCTACGAGTTAATGCTTCCAAGAGTAACTTGTATGGGATTAGGGTGGGTGAGACTCGAGTACAAGATATGGCGTCGTTGTTAAAGTGCAAAGCCGAAAAATTTCCATTTAAGTATTTGGGGTTGTATGTGGGGGCAAACATGAATCTGTGCAGGAATTGGGAGCCGGTGGTGGAGATGTTTAGAAAAAGACTTCCGTTATGGAAGGCTGAGACGATATCGTTTGGAGGTAAATTCACACTCGTAAAGTCCGTATTGAATGCATTACCGACATATTTTTTCTCATTATATAAAGCGCCATGCAAAATCATCGATCGGCTAGAAAGTATTAGAAGGGACTTCCTTTGGGAGGAACCCCGGAACATGCAAAGATGTGTTGGGTAAAATGGAAGAAAGTGATGACAATGATGGATATGGGAGGGTTGGGTTTAGGATCGCTTAGGGAAGCTAATACCGTTATGTTGTTAAAATGGTGGTGGCGGTTTAAAGTGGACCAAGAAGGATTGTGGAGGAAAATCATATGGAGTATACATAGCGGTTCGAGAACTTGGAATTTCATTCCGGCAAAGTGTCTCTGGTGGGACCTTGGAAACAGGTAGCAAAAACTGTAGATGAATTGGAAGGATTAGATATTGAAGCACATAGTTTAATTAGGGTGGTACCGGGTATCGAAAAGACAGTAACATTTTGGACAGATTATTGGGCCGAAAATGGACCGTTATACCTGAGATACCCTCTTTTATACGGGCCGGATAGAAACAAAATGGCCTCGCTTGATCAGAGGTGTAGCGGAGCGAATGATAATCTGGAACCGACATTTCAGTGGGTGCGGGTTCCTGCGACAGGAGCTGAATCAGCAGAGCTGCGGAATCTTACGGACGAGTTACGGTTCTTTAACAGGAATGGGCAGGAGGATAAATGGCAATGGTGTTTAGAGGAGTCAGCCGAGTTCACGGTAAAAAGCCTAAGGAAACTATTGCAAAGCAAAAGCTTCACAAACTTGGACACATGCTACACTTGGAACAAATGGAGCCCTATTAAGGTAAATTTTTTTACCTGGAGATTAGCTTTGGATCGGCTACCGACATTGGAGAATCTCGCTAGAAGGAACATACAGGTGGGATGTTTGATGTGTAAATTCTACGGAGAAATGCAAGAGACATCGGAGCACCTTTTTATCTCCTGCGGATTGTCATAATCGGTTTGGGAATTCGTGCGAACATGGTGCCGGTTGCATAGGTTTTTGTTATTCAACATTAAAGATGCTTTACAATATCATAAGGATGCTAGAGGATCAAAAAGATGGAAGGCGAAGATCTACACGGTCATTCAAACCACACTTTGGTGCATATGGAGGGCACAGAACGAGGCAACTTTTAATGGCAAACAACCAATGGCGAGGAACATCAAGGAGGAGATAAAAGTATTGGGGTTTTTATGGTTAAAGAATCGAGCAAAGGAGTCAAATCTTACGTGGGAAAAATGGTGCAATCTCGATTTAATGTATATGGGCAGCTGATGTATGTTTTTGGTTTACTGGTTCTTGGTGTAAAATGGGTAAACACAATGTAACCCGCTGATGAATGAATAAAATGATTTCGCTTGCTGTTAAAAAAATGACCTTTATATTAAATGACCCTTATTATCATTTATCTAAAATACGATCATTGACCTTGATACCCCTATGTGTTTAATTGGTAATTATTCTACATAATTATATTTACTACCTAAATAGTGTTTCTCCTTGGGTGTATGAACGGTTACGAACAATTTGGTTCCAGTTTGATCTATGGTTTGAAAATTTCTAATTACAAAACCTCAAGTTCCAGTTTGGTTATGTTACTTTTTTTTTAGTAATAAAAATTCACTTGATAAATACTCAAAATTATTTACATCGACATAGTTGGTAAACGGGCAATAAGTTGCGCCGCTACCCCCTTTTAAATAGCAAAACTAAGTCTTTTAAAAACTACATCCATAGTTATGTTACGAATTGTGAAAACAAACTTACAAGTTTTCTTTAGAGTGAATTGCACTTTCTTTCCTTTTAAGTTTACATCAAATTACAAAACCTCAAGTTTTCATAATACACTGTATTTTGAAAAGGATAGTGAATTTTTGAACCAATCAAGCACTCGTAAATTCTATCCTTTGTAGACATTAATTTGACACTAATAAAAATGAGTTGTTTTTTTAACAGGTTACGAAGTAAAACCAATACCCTACTCTATTAACTTGGAACTGCATCCAAGAATTCACTGACCTATTTTGTAACACCCATTCCCATAATTACCGAATATCTTAAAATATTTGAACGTTTAGGCCCTAATTTTTTTAACATAGAACTTATAAGTCTGAGTTAACTGATAACCCCAACAAACTGATGTAATAAATTATTACTCATACAACACAGTCCAAAACACATCAAAAGTTTTGGACTTGAGAAACTTGACACGTATGATCAGGCTTAATATTTTCCGATAAGATATCCCCAAGGACATGGATGTCTAAGAGTGTTCGGTTCCTCGCATGGCTAAATCGTCCATCCAGTGATTGCTTTAGATTTTACCTATTATAAATACTCACAAAATTGTTAGTGTTCATGTTAATAAGTGGAAAAATCGACAAGAAAACAAATTTGGTTCGTCCGGACGAAATGCCTGGCTCACTAGGCATCATGCCTGACACACTAGATATGCCTGACTCACTAGGCAGACTGTCTGACTCACTAGGCATACTTCCTGACTCATTTGTTATGCATGGCTCACTAGGCATAATGTCTGACTCACTAGCTATGCCTAACTACCAACGCATACTGCCTGACTCACTAGCTATGTCTGGGTCACTAGGCATATTGCCTGGCTCACTAGGCATAATGTCTAACTCGCTAGCTATGCCTAACTCATTAGTTATGCTTGGCTCACTAGTTATGCCTGGTTCATAGGCATAATGTTTTATAAACAGTCCAAAAACTTCAGTTAATCCAAATTACAACTAGTAGATAGTAGCAAATGGGTATCGAACACAGGGAGTTTGTGGAAAGTGTGTTGATTCTATAGCTTTGTGAATAACCTACAATTAACCTAATTTGTAGAAATTAAAATTCGAGAGTTTGGATTGTTTGATTTAAAACAAAGTTATTAACTAATTGCTAATCAAGATTGGATTTTTAATTCAGTTTATGAGAACAATGACCATCCTAGGTTTCAGTTTCTTTTAACACTTGTGCAAAATTCCAACTAGAAAGAGTTACATAGACATAACTCATGCATATATAATTGTTGTGATAAAAGGGAACAAAGTACTCGTATTATATCAATGCGAGGTCGTTTCCCGATGATCAATCAATCAATATCTAACCTTAACCCTTCCCGTGAAATCTCGATTGTCAACGACACCAAGAACGTACGATTTAGACTAGAATTGCAATACCAATTAACAAGCTACAATCAATTAATCATGCACCATGATAATCAAAGCAAACACAAAGTTATCATTCTAGAAATTAAGGACAATCGCACAAGAGTTGTAAAAAACATTTACCTAAGATGATCACCACAAATTTAGCCGGACATTGTTCGGTTGATCATCATAACATCAAAGTTCAAGTTCATACGAATCAAAAACCAAAACCAAATGTTTAGAATTGTTCCCAAATGATCTCCAAAGCTAAAATTCGCCCCCAAGGTGCAGAGAAAACGTTCCAATCATGTTTTTTTTTAACCAACAACGATTGCAAGTCTATTATTCTAGAAATAAGAACAAGAACATGAATGTCTCAAACAAACCTTCAATCTAGGATGATCACCATAGAGTTTAGCCACTCATGACTTGAATAATCGTCATCACACAAGTTTCAATGTTCGTAGGAATTAAAAACATAAACCGAATGATTGGAAATTGTTTCAAGCACTCAAGAACACCCAAAATCGCCTCTAGACTGCTGTGTAACCGAATGGGAATGATTAGATTTGAAAAGACACAATAAAACATCATAAAATAGGGCAGTTACACATTTCTCGCTGGCCTCCACCGTAAGCTACGGTGGCCACCGTAGCTTACGGTGGCTTGGAATGGCTTACGGTGGGTCTCTACTGCCTTACGGTGGAAGAAAAATGCTGGGGGCTACCATAATTTACGGTAGCTACCGTAAGCTACGGTAGCCTTCAACATGCAATTTTGTTTTCTTCATAACTTTTTCGTTTCAACTCCGTTTTCTTCGCCGTTTTCGCCTACGTTCTCGTAATTTCGTCCTCCATCATGTTATCTTCTTAATTCTTCAATTCCAAAATTTTATTTTTTTCATTTATTCTCAGTCTTTCAATCTCCAATCTAGTTGCGTCTATTCGAAGCTTTATTTCCATACTTTTAAGCTCCAAATGTACCTGAAACACAAGCAACCGTAGTTATCTAATTCAAGACAATTACATGATCAAATGAGGGATTAACTCGTCTTTTAACACACTTAAGGGTTGTCCCATGGACCACCCGTCACATCCCACACTTAACCGTTGCTTGCCCCAAGCAACCCATTACAAATCATTTCCAAGATCATAAGCGATCAACACAAATCAAGCATAAACATGTTATCCTTTTACTAATCGTTTCCTAACACCCAAATAAAACACCCCTCGCTATATCTCTCCTCTCGGTAACAAGTAAGCACTAGCAAATATAAGCTAGACACACAAAAGGCAAAAAGGTGATTGCACAACTATATGCTTGTACCTAAATCGGTCCTCCTCCTAACAAGTGCCAAACATGAATGCAAATCAAAGGGACTTTAAGGTTGTAATGTGGCTAGGTGTACGGTAGGAAATGGAATATATATATATATATATATATATATATGTAGTAGCGAAGGACTTAACCTGGTCTTTTATTACATAATGAAACAAACAATAAACATGACATAACTTCTATATACAAGACAACTCAAAATCACCTTTTTTTTCTTTTTCATTGCTTTTTCACTTTTTTTTCTTTTTTTTTTCATTGCTTTTTTTTTCTTTTTTTTAGCATAGAGAAACATTCAGCAAAACACATCTAAACACACCTATAACAACTACTAACACTATAAGACCGGGTCAAGTCAGGTAAATTTTTGGGGAACTAGGTATGGGGTAACAAATGATTGGCTTTAGGCACAAAATGGGCAACTAAATGTCCAAACCCCCGTCCCTCTCACTACCAAGCTCATATATATAATTTATGAGGTCCAACCCCCCAAAACCCACACTCGCACACACTATGACGAGGCTACCTAAATGCCCTTATCCTATCCACATTCATGTTTCACTAAGGCCTCGAACCGTATTCAAGCACAAGTTCTAATGCACCTCCACCCATTGTCACTCTCATCAAAGATATAATTATTTATTTACATTTGTGGCTTCAACTCTCACCAAGAAAAAGGGTAAATAAGGGTTGCCGGTGTACCACTCGGGGTTAGTCCAAGGTGTTCAAATTCCAACAATGTTTAGCTTGATTTAAAAATTTCAAAAACCTCAAAATTTTCCCCCCCATCCCCACACTTGGGATACATTGACCCCAATGTATGGTTTTGAAAGGAATTGATCACTAAAACCCATTCAACATCAACAAAAGCTTAAACACTCAAACCCCATTTTTTTTTATCAAAAAGCAAACAAACTAACTACCAATATTTCAAAGCTAAAGAACATAACAAGACTAAGGAAAGAGTACATTGACCTGGTGAAGTTTGCCACAACAAATGTTGTAGATAATCCGACTTCCTATCACCATCTTCACCCAAATATCCGCACATCTTCCCCACACTTGAATGTCGCCATGGCCCTGAAACATAGAAAGATAAAAACAACAAGATCAATATAAAATCCCGGGTTGCCTCCCGAGCAGCGCTAAGTTTCGAGTCTTCAGCCAGACCATGCCACCCCCATTTATGGTGGCTCAAAGAATCGGTTCCTGCCACTTCCATCACTACATCGTGCCATTGGGTAAAATGCATCCGTCCCGCTTCGATTCGGTGGGTAATCGAATACACTCCTACTTGATCCCGTATACGTTTCTTCACGATTCGGTGGGTGATTTATTTTCATTCTTTGACACACATTTTCATACAATCACTAGACTCACCACCCTTCCCCTCAATGGACTCATAACTAATCACTCCAGTTTGAACATCAAAGGACAACTTACGGTTCTTTTCGGTCACGGTAATAATCCCGTCTCTACAATTAATTTGAGCATTTGCTGTGTATAGAAACGGTCGACCTAAGATTACCCTTTGTTGTGCTGCTATTTTGGTAGAAGCATAGTCTAGAACTAGAAAATCCACCAGGTATTCAAACTCTCCCAACTGAATCTTAACATTCCTAACCATTCCCCGTGGACGCCTCCAACTTTCATCCGCCAAGCTCACCATGGTGTCTACATCTTGCAGCGGGCCAAAGTCATACATGTCATACAACTCGCCTGATAGCATGCTCATGCCCGCCCCATAGTCCAACAATGCATGAGGAATTTTTAGTTTTCCCACTCGGATAGGCACGAGTGGTGCTCCATGCTCTTTGTCATTTTCAGCCTCAACATCTTTTCCCATACCTGCACTCACTTGACAAGAAGAAGTTAGAAATGTTTCATTAAATTCACTATTAGGAACGGTACTTACTACATTGATATTAACACTTTTAATGTTTTTGGAATTTGTCACCGCGTCACTTTGTAGTTGACCTTTTCCTTTCTTCAAGATTGCCACTTCACTTGCAAGTTGACCCATTTGAGTGGTCAACGATTGAATAGCTTTGTCACGGATTTCATCTTTTTGCATACGAACCTCATCAAGCTGATTTCTTCGTTGCATCTCCATTTGCATCGCTTTCAACATCTCCATGACCTCATTTCCACC
Organism: Helianthus tuberosus; assembly: GCA_030545235.1. Taxonomy (NCBI): domain Eukaryota; kingdom Viridiplantae; phylum Streptophyta; class Magnoliopsida; order Asterales; family Asteraceae; genus Helianthus; species Helianthus tuberosus. Next base: position 36,031,569 of record CM060379.1, on the reverse strand, counting down.
CGAGGAACCTTGATTGTATTGTTGGCGAGGTGCAAAATTACTTTGAGCTCCTTGGAAATTTGAGTTAGCTTGGTTCGCCGGGTTCCCGTAACGGAAGTTAGGATGATTTCTCAACCCGGGATGGTATGTGTTCGAATTCATGTTGAAGTTTCGACCACCCCCTTGAATAGCATTTACCTCTTCCACTTGCTCCTCCGCCACTCCTACTAAACAAACTTTCGCCGTGTAGCCTATCTCATTGCAATTAGTGCACACTTTGTACACTTGATTCGTGGCTTGCACACCTACATTCTCTACCCCATGCACTTGTGGCCTTGCAATCACATGCCTTGCCCGTCTTGAAGATTGAGCCTTTCTTTTTGAAGTAACCGCCATTTGCTCTAAAAATGCCCAATCATCATGCTCAAAGTTGGTACCAAAAGAACCGTTAGTGATTGACATTAAATCACGAGCATCCTCCGAACTCAACCCCTCGTGAAACGCGTTCAACAATTCCCAAAGTTGTATACCGTGGTGGGGGAAATTTTTCAACATCGTGTTGAATCTTTCGAAAGCTTCATGAAACATCTCCCCCGATTGTTGTTGAAAGCTCCTTAAACTCCTCCTTGCATCATTAGTCTTTTGAGAAGTGTAGAACTCCTCCAAGAAAATTTGTTGCATATCGGCCCATGTATAAATTGACGTGGAAGGCAAAGTATGAAACCATCTCTTTGCTTTATCTTCCAAAGAGAATTGAAATAGAACCAACTTGACATCGTCCGACGAAAAACCTTGACCTCCAATAGTGTTGCAAATGGAGTCGTATGTTTCCAAATGAAAGTAAGGTTCTTCTGTTGCTAACCCCTTGAACTTTGGCAAACTTTGGAGTGCGGTTGTTCTAACCTCAAAAGTCCTCCCATCCGGGTGATGAGGAATCACTACTGGAGAAGGATTATTAGTGATAACCGGTCTAAAGTGAGCTTCAATACCCCGTACCGCCTCTCGATGATGTCTACGCGGAGCACCCAATGGTACTCTTGGTTGACCCATTTGCCCTTGCATAGGCCCTTGAGGTGCAAATGGTGGTTGAAATTGATGTTGTTGCATTAGAGGTTGTTGCACCGGCCTTTGGAATTGGTGATGTTGATATTGCGGCCGAACTTGTTGTAGAGGTGTTGGTCTTTGGATTTGTTGCCCATGTAGCCGAATTTGTTGTATCCCCGTTGGTGGCCTACCCATATCTTGAATTTGTTGCAATGGTTGACTTTGTTGACCTGCTCCTCCTTGAGGTCCCAAATTACCTCCATCACCCCCATAGTAAAAACCTTCTTCTTCGTATCCCCTAAAATCTTCTTCATACCCATCATCATAACCATCTCCTCCTATACCCGAAGATTGCACGAATGGAAGAGATGAATAGTGGAAGCCCGATTGATTCGGTTGTGGTCGGTATGTAGAAGTAGCATGAATGACGGTTGAGCTTTGTGGTAGTGGGTGGGTAGAAGATGATTGACCCGTAGTTGGGAAAAAATGTGAAAGTGGTGGAATTGTGGTAGAGGGGTTATAAGTAAGAGTAGGTTCAACTTGGGTAGTAATAGGTGGTATGGTGTTGGTTGGTGTAACGTCATGTGGTGGAGTAGGATTGGTAGTGGAATTAGGCATGGTGGTATTTGGTGAAGGTTGTGTTGATGTAGGAATGAAAGTTGATGTTGTTTAACCCTTAGTGGGGGGGGGGGGGGGTACTTGTGTTTCTTCCATGATGTTTCTTGGTGTAATGGGTGAAGTGGGTGTCATGGCCCCAACCCAGGTTTGATCCGGTCAGGAGCCGCGGGACAGGAACCCGTGGTATTTATTAATTGATGCGACAACGGAAGTTTTAACAGGGTCTTTTTAAAACTTGAAATGCCCGATTATTTCATTTCATAATTCGGGATAAACCCCGTAATTTACAATAGAGGAATTTTACTAGGAAATTCCCAGGTTTACAAAACATGTTTATTTATTTAATTGAGCCACTACTTCAAGCTTTGTTAGTGCTCCGTAGCACTTTTCCTTGGTTCACAGTAGTCACTTGAAACATGTTTTGAAAATATTTTATCAGCGGGGAAATACTGACGAGTTATTCAAATTTGATAAAACGACACATGGTTATAAATTACAGCATAAGAGCGATTACAATGGCTTTTATCTTATTTTTATCTGGCGTCGTGTCACCTCCTGGTGACGATGGTCATACCACTATTGGGTCCTTTCACCCAAGTAGTGATGATTATCACTGTTAGGATTTATTAGCCTAACCGTGAGAAATTAGTAATGTGCACAATACCCCACTAGCTAGTGTTTCAAGATAACCACGACTTAATCCCTGTAATTATAACTTTGAAAATAATTGGAGTATTGTAAAATACTTTTGATAAAAGAGAATAACTCACATTGCAGATTTAAACGGGCAGAGTTTAGCCTACTGATTAGCCTTGTAACCTAATTTAAATAACAATGCACACAAACTAGGTCAGTAACTAATACAACATTTACGATAACTCACGAGATTAAAACCCTCACAACGAATGACAAAGTGCAATACTTAAACATCCGTCGAATTCACGACTAATGACAAAGTATGGCCCTAATGTGGGCAGCACTTAAACATCCATTGGATAGTTTTCAATCGATCGGACATTGAATCGTAGCAGCGATCGAGTTAATACCCAGTATCATAGCAGTGCCTCACTACCGTGAATGTATTTTACGAATTAGAGTAGTGTAACTTCGTTTTTGTGAAAAGATTTCGACACCAGTGGACTGCTCGTAACCTGCCCTATTTATAGCAGAAATTTGGGTCTTACACGGCCCGCGTAAACCCATGCTTAACACTTACGCGGCCTGCGAGGGCCTCCTAATCGTAGACTAGGGCTAGCGTGTCACACCTAGGCTCGCCACGTGGCCTGGCAAGCTGTTCCGGAGTTTTGGTAAGCTGTCGCGGCCCGCGTAACCTTCCCTTAAGGTTTACGCGGCCCGCGTGAAACCATGAAATTTGTTTTTCTTATTTTTTTCATGCACAGTAGAGTTTCAAGGGTCCGGGTTTCCACTTACGGGTCGTTTTGGGACAATTTTGAAGGTCCTTACATTCTCCCCACCTTATTTAAAATCTCGTCCTCGAGATTTACTGAAATAAGTGAGGATACTTTCGCTTCATTTCCGATTCCAGTTCCCAAGTGTACTCAGGTCCTCTCTTTAACTCCCACTTGACTTTGACTAGTCTTTTGTGTTTGAGAAACTTAATCTTTCTGTCTTCTATTTGCTGTGGCTTCTCTACAAACTTTAGCTTTTTGTTTACCTCAACATCTTGAAGAGGTACTACCAATGATTCGTCCGATAGACATTTCTTGAGGTTGGATACATGAAATACGTCATGTACTCCAGCTAACTGTTCTGGTAGTTGTAAGCGATAAGCAACTGGTCATATACGTTGGATTACTGGAAATGGTCCTACGTATCTTGGACTTAGCTTTCCTTTCTTACCGAACCGAACTACTCCTTTCCAAGGAGAAACTTTCAATAGTACTCTGTCTCCCACTTGGAATTCTAACGGCTTGCGTCGATTATCGGCATAACTCTTTTGGCGATCTCGAGCCGTCTTTAATCTTTCCTTGACTTGAGTGATCTTGTCAGTGGTTTCTTGTACTATTTCAGGACCTGATAATTGACTTTCTCCTATTTCTGACCAGCAAACTGGAGTTCTACACTTACGTCCATACAGTGCTTCGAACGGGGCAACTTCAATGCTTGAATGATAATTATTGTTATAGGAGAATTCAATTAAGGGTAGATGGTCATCCCAGTTTCCACCAAAATCTATCACACATGCCCTAAGCATGTCCTCCAGGGTTTGGATCGTCCTTTCACTTTGTCCATCTGTTTGAGGATGGTATGCAGTGCTTAAATTTAGTCGGGTTCCCATTGCTTCCAGGAAACTTGTCCAGAAGAGGGAAGTAAAATGACTATCCCTATCTAACACAATGGAGAGTGGAACTCCATGTAAGGATACTACCTCATCTACATACAACTTGGCTAACCTTTCCATGCTGAAGGTTTCCTTCATGGGTATAAAGTGAGCTGATTTGGTTAATCGATCCACAATCACCCAAATCGCGTCATTGCCTTTTCTGGTTTTGGGCAACTTAGTAACAAAATCCATTGTTATGAGTTCCCATTTCCATACAGGCATTTCTAATTGGTGTAGTAGACCTGAAGGTTTCTGGTGTTCTGCCTTAACTTGTGAACAAATAAGACATTTAGAAACATATCTAGCTATGTCCTTTTTCATCCCTATCCACCAGAAATTATTTCTTAAATCTTGGTACATCTTATTGTTACCAGGATGCATGGTATACCTAGATTTATGGGCTACTTCTAAAATCTTATTTCTTAATTCTCCCTGCTTAGGTACCCAAATTCTTTTCTTGTGGAATCTCCAAATTCCATCGGATCCTTATTCTAATTCTTTTATTCTTCCTTTCATTCCTTCAGCATCATCCTTGATTGCTGTTTCGTGAATATTTTTCAATTGTTCCATTAAATCTAATTGAAGATTTAATCTAAGAGCACGAACTCGCTTTTGCTTTTCATAATACTTACGACTTAAAGCATCAACAACTATGTTTGCTTTTCCTTCGTGATATTGAATATCACAGTCGTAGTCACTTAGGATTTCCATCCATCTCCTTTGCCTCATGTTCAATTCTTTTTGCCTAAATATGTATCTTAAGCTCTTATGATCTGTATAGATAGTAAACTTACTTCCATACAGATAGTGTCTCCAAATCTTAAGGGCAAAAATTATGGCTCCTAATTCTAAGTCATGAGTCGTATAGTTTTCCTCGTGCCTTTTCAATTGCCTTGAGGCATACGCAATTACTTTCTTGCGTTGCATTAGCACACATCCTAATCCTATCTTAGAAGCATCACAGTAAACTTCAAAATCTTCTGTTCCTTCCGGTAAGGCAAGAATTGGAGCATTTGTTAATTTCTGTTTTAAAATCTTAAAAGCTTCCTCTTGCCTAGGTCCCCATTCAAACTTAACTGCTTTACATGTTAGCTTAGTTAATGGTACAACTATCTTGGAAAAATCCTTGATAAAACGTCTATAGTATCCGACTAACCCTATAAAACTTCTAATTTCCATAGCTGACTGTGGGATCTTCCATTTGGTGATCGCTTCTATCTTTGCAGGATCTACGTGAATACCTTCGTGATTCACCATGTGTCCTAAAAATTGCACTTCTTGTAGTCAAAATTCACACTTCGAGAATTTGGCATAAAGTTTATAAGTTTTACAAACAAGACTTATTCAAAATTAAGTTTTTGAAATAACGTGGTTTTGCATCCTATGTCCCGTTCGAAGACGGGATACATGGATCAAACCCTCCAAAATACGGATGACATCGTCTTCATAATAACTTGAAACTTCTTAATTCGTTGCACCAAGATCCACTTAGTTACCTGAAATACATGTAAGTTTGAAAACATCAACAAAAGTTGAGCGAGTTCATGTGTTTAAGTTCATAAGCATCAAATGAATCTTTAAAACATTTTAAAGTTCAAGTATCGAAATCTGGTATGTAAAGCGTCAATGAATCTTTCGCACGTGCCTTGATAAGAGCCTTGATGAGAGCCACTTGAATGATGTCGTCCTCCCCGAGATCACCACCCTCGAGCTCCACGGCGGTGCGGATCGTCTCGAATCTTTCGCAATCAAGACGAGTCGTCCTAAAATGAGACGGGAGTGAGTCGACGGTTCGATTGTTCTCACCCGTATGTCACACCTGTGTCAAAGGCGGAAGCGCGTAGTGTGACTTAATCGGTTTCCATAGCATACGATGTAAGTAAACAAACTATATGATATAAAACATGCACGATGTTCATTCATTCCATAATGCAAAAATACAAGTCATAAGTTGTTTTGTAGCAAAAGACGACATAAGTTTATAAGTTTTACAAACAAGACTTGTTCAAATTTAAGTTTTTGAAATAACGTGGTTTTGCATCCTATGTCCCGTTCGAAGACGGGATACATGGATCAAACCCTCCAAAATACGGATGACATCGTCTTCATAATAACTTGAAACTTCTTAATTCGTTGCACCAAGATCCACTTAGTTACCTGAAATACATGTAAGTTTGAACATGTGTTTAAGTTCATAAGCATCAAATGAATCTTTAAAACATTTGAAAGTTCAAGTATCGAAATCTGGTATGTAAAGCGTCAATGAACATGTTGATCATTAATGTGTAGCTAGGACATTAATATGTGTGCCGACATAGGAAGCCACCAACCCGTAAGCGATTTAATACTGGTCCACCCGGCGAGGGTAACAAAGGAAACTCCATGTGGCCACACAAGGACCCATGAGTGGGGCTTGCCCTGTACCCGATAGATCTACCCCCTTTGTTCCTTGGTCTTAAACAAGATTAATGGTGCTTTAAGTATCAGCCTATTCGCACGTGATCTACTAATTCATTCCGTAGCTTAACCATACCAAAGTAACATGTATTTCCCCCGAGGGTTATGTAACCGAAAACGTTTAAAAGAAAAGGGGGACATGAACTAACTATATTGCGTCCAGCAATAAGTTCTAGCAACCGTGTTCCACAAGCATGAGTTAACTTACAAGGGTTCTAACTCGTTAGACACGTCGGTCTCTTCTAGACCTTGTACTCGTTCATCTTGAACGTTATTGTATACGTTTTGTTTTTGGAACACTTTTGTATTTTAGATATGTTGGCATTTGTTTCGTATGTTTGTTTAATGTGTGTGTATATATATATATATATATATACTTCTTGAGTTCATAATGTGTTAGAACGGGCATCGCCCTTTCTAAGTATCCGTGCTTCGCACGAGTATATGTGGGTCTAGCTTGTATAAGTCTTTGTGTCTCGTACAAGTATAAGTGGACCGAGTCCAATAGGTCTTTGTGCCGCGCACGACGCAAGTTTGTTGTATGAAATATATATTCCTCAAAAATATATATTTTTAAGTTCGGTGAACGTCGTTCACATGTATACGTATGATCGGTTTGTTTTAGGTATATATTTATTTCACAAATATATATGTATATGTATATCTTCTCAAGATATAGTTGTTAAATTTATTTATTTTTCACATCGTATATATGTTAATGTATGTGTACGGTATCCTTTGTGAGTGTACACTTCAACAAGTGTATGTGAGTACATCGCTATGTATTTACGTATTTTACATTTATACGTATACCGTATTTATACGTGTGGCATACCGTATTTATAATGTATTTTTACATTATATATTTATAAAAATATACATGCATTTTCTATTTGGGCCTAGCCCACATCTTAATGTTATTGGGCTCAATCCATGTATTTTGTCATAGGGCCTAGCCCATGACCTTAAGTTATTATAAGTGGGCTCATTTTAGTGTTTAATGAAATGTGTCATTGCCCATGTATTTAGGATATTGGGTCTAGCCCAATACTTATGTTATTTTAAGCCCAATGTTTTATACTTTAGCCCAATATTTTATAAATTGGCCCAATTTGTGTTCTTGGATTTTTAATGGTATTTTACTAAGTATAAGTATGCTAGTATACTTATATAATCATGTTTAATGTTATTTTCATCGTTAAACTTTCCGGTTTTCGTTGTCGTCAATATATGTTAAGTGTCTAAAATATTTTATCTTTAGACTTGTCGTAACGTTCGGTTAATAAATATAGTTTGTGTGTCGAAGTTGTCTGTTTTGCCGACGAAGTATAAAGTGTCGTCCGATGTCCGCCGTCCGATGTTCACGCCTTGTTTTATGGCATCTTATAAGTGTACATTTTAAGTAGGCGCGAAGGTTCGCGACCGTCATTATATTTGCGAATATTTGTTAGGTTTTCGTCGTGGTGTAAGTGTATATTTTGTAAGTGTTGTATGTATTATTATAGTACGTATTCCTAGTACTAATACATACACATAGTTATACACATATTTTATACCAAGTTAAGTTTTTAAACTATATAATTTTTACCCAAAATTATATAAACCTATACTTATTATTTTTACCAATTCATCTAGTAAATATATATATATATATATATATATATATATATATATATATATATATTAGCTTATAAAAAAACTTAGATGTTTAGGCTTAAACCTTTTCATCAAAACTTCCTTAATGACAATTAAGGTTACTACTCGCGTTTAACCCGGTTAATCACCCGTTAATCTATATTTAATCGCGATTAGATTTTTAAAAAATTTCGTCATAGTTTCCCCTAAACTATGGCGTTTTCCCACGTTTTAAAAACGTATTAGTTTTACGTTTAAGCCCGTAATCACAATCAACTTCAAATCAAGTTCCAAAACATTACGTTTCAAGTAATATTTTCCACATAATTATCCATATAACCTTTGAACTTTATATATTCTTAATCTCATTTTTAATAAGAAAATGATAGCACTTATTAAATCTTTTAACAAGTTTACTAGAAAAATAAATTTAACATACTTTGAAGTTTTGATCCTTCATTTAAGTTACTTTGTTTAACATACTTTTAACACTTTTATAGTGTAAATCATAATGTTTAATTTTTATAAAAGTTATTTTGGCCATAAATCTTTTTCAAGTTTAATATAAAGTTCATGTATTTTATGGATGATGATCTTGTTAAGATCTAAACATAAAAATGTTTAGATCATCATTACTAGCCTAATTTACACAAGATCATTTTTGTAAACAACCTACTTTAACATAATCAACATAAACATAAGTATCATCTAGCACAAAACAACATAATCTACACATAATATATCACATTAGTAGACTTTTTATGTGAGATTAGAGTTTTTAAGCTTGGTTTTGTTGTAGGGTTCAAGATGATCAACTTGTACTTTAGTAAACTACATAATATAAGAAGCTTAAAATTAGAAATAGATCATCTTACAAATTTGCAAATGATTTAGTGAGCTTTAGATGAAGATTAGGATGATAAGAAAGCTCCAAGATAATCCCTAATGGTTCTCCAAGTTTGCAAACTCCTTAAAAGTTCTTGATATGGCTTAAAATAGTGTAGTTTTAGGTTGTTTATTAGTGGAAGATGGTGGCTAGTGTGGCACTTGTTGTGGCCGAAACCAATGAGGGGAAAAGGAAGTGTTTTGGTTTTTGAAAATGTAGTATAATAATAGAGATTAGTCACCATACTTCAAGATCATGATATCTAGTCTAGGTAGGGGGTTATGGCCGAAATACGGGGAAAGGTATGGTGCAGGATTTCTTATTTCTTTCTTTTTTTTTTTTAAAATTTTATGAACATATAACATGTGAAAAAATGTTAAATGGCTAGATATTTTGATCATTAGTTTAATTAGGGTAATTAGGATATTAATGATAGTTTAGGGTTTTAAATAAAGTCTAATTAGTTTACTAGTTTAGTGGGTATAAATTTTAGATGGTAAAAGTACCACTAGTTCGCTCGCCGGTTCGATATCGGGTGATATACAAAAGTTGTAGTATAATACCGGGAGTTATGGTTTTAATTTACCATTGTTGTTATGGCGTCTATTCAAGGCATTTGCGGTGCCAAAATATCGCTAACTAGTTCGCTAGATGATTCGTTTAGGCGTTTAGATGGCGGAAATATAGTTTGTTCGCCTAACGGCTCGGACAGGGGCGGACCCAAGGTCAGCCCAAGGTGGGCGGGCGCACCCCCGGGGAAAAAAAAATTAGTGCTAAGTTCCTTCGAAAATCCTATCCGCACCCCTTGAAATTTTTCGTCCGCACCCCTTAGGTAAAAAGTGTTATCAATTTATATTTTAAATTTTTTTAGTAAACTCTTATTTTTTAAAAAAAAATACTAGCTAAATTATATAACTTTTAATACCAAACTAACTAAACCAAAATACTCATACCTTTACCAACTTATAATTCCTAACTAGCTAGCCCACTAAGTCTTAGCCCATTAACCAAACCTAACAATATTTCAAACTATAATAAAATAATTAAAGCCCAAAACCTTTAGAAATTCTCTTCCGCTCTCTCTCTCTCTCTTGCGTCCCTGCACTGCCAACGAACAACATCATCCAGCGACAACAGTCCAGCAGCCGGCGACCATCGTAATCAGCCACCATACCACCATCGTTCGACACCAAATCTAACCGGAATCCGAACACGGGTAAGTTTCTTTGTTATTTTGAAGATTTTGGTTGATATTATAGGAGAAAAAAGGGTAATAAAGTTGTTAAATAGGTTTGAAATTTTGTGTGTTTTGACGTTGTTTATGGTTGTTTAGATGATTTTTAGGGTGATTATGTTGCTTATATATTTTAGGGTGATTACAACTTACGTTATGATCTCTAGGGCTTGAATAGTTGAAAATTAAAATTGAAACATTATGTTATGGAGCGATGAACTTATGTTATATAGAGAAAGAATTGCTTAAGAAATTAGCTTTAGATGATGTTTTGAATAGATTTCAAAAAATGAAAACCCGCAGGGCGTCGACGTTTTAATTATGTTTGTAACAAGGTTTGACATGTTTTTTTATTATTATATAAATTTTGTTTGATGTTCGTTTGTTTTACATGACCCGACCTGATACGAATCGATTTTTTTTACTTATATACCTAGGGGCCTAATTTTTTTTAAAATGTTCCGCACCCTCATGGAAAAATTCCTGCGTCCGCCACTGGGCTCGGATGTTACAAGTTGCGGCGTATCACCGGGAGTTTATATTTCGGATATCCCATTGATATCCTCAAGCTTATTTAAGATGTAATATATTATTTACGAGTCCTACGGACATTAAAATGCTGATTTTTTTTTGTGTCGCAGACATTTTATTTTGTTACAGTTTTGCGCAGAACGAACACCTTATAAATATACATTTTTTTTAAGTTTATATGTTTTATCATTTGGTGCCCCTAGTTAGGTGTTTTTATTTATATTCCAACTATAATATTCTTTCATGCCATTCGTTGCTCGTTCGGACAGTTTTCAGAACTAGCTGACATGAATAGTGTATTCTGGTGAATAGTGTTTTCAGCATTTTGCCAACATATTAGGACATAGTTTGCAGTTTTCTCGTGACGTGGCGATTGTGTTAATGTTGTTTAGCATATTTAACCATGTCCTATGATTGCTAGACTTTATACGACCTAATCATGCAATAACTAAATCGTAATGAACGTAATTAAACGTTAAATCAAGTGCTTAAGTTGTACGGAATTACCATTATTTTTGCCAGTTGTCACACCGTATAGGCTTGAAAGTGTTGTCGGATTGTCCTCCAAAAAGGACCGCTCGAGCGCCTACCCGACGTGTGGTGGCTCAAAGCTTCGACCCACGACTCGCAAAGTGCAATATCCTCTTCTTCGGTACAGGCCACGGGTGCCATCCTCAGTTTTTTTTTTTTTGTGAAGTGGAACGGCGTTGAAGTGGTGGATTTTGTGTAAAAATGAAGAAGTGGTGGAGTTTGTATAAATTTGGGTGAAGAAGTGGGTTGTATTTTATATAGTGTGAAATTAGAATTTTTAAAAAAAGGTAAAAAAATTTTAAAGTTAACCGTTGGTGTAAAACGACTAACATTCACATCCATTAACCACATGCCACGTCAACTGCAAAATCTCTTCCACACCGGAGGAGATTCCCCGCCTAATCAATAACGCCATGGTAAACGCCGTAGACTGTACGATGTGAAAGCCATTGAATAGCAACAACCCCATTTTGAACACCGTGTGTTCTTACTTTCTATCTCTCATTTACCCACCTATTACTCTAATTTCTCTTAAAACTCTAACTAATAATATTTCTCAATCCTAGAAAAACATGGATAATCATGCAAATTTACTTTTAAATTTTAATAAGTAAAACTTTATACTATTGTCGATTATATTATCTAACTTTGTGTTTCTTTAGTCCGGAGTTTTATCAAGTTAATATTTCTATTAGATGTAGCATTAAAGTCGTTGCTACTATTTTAACCAAATTTAAAATTAAAAAAAAAAAAAAAAACTATCCAAACAAATTGTATTGTTCAAGCAAACATATCCTTAAGGTTTTTGCATTTGATGGTTCGCCTATTGTCAAATTCAATAAGACCAATAAATCTTAAGCCAATAAATCTTAAATACAAAAATCAAATTGAAGCCAAAGTACGTAACGGTTTGATTTTGTTCTAATTTTAATTTTTTAGTTTTGGTTTTGATGAAACAATGGTTAACTGAGGTGGTTAATTCACTGGTCTCGTCAAGTAGGGTTAATCCCTTCTTTCCGAAGATCGCTGGCTGAATCGTCCGCTGGTTGATCTCCTACACAAGGAAACAAACCGTGACTCGTAACAAGGAGGATGGGGTGGGGGTGCTCCTTGTTACCACTCTCCGGCGTGAGAATCAGTAATTTGCTTGGGAAGCAAAGTGTGATAGTAGTAGTAGTGAGAGAGTTGTGAAGAGATACCTCAAACCTGGTTTGGGATGGGTATTTATAGCCGATGAGTGAAGGAGGGTAGTTGAGTGGCAAGTCTGACATCGCACAGCCTCCTGCAAGTGTGTCAGGCCTGTCGGTTACGGTGGTGAGGCCACGTCCTACTGTGGTGTCAGTCTGTTGCTTACATGTGGGCTGTCAGGTGACTGTCCTCAGTGCCACTTGCACTATGGTGTCAGACCCACTTGCCTCGTAGGCAGGATGCGGTGCCGGACCGCATCGCTGCTTGCGGTAACTGATGTTGTTCCCGATTTCTTGTTCTAGCCAAGATGCATGCGGAATGCGGTGCCGTGCCGCATCGCCGCTTGGTGACTGTTACTGTTGTCCAGATCCCTTGTCGTGACGAAAATGATCATAGGATGCAGTGCCAGGCCGCATCGCTATGCGTAACATCCGTTTCGTACTTAAGGTAAGTCTTCTCATCCCTTGACAGATTGGTTTCGACTGCTGTGTTCGCGCGTGCCCGCACGGACACAGATAAGTTCTTGCCGGTGGGGGTTTTTTATAAGGGTAATGGTCACTCGCGGTCGTGCTGACGCGAGATCTGGGACCATACCCCTTCAAGTCCCCCCAGTCTAGTGTTGCTTCCTTATGCAAGTTGCATGTAGGAGGAACACTGGACTATGGTGTCTAGAAGGTAGAATATGGGCCATGCGGATGGCTCCTGCTTCAAGTAAATCAAGCTGGGGGTTCGGTGACGTCTCATCCGTACCGGTGAGCAAGTTCTGTCTGATGCGGAATTCTCAGCTTGATTTGTTCTGGTAATATGGTCTACATTTGTCTGATGTCATCAGCCACCTGTTGGTGTTTCGAACCAACCTTTGAGATGGTGACAGAGGATGTCAGCAGGGTTTGAACCAACCTTTGAGACGGTGACGGAAGATGTCCGTGATCGCAACTCTAGTTGTAACCTCTGCGTCAGCTGGTGCAATGCTGTAAGTGCTTTGCTCAAGCTCTATGTTTATCAACTGGAGATGCAACGATGATCCCTGCTTTGTGGGGTGTTCGCGTTCTTCAGTTTAGCTCTCAAGTAACCGCACGTCCTTTGCGGTTACCTCGTTGCTGCATATCGTTGGCCATGTCTGGTTGAACGATGTGGGGTACTTGCGTCATTGTTGGCCATGTTTGGTCGAACAATGTGAATCTGGATAATGGTCAAATAAACATGGTCATAGGCATGGTAGTGCCCACCATTGTTTATTCTATGCGGTTCATAGGTGGGCAAACAAAGTCATAAGCAGACTTGTTACCACTGTTCCTTGGCTTGTTGCTCAAGGGGATTACCCTAGTTACTTAGGAATCTGGGTGAAATTCGTCTGCATACGTTATGTAACCACTTTCCTTCACGCTTAGTTGGAAAGCAGTTTTCCTTGAAGTAGCTTTGACTAACCGCGTGGTGGCTTAGTTGTGGCTCTTCTGTAGCTATCGTTCGCGGAGTTGCGTTCCGCCGCAGCTACTCGTGAGTATTTACGGGTTTTCACAGAAGACTCGTTTTAAAAGAGGGATTCTCTTTGATGTGGCTCTTGAAGGATCAGGAGTCAGGGTTGCTGATGTGAGGTTGTGCATCATACTTATCCTTTTGCCTAAAGAGAAGCTGTTTGCGTCCCCTCCGTGGTTGTGAACCGGACAAGAGGGATTTGAAGCTTGAAGAGCTTCAAGGTAATGCGGCTTTTGCTTTTCCTGAGAAGCGGTTTTCGCAGTCCAAAGAATAACGCTGGTTCTGGGTATCTGACACACCTGTACGGGCTTGTGTGTGTCATCTCCGCATATTCCATGTGTGCTCGTAGGTATATGCGGATATTGGTTATACCCTTTTACATAATGTAGAGATATTTATTTTGCCTTTTTTGAGGGGTATGTAAAAAACGACATGCGGTATGGGTTATGGTGCGGTACACCAGAGAAACCGCATGCCGCTTATGTTTGGATAATGTTGTCGCTTTTGTGCTGCATACGTGGCTGAACGCACGTGTGAGTTGGTGAAAGTTGTTAGGATTTCCTGGCATGTGCTGAAAGGAAAGGACACTTGCACTGCCCAAGGTCATAAATGCACTGTAGCAGGAGTGTAAAAAGTCTCTTTTATCAGGCACGTGGACGGCCACTCGCGCGTGGTAACCGTCAGCGAAACCCTCGCTGAACACGTGGCGTCGCATAACTCATTTTTTTCAAACGTGATGATTCGGTTACTGCCTCGCATTAATTGCGATGGGTATATAAGGGGAAACCGTTTGTGGTTTCCCCTCACTTGTTTGAAATTTCAAAAAATTTCCGGTGAAAGAAAGAGAGAACTCCTTCGTCTTCTCCGATCATTCCTTAGATTTTCCGGTGAGGTGTGAGTTTTTGAACTCATGTTTTAGATTTTGTCTTCGTTATTTCAATGGCTGAACCATCAAATCCTCATAATGCTGAGGGTGAAAACCCGGATCCTTCATCGCCGGCGGCGGCGGAAGAGGAAGAAGAAGGTGGTGGTGCCCCCGGCGGGGGCCTACCAGTGCTGAAGTAGTCGAAGGGTCAGTTTGATACCCTGATGACCAGTATTCAGATGCCCCAGGAGTATGGGGCCGTTTATCCCCAGGAGGGTGACACTGGTGCTGATGCTCCGGCGGGATACGTCACCATGTGGGCTGACTTCTTTCTTGATGGCAACCTCCGACTGCCGCTGACGGTGTTTGTTGCCGAAGTCTTGGAGTGGTATAAGCTCCATATTTCCCAAATGAGCCCATTTGGGATGATTCGGGTTCGTAATTTTGAGTACACCTTTCGTGCTCTTGGTATGGAACCCAAGGTTGAAGACTTCCGACGTTTTTACCAGTTGACAGTGAACACTGGGTTTTTTTTTCTTTTGGCCAACGGTATGGGAGCCCTAAGCTGATGACCCCACCCAAGGGTATCACGAAGTGGAAGACAAAGTTCTTCTACATTAAATCCGCCGCAGTTGTTGCCAAAATGACCCTGCGGAATGTAACTGAGACCATCCTTGCGGAGGATATTGCTGTTCCTAGGGCTGACACGGTGGAGTGGTTCCCAAAGTTGAAGACCATTGAGTTTAAGAAGCTGGACAACTCACAGTTGTGGGTGCTGCGGATGATGTTGACCAGGCCTGATAGGAAAGCAAGGCCCGTTGTGCGGGAGAAGAGTGGTGGTAAGTATTTTTACTCTTGTGCGGTTTCCTTACTTTCTTGTGTGTTACTGATTTGTAAGTGTACTATCAGAGGACGCTGCCCTGTGGAGGATATTTGATCCGAACTTCAAGGGCAAAGTTGAGATACTTCGGTGTGCGGAAGGTGAAGAAGGTTTTAACTTGACCATTCGTGACAACTTCCGCATTCCTGATCGCCAGGGGCTAAAGGCACCCCTGCCGCAAGGCAAAGGTATAGTCTATAATCTTCTTACTTGCTTTGTAAAGAGGTTCACCTTCTGACTTGCTTGTTTGATGATTTAAACGCAGGTAATCTTGGGGCTTTGGGAGAGTTTGACGCGAAGGCCGCTCCCAAGAAGCATGTGGAGAAAACTGTGCGGGGTCGCCAGAGGAAAAAACCTGAACCCGCAGTTGTTCCTCCTTTGGTGACGCACGCGGCAGGTATATCTTGTTCTCGTTTCCGCATATACACCGATTACGTGGTAGTGTCTGACACCTTTGAGGGTTTGGGTGTTCCAGGTGGTGGTGCGGCTACAGGTGGATCCTCTTCGGGTTCCAAGCCTGCTGATGAGAAGAGGAAAAGGAAAATAGAGGACAAGGCTGCTGGTGCCGGAGAGAAGAAGCGTCCGAGGTTGCAGACAAAACGGACAACTGTTATTCCTCAGGCGAAGCCTGCGGTTGTGTCTGGTAAGTGAATCATCTCCTTATAATTATTTGTCATTGTACTTGTAATTGATAGTTATTTTTGCTTTGTTTGCAGAACCGCAAGATGAAGGGTTCTCTTTATTTGATGCTCCTCCCCCCCCCCCCCCCGCATGAAACGACTACGTATGCGGGGGTTAATAAAGAATTTACCAGAAGCCCTTCCATCGAAGTGGTGACTGAGCCCTCTGCGCGGGCAGAGGATACTGGGAACAAAACCGCGGCTCAAATCTTTGATACGGTGGATTCCCATGATAATCTGATCTCCCCACAGGATACTGATGATCTGAACCTGAAGTTTGCTGATGATGAAAAGAAAAAATCTCCTGCTGCTGAGAAGGCTTCCGGTTCCGTTTCTGGGGGTGCGGGTTTTGAAGGACCTCCTATCAGCCTGAAGAGTCTGAATTGGAGTTCTACTACCGTACCTATACGGAAGACCGGGCTGTGAACTATCATCATCCCCCTTGGAGCATTATGCAAGGGGATGATATTTCAAGTGATCCTTCTGCTTGTAAGGAGATTTTGGGTGGTTTGGGCACCTCATTTGAAGTTAATCGGGCCCGCGCTTTGCCCTGCGAGCTCCGGATCAACCAACTCTCCTCCATGCTTGTTGGGAGTTCCATAATGGCGAATGCCATTATGGAAGACTACAAGGTGTTGGGGCGTAAGGAGGAGGAAAGTGCTCGCTTGCGGGCTAAGGCTGAAACGTTGGTGAAAGCTGCTCGTGAGGGTGTGGAGCAGCTCAAAAGGGAGAAGGCTGCCTTTGAGCAGTATAAGCAGACTGAGAAGTGGGCTGCAACTGCTGGCCTTAAACAGGTTCGTACTCTCGCCAAATTGCTTTCTGATGAGCGCAAGAGTTGGAAAGAAACACTTTCTAATGAGCGCAAGACTTGGAAAGAATCTTGGGCAAAACAGAATGAAACGTTGTTTCGTGTTCGTCAGGAGTTGACTAATGTCAAGACAGCGAATGCTGCTTTGGTCAAGGAGAAAGCCGCAGCTGAGGCGGTTGCCAAAGAGGCCAAAGAGGCGGGGGCCCGCGCTGCCAAGGCTTTTAAAGAGGCAAATGCTGACCGCACCAACTTAAACAAGACTGTTAAGGGCCTCCAGGTATGAGTTTCTTTTGCTCTTGAATTTGTATATTTGTTCCACAAGTATGATTGATTATCTTTGTATACTTGTGTGTTCCTTGTTGAAAGGCTGAAGTGCAGAGCCGGGTGACCATTATTGAGGAGGTCACTGCCCGCGCTGCTGAAGCTGAAGTGCGGGCAAGGGAGGATGCTGAGGCTAGAGACAGCCTGACTTCTTCCTTTGAGCAGTTGAAGGCTGATCGTGATTGGATGCGTTGTCACTGTATCGGGCATGTAAGTACCCGTTGCCTTTGCTATCTTTTTAGGTTTTCCTTTGCTAACCTTATTGCTTGTATTTTGCAGATTGTTAGTGCTATCCTCGACGCACCTGAGAACGCAGCTGCTGTAGGGGAGATTATGTTGCGCGCGCGGGAGGCTGGTTTTAAAGCTGGCTACAACCGATGCATCAGTCATATAAACCTTTTATCCCAAGGCAAATTTACTGATGAAAGGTCTGGGTTCCATGGCGTGGATACTGAAGCGCGTCTTGCTGCCACTCTCGCAGCGTACAACGACATGTCCATTTCTACCCTTGAAGAAGTTGATAAATGCTTGGACGCGGAATACTATGTGGACCGCTTGCGGTTGTTGTATGGTGATGAGGAAGAGGAGGAAGAGACCACTGGTGATGGCAAGGGTGGTGCGGGTTCCAGCGGTACAAAGAAGGACTAGGTTCGTCTGTGTGCCCTTTTTGTTTCCTCGATGCAAATGTTAGAAACTTTATGTAAATCTCTTGTGCACCGCGTAGGTGTAGAAATTTTTTGAATATAAAGTTTTAACCATTTTGTTCAAGTTATACAAGTGTTTTTACTACTTGCACGTTTGAACTTGTATGAGTTAATGTTATTGTGAATAGCACTAAGTCTGAATTTACCTTTTGCATATCTAGGTGATATGCAAGTATGAAGAACTCTACTGGCTGTAAAGCGCGGTTGAGTATGCTCTATACCTTTGTCGTATGAGCATTAGTCAATTCCTGTTTGTATCCCGTTAAGGTTTGGGAATTATGTAGGCTTTGTGAAAACCGTATGTGTGTATCCAGCCGGGTAGACATTTAACGTTTTGCCTTTGCTGGCCTATTACAATATTTGTGTGTGGTTATCACTTTGTGTGGGTATCGCGAATGAAGATTTTGCAATCTGTTTTTGCAGATACCGCAAAGTGGAACACGCATTTGTAATAGAAGGAAATAAACAATATTGCATTGAATCGTTCATTTATTTATTTAAAAATGGCCTGCGGCCCGATAGGTTACATGGTGAATGTAAAAACATGGCTTACATGTAACAGCGTCGAAGCTGTTGTGCATTCCATGTGCGTGCGATAGGTTCGCCCTCTAATGTTTGCAGTTTATACGCGCCTTTGCCCAGGACCTCTTGGATGAGGTAGGGTCCTTCCCACTTGGGGGCAAGTTTCCCTGGGCGTTCAGCGTTAGATGCTTCGTTATCGCGAAGGACGTAGTCTCCCGGGTTAAAAGTACAAACGCGGACGCGTGAATTGTAGTACTTTTCAAGCTTGGTCTTGTACTTGGCCTCGTTGATGGCAGCGTTTTCACGCCGTTCGTCTAGGAGGTCCAAATCATATCTGCGCTCCTCACTGTTGTCAATTTTGTCGATAGCCAACATTCGGGGTGAGGGGAGACCTACTTCCGCGGGGATCACCGCTTCTAAGCCGTAGACAAGGCTGAAGGGTGTCTCACCGTGACTTGTTTTTGGGCTTGTCGTGTGGGCCCATAGGATACTCGGGAGTTCATCGACCCAGCCACGTCTGGCTGTTCCCAACCGTGCTTTGATGCCTTCGACTAAACTTTTATTGATACTCTCGACTTGGCCATTCCCTTGCGGATGCGCCACTGAGGAGAATATGTGTTCAATGTTTAGTTCCTTTAGCCATTTTTGAAAGTCATCAGCAGCGAAGTTGGTGCCGTTGTCGGTAACGATGCACATCGGTAGACCGAAACGGCAGATGATATGTTCCCAGACGAATTTCCTTGTTATCATAGCGGTGGTTGAGGCGAGCGGTTTTGCCTCTTCCCATTTTGTGAAGTAATCAACAGCCACTATGATAAATTTCACCGCAACTGGTGCGTCCAGAAATGGTCCCACCACATCGATTGCCCATTTTTGGAATGACCATGCGGTGATGACGGGGATGAGGTTGTTCTTAGGGCGCAAGGTCTTGGGGGCATGCCGCTGACAATTGAAACACTTGCGCAAGACTTTGACCGCATCCAGGTGCATACCAGGCCAGTAGTACCCGGCGTTCATAATTTTGGCCACCACCATGTGTGGGCCCGCGTGTATGCCACAGATTCCCTCGTGTATCTCTCTGATAAGGTACATGGCATCTTGGGGGTCGACACATCGTAGGAGTGGCCCTAGGTATGATTTACGGTATAAGATACCATCTCCCATTTGATAATGACACGCTTTGTATTGCAACTTACGTGCCTCTGCCTTGCTTTCGGGAGTAACCCCTGATTGCAAGTATGCAATGATTGGTGTCATCCAGGATGTTGTACCGTACTGGATGACATTGACTTGGCGCAGGGGTACTGAGGGATTTCGCAGAACCTCGATGCGTATCTCCTTTGCCAGATGTTGGAAGCTAGTGGATGCGAGTTTTGACAATGCATCCGCGGGTTTGTTTTCACTTCTGTTAATATGGCGAATATTGAAGGAAGTGAACTTTGATTTCAGTTGCAAGGCTTGTTCGAGGTAGAGTATCATGATGTCCCCTTTTGCGGCATATTCGCCGCGCACCTGACCTGCAACCAATAATGAGTCGACGTGTGCTTCCAAATATTGGACGCCGAGTTTGACTGCCAGTCGTAGCCCTGCCAGTAGAGCCTCATACTCTGCCTCGTTATTTGTGCTTTTGAAACCGAGGCGGATTGCATAGGTAAGCTCTTGGCTATCGGGGCTGACGAGTCGCAGATCCGCACCGGCACCATACTCGTTGGATGCACCATCGGTATATGGTGCCCAGGTTTCTGAGGAGGATGGTGGTGGTGTAGGGTTTTGTTCTTCTTCGCATTCCTGAATGCGATTTGCCGGTACTTCGGCAACGAAATCAGCTAGAACTTGCCTTTGATTGCGGGGCGCGACTTATAGATCAGCGTGTGCGCACCTAGTTCAATGGCCCATTTTGCTAATCTCCCAGAAATTTCGGGTTTCGATAGGATCGGCCCGATCCTGTAGTTGGTTAACACCGTGATGACGTGATTTGCAAAATAACATCGTAATCGTCTTGATGCGTGCACTAGTGCCAATACCAACTTCTCCATGATGGAGTATCTTGTCTCTGGGTCGTTGAGCATTTTGCTGATATAATAGATGGTGTTTGAACTCCCTCGCGCTCCACTATGAGTACCGCGCCTACCGCGTTATCTGCGGCGGATAGGTACAAGATAAGTGGCTCTTTCTTGCGTGGTGCGGTTAGAGTTGGGAGTTGAATCAAACACTTTTTCATCTCCCGGAAAGCGTTTTCGGCCTCTGCGGTCCATTGCAATTGTTCCTTTTTTAAACAGTTCCGCAGGGTCTTGATGAAAGGATAAGATTTAGCTGCATGATTGGCTAAGAATCTATTCAGTGCGGCAAGCCTTCCGGCTAGTCGTTGCATTTCTTTCATCGTGGAAGGCGATGGCATGCGCTCGATCGCCTAAACTTTTTTCGGGTTCACCCTGAATCCATCTTTGGTGACGATGAATCCAAGGAACTTGCCTTCCTCCATTCCAAACGAGCATTTCACTGGATTGAGCTTCATATTGATGTTGCGCAGAGTTTGGAATGTTCTTTCGATATCATTGAGCATGGTATCCTCCTCCATGCTCATGACGACTAGGTCGTCCATGTAGATCTTGACACTTTTGCTGATTTGATCACCGAAAGTGTCGTTCATCAATTTTTGGTAGGTTGCGCCCGCGTTGCGCAACCCGAACGGCATTTTTGTATAACAGTAATTCCCGGTAGGTGTGCGGAATGTCGTTTTATCTTTGTCCTCAATTGCCATCTGTACCTGGTGATATCCTTTGTAACAATCGAGGAAACACTTCCATCGAAATAGTGCGAGGTTGTCGACTTTCTCGTCGATCTCTGGAAGTGCGTAACAATCCTTGGGGCAAGCTTTGTTGAGATCTTTATAATCGACGCACATGCGCCAGCCCCCGGTTGGTTTTTCTACCATGACTGGGTTGGACAACCAAGTCTGGTACTTGACTTCCCGCAGGCTGCCTGCGGAGAGCAGTTCTTTGACCTGCTCATGTATCGCCTCGTTCTTTGCGGATCCAAGGTGGCGTTGGCCTTGGATCACCGGCTTGATACCTGGCAAGTTGTTCAAGAAATGTTGCGCAACTTCGCGTGGTACCCCTGTCATGTCTGCGGGTGTCCATTCGAAAATATCTTGGTTTCTGAATAGGAGTTGATTCAGGCGCGCTCTGATGCTGTGGGACAAGGCGTGGCCCAACGTAACCGTTTGCTCTGGGTGTCTTGCGTTAAGAACCCATTTTTCTGGTTGGGTGTTGGGGGTAGGCCTTGCTATCTTTGTCGGACGCAGTTCGTCCGACGACATGACCTCTCTGCGTGCGTAGATTATCGCGACCCCCGTTTCGGTTGGGAAACCGACAACAGAGTGGGGTACGGACGTAATCATGTTGAAGTCGCCTTGGGACTCTCTCCCGAGAAGCACGTCGTATTTGGAGGTGTGAGGTAAAACCATGAAGTTTACCTCCTCCGTTCGTGTGTGCCTTCCGTTGGTGAGGCGCACAGGAAAAGTGATTTGGCACAGGGGGAATACGGTTTCCCCCGCAAATCCTGCCAAAGGGTAGTCTACCGACTGCAACCGATCCTTGTCCTCTTGATCGAACTAGTTGAAGCACTGCTCGTATATGATGTCAGATGTACTGCCAGGGTCGATGAATAGTCGCTCGGTGCAGTAGTGAGCCAGGTAGCCTGTGATAACGACGGCGCGCCTGTCGCGCGGTCTGCCTCGGACTTTTGTAAAGACAACTTGCTCGTCTTTCCAGTCATTGTCCGGTCTTCTTGCCGCCTTGCGCGGCTTTCCTCGTCCTCTATTGATCATGTGGGTTGAGGCCACGTATATGGTCCTCTTACCCGTGGAGGTGCCCTCGTTGTGGGGGGTGATGCACTTGGTTTGCTTTTGCGCGGCTGGCAACAGATGTTGCAGCTTTCCCTCTTTTAGGGCTCGCTTAATCTCCAGTCGGAGACTGATGCAGTTGTTTGTTGTGTGGCCCGAGTCCTTGTGATACTCACAGTAGAGTGTGAGATCCTGGTTCCTCTTGGACTTCATCGGTTGTGCCGGTCGCAGGAATTGCGCGTCCGTAAAGAGGACGTCGCTTAGCGACTGGTTGATCTCGGTCCAGTTACGGTCTCGAGATTCCTTCTTCGACACTCGGTTTTCACGTTGGGTGTTGATTGTTGCCCTTGCGTCGGGCTGGTTATCACGCGTGACATATGGTTTGGGACCGCTGCCGCGATTCCATGTGTCCCGGTTTCGCTTGTTGTTGCGCTTGCGCCCTTGGCGGGAGGACTGGCCTTCCGCTTGGGGCTGTGCCTTTGTGACGTGCGGCTTGAGAGACCGCTGAGTCTGGGCGTACGTCTTGACCGCGGCCATGACGTCTTCTCATTTCTTTGGCAAGCCTTCCTTGTCGGAGATGGTCATAACCATTTCTTCGTCCTTGACGGCTCGAATGAAATGGTTGCATGCCATTTGGTCTGCAACGCCGCCTATCTCCAGCACTCTTTGTTGTAACGGACGATAAACGACTCGAGAGATTTGTTGTCTCCGCGCCATATGTTCATGACGTCCATAGAATCACGTTCGTGACGTCACTGCTGGCTAAAATGTGCGAGGAACTTTGCTTGCAAGTCCTCAAATGAGGCCAGTGATCCCAATGGCAAAGAATCGAACCAAGACCTCGCCAGACCCGTAAGGGTCTGGGGGGAAAAATGACACCAGGTGGGCTCGTCCCACCTGCCGTTGCACCCTGCGCCGGTGAAGTTGTTCATGTGATCGTCCGGGTCGGACGAACCATTGTATTTCCCGATGTTTAATGGGAATTTAGTGGTGGTGACATTGGCGTGGGCAATCTCCGGGGCGAACTTAGAGTTTTCGGCCGCAGATTTTGGCCTGTAGGGTTTGCTCTGGTGGCACTTTGCAGCGCGGTGGTATGTGGTGCGGGGTTGAGTGGGAGGAACATAATTGCGTCCTCCTGGTCTACTACTAGTAGCATGGGACTCCCCGCAGTATGTATGGTCGTCCGGATCGGTACGGCCATATCCTTCATGGTGGAACTAAGGTCCCGGCGGCTATGTATTGGTCCCCTGCTACGGGACCCGTATGAGGAATCATCCTCATTAATTGTGCGGACCTCACAGTAAGAGGAGACGCGATCTTCATACCTACTTCGGGAGGCTGGGTGTGTGGGGGCCCTGCCGTCGTATTGTAAAATACGACCCGCAGGTGTATGCGGTGCCGGGGTAGGCCCGACAGGTACTTGCGCTTCTGCGCAAGCTCTGTTGTATGCTGCGGCCAGCATAGCTTGTTGTTGGTCATACCAGGCATGGAGGTTCATGCCTGGAGGTATCACAGAAGCATACTGTGAAAGATCTTGTGCGAACGTAAGGGATGCGCCCCCTTGCGTTGATGTGCCAATGTGGCCAATATTTGGGGCTGGGGGGTGGTCCCCGTAGGCCCTGGGTTTGCGGGGTTTAGGCTTTCCCCAGTAGTGTTGTTTAGACGATCAGACATGATCTTGGGAGAGAAAAAGGAATGTGGAAAAAAGTGCTAAGAGTAGCGGTGGGCGCCAATGATGAAACAATGGTTAACCGAGGTGGTTAATTCATTGGTCTCGTCAAGTAGGGTTAATCCCTTCTTTCCGAAGATCGCTGGCTGGATCGTCCGCTGGTTGATCTCCTGCACAAGGAAACAAACCGTGACTCGTAACAAGGAGGATAGGGTGGGGGGTGCTCCTTGTTACCACTCTCCGGCGTGAGAATCAGTAATTTGCTTGGGAAGCAAAGTGTGATAGTAGTAGTAGTGAGAGAGTTGTGAAGATATACCTCAAACCTGGTTTGGGATGGGTATTTATAGCCGAGGAGTGAAGGAGGGTAGTTGAGTGGCTAGTCTGACATCGCACAGCCTCCTGCAAGTGTGTCAGGCCTGTCGGTTACGGTGGTGAGGCCACGTCCTACTGTGGTGTCAGTCTGTTGCTTACATGTGGGCTGTCAGGTGACTGTCCTCAGTGCCACTTGCACTGTGGTGTCAGACCCACTTGCCTCGTAGGCAGGAAGCGGTGCCTGGCCGCATCGTTGCTTGCGGTAACTGATGTTGTTCCCGCGTTCTTGTTCTGGCCAAGATGCATGCCGGATGCGGTGCCGTGCCGCATCGCCGCTTGGTGACTGTTACTGTTGTCCAGGTCCCTTGTCGTGACGAAAATGATCATAGGATGCGGTGCCAGGCCGCATCGCTATGCGTAACATCCGTTTCGTACTTAAGGTAAGTCTTCTCATCTTTTGACAGATTGGTTTCGATTTCTGTGTTCGCGCGTGCCCGCACGGACACAGATAAGTTCTTGCCGGTGGGGGTTTTTGATAAGGGTAATTAATGGTCACTCGCGGTCGTGCTGACGCGAGATCTGAGACCATACCCCTTCAGGTTTACACTTAAAAAAAATGTTACTAACGGTTTGATAAAAAAATAATGTCAAAAATGAACCGTAAACATCCCTAGTTAATTTCTATGAAGGTTTTTGTGGCTCCATTTTTGTACCCCCATAGATGCCGTAGAAACCAGAAATGTCGATTCTATCCATTCTGACGTGCAAAAGATGTATAAAAGTATAATGTACCGTAAATCAATGTTAATTTCGGAGAATACAAATCATTTTGTCTGTTTTTTAAAATGTTAAAAGGATTATTTGACCTATTAAGATAGACATTTATCCAATACTTGTAAACCACCCAAAAACCTAGTCAGGTTGGCCTCAGAATTAGCTCGATTTCTTTATCTTAAGGAACTGAAATTGAGTTTGAGTTTAGCTTATAAAAAGCTCGGGTCATCTCATTTTAAAAATATGTATTTACACACGCACACATACATAAACAAAAATTACTATTTTTAGCATTCATGTAGAACAAAAATTTACAAACTATATAAATTTATAAGTAATATATATTAAAGAGTTAATTACATAGTTAGTCCCTGTGGTTTGCACAAAGTAACATGCTTAGGTACTAATAGTTTAAAATCACATTTTAGGGTATTAACTTTTCATTTTGTAACATTAGAAGGTATTAACGTTATTTGTAGGTTAGAAATCACATTTTATTAATACCTAAGTATGTTATTTTGTGCAAACCACAGGGACTAACTATGTTAATACCGTAGAAGTTAATACCTCCAAACGTTACAAAATGAAAAGTTAATACCCTAGAAGGTGATTTTAAACTATTAGTACCTAAGTATGTTATTTTGTGCAAACCACATAGACTAACTATGTAATTAACTCTATATTAAATTTAGGGTTATAACTTATATACATTAAATTTTTGGCTATAATTTAAACAAATCACGTAGGTGAGCTTACCTTGCCCTAGCCTTGGCTGATTTACTAACTGAGTCAATTAACCTGGCTCAACTCGTTTACAAACAATGTAAACCAGATGATTTCGAGCGAGATTTTTGAAAAGCCCAAGATAGATAGAAGATGATAACACGTAGAAAGTAATTTTTTAGAATTGTACAATAGTTTCCTTTATTTTGAATGAACTGAAGTACTACATGTCCCTAGTCCCTGACATTCACTTATTGCATTCTTTTACGGTCAGCCATCGCCATTGATCTTAGAATTCGTATTCAACCCCAACGGTACCTTCTCTTGAGTGTCAATAAGGTTGTGAGGTACCACCACATGCAAAGAACTCGAGCTCAACAACTGGGAATGATCATGCATGATGTATTGAGGGCAAAATGAAGGTGTCCCAGTGCCTGAAAAACTCGAAAGAATCTGGGGTTCATAATCATAAGTATGATCTAGATGGTGACTAAATCTTGATAAAGATATATTTGAAGAGGGCTCAAGTTCATTAGAAAGTGGTGTAGAATTGAAATCTTGATGAACAAATGTTGATGGAAAATGAAATGGATTGAAGTCTTCTAGTGCCATTTGTAGGGGTGGAAGCTTATCAACATCATCTTTAGTAACATCAAGCAACCAATCTATGACCTTGCTCAGTTGGCTTAGCCCGAGACGATCTTGAAGATGATATAATAAAAGAGCTGCGGGTTCTGAAAGCCGAATTCTTCGGTCTTTTAATCCTTTTGTAGTCCATACTTTGGTATGCCTGTCTTTCTCTCCATAACCTCGAAATACCCTCATGATTCTTGAACTCCTGGAGCTTGAATACTGTTTCGAGGTTCGATTAGGGTTTGATAAGTTTTGCAGGTTGATCATATCTCCTTCTTGATCATAAGTGTTGTTGATCATCTTATAACTTTTTTGCATCATTGATTTGCCAGATTGGAACCCTAATCTTGAAAACATTTTGAAGCATGAGTATTAGTTAATTATAAATTTATAAGTTGAATTTATCAAGATTGAAACCCTAATTTTGAAAACTAATATTACTAGTCAAGAAAATGTTACACAAATCTTTAAGGAAAATAAATAAGAAAACTACCAGTCAATTAACAGATACAGTAATTAGGGTTTTCTTTTCTGTATTTTGGGATAAGCCCATTGGAGTTAAGGTCATTAGGTCATACATTAGGGTGTCATCTGTCTATATTTACAGATGTACATTGTTGTTTATTAAAAAACTAAGAATGTATAAAAAAAACTAAGAATATACAAACCTTTTAAACTTGAGATCAATCTGTAATAGTTCTTTGAAATTAACTACACAATGATAAAAAAAAAAGAAAAAAAAAACTGAACTCACATTGAGATGCAGCTATCAGGAATTTTAATAATTTAATTCATGATCTTGTCAGGAGATAGTGGATGAGCAAGAACAAACTGATAGATCTTTGTTGTATATGAGTTGCAAAAAAAACAACTGATCTTTTTGTAGACAGTGAACTACAAAAGGATAATTGGTTCTATGTTCTGTTGTAGTCGCATATGAAAGAAATAGGATGCCAAGATTTTGTGGACAGTTGCATCGATGTCAGCCGACAATCGATGCAGATATATATAGCTGTCATTTCATTCATTATTTACATTGTTACATGTAAATTACAATCCTTTCACATATAATTGTGATAACTAACGTGAACAGGAGGCTGTTTCAACGTTTTTGTAAGACTATGTGTAGTGGTAAATCAAAATAATGCCCCCACTATGGGGCATTATTCAACACGTGTCATCCCAGTCAGCGTGGGGCATTATAGCATAAAGTGG
The DNA here is from genome assembly GCA_030545235.1 of Helianthus tuberosus. Taxonomy (NCBI): domain Eukaryota; kingdom Viridiplantae; phylum Streptophyta; class Magnoliopsida; order Asterales; family Asteraceae; genus Helianthus; species Helianthus tuberosus. The sequence goes on along the minus strand of CM060379.1, from coordinate 36,003,696 downwards.
TGTAGTGGGGCATTATTCCAATAACGCCCATGCAATCATTTCCCAATTATTTTTTTTAATTTAAAACATAAAAAACTTCATTAATTTAAAATAAAAATTACACTACTTGAAATAAAAAAAACGAAAAAAAAAACAGAAAATAAAAAAACCGAAAAAAAAAAAGTTAAAAAAAAAAGAAGATGATCTAGAGTCCATATTTTTCTCGAATTTTTTGGCGACGCATTTGCGCAAGGATCAACGTATCGCCTTGGAGGTGGTCGATAGGTTTGGACAAAAACTCAATGTCCTTTTCCATTTGCATCGCCTCTTGCATCTCGTTAAACTTTTTCGTTTCGGCCACTCGTTCGTTCATAATCTCATAACGTTGGTGGCCGAGGTCGCGAATGTCTTGGAGAGGACGGTTCATCTCCTCGAAATCTTCCTTTAACTCGAGATCGGAAGACGACTCGACCGTTTTTTTTCCGGTTCGCTTATCCTTTCTTCTACCGGGCGGTCGGGTCAACTCTTCTTGAAGTTCCTCGTCAACGTCCACCACTCAAGTAAGCCGCGTACGTTAAAAAGCTCGGGTCCATGTCTTGAAGGTTATACGGGTGTTGCGATTGGGTTGTGTTCGGGTTCGTGGGTCTTGCGGGGACACCAAAAGGGGCTCGGAATGGATGCATGATTGTATAAAAAATAGGAGAAAGTGGGTTTTTTTATAAAAAAGAGGAGAAAGTAGGAGAGAAAGTAAGAGGTTTTTTATAAAAAAAAAAAAATAAGAGAAAGTGGGTTGATATATATATAGTGGGTAAATTTTTGAATTAAAAAAAATAATTACACTTGACCGTTTGGCAACGGTCCAATCTCGAACCCCAATACAATTTAAGCGTTTTAATTAAAACGCCAAAGTGATTTGTTTTTGAAAAAAACGCCCGGAAACGCCGGGTGTAATGGTGGCAGGGGCGTTATCCGACGTTTTTTTTGAAAAAATTTTAAAAACCACGCCCCACTACGGGTGGTCTAAGTCCTAAGCAATCTACAAAGTCAGGGCCATATTGAAATAGGTATAAAGAAAATCAACAATTAAGATTAAGATTTGAGACATTGAACCACAATGATGATTTTTCCTAATATTGGTCCTAATTTCCTCCAACCGCAATCAATTTCACATTGGTTACTCAAAAAAGACCGTAAGTAATTAGGGTTGATGTGTCATGGCACTGCTTTTGGATTTTGAAATGAAACGTGCACAGACAGTGTGGATTCCTTGAGTAAATCCTAAATCATTGGCCTAGAAACGTTGTTTAAATGGACCAAAAACAAATATAATATATGAAAATAAAAAAATTGGAGGCTCTTGTTTTTTAGTGGCCCTAGGCCTTAACCTAGGTTAATAAGCCTAACGGACAGCACCTGAATGTGAATGAAGAAAGCTTTTTCGAGCAGCCGCCAGAGGTCATCCCTCTCACATGTCTCTCTCTATAGCATGTGTGCGCATAAAAAGATGAATGTTGTGGTTGTCGGCTGGTGGTGATGATGACTAGTAGAGACATGGGGTTTATGTCGCGACCCCTGACCCCACCCTGGGAGCGGTGCCGCGAGCCTGATCGGTGGTATCAGTGTTTATTATATTTGCAGCGGAATTAAATCATCAGGATCATCGTTAGGAAAAAATTTCAGAGTTTGTAAAACACCAAAATTTATATTTAAACAAATGGGCTAAAAACCCATATTCCATTTATAATGTATTTATAGGGATAAACCCTAATTGCTGAAAAACATAAATTTATTCTTTTATTCAGGTAACTATAGCCACTTTATTTCAATTGTTATAACTTTACAGTATTAAGGGTAATTACAATGTTTATATCTAACAAAAACTCCAAAGTACTTGTCACTTGATGGATCTGTGACTATGGTCATATCACACATTGGCTAACTCATTGTCCAATTGTGAAGGTTTTCAAGTAATGTATACAAAACCCCATAATACTGGCAATAAATGTAGAATACAAATACTTAATCCCTGTAAGTATAACTGAGAAGCATTTAAGGTTTTGTAAAGCAATATGATAAAAAGAGAGAGAATGACTCACTTTGTAAACTTAGGTTTTACTATAAGCTTCCTGATAATAATTTCTGGTGATTTTCCTGAGTTCCTACTAAAAATATACAATGCACACGTGTCAGTATAATAACTCATTTCAACTTTATCAATACATCACGAGATCAGAACCCCAACGTACTTTACAAGGCATAGCCCTATACAGGCAGCGCTGTGACATCTGTGCCTCCACGGCCATCGAACAAATACCAAATCAATGAAAAGAAATGTTGTGTTTCATACTTGGGATTTTTATTAATATGTGTATCGTTTGCACATATCAATTCTTGTTCGATTTCGAGCTCTAAATCGCTTTCTGGAAAGTTATACGTGAACTGGTGCGTAAACGTAATCAGTTTAACGCGACAAACACTCCGTAAAAGTGACATAGGCTTAACATACCTTAAATAACCTTTACCTAACTTAGTAATAAGTTTTGGAGGGTTTGGTGTGTCGAAATCAAGTTTATTCGCTTACAGGGACTAAATACGACAAACTGCGAAAGTATGCCGATTCGTACTGTAACGAACCTTCCGGAACATGATCATAAGTTAAACATACCCTAAATATCCCTTACATAGCTTAGAAATAGGCTTTGAGGTGTTTTGATACGCCAAAATAAACTTATTGATCAATAGGGACAAAAAGCGTCAAAAAGTGCATAAGTTTGCATTTTCGCGCATATCTTACGTTCTGAATATATCCAGACATCCAAAAATTTATGTAATCATTAAAATACTTTAATTTAGTGATTGGCATGATAAAATTCCATTCATCGCGTAATTTGGATCGTTTTTGCGTTCGTTACGATTTCCGTCGTAATTAACCGAACAACGCAACCGTACGACCAAACGAACCGACATCCGAGATATTTTTGAGCACATTTCAATTTCCCCTATACTTTAACTTCATTTTAGAGCCTTGAAATGGGGTTAACGGGGCTTAAAAGTGCCAAAAAAATCAAGTTTTACAAGTGTAGGGACCATTTTTGAAATTTCTCGCAGATACATTGAAATTGGTCCGTTTTTGAGGTTTTGATGGTTTTAACCCAAGGTTTTGCACTCTATGGGATGGAATTTGATGGTTTTAAGTATTCCCATAGTTTTGAAAACCATGTGCCCAAGTGGAGGGCCAAGATCAAGGCACGAAATGCGAGAAACGATCCTAACGGTTCTCTGAAATCTATAAATACCCAAGCTCCCATTCCATTTTCCTCACCCCTTGATCTAATTTTATGCTCTAAGTTGAAGCTTTATGCTTCATACCTGAGTATTTAGATCAAGTTCTTCCTAGCTTGGACCCGTTGTAAGTTTCTTTCGTGCTTTTATGCGTTTTTAAGCGTAAAAGTCAAACAGTGTTTGACTTTCTGCTTTGACCAGCCTTTGGTCAACACGAAGTTCGTTTGAACTTTGCAACGTGAGCGTAATCACGATGGTTATAGTCCCTAGTGACTAAACCTACTGATTACCACGTTGATTAGGTGTAGTGACGAGTCATAGTTTCGGCCAAAATACGTGCCTATGCGTATTTTGTAACCAAACTATTCTTGGGTATCAAAACCGTTTGTTTTGTTATCAAACTTGTTTTCTTACTTCGTTAAACATGTCTTAACATGTTTAACTCGTCACTTTAGGTTTAGTGCTTATATAGGGTCGTAAGATAAGCGGTCTAAACAACCGCTTAGACTTTCGAACCCGACCCGTTTGGTCAATCATTAGGATCCGATCAAACATATTTTGTGACCATAGTTGTATATGTAATAACCTTCCGAGGTTATACCTTATGGTCACTGCGTTTAGTTAGTTGTATGATAGGTAATTTATATGCCTTAAGAAAATGACCAAAATGCCCTTTTTACGCATAAATTCATTTTAAGCATATGTAACCTAAATTTTCACATCTAAACTGATTAGGTAACATTATTAGACATGTTAAGGCATATAATACTTGTCATATGACTAGTTACGCGGTCCAAACGCGTTTTACGCGAACGACGCGTTAAAGTAGCGTAAGCTAACTAAACGAGTCGTAATGGGTCATAAGCACTTAGGTTAGGTTTCAATTTAGTATGTAGGCCTTGTTAAACCATATCATATGAGTTCCAATACTCATTTGGTTTACGAAATCTCATCCTATCCGATCTTCCGATTTAGGTCCGGTTTAATTACATAGTTACTTATATTAGGTGCCGATTGATTCCGTGTGTCACACCCCAACCGATGGCGGAAACATCGGAGTGAGACGAAGAAAGATTGCTCATCACACATAACGCTAAATTGTGACAATAGAATTAAAGGTAAATTGATTACTTTCATAAATAAATGTTACAATACATGAAAGTTGAAATACAACATGTTAAAGACAAGAAAAACAATACGACAACAAATATGACATTTATACAATGTAGTTGACCTAAACGTCTATATGTGTATCTAGGCATCAACGCTACTTCATTTCAAAGCATCATCATCCTCAACCTGTAACATGTTTAAAATAAAGTTCAATGCAAAAGCAAAGGCGAGTATACAAGTTTGGTACGTACATAGCAAAAGATAAGTTTTGAACAATTCCTCATAGCAAGCATGTGATTCAAGATAAACATAAAAACATGGTATGTGTCTAACATATCAAACCAAGAAAACGCAATATGCTCATGACATAACCACAAGTTACGGGCGGCGGGTCGTTAATCCTATAGCGCTACATATGTCACGGTTTGGCTCGTACGAAGTTAATGATAAGTTCAACACATAAGATTCACCCAAGTTTAAATATCAAGCCATCACGTATACAAGCATGTTAATAGGAATGTTCATGTGTTTAAGCAAAATGTTCATGTGTAAGTTGTTGATAAGTAAACATGTTACACCCCAAAAGTGGTAAAAGAAAAAGGGGGAAATACGAGTATACTCACAAAGTTTGCATATGATTTCCAATTATCCAATTATTGACGAGTTGACGAGGTCAAAAGATTGAATGTGTAAGGGTTAAGGTCCAAGTATGTTTAGAGTCGAGATTCGGTATTTAAAACAACACAAAAATAAGATACGAGAATAACATGTGAAAATAAATATCTTCAACACTTAACACTTGTATGACACTTGGTAACCACAAGGGTTATGATAATGTTTTCATGAGTTGAACACCCATAAGAATCACAACAAGGTTTTGGTTTTAGATGGTGTTCTATTACTTTAACATATAAACACAAGTTCAACATCAAAGGTTCGAATGAGTATATATATATATTTAGGTTAAGTATTACATATTCTTTAGTCCAATAATTCAAGTAGGAGGTAGGAGATTAAATCTCCATTTAGGCACCTCTAGTTATCATGGAAGTCATGTATGAGGTAGGAAGAACAAGCTTCCATTTAGGAACCCCTTGTATGTTCACCACTACACTTGGTGTAAAAACAACCAAGGAGGGTCAAGAACTAAGGTAGGTACAATAATATAACAAGCTATACTAAAAGAAATCATCAAATCATGTGAGAATTTTATGTTGGAACAACCCAAGTTGATCCATAATCACTCATGCATCAAGATCTAAGCTTGACATGATTTGTGGGTTAAATACCCTAATAAAACAGAAAGTATTTGAGGTTTAATCCTCTGATTTCTAGTGTCTCAACCTTGTTTTTAAGCTTAATCAACCATAAGAGAGGTTGTAAGCATTGGGACATAGGTATGAGATGTGTTAGACACAAGTTGGACAAGTTTAAACAAGTTCTTGAATAACATTTAACAAAACAGAAAGTTTAGGTCCTTTTTAGGGCAATTCCAAGCATGATTTCTCCAAGGAAAAACCAAGGAATCAAACCCAAGGATGTACTAAGGAAGTAGAAGAAAGAATCAAGTGATTTGAACTCAAAACAAGCAAGTTACACTCACTTTTGTAGGAGAGTATAAATCTGTCCAAAATGCAGATTTGCAGCTGAGTTAGAGAGGATTTGTGAAGTGTAATGAGTTGTGAAAGTGTAAAAAGGGTTGGAGAAGAGTTGTATTTATAATGGAAGAGTATGGAGGTGATTGGAGGTGTTTAGAGGTGGATAAATGGTGATTGGGGAGGTTTAAGAGTTGGGATTTCGTGCACAATTCGCGACCTGATGTGTTTTCAGCGAATATAGGGGCCATGCGGCCCGCATTGTATATTCAGTAAGTTAAAGCGGGCCGCCCGGGGGTTGTTTATTAGACATAAGTTTCAAAATTTACACTTTAGCCCCCAGACTTTGCTATTTTGGTGTTTTTAGGACTTTTAAGGACTATTCTTGCCATAAAAGTATATTTTAAGATAAAGCCAAGTATGAGGAGTAAAAAAACCAAGTATATTTGAGTGTAAAAGTATCATAATCAAGTGTCGTTTACGTTCAAAGCACGTATTATGCATAAGTTTCATGTATTTACAAGTTTAGCACATTGTTTCCAAAAATAACGAATAAGTATCAATCGATTCACCGTTTCGAACATACGAGCATATATAAAGTATGTATATTATGTATTTAACAAAATGCGAGTTTTATTCATGATCCAAGTCTCGGATTTTACGTCACTTTTAAATGAAAGAACGATTACAAGACTACGAAGTTTCCAAAAATAGTTTTACAAACGATGGTTTCTAAATATAGAAAGTATGAAAACGCGGGGCGTTACACCGTGCTCCCTCTAGCTTTGCTTGGTTGTTATTCAAGACGTCTAAGCATTCTCAAGTGAGTACATAGTTCCCCTATTTTACTATTTTCGATTGTTTTTGGGTGATTCATATGTGTTAAATGATTTTGATGTTTTTAACGATGGTTTCGAAAATGATTAAAATGGTTTATATTAAATTAATAACGATTTCGATAATGTGGATAAACTTGTTGGTTGTAATTACATAACAAATAACATTCATTAGTTTTGGCCGAACCGACCAGTATTAGGTTATGGTACCATAGGATCTGACAAATCCTGTTAACAGACTGCACCCATGGTTATGTGTGGGTTAGGTGGGTAATGACTGAATCTGTGATTGTTAATTTACCCTTTGGTGGTTTATTAATGCGAGTTTCGAGATAGTCGAGTCACGAAGGTTTGGATGTTATTAGCGAGACGACCAAAAGTAGTTTTCGCAATTTAAACGAGAATGATTTAAACGACTGAAGCGATTTTTAACGAGTTAAACGATTTGGGTAAACGATTGGTTTTTGGTTAGTGTTTAGATAATGGGACAGGTGTAATGTGATGAAAACATGGTAGATACGCTGCTGGTACTTCTTATATATAAGTGTTTTCATCATATTACATGCCGTGGCATTATTTAGTTCACCTTGGTAAACGATTCCGAAATAATGTCACACAATGATGTTTTCTGATTAATATAAACCATACGAGTTTTATATACGAGTTTTATTAACGAGTTTTTACGAGATGTTTTACATTTTGATTTAATTAAATAAATGTTTTGGGGTTAAGAATCATGGCTACGAGATTTTATAAATTATAACCAACTTGATTTGAGTTGGTTAATTATGTCGCAGTACTATACTTTTCAAAACAAGGTTTTTAATTAAGTATTGCAACATGTAAACTAGCCATGAATACGACATTCTCATAAGCCTTTGTGCTCGCCAGCATTTCTTTGCTGACTTTGTTTTTACATATGTTTCAGGTGTTGTTGAATGATGTTGATTGCTAGGATGCATGCTCACATAGGACTGGACGAGGCCTTAGTGACTTAATAACAATGATAGACTATGTTTAACTTGTTTGTTTAGATTTCAAGATGATGTAAATGTTTAATAAAACGAAACTTCAAATTTTCATGTGTTTTGAAACAATGATTCTGTTACAACACTCCTCGACGTTTCCGCCACGTTTTGTTGTCTTACGTGGTCGGGTGTGACAGAAAAGTTGGTATCAGAGCTCATGGTTATAGGGAATTAGGTTATTAGTAATGCTTTGACCTAGTCTATAACCTTCCTAGGACCCTAACACAAGATTCTTGTGTTTAGATCTTAAAACAATACCGTCACTTATCCTTACGTGACAACCACAACAAGAACACAAATTTCAAAACCGCCTTGAAAACCAATCATCTGTTCTAGGATGATTTATTATAAGGTTCTGAACCCTCTAAATTTTCAGAATCCCATCAAAGTTTGGGTCTTATAATGTGAACACGTGCAAACTGGAAGGGTGAATGCCTGTACCCTGAGTTTTCTGTCTAAGGCTAGAGTGTTCGTACAAATCCGCAGTATCGGACCAGTCACTCTTACCTGGGAACTCTTGGGGTGAGTGTTCACTTATAGGCGAGCATGTCTTCGGCGATACATTATATTGACCCATTTGCTTTGATTTGTCATTGTGCGTCAAGCGATTGATTTGGCTGCAACCCTAACTAAGTCTCAAGTCAGGAAGGGTAAACTTACCCGCAAGGGTGACAAGAAGCAGACAGCCGATTCCGTTCAGGACAAGGGTAAAGGTAAGGGAAAGAAGAAGGGCGAGTCTTCAAGGAAGTCGTGGAAGCGCAAGGCTTCCCAAAATTTTGTTGTCACTGCGCAGAATCCAGCACAAGTTCAGGGGAATGCTGCTAGATTCCCACCTGGTTCATGTTACAACTACGGTGAAATGGGTCATTTCCGCAACAACTGCCCAAGGTCGGTGAACGCGAATGCAAATTCGAATGCAAATTCGAATGCAAACGCGAATGTGAATCCCGCCCATGGACGAGCGTACAATCTAAATGCAAACGAGGCTCAAGATGATAACCTCGTTGTCAATAGTACGCTCCTTGTTAATGGTACGTTCCTTGTTAACCATCAACCTGCATCTATTCTTTTCGATTCTAGTGCCAATAGGAGTTTTGTTTCATTATCATTTGAGCCTTTGCTTGCACTAAACTAAGGAAACCCTTATTTGTCGAAGTTGATTTTGGTAAACCTCTTGTACTCAATTCTGTTGTTTGCGACTGTTAATTTAACTTCGATAATCACCTTTTTCATATTGACCTCACACCGATGCAACTTGGGAGTTTCGACATTATCATAGGGATGGATTGGTTAGCTGAACATCATGCTGAGGTGGTTTGTTTCGATAAGATTGTTCGTATTCCTCTTTCATCTGGCGGTGTTCTGGAAGTTCGTGGCGAGAAACCATCTGTTGGTTTGAAACTTATGTCGTGTACGAAAGCCCAAAGTTATTTACGAAAAGGATATGTCGCCTTTATGGCACATGTCACCGAGGAGAAAGACAAGAGCAAGAGTATTCAGGATATTCTGATTGTTCGAGATTATCCAGAGGTGTTTCCTGATGAACTGCCTGGTTTACCTCCAGTTCATCAAGTCGAGTTTCATATTGACCTTGTACCCAATGCCAACCCGATTGCGAAAGCACCTTATCGTCTTGCACCGTCTGAGATGCAATAATTATCGAAACAGCTTCAAGAGTTATCTGATAAAGGATTCATCCGCCCGAGCTTTTCGCCCTGGGGAGCTCCTGTCCTCTTTGTGAAGAAGAAAGATGGGTCTTTTCGAATGTGTATCGATTATCGTGAGCTTAATAAGCTTACCATCAAGAATCGATATCCCCTACCTCGAATCGATGATCTCTTTGATCAGCTGCAAGGTGCTACCTGTTTTTCCAAGATCGATCTGCGTTCTGGGTATCATCAACTTCGTGTTCTCGAAGAAGATATTCCCCAAAACTGCATTCCGCACGAGATATGGACACTACGAGTTCACCGTCATGCCTTTTGGTATGACGAATGTTCCAGCCATTTTCATGGATTTAATGTATAGGGTTTGTAAACCTTATTTAGACAAATTCATCATTGTGTTCATAGACGATATTCTTGTTTATTCGAAGTCTCGAGCCGATCACGAGCAACACCTTCGTTTGACACTGGAACTCCTGAAGAAGGAACAACTTTTTGCTAAATTATCCAAGTGTGAATTCTGGCTTAAAGAAGTTCAGTTTTTGGATCATATAGTCAACGAGCAGGGTATTCATGTGGATCCATCCAAGTTTGCTGCAATTAAGGATTGGAATACACCAACGACAACTACAGAAATTCGTTCTTTTCTTGGTCTCGCTGGTTATTATCGTCTTTTTATTTCGAACTTCTCGAAGATCGCGGTGCCACTCACTACTTTGACTCAGAAGAATAAGCCTTTGGAGTGGGGATCTAAGCAAGAAGAAGCGTTCCAAACGCTGAAATGGAAGCTATGTGATGCTCCTGTTTTGTCCTTGCGCAATGGAAACGATGATTTCGTTGTCTTTTATGACGCGTCGAATCTAGGCCTTGGTTGTGTTCTTATGCAATGAGGTAAAGTCATAGCATATGCGTCAAGACAGTTGAAAGTTCACGAAAAGAACTACACAACTCATGATCTTGAGTTAGGTGCTGTGGTATTTGCTCTCAAAATCTGGAGACACTACAAGTTTGCTGCAATTAAGGATTGGAATACACCAACGACAACTACAGAAATTCGTTCTTTTCTTGGTCTCGCTGGTTATTATCGTCTTTTTATTTCGAACTTCTCGAAGATCGCGGTGCCACTCACTACTTTGACTCAGAAGAATAAGCCTTTGGAGTGGGGATCTAAGCAAGAAGAAGCGTTCCAAACGCTGAAATGGAAGCTATGTGATGCTCCTGTTTTGTCCTTGCGCAATGGAAACGATGATTTCGTTGTCTTTTATGACGCGTCGAATCTAGGCCTTGGTTGTGTTCTTATGCAATGAGGTAAAGTCATAGCATATGCGTCAAGACAGTTGAAAGTTCACGAAAAGAACTACACAACTCATGATCTTGAGTTAGGTGCTATGGTATTTGCTCTCAAAATCTGGAGACACTACCTCTATGGAACGAAGTGTGTGGTTTTCACAAGACCACAAAAGTCTCCAGCACATTCTTAATCAGAAGGAGCTGAACATGAGGCAACGACAATGGGTTGAGCTCTTGAACGATTACGATTGCGAGATTCGCTACCTTCCTGGTAAGGCGAATATCGTAGCCGATGCGCTTAGTCGAAAGGAGTGAGTCAAGCTTCATTCTGTTCAAACTCTATCTGATATTCAATCTCGTGTCCTTCAAGCACAACGATCTTGTGTAAACGAAGGCTTATTAAAATATGAGCTACCACTTCAACTCGAGCTTAAACTCGAAACGAAACGAAAGGTGATGGGTTGCCCTATTTTAAGGATCCTTGTGGATGATTATCGCTCAAATCGGAGTCCTTAATTGAATTCATTGTATGCTTTAATACGTACATTACGATTCAATAAGGACAAAACCGAATTCCTATTAAGATCTTCATATCTTCATAGTTAGATTCTTGAAAATGTTTAAAGTGCCAAATGAAATCCACGGATTAGATTCCTGGTGTGCTTTAAATACCCATGTCCAAAGATAACAAATTAAAGGTCAAATTAAACAATTATGCGATTATGAGTTTATGTGTTCTCCTTTATGTTTTTGTGTGATCCAATTTTCGTTATCCAAATCCTCATAGAATCTTCCATATCTTCATATGAGCAATTCATAGTAGGATATTCAAAAGGTACTACCTTAAATCCTTAATGGGCTTCTACGTGGTAGTTAAGACCCTTGGGTTATATAGTACCATTCCATGATTCGAAAAGAGACCCTTGAGTGGTCTAGTTAAAGATTGATTCAGAATCTGGTTAAGAATGACATGTGATGATACAGCTGAAAGGACCCTATGGTGGTCCAGTCACACTCATCACAGGTTCGTTCATTTGGTTTTCCCCTACACATTATCAAATGCACTGTGTGGACTATGCAAGGAATTACGTAATTATGGACGTGTACATAATTATAAAAATTCAGTGCACGGAAACCACAGTAAGATTTATCATGTGTAAGAACCAATAGTGACAACAATAACGAAACGTGAACAATGTAATGGAGGTACGGTGGACGCACCAATGGCGCTTCATATACTTGTACATAAGTGTCCCTCTTACATTGCAAGCATAATGTTATTTAAAGTTACTAGAAGTTCAGAACCCTAACCAGTGTTGTTTTATCTTTTCGACTTCATGTTTCGAGCTCTCACAAGTTTCCTCTAATTAAATTTCGGGACGAAATTTCCTAAAGTAGGGGAGAATGTGACATATGTGCCTCCACGGCCATCGAACAAATACCAAATCAATGAAATGTTGTGTTTCATACTTGGGATTTGTATAAATATGTGTATCGTTTGCACATATCAATTCTTTTTCGATTTCGAGCTCTAAATCGCTTTCTGTAAAGTTATACGCGAACTGGTGCGTAAACGTAATGAGTTTAACGTGAAAAACACTCTAAAACAGTGACATAGGCTTAACATACCTTAAATAACCTTTACCTAACTTAGAAATAAGTTTTGGAGGGTTTGGTGTGTCGAAATCAAGTTTATGTAATCATTAAAATATTTTATTTTAGTGATTGTTATGATAAAATTCCATTCGTCGCGTAATTTGGATCGTTTTTGCGTTCGTTACGATTTCCGTCGTAATTAACCGAACAACGCAACCGTACGACCAAACGAACCGACATCCGAGATATTTTTTAGCACATTTCAAGTTCCCTATACTTTAACTTCATTTTAGTGCTTTGAAATGGGGTTAACGGGGCTTAAAAGTGCCAAAAAATCAAGTTTTACAAGTGCGGGGACCATTTTTGAAATTTCTGGCAGATACATTGAACTTGGTCCATTTTTGAGGTTTTGATGGTTTTAACCCAAGGTTTTGCACTCTATGGGCTGGAATTTGATGGTTTTAAGTATTCTCATAGTTTTGAAAACCATGTGCCTAAGTGGAGGGCCAAGATCAAGGCACGAAATGCGAGAAACGATCCTAACGGTTCTCCGAAATCTATAAATACCCAAGCTCCCATTCCATTTTCCTCACCCCTTGATCTAATTTTATGCTCTAATTTGAAGTTTTATGATTCATACCTGAGTATTTAGATCAAGTTCTTCCTAGCTTGGACCCGTTGTAAGTTTCTTTCGTGCTTTTATGCGTTTTTAAGCGTAAAAGTCAAACAGTGTTTGACTTTCTGCTTTGACCAGCCTTTGGTCAACACGAAGTTCGTTTGAACTTCGCAACATGAGCATAATCACGATGGTTATAGTCCCTGGTGACTATACCTACTGATTACCACGTTGATTAGGTGTAGTGACGAGTCATAGTTTCGGCCAAAATACGTGCCTATGCGTATTTTGTAACCAAACTATTCTTGGGTATCAAAACCGTGTGTTTAGATATCAAACTTGTTTTCTAACTTCGTTAAACATTTCTTAACATGTTTAACTCGTCACTTTAGGTTTAGTGCTTATATAGGGTCGTAAGATAAGCGGTCTAAACAACCGCTTAGACTTTCGAACCCGACCCGTTTGGTCAATCATTAGGATCCGATCAAACATGTTTTGTGACCATATTTGTATAGGGAATAACCTTCCGAGGTTATACCTTATGGTCACTACATTTAGTTAGTTGTATGATAGGTAATTTATATGCCTTAAGAAAATGACCAAAATGCCCTTTTTACGCATAAATTCATTTTAAGCATATGTAACCTAAATTTTCACATCTAAACTGATTAGGTAACATTATTAGACATGTTAAGGCATATAATACTTGTCATAGGACTAGTTACGCGGTCCAAACGCGTTTTACGCGAACGACGCGTTAAAGTAGTGTAAGCTAACTAAACGAGTCGTAATGGGTCATAAGCACTTAGGTTAGGTTTCAATTTAGTATGTAGGCCTTGTTAAACCATATCATATGAGTTCCAATACTCATTTGGTTTATGAAATCTCATCCTATCCGATCTTCCGATTTAGGTCCAGTTTAATTACATAGTTACTTATATTAGGTGCCGATTGATTCCGTGCTCCTTCTAGCTTTGCTTGGTTGTTATTCAAGACTTCTAAGCATTCTCAAGTGAGTACATAGTTCCCCTATTTCACTATTTTCGATTGTTTTGGGGTGATTCATATGTGTTAAATGATTTCGATGTTTTTAACGATGGTTTCGAAAATGATTAAAATGGTTTATATTAAATTAATAACGATTTCGATAATGTGGATAAACATGTTGGTTGTAATTACATAGCGAATAACATTCATTAGTTTTCGCCGAACCGACCAGTATTAGGTTATGGTACCATAGGAACTGACAAATCCCGTTATCAGACTGCACCCATGGTTATGTGTGGGTTAGGTGGGTAACGACTGAATCTGTGATTGTTAATTTACCCTTTGGTGGTTTATTAATGCGAGTTTCGAGATAGTCGAGTCACGAAGGTTTGGATGTTATTAGCGAGACGACCAAAAGTAGTTTTCACAATTTAAAACAAGAATGATTTAAACGACTGAAACGATTTTTAACGAGTTAAACGATTTGGGTAAACGATTGGTTTTTGGTTAGTGTTTAGATAACGGGACGGGTGTAATGTGATGAAAACATGGTAGATACGCCACTGGTACTTCTTATATATAAGTGTTTTCATCATTTTACATGCCGTGGCGTTATTTAGTTCACTTGGGTAAACGATTCCGAAATGATGTCACACAATGATGTTTTCTGAATAATATAAACCATACGAGTTTTATTAACGAGTTTTTACGAGATGTTTTACATTTTGATTTAATTAAATAAATGTTTTGGGGTTAAGAATCATGGCTACGAGATTTTATAAATTATAACCAACTTGATTTGAGTTGGTTAATTATGTCGCAATACTATACTTTTCAAAACAAGGTTTTTAATTAAGTATTGCAACATGTAAACTAGCCATGAATCCGACACTCTCATAAACCTATGTGCTCGCCAGCATTTCTTTTTTTTACTTTGTTTTTACATATGTTTCAGGTGTTGTTGAATGATGTTGATTGCTAGGATGCATGCTCACATAGGACTGGACGAGGCCTTAGTGACTTAATAACAATGATGGACTATGTTTAACTTGTTTGTTTAGATTTCAAGATGATGTAAATGTTTAATGTTTAATAAAACGAAACTTCAAATTTCCGTGTGTTTTGAAACAATGATTCTGTTACAACACTCCACGACGTTTCCGCCACGTTTTGTTATCTTACGTGGCCGGGGTGTGACAAGCGCCTTGACATCCGTTGCTGGGTTCAAGATCATCGGATAGGGTATCGAATCAATGATTAGGGGTTAAAACACTTATAATGGAGCAAAGCTTTGTGAAACTTGGGGTATTAAGTGTTATATTTTCGTGCAGAATATTAGAGAGAAAGAAAGAAAATTGAACAAGTTGAACTGCAGGTGAAACGCTCTATTTATACGAATTTTGTGACCCCATCGCGGCCCGCAAAGCCTTAAGCTAATCCCGCCACGGCCCGCGATACCCTCTAGCTAGGGCTTAGGTGTGATTAGTCACAAGTGTAGGCTTGCCACGTGGACGACACATGTCCCTAGGCGTGTCCGAAAAGTTATGAGCCTTTCGCGACCCGCGATAGGCTTCTCTTAGTCTGTCGCCGCCCACGACAGACACATAATTGTTATTTTTTTCATTTTTCAAGCTATATAACGTTACGCGAGTTTGGTTTTTCGATTACGGAGTGTTTTAGGACATTTTTAGGGTTGTTATAGTTTAGGGGATTGCATTTAAAGGAGGCGCGTGTGAGTAATGCATGAAGAGGCAGAGTGTGGGTAAAAAAACTAACGGCGTTTGCCAACTGTTAAAATACTATTCCCAAGCCTCAAGATTTAATAGATTTATAATGATAATGTACAAACAAGTACTGAGATATCATACTGCTTTTCTAACCCTATAGACTTGATACAAGCAACACACGTCCTCACGGACCGCTCTACATCTTCTTGTTCGAACATCTTTAACTCTCCCTCTTCTCACCCAATATGCCTTTTTTCTCTAACCCATAAACGGTTGAAGGCCATGGATCACATCCTCCCTTTCAGGGCATGATCTTAATTGGGGTCCGGGGTTTTTCTCTTTAAAGTGCAAATTTTATCGAAAGAGTAAATTGTCATTTTACTACCTATGGTTTGGCCAGAAATGACACTTTAGTTCAAATAGTTTTTTTTTATCATTTGTGTCACTGACGTTTGCAATTTTTTTTCATTTTCATTCAACCCACTAACTCCATCCAAAAAAGCTAGTTGAGGCGGGGTATTTTCGTCATTATATGTATTTTTTTATTCCATTTTTTATTTTAAAAACCAAATAAAACCCACCTACCCCACCCAACCCCAAATTACCCATTCTCTCTCTAAAACACCCACCACTAACACACCACCACACCTGACCATTGCCGCCACACCAAACTCCGGTAACACCACCACCTTTCACCTCAAATATCTCTGCCATCACCATCCTCCACCACCACCGCCATCAAAACCATAATCAAAACTTACTTCCGCCACGATTACCATAACCTGGATCCTCAAATCAAAACCCTAAAATGCAATGACATCACTCGTAACAGAGCCGGTGGTGGTGGACATTGACGTCAAAGATGGTGGTGGACTGAGTTCCAGACACCATGTCGGGATTTGGTCGGAGTTCTGGATACCAAGTTGTAAGGTAATTACACCGATCTTGTAATCGTGTTGACATTATGTTTTAATTGATAAATATCAAGAAATTAGGGCTAAAATTATCATAAGTACCAATATTTGTTTTCACTTATGTATTTTGTAACTGAATTGATGCTGAGATTTAGAACTTATATGTTTTTCACTTTTGCATTTTGTGTTGGTGGTTAACGTTGACAGAGATGGAGGGGGACTGGTGGTGTACGTTGTGGTGGCCGATGTTGACAGAGACGGGGTGGTCAGCGGAGTTCCAGATACAAGTTGTAAGGTAAGTACATCAATCTTGTAATCGTGCTGACGTTGTTTTAATTGATAAATGTTAAAAAATTAGGGCTAATATTATCATTAGTAACAATATTTGTTTTCACTTATGCATTTTGTAGTTGAATTGATGCTGAGATTTAGAACTTATCTATTTTCACTTTTGCATTTTGTGTTGGTGGTTAACGTGGATGGAGGCGGAGGGTGATTGGTGGTGGTGTGGTGGTGGATTTTGAGGAAGACAGGGTGGTCGCTGAAGTTCTTAGCTGGTAGTGGGTCCAATTAATTACTTTGCAAGTGTGGTTATGGAGTTGGCTATAGGTGTGGGGGTCACACTAGTTATAATAATAGTAATTAGTATATAATAATTATAATAATAATAATAATAATAATAGGGCTTGAAAAATAACAACATATATGTAAATTCACTAAAATACCCTTGAGTTAACTAACAATTTTGGATAGAGTTAGTGGTTGGACGAATGACGTGTGCGTATATATACATATTTTTATAATGAAATTACACACGATTTGGTTTTAAATTTATAAAAGTGATAACTACTTCAACATCAAAACACACACGAAAGAGGCAAGTGTACCCCGTCATATATGTAGTAAAGCATCGGTAAGAACCAAGTATCGATACAAGGAAATGGGCGGAGGAATAATACTAGACCTTTATCATTAAATTAACGGAAGAAAGATAAGTTGTTTGATTTTATAAAAACTACAATAAGCATAAACAAATATTTAATAAAACATAAAAGACTCCAAATATGAAAATAGATAAATAGCCTTGCTTTATACACAACCAAAGCATGTCAACTAAGTCGGTTTTGGCACTAGAAACATTCGATCAATTCTTCATTTTTCAAGACAATTAGTATCCCTTTCGGGAATCCTGACATGATAATCATTCGGAAAGCTAAAACGATAAACACACTTTAACCACCTAAAATTGTTCTTTAACGTGCAATTGATAAATGTCTATGAAAATCTCTTAAAAATAAGTTAGTCATCCGTTAGGAGTTTTCTAACCTCACTTAAACAAGTAAAGTAACATCGATAAACACAACATAACCACCGAGACAAGCATAAACTAGATTTAATCACAACCGAGTTCATTTTACAAATCTTGCAATTAAATTCACCAAGATAGCAATTTTGGCCTAAACTACTAACTAAGCTAACAATTCATGGCAAGAATTCATAACAACACCATTTAACCCGTTAAGGTCCTTACGTGATGGAAAGCTTTCTTGATTAACAATAATTACATTTTATTAAACCACTAACCATTTCTAGTATCATGGTGCATACATTTTAACCAAGCTAAACTAGTTAACCAAGTTTAAAGTCTACTAATACATGATTAATTAAGCTTCATCTTTCAACTATCTCAACTAACCATATATTAATCATCCAACACAATTACTTATAATCAAGAAATCAATATCAATAACAAGGTTGCAAACTAATCATCAAAGATTAACATAGAAAATACTTCCAAGTGTCATTACAAACAAGATTAACATACTAATGGTTATAATTAAGCAAGGGATTGTTGTTTTTGCCCAAAGGCTTACAATAATACATAGAACATTAATCTAAATGCTTGAAACATTAACAAAATTATGGAAAGATTAGAAAACCAAACCATAAACAAGCACTAGATTAAGAATCTGGAAGATAATGGAGATAATCGGCACAATGTGGCTTGAATCCGGGTGAAAGCTAACGCCTCCGGAGCCTGAAAATCGCCAGAATCGCTCCCAAAATATCCAGAGTTCCGAGCATAATGTTTCTGCATGATTTTTATAACTTTTTGAATTCGCACGGTCGTGCCAATAAAGTGCACGACCGTTCACTTTTTGCATTATTTAAGTTACTATTCACCATACCGCATGACATCATCAGATCTTGACCAGATTTCGTAGCCGCACGACCGTTCACTTGGAGGCACGATCGTGCATCTCCAGTTCTTGTTGCACTGACTCTTGAACGGGCAGTGCATCGCCGGGCTTGTGTTGGATATCGGATCCGCACGGGGTGCAACCATCCGCACGACCGTTCATCTCCGGGATTGACTTGCACTCTGGATTGCACCATCGTTCACTGTCGGGCTGGGTTGTTTTGTCGGATATGCATGGTCGTTCCACTCATTGCACGACCATGCCAAACGCCCAGGTCAGAATTTCCACAGAATGTTCGCAGCTTTGTCGTTTCGTCCGGAAAGTCCTCGTTTTCACTATCATCTTGTCTGGCACGCAGTTTTAGGACTGTAAACAAAAGTATACATGATTAACTATCTGAATGACGGTTTTACGGCCGAAAACACATAAAATGGGGGTAAAATGGGGGACTATAATATGTATAAATTGGTGAATATCAAATCTCCCCACACTTGAACCTTGCTTGTCCTCAAGCAAGCTAAACTAAAATGCGATAAAAACAAGAATCTAACAAGAACGAGTATTTACAAACTATTTGTTGAAACAACTACAAACGGTTAGCCAGTTTTTCGAAAGACAACATCAAATGAATCAAACCAAACAAGCATATGCAAATATATGTAGATAACCAAAAAGCCATGACTTCACTTTCAATTGACTTAACATGCTAATCTTCACACAACTCACAATGTTCATGCACACTCGGTTTTATATGTGAAACTTACATAAAATGTGTATGTGCAAACGCTCAATGCCTCGTCAATGAAATGTGTAATATCATAAGCTTGTCATAAGATCTCGTCTCCACCAACTAACATGCGAAAAAGTGCAAATCAAGAGGACTTTACGGGGTATAACGTTAGGCTTGGGTGAAGGGTATGGAAATGGAAATTTATAGTGGTGAAATGGTTAAAACTTGGTTTTAGCGTTTAACTAGCGTAAAACAATACAACTATACATACTAACGCCTTAAAAAGGCGACTTTTGTGAAATCGAGCTCATCAATCGAGATTTTATCATTAAGCATTCAAAATTGCTCGAATTTTGTCGAATTTACCCTATTTTAGGGTGTTTTATTTTCTGTTTTTTTTTTTTTTTTTACATAGAAACTAATGGATTTATACAATGAACAAAAAACTATAACAAGCGCTAGTTAAACGATTATTTTGACCGAGTTTCAACACTAAAAGGTTTAAAACATAAAAAGGCTAAATTTGGCTAAGTGGGCGATTATGTTGGGTAAACAAAGGTAAACGGGAAGGCTCGACATGGTTAATCCTAAAGGTAATGTAAGGTTTAAGGGGAAACACAGCACAAAGAACAAGGCAAACACAAAGGGTTTTCTAAGTGCCTCTATCACTTCTACACAATTTCGCAAGTTCATGGTCTTAACAAGCATTCTAGTGACAAGTTCTAAATTACACATGACGTCCGGCTCACTCCTACATCCGAAATGAACAAATATATAACAATTTCAAGGCTCAATTATGCTCACGTAACGGAAGGAATGGGTAAAAGTGTGAAAACTATCATGCAAGTCTTTCTTTGTTTGTCACGCTTTTCGGTTTTCTTTATCAAAATTTATTTTGCTTGTCGAGTTTTTATCATGTCCGAAGCTTTCTAAAACACAACCAACCGGTTTATTTGCTAAAAATATATACAAAATACAGATATTTTTTATTGAATTTTCTGATTTTTTTAGGACAAACAAAGTTAACAAGTTAAACCCCTCCCCACACTTGAACTTCGCATTGTCCCTAATGCGAAACCCGAAATATAGAGATAAAGGAGAATAATACTCCCCTGAAGATGATTTTGATGCAACGAGACTTCCAAAGCTGTATCTGTGATGTGCTCCGGTTCAATGTGTGCTCCATAAATCTGCATAAATGTCACAAGGCAAGGCAAAGCAAAGAAAAATAGAATATAACATGCGGAACAAATCAGTTGTAACTCAAACCATACATTAAATAATAATAGAAATACTAAAAAAATATCCGTACAAAATACTGCAAGAAATAAACGATAATATCCAGGGATGTTTGAAATGACAACCAAAATAAACATCCAAAAATAAACTACTAAAATACGAAAACCACCACCAGCTACTCATCACCACCGTCAGCACCACCACCTGTGCCGGAAGGGCCTGCTCCATCATAACCAGGTGGGTTCCCGTATGGGAACTGTGGGGGCTGACCGAAGTAGTTCGGGTAGGCGTTCTGAAGCCCCCCGAATATGTACGAGAATCCATCATGCACCTCCCGGCATATGAAGTCCTGGTTCGCCCTGATCTGGTCCTGGTTAGCCCTTATCTGCTCCTGACTAGCATACAACTGCTCTATTCTGGTGCGCTGATGCTCTTGACTCACCTGCATCTGTTGAAACTGTTGGTAGAGATCAGGATAAGACGGGATGCCCTCAGGCCAATCCTGGTGCTGGTAGAACTGCTAGTGTGGTGGTGTGGGTGGCGGCTGGTTCTGTCTCTCCTCTTCATGCTCCTCATCATGCATCTCCTCATCTTCATCTTCCCCTGGTAGTGGAGGAAACGGGTCCCAGACCTCGTTGTCCAAACCCCTCAATCGATCCCCCGATTCGTCTCAGCAATAAGCCCCATGGCTTTCAATGAACGAATATCAACATACAAACCCTCGGTCACAAGAGTGAGTCCCTGAAGTACCTCATCAGTCATCAACCCCAGGTTGTAGGTGATCTCGGTCACATACTGATCGCCGTGAATCTAACTGCTGGGCGTTCTCCCTGAGCTTTTTACAAAATACTCTGCCATCCTCGCTGCTAGGTTGATGTGTACCCCCTCAACCAGCACATAAAGAAATATCAAATCCGGTGTTGGACAGTTCCCCAAACTGTCCATGCGCCCGCAGATGGTATGGCTGAATATATGATGAATCACTCAATGCAAAGGGTCTCTCAATCGTGAAGCTTTCGACATCCTTGGATCGTATGGGTCACCAACTGCATTTGAGCCCAAAATGCGGCCCACGCTTCATCGCTCGGAAAGGTGAACTCATCTGTGAAAAACTCTGAATCCATGTCCTCGTTTGTGTAGATTCCGAGTCTCCGACCCAATCTACCCACCGACCAATTGTGCCAGCGTCTGCCCAATCTGAAATGTACCCTTTCTTTGTAGCGGAAATTGGGGATCTTATATGCCTTAGGCTTTTCGTATGAATATGTGGCGAAGAATTCTATCGTTAGCTCACGATAGATGGGGCGGTCGATAGCTACCAAGCGCGAAAGTGGGATAGTTAGCATGTTTTCTAATCGTTTGCGCTGATTTAGATCTCTCATAACATCCCAATCTAGCCTCCGGGGGATGCCAAACTGCCCTCGCCTATTACATAAAGCGTGAAGTTTTGGGATACAAAGGCTTTCTCTCTCGTCCTCGGGATCAAACTGTAAGAAGGGATAATTCATCTACAAGAGGGAAGACAGTTAAAACAGGAGAAACAGAGAAAATTTAATTTGGAACAGCCGAACACACCGTTATGAAGGTTCTGACTAGCTGATCTGGGCATGTCGCACGGACGTGCAACCAGACGCACGGTCGTGCGTCACCGATAATCAGCATGGGTGGTCGGTGTTTGTCGTAACTGCACAGCGTGCGACCAACGGCACCACCGTGCATCACCGTGCATCACCGAGCCAACAACAATCTATCGTGAACATCCGGAAATGCACGGACCGTGCCACAGGGGGAACGACCGTGCGACCCGTAATTTCTACAGATTCTAACCCCGGCTCTGAATAGCCTGATTTTTCAAAAATCAACAAGTTTTTATGCAAACAGGGGGCAGAGAATCAACCGGTTGTTCATGAGACATATGATTCTTGCAAGGGTTAGGGTTCCGCTTGTGTTTATGAAGGGAACCCTAAAAAGCCTTGAAGAATCAAATGAATCTAACCTAGACAAAGATAAAACAGGAAATCGACAAGAAAGGACATACCGTGCGAAGAGATGTGTGAAACCGTGCGAAGAAATCATGCGATTTGAGGCAAAATCGCTCTGGAACGGCTGGTGCGGTTTAGGGTTCGCGAATTGTGAATGGGGGCTGCAGATGAGTGTATTTATACTGCCAAATGACAAAACTGCACTCAGCCTCATGCACGGTCGTTCGATGAGTCGCACGGTCGTGCGTCACCGAACATGGTTCACCCTGGCACGATGTTCTCGGAACTGCACCGGGGGTGCGACTTGAGGTGCCGGCCATCCCGGATTCGCACGGGCGTGCGACAGCTGCAGATCAGTTTTTTCTGCAGAATGCATTTTCAGCACCTGTTTTGGCCATTTTTCGCCATTTTAACCATCCGCAAACTGTTCTAACATTTTTCTCACATAGACCCTACGCTCGGCATGTCTAAAAACAAAACAAACCTACGGAAACTACCAAACAAGCCTAAATTACGCTA
The DNA here is from genome assembly GCA_030545235.1 of Helianthus tuberosus. Taxonomy (NCBI): domain Eukaryota; kingdom Viridiplantae; phylum Streptophyta; class Magnoliopsida; order Asterales; family Asteraceae; genus Helianthus; species Helianthus tuberosus. The sequence continues at coordinate 35,980,398 of CM060379.1, read as the reverse complement.
AAACGACAAAAACACAAAAAAGGACGATTTTACCCCTAATGCGCTTAAGTCGCTCTTGCTACATTTTTGATCAACGAGTCAGTAGCGTAGACTCTCCTCCCCACACTTATGATGTGTGCGGGGTGTGGAGCTCGATAACCTCCACCGCCGACTCGATCGGCCCCGCAACGTAAAGCATCAAGCGGTGCCCATTTACCTTGAAAATAACGTCGTCCGCGTTCTCTATTGCAACAGTCCCATATGGAAATACCTCTTTTACAGTGTATGGTTCTGTCCAACGTGAATGTAATTTTCCTGGAAATAAGCGTAACCTCGAGTTGTAAAGAAGAACAAGATCGCCCGCTTGGAATTGTTTGTGGTCCTTCAAGCGTTTGTCGTGCAATCTCTTGGTCCGCTCCTTGTACAACACAGAGCTCTCATAAGCTTGTTGTCGTAGCTCCTCCAATTCATGAATCTGAAGAAACCGGGCTTCACCTCCGGTTTTTAAGTCCAGATTTGCGGTTTTTAGAGCCCGCATCGCTTTGTGCTCCAACTCAACCGGTAAATGACACGCTTTTCCATATACGAGCCTAAAGGGAGTAGTCCCAATAGGGGTCTTGTAAGCAGTACGGAAAGCCCACAACGCCTTGTCTAGTTTGTCCGACCAATCCTTACGGTTTGCACCTACAGACCGCTCAAGGATTCGTTTTAGCCCTCGGTTTGTGACCTCCACCTGCCGACTCGTTTGTGGATGATAGGGCGTGGATAAATGGTGATGCACACCATAGCGGGACAAAGCTTTTTCAAGCTGGGTATTGCAGAAGTGAGTCCCTCTGTCATTGATAAGCGCCTTCGGAGTGCCAAACTGGGCGAACAAACTTTTCAAAAATCTCACGACCACCCTGGCATCATTGGTGGGTAAAACCGGTGCCTCCGTCCACTTTGATACATAGTCAACTACGACCAGGATGTACTTGATTCCTCGTGAGGGGGGAAATGGTCCCATGAAGTCTATCCCCCAAATGTCGAAGACTTCACAAACTTGTATCCAGTTCTGAGGCATTTCATCACGTGCCGATATATTTGTCGCCCTTTGGCAGGCATTGCTCACTCTAACCCAACTCTGCGCATCACGAAAAATAGTCGGCCAATAAAACCCGGAATCCAGCACCTTCTTGGCGGTGAAATTGGCTCCATGGTGGCCTCCGGTAGGTCCCTCGTGACAATGGCGCAGAATATCGGTCGCCTACTTCCCTGAAACACATCTTCTGATCACCTGATCAGCACCAACCTTGAATAAGAAAGGATCGTCCCAAATGTAGTGCTTGACATCCGAAAAGAATTTCCTCTTTTGTTGGTGAGTCAACCCTTTAATCAGAATCCCGCAAGCAAGATAGTTCGCAAAGTCGGCGAACCAAGGTGACTCATCACATATCTCAATACTCATCAACGACTCGTGTGGGAAATTGTCATTGATTGAATCCCAACGCGTGTCCTTGATGTCTCCATGCTCTAACCGAGATAGATGGTCAGCCGCTACATTCAACGCACCCTTTTTATCTTGAATTTCGATATCAAATTCTTGCAGCAGTAAGATCCATCTGATGAGACGCGGTTTAGCGTCCTGTTTGCTGAAAAGATATTTAATGGCTGCGTGATCAGTATACACAATTGTTTTCGAAAGCACCAAATACGATCTAAATTTGTCAAATGCGAAAACAACCGCCAAGAGCTCTTTTTCAGTCGTGGTGTAGTTCTCCTGAGCGTCGTGAAGAGTCTTGCTCGCATAATAGATCGGGTGAAAGTTCTTTTCCTTCTTTTGTCCCAAAACAACCCCTATAGCGTAATCGCTCGCGTCGCACATAATTTCAAATGGCAGACTCCAGTCTGGTGCAACTAAAATTTGGGCCTCAATCAACTTTTGCTTCAGAAGGTCAAAAACCCTCAAGCAATCATCTCCAAATATGAACGGAGCATCTTTCTCCAACAAACGGGTCATGGGCCTAGCGATTTTTGAGAAATCCTTGATGAATCGCCTATAAAACCCCGCATGACCAAGAAAGCTCCGTATCGCTCTCACAAAGGTGGGAGGCGGAAGTCGTGAAATAATGTCAACTTTAGCTGGATCGAACTCCATTCCAGCATGAGAAATCTTGTGTCCCAGAACTATGCCCTCTTTCACAAGTATATACACCGATAAAACAATGACTCAGGTCGTTCCTAAAGCTCGCCATATCCCCGGCAACGGCGCCAAAAACTTGACGTGTGCGTATATATACATATTTTTATAATGAAATTACACACGATTTGGTTTTAAATTTATAAAAGTGATAACTACTTCAACATCAAAACACACACGAAAGAGGCAAGTGTACCCAGTCATATATGTAGTAAAGCATCGGTAAGAACCAAGTATCGATCCAAGGAAATGGGCGGAGGAATGATACTAGACCTTTGTCATTAAATTAACGGAAGAAAGATAAGTTGTTTGATTTTATAAAAACTACAATAAGCATAAACAAATATTTAATAAAACATAAGAGACTCCAAATATGAAAATTGATAAATAGCCTTGCTTTATACACAACCAAAGCATGTCAACTAAGTCGGTTTTGGCACTAGAAACATTCGATCAATTCTTCATTTTTCAAGACAATTAGTATCCCTTTCGGGAATCCTAACATGACAATCATTCGGAAAGCTAAAACGATAAACACACTTTAACCACCTAAAATTGTTCTTTAACGTGCAATTGATAAATGTCTATGAAAATCTCTTAAAAATAAGTTAGTCAACCGTTAGGAGTTTTCTAACCTCACTTAAACAAGGAAAGTAACATCGATAAACACAACATAACCACCGAGACAAGCATAAACTAGATTAAATCACAACCGAGTTCATTTTACAAATCTTGCAATTAAATTCACCAAGATAGCAATTTTGGCCTAAACTACTAACTAAGCTAACAATTCATGGCAAGAATTTATAACAACACCATTTAACCCGTTAAGGTCCTTACGTGACGGAAAGCTTTCTTGATTAACAATAATTACATTTTATTTAACCACTAACCATTTCTAGTATCATGGTGCATACATTTTAACCAAGCTAAACTAGTTAACCAAGTTTAAAGTCTACTAATACATGATTAATTAAGCTTCATCTTTCAACTATCTCAACTAACCATACATTAATCATCCAACACAATTACTTATAATCAAGAAATCAATATCAATAACAAGGTTGCAAACTAATCATCAAAGATTAACATAGAAAATACTTCCAAGTGTCATTACAAACAAGATTAACATACTAATGGTTATAATTAAGCAAGGGATTGCTGTTTTTGCCCAAAGGCTTACAATAATACATAGAACATTAATCTAAATGCTTGAAACATTAACAAAATTATGGAAAGATTAGAAAACCAAACCATAAACAAGCACTAGATTAAGAATCTGGAAGATAACGGAGATAATCGGCACAATGTGGCTTGAATCCGGGTGAAAGCTAACGCCTCCGGAGCCTGAAAATCGCCAGAATCGCTCCCAAAATATCCAGAGTTCCGAGCAGAATGTTTCTGCATGATTTTTATAACTTTTTGAATTCGCACGGCCGTGCCAATAAAGTGCACGACCGTTCACTTTTTGCATTATTGAAGTTACTATTCACCATACCGCATGACATCATCAGATCTTGACCAGATTTCGTAGCCGCACGACCGTTCACTTGGAGGCACGATCGTGCATCTCCGGTTCTTGTTGCACTAACTCTTGAACGGGCAGTGCATCTCCGGTTCTTGTTGCACTGACTCTTGAACGGGCAGTGCATCGCCGGGCTTGTGTTGGATATCGGATCCGCACGGGGTGCAACCATCCGCACGACCGTTCGTCTCCGGGATTGACTTGCACTCCGGATTGCACCTTCGTTCACTGCCGGGCTGGGCTGTTTTGTCGGATATGCATGGTCGTTCCACTCATTGCACGACTGTGCCAAACGCCCAGGTCAGAATTTCCACAGAATGTTCGCAGCTTTGTCGTTTTGTCCGGAAAGTCCTCGTTTTAACTATCATCTTGTCTGGCATGCTGTTTTAGGCCTGTAAACAAAAGTATACATGATTAAGTATCTGAATGAAGGTTTTACGGCCGAAAATGCATAAAATGGGGGTAAAATGGGGGACTCTAATATGTATAAATTGGTGAATATCAACGAATATGACAAAAAATTGCAAACGTCAAGAACACATATAAGAAAGAAAAACTTTTTAGACAAAAGTGACATTTCTGGCAAACCACATGGGCTAAAATGGCAATTTACTCTTGCCGAAAATTTTCAAAAATTTTATATATATTGTGTTCTGTCCCCGCTATTTTTTTCTTTAAAACTCCCCCATCTATTTAAAAGTTCAAAATCCACCATTGCTCCCTCTCTCTTCACCACATTTGCAGCCTCTCCTCTATCTCTCTTTCGCGTCTGATGTTTGTGGCTCTAAAAACAATGGATAATAGATGCTCTAACATCTCCATCTCGGAAAATCCTAGATAACAAACCCTAGCATGGAATACGCCTATTGGGTGAGTGGTAATTTTTCGCCTCCCTCGTGGTTTTCACCTTTTTCTTCCACATCAGCACCACATCTTCTTTTTCTCTATATTCCCATTCATCCCTTTTTGAAGAAAATTATTATCTTTCTTGTTCCTCACACCTACCTTTTCTAAAGTTCTTGGGTTGTACATTGAGCTGGTTTAGTTGTACATTGCTTTAATTGACAAGTGTGACCAATTGCATGATCATACCGAGAGAGGGTGGATAAAATGGGGTAGTAGGAGCAGTGTTCCTGAATGTATTGTGATGCCACATCCCTTATCCTGCTTCCAAAGCCACATCCCCTGCCCTTTCAACCCTGATAATAAACCCTAATTTTTATATAGATATACAAAACCTAAATCCTGTGAAAATATGTCTTGAATTAGAACGTAAATAGAAACCCTAACCGTTGGTAGAATCCATTACTTTTTTTGGAAAGACAATTTTATTATAATAGAACTACTAGCAAGACACTAGAACCAACATAGTACAACAAACAAACAAATTTAAACTGAAAACTACCCCATGTTTTCCATTCTAACATATGCATATTACCCCTATGCTTGATCCATATAAATGAGTTTGTCTTTATCGTCTCCATTATCTCTTCTAAGTTTTGTATTTATTCCATTTTACACTTCTTCATTTCTTACCCTCCACAAGCACCACATTGTACATCCAGTAATTTACACCACTTGTTTTAACTTACTCCAAACCTCCTTCCTTAAATTGCATTCATAGACTTCAACCATATGGCACAGTTAACACTCCACGAACCCACGTAAACTCCTATCCTTACCAACTCTACTTTCGACAGAACCTGCCAAAATGGTATATTGTAGTCGGCACCTGGGGACTACCAAAGTGGTCGCAAGTCACTGCATGTCTTTTATAAACAACTTATTTGTTTTTTTTTCTAGGCTTTTTAAAAGGGTGTACATATTGGCACACCAAGCTGTCTATTTGCACATCAAACCCTAGCTTTATATACGCCGTGTATATCCGCCTTTTTCAATTTCCAAGAGAATCTCTGATTCACATCAAGTGGTCACCTTATATACGCCGCGTATAGGCCTATACGCGGCGTATATAAAGGGTGGTTTTTTTATAAACATTTTTATTCAATATTTATTGTTCTAGCAAACTTTTATAATAAGTAATTTAAAAAAAACATTGTTAAGTATTTTATCGTATAGTACAATATAGGTCTCGTATAGGCCTATACAAGACCTATAGGGAACCTATACGAGACTTATACTACACTATATGATATGATACCAAACTATACAATACTATACGATACGATATGATATGATACTATAGGATACGATACATCCATAGGCCTATACGAGGGCTATACGAAACCTATACGAGACGTATACTATACGATACAATACGAAACTTAACAATTTTTTTTATTTTTTAATTTTGTTAAAGTACTTATTATAGAACTTTGCTAAACGATAAATAATGTATAAAAACACTTCTTAAAAAACCCTTTATATACGCATCGTATATGTCGCAACCCCCGTCCCCTAACTACCCGGGAACAGGCGGCCGCGGCCAGTTTCAGTGGTATCGGTGTTTATCAATTTGGCAGCGGAATTTACATCAGGACCGTAGTTAGGAAATATTTTATTTTGAGTAAAATACCACACTTTTATAATATTAAACACATGGGAAAATCTCAAGTTTCCAGTACACACATTTTCATAGGGATAAACCGTAGTTTATTTAAATAAAAACATCTCTTTATTTAGGTAAATTTATAGCCACTTTTCCAAGTCTTCAGTGTTGTCCAGCTGGCTTCTATTTGGCTTTCACATTTTGTTACCTGAAACGCCTTTAAAAACATTTTGTCAGTGGGAAATACTGGTGAGTGAATCCAAGTTTAATCAAGACAGGTAAAACCGTTTACAGCATTGAGGGCGGTCGCGCAATTACATTTGTTTATTTTCTACATTAATTACCACCCACGGTACTGTCAATCAATGAGTGGTGGTCATGTTACTACTCACAGTATAGTAACAAATTTTGTATACAAAACCCTAACATACCGACGATAATTTTAGAATACAAATACTCAATCACTGTTTAATATAATGTAAATCAATTGAGGTTTTGTAAAAACAGTTTGCAAAAAGGAGGATTACTCACATTGTTATCGTAGGGTTTTCCTTTGTGATTTCCTGGTGATTATCTATTAATTACACAATGCACACGCGTTAGTATAATAACCCAATATTTACATTAGTAATACCCTCCCCGAGACAGAATTCCAACGACTACGTCGGGCAGAACCTCGACAGCCGTTACGGAATCCTAGATCAATCAGGCAGCGTATCTAATACGTAATCGGGGTTATGATACTTACAACGAGGCAGAACTTCGTTAATTAGAGGGGTATATTGCCCGATACTACTTTCTAATATTCAGAATTGAGAGAGAATTCGAAAAGTTTGAGCGAGTTGGGACTGAGGCCGATCGAAGGCATTTATATGGCTGATTTTCAAGTTTGTCGCGCTCCGCGTAAGCCAAAGGCTTAGCCTTCGCGGCCCGCGACGTAGGGTTATAGGGGCTAGGGTTGCTGATTTGCCAGTTATAGACTCGACACGATGATGACACGTGGCAGCTCAGGGTGTCGCCCTGACTTTGAGCTGTCGCGGCCCGCGTAAGCTCAGGCTTACTTCTACGCGGCCCGCGAGCGAGGTCTAAATTTTGTTTTTATTTAATTTTTAATTATATAAGGCATTTTGGGCCCGATTTTCATATACGGGGTGTATTTTAGGACGTCCAGGGACACTCTAATTATATTAGGGGTGTCAGAAATAATTTTGGAGGGTTGTTATAGTATATGCCTATACGCGGCGAATATAAAGGGTCAAAAATATAATTTTACCCGTGGATTGGGCTGCGTATAGCCCCCAATTCAAGGGCAAAATGTTTTTTTTTACCAAACTTACCCCATGTATACGCCACATATAGGGCTATACGCGGCGTATAGTAAAAAAGACAATTTTACCCGTGGATTGGGGCTATACACAGCCCAATCTAGGGGTAAAAATTGTCTTTTTAACCCTTTATATACGTCGCGTATAGGCCTATACATAGCGTATATAAAAGATTAATAATTTTTTTTCTTTTTTACCCCAAACCAGTGGTAAATTTTGCCTTTTTGACCCTTTATATACGCCGCGTATAGGCCTATACGTAGCCTATATAAAGGGTGGTTTTTTTTCAAATATTTTTATTCAATATTTATTGTTTTAGCCAAATTTTATAATAAGTAATTTTATTAAAAAATTAAATAAAAAACATTGTTAACTATTCTATCGTATAGTATAATATAGGTTTCGTATATGCCTACACTATACGAGACTTATAGGGAACCTATATGAGACTTACACTACACTATATGATATGATGTGATGTGATGTGATATAATATGATATCAAACTATACGATACGATACTATAGGATACGATACAACATCCGTACAGGCCTATAGGTGTAGTATAGGTCTCATATAGGACTATTGGTGTAGTTTAGGTCCCGTATAGACCTATACTACAAATATATGATACATACAATACAATAAGATACGTTACTATAGGATACGATACAACACTCATATAACATTATAGGTGTAGTTTAGGTCCCGTATAGGCTTATATGCCTAAACAAGACCTATACTATATGATATGATACGATACCAAAGTATACGAGACTTATACTACACTATATGATATGATACGATACCAAAGTATACGATACTATATACGCTGCGTATAGGCCTATACGCAACGTAATAAAGGGTAAAAAGACAATTTTACCCCAAGATTAGGCTACGTAGAGCCCCCAATCCAGGGGTAGAATGGTATTTTTTACCAAACTTGCCCCATGTATACGCCACATTTAGGGCTATATGCGGCGTTTAGTAAAAAAAGACAACTTTGCCCCTGGATTGGAGACTATACGCCACCAAATACAGGGGTAAAATTATCTTTTTGACCCTTTATATACGCCGCGTATAGGCCTATATGCAACGTATATAAAGGGTCAATTTTTTTTCTTTTTTCCTTTACCCAAACTAGTGGTAAAATTTGCCTTTTTGACCCTTTACATACGCCGCGTATAGGCCTATACGCAGCGTATATAAAGGGTGTTTTTTAGGAAACAATTTTATACATTATTTATCGTTTTATCAAAGTTCAATAATAAGTACTTTAAAAAAACATTTTTAAGTATCGTATCGTGTAAGACTGTAAGTTTCGTATAGACCTCGTATAGGCCTATGGATGTAGCATCGTATCGTATAGTGTTGTATAAGTCTCGTATAGGCCTATAGGTGTAGTATAGTATCATATCTTATCAAATCGAATAATGTAGTATAAGTATCGTATAGGTCCCCTATAGGTCTTGTATATGATAAGATACTACATCTATAGTTCTATACTATACTATACTATACTATACTATACTATACTATACTATACTATACTATACTATACTATACTATACTATACTATACTATACTACACCTATACGAGACCTATACTACACTATACAATATCACCCTTATAGGCTTATACGAGGTCAATACGGGACCTATACTACACCTACACGATACGATATTTATCGTATAAAAATGATTAATGTTGTATAAAAAGGTTTGTAAGAAAACTTACTTTTTTATTTATTTAACTTTGAAAACTTATTTTTTTATTAAAACTTTGCTAAAACGATTAATATTGTATAAATGTTTCTAAAAAACACTTATATGAGTCGCATATAGGCCTATACGCGACGTATAGTAGCTGCTAGATCAGAATTGATATCAGTCAGACACTGATTTTTATGCAACCCTATACGCTACGTATAGACCTACACGCGACGTATATAAACCCTAAGTGGTGCAAATAGTTTGAGCCTTTTAAAATAATTTGAAGTTGATTTACGATTAATATTTTGTATTTTTGATAAAAAAAAAAAGTATATGGGACTTATCTACGAGCGATTATAGTTTGGGACACTAACATATCGGTCGCGAAGTTAGCGACCAAAAGTCACCTCGCTAATCAATTGCGCTAAATTTCATCTGGATATATTACGATCGCCAATTAGTAGCTATTTGATTTTTTAGTTGCAAAAATCCATGGCTAATGCCATCTACTTTGTGCATACGAAAAGGTAAAAACTTAGCTAAAGCATTTGGAAAGTAACTACATAAATGTTGACTACTAGAGTACACACAACAATTGCAATATATAACTTGACACAAGTTTAAACAAATTCTTTAACTATTTGTAAGGCTGACTATATGTAAGTCCCCCCGTAGTGGGGCGTTTTTTTTTTTTTAATTTCAAAAAAAACGCCGGATAACGCCGAGATCCCCACTACATAGCGCGTTTCCGGGCGTTTTTTTTTGAAAAAAAATTAACCCGGCGTGTTTATTAAAACGCTGCACCATGGTTTGAATGCCCAATCCCAACTCAAACGGCTAGTTTTTTTAAACGGCTAGTTTTATTTATTTATTTTTTTTTTAATTTCATTTCCCCCCCTATATATATAAACTCATTCATTTTCAACCAAAACATCACAAAAACCCTCTAAAAAATACAACAATTTTATAAAAAACTTGATGGATTCTCCTAGTTCTTCATCCATGGTAAATTATTACTACAACGAGTTTTTTGCAGATGGCGATGGTTCAACCGATGAGGAGGTTGAGCAAGAGGCGGTTACGAGTGCTTGTCAACTAGCGATGAGATATGTCGAGCATTGTCGTCGCCCCCAAGCAGAAAAAAGTAAAAGAGGTTATATTGAACGAGACCGACGCGGGGCACACGATCGTTTGATGAAAGATTATTTTGATGGTTGATTTGCTACACCACGCATGGTCGGTTCGGTATGTACCACCTGAGGGAGAGGAAGAAACGGAGGACGAGGAAGACGAAGTTGGCGAGGGTGAAGAAAGCGAAGATAAAAACTAGTGTTTTTTTTTTTTTTAATTTCATCGGATTTTAATTTTTTTATTTCTAGTATTGTATTTTTTTTTTATTTAATCGGATTTTAATTTTTTTATTTCTAGTATTGTATTTTTTTTATTTAATGAAGTATTTAAAGTTTAAAAAAAATAATTGGGAAATGATTGCATGGGCGTTATTGGAATAATGTCCCACTACACCACTTTATGCTATAATGTCCCATGCTGACTGGGATAACACGTGTCGGATAATGCCCCATGGTGGGGGCATTATAAGTTGTTACCACTGCAAATGGTTTAAACCAAGTAAAATGTTGGAGTAAAAAAGAGTAATGATGGTAGATAGAGCCTGCAAACATCAGTCCTATGTGCAGTGAGGGACCAAAACGTAGGAGGTTCTTTAAAGCTATATCCCACTCACGGGGCCATACATACTTCACGATGTATTATCCTCTTGTGATAAAATAAAAAGGAGACAAATTAAAAATATTTTTCTTTTCCTTTGTTTAATTAACTGTTTATTGAAGTTTCACATTATTAGAAAGTAGAAACAAAAACCACAATACTAAAAGAAAACTACCATTTCCTTATTAGGGGTCAACTATATACGAGCACGGAACATTAGGGTGAAGGGAGTGGTTAGCCACTCGAAAGTGGCAAACTTTAAAATGGACCAATCAGAGTGTGTCATGTCAGCAGGTGTGAAGAGTTTAAACTTTGATGAAAAGTGTTGGCATTGGTTAAACACTTGAAAGTGGTAAACTTTTTTTTTTTCATTTAAAAAAAATATATATATGTGTTAAAGTCAAACAAACACACACACATCACTGCAAAAGGTCTTGTCCCCCTCCTCTTTGTCGATCGGTGATGCCTTGCCGAGTTCCATAGTTTGCCGCGCGGGATAAAGGGGTGGCGGCGGTGTTGCCGCTCAGCAATCGGCTTTGCCGTGCCACTCCCTTCACCCTTAGTTAGAAACTAAGAAAAGAATGACAAAATCAGTATTAACAGTACTCTTGAAGGTGGCTACAAGACATTAATGATTGCATAGCTGCCAATATTGCAACTTTGAATGCGAACACTGTTTATGGGCTTCTGCCTACATATCTACAATCTTTAATTGACCATGAAATCCTATCTAACATATTAAATTCAAGAAGAATTGAAAACGAACAGTAACCATAGAGACCTCCATAGTTTACATAGAAAAAAGGCAAAAGATCAAATATAAATAAACTTAATCTACGAAACATACAAATTGAAGGAAAAGTAAAAAAGACAAGGTGGTATTTTTGTAATTACCACCAACTATCAAAGTTACTATACAAATGTGAACTCAACAAAAAATACCTAAAAAAACACAATTTTTTTTAAATATTTTTTATAAAATATCGCTACGTTTTGTAAAAAAAAAAATTCTTTTTTTTTGCTAGTAAAAGTAGCGATTTTTTTTTAAAAAAAATATTAAAAAAAAATATTTTGTGTTTTTTTTTTTTTAGGTTTTTTGGAAGTTTAGTTTTTAGCATTTTAGCTTGGGGGGGGGGGGGGGGGGGTAGGTTTTTTTTAGGTTTTTGGGGGTGTGGGGGTGGGGGGTTAGGTTTTTTAGATACATTTATAGAGTAACTTTGATAGTTATAGATAATTACAAAAATGACACCTTGTCTTTTTTACTTTTCCTTCAATTTGTATGTTTAGTATGTTAAGATTATTTGTATAAGAACTTTTCCCTACATAGAAAATTTGTTCTTAAAAACAAATTGATTGTCGACTTCAAAGAGGTTTGAATTAACTAAGAACAAACTAACATAAACGGAAGTACGGAACATTCACAAAAGAAAATATATGAAAAGCTCATATGATCATGAGTGTTCGTTCATGTAATCTATACTACGTTATAATAGAACTCTTCGTTCGTGTAATCTATACTACCTTATAATAAAACTCTTTAGGACAAAATTACCATTTCAAAGGCATCTTTTGTATCTAATAATTTTGTTGTTTAATGCAACTTTGGTATTTAAACAAAAGTATTTAATAATTTTGGTATTTATGACATAGTCCACAAGATGGTGATAAAAAAACATCTTACATACATCATATAATTACCCAAAATAAAACACGTTATACGTTATAGCTACATAATTACACATGTTATTACCAACTCTTTTAGGTAATTCAAAACCTAACAAAAACTGAAACAATTGATAAACAAACGGAAAACGAGTATAGCGTTGTAAATTGTTGACTTCGTCGTAACGCACGGGTTCCCAACTCGTTAAACAAGCAAAAATCTTCATTTATGTTTGGCAATGAACGAAAAAAAAGAAAAACATTCACATCAAGGGCCAACAATGAGTGTTTTGCAAAGTGAAAGGACCAAAGTCAGGAGGTGTAAACATCAACGACTATGGTTTTTAGTATAACAATAATAATAATATTGTAATTTTACCCATCTTGCGTTGCTATGGGTCGAAACGTATAGTAACTCGAATTTATACTATCGAATGAAAATGTATTAACCACTCTCGGTTTGGTACAAAACTTACGTCGAAACGTAAAGCAACTGGAAACGTACATAGAATAAGCACGAAAACGTATTATATTTGAGTTGATTCGTTGCCAAAAAGTCTATGGTTAAACGTAAACCAACTCGAATTTATACCGACACGTACATAAAAATACACGTGTAAAAAATAGTTTTTTAAAGTAAATGAATGAAAGAGGTAAACTCGAAACTTTAGAAACTTAAGGAGGTCAACGACGAATTAGTTCTTTAAAAAATAAATTATTAAAGAAAATAATAGGTTAAAAACGTATATTATACATATATTATATATGATACAGGGGTAAAGTTGAAACAGATGAATTAGTTCTTTAGAAAAGAAATTAGCCAGCGAAAATTATTGAAGAAAATAATGTGTTAAAAACGTACATTATATATGTTACAGGGATAAAGTTGAAACATTAGAAATTTGATGAGAAATTTGTAAAAATTGTAATATGAAGAAGTGGTCTAATGACTAAAATTACCATTGTATGAAACTTTGAGGGTAACAAAGGCAACGGACTTAAAATGAAATCTGGTGAAAGTTTGGGGGCTGCCGATGAAAAAACCATCGACATTTCCTCATGAGGGAGTGTCATCTCATTTCCCCAACTTCCCGCTCTTTGAACCAAAACCAGGTTCATAAACCAAAATCTCATTCCAGATCTCATCCCACTTTGTTTGCGGAGGAGATTCATTTGATACCAAACCATGCTTATAAACCCGATCCAGAGGGTGCCCATTCACGTATGTGTGTGATGTAGATCTATATGGGTCAAGCTAATGGGCATAGACTTTAAAACACAATAAAAAGTGGGTTCAGTGACTTGGACTTAACATTCGGAAATTACAACTTTTAGCAAGTGTTGTTCTATGAAAGTAAAATTTTATATGAAATCACGGTGTAACATTTGCATCTAGGCTAGACACACAAGTATAAAGTTAGGAATTTGTTCTAATCATGAACCAACTTCTTCAATGACAATGTTTTAAGTTTTTATCAAGCACATCAATTATGATATAAATATAGAATTTGTGATTTACCACTTATTTGATTTAAATTTTTAACTTTGATTATTTAAAATTTAAAATTACAGTTTTTTTTGTAGATATCTGAGCTGTTAATTATGTGTTTTAAGTTTGTATATACGTATATATGCATGGTGAAGTGATATAATGAATTTTAGCAGGATGACAATGATATTGGCATTTAGTAGAGTGGCCCATATTATGGGAAGTGTCAACATCTAAAGAGGAGGGCAATTTGGATGTTGGAGCTAGAGTGGTGAAAAATGGATCACTGAGGGATCTTATGTGTGCAAAGATCAATACAAAGACTTGTGGAGTCATTTTCATATGGAGTTGTCACTTTTGGTTGCATTTGCATGCATGCAAGCTACAAGTTCTATTATTTTGTCCCCCCGGAAGTAGCCAGCAAAATTGTGGTTTACACTTGATGAAACACTGGTTAACACTAGGTTATCCCAGCTGACTGTCTCGTGAGGTATAGTTCAATCTCTTTTTTCACTCGCTGTTAAGTTGGATCTCCTGCAAAACAGAACACCAGTGACTCGCCACAAGGAGGGGAATAAGGGGGTTCTCCTTATGACCACCCTCCGGCGTGAGAATAAGTACTGTTCTGAGGAATAAGTGTGTATTGAGAGTAAAAGTGTGAGAGAGCGGATCCTTAAACCTGGAGGTGGAGTCCTCTATTTATAGCCGGAGAATGAAGGAGGAGGAGGAGGGTTGCCAGCTAGCCAGTGCTCGCCAGCTGTCCGACCAGGGAGAATATCATTTTTGTCCCTTCTGCCATCGTCAGTCCTGTGGGTGACGTGGCGCGCGCTTATTCATTCCAGCTGGGCGCCTACTAGTACTGGATGTCGGCCTGTCCTCCGTAAATCTTGCTATCGCGGTTGGCGTCCATCCATTGGTGCCACAGTGTCCTTTTTGTCTGCAGGGGCATCTTCCTTGTCACCATGTGATTCCTTCCAGAAGATTCCAGAACCTTCTGAATGCACTCGAATGATGTGGACGCCATGTTGAAAAAGTGGTGTGATCCCCGCGACATGTGTGCACTGATTTGGGACCATACCTCTTCAACACTTATAAGGGTATTTAGTGATAATGTTTTCGTTTATATACAGTGATCGAACCAAGAGGTTTTTAATCGTAGGGTCAGAATTAAATTATTTTTATATACATTAACGAAACAAAAATTCCGTTAACCAATTCGCTTATGCAGATAAAGTGACAAAGTTTAGATAAAAGAATTTAGAATATTTATTGTATAGTTTATTTGCTAAATTTAAAAAATAACAATGAAGAATACAGTATTAATAGTCAAAAAAATGCAATGCTCTTTTAAAGCCTGCTTGATATCATAATCTCCTTCACATCCTTAGTATAAGGGTTGTTTCTGTAATTAGTTGATAGTTTAGTTTATGTCATAATTAGTTTAGTTTAATAAGTGCGAGGACCGGATGCGACAAGGTGAAAGATAATAACCTACATGTTTTGGATCGACACATCCAGGGGGTCGCAACCCTTTACTGATCGACATCAGGAAACAAGAACAAAGGGACGCAACCTCTTCATCTTTGATTTCAGCCACAAGATCAAAAGACATGCTTGTTCGTGAAGAAACACGTCTATTGGATTCGCACCTCTTCGATATGTATAAGTAGGGTTAGGTTTTTCAATTGTAAACAACAACTCTCAATCATTCTGTACAAATTCCATTCAATCAGATTCAATTGAAATTCTTGTTGTTTATTTTTGCTGTTTCATCTTTATTTTTCGTATCAAGATTCATAGATTGGGACCAACAATTGGTATCAGAGCCTAGGGTTCAAATCTGATACGTTTTCAATTCGTTCTTCAACCCGTGAATCAGAAATCAAATCGATTCAGAAGGAAATCGATTCAGGCAACAATTTGATTCAGTAAAATCAAATCAGTATTGAAGAAGGAGAAGCAAATCGATTCAGTATAACATCGATTCAAAACCAGAAAGCCACGAGGAAAGAACGAACAGAAGAAACCAAATCAATTTTAGTCGATTCAGTACCAATCGATTAAATCTAAATCGGTTCAGAACCAGAAATCTTGAAGCCAAATAATCAACATCAAATTGTTTCAGCAATATCGATTTGAATATATATCGATTCAGAGCAGGAAGAGAATAAAATCGATTTCAGAAACAAATTGATTCAGAAACAAATTGATTCAGAGACAAAGGGCTGTTCTTTTGTGTCAACTGGTCGCATACGTTTTTCGTTTCCGAAGACGCTACTCACAAAAGTCCAGGTTCAATTCTTACGAATCTATTTTGTGTTATTTTTATCGATCAAGAAAGATTATTTTCTGATTATTGATTTTTTAATTCTCATATTAATAAGTTTTAAGTTGTCTAAAGATTAGTTGTTTTTCAATCCGGATTAGGAACCAGTCTAAAAGTTCCTGTGATTGTTTTCAAGTCCTAATCTTATTGGAATCCCATTAGAATAAGTCACTGTTTGGAATTAGTTTAATTCCTTGTTAAATTTTCATTACTTAACAAATTCTCATCAAAGTTTGTTGAGATTATTTACTTGTCCCCATTAAGAACATGGGTGATAATAGTGGCAATAAAGAAATAATTGTTATGCAAAAGGAAAGTGGTTCGTTAAACCATTTCCAATGTCCCATTTTGAAGTCCACAAATTATATAATTTGGGCTATCCGTATCAAGACTATACTTGAGGCAAACGGATTATGGGAGATGATTGAACCAAGTGAAGATACGCAACCAGATGTCAAGAAAGACAAAACTGCGATTGCATACTTGTTTCAAGCCTTACCCGAAGATCTCATATTGCAAGTTGCTAATTGCAAAAGTGCAAAAGAGGTATGGGAGGCATTAAAAACTAGACATGTTGGAATAGACATGGTGCAAAAGGCACGAATGCAAACACTCAAATCTGAATTTGATATGTTGCATATGAAAGAAGAAGAATCTATTGATTCGTTCACTGCCAAGTTAAACAGTATTGTTACTAAGGCAACCAGCCTAGGATCAACATTTGATCAGCCTACGTTGGTACGAAAGTTACTAAATTCCGTGCCTGAAAGGTTTATCCATATGGTTGCATCCTTGGAACAAAATAATGATCTAGACACGATCTCACTAGATGAGACCATCGGTAGACTTAAGACATTTGAAGAAAGAATCATGTCTAAAAATGGAAGTCATACCGATAACAATGATAAACTTTTGTTCACAAATCACGACAACAATCTTGGTCGTGATAGACACTCTAGAAAACGTGGACAAGGAAGACTTAATCAGTCACGAGGCCAAGGCCGTTGCAGGTTCAGACAAGAAGAAAGAGAAGATGACATGTCACACGATGATAATCATGATTATGATAGACGGAAGAGATACCCAAGAAATCAAGACAAATTCGTGTTTGACATAAGCAAGGTAAGGTGCTATAATTGCAATGATTATGGACACTATGCCTCAGATTGTCCTAAAACAAACCAAAGAAGAGAAGAAGCAAATATCGTGCAAGAAGACGAAGAACCAACTCTTCTAATAGCACAAGTTGAAGAACTGGATCATGATGGCAAGCAAGACATAGAGAAAGATCAAGATGCAACTTAAGGATGTTCGAGATTAGGGGGGTGAATGATATCATAATCTCCTTCACATCCTTAGTATAAAGGTTGTTTCTGTAATTAGTTGATAGTTTAGTTTATGTCATAATTAGTTTAGTTTAATAAGTGCGAGGACCGGATGCGACAAGGTGAAAGATAATAACCTACATGTTTTGGATCGACACATCCAGGGGGTCGCAACCCTTCACTGATCGACATCAGGAAACAAGAACAAAGGGACGCAACCTCTTCATCTTTGATTTCAGCCACAAGATCAAAAGACATGCTTGTTCGTGAAGAAACACGTCTATTGGATTCGCACCTCTTCGATGTGTATAAGTAGGGTTAGGTTTTTCAATTGTAAACAACAACTCTCAATCATTCTGTACAAATTACATTCAATCAGATTCAATTGAAATTCTTGTTGTTTATTTTTGCTGTTTCATCTTTATTTTTCGTATCAAGATTCATAGATTGGGACCAACACTGCTGACCCTTCAAAATTAAAAATACGTTGGACTAGATTAAAATAAACCCAAAACAGCTTAAACCTAATATAAAATTAATAACCTTTCCTACTCATCTTCTTCACATAGTTTTAACAGCATCTGCAAAAAAAATTCATTAATCGCCAGAAAGCAACGTTCAATTCGGAAAATGAAATCAGATCTACTCTTTTATCACCTTTCTCTTTACATTTTAGCCACCATATCGACAATATGAAGAGTCAAACTCTAAAAAATCAATCAGGCTATCGATACCCCTGTTAATAAAGGTTGGTCGGTCGGAGGGTCAACGGACTCTCTTGACCCCCTATAGTTTTGCCCCTGTTATATATACAATATAGAGAGAGTGTGAGGTCAATTACGTAACACTAACTATTAGGAAAACAAAAATAACAAACTTAAATCATATATAGTTTGTATCATTGGTTCATTCTTTATAAAAATAAGAGTAAACTTCCGTTTTGCTCCATGTGGTTTGGTCACTTTAACGGTTTTGCCCCAAACCTTTAAAAATAGCCATTTTACTCCCTGATGTTTTGGTTTTGTTGCCAGTTTGCTCCTTGCGGGGAGCAAAATGGAAAAACAAACAATTTGGATGGAGTTAGAGGCGGGGAGCAAACTGGCAAAAAAACCGAAATATCAGGGAGTAAAATGGCTATTTTTAAAGGTTTGGAGCAAAACCGTTAAAATGACCAAACCATAGGGAGCAAAACGGAAGTTTACTCTAAAAATAAATAGTTCATGCGTATATTATATACATAAAAAATCACTAAACTTATATGTACATATTCTCTTTCTTTTTAAATTTTTACACTGTAACTATACATATGTAGGTTATGCGTATGTAATATAACCTAAACATGTAAGATAATATAAACATGTCGAAATTTATTCAATTCTTTTTAAATATCATAAGAGATGAAGAAACATTACATTTCAACCATTTTCTTAGATTTTGAAAAGAACTAAGGTTGAAAAATAAATGACTTATTTTGTTTTACATGTTTTCACAATATACAATATATATTATAACCTTTCCATTTTTTTTTCTTTCATATAAGAGTTATAGGTTGTTTAAATTTATTAACCACTAGTAACTAGTTTTATTTTTAATATAATTATTCGACCAATTTTATTCTTATACTTTTTTACATAGTTTTAAAAACTATTTTATATATATTTGGTTGGAGTGTTATACTAATTAATTGACTTGTATATATATGTAACCTGAGAAGTTTAGTCCAAAATTTATAAAAAGTTGTTAGGTATACTAAATAATACCATTGGGAATAACCTAATATATATATATATACACATATATGTGTGTGTGTGTGTGGGTGTGTGTGTGTGACATTTCTATTTTTTTATTAACATAACTTATATTATTAAACGGGTAGATTACGGATAAAAAGAGTGAATTGCAAGGATTGTCCTTTATCTTTATACCCATTTGCAGGCGCTGTCCTTTATGTTTAAAATTGACGAGTTTTGTCCTTTATGTTTTCAAATCATACACGTTTTGTCCTTTAGCCCTAACCCAGTTAGATTTTTCTGTCAAATCTGGTCATGTGCAATGCACATGAGGGTAAAATTGTCTTTTCACCCTATTCTTTAAAAATACATAAAAAAGAAAAATATATATATATCATAACAAAACCCTTATCTCCCTCTCATCTCAAAAGTCACTTACTGTCTTCCTCATCTCTCGCTCTCTCTCTCTACAATCAGAATGGAGAAACACATCCAATCTTATTCAAGGGTTCTGATCAGAACGATAATTTCATCAAACCTTGCCATTACGTAACGTACGAGAGTTGCTTCAATTGATGACCTTCTCTCCCTTCGACTGTTTCTGGGGTGCGCAGAAGAGGTTCCATTGTTTTGACTAGACATTCTACGAAAACAAACCAAAAATAGATTATTTTAATGAAACAGTACATCGGACACGGCCCCGTGCTCAACGAGCACGGCCCCGTGTTCACCTTTCTGCAGATTTTTGGAACAAGGAATCTTGGAGTTTCAAATTATTTTTCCAACTTATGAAGCATTTTTGAACAGAAATAACTTAAAACAATGTTGTACAACTTATTTGTAACAAGATTCCTTAGACAAAAATCTAACAAACATCACAATAAAGCTTGGGAACAAGCTTCAATGGAGGTGTTGAGGCAAGAAAAATGAAGAAGAAGGCAATGGATAAAAGAGGAAAGGACAAGATGGTTGTTAGAACCTTCTTTTAGAAAATACCTAGGATGGTAGGTGAGAAGATCCTTTCAAATCTCTATCCTTGGATGGTCCAAATGTGCAGGATTCTTGGCTGCATTTATAGAAAACGACAGCATGCTGGACACGGCCCCGTGTCGGCTGGACACGGCCCCGTGTGCAGGCAAGATTCTGACACATTTTGTCTGTATTCTGACAAAAAGTCAGAAAGGAATCTTTTGGTGGACACGGGGGCGTGTTGACCCGGGCACGGGCCCGTGTCGAAAGGCTGTTTTATGAAGTTTGTCTATTTCTAAGGAACTTATCCAGATCGGGCGGTTCCTTACTGGATGGAACAACCCCAAAGTGCCTAAGATACCTTAATTGCTCTAGATTAAGACGAGAACGCAAGAGGTTGTCGGTGAGGGTGATTCCTATGCTAAATGTAGGTGGACAAGTCCAACCCTTTCCCAGGCTCTCGTTAAAGAAGGTGTATGCCGAATCGCTCAGGTCTATGTATGCATCGAACGAAGTCGGTGGGGAGTCCTTCACGGCACAATCGACACAGGGACGACTATCGCTCAAGTCCTCATTAGAGTTAGAGGTAACATCGGGAACAACGAAGTTGTTTTTATTTGAATGCGATCCCAACAATTCTTCTTGGTTGTCATCTTGAGATAAATTATTGAAATCTATTCTAAGTTCTTTTAACCAATTAAGAATTAGATCTTCTAATTGAAATAGTTCATCAAGAAGCATTTCTCTTAGAAGATCCGGTTGAGAGCATTCGAGGGAGAGATATGGATTATTTTTACTTTCGCCCCTCTTAAGGCTACGGGAAAACGATGGGTCTATATAGTGGGGCTTATAATTTAGAAAATAACATTCTAATTCTTTATGGGAACCACCACATATTTGACACCACGTACCATAAGAGTGCCGAAAGTAAAAATTATCAGTATCACTCATGTTTGTGTCAGAAATTACCAACCGTCGGGATCTTACGGTTCTGTTTTCAGTAACTGAATCTTGGGCACGGGGCGTGTTGAGTGGGCACGGCCCCGTATTCAGCTTACTGTCTGACTTAAAATAGGATTGCCAGTTCCAAGGATTGGGCACGGGCGTGTTCAGCGGGCACGACCCGTGCTGAGTTCTGCAGAAGCTGAAAAACTAAGAAAATCCTAAAAAAACAGAAAAATTAGAAAAAACGATTAGGCCGTTGATTCCTAACTTTCTTAAAATCCTTGTGTCCCCGGCAACGGCGCCAAAAACTTGATGCGCGTGTGGTGTGTATGTAATTTTAAGTATATTTTAACCCCTTTTTACACGTTAGCCAAGTTTTAACTTTATAAAACACGATATTTTACTAACACCAAACACACATATGGGCAAGTGCACCCATCGTGAGCGTAGTATAGTGTTGGCAAGATACCGAGGTCGTCCAAGGACACAAGAGCTTTTAGTACCGGTTTATCCTCAACGTCTAATCAAATCAAAAAGTTAGAAAAAGGTTTTTAAATAAGAAAAATAAAACTAACTAAAATGCTGTAAAAATAAAATAAAAGTAAAAACAGATAGACAAGATGAGTCACTTGGCTCCGACTCGTGTTTAGTGTAACCTTTGATTATTTCCGCACTTTTGCACTTTTTAAGAGATTATCTTAGTTATTGTAGTAGGCCCTTCTTTTGAAGGTGACGTTACCCTCAACCCAGTAGTTTGAGTCAGCAAGGATACAATCCTAAATGGTCGGATTATTGAAAGATAATTAATTAAGTTATTAATGCATATTATGGTAGGCCCCTCTTTTGAAGGTGACGTTACCCTCGGCTAAGTAGTCTGAGTCAGCAAGGATACAGTCCTAAGTAGCCGGATTAAAGCATTAATAGTAGCTTACATATGAGGGGATCAAAGAGTTTGGACCCCCGCCATCCAATACCGGTGAGTATTGAAGGAGGTCCTACAAAATTTGACCCAGGTCCTTGCAGGATCTATACACTGAACAAGGCAAGACTCTTACCAAACCGTTCCCTTAACCCCCGACCAGGTAGCCAACATACCTCCATATAGACCGTGGAGATATGAATGGTGAAAATCTTTTATTTTATATAGACAGTAAAATAATGCCAAGACACCACGGACAAACGATAAGGAAGAATCACCTTCAACATAAGAAACTAGTTATTAAAGTCATTAATACATAACCAAGTAAAAAGTGCGAAAAGATTAAAAATAAAAAGTATTACACTAGACACTTGTCTTCACCAAGTGATGTAAGAGACTTAGGCAAACATGGCCTTTGATTGTCAAGAACTCTTATGATCAATCTTGGATCCCGAGACGACTCACACACTCTATGATGGACAATGGATGATGGTGGTGGATGATGGTGTTGTGATGGTGGTGGGTCATGGGTGAAATGTGAGAGAGGTGGTGTGCCAAGGGATGGTTTGCAAATGAGCCAAGAACCCCTATTTATAGCCTGAACAGCAACCCGGGCACGGCCCCGTGTCCATCCTCCTTCTCTGTCTTCAGTAATTGCAGTTTGTCTGCATTAGTTGACCACGCCCTCGTGTCCGCTGGGCACGCCCCCGTGTGTAGAAGCATATCTGTACTATCAAGATTTGCCTGGATTCTGCGAATCTTATAGTTGACCACGGCCCCGTGTCCGCTGAGCACGGCCCCGTGGTGGGCGATAGAAGCTTCTATAGCTTTGTCTTTTATGCTGGCACTTGGGCACGCCCCCGTGTTCACTGAGCACGAGGCATGTTCAGTCTTCTGTTCTCTTGTTTTGCTTGGGAAGATGCTATCGGGGAGGTCGGGCATGCCACGTTTGTTCCTTTTCTTGTATTTATATTAGATTTAACTGCCTTTTTGCTTTTTTTGTTAATTTGAGCTCATTTAATCCTGAAAATACAAAAGGAAGACAAAAACACACTTTTTCCAACATTAGTACTAAAAAAGGGTTAGTTTTATGCCACAATTGATGTAATTTATATGTTGCATTTTGTGCACATCAGAAGTTTATTGTGATGCTTCTAAACTAGGATTAGGATGTGTACTGATGCAACGCAAGAAGGTAATTGCGTATGCCTCGAGGCAATTGAAAAAGCACGGGGAAAATTATACGACTCATGATTTGGAATTAGGAGCCATAATTTTTGCCCTTAAGATTTGGAGACACTATCTGTACGGAAGTAAGTTTACTGTCTATACAGATCATAAGAGTTTAAGATATATATTTGGGCAAAAAGAATTGAACATGAGACAAAGAAGATGGATGGAAATTCTAAGTGACTATGACTGTGATATTCAATATCACGAAGGAAAGGCAAATGTAGTAGCAGATGCCTTAAGTCGTAAGTATCATGAGAAACAACGACGAGTTCGTGCTCTTAGGTTAACCTTACAATTAGATTTAATGGAATAATTAAAGCATATTCAAGAAACAGCAATCAAGGATGATGCAGAAGGAATGAAGGGAAGAATAAAAGAATTAGAACAAGGGATTGATGGAATTTGGAGGTTCCACAAGAAAAGGATTTGGGTACCTAAGCAAGGAGACTTAAGAAATAAAATTTTAGAAGAGGCCCATAAATCTAGGTATACCATGCATCCTGGTAATAATAAGATGTACCAATATTTAAGGGATAACTTCTGGTGGATAGGAATGAAGAAAGACATAGCTAGATATATATCTAAGTGTCTAACTTGCTCGCAAGTTAAGGCAGAACACCAGAAACCCTCAGGTCTACTACAACAATTAGAAATGCCCGTATGGAAATGGGAACTAATAACCATGGATTTTGTTACTATGTTACCCAAGACCAGAAAAGGTAATGATGCGATTTGGGTAATTGTGGATCGATTAACCAAATCAGCTCATTTCCTACCCATGAAAGAAACCTTTAGCATGGAAAGGTTAGCAAAGTTGTACGTAGACGAAGTAGTATCACTACATGGAGTCCCACTTTCCATTGTATCAGATAGGGATAGTCGCTTCACTTCACATTTCTGGACAAGTTTCCAAGAAGCCATGGGGACACGATTAAATTTAAGTACAGCCTACCATCCCCAAACAGACGGACAAAGTGAAAGGACGATCCAAACCTTGGAAGACATGGTTAGAGCATGTGTCATAGATTTTGGGGGAAATTGGGACGACCATTTACCCTTAATCGAGTTCTCCTATAACAATAGTTATCATTCAAGCATTGAAGCTGCCCCATTTGAAGCATTGTATGGACGAAAGTGTAGAACTCCAGTCTGTTGGGCAGAAATAGGAGAAAGCCAATTATCGGGTCCCGAGATTGTGCAAGAAACCACCGACAAGATCACTCAAATCAAGGAACGACTAAAGACGGCTTGAGATCGTCTGAAAAGTTATGCAGACAATCGACGTAAGCCGTTAGAATTTCAAATTGGAGACAAGGTACTATTGAAAGTTTCTCCTTGGAAAGGAGTAGTTCAGTTCGATAAGAAAGGAAAGCTAAGTCCAAGATACATAGGACCATTCCCAGTAATCCAGTGAATAGGACCAGTTGCTTATCGCTTACAACTACCAGAAGAGCTAGCTGGAGTACATGATGTATTTCATGTATCTAACCTCAAGAAGTGCTTATCTGACGAATCCCTGGTAGTCCCTCTTCAAGACATACAGGTGAATAAAAAATTGAAGTTTGTGGAGAAACCGCTTCAAATAGAAGATAGAAAGATTAAGTTTCTCAAACACAAAAGATTGGTACTGGTCAAAGTCAAGTGGGATTCAAAAAGAGGACCGGAATACACTTGGGAGTTGGAATCGGAGATGAAGCGAAAATATCCTCACTTATTTCAATAAATCTCGAGGACGAGATCTTAAATAAGGTGGGGAGGATGTAAGGACCTTCAAAATTGTCCATAAACGACCCGTAAGTAAAAACCCGGACCCCTAAAACCCTAATGTGCATGAAAAACCAAGAAAATATGCAATTTGAGTTTCAGGCGGGCCGCGTAAAACATAAGCTTATGTTTACGCGGGCCGCGTCAACTTAAAGTTGACCGGATAAGCGTTCCAGGCCACGTGTTACACACGTGGCAGACCTACCTATGACACGGAAGCCCTAGTTGTAGACTAGGTGGCTCTCGCGGGCCGTGTAAAACCTATGTTAAGGTTTACGCGGGCCGCGTAAAACTCAAAATATGGCTATAAATAGCCTGTGCATGGAACTTGCTTCTGTGTTCGAAAAATCAGTTTCAAAACGATCCTATACTGCTTAAATTTGAATTTCCGAGTAGTGAAACGCTGCTACGACTACAGGGTATTAACTCGATCACTGCTACGATGTAATGTCCAATTGATTGAAACTGATCCGATGGATGTTTAAGTGCTGCCCAAATCAGGGCTATACTTTGTCATTCGTCGTGAGGGTTTTGATCTCGTGAAGTTTATCGTAAAATGTTGTATTAAGTTACTGACCTAGTTTCGTATGCATTGTTGTTTTAATTAGGTTATCAGGCTTATCAGTAGGCTAAACTCTGCCCGTCTAAACTTGCAATGTCATTCTCTTTTTATCAACAATGTTTTACAATACTCCATTTATTTTCAAAAGTTATAATTACAGGGATTAAGTCTTGGTTATCTTGAATCACTGGCAAGTAGGGTATTGTGCACATTACTAATTTCTCACGGTTAGGTTCATCAACGTAACAGTGATAATCATCACTACTTGGGTGAAAGGACCCAATAGTGGTATGACCATCGTCACCAGGGTGTGACACGGCGCCAGATAAAAATAAGATAGTAGCCATTGTAATCGCTCTTATGCTGTAATTTATAACTAATGTGTCGTTTTATATAACTTGAGTGACTCGCCGGTATTTCCCCGGTGATAAAATATTTTTAAAACATGTTTCAGGTAACCTACTGTGAATCAAGGAAAAGTGCTACGGAGTACTAATAAAGCTTGAAGTGGTGGCTCAGTTAAATAAATAAACATGTTTTGAAAAACAGGGAAATTCCTCGGGAAACTCCTCTATTGTAAATTACGGGGTTTATCCCAAATTATGAAATAAAATAATTGGGCAGTTTCAAGTCTTAAAAGATCCTGTTAAACTTCCGCTGTCAACTCAAATAATAAATACCACGGGTTTCTGTCCCGCGGCTCCTGGACCGGGTACAACCGGGACGGGGGCCGTGACAGGAGGTGAGAAACGAGTACAACTTAGGGATGCCGGAGCCGCACACGGAGACAAATAGAGAAGATCTGAAGGCGGTTTGAAGATATTAATTTCTGTTTAGTTAGTTTCATCGATTCTCGTGGTAATTTTAAGTTGATTTTGAGGATTAATTGCTGCTGAAGTTTGTGATTCAACTGGCCAAATTGATTGGCCAGAATGGGGTTCGATTTAGGGTTTTTGGTTGGGAAGATGGGGGAGTACTACACTGGTTATTGTTTCTATATGTGTGTGTTTGATAATCACTTTGGTTGGGAAGTGTAAAGTCTGTGTGTGTGTGTATTTGATAATACCTTAGGGTTGTTGAATTGTGAAATCAGCAGATTAATTTGAAGTTAAATGGTTATTGTTTTTGTTTAATTGGATGACAAGGTCTCTGCACTGGAGTTGTTATTTTGTTAGCTAGTGTTCAATGAAGATCTTTTCTTCATTTATCTTCTAGTGTTCAGCGACGGCTGAAGGGTAGCGGTGGGAGGTTGCGGCGGTGGATGTTGGTGGTGGGAGGTGGAGATGGTGGAGAGAGAGAGAGATGAGGGAGAGGGAGAGAGAATATGTTTTATTTCTTACACAATCAGTCCCTTAAATATCAAGTTATTTACTCAATAGTCCCTAAGGAGGTAAAATGACAAAGATGCCCTCATGTGCAAGTCACATGACCATATTTAACAAAAAAATCTGACCGAGTTAGGAATAAAGGACAGAACGTGCAGGATTTTGAAACGTTAAGGACAAAACTCGTCAAATTTAAAGACAAAGGACACCGCCTGCAATTTGGTACAAACATAAAAGACAAAACTTGTAATTTACTCCAAAATAAAATATTTTTTTATCATAAATAAGGATATACATTTTTTACTGAATATCAATACCTTACTAAATCAATACCGAATAAACAACATCGGTACTTTTACGAATTTAGGGTTTTTGTACTAGTTGGTTTCAGTATTTTGGCACTACCGGTAAATGTGCAAAACGAAAGAAACCTGATATTGGTAATAGATCAGATTGCAAATGTACACGTAAAAAATTCTTGCCGCGTCACGTAGGCCAAGCTAGTTTATACAACAAATGACAAATTCAAACACCACTACATGAACGATTATATGGTTTGTCGATTCTTTAAAATGTGATATAGATTGCGTTGAGAGTTGGTGTGATAAGGAAATCAGAAGGATGAGTTGGGTTTGAGCCCAAGTTGGGTGGGTTTTCCTTTCTATTGACTCAATAATCAAACATATAACGAGATGGTTGGGCCCACTTTCACATATATAATAAGACCGTGGGGTATGGGGCGTGGGTTGGGGGAAAACGCCCAAGCCACCACCCCGGGTGGGCTTGGGTTGGGGCGTGGCCTTTGAGGCTTAGGTTTCAAGCCGGGCGTGGGGCGGTCTGGCAAAGCTGACATGGTGAGCTCTCACTGGACAAACCAAACTATCTGTTGGGATAGCCGTTGGCCAACGGCTATCTTAAAAAAATATATATATATTATTTTTTCACTATAAAACTCACATTTTTCTTCCATTTTTTACCACTCTTCTACCACATTTTTTATAATCATCTTTAATTCTCCTTCTACAAAACGAAAAAATGCATCCTTATAACCGTCCTTTTGACCCGAACCACCCGTATGCATTCCAAGAAAATAATCCTAGCCCACCACCCAATCGTCCAATGGCTCGTCCATTTTTTATACACTCTTCTATGCCCCATGAAGCGAGTTATGCATCAATTCTTGGGAATCGTTTGTTTACTAACTTCCCACACTCTGATGATTCGATACCTACCTCGTTTACAGAAACGCCCATCAACCTTTCACCAACCTCCATCGACCTTTCACAAAACGAAACCGTCCCCGAAACTCAACCACCCAATGATGGTCCTTCCACATCGAAACCCGTCAAAAAGAGAAGCCATAAGAAAAAAACTGAGGTGGATAAAGCACTTGAAAACGTCAAACGAAAACAACTAAAATGGACCATTCCTGAAGAACTTGCATTGGCGAGGGGTTGGTTTCAATAATCTCAACATGCAACTTTAGGTATTCTTAAACTTTGTTTTTATTAATGGTTTTATATAACTTTGTAATATATTAAATTTTGTTTTTATTAAAATAGGAAATTTTTAACATCGAACTCATTTGTGGCAATCGGTTAGTAGAGTATTCCATAAAGAATTGGGAAGAGAGGTTTATCGTGAAAACGATAGCTTATCCTCGAAGTAGAGCGAGATAAGCAGCCAACTTACAAAATATAGTGGTTATTTAAATAAAGCAAAGCAAAACCCAAAGAGTGGTGAAACCGAAGCCGACATTGTGACGAATGAATTGGTTCAATTCAAATCAAATGTGGGGACTGACTTCCGTTTCATGCATTGTTGAGAGATTTGTAAGTTCCATCCAAAGTGGGCGAATATCCCCAGTGGCAGCGAAAGTAACACGTCTTACAAAAGGTCAAGGGTCTGGTCCCAATCCCAATCTGATGCACGAGATCAAGAGTTGGAGGACCTTTTGGATGATTCGCCAAGCCCAAACCGGCCTGAATATGGAAGAGATGCCGCAAAAAGGTGTGTTCAAAAATCAAGATCTGGTATGGCATCGCCTTCAGCTGGGAGTTCGGGCTCGTGTAGTGGAATATACAACGATCAGTTGGAAGACATTTCATCCAAGTTAGATACATTCTACGTCTTCCAACAACAAAGGGCCGAACAACGAAGGAACAAAGAAGCTAGAGATGCCGCTAGAGATGCCCAGAGACAAAGACGGGAGGATTTGAAAATTCTATCCCAGCCGATTGATCACCTACAGGGTGACGAGTTGCAACTAGTCTTGGAGATGAGAGAAGAGATAAAAAAACAAATATAAACATTAGGATTTTTTTTATGTAATTTTCTTTATTTAAAAATATTAAAAAAAATTATATTTGTTGTTTTAAAACAAACAGCCCAGCCCAGCGGGTCAGCCCAGCGAAGCCCACCAAACCCACGCCCCAAACCCCCGCCTCACCATACCGTGTTGAATGTGGGTCGCCCCATGCCTGCCCCCCCCCCCCAAGCCACGTGTCAACTAATGCCCCAACCCAAGCCCAACCCAAGCCCCACCATACCCCACGGTCTAACGATGGAACTAAACTATTTATGACTTGTGTGTTTGTCTATTAACTAGTTTTTCCCCCGCTCGCGTTGCGGGGCAATAAGGCAAATATTTCTCTCTCGTAGCATGTATGTCTGTACAGAGGGCAAAATCGGAATTATATTTTGAACAGGAGGCGAAATCATGATTTTAAACTGAAAGCAAAATCATAATTTTGAGCTAGGGGGAAAACATAATTTTATTTTGAACTGTGGGAAAAAACGTAATTGTGAGCTGAGGGCAGAATCGTAATTTTGAGCTAGAGGAAAAAACAACATTTTATTTTTAACTGGGGGCAAAAACGTAATTTTAAACGGAGGATGAAACCGTAATTTTAAACTGGGAACAAAATTAAAAAAGAGTTTTTGAACCGAGGGCAAAAGCGTATTTTGAGCTAGGGCAAAATTATAATTTTATTTTGAGCTGGGGGCAAAAACGTAATTTTAAACGAAAGACGAAAGCGTAATTTTAAACTGGGAATAAAATTAAAGAAAAAATGAGTTGGTCCAATAGGGAAGTTACAGGCAGCTAATAATTTTGAGCTAGGGGAAAACATAATTTTATTTTGAACTGGAGGCAAAAACGTAATTTTGAGCTAAGGGCAGAATCGTAATTTTGAGCTAGAGGGAAAAGCAACATTTTATTTTGAACTGGGGGCAAAAACGTAATTTTAAACGGAGGGCGAAACCGTAATTTTAAACTGGGAACAAAATTAAAAATGAGTTTTTGAATCGAGGGTAAAAGCGTAATTTTGAGCTAAAGGGCAAAATTATAATTTTATTTTGAGCTAGGGGCGAAAACGTAATTTTAGCTAGGGGCAAAAGTATAATTTTATTTTTTAACTGGGAGCAAAACCGTAATTTTAAACGAAGGACGAAAACGTAATTTTAAACTGGAAATAAAATTAAATTAAAAATGGGTTGGTCCAATAAGAAAGTGTCAGGCAAGCTGCCTGGCACTATTCCTTTAACTTGGAATTGTATACGTAGGTAATGAATAATTGAATGGTTTCATCACAATAAAATTGCGTTATGATAGTTCAATTTATATCCTTATCATCCAAAATGAAGGGTCAACTTGTACTTGTTGCTAAAATTCCTACATCCAAAACGACCAACCAACAATATTATCCTGTAACCGACCGCACCCCTTGAAAATATACTTGAACCACTCATCCGCACCTCTATCAAATAATTTCTGCAACTGAACCTGTTGGCTAACCCTACATCCAAAATGACCAACCAATAACCACAACCCCCAACGAACCTGCAACTGAACCTGAACACGTTGTTCGGTTTGTTATTATGACTTTTGACCCCCCGGAACTGACCTAACGGGTTCAAATAATGAGAGAGCCAATGGGGAAGCATATTATTATTAGAAATATGCTGCTTGAGATGCTAATTGATCTTTTAGTCACAGTCACATCAGAAGTGCTTCTTGAACAATGGCATAAGATTGTTTCATCAAAGCTAATTACTTATTTTCTTGATGAAGGTGTTCATCCCACAAGTATGCGATGGATCATGACTCTTCTTGGTGTTTGTCTTCAGTCATCTCCTACATTTAATCTGAAATTTAAAGGAGAGAAGGACAATAACGTTTGATATAGGTTAATGATAAGGATCACCCGAGTACAAAAATTGCAACCATCGGGATCAAGTGTGTAATTATTGAAGCCATGGACAAACTCTGCAATATCCGCAAACCAAAGGGACCAATCAGGTTTTAATTCTTTATTTAAGGAAGATATTGTATAAAACCTTTTAAATAATCTTAAAATTTTAAATGATTGGTCATGTTATTGAATTAACAAAAATAATGGTTAACTCTTATCTCACAACAATTAACCTAGACTAAGGTGAATACGTAAACTAGCTTTCTCTTAATCCATTTTAACTCACAAATCGTCAAATAATGAAACAAGAATAACATAATATACAGGCTTAAGAAAATTATGACAAAAGAAATAACTCTTTAAACAAATTAACTTTTTTTTTTTGAACTGCCAATTTCATTCAACACAAAGGCCCAAACAGCACCTTCAACAAGGAGAAAAAGGAGCTGGGCAACACAAACAGAAATCCAAACAACACAAGAATTACAGCAAAAAAACTTTCCACCTATTCCAATCTAGCTCCACTTTTTTCGCTCTACTTTTCATCCATAAGAAGCTATACGCCATCACGTCTCCCATGATCTTTTCCACCTTAACTGGACGATTGGAGAATATCATCTCATTCCGAGCTTTCCATAGACACCAACACGCAACCACAATGACGGATTGTATTACCTTCTTTTTGGTCTTGTTTCCATGAATGTATTTGTGAACCTCCAATAAATCTTTAAAGGAAGACGCAAATGTTGGCGAGATCCTACACCATAAACTGATTTTTTGCCAAATCACACTCGCCACCATACAAGCCGCAAACACATGATCAATCGATTCCACCGCCCCTAGGCAAAGACTACATATGTTCGGACCCGTAACAGTCTTCCTTTTAATTAACATGTCCATTGTGGGAAGCAGGGGCGGACTGAAGACATGCCCAAGGTGGGCAGCCGCACCCCCGGGAAAAAAAAAATTTAGTGCTAAGTTCCGTCGAAAATCTCGTCCGCACCCCTTGGAATTTTTCGTCCGCACCCCTTGGATTTCTTCGTCCGCACCCCTTGGATATATACGTCCGCACCCCATCGAATTTTTCGTCCGCACACCTTAGGTAAAAAATATTATGGATTATGTTAAAAAAAATTAGTAAAGTCTGATTTTTTTTTTTCTAAAACTACCTATATTATATAAACTTATACTAACTAAACCCAAACCAAGCCCATTATATAAACTTATCAATAGCCCACTAATAATCTAGCCCATTAACCCACCTAAATTAAAACTAAAACAAATAAAATAAGCCCAAAACCCTTCAATTACTATCCCGCCCTCTCCCTCTGTGCGTTCGACTGGTCTGCCAGCGATCTTCATCAGCGTCCATCACAGCAACAACACTGCAGGTCTGCCGCAGCCGGAATCCGACATCAACGTGACCGGAATCCGCTCCAAACCAACCGGACACCGACAAACGGTGAGTTTTTATGTTTTTTATTTGATTTTTCTTGATATTATATGAGAAAAGGGGTAATAAAAAACTTAAATAGGTATGAAAAATCGTGTGTTTTGACGTTGCGTATGGTTGTTTAGATGATTTTTAGGATGATTATGTTATTTAGATGATTTTTAGGGGTGATTACACAATTCTAGGGCTTGATTATGTTATAGAAATTAGGAAACCATCATGAGTAGGGGC
This sequence comes from Helianthus tuberosus, assembly GCA_030545235.1. Classification (NCBI taxonomy): domain Eukaryota; kingdom Viridiplantae; phylum Streptophyta; class Magnoliopsida; order Asterales; family Asteraceae; genus Helianthus; species Helianthus tuberosus. The sequence continues at coordinate 35,947,315 of CM060379.1, read as the reverse complement.
CTAAAATTTTTAAAAAATTTTTGTCTTACATGACCCGACCCGATACAACCGATTTTTTTACTTATGTACCTAGGGGTCTAAAATTTTTAAAAATGTTCCGCACCCCCATGGATTTTTTCCTGGGTCCGCCACTGGTGGGAAGCCTATTTAGCATCGCCCTCCAACCAAAAATCTTAACTTTTAGTGGGATCCAAGCGTTCCAATCAAACTTCATACTACCCCTCGATGCAGACAATGGCGACATCAGAGCTCTTTTAACTGATGCAACCGAGAATCTTAACTTTAAACAAATTAACTCGTAATACTTTATCAAAATAAGTAAAATTTATATTGATTTTTATCAAAAACACGTAGCGGGAAGCCTGGAAGTATCAAGTATGGGCTCCATTCTTGAAAGGAATCATAATCAACACACAATACGAGACTAATCACATTTTGGTTTGAATAAATCAACTTTGTAATAAATGTGTCATATTTGATTAAATTGTCCGACTCATTTTATGAAAAAGTCATGTTTGGTTGTGCTTAGATTAAAGAAGTCAACCTCTTTAAAACTAAAATGGCAAAATTTTGAAAGTTGTGATTTATATGTTCAATTTATTAACCCATTTATAACTGTATTACAATTCGTTTCTTGAGTTAACTTCCATTTTGTTCCTTGTGATTTTGTCATTTTAACGGTTTTGCCCCAATAATTTAAAAATAGTCATTTTCCTTCCTGATTTTTCTAACTTATCGTCATTTTGCTCCCCGCCTCTAACTCCATCCAAAAATCCATTAACTAGAAGGATATTTTTGTAATTTTATAGATAAAAGCAAGGGCATGTAAGTATTTTCACCTAAATAAACCTATAACTTGTTTATTTACATGTATATAAGTAATTCTTTTCTGATCCCCCATCATTCCAACCACTCCTTCTACCATCCACCACCACCTGCAACTACCACCTGCCGACCACGACTACCGCTACTTTTAACTAAACGTTTTAGTTGAGTTAGTGTCAGAGAGTAAACTACCGAAATACCCCTACTTTTAATTGAACTTTTTAACCGAGTTAGAGCCAGGGAGCAAATTGGCGACAAACTCGAAAGATCAGGGAGGAAAATGGCTATTTTTAAACTATTGGAGCAAAACCATTAAAATGACCAAACCATAGGGAGCAAAACAAAAGTTAACTCTTGTTTCTTTTTTAATGGTAAATTTGAATCACTGGCGGACTATTGGAGTATCACTGTGTCACCAGTGGAACCACCTGATCATATACATCTTCACTAGGAAATAATGTCTATACACCATTACACCAATTCAGAAGGAAACCCAATAAATCTAGGAAAAACTCTCATTGGGAATCAAACACAAAACCTAATGGTCCCTAAACCTTATCACACCCCCATATGCCACTAGATTATAATATCATGGGCTACAATTAGTTCTTGGGTTACAATTTGTTTCTAACCAACTCATTTAACTACTCTCATGAACTATTTATAATATCAAATTAGTTCAATCAAGATCAAAGATAGAAGAATGATGTATATAAATCTTTATTCATGTTAGTAGAAGACATTTTTGTATACCTTCCATTTGTAGAGTATTGATAGAAGACCAACATTTTTATATATTTATATCCATTCCATTTGTAGAAGACAAATTTATTTTTTTCTATATGTTGTTCATATCTCTTTATATGTATTTGCACCTAGGGCTGCAAACGAACACGAACAAGACCTTGTTCGTGTTCGTTTGTTAAGAAATATATGTGTTCGCGAACCGTTCACAAACACTTATCGAACGGGATTTTATGTTCGTGTTCGTTTGTTAAGGAAATGAACTTGTTCGTGTTCGTTTGTGTTTGTTTGTTAATTTTAGGCAACGAACATTGATGAACACAAATGAGCACAAACTAGTGTTCATGGACACAAATGGAAACAAACGAACACAAACAATCATTCATGAACATAATATATAATACACCGACACTTTTTAGATATTTAATTTGTCGGAATTTTGAAGTATTTAATTAAATACAAAAAAAAACTAAAAACACTAATGAAGTATCGAACACAAACGAACACGTTACCGAAGGTTCACGAACATAAACAAACAAACACGACATCTGTTCATGTTTGTTCATTTAAGTAAACGAACAAAATTTCTTGTACGTGTTCGTTTGTTTAGTAAACGAACGAACACAAACGAACTTCCCGCCGAACGGTTCACGAACTGTTCGCCGAACGTTTGGTTCGTTTGCAACCCTATTTGCACCCCTTTGTTCTACATATTGCTTATGGTTTTGTACTTTCATCTTTGAAACTTAATACATATTGTTTAAGAAAAAGAAATGGTTGGTGAACCTTTAATTATAAAAGACATCCATTATATCTCTACCACCAAAAACAAATTTACGTGGCATTATGAAAGATGATTCAGTTATAACAATCATTAGACTATTGCAGTATGCCTTTAAAGGCCTTTACAAGTCGTTACCATTGTGAGATTTTGTACTTAGATACCCTTGGCATTTAAGCCCTTCCAAAGAGCCTTATTTTTCTTGGTTTTTGCATGTTGGTGGCCCATAGTAAAAGCAAAAAAATTTCTATTTAAATATTGTGTGTATTGGGTAGTTAACTAGTGGAAATTAATAAGGGTAAGGATATTTGTAGGATTTAAGATCAAATAAAGGTTTTTAGGATTTGTAAGGATATGATGTGGCAGACGACGTGACAGTTAAGAACGCCTTAGGACGCACGTAGCATTGGAGATAGTCTTATAGGTTGCCTAGAAAGAGAAGAAAGATAGTCATTCAGACACTTCCCACCTACCACACTTAACGAGAAGACAATCACTTCATCTTTTATTAGTCATGTTGAATCAACACCACTTTCGATTGGATTGTAATTTTTTTTCTTTAGAAAATTTGTTATAATTAGTGTATTACTTGCCTTACCCCTCCCCTCCTCCCACCCACCCACACACACTTCTTATAGACTAGAAAACTTGTAGCCAAATTCTTATAGACTAGAAAACGTGTAGCCAAAACCAACTTGTTTGATCTTCGCCCAAAACCAAACCAAATCGACCCATACTCACACCTACAAACTATGTGACATTGGCGTGTGCGTCTGATGCCGTTGGAGATTCCAACTACACTCTTTTATAAACTTATTAGTCCTACCATAGCATTGTTTGGTATGTGAACGACACCCTCAAACCTTACCTTGCATGGTAGGATGTTAATAGTATAGGTTCTATGAATGAGAGGTATTTGTAGGAAAGTCGTTCATAAAATAAAATAAAATATCATTTTAGTAATTTCTAATACAGATTACAAATCAGAAACAAACAAAAGTAGTAAACATATTACACATGTACTTGAAATTACAAATAGAACGATGTTAAAAAGAACATTACAAACAGAATGAAACTGCAAAACATATTACAATGAAGATGAACAAAAGAGCAGGAAAAAAAATAAGGGCGGTTGAGGCACGTTCAAGACGCTTCCCTTAAAACATATTTCGGGCCATCCAAGTGAACCTGTCTATTTCCCATGGTACAACAGTCAAAGCAGATTGTATTGTCGGGATTAGCCTTGCACCTGGAAGACTACCTGAAACAAGAGCTCGGAGGGTTGAAAAGACTGGAAAACGTTGGAGTTCGTGTGTGATATGCCATGAACCATACGAATTGTGTGTTCTATATCTAGAACAAAACACAAAGCTTTGTATATGACCTGTTAAGAATTCCATTTGAAAAGTCTCAACTGAATACATAATTCAATAAAAATAAAGTCTAGAATTCAATGACATAATGAATTATGAGAATTGATAGGTTGGAATGTAAACAGTCTCGGACCACACCAAGCCATTAACTCAAGCCCACACATACCTAAAAAATTGGTAAATGAGGCTCCAAGCAAAACGCCACATTACGCTTATCGCCCTCGTCCCGAGCGCGCATCTGGTGCTTCGCACCCTCTTGGCTACCACTGGGTGTGACTTATCACATAAGAATACATTCCTTTAGAGTATTCCACTTATAAATCAACAAAAGATTTATCTCTCCACCTATGTGAGACAAACATAATTTCTCACACATTAGAGTTCAAACACACAAACTTAAAGCTCAAGATCTCTCATTTATTTTAGCTTTAATTATTAAATAATCATTATACTTATAATAAACTAGGTTATCACCCGCGAACTTCGCGGGTAGAAAAAATTACTTTATATTAATCGAATTATGTCATTAAATAAAATAAAAATACATGTTTTAGAACGTAATTTTTTTATAATTGTTTTGAATTGAAAGTTGTAGTCAATGGGTTGCGAGTAAGGTCAGAAACTTCGGGCAAGAACCGGAGGCAGAAACTTGCCTCTCTGAACGACCCATGAAACAAAAAAAAAACTTTTATTTTTTATAATAAAATATACACATGAAGTTGTTCGAACCTGCAAAACAAACTCATTTAATTAAATTTATAAATTAATTAAAAGGTTAAATTAGAAAATATAAACAACAAAAACTTTATTCATTAAAATATACACATGAAGTTGTTAACCTGAGCTTCACCAACATCTCTGCATCATCGACATCGCAGAGTACATCCAAAATCATTTAACATCCTAAACCTGTAACAACCACCCAGATAAGAGACTTAATCTTCCAAGTACCTCGAATGGCTTGTCGGATCGTTCAAAATCCAGTATGTTTAACGCAACTTCACAGCTCTATGAAACAATCGACTCTGGATCTTTGGAGAATTCCTCAAATAGAGATATACATTGGTCATCTACAAAAATGGTTTATTAAGGTCAGAAACAACAAGTTTTTTCATAAAAGTGTCCAGAGTCAACCCAGCACAGCCGTTTTGACCCTAAAAACCATGTTTGACTACCTACCCAATATAGTCCATTTTCCACAAAATATTATTAAAAAGTATAGTAGATTTTAGAAGCATGGTTACCTTATATTTTTGGTTTTAAAAATGTGGCAACTCTCTCTCTATCCTCTTTTCTCTGTGTTAAATTATTCTTTTTTTCCTTTTCCTTTCAGTTTTTCGTTCAGAATATAATTCAGATTATAACAACCTCTCATTTTTTATACTTAAATGTGAATCTAATAAGTTCTGTTCAAACTTATTTGTCTACAATCAACAAAATCTCATATAACCAGCAATTTCATGCACAATCAAAGGTGTCACAATCAAACACAGACATAATTCAATCTACACATTTCTCAAAACACAATCTCTAACATCACTAACCTGTAGCAATAATTCAAAACCCTAACTAATGTGTTGTGCACTCACTAATATCTGCTACACATGTCTCACTTATTCATCTTCACAACTTCATACACATCTTATCTAACACCTTATGCCAATCAACAAAATCTCATATATCAATCAGCAATACATAAACCTTGAATATTACTAAAACACATCTTATTTAATGAATCAAAATAAAAACACATAAACCTTGAATATTACTCAATTTATGACTACTATCCCACAAAACAAAACTTTGTAAACAAATTATACTAACTTATGCAATGGTAAACCATAAAAATAACAAATTAATTTAGATGATTAGCCTTGCAGAAAACCCAAATCGGGAAACTTTACCCGAATCGTTAACGAAAAAAATCAGACTCGGATTGGGTTACTCAAGCGGATATTAATCACTGGAATAAGATCGGGTATCAAACATAAGAGCACACATGAGTTGATTAACGGAACAAAATGGTGAGGAAAAGAATATACATAAGTTAATCGAATAGAGATCAATTTCCCATAGGATCCCATTCAAGATATATAGATATTATTAAAGAACGGTGCAAGATATACCCTTCCTTCAACTTCTTATAGGATCCCATTCAAGAGTTCCTTGTAGGGGAAGGAGTCTGAAAGAAGTTTATCACCTAAAATTACAAAACACAGTTTGAATTAGATATGCAACTCGAGTACAAAAACAATAGTCGAAGACTCGAAGCATTCCTAAAATTACAAATAATATAGTCAAAGCATCTCATAAAAAAAAACATCAAGATTTCAAAGCATTCAAAATTTAAAATCAAACACAATAATGGTTTACTTCAAAATTTAAATTTAAAATAATGATTGACTTCAAAATTTAAAATTTAAAATCTGAAAATCAAATCACTAATATCCAATCCCGTAAATCAAGCAAACTTATTAGGAAAGTCTAACCTTTCAAATTTAAATTCAATGTACATATTCGAAATTTAAAATCAAACACATTAATGGCAAACTTTCAAATTTAAAATAATAATTGACTTCCAAATTGAAAATTTAAAATCAAACACAACAATTGTTTACTTTAAAATTTAAATTTAAAATGATGATTGACTTCAAAATTTAAAATTTAAAATCTGAAAATCAAATCACTAATATCCAATCCCGTAAATCAAGCAAACTTATTAGGAAAGTCTAATCTTGTCAAGCAAAATCAACCAACATGGTACTAATTTCCAGCCATAGCAAGCATATCTCTGTCCAACATAGTTGCAGCCAAAAACTCCGGACAATCCAAAATAAACACCTAATGAATCAAAATAAAAAAAACATAAACCTTGAATATTACTCAATTTATGACTACTATCCCCCAAAACAAAACTTTGTCAACAAATTATACTAACTTATGCAATGGTAAACCATAAAAATAACAAATTAATTTAGATGATTAGCTTTGCAGAAAACCCAAATCGGGAAAGTTTACATGAATCGTTAACGAAAAATATCAGACTCAGATTGGGTTACTCAAGCGGATATTAATCACTGGAATAAGATCGGGTATCAAACATAAGAGCACACATGAGTTGATTAACGAAACAAAATGGTGAGGAGAAGAATATACATCAGTGAATCGAATAGAGATCAATTTCCCATAGAATCCCATTTAAGATATATAGATATATAGATATAGATAAAGAACAGTGCAAGATATACCTTTTCTTCAACTTCTCATAGGAACCCATTCAATAGTTCCTTGTAGGGGAAGGAGTCTGGAAGAAGCTCTTCACCTAAAATTACAAAACACAATTTGAATTAGATATGCAACTCGAGTACAAAAACAATAGTCGAAGACTCGAAGCATCCCTAAAATTACAAATAATATAGTCAAAGCATCTCATAAAAAAACATCAAGATTTCAAAGCATACAAAATTTAAAATCAAACACAATAATGGTTTACTTCAAAATTTAAATTTAAAATAATGATTGACTTCAAAATTTAAAATTTAAAATCTGAAAATCAAATCACTAATATCCAATCCCGTAAATCAAGCAAACTTATTAGGAAAGTCTAACCTTTCAAATTTAAATTCAATTTACAGATTCGAAATTTAAAATGAAACACATTAATGGAAAACTTTCAAATCTAATAAATTATGTTCAAACTTATTTGTCTACAATCAACAAAATCTCATATAACCAGCAATTTCATGCACAATCAAAGGTGTCACAATCAAACACAGACATAATTCAATCTACACATTTCTCAAAACACAATCTCTAACATCACTAACCTGTAGCAATAATTCAAAACCCTAACTAATGTGTTGTGCACTCACTAATATCTGCTACACATGTCTCACTTATTCATCTTCACAACTTCAAACACATCTTATCTAATACCTTATGCCAATCAACAAAATCTCATACATCAATCAGGAATACAATGCACAATCAAAGACCTCACAATCAATTTCAAACATCAATGAATATACAAAATTTCTCAAGGCACAAATTTTAATATCACTAACCTAATGAGCTACTACTCAATAATGTGTCGGTGCCATGAAAAAACTTCATAACCTTAACTAATGTGTTAACTTACCAAGGCTCAAGGCTGTATATTTTCTAAATGTTGTTTGTCCGACGCATCGTCACAAATCTAACAACCGAGTCAATCAAATTATTAGTTAAAACCCAATAAAGAAAGTATACTAATATCCAATCCCGTAAATCAAGCAAACTTATTAGGAAAGTCTAACTTTTCAAATTTAAATTTAACATAATAATTGACTTCGAAATTGAAAATTTAAAATCAAACACAATAATGGTTTATTTCAAAATTTAAATTTAGAATAATGATTAACTTCAAAATTTAAAATTTAAAATCTGAAAATAAAATCACTAATATCTAATCCCGTAAATCAAGCAAACTTATTAGGAAAGTCTAACCTTGCCAAGCAAAACCAACCGACATGGTACCAATTTACAGCCATAGCAAGCATATCTCTGTCCAACATAGTTGCAGCCAAAAACTCCGGACCATCCAAAATAAACACCTAATGAATCAAAATAAAAACACATAAACCTTGAATATTACTCAATTTATGACTACTATCCCACAAAACAAAACTTTGTCAACAAATTATACTAACTTATGCAATGGTAAACCATAAAAATAACAAATTAATTTAGATGATTAGCCTTGCAGAAAACCCAATTCGGGAAAGTTTATCTGAATCGTTAACGAAAAAAACCAGACTCAGATTGGGTTACTCAAGCGGATATTAATCACTGGAATAAGATCCGGTATCAAACATAAGAGCACACATGAGTTGATTAACGAAACAAAATGGTGAGGAAAAGAATATATATCAGTTAATCGAATAGAGATCAATTTCCCATAGGATCTCATTCAAGATATATATATATATATATATATATATATATATATAGAGAGAGAGAGAGAGAGATAAAGAACGGTGCAAGATATACCTTTCCTTCAACTTCTCATAGGATCCCATTCAAGAGTTCCTTGTAGGGGAAGGAGTCTGAAAGAAGTTTATCATCTAAAATTACAAAACACAGTTTGAATTAGATATGCAACTCGAGTACAAAAACAATAGTCGAAGACTCGAAGCATCCCTAAAATTACAAATAATATAGTCAAAGCATCTCATAAAAAAACATCAGGATTTCAAAGCATTCAAAATTAAAATCAAACACAATAATGGTTTACTTCAAAATTTAAATTTAAAATAATGATTGACTTCAAAATTTAAAATTTAAAATCTGAAAATCAAATCACTAATATCCAATCCCGTAAATCAAGCAAACTTATTAGGAAAGTCTAACCTTTCAAATTTAAATTCAATTTACAGATTCGAAATTTAAAATCAAACGCGTTAATGGAAAACTTTCAAATTTAAATTTAAAATAATAATTGACTTCGTAATTGTAAATTTAAAATCAAACAAAATAATGGTTTACTTCAAAATTTAAATTTAAAATAATGATTGATTTCAAAATTTAAAATTTAAAAATCAAATCACTAAGGAAACATACCAAAAATATAGGATCATATTCCTCAATCAACTTTAACAACGAATGAGAGTTGTTTTTAGGATCCATAATTGCAAAGGAAGTAACCATTGTTTTAAAAAATATATAATGGTAATATATTTATAGAAACAAAGTCTATTTACAGAAACCGAATCATAATTCCGAATACAAAAATCATCTTTAACAACAGTAATCTGTTTATAGAAACAAAAACAACTTTAAAAATGAAATTAAAGGCAACTTTAAAGAATTAACAACTAACTAAATACAAAAATTATAACTAAATGACTCACGATAAATCATCATCAATAATTTTAAGACATTGACATATGGAAGTTGTTCTCCCCACAATAAGGTTGCAAAATCATACGGTATTTCCTATCAATCGAAACAAAAAAAAACATATAAGTTGCAATAACTTATTGTGTGCACAAAGCTGAAAACTTAAGAAACATACCAAAAATATAGGATCATAGTCCCCAATCAACTTTAACAACGAAGGAGCGTTGTTTTCATGATCCATAACTGCAATGGAAGTAACCACTGTTTAAAAAAAAAATATAACGGTAATCTATTTATAGAAACAAAGTCAATTTACATAAACCGAATCATAATTTCGAATACAAAAATCATCTTTAACAACACTAATCTATTTATAGAAACAAAAACAACTTTAAAAAGAAATTAAAGACATCTTTAAAGAATTAACAGTTAACTAAATACAAAAATTATAACTAAATACAAAAAATTATAACTCACAAAACAAACCATAAGAACTTCAAAAGATAATCACATAAAATTTCAAATTAACACCTAAAGACAAAAATAAAAAAGAAAGACTATACATATCAAAAAACAAACAACACCAACAAAACTGAACTAACTTGTTTTTGGTCGACGAACAATTCGAAAAATATAGGATCATAGTCCTCAATCAACTTTAACAACGAAGGAGCGTTGTTTTCATGATCTATAACTGCAAAGGAAGTAACCATTGTTTAAAAAAAATATAACGGTAATCTATTTATAGAAACAAAGTCTATTTACAGAAACCGAATCATAATTTCGAATACAAAAATCATCTTTAACAACACTAATCTATTTATAGAAACAAAAACAGATTTAAAAAGAAATTAAAGACATCTTTAAAGAATTAAAAACTAATTAAATACAAAAATTATAACTAAATACAAAAAATTATAACTCACAAAACAAACCATAAGAACTTCAAAAGATAATCACATAAAATTTCAAATTAACGCCTAAAGACAAAAATAAAAAAGAAAGACTATACATATCAAAAAACAAACAACACCAACAAAACTGAACTAACCTGTTTTGGTCGACGAACAATTCGAGTCCGATTGTCACAAAAGATTGAGGGTTTACCATGACAAAAACAAACCATAAAACATTCAGAACATATGTTATTAATTTAAAAAAAAAAATACCGAACAGAAAGGATAAAATCAAACCTACACAAACTTAAAAAAAGAAAACAACTATAACATTTAACTAACCTCTGTTGTTTCACGAATGATCGAAGTCCGATTTTATCCAAGATTTAGGGTTCCACATGAAAAACAAAATCAACAAAAATCAGTAACTTTGATAAATGTAGATGATGATAATAAAACCTCTGATTTTGATTTTGTTTGCAAAAAAACAAAAAGATAAATGTTCAATCGCTTGATTAAAGATACACAATAGATAAACAACATACCTTCAATTTTTATGATCAGATCTACAAAGTTTAGAACAAAGAAGAAGTTAATAGCATTCGAAGCAATCTTTATAAAATCAAGTTTCTATATAATTGAATAACATAAATAAAGCAGATTTAGGATGGATTGTGTAGATTACAATCGTAAAACAAAGAAATCAGAAACAATAAAATCAAAAACATAGAAACATACCTTTGATTGGTTAATAGGATTGATTTGTGTGAAGAAGATGATGTTGCAGAGGTTTTTGGCTATGGTTTGGAACTGAGGATCTTGGTGGTGGCGGTAGGAGAGAGGCTGTAAATTAGTTTTTCTAGGGTTTGTAAAGTGTGTGCAAGAAGAATGAGAAAAAAAAAAGGAAATATATAATATCCATCAGGCTTGACCCGAATTCAGGATTTCAACCCGAATAACAAACGGATCCCGTGTTTTTTTATCTTGAAATAGTGATTGTAGAAGCCATATGTGATTTCCCTCCTAAACTAAATTGCCACATCAGCCAAGATGGCCAAATACAAATGCCACCTAGCTCAAATCCATCTCATTTATATATATATATAGATATAATATTATTTAAAATTTCCAACAGTATTTACATCATTTATGTACACAAGTTTCTAACATACATTCGCACCATGTACATGGAATAGACGCACCATGTAATACGTAATCAAAACCCATTAGAGCATTCACATCCCTTCCACCATATTTACCCAATAATTACATTAAAAACAACTACATTTTCTTTTTCCTTTCAATTAAATAATATTTTTTATACCTTTATCATTACATTTTCTCTCATTCACTCACAACCACTTTAAAAATATATTAAAAAATCATAAAGGGTGAACAATGTCCCCTCAAATATAAATATGAACAGTAACATTTTCTCTCCACTTCACTATATGGGTGCAACTTAAGTAGGGCGGGAGGGGGCGACCGACCCCCTGAACTTTTTGCTCAATAGCGGAGAGGGGTACCGAACCGTTAACCGAAACCGAACCGAAAACCGACAAAACCGAACCGAAATTAACCGAAACCGAATTAACCGAAAGTCGGTTAACGAATATTTTTTTTACCATCGGTTAACCAAAATTAACCGAAACGAACCGAACTATTTTTTTTATATATTTCTAGCTTTTATACCTCTATTTCATGTATTTCATGTTTTATACTTTCATTTCATATAATAATACCTCTATTTCATTTATTTATGCCTTCATTTCATTTATTTATACCTCCATTTCATTTATTTAAATATTTATTCATGCATTTATACCTCCATTTCTGTGACATTTGTGCCATTACGACCATTGTACAAATACGAATCCAATGAAATCTTGTGTTTCATTCTTGGGATTTGTACAAATACTTGTGACAATTGCACATATCAATTCTTGTTCAGTTTCGAGCTCTAAAGCGCTTTTTGGAAAGTTATACGCAAACTGATGCGTAAACGTAATCAGTTTAACGCGACATACACTTCGGAATAGCATCATAATCTTAACATACCTTAAATAACCTTTACATAACTTAGAAATAAGTTTTGAAGGGTTTGGTGTGCCAAAAACAAGTTTATTCGATCACAGGGACTATTTGCGACAAACTGCGAAAGTCTGCCGATTCGTATAGTAACGAACATTCCGGAACAAGATCATAAGCTAAACATAACCTAAATATCCTTTACATAGCTTAGAAATAGGCTTTGAGGAGTTCGGCATGCGAAAATGCGCTTATTTGATCAATAGGGACTAAAAGCGTCAAAAAGTGCATAAGTTTGCCTTTACGCGCATATCTTACGTTCTGAACATATCCGGACATCCAAAAATTTTTGTAAGCATTAAAATATTTTATTTTAGTGATTGGAATGCAAAAATACCATTCGTTGCATAATTTGGATCGTTTTCGCGTCCGTTTGAGTTTTCATCGTAATTAACCGAATAACGCGACCATACGGCCAAACGAACCGACATCCGAGATGTTTGCAAGCATATTTCATGTTCCCTATGCTTTAACATCCTTGTGGAGCCTTGAAATGGGGTTAACGGGGGTTAAAAGCATCAAAAACCAAGTTTTATGCTTGCAGGGACCAAAACTGACATTTTCTGAAACTTACCTCGCGCGCCGCGTAAGCCTGTGTTGAATCTTACGCGGGGTGCGATAGACTGAACTGGCAGATTCATTGAATTAAGCCAAACAGCCTGTTCCCATTGGTTTTAATCCTAGTTTTAGCATACCTTGGGCTTGTTTAAGTGCTCCCCAAGTATTCAAATATGTGGGCAACATGTGGCCAAGATCAAGCTTTGATTCACTCAAAAACACATGGAATGATCTTAATGGATCATGATTTTCTATAAATAGCCATGAGGTTTTGCCATTTTCTTTGCTCATCATCACAAATCTGCTCTAAGTTGAAGCTCTCACACTTGTTGAAGGCTTCATACCTGAGTTTTCTTTGTTCTATCTTCAAGCTTGGACCCTTTGTAAGTTTCTTTCATGCTTGGTTATGTATTCAAGCAAGAAAGTCAAACAGTGTTTGACTTTCTGCTTTGACCATGAATTGGTCAAGACAAAGTTCGTTTGAACTTTGCAACGTGAGCGTAATCACGATGGTTATAGTCCCTTGTGACTATACCTACTGATTACCACGTTGATTAGTTGAAGTGACGAGTCAAAGTTTCAGTCAAAATGCACGTTTATGCGCATTTTGCGACGAAACCATTTTCGAGTATCAAAACACTTTGTTTTGATATCAAATCAGTTTTATAACTTAGTTAAACATGTTTTAACATATTTAACCCATCACTTTTAGTCTAGTGCTTATATAGGGTCGTAAATCAAGCGGTCTTGACAACCGCTTAGACTTTCGAACCCGACCCGTTTGGTCGATCATTAGGATCCGACCAAACATATTTTGTGACCATAGTTGTATAGGGGATAACCTTCCGAGGTTATACCTTATGGTCACTTACTTTAATTAGTTGTATGATAGGTAGTTTATATGCCTTAGGAAAATGACCAAAATACCCTTTTCATGCATAATTTGATTTAAGCATATGTAACTTAAAATTTGACACTTAAATTGATTATGCAACATATTTAAACATGTTTGGGCATATAATACTTGTAGTAGGACTAGTTAGGCGTCTTGAACGCGCATTCGCGCGAATGACCCGTTAAAGTAGCATAGACTACCTTAACGGGTCATAACGGGTCGTAAGCACTTAGGATAGGTTCCGAATCAGAATGTAGGCTTTGTTAAACTATATCACATGAGTTTCAATACTCATTTAGTTTACGAGACCTCATTATACCCGATCTCCCGATTTAGGTGCCGATTCATTAACATAGTGATCCGATACTAGGTACCACTTGATTCCTTGATTGCCTGAGCTTGTTAGTTCACTTAAATCGAGGATACCTTGCAATCTCAAGTGAGTAGATAGTTCCCCTCTTTTATAGCTTTCAATTGTTTTGGGGTAATTCATATGTGCTAAACGATTTCGAGTTTTCTAAAACGAATGAGATGGTTTATATTAAACACAACGATTTCAATTATATGAACGAACTTGTTGGGACGTTGGTCGAAAGACAATTGAATGACATTCATTAACTATTATCAAGCCGACAGTAGTAAGTTATGGTACCATAGGATATTATGATACCATAGGATATTATGATACCATAGGATCTGAAAAATCCCGTTATCGGATTTTCACCATGGTTATGGGGGTAATGTGGGTAACGACAGAACCTGATGATTGTTAACTTACCCTTTGGTGGTTTGTTAATACGAGTTGAACGATGGACGAGTCACACAAGTTTGAATGTATTAATCGAGAGGACCAAAAGTTAGTTTTTTTACAATTAAAACACGAACGATTGGAACTATCTGAACTATGTGAACGATTTGAACTATTTGAACGATTGGAACTATCTGAACTATGTGAATGATTTGAACTATTTGAACGATTGGAACTATTTAAAACTATGTGAACGATTTGAACGATAGGAACTATTGAACGATTGGGTTATGGTAAGTAATTAGGTAACGGGGCAGGTGTAATGTGATAAAAGCATGGTGGATACGCCGCTGGTACTTTCTATATATAAGTGCTTTTAACACATTACATGTCGAAAATTAACCTAACCGAACCGAAAACCGACAAATTAACCGAATTAACCGAACCGATTAACCGATGACTTCGGTTACAGTTACGGATAATGCTAATAACCGAACTGAACCGAACCGTGCACACCCCTAGCGGAGAGTATGTTGTTTTCGTATAGTAATTTTTGGATACATACGTTTTAGACCCCACAATTTTATAGAAATTTTCAGGTCCGATCACTTCTGCCCCCGATTAGAAATCTTAAGCTTCACTACTGCTTCACTCACAACCACTTGTAACTACTTTTTATAATAAGAAAATCTCTTTTGGACGCATTGTGAATACTCTTACAAATATGAGAAGACACATCATATTCGAATTTAAGATAATCAAATTTCCAGTTTTATGAAATAAAAAACAAAGCAATAAGGGCATGTTTGGCTAAGCTTATTTTACCTAAAAATGACTTTTTGTAAAAATGACTTATTGACTTGTGACTTTTTGAAAAAGAGTTTTTAAAAAAGTTTTTGGATTAGCTTATGGGGTGGGAAAAGCCAATAAGTCAATAAGTTGTTTTTAAAAAAGTGTTTGGTTTAGCTTATTGATGTAAAATGACTAAAAGAGACATTCTTTCATAAGTCAACAAATATAAGAAGTGTTAAATTAGTGGTAATATGGTAATTTGGTCTTTGAAAAGTTATAAGCTGATAAAAAGTCACAAACCCCTAACTTCTCAAAAATGACTTTTTGATGACTTTTTCTCCTTTTCAAAAAGTCTTTTTGAAAAGGACTTTTAGGTTTGCCAAACACTAAAACTTATTTTTAGCTTTTTGATTAAGTCATAAGTTATTGGAAAAGCTTAGCAAAACATGCCCTAAAATACAAAAAATATTTAAGGTTAAAAAATAAACAAAGCAATAAAATACAAAAATTGTTTAAGGTTAAAAAAAAAAAAAAAAAATGAAGATTGACTATAACAAAAACCTCCTTTTCATTAGGATTTGATCTCGTTCTTTTCAAGAACATCCATAAATTTTTCGAATCTTTGCTTCTTCTTATTCTACTCCCTTGTCCTCTTGTCTTCCCTTTCACAAAACCCTCAACACACACCCCTTCTTTCTCCACCCAAATCAGGTACTATTTCGATCCCAATCTTAATTCAAATCCAATATCATTAATTTCATTCTTACTTACCTTAATTCGACATTTAATCGTTCGTTTCTTAATTAATCTTTTTTTGTTTGATTCAAGTGTTCAAGATCAATTTTTGGTTTTTAAATTTTGTGTATTTTTTTGATTTCGTAAAAGGGTTTTTTTTGGTTGTATTTTGCTGATTAGGGTTTGTTTCAAAATTTAATCTTGTTCAGTTTTATTAATTCTTTTTGTGTTACTAGGTTATGTTTGATTGGATATGCTTTTAGATGTATTTGGTTGTTTATGTTTTGTTAAAGATATATATGTGATATTTTATGTATGCATTTTTATTTTTATTTTTATTTTTTTATTTATTTTGGTGGCATCAATTAGTTATTCAGTTTCCACTCCAGTTGTATATGTTAGTGTTCATTGTCTAATAGTTGTTATTATACATGCTTTTGTTACCGGATACCGATGTTGAATGTGTTGTACAGATGGCGTCGCAGGCTGCGAGTCCTGCTGCTGTTCTTCCGAGTGCTCAAGTTGTTGGCAACGCATTTGTGGATCAGTACTACCATATTCTTCATCAGTCTCCTGAATTAGTTCATAAGTTTTATCAGGATTCGAGCATCTTAAGCAGGCCGGATACAAATGGCTTAATGAGTTCTGTAACAACCATGCAAGTGAGTTCCTTTTGCTGTTTTTAGTTTGTTGTGTTATGGATTATTCAACTGTGCAGTTATGTTTAGATGTTCCTCACATGATGGACGCATGTTTGTGTTTATTATTCTTTTTTATCGGGAAGCAAGTTAATGGCAATTTGTCCCTACATGTTGGTCTCTTTATTGCCATATTATGTCATTATATTGTTATTAGAGTCAAAATCATTTTTAGGCACTTAGCCAATTAGTTTTGTACTTATTCTTGTTTTTAATCATAGCAGGTGACTTAAATAATAATAAAATGATATTTGCCTAAGTTTCTAAGGGCATGATCTCAACTTGTTTGTGATGTGTTTAGGTGATAGGACCCAACTCAGTTTGTATTAAAAATAAGTGAAATTCATGTAATCACGGGTTTTCTCCTGTTTATATAAAAGGAGTTGTTTCTTTCAATTGCCTTTCTTGTAAGAGGCTAGCTAAGTAGTTGATTGATATATCTAGGGAAGTAGTGTAGCATAATGTGTAAATCTCTGTTGTTAAAAGCGATCGCCTGGTCCGCCTAGGCGACCTGGGCGATCAAACCGCGCTTTTGTCTCCTAGATAAAAAAAGCAACGTGTTTTTTTTTTTTTTTTTAAACCCTATCTTTTAAAAACAAGATTATATTTACAGCTAATTTAAAATCTTTTAGAATCATATCTCAGCAATTCTGTATATATTTTTAAAAGATATTTTGAATTTCAAAAAGTTAGGAGATATATTATCATTATATTCAATATTCATTCATGTTCTCCATATAACAACTAAGACGCATCCATAGCATTCAGTTCTGCTTTTTTTGCCGGCAAAAAATACTACAGGTATGTGTATCGATTCTGTTAAAGTATTTTTTCCGGCAATTGCTGTGGATGACGACTCCGACTCCGATGATTTTTAAAGTTGAAGAACATTTGGTTTTGAATTTTATTTACTTTTTGAAGTCTGAACTTTATTGTTTTCAAGTCTTTAACAGTTTTGGTTTTGGGATATTTTGTTGATTTTATTTTTAAGGTTTATGATATTTGAAAATTTTTGGAATTTGAGGATTTGGCTTTTTTCGGTTCATAACTTTGTTTTTTAATGTTTTTATTAGATTGCGCTTTTTTTTTTCTCAGGCCCTCGCTTTTTTGTGCTTCTCGCCTAGGCAACAGGCGAGCCCTATGCGCCTAGAGTGCGCCTAACGCATTTGATAACTATGGTGTAAATATTATTATTAACCAAGGAAACTAGCCTAATTGATATATTTGAGATTTAATCATTACTACCTTAAAAAGAAGACACCTTATCGTTAAGGTGGAATCTTAAATTGATCATAATTTACCCTTCTATTCCTTCACTCTTTCGAGAACATTGGTTTTGCGTCTTCTGTCTCTACTAACAGGACATGCTCAAAGAACATTGAGTTGGTGCAAACTTTTGTTACATTTGAAACATGAACCCCCTAACTGGATTGTCTTGCAGTTCCACCTTTGTCATTTTTTACCCCTTGTAGGGATTTTACCGTAGCTTCTTGGGGTGCTTTCTTGTTTGGTTGTCAGTTTCTGGCATCCTTATCAACATATTCCCTATCCTTCACATTGTTAATTTTTCATTCATCCCTCTAAGTACACATCTTGCCTTGGTTTAAAATGTGCGCATTAGGAGTGCATAATGCACGATGCGTTGAGGAGATCGCATCAGGTGATGTGATGCGCTACGACTACATAATGCGAGGATGATGAGCTCCAAAGTCCAAATTGCATAATTCGCTTCTAATGCGCTCGCATGATGCGCCCTGATGCACACATTTTTCTTAAATTGACCATTATAGAGTAAAATTGTACAATGTGCTTAATAAGCTTGTACAATGCGCTGATGAAGTTGTTAAGTGAGTTCCTACATAGATTACTTGTACCTTTTGCATAGACTACTCGTAAACATAAGAGTTCAAGGCTTATTTTGGTTACATTAAACTTCTTTGATGGTACTAGAGCTATTTTTTGTATATTTATTTAATTTAATATCTAAAATTTTAGTGTTTAAAGTTAACAAGTTAAAATATTATCTATAAATAATTTTTTTAAATAACAAAGGCCTCGCATACGTGATGCGCGTTGGCTTTTGGGATCAAAACGCATTGGAGCGCATCACGCATTTTAAAACCAAGCACCTTGCTATACTCGTGTCAACTTTCCTTTTAAACAGGCCCCAACCACCTCTAGGACCCCGTCCTCCTAAATGTTTAGTTACACACATCGTCCGTCCCCCCCCCCCCCCCCCCCCCCCAAACCACACACACACACAATAAGCTTTGTGTAACTTGTTTTATTCAAGAAACTCACGACCAATAATAATATTTACTTATATGTTTTCTGTCTAATTGATTAAACCAGGCAATTGATGAGAAGATTCAATCCCTTGATTACAAAAACGTCAAGGCAGAGATTAAAACTGCAGACGCACAAGATTCACACCAGGCAGGGGTTATTGTTCTAGTGACCGGATGCTTAACTGGAAAAGACAACGTGAAAAGGAAATTCGCTCAAACGTTCTTTCTTGCTCCACAAGAGAAAGGATATTTTGTTCAAAACGACGTCTTTAGGTTTGTTGAGGAAACTGCACCATTGGAGACACCTTCTACATCTCTTGAGAATATTGTAGACAGCGTTCCAGCTGATCTGGCGGTACCAAATTCAGGTTTGTTGACTGTGGGATAATGATAATGAGTAAATAACTAACTTAAACATAACATCTAAGAACGGAGATCGTTATTATCTTTGAGGTGAAAAACATCATCTAAGGTATACTTATATTCTCATGATTTCAGAGGCGACTCATGTTTCCGACAATAATCCCACATATGATTCTACAACAACCTTGGCAGCCGAGGATCTCAATAACGGACCAGAAGTTTGTGACCCGGAGGATAACGAAGGGTCTGGGTCAGGTCTTGAGGAAGAAGTTGTGGATGTACCCGAACCTGCTCCGGTTCAGACAAGCCCGAACGAAACAGGTTCCGTTCAGAAACCAGATTCTTCTGCAAGCCAAGAAGAGAAGAAATCATATGCTTCGATTGTAAGGGTAACTAAGATTACTGGATCATCTGGCTCGGGTCATGTTCAGACCAGCAGTTTAAAATGGGCCCCAGCTAACACTGATCAACTAAAATCTAGGACCGCAAAGCCTTCTCCAGAACCAGAAGCATTGGCCCCTGTGGTCGTTAATGGTCCTGAAAACAGCAAAGTTAGTGACGATGGTAACAAACATACATTTCTATTCTTTTACTTTTTGTTTATCATGCACATGCGGACCATTTATTTGTCTGTGGTTGCTGAAAATTTGAAATTATAAAGTTTATTTTTTTATAAAAGGCTAATTCTATTTAAGCATGTGAGATCCTGAGTATATTATGCAATGAGATCCTGAGTATGTTGATACATTGAATTGAAGGCCACTCCATATATATACGGAATTTACCTATGAATGCGACTGTCGCACAACTTGAGGAAGAATTTAAAAAGTTTGGGCCCATAAAAAGCGACGGAGTCCAAGTCAGAAGTAATAAGGTTTGATTTTTGTAATTTCATGTGTTCGATCACTTTAAAATTTTATGGTCTTCATTATTTTTTAAAAGTCTTTTTTTTTTTTGTTTTTTATTTCCAGCAACAGGGATTTTGTTTTGGTTTTGTGGAATTCGTGTCATTGGATTCCATGCAAAGTGCCATAAAGGTATGGCCTTGATACTTTGCTATTTTTCTGTCACTCTTTCTACTTGACTCAAATTCATGACGGAATATCGGAGATTAAGAATGAAAACTCCTATTTGCAGTTAATGGGTTATAGTTAATATATATAGTATATAACGAACGACTCAGAAGGTTTTAGTTTTTTTTTTTTTTTTTTTTGCCAATGATCTCTAGATCAAGTGGTGTAAGGCTTGTATTTCTCTTGGGAGATGCAAGTTCAACTCCCACTTGGTGCAGAGTGATGCAATGATAGGAGACCCAGGGAAACCTGGGTTCGATCCTTGAGCCAAACGGGTTTTACCGGTAATTTCACCGTCATGCCTACGGGCGGGTGGGTTGCCGGGTTTTCCCCGGAATTGGTGGTGGACTCGGGTTACTCTCGGAGTACTCCGTTTGGGTTTGGTCCAGTGGGTGCCCTGAGAGTGCTCGGGATTGATGCTGTTGGCCGTTCAAAAAAAATAAAAAATTAAACTGATTATTTGAAAAGGTTGTTAAACTTTTTGATATTGGTTGGATGATTTTAGTTGCTACTTATACGAGATATTTAATTATATTTAGGGAGCAATATTAACTTTATATACCTATTATATGTATTTATTTTTTTTATTATTGCGCTTTTCTTGTGTAGGGTGTGTGTAGCGAGCCCGTTGTGACTTGAGTGTGCTATGTGCTTTTGACTGCCTAGGGTAGTTTGTTATCTTAATAAATTTTTAAAATGTCCAAACCTTTTACTTGAACCAAAAAAGTTATCGGTGTATGCCAATATGAAATTATCCAGTTTCTAGGAACGCAACCTTTATCAAATTATCAATGAGATTTGACGTGTCTCCTATTTAGCTATTTTTTTCATTTCTGCCAATTATAAATCATAAATGAGTTAAGAGATAAATCGTAATCTGAATTGACCCATGAATTGAGCCATTTATAAGAAACGGGTTGAAGTTACCACCTCTAGTTACTGCATGCAATCATGCATGTATACTCTATTGATCTACCTGTGCTCAAGATTTAAAATCTCTTACAGGCACCTTCTATCACAATTGGCAACCGTCAGGTGGTGGTTGAAGAAAAGAGAACAACTACCCGAGGTAACTACACTCTTTTGTTTTCAACTACGTTAGAAACTCGTGTATTACATGGGTTGAACAAACGAAATATTATATAGTTAAATAATGAAGATTTAAGAATTATAAAACAATATTTTGAGATAAAATACGATTGAAATTAACTTTTTAAAATTAATAAATTAGATTACAAAGGGGTGAAATAAGAGAAGCGGGAAAAAGAATGGCGCAAGAGTTATTTATTAGGTATAAATTCTTCAGAAGAATTCGATTCCTCAGTGCCTAATGATGTTATTTTGATTTTTCAGTTGGTGGTGGCGGTGGAGGAAGAGGACGGTACCCTTCTGGAAGAGGTGGTGGTTTCCGGGGTCGTGGTGGTTATTTCGGGGGGCGAAGCTTTGGCAGAAATGAGTTTAGGTACCAGGGCGAGTTTCCCAACCGTTCAAAGGGACCCACAGGGCGAACCTCAGAGGTATATCAACGAGTCGATCAGAATGGCGGTGGCAGATCAACTCATCAATCAAGTAAAGACGCTGAACCCGGGCAGTAATCACACCTCCGATCACAATTTTGACCATGATTTTGGACTTATCGTTTTGTTTATTTTTTGTGACTTGATTATGTATATTCAAGCGTCACAAAAGTTTGATCTTTCTTGGACCATTGATGTTTGATTTGGATATTTGTAGCCCTCTTTTGCAAAAGGTATTGGAATTAGTTATTTTGCAGTTTTAGTGTTTGTTTATTTCATTTAATTTTCAACATATACAATTCCAGTGGGCGGGAATAGTGCTTTGCAGCCATTGGCTGAAATGGGCGGCCGCCCCTTCCTTATTGGACCAACCAATTTATTATTTTATACACGCTTTAAAATTACGGTTTTGCCCCGGAATAGTGTTTCTCTGTCATTGGTTCAAATGGGCGGCGAGCAATACCCATTGGACCAACCAGTTTATTATTTTATATCCACTTTAAAGTTAAAGTTTGCCCCCTGTTAAAAAATACGGTTTTGCCCCAGCTTCAAAATGCATTTACCCTTTTGCCCCGAGCTAAAAAATACGATTTCGCCCTCGATAAAAAAAATACGCTTTTACCCTCAGCCTAAATTACGTTTTCGCCCCGGTTAGAAATAAAATTTTGTTTTCCCCCAGCTCAAAATTACGAATTTACACCAGTTTATTATTTTATACTTATTTTAAAATTACGGTTTTGCCCACAATTTTAAATTACGTATTTGCCCCCAGTGCAAAATAAATTTATGCTTTTGCCCCCAGCTAAAATTTACGAATTTCCCATCGGTTCAAAATTACGATATCACCCTCAATTCAAAATTACGTTTTTACCCCCCATTAAAACTAAAAATATGATTTTCCCCTAGCTAAAAATTAGGATTTTACCCTCGGGAAAAAATGATTTTCCCCTGTGTAAAAATAAAAATATGACTTTGCCCAAGCTAAAAATCGTGTCAAAAAGGTGCTTAACACTCTTTTTACTTTTTATTTATATCAAAACTATAGTACTGTTTTTTTAATTGGTTGATAATTGTTCGGCCATCGCCCCGCAACGCGGGCGGGGCATCACCTAGTTATTATACAATTACTTTTAACATGCACCTAAGGGTAAATATGTCACACGACTCGAAAACATGACACAAACCTAACACGAAATTCGCGGGTTCGGGTTGAACCTGCGAATCCGTTCAGTTAAAGTTAAACGGGCCGGGTTGACCGTTTAACCCATTTATATTATATTATATTTTTTACAGTATGTTTTATGCTGGGATGTGTATTTTATGCCATAATTATAATTTAAAAAGAGAAATTAACAAAAGCTTTTATAAATTCAAAGTAATTGTATTATATACATTTGTGTTTTTAAGTAAATTTTAATATATTAATTTACATAAAAAAATAAAAAATCAAAATATTCAGGTTGAACGGGTCGTGTTTGGGTCAATCCGCGAATATTCAGGTCGTGTTCGGGTTCATAAGTACGACATGATTTTTGGGCCCGGGTCATGTTCGTCTAAATTTTTCACGACACGTTTAGCACCCCTTGATGCACCTCTAACACCCCCTTAGTGTATTTATACAATTTACTACTTGGTTAAGCTCGATCTCAGGCTCGAGTTCGGCTCATGCTTGGTGTGTAAAGCTTGGCTCGATTCAAGCAACGAGTTAATCTCGAGTAGCTTGGCTGGTTTACAACCTATTTATTAGCCTAAAAGTATGTAACTTTCAAGAATCCAAACTGTATACAACAAGAAAAACATGGAAAAGCACATGTGCATCTTCAACTTGACTTTTGCAAATTAGACACAAAATTTGAAGCTCCAAAAGCAGCAGAACCACCAACAACAGAAACAAGAGCCACCAACACTTGCAGCCCAATTTCCCAAGGGTACTCCTCAGGTACCAAAAACACCAAAAAAGGACCCAAACCCAATAGGGCCAAGCTTAAGGTGAATAGAGCCGACGGTGTTGACGGGTTGGTTGCAGCTGAAAGGATCCCGAACTCTTCGGCTTTGGAAAGCAGCCCGAGTTTTTCTATAGAAGATAATGACAATCCAGCCTTCTCTGCTGCTGAAAGCAAACCCGCCTTTTCGGCTTTTGTTAGCAGTCTTAGTTTTTCAACATTTGTTAGTAGTTTGATGCCTGATGTTGTTTGCTTGCTGCTGCTTGCACTCCTCATTGTTGCAGCCTGTGTTTTTTTTTTTGGCAAATGCGAAAAAGAATACAATTAGAGAGTCTGTCAATTTTTTAAACAATTTTTTTTTTGTATCGTTATATTGTACGCTACAAATAACAATGCATAATCGACTCGAAAATCGCTAAAGACTCATCCTTTTCGTCTTTTAAAGTTCTTTTAGCATAGTGAAACCAGATTATAAAAACCATCTACTTACTTTTCTCTTTTGTTTGTGGTGATTCTAACCGAAAACGATGACGAATACCATGGAATCGTGGATTGGGCTTAACGTCCGGGCTTAGGCCTAGGTATGTTCGGCCCATTGGGCTTGATGTGGGTAACATCCCCACCCAATATGATGCTGCAGCAACATTGCTTATATCATTTTGATAGAAGAACAAAATCTCCAAAAAATATTGTTTTATTTAATAACTGAATTAATATTTTAATTATGTATAAAAGACTCATCATTCATATGTTTGGTCTCAATCCCAAAGGCAAGTTACATGCAACAAGCTGTGTCGTTAACCCTTTTTTTTAATAGCAAAACTAAGTGTTTAGATAACTATTATTGCAATCACAATCATATACAATTATATATAAGATTCAAGAAACATAAACAAGTGGTAGAAACACAAACATAAAGCATCTAAAGTAGTCTAGATATGCAATAAAAACTTGTACAATACAACCACCTAAAGCAAAGAAAGACAAACCTTCTTATATCCAGAAGTGTTTGTAGCAAATGCAAGAGTGGTAGCCATTGATGAAACCAAAAGTGCCATCCTTCCTTGTGCTTCTTTTGATTTTTTGATCTTATTTGTTTATTTACTTTTATGTTTTATGTTTTTTTTGGGACACCCTTTGATTTGATTTGTGTGATGCAGAAAGAAACTACATGGCTCTTGGATTGGGGTGATTATTATTATTATTGGTGTTGGAGATGTGTCATTATCTTGTTGGCTGCTTGGGAATTAGGTGGTGGTCTACTCTATTCCTACTATCCATGGATATCTTTATCCTGAATAATTACTCCCCATATGCAACGTTTGTCACCAAACACACCCCTTGTAAAAAGTAGGGATGTTAAATTTATAGACTAGCCAGGACCTTAACTTTTTAAATGGGTTGTGTAGATTTTTCGGCATACATTAAAATTTTTAAACTTGGTTTTTAAATCATATCTGGTTGAGCTTTAAAATGGTTTAACCGGTTGAACCGAGTTGTATCGGGCGGTTGAACCGGGTTACTAGTTAACCTTATAAATTCCATAAAATACAAATTCATCTAAAAAAACAATCCAATCTCAACTAGGATTTATGTAACTTATCATAGTTTTATCTAAAAACAACTATTTTTATTGTAAACTATTAAGCATTTTAAGAATATTTTTATTAGTTATAAACAATACAGCATTGTACGAGGTGAGTAACAATTTCAACAACGATGAAATATTGGAATAGAAAGCACTAGGTTAATTACCGGAAATATGGAATATCAATATTACCTTAATATTGTAAGAAATCAAATCTTAAGATAATGCAAACCGGTACAACGATTTGAACCGGTAGAACCGGATTTACCGCCATAATGTTTGGTTTTTTGGTTTTTCTTGAAGGGTTGAGTTTTCATGTCATATTTATTTACACGTTTATACCCAGGGCCGGCCCGTTGGGGGGGTGCGGGTTGGGCGATGACACAAGGCCCAAACCCTCCGAGTGCCCAAATCTTTTTAATATTGTGTAGAATTTACGCTGTATAAGATAGAATATATATGCACTGAATCGAGATATAACATTAGTGAGCTCTTGTACTAGTAGTTACTGCCTTGCTTAAATAGCAAAGAGACACGGGTTCTAATCCTGACGTCTCCAAATTCTTTATTTTGGTTTCTTTTTGTTAGTAGCTTTTAATGCTTAATTTTTTCAACTTCATCTTTCCCTTTAATTAATAAATTACTCCTAAACTTATCTAAAAATAACTATTTAAATTACATCCACATAAATTTTCGTGATTGATGAATTTATATTAAAGGAATAATGGATTTTAATAATTCCAATTATTGTCTGTTGGCCGGCAACGGTCCTAACTTTGAAAATTCCCAATGGTGGTCCCATCTTTTCACATATTGGCCTTCAATGGGCCCTAACTAACAGAACCCTGACGCCGTTAGTCTCTGGTCGCAGGAAAAACGTTTTTGGTCGGAAAAAAATTCTTAAAGATCCGATCTATGGTTACAAACAGGTTTGGGAAAAAAACTTTGAGTTTTCCGGCGAAAAATGAGTTTTTCCAGCGACCTTAATAATTGAGGTTTTTTACTAGAAAAAGTTCCTAAAGGTGCGTAATAAGGTTACAAAGAGTTTTAAGACAAAAAGGTTGAGTTTTCCGGTCAAAATGTAGTTTTCCGACCTAAAACGTTTTTCCGGCGACCAGAGACAAACGACGTTAGCGTTTTGTTAGTCAGGGTCCATTGAAGGCCAATATGTGAAAGGATGGGACCGCCGGTGGAAATTTTTGAAGGCTGATTACTAATTAGTTATGTTTATATATATAAGTATTTAGAAAGCCGCTTTTATGTTTATATATATTTATATAAATATAACTACTTATATATTTATTTAAAATTAAACAAAGTCCATCCTAATCAAGCTTTGTTTATGAAATGCATGTTTGATGTTAGTAAATAATACACTTGC
This sequence comes from Helianthus tuberosus, assembly GCA_030545235.1. Taxonomy (NCBI): domain Eukaryota; kingdom Viridiplantae; phylum Streptophyta; class Magnoliopsida; order Asterales; family Asteraceae; genus Helianthus; species Helianthus tuberosus. Next base: position 35,920,152 of record CM060379.1, on the reverse strand, counting down.
TATATAAAGATTTTTAAATATTTGGAGGCCCTAGGCCGTTGCCTAAATTTAGAAGCCTCTAGGTACGGCTCTGAAACAAACATAAATGGGTGCTCATAAACATAAATAAACGAACAAAACATGTGTTCATGTTCATTGAATTTATGCTTTAAGTATTTATCAATATGTGATTTAGAAAATAGAAATCATAACCGTTGACCTCAAAATCAGAATTTTATGTTTGTTTAAAGTTGTGTAATCTTTTTTAACTGATAGAACACTTTTCAGGTTGCACCATTGTCACTATTCTACTACTCTTTGTTAGTTGTTCTACAAGTAGGCTCTATCCACTACCAATAGACGATGAAAATACGAAAAATATCACTACAGACTTTTCGTCCATATAACGTTGTAATCGGGGTTCAAGTGGAGTACTCCCAGAAGAAACTGTTTTGCTTTCCTGGTAAATATATCAATCCACTAAACATTGGCCTTAACAAAGTCAAACATTGATGTAGATACTCTTTTGACGCGTATTTAAATGCATAAAACCTCCTAAATCACTGTATTCAGCTCTTTGTTGTTTATAAAACTTAAAGAAATGTATAATATGTTTATAAAGGTTCGGTTACTTTTGATTCATGCAGAGAGCAATTGAAGAAGGTGCAGATTTCATTGAAGCGGGTATATTAGCTAGTAAAGATGGTGTGCTTATGTGTCTCCTTGATGTCACACTCGATGACACGACTGATGTTGCAGAACATAAGGAGTTTGCAGACCGAGTGAAAACCTATGAAGTTGAAGGAGAAAATGTTAGACATAAATATTTATATTTATAAGCTAGATATTATAACTTTCATTATTTATTATGTTATTATTATTAGATATAGATATAGCGGTTATCGGTAGTGTATGTATGTATATATACTCTGTATCATGTTCCGATTAAATCATCAATTCATTTTATGAACATTTAACTCTCATTCATCGAAACCCTAAGTCAGATTTCCAACAAAGTGGTATCAGAGCCAAATCGATCATATCCCTGGAATCACAGTTATCGATCAAAACATGAATCAGGCACAAGGAATTCAAACTCAAATTCCCAAACTCACTGGACAAAATTATTATCACTGGCATATTCAGATCAAAGTTCTATTCGAGTCACAAGAATTATGGAACATTGTTGAAGAAGGAATTCGAGATCTGGGAACGAATCCCACAAAGGAAGCGACTGCAACTTATAAAGAGTCAATCAAGAAAGATAAACGGGCACTGAATATCATTTTTCAATCAGTGAATGATACAATATTCGAAAGAATTGCTCTTGCAAAATCATCAAAAGAAGCATGGAGCATTTTGCACAAGTCGTACAGAGGAGAAAACCGGGTAAAAACAATTAAACTTCAACCTCTACGTTGTGAATTTGACGCACTGAAAATGAAAGAGGGTGAATCTATTGAAGATTATTTCAATAGAACGATCCTAATTATTAATCAGTTACGAATGAATGAAGAGAAAATTAGCGAACAACGAATTGTAGAAAAGATTCTATGAAGTTTGACTCGAAACTTTGAGTCAGTGGTAATCGCTGTAGAGGAAACAAAAAATTTAAAGGATGTTTCGATAGAAGAATTAATGGGAATTCTTCAATCTCATGAATTGAGATTAAAAAGATATGAAGACACGCCTGTAGAACATTCCTTCCAAATGCAGAACGTTAATCAAGACAAATCCAAATTGTCTCGGAATGATACAAGAGGACGTGATAAAGTTAGAGGACGAAACATGAATTCAGTTCGGTGTTATAATTGTCAACGTCTTGGCCACATAGCCAAGTTCTGTTAGCAGAAGGATGACGGTGATAAACCTGATAATATGTTAATTCATAAAGAAGATGAAACCGATGAACAAGATGAAACGATGTTCATGATTTTTAACATGGAGGAAACAGTCAAAGAATATTGTTGGTACTTGGACAGCGGCTGCAGCAACCATATGACAGGAAACATGGACTTGTTTATTAGACTGGATGAATCATTGAAGAAAGAAGTGAGGACAGGTGATGACAAGAGATTGGAAGTGCAAGGCAGCGGAGACGTATCGATCGCCCAGAGGCAAGTCAAGAAGATACCGAGTGTTTTTTATGTAAAAGGTTTGAAACACAACCTTTTGAGTGTGGGACAACTCATTCAAAAGGGCTATACGGTTCTGTTTCAAAGAAATCGGTGCATTATCAAGGATGCAAGTAATGAAGTTATGGGTGATATCAAGATGACAAGCAACAAAATGTTTCCTTTACGTCCCGGAAGTGATCTAAATTTTGCTATGACCATGACAACGAAAGATATGTCAGTCCTATGGCATAAACGATATGGTCATGTGAATATGGATACACTAATTAATATGGGAAATAAGGAACTAGTACACGGACTACCGAAGATTATGAAAAATTAGAACCTATGTGAAGGATGCATTTCAGGAAAACAAATGAGAAAAACGTTCCCAAAGAAAACAACGTGGCAGGCCAGTGAACCTCTACAACTGGTTCATTCAGATATATATGGTCCCATGAGAACTGAATCAATTGGAGGATGCAGTTATTTCATTACCTTTATCGATGATTATTCGAGAAAAATCTGGGTATACTTTCTCAAATACAAATCGGAAGCATTGAATTATTTCAAGATATTTAAAGCCTTGAATGAAAAACAATCCAATCATTCAGTTAAAACGCTAAGAACCGATCGAGGAGGAGAGTATTGCAGTAAAGCTTTCCAAGATTTTCTGAAATTAAATGGAATACGTCATCAACTGACAAACAGTTATTCTCCCCAACAGAATGGGGTAGCACAAAGGAAGAATAGAACGTTAATGGAGTTAAGTAGAAGCATGATGAATATCAAACAATTACCGAATTGTTATTGGGCGGAAGCAATAGCATGTACCACGTACATTTTAAATAGAACAGTTACAAAAACGAGACCCAATATAACTCCTTACAAAGCATGGAATGGCAGGAAACCCAATGTAGAACACTTCAAAGTATTCGGCTATTTAGCTTATGCTCATGTCCCTAAACAAAATCGAGATAAGCTGAATAAGAAAACTGAAAAAACAGTTTTTATTGGGTATAGTGAAAATAGCAAGGGGTACAAATTGTACAATCCACAAACCAACAAAATCATTATCAGCCGTGATGTAATATTTGATGAGAACAAGAGGTGGGTCATGGATCCGGAAGAGTCTGATGTCCCAATTGTTATCTCTGATAATGACGAACCAAGTAATGCTCAAAGGGAAATAGAAGTGAGTGAAACTCAAGAAGAAACACCAACTGATCATGAGCAAACAGCGGAGAACTTCGAATCACCTGGACATGGAGCCGAAAATCAAGAAGCAGATCAGTCACAGTCACATGTAAATGACTCATCGCCAACAATGGACTCGGAGAACGAAGTGATCAACACAAGAAGTATCGACAGTTTATACAGGGACACGAGGGCACTCACTGAAGCAGAAGTTTTACAAAAGTATAATGAAAGTCAAGTAGTAAACTTTGTTCTCTATGCAACTAGTGCAGACCCGGCGACATATGAAGAAGCTAGTAAGGATCCGAGATGGATAGAAGCAATGAACAGAGAAATAGAGTCTATTCATAAAAATCAAACCTGGGAACTTGTGGATCCTCCAAAACATCAAAGACCAATAGGTGTGAAATGGATCTACAAAACAAAATATGACGAAAAAGGAAATGTGGACAAATACAAGGCCAGACTAGTAGTAAAAGGATACAAGCAAAAATATGGAATAGACTATCAAGAAGTATTCGCGCCAGTGATCCGTTTTGAGACGGTCCGATTAGTATTAGCTCTTGCAGCTCAATACGATTGGTACCTACATCAAATGGATGTAAAAACAGCGTTTTAAATAGTAATTTAGAGGAACAAGTTTACATAGACCAACCTCAAGGCTACATCAAACAAGGAGAAGATAAAAAGGTATGTCATCTCAAACGAGCTCTATATGGTCTGAAGCAGGCACCAAGGGCTTGGTATAGTAGAATAGATGCCTATTTCCTACAACACAAGTTCAAAAAATGCACCTATGAACACACCCTCTATGTTAAAGACACTAGTGAAGGAAAATTAGTAATATGCTTATATGTAGACGATCTAATTATCGCAAGCAACTCAATGCAGCTGATTTCTCAGTTTAAGGACACGATGAAAAGGGAATTTGAAATGACAGATATGGGTAGTTTGCATTACTTTCTCGGTATGGAAGTGCTTTATAAGAATGGCAATATAATCTTGTCACAGAGAAAGTACATGAGGAATTTACTAGAGAAATATAGAATGAATCAATGCAACACAGTTTCCACACCAATGGAATATGGTCTGAAATTGACAAAAGATGATCCTGAAGAGGTTATAGATGAAGGTGTATATCGTAGTCTGGTAGGAAGTCTGATGTATCTAACAAACACCAGACCAGACATTATGTTTGTAGTAAGTAAGATCAGTAGATTCATGGAATGTCCAAAGAGGAGTCACTGGGAGGCAGCAAAACGCATACTAAAATACATCAAAGGAACTTTGGATCAGGGTATCACTTATTCTAAAGGTGGAAAAGGAAAACTCACAGGTTACAATGATAGTGATTATGCAGGAGACATAGATGATAGCAAGAGTACGTCCGGATATATCTTCCATCTGGGATCTGGACCCATATCTTGGCAATCAAAGAAGCAAAAAGTAGTTGCACTATCCTCAACAGAAGCAGAATACATGGCTTTAACCCTAGCCGGTTGTCAAGCAGTATGGATAAAAGGAATTCTGGATGAACTGCAAGGAAAAGAAGATTATGCTATACCTATATTTTGCGATAATAAATCCACCATTTGTTTAGCAAGAGACCCAGTATACCATGGAAAGAGCAAACATATAAGAGTCAAGTATCATTATATTAGAGATCTAATCAAGAAGGAAGAGGTGGCAGTAATCTTTTGTGCAACCAAGGATCAAATGGCTGACATAATGACAAAGGCCCTGCAACCGAAAGACTTCACTCATCTCAAACATTTGCTGCACATGATGCTGCAATAATCTAGCTTACGGGAGGGTGTTAGACATAAATATTTATATTTATAAGCTAGATATTATAACTTTCATTATTTATTATGTTATTATTATTAGATATAGATATAGCGGTTATCGGTAGTATATGTATGTACTAGGTTAGTTCCCCGTGTGTTACACGGGTTGAACAATTTAAACTATGTAGTATATATAGATATTTCCTGTAAATGCAAAACAAAGACAGAGACATTTACATACCATACTAACATAAATGAGTTAATATAAATGTAACCCATCAACTCGTACATATTAATTAATGTCGTAGAGTTCGATAAGACGGCTCTAATGTCGGTTGAATGAGGTCAATCAAAGTCTATTTGATACCCTTTGTACGACTTCTTATTTTTTGAATCTTTGTATTTGATTCTAAACCTATTATTAATATTATTGGTAATAATTTTAGTTATATATATCAATAATATATTTAGTCTAACATATTAATATTATTATGAATTTCGAAACTTGTTTAGCTAGGATTTAAGATTCTATTGAAGTTTTAGTTTAACGATAGGTTATTGAATTAATAATAAGAATTTGTATTAGATAAGATTAAATATTATTATTATTTGTATTAGATTAGATTAAATATTATTATTATTAGTATTATTAATAATTTTAATCAATTAAATGAGAAAATGACAAGTGTCCCAAAAACAGGTTTTTATTATATAGTATAGATATATACTCTGTATCATGTTCCGATTAAATCATCAATTCATTTTATGAACATTTAACTCTCATTCATCGAAACCCTAAGTCAGATTTCCAACAGAAAATACAACTGGATTTTTCATATGTATGCGTGAGTTTTATTTGACAATATAATTTGATTATTGTCATTATGTAATGATTTGTTAATTGGTTCACTATTTGCAGTTGATTTTACACTAAAAGAACTAAAAACTTTGAGGACAAAGCAGAGGTATTCGTTCCGTGATCTGCAATATAATGGTTAGTTAGTTAGTTAGCTTATGTTTGATTTTATATAGTCTTCTAACTTTTCTTTGTTAACCATTCGCGGTTCTTTATGTTTGGAAAACAGATTCTGCTTCTAGTTATCTTACCTTTGTACCTAGGGTGTCAGTCATGTCATGTTGGTAGGTTTGGGGTTGGCTGGTTGAATTGATAAACCCGAACACGAACCATATATTTATTCATGTCAAAGATATCAACTCTAACCCAGACACTCTTAAAATCATGTAACTTGAAGACAACATGTGTAACTCATTTACCTTAACAAGTCAACCGGATTGCCGGGCCATAAATAGGTCGTAATCAAGTTGTAAATTGGTTGTGATAAATGGGTTAATCGGGCCTAAATGGGCTTACCTTATAAAATATATATATTTTATTCTAATTTTAAAAGGGTTAAATGTCCAATTAAGCGGGCTAACATATCACGAAACAAGAATCTGTTTAATTAAACAGGTTTAACAGATCGACCCTAACACAACCTATTTATTAAATGGGTTAGATATAACAACCTAAAACCTGATTATTTTTGTATGGTGTTAGGAATTGACATCCCTATATCTACTCCTCCTTTTAACCAGTTTGAGTTTACAAATTTGTCGTTTAACATACATGATTATTTCATCTTTAATAATATATCATACGCCTCATTTCATTATAGTTGATTACCTTACTCTTATTGTTTAACATATCATAATCACTTTCAAATAGTTTATCATAACTATATTTGTTTGTGAGTACCTAACATATAAAACTATGTTATACCATAAACAGGAAAGTATCCTCTTATTACATTCGAAGACTACATTCAAATCAAACCGCGATTAATGCACCAAGGGTTGTCGGAATATATCCAGAAATTAAAAATCCAGTCTTGGTGAACCAACATGTAAGTTATACTCTCAACATCATGTTGCTGATTTTAATGCCATCGTGGCGATTTTAATTTAGTTAGAATTACTTAAGATAAAAAAGAAACGAGTATAAACCTTGTTACACTTTAGGAGTTGTGAAATACATACTTGTACAAGAAATGCTCATGGGGTGGATATTTGATTTATGAAGTTGAACATGATTTTCAGGTGAAATGGCCGAAAGGAAAGAAATTTGAAGATGTTTTTATGGAATTCCTTACGAAATACGGGTATAAAGGTTCATATTTATCAAAGGAATGGCTAAAACAACCTTGTTTCATTCAGTCATTCGCCCCATCGTCACTTTTTCATATGCATAACCAAACAGATCTACCAAAGATCATCCTAATCTACGATGTGGATTATAGAACCCAAGACACAAATCAGGTAAATCAATAACATTTGCTTTTCCCATTTTATTACAGCTGATTATCTGATCATGATTAGTTGTATGCAGACGTTTGAAGAGATCACTTCAGATCCATTATTTTAACTATATCAAAGAATATAATGTTGTCGGGATTGGTCCATGGAAAGACATCATTGTTCCTGTAGAAGACGGCCACCTTCAAACGCCTACTGATCTCGTGACCAGAGCGCACGCTCATGATCTACAGGTACATCAGTCACAGTTTGACTTTGAGGTCAAACATGTTACTTCCAAAAGTTCAAATTGATGTAGATTTTTTTACTAATTCCTCACAAAAATATTTTCCCACCTATATTATGCTAGTAAGTTCATTTTGATCATAGAGGTGTTCTTGAAGTTTTCTTGAAAATTCATAACCTAATGGAGTAGACTTTTTATCGGTTTGACCTTAGAAAGTCAAAGTTAACTTCTTTGCTGTAACTTGCAGGTGCACCCGTACACATTTCGCAATGAAGACCGGTACTTGCATTTCAACTTCAGTCAAGACCCTAATGTGGAATTTGATTACTGGATAAACACGATAGGTGTTGACGGACTTTTTACCGATTTCCCTGGTAGCCTCCACCGTTACCAGGAATGGACCGCTTCACCTTCCGATAAGCTCGTTGCTGACAAACTATCGAATGAAATGGTTATGTAAAATTACTATACTACCCTTGCCGCGGTTATTAGTTAAAAGGACAATGCTTTGAATCATATTATTTAAAAGTATACGAATAATTGTACGAGCTAGGTTAAGTGGACGCGGATAATTCTTAAAAACTGATGTGACATGATGTAGCAGGAAAATGCATTATGAATGGACTTACAAGCTCAGATTTTAGCATATTTTTATAGCATTTTCACTAATAAGAGTTTACATAACAAACTTTTAAAACACAAGATTAACTCGCTAGTAGATTCTAAGTAATACAATTTGGGCTTCCGTTATGTCGAGTTATCAAATTCTTGAACAATAGTGAAGCATATTCTCATGCCTTGGATAACGGTCGGGCCATTGACCAAGTATATATCTCAGGAGGAGGGAGGGTGGTCATGTTTTGCGAAGGCGCATAGATATCCGAAACACCAATTGCACGACCATGCAGTTGATCGTGTGTAGCGGCGGTTGCAATCGCTTCATCTTTGTCGATGGGCAACCTATCGAAAGTGGCGTTCATGAAAGTAGCTGCCATGATCACCACAGGTCCAGAGGCCATGAGTGGGCCAGCAATGGCACCACCCACGACCTGGCCCTGTGGGCCCACTAGGTATATGGCTAAGCCAGTGACACCTAGTGGAGCAGGTGGCGGCAGTACAGAACCCACCAATGATAAAATCTCAAACCGGCCATGCAGGGTGACCACAGGCCCGGAACCCGGACCAGCCGATGACATAGACGGCTGACGCAGCATGACGTTGCTCACGAACCCGGTGGCACTTAGCACCCATACCCCTTGTTGCTTCCTCCTAGCAAAGGTGGCTAAACTCTCACCAATGTCGCAACCCGGGCTAACCTCCATGGCATGAGCCCGCAACGTGTTGGGACTGTCTCGAGTGATAATGATGGGTGGTTTGGGCTTGTTTTTGGAACCTGCTGGCCTGCCTCGTGGCTTCCGAACTACATTTTCACCTTTTTTCGATGTAATGGCGCTAAGGTCTCCACTGCCAGCCATATTCGATATTTCTACATGGGATTAACCGAAATCTTCGTGTTTATGTAGGGAGATTGTTGTAGATATATTTATGCTGAAAAATCAAAAGAATGACATATAATTAGGAGATAGTTAAGTAACACAGCAACCATTGTAATTAATCTTTTTTTTTACTTATTTATGCATCATAAATTCCTAACTCTCAACTACCACTAATCAAACTGACAAAAAAATCCAAGGAATTAATCTTTGCAAACACAAATATGTTTCTCACATATAATCTGAGCATAATTTAGGGGTAATAGTGGTTGTAGCTTAAGAAATCTTCAGTTATTTGTTTCAAGAAAATAAACAATCTTTAATTATGGGTTGGAGGGGTGCGCCAGGCCTCGGTGAAAGTGTAAGACCAAGGCGACGCATGAAGACCCCAGCAGCAAGCTACTATGACAGGCCTTCCCCCTTAAAAAATAAGATTAATATCGAGTGGGTCGATGACCCACATATCAGATATTAAACTGATAAGAACAGATACTACACTTGATCTTAGCCAAAAGGCCGAGAAAGGTATGCTTTTTACAGTCCTGAGCCTTTGATTTTATATCCTGAAATCCCTTCTTGTATGTTTGTTAATGTAACCGATGTGGGATGCAAATAGCCTTCAATAGAGAGGGTTTTTTTTTTTTTTTTCTAACCCATCATTGTTATATATGTGTTGGAGTTATTAGCTAGACTTTTTCGATCCATGAGGCGTAAAAACTTGAGAAAGAAATCAAGAATAATACACTTGTTGCTACCAAAATCCACACTGGTTGATAGGGAATTGCAGTAACACCAAAATGAGTGGTTCACTTGCCTGAAAAGGGTCTATCATGCAAGTAACACATGGCATCATTTGCCTTGCCACGGTGAGGGTTTGGAGATTTACGTTGTGACCAGCCTCCGACATGAGAACAAGTGAGACCTGAAAGCCTTATGCAGAGTCGATAAAATAGCATCAAATGCCCTTCATCGTGAGTCGTTGCCACCGGCGCAGCAAGTCTGCTTGTGGGGTCATGGTCACTGGCTTTGTTCGCTCAATAATGGCATATCCTTTATCCGTTCTAGATGTGTATTCACTATTGTGCCGGTCTAGGGGGTTATCCCTTCACTTGTAGGCAGCCAAAAGTGTTAAAAGAGTGTCAAACTTGTAACACAACAAACTTATGAGTAAGATTGCATTGTGGATTAGTATCAGGGGTCAATTAAGCAAATCCTTGTGTTATCATTTTGTGATATATTTCATTTTGAGGCGGATATTAGGGACAATGAAATCCGTCTTTAAAATCGCGACATAAATTAGGGACGATGAAATACTTTATTGACTTAAGACATATTTACAACCAACCTGTGTTGCGGAAAATTGGTCGCTAATGCTACTTACATGATTCATATAAAACCCGTATTGATACAAAAATACATTTGCCTAGAATTAGGAACAGACTCAAACGTGGCGTTACAATTAAATCACTAAGAAATGAATGTCACAAAGTTCATAAATCACTACAAGATAATAGAACGAAGCTGGAGAAATTTTTATAAACGAAAGTTACAAATAGGATCTTCTTAAATGATTTGGCTAAACCCTGGATACAAGCACGACATCACATAGGATCTTTTTAAAGGACTTGGCAAAGCAAACAATAACTTAGCTTTGTCGGGATCTTTGTAGCAAAGTTCAGCAGCCCTTCCAACATCCTCTTCAGCTAAGCTAACATTAAGAAGTGCATCAATAATCTCTTCCAACTTCTCATCGCCCCGAGAATCAGATTTTGTCGCAACACCAATATTTTCTTCATTGTTATTCTCGCATGCTTGTGAAATGTCCTCGGTTTTTAGTTGTGTTGCTATATTTGTGCCCCAAGGCGAATCCAGTTTGTACAAATACGGGAATTTCAAGTTCCACAATCCGACTGCGTTATTGTGATCCTACAAAAAATGAAACAAATAGTATTCCAAAAAAAAGATACGCGTTTAAGAACGGTATTAGCATTTAGATGCACTTGCACTTGAGCAGTTATAAGAATAAATAATATTTTACGTGTATTGAATAACTGAAAACCAGATCCCTTAGAGAGCTTACAATGTAAGGGATCATGATAAAGTTAAACAACTAGTGATAATGATAAAATGTCAATAAGTATCCTCCTATTTAAACTAGAGATAGAATAATAACTACCAAACACACTTAAGGATAAACCATAAATTGAATAATAATAATAATAACTATAATAGATGATAACTCAGCTAAGCAGTGGCGAAGCTTGAGATTTCCGACTGGGGGTCGAAAACGTATATACCCAAAATTTTCTATACGACTGAGCGAAAAGTTCGGGGGTCGGGCACATACCTTACACCAGTCATCATACCAATGCTTCTCACAATTGATTTTGTTATCAACATCATCCCATCGACAACCGCGTTGCATCAACATCTCAGAAATTGCACTATGCTTGTTTCTAAGATATTTGATCATAGAGTCTATGTGTGGGTTAACATCTTTATCAAAATCAGGAAATTTTTGCACTAGTCTTTTTTGCACTTCAACCATGGTATTGTTGTTTTCTTGATCACAAGCAAGTTCTTGTAGAATATCGACTAAAGCTTCAACTTCCTCATCACTCCACTGTTGTTTGTTCTTTCCACTCGCACCATCTTCAAAACATGAAAATTTATACCAATGCCGTCGTCAAGAAAATAGATTTTAACAACAAAGTAATTAGGCATAAAACCTAAGATCAAAACATACTATATATTCATTCTAGTTAGAAAATCAAATAATCTAACTCGGTATTATGATTATGCGGGGGCGTCTTACCATTAAGCTCTTTGTGATTAACATATGTTCCCTCTTTTAAAGATACTTTGGATGTGTAATAAACCTTGCCCACTTTGAATCTATCTATGAAGTTTGTTGCAGCATCGTTAAACACAATTGCTTCGACTCGAGTACCCTGCAAAGTAGTATTTCTTAATTCACTACCATGGAATCGGTAATCTGCGACAGCCAAAACCATCGCAAAAGGATTTTGACAATATCATACAAAGGAAAATGTGTACACTTACATCTTCATCAGTTAACTCCACATTATAAACACAAACTTCTTCGGTTTGAGCAGCTGACTTAGCTACTTCTTGATTTGGTTTCAAAACAATACGAGCATCTTCTCTATTTGTTAAAGTCTCCACCTCGGTTTCTTGCTTCGGCTTTAAATTATCACCGGCTTCTTCCTTAACTTCTATCTTTTTAGGAGGAGAGACAACTTCATATTTATGCACCAACAAATACCTTATAGGATCATAAATGAGGGTAAGATTAAAAATCGATAATTTACCACAAGTTTGTTATAGATTCATATATGTTCAAATTAAAAATCTATGATTCACTATAACCTCATTCTTCAAGTTCATTTGAAAGGAAAAAAAAAACATTATATATGTTCACTTGTCTCAATTAAGCTAAAACAAAATTATAATTTTTTTATCACAAAAATGCAACACCTAATGAAATTGAGTAACTGTAGGATTAAAACTATAAAAAAACCTTTAATTGAGTAGAACAAAAGAAAGAACTTAATACTCACCGGGACCAAACGTAGTACTCAGTGATACATATAAGATCAAGATTTCGAATCTCTCCATACGTGTTTGCAGTTGAGAAAAGCACAAATGAAAATAGCTTTGCATTTCCATCACTCACTGTAAAACTAATATCCCGAAAACACAATCAGTAGCAACAACCAAACTTACAACAGAAAACAAAACAAACTATAAAAAGAATATTCGTACAAGTATCGATCTTGATAAGGCTTTATGTCCGAGACTTGTACAATGACTCGGATTTCGGTTGAAGGATCCGGACGAGGGTTTGACAGTATCAATGATATACCATCTGGAGTCACTGCCATCACTGATTATGTTTCTGTATCATCAAACAACGAATTCATTTGTTAAAACATTTATTAAAATGCTCCAACCAGAGGCGGTTCTTAGAAGGCCTCTAGCAGGGCCACGGCCCGGGCAAGTTTTTCAACCGTAGTGCTAATTTTCCGTATTTCGATCGAAATTTTTTATATATACTATGTTTGGCCCGGGCTTGCCCGGGCTTTTTTTAGTGCCCGTGTCTTTCGGCCCTGGCACGTTCAACGGGCAAGATCCGCCACTGGCTCCAACATGTCCAGAATTAGTTTATATATTTCAGGGTCTACATGACTACATTCATGATCGATTAACGTTTATTAAAACAATCAGATCAACAGTAAATAACAACCTATAGGGCTATAACTTGTAAATGAACCGAACGAATATACAGCAAGTAGTTGTTTAAAACTAAGAATGCGTACTGCGTAAAAGAATAATAAGTTTGTTGTTCTTGGTTAAGATGCTATGTTAACAAAACAAACAAACATAAAAGAATAATAAAAAAGGCATATACAAAAACAATAAGTTGCAGTTTCTAAAAAGCCAAAACATGATATAAAATATAGTAAATACTAGGATGGTTCATTGGAGAACACTAAAAAGTGGGGAAATTGGGAACCATGCATTTAACATGTTAAAAATTCAACTTAACATGTTAAAAATCATTTTTTTTAATTTTTCGGCATTTTTCCTTATAAATACATGTAGAACCATTTTTAATAAAAAAAATTCAAAAACTAAAATCATAAAAAAATGTTCAAAAAATAGTTAAAAAAGGTTAATTTTTTTTACAAAAAAAACTTTTTTTATTGGAATAGCTTCTACACATTTTTATAAGGAAAAGCGCCCGAAAAAAAATGATTTTTAACATGTAAAGTTGAATTTTTAAGATATATTTAACATGTTAAATGCATTGATCCTCGGTTCCCCACTTTTTTAGTGTTCCCCAATAAACCTCAAATACATTGTTTTCTAACAAACATATATATATGCAATACAAGTCAAAACTCAAAACTGATGAGCTTAAAAGTAATAAACCCTAAATATTAGTGGACGCCAAGTGTAGAAGATCTGCAAACCATAATTGTAATATACACACTTACGTGTCTGATTGATGAACAATAGATAGATTCAAACCTGCAAGCAAACGAACTAACGAAGAACACGTCAAGAAGCCACTAGGTTTCATATTATATCGTTTTAACAGTTATTAACTTATAAAACACAAGACTTGGGCCTATGTTTCAGTTCTTGTATTTGGGCTTAATTAATTATGACCAGGAATACCAGAAAATGCAAGTGAGGTTTCGACTTTTGAGTTATTCAGTTTATTTGAATCGGGTTTTCAAATTTGGAAATTTTAAACCTAAATACAGATTCAGTAAGATTAACAAAAACCTATTCGAATTCGATTCAGCTAAGGGTCTTTTGAAATGAACTGAATTACCAAAATATTCAAAAAATCATACATAAAGTTAAAAAAAAAAAAAAAAAAGAAATATATATTACTCAAAGTCGGTTTATTCGAGTCAGTTCATCATTTGGAACTCGTTTTAGATGTGTGTTCGCTATTGTAATGTACCGGTCTAGGGGTTATCCCTTGACTTGTTAAAAGGGTGGCCCGAAGCACTCAATTAAATTAAACAAACTGGTTAATAGGATTCTTTCACCTCAAAACTATTCAAATTTTTAGAGGCCAAATACGCAAGTACTCACTACCTTATTTTTATAAAAAAAAAATAAAAAAAAAAAAAATCCAAAAACTAAACATTTAAATAAAAAAGAAATTTTCATTAATCGAAGAAACAAAATACAATAATTAAAAATAGAAAAACCTAATTAAAGTTGAAATGTGAATTGGCCACATGCTATTTGTGTTGGCATGTTTGGAGACGGTGGAGCTTGGAGGTAGTACGTTGGATATTGACTTAGCATGGGTTGAGTTGGAAAATGTTGGTTGGGAAGCGGTTTGGTTGATCGAACTTTTGGCCTAAATTTTATTGGCTTTGACGGGGTTTCGGTTTGATGAGCCTTCCATTGGACTATTTTTTGGTATAAAAAGTGTAAAGAGTAGGAAAGAGTGTGGTAAAATTGTAATATATGTAGGAATTAGGTTCACCTTTTGTAAAATATAATTACAAAATATATCATAACGAGACTCTCGTTATTCGTAGGAAATATCATAGTACAATACCGGTTGTAATAACTAAATAAAAAGAATATAAATATAATTATATATACCAATCTTGATTCAAGCCGCATCTCTGATGGGTCCTTCACGCGCACTTGATAGCATCCTAGACTCGAGTATTCATCATCTTGAGTCTTGAAAAATACTCCTTGACTGCAACAAAGAGCACACTAAAACGTTGACGATTTTGGTTGAGGCACGTGTTCAACACGCTTCCCTTAAAACAGATTTCGCGCCTCTACTAAAGACGACGCGTCTGTCTCCCAGGGTACAACAGCCGAAGCAGTCTGTACTGCCGGAGATGGCTCACCGGCCTAAGGTTACATCCGGTAATTGTAGTGTTTGAACTCATGTGGTGGAAACAAGTAGAGAGTACTCATCTCTCTAGTTGGTGTTCAAATGTTCATACTACTTCTAGTATTCTTCATGTATCAAGCAATACCCTATTCTTGTTGTAACAAAAAGAAAGGCACATAGCCTACTATTTGAACAAGACCAGTGAAAAGTTTCACTTAATTATTCACTTAATTAGTCACTTAATTAGAGACTTAAAAACTCTAATAAAACTAATTAAATACTCAAGAGTTACTCTTTAACTTACTACATGAATATTCTAATTAATATTTATAATTTCATTAAATTATAAATATATTTAATATCCATTCACCAAAAAATCCAACAATCCCCCACATGAATGGAGATCATTCAAAACACTTAAAATTTCCAATGTAACCTCGACAGTTGAGTTTTGCATACGATAGGTAGGTGTTACCCTTTGAACATTCGCTCATGAAATGCACTTAGCCCACTAGCTCTGAGTAGATCTCGTTGTCTTTGAACTCGTCTGCCGTTTGTGTAGACGACAATACACTTCACACAAGACTCTCCCTAGCCGGGTCATCTCCTCATAGTCGTGTCCAATAATGGTCGTGGAACACTTTCCTGGTTCTGCGAGAGCTCTAGGAATTGTGCCCTCAATTCCATTCGAAGCGACCCCACTTCTCTCTAACATAGGTGATTCTCCTTAGATCATTAAAAGCATTGTGGTTATCGTGATCTATCCAAATCATTTACCACATATTATGCTTAGCCTCATACTTGTCACTTTTAGGAATGGACTAGGAAGTTTATTAATCTTTATAATAAACTACCTTATTAAATGCGTAGGGTTATTTCCCCACAGTGACCTCGCTTATTCATACAATTAGGTTTTCCTATTGAACTCAATTCTTGGGATCTCCAGTCTACTGAGTTAGGTTTCCATCATATGAACTTCATTTTTCAAGGGCTCCAGTCCCATTCCACAACTTGATCTCTAATAAACCCTCAGGTTGTTGGATCCATAACATTAGCAAATAACTTTGCGTATTTGAGATCAGTTGTCATGATGTGTTCTTAACTCGTAAGTTAATTTTGCCTATTGTTAACTTCTAAGACTATAACCTCAGTGGCCATCTGAATCTGGTTATAACATATGTCTTCGTAAGATACGTGTATCATTTAAGGCAAATACATCTCCATTATGCACTACGACCTTTGTGTCCTCCACTTAGTCGTCTATTTGCAATGTTAGATTGGATTACAAAATCCTTATTGCTAAAAACAAATGCAAGACACCCCCCACATTTAAGTGTTATTGGATAACATTTAGATGTGTTAATGAGAACCATTTCTACATACCCTTATAGGGTTGTTTCTTAAATGGTTCCTCCCCCACATTTCTTGCCATTTGATCAACATTTCCGTAACACCACTTATGGCGACATTTATACACATATGATTGAACAAGACAAACCTTATTGTATCAGTGAATTCAACTCATATTGCATTAGCTTACACAAGCTTCCGAGCTGACCAAAGCAACACATGCCATTGTCATAAGTTTGTCTCCAACTTAGAATAATTCTAATTTATCATCTAGAATAAGCTTAGACAATGAGTTCTCCTCATTAGCTTTTCAAACAAACTTTTAAAAGTTACATGTCATTTCCTTATAATGAATGAAAATTCTCTCTCAACTTTGTCCATACACAAATTCTTTTTGTGTTCATACAAATTTGAATGTTTAGAGTTAATTAGTCTCCGTCAAGACCCATAATTAACCAAGTACTAGTCTAGCATGCTTTAGACTACAATACTTTAGCTTGTGAACAGAAGATGCATCATTCTGATTCTTCACAGCCCTAAGGATATCATAATATCACTTTGCAACATTCATCCCTTGTTAAGACAAAATAATGAGACTTATTCATAATCCTAAAACATCAATATTTAGGAAGGTCTCACAAATTATTGTATATAGCACAAAGCTAAATTTCATCATTCATTTAAGGAACATAACTTGTTTACCTTTGATCTCCAACGATCTACCATTGACTCATAAGTACTTAACCATAAGCCTTAATCCAAGTCACTTGGTGAACACATTCATCACCAACAAGATGAATGTTTCTCATCTACAATCACTATTATGTGTTAGATAGAGTCAACTAGATTGACACTCAACAACATGGCATTCATAATTTTTCCATAAGTGATTTGCACACATCTATTGGTATTCATTAGGAGACATGTATATTTAGGATGCTCTCCCAAATGAAGGTAAAATCTCCATATAGATCTAACAATAATCAAGTGGTAGACGCATCTACTTATAAATCTCGCAAGATTTATTAAAGGTATACAATAACATATAGTACTTTTACTTTCGTATGTTAGAATTCACACTTGTGAATTTTTCAATGACTTCTAATGAAGTATGCGACATGAATGTCGTTAGTGTATTTCATCTCAATACACTCACTACGTTCTTTCATTGCTCATTCATGATGTGGTTATACATTTGATGTTTCGTCTTTGACTTTTAGTCAATGTAACAACTATCAAGTTGTTTATGTCCAAGTATTTTCATGTACTATCCGTTTAAAACCATATTCTTTTAAACAATGTATAACCGACGTTATAATTATTTTCCACAAAAATAATTTATACGTCACAACCATTAGTGATTTATTTCTTTGTAAAAAATTGCATGTGTTATCCGAAGATATTGAACACAAAACAATAAAATACATTGGAAACTAAATCATAAGTGTCAATCACTTTTGAAATTTAAACGGAAGCATAGACAATATGTAGACATCAAATAGCAAAGTGCTTTTATCTTCAACACTTTATAATCTGACCGAAATCTTCTCAACAATATTGTCCCATGGCGTGTCTTGAGGTACTCCCTCAATAAGACTCCATGCACTTGTAAGTACAAGTTTCCCATTTCATCTTGAAACTTTAAACTTGGACAATTATGCTCAAAACAACACCAAGTTGTTACAAATACTACATTTAAGTAGTAAACTTGAACAATTAAATTTGTTCACAACAACACCAAGTTGTTTTCACCAAATAACTTTTTTTTTAACACACATGTTGGAAAAAAAAGTTATAACAAGCACATTATAGAATCGAACGTTTACATAGAACGTTTTCCAAAGATATAGTTTATAAAATAAACTGTTTCTCATCAGTTTTAATGCACACATAGGCAATTAAATGTTTACATAAAACATTTATGTCCATTATGAACAATCCCTAACCTCGTATTCGTGATACACATTTTCTAACACACATGTTAGAAAACTTTAAGTCATTTTATCTATATATATAACATGACCAAATTAAAGCATCAAATGTCATCACTAAAACTCTACTCAAGAGTTTCACCATATGAAGAGTTAAGAGTCTCAATAATTATAGACTTAAACTCTAATAAAACTCATCAAATGTTATCATTAAAACTCTACTCAAGAGTTTCACATATGAAGAGTTAAGAGTCTCAATAATTATATATTTAAACTCTAATAAAACTCATCAAATGTCACCATTAAAACTCTACTCAAGAGTTTCACATATGAAGAGTTAAGAGTCTCAATAATTATATATTTAAACTCCAATAAAACTCATCAAATGTCACCATTAAAACTCTACTCAAGAGTTTCACATATGAAGAGTTAAGAGTCTCAATAATTATATATTTAAACTCTAATAAAACTCATCAAATGTCACCATTAAAACTCTACTCAAGAGTTTCACATATGAAAAGTTAAGAGTCTCAATAATTATATATTTAAACTCTAATAAAACTCATCAAATGTCACCATTAAAACTTACTTAAGAGTTTCACATATGAAGAGTTAAAAGTCTCAATAATTATAGACTTAAACTCTAATAAAAGTCATCAAATGTCATCATTAAAACTCTACTCAAGAGTTTCACATATGAAGAGTTAAAAGTCTCAATAATTATAGACTTAAACTCTAATAAAAGTCTCACTTTATTAGAGACACAAACTCTAATAAAAACTAATAAATTGACATAAAACTCTCCTTAAGAGTTTATCTTCCATATGAAGAGTCTAGTAAATGATTTTAATTTCATTAAATTCATATAAATACCACACCATCACTTTATGGTGCTTTAATTCCTTGAAGCCAATCAAACATCAACTTCAATGTATGACATTCTATTTCTAAGTCATACAAAGCATTGAAAACAATGCCACAACAAATTGCTTATATAAAATGTTTACATAAAACATTTCATAGCATTTGTATTTTAACCATTTTTAACAATCATGTTAAAATGAAAGAAATTCTAACCCGCACGTTAGAAATATTAACATTTCCATAAAATGTTAATTTGACTTGCTAAACACATATATGGTTCAAATAAATAAGTCATTTCTAATACACACGTTAGAAACTAAACAATTAAAAATTGCTTCCCAACTAACGCTTTTCATGATCGTTTCTAACACAATTGTTAGAAGACAAATGATTACAAAAATCATTATAAGACTTATTTGTTCATATCAATCCATGGGTGGATAAAAAGTCTATTTTAAATAGAGACTTAATTAGATACATAAAACTCTAATCAAGTAACATAAAACTCTTATTTAAAGACATAAAAAACTTTACTTAAGAGAATTTAACGTTTACAAAAAACGTATGGTTTACACCAATAATTCCGGTCTAACACACATGTTAGAGAATTTAACGTTTACAAAAAACGTATGGTTTACACTAATAAACCCGATCTAACACAAAAGTTAGAAAAATTAACGATTCCCAAAATCGTTTTATAACCAAATGTTGGAACCAAAACTATTCGTTTTGTACCACGGTATAGGATTTCAGATTGTATCTCAATCTCAAAAAATCCAAACGCAACAAGTTGTACTACATACATATTTCAAAAAAAATATATTTATAAGATCATAACCTCTAACAATATATATATATATATATATATATATATATATTTTAATTCTATTATAAATCCTTTCGTAAACCCAAAATCCTTATAAATAAGGTTTTTAAGATTGTACCAACAATCTCACGAAATCTGTTTTAAGTTTGTAGGAATTAGGTTCACCTTTTGTAAAATATAATTACAAAATATATCATAACGAGACTCTCGTTATTCGTAGGAAATATCATAGTACAATACCGGTTGCAATAACTAAATAAAAAGAATATAAATATAATTATATATACCAATCTTGATTCAAGCCGCATCTCTGATGGGTCCTTCACGCGCACTTGATAGCATCCTAGACTCGAGTATTCATCATCTTGAGTCTTGAAAAATACTCCTTGACTGCAACAAAGAGCACACTAAAACGTTGACGATTTTGGTTGAGGCACGTGTTCAACACGCTTCCCTTAAAACAGATTTCGCGCCTCTACTAAAGACGACGCGTCTGTCTCCCAGGGTACAACAGCCGAAGCAGTCTGTACTGCCGGAGATGGCTCACCGGCCTAAGGTTACATCCGGTAATTGTAGTGTTTGAACTCATGTGGTGGAAACAAGTAGAGAGTACTCATCTCTCTAGTTGGTGTTCAAATGTTCATACTACTTCTAGTATTCTTCATGTATCAAGCAATACCCTATTCTTGTTGTAACAAAAAGAAAGGCACATAGCCTACTATTTGAACAAGACTAGTGAAAAGTTTCACTTAATTATTCACTTAATTAGTCACTTAATTAGAGACTTAAAAACTCTAATAAAACTAATTAAATACTCAAGAGTTACTCTTTAACTTACCACATGAATATTCTAATTAATATTTATAATTTCATTAAATTATAAATATATTTAATATCCATTCACCAAAAAATCCAACAATATATATAGTTTAAAATATATTTTTTTAATGTAACGGCTATAAAGTGGTTGGGAAAGGCTACAAACACAACACCCACACCCGAGTACTTATCCTCGAAATCGTTACTCGCTGGAAGTACAGGGTTTCGGCACAGTGTACCCTTTGTTTGAGACTCTTTTAACACTTGTTAGGGTGGTGACAGGGGCGGGATAATGGGGCACTCCCCGGCTTCGACCATGTAGGTTCGAGTAGGGGATCAGGGGTCAATTAAACTAATCCTTGTGTTATCATTTACTTTTCCTAATCACCCTCATTATCTCTATATTAATTAACAAAATTAGCTCTTCTCATAAGTCATAACATTAGTGTTCAATTTCTATTCATTTTATTGGTCCTGACTCAACTTCTACTTTTATTGGTTATGATTCTAAGGGTGGAGATACAATAGGAAGTTAATTTGGCTAGGAAGGCTAGGAAGTGATCTTGACCATCCATTTAGTTAATCAAGGGCTAAGATTAAATCAGGGAAATTGAAAAGAAGAAAAGAGGCGCGTGAGTTTGTTCAAGGGCATTCTAGTCAATCCAATCCAATAGTTTCTCTCTCCTCCAATTCCCCCCATTTTTTAAACGTTAATAACTCTTTCATACGACATTATTTTTTTATAAAAATTGCACAAAAAAAACGAGCGTTTTTTTATCTTTAAAACGAGTATACTATTGCTATATTTAAAAAAAATAAACAAACCCAGTTGTGTAAAACGCAATAGAAAAACCACCAGTTACGTAAAACGCAATGAAAAAAAAACATAAAAAATGACATTTTTCTAAAACGCAATGCACAAAAAACACAAAGAAATGACTTATTTGTAAAATGCAATGGCCAGAAAACACAAATAAATGTCTTATTTCTAAAACGCAATAGACTGAAAACACATAAAAAAGTGTTTTACCTAAAATGCAATGCACAAAAAACACAAAGAAATGTCTTATTTGTAAAACGCAATGGCCAGAAAACACAAAGAAATGTTTTATTTGTAAAACGCAATGGCCAGAAAACACTTAAAAATGTCTCATTTCTAAAACGCAATGACCTAAAAAAACAAAAGAAAGTGTTCTCTGTAAAACGCAATGGACTGAAAACACCTAAAATGTGTTTTACCTAAAACGCAATGACTAAAAACACTTCAAAAATGTGTTTTACCTAAAACGCAATGACTAAAGATACTTAAAAATGTGTTTTTTCTAAAACGCAATAGCTAGAAAACACATAAAACTCTCTTATTTCTAAAACGCAATGGACACATAAAACTGTTTCTGAACTGTTTGTGAATTGTCTGTGAACTGTCTGAATTGTCTACGAATTACTGTCTTCGAAATGAGCCAATTTCTGGACCCCAGCCAGGGGCTCTGCCCCTTGGACCCCGCTAGGGGCTGCCGCCCCTGGGACCCCGCTACCGGGGGCTGCCGCCCCCGGACCCCCGCCAAGATCGTAAAACGCAATGACTAAATAAAAACCCAGATCGTGAAAATGAAATTAAAGAATTTCTTACATGGATCGAAGCCGGTTTCTTCATCAATTGACGAAATTTGAAATGATAGAAACACTTATCAGCGATTGAATCGAACAAATCGAGTGATTATCTTCAAAATCACCCGAAAAAAACGAGATTTTGTATGAAATTAAACTGGGTTTTCTTCAAAAAAACTGAAGAACACGTTGATCGGGGTTTGAATCATTGATTGGTGATGAAAATCGCACTATAATGTAGTGATTATTGAGATAGAAAGCGAAGAAATGGTTGAAGATGGTGGGTTTTGAAAATGGTGGGTTTTGAAGTTACTGGGTTTTGAAAAAGGAAGAAGAAAGGGTTGGATTGACTAAAATACCCTTTTTCTTTATTTTAAATGTTGCCACATGTCATCCTCTTATTGCTTCCTATCCTACCAAGCGAAATTAATCTTCCAATTTGATCTTTTCCCATTATTCTAATTGGTGTTGGGCTATTCCTATTGGTGTTGGGCTTTAACAAATGCACATGGGTTTGATGATATTGCATGTAAGTTGTATTTTGTTCATGTAAGTTGTACTTTGTGGTTATGATACTCGTTTGTATATCACTATATCTCACATGCTTATAAAATGTGAATACATATTGCATATGCTTAAAAAATGTTTCACATTTTCGTAACTAACTACATTATATAATAGTTAAGGGAAGCTTGTTAATGGTCTAAGGTCTTTTTTAGGTTTTTGTCCTTTTTATCCCTCAATTTTTAGTATTAAAACTTATACTTCTTTAGCTTTTTAAAAACTTTATAAAATGTTATTTTGACCCTCTTGAGTTTTACATGTTTACTTTTAGGTACGTATGTCAAGTATAATACACTTTTGTGCTTATTTTTATGTACGCCCAGGGGCGGACCTATGTGGACACAAGGGGGAGCGCCCGCTACCGCTTGGCGGGGAAAATTTGACGTTTTTAGTGTAAATTTTGGAAAAATTTGACGTTTTTTCGATTTCGTTACCGCTTTTCTTATAAAACGTTCCTGCTTGGCGTGAATCCTAGATCCGCCTCTGTGTACGCTTTTGATTGGTCTATGTTTTGACATAGATTGTGTTCGGAAACGAGCTGGATCAAATATAATACGTTTTCACCAGGACGGTATGAATTCGAGTTACCTTACATCTAGACATCGCCGCAACACACATTACCATTCTTTAACTTAAAAAAACACAATTTTCTTGCATGCTTATCTTTAAGTATGTTTTGGTATAATTCCAAGTTGGTTTATATTTCGACATATTTTTTTCTCGGTAATGAGTCAGGTCAAATATAATACGGTTTCGTGGTTATTTTTATGTGTGTTTTCACGGTAGTAAGTTAGGTCAAATACAGTATGTCTTCATGCTTATTTTTATCTATGTTTTCAGTTGATCTACGTTTTGGGATAATTTTGTTAAGAAATGAGTCGGGTCAAATAACTAACGGCATATATTCGAGTTAGTTACACTTTCGATGCCGCTGCAACATGTGACGGGTCAAATTCCTAGTTTGATTATAATTTATAATCATGTTGTTTATTGTTGAGATGTTCGATGCTAACAAAATCGATGTATTGTAATTAGGTATAAAGTTTCGGAACCAATCCAATTTGTTATACCTTATTATCCAAATAATAAGAACAACTAATGACGTTGTGCAAATGCAATCATAGACTCCAATATATTAACATATTTACTTTTAAGTTTAACAATCTTGTGCTAAGCCATTAAAAGGTCTGGCTGATTAAGAGGTAGTCTCTGAATCTGTCAGTATGTTTATAAAACTTACCTGTTAAGAGATGTCTTTTAAGTAAACCAAATACACTCTACTACTGACCAATTCAATGGTAGCATCTTAATGGAATCATTAAAACGCTACCAAACAGCCCCTAAATCACATCCTAATTCATAGTAAATAAATTAAGTGGTAGGTTTTGGATTTTAGAAATCCTGGGGTAGTTTTCTAAGGGGCTGTTTGGCAAATGTTGAATGATTAAGTGCTGATAGTAAGATGTCTGAACATTTAAGTGTTGAACCAGTAAGAGGTCTGAAGCATCAAGAGCCGGTATAATGCTTAACCGTTTAGAGGAACGAGAAAGTATTTATGTGAATATGAAGTTCTAAATCTGTACTTGAACAAACAAAACAATTCCTTTATATAGGAGTGGAACTATCGCAATGATTTGGATGTAACGTCGTGACTTTTCATGAAAGAGTATACGATTGCCGGATATAACTACGATCGCATCAATAGAAACAATACAACTGGTTAGTTAATATTGCTTGATAGTTACTGATGATCATCAGTTACTCCTTATGTTGAGTGTGAATCCACTAGAGCAAGTGGACATCAGGAAATCCTTTCTGATTAAAACAGGATAAGAAGATAAAGGGAAGATAAAGGGCTGAGATGATCCAATCTTCTCTGAAACCCATTATTCACGGATCATGTTTTGTGACTTTCTTCTCTTTGCTCAATCTTAAATATATGAGATTGTTATGTATCTGTAAAATTGTACCAAGCTTAATAACAAATGCTTCTAGTTACCGAGAGTGGACGTAGGTCAGAACCAGACCGAACCACTATAAATCTTTGTGTTCTTCAACAGAAAAGTGTGTGTGTGTGAGTTCTGTGTTCGTGTGTGTATCCCGAACCTAACAACTGGTATCAGAGCTCAGGCTCTTGTTGTTAAACCGAACAGAAACAGAGGTGTAGAGGAAGGAGATACCTGACAGTGCAGAAATCTGAACTAGGGTTCCGATTTACATCGGTTTCAGCCGTCTCTTCACAGCAGCCGTCTTCTGTTCAGAACCAGCAGTCGTCGCTGCCGCCAGAACCGCCGGCAGTTCCGCCGCCCCACCTGCTCGATTCACCGCAGCCGCCGCCGCCGATGTCTAGGGTTCCGATTGAACCCAGTTTGGCTCTTGTGTTTGTGTGACACACGAACAGGAGAGAAGAAGCTGACCAGTGAGATCGAACTAGGGTTCCGATTGAACCCAGTCTCTTGTTCATCGCAGGAAGAAGAAGAAAAGAGAGAGCAGACTCCTTTTTTTGTTCTGGTGGAATTGGGAAAGAAGAAACAAGTGAACGTGTTTTATTTCTGGTGGAAAATTGTGTTTCTCAATTTTAACAGAATGGCCCCTCAACTTTGACAAATATCCATCACAACCCACAGCTACTTGTTCATTGCCAATTAAAGCTTGAAACAGATAAGTTATTTGTTTCTGATTATCGCTTTCGCTCGTATAAATTACCACTTAGCAGTACAAACCCGTTTAGTTAGTAGTAATTTGGTGATTTTTTTTAAATGGCAGAAGATAGAAAAATCAAGATTGATAAGTTCGATGGAAGTGATTATGGATTTTGGAAAATGCAAATTGAAGATTTTATTGTATCAGAAAAGTTTGAATTTACCTATGTCAGGTGAACAACCAGATGACATGTATGATGAAGAATGGAAGTTGTTGGATAGATAAGCTTTGGGTGTGGTTAGGCTTTCTTTGGCAAAGAGTGGTGTGTTGAAAGCTTTTTCCAACATGTATGAAAAACCATCCGCTTCAAACAAAGTATTCCTCATCTGACAATTGGTTAACACCAAGATGAAGGAAGGCATGTCGGTTACCGCTCACATAAATGAGTTTAACTCGATTATCTCTCGTTTAGCGTCAGTTGAAATAAAGTTTGAATATGAAGTTCAAGCACTATTCATTTTATCATCATTGCCCGACAGTTGGTCAGGCAAAGTCACAGCTGTTAGTAGTGCATCCGGCACTACCAAACTCACTTTCGAGAGTATTCGTGACTTGATAGTAAATGAAGATATCAGACGGAGAAGCAATGGTGAGACTTCTAATTCTAATTCTTTATTGCATACAGAAAGTAGAGGAAGAAGAAACGAAAGAGGACATAGTCGAGGCAGGTCCAAGTCCAGAAAGAGGGGTATAACAACCCTAAAAGAAAACCGACACCCTCAAATTATTTTCCGACACCCTAAAAATATTTAAAATATCCCAATATGCCTTAAAATACACCCCATACGTGAAAACTGGGCCCGAATACCTTTTATATATTTAAAATTAATTAAAAATGGAATTTTTGGGGTTCAGGGGCCGCGTAAGCAATCCCCGAACCCTTACGCGGGCCGCGACAACTTAAAGACCAGGCGAGCTCCGGTGCTGGCACGTGTTCGATGCGTGTTGAACCTACTATATGAACCGGATCAGCTACGCCATTGACCCCCTTTGACGCGGGCCGCGTAGCCCCTTGGATACTCTTACGCGGGCCGCGAGAAAAGCCAAATCAGCCCCTATATAATGGGAGCTCGGGCTTCAGTCTCAAATCGCTCACATCTTTCTCTTTCACTCGAATTTTCAAATAGTAGAAGCTATACTCGGGTATAATACCCCCTAAATAACGAAGTTCTGCTCCGTTGTAAGTATCATAACCCCTGGATACGTATTAGATACTCTGCCCGATTGATCTAGGGTTCCGTAACGGCTGTCGTGGTTCTGCCCGACGTAGTCGTTGGAATGTCATCTCTGGGAGGGTATTACTAATGTTAAAATGGGTTATTATACTAACACGTGTGCATTTGTGTAAATTATAGATTGTCACCAGGAAACCCTAAAGGATAATCTAAGACAGCAATGTGAGTAATCCTCTTTTTGTGTAAACCTTTTTGTGAGTAATCTCCTTTTTGCAAATTGTTTTTACAAAACCTCACACAATTAATTATATATTAAGCAGTTATTGAGTATTTGTAAGGATACAATTATCGTCGGTATGTTGGGGTTTTGTATACAAAATTAGTTACTGCCTTGCAAGGAGTAACTTTTCCACAAGTCGGGTCTGACAATACCGTGGGTGGTAATTGGTATGACTTGGAAACAAATGTAATTGCGAGACCGCCCTCAATACTGTACAATGGATTTTATTTAAAATTAATTAAACTGGGTTTCACTCACCAGTATTTCCCACTGACAAAATGTTTTTAAACGCGTTTCAGGTAACAAAATATGAAAGCCAAATAGAAGCCAGTTAGACAGCACTGAAGGCTTGAAAAAGTGGCAATAAAGTTACCAAAAAAAGAAATAAATGTTTTTATTAAATAAAATATGATTTATTCCTATGAAAGTATGTGTACTTAAAACTTGGGTTTTATCCCATGTGTTTAATATTATGAAAGTGTGGTATTTTACTCTGATAAAATATTTCCTAACTACGGTCCTGATGAAAATTCCGCTGCCAAAATTAGACAATACCAGATACCACCGAAACTGGCTCGCGGCCGCCCATTCCTGTATTTGAATAGGGGGACGGGGGTTGCGACAGAAGGTGGTATCAGAGCTAAGCCACTGATTCAGCCACTGATTCAGCCACAGAAGTGTTCTGCTGACACCAAAATTCGAATTGTTAGGAATTAAATTACGGGAATATGTGTATAATTGCATTTTCTTGTTATGTGTTATTTGACTATTTGTTAGTTTGCAGTATGAGCGACCAAGGACCATCTGACGAGTACCGTCAATTGTCTGGTTCGCCTAGAAGCGAAGGTGCCTCTTCTCAGCCTGCCCTCTCAGGGTACTCTGCTGATACGGAAGAATGAATATCCGTGTTTAAGGCTCAGTCTGAAGAGCCATTCCCTCATAAAAAGAGATGATGGTTCAGTCGAGGGGCACATGAGCGTAGGAAGCGTATGAAAAGTTACAAGACCAGAGAGCACTAGCAGCAGCTAAAAGAGAAACCGATGCCTATGCCCAGGAAATGATTAATAGGGGTATAGCCAACATCCACATCCTAGCAACCACTGTAGCTGACCCTAACCTGGAACAAATGATAGCACCCCAACCACAATCACCAATTCCTAACCAACCGATGGAGATAGAAAACCCTGAAAATCAAGTAGAAATGCATGATTTCAACCCGGAGGAAATACCTAGGGTACCCGCACCTAACCCCTTAAACCCAAATTATGATCCGTGGTGGGATGACAATAGGGACTACGTGCAACGTTACCCAATCCACGAAGACATACCCATGCCGAACCTAGGAGCCTACCCAGGGTTAGATCCTCTAGATCCCTATTACGATAATGATGTATTCATTAGGGAGATTCTAGAAAATCCTTACCCATACCAGGCCCCTATACCTCCGTACCAGGATCCCGCACCCCAAATTCCAAACCCAGTCCTAGAACCTGCACCCCCAATGAGTGCAGACAACGTACAAGATCTTAGGACATTTGGTGAGGAAATTTTAGAAAGTAGTGAAAGAATGCGACAGGTGGGAGAGCGACTCGTCTGGAAGTACGACGAGCGCAATATGGATTTCGGGATGAATCAATATCCATGAATGTGATGGTGGAGACGGTAGTAATAATAATAATACTAATAAAATAATATAATATGTGTGTATGTGTATAAAAAAAATTACGGATGCCTATTACTAGTAGTGTAACTTTAAATTTCAGTTGGTATTGTAATTTTAATTTCAGTACTGGTGTGTAATAGATGCATATTATATGAATAGAGTAAAGTCGCAATGATCGACGCTTTTGACCAAAATGCATGTCATGTGATTGGCTATATTAAATATTATTTTGTGATATTAATACGTGGTAAATGTTTAAAAATTCAGATGGCTGACGAAGGGAATCAAGAAAATCTGAATAACGATAACCAGAGTAACATTAACTTGGTTAATGAGAATCCGAGCATCAATAACAGTGGAAACCAAGTGGATAATAGTGATATCCAACACATAGTGGCACAAGGAATTATAGATGCAATGCCATATATCCTTCAAACTATTAAGGAAGCAGATAATAAAAGTAAACATAACAGTAAGCGACCAATTGAACCAGAACACAGCGTAAACAATGGACCCGTACTTCAAGTGCCCATTCCCAAAAGAAGAAGAACCATGCCTTATGGTTGCTCTTACAAAGAATTCTGGTCCTGCAAACCAATATAATTCTCGGGCAATGAAGGACCCATTGCAGTTCTACGCTGGATAGAAAAGACTGAGTCTGTTTTAAAAATAAGCAAGTGTGCTGAAGAAGACAAGATAATGTTTGCCTCTAATCTATTTAAGAACTCAGCCTTAGAATGGTGGAACACTATCCTCCAGTCTAGAGGAAGTGATAGGATTTATAATATGGAATGGGAGGAATTTAAGAATATGGTAGAAAGGAAATTCTGCCCTCCCAATGAAAAGGAACAGATAGCGAATAAGTTCCTAAATCTTAGAATGACCGGGGTAGATAGTAAAGGTTATACTACCACATTCTTTGAATATGCTAGAATAGTATCAACCCTTGCATCACCTGAACCGGTATTAATCT
Organism: Helianthus tuberosus; assembly: GCA_030545235.1. NCBI lineage: Eukaryota > Viridiplantae > Streptophyta > Magnoliopsida > Asterales > Asteraceae > Helianthus > Helianthus tuberosus. The sequence goes on along the minus strand of CM060379.1, from coordinate 35,889,881 downwards.
CCCGTTACATCTGGGGATTAATCGGGGAGATTAGACATGTAGTCAAGGCAGCTAGACCCCAAACTATAGAAGAAGCTGTAGAACTAGCAAATACCTTGACAGATGAGTTAATCCGTACTAGAGAAGAAGACCAGAGGAGAAACCTAGCTCAAAGGCTTGCCCAAGAATTCCGTTCTGGGAATTCCAACCGTAGGAATATAGGTTCTACCTCTGTACCATACTGCAAGGCCTGCAAGAAAAATCATTCAAGAAAATGCTCCACTCACTGCAATTTCTGCAAGGCACCAGGACACAAGGGAGAAGATTGCAGGAGAAAATCCAGTAATGGACTATGCTTCAACTGTGGAGAAAAAGTTCACATCAAGCCGAACTGCCCGAAACTAGCTCCAGCCGCGAACAACAAGAACACTAAAAATGCTAGAGCATTTGTTCTGACTGCGGATGAAGCCAAAATGATTCCGGACGTAATAGCCGGTATGTTTTTAGTTAATGATGTTTTTGCTAAAGTATTATTTGACTCTGGTGCAAACCAAAGTTTTATTAATACTTCCTTTTGCAAACTTCTTAATCAACCATTAACTAAACTCTCACAATAATGTCTAGTCGAGACAGCGAATGGAGAAACGGTTAAGATTTCTGAAATCTTGCAGGGAGCAAGAATAGAATTTTTAAATCAAAAGTTTATTGCAAATCTTTATCCCATGAATCTGGCAGGATTTGATATTGTATTAGGAATGGATTGGTTAATAGCCAATAAAACTAATATTTTATGTGATCAAAAGTCAATTCAAGTAAATTCACCAAAGAGTGAAAAGATCACAATTAAAGGTGATAAACCATCTAGATCCACTAAATTCATCTCTGTGATGAAAACTGCAAGTTATATAAGAAAAGGATCTATAGTATATTTGATTTCTATAATCACTAACACTAAAGGAAAAGAACTAAAAGACATTCTAGTAGTGTCTCAGTTTTCAGATGTATTTCCAGAAGAGTTGCCAGGGCTACCACCAGACAGAGAAGTCGAATTCAAAATCCATCTGCTACCCGGAACAGCACCAATTGCCAAAGCACCTTACCGATTGGCACCAGCAGAGATGCAGGAACTAAAGAAACAGTTAGATGAATTATTGGAAAAGGGATTCATACAGCCAAGCTCATCGCCATGGGGAGCGCCGATTTTATTCGTCAAAAAGAAGGACGGATCAATGCGTATGTGCATTGACTACCGTGAATTAAACAAGGTCACGATTAAGAATCGGTACCCATTACCAAGAATCGATGATCTGTTCGATTAATTGCAAGGAGCTCGATTTTTCTCTAAAATCGATTTAAGATCAGGATATCATCAATTAAAGGTACAGGAAGAGGACATTCCTAAAACCGCATTTAGAACAAGGTATGGCTATTATGAATTTACTGTCATGCCATTTGGTTTAACCAATGCCCCAGCCGCATTTATGGACATGATGAACTGAATATGTAAGCCATATTTGGATAAATTCATAATTGTTTTTATTGATGATATTCTCATCTATTCTAAAAGTAAAGAGGAACATGCAAAGCATTTGCACGCACTTTTAAGTCTATTAAGAAAGGAAAAGCTTTATGCTAAATTTTCAAAGTGTGAGTTTTGGTTAGAGCAGGTACAGTTTCTTGGACATTTAGTTAACCATGAAGGAATTCATGTGGATCCAACAAAGATCGAGGCGATTACCAAATGGAAAACCCCTGAGTCACCAACCAAGGTTAGAAGCTTCTTAGGATTGGCAGGTTATTATAGAAGATTTATTCGAGATTTTTCTAGAATAGCCATTCCTTTAACTAAGTTAACCTGTAAATCCATTAAGTTTGACTGGGGACCACAGCAAGAAGAAGCCTTTAGAATTCTTAAGCAAAGATTAACCCATGCACCCATATTAGCGTTACCAGAAGGAAAGGAAGACTTTGTAGTCTATTGTGACGCTTCTAAATTAGGTTATGGATGTGTGTTAATGCAACGTCAAAAGGTTATAGCTTACGCATCTAGACAACTTAAGAATCATGAAGAGAATTGTTCAACCCATGATCTTGAATTAGGAGCAATAATTTTTGCTTTGAAAATTTGGAGACATTACCTTTATGGTAGTAAGTTTACCATATTTACCGATCATAAAAGTTTAAGATATGTTTTTGGACAAAAAGAATTGAATATGAGACAAAGACGCTGGATGGAGATGCTTAGTGATTATGATTGTGATATCCAGTAGGAAAGGCAAATGTAGTTGCTGATGCTTTAAGCCGAAAGTATCACGAAAAGCCAAAAAGGGTACGTTCTCTTAAATTAAATCTGCAAGTAGATTTAAATGATCAGATAAGAGAAGCACAAGAATCAGTAATCAAGGAGGATACTGAAAAATTAAAGGTATGATTAAGGAATTAGAACAAGGAACAGATGGAATTTGGAGATTCCATGAAAAAAGAATGTGGATACCTAAATTAGGAAACCTACGCCATCATATATTAGAAGAAGCCCATAAGTCCAAATATACGATGCACCCAGGGAATGATAAGATGTACCAGGATTTAAGAAAGAATTTTTGGTGGATAGGAATGAGAAAGGATATAGCAGCCTATGTTTCTAAATGTTTAACATGTTCACAAGTTAAAGCTGAACACCAGAAACCCTCAGGTTTATTACAACAGTTAGAAATGCCAGTGTGGAAATGGGAATTGATAACAATGGATTTTGTTACTAAATTACCCAAAACAAAGAAAGGTAATGATACAATCTGAGTGATTGTAGATAGACTAACTAAGTCAGCTCACTTCCTACCAATGAAAGAAACTTTCAGTATGGAACAGCTAGCTAAATCATATGTAAATGAAATAGTTTCTTTACATGGAATTCCTTTATCAATTGTTTCTGATAGGGATAGTCGTTTTACCTCTCATTTTTTGTCAAGTTTCCAAAAAGCAATGGGAACCAAGTTAAATCTAAGCACAGCATATCATCCTCAAACGGACGGACAAAGCGAAAGGACAATTCAGACGATGGAAGACATGCTTAGAGCTTGTGTAATTGATTTCGGAGGTAATTGGGACGATCACTTACCTTTAATAGAATTTTCTTATAATAATAGTTATCACACAAGTATCAATGTTGCACCATTCGAAGCACTCTATGGACGAAAGTGCCGAACCCCAGTCTGTTGGGCAGAAATTGGGGAAAAACAACTATCTGGACCTGAGATAGTGCAAGAAACAACCGACAAGATTATTCAAGTCAAGGAACGACTGAAAGCAGCACGTGATCGACAGAAGAGCTATGCTGATAAACGAAGCAAACCATTGGAATTTCAAGTAGGTGATAAAGTATTGTTAAAAGTCTCCCCTTGGAAAAGAGTGGTAAGATTCATCAAAAGAGGAAAGCTAAGTCCCAGGTATGTTGGACCTTTTGAGATTATTAGAAGAATAGGACCTGTAGCCTATCAGCTACAACTGAAAGAGGAAATGGCAGGAATACATGATGTATTTCATGTATCTAATCTCAAGAAATGTCTAGCCGATGAATCACTGGTAATACCTCTTAAGGATATAGAGGTAAATGAACAACTCAAGTTTGTAGAAAGGCCTCTACAGATTGAAGACGGGAAAGTTAAGAATCTCAAGCACAAGAGGTTAATTCTGGTCAAAGTAAAGTGGGACTCCAAAAGAGGACCAGAGTATACATGGGAGCTTGAATCGGAAATGCAAAGAAAATATCCACACTTGTTCCAGTAGATCTCGAGGACGAACTCTAAAACAAGGTGGGGAGGATATAACAGCCATAAAAGAAAACCGACACCCTCGAATTATTTTCCGACACCCTAAAAATATTTAAAATATCCCAATATGCCTTAAAATACACCCCATACGTGAAAACGGGGACCGAATACCTTTTATATATTTAAAATTAATTAAAAATGGAATTTTTGGGGTTCAGGCGGGCCGCATAAGCAATCCCCGAACCCTTACGCGGGCAGCAACAACTTAAAGACCAGGCGAGCTCCGGTGCTGACACGTGTTCGACGCGTGTTGAACCTACTATATGACCCGGATCAGCTACGCCGTTGGCCCCCTTTGACGCGGGCCGCGTAGCCCTTTGGCTACTCTTACGCGGGTCGTGAGAAAAGCCAAATCAGCCCCTATATAATGGGAGCTCGGGCTTCAGTCTCAAATCGCTCACATCTTTCTCTTTCACTCGAATTTTCTGATAGTAGAAGCTATACTCGGGTATAATACCCCCTAAATAACGAAGTTCTGCTCCGTTGTAAGTATCATAACCCCTGGATACGTATTAGATACTCTGGCCGATTGATCTAGGGTTCCGTAACGGCTGTCGTGGTTCTGCCCGACGTAGTCGTTGGAATGTCGTCTCAGGGAGGGTATTACTAATGTTAAAATGGGTTATTATACTAACATGTGTGCATTTGTGTAAATTATAGATTGTCACCAGGAAACCCTAAAGGATAATCTAAGACAGCAATGTGAGTAATCCTCTTTTTGTGTAACCCTTTTTATGAGTAATCTCCTTTTTGCAAATTATTTTTATAAAACCTCACATAATTAATTATATATTAAGCAGTTATTGAGTATTTGTAAGGATACAATTATCGTCGGTATGTTGGGGTTTTGTATACAAAATTAGTTACTGCCTTGCGAGGAGTAACTTTTCCACAAGTCGGGTCTGACAGTACCGTGGGTGGTAATTGGTATGACTTGGAAACAAATGTAATTGCGAGACCGCCCTCAATACTGTACAATGGATTTTATTTAAACTTAATTAAACTGGGATTCACTCACCAGTATTTCCCACTGACAAAATGTTTTTAAACGCGTTTCAGGTAACAAAATGTGAAAGCCAAATAGAAGCTAGCTGGACAGCACTGAAGGCTTGAAAAAGTGGCAATAAAGTTACCAAAAAAAGAAGGCAAATTGGAAATAAATAATCCCAACTCACTGTTATTGGCCAATAATAATTCCAACTCATTTAATCACCAATAATAATCCAAACTATTCACTTTTGTTTGTAAAATACTCCCACGTTAAAAAAAACACTAACTAGGTTAAAATATTGCTGATGTGGAGTGACATGTGTGGTCCATAGTGGTCTTTCATTGAACCATGTAGTTTGCTATTGGCATAACTCTTTGCCTTGTAAACTAGCTATTTACTTACTAGGACCTTGAATTTTTCTTTAATTGCATCCTGGATTTCCTTTGCTTTCCAACTAGGATTAGCTTTGAAAATTGGTAGAAACTGGCTAGCTATGAAGGAAGCAGTTAACTGTCTATTCTTCAACATATTTCTCTGACATGTGTGTTCATTAACTACAGTCTTAACAATGAAGCAACACTTTCTTTTATGGAAAGATGCATAAACCTTAAATGGACAATCCTTAACACAAGTAACACCTATTCTTCCAAGCCTGTTGTTGTCACTTACTGATATTTTAAGATTCCTTCCATTCATAGCAGCATAGCTTCTAAATGCATCTTTAACAGCATCCCTAGTAGGGAACCGTGTACCAACTACCCAAACCCACTTAGTCCAGTCAGTATTTTCACTTACAACTTGAACATCCACCTTGTACTTTGTCACACCCCGATATTTCCACGTTTGACCGGTGGGCCCGGTGAGGAGTATCGTGACGTGGTTGGTAACATTACAGTCAAACAACACAATATTTAATATGCACAGCGGAAGCAAAAGAAAGATATATTTCAACCGAATATAACTGTAATATCAAGTATCACAACAGTTGAAATTTATCCACAGGTGGATAAAAAATAATTAGGAAACATTGTTCAACAGATTTGACATCCAAGCTTGCGAGACTTATTGTGGACGCTATGAGAAAGCCAGCCTAGTTCGCATAGTACCTGCACTTAACCTTTTTGGGAAAATACGTCAGTTTACACTGGTAAATACATTCAACCGACTCATTTTGAAAAGTTTAATAAAATTGATTTAAATGCACGTGGCACAAACTTTTTATAACTTGGGATAATTATTTAAATTTATAAACTTGTAAAAGAATTACATGTTCCTTATGCGTTCAGTAGCCCGGTTCGTGCCGGGTTAAAGATCAATAGACACACCACATTATTTATTTATGCACTGACGGTGTACGCCTACACCCCGCGCTTAGGTCGTGGCCATTTCGTAAAATGATGCCAAGGATATCCGGGACATGGTCATTAACCCCCCAAAGGCATTAAGCAAACAAAACATAATTTAAACGGGTCATCTTGATAATACTTAACCACCAATCGATTAAGGTCGAATGCCCGACCAATCGGTATTTTATATACCGTACCCCAAGCCCGTATAAGGGAAAATAAGTTAAAAGTATTTACCTTTGCAAAGTAATAATCACAATAAGCAAGTGCGTGTAGCTTTTACCGGGCCTCCTATTCTGGAACGAAGGTTTATAATAACCTATTAGAATCCTAACGGTCTTTAGTTAAGCTTAAGCTTAGACCGGTTAGTTTTAAGGAACGATACGGTTCGAACGCGTGATTAAGCGAAGACCGGAATAGAATGTGATTTAGACCCGACAAGTTTGAATACTTGTATAATATGGGTAATCTAAACACATTCTGTATTTTGAGGTAAAAACGATAAGGTTTGACCCGTCTCGGCTAATTTATGCAAACTAGTTACGTAAACCAAACCGAACGCGCCATAAGCGTAACGGGTAACCATAAGAGCCATATACAGGTTTCCTAAGTTAATATGCCTCAAATATGTTGTGACATTAGTAAGATATCTTTTATTATACCCGAAACGAATTTAAACTCAAACTATGCCCCGTAGGGGTATTTTGGTCATTTATAAGGTTATAAAAGAGTTTGAACAACAATCTGAGTTACAGGTCTGATGTAATCAGTAAAAATACTTAATTTGATAAGTTATAACAGTAGGGTATTGCATATATGTGAAATTTATCAATTATAACCAAACTATGCACCGTAGGGGCATTTTGGTAATTTCACATAAGCTTAAAAGGTCAACATCGGAAATCTGAGTTTAACAACTTTTTCTTACTGTTAAAACATTATAATTTACCTAAGATATCAGTAGGTATCAACCCTTATATGTTTAAAATAGTTTTAGTACATACTATGCGTTAAAAACGCTTAAAAAGGCGATTAGAAGCCATTTCCGGGTTCTATAAAGAAAACTGATATTTTTATTATTCTAGAAGGTCTAAAATAATTTATTTATCATGCAAAATCAGTAGCAAAAGGTTTGGGGTCAAAAAGATATGTAAAACTCATTTTATAGCCCAAAAGGGCAAAACCGACAATTACCGAATCAAACTTATAACTCTAAGTTATGCCCAGCCTAAAATTAATTAAAAATCTTCAAAAAACCCAAAATAATATATTACATCAGTGGGTAAAAAGTTTGATATCAAAAAGTGGGTTTAAATAAGCTATATGCTAATTATGTCGTTTAATCGCTAAAAAGCTTTCTAATTACGCTAATGAGCATAACTCTCAATCTACACCTCAAACTGATGTCAAATTTTGGGTACAAGTTTATAAATCAGTAACTAAGGTTTCTACTCTTTTACATTTTTAAAAATCATGTTTTATGGTGAAAAGGGCATAATAGTCAACATATAAGCAATTAACGGAATCATGCATATTAATTGGATAACTAATGAACCAATGTGTATAATCACAGAGGTTTATACTAGCATGTAACCTAGTCCAATTAAAGCTCCAAGGCATTTCTAATTAAACGGGTCAGAACTGAAAGTCAAAGCAAAAGTCAAATTATGCGACTTTCGGTTCCGAACCGGGTCCCTACTGAAAATTGTCAGGTTGAACATGTTTAGACATGTTCTTACATTAATTACTAAATTATATTAATGATCAAACAGGTTGTATGGGTTCTACATTGCTAATTATGCATTAATTTGAAGATTAGCATTCTGTTGACTTTTTCTAATCAACTTTGACCCGACAAATGGTCTAGTTAGAGCGGGAATCAGAGGGTGCCCTTTTAAGGGTTTAATGCCCACATAATTACCAACTTATAACTACCTTCAATTCGACTAATCACTGGACCATTAATGATTAATCACTAAGTCAAACGGTAATTACGACGGTTTGACTTTTAAGTTAAAACTAAGTAAAAACTCAATTAGGAAAGCCTAAGCATACTTACAGAAGTCCTATGCACGACTAGGGATGACTTGGGTCTGCTTTGGAGCTCCAGAAGTCTTCAAGAATGCAGATGGAAGGTGTGATCAAATGGTTGCAACAAGAGGGCCTTTTATAGTGCTTTTGATCTCATAGATCATTGACACACAAGCCTAGCAATGGCCATGGATCATCCACAGATGTCCCCTAGGTCTAAAAAGCATGTAGGGGTCGCCCATGGAAGAGGAAAATCGTTTTTAAGTCGGTTATTGCGCTAAAACAGGCTGCTGTCCCAACTTTCTGTAACTGGGGATCGGACGCGGCCCGCGTAAGATGTTGTTAAGGCTTACGCGGCCCGCTTGAGTCATGTTGTCGGATTCCAATCTTTTCCATTATTGCATACTTGGCTCTTGGTCCTCCGAAAGGGCATTCCACTTTATTTCTTGCATTATGAGCCCTCAAAATTTACCTATAAGGGCTTCGAGACTTATACCCACTTTGTTAAGTCCTCGGTCACTTCATGTTTACCCGAAAGGTCATAATTTTCAACGTTGACGCTTTAACCCCTCGTATACGAATTTGATCATAACTTTCTCATATGATTACGAAACTTTATGAAATTTTTATTGTGCATTCTAGTGAGCATAATTAATCGTTACAAAGCTTCGGGTTTGCTAAAAGGTCACTCAGAGGTATACTTTAAACATGTTGACACATTTAACCCCTGTAGTTTGTAATCTCTCACTTTCTTGCATATTTAGCTTCGTATGATCCATGATTTATTCGTTTGAAGGTATAAACATCATGTAGGGTTATTTAAAATATATTTATCCATTGTTGACATTTTGAACCCCTATATTCACATGCTTTCCATGTTTGTCAACTTTAGTCCCTCTAGAGTATTCTTTCACACGTTCAAGCTTATGACACGTGTCAATACATTATAGGACGTGAATTTTCGAGGTGTTACATCCTCACCCCCTTAAAAGAAATCTCGACCTCGAGATTTACTGAAAAAAATGAGGGTATTTTTCTTTCATTGTGGACTCCACCTCCCACGTGTACTCACGACCTCTACGTGCATCCCATTTTACCTTTACAATAGGTACATGCTTCCTTCGAAGCTTCTTAACCTGTCGATCCTCGATCGACACAGGTTTTTCAACAAACTTCAAGCTCTCTTCTATGTGCACATCTGTATGTGGTATGACCAGTGATTCATCAGCGAAACACTTCTTCAGATTGCAGATGTGGAATACATTGTGAATACCACTGAGCTCTTCAGGTAAGTTTAACTTAGAGGCAACTGATCCGACACGTTCGATGACCTCGAACGGTCCTACGTATCTCGGGCTTAACTTGCCTTTCTTACCAAATCGCATCACTCCCTTCCAGGGTGATACTTTAAGCAACACTTTGTCACCTACCTCGAAGTTAAAAGGTTTACGCTTTAAATCCGCGTAGCTTTTCTGCCTATCCCTGGCAGCTTTCAGGCGGTCATGAATCTGGACAATCTTGTCCGTTGTTTCAAAGACTATTTCTGGTCCTGACAATTGGACATCTCCAACTTCCGCCTAACAAACGGGCGTTCTGCACTTTCTACCGTACAAGGCCTCGAAAGGCGCAGCCTTAATGCTGGTATGGTAGCTGTTGTTATACGAGAACTCGATCAATGGCAGGTGATTATCCCAACTACCACCTAAGTCAATCACACATGCTCGAAGCATGTCCTCCAACGTTTGGATTGTACGCTCACTCTGTCCGTCCGTCTGAGGGTGGTAAGCCGTACTGAAATTTAAGCGCGTGCCCAAAGATTGTTGGAAACTTTTCCAAAAATGTGACGTGTACCTAGTATCCCTGTCAGAGATAATAGACACAGGTACGCCATGTAGAGATACAATCTTGTCTACGTACAATTGGGCTAACATGTCGGAGCTATAGGTCTCCTTGATGGGTAGGAAATGTGCTGACTTAGTCAGTCTATCTACTATCACCCATATTGTGTCATTTCCTTTCCTGGTCTTTGGTAACTTGGTGATGAAATCCATTGTCACCATTTCCCACTTCCATGTGGGAAGTTCAGGTTGTTGTAGCAAACCTGACGGCTTTTGATGTTCAGCTTTGACTTGTGCGCACGTCAAACATTTAGCTACATAGGCAGCTACAGACTTCTTCAAGCCTATCCACCATAGTTTGCCTTTAGATCCTGGTACATCTTATCAGCTCCAGGATGAATGGAATATTTAGAACTATGGGCTTCTTGGAGGATAACATCCCGAAGTCCTCCATAAACTGGAACCCATATTCGTCCGTTTAATCTCAGGATTCCGTCCTTGCCCTGAGATAACTACTCTTCAGTTACTCCTAGCCTTTCAGCAGGATAGTTAGCTTCTAGGACAGCTTCCTTATGTGCTGCTAACAACCTTTCATTCAAACTGTTCTTTATCTCAATGCTCTTGGCATTGATTCGGATGGGTTTCACCCTTTCCTTTCTACTCAAGGCATCGGCGACTACATTCTCCTTGCCTGGATGGTATCTTATTTCACAATCATAATCATTTAAGGTTTCCATCCAACGTCGTTGCCTCATGTTCAAATCCTTTTGGTTGAACAGGTGCTGGAGGCTCTTGTGATCAGAATAGATCACACACTTGATACCATATAAATAGTGCCTCCATAGCTTCAGTGCAAATACAACGGCACCCAACTCCAAGTCATGGGTGGTGTAATTCTTTTCATGCACTTTTAACTGTCGTAAAGCATAGGCAATAACTTTGCCTTTCTGCATAAGCACACATCCCATGCCAGTGTGTGATGCGTCGCAGTAAACCACGAATTCTTCGGTACCTTCAGGCAATGTAAGTACAGGAGCGTCGCTCAACTTCTGTTTAAGGATATCAAAGGATTCTTGCTGCTTAGGGCCCCAATCGAACTTTATTTTCTTCCGAGTCAAAGAAGTTAGGGGTGCAGCAATCCTTGAAAAAATCTCAATGAAACGTCTATAATATCCTACCAATCCCAAGAAACTGTGAATTTCTGTGGGCGTCTTCGGCTCTTGCCAATTCATGACAGCTTCAACCTTAGCGGGATCCACTTGGATACCACGCTCACTAACCACATGTCCAAGAAATTGGACTTCTCGAAGCCAGAATTCACACTTCGAAAATTTGGCGTAAAGCTTCTCCTGTTGAAGTAGTGAAAGAATACATCGAAGATGTTTCTCATGATCAGCTTGGTTCTTCGAGTAGATGAGGATGTCGTCAATGAAGACGATGACAAATTTGTCCAAGTAGGGCTTGCAGACGCGATTCATGAGATCCATGAATGTGGTAGGTGCATTAGTGAGTCCAAAAGGCATCACTAGGAACTCGTAATGACCATAACGAGTCCTAAATGCAGTCTTGTGTACATCTTCATCTTTAACCTTCAATTGATGATAGCCTGACCTCAGGTTTATCTTAGAGAAGTAACTTGCCCCTTGAAGCTGATCGAACAGATCGTCGATTCTGGGCAATGGGTACCTATTCTTGATAGTGACATTATTAAGCTCACGGTAATCGATGCACAGGCACATCGATCCATCCTTCTTCTTGACAAATAAGATTGGTGCTCCCCAAGGAGACGAACTAGGTCTAATGAAACCCTTGGCTAGCAATTCATCTAGTTGTGTCCTCAATTCCTTCATCTCTATTGGTGCCAACCTATAAGGTGCTCTAGCAACAGGTGCTGCTCCAGGGATGATGTCAATTCTGAATTCTACTTGCCTATCTGGTGGTAAACCAGGTAGTTCTTCAGGAAAAACTTCAGGATATTCAGAATAGACGGGGATATCTTCCATCTTAGGTTTCGGCTCATCAATAGTCACTTGTGCCATGTAGATGACACAACCTTTCTTTAGACACTTAGAGGCCTTGAGCATAGTCACTTGCTCAGGCAGTCCATACTGGGTATCTCCCTGAATGGTAAGTGATTCACCCGACGGAGTCTTAATCACCACTTGCTTCTTATTGCAGACAATCTGGGCCTGGTTATGAGATAACCAGTCCATCCCCAAAACTATGTCGAAACCGGCTAACTTCAAAGGAAGTAGGGACAAAGGAAAAGAGTGGTTCCTAATGGATATAACACATCCATCTAACACAGTTGAGACGGTTTCTATGGTTCCATCTGCTAATTCTACCTCATACTTCACACTTAAGGTTTTTACTGGCAATTTCAACAACTCACAAAACTTATTATCTACAAACGATTTATCAGCACCTGAATCAAAAAGTACTCTTGCATAGACATCATTTATGAGGAAAGTACCTGTGATCACGTTATCGTCCTGCACAGCTTCCTTCGCATCCATCCTGAAGACCCTAGCATTGGTCTTCTTTCCTTCATCAGCTTTCTTTGCATATTTTGGGCAGTTGGACTTGATATGCCCTTTTTCGTTGCAACTGTAGCACGTTGCGTCCTTCAACTTTTTGCAATCCAAGGTCTTGTGTTCCTTGGACTTGCATATCCCACATGCAAAAGTTCTCGTCTGTGTCTGCGAATTCGATGCCCATCCTTTTTGGATCCAGAAGTGCTGTTTCTTGCAGATCTTACACTTGGGCTTATCTCCAGATTGATGCCCATCCTTTTTGGATCCAGATCCCTTCTTGTTGTCATTATTTCCCCTGTGCTTCTTATCTGACCTTCGTGAATTGTCATCTTCACGCTTCCTCTTCTCGGCATCCGTGTTCCTCAGCGATCTCTGCCTGACCGCGTCCAGTGTGAGGGACAAAGATATATCAGCTACAGATCTGAAAGTAGCTGGCCGAGAGGCTTTTACACTTGCCTTGATCTCTGGGGATAAACCCCCAATGAAACAAGCTATTCTTTTGGGTTCCGGGGTCACCAGATAAGGAACCAACCTTGAAATTGTATTAAAGCTCGTAAGGTAAGCTTGGCAATCCAGATTCTTCATCACCAATGATAGGAAATCAGACTCAATCTTCTCAACCTCATGCTGGGGACAGTAGTTGTCCCTGATGAGGGTAACAAATTGTTCCCATGTCATATTGTACAGTGGAATCTTTCCAGTAGCTTGAATCAACGATCTCCACCAGGCTAAGGCCTCACCTTTGAACGATTGAGACACAAACTTTACCACATCTCTATCAGCGCACCCGCTGATATCAACCACTGTGTCCATCTCATCTAGCCAGGTCATGCAGTCTATAGCTCCTTTTTCCCCAGTGAAATCCCTGGGTTTGCATGACACGAAGTATTTGTAGGAGCAACCCTTATCACGTGGTCCTTGATTCAGTATTATCCTTTGAGATGGGACACTTTGATGGTTTGAAGAGTGACGATCGTCATCGTCTTTCTTGGGTTCTTCCTTCTTGGATGGTGGCTTGCTGTGAGCCTCAGAATGAGTCTTAGGCTTTGAATGGGGTACTGATTGGGCTCTGCTTCGAGTACCACTTGTTTCACTATACTGCCTATCCAAGGCTTTTGTGACGGCATTGTCGATTAATGCCTAGAGTTCAGCACCAGACACATTGAACCTGGTGGTGTCATTATTCTCCTTTGGCTGACTATTGATTTCATCAGAGTCCGCCATGTATCTTGAACTGTTACATAAGATATCGACAATAATTTATTTGGGAGTTTATTATGGAATTGTCTTTTAGGGCAATTCATTAACCATGGTAAACATAGACCATATTTGGTTAATTTGTTACTCACATTTATTTAGGATTTTATTATAACTTATCCTAATTATAAAACAATAACGGTATTATTAGCACAAAAGGCCTAGGCACAGGGTCATTTTTAAATCATAAGCCATGATTTCGGAGAATCAATGCATTAAGGTTTGAACATAGTTCATTACCTTTCTCTGACAGGGAGTCGTAGACTACCACTGTCTTTTGTCTTATATGACAATGAGTATGGCCCGTAGGCACTATATTACCAATGTATGGTCAAAATGTGATCATCTTAATTGATGATTTGAACCCATGATTCATAGATCATTAAATTAGGTTAGGAATCTTTTGAAGAATCCTTATATAAGAATGACGTGTGTGATTTTAATGAATCGCGTCTGCCAGGAGCGTTAACATATTTTCAGATGTTAACAGGGATCCGAATATTTTAAACAGGTCTTACCATCTTGGCCAAGTCTTATAATGACATGAAAGCTAGGTTATACCTTCGAGATTCTTATTCAATATATAATAGGCAGATTATTTTAAAAGGAATGATTTTTATTTATTTATTTCATGTAATATATTTATGCATATAATGGCAAAAATGAAATTTATAAACTTAACATCCCATTAACATTTAAAAAGTACACTTTGCCCTAAACGGGACTTTTAATAGACAAATTACCCACGCAAGGGTTTAACTGAAATTACAAGTCCACGCAGGGACCAAATACTAGAATAGATGTCCACGCAGGGACTAAATACACAGATAAATGTCCACGCAGGGACTTGCTTGAAATAGATAATACAACAACACATGTAGGGATTTAATTATCCCTTTTCTTCGTCCCCTTTAATAAGCCTGCTAAGCCCTTGAGGAAACCTTGTCGTTCCCTGCGATCTCTGTGAAAATCTCGCTCGACTTGGTCCAATCTTTGAAGAATTTCTTCTCGTTCTGGCGGGGAAAACCGTGGCGGCTGCGATTGTTGCCGAATCGGTGGTCGAGCTGGTACTTGATATCCATGAGTTGGATATCCTACTCCCCAAGGAGCTCCATACGGTCCTTCAGGGTGAAGGGCGAGGTAGTTTGATGCCACTTGGTAAGGGTCTTCAGCATAGTTATAATGGGTGTGAGCCGGCTGCTCAAACGGATTGTACGCCATTGAACCGGCGTACGCAGGAATCGGGTTATCGAAACCCATCGGTGGTGGCTGTGGTGCAACTGGTGCAGAACTCACCTCAGGAATTGGGTTTGAGGGCCCACCCATTTGTGGGTCCTCATGCAGTGGCGGATAGTGACTGCCACTGGAGTGTCTAGGGGTGCTAAAGTGGAAATCCCCTGCTCGCGCAGACATACGTGCGCCCGTTCTCCTACGCCTTGGCGGTTCTGGAGGTGCTTGATGAACTGGTGGCGGTGGAGGCGGTGGCGTGACTGCCACGAATCGTGAATCCCCAGAGGGATCCTGCTGCTGCTGGTGAGGTGATGAATGGTGAGAAGGTGTGAAGTACCATTCATGTTGGTTAAACCTCGCTTGATAGCTATCTAGACCACCGTAGGGTGATCCGTGGAAAGAAGATCCATCCAAGATCTCGATGGGATGGTTAGAGGTACCGCTTGCAGGTTCGACGGGATCCGTGTCCTCGTTCATGTCCATCGAATTGTCTTCCGAGAAGTGGTCCTCCGGTCCCAATAGGTTAAAACCCACTGGTTCTTGGATATAATTTGCCGGGTTGAACCGGCCCTAAAAAACAGGAGTGGGGTTTCCAAAGGAATTGTGCGAAAGGGATCGCTGGAGAGGTATATATGAAGGTTGTGGGTTACCGGGCTCGTTTTCAGACTGTGGCCCATAGGAGTTACGATAGGGAGGCGTTGAATTGTGCGAGACAGATCGTCTGGCGGGCTCAAAAAGGTTCCTCCTGTTTCCTTGCGGATCGGCACTTGCAGTAGTAGAAGAAGCTCGCCAGTGCGAAGGCCCGGCTTCGTGATCGTTGGGGGCGCTCATCGGCCCCTTTCCTCGTCCTCCTCTTCTCATTCTTGGTGGCATATTTCCTGTCAATATAAACAAAGATAACAACAAGAATATATATAAAATAAAAGACAAAGTTAAAAATTTAAAACAAATTTGGATTTGTCCTAAGTTCTTTGTCTAGACTCGAAAATTTAAGAATGTTCAATTGTGTAACTGAGATTAAACACAAAAGGCTAGTGTTTAATTCACTCAGCGTTGGCTCTGATACCAACCTGTCACACCCCGATATTTCCACGTTTGACCGGTGGGCCCGGTGAGGAGTATCGTGACGTGGTCGGTAACATTACAGTCAAACAACACAATATTTAATATGCACAGCGGAAGCAAAAGAAAGATATATTTCAACCGAATATAACTGTAATATCAAGTATCACAACAGTTGAAATTTATCCACAGGTGGATCAAAAATAAATAGGAAACATTGTTCAACAGATTTGACATCCAAGCTTGCGAGACTTATTGTGGACGCTAGGAGAAAGCCAGCCTAGTTCGCATAGTACCTGCACTTAACCTTTTTGGGAAAATACATCAGTTTACACTGGTAAATACATTCAACCGACTCATTTTGAAAAGTTTAATAAAATTGATTTGAATGCACGTGGCATAAACTTTTTATAACTTGGGATAATTATTTAAATATATAAACTTGTAAAACAATTACATGTTCCTTATGCGTTCAGTAGCCCGGTTCGTGCCAGGTTAAAGATCAATAGACACACCACATTATTTATTTATGCACTGACGGTGTACGCCTACACCCCGCGCTTAGGTCGTGGCCATTTCGTAAAATGATGCCAAGGATATCCGGGACATGGTCATTAACCCCCCAAAGGCGTTAAGCAAACAAAACATAATTTAAATGGGTCATCTCGATAATACTTAACCACCAATCTGTAGGATCGAATTCGGACCTAAACGAGTTGCTTAGAAGAGTTTATCTCAGTTTGAACAGCGAAACAGACAAACCGAGTACAATTCAGCGAGAATTCACTTTAAACTGTTGTTGTATTGATCAATCATGCGAGTACACGTTCAGACAACACTTCGGCAGCACTTCGTGGCTTACCGGAAGAACACACCTCTAATTCTTTGAGTGATTTCGTTTATGTGACCTATTTATAGGTGATATGATTCCGCTCTTTCATACATGACATATAAGCGATACCCTAAGACTGACACATAAGCGGAATTAACTTTGACACAAAAGCGGAATCAGAAACAAACATATTGACTGAAATCTAACTTTAACATTCTAATCCTTTTTGTCTTTTGTGTAGTGATGTCATGATGATGTCACTTTGATGATGTCATCATGACATCATGCTTGAACATCTTCGCAATGAACCGAGACTCGACATAAGACGAAGACGACAGATGAATGCACCAACAGACTCCCCCTCAGATGTTGACGAGTCTTAAGTGTCGAGTATTCTCAATCTTCAGTCTTTATCGGTCTTTTTTCTTTCTTAGCATATACCAGGATCTTCTCTTTGGCTCTAACCTTGTCAGACTCCCCCTCTCATCATGATGGGATCGCTGTCTGGAATTAGCTATCACCTTGAGATTAATTCCTGGCTTTATCTCTGTTCAGCTCAACTCCTGCACACATTTTCTCACTACCACATAAGTTTTTACTTAAAAACAATAAGAAAAACTTACTGGAAATAGTTACATCAAGTTCAAATTAATGATCTCGATTAACTAATCAAACTTCTTTCACAGAGTAAATTTATCAATTCAAAACACACACTCCCAAACCAGTTCATCTTGTTTAGCACTTGGAATTTTGAATATCAGCTTTCCAACATCAGTTGTCGAAAATCTTTTTGGACTTTTCAAAATAATGAAACATGAATGCAATAACAGAAATTAACTGCAGAAATAAAATATGTACAAACATATTTTTGTGAGTTTGCGAAAGAGGATCATATCAGTTTATGTGTCCAATCACTAGCACCGTTAAGCTTAATTTCATTTTATGCTCTAAACGATTCACATTGATTGACGATATTGTTGTCCACTTAAACTCAATCTAAAAACTTTCGACATGCTTACCGATACGTTAAGATATATTAATTTTGCACTAAATTCTTATGGACCCCACGATCTCAGCATATCCCCTCATCATGCAATACACTGACTCAAGTAATGCCTTTAAACTTTATCAACTGTGATTTGTGCGAAAACAAAGCAGAATGTTTAAACATTAACAATCAGGTCGATACTTCTGTATACGCAGAGAAAGTCCAATGTTTAAACAAAATAAGAAAAATAAAACAAGTTGAAGTTGTTTAGGCTTTAACCACCAGGTCGATACTCCCGTATACGCAGAGGTGATCCAAAGCTTAAACGAAACACCAAAGAAAATAAAGCAGAACGTTTAGGCAACAACATCCAGGTCGATACTCACGTATACGCAGAGGATGTCCGATGCTTAAACAAAATAAAGAAATAAGACAAGTTTAAATCTTTGCAAAATAAAATGCACAATCACAGCGACTTTTTAGCAAAGTTGTGAAAGTTCACAAACTTAACCAGTTTTATGTCTTTCGACAATCAGCGATTACTGAGTAGGCACACAATCAAGAAGGACAAAACTAAGTACTATGCTTTCAACCGTGTTTCCCACTAGAACTAGGCTTTTTCATTTAAGTTTGTATCGTTCTCGCAAATCTACTAGTCTAGCTGAGCCTATCGTCACATCTTTAGTGAGATCATTTATCACATTTTATCTCTCCATTTCTTTAGCATGCTGTGACAGTCCAACTGATCTACTATCATTTCCTCTTTTAGACAACAAAACTCATTTTTAAATTTTTCAATGTTTTTGACATTTTCAAATTTTCAAATTTTTTTTTAAATTTTACTCCCCCTAAAATCAAAATATGTCTCAATTTTGATTTTCTGGGAAAATTTGAAACAAACTGTACAAGAAATGTGACAACATGATGTCGAATTGCTTCAATTCGCCATCCACTTGGCGTAAACAATCAGAACTCCCCCTCACAACAAACTATTTTCCCATTGATTTCAAAACACTTAAGTTTGTTTTAATCAAAATGGTTTTTCCGGAAAATAAGTTTTGTGTGTCTTTTCACAAATTCGGGGTTTCATCACTTTGTTTTCTTCAATCACTTGTAAAAACTAACATTTTTAAGATCAATCCTCAAACATCACTTGTAGAAAATCAAGTACAACTTAATGTCCCTGATTTACCACTTGTAAGTCGAAATCACTTTCGTGAATTTCTCAAGAAATGTGCCGATTCCTGTTCCACGCTTACCAACCTGGGAACTCCGGCAAGTCCTGCTTTTCAAAAAAACTCATTTAACATGATAAAGAATGATGCCGATTCATGATCCATGATTACCAACTTGGGATCTCCGGCAAGTCAGGTTTTTCATTTGAACAGATTCACCCAAGCCTGACGGTCCTTGGGTGAGTTTGAATTCTTGTTCAACAATGGTGGAAAATTTTCATCATCCATTGTTAAACCTGAATTCTTCAATTTTACCTCAACCAATGGCTCCTCTGGCTTTGACGAACCAGAATCATTGCCTGCACATGGCTTGTCTGACTTTGACCTGTCAGATTCATCGCCGACCAATTTCTTCTTCTTCTTTCCCTCTTTCATCCTCAGATTTGTATCCGATGAATTCATCTTGCTTGACTTTTCCATCAAGGAAGTCGATTCATCAGAACTCTTATTTTTACCAACAGATGAACCCGAGGACAAGATCTTCTCCAGATACTCTCTAGCCTTCTTCCTCTTCTTCCTCAGTCTGTCTTTTTGCCCCTGAGAAAGTTTCACTTTCATTTCTTGAACTTTAGGTTCTTGAACCTTCTGTTCTTTGGGCTTGACATTGACTGATTTCTTTACCTGCTTCTGAGATTCAGCCCTCGATCTTCTCATTGATCTCATTGAGCAATCTCTAGCAATATGACCTCTGATGTTGCAGTTAAAGCATCTCCTCGTCTCGTAACTCCAACCTTGGCAGTTAACAGCAATGTGTCCTTGATAACCACATCGGTAACACACTCTGTTATCATACCAATCACCATTTTCAATCCAAACATTCAGATCATAGCACTGTTTGGCTTGGTGATAATCCTTGCTCCTCTTGTTTGCTGGATTTGACTTTTGAGCACTGTGGTCAAACCTGCACCACTTATTACCAACAATTTTAGAGTTTTGATTTTCCAATTTTTGTGGTTTTTTATCACGATTGGACGATTGAACTGATGAGCTTTTATTTTCTTTTTGAACATTTTTCGATTTTTTATCCTTTTGTTTTTGTTCCACATTCTTCTTTACAGGTTTTTGCATTGAGCATTCACCTTTCTCAGTAGAATGTAGAACGGTTTCTTGAAATTTTTCTTTTAATTTCAAAAATATTTTTCTTTTTTCAATATCATCATCAGTTTTCTCATCACAATCTTCAACTTTGACTTTGTCAAAGTTTGTGACATTGTCACTTATTGGAACTGAATTTAAAGGTTTTGGACAAGGAATAGTTGAAGTATTCACAAACACCTTCAACTTTTGTTCCCATTCCTTGATTTTACCTTTTAACTCTTTGATTTTCTTTTGAGCACATTCTGCCTCTTTTTCAAGTCGAATAATCTTTTCAAGATGAGAATTGATTTCAATTTGTTTTTCAAGATTGTTTTTACCAAACATATCTCTCTCATCTTCTAAAATTTTTATTTGACTTTGAAAATCTTTCTCAATTTTTACTTTTTCATTTTCAAAACCTTTTTCATTTTCTTTCAAAATTTTGTTTTCTAATGTCAAACTGTTCAAACTACTTAACAGTTTGTCATTTTCAGCTTTCATCTTTTCACAATTTCCCTATAAATCCAGAATCTGTTTAACATCAGTTTGCTTCTCATCTTTCAACTTCTCGACTTCCGATTTCAAACTTTCCGCATCCTTCAAGAGTTTGTCATTGTCAGTCTTAAAGTTGTCACACTTAGAGCACACTAATTCAAAATTTGAAGTTTCATTCTTCACATATTCTTCATTCTTTGGAACTTGCTCTTTCTCTATCTTATATGTACCTGCACCAAAAATTGTAACGAAATCAAGAGGATTTCCATTATCATCAATATAACAACTTTTTTTCATATCATATTTCAAATTTCTTTTTGCTTCCCAACAAACATTGATTCTTTTATTTATTTCATTTATCACATCTAAATTCAAATCGTCTAAATTCATTTTTATTTTATCAATCACATCTCTCTTCTTTTGACAAATTTCATAATCGTGATTTTTAAGTTTACTGATGAATTTATTCAGAGGTAATTTCGAAAAACTAGAATCTTCTCTCAGATTTTTCAAAAAACCATCCCATTCAGCTGGTAATCCATTAGCAAACTTTGATACCATTTCAGCTTCTGATATTACTATTTGATTTTCTTTCAAATAATCAATCAAACGATCAAACCGCTACTCCAAATCATCTAATTTTTCATCTTTCTTACACCGAAAACACTTGAACCGGTTACTCCAAACCTCTTTGGGCAATTTCTGATAAGAACTACTGAAATATCCTCGATACCAGTCATTTAACCTTTTAAGATCATTGTTTTCTTGTTCATCAAAGACTATTGCCATTTTTCTAACAATCACGGCAAGTATCAGCTTTCAAACAAAATTACTCTTTCAAACGGACTGATGACCTGATCAATTCGTATGACCTAGATTAAATGAACTTTGAAATGATTAATACTCAAAGATGATTGGGTCGAGAAAGTGACTTGGGCCGAGAAAATGACTTGGGCCGATTGTTCAGTGCTCACATGGGCTGCTCTTCAATCGATTTGTAATTTGAGCCGACAACAATTGACTTTACACAATTTCTGATTGGACCACAAATGTAGTGGCAAACAATTTCTTTTCCCAACTAATTTTAATGGTGATAAAATGTATTTATTTGGCTGATAACAAACCGGTATCACATGCAATTTCTCTAACTAAACAATCACATGAATTTTGATCACTTCTTGCAAACGGCACAAAGTACGATGCACTTTTCCAGAAACAATCTCGTTACATGAAACAAATCACATGTAATCACATGCACATCTGACCCATTTCATGCACACATAAATCGATATATTCACTGATGTCCGAATGAGCGAAATTATGATGTTCAAAAGAGCGGAATCACGATGTTCAAAAGAGCGGAATCAAGACTAAATAACTGCTGACATCATCAATATCACAAGTCCGTATGAACGAAATCTCAAAAATCCAAAGTTTTAGGTCGATTTTAGTTATGAAATTTTCAAGGCTTTGTTACTTCATGATTCCGAGCACACTGTATGAATTTAAACCGATTCTGACCGTAAAAATTTTTAATTTTCGGAAAAGAATAGTGTAGAAACAGAATTATCGGCTGAATTGTGTAGAACTCTTCTTCACTGGCTCTGATACCAATTGTAGGATCGAATTCGGACCTAAACGAGTCGCTTAGAAGAGTTTATCTCAGTTTGAACGGCGGAAACAGACAAACCGAGTACAATTCAGCGAGAATTCACTTTAAACTGTTGTTGTATTGATCAATAATGCGAGTACACATTCAGACAACACTTCGGCAGCACTTCGTGGCTTACCGGAAGAACACACCTCTAATTCTATGAGTGATTTCGTTTATGTGACCTATTTATAGGTGATATGATTCCGCTCTTTCATACATGACATATAAGCGATACCCTAAGACTGACACATAAGCGGAATTAACTTTGACACAAAAGCGGAATCAGAAACAAACATATTGACTGAAATCTAACTTTAACATTCTAATCCTTTTTGCCTTTTGTGTAGTGATGTCATGATGATGTCACTTTGATGATGTCATCATGACATCATGCTTGAACATCTTCGCAATGAACCGAGACTCGACATAAGACGAAGACGACAGATGAATGCACCAACACAATCGATTAAGGTCGAATGCCCGACCAAGCGGTATTTTATATACCGTACCCCAAGCCCGTATAAGGGAAAATAAGTTAAAAGTATTTACCTTTGCAAAGTAATAATCACAATAAGCAAGTACGTGTAGCTTTTACCGGGCCTCCTATTCTGGAACGAAGGTTTATAATAACCTATTAGAATCCTAACGGTCTTTAGTTAAGCTTAAGCTTAGAACGGTTAGTTTTAAGGAACGATACGGTTCGAACGCGTGATTAAGCGAAGACCGGAATAGAATGTGATTTAGACCCGACAAGTTTGAAGACTTGTATAATATGGGTAATCTAAACACATTCTGGATTTTGAGGTAAAAACGATAAGGTTTGACCCGTCTCGGCTAATTTATGCAAACTAGTTACATAAACCGAACCGAACGCGCCATAAGCGTAACGGGTAACCATAAGAGCCATATACAGGTTTCCTAAGTTAATATGCCTCAAATATGTTGTGACATCAGTAAGATATCTTTTATTATGCCAGAAACGAATTTAAACTCAAACTATGCCCCGTAGGGGTATTTTCGTCATTTATAAGGTTATAAAAGAGTTTGAACAACAATCTGAGTTACAGGTCTGATGTAATCAGTAAAAATACTTAATTTGATAAGTTATAACAGTAGGGTATTGCATATATGTGAAATTTATCAATTATAACCAAACTATGCACCGTAGGGGCATTTTGGTAATTTCACATAAGCTTAAAAGGTCAAAATCGGAAATCTGTGTTTAACAACTTTTGCTTACTGTTAAAACATTATAATTTACCTAAGATATCAGTAGGTATCAACCCTTATATGTTTAAAATAGTTTTAGTACATACTATGCGTTAAAAACGCTTAAAAAGGCGATTAGAAGCCATTTCCGGGTTCTATAAAGAAAACTGATATTTTTATTATTCAAGAAGGTCTAAAATAATTTATTTATCATGCAAAATCAGTAGCAAAAGGTTTGGGGTCAAAAAGATATGTAAAACTCATTTTATAGCCCAAAAGGGCAAAACCGACAATTACCGAATCAAACTTATAACTCTAAGTTATGCCCAGCCTAAAATTAATTAAAAATCTTCAAAAATCCCAAAATAATATATTACATCACTGGGTAAAAAGTTTGATATCAAAAAGTGGGTTTAAATAGGCTATATGCTAATTATGTCGTTTAATCGCTAAAAAGCTTTCTAATTACGCTAATGAGCATACCTCTCAATCTACACCTCAAACTGATGTCAAATTTTGGGTACAAGTTTATAAATCAGTAACTAAGGTTTCTACTCTTTTACATTTTTAAAAATCATGTTTTATGGTGAAAAGGGCATAATAGTCAACATATAAGCAATTAACGGAATCATGCATATTAATTGGATAACTAATGAACCAAGGTGTATAATCACAGAGGGTTATACTAGCATGTAACCTAGTCCAATTAAAGCTCCAAGGCATTTCTAAAACATGCTTAAACGGGTCATAACTGAAAGTCAAAGAAAAAGTCAAATTATGCGACTTTCGGTTCCGAACCGGGTCCCTACTGAAAATTGTCGGGTTGAACATGTTTAGACTTGTTCTTACATTAATTACTAAATTATATTAATGATCAAACAGGTTGTATGGGTTCTACATTGCTAATTATGCATTAATTTGAAGATTAGCATTCTGTTGACTTTTTCTAATCAACTTTGACCCGACAAATGGTCTAGTTAGAGCGGGAATCAGAGGGTGCCCTTTTAAGGGTTTAATGCCCACATAATTACCAACTTATAACTACCTTCAATTCGACTAATCACTGGACCATTAATGATTAATCACTAAGTCAAACGGTAATTACGACGGTTTGACTTTTAAGTTAAAACTAAGTAAAAACTCAATTAGGAAAGGCTAAGCATACTTACAGAAGTCCTATGCATGACTAGGGATGACTTGGGTCTGCTTTGGAGCTCCAGAAGTCTTCAAGAATGCAGATGGAAGGTGTGATCAAATGGTTGCAACAAGAGGGCCTTTTATAGTGCTTTTGATCTCATAGATCATTGACACACAAGCCTAGCAATGGCCATGGATCATCCACAGATGTCCCCTAGGTCTAAAAAGCATGTAGGGTTCGCCCATGGAAGAGGAAAATCGTTTTTAAGTCGGTTATTGCGCTAAAACAGGCTGTTGTCCCAACTTTCTGTAACTGGGGATCGGACGCGGCCCGCGTAAGATGTTGTTAAAGCTTACGCGGCCCGCTTGAGTCATGTTGTCAGATTCCAATCTTTTCCATTATTGCATACTTGGCTCTTGGTCCTCCGAAAGGGCATTCCACTTTATTTCTTGCATTATGAGCCCTCCAAATTTACCTATAAGGGCTTCGAGACTTATACCCACTTTGTTAAGTTCTCGGTCACTTCATGTTTACCCGAAAGGTCATAATTTTCAACGTTGACGCTTTAACCCCTCGTATACGAATTTGATCATAACTTTCTCATATGATTACGAAACTTTATGAAATTTTTATTGTGCATTCTAGTGAGCATAATTAATCGTTACAAAGCTTCGGGTTTGCTAAAAGGTCACTCAGAGGTATACTTTAAACATGTTGACACATTTAACCCCTGTAGTTTGTAATCTCTCACTTTCTTGCATATTTAGCTTCGTATGATCCATGATTTATTCGTTTGAAGGTATAAACATCATGTAGGGTTATTTAAAATATATTTATCCATTGTTGACATTTTGAACCCCTATATTCACATGCTTTCCATGTTTGTCAACTTTAGTCCCTCTAGAGTATTCTTTCACACGTTCAAGCTTATGACACGTGTCAATACATTATAGGACGTGAATTTTCGAGGTGTTACATACTTCTTCCCCCTAATTTCATCATCCTCACTCTCTCCTGGTGAATTAACATCTCCATCTGAGTCCTCATAGCTACTAGCATCACTGTATTGTTCTTCTTCAACAACCTTGTTACACTTGAACTCTTTCAATAATTTTTCAACCAACTATTTCTTTGATAAATTGTTTTCCTTTATAGCAGCAACAGATGCCCTCCACTCCTCATCATCATCTGTACCATCATCTTCTTCAGATTCATCTGGCCTCCAGTCAGCATCTTCTTTTTCACTTTCTAAAGCAGATCCAACCTTGTCTTTATCAGATCCATCCAGTTCAACATCAGGTACAACATCAGGTACAACATCAGCTATAACATTAGGTGTGCTTGTATCAGGGCAATTGAATAATTGTGTCAGTTTTTTGGTTGGTGTTAATAGCCTGCTTGCAAGAGACTTAGTAAACCCTTTCACAACTGGTAAGGCTTCTGATTGGGCTTTTGGTTGGGCTTCATTTTGGGCTACAGTATGGGCTTTTGGTTGGGCTTCATTTTGGGCTACAGTATTGGGTTGGTCATCTAGTCCAATAGACTTACCTTGTGCATACAGATGTAGTATATGCCTGGCATCTTTATCCCCCAAATTCTTCAACATATCGATCACATCTTTGTCGTTCTTCAACTGCACAATACCATCAGCAAACTTCTTTCCAGGCATCAAGTAATAAATTTCAAAATCCTTGCTTTTGTAAGACCCACCTTCAATAACATAATCCATCAACTCAAAATATGACATCTTGTCTACTTCAACTTCAAACATATAAGTTTCACCTCCTTCATAGTGCAATTTTGGCTTTTGTTTCAGCTTCCCACCATGCCATGCTTTTACGATGACTTTGTCATCCATCCTGATGGGTTTAGTAGTGGATTAGGATTGAATCACAGATAAACAAGAAGAATGAACTAAAAACAAACCTGATACAATGACTTGATCGTTTGCTCTCTCGAATGTGATTAGGGTTTCTCTTGATCGTGATGCTCTGTGTGTTTATTTGGGGATAGTTGTAATTTGGGGGTGAAAACATTTATACACATGTGGCTTTAGAGTTAGGTTTCATTTATAATTAAACAGCCACGTCGGACCACACATGTCACTCCACATCAGCAATTTTTTAACTTAGTTAGTGTTTTTTAACATGGGAGTATTTTACAAACAAAAGTGAATAGTTCGGATTATTATTGGTGATTAAATGAGTTGGGATTATTATTGGCTAATAACAGTGAGTTGGGATTATTTATTTCCAATTTGCCAAAAAAAAAAATAGATGTTTTTAAATAAATAAAATAGGATTTATTCCTATGAAAGTATGTGTACTTAAAACTTGGGTTTTATCCCATGTGTTTAATATTATGAAAGTGTAGTATTTTACTCTGATAAAATATTTCCTAACTACGGTCCTGATGAAAATTCCGTTGCCAAAATTAGACAATACCAGATACCACCGAAACTGGCTCGCGGCCGCCCGTTCCTGTATTTGAATAGGGGGACGGGGTTGCGACAAGGGGACAGTCAAAGAACAGAAAAGACGTTGAATGTTGGAATTGCAAAGAAAAAGGTCACTATAGAAGCCAATGTACAAAACCCGCTTAAAAGAAAGAAGTAAACAGTGTATCCTCGGAAGAATTAGGTGATGTTCTCATCTGTTCTGTTGAAGATTCAGTTGAATCTTGGATTATGGATTCGGGTGCTTCTTTCCATGCTATCTCATGCCCAGATATGGTCAAGAATCTACGAACAGGTAACTTTTGTAAAGTTTGTTTAGCAGATGATCAAATGCTTGATATCACAGGTATTGGAGATATAGACTTGAAGACCTCACTAGGAACTATATGGACATTGAAAAATGTCAGGGTTATTCCTAATTTGAGGAGAAAGTTGATTTCAGTTGGTAAACTGGATGATGAAGGGTTTAATGTTCACTTTGGGGGTGGACAATGGAAAGTGATCAAAGGCAATTTAGTGATTGCCAAAGGCAAGAAGCAAGGTACTCTATACATGGCAGAAGTTTCTGCTGAAGGTGTTTATGCAATGACCACCGGTCTGAGTCCATCAAATTTATGGCACAACCGACTCGGACACATGAGCGAGAAGGGATTAAAGATGTTGGCTCAGAAAGGTAAGTTTCCAGACTTGAAGAAAGTGGAAACTGAATTCTGTAAACCTTGTGTTCTTGGAAAACAAAAGAGGGTTACTTTTGTGAAGACAGGGAGGACACCGAAAGCTCAGAAGTTAGAGCTTGTTCACTCGGATGTATATGGACCAACCTCAGTTTAATCTCTAGGAGGCTCAAGGTATTATGTTACTTTCATCGATGATTCAACACGAAAGGTATGGGTATATTTTCTTAAGCATAAATCTGTCGTATTTGATGCTTTTAAGATATGGAAATCTGCTGTTGAAAATGAAACTAACTTGAAGGTAAAGTGCTTAAAGTCTGATAATGGTGGTGAATACATAAGCAAGTAGTTCACTGACTATTGCGCCAAGGAAGGGATAAAACTGATCAGGACAGTTCCCGAACTCCTCAGCAGAATGTTGTAGCTGAGAGAATGAATAGAACTCTAAGTGAGAGGGCTAGAAGCATGAGGCTAAATGCCGGGATGCACAAGACATTCTAGGCCGATGCAGTTAGCACTGCAGCCTACTTGATCAACCGTTCACCAACCGGTCCCTTATATTTCAAGTTGCCTGAAGAAATGTGGCAAGGAAATGAGGTAAGTCTCGAACACTTACGAGTCTTTGGTTGTAGTGCTTACGATTTGTTAGAAGCTGGTGACAGGGATAAGTTAGACTCAAAATCCAAGAAGTGCACATTCATTGGTTATGGGTCAGAACAAATAGGTTGCAGGCTTTGGGATAATGAAGGCAGAAAAGTAATCAGAAGCAAGAATGTAGTCTTCAATGAAAACTAATTGTATAAAGACAGAAACACCAAAGGACCAGAAGTTCAGAAAGACTATGTTGAATTTGAAAGTGGTAAAACAAGAAAGGAAGCTTCAGTCGACATTCCAGAAAATGGGAATGAGTCAATCGACAGTGGGAGCTCAGGGGATGATTATAGTAATGATTCTGCAGAAGAAGAAGAAGAAGAAGAAGAAGAAGAAGAAGAGGTCGCTCCTTAAATTCCAGAATCCCCAGAAACTCCTCAGTTTCAACCAAGAAGATCCTCCAGAGTCATTAGACCACCAGACAGATATTCACCATCCGTCAATTACATACTTTTGACAGAAAATGGTGAACCCCAGTGTTACTCAGAAGCCATGGGGTTGAAAGATTCATTGCAGTGGGAGTTAGCAATGAAAGATGAGATGAAGTCGCTTGAGAAGAACAAGACCTGGCACTTAACAAAGCTTCCAGCTAGGAAGAAGGCTCTTCAGAACAAGTGGGTTTTCAGGGTCAAAGATGAACATGATGGTACCAAACGGTACAAAGCAAGATTAGTGGTCAAGGGATTTCAGCAGAAAGAGGGAATTGATTTCAATGAAATATTTTCTCCAGTGGTGAAAATGACTACCATCAGACTTGTTCTCAGTATTGTAGCTGCAGAAGGTTTGCATCTAGAGCAGCTAGATGTCAAGACAGCTTTTCTACATGGTGACCTAGAAGAAGACATCTACATGACACAACCAGAAGGTTTTCAGGTTAAAGGCAAAGAAAACTTGGTGTGTAAGTTGAAGAAGAGTTTGTATGGTCTGAAACAAGCGCCCAGACAATGGTATTTGAAGTTTGATAACTTCATGGGAAGAGTCGGATACAAGAGATGTGACAATGACCATTGTTGTTACATCAAGAGGTTTAAGGGTTCTTATATCATTCTATTACTATATGTGGATGATATGTTGATTGCAGGTTCAGACATGACAGAGATCAAGAAGCTGAAGAAGCAGATGTCTGAAGAGTTTAAGATGAAAGACTTGGGAGCTGCAAACCAAATACTCGGGATGAGTATTTTCAGAAACAAAGAAGATGGTTCTTTGCACCCTCTCAAGAGAAGTACATTGAGAAAGTGTTAGAAAGATTCAGCCTTAAAGATGCCAAGATTCGAAACACACCTTTGGGAAGTCACTTTAAGCTTTCTAAAGTTCAGTCACCCAGATCAGATGAAGACAAAGCAGAAATGGCTAAAGTTCCATATGCATCGGCAGTTGGTAGCCTCATGTATGCAATGGTATGCACGAGACCAGATATAGCTCATGCAGTGGGAGTTGTTAGCCGGTTTATGTCCAATCCAGGGAGAGAACATTGGGAAGCAGTTAAATGGTTGATAAGATATTTGAAGGGGACTTCAAAAGTGGCATTACAGTTTAAGGGGAAAGAGGTTTATTCTGAAGGGTTTTGCAGATGCTGACCTTGGTGGTTGTAAAGAATCTTACAAAAGCACCACCGAATATGTCTTTACAGTGGGAGGCACTGCAGTAAGCTGGATGTCCAGACTGCAGAAAAGTGTTGCCCTTTCAACACAGAAGCAGAGTATATGGCAGTTGCTGAAGCAAGCAAAGAGCTTATATGGTTGAAGAATTTTCTCAAAGAGCTTGGCAAGGAACAAGTTGATTGTGCACTGTTTTGTGACAATCAAAGTGCAATTCATCTTGCAAAGAATCATGTCTTCCATTCGAAGACAAAGCACATACAGCTGAGATATCACTTCATCAGAGAGCAAGTTAGTGAAGGCACTCTGAAGTTGAAGAAGATCAAAGGAAATGAAAATCCATCTGATATGTTGACTAAGGTTGTCACCTTAGAGAAGTTGAAGCTTTGCATAGCTTCAACTGGCCTTCAGGATAATTGAAGAGGAGGTCGGGTAACTAGGAATGTGATAAGATCAAAGTTTTTTACAGAGATACTGATGCACAGTTGAAGCACATGTGAAGATTATTCCGTGGCTTCAAGTGGGAGATTGTTGAGTGTGAATCCACTAGAGCAAGTGGACATCAGGAAATCCTTTCTGATCAAAACAGGATAAGAAGATAAATGGCTGAGATGATCCAATCTTCTCTGAAACCCATTATTCACGGATCATGTTTTGTGACTTTCTTCTTTTTCCTCAATCTTATATATATGAGATTGTTATGTATCTGTAAAATTGTACCATGCTTAATAACAAATACTCCTAGTTACCGAGAGTGGACGTAGGTCAGAACCAGACCGAACCACTATAAATCTTTGTGTTCTTCAACAGAAAAGTGTGTGTGTGTGAGTTCTGTGTTCGTGTGTGTATCCTGAACCTAACACCTTACTCCTGATAATCAACAACTATTGCATTTTGCGACCACAAAGCAGTTGCAAAATTCTTCAACGCTATATGACTTATGGGTTTTTGTGACATGATTCATTTTGCGATAGATATTTGAGACAATAAAACCTGTCTTTAAAATTGCGACCGAAAAAAAAAACTTAGAGACAATGAAATCCGTCTTTCAATTGCGACAAATTTACAACCAATACGTGTTGTGCAAAGTTGGCCGCTAATGCTACTTTGTATAATAGTTATAATCAATAAAGGCATCAGATAAATTTAAAACAAAGCTTCATCAAATATCCATCCAATGCAACTATGACCCGTTTGGCTTTGGTCAAGAGGCGAATTGATATTCCAGATACCTTATGTCCGTTGTGTGAAGCTTATGATGAGTCTGTTAGTCATCTATTTATTGATTGTGGTTTCGCATATGGCATGTGGGCTTCGATTTTCAAATGGGTTAAGGTTGATATTGTTAGTTTGATGAGTATGGAAGAGTTGCTGCAAGTTCAAGATGTGAAGCACGATTCCAAGTGGGCCAAGAAGCTTATCCGGGGCATTGTAATGATTTCATGTTGGGCGCTCTGGAAGGAGCGGAATAAGAAGGTCTTTCAAGGGATTACGCCTAGAGTTATAGAGGTGGTAGCGTCTATAAAGTGTATGTCGTTTTTTTGGTTTAAACATCGCTCTAGGTTCAAGTCTATTGAGTGGAATAGTTGGATAAAATGTCCTTTGTATATATTGTAAGGTTTTTTTT
Source organism: Helianthus tuberosus (assembly GCA_030545235.1). Lineage (NCBI taxonomy): Eukaryota > Viridiplantae > Streptophyta > Magnoliopsida > Asterales > Asteraceae > Helianthus > Helianthus tuberosus. The sequence goes on along the minus strand of CM060379.1, from coordinate 35,858,150 downwards.
GGCGGGCCTTAAGTTGAGGTTCCGTCCGTTTTTATGAAGTTTACCGTTCAAAAAAAAGAAAGTTAAATCACAAAATAGACGCCAAAAGACTAGATTCGTTTGAAGAGATAATTCACTAAAATTATACATTTTTCTTTCTATCAATAATTTCCCTTAGAAAAAAGCCCCCCCCCCCCCCCGGTCTCATGTTCGAGTCTGGGTGATAGGGGTTTCTCATTAAGGGGTTTAAATTGAGGATCTATTGTGCGAGTGGGCTCTCTAGCGCGGACCCGATTAACACAACGTATGCTAGACCACCCGACATTCACGAATAATTCACACCTTTCAAAAAAAAATACGTTAGAACCAAACTGATACATAATTCATATAAGCTATATAAGTTGGGTAAGACAGTAGTGGAATCGTGAAAGAAAAGGATGTTACAGGATATATAGAAAAAAAAAGGATGATGCAATCTTTGAATTACAATAAAAAATAGATGATGCAATTCATACATAATTAAGTAAATTAGAGACGAATCATAAAAGAATTTTGGTAACCATATAATAATTTGGCCATACTCTAATAATATAATAAAAAGAAAGGCCCTAAACAAACAATAGGATCTTCTTACAAACACGACATCACATAGGATCTTTTTATATGAGTTGGCAAAGCAAACAATAACTTAGCTTTGTCGGGATCTTTGTAGTAAACTTCAGCAGCCCTTCCAATATCCTCTTCATATAAGCTAACATTAAGAAGTTCATCAATTCATATTGGAAAGCACTTCAAGTGGCAATTGGGTTGAAACCCTACGGATTCATGTGCAAAATTTCGATACCAGTTCGGATGCCAAGTGTTTGAATTGTTGCGAACACTAGAGGGTGAGAAAACGAATCTAGGGGCTACAGTTAGGTCCAAATCCAAAAACGACTCTAAAAAGGCAGAACTCGGATTTCTATAATTCAATGGTTGCAAAGAACAAGGGTAAGGTTGTGTGCCATGAAGCAAATGAAATTGTGGTACCCAAAATTGGCAGACCATCCAACAAGAAATTGAAGAACATTCGATGCTTTAAATGTCAACGCCATGGACACCGTGCTTTTGAGTGTACAAGTACATCAATTCTCCTACTAAATCTTTAAATTTAGACATATAGTGCCTAAGGATTTCCTAGTAAAAGGAACAAATTATGGCACTTGGGATGAAATTTGGGTTTTGGATTTATTTTTTGATAAAAACATTTCAATGGTGTAACCATTGAAATGAAAAATCTAAAAAACGAAACCTATATTCCCGTGGTATTTGTGAAGTTCTTTTTTTAATGAACAAAAACGTGTGATTCCTAGTGTTCACTACATACCAAACTTGAATAGAAACGTTTTAAGTTTGTCTTAATTGAATGACCAATGTTTTGTTGTCACCTTTGATGGTTATGTTTGTTTTGTCAAGGTATGTTTGATGATTACAACACGCTGGAATTTAATGAAGAAATTGGAAGTAATTATGAAGATTCTCAGAGTATTCATGGAGGATTCATAAAATTTCATAACGATCATGGAAATTTCATTGAAAAACTTTTCAACAAGATCTTGAATAATCAAACTATATATGAAGTTGAAAGAAACAAGTTTGAATCATTTGCCCAAGGCTACTATGATCATATAAATGAAGATGTTCAAGATGAAGGAACTAGTACACACCAATTATATTCAAACCAACTTGAAAATTCGGAAGTTTGGATAACCTTTCTTGACACATTACATAATCCTGAATATGTGATGATAAGCAAGGATTATTTGAGGGAACAATTTGCAAAGTTTGTAAAGTTGTTCTATAAAGAACACTTTCAACAAAGCAATAAAGAATATCCCCCAAAATTGCCTAATGGTGAAGCTATTGACTTATTTGATTTATACATGTTTGTTGAAGAATTAGGTGGAAACAAAAAAGTTTCAAGCGAAGTCAAGTGGCCCGAAGTAGCCAAAAGGCTTGGTTTCCGTGAGACCTATGGTCTGAATCTTAACATCATCTACCATGGCTATTTGGAATTAATGGCGTCGAAGTATGACATGAAAAAGACCAAACAAGGCATGTTTGGTGAATCAAGCAAGACGGTGATCAATGAAGAAAATGTGGCTGCCTCAAAAGTTATTGTTCAAGACAAGATGGTGACCAACAATGAAGTTGGATCAAGTTCAAAATTTGCTCATGATGATGTTCAAATCTATGCAAAAGAAGTTAAAGCTCGAGAAAGTAAAGACATAGACGATGATGATGAATTGCTAAAAGATGAATTTGATCTAAACATGCTCAACAATGTCGGTGACCTTGATGACTTCACAATTATCGTCCATAACAAAGAAGACCCGAAACCTAAGGGTGATCAAGAAGGCGGCAAGGTTGAATGAAGATAGCATGGAAGCACCCAATCATGAATCAAGTGGGAGTATTGAACTTTAATTCATATTGTGTTATTACTATTACTAGAGATAAATTGTCCCAAACAATCTATGATGTGATTTCCTGGCCATTTTAGAAATAAATGATGTTACAAATACATAATAAGCATATGGTCACTTGATAGATTTTTTATTTAATATAAAAAATAGTATGATTGTAAATAGTAATGAAAATACGAACTTAACAAATTCATTACACAACCACCAAAGAACGCGATTACGCGAATAAGAGACGGATACAATACCACTAGCAAAATTTGAACGAGAAATAACCCATTGAAAATCAAAATAGAGCTAATAATAAAAACCCTAAACTAAATGTTACATATATTCCACATAAATCAGGGAGGAGACACCAACATACCACCAAAAACAAATACAAAACCCCATTTTTCATCAACCCCAAACAAGCATCACCACTCCGGCAACAACAGCCGAAAACCCGAAAATGTTGGCTTGTTGATAGAGCCTAACCCCACCATGGCTAATGTCATCGGATGCAGACGGACCCAAGTTTCCCATTCCACCACCTAACCCGCCAGTTGTCGACGGAGTGTTGCCAAACGAAGAACCCGGTGTACGAGTGTTTGTAGACCCACTGCATAACGATATGTGTAACGCATACCCATCAATATTATTCCTTGAGTTATTGGATTGTTAAAGCCAATAATATGTAATAAAGTTTAAAATGGTCCATGTGGTTTGGTACACGTCACACATTTACTCAAGGGTATTTTGGTCATTCTATGTAAATTCAACAAAAGTTAGCGGTATACCCCAAACCTTTTACAAAAATAGAACCATAAAACTCAAACTTGCAACTTTTAAAACTTAAACCCTAACGGAGTGAACCAAGCCAAACCACATAGGCCATTTGTATAGCTAACTTTTAACTTTGTTAAACCATTTAACCTTAAACCCTAAACCTTTTATTTTCAACCCCAGAGTTAAAGGTAAAAACCAAATATTTTAGTATTTAAAAAGATTAGCACACACATCTCAAAATGTGATTTGGGGTTGATCCAACGGTTGTGATTGTGGGTTATATATGTGGACCAGGTCTTGTCGTGGGTGGGTTCGATGCGGACAAATTTATTGGGCAGAGGCTCAAGTCTCACAGCATCATCACTACTTAACCGTACAATATACACTGTACAAATCACATGTGGGGGGCTACTAAATCTTTTCACCAAAACCGTTGACGTAATAAAAATTTAAATTTATTGTTTTTGTAAAGATTTCGTTTAAAGATAAAAAGCATTTAACATTGTTTGTGTTTGATAAATTTAGGACTTGAAAATCGTGTCTTATCGGGTTTAACAGGTCTCTGACTACGCGAATAACACAAGTATTAAACATGAATACAACTCATTTAACTACTTTATATCTTATTTCTGCAACACAGTTGAATGTTTTATGTACAACGGAGAAGAAATGATAGATTATAGCCTCCTAATTCTATTTGTTTTTAAAAAAGTACAAAACCAAGTAGTGTACTTTTTCAGTAAACAGGTTAAAATCATATCTTATGCAGATATCTATTGTGAGCCTTAGATAAATTTGTTACAAGTTTTTATTCATGTAAAAATGTATGTATAATTGGATAACTTTTATTTGTAAAAAAAGGCTAAAAGCCTCCTTAATAGCGGACTAGCGGTTAAGGGTGTAAATGATTCTAGTCGAGCTCAGCTTGTAAATAAATTTCTCAAAATCGGCAAGGGTTCGTTTATTATTTATTAACGATTTTTATCATGATGTCTGTCAGTGTCAGTGATTCAAAGTTGCGGTTCAAAAAAATAAAAGAAATAACATGTGTGATTTTATCATGAATTTCTATGATAATAATAATTAATTAACATGTGTGATATATAAGTAGAGAAATATTATTTTTTTAGACTTGTAGGCACATTCAAACTCGAAATGTGGCTCGTGCGTGTTTAGGCTCGGCTCAATACGAGACTTATCAAGCCGAGTAGCTTAAACACCCCCAGTTGGGGTATTCAAAAACCGTCCAACAAACCGAAACAAGTAGACCGGATAGAGACATAAACGGTTCATTTTCACAGTTTTCTAGTTTACCGACCCGGTTTGAAACCAATGACCAAAATACTTTCATAAATCTTTACTTTAAAGTTTAAACGTACTTTCATAAATAAAATATAAGCTTTCAAAAGGACAACATACCTTGCAGACGTGGGATAAGTGCACCCATTAGCACCTAATATATAAACCAAAAAAAGAAAAACTAAAAATAAATAACTAATTTAATCAACTTACAACAAAAAAAAAATGGAAAAGGAGACACTAACTGGGATCTGTGGTAGTGACCATGGCTGCACCGGAGAAATCACATGAGCCAGGGGCCTGACCTTTGTTCTGAAAATAACTATTGACTGCATAGTTACAATGGTCAAGAATGGTGTCAGGGTTGAAACACTTGCCACCTTGGTGCGTCTGGGTGCAGTCAGCTCCGTTACCACAAGCGTAGTCTATGGCTTGTTGTAGCACTTTATCTTGTCCACCTTTTTTACACACACACCATGTAGCACCTTCACACAAAAAAAATCAGACATTTGTGAATGTACAGATCTACATATGTCGAAAATGTGGGAAAGTAGAAGGAAGGGTGTTTGAGGGGAAAGGAAATGTGTGTACTTGATTGAGCAGCCATGGAGATGATGATGAGCATGGAAACAATTAGGGGCGTTCTATACACCCCCCCCCCCCCCCTATTACTAACCACACCCCACCTTGTGAGAGGAAACTGTCGGTCCCACGCAGGCCCCACTTATAAGTTATGTGAGAGGAGGGGGGGTGTGGTTAGTAATAGGGGGGGGGGTGTATAGTAGTGCCCAACAATTAAAGCAGCCATGGATGAAGGTTAAACTGAGAGAGAGAGAGAAAGTGGGTGTGAGTGGTTTGATGAAGTGGGTTTTATTTGAGTTACGGAGACCATAAAAAGTTCAGGTGGATAGGTGAGCTCATTTTCCCAAGATTATTGAGAAATGCATAAAATAATAATTTAAGTATAAGACTAAAGGGTATGGTTTGGCCCATCCCAAATGGGATGAGCCTCCACGTAGGCGCCACGTGGGCGGCTCGTGGGGGATGGGCCTCCATGAAATTTGAGGGGGATGGAGGCTCGTGTGGGATGCGGCCCCACCTCATTATTTTATAATTTCCTAAGTTTTAATTTATTAAGTTAATTAAAATTTTATAAAAAAAAATTACATTTCCTAAAAAAAAAAATTACATTTCCTAAAAAAAAAAATTACCGAAAAATAAAAATTACATTTCCTAAAAATAAAAAAACAACCTACGACGACCATTTTTTCATCACTTCTTCCTTCATCCTCCGATAAACCGCTCGTTCCTCCTCCGGAACCGAGTCGAGATCCAACCTCATAATCCTAAAATCCTCCGCTCGAGCTTGGTCGGCCGACACGGTTTTCTTGTGAGTGTATTTTTCGGCCGCGAACTGTTTGAACGAACGGAATTCGTCTATCAACTCGTCCATTTTCGCCGATGCCTTCGACCCGCCCCCTCCACCCGAGCCGCCCCCTCCACTCGACCCGGCCCCTTTGCGCTTTCCGGCCGCCTCTTTTTTTGCTTTGTCCCTCCCGGGGGGACGTTCCGCCTCGTGAATGGGCAACACGTCCTCGTCATCTTCCGGGTCGTCGTTTATGTTGATTTGACAACGACCGGTGGAGCCTCCCGCACTATAACTTCCGGACTCGGAAGTTTTAGTCCGTTTGGCGGTTGCTACCTCATTTGGAATCGGCGCCCATTTTTGTTGATTCTTTACTACGTTCCATGCTCGAAAGTGCGGGAAAGGCTTTGTATTTTGAGAGTCCCACTTAGCGATAGCAAGGTTAAGAATGTCCGTCTCGTTACTCCCGCTAGGAGGATTCATCCTAATTTGGTTATAAATTGCGCTAAAGTTATTGATGACCTTGCTCATTTTACGCCACTTGCCCGAGACGGCTTCTAAATCACGATCCGAGCTATGCTCCATAATCTCATAAAATTTAGCCGTTGCCTTCTTCCAAAAACTATCACCCGTTTGATTGTTTCCTAAATTTTAAAAAATAATGCATTAGTAAAAACAAAAATTTAAAACTTTTAAAATTTAAATTAAAAATTTAAACTTTGGTTCATACCGATTATCGGGTTAGTAGAGCACTTAGAAACCGCCATTGCTAGCGCCTCCTCCTCTACTTTCGTCCAAGGTCTCCCCTGTTTTCTCGAACCGCTTTTTGACGCGGTTTCGGTTACGTTTTCAACCTTCTTCCCCTTCCCCTTGTTTTTTTTTCGCTTGAGCTCTTGCGGTGGCGATTCGGGGACGACTTCATCATCATCGTCAAGGTGAACCGGTTGGGAAGTTGGCGGTTGCGATTGGAGTTGTTCAAACGAGTTGCGTTGCATCATTTGTTGTAGCGCTTGGTATTGTTGGAGTTGTTGAACTTGAGACACTTGTGAGAATGCGTTGGGTGTTTGTTGGAAACCCGAAAAAGGAAATTGCGGAGCCCCCCACGATTGATCCATACTCGGAGTGTAAGCGGGGGTCGAAAAAAAGTTAGGTTGGTTCGGGTTGGGGTTGTTTGGGTTGGGGTCGTTCGGGTTGGGGTTGTTCGGGTTGGGGTTGTTCGGGTTGAAAGGATACATGATTTAGAGAATAAGGTATAAAAAATATGGAGTGTTTTTATAAAAAAGGAAGAGAATTGGAGAAGAATGGGAGTAGAAAGGATAGAAATGTATAAAAATGGTTGAGATATTGGGTATTTAAATTGAAAAATGATTTTTTTTTTTTTAAAGTGCCGTTCATAACGGCTAGTTTTTTGATGTGGGGCCTCGTCCAAGTCGTCCCGTGTGAGTCGTTTCAGCCGGGCCGGGGCTAAGGGGGCGGTGTGGGGGCTCGGCGCCGGACCTAGCCGGGGCTAGCCGACCCCCATACCCATTAGTCTAAGACTGAAGGGAGTGGGGCGTCCTCAAAAGAGGGCGTCTTGCGACACGTGGCGTTTGGGGGGCGGCTTGGGGCGTCCTCAAAAAAGGGAGCGTGGTGTTCATGGCAACTCAAGATGCCACCAAGACCTCTGATTGGTTGATTTGTTTGAAAAGGGGGGGAGTTCTTGGAATTTTGTGCCAAAAAGTTGTTGTGTGAGAGGGAGGAGGCGACGAGAAGAGGACGGGCTCATGGGGGACGCCCCCTAGAACGCCTCTGGGGGCGGTGTTCATGGCAACCTTGGGCGACTTGGGGGTGGGAGTCACCCCACTCCCTTCAGTCTAAGACTAAAGGGAAGGGGGCCGGCTGATGCCCGGCTAGGCCCGGCGCCGGTCCCCCACACCGCCCCCGGCTCGGCTCGGCAAGATCGACTCCCCATAGACGGAGAGGACGGGCCTGTTTTGAATGTTATAGCCGTTACAACGGCTCTATTATAATAAAAAAAATCCTTTTTAAATTCAAATAAATACCCTCTATCTCATCCATTTTTATAAAAACACTCCCTCTTTTTTATACCATTTTCTCTAATCATGCATCCATTCAACCCAAACAACCCCAACCCGAACCAACCTAACTTTTTTTCGAGTCCCGCTTACGCTCCGACTATGGATCCTTCGTGGGTGTCTCCACAATTTACGTTTTCGGGTTTCCAACAATCACCCAACGCCTTCTCACAAATGTCTCAAGTTCAACAAATGCAACAATACCAAGCACTCCAACAAATCATGCAACGCAACTCGTTTGAACAATTCCAATCGCAACCGCAAACTTCCCAACCGCAACCCCCGGTTCAAGTTGACGATGATGATGAAGAAGTCGTCCCCAAATCGCCACCGCAAGAGCTCAAACGCAAAAAAAAAACAAGGGGAAGGGGAAGACGGTTGAAACCGTACCCGAAACCACACCAAAAAGCGGTTCAAGAACAAAGGCGAGACCTTGGACGAAAATAGAGGAGGAGGCGCTAGCAAGGGCGTTTGTTAAGTCCTCTACTTGCCCGATAGTCGGTATGAACCAAAGTTTAATTTTTTAATTTAAATTTAAAAAGATTTATTTTTTATTTTTACTAATGCATTTTTTTTAAATTTAGGGAACAACCAAACGGGTAGTAGTTTTTGGAAGGCGACAACGGAAAGATTTAACGGGATTATGGAGCATGGCCCGGCTCGTGATGTCGAATCCGCCCCGGGCAAGTGGCGTAAAATGAGCAAGACCATCAATACCTTTAACAGGTATTATAACCAAATTTACACTTGTCCTCCTAGCTGGAGTAACGACGAGGACAAAATTAACCTTGCTATGGCTAAGTGGGACTCTCAAAATTCAACGCCTTTCCGCACCTCCGAGCATGGAACGTTTTAAAGAGAGAACCAAAATGGAAGGCGGTTCCAAATGAGGTCGCAACCGCCAAACGGACTAAAACTTCCGAGTCCAGAAGTTATAGTGCGGGAGGCTTCACCGCTCGTTGTCAAATCGACATAAACGACGACCCGATATATGACGAGGATGTGTTGCCCGTTCACGAGTCGGAACATCCCACCGGAAGGGACAAAGCAAAAAAAGAGGCGGCCGGAAAGCGCAAATGTGACAACCCGAGATCTCAGGAGGAGTTTCACCATGAGGAGTTTCATCATGAGGAGTTTCACCAAGAGGAGTTTCATCGTGAGGAGTTTCATCGTGAGGAGTTTCATCATGAGGAGTTTCACCATGAGGAGTTTCACCGTGAGGAGTTTCATCGTGAGGAGTTTTATCGTGAGGAGTTTCACCATGAGGAGTTTCACCATGAAGAGTTTCACCAGGAGAGTGTTTCGACAAAACATAGAGTTTCGCCAAAAGGACCTGTCGTCGAGCCCAGGATCACTCGAAGCCCAGTAAGGGCCCAATTCATTTACTCGCATATATTACGTCACATAACTGATTGATCTAAAAACCCTAGTTCTCTTCTTTCCTCTCAAACGACCCGACGGCAACTTCTCTCTATCGAAGGCTTTGCTGATTTTTGTTCGTCCACTCGGTTAGTCGATCATTATTCTTGTCACTTTATGAACTTGGTATTGTTGATACATGAGATTGTGTTTACTATGTCTTTGCTGTTAGTAACATTGTTGATAAACAAATTCATACTAATTAACTGCTAGAAGGGATTATGTAATGTTAATTTATAATGATCTAGTGTTGCTTTCGTTCATGTGGATTTGTGATGGTTTTCGGATATTAACAAGTTGTGATTATGGGTTTCGATGATAAATGCTAGGGTTGCATGATGTTTCGGGTTAGGTGATGTTGATTAGGGTATTGATTTCAGGAATGGTTAGTATAATGTTAAATATGGCCACTGTAAAATCGATGTAACAGAAGACTTATTTTGATGCCCATGAGTTTATTGATAATTTGATTGTTTGTTGTATGTGTAAGCCGATGAAAACGATGATGCTATGTTTATGCGATGAAACAGTAAAGACAGTTAGGGTTGCAGGTGCATCATAGCCAAACTGATGTTATCCACGACGAAACAGGTGGGCCATTGCCACACTTGGACCCGACGAAACATAGTAGTTTCGTCATAAGCAACCCGACGAAACATAGTAGTTTCGTCATAAGCGACTTCCACGAATCATGGGAGTTTCGTCAAATGTGACTTCAGGGAAGAATAGTCTTATGTCACCCAGGTTATTTGCCATAAGAGTGTTAAGGCAGAACAGTAAATAGAGTATGATAGATGCCTGTGCTTGTAGAATTATGTTTATTGCTTGATAACAATGTTACTCTTGACTTGACTTGTGTAAGTAGACAATACAACTGTAACTGTTGTTCTGTGATATACACATGAGGTGGGAATTTGTATACGAATAGATGTGAATTGTGAACTTGATTGACTGCAAAAGCTGATATTGCTGGTAACCCTCGTTGGGAACAGGAACTGTGTTTTAAGCATGTATGAAATCTGAATGCTTGCTATATGATATGTGTTAACGGTATTTTGTGTGACTTGTTGCAAACGCGAATTGGATATGTGTTTACGAAAACTGACTATTCTTGGTAACCACGGTGGGGTATGGTTGACCAACTTGGTACGGGTAATGTGATGTAACATACCGAGCAATCAAAGGTGAGTTCACTGCTCTTTTCCCAAGCATGCATCCCGGGGAGGGATATCTGGTAATTGTTCCGGGGAGGAACGTCGGGTTATTGGGATGTTGGTTATTACACTCATTTCTATCATTTAAGACCCCTTACATCTACCGATAGTTGCCGGGGAGGCAACGAGGTTATTAGTTGATAGCGCTATTAGGTTTGGCACCCTCACACCGTACCGGGGAGGACGGGCGTGAACTAATTACCTTGACCACTTGACCAATGTTTTGATAGAGGCATTGGGGTTGGGCAAAAACATCTTGTAGCCATCTGTGGTATTCGAGTTAATAACAACATCAAATCAAATCTCTGAAACGTTTTATACTCATATCTGGTAACTAAACACGTTAACAAAACTTTGAACTCACCAGCGTCGTCTGACACACTTGTCTGCATGCTTGCAGGTTGTAGGTTTATATCATTGGGACTTGCTGTCTGGGATGCTGGAGTGGTCATGGGTCGAGATACATGGAATCTCAAAACAAGCTTAATGGTTTATGTACACATGGTTTGCGAAACACTTAACAAATGAGTTATGCTTCCGCCGTATACAATGAATGATATGTAACGTTTGTAACACTTTTTGTTAAGGAATGAAAGTTTTAATTACATATATTTATGAGTTCAATGTGATTGGTGGCTTGGATCCTGGTACGTCACACGCCTCGCGGGGGTTTCCGCATGTGGTATTTTGGGGGTGTGACAGCAAAGGGGCCGGCTCGAGTGGAGGGGGCGGCTCGAAGGCGTCTTCGAAAATGGACGAGTTGATAAACTAATTCCGTTCGTTCAAAGAGTTCGCGGCCGAAAAATATAGTCACAAGAACGTGTCGGCCGACTATGCTCGAGCGGAGGATTTTAGGATTATGAGGTTGGATCTCAACTCGGTTCAGGAGGATAAACGCGAGGTTTATCAGAGGATAAAAGAAGAGGTGAAGAAAAAATGGACGTCGTATGTTGTTTAGTTTTTTAATCGTATCGTAATTTTTTTTTTCGTTTTTATGTTTTTCGTTTCTAGGATTAGTAATTTTTATTTTTAGGAAATGTAATTTTTTATGTTATGAAATGAATTTATTTATCTTGTTTTATGTTGTATTTTTTAATTTTTATGAAAGTTTTATTAAGTTAACAAAAAAAAAACTTAGAAAATTATAAAATAATTAGGTGGAGTAGCCCCATCCTCCTCCCCCCTCAAAAAGCAAGGAGGCCCATCCTCCATGGGATGGTGATGTGGCGCCTACGTGGCGGCCCATCCTCATGGGGATGAGCCTCCCCATACCCACTAGTCTAAAGGGAGGGGGCGGGGCACTCACAGGTAAGGTGCTCCCGGTTCGAACCCGAGCCAGACCACTGTCGCCATCCTTGCGAGTTTGGCTAGCCACAAGGATAACCCGCTCAACTTTTTGATTTGTTCGATAATTCCGACAGTTGCCAATGGTCCTTTGACCATTAAATTTAACTTTCACTCACAATTTAAATTACACCCATTCCCAAAACACTTCATTATTTCAAAACCAAAACCCATTACAATCTAAGAGCACCCGTAGTGGAGTTTTTTGGGCGTTTTTCCTCTAAAAAATGCCCCACAACCCCCATCTTCCACCCTGGGGCGTTTTATTCAAAAAATTTGCTTTTTGCGTGCTTTTTTTTCTACGCTTGGCTTCATTGGTTTTGGCCAATCACCCTTGATCTTCTTTTTGTTTGTCTAATAAGATTTTTTGATGTTTTTTTTATTTAATTTTATTACACCTCTTTTAACATAATGCCCCACAATGCCCACATCCCCACTACACCCATTTTAGAAAATGCCCCATAATGCCTCATTGCTGACTACACGTGGGAGGTTGAATCCACAATGAAACAGAAGTACCCTCATTTATTTCAGTAAATCTCGAGATTGAGATTTCTTTTAAGGGGGTGAGGATGTAACACCTCGTAAAATCACGACCAATAAAATAAAGACACGTGTCATGGACTTTAAACGTGTAATAGATTGATCTAGAGGGACTAAATTTGCTAAACAATGTAAATATGTAAGTAAAGGGATCCAAAGTGTTAACATGCCATTCATGTGCCTCTGATTGTTCTCGCACGACATTCGTATTCTTTAACGAATAATTTATCGAACATGGAAAGTCGTTTGTGCTTAAAATAAGGATCTTACGAAGCATAGGGGTTAAAAGTGTCAACATGTTGAAAGTAACCTCTGAGTGACCTTTTAACGAGCCCAAAAACATTGTAACAATTATATATTATGATCTCAAGAATATCGGATATTAATTCATGGAGTTTCGACGCACATAAATAATTAAAGTGTTAGTTCCAAGGAATAAGGGTCAAATGCGTCAACGTTACAATTCAAGACCATTCGGGTGACCTCGTAACTAACCGAAAGCTTATTGATAAATATTTAAAGACTCAAGACCCTTAAAAGTCAAGTTTGGGGGCTAAAAGTGCAATAAACAAAAGATAAAACGAGTTTAGAGGGACCAGGGACTGAAATTGCAATAACTGAAACTTGGTGACCAGAGTTGCCCTTGACGCGGGCCGCGTAGGCCTTAGACAACTCTTACGCGGGCCGCGTAAGAGTGTCAGGTGAAGAAAAATCTGCACAGCTGCAGGTTAGTCAGGTTACACCGCCTTTGCATGCCATTTTTCGAATCCAGGAGCTGAGCCAACAATATTTCATGCATACGGGACACCTGGAATCATCAGGAATCAGTTGTAGACTCATGTGGAGTGATCTTGTGAATTATATTTGGCTATATAAGCTCTTGTTGTTTGCTAGTTCATTTGCACAATTCAAAAATTATTCACAACACTCTCTCTGGAGCTTTCTGGAGTTCAAGCAAGTTTTCTTAGGTTCCAAATTCGTGTTAAGGACCATTGTAAGTGTTCTTAACCTCCTAAGTTCAAGTTTTATTAGTCTAATGACCAAAAGTCAAAGCCATCGTAATTAAGCTTTGACTTAGTGATTAATCACTAATGGTCCAGCCATTATTCAAATTGAAAGTGACTATGAGTTGGTAATTATGTGGGTAATAAACCCTTAAAAGGACACCCACTGATTATCACTCTAAGTTGGTCAATTGTCGGGTCAAACTTAATATTAAAAAGTCAAAAGAAACTATTTTTACAAATAAATTCATAACTGATAATGTAGAAGTTATGGAACATATTTTAACACTAAAATAACATGGTAAATAATGTAAGAACATGTCTAAGCATGTTCAACCCGACACTTCTGAGTTTAGGCTCGGTTCGGAACCGAAAGTCGCAAAAGTAGACTTTTGCTTTGACTTTCAGTTCTGACCCGATTTAGCTTGTTTTAGATATGCCTTAAGGTTCCTTTAGGACCATATTATAAGTTAGTAAAACCCTCTGAGGTTATACGACATGGTTCCTTATTAATCCGATTCATTTGCATGTTTCTGTTAATTGCATAAATGTTGACCATTATGCCCTTTTGATATTAAAACGAGATTTTTGAAAATGTGAGAGGATAAAAACCTTTATTACTGATTTATAAACATGTCCTAACAATTTGACATCAGTTTGAGGTCTAAATTAGGAGTTATGCTTAATATCGTAAATTAAAACCTTTTTATTAATTAAACGGCATTTTTGGCATAGAACCTAGTTAAACCCAATTTTTGACACCAAACCTTTTACCTACTGATGTAATATAATATTTTGGGATTTTTGGAGATTTTTATTAATTTTTAAACTGATCATAACATGGTGTTCTTGCCTTGATTCGGTAATTGACGGTTATACCCTTTTTGCTAATAAAATGAGTTTTACATAACATTTTGATACCAAATCTTTTTCTACTGATTTATTATGTTAAATAAATTATTTTAAGCCTTCTGGACTGATAAAAATCTCAGCTTTCCTTATATAACCTGAAAATCGCTTAAAACCGACTTTTTTACGCTTTTTAAACACATAGTATGGGTTAAAACTATTTTTGACACATAAGACTTATTACCTACTGATATTATAAGTAAATTTTTATACTTAACAGTAAGTAAAATTTTTGAACTCAGATTTCCAAATTTGACCTTTAAAGCTTGTGTGAAATGACCAAAATGCCCCTACGGTGCATAGTTTGGTTATAAATGATAAATTTCACATATATGCAATACCTTACTGATATGACTTGCAAAAATAAATAGTTTTACTGATCGTTTTAGACCAGAACCTTAGATTGTCATTTAACCTCTTTTATAATCTTTAAAATGACCAAAATACCCCTACGGGGCTTAAATTGATTTTAAATCCGTTTTGGGCATAATGGAAGGTATCCTACTGATACCACAACATATTTAAAGCATATTAACTTAGGAAACCTGTTCACGACTTATTTGGTTACCCGTTATGCATTTTTCGCGTTCGGTGCGGTTTATGTAACTAGTTTGCATAAATTAACCGAAACAGGTCAAACATCATCATTTTTGCTTCAAAATCCAGAATGTGTTTAGTTTACCCATATTATACAAGTCTTCATACTTTTCGGGTCTAAACCACATTCTAATCCGGTCTTCGCTTAATCTTGCGTTTTGAACCGTAAACCTTTCTTTAAAACTAACCGGTCTAAGTTAAACTTAATAGGGGCGTGCATGGGTCGGTTTGGGTCGATTTTTGGTCATAACCATAACCATAACCGAGATGTCGGTTATTAAAAAGTCATAACCATAACCGCTCGGTTATGGCGGTTTTGATGGTTATGGTAGTCGGTTATGGGTCGGTTAACCATGAACTTGGGCCTAGCTAAATTTAGCTCAAAAAAATATTGTCAAAGTGATTATAACATATATATAATCTTGAATTGATATAGAAACAATATACATATCTTCCTTTGTGGTTTCTTGTTAAGATTATTACTAACAGAAACTCTTGGTATGATGGTAAAGATCCGTCCTTTTGACAAAAGAAAAACAGTCATTTGGATTTTGGAATAAGGGAATCGGATTATTGGGTTTAATTTTGGTGGTCCTTTGGTATTCCTCCAGGGATTATTTTATTAGGTTTATTGGGGTTATTTTATTGGGTTTTATTTGATTAATATATAAGATTGGATTGGTTATGCATATGGGTCGGTTATACATGACTTTACTAACTAGAGGGTCGGTTCGGTTATAGCGGTTATGGAAACGCAGAAAACCATAACCGACCCATGATTATCGGTTTTCAAAAAATTAAAAACCGACCCATCGGTTATTTCGGTTATGGGTCGGTTAATTCGGTTTTTTGCACACCCCTAAAACTTAAGTAAGACCCGCTAGGAATCTAATAGGTTATTAAAACCTTCGTTCCAGATTTAGGAGCCCGGTAAAAGATATTTGCACTTGCTGATTGTATACGGCTGAGATAAATTTGTATATTTTGCTCAGGTAAATACTTTTAACTTATTTTCCGTTATACGGGCTTGGGATACGGTATTATAATAATACCACTTGGTCGGGTGTGTAGTTATTTAAATCGGATTGGGATTAATATATTTACAGAACCCGTTTAATCTGTTTTGTTTGGTGCAATGCCTTTGGGGGGTTTAATGACCATGACCTGGATATCCTCGGCTCATTCATTGAAATGGCCACGACTTAAGCACGGGGTGTAGGCATACACCTGACAGTTGCGTATGTATAAAAGGTATCCCACAATAAGGATTTTCCTTGTGGGCATTATACTTGTGGTGTGTCAGTTAATTTTGTCCGGCTCTTCTAACCGGCCCTGACGGACGACAAACATATAAAACTGTATACAATATTATTTTTAAAATAATGGTCCTGTTGTGTAATAACTAGAACCTATTAGCAATGTATAGAAGAGAATGGGAGATGAATTTCTTATTGATATATCTCATACAAAATACATGAGCCACTATATATAGGCTATAACATTAATACAAACATAAATGTGACATGGGAGTTAGAAATGTGGATAGTCACTAACAATGGATGCATTCATAACATTCCCCATTGACTATCCACATGATGATATACTATTCTTTAATACGCTTGGTGATGCTGGCTCGTTAAAAACCTTGCTAGGAAAACCCAATGGGACAAAACCTCAGCTAAGGGAAAAAGAGTGCAGCGCGTGTTGTCTCCCCCTAATACTTCTGGATCAGGTATGTTGCCTCATTAAAAAAAAGAGTACATACACTGTGTATATTATGGGTACGTTACTCCCCCTCAATTTTAGTTGTATATCTTGATGATGTTGAATCCAATCTTCTGTGACAATTGCTTGACTTGATATTTGGCGTAGTCTTCTTTCATTTGGGTGTTGTTGTCTACATTGTCTTCATACAGTATAGCTTGAGCTTCTCTTGATCAACTCTAATCTACATACTTCTTAAATATGCTGAAATTTTCGACCTTCATAACTTGTATCTGGATTGAGATCGAACTCTATGCGAATCTAATATATATCAATCATAACCCAGGACGCCATATTGTTCTTGTGGAACTATCTCGTGTCTCGAGTTTGTAAATATGTCAAATAATTATTTAATGCGCTTTATAATTCTGTCTCGTTAAAAACCATGCCAGGAAAACCCAATGGGACAAAACCGTAGCTGATGGAAAAGAGTGCACTACGCATTATACATAATTAACAACATGATTTATGATGATGTTAAATAATACTTCGGGACCTATAAGATAAACTGATACTACTGGATCAGTTATGTTGTCTCGTTAAAAACCTTACCAAGAAAAACCCAATGGGAAAAACTTAGTGAAGGGAAAAAGAGTGCAACATTTGAGATTAGAACTGTAATCTTACTAATACAACGTAATATCAGATGTCGTCTTGTTTGCAAGATACGTCAATGCTCTGATCGCAATTAAGTATGGTACTTCTTGACTAAGTAGTTCAACATCCTTTTCTTGGGGTTGGTAAGAATATTTTTTCTATGTCAAGCGATCAGACAATCGTTCATGTACTCAATAAATGAGCTTTTTCTATATAACATCTTCTAGATGTAGTCATATTGATGAGCAAAAATAGTACATATATACTCGAAACTACAGGTCAAGGATAACTACACTTTGTAAAAGTTATTCAAAATTTTCCTCTTTAGTTTGAGAGTTCTCTCTCGATGATGTTTACATTATCACTGTAAGAGTGAAATCTTGTTAAATAGATGTAGCTCATTTTATCAAAATTATACCTCTCTTTTCAGAGTATAGTCGACTGTACCACATACGAGTAGTTTTCTTTAAGATTCATATATATAACACATATGGGGTTATTGTTTCATAATGCTTTGAGCATTTTTAATCCTTCAGGGGGTTTCATACAGATGTCATTTGCAATTGTCTCGTACATGTATACGGTGATGACATCCATAAGTTGTTTTATCTAAAGTCATTCTGAGATTGCGAGGCCGCTTAAACATCTAAAGATTATCGCATCCACTACAGGGGTATACGTTTCCTCGTAATCAACTGCTGGGATTTGGGAAAAATCTTTATGTTAAAATGCGTGCCTTACATCGCAAAAACTCATTATTTACGTTTCCTTTTATTTAAAGACACTCATTTATAACCTACTGGTTTGACGTCTATGGGTGTTCGAACTGCTGGTTCGAAAACGTTTAGTTTGTCGAGCAAATTTAGTTCAACCTTAAGTCATGTAGCCATTTTGGCTATTTGTGTGCGTACACTCTTGCACACTTTCTATATATGTAATCTTTTTTTTCCATTGATTACATCTATTGCTATAGCATAATCAAATATATCATTTTACACGTGTTTCATTACGGTTCCATATTGTACTTGTTTTGTACATAATTCATCGCGATCTCATATTTGTTTGGTACTAGAGTTTCTTTTAGAACTCCATTAGCCTCTTTTGGGGTTTTGACAACAACCTTCTTTAAGGTTTAGTATGCAACCACTTATGGTGTTTTGTGTGCCATCTCTTTTGGGGTTACACCAACTGCGTTACTTTGCTCTTTTTGTGTTTGTGGGTTTTATCTTTTTGGAACCGGTTTATCTCTCACAATTTATTAATATGATAATCATTTTGTGAGTACTTCCATTCGAGTAGATAAGTTTAAGCTGGTACATGTGACTTTGTCACCTTATTTGTGTTAGTGAATGCATCTTGTATTTCATTTGTTATTATTTGCAAATACACGCTCTTTCTTTTGGACTTCAGATTTGCATTGACCACTTCAGGGGTCGATATATAATATGATGCATTATTTTATGTTACCAGTCTTTCATTTTCTTGTCTCCCCCTAAGACTAGGAATACGATGTGCATATCCCATTTTATATGTTATGGTGGTGCTATTGGTACATAGGCTGCACAACAAAATATATAAAAAAATGGAAACTTAGTTCTCTTCAGGAGACCAGTTGTAATGGGGAGTATTTGTGATAAGCAGTTGGTTTTGAATTGATATAATCAATCGACGAATTCCGTCTCGACTACGTATTCCTCTCACTATATTTCACATTGTGCCCAACAATGGTCCCTACAATTGGGTTGTCAAAGAACAGTGTTAAACCATGTAAAAAAAACAACGTTCCATAGTGTTGGGCATATGCTACATACGGGTAGCTAAAAACTCATATGTAACCATGTATGAATGCCACAATCCACACAACTGTACATTTCAATGGTCCCATATAAGAGGGATTGTTTGTAGGAGTCTATTGTTTGGAAGGGCATACAAATTTATTTGCCAAAAAAAAAAAAAACTAACTAGACATATGATAAAGCACTTTGGGAGCAATGTTTTTAGATTACTTAGAGGTGTTAAGGTACCGGTTAGCATGTTTGATTGTTTAGTATATCATGATGCTATCTTGATAACCTATTTGGTCATGCCATGTGGTGAACGTATAAATATTCTAGTAACTTCTGGTTACTCACCATATTTGATTTAATGGAATATTGTGTAAAATTAGTATCATTTCTAGTAACTTCTAATATAGTCTTCTGGCCATATTTGCTATATGATATATTTTAGATATTTAGTACATTTTCTTTTACACCATTCCAAGGTGATGACTTTTCATTCAAACATAGTGGAAACTTAATAAATTTCTTCGGTATACATTAGAATATAATGCATTATGAATTACAAAATTCGATATCAGCTGGTAAACTATCGAAGCTCTTCTGGAGCATTTAATATGCTATTAACACGTGAAATAGTATCAATAGCGTCTCTACCACGTGAAATATTATAGTTTTAGCCTTTGTTTAGAGGGAAAACATGTACTATTCATAAGGTTTTCCATCACTAGGTTGCATGTTAGCCAAAAACGCCAAGTGCGATGAACTAAAGTTTGGGTTGAACTTGCAAAATCATTATTAAAAACAAACGGGACTTTGTATACATTTGGGAGAACTTCAGGTTCTCATCATTGATTTAGGATTCATGTGAGCATCAACACTAACTCAAATGAATTATTATCTATCAATTTAAGTAACTAACATCAGATTAGTTTACTTAAGCTAAAGTCCACTAATTATTTTTATAGCTATTTTTCATCATTTTCATGTGAGGGCATATTTCTAATGACTATATCAATGTCTATTAATATTTGTTTAGCAACAACAAGCAATTAGAAGAATAACCATACAATTAATTATGTTGACTATGCATAGCATTGTAACAAGCTGAAATATCAAATCACTAAAGCATAACAATGTTTATCTCAGCATAGTTGTTTTGGTAACAAGCTACCAATGAAATTTGTATTAATTTATTTAGCACATTTAACTTGTCAAAAGGCAATACATATAACATATATGCTATCTAAAACAATGAGACCAACAGAAGTATTGCTAAACAAATGAAATCCGTAATATCTACCCATAAGCAAGTTATATGCATGTTAATTATTCACAATTTATATGCATATCAATTACATATATATATATCACACACAATCCTAGGACATTATACGTATACATATATGTGTGTGTGAGTGTTAAAGAGATTAAGCTCATATTAATTTGTTTGTCATGTCTAGAAAAAAAATATTAAAGATCATTTAAAGTAATAAGAATTAATCAGATTTCTAATTAAAAGATATTAATAAGAATGAATTAAAATTAATAAAGAATGAATTAAATGGGAAAAATGATATTTAATGATTTTAATTTCTAAGCATTAACCAACATCATATATATTAATATCCATGTTCATAACTCCATATAATTTAAGATTGTAATTAAATGGATATTAAAGATCATTTAAAGTAACGTACCCATTTGTTTATGACGTGTTGTGTAATTTATGCATAAATGTAACATGATATAGCCAATCACAAGTATATCATATATACACATATTTGTCACTATAGTTTAAAACATAAACAAATGTCACTATCAACTTTCTCGATCATATAATAGCATATGAATCTTTATTACTCGTAAATGAGCTTTCTTATACTAATAAATTTTGTTGCTCAAGAAAATATAACAAGCATCTTGAGAATTTTAGTGTCATGTTAATTTGAAAATAATATCTTTTACCACACAAATATTTCATAGAATCAAATCACATATTTAAATATCAAATAGCAACTAAAAGACTTATACAATTGCAATAACAATGATATACAACAAAATTAACTAAGTAGTTGTCATATTATAACATATTATCATATAAACATGTGCATTATTGTAAATTCATTAAAGAATTGCACTAATGATTATCTTCAAATATAACTATTAAACATCACCTTTTAATACAAATTGTACTTTGATAGTCATCATAAATTGTATAAATACTAATAACAAAAACTAATTAATGGACCAATCAAAACTCATAACCATAATAATAAAAGCACATAATAATATCAAAACTCATAACCATAATAATAAAAGCACATAATGATTTAGAATTTGTAATGTCTCTTTGAAACGTAATTTGTTGTATAAAATTTAGAACAACAATAAAAGGCTATTTAATTACTATTTACTAACCATAAAATATAATAAAAACAATTTATTAGAACAACAATAAAAGGTTATTTAATTAATATACATCAACATGAATTAATGATGAGGAAATCGGAATTAATTTTATAATTAATAATATTCAATCCACACTCATAAGTTATATATTAGAACTTTAATTGAATTTATGTTATATTAATTAAAACTAAATAATATATATAACTTTAAAATATATATAAATAATATAATCAACAAGTAAATGCAAGATCATGGATATCATAATACAACTTTTCTTTTCAAGGTTTATCTATTAAACATGCATAAAAAGAATTTATCAAACTATATATCAATTTCTAAACCAAGGAATAAGCTTGCAATATGACTAGCAAATAGATAAGATTAGACTTAATAAATTAATAACAAGTATTTTCTCATCTGGTTTCTGTAACAAGTGTCCATGTATATATTAAACTTATATTTTCTATTTTTTTTTTCAATACCGTGATGATCATTTATTCTAGAAAAGGTCATTGAAAATGAAAATGAAAATTATGAGTAGGATTTGAACATCCACTGTTCAACCGACTTTCAAAAATCTCATTCTGGTTAACGATTATTCTTATCATGGTAAAATCAAGTTGAAAAGATCAGGCATATTCAACAAGAAACAATATAGGTATAAGAGTAGTACCTTATGTAGATAAACATGTATGGTGGAAAAAAAAACTTACCTTGAAATAACTAAAGGAAATAGTATCTCCATCACTTTTCAATCGCCATGTCTACGAAATCCAATCTTCGTTGGAAACACCTCGGGCCACCAAAACTTTTATCAACAAAACATCATCAACGGAATGGGTCAACCTAGACTTTAATCAACGATTAAAACCAATGATGATTCGAGCACTTTCGTGCTGATAACGTGTTGTGTAATAACTAGAACCTATTAGCAATGTATAGAAGAGAATGAGAGAATGGGAGATGAATTTCTTATTTGTCACACCCTGGCTTTGCGGAAGCGTGGTAAATTTTGGTGTGACTTCTTAATACCATAGCTTAATCATAACCAAGCTATATGAATTAAAAACATGCAAGATCATCCATTAAGTTTTGAAAATCAAATACAGTACCATTGTTTTACGGGAACATACCCTAGCAACCATAACCTTGTTCAACAGACATTACAAACTTGAAACATAACATAAACATGATTTAAGGGTTGTGTCTTGTCCAGGAAAGAGACACATCCCCTAAACCCCGGATGACCTCGGAAACTAGTGCAGCGGAAAACATGCCATACCGTGCCAGATCCCTTTTAATTTCCTGAAATACATGTAAGTTGAAAAATCAACAATAATGTTGAGCGAGTTCATGTGTAAGTGAGTATGTAAAACACTTGTAAGTATAAAAGTTCCCTGGTATGTAGCAGTGTAAGGAAAAGAGATCACCAATGGTTTGCAAGGCCATTAGCATGTGTGAAATGCAAGTAGGAAGACTCAACCTAGCAGATTTTTGCGTCGGGTACAAAGTCACTCAAGGTCCGTTCTACTGGGCCTCTTAGAGGTCCGTTCTGTTGGGCCTAGAGTTGGGCTCGCTACACCCAGATAGATCTACCGCTTACGTCCCTCGGTGTTTCTGCCTACCCATTCACATGATCTAAGTAGTAAACCTCCTTACGCTAACCATACCGTGTATAAAGTACTTGTAAACAAAGTAACATGTATTTCACCCCCGAAGTTAAGAAAACTGAAAACAGTTAGAGAAAAGGGGGACATGAACTCACAGTCGGTGCGTCTCTACCAAGTACTCCAAATCAGAAAGCTGTGCGACGACCTACAAGTGCTAATTCTATTAGACGGACGGCCGTGCCTTAGCTTTATAGTTTAAGTCTTTGGGAAATAGTTAGACAACTATTTTGTGTTTACATTCTGTATATACTTGGTAGTTAATCTCCTTCCCAAGGATGGGGGATTCAATACATGTGCGTTCAAATTATATCATTAAGTCTCACTTAATATATATATATATATTTCCAATTCCAAAATATAAGTATTTTTCTCAAAAATATTATATTTTCATTTCACATAATTTTTCTCCAATAATACGTTGTTAAAATACGCGTTCATAAATATTTCTGTAAGTGCGTAAGTTACGTTTTTAACAATTGCGTGGTAATATACTTACCGGTGTAACTTATATATTTATGGTGAAAGCGTTCGTATTATTTTGGATTCGTTAACGTTCGTAAATATTATTTTTTACTCTAAAAATAATATTTATGTATTTCACAAAATAATCATAAACAGTGTGTGAAAAATATATATATTTATCACGTTAAATTTTGTGAAAATCCCACCTCCGAATATTTAGTAAATAAAGTCATGGCGAAATTTATGTTTCGAAAACATGTCAAAAATGATTCTAACACTTGTAGTGTAAATAGTTCTAAGTGTTAGGTTTTTAGAAAAATTTCGCCAGAGTTTCCTCTGTAACTGGAGGTGGCCACGCTTTCAAGCGTATCATTTTCTTTAACAAATCAACTCAACAATTTTCTTTATTGATCAGAACAACTTTCATCACAACAACTAATCGACAAGTATGTAAATCGCGTAATCGCATGAACTTGTAGTTTTTCCGAAACTATAGTGTAAATCCCATTATATTTTGTGGATCTTTATATAAAGTAATTTTGATCTCGTAAAAACCTCGTTTTTAGAGAAAATCCATCTTTACAACTTCCCGTCATCTTTTACAAAAATTGTTATCTGTCGGATCTTTTCATTCCACAAGTGTTTACACACTTGTGGTTTATAAAAATCATGCTTGTTATTGCAAGATCCATCTCTTTAAAATACATGATTTCTTTGATACGTGGTTCTTTGAAAATACCACTTGCAGATGCGTAGATCTGCTAGTTTTAAACACTATTGTACAAGTTAAAACATTTTTACACAAGTAAAACATTTTTACACAAGTTCATGTTTCATGTGTGGTAGGGTTTCACCTTTTAACCCTTGTTACTTCTAAAATAGTTTTATGTCATGATCCAAGAACATGACTACACCGGGTTAAACGATGATTCGAGCTACCACAACATAGATCGGGTCTAGATAATCACCACTTTCAATTACTACAACATTTACACAACATATAAGCTATTAACCACCATTTTTCATGTTTTTAGTAGACTTTTGTGCATCATCTTGCATGTTAACGAGTTTTATCCGATAAAAATCCTTTTAACCACTCTAGATTAGTTCAAATATGAGTTTTAAGCATTATACCTCTAGCTCAAGGCTAGGGAAGAATCTATGCGCAAATGAGGTGGATAAAAGCCAAAGAAAGAGGTCCTTCGCGTTCCGCTTGCTCCAAGCTTCCTAATACGTGACCCTTGATACTAGAATGGCCTTGGAATGGCTTGTTGAAAATCGAAGATGGATGGGTGGATGGTGGGGTGTTCGGCCGTAAGCCTTGAGAGAGGGAGAGAGAGTTGTGATTGTGATGTTGTGTTATGAAAGTTCTCATGTGTTTAGTGTTAAACTTATAGATAATTTTCAAGTGCTTTAACCAATGGATGCTATGCCCTCTTGATTCTAAACACACAAGATTAAACAAATCAAAGAAGTACAATGTGTGTCCCCCATGGTTGGGGACGGTTAGGAAGGGGGGGGGGGGTACCTAGTTCGAATCCAACTAGAGGTTAGGTAATTAGTTTGGTTAATTAGGTTAGTTAAGTGTTGAACTTAGTTAGTTATGTTTAGTGAGATACAATGGGTGTTAGGGTATACGGGGACCCTAACTGGCTCAGAAAAAGAGTAATAATGAAAATAACAATATTTTCGTGTTTCGGGTAACGCCCGGTTGTTCGGTTGGATAGTAATCCGTTAAAGCGTTAACAAAGCTTTAAAGTGTCGTTATATTTATTTTTAGTGACACAACTTAATTCCGACACTTTGGAAAGTGTCTAGTAATATTTTTCTCATGTTCTGGCACTTTACTAGTCAGCTAGAAGCTGGATTATTTATCAAAGTGCTGTGTTTTGTGCTTAGAGTACGTTTTAGGCACATCCAGTCATTGTAACTTATCCCTAGAGACGCAGTTCCACAACCCTTGTATCCCTACACTCACTACTAGTGTAGCAAAATATCTCAGGCACTTATAGGCCTTGGAGGCAGTGTTTGCCTGATGCTGGCTTTATCAGCATGTTCAGTAGGTTATCCGTTATAGTGCTACTGTGCTTTTGTGCATCATGTTTGTCACTAAGGTTCAGTATGTAAGTATTGTAGTGACGACAAGTAAAGTATGATGCAAGTAAGTACATGTATCAGATATCAAGTAGCAGTTCATCAGCTAGTTCAAACAAGCACAGTAATTAAGCAGTAATTAATCATTAATTAAGTCGTATGTGGTTTGGTGAGGGTTGTCACATTATTGATATATCTCATACAAAATACATGAGCCACTATATATAGGCTATAACATTAATACAAACATAAATGTGACATGGGAGTTAGAAATGTGGATAGTCACTAACAATGGATGCATTCATAACAGGTCCCAAGTTATAAAAGATTATTTGTGCCTTGTGCATTTAAATCAATTTTCTTAAATATTTTCAAAAGAGTCGGTTAATTGTATTTACCTGTGTAAACTGACGTATTTTCCAATAGGTTAAGTGCAGGTACTATGCGAAACAGGCTGGCTACTCCTGAGTGAATAAATAAAGAGTCTTGCAAGCTTTATCACTTTAAAATATGTTGAACAATGTTTCCTTTATTTTGATCCGCCTGTGGATCCTTTTTTCATTCCGTTCATAATACTTTGTGTTACTTTCAATCGGTTTGTAATATTTTACTTTTAAACTTCCGCTGTGCATTGAATTGTGATTATTTGACTATGATGATATCAACTACGTCACGATACTCCCCACCGGGCCCACCGGTAATACGTGGAAATATCGGGGTGTGACAGGTTGGTATCAGAGCCTTTGTTGTTGTGACAGGTGTTAGGGGAGGATTTTTACATCCTAAGGATCACAGATCCTCAAATGCTACTAGGATCATGGATCCACAATTCTGTTTGAATTAAGGATCCTCAGTAGGTGTTGCATGTAACAACTCTCATCAAAAGTCATATTTATTAAATTAATTTGACCAATAGGAAACCCTAATTAAGACACCCAAGTGATTCTGCGCAAACCTTAAAATTTTCAGAACAATTAGAATCAGGATCAGGGCCCCTAAAACTCAGGGGGGGGGGGTATTTCCTAGTTAACGATTATCTACATAACATGCCGTCAAATTTAAAATTTACGAAACTACTGACTCAGCTAGGCTAGTCCCAGACGTGGCTACTCTATAAAAATTAGGTGTCCCTTACGGACCGTAAGGGTTAATTGTTACGGTCCGTAAGCCTGGCCAATTTTTCACTATAAATAGCAGGCCTTGGCAATCGCATTCTGGTACTTGAACGACGAAGAAATTCGTTTCGTAGACTGAGATAAGCTCTGTTTATCACAATTAACACACACGATTCACTAATCGACGCCGCAATCAGGGTAATAACTCGATCGCTATTACTATTCAACGTCCGATCGATTATAACTATCCAACGATTGTTTAAGTGCCGCTCAAATTGAGTTTATACTTTGTTATTCATCGTGATTTCGACTTGAATGTTTGAGTGCTGTTCGAACTCGGACTATACTCTGTCATTCGTTGTGAATCCGCTGAATTGTTAAGTATTGCACTTGTAAACCGTTGTGAGGGTTTAATCTCGTGAATTGTCGTAACTGCTGTATTAGTTACTAACCTGTTTATGCGTGCATTGTTATTTAAATTAGGTTAATCAAGGCTAATCAGTAGGCTTATATTCTGCTCGTTAAATCTGCAATGTGAGTCATTCTCTTTTTATCAAACTATTTTACAATACCTCAAATTATTTTCAAGGTTATAATTACAGGGACTAAGTCGTGGATATCTTGAATTACTGGTTAGTGGGGTATTGTGCACATTACTAATTTTCTCCCAGTTAGGTTCATTGACCTACTCGGGATAATCACTGTTAGGTTCATTGACCTACAGGGATAATCATCACTATTTAGATTCATTGATCTAATAGTGGTATGACCATCGTCACCATTGTGACTTGTCACCATTGTGACTTGTCACCATTGTGACAGAAGGCCAGATAAAAATAAGATAGAAGCCATTGTAATCGCTCTTATGCTGTAATTAATAACTATGCATCATTATGCAAAATAGAATGATTCACTCAGTATTTCCCTGCTGACAAAACCTTTTTCAAACATGTTTCAGGTGATCTGTTGTGAGCACAGGAAAAGTGCCGTGGAGCACTACAAGCTTTGAAAAGTGGCTCAATGTAAATAAATAAAGAAACATGTTTTGAGAAATAAAGATTTCCCAATAAAATCACTTTATTGTAAATTATGTGATTTATCCCTATATCATATATATAAACGAGCAGTTTTAATATTAATCGATCATGTTTAAAAAGACTTCCGCTGTCATTTAATTAGATACCATCGGATTTCCTGCCTCGCGGCTCTGGACCGGGTAAAACCGGGGCCAAGGGCCGTGACAAGAAAATGTGGTATCAGAGCCACTGATTAAACTTACTATTGATTTTAGCCTATTAAAATAATTAAGAGATACTTAGGAAATTTAATTGTTATTCTGTGAAAACATGTTTTATTAACTGATTATATGTTAACTGTATACAGTATGGGCAGATCTTTATATGCTAACTAATGTAGCAACTAATACAAATTCTTAAATAATTTGACCCAAGTTTAGCACTTTTATTATCTACAGTCTAGAAAACCTTATAAATAAATTTACAAATAAAACCTAGTGTGTTTTAATTTTCAGTTGTTTTGGTAGTTATCCAGTATGAAATACTATTTAAAAAGTTTTTCTATAAAAATTTTTGTTATGAATTCTAATTTAGTAATTGTGTGTATTTTGCTAAACAGCATGAGTAACTTGTCTGATGCCCTTCAGAATTTAAATCTCTATCCGGTAAGAATAGAGGTTTCCAGAGATTTCAATAGGTATATTCCAGACATAGAAGAACCTATAGAATTCAACGTTTCACCTCTCGAGAAACCTAAGCCTAAGAAAATGGAAATTGGGGAAAGTTCTAGGCAAATTGAGGGGTTACCATCTCAAGAAGAACTAGATTTTATAATGGCAACCGATGATACTATTGAGCCTATTAATGAAAATAATTTTATTCATTCTCTTGAAACACAACTACCAATGAATTTAGAACCAGCTATTCCAAACCTTTCAATCCACTCGCAAATAGACGAATGGGTAACTAATGAAATACTGTTACAAAACCATCCCTATAGGCTTTTTCCTAAGTTCAATCCAGAACCTTTACCAAATTCACCAATGAGTAACGAGAATATGGCTAAACTCCATCATTTTGACAAAATGGATGCTGGGAATAGGATCCAAGAGATTTTGGGACAAATCTCCTGGAAATACGATGAGAAGGAACGCCGTTACTAGAATATCATTTGACAAAGGATAGGAGATTATGAAACTGTGGTTGTGTAATAATAATAGTAAAATCAGTATGTGTAAAATAAATAATAAAACGGTTGTATATAGAAGCATGAGATAATCTATAAAACAAAAGAAATATTAGAAAATTTACAATTTTGTTATATATTCGTTTACGTGATTATGTGCAATTAATTGTGACATTGGATTATTACTTTTATACTAATTATTTATCTATAAATTAGTTATCAGATGGAAAACGCTAATAATGAACCAGTTAATGAGGTTAATCAATCTGAACAACAACAGGGGGATCAATTTATGACTAGGCAGGATATAGAAAATATAGTTGCTCAAGGGATAGCCAACGCTATTCCAGCAATCATTGCTGCTGTTAAAAATCCAATCGAACCGCAACAAATCGTTCCTAGCAAACGTATTTCTGAAGATAACTTCAGTAATAGCGTAAATGGAGGCGGTAATCATGTTAATCATGATAATGAACCACGGCAAGCTCCGCTCCCTAAGAAAAGGAAAACTGCAACGCCTGGTTGCACTTACAAAGAATTTCTTGCTTGTAAACCCACTGAGTTTGCAGGCAATGAAGGAGCGACTGCGGCACTACGTTGGTTAGAGAAAACCGAGGCAGTAATTGCCATAAGTAAATGTGCTCAGGATGATCAGGTCATGTATGCGTCAAATCTTTTCAAAGAAGTGGCGCTAGAATGGTGGAATACGGTGTTACAAGCAAAAGAAAGAAGGATGGCGTATGCTATGAACTGGGAAGAATTTAAGAGCTTTGTAGAAAGAAAATTCTGTCCTGAGTATGAAAAGGAACAAATGACAAATAAGTTTCTAACCCACCGGATGGTGGATGTAGATTGTCGAGGGTATACTTCGACATTCTTCGAATATGCTAGAGTGGTACCAACCCTGGCTTCGCCAGAGCCGGTACTTATTTCTCGTTATATTTGGGGATTGATTTCCGAAATCCATAATATCGTCAAAGCTGCGAAACCTCGCACAATTGATGATGCGGTAGATTTAGCCAATACTCTGACTGATGAACTAATACGGACAAGAGAAGAAAATAGAAGGAAGGAGGTAGCCCAAAAGATTACCCAAGAATTCCATTCGGGTAACCATAACAATTTCAAGAGAAGAGGAAATGGGCAATCTACCACTAGTCCATTTTGCAATTTTTGCAAAAGAAAACATTTTGGAAGATGCAAAGGATATTGCAATTTTTGCAAAATTCCGGGGCATCAAGAAGAAGACTGCAGGAGGAAGAAATTTTCAGTCTGTTACAACTATGGAGAAGCTGGACATCTTAGGCCAGATTGTCCAAAACTGAACAAATCATCTGACAATAAAACCAAACTTGCAGAAGGAGCAAAAAGGAATGTAAGAGCCTTCCAACTGACTGCTAAGGAAGCAGAACTCATTCCAGATGTGATAGCCGGTACGTTCTTAGTTCACAACGTTTACACAAAAGTATTATTTGACTCTGGTGTAAACTAAAGTTTTATAAATACTTTATTCTTCCAAACTCTTAACTTACTTTTAACCAGCATTAGGCAAATTTCTACAGTAGAAACGGCAGATGGGAATTCAGTTAAAATAAATAAGGTTCTGCAAAGCATAGAAATAGAACTTTTAAGTCCTAAATTTTCTGCAACCTTATTATCTATAAAATTAGTTGAAATTGATGTTATGTATGGATTGGTTAGTAAACAAACATGCTCGAATTATATGTGATAAGAATTCTATAGAAGTTTGAGCAATCACTGGAGAAGTAATAATGATTACAGGAGATAAGCTATGTAGACCCATAAAGTTCATATCAGTAATGAAGGTTGCTAATTATGAACGAAAACAAGGAATAGTATATATGATTTCAGTAATCATTAAAGATAAAGAACTTAAGGAAATTTCTGTAGTTTCAGAATACCCAGATGTATTCCCAAAAAGAGTTATCAGGGTTACTACCTGATAGGGAGATAGAATTTAGAATTCCTTTAAATCCAGGAACTATACCGATAAGCCAAGGCACCTTATCGGTTAACACAGTGTTATTTAAAAAGGATGATTCGATGAAAATGTGTATTGATTATAGGGAATTGAATAAAGGTTACAATTAAGAATCAATACCCATTACCTAGACTTCAAAGAGCTAGATATTTTTACGCTTCGGTTATCATCAATTAAAAGTACAAGAGAAAGACATACCTAAAACCATTTTCAGAACTAGGTATGGTCATTACAAGTTTACAATCATGCCCTTCGGATTAACGAATGCACCTCCAGCATTCATGGACAGGATGAATAGGATCTGTAAACTATATTTGGATAAATTTGTAATTGTGTTCATGGACGATATACTTATTTATTCCAAAAGTCAGGAAGGACATTGTCAGTACTTGCATGCACTCTTAGCATTTTTAAGAAAAGAGAAGCTTTACGCCAAAGTCTCGAAGTGTGAATTTTGGTTACCAAAAGTGCAATTTTAGGTCATATGGTGAATCATGAAGGTATTTACGTAAATTCTGCTAAGATAGCAGCAATTACCAAATGGAAAGTTCCGCAATCCGCAATGGAAATTAGAAGTTTTATAGGTTTAGTCGGATACTATATTAAGGATTTTTCCAAGATAACTATACCATTAACTAAGCTAACCTATAAAACAGTTAAGTTTGAATAGGGACCTAAACAAGAAGAAGCCTTTAGGATCTTAAAGCATAAATTAATAAAATTTTAGTTTTACCAGAAGGAACAGAAAATTTTAAAGTATATGGTGATGCTTCAAAACTAGGATTGGATATGTGTTAATGCAACGCAAAAAGGTAATTGCGTATGCATCAAGGTAATTGAAAAAGCACGAAGAAAACTATACCACTCATGACTTAGAATTAGGAACCATAAATTTTGCCCTTAAGATTGAAGACATTATCTGTATGGAAGTAAGTTTACTGTCTATACGAATTATAAGAATTTAAGACATATAGTTGAGAAAAAAAAAAGAATTAAACATGAGGCAAAGAAGGTGGATAAAAATCATAAGTGACTACGACTGTGATATTCAGTAGCACGAAGGAAAGGCTGAAGATGGCTAGAGATCGTCAGAAAAGTTATACAGATAATAGACGAAAGCCATTGGAGTTCGAGTTGGAGACAAAATGCTAATTGAAAGTATTTCCTTGGAAAGGAGTTGTTAAATTTGATAAGAAAGGAAAGCTAAATCCAAGGTACGTAGGATCATTTCCAGTGATCCAACGTATAGGACCAGTTGTTTATCATTTACAACTACCAGGAGAGTTAGCTGGAGTACATGATGTATTTCGTGTATCCAATCTCAAGAAATGTCTATCAGACGAATCTTTGGTAGTACCTTTCCAAGATATAAAGGTAAACGAGTAGTGTTAGTTAAAGTAAAGTAGGATTCAAAGATATGATCCTAATACATTTAGGAGTTAGAATCAGAAATGAAGCGAAAATAACCTCAATTATTCCAGTAAATATCGAGGACGAGATTTTTATTAAGGTGGGGAGAATGTAACAACTCTCATCAAAAGTCATATTTATTAAATTAATTTGACCAATAGGCAACCCTAATTAAGACACCCAAGTGATTCTGCGCAAACCTTAAAATTTTCAGAACAATCAGAATCAGGATCAGGGCCCCTAAAACTCAGGGGGGGTATTTCCTAGTTAACGATTATCTACATAACATGCTGTCAAATTTAAAATTTACGAAACTACTGACTCAGCTAGGCTAGTCCCAGACGTGGCTACTCTATAAAAATTAGGTGTCCCTTACGGACCGTAAGGGTTAATTGTTACGGTCCGTAAGCCTGGCCAATTTTTCACTATAAATAGCAGGCCTTGGCAATCGCATTCTGGTACTTGAACGACAAAGAAATTCGTTTCGTAGACTGAGATAAGCTCTGTTTATCACAATTAACACACACGATTCACTAATCGACGCCGCAATCAGGGTAATAACTCGATCGCTATTACTATTCAACGTCCGATCGATTATAACTATCCAACGATTGTTTAAGTGCCGCTCAAATTGAGTTTATACTTTGTTATTCATCGTGATTTCGACTTGAATGTTTGAGTGCTGTTCGAACTCGGACTATACTCTGTCATTCGTTGTGAATCCGCTGAATTGTTAAGTATTGCACTTGTAAACCGTTGTGAGGGTTTAATCTCGTGAATTGTCGTAACTGCTGTATTAGTTACTAACCTGTTTATGCGTGCATTGTTATTTAAATTAGGTTAATCAAGGCTAATCAGTAGGCTTATACTCTGCTCGTTAAATCTGCAATGTGAGTCATTCTCTTTTTATCAAACTATTTTACAATACCTCAAATTATTTTCAAGGTTATAATTACAGGGACTAAGTCGTGGATATCTTGAATTACTGGTTAGTGGGGTATTGTGCACATTACTAATTTTCTCCCAGTTAGGTTCATTGACCTACTCGGGATAATCACTGTTAGGTTCATTGACCTACAGGGATAATCATCACTATTTAGGTTCATTGATCTAATAGTGGTATGACCATCGTCACCATTGTGACTTGTCACCATTGTGACAGAAGGCCAGATAAAAATAAGATAGAAGCCATTGTAATCGCTCTTATGCTGTAATTAATAACTATGCATCATTATGCAAAATAGAATGATTCACTCAGTATTTCCCTGCTGACAAAACCTTTTTCAAACATGTTTCAGGTGATCTGTTGTGAGCACAGGAAAAGTGCCGTGGAGCACTACAAACTTAGAAAAGTGGCTCAATGTAAATAAATAAAGAAACATGTTTTGAGAAATAAAGATTTCCCAATAAAATCACTTTATTGTAAATTATGGGATTTATCCCTATATCATATATATAAACGAGCAGTTTTAATATTAATCGATCATGTTTAAAAAGACTTCCGCTGTCATTTAATTAGATACCATCGGATTTCCTGCCTCGCGGCTCTGGACCGGGTAAAACCGGGGCCAAGGGCCGTGACATTGCAGGACCAGGATTCAGGATCCTTATTGTTGTCCTTATACTAACAATTGTCTACCTTGTGCGTAAACTTGTTTTGCCGGAACAAAGGCATGGACCAAGTTTCACCGAAATTCCTGGAGCATATTCCCTTAATATTCCGCACGTGTTTGACCATTATGGACGTTATGGAGATCGTGGGGAACTTGCACGAATTGCGGATAGTTAGTTAGACTGGTTATTTCTAATTTAAAATGGGGATAACAAGCTTGAGTAGAATACTTAGCTAATTTTAGCAAACACACACACTCTCGCAACAGCTCTCGAACACTACTTGGCGATTTCATACACATTGCACATTAGTGATCCTTGTAACAAGCTTGTTATCATCCCGAGTTGTAAACTTCTTTTGTTTAATCCTAGTTGGTGATCGATAGTTTCCATCACCTGAGGTTTTTTATGCCGGAGATCAACTCTTGATCAAGGGCTTTTTTCTCGTATAAATACTTGTGTCAATTGTTCATTACATTTCTAAGTTATCCTCAACATTGTTCATTGATTCAAGCATCATTCCTCACAACAAAGATTTGGTTACATTATCTTAGCCTGATTTTTTACCAAAACAGTTTGGCGCCCACCGTGGGGCAATTGGTGCTTCATTTCTAAAAAATTCTTGTTTTTGTGATCATTTCGGTTCATTACAACCAAGCAGATGTCTTCTTCAGCGAAGAACACTTCAAGTTCAATGCCGACAATGAATTCATCACAGGGCGTTCCTCCTTTGCCTCCACCACCTTCTGGATCCCAGAAGAATGCTGAAAATGCTGCAAAGTGACAAAGCCCCATTTTTCCAAAACCACCAACTTCTTCTGTTTCTTCTAATCCTACTACTAGTGATCTTTTTTACTTTGATTTTGCAGATGAGGGATCACATACAGGAGCAGGACAAAACCAACGAAAGGATCCTCCGGGAGATCGGTGACATCAAGAAACAGAAGAGATCAGGGGAGGATCACTCTCCTCTGATACCAAGGTCACTGGACTTCGACACTCCAGCTGTAACTGCCCAGCAATCCGCAGCCTTAGACATTCAGTACCAAACTGAACCATTGGGAAGACGTTATGGAACAACAACTACGAGTCAGGCTTTTGGGTCTCACTTCCAGCCTCAAGGATCCTGTTTTCAGACTTCGGGATCCTCTTTCCAGCATCAGGGACCCTTCGTCAGCTCAGGAGGATATTTGGGAATGCACACAGTCCAAGGATCCTCTCAGGTTCAAGGATCCTCTGGGGTCCAAGGATCCTCCGGGGTCCAAGGATCCTCCGGGGTCCAAGGATCCTCCATGGTTCGAGGATCCCCTCAGGTACAAGGATCCTCATTTCAGGTTCAAGGATCCTCTCAGCCTCGGGGATCCTCTCAGGTTCAAGGATCCAACATCTTTCAGGATCAAGGATTCTTGAGAAGTATACAACCCCCAAGCACAGATGTTCATCAAGGAGACTTCATTCCAATGCAGACCATTGCCTCTTCTGGTCCTTCAATCATACCTGAATCCCGTCAATATGGATTCACATCCGCAATTCCTAACTTGAATCCCCTGGGAGGTAACACTGTCAATAATTCTTATAACACTAACCATGGCTCTCTGCAGGATACAGGTATCAATCAAGCTATGGCTAGGGAATTACAGAAGCTGAAGGATATGATATCCAGCGTTCCAGGAGTGGTTAAGGCCATTCCTAAATTGCAGATGGGAGCCATAGGATATCTCGTTTTGCACCACCTATTTGTGATGCTGAGATACCCAAATGGTTCCAAATACCGACTATGAAGCTGTATGATGGTTCAACAGATCCAGAAGAACATGTAGCTCAATATAGAGAGAGGATAGAGATCAACCCCATCCCGGAGAGGTTAAAAGAAGCATGTTTATGCAAGGGTTTCGGATCCACACTCACAGGATCAGCTCTTAAATGGCTGCTAAGTCTTCCCCCTTACTCTATTACTTCATTTGCTAATCTAGTTAATCTGTTTAATAGTCAGTTCTCATGTAGCAGAAAATTTGAACGTTTAACTAGTGATTTATATAGGGTAACACAAGGTCAAAATGAATCACTTAGAGATTATATCACTAAGTTTAGTAAAGAATCCTTAGACATTCCTAATCTGGATATAGCTACGGCTGTAGAAGCCTTTAAAATGGGTTTGCTTAGGGATTCATTATTCTATGATGATCTTGTTATGACCCCATGCAGGAATCTTGATGAAGTAAGAACCAGGGCCCTTAGATTTATCCGATTAGAGGATGATAAAAGGATCCAGGAGAGATTGACAGGATCCTCAAAACAGGAAAAGTAAGGATCCTACTTCAAGAATAACAAGTTTAAGTCCTACAACAAGTCTGACAACCAGAACGTGCATGCAGTAGAGCAGGAAGAGGATGATGAGGATTATCCTCCCATTTCTGAATATTGTTTTTCTGTTGATAACAATGAACTAATTCTTGCAATGCAGAATCTAGGTGAGAAAGCAAGATGGCCAAGGAAAAGTGATAAACCAGCCGCAACAAAGGATAAGTCTAAGTGGTGTGCATATCATGAGGATTTCGGACATCTCACTGAAGAGTGTATTGCACTAAGAAAAGAAATTGGTTACTTGTTAAGCAAGGGGCACTCGAAGGAGCTTTTGGGACCAAAGAAATCAAGGATCCAGGATCCTGAAAGGATCCAGGATCCTGAAAGGATCCTGGAAAAGGCTCCTGCTCCTCCAGCAGATGCACAAGTTATAAACTTCATATCCGGTGGATCATACATTTGTGGTACTTCCTTTTCAGCAGCCAAAAGACATGCCAAGGAAACCAAGATGGATAATGGAGACAGACCCATCCGGACCTCCACTGTTACCAAGGATAAAATAATAACTTTTGATGAGGATGATCGTGTCGATGTGCAGGATCCTCATCATGATGGTCTTGTTATTACTCTGTTTATTTCTAACCACTTTATTCGCAGGATCCTGATAGATGGAGGAAGCTCAGTGAACATCATTCAGCTTGATGTCCTCAAGAAGATGAACATTCCTGAATCAGACATTGTCCCAAGATCCTCAGTTCTTGTGGGATTCAGCGGAGAGACCAAAAATACATTAGGGGACATCAAAATCCCCATCTATATTGAAGGACTTCATTCTTATCAAAAATTTTGTGTTATAGATTACTTATCCTGTTGCAATGTTATCCTTGGCAGGCCATGGATACATGACATGAAGGCAGTCCCATCTACCTATCATCAATGTGTAAAGCTTCCTAGTCCATGGGGAGTGGTGAAAATTGAGAGTGATCAACAAGAAGCTAAGAATTGCTACACGTCATCAATGAAGCCAGCCTCAAGACCAAGGGAGCAATAGCAATTAAAGCATCCTTCAAGAGATGTCTTGGAGGCAAGAGAACAGGATGTGAAAGAAATCCTTATGGATCCTCATGATCCTGAATCCATAGTATTCATAGGATCAGGGATCCTCAGCAACATTGAACAGGATCTAGTATCCTTCCTTAAGAGGAGGAAAACTACCTTTGCCTGGAAGCATGAGGACATGACAGGTATATCTAAAGATATAATTACTCATAAGCTTGGCATTGATAGGTCATTCAAGCCTATACATCAGAAGAGGAGGAAGTTTGCACCTGAAAGGAATGCTATTATCCAGGAAGAGGTAGATAAACTACTTCGGGTAGGTATGATAAGAGAGGTTAAGTATCCAAGATGGTTAGCCAATGTGGTTGTTGTTCAAAAGAAAAATGGAAAGTGGAAGGTATGTGTCGATTTTACTGATTTAAACAAGGCATGTCCCAAGAATCCTTTCCCGTTACCCCACATTGACTCCATGGTGGATGCTACCGCGGGTCATGAGTTGTTGACTTTTATGGATGCTTCATCTGGATTTCAACAAATTTAGATGGAACCATCTGATTAAGAGGATACAGCCTTTATGACCCCAACTGGTATATATTGTTATATTGCTATGCCATTTGGACTAAGGAATGCAGGTGCTACTTATCAAAGGCTAGTCAATATGATGTTCAAGGAACAAATTGGACACACTATGGAAGTCTATATAGATGACATGGTGGTTAAGTCCAAGAAAGCTGAGGATCACCTTAGAGACTTGGAGGAAGCATTCAATATCCTTGATAAATTTAATATGAAACTAAATCCTTCCAAGTGTCATTTTGGTGTTAAAGCAGGTAAATTCCTAGGCTATATGGTGACAAAAAGAGGCATTGAAGCAAGTTCAGAGCAAATTAAGGCTATTGTGAATATCAAATCTCCTGCCAATGCTAAGGATGTGCAAAGATTGACAAGCAGGATCGCAGCCTTGAACAGGTTCATATCCAAATCCTCAGAAAAATGCAAGGAATTTTATGACATTTTGAGGAAGAACAAAAAATTTGAGTGGACTGAAAAGCATGAAAATGCTCTCAAAGCTCTTAAGGATTACCTATCTTCAGCCCCTGCCTTGATGAAACCAGAAAAAGGGGATATACTATCCCTGTATTTGGCGGTATCCTCTAAAGCAGTAAGTGCGGTCCTTGTTAAGGATCACGAAGGTACACAACATCCTGTCTATTATGTAAGTAAGAGTTTGCTTGATGCTGAATCCAGGTATTCACATTTAGAAAAACTTATCCTTGCACTAATTATGGCATCTACTAAATTAAGACATTATTTCGAAACTCATGCCATTATTGTTAAGACTAATTTTCCAATTAAGAATGTTCTCAGGAAACCTGAAATGTCAGGAAGGATGGCTAAGTGGGCAGTGAAGCTTAGTGCTTATGATATAAGATATGAACCAAGGACTGCCATTAAATCCCAAGCTTTAGCTGACTTTGTGGCAGATTTCAGTAGTGATTTGCAAAAGGAAGCTGAATCAGAAGTCCAACAGCTAGAAGAAACTACGGATCCTTGGATACTTTTCACTAATGGAGCCTCCAATGTCAAAGGAACAGGACTTGGAACACTACTAAAATCGCCACAGGGGGACATAATACCCCACTCCATAGCTTATAAGTTTCAAACTACTAACAATGAGGCTGAGTATGAAGCCTTGATAGCTGGTTTGCAAATTGCCAAGCATATGAGGATCAGGTATCTTGAGGTACATGTAGATTCATTGTTAATTACTAATCACTTTAATGGATCCTATGCTGTTAAAGGTGAAAAACTAATCAAATATTTAGAGATAGTCAAAGAATTGGCACTCTCTTTTGTTTCCTTTAGTTTGACACAGGTACCCAGAGAAGAGAATGCAGAAGCTGATGCTGATGCATTGGCCAATCTAGGATCATCCTTGAAGATTCCAGAGGATATCAGGATCCCTATTATCCACATCCTAACCCCCTCTATTGAGGATCATGTAGCCATGGAGATAGGAGAGGATTCTGCAATCATCCCTAGTGACGATACACAATCTCATTCAGGATCATGGATCCTTCCAATCATGAGATACATACAACATGGAGAGATTCCTACAAAAGAAAACCCCAGGGCTTTCAAAATCAAGGTATCTCAATTTACAATATTGAATAACATGTTATATAAACGATCACTTGCAGGTCCATATCTAAGGTGCATTGAGGATCCTGAAATCCAAGAAGTCCTAAAGGATTTCCATGAAGGAGATTGTGGAAACCACACTGGGGGCAGGGCATTGTTCTCAAGGATCCTGAGGACAGGATACTATTGGCCTACTATGAAGAAGGATGCTATGGAATATGCCAAGAAGTGTGATCCTTGTCAGAGACATAGTAATATCCTTCACCAACCAGCAGAGCTTTTGCATCCTATATCCTCTTCTTGGCCATTTATGAGATGGGGAA
The DNA here is from genome assembly GCA_030545235.1 of Helianthus tuberosus. Classification (NCBI taxonomy): domain Eukaryota; kingdom Viridiplantae; phylum Streptophyta; class Magnoliopsida; order Asterales; family Asteraceae; genus Helianthus; species Helianthus tuberosus. The sequence continues at coordinate 35,818,226 of CM060379.1, read as the reverse complement.
TGGATATAGTTGGTAAACTTCCCAAGGCACCTGGTGGAAAAGTATTCATGCTTGCTATGACTGATTACTTCTCCAAGTGGATAGAGGCTGAAGCCTTTGCTCAAGTTAGAGAAAAAGAAGTGATATCCTTTATTAAAAGAAACATTATTACTAGATTTGGTATTCCTTCTGAAATTGTTTGTGATAATGGATCCCAATTTATGGGGAGTAGAACTACTAACTTTTGTGACAGCTGGGGGATTAAGATGATAACATCAACACCAGTCCACCCACAAGCTAATGGCCAGGCAGAATCATCCAACAAGATCATCATCAACAATTTGAAGAAGAAGCTTGGATCTAAGAAAGGAAAATGGGCAGAAGAACTACCTTATGTATTATGGGCTGACAGAACAACTCCCAAGAATGCTACTGGACAAACTACATTCTCTTTGGTATTTGGAGCAGAATCAGTTATCCCTACAGAGATGGTGGTTCCTACTGCAAGAACAAGCATTCGTGATCCTGAAGAAAATGATGAAAACTTGGTTCAAGACTTGGATACTATAGAAGAACTCAGGGATTTGGCAAGGATAAGGATGGCCAGTTATCAACAAAGGATGGCTGGAGCTTACAACAAAAATGTCAGGATCAGGAAATTCCAAGTTGGTGATATGGTATTAAGGAAAGCATTTCAGAATACCACCAATCCTGCAGATGGAAAGTTAGCACCAAAGTGGGAAGGCCCCTATTTGATTGAAGCTGAAGCAGGAAAGGGGGCATATCGATTGCTAACAATGGAAGGTGATTTGCTACCAAGAGCTTGGAATGCTGTCCACTTGAAGAAATACTTCATGTAATAAGGATCCATGATCCTTAGCTAACAAGTATCCTTGAAGGATCCTTGCAGGATAGAAGATCCTCATTTTGGTAATGATCTAATCTCAAATTATTTCATTCTTTAATTATCTTATATACAAGGATAAGGATCCTGGATCCTTTATCCTCCTTTCACTTGATTCTGAGTTTTGCAAAAGGTTTAGGTATCCTTAACAAAGGATTGAGTATCCACAGAGGTGTCCAGTTATTTGGGCTTGACCCCAGTTTTTGGGCCTGTCCCCAGTATCGCCAGTAGCGCACGATGATCCTGGTACAGTTCATGGCAATGGGACCAGTACTCGCTTTAGGGGCTGACAATTTCATTGTACTGGCTGTATCCAGGATCCTACGTATAATGGTAGACGTACCATACATCCATTCCTAAGGTTTCTAATGTTTTCACGTTAGCTAAGGTTTTGGCATTTTCATGTCACTAAGTTTGGATAGTCGCCAGTGAGGGCCATACTCCAGTTTACACAAGATCCTTTGGGCTTGTCCCCAGTTATCCTTTGGGCTTGTCCCCAGAATTGTTGGGCTTGTCCCCAGTTACTAACTTTTCTCTTATATTGGCTTAGTCCCAAGTTGTATTCTGTTTCAGGCTTTCGAAGTTAAACAGCTAAGGATCCCTGATCCTTACCTTCTACTAAGGTTTGTCTTTTGGTTATCCTGATTAAAGATGTTAAAGGTTAAGATCCTAACTTGGATTCTCAGGTATGATCCTAAAACACTTTACTTTTATTCTTTATTTATATAAGTGACCCTTATCCTTTGACAACATAACTAATGATCCTTAAGTTACATAACTTTTCTGAACTTGTCGACTATAGGATATTTGATCCTTGATCATATCCTAAAACTTTTAAACATGATTTATTAAACCTTTATCCTTTACTTACAAATTCAAACAAAGTACATAACAACAGTTGAAAAATAAAGAATTCATAAGGATAACAACACGAGAAGTAGCCAAAAAGTTAAAATTTTATTTATTCACAAAGGTTAAACCCTTTTACGGTTGTCAAAATTGCCAACCCAAATTTCTACCAGCAATACGTGGCCCGTCCATTTGGGTTGGCAAAGGGTGTCCATTGTTAACGGGTCTTGAAAGTGCAGGAAACAAAAGACGGCAGGATAACAAGTGGTTTCATCCCCCAAACAGAGGATCCCTCCACCATCTATTATCCTACCTATTTTTCAAAGGAACCATGATCCTCAACCCTAATAGCTGTTGTTTAGTTATTACAGACCAACAATTGTTCATAAAAAACACCATAACCAAAAAAACACTACCAAATCCTAAAAAATGGGCTCCGGCCGCGTCTAGAAATATCCATCATCGCCCATTTCAGCAGCTCACACCTTGGCTGCATCACCACCAGCATCATCACCCCCGGCCTGATCCTTTCCACTGCCACTTGCTTCAATTGCCAAGACCTCTGTAGCCTCCTCTTCATCCTTCCAGCCCTCCTTGTCCCAGGTGGTCCTATCGAAGTCAGGATCCTCAGCCTCGTGAGCCATTTGCAGCTTGATTTTGTACATGGTGATGGCAGTAGAGACTTTAGCATCCTCCAGCAGGTCGTGCTACTCGTGATCAGCATTTATCTGGGCCATGACCACCTGCTGCTTTGCCAGAGCAAGATCCTTCTCAAGGCGGGAGATAGCTTGATCCTTGGCAAGGAAGAATTTTTGATACTCCAGATGCTTTTGCTCCACTTCCTCAACATAAGCATCAAACAGCATTTCGACCTCGACGAATTTCTGCAAGAAAAGACAAGGTAAAGTTTAGGATCACGTGATCCTCAAGTGGGCAGGATAATCAAGCAGAGTCAGTGATCCTTACATCAGCAAAGTATTCTTGGAACTGGTGGCGGATAAGAGGCAAGCCTTCAAGATTTTCAGCCTCAGTGGCCTTCCTCTTCTTTCCCCCCTTGGAGGTAACAGGCTTTGGGACCACGGTAATCGGGCTAGCAGCAGTCTTCTTCTTCCCAGACCTGGGAGCAACAACAGTAAGATCGGTAACACTGAAGCGGGTGGCTGACCTTGAAGATTTTCCAGTACCTATCAATCCAAAACAACAGATAAGTATTCTTGTTTTATTTACATTTCAACATTTGACTATATGTAAACGTGGATACTTACTTGATATTGTAACGGAGCCTGAGGATACTTCTTGAGAATCCTTGGTGTTTGCTTGAAATGATCTTATTGCAGGATCAAGATTCCAGAAAGCGTCGACCCTCTCCTTGGTTGCAGGTGATGAAATGATATGTGAAACAGAAATAGCTGCAAAATAGAAACAAAGGGGTTAGTGATCCTCAGCAGAAACAGGGTATCCTATGATCCTTCTATAAGGATCCTCTATCCTACCATGAGTGGCCCATTTTCTAGGGAGATCCTTCCCATCCGGGATAGAATCCCTCCTAACGAAGATGAATCGTTTCTTCCACTTAGTGTCGTTTTTGGTGGTCTTCAGGATCGGGTGTGCCTCACCAGGTTTGTGTTTGAATAGAAAGCGATGTGAACCGTGGCTCACAAGGTTGTACAATTCGGCAAGTTCAGACATTCCCAAATCTATATCCTCCTGCTCAATGATCCTCTCAAAGGTAAATAGAACCCTCCATATCATTGGCATAGCCTGGATATAGGATATGCCGGTAAGGGAGAAGAAAGATTGGGTAAATGCAGGAAAAGGATAGGAGTATCCTATAGAGAATGGGGTGACTAGAAATGCAACCTAGGTTTCAGAGATAAAATCACTCAGGACGGTAGGGTCAAAGGGTTTGAAAACAGTGCTCGCCGGAAAGCAATGGCGAATCCTGTCGATCTCAGGATCGGCGAAGCAGCAACGTTCCTTCGGAGAGTCTTCGATGATCCCTTGGCTTTTTAAAGGACTGTCTTTTCGATGATCCTTAGCAGGGGATGATCTTAGCTTCATTGTGATTCGGAGATTTTGAGAAAGAAGAAGAACAGAGTAAGAAAGAGAAAGGGGAGAGAAGTACCTGCCTGATCTTCGAATGAGGATTTAAAGGATGTAACGCACGAATTTAAATGCTTCCTAACCCTTATCTCTAACTTGAATTTATAATCATGATTTTGCAGGGATGTCGCTTCAAATGTCGTAGGATCTGCAACGGATAGTTCGATCTTAACGGCTATATATCCGTTAGTTTGTTGCGGATAAGATCAAGAAAATATAACTCGCCAAAATTACACTTCACTCCTTATATTTTGGGGGCAATTGTTAGGGGAGGATTTTTACATCCTAAGGATCACGGATCCTCAAATGCTACTAGGATCATGGATCCTCAATTCTGTTTGAATTAAGGATCCTCAATAGGTGTTGCAGGATCAGGATTCGGGATCCTTATTGGTGTCCTTATACTAACAATTGTCTACCTTGTGCGTAAACTTGTTTTGCAGGAACAAAGGCATGGACCAAGTTTCACCGAAATTCCTGGAGCATATTCCCTTAATATTCCGCATGTGTTTGACCATTATAGACGTTATAGAGATCGTGGGGAACTTGCACGAATTGCGGATAGTTAGTTAGACTGGTTATTTCTATTTTAAAATGGGGATAACAAGCTTGAGTAGAAGACTTAGCTAATTTTAGCAAACACACACACTCTCGCAACAGCTCTCGAACACTACTTGGTGATTTCATACACATTGCACATTAGTGATCCTTGTAACAAGCTTGTTATCATAGCGAGTTGTAAACTTCTTTTGTTTAATCCTAGTTGGTGATCGGTAGTTTCCATCACCCGAGGTTTTTTATGCCGGAGATCAACTCTTGATCAAGGGCTTTTTCCTCGTATAAATCCTTGTGTCAATTGTTCATTACATTTCTGAGTTATCCTCAACATTGTTCATTGATTCAAGCATCATTCCTCACAACAAAGATTTGGTTACATTATCTTAGCCTGATTTTTAACCAAAACAACAGGAACAAGAAGATGCCACCCCGTATCCGAGGAAGAGGCAGAGGCGGAAAAGCCCCAATCTTCGCAAGTCATGATCATGAGGCCGGGCCATCACACCGGCGTATTCCATCTGCAACCATGAGCACTAGTCCTCAAGAAGACTGGAGGACGTATTTGGAACCCGCGAGGCGATTTGTCTCGCTAAGCTCTTCGCCTTCGTACCACGATTCTTTTGGGCTCCATAAAGGCAACGAGTCCGAGCATTCACGCCACTCCTACTTACCACTGCAGCGGTCGGGTTCACACCGCGCCTTTCAAGACCCGACCCCGTATTTCCAGAGCCGGTTCAATCCGGTGAATCAGGTGCAAGAACCAGTGGGTTTTAACCCATTGGGACCAGAAGATCATTTTTCTGGTGATCAAGACATGGATATGGACGAAGATCCGGATCCTGCCGAGCCACCAACTGGGACGCCCACGCATCCCAAAGAGATTTCAGATGGGTCATCTTTTCACGGTTAACCGTAACAGGGCCCAGACAGCTATGAAGCAAGGTTTGCCTCATACCCTTTGGAGTTCACTCCCCCTTTTAACCCACCTCATCAGCAGCAGCAGGATCCCTCCGAGGATTCACGATTCCAGGCGGTTACGCCACCGCCACCACCTCCACCAGAGCAGCAGCCGCCTCCGGAACCACCGAGGCGTAGGAGATCAGGAGCACGGATGTCCGTGCGAGGGGGATTCCACTTCAGCACCCCTCAACATTCAAGTGGCAGTCACTACCCGCCACTATATGAAGACCCGCAGATGGGTGGGCCTTCAAACCCTGTCTCAGAAGTCGACTCAGCTTCGGTCGCACCACCACCAGTGGGTTATGATAACCCAATTCCTTCCTACGCTGGTGTAGCGGCGTATAACCCTTTTGAACAGCCAGCCTACCCGGGGTACAACTACTACAATGCCCCCGATGTTGACCCATACCTCGTAGCAGCCAACTACAATGCTCTTCATCCTGAAGGGCCTTTCGCCGCTTCGTACCAATCAGGGTACCAAGCATACGGGTATCAATACCCGCCACCTCCTCAGCCTCCGCAACAGCAGCCGCCTATGATCCAGGCGCCGCAACAACAGTAAATTCTTCAGAGGTTGAGCCAGGTGTAACGAGAGGTTCAGGAGGAGCGTAGAAGCCACCGGGGATTTCTTAAGGGTTTGGCGAATCTGATCAAGGGGAAGAAGAAGAGGGATTTTTGAAGATTCCTTATTTATTTATGATGTAATTTCTTTATTTCAATCAAGTCCCTGTGTGGACATTTTTACTTATGTATTCAGTCCCTGCGAGGACTTATATTTCCATTTTAGCCCCAACGTGGGCAAGTTATTTATGTAAAAGTCCCGTTTAGGGCACCTATGTACTCCTTCTAAATTTAGTGGAATGTTTTAGTTCAAAATTTCATTTTGTCATTATATGTATAAATATATTATATGAAATAAATTAACATAAAACATTTCATTTTATATTGATCTGCCGATAAATATTAAAGGCAAAAACCTAGCCTATGTGTCATATTAAGACAAGGCCATGATGGTAGTTCCTTTTTAAGATTTAATTACTTGTTAACATCTAAAAACATGTTAACACTCCTGAAAAATATGATTCGATAAAATCACATAAGTCATCCTTATATTGGATTCTTCCAATTCCTTTCCTTTATTAATTAAACATCATTTAGTGATGATGTGCCAGCGGGCCATAATAATTGTCAAATAAGACAAAAGACAGATATAGACTATGACTCCCTGTCAAGAAAGGTAATGAACTACGTTCAAACCTAAATGCCTCGATCCTATAAGATCATGGTTTATAATTAAAATTGTCCTTGTGACTAGGCCTATTGTATGCCACCCTCTTATCCTTAATAGTTTATAACTAGGGATGAAATATAATTTAAATACATTAAAATTAACCAATATGGTTTATAGTTACCATGGTTAATAAATTGCCATAAAATACAATTCCATAATAGACTCCTGAATAAATCTTTATCAATACTTTATGTAGCAATCAAGCTACATGGCAGGCTCAGATGAAGTCAACAGTCACCCGAGGGAGAATCATGATACTACCAGAGTTAACGTAGCTGGTGCGGAATTGCAGGAATTAATAGATAATGCCGTTACTCGAGCTCTTGACAGACAATTTAACGAATCAAGTGGCACTCGCGTCAGAACTCAATCTGTATCACACTCAAAACCACCCTCCAAGACTCATACAGCTCACAGGAGCGAATCTCATCATTCTTCAAATCAGAGGAGTGTCCCGTCGAAGAAAGTTGTGCTCAATCGAGAGCCTCGTGTTAAGACTTGTTCTTATAAATATTTTGTCTCCTGCAAGCCCAGAGACTTCACAGGGGAGAAAGGAGCCATCGATTGTATGACCTGGCTCGATGAGATGGACACTGTGGTTGATATTAGTGGTTGTGCAGAGCAAGACATTGTTAAGTTTGTGTCACAATCATTTAAAGGAGAAGCTCTAGCTTGGTGGAGGTCCCAAATCCATGCTACAGGGAAAATTTCGTTATATAATCTGACGTGGGATCAGTTTGTTGCTCTTATCAAAGAAAATTTATGTCCTCAACATGAAGTTGAGAAAATTTAGACTGACTTCTTGACCTTGGTCATGAAGAACTTAGACTGTCAGGCATACCTTACCAGTTTCAATACCATGTCTCGATTGGTTCCATACTTGGTCACACCGGAACCGAAACGTATAGCCCGTTTTATTGGAGGTTTAGCTTCGGAGATTAAAGCAAGTGTAAAAGCATCAAGACCTACTACTTTTAGGTCAGTGGCTGATTTGTCATTATCCCTTACTCTCGATGCGGTTAGGCAGAGATCGCTTAAGAGTTCTGAAGAAGGAAAAAGGAAACGTGAGGATGAAAACTCACGTCATTCTGATAAGAAACATATGGGGAATTCAGACCACAAGAAGAATTCTGGGTCTAACAAGGGTAACCAACAAACAGATGAGATGCCTAAATGCAAAACCTGCCAGAAGCATCATTTTGGAAAATGCAGGTTCGAATCAAAGTCGCAGTTGCAATCAAAACCAATTGGATGTGGGATCTGCAACTCCAAAGAACATAAGACTTTGGATTGCAAGAAGTTGAAGGACGTGACCTGTTATGGTTGCAACGAGAAGGGGCATATCAAGACTAATTGCCCAAAATATGCGAAGAAGTCTGATGAGGCTAAGAAGACCAATGCTCGGGTCTTTCAAATGAATGCACAAGAAGCGATTCAGAATGACAACGTGATAACAGGTACCTTTCTTATCAATGATGTTTATGCAAGGGTATTATTTGATTCGGGTGCAGATAAGTCGTTTGTGGATAATAAATTTTGTAAATTATTAAATCTGCATGTTAGAACCCTAAGCATAAAATATGAAGTAGAATTAGCTGATGGTACCATAGAAACTGCTTCAACCATGTTAGATGGATGTTCAATCTCCATTAGGAACCACTCTTTTCCACTGTCTTTGCTTCCTTTGAAACTAGTTGGTTTCGACATAGTGATAGGCATGGATTGGTTATCTTCTAACCAAGCTCAGATCGTTTGTGATAAGAAGCAAGTGGTTCTTAAGACTCCTCATGGTGAGCCACTCACAATACAAGGAGATACTCAGTATGGGTTGCCTAAGCAAGTGTCTATGCTTAAGGCATCGAAGTGTATGAAGAAGGGTTGTGTCGTTTATATGGCACAAGTAACCATGGACGAACCAAAGCCCAAGATTGAAGACATCCCTGTTATTTCTGAATATCCAGAAGTTTTCCCTAAAGAACTACCTGGTCTACCTCCAGATAGGCAAGTGGAGTTCAGAATTGACATTATTCCTGGAGCTGCACCAATGGCGAGAGCACCTTATCGGTTAGCACCAACTGAAATAAAAGAGTTGAGGACTCAGTTAGATGATTTGTTGGCAAAAGGTTTTATTAGGCCTAGCTCATCTACTTGGGGAGCATCGATTCTGTTTGTGAAGAAAAAGGATGGACCAATGCGTTTATGCATTGATTATCGAGAGCTGAACACGGTCACGATCAAGAACAGATATCCATTGCCCAGGATCGATGATTTGTTCGATCAGCTTCAATGAGCAACTTATTTCTCCAAGATTGATTTGAGGTCAGGTTACCATCAACTGAAGGTTAGAGAAGAAGATGTGCACAAGACTGCATTCAGAACTCGTTATGGTCACTACGAGTTCTTAGTGATGCCTTTTGGACTCACTAATGCGCCAACAGCGTTCATGGACCTCATGAATCGCGTTTGCAAACCCTATTTGGACAAGTTTGTCATTGTTTTCATTGATGACATACTTATTTACTCAAGGAACCAGGCTGATCATGAAAAGCACCTTCGATGTATTCTTAAACTTCTTCAGCAAGAGAAGCTTTACGCCAAGTTTTCAAAGTGTGAGTTTTGGCTCCGCGAAGTCCAATTTCTTGGACATGTGGTTAGTGAGCGTGGTATCCAAGTGGATCCCGCTAAGATTGAAGCCATCATGAATTGGCAAGAGCCAAAGACGCCCACAGAGATTCGTAGCTTCTTGGGTCTGGCAGGATATTACAGGCGCTTTATTGAAAACTTTTCAAGGATTGCTGCACCCCTAACTTCATTGACTCGCAAGAATATAAAATATGACTGGGGTCCTAAGCAATAAGAATCCTTTGATATTCTTAAACAGAAGTTAAGCAATGCACCTATGTTGACATTGCTTGAAGGAATCGAAGAATTTGTGGTTTACTGTGACGCATCGCACACTGGCATGGGATGTGTGCTTATGCAGAAGGGCAAAGTTATTGCTTATGCTTCCTGTCAATTAAAGGTGTACGAGAAAAATTACACCACCCACGATTTGGAGTTGGGTGCCGTTGTATTTGCACTAAAGCTTTGGAGGCACTATTTATATGGTACCAAATGTGTGATCTATTTTGATCATAAGAGCCTTCAACATCTGTTCACTCAGAAGGATCTTAACATGAGACAGTGTCGATGGATGGAGACACTGAATGATTATGATTGTGAAATCCGATATAATCCTGGCAAAGCGAATGTAGTCGCTGATGCTTTAAGCAGGAAGGAAAGGGTTAAGCCTATTAGGATCAATGCTAAGAGCATTGAATTGAAGAACAGCTTGAATGAAAGGTTGTTAGCCGCTCAGAAGGAAGCTGTATTAGAAGCTAACTACCCAAATGAGAAGTTGAGCGTAACTGCTGAACAGTTATCATATGGCAAGGATGGGATCCTCATATTAAATGGACGAATATGGGTTCCAATTTATGGAGGACTCGGGGATGTTATTCTTCAAGAAGCCCATAACTCCAAATATTCTGTTCATCCTGGTAGTGATAAGATGTATCAAGATTTAAAGGCAAATTATTGGTGGATAGGTATGAATAAATCTATAGCCACTTATGTGGCCAAATGTTTGACGTGCGCGCAAGTTAAAGCCGAACACCAGAAGCCGTCAGGTTTGCTGCAACAGCCTGAACTTCCCACCTGGAAGTGGGAGATGGTAACTATGGATTTTATCAGTAAGTTACCAAGAACAAAGCGAGGAAATGATACTATTTGGGTTATAGTAGATAGACTGACCAAGTCAGCCCACTTCTTACCTATTAAGGAAACACACAGCTCCGACAAGTTAGCTTAGCTGTACGTGGATGAGATTGTATCTCTCCACGGGGTGCTAGTGTCCATTATCTCTGATAGGGATACAAGATACACATCGCATTTTTGGAAAAGCTTTCAGCAATCATTGGGCACTCGATTAAACTTCAGCACTGCTTATCATCCTCAGACGGATAGGCAAAGCGAACGTACAATTCAAACACTGGAGGATATGCTAAGGGCTTGTGTTATTGATTTAGGTGGAAGTTGGGATGATCATCTTCCATTGATTGAATTTTCATATAATAATAGTTATCATTCAAGTATTCAAGCTGCACCTTTTGAAGCTTTGTATGGAAGAAAGTGCAGGACGCCAGTTTGTTGGGCGGAAGTTGGAGATGTCCAACTAACAGGACCTGATATAGTCCTGGAGACGACAGATAAGATTGTGCAGATACGTGATCATCTCAAAGCTGCCAGGGATAGGCAGAAAAGCTACGCAGTCAAAAGGCGTAAACCTCTGAAATTCGAGGTAGGTGATAAAGTGCAACTTAAGGTACCAACTTGGAAGGGGTGATGCGTTTTGGCAAGAAAGGCAAGCTAAGCCCACGATACATAGGACCATTCGAGATCATCGAATGTGTCGGAACAGTGGCTTACAAGTTAAACCTGCCTGAAGAACTCAGTGGAATTCATAATGTATTTCACATCTGCAACTTGAAGAAATGTCTAGCTTATGAATCGCTAGCCATGTCACATAAGGATGTGCATATTGATGAGAGCTTAAAGTTTGTTGAAAAACCTTTGTCGATCGAGGATCGACAGGTTAAGAAGCTTCGAAAGAAGCACGTACCGATTGTGAAGGTTAAATGGGACGCCCGTAGAGGTCCTGAATACACGTGGGAGGTTGAATCCACAATGAAACAGAAGTACCCTCATTTATTTCAGTAAATCTCGAGGTCGAGATTTCTTTAAAGGGGGTGAGGATTTAACACCTCGTAAAATCACGACCAATAAAATAAAGACACGTGTCATGGACTTTAAACGTGTAATAGATTGATCCGGAGGGACTAAATTTGCCAAACAATGTAAATATGTAAGTAAAGGGATCCAAAGTGTCAACATGCCATTCATGTGCCTCTGATTGACCTCGCACGACGTTCGTATTCTTTAACGAATAATTTATCGAACATGGAAAGTCGTTTGTGCTTAAAATAAGGATCTTACGAAGCATAGGGGTTAAAAGTGTCAACATGCTGAAAGTAACCTCTGAGTGACCTTTTAACGACCCCAAAAACATTGTAACAATTATATATTATGATCTCAAGAATATCGGATATTAATTCGTGGAGTTTGGACGCACAAAAATAATTAAAGTGTTAATTCCAAGGAATAAGGGTCAAATACGTCAACGTTGCAATTCAAGACCATTCGGGTGACCTCGTAACTAACCGAAAGCTTATTGATAAATATTTAAAGACTCAAGACCCTTAAAAGTCAAGTTTGGGGGTTAAAACTGCAGTAAACGAAAGATAAAACGAGTTTAGAGGGACCAGGGACTGAAATTGCAATAACTGAAACTTGGTGACCGGAGCTGCCCTTGACGCGGGCCGCATAGGCCTTAGACAACTCTTACGCGGGCCGCGTAAGAGTGTTAGGTGCAGAAAAATCTGCACAGCTGCAGGTTAGTCAGGTTACACCGCCTTTGCATGCCATTTTTCGAATCCAGGAGCTGAGCCAACAGTATTTCATGCATAGGGGACACCTGGAATCATCCGGAATCAGTTGTAGACTCATGTGGAGTGATCTTGTGAATTATATTTGGCTATATAAGCTCTTGTTGTTTGCTAGTTCATTTGCACAATTCAAAATTATTCACAACACTCTCTCTGGAGCTTTCTGGAGTTCAAGCAAGTTTTCTTAGGTTCCAAATTCGTGTTAAGGACCATTGTAAGTGTTCTTAACCTCCTAAGTTCAAGTTTTATTAGTCCAATGACCAAAAGTCAAAGCCATCGTAATTAAGCTTTGACTTAGTGATTAATCACTAATGGTCCAGCCATTATTCGAATTGAAAGTGGCTATGAGTTGGTAATTATGTGGGTAATAAACCCTTAAAAGGGCACCCACTGATTATCACTCTAACTTGGTCAATTATCGGGTCAAACTTAATATTAAAAAGTCAATAGAAACTATTTTTACAAATAAATTCATAACTTATAATGTAGAAGTTATGGAACATATTTTAACACTAAAGAAACTTGGTAAATAATGTAAGAACATGTCTAAGCATGTTCAACCCGACACTTCTGAGTTTAAGCTCGATTCGGAACCGAAAGTCGCAAAAGTAGACTTTTGCTTTGACTTTCAGTTCTGACCCGATTTAGCTTTTTTTAGATATGCCTTAAGGTTCCTTTAGGACCATATTATAAGTTAGTAAAACCCTCTGAGGTTATACTACATGGTTCCTTATTAATCCGATTCATTTGCATGTTTCCGTTAATTGCTTAAATGTTGACCATTATGCCCTTTTGATATTAAAACGAGATTTTTGAAAATGTGAGAGGACAAAAACCTTTATTACAGATTTATAAACATGTCCTAAAAATTTGACATCAGTTTGAGGTCTAAATTATGAGTTATGCTCAATATCGTAAATTAAAGCCTTTTTATTAATTAAACCGACATTTTTGGCATAGAACCTAGTTAAACCCAATTTTTGACACCAAACCTTTTACCCACTGATGTAATATAATATTTTGGGATTTTTGGAGATTTTTATTAATTTTTAAACTGATCATAACATGGTGTTCTTGCCTTGATTCGGTAATTGACGGTTCTACCCTTTTTGCTAATAAAATGAGTTTTACATAACATTTTGATACCAAATCTTTTTATATTGATTTATTATGTTAGATAAAATATTTTAAGCCTTCTGGACTGATAAAAATCTCAGCTTTCCATATATAACCTGAAAATCGCTTAAAACTGACTTTTTACGCTTTTTAAACACATAGTATGGGTTAAAACAATTTTTGACACATAAGACTTATTACCTACTGATATTATAAGTAAACTTTTATACTTAACAGTAAGTATAAGTTTTGAACTCAGATTTCTAAATTTGACCTTTAAAGCTTGTGTGAAATGACCAAAATGCCCCTATGGTGCATAGTTTGGTTATAAATGATAAATTTCACATATATGCAATACCTTACTGATATGACTTGCAAAAATAAATATTTTTACTGATCGTTTTAGACCAGAACCTCAGATTGTCATTTAACCTCTATTATAATCTTTAAAATGACCAAAATACCCCTACGGGGCTTAAATTGATTTTAAATCCGTTTTGGGCATAATAGAAGATATCCTACTGATACCACAACATATTTAAGGCATATTAACTTAGGAAACATGTTCGCGACTTATTTGGTTACCCGTTATGCATTTTTCGCGTTCGGTGCGGTTTATGTAACTAGTTAGCATAAATAAACCGAAACGGGTCAAACCTCATCATTTTTGCTTCAAAATCCAGAATGTGTTTAGTTTACCCATATTATACAAGTCTTCATACTTGTCGGTTCTAAACCACATTCTAATCCGGTCTTAGCTTAATCTTGCGTTTTGAACCGTAAACCTTTCTTTAAAACTAACCGGTCTAAGTTTAAACTTAAGTAAGACCCGTTAGGAATCTAATAGGTTATTAAAACCTTCGTTCCAGATTTAGGAGCCCAGTAAAAGATATTTTCACTTGCTGATTGTATACGGCTGAGATAAATTTGTATATTTTGCTCAGGTAAATACTTTTAACTTATTTTCCGTTATACGGGCTTGGGATACGGTATTATAATAATACCGCTTGGTCGGGTGTGTAGTTATTTAAATCGGATTGTGATTAATATATTTACAGAACCCGTTTAATCTGTTTTGTTTGGTGCAATGCCTTTGGGGGGTTTAATGACCATGTCCTGGATATCCTCGGCTCATTCATTGAAATGGCCACGACTTAAGCACGGGGTGTAGGCATACACCTGACAGTTGCGTATGTATAAAAGGTATCCCACAATAAGGATTTTCCTTGTGGGCATTATACTTGTGGTGTGTCAGTTAATCTTGTCCGGCTCTTCTAACCGGCCCTGACGGACGACTAACATATAAAACTGTATACAAGATTATTTTTAAAATAATGGTCCCAAGTTATAAAAGATTATTTGTGCCTTGTGCATTTAAATCAATTTTTTTAAATATTTTCAAAATAGTCTGTTAATTGTATTTACCAGTGTAAACTGACGTATTTTTCAAAAGGTTAAGTGCATGTCCTATGCGAAATAGGCTGGCTACTCCTGAGTGAATAAATAAAGAGTCTTGCAAGCTTTATCACTTTAAAATCTGTTGAACAATGTTTCCTTTATTTTGATCCGCCCGTGGATCCTTTTTTCATTCCGTTCATAATACTTTGTGTTACTTTCAATCGGTTTGTAATATTTTACTTTTAGACTTCCGCTGTGCATTGAACTGTGATTATTTGACTATGATGATATCAACTACGTCACGATACTCCCCACCGGGCCCACCGGTAATACGTGGAAATATTGAGGTGTGACATTTTTCAAATGACTTATTGGCTCAAATAAGTTAATAAGTTATTTCCAAACTCAATCATGAACACCCCCTAACTCTAAAATGGATTCACAAAATAAATCCCAAGGTGCTAGTTCGAGCTGAGCTGGAGTTTTTGCGGGTGAAGGGTAAATGCCACAACCTCTCACGCAACATATTCCAATGCAACCTCTTCCAACCCCCTATATATTTGGGGCAATAACCAAACTATTTTTTTCACAGCATATGGTTCTATCGGTTCAGCTGGATTTCTCCCCGGAAGCGATGCAAAACTTCGATGCGTTTGCGACATATGGAACCCATCTCATTTTGAACAAGAAAATGTGGAATGAGAACCACCACTTCATTATGGCGTTGATGAAGATGATTGTCACACCCCAACCGATTGCGGAAACATTGGAGTGGGACGAAAACGAGATTGCAAGAGACTTCATAACGTCTATTTGTGACAAGTATTTAATAAGCAAAATTTCATTTCATTTCTAAATCCCAAATACAACGTTTGGAAGCAAAGTACAACATCATGTAATAAGGAAACAAAGAACAATACATAAACAAAATCTAAAGTGCGTTTCTAGTCGTCCTACTAGATTTCTTTCAACGTATCATCATCAAGTTCCTGCAATACATATTAAAGTACATGTCAACACATAAAGTATTGGCGAGCATACAAGTTTGAATTACTAGCATAAGTGTAAAACGATTTAAACGAATAACATAGGATAATAGTAAACAAAGACATATCATAACAATACTAGCATGCATCACATAATTGTCAACTCAATGATTTCCACTAGCGTAATCTTGTCGTCGCAACGACAAGGCCGTTTTTATGTGACTTAACATGACCTCAAGAATATGGGCAATATGTTAGTCCTATAGCACTATACATGTTAAGGGAGGTTTGTATGAAGTTAATGACAAAGTATAGTGCAAGTAAGGATTCTAGCATGTATGAATTTCTAAGCATCAGGTATTAAGCATGTATAATGGATTGTTTGTTTGTGTCAAGCGTGTTTGCATGTGATTGTGTGAGTTTAATAAGTCATAAGTATTGCACCCAAAAGTGTCGAAAAATAAAAAGGGGGTCATGTACACTCACGGTTTTCAAAGCTTCCAAAGTAAACGTGAGTTGACGAGTCGTTGAGGGTGGAGCACCAAAGTTACCCTATATTGGGAAAACGAAGATGTATAAGTATATGGAGTTCATGAAGAGTTTGGATTCGGAATTAATATAAAAAGTATATGTGCACGAAAGTTACCTGATTTGGCATGAGTGTGGTTAACATACTACACATAGTATAATGTTGTACTTTTCTACGCATGGTGTGGAGGGATTTGTGCATATGCATAATGTTGTTAACATTAATAAATAAGCAACTTCTATGTGCATCATTACTTGTACCTTTGGCTTAGGGAGTGCTTCAAAAAAAACTTGATTTTTCCACTTCTAAACCAAACAATTCATATTTTACATTTTAACCCCTTTTCATTTCTTTTTTACTTTTACCCCAACTTTTTCCATCTTTTCTAATTTAACAAAACACTTTATTATCTACAACTTTCGTACCCCATACTTTTTTGTCTTTCGCGTCGTTATAAATTTTGCGAGTTAACATGTCGTAGCGTGCATGTGAAGTTCAACGTTTTTGCTCTATTTTTTCATATTTGACTGACCCGTCGCAACGCATCCATTTTCCCCTTTTGAAAAGTTCGCCGCAACAGACGGGTCGTAGATCGACTAAGTTATTATTTTCTACGTTTTACGTTTCTGGTTAATTTATTCGTATTAAGACACTGTAACGGGTGTGTGTGGTTCAACGTTTTAGTCTGCTTTTCGTTCAGTGTAGTTTTTACCATTTTATCTATTTTATTATTACGATGTTGAGAGTCGATGTGGTTGTGGCATTGGTGCTACTTGGCACGGTTTTACGAACTTTTTTAACCTATTAAATGTTTTACTAATTTTTTGTTTCGGTTTACCCTTATACTTCCTTTACTTAAAAACTATTTTTTACGTGCTTATTTTATGTACGGGTATGTGTAAATATGATTTCTTCTACATTCCGACGTAAACTTTTTTTATAGACGAGTCAGGTCAAATATAATACGTTTTCGTTTAAAGAAACCATTTTTACGTGCATATTTCTATGTACGTTTTCGTATAAATTCAAGTTGTTCTACGTTTCGACTTAAACTTTTTTGGGAAATGATTCAGGTCAGATATAATATGTTTTCGTGCTTATTTTATGTACGTTTCGTAAAGTTTGTTTCAAACCGAGTTGAGTCAAATTATGGTTTCTTTTTTTCTCCCCTTTTTTCGAAAGCTTTTATTAATCCCTTTCGATTACATGTGCATATTTTCCTTCATACCCGTTACGTTTTCTTTGTATAAGTTGGGTCACATATAATACGTTATGATTGTTCGATATGAATTCCATTTACTTTACGTTTGATCCAATCGCAATGCTTATAAAGGTTACACTGAGTTCAACTGGATACGTCGAAATGTGTGTTTTCATATGGTTAATGCATTATATAACGTTTGGACCAATCCATTCAATGTTTACGATGTACCCGCGCCGCAACGCGGGCGGGTCTTAACCCTAGTTCTTATTGAAATGTACAGAAACATGGAACTGTGCAACCGTGAATTAGTTTTGAATATAATATGTACTGAAACGTATATAAGTATTTTGCAATGATATATTCGTAAGTTGATTATGCATTGTATATAAAAAGTTATTGAAAATATTATATATACTAGTTTAATTACATAACAAATGTTTCCCTTAACAAAAAAATATATATATACACACACATAAGAGAAAAGTGAAACAAAAACCCACTTGAGTTGACGAAATCCGTTAAACTCCAGTATAACAATCATTTTTTAACATGGATAATAAGCGTGAGTAGAAAATTGAAAAAACTAAATCAAACTGAAAAACTAATTGAACTGAACCGAAAAAAACAAACCACACAAAAAATCAAACCGAAATTTATAGTTCAATCACAGTTTTACATTTTTTGAAAACAAAAAAAAAAAAGACAAACCGAATCGAATAACCTAAAAATCATTTTTTTAATGTTTGTTATATATTGGTTTAGGAATTAGTAGTTTTATTCTTGAATGGTAACTATTTATAATAAAAACGTTAACATGTTTATTTGTCTTTGAAATGATTTATCCATTGCCTACAAAAAGTAAAAAAAATTGACATATAAATTAAATGATTTTCAAAGTACTACAAAAAAAAAAGTCTGAATAAAAACTTTGAAGAAACATAAAAATTGAGTAGAAGCTAGTTTTATGTGAACAATACTAATTAAAAAAGTTTAATATAATATCTTAAATGTAAACATCTAAGAAAGATTCTTGAATATTATGTTGTATTTTTTATTTTTGAATCTTACGTAATTTTGTTTCAAAAACTGAAAAACCGGACCGAACTGTTGCTAAAATCGAAACAACCAAAAATCGAACCGAACAATACACACCCCTAACGGACAATACATGATATTACAATTATTAAAAAAAAATTGTAGGCACTTATTACACATATGTAACACAAAATCATTGTACATGTGTAACGAATATGTAAAACAACCAAAGACATTTTTAATCGCATGTGTAACATGTGCGTACAAATTTTTTTTTTTAAATTCTTATTTTGTGTGATACCTTATAATAACATACATTACATAAATAAAGAAAGAAATGATTTGTTTATTTGATAGTTTTACAGGTTTTGTAAACTCAAATGGGTTTTCATTATATCCACCAATATATATGTGTGCGCGTGTGTATAATTAGGAGAATAGTTATTTTTCATCTAGTTTTAATTAGGAGAATCATCAAGCTAGACTTTTTATCCACGAGTTAAGTGAAAAAATGTCTTTATAGTTATGTTGACTAAATGGAACAATGGATGAACCACAATTAGGTTTATAGGGGTATAAAGTGCTAATTCCGTAGTCGTATGAATTTGGGCCTTTTTTAGGAAGAAGACGCCTTTCCACGCCCGACTAGCGGCCCCCGTAGGCCTTTTTTTGCAAAAAAAAAATTGAATGAGCGTTCTATATTCAATGCCAGATCCATTTTTGAAGTGAGCAATCACCTGTTTCCATGCCTTTTTTGTCCAATAACATTTTTATGGTTTTTAATTTAATTCTATTACACCACAATGCCCACATCCCAACTACACTCATTTTAGAAAACGCCCCATAATACCCCATTGCTGATCGGGCTGCCTCATGACGCAAAACGCCCAAGGGTAACAACATTACCACTACACATGGTCTTAAGGGGATATTATGGTGGCTGACACTTAAGTGATATAACCTGCAACTTCAAACCTACAGGATGCATGGTGTAAGTCGGGTGTATTTGTATTAGAAAATTTAAGGCCACGTATAGTCATAAAGCCCCTTGTGGGCGTTATACGACAAGTGCCGAATTGTGTAAGAGAGGGGTTTTATATACCTTGAGTGTGTAGTGGGTTTATATATGTATGAGGCTTTATATATGTATGCATATGTGTGTGTGTGGGGAAAGAGTGGTCACGCCGTGATATACATCGCGGGAGGGAAAAAATTACCCATAGCGCCAGCCGTAATGATGTGTAGCGACGCTATGGGGCGCTATGCCCTATTTTGCCGTGTGTGGCGCCCCGCAGTCTAAGAATGGTTAGATAAAATGCATAAATATGTTAGTTCCACATAGGCATAACTAATTAGGAGTTAATTACTGTTTTCGTCCCCGTGGTTTGTCAAAAATCACTATCTCAGTCCATTCGTTTAAAAATTGCGATTTCAGTCCATGTGGTTTCACTTTCGTAACCATTTCAGTCCACCTCGTAACCATTTCAGTCCCTGTACTTAACAGAATAATGGATTGAAATTGTTACGAAAGTGAAACCACGGGGACTGAAATGGTTACGAAAGTAAAACCACGGGGACTGAAATCGCAATTTTTAAACTAATGGACTGAAATAGTGATTTTTGACAAACCACAAGGACGAAAACAGTAATTAACTCACTAATTAGTCACTAACATATCCTATCCAATAAAAATATGACAAGTGTAATAAAATGCGTACAAATACACAATCAAGGCTCAACCTACCCTATACATAATTACACTTGCTCCCCCCCCCCCCCCCCCCTCATTGAAACATTGTCACATGTCTTAAGAGTGCAAAATACATAAATATAATTTTTTTAACGACCGACATAATCAATCTCGAGCACTTTTGGTGTACCCACTGCATCAAACGGAGTACTCCGATATTAACCCAGTCCACCAGCAATTCCGAGGAAAACCCGGTAACCCACCAGCCTATAGGCACGACAGTGAAGATACCGGTAAAACTCGTTTGGCTCAAGGATCGAACCTAGATTTTTCTGTGTCTCCTATCATTGTCCACCAGTGTCTCACTCTTCACCAAATGAGAGTTGATTCTGCATCTCTTAAAAGAAATACAAGTATTCTACCACTTCATCTAGAGATCATTAGCTTTTTTTAATCAAATATGTAATTTTACAAGCATCTATTTTTTCGTGTATTGGTTTTTCACGTATGTAATTTTTTTTTCTTGTTCACTTTATTTCATGGGTCTTTTATATTATAAAAATTGTTGTGAAATTTGTATAATTGAAAACTTTTTTTTCATGAAATGTCAACATTCAACGGATGAATACGCTGTATTATAGATATGAAATTTTATCTTAAAAAATGCACATTTTATGTGTCTCGTCTTCTTGATAGGTGTAGTTTTTTTTTAGGCTTATCTTATTTCCATACTTCTAAAATTTTGTTTTTACACCCCTTTCTCTCCATCATTTTCTATACATATCTATGTATATATAGAGAGATAGATGTGTGAGGTGTGTGAATATTAACACCTTTTTTTATTTATTTATTTTTTAACAAAAATTCTTTTAATATCTTGATTTTATCTGTCTTACTTACACTTATAAGGATTTAAATCCACAAACTTATACTTGTAAGTAGTGGCGAAGCTTGAAATTTTTTACCGGGGGGGGGGGGGGTCGAAAACGTATATACCCAAAATTTTATATAGAACCGGGGGATCGAAAACATATATATCCAAAAATTTATATACGAAAACTACATATATAACACTACTAAAAGTTCAGGGGGTCGGGCGCCCCTCCCGGCCCCTTCAAAGCATCGCCCCTGCTTGTAAGGATGACACGACACCAATATGTAAATATGTATAGGTTATTTAAGGGGTGTAGTAAGTTCAAAACACATCTAAGGTTTTTGTAATTAAAAAAATACATTTATTCAAAGAACTTATGTAAAATTATTAGAGTTAACTTCCATTTTACTTCCGGTTATTTGGTCATTTTAACGGTTTTGCCTCAAAAGTTTATAAATAGCCATTTTCCTCCCTGATTTTTCTAACTTATCGTCATTTTGCCCCCGCCTCTAACTCCATCCAAAAAATCCATTAACTAGAAGGGTATTTTGGTAATTTTATAGATAAAAGCAAGGGTATGTAAGTCTTTTCACCTAAATAAACCTATAACTTGTTTATTTACGTGTATATAAGTAATTTTTTCTGATCCCCCATCTTTCCAACCACTATTTCTACCGGCCACCACCATCCACAACCATCCACCACCACCTACAACTACCACCTGCCGACAACGACTACCACGACTTTTAACTAAACGTTTTAATTGAGTTAGAGCCAGGGAGTAAACTACCAAAATACCCCTACTTTTAATTAAGCGTTTTAACTGAGTTAGAGTCAGAGAGCAAACTGACGACAAACTCAAAAGATCAAAGAAAAATGATTATTTTTAAACTATTGGAACAAAATCGTTAAAATGATCAAATCAATATAAGCAAAACAAAAGTTAGGGGGGTCGAAAACGTATATACCCAAAATTTTATATAGAACCGGGGGGTCGAAAACATATATATCCAAAAATTTCTATACGAAAACTACATATATAACACTACTAAAAGTTCAGGGGGTCGGGCGCCCCTCCCGGCCCCTTCAAAGCATCGCCCCTGCTTGTAAGGATGACACGACACCAATATGTAAATATGTATAGGTTATTTAAGGGGTGTAGTAAGTTCAAAACACATCTAAGGTTTTTGTAATTAAAAAAATACATTTATTCAAAGAACTTATGTAAAATTATTAGAGTTAACTTCCATTTTACTTCTGGTTATTTGGTCATTTTAACGGTTTTGCCTCAAAAGTTTATAAATAGCCATTTTCCTCCCTGATTTTTCTAACTTATCGTCATTTTGCCCCCGCCTCTAACTCCATCCAAAAAATCCATTAACTAGAAGGGTATTTTGGTAATTTTATAGATAAAAGCAAGGGTATGCAAGTCTTTTAACCTAAATAAACCTATAACTTGTTTATTTACGTGTATATAAGTAATTTTTTCTGATCCCCCATCTTTCCAACCACTATTTCTACCGGCCACCACCATCCACAACCATCCACCACCACCTGCAACTACCACCTGCCGACAACGACTACCACGACTTTTAACTAAACGTTTTAATTGAGTTAGAGCCAGGGAGTAAACTACCTAAATACCCCTACTTTTAATTAAGCGTTTTAACTGAGTTAGAGTCAGAGAGCAAACTGACGACAAACTCAAAAGATCAAAGAAAAATGATTATTTTTAAACTATTGGAACAAAATCGTTAAAATGATCAAATCAATATAAGCAAAACAAAAGTTAACTCAAATTATTATTTTGAGAGGGTAAAGGATGGTCTTGGTGGGGGCTCACACAAACCAAGTTACCAGGCCCGGGGTGCGTACAATTGTCGGTCAGAGATATTCTTTAATCTAACGGCTACATTTATATTTAAATTTACATCCTTGTTTTTTAATTAGATTGCACTTGATTCTTATTTTTTGTAAGACTAAGTGTGTTTATTTCGAGAAAACAAAGCCATCCAGTTCAATTTTTTAAGAATATTATAATTACATGTGAATATATAATATATTTGTTTATAAATTATCGGACGTGTATTGTGTTTTATTTTTTATTGTTAAAAAAGTTTAATTAGCTACACAAATTAAGTATGTACGAGTTATTTATCTATACTATATTATAAAGTATTTTCCCAAAGGTTTTTTAAAATTTAAGAAGTACAGATAGAAATATTTAGTATACAACAAGCAATGCATGTATTAATTATGTTTGAGGGGTAAAATTGTGTTTTCCCACCGAATTCTTAAAAGTTAAGAGGTGCAACTTAGAAAAGCTTAGCATATATTAATTATGTTGGAGGGTAAACTTGTCTTTTTACACGATAATGAGTTATTAAAATTAAAGCTATTTGTTTTGTTTCAATTTTTTGTAGATACTAGTAATGATGCTCGCGCGCGTTGCGGCGCGGGTACATCGCAAACATCAAATGTATTAGTCCAAACATTATGTGTCGCGTTAACCACATGAAAACACCTGTTTCGACGTATCCGATTGAACTTAATGTAACCTACATAAGCATTGCGATTTGATCAAGCATTATGTGTTGCGTTAACTACACAAAATCAAATTTAAAAAACCAGAAATGTTACACTTCTAACCAAAACATTTGGGGAGAGGGGCGGGTGCACCTCCCGTCCCTAGGGTATTAACATAGTTAGTCCATGTGGTTTGCACAAAATAGCATATTTAGATACTAATAGAATGTGATTTTAAACCTACAAATAACGCTAATACCTCCAAACGTTACAAAATGAAAAGTTAATACCCTAGAATGTGATTTTAAACTATTAGTACCTAAGTATATTATTTTGTGCAAACCACAGGGACTAACTATGTAATTAACTCGTATATTATTATCCATAATATGGTCCTAGAGTATTTTTGTAAATGCTATACTGAAATACAACAGGAACATTTATTTTTTTATTTGGGATTATATGACACTTTACATGAATACGGTAATAAAGTAAATGATGGGGTCACATATCTTTTTACCAGAGCAACCTAGTCAAAACCATACCACCAGAAAACCAACCTGTACATTATCTCTATCCATCTCTACCCCCAAACCTCCACTGGCTCCAATCGCAACCACCACGTCACCGTCTCCGTCACTCTTGCTCCGACTCTCTCTCTCCCCCACTCATCTATCTCTCCTTGTCTGTCTCTTTGACGACCTCCTGTCGTCTTTGTCGGAACCGCCGTTGCTTCAGCAAGAACTGATCGTATGATGGCGGAGGTCCAAAGTCAGTCTTTCAACCCACCATCAGATCTGGCGGCATTCTAGTCACATGCAGTGACAGATCTAGGGTTCCGGTATGTAATCTACTCACCTCTTTTCGACTAAACTTTTTTTTTTCTTAATAAATCGACAACAACTAATGCGCGTAGCGGGGCTAGGTTTACCGCGGCCGGTGCTTCTCTTTCTTTTATTATTTGCAACATGGTGGTGAAAGAAAAAGCTGAAACAAAGGGCAAATTTGTAGTTTATGATGTTCTGTAGCTAAGGCTACCATAACGGTTCCGTCGTCTTAGGGATTGTGTTATTGGAGTAGTGGGTCTAACGGTTGCAACGCATTCCGGCCGGTCTGGACGTTAGTTGATATGGAACATACGACGCTACTTTGGAAATGGAATAAGAAAAAAAGGAGGAATTGGTCGGTGGCTTGCTACTTTGGAAATGGAGTAAGACAAAAAGGAGGAAATGGTCGGTGGCTGAAGCCACCGACTTTGTCCTTTAAGTCTTTAGGGTAATATCATCAAAACAATGCCGCAATTCCAAGAATGGCAATGGATCTGATTACCGGAGCAAAATGTTTGATGATTATAGCGTCCAGTGGCGGAGTTTGATCAAAATTTCCCGGGGAACGGAAAATCATGAGACTCAATTTATATATTATATAAATATTTCGGCAAAATAATTGGGGGGACGATCCTTTATAATTTTAAAAATTTTCGACGAAAAATCAGAAAATTTTACACTTCTAACCGAAACATTAGGGGGGTGCACCCCCGAGCATCAAATAAGCTACTCCCCAGACAGCGCACATGCCGACGTTAGCCATATTGGAGTGTTCTGGGGCTTCATCATTTCATTCTCCGGTCGCTTCCACCGCCATTAGTGAGGCCTCACTTCACCCCGTACTTGCCGGTTCTTTCTTCGATCAAGTCGCCGGTCACCAGAGGAAAGTACACTGAAGGGGTATGGTCCCAAAAATGCCGCGCACACCATTCTGTTCGCGCTTTGGACCATACTCCTTAACCACTACAGTGATCAATCTTTAGACCCCGCGCGGGATGATCAAACAGAACATGGTCTCGCGCGAGGTCAAATCAAGAATTAACGGAAGTTTCTATACTTGGCATTCTGAATAAGGACCTTCACCTCCTGCAACCCCGCGCGAGCTACTAACGTGCTCAGCAAAGGTCGCGCAGGAGTCAAAGAGCAAGGCCACTTCAGAAAGTACTAAAGGTACAAGTGGCAGAAAGGCAAACCAATCAGCGTCCTCCAGGCTGTGCTCTATCATGCTCCACAATCATATGACGTGCAGGAGACACAAAGTACACAAGGATGCCTATGTGGCACCAATCGGGGGGCGGCGACACCTGCCCCATGATCACCACTTACCTGCTGATGGCAGAGGGACAACAAGGCTGACAACTATGACACGTGGCTCCAATCAAGGTGCGCCAGCACCGAAGATCTTCTAGAAGACACTAACAGTCGACACCAGTGAGACAAAGAGCATATCCTCTATGTTGTCGCCTTCCGGCCCAAGGCCCATCAGCCCATCTCCTCTTACACCTCTTCGGCTATAAATAGAGACCTTCAAGCACAGGTTAAACATTCTATTCTCTCTACTCTCACCCTTAACACACAATTATCTCCTCAAAGCAGATACTTATTCTCACACCGGAGCCTGGTTAAGAGGGAAACCCCCATATTCCACTCTTAACGAGCTAACGATGTTCTGTTTTGCAGGATCATCAAACCCAAACCGGAGCTCAGAAAGTTTAGAGAAGATTAACCCCTATGAAAGGAACATAAACCAAACTAATTAATCATAAAATTAATTCTGTGTTTCTTCATTGGCGCCCACCAATTTTTTGCAAATCACTTTCATCTTCTTTTTCTGAGTTTTTTAAGTTGTTTTTCCTTCGATCATGGCGGGTCAATGAATCATTCCTGATTTTGGTTTTGGAACAAACTCTAACGCAGCGTTGGGGGAGGACAATCAAAATGTCCAAGTCCAACTTGCTGAAGAAATAGGTGAAATCGAAGTAACCAACACTGGGGGACCCCGCGCGAGCTTCACTCGCATCACCCAGACGAGAACCCCAGCAAGTCACGTCGCTGGTCCTTCAAATCCAGCTCCAAATCCAAACATCTCGGCGCTACTAGGGCTACCAGAAGGCGAAACCTTAGCTTCCTGGTACGCCAAACAAATTGCTACCATCAATACTGCGTATCAGTCATTAAGCGCACATCAGGCGATTTTACAAGCAGAACCCTCATTGGTCACTCCTCCGGGTCCAACTCAAGGGGCGCGCCAGATGCCCCCACGGCAGAACTTTCAAGGCAGAGTAAACAGACCTCCTCCTATGAGAAGGCCAAGCGTACATGATACGCGCGACACATACGGAGAAACGGACGCGTACAATGATCACCCATCATATGTGCAGCACAAACGACCAGTTCATAGCCGGCTTGGGCCGCGCAACATGAACAATGAATGGGATGATACTGATCCGAATGATCCCACCTGGCAAGATGACGAGGGTTCATCAGTTTTCAACACGTTGCCAAAGAACCATGAGTCTTACAGACAGAGACAGCGCATCGCGTACAGCGAAGAGGCAGAAAGAGAATTTAGCCTAGCCTATAGGCCAGCAGAGGCTGCAGAACACTCAAAGTTCATCCCAAAAATTGCTTTGGCACCACTTTCAAGAGAAAGATACCCCCAACAGTGGGAAAATTCAACGGTCTTACAGACCAGGATGATCATGTTATAGTGTTTACAAGTGTTGGCGTTATGGGAGGTTGGAATATGCCGATGTGGTGTCATTTATTTATCCAGATGTTTACTGGGGCTGCTCGCGCCTGGTTCGACAACCTTCCGCCTGGAAAAATCACTTCATGGGTTGATTTTAGAACACAGTTTGTAAACCACTTCAGCCAGCAAAGACGTTATCAACGAGATACGTCTGAAGTAACAGATATCTGGCGTAGAGAAAATGAAGGTTTGGAAGACTTCATCACTCGCTTTAACAAGGAGTGTCTAGAAATCGGCGGTGTAAGCGAACAACTCATGCGTGCTCACTTTAAGAAAGCTATTCGATGTGATAGTCTCATCAGAACTATCACCGGAAAGGATGGTATACCCAAGGAATGGGATAAGCTGATGGAAGCCGCAAAAATAGTAGCTCAAACCGAAGAGTCGCTAGCTAGAGCCAAGAGCTCATACACCGAAGATCGCTTTTCCAAGAAAAGCTCGCGCGACTACGGCAAGCGCAACAAGAGCAAGAATCATGATTGGAAAGCTGGAAAATCAAGTGGTTATGAAGAAAGATCGCGCTACAAAGAGGACGCGCGAGAAACAATCGACAGAATTGGGTATCGAAAGGCAGTCAGGGACGATAACCAAGAAAAGCACTGGACTCCGCTCACAAAGACACCAAAAGAGGTGCTCATGACGGAGAACCACAATTTCAAGGCTCCATGGCCTATGACAAACAAGAAGGGGCAAGACCGGAACCTGTACTGCGATTTTCACAAGGATACAGGTCATCTGACAGATGACTGTATCAGTTTACGACAAGAGATCGAGAGAGCGCTGAAAAGCAGAAAGTTAAGCCACTTGGTGAAAAATGTTCGCAAAGAGACACGCAAGATCCAACGCCATGATGATGGTAACCAGAAGAAGGTCAGGCGCCTGGAAACTCACATGGTCAACGGGCCAAGATACAGCGCAAGAGATAAAGGCAAGCGCCCTTTCGAACCTGCATGGCAAGAGCAACATGTCATCTTCCCGGTAGTACGCGGGGGTCCACGCGCTACGCGCCCCGTCGTCATCACCGGTATTATCGGCCATTATGAAACGTAATACATATTCATTGACCCGGGAAGTACAGCTGACATCATCTACGAGCAGTGCTTTAATCAGTTTGATGATGAAAATAAAGCGAGACTCGAGCCGGTTGATTATCCTCTGTCAGGATTTTGCAACGAAATGGTATTCCCATTAGGCCAAATCAGTTTCCCCGTCACGCTGTCTGACGGGAAGCATTCAAGAACCACAAATGTCAACTTCATGGTGATGCCTGTCAAATCAAGGCATGATGTTTTAATTGGAAGAGAAACCCAAGGAGAGCTAAACATGGTAACCTCCACACCCCACTCAGCCATCGGGTTCCCAACCGAGACGGGGGTGGCGATTATCTGTGCAAAAAAAGAAGTAATGTCAGCAGAGGATGTGCGCCCAGCCAAAGCGGCAAAAATTTCAATGACTGATCCAGAAAAATGGGTTTTAAACCCCAAATACCCAGAGCAAACGGTGACGATAGGCCACGCAATCTCACCAAACATCAGAACGCACCTCAAGCAACTTTTGTTTAGGAACATGGACATTTTCGCCTGGACTCCGGCAGACATGACCGGTGTCCCGCGCGACGTCACTGAACATTGCATGAACGCTTATCCCTCCATCGAGCCAAAAGTTCAAAGAAGGCGCAGCCTAGGGGTGGATAAAACCAAAGCGATGAATGAACAAGTCTGTGAATTGCTAAAAACAGGTATACTGAAAGAGGTGCGGTACCAAAGTTGGGTTGCAAACCTCGTGATGGTGGAGAAGTCTAATGGAGGATGGAGAATGTGTGTCGATTATACGGATCTCAACAAGGCATGTCCCAAAGATTGCTATTCTTTGCCTGAGATCGACAAAAAGATAGACTCTCTCACGCCGTACAGATGGAAATGTTTTCTGGATTGTTACAAGGGGTATCATCAGGTTCAAATGAAGCTCGAGGATGAAGACAATACAACTTTTCGGACCGACATCGGCATCTTCTGTTACACAAAGATGCCATTCGGCCTAAAAAACGCTGGCGCAACCTACCAGCGCCTGATGGATACGATATTTGCTGATGACATCGGAAAGCATATCGAAGTCTACATCGATGATCTCGGATCTCGTGATTAAAAGTCCTGAGGAGGACCAGATGTTAAAGGACATCGAGAAGACATTTAACTCTCTGAGAAGCGTGAACATGAAGCTGAATCCAGCAAAGTGTTCTTTTGGCATGGAAGAAGGAAAGTTTTTAGGCTTCGTGGTTACAAACGGCGGTTTCAAGGTTAACCCCGAAAAAGTTCAAGCCATAGAGCGGATGCCGTCACCGCGAACAATCAAAGAGATGCAGAGATTAGCCGGCCGCCTAGCCGCGCTCAACCGCTTCCTGTCAAACCACGCCGCAAAGTCGTACCCTTTCATAAGCACTTTGCGCAATTGTGTGAGAAAACAAGAATTTAAATGGACGCCCGAAGCAGAAGTTGCCTTCCAGCAAATGAAGCAATGTTTAATCAAGCTCCCTACATTAACCGCGCCATTCGAGAAGGAACCACTCATTCTGTACCTGTCCTCTTCGGACAAGGCAATTGGGTCGGTATTGTTAGTAGAAAGAGATGGAGTTCAGACTCCAATCTACTACGTTAGCAGGGTGCTCCCAGACCCAGAAACCCGATACTCAACAATGGAAAAATTAGTGCTTGCGCTGCTACACGCCTCTAGGAGGCTGCGCAGATACTTCACAGGGCACGTCATCACCGTACTCACTAATTTCCACATCGGCACTATATTGCAAAAACCAGAGACATCAGGGTGGTTAGTAAAATGGGCGATTGAGCTAGGGGGTCACAACATTCTATACAGGCCGCGCCCAGCAATTAAGGGTTTTCAAGTGCTAGCAGACTTCAACACTGAGGTCCCAGAAGATAAGATCAAAGATTGTGAGGTTGTCGATACTCCCATCAAGGATACATCAGATGGGCTATGGTTGTTATACACTGACGGGGCCTCAAACGAAGATGGCACAGGAGCTGGATTGCGCCTTGTTAGCCCTGAGAAACATGAGTTCACCTATGCCATCAAGTTGGATTTCAAAAATACCAACAATGAGGCAGAATATGAAGCATTCTTGGCAGGCTTGCGCCTCGCCATAAAAATGGGAGCTCAAAATCTACCAGCACATGTTGACTCACTCCTGATCGCCAGTCAAATTAACGGATTGTATGATGCAAAGGGTGAAGTTATGGCTTTATATTTAGACCAAGCGAAGGAGTTGCTTCAACAATTCAAGTCATACAAAGTAGTTCACATCAATTGCTCAGGGAACAAACCAGCAGACGCCTTGAGCAAGCTCGCTTCCACATCTTTTCAACATCTCGCCAAAGATGTAAGGATTGAAGTACTGAAAAACCCGTCAGTTTTGCTGCGTCAAGTGAATGTGATCGAGATAGGGCAACCATCTTGGATGACCCCTATCATTCAATATTTGCAAGAAGGAAGACTCCCTGAAAACAAAGCAGAGGCGAGGAAGATACAAAACAAAGCCTTATGCTATGAGATGAATGGTGGTATCTTGTATCGGAGATCCTTCTTGGGGCCACTCCTGCGCTGTGTGGACCCCCAAGATGCTAATTACTTGATCAGGGAGATCCATGAAGGCATCTGCGGCATCCATGCGGGCCCGCGCATGGTGGTCGCGAAGATAATGAACGCTGGATACTATTGGCCAGGGATGCACGTCGACGCTCTAAAGGAATTGCGCAAATGCGACTCCTGTCAAAGGTACTCCCCAAAAACCCTGCGCCCAAAAAACGATCTTATCCCTGTATCCACTGCTTGGCCTTTCCAACAGTGGGGGATTGATATGGTGGGACCTTTCCCTGAAGCTCCTGGTGCTGTGAAGTTTGTAATCGTCGCCGTCGATTATTTCAGCAAATTGGTGGAGGCCAAAGCTCTCGCCTCAACTACTGCAATGATGGTGCGCAAGTTTATATGGGAGCACATCTTCTGCAGGTCGGCCTCCCACTCAAGATTGTAACCGACAATGGCACCAATTTCACGTCTGAAGATCTCCAAAAGTGAATGAAAGAAATGAAGATTAAACACACTTTCTCTTCCGTTGCTCACCCTCAGGGCAACGACCAAGTAGAAAGTGTCAACAAGAGTATTGTTGAAGGGATAAAGGCACGACTGGGCACCAAGAGAAGAGGCTGGGTAGATGAGCTCCTGAGTATCCTGTGGGCTCATCGAACCATTTCGAAAACGAGCACTGGTGAGACCCCCTTTAGCCTAGTTTATGGCTCAGAGGCGGTTATCCCAGCTGAAGTTGGCCTCCCCTCACCGCGCTTGACAGCGATCAACATAATCGATAACGAGGCAAAACGCCGTCTAGACTTGGACCTGCTGGAAGAGAGACGCGAAATAGCGCGAATCAAAGAGGCCAAGTACAAGACGCAATTGGAGAGGTACTACAATGTAAGTGCGCGCATTTGTACCTTCACTCCAGGAGAATACGTCTTCAGAGACAATGAAGCTTCAAACGCTGAACGCCCTGGAAAGCTAGCACCCAAATGGGAAGGCCCATACTTAATACACGAGGTGCTAGGGAAAGGGGCATACAAGTTACGGACTTTGGATGGATACATCATCCCACGCACGCGGAACGCGCAACAACTGCGCAAATGTTACATGTGACTGTCCTCGGCCTTGCACCTTTATCAGTTATGTTGGCCATGCGCCTTTGTTACTACTTATGTTGGCTATACGCCCTTTTATTTCGATGATGTATGATTGGCCTAGCGCCTGTTTAAGAGCTACTTAATGAAAACATTAACTTATGCCTTTTGTTTTTAGCATCATGACTTATTTGTTACAAATGCTTGTTAAACTTTTGATTAGCTCGAAAACACTCCAGTAAATTACTAGCTCTCGAGTTAGGCCTCCAAGGTCCCCCGGGAACATAGCGCGAGACCAGGCAAATACACTCACATACGAGCCACACTTACATTTATTCGCGCTAACTTAACCAAAGTTTCTAACAACAATGCAATAATTGTAACTCAACAAACTAATGGCAAACATAATGCTATATTTTAAAAAGCGCACCGCGCAATGAGCACACAAGAAATAACAAAACATCATCGATTCATTTCAAAAAACGCAATTGCGTGTCAAGTTGCATTTAGCATTTAAAAAAAATTACAAGGCACGAAGCCTATCAACACTAACTACTCGTAACCATCACCGTCATCATCGTCTTCATTCCTATCGCCATCACCATCACCACCGGCTTCTTCTTCTTCATCGGATAACTCCACGGTCTCGGGAGGATCTAAGATAGCCTTTAGCCGTTGACACCAGTCATCATGCTTCAGCGCCTCTGCGACCAAGTCCATCACAGGGAGTGATAAATGGTCATAGACCTTTTCAGCGCAGGCCAATGCAGCATCAACCTGATCGGTCACTGAGCAATGACTAACATCGAACTCTTGTCCTAGCGCTTCTTCAACATGCTGCGCACACTCTAGATAACCTCCACAGTGACCAACCGCTCGTGAAGCATCTATGAGAGCAGCAACAGCTCCGTCCAGCTCGGAAGCATTCAAGATAGAGTTGGCCATCTACAGCAAAGGCAATGGATAAGAAATAGGTTTTAACAAATAAAGCTTAAGTTAAAGAGGAGAACCATACCAGGACTACTCCCTACCGCGCATCCATTCAGCCTCAGAAGCCAGCGTGTCGACGATGCCTTGAACCTCGGAATAATTGTTTTGCGCTACGTTGAGGGCAGATGTACTCACGTCTCGCGCCTCTTCAGCCTTTTGTTTGGCCTCCTCAGCAGTAGCAACTTTCACTCTCTCAACTTCAAGGTCAATCTCTAAGGACTCACTTTTGTCAGTTTGCTCTTGCAAACGACGTTTCAACTCTGCAATCTCTACGTCCTTAGCCGCCAGGTCCTTATCCTTACTTGATACCTGTGCTTTCAGCTCAGCCTACAAAGGATAAAGCAAACTTAGATAATTTGACAAGCAAAAAGCATAAAAGGAAAAAGGGTCAACACTGGTCGAACCTCAACACGTTCCCTATCGGTTTGCCCATCCTTGACCTTCCCTTTCAGTTCAGCAACTTGAGCCTCGAGGTCGGTAATCCTGGCGTGAGCTGCATACATACGCTGATTATCCTTCTCACAATTTTTCTTCCACTCAGCACGCTCCTTCGCCAAGAGATCTTCAGCACCACGAAGCTTGCCCCTAAGGCCTTCACGGCCCCATTCCTCCGATTTCCTATCAGACTCAAACTTAGCTTTCTCTTCAGCAAACATAGCCTTAGCCTTTTCAAACTCCTTAACTTGCCTCACAAGGCACTCACGGTACTTCTCCCACTCAGCCCGCTCTTTAACCATCGTGCGCCACTCACGCACGATCTAGTGGTTCACGACGTGAGTATTGGCCTCCCCAACAACGTAAGCTTGGTATAGCCCATCGTGAGTTCGCGCCCTTTGGCGGTTAACCTCACCGGGAGGGAATGAATTCAGGAACCAGTCGCGACAAGAACCAAACTCCAAGAAGGTGTCCTTTTGTTTTAAACCCCATGGAGCTTGGTGGGGAGCATTACCACGGGCCTCCTCGGTATAGGTCTTATAATAGATATCGCCCACGGTATCCTTCGGACCGATAGTCTGTGGCATCAACCCTCCTGCGCCACCGGCCGCACCCGCGCCACCGGCAGTGGTCGTAGCCTCCTTGTGCGCAGTAGCAGCTGACCCCCAGCAGAAGAAGTATCTTGAGCAGTTTGGGTGGGGGCATCAACCTGCGCCGGCTCGGTGGGTTAAACAACCTCGGGTCCCTTGCCAGTTTCTTTCCTTTTGTCATGAAGGGGATTGTCAAGGCCCGTGATACGGACGGCCTCCGGACCCTGCGCTTTTTCATAAGCAGTAGTAGCAGTGGCCCCGGTCTCTTTAGGATCGTCACCAACAGGCTTTCTAGAAGCCTTCTTTTTCTCTCTCTCATTCTCTTTCTCAACAGCCTTGTCAACAGGCTTCTCAGCAGCCTTCTTCTTCTCCTTCTCAGCCTCTAACCCAACAGTCTTGAAAGGCTTGATTGTAACCTTGGTTTTTTTCTACGCCGGCTCTTGGGGGTCCTTAAATACAACACCCTTCTTTTCAGGGGTCTTCTTCTTGGCCTCTACAGAAACTAAGTGTTAAAAAGAGTTGGCAACAAAGAAAACAAGAAGGTAGTCAAGAGACTAACCTGGAGAGAATTTAAAAAGAGAGCGCAGACTGCTCTGTTTTCCGATCACTGGGGCTTCCCCAGCCTTCTGCGCCACAGAAGCACCAGTCGTAGTCTCCTCTCTACTTCTCTTCCTGCTTATTAAATTCTCAGCAGACTCTTCCTCTTCTTCTTCTTCTTCTTCTTCCTCTTCGTCATCAACTGCAATGGAAGAGGGAGTAGCACCAGCATCTGGGTTCCGGGAACCCGCGCTACCTGAACTCTTCGAACCAGCAGCGCCTGTCTTCTTCTCGCCTATACACGATAAACCTTCAAGTGAGTTACTGATGATAACATAATCCTCTAAGTTACTCTGACGTAATCGTAGGGTACCTTTATCAAAAGTACCGGCAGTCGTGCGGCTACTCCCACCTTTCTTGCTGGGCACCTCAGCATCAATGGTAATGATCTTCTTCTTCTTGCTTGGTTTTTTCTTCTTCTCCTTGGGGTCAATCCCTAGGTCGCGCAACACACCTGCAAAGATGTTAGACCACGAACTTAGCTCCCCATTCGAAGACCCTACAGACTCCTCGCTGGAAAGATAAAGAATCTCTTTCCCAGCGGAAGTCATAGCTCGCAAGGGCCTGGGGTTAGGTATATGCGCACCTTCAGTTGCGGTAGGTGGATTGGCGAAAGCTCCAGCAACGGGATACAGAAAACGTGTCTTTATCTTCTCATACCAGTACTGCTCCCCTGACCTCAGTGGGCACACACCCATAGATCCACCAAAGGTGGGGAAAACAGTTTGATAAAGGCGCGATTCTGCATTCAAAACACACAATTAAGCGTGCCCAAACCATAAAAGCAGAAAATAATCAAAGAAATAACTAACCTTTATCTTGAAACTTCAAAACTGGCACCTCCTCGATATCTTACGGCCATTGGTCACTCATCTACGCCGCAACTAGAACATTTTCACCAAATACTCGATTCGGGGTGGCAGTAAGCTTCACGTACCAATCTTCCTTCTTAGGAATCGCCAGCTCCTCCTTCTCAATCACATCTGGCGCACAGAAGATCATAGCAATTGGGATAACCTCCTCCCGAATGAAGAAAAATTTCTGTTTCCAGTCATGGAAACTCTTCGGTGGGTTCAGAAGGATCTTCTTAGCAAACCCCCGGTTACCAAAGGAGTAGAATCCCATGTTCCGGATCAACTGGTAAAATACCCGGAATCTCTCAACTGTGGGCTCTATGTCATGGGCTCGGCATAAGAACTCGAAGTGTCGCACCCTTACCGTACCGGGTGGACTCATCTGAGAAACATGAAACCCATAATAATGAAGGATATGAGCCAAGAACTCTGTGGCCGGCAACCGGAAGTTGTCTTGCAAAAAGAAGTCTTCAAACAGTGTGATATACCCCGGCAGTGCATCGGCGGCTGTTTGATTCTGACCGAGGTATCGTGCATCCCACTCCGGTGGAAACCGGAACCCCCTTGTAATTTGTTCAAATAAACCCAGGTCCCATTTGAGGACTGGGAGGGGACCTTTTTCATGATGAGGCTCTTCTTCAGCCATGGAGATTTAAGAGAGAAAATCTTCTGGTAAAACTTGAATGTTTGAAGATCTGCACTTGAAGATCTGCTGCTGCTCCGTTGAAGATTTGAAGATTCCGGGAAGAAATAGAGAAAAGAGAAAACAGTAGAAGAGATGATGATCTTCTCTCCCATCTCATCGACTATATATACTCATCGCATTTAATGCGATGAGTAGACGTGCCGGATTCACCGCGCGCGTATCCAATCAGCAACTGCCACGTGTATCGCAATTCCCGGAATGACGGTTACCACGCGCGCGTGGGCCTCACTCGACTGACGGAAAGCCGAAACGTCAGGGACAACTTGATGACAGTCGTGTTAGCAGTCAACTCAAACGTCGCCATCAACGACGTTTCTCACCAACCTGTCAGAGTTCAAAAATCGAGAGTTTTCCCGCTCAAATCTACTACAAATTTCATGCAGAAGTCTCCCAAGCCGCGCAACATTCACGAACACCCAATGCATATGCGTTCTTACATTCAAAAGCAGAGAATTTCCAACAGACTAATCTGGTAGTCGCGCCGTAGTAACTTACAAAGTGTTACACGCGCACAACTCACCAAGATCTAGCAAGCATTTTTTTCTAGCCCAACACTTCCTTTTTCTAAGTCCAGAGCTCCAACCACTCACTTCGCGCGTGATGCAGCACTGGACTGGGGGGACTTGAAGGGGTATGGTCCCAAAAATGCCGCGCACACCATTCTGTTCGCGCTTTGGACCATACTCCTTAACCACTACGAAGATCAATCTTTAGACCCCGCGCGGGATGATCAAACAGAGCATGGTCTCGCGCGAGGTCAAACCAAGAATTAACGGCAGTTTCTATACTTGGCATTCTGAATAAGGACCTTCACCTCCTGCAACCCCGCGCGAGCTACTAACGTTCTCAGCAAGGGTCGCGCGGGAGTCAAAGAGCAAGGCCACTTCATAAAGTACTAAAGGTACAAGTGGCAGAAAGGCAAACCAATCAGCGTCCTCCAGGCTGTGCTCTATCGTGCTCCACAATCATATGACGTGCATGTAACGCCCTAACACGTTTTAACCCAAGATTCGCAGCGGAAAATACATACCTAAATTTTCCTTAATGATATTCTTTCTTTCACTTAAATACATAAATCCCTTTTTATAACTCAATTAAAAACTAACATACATATATCGAACTAAGTGACCACATACGCACCCACGTACAATCCATGACTAGACTCGATCTTCAACCGCGTACAATTCTTGATAAAACATCCATAACCCTGTACAACCTGCAGTCACCACATTCAATCTCATCATTAGCAACCGGTGACATAATACAAAATATTAACACATGCATAATAAAGCGTCCACATGTCATGCTTTCTCTTATACTAGCCCCTTTATCCATCCATTCGACCATTCGGATCGGATTGCGGAGCCAACCTTTACTTCCATTATTAACATGCCTATGCTTCACATTAATTTTCAATAGAAAAACGGTTAGTATCATTAGCTCCCTTTCATATGAACATGTCCTCAAATACACATAACTCGTCTTATTCATTCAAACATATAATTAAATACTCACTCAAGCATGCACTCACTTTTTATTCATACACTTACTTACAATTTACATCCTACATGTATATCTCCTTAATTCATCTTTATGCATAATTCATTATGTAAGTTCCCTTTCTTACCCAAACTTAATCGAATCTCTTTTCTTAACCACTTCCGACTCATTTACTGTAAACTTACCTTATTACTTCCATTGCTTCATACTTTACACC
The DNA here is from genome assembly GCA_030545235.1 of Helianthus tuberosus. Classification (NCBI taxonomy): domain Eukaryota; kingdom Viridiplantae; phylum Streptophyta; class Magnoliopsida; order Asterales; family Asteraceae; genus Helianthus; species Helianthus tuberosus. Next base: position 35,780,531 of record CM060379.1, on the reverse strand, counting down.
TTATTCACAATATTTATCATACTACAATACATTTTACATCTAAAGTGTAAGTTCGGGATTCACTTACCTCGTGTGTCCGAGTTCAAGCATAGCTTCCGTGTTTATCCTTGGCCCGTTGCCCTTCCATGCTTGTGTCCATGTTGACATGACTCCTATCCGTACATGTCATCACATTCATCATAACATGATTAGCATACATGAGCATACATACCTTTTAATGAAGGTTTCTTACCATATTATCTCATCAAACTAATTTCTCACTTGTAATCCATTCAAAGCACATTCCTTATACAAATCTATTATCTAATACATCGTCATCACATTCTACATACATTTATTCATTATTAGCATACAATCTCACTTATCATTTTCTCCTAAGCATTTCATCAAACACTTGGTGTGCATATCATTTTCTAAGCATAAGGTACAAGTGCTTTAAGCATGTTCTTCCCTATTTCATCTTATGAACTATCACATTCAAGCAACATCTCATAATCATAAATTCCACATCAAGTTTATCTATCTCGGTCTATCATATAATACCTTATACATCACAAGATCACACTTATAACATCTACAAGTTCATCATGATCATCATCTTCACACTCATGCAATGGGTTTCATTCTAAATCACCCAATTACTTGAAATTATTCAAAACACAAGTTCTATTTGGTGTTTCTAACACCTCTACATGCTTAATTTCATACAAATTCATGGATTGATCATAACCCACTTCAAACAAGATCATCAAATCTAAGTTTTAAGGCATACCTTATGATCCCCTTGTGAAGGTGATCGTTAATTCATGTTCGATTATGAATTTAGACTTCATTTGGCCCTTCATTCTTGAAGATTCTTCAAGAACTAGGGTTTGAACCCTTGGTTCTTTCTCCTGGACATCGATCCAGAACACACACAAGTGTGTGTGCTTGTGTGTGTGTTTTCTTTTAATATTACAACTTTCAAGTTGTTCACTTTGGTCCCTCATGTTTCGTTTTAATTAAATAAGGCTACAACCCTTCGTTTAATACCAACGATATTAATATTCAACTAGGTTAACTATTCCTAGTTAATATTCATTTACGGGTTCACTTTTACCCTTAACAGTATTTTTACCCGTTCCTTTGTATTTACTGGGTTTAAATTACCAAACCCATTTTTGGGGTGTTACAGTGCAGGAGACAGAAAGTACACAAGGATGCCTATGTGGCACCAATCGGGGGGCAGCGACACCTGCCCCATGATCTCCACTTACCTGCTGATGGCAGAGGAACAACAAGGCCGACAACTATGACACGTGGCTCCAATCAAGGTGCGCCAGCACCGAAGATCTTCTAGAAGACACTAACAGTCGACACCAGTGAGACAAAGAGCATATCCTCTATGTTGTCGCCTTCCGGCCCAAGGCCCATCAGCCCATCTCCTCTTACACCTCTCCGGCTATAAATAGAGACCTTCAAGCACAGGTTAAACATTCTATTCTCTCTACTCTCACCCTTAACACACAATTATCTCCTCAAATCAGATACTTATTCTCACGCCGGAGCCTGGTTAATAGGGAAACCCCCATATTCCCCTCTTAACGAGCTAACGGTGTTCTGTTTTGCAGGATCATCAAGCCCAAATCAGAGCTCAGAAAGTTTAGAAAAGATTAACCACTATGAAAGGAACATAAACCAAACTAATTAATCATAAAATTAGTTTTGTGTTTCTTCATACACCGACAAATCTAATCTGAGAACAAAATAATACCCAATCATGATCAGGTGAAGAGATGGTTTTTTATAGTTTTCTTTACCTAATTTCACTTTAAGACTTAGATTACCAAGTTTTTTTTTAAGGGTGACTTTCTATGTACTGACCAGTAATAGGTCACTGAGAGCTTGTCGATGACAAGCTCCCATCAGCCCCGCTTACCGAACGCGATGTTCTATCGGGCCCCGGCCGGCGCGCTAGCTGACCTTCGCCCGGAAACCATACTGCCCCCACACGAGAGACTCGCTGGGGTAACAGCAGGATGAAAACCGGGTTGCCCTCAGGACCGCACCATGCCTCGGTAGGTAACGATCCATCATTGGGACGTCCCGCACCATAAGCCACAAGTTGGAGTCGAACCGGCGACCTCCCAAAGGGAAGAAGCCGGCCTAACCAATTGTGCTATGGTGGGGGATACTTAGATTACCAAGTGGTAGTTTGAACTTTGAATCTTTATTTCTTTTAGGATGTTTATATGTAAATATTAAGTTATAAATTTATTACTTTCATGAATTATACTTAAAATAGGTTCATGTAAATATATAGTTATAAGTTTGGAATTTGGTGTTTAAATTGTTGTTTACTAGCTGTTACTATTAACGAACTGAAATGTATTAGGCAACAATTTTTTTTGCACTTTTTATTTGATATAACTTAAGTTGATCTCATCATAATTCAAGTAGTTGAAAAATAGACTTTTATTTTTAAATTATTATTATGTTTATAATTTGATATTTTGCATCTTTTTTAAGTTCCATTGAACTACATATCATGAATGGTAATAACAATTAAACCGAACTTATTATAGATTTATAGTGTTTACGACATACCCAATCTGACATGTATGAAGGTGTCGTTTCAAGGAGGTTTCACTTTCACACATTTGATGTTTTTTTTTTTAAATTGTAGTAGTTAGTGTATGTTTGAGTTTGTTGTTACACTCTCACCATGATAACACAATTTTTTGGTTGAAAATCGGATATAGGTGTAAGATCAGAGTGTGAGATCATTCATATACGATCATATCCTCTTCTTCTTTATATTTCTTTTACGTTTCATAAATCTCAATTGTTAGAAGTTACATTTAGGATACTGTATTTTAATCAACATCTCTACTAATTAATAATATTGTAAAATTAATTGATGTATAGATTATGAGTTTTGTTTATTTGTTAAAATAACAAATAATCCATTTTTATTATAGGGGTGATTCGATCTATTTGGCAGAAAAGCCTATGAGTACATTAGATGATGAGTGATCAGTATCCGATATTCACTTACTTTGCTAACATTCCTACTTATACATCATTGTTTAACTTAACTCACAGTGATCAAGGTTCCTACTTATACATCATTGTTTAAGTTAACTACGTTAAGTACAGATAACACCGTAGTTATTGCCAAAGGAACATTACTATTTAGAAACCTTGGATCGAAAAGTAATTATAATCCATCAATATTAATGTCACAATACAATTTAGTTTTGAGATAATAACCGTTACTCATCAATTGATATACTCATTATTAGAGTTGTGTGTATACAAATGGACTATGGTTTTTTGTTTCATATAACTAACAAATAAATGGTCCACTTACATAACTGATTGAATCCCCTATAGATACGTTGATTACTTTATGGTAATTCAACTTAGTCAAGGAATGTTCATGAATGACCACAAAGTTGTCTAATGTGTATCATGTTTCCTCCGTATATTATCAACTCCGGCGCAATGCGTGACTTACCCACTAGTAATATTAGATACTTGAAATCTTATAATACAACAATACATTGTTAGAGAAAACACTAAAAGTTATAATAATATAGATGACTCGAAATATGCACTTTATACATGTCACTCATCTTCCACTAGCATCTTGATTATATAGATTCATTCCATAAATCTTACACATGATGTTTTTAAAAGCTTTGATTTATAAGACATCCGTTAAGTTATAGAAAACTAAGTTTGCGATGGCTTTGTTAGTTTAAAAAAAGACATCGAATAGTCATTATTCTAATATTTAAACTCACTTCAACAGCGAGATAGTGTAAACAAAGATTTTGAAATTTTGAAGTGGAGAAAATCTTTGTTTACATCTATCTCGCTATTGAAGAAAGTTTAAATACCTCGGAAAAATTTGTTCTTGAATTTAGGTCTAGAGGTTGGATGGACCCCTGATGCATAGTTCGTTTCGTGATCGATTCACGGTTGGTTTTAGATGTGTCTCCCGACCCAATCGAATTATATTGTTAGAGCTTAGAATCATTGTTGTCAATGCGAGATTGATGAGAATCATAGTTCTCAGTGACTTTTACAAGCCAATTGTTTTCAACTATAACTTTATGAAGAACTATATAAACAAACTACAATTAAGTGACACCTTGACTAAATGTATCGTCTACTTGACCGATTCAACTCTAATTATTCAAAATTAACTATAACCTACAATTTGATAATGTTTAAGCACCTAAAAAAGAATTTGAGCTTTGTGCATTTTCTGTTAGACCTGCATGTTTGTTTCAATATCCTTCAAATTGAGTTCATCACATTCCATGTCAATTTACAAGTACAAATAAAAAAATAAATACTAAACTAGGTTGCATTATTTGCCAATTTGGTTGACTAACACAATAAATTTTCATTTTCAGTTAGTTTGCATCAGATTAAACAAATTCTGTAAAAAAACACATTACTACAAAGTTAGTTTTCTTCAGATTTAATAAATTTTGTAAAAAAAAAAAAACATTACTACAATCAAGCCTTAAAATTTCATATAGAAGGACTTTAATGGAAATTGTATCAAGTTCATTTGATAACTTGTTAGCATCAAACGAACAACACACGAACACAAATAGAAAAAGTAGCAAACGAACACGGGAGATTTACGTGGTTTGATCGGGTGTGCAACCTACGTCCATGGGCCCTAATTCGCCTCTCCTAATTCCCAATTGTCTATCAGGTGGGCCAGGCCGAAACCTATGTATTAATATAACTACCACCTATTCCATATTTTATTATAGAGTTAATTACGTTTTTCGTCCATGTGGTTTGTTAAAAATCACTATTTCAGTCCATTAGTTTAAAAATTGCCAAAACAGTCCATGTGGTTTCACTTTCGTAACTATTACAGTCCACCCTCACTAACGTCATCCAATTATTCTGTTAGTTTATTTGAAATGACCATAATGCCCTTGTTATTAAAATTAAAATTAACAAAGAGTTAGTTACATTTTTCGTCCTTGTGGTATGTTAAAAGAACCATTACAGTCCACTAGTTTAAAAATTGCCAAAAAAGTTCAATATTTTCACAACTTCCACCTTCAACTCACCAACAATGGTGATTAATACCTTTATCTATCTCCACCCCTCAAATTTTTTCGGGTAGGCCTCAAGTTTTCCTGCTGACGTCGATTGTGATGGAGAAAATTTGGTGGCCGACTATTTCAATTGTGACCCGAAAGTTGGTGTTCGAGGATTTCGATTATGGTGTAACCAGTTGACGGAGACGTATTTGACGCCGGTGGAGGTGACATAGGAGATCCGGTTGATAGTGATATGGCGGAGGGGAGCAGTGGTGAAACTGAGTTGTCGGAACAGAGTTGTGGAACCGGAACAGGTGATGTTCTGACAGGATCTAAAGAAACGGGGAAAGTGAAAAGTAAAGTGAAGAACACTGGTACTGTTTTGACAATTTTTAAAGTAATGGACTGTAATGGTTATTTTTAACAAACCACATGGAACGAAAAACGTAACCAAGTCTTTATTTATTTTAATTTTAATAACAAGGGTATTATGGTCATTTCAAATAAACTAACATAATAATTAGATAACGATAGTGTGGGTGGACTGTAATAGTTACGAAAGTGAAACCATAAGGATTGTTTGGCAATTTTTAAATTAATGGACTGAAATAGTGATTTTTAACAAACCATGGGAACGAAAAACGTAATTAACACTTTATCATAAAATGCTACTTAGATCAAACATATGCATATTTGTTAGACCATGTGTAGTGGTAATGCCCTTACCCTTGGGCATTTTGCGTCATGTGGCAGCCTAGTCAGCAATGGGGCATTATGGGGCGTTTTCTAAAATGAGTGTAGTGGGGATGTGGGGCATTATGTTAAAAGAGGTGTAATAAAATTAAATAAAAAAACCATCAAAAACTCTTATTGGACAAACAAAAGGAAGATGAAGGATGATTGGCCAAACCTAATGAACCAAGGCGTGGAATAAAGCACGCTCCAATTGAATTTGGGTACAAAAACGCCCACGGGGACGACAACAGGGGCGTGGTGGGGCGTTTTGTTAAAAAAACACCCAAAAAGTAACAACTACAGATGGTCTTAGGCTAAACTTTTAGAAGTTAGAGATTTGATAAATTCACAAAAACTACTTGCTTGGGTTACCTAGGTTCCTAAACTTGGTATTAGATGAAAAAGACCTTACCAAACACACGTCTCTTAGTTTTGAGTGTCATGTTTGTCATTAGGGATATTGGATTTTAATAATCCTAAGTTTCACCTGTTGTCGATAATAATCCCAACTTTAAAAATTCCCTCCAATAATCCCAACTTGTAAAAGTTTGGCCGCCATTGATCCCTTTCTAACATAGGTGCACTTAAATCAATTAAGGAGTCTCTAGATGTAATTGAATCAATTGAGGAGATCAAATTCTTATATGTTTGAAAATGATCAATGGCAGCCAAACTTTTACAAGTTGAGATTATTGGAGGGAATTTTTAAAGTTGGGATTATTATCGGCCAACATGTGAAACTTAGAATTATTAAAATCCAATAACCCTTGTCATTATCCTATTGCAAAGGTCACACTTGTAAGTTTCTAACATAAATGAGCATGTTTGCGTATCTTATACAATTTATTTAACCAGGAGTATCATGCTATTACATATAAGATTAAGTCACCCAATCAAACTAAAAATGGGTCACATGCATTGAATTTAACATCATATTATTATCAACATGTTAGTGTACACTCATTTTTAGTAAGATCCATGTACGCATATTGGCAATGTAAGCTTCCAATTTAATTTCATTTGTTCAATTCAACATCAACACCTAATGTCCGTACAACCAAACGACACATCACACATGAGCAATTCTACCACTCATGTGACATGTAACATCTCACTTTTCGATATTCTATATTTGGAATATTCTAGTCTCATATTTTAATGGTGAATATATCTTACTTATGTGTTGACAATAATCTATTTTATTTATAAAATTGGAACAAAATGTTAAAAAGGGTTAATATACAAATGTATGTTTTAGTGGTTAGGGGACCCGAGGTTGAGACATTTTACCCCGTGATGGATATTTCACGCGTGAAACAATTCCAAACACCACCGCCACCAAATAGTTTCACGCATCAATTATATAACGCGTTGAATGTATCATGCGTGAAGAATGGAAGAATGTGAGGGAATGTGAGAGTTTATTGTTGGGTGTTGTGAGTGATGGTCATTTCCACTAAAATCCATCACCAGTGATGGAATAAAGCTCGATGACGTGGCAGAACTTGATTGGAAGTTGTGAGTGAGTGATGAGTGGTGAGTGATAACCACCCCTACCCCCCTTAAAGTTGATCAAATGAAACTTAAAGAACCTATAATGGTAACGGAGAAGTGGAGATTGGTTAAAAAATAGGAATTTTACGAAGAGCGCCCCAATGTTAGCAGTTTTAGGATGGCTCCAACTCAGCACAGTTTTTGGATGCCCGCCAATTCTTTCTTCTCTTATAATTCTCTCTCATCCCTCCCCATCACGACCACCATCCACCCACATCCGAAAATTAGAACAAATCTTACCCTCTCCTTCACCTCACTGCCACATGGGATTCAAATGGCATCCGCATCTCTCGTTGGAGATGCTATAGAAAGCCACATATTCGCAAAACTCACATGTGAGTATCATGAAATGAGAGTATGACAAGAACGAAAACTCAACCCAACCGTAAATTGAAGCTACCAGACCTACATCTAACCTAAATTCTCAAGTCTACTACGACAAATCATTGGTTTTAAAGATCAAAGATGGATATTTTTTCTTTCAAAAAATCGAAGATGAAGCAAGGAGAGTAGTGGTGCACAAAAAACCCGAACCCGGACCCGGACCAAAAAAAAAAAACCCGGAACCGGGTATTATAAAACCCGGGTTTTTTATTCCCGAACCCGACCCTACCCGTAGGGTAGGGACCGGGTATGCATATTTGATCTAAAACCCGAACCCGGAACCGGTTTTTTTTATACCCGGTTTATACCCGAAACCCGGTTTTATAAATACCCGGAACCGGTAATCTTGTTTAATTATGTATGCATTAAGACTTCTAGTTCTTATGATTTAACAAAATTATGTATGCACTTTGATGTAATCTTGTTTAATTATTAGGTTTCTAATGATATTTGCCACCGCTACTTAATTATTTAGTATATTTCATTACAAGTGGAAACAAATATGTCAATATATGTTGGTCCTTCTATTTTCTTTGTTTGTTTAATATCATTATTAGTTTTTGTATTTAATAAATTGTGATGTTTATAAAGTTCAAGAATAACCACATTAAGAACTATAAATTGTGCCTATGTTTATAAATTGTGCATCTGTTTATCAATAGATTTGATGTCTATGTGTGAGAGTTATGTTTGACATTTTATAAGCATAGTTCTAGTCGGGTTTTTTTAATACCCGGTGCGGGTTTTTTCCCAACCCGATGCATACCCGAACCCTACCCGATGAATACCCGAACCCGAAAATAGGGTATTATAATACCCGGGTTTTATAAACCCGACCCGAACCCTACCCGAATCCGGGTATATAGGGTATACATTTTTGGTAGAGAACCCGGACCCGACCCGGTTTTTAAAAAAACCCGATTTTGTAAAACCCGATCCTACCCGAAACCCGGTTTTTAAAAAAAACCTGATTTGTGCACCACTAAAGGAGAGGGGACCATATATGACCCAAAACGAACACACAAACTTTTAAGCCCACAACCCATAAACCCAAACACAGGGTGCAAAATATCCATTATCCAGCCCAAACTAAACACCCACCACTTTCAACAATAAACCGACCCTGCCTGAACCTTGGGCAACACTCCTCCACCACCGGACCACCCTCCCGCCATCACCGAACAAGAAAAATGTTGCTGGAACTGCCGCGATTAACTAACTCTCTCCGGGAGCCATTCGACGCCGATCAAGCTTATCTCAACCGTAAATCTCTTCTTCAATCGCTCACCAATCACCTCAGGTAACTATTTCGTTCCAAAACCCTTACATATCGAACCGTTTAATAATACTCAATCTGTAAAGTTTGTGATTATCTTCGTGAACTGAAATTTGAATTATCTATAACTAGCTCGGCGAAACCTGTTGACGAATTTGAAGTTGCTCGACTGATTGTTCATCGATGGGATGAAGGTACCTGTTAGTTTATGAATTGATGAATTGCTGTGTAATCTCGCGTTTATATGTTGTGGCATGCTAAATATGTGATCTCTGTTTTCAACTTTTGTACCGATCAATCTGAAAATTTAGGAGAAAGTTGTGGTAATTAGGTTAGAATTATAGATAACATAGTGACTCGACTTATGGAGTCTTATGATTTTATGATATTTGCTTTGTAAAAATGCTAGGTGTGACCTTGAAAACTTTACCAAAATACAGAACACTATGAATTGTGAATTGTCTCACGGTAACTGTATAGTTTATTGAAGTTTGCTGTAGTTTGCTGTATATGCATACAGGATGTGACCACAAAACTAAGTTTACGGTTTATCCGGTGGTGGAATCCCTTTCAAACTTATGTTTATGCTTATCGAGTGTGGCATTGATGGTTCTGTAGTTATTCCCTTCGTTTGAAATAATGACTTTTCTTTTACTTATTTGGAGGGCAACAGTTGCTACCTACTGAATTTTTGTATAAATTACTGAATTTTTTAGACTAATAAAATAATCACGTTAAAATTTTGAGGAAACACTATAGTAGGAAAAGGAAGGTGTTTCATTTTGTAAAAAGATTGGATCGAGTTCACATTGATAAATGGAGGGAGTATTACTATCAAGCATGGGTTTGTATATTGTGTGGGAACTGGATATGTGTTGTTACAATACGAATCTGCAGTTTCAGTTGGCAATTAGTACAATAGCTGTAAAGGCCACTTAGAAACATTTCTAACTTTTGCATGCGTGCTTAATGCTTAATTGCTTATAATTGGTGTAGCTTCTATTGAAGTCCGCCAAGCATACAGACAATTTGTTGGGGCGGTGGTTGATTTGATCGATGGGGTGGTGATCAATGAGGAGTTCAAAGAGGCAGCGTTGGCAGTATATAAGCTTTTTGGTACTCGTGAAGAGGTGGAAGAAGATAAACATAAGTTCATTGAGAAGAAGTAAGCAATTATTTTACCCTAACAGTCGCAACTATTTCATGTGAAGACAAAATCTTTATCATACAATGTGTTTGTGCAGATCTGAACTGCAAAAACTACTTGGCTATGCTGTTTCGGATGCAAAGTTACAGAAAGTTGTTAATGCCGTTCAGAGTCTTTCTATTTTGCAGCCAGACAACCACGAGTCAAAGTCTTTACTTGAAAGGCAAGTAAACGGGAATGATGATGGCCAAGAATTTGGTGCAAATTTGGTTTTTCACCACCCAACCCGGTTCTTGGTTGATGCTTCTTTTGACGATCGAGAAATGTGGGGGGAGGGTACAAATGTAACTTCTACCTCAATCCATGGAGGGTGGTATGATCATAGTGAGAACACAAATAAAGTATTTGATTTAGAATGGTTAAGAGATGAATGCAGTAGAATAGTAAATGGTAGTGCTTCTCAGCTTCCTCAAGATGAACTAGCAATGGCTATATGTCGGGTACTTGAATCAGATAAAGCTGGTGATGAGGTACTGTGATCTTGTCAGTTCTGAAGTATATTTTATAAAACGGTATCTTGTTTGGATATTAAGTTATTCTAATGCTGTTATATCTGTTTTGAAGATAGCTGGTGATTTGTTGGATTTAGTTGGTGATAGTGCATTTCAAACTGTTCAAGACCTTATCACGGTGAGAGAATTGACAATCTTGTTCTTGCGTTTTGGTTATAACTCATTTTCTTTTGTTTTGTCATTTGTCATGTTCTCACCTGAAAGTGATTATGATATATGATTGTTTTGCAAGTGATGGATTGTAATATAATTGTAGATACTTTGAAGTCTGTTTCATTCTTTATTCCTCATTATCAGCCATAATTAGTCTTTTTGTGAATTTTGATTGTATTCAGCATAGGAAGGAACTTGTTGATGCCATTCATCATGGGATGCTGAACTTAAAATCTGAAAAGGCGGTTTCTAGCTCTCAACCGCGTATGCCTAGCTATGGTACTCAGGTATGAAGTTGCTGATATTATTATCCTTTGCCATGTCATCATCATATACCTAGATGTCAAATTCCGGTGTCAACAATTTATGCAGGTTACTGTTCAAACAGAATCAGAAAAGCAATTTGATAAATTAAGACGCAAAGAGGAGAAGAAACATAAGCGTGGAGCAGATAACGAGTTTGACAGTGACTTGTCTCTTACAAGTTTTAGTTCTTTACTTCATGCAAGTGCAAAGAAAAGCCCATTTGATGATCTGATTGGGGTTGGTGAAGGGCCCAACACAATAGCAGCTACTGCTCTTCCTCAGGGAACTACTAGGAAACATCATAAGGGATATGAAGAAGTTACCATCCCACCCACACAGACCGCACCCTTGAAGCCTGGAGAGAAGCTGGTACTTTCTGTTTCGTATTTTATAAATAATTTATAATTATGATCATATTTGTCAGATGGGTATAAACACTTCCGTCATCCTAATTGGTTATTCTTGTATGTTAAATGGCATATGTCCATAGTTTTCTACTAGAGAAATATTATATTTCGATTTATACAGGGGTTTTTGCTGGCTTACTAATGCCGTTAAGATTTAGTATTATTATTAGATTTAGATTGAGGTGAAGCGTATTTGGCGAGTTGATGATAACCTATAAATGAAAATATGATGAGGGTAGGTATATGGTCAAATATTTTATTGTGGCTATAAGTATCCTGTTTACATTTCTTACCTATGTTTGTGTTTTTTTACCATATGGTCAAATTTTTTATTGTTACTATAAGTATCCTATTTACATTTCTTATCTATATTGTGTTTTTTCACCAGATTGAAATAAAGGAGTTGGATGAATTTGCACAAGCTGCTTTCCAAGGCTACAAGACACTCAACCGTATTCAGAGCAGAATATTCCAAACTACTTACCATACTAATGAAAATATTCTGGTTAGTTTGAAATTCACTAATACAAATGGTGCCAAAATTAAGATCCTTTTTCCTTAAGCAATCATCATGTGTTTCAGGTTTGTGCTCCAACAGGAGCTGGCAAAACAAATATAGCTATGATTGCTGTTCTGCATGAGGTGCAGCAATTCTCAATACCTCGATGTCATTTGTTATCTAATATGTAGTTTGACAATTATATTACAACTTTCAACACACATTGTACCTGTTGTTTCTCATTGAGGAATCTTAGCTCTATTTTCATACCTTCTTGCTCTTGCGCCAATTATCTGAATCAAATGATAATTTTTCAGATTGGACAGCACTTTAAAGACGGTTACTTGCATAAAGATGAGTTTAAGATAGTTTATGTTGCTCCAATGAAGGTAGAACCGTTATTAACATTTGCCCCAATGTCTTTTTTTGCTTACTATTTTTTTTTTTTGTAATACGATCATAGGCATTAGCTGCTGAGGTTACTAAGGCATTTAGCCATCGATTAGCTCCATTGAACATGGTTGTGAGAGAACTTACTGGTGACATGCAGCTTTCTAAAACTGAACTTGAAGAAACTCAGGTTTTTCACATCCCATATGATAAACGCAAACAAAATCATATATCTGCTTTAAGCTTTAATTTTTAAATCTTTGCTCACAGATGATTGTAACAACACCTGAGAAATGGGATGTAATCACCCGTAAAAGTAGTGACATGTCACTATCGATGCTGGTAAAACTCTTGATTATCGATGAAGTACATCTGCTGAATGATGATAGAGGGCCTGTAATAGAAGCTTTAGTGGCTCGCACTCTTCGCCAGGTACATCTATAATCTAGTTAAGAACAATACAAGAATAGTTGTTGATGTTTGAAGTGAGTTTGAAGGTGGTTTTGAATTTTGTTCTTGATAACTTTTGATAGGTGGAATCCACACAGTCAATGATCCGTATTGTGGGGCTATCAGCTACACTTCCCAATTATCTGGAGGTTGATCTGGCGATACCTTTGATTAAACTCTTATGATTTGTAGTTTGATTTGCTTGTTTCTTTCTCAACTTCCAGGTGGCACAATTCTTGAGGGTTAGTCCCGATGCGGGTCTCTTTTTCTTTGATTCTAGCTACCGCCCTGTGCCTCTTGCACAGCAATATATCGGAATTACAGAACCAAACTTTCAAGCACGGAACGAACTTTTGAATGAAGTTTGTTACAAAAAGGTCTTTAATTTTTGTTAATGACTTCATGCTTTGCACTCAATCTGGATTAGCTTTTGTTTATTCTGGGGAGTTTTGTATGCGCAGGTTGTTGAGTCGTTGAAGCAAGGGCATCAGGCGATGGTGTTTGTTCATTCACGTAAAGACACAGGGAAAACAGCTGATAAACTGGTAATATCTTCTTTTTCTTTCATATTTTAAGAACCAATATGGATCATCTGAGATCTGTACAAATGGTTTTTGTGTTTTACATGTTATACAGATAGAACTTGCCCGGAAGTATAATGAGCTAGACCTCTTTATGAATGAAGAACATCCTCAGTTTCATTTGGTCAAGGTAAATTGTCATAGTCAAAACTTTAACAGTCCATCATGATCAAACACGATATGTCACCGACTCACCGTTACTTTTTTACTTTCAGATGGAGGTTGCAAAGTCCCGAAACAAACAGCTTGTTCAGCTATTTGGATCAGGAGTTGGCATTCACCATGCAGGGATGTTGCGTGCTGACAGAGGTTTGACCGAACGCCTTTTTTCTGATGGATTGTTGAAGGTACACAGATCTTTATTTGACTTGCTTCTGTATCTTTATTGGTATTCCACCTAATGTGCCACAATTTTTTTTTCAGGTCTTAGTTTGTACAGCAACTTTGGCATGGGGAGTCAATCTACCTGCACACACTGTTGTGATTAAGGTTGTTTAGAAGGCTACTATTTATCACAATATGAATATCCACATTCAAATTTGAATTCAAGTTCATTCAGTTTAATGAACCCTTTATATCTTTTATCTGTTTATTAATCAAAATAAACACTTTTGCATAGGGGACTCAACTGTACGATCCGAAGGCTGGTGGATGGCGAGATTTAGGCATGCTGGATGTCATGCAGGTCCCGTTAATGTTCACACTGATCTGTTATCAGCTTTTACTGTTTTTTGAGTTCTAATGTTGTTTTCTCCTGTCTATTATGTTGTGCTATAGATTTTTGGACGTGCTGGTAGACCTCAGTTTGATAAAAGTGGCGAAGGCATTATAATTACATCTCATGATAAGTTAGCTTACTATCTGAGACTGTTGACAAGTCAACTTCCCATAGAAAGTCAGGTAACTGCTTGTTCAGTCAGAAATTTATCTCAAATCAAATGTGGAAGGTCAAGTTTTTCTACAATTAGATTTCACACTGGAGCATTAAAATAATTTGACGTACAACTTATATTGGTTTTGTTGGCAGTTCATTAGCTCCTTGAAAGATAACCTAAATGCTGAGGTAACACTGGGAACTGTGACGAATGTGAAAGAAGCTTGTGCATGGCTCGGATACACGTACCTTTTCATAAGGATGAAAATGAATCCTTTGGCATATGGTATTGGATGGGATGAGGTATATTCATCTTAATGGCACCGACATATTGTTGTTTGATCTGCATTATCTGTATTGTTGTATTGCTTACCAAACATTATTCTTTTGACTTCTATTTCCCTGTGTGCTGATATCTTTAATAATTTTTTTATGACTATATCTGTTAGAATTTAGAAGGTATGCATGGTAACTGTTTTCAATTTGATAGGTTATCGTAGATCCTTCATTGGGTATGAAGCAAAGATCCCTTGTTACAGATGCTGCACGCGCTCTTGACAAAGCTAAAATGATGCGGTTTGATGAAAAAAGCGGCAACTTTTATTGCACCGAACTTGGTCGCATTGCTAGTCACTTCTATATCCATTATTCTAGTGTTGAGACATACAATGAGATGCTGAGGCGTCATATGAGTGATAGTGAGGTAACACATTTTTGTTAATTTACTTGCATAACCGGTCTGTTTGCATCACTGTTAAATTCTATTGCTAACTACATATATGCATATAAAATCTATGCATATAAACTCTAGTCACTTCAATTGCCCATAATTGTTTTTCTTTGCAGATAATTGACATGGTTGCTCATTCTTCGGAATTTGAAAATATTGTTGTTCGAGAGGAGGAGCAAAACGAATTAGAAACATTGTTACGCACGGTCTGTCCTTTAGAAGTAAAGGGTGGTCCCACAAATAAACACGGGAAAGTATCTATTCTAATTCAGGTATAAGATTATAATTATATATAGTACCATGAGCAATCGAATCTATGTGATTTGTTTTTATCCAACAATAAATTGGTAATCATGTTCTTTGCAGCTATACATATCTCGAGGTTCTATCGATGCATTTTCCTTAATTTCTGATGCGGCATACATTAGTGCCAGCTTGGCTCGTATAATGCGGGCCCTTTTTGAAATCTGTTTGCGTAGAGGATGGTGTGAGATGACGTCTTTCATGTTGGAGTATTGCAAGGCTGTCAATCGTCAAATATGGCCCCACCAGCATCCCCTAAGGCAGTTTGACAGAGATATATCACAAGAAGTTTGTCTAGCCGTCTCTGTGTGCTTGATGTTTGATGCTGCATCTCTGTTATTGATTTCTTTTTTATTATTTCAGATACTTCGGAAACTAGAAGAACAAGAGATTGACTTGGATCATCTTCAAGAGATGAAGGAGAAGGAGATTGGAGCTATGATTCGTTATGCACCTGGAGGAAGGGTACTTCGATTTTACTAATTGACTTATTGTTCTGCAATCTATTTTGAAATCTGAACTTTACTTCTGTATGATTTTATATGGCCGCTTTTCAAAAATTTGAAGGTGGTGAAGCAATACTTAGGGTTTTTCCCATCAATCATATTGTCTGCTACAATAAGTCCGATCACCAGAACTGTTTTAAAGGTAACTTTTTGTATTCAGTTCAAGTCTCTTAAATGCAGCGAATTGACATTCGGTTCTTTCAGGTAGATCTGGTCATAACTCCAGATTTTGTGTGGAAAGATCGCTGGCATGGTGCTGCTCAACGCTGGTGGATTCTTGTTGAGGTTCTGTTTTGCATTTACTTTTTATTTTTATGCGAAATGGCCAATTGTTGTTGCATCTGGCTGTTCTCTTCTAATCTAAAAAAATGATAGAAATAACGGAAAATAAAAAAATATGGGCAAAGCAGTCAACTTCTCATTTAGTACTTTTATGCAGGATTCGGATAATGATCATATTTATCACTCGGAGCTTTTTACATTGACCAAACGGGCAGCAAAAGGAGACCCACAAAAGCTTTCCTTTACTGTGCCAATATTCGAACCACATCCTCCTCAATACTACATTCGTGCTGTTTCTGATTCTTGGTTGCAAGCAGAGGCTTTCTATACAATATCTTTTAAGAACCTTGCCTTACCAGAGGTCATTTTAGTAATTTGAAAATGAGAAAATGAGAATATTTATGAATGCCTATTCTTGTTTTGAAGGTTACATTCGGTATTTCTTTTTTTTATTCAGAGCCATACGACGCATACTGAACTTCTAGATCTGAAGCCACTTCCTGTGACTGCACTTGGCAACAAGGCTTATGAAAATTTGTACAGATTTTCACACTTCAATCCTATTCAAACGCAGGTATGGCAGCATCCTAAATTGTAGATTTAAGTCGTGTTATCACCAGTTAAGATGTATGCTACTGATGCTTTACCTGGCAGGCCTTTCATGTTTTATATCACACACAAAATAACATCCTCTTAGGAGCTCCTACTGGAAGTGGGAAAACTATATCTGCAGAGCTAGCTATGCTTCATTTGTTCAATTCAGCACCTGATATGAAGGTACACGTTTCATTTTGTGATCAAGGAGATCACTTGTTATGTGTTCTAAAACCTAAACATATCATATCCTTGATAAAGAGAAAAGAACATCTAATTTAAAGAGATCCAATTTGTAACTATTGTCTATCCAATAATATTGAAATGGTTATGGAGGCCATGTTTTTAGCTGTTATCATCATTACATCCGATATTAATGCTATTTGTTTGGGTGTGACGTAGAAGTAAATGTATACATAAAAGTTAAATTTATGTATGAATCTGGATTTTTTCTTTTCTTTTATTATCCTTCGATCAGTATGTCCTACTTATATTGAGAAACCAAAGTTCTCATATCTGGTCAAATCACCTTTGCAGGTTATCTACATAGCACCGTTAAAGGCCATTGTTCGAGAAAGAATGAATGATTGGAAGAATGGCCTTGTTACTAAACTTGGAAAGAAGATGGTAAGTGTTCTTTTTTTTTTTTAGTTTTATACCAATGAATTAAACCTTATGTGTTTGTTATATTAAGCAAACGTTAGTTTTATGTTTGAGGTTTTTTATCGCTTTTGTTTATTATTTTTGGCTGGATATTTTTTTTACGACAAGTTTAGATTACATTTATCATCTGTCAAACATGAATTTATATTTCCACATGTTTTATCAGGTTGAAATGACCGGTGATTACACACCAGATATGATGGCCCTTATGTCAGCAGATATCATTATATCGACTCCTGAAAAGTGGGATGGTATTAGTCGTAATTGGCACAGTCGAAGCTACGTCACAAAGGTTCCTTTCTTACTTTCTGTTCAAGAATTACCTTTACAGAGTTATATACCAACAATAACATATTATTTCTATCATTCATTCTTTGATTTTGTACAAAATGTTTCAACGTTGTCTTGTATTATGTGGCAGGTTGGTCTTATGATCTTGGATGAGATTCACCTTCTTGGAGCTGATCGTGGACCTATACTGGAGGTACAATGCAATTTGCATTAGATGTTTAGTGTGTGTATATATAAAGGCTTAAATGGCATTTTAGCACCCATGTATTATTCTTGTATATTGTTCACTTGACACGCCCATGAGTCATGACAAGTTTCAAAACATATTCAAGCAGTTCATAGTATTTTTCTTGTCATCTGTTGGAATAAGCACTCGATACTGTGTTACACATAGTGTGCTTGTGTGATGCATAGTGTGATAATGTGTTTGTCTTCATGTCTTGTCACTTGCTGTAAAAAGATATATGTACCCTGTATATATGCTCGTTTGGGGTTAATGTTTTTATCCTTCTCGACTTGATTGCCAGGTCATTGTCTCAAGGATGAGATACATATCATCACAAACAGAGCGACCTGTTCGGTTTGTTGGTTTGTCAACAGCACTAGCAAATGCTCAGTGAGTTATCTTGTTCATGAACCTCTAATGAACTTTATGGTTTTATGTCCCTCATTACTAGAACTAAAAAATTCATCTACTACTTATACTAAAAATTCAAGCATGCATTACGATACGCAGTATCAAACGGTATTCAGATTAATTTAGAAACCTACTTTTTCATTTTCTCTTTAGTACTTTATTCGTATTCAACGCTACTTTCATTCGTTTTAACAACGATATGTGTTGTTTCATAACTTCATTGTCCTGAACTGCTGTATATTGTTCCAATGTTGTGATGTGTTCTAGAAATCTGGCTGACTGGTTAGGAGTTGATGAGATCGGTTTGTTCAATTTCAAGCCAAGTGTGAGGCCTGTGCCTCTTGAAGTTCATATACAGGCAAGTGAAGCGTTTTTTGATCTTAAACTTTGTTTCACCTGTTTCTTATAAATATGCATACACAAGTTTGTATCTTATTTTATATTTTGTCACGTCAATCTACAGGGGTATCCTGGGAAATTCTACTGTCCAAGAATGAATAGCATGAATAAGCCCACCTATGCTGCCATATGTACACATTCACCTACAAAACCAGTTCTAATTTTTGTTTCATCTCGACGGCAAACACGGCTTACTGCATTAGACCTCATACAGGTAAGTCGGTTTGTAACTTTGTATGATATGCAGCTCTTCTGTATCAACTATTTGATTCATTACTTAATAATATTTTCACTCTTTGGCAACATAAAGTTTGCAGCTTCAGATGAACATCCAGTACAGTTTCTAGCCATGCCAGAGGATGCACTACAGATGATTCTTTCTCAGGTCACTGATCAGAATCTGAGACACACTTTACAGTTCGGTGTTGGTTTACATCATGCAGGATTGAACGATAAAGATAGATCTTTAGTTGAGGAACTTTTCGCAAACAACAAGATTCAGGCAATGACTATTCACTTCATTATCAATATTCATTGATAGAGGACTTTGTATCATATGTATATTTTATGGACCGTTACTGTTTTTTCAGGTATTGGTTTGCACAAGTACTTTAGCTTGGGGGGTAAACCTTCCCGCCCATTTGGTTATAATTAAGGTTAGTAACTTATGTCAATCTCATACAAACATACACAGAATAATTTAGTATAATAAACTTTGTTGGGATTTGATCACACGCTTGCAGGGAACAGAGTATTATGATGGAAAAGCGAAGCGATATATTGATTTTCCGATCACAGACATCTTGCAAATGATGGGTCGTGCAGGTCGTCCTCAGTATGATCAACATGGGAAAGCAGTCATTCTTGTGCACGAACCTAAAAAAAGCTTCTACAAGAAGGTGAAATAATAAATGCAAGTGAAACACTAATAATGTAAAATATTGCAATTACTGATTTATTTATTTATTATTTTTTTGCAGTTTCTTTATGAACCATTTCCAGTTGAAAGCAGTCTTCGGGACCAACTCCATGATCACATCAATGCCGAGATAGTTTCTGGAACAATTTCTCATAAGCAGGATGCAGTACATTATTTGACCTGGACATATCTGTTCCGCAGGCTGGTAAAATTTATTTAAAAAATAATTTATTAAAAATAATAAAATTACAAACGCAATTATTTCCCTTTTGACATTATTACACATGTGACAGACGGTTAATCCTGCTTATTACGGATTGGAAGATTGTGATCCCGAAAGTTTAAGTTCTTACTTATCCAGGTAAAACCGCAAGTCAGCAGTGCGTCATAAATTTATTTAACATCTCTGTTTGATTGGTTAGTAGTACTAAATGTGCGATTTTCATTGCAGCCTTGTGCAAAACACATTTGAAGATTTGGAAGACGGTGGATGCATTAAGATGGATGAAGAAAATGTGGAGCCTTTGATGTTAGGCTCAATAGCATCTCAATATTATCTGAAATATATGACGATTTCCATGTTTGCTTCAAATATAGGGCCAGATACATCTCTCGAAGTAAGTAACAATTTTTGTTTTAACTTGCAACCATCTTAGTATTCATTCTACAAATGTTATTGGCTAGTGCTGATTCTATGTTATGTCATCTTTCTTCAGGTTTTTCTTAATGTACTTTCTGCTGCTTCTGAATATGATGAACTTCCTGTCCGTCATAATGAGGTAAGTCCAGTTGTTTACATATCAGAATTTATAATCTTTTTTCGTATCTTTTCAGTTTTATTTTACCTGCTCGTTTATGTTGTAGGAAAATTACAATGAAGCATTGTCTGCCAAAGTTCCATTAGCAGTGGACAAGAATCGCCTCGATGATCCACATGTAAAAACAAATTTGCTTTTTCAGGTCAGCGTCGCTTGCAATATTTTTAAAAACTTTTGATCATTTTGTTTCCTTCTGAAACATAACCTACCAAATTATTAAAATTTTATACAGGCACATTTCTCTCAAGTAGAACTGCCGATCAGTGACTACTATACCGACTTAAAGTCAGTGTTGGATCAGAGTATACGTATCATTCAAGCAATGATAGATGTTTGTGCAAATAGTGGATGGCTCTCGAGTTCCATTACTTGTATGCATCTTCTTCAAATGGTCATGCAGGTATTTTCAAATTTCCTCAAAAGGGACTACTTATAATTTATAAATAATTAAAATCAACATTCATCATCATTTTTTTCTATTTTTGTGATTATAATCAGGGTATGTGGTTTGAGAAAGATTCTCCCTTATGGATGCTGCCATGCATGACTGAAGACCTTGTCATTTCATTGCAAAAAGGAGGGGTCTCTAATATACAACAGCTTTTAAATCTCCCAAACACAAATATGCAATCTAGATTTGGAAACATTGCTTCAAGACTACAGCAGGTAAGCAGAACATATGAGAATTCGTCATCTGATTTCATACATATAAAATATTTATCAACATGGGTAACGGGCCAAAACGGGTTTGGGCCAAAACATTAACTTCTAATGCAGGCCTAACAGATTGGGCCAGTTGATTTTGCATGCCAACGTTTTCATTTTGTTTTAAAATATAACCCAAAGTAACCCATTGATTAGTAAATGTCTCAAAATTGCTGATTATGGTCACTCTTCAGGATCTACAACATTTTCCTCGTATTCAAGTCAAACTCAAGATAGAAGGAAGGGATGTAGATAGTGACAGCAAACCAAGTCTCAGCATACGGTTGGAGAAATTCAACCGCAGAAAAACTTTGAGAGCTTTTACCCCCCGTTTTCCAAAGGTATGATATTTCTTGAATGATTCTCTTGGTCACAGTCTGAAAATCGTTCATCTTTGATCTTGTTTTTATTTTGTATCTTTTCAGTTAAAAGATGAAGCATGGTGGTTGGTTCTTGGCAACACTTCCACCTCTGAATTGCATGCTCTTAAAAGGATTTCCTTCAAAGATCGTTTGGTTACTCGCATGAAGTTACCATCAACCACAACTAGTTTTCAGGTAATTTAGTTATTTAATTTAATTTTGCTCTTTTTATAAGATCGTTAAATTCATGACTATTAGATATTTTTTGCCTTTTTAAGTGAAGGGTCAAAATTGTCACCTTGTGGTTAACGAACACCATACGTTCGCAATGTATTTTGCTTATATCTCGAGTTGATTGTATTTTTTAATTTTTTTTTTTCTCTAGGGAATGAAGCTGCTTCTTGTTTCAGATTGTTATCTTGGTTTCGATCAAGAATACTCGATTGAAGAACTAATGGAGTCTTAGCCAGACTTTGTATAGTGTTGATCAGAAATACCAATCTCTTTGCCAGACGTAAGCTGAGAGTTGAAGATCTTTTTGGCTTAAATTATATCCGATCATCTTATTCCGGCCCAATGTTATAGATGGAAGTTTTTGTAGAATAATGAAAACCTCATCAGATATTATTAAGAAGATCTAATATATCTTTTAACTAGCCTAAGATCCCGCGATTTTCGCGGGTGGCTTAACACAAATATATAATATCTACTGGCATTGAATCCTCAGGTAGATCATCATTTTTGTTCTACGCCTTTCCAAACTTAGGCTTCACGTCTAAGTCCAAACTGTTTTATGGTGACGTGAACCTTTACATAAAGCAAAATCGCCAAACTCTTGTTCCGTAGCGAAATTTATACCTTCTGATGTACCCCAAACGGACCAAAATACCAAACACGTAGTCAGTACTTATCCTAATTTTGAGAATGACTGTTCAAACCCCATGAATGCTTTAAAAGAGATCCTGTAGAAACATGATCTTACCCAATTTCATGAAGAAAAAAAGATCATATGGATGCATATCATGGGTCCTTCCATACCTGGTAAGACATGCAGGTCAGGCCAGCCATGGTAAAACATTATAATGGTCTCAGATTCGAATGAGTCATTTCTAAAAAAAATGGTAATTTTGGTTACTTGGCACTATATTCAGAGAATATGCTTTAAAGCCCCTCTAAAATGAAAGAAGTGTTTTAAGTTTAAGTTATAGCATACCATCAATAGTGAAAAAGGCATTGTCCAAGCTGAACTTTTATGTAAATATCCACCTGAGCCATGCCGAGTACAGCAAGGAGTCGTAAACTGTACATGAGGTGAATGGATGTCGTTTTGCTCGCAATAACCGGAAATTCGAGCAAATGATTCTTTTTTAATTTGGATACCCGGGAATTTTAACATCACCTTCAATATACCTGCCCTTTTTTCAACCCGCTAACACATCCAATCCCCTTAAATTCTATTGAATTCCTGCGAACCAAACGCCCCCTTAAAGTTTAAACTCGTGAATTCTTTAAATCTTTAAATGGATATATCTAGCCAAAGGCTTTGCTAATTGGGCCCAACCCCAACCCAATAAATATTTAGGAATTATATAACAATATTTAATCACCAATTTCTCTGCCAGTTGAAGAAGCTAATCCCTGTAGAGTACAACATACAAAGCATGTAATATAACCTTAAAGTGTAAGCTCACGTAGATATTTACAATTTCATTAACACTAAGGTGTATGCTCACGTAAATATTACAATTTAATCAACACTGAATTCATATTCACATGCTAAATATACAATAGTTACTTTTTTTAAACCAACGGTTGGTCAACGGACACCCCAAACATGGGCTAGGACTCATCAGTCATCAAGGAGTTAAGCCAAGCCCACATAACAACTTACTACATCATACACCACAGAAACACCAAACAAACGTCAACCTGCAGAAACAAAAACACAACACCCGTATACCACCTATCTTAACCAACATCGAAGACGCTAAATGACGACCACTTCAACGCCGTAACACCTAGAATCTTAGATCTCTTCATCACCTACCAAAGGGTTGTTTCTTTAATGTCTTGCATTGCTCTTGTCTAAGACATGTTACTCCCCTTGAAAAGCTTATCGTTTCTTCGCATCCAGATCCTCCACACCATCATTACAAAGACCGCATCTCGCTTTTTTGTTCCTCTTTGGCACGTCCAAACAAAGGCAAAAATACAGAGCCTGACCCAAAGACTCGAACAGAGGAGGAGCCTGCAACTTAAGCCATAAACACACTTGCAACCATGTTACTCTTGCCGAATCACAAGTCGCAAACGGTGCAACTACTGTCCCTAACGACTACAACCATCGTCAGGAAAGCACCGATAAATGGAATCCAATAATTAGATGCTCTGCACACGAAACAATTAACTTTCGGCACAAAAATATAATTTATACTATTTATGGTGTTCATAATCTCAAAGGGAAAAAGAAAAAAGGGTTGTCAGTTCTTTAAAATGCCAAAACTTCTATGAGTTGTAAAAATATGGATCTGCTTCAACATTTTTCACTTCAACAACCAATATGAAAGTTTATGTTACTATTGTTCTTTTAATTAAGTAATAGAACTCGAAGGAGTGATAGTGAAATAAATGTTAAAAAAAAGGAATATAACTTTAAAAATCGTTTTAAAGTAGACCGTAGAACGTCAACCCTTTTCAATTAGTATACCATCTATTATAGTAGAAAATGAAAATTTAAACCATCTATGACATCTAGTTAGGTTCTTACAAATTTGCAGCTGCACTCTTATACTTGCAGTAGTATTACGAACCACTATCATAACACACGAACATCCATCATGGACAAAAATAGAACACTTGATAATTTATTTACAACAACCTAGTTAAGGTTTAAAAGTTACCCAAGTAAGTATATCTAATAAAAAAAGATGATATAAATGATCTTACCTATGATTCTATTATAACCCAGTTTTATGAAAACTATAAACCAGTTTGATCTAAAACATGGGTTTATGTTTAAAAGCAAGAAACAGACATCCAAATCAAAATAACCGCAAGACACCAGATATAACTTAATCTTTGTACTGGTAGTTATAACATGTGATGTCACTGTGTTTAACTTAATGCTCGTATTAGTTCTTATAACAAACGAATCCAAAAAACAAAGAAGCATTAGGGTTTTAGATGAGAAAATATGAGAGTATTGAAAAGTGTTCTCAGAAGCAAAACATCAAACACTTCATGTGCATAAGTATTTAGCACAGCACAACTAAGAAATTCATTGTTACGTCAGTCAAAACATGGAATCAGATATAGAATTTTGAACGAAAAAACTCCAGACCAGTAAACATATAAAACATGGAGATAATTAATTTGAAATAAAATACTGAGAAGCCACCACTTACCACCGCGACCGTCATACCACCGCCACCTAGGATTACGAAAGAAGCCCAAGCTTTAACCTCGACAACTTCCATCGCCACCTAGGGTTCGCGTCTAACAATTTTGGGGTCAATCTCTCTGGTCTTGATAGCAGAGAAATGCATATATGAATCATCTATTCAAGCCCTTGATCAAGCCTCAACAAATAACAATCAATTCTAGGTCTGAAGAAAACAATTGACAGAAAGATTGATGGTGAAATCGTTTGGATTAGGGTTTATAATTGGAAATAAGATTGAAAGGAAACTGATTTGAAAATTATGGAAAGTCCCGAATTTGTATCAATCTCTGATTAATTGCTGTTCAGCAAAAAGAGCGGATGAAGAGGCATAAGAGTTTTTTGTTTTACAGCTCATTTTATTCCATCAAGGAGTATTAAGTTGCCAGGTGGCAATTAGTGGATTAAATTTATGCCAAGTGGCACCAAAATGTTTTGTTTTAATATACATTATATAGATTATAGTAAAGATTAGAATAAACCATCACTTGTATCTTAAGATACATATCTTTTTGGTTTTATCGAGCAAAGTTAACAACCAGTGAAACCCACCGAAAGCAAACCAAATGTAACTAGTCAGTTCATGATTTGAAGCTTGAGACAGGCTGAGAATGACGTTATTTAGTTTCGTTTTATCTATAATAAGTATAAACAATATATACTAACGATTTTAAATTTTTAAAGACAACAAAGAAATGATAGCATAACTCTTTGCTTCTTGTCTTCTTACTCAATTGTGACTATATGCTAAGCACTTGGTATTTTTCATCCAGAAAAGAATGCCTGACATCAACATCTCCCTCCATCCACTAGAACTTTTCCTGAAATTCATCGACTTTTTAACTCATTACTAATTTACTACTTATTCTGTACCATCATCACCTTATAATCACACTTTTTATTATAACTAGTAACTAGTAATAAGGCTCGCGCGCGTTGCGGCGTGAGTACGTTGCAAACATCGAATCGATTTGTTCAAGTGTTAGGTGATGCGTTAACCATATGAAAACGTGTTTTTTTGACATATCTGATTGAACCATATGAAAACGTGTTTTTTTGACATATCTGATTGAACTCAATGTAACCTATATAAGTATTGCGATTGGATCATAACGTAAAGTAAACTGAATCTATCTTGTACAATCATAACTTATTCTATAGGATTAATTAAAGCTTTGAAAAAAAAAAGAGAAAAAAAAACCACAATTTGACTCCACTCTGTTCGGAACAAAATTTATGAAAACGTACATAAAATAAGTAAGAAAACGTATTATATAAAAAAAAAGTATATCCAAATATAGGCCAACTCGTATCGATACAGACAGATATATAAAAATATGCACGTAAAAATGGTTTTTTTAAACAAAAACGTGTTATATTGACCTAACTCGTTTCCAGAAAAAAGTTTATGTCGAAACGTAGACACGCTTAAATTTATATGGATACGTACATAAAAATATGCATGTAAAAATAGTTTTTTTAAGTAAAAAAATGATATGGAACAAAAGAAATTAACGAACGAATGTTGTTGAAGAAAATTTAAGTTAGTAAAAAGCTAGGGGCTAAAAAAGTCAATTGTCAAAGTAGAAGAATATTAAAGTTAGATAAGAGACTAAAATTGATTACTCCAAAAGTGAAAGGGGCCGTGGCAAAGCTGAGGGGTTTAAAGACAAATGTGAGTGTGATAAATTAAAAAGCACATGAGAAAAAAACGGGGGGAGGGGGGGGGGGGGGTCAAGAATCGAACTCCTGCCTTCTTGTTGAGTTGGAGATGGGTTGGAGATGGGTGGTGGCTATGATTTGACAAAAAGCGGTGGCTATGATTTGACAGCCACCGACTTTCTCTTTTAAGATAGTATAAATATATTTTAGTATAGTGATAAAGAGAATTCCAATCTTCCGTAAGAAAGGTCTAGTCACGACAACTCGATTTGTTCGGTAAACCACTAGGGGCTCCCCATGGTTTAGTGAAAGGGAAGGGAAATTTGCTCCTCATCCGAGGGTTCATTTCATTCATTATGCACTCAAAAGTGAAGGTCTTAAAAAACTTCAGACTTCATGATCGGCCATTCCATTTGTGCTTTCGACATGTTTAAAACATCAATCCAAACCGTTTTAACTTAGCAATCAACCCATATGGTTTAAGAATCGAACTCATGCCTTCTTGTTGAGTTGGAGATGGGCCAGCCACTACAGCAGCATTACATTTGCAAGATTATTATGCAAACAAACATTATATACAAACAAAAGGCGGTGGCTATGATTTGACAGCCACCGACTTTCTCTTTTAAGATAGTATAAATATATTCTAGTATAGTGATAAAGAGAATTCCAATCTTCCCCTAAGAAAGGTCTAATCACGACAACTCGATTTGTTCAGTAAACCACTAGGGGCTCCCCATGGTTTAGTGAAAGGGAAGGGAAATTTGCTCCTCATCCGAGGGTTCATTTCATTCATTATGCACTCAAAAGTGAAGGTCTTAAAAAACTTCAGACTTCATGATCGGCCATTCCATTTGTGCTTTCGGCATGTTTAAAACATCAATCCAAACCGTTTTAACTTAGCAATAAACTCATATGGTTTAATTTGCTTTTCTGAAGCTATAGTTTGTCATTCTAACAGCCACACAACGGACTGAACTAAACAAACACCCTACAGCTAACAGAATAGCAATTTGATTTTTAGCTAAAGTACACCGTAACTTCATATAGGGGTGTAAACGAGCCGGGCCGAGCCCGACTAGGCTCAAGCTCGGCTCGTCATGTTTTTATGAAGCTCGAGCTCGGTTTCGATCCTACTTTGAGCTCGAGTTCAGCTCGCGAATAAAACTCAAAGCTCGGGCTCGGCTCGGGCCCGCTTAGACGAGCCAAAGCTCGGCTTGCCATTGTTATTATCATTATTATTATATTATATAAAAAAACTAAAATGTTGTTTGGGCTTGTTTCAGCTCACGAGCCTAAACAAGCTTTGTCTTTCAAGCCCGAGCTCGACAATTAAACAAGCTCTATTTCAGGCTTGAGCTCGATAATTAAACAAGCTCTTAGCCGAGCTCGTTAAGGCTCGTCTTGTTCGAGCTTTTAGCCAAGCCGATCACGAGTAGCTATCGAGCCTCTGGGCTTGTTTACACCCCTAGCTTCATAGGTTGGGTTTACTGTTTCTCAAAAGTAAAAGATTAGCCGAGCCCTCAGAAGTCAAAACGGTAAAAAAAATATCTAAAAAACATAAGTAAAAGCAATCAACACCCAAATCCCAAATGATAATGATTGAAAGCTACAATAACCATATGTTTTATAAGCCAAACAAAGTCTTGGTGCCCAAACCAAATTTTGTAGTGTTAAAATCTATCTACATTTTACTTGGCACAAGGAAAAATCAAATCTAACATGCAGGTTACATATCTATCGTATTTACGGAATTTCTTATTCCCAGTCTGAGTCAAAAAACCCAGCATCTCTCATTTCAGAGTAGTAAGCATTATCTAAAAGCAAGTCTTCCTCCTGAAACATTATAAAAAAACAAGAAGTGGTCAAAATCCTGGCTTTAAAAAGGCCTTTAATTATAAAAAATAAACACAAGGACGATCAATAACCTGGAAAAAATCAGCCAGGAAAGTGATGTACAGAAAAGGAAGGTAGAGAGTGTGGTAGCAGATGCCTATGAAACTATACAACCTGCAAATACATGTTGGAAATTAATTATCAGATGGGAACTACTTGTTGTAAAGTTGAAGAGAAAGCTCAACAGCTCAACCTAAATCATTGGATTATTATTATTTAAGTAATAAATTTTTTAAGCATGTTTGACACAATAATTGTTCATAGAAATCTCTGCAATACGCCCAAAAGTTACTGTTTTGAGTGGTTACCAATCCGCCCATTTTCCCACCTCGGCTAAAAGTAAATTTTATGATTACCAAAGTCCAAAGCCGACGCTACTAGCACCTAATGCACAGGCGAACAATCCAGTTCCATGAACCATAAACATGACAACAGCATAGTTATAAAATGCTGGTCTGGCTGCATAAGCGAAAGATGGTGGTGTAGTCAGAAAATCGAAGGTCAGTTACTAACATATATAGAAAAATGTAACTTCGAACTTGGTTAGTTAACTCACGGGGTAACTTGTCTCTCCACTTTGAGTAATGCACAAACAAAATATAGCCATAAGCGCATGTAAGCAATATTTCATCGAATGTCCACATGCCCCATTTTACGCTATGAGTAGTTTCACCATCCATAAAAAGTGGCACGCCAAATCCAAACACAAATATTGCCTGATAACAAAATGTATATAAAAGGGAAGCATCAGTAACTATTTAATTTTATTTACAACGGGATAGTGTACAAAGCTAACAAATTTCACTCAACAGATATTATGGCTACACAAACTTTTAAGAATGCCCATCGATTGAAAATAGATAAACTGCACTTGAAAATCACAACCTGAAACCGAACAAGTAAACTACTAAACTCGATTCGAACAGGTGGTCAAAACAAAACGCAAGCTAACTCCGATTCTTATTCGATTAACCAATAAACTTCTAAAAGAATTCATATAAATGACCACTTATAGTTATTGCCAAAATTTACAGTATCTGACAAAATAAGCTGATTCTAGCTAGCATCAGTTGCATACAATGCAGGCAATCAGGCACATAATGTGTCATGTATCTATAACCCCACAGAAACAGGCAATAATGCACACGATGCATCATGTATTATAACCACAAAAACAGGCGATTATGCACACGAGGCATCATGTATTATAACAAAAACAAGCAATTATGCACATGATGCATCATGTATTTACAACCACAAAAACAGGCAACACAGGCAAACAACCTTGAGAAGCATATCTGCTCCAACAATCAGCCCTGAAACCATGAAAGTATGAGCTAATGTCTCCAACCCAGTTGCATAGTTTTCCTGAAGTAAGAAGGCGATCAAACTGATTTCTAGACATAACGATCCAGATTCTGTCAGCAATGACAATAAATTCCACGAAACCTCCTTCCCAGAAGTGCATTGCCATGCCTGAATAAACACGAATCTGAAGTCAATACCACTCAAAAGTCAAAACAAATAACAATACTTCTGAAAGACCAAAAATAGGCAGAAAGACCATGGTCTTCTTTCTTTATATAAAAAATATTACATAATAAATAATATCAAGAAATGAAAGATCAACTGCTGGGATTAGATGGACATGAAAACTGATGCACAAACAATTCAAAAGCAATCAATCAACTATTAGATAAACCAAATTATTTCTCTATAGCCTTCAATACTCATTTCGAAACCGTATTCAAAAGGCAGCCTACAATCACTCAATATCTAATTCAACGTAACATCAACTACAACAACAACTAACAACACTCTCATCAACCAAACACAAAACAAACTTTCACAATCCACAAAAATAAAAAAAATAAAAAAAAAAACTACCTGAAGAGAGCACCAAACAAGATTAAGAACAGCAGACAACCAAAGAAGCACATAATAAGCGATCATAACATGCGAACGACGGTGACTAAGCTTCTTAACATTCTTCTTCAAATAAAACCCTAGGTACACTATAAACAACGCAGCCGGAATCGACAAAGCAGCCGTATACAATACTCCATGACAGTTGCTCTGATTGGGATCCGAATTCAACGGCGGTGATGACGATGATGAATCGACAACGGAGTTGATGTCGGTTATGGCGGGAAGAAGGGTTGAAATCGGAGAAATTTGATCATGTTTGTGATCCATATTGTTTGTTAGAAGATGGAGGAGGTGGTGATCGGAGGCATGGATCGGATTGAAAGGCTAATTGTGTGTAAATTGATCGGAGAATTGAGAAAGTTAGGGGTAAGGTTAGGGTTAGGGTTTGATGAGGGAAAAGGGGTTTTTGGTTTTGTGAACGGAGGAGGAGCATCGGAATTGTACAACTAGAAAGAATGGACAGCTGATTCAGACTACACGACGTCGTTTTCGCTGGATTATTAATCGATTGTAATTGGATCGATTCGGATCGGATCATTTTAAGTCGGATTGGGACCTCCATGTGCATAAATTTTATTAAATAAATTAATTATATAATTACAATAATTAGAGTCAATTGCAAATTTGGTCCTTTATCTTTATATCCGATTTCAAGCGATGTCTTTTGTCTTTAAAATTGATGAGTTTTTGCACTTAATGTTTCCATATGCTACACGTTATGTCCTTTAGCCCTAACCAGGTTAATTTTTTTTTTTTTTAAATCTGATCATGTGCAAGGCATATAAGGGCAATTTTGCCATTCACTGTTCAGGGACTAATTATGTAAATAACCTAAATATCTAACCATTTTATGTAAATAACTCTCCATCACCACCCACCTCTTTACCACCAGCAACCATCACCGCACCATTTCCACCACCCACCCTTTTACCACCAGCAACCACCACCCAACCATTGCCCGCACCTGACCAACAAAACAACTTCATTTACAATTGAGATAGGAACGTGATTAACATCATAACAGTAATAAAGATCATTATCCTCATTTCCCACATTGAAACATTATCTCCATTTCAGACATTTCATCTGAACCCCTCTAAACCTGTGGTGTGACAACTTGTATTTCCGAACCTATTTTTGTGCTTGATGTAACTTGTATGAACTCTATGTGACTGATTGATATGTTTGTTTTAATGAATGATTATAAGTTGTATGCTACGTGTTATGTGTGACTGTATTACAAGCACGAATAATTAATAACCCTCGATCGCACAAGACTATCTAATCGTACAAGCCCTTTGGGCACACCACTCTCGGCCCACACCCTTTGAACTCGGAACCAAGGGCAGCCCATGTACGGGTTCGGCCTACTCCCCTTATATACACATACAAGCACCTATGTGTGGGGTTTTGTTCCTCATTACTTGCAAAAACACTCAAACACACAAACCCTACTCCCTCTCTTTCTCTCCTTTGAATCCGACGGCAACCCCTCCTCATCATTCGAAGTCTTCTTCGTTCCAAACATCAAATCCGGTTAGTGTTTCACTATTGTTTGCATAATACATGATGTTCCGATTGCTATGATTGCATGTTAATTGATATTGTGACTGTATGATCTCGTACAATAGTTAGGGTTCTTGCTAATAGAATCATTGATGTTATGTGTTCATGAGATTTGGTACAAACGACTAGCTATAATGTTAATTTGATTATTGATGAAACAAGGTGTGGTAATATGCTAATCGGCTCACATGAATATTGAACCGAACATAGGTTAATCGGCTGTGATATGTTTGGATTCGGATGATTAGTATGATTTGACGTGAGTTGTTGCATGATGAATTAAGGACTTTGATGTTAAACCTACTGTTTGATTCGATGATGATGATGAGTTGTTATGATTAGATGAATTGTTAGGGTTCATGCGAAATAAATGATAAATTGCTTTAGTTGATTGAATATTGCAAATTAAATGGAAACTGTTAGGATAATTGTAAAGGATTGCATGATTTTAGGAATGATATAACCGATCGCACAAGGCCAGTCGCACAAGGCCAGTCGCACAAGTCAGTCGCATAAGATATGTTAGGGTACAACTGGTTAGGCACACTGTACAACCCCTTTAAGCTCAGTCGCACAACAACTTGTGAATCGCACAAGTTGTGCTGATCGCACAAGATGTTGGGCTGTATATATAATAGGTTATGTTACGTTGTTGGGCCGAACCACCCAAACTCCAATCGCACAAGTATAACTGGATCACACAAGTTAAAATGTTAGTTTAATTGTTTGGGCCGCACAAGAGGTGGGTTGCATTTCATTGGACCGGGTATGTTTTCAATCGCACAACCCGTTGTGAGTCGCACAAGGTTGTGCTGGACGCACAACAGGTTGGGCCGGTTGTATTGGGCTTAAATAATTGAATCGCACAAGATGATTGGGCTCGCACAAGCTCAACGGCCCAATCATCTGAGTTGCACAAGTTGGACATTAGGTGTATACTTGACTGTTAATGTGTTCTACGTGTTTGCCATGATCATTATGTGTTCGTAACCTGTTAGCTTATGTGTAAACTTATGTGTACTACTTGAACCTAGACCTGACTTGTATGGTAACCATGTTAGGACGTGGTTGACCACATATAGCTCAAGTGACCTTTTGTGTATCTACAGAGCTAACCTAAGGTGAGTTCATACTTTCTACAAGACATGGGATTCCCGGTGGTTGGGAATGGGTAATTGATTGAAAGGAAACCTACGTATTCTCTTGGTTAGAATACGTACCTCCACCCTCTTAACTGAAGGGTGATAACATTGTTACTAGACCAAAAACTCTATCATTAAGTCCCTCATTTTTATATCGACTTAATTGCCGGGCCAATGGCAAACGGGTCATTAGTTAAATAGCGCTATTAGGTTTGACAAGCCTCACACCGTGCCGCAGAGGACGGGAGTGGACTAATGGATCTGGGCACGTCAATGATGATAGACATTGACTTAGGGCACCCAACTTTCTCAGTCAGTAGTCGATATGGTAACGGGACTAGTGGGATATTCATGGGGTAGCCCCCACGGCTGGGACCCAGAGAAAAAGGAAAGGGTAATCATGTTTTTCAACTATGGGGTAACCCCCACGGCAAGTAAGCCAGCTAAAGGAAACCTATGTTTTTTAAACAACTTAAAACGAACACCCAACTGTGAACTCGCTCAACTTTGTTGTTGATTCGTTACTATATGCCTTGCAGGTCGTTAGGTGCTTAGATGGAGCTTGCACAGGAGGACAGGGCCGTTGTGGGACATGGACTGTTGAGTTCCATGTTAAACATTTGAACTTTTAAACTTCTATTTTGGTTTTTAAACTTTATGCTTCCGCTGATAACTTGAACTTAGTTAATTTGTTTTGGACACCAATTATATTGTGGTTGGTTTTATATTTACTTTAATACATTGTTCAATATGATTGGTGGCTTGATCCTGGTCATGTCACGTCACGCCTCCTGCGGTGATACTCCGCTTGTGGAATTTGGGGGTGTGACAGATTGGTATCAGAGCCATTGGTTATAGTGAACTAGGTTTTAAAAAGGGGGAAAACTTTTTGACAAAACCAGACTATAACCTGTACAGTGCTCAACGATCCACAACGACGCTTCGCTCCACGTGCAAGACTCAACACTATAGGTGATATGATTTATGATTGTATTGACAGCCTGTTAGTTTAAGTAGTGCATTGATCTTGGTATGCTTAGTTAGTGTAACAACTGTTGCTTGAAACCCTGTGTGCTTACTCTCTTCTGTCATCCCATACTTACGCACTTTCGTGACACCTTTCTCACTTGTGTTTACTTCGATGTGAAGATCATGAGTGGACGTCTGAACTTGACTCAAGCTCAGCTGACGGCTCTAATCAACGAACGAGTTGCTGAGGCACTCGTAGCAGCTCAAGCAGGAGGTATAACCTTCCATTTCGACCTATACCAGGATGTTTAGATCCTACTCCCGCGAACCAACTCTCGTGCTTAACCTTGTCTTTTCTTTCTCGCACAACAGGTCAGCATGCTCAACCTCCCGTGTGTACATTCAAGACCTTTATGGACTGTCGATCTAGTACCTTCAGTGGTACAGAAGGAGCTGTAGGTCTCCTCCACTGGTTCGAGAAGATCGAATCTGTCTTCGAAATGTGTGAATGCCCTGTTGCTAGTAGGGTGAAGTTCGCTGCGGGAACTCTTGAAGGTGGTGCGCTCACTTGGTGGAACGCACAGGTTCAAATGCTAGGGTTGGCAGCTGCTAATGCCACCCCATGGAATAACTTTAAAGATCTGATCAAAGAGGAGTATTGTCATCGTGATGACATTCATAAGCTGGAAGTGGAGTTTTACAATCTGAAGATGACGGGGTCTGAAATCGAGGCGTATACGAAGAGATCAAACGAACTAGCTGCTTTGTGTCCTACCATGGTGGATCCTCCTGCAAACGCATCAAGCTTTACATCAAGGGATTAGTGCCAGAGATTCAGAGTATGGTGACTTCGGCTAACCTTCTCACGATTCAGCAGGTCATACGACTATCCCACCGTCTCACTGATCAGGCAGTTGAGCAGAACAGACTGCCAAAGCGTATTAGTGCTACCACTACATCCGATGCTCCTAATGACAACAAGCGCAAATGGGATGGAAACTCAAGCAAGGGTTCAACTTCTGTTCAGTCTCAGTCTCATCAGCGAAGGACTGACGACTACAAGAGCCCTAGTCAACAATCCTCTGGTAATCAAGGTCAGTGTGGGTACAAGGAAAGCCACCCTAAGTGCAATCGATGTAACTTGCACCATAGCGGGCCGTGTAGCAAGGGTAACTGCCAGAGATGTAACAAACCAGGTCATGCAGCCAAAGATTGTAGGAGTCTGTATCCTGCAAATCAGAGGCGACAGCATCAGCAGCAAACTCCACAGAATCAGCGTCAGCAGCAACAGCAAGGTAACAACAAGGGATGCTTTCAGTGTGGTGCTGAAGGCCATTTCAAAAGAGACTGCCCCCAGCTGAACCAAAATCAGAACAACAACAGCAACCAGGGAAATGGGAACAACAATGGGGGTAACAATGATGGCAATGGTGCCAGGGGACGTGCATTTGTGATTGGTCAGGGTGATGCTAGGAACGATCCCAACATCGTGACGGGTAAGTTCCTACTGGATGATTTCTTTGTTTCTGTTTTATTCGATTCGGGTGCCGATACTAGTTATGTGTCCTTAAAAGTTAGTCAGATGCTTAAGCGTACCCCAGTTCCCTTAAACACCAAGCATGTTGTAGAGCTAGCAAACGGTAAAAGTCTTGAGGCCACACACATAGTTAAAGGTTGTAATCTCGTTTTAGCTGGTCAGACCTTCTCTATCGACCTTATCCCCATCATTCTTGGTAGCTTCGACATCGTCATTGGGATGGATTGGTTATCCCAACATCGAGCAGAGATTCTTTGCAAGGAGAAAATCATCTGCATTCCTCGTTCTGGTGAGGAACCTCTCGTAATTCGTGGTGACAAGAGTGGTGCTGTTGTGAGCATCATCTCTTTCCTTAAGGCCCAGAAGTGTTTGCGAAAGGGCCACACTGCTATTCTATCTCTCGTTACTGACACCTCAATGAAAGAAAAGAAGATAGAAGATATCCCGATTGTACGCGACTTTCCTGAGGTATTCCCTGAGGAATTACCTGGCCTTCCGCCTCATCTTCAGTTCGAGTTTTAAATCGAGCTAGCTCCTGGAGCAGCACCCAAAGCTCGTGCACCTTATCGTTTAGCCCCATCAGAGTTAAAAGAACTGTCCGCACAGCTTCAAGAGCTCTTGGACAAGGGTTTCATTCATCCTAGCTCTTTGCCCTGAGGAGCTCCAGTCTTGTTTGTGAAGAAGAAACACGGTGCCTTTCGAATGTGCATTGACTATCGCGAACTCAACAAGGTGACCGTGAAGAATCGTTATCCTCTCCCACGTATCGATGACCTGTTCGACCAGCTGCAAGGGTTGAGCTTCTACTCTAAGATTGATCTGAGATCGGGCTATCATCAGCTGAGAGTCCGAGATGAGGATATCTCTAAGACAACCTTCAGAACTCGTTACGGCCACTACGAGTTTCTGGTCATGCCTTTTGGGTTGACAAACGCACCTGTGGTTTTCATGGATCTTATGAATCGAGTGTGCAAACCTTACTTGGATAAGTTTGTTATTGTATTCATCGATGACACCCTGATCTATTCCAAGAGTCAGGAGGAACACGAGAGTCATCTGCGACTCATTTTGGAGCTTCTTCGAACAGAACAACTTTACTCTAAGTTTTCGAAATACGACTTTTGGCTTCGTGAAGTCCATTTCCTAGGCCACGTGGTTAATAAGGATGGGATTCATGTCGATCCATCCAAGGTTGGCTCAATCAGGAATTGGCCAGCACCTCATACTCCAACTGAAATCCGTCAATTCTTGGGTTTGGCGGGTTACTACAAAAGGTTCATCAAGGATTTCTCAAAGATTGCGCAGCCTCTTACTGTTCTTACTCAGAAGGGTGTCACCTACCGTTGGGGTGATGCTCAGGAATCCACATTTCAGCAGCTGAAGTTGAAGCTTTGTAGCGCACCTATTCTCTCGCTACCTGAAGGCACAAATGATTTTGTTGTTTATTGTGACGCATCAATCCAAGGACTTGGTTGTGTGTTGATGCAACGTGAGAAAGTCATTGCTTGCGCATCATGCCAACTTAAAGTTCACGAAAAGAACTACACTACTCACGACTTGGAGTTGGGAGCAGTGGTGTTTTCTCTTAAGATATGGAGACATTACTTGTACGGTACCAAGTGCACCATTTACACCGATCACAAGAGTCTCCAGCATATCTTCGATCAGAAGGAGTTGAACATGCGACAGCTTCGATGGGTCGAACTCCTTAACGACTATGAATGCACAATCAAGTACCACCCAGGCAAAGCCAATGTTGTGGCTGATGCCCTCAGTTGTAAAGAAACTAAACCTAAGCGTGTACGTGCGTTACAGCTTACCATTCACTCTAGTCTTCCTGCCCAAATTCGTGATGCTCAGGTTGAGGCATTCAAAGAAGAGAACATCAAGGCTGAGTCCCTGCGAGGATTGGAGAAACGGTTAGAACTAAAGGAAGACGGTGCTTACTACCTGGCAGGGCGCATCTGGGTTCCATTTTATGGTAATCTACATGAGCTTGTGATGGATGAAGCACACAAGTCTCGTTACTCAGTACATCCTGGTTCTGATAAGATGTACCACGATCTCAAAGCTACGTACTGGTGGCCCCACATGAAAGCTAACATAGCGACCTATGTTAGTAAATGTTTGACTTGTGCAAGAGTCAATGTCGAATACCAGAAACCATCAGGCCTACTTCAGCAACCAGAGATCCCGACATGGAAATGGGAGCAAATTTTCATGGACTTTGTTACTAGCTTACCTAGATCTCAACGAGGAAACGATACCATTTGGGTGATAGTGGATCGACTAACCAAGTCTGCACACTTCCTGGCTATCAAGGAAACGGATAAGTTCTCCACTTTGGCAGACATCTATCTTAAGGAAGTCGTTTCGAGGCACGGGGTGCCAACTTCCATCATTTCTAATCGTGATCCACGTTTTACCTCTGATTTGTGGCAGGCGATGCACAAATCCGTTGGCTCGCGTCTAGACACGAGCACAACCGGATGGGCAGACTAAACGCACCATCCAAACTCTTGAAGACATGCTTCGAGCATGTGTAATCGACTTTGGTAACGGCTGGGAAAGACACCTACCTTTGGTAGAGTTTTCGTACAACAACAGTTATCACACCAGCATCCAGGCTGCTCCGTTCGAGGCGTTGTATGGACGGAAATGCCGATCACCCTTATGCTGGGCAGAAGTTGGTGACAGCCAAATCACTGGCCCATAACTCTTCGTCGACACGACAGAAAAGATCGCCCAAATACGACAACGAATGGCGACAGCTCGTGACCGTCAGAAAGGCTATGCTGATAAGCGCAGGAAACCACTCGAGTTCCAGGTTGGGGATCGAGTGCTATTAAAAGTCTCACCTTGGAAAGGTGTGGTTCGTTTTGGCAAGCGAGGCAAACTAAATCCACATTATGTTGGACCCTTCGAAATCACTGAGAGAATTGGCAAGGTGGCCTATAGACTGAATCTACCTGAAGAACTCAGTGGAGTTCACAACGTATTCCATGTGTCGAATCTGAAGAAGTGTATGTCAGATGAGACCCTCATAGTTCCTCTCAAGGAACTCACTATCGACGATCAGTTGTGATTCGTCGAGGAACCAGTAGAGATTACAGACCTAGACGTTAAGGTTCTCAAACGTACCAGAATACCAATTGTTCGAGTTCGTTGGAACGCCCGTCGTGGCCCAGAGTTTACCTGGGAACAAGAAGACCAAATGAAACACAAGTATCCCCAATTGTTCGAGAAAAGCGAAACCACTACTGAGGCTGAGGCTACTGCGAAATTTCGGGACGAAATTCCAAACCAACGGGGGAAGGATGTGACACCCCAGGAAAACCAGGAAACCACGCAACCTAACTAGCTTCCTCAGTAACTACATGCTAAATTCCGGGACGAAATTTCTTTCAGCTTGGGGATGATGTGACAACTCGTATTTCCGAACCTATTTTTATGCTTGATGTAACTTGTATGAACTCTATGTGACTGATTGATATGTTTGTTTTAATGAATGATTATAAGTTGTATGCTACGTGTTATGTGTGACTGTATTACAAGCACAAATAATTAATAACCCTCGATCGCACAAGACTATCTAATCGTACAAGCCCTTTGGGCACACCACTCTCGGCCCACACCCTTTGAACTCGGAACCAAGGGCAGCCCATGTACGGGTTCGGCCTACTCCCCTTATATACACATACAAGCACCTATGTGTGGGGTTTTGTTCCTCATTACTTGCAAAAACACTCAAACACACAAACCCTACTCCCTCTCTTTCTCTCCTTTGAATCCGACGTCAGCCCCTCCTCATCATTCGAAGTCTTCTTCGTTCCAAACATCAAATCCGGTTAGTGTTTCACTATTGTTTGCATAATACATGATGTTCCGATTGCTATGATTGCATGTTAATTGATATTGTGATTGTATGATCTCGTACAATAGTTAGGGTTCTTGCTAATAGAATCATTGATGTTATGTGTTCATGAGATTTGGTACAAACGACAAGCTATAATGTTAATTTGATTATTGATGAAGCAAGGTGTGGTAATATGCTAATCGGCTCACATGAATATTAAACCAAACATAGGTTAATCGGCTGTGATATGTTTGGATTCGGATGATTAGTATGATTTGACGTGAGTTGTTGCATGATGAATTAAGGACTTTGATGTTAAACCTACTGTTTGATTCGATGATGATGATGAGTTGTTATGATTAGATGAATTGTTAGGGTTCATGCGAATTAAATGATAAATTGCTTTATTTGATCGAATATTGCAAATTAAATGGAAACTGTTAGGATAATTGTAAAGGATTGCATGATTTTAGGAATGATATAACCGATCACACAAGGCAAGTCGCACAAGGCCAGTCGCACAAGTCAGTCGCACAAGATATGTTAGGGTACAACTGGTTAGGCACACTGTACAACCCCTTTAAGCTCAGTCGCACAACATCTTGTGAATCGACAAGTTATGCTGATCGCACAAGATGTTGGGCTGTATATATAATAGGTTATGTTACGCTGTTGGGCCGAACAACCCAAACATCCAATCGCACAAGTATAACTGGATCGCACAAGTTAAAATGTTAGTTTAATTGTTTGGGCCGCACAAGAGGTGGGTTGCATTTCATTGGGCCGGGTATGTTTTCAATCGCACAACCCGTTATGAGTCACACAAGGTTGTGATGGACGCACAACAGGTTGGGCCGGTTGTATTGGGCTTAAATAAATGAATCGCACAAGATGATTGGGCTCGCACAAGCTCAACGGCCCAATCATCTGAGTTGCACAAGTTGGACATTAGGTGTATACTTGACTGTTAATGTGTTCTACGTGTTTGCCATGATCATTACGTGTTCGTAACCTGTTAGCTTATGTGTAAACTTATGTGCACTACATGAACCTAGACCTGACTTGTATGTGTCATACCCCGATATTTCCACGTATTACCGGTGGGCCCGGTGGGGAGTATCCTGACGTAGTTGATATCATCATAGTAAAAAACACAATATATAAATGCACAGCGGAAGCAAAAGATAGATTCATTTCAACTTTAATAAATTGTAATAGGGGTGTTCATCGAATCGAATATCGAATTTTCGAATTGTTCGAATCGAATTGTTCGAATAATTTTTATTTTTCCTTGAATTCGTATTCGATTCGAATTCGATTAAAACCTATCGAATTCGATTCGAATTCGTATTCGAATAAAAAACCCAATTTGTATTCGATTAAAAATTCGAATCGAATTCGAATAAATTCGATTTAATTTAGATTTTTTAAAAACATGTAAAAAACTTTCAAAATGAAACAGAAATTTTAAAGCAGCCATAAAACACGATAACACATTAAAAAGTTCCAAATAAAGTACCACAAGTCTAAAATTCAAAACGATAAGTCGGGAATAACCACTCCACATTACAAGTTAATATTTTTACGCTTAGAAATCTATTGATAGATTTGTTACTTTTATGAGCCATGTAGTGGATTTGGTAATGGGTAATTTTAGTATTTGGAAAAAAAATTGAAAATAATTTATAGTATAGCCTAATAAAAGTTATATATGTATTATATATAAAAATAATAAATAAAAATGTATAATTTTTATTCGAATTTCGAATCGAATCGAATTTGAAATTATAAATTCGTATTCGATTTACTTGACTCGAATTGAATCGAATTCGAATTCGAATTCTTATAATCGAAACGAATTCTTGATAATCGAATTGAATTTAAACGAATTTCGAATTTTTCGAATTCGAAACGAATTCTACACGCCCCTAAATTGTAATAATAAGTATCACAAATAGTTGAAACAGATCCACAGGCGGATCAAAAATAAAAAGGAAGCATTGTTCAACATTTTTATGACATCCAAGCTTGCGAGACTTATTGTGGACGCTAGGAGAAAGCCAGCCTAGTTCGAGTAGTACCTGCACTTAACATTTTGGGAAAATACGTCAGTTTACACTGGTAAATACAAATAACTTACTCATTTTGAAAAGGTTTAGAAATTGATTTGAATGCACGTGGCACAAAATATTTTATAACTTGGGACAATTATTTAAAAATAATCTTGTATACAGTTTTATTTATTTGTCGTCCATTAGGGCCGGTTTGTAGGGCCGGTCTAGATTAATTGACACGCCACAGGTATAATGCCCACAAGGATTATTTCCTTAAAGTGGATTACCAGTTTTTACATAATGCATCTGTCAGGTGTACGCCTACACCCCGTGCTTAGGTCATGGCCATTTCTTTGAATGATGCCAAGGATATCCGGGACATGGTCATTTAACCCCCAAAGGCCATACACCAAATAATACAGATTAAAACGAGTTATGTAAATACATTAATCACAATCCGATTTAAATGACTACATACCCGACCAAGCGGTATTATTATAATACCGTATCCCAAGCCCGTATAGGGAAAATAAGTTAAGAGTATTTACCTGAGCTAAATATAAATTCAATCCCAGCCGTATATCAATTCAGCAAGTACATATAGCTTTTACTGGGCTCCTAAATCTGGAACGAAGGTTTTTAATAACCTATTAGATTTCTAACGTGTCTTTAATTTAAGCTTAAGCTTAGACCGGTTAGTTTTAAAGGAAGATACGGTCCAAACGCATGATAGGCGAAGACCGGTTTAGAATGTGGTTTTGACCCGACAAGCTTGTATGCTTGTTTAATTTAGGTGACTTAAACACATTCTGGATTTTGAGACAAAACGATATGGTTTGACCCGTTTCGGCTAAATTATGCAAACTAGTTACATAAGCCGATCCGAACGCGAACAGTGCGTAACGGATAACCGTATGAGTTATATACAAGTTTCCTAAGTTAATATGCCTTAAATATGTTGTGACATCAGTAAGATATCTTCTATTATGCCCCAAATGAATTTAAACTCAAATTATGCCTTGTAAGGGCATTTTGGTCATTTAAAAGGCTATAAAAGAGTTTAAATAATAATCTGAGTTACAGGTCTGATATAATTAGTAAAAATACTCGTTTTTATAAATTATAACAGTAGGGTACTAATTATATGTGAAATTTATCCATTATAACCAAACTATGCACTGTAGGGGCATTTTGGTAATTTCACATAGCCTTTAAAGGTCAAATCTGGAAATCTGAGTTTAAAACTTTAGCTTCCTGTTAATGTATAAAAATATACTTAGAATATCAGTAGGTATCAACCTTATATGTTTAAAATAGTTTTAATACATTCTATGCGTTAAAAACGCTTAAAAAGGCGATTTGGAGCCACTTCCGGGTTCTATATAGAAAGCTGATATTTTTATTTTTCCAGAAGGTTTAAAATAATTTATTTATCATATAAAATCAGTAGCAAAAGGTTTGGGGTCAAAAATATTTGTAAAACTCATTTTATAGCTCAAAAGGGCAAAACCGGCATTAACCGAATTAAAGCTACAACCCTATGTTATGCTCAGCCTAAAATTAATTAAAAATCTTCAAAAATCCCAAAATATTATATTACATCAGTGGGTAAAAAGTTTGGTATTAAAAATTAGGTTTAGATAGGCTAGATGCTAATTATGCCATTTAATTCATAAAAAGCCTTCTAATAACGCTAATGAGCATAACTCCTAATCTAGACCTCAAACTGATATCAAATTTTGGGTACAAGTTTATGAATCAGTAACCAAGGTTTCTACTCTTTTATATTTTCAAAAATCATATTTTATGGTGAAAAGGGCATACTAGTCAACATTTAGGCAATTAACGGAAACTTGCATAAAAATTAGACAACTAATGAACCAATGTGTATAATCACAGAGGGTTATACTAACATGAAGCTAGGTTCAAAAGAAGCTCTAAGGCAATCCTAAACTAGGCTTAAACGGGTCAGAACTGAAAGTCAAAGCAAAAGTCAAATTATGCAACTTTCGGTTCCGAACCGGGTCTCTACTGAAAATTGTCGGGTTGAACATGTTCTTACATTAATTACCAAGTTATATTAATGATAAAACAGGTTATATGGATCCTGCATTGCTAATTATGTATTAATTTGAAAATAAGTATTCTGTTGACTTTTTGAAGTTAGCTTTGACCCGACAATTGACCTAGTTAGAGTGGGAATCAGAGGGTACCCTTTAAGGGTTTATTACCCACATAAATACCTACTTATAGGTACTTTTAATTCGAGATTTGACTGAACAAATTTTAATTAATCTCGAAGTCAAACCTTAATTACGACGGTTTGACTTTTAGCTAATTAATTAAGCTAAACTGAATTAAGAAGGGTTAAGGTGTCGCAACCCCCGATCCCTTATCTGTCCCGGGAACGAGCGGACGCGAACTCAGAGTTTGGTGGTATCAGTTTGTTTAATCTCGCAACGGAATTTACATCAGGACCGTAGTTAGGAAATGTTTATCAGAGTAAAACCACCATATTTGATATTCATCAACTCATGGGCAAAACCCAAGTTTCTTATTACAATACATTTATAGGGACAAACCCTATTTTATTTTATTTAAAACATCGTTTCTTAGATAACTTTTATAGCCACTTATTTTCCAAGCCGTCAGTGCTCTCGAGCTGGCTTTTTTCCCAGTTGGCTTTCACATTGTGTTACCTGAAACATGTTTTAAAAATATTTTGTCAGCGGGAAATACTGGTGAGTGAATCCCAATTTAATCAAAACGAGTTTTATCAATTACCACAGTATTGAGAGCGATTACAATGTTTATATCTACACAATTACCCATTCAGTACTTGCCACTTGACCGTATCTATGGCTATGGTCATATCACACATTGGCTACTCGTCGTCCAATTGTGAAGGTTATCAAGTAATGTATACAAAACCCCATAATACCGGCGATAATTGAAGAATTACACGACTCACATACTGGTAATATGATATAAAAAATTGAGGTTTTATAAAAATAGTTGACACAAAAAGGAGATTACTCACATTGCTATCTTAGGCTTCTCGTAAGGGTT
The DNA here is from genome assembly GCA_030545235.1 of Helianthus tuberosus. NCBI lineage: Eukaryota > Viridiplantae > Streptophyta > Magnoliopsida > Asterales > Asteraceae > Helianthus > Helianthus tuberosus. The sequence goes on along the minus strand of CM060379.1, from coordinate 35,735,815 downwards.
TCCTGGATATAATCTATAATTTATACAAATGTACATTGGTTAGTATCATAACCCTTTAAAGAATATAAATGATACCCTCCCCGAGACGGTATTCCAACAACTACGTCGGGCAGAACCACGACAGTTGTTACGGAACCCTAAATCAATCGGGCAGCGTAATTATTATGAAACCGGGGTTATAATACTTACAACGGAGCAGAACCTCGCTAATTAGGGGTATAATACCCGACTATAATTTCTACTACTTCAGAAATTCGAGATTGAAAGAAAGAATGAACGATTGAAAGTGAAACCCGATGGCCATCTTATATAGTTGCTGAATCTCGTCTTGTCGCGGCCCGCGTAAGGTAAGGCGAAGCCTTACGCGGCCCGCGTCAACACACAGTCAACCATATAGCTTGTCCCGGTCATCCTCTAGACCACCACGATGATGACACGTGTCGGCCTCTGGGTGTATCCGCGTTTCATGGTCTCTCGCGGCCCGCATACACTTAAATGAACTCTAACGCGGCTCGTGTTAACTAAAGAAATCAATGATATCAGGTTTAACCATGATACCGCCCGCGTGAAATGTTGGGGTGGGTCTACGCGGCCCGCCTCAGCCCTATATTTCATATTTTGATTTATTTAATAAACTATAATATAATTCGGGCTCGGTTTTCACATACGGGGTGTAATATAAGACATATTAGGGTCTGTAAAATATATTTAGGATGTCTGAGGTTATTCGAGGGTGTCGGTTTTCTGGAGGGTTGTTACATAAGGACACTCACAAATGTCCTAAGTATGCTTATGGATCCTAAGAGAAGTTGGTTGTTGTCCAGAGAGCTCCAGAGATCAGCTGAAGTGAGTTTGAATGAAGTGAACAAAATGGTTGCAACTTCACTCTCTTATATATTGAACCCAAATGCATAAGATCATGCCAAACTAGTCTACATGTGTTGCAAGATCATCCCAGGTGTCCCTATGATGCCAAAACCAGTTGCAAGACCCTTGATTTTCGAAAACCACTTATCTAAGGCGGTGCAACCTGCTGAACAAGCATCTGTCCAAAACTGCTGCCAGCGACTGGCTTACGGACCGTAAGCAGAAGTCCTTGCGGTCCGTATGCTCCTCTTGCGGACCGTATGCTTAACCGGATGCGGTCCGTAACCGACTTTGCTTAAATCGCCCAGTTGCAGGGCTTGCGAACCGTAAGCCTAGGGTCATACGGTCCGTAACCGATGACCAGAAGACAAAAATTTGTAAATTTTGAGGTCTTGACCATGCAACTTTGTAAATCCGAAACTCATGCTTTCTTTTAAGTGTAGGGACCATGAAGTCAGGCTTTGCATGTCTCTGCATGTTTTGCCATGCATTAGTTCCATCTTGGACTCTTGTGGGAAGGTCATGTATTTGAACAAAGTTTGATTCTTTTGAACGAGAATTTTATTTATAAACTTTGTTGTAACATTATTTAGATACCCAAATATTTATAACTGAATTTATTCATTATAGGAATAACCGGCTCTAACTTGATCAGATGTTTATCGTATCGATTAGGGTCTTGGGATTTATAATTTGGTAGCTCAGAGCTGTTTATTAACATGTCGACACTTTTTAAATCCTACCATACATCTTCCAAATTTTGACTCGGTTTCCTGACACGTTTATCTTACATGACACGTGTCTTTATTCTATTGGGTATAATTTTACGAGGTGTTACATCCTCACCCCCTTAAAAGAAATCTCGACCCCGAGATTTACTGGAACAAATGAGGGTACTTTTCTTTCATGGTAGACTCCACCTCCCACGTGTATTCGGGACCTCTGCGGGCATCCCATTTGACCTTTACAATAGGTACATGCTTCTTTCGAAGCTTCTTAACCTGTCGATCCTCGATCGACAAAGGTTTTTCCACAAATTTCAAGCTCTCATCTATGTGCACATCTGTATGTGGTATGACTAGCGATTCATCTGCTAGATATTTCTTCAGATTGCAGATGTGGAATACATTGTGAATACCACTGAGCTCTTCAGGCAAGTTCAACTTATAAGCCACTGACCCAACACATTCTATAATTTCGAATGGTCCTATATACCTCGGGCTTAACTTACCTTTCTTACCAAATCGCATCACTCCCTTCCAGGGTGACACTTTAAGCAAAACTTTATCACCAACCTCAAACTTTAGAGGTTTTCGCCTTTTATTAGCATAACTTTTCTGCCTATCCCTGGCAGCTTTCAGGCGGTCACGAATCTGAACAATCTTATCCGTCGTTTCAAGGACTATATCTGGTCCTGATAACTGAGCTTCTCCTACTTCTGCCCAACAAACAGGCGTTCTACACTTTCTACCATATAATGCCTCAAAAGGCGCAACCTTAATGCTTGTATGGTAGCTGTTGTTATAGGACAACTCGATCAATGGTAGGTGGCTATCCCAACTACCACCTAAATCAATCACACATGCTCGAAGCATGTCTTCCAAAGTTTGGATTGTACGCTCACTCTGTCCGTCTGTCTGCGGATGGTAAGCCGTACTAAAATTTAAGCGCGTGCCCAAAGATTGTTGGAAACTTTTCCAAAAATGTGACGTGTATCTGGTATCTCTGTCGGAGATAATAGCCAATGGTACGCCATGTAGAGATACAATCTTATCTACGTACAATTAGGCTAACATGTCGGAGCTATAAGTCTCCTTGATGGGTAAGAAATGTGCTGACTTAGTCAGTCTATCTACTATCACCCATATAGTATCATTTCCTTTCTTTGTCTTTCGCAATTTGGTGATGAAATCCATCGTCACCATTTCCCACTTACATGTGGGAAGTTCAGGTTGTTGTAGCAAACCTGTCGGCTTTTGGTGTTCAGCTTTGACTTGTGCGCACGTCAAACATTTGGCTACATAGGTAGCTATAGACTTCTTTAAGCCTATCCACCAATAGTTCGCCTTCAGATCCTGGTACATCTTATCAGCTCCAGGATGAACGGAGTATTTAGAACTATGGGCTTCCTGGAGGATAACATCCCGAAGTCCTCCATAAATTGGAACCCATATTCGTCCATTTAACCTCAGAATTCCGTCCTTGCCATAGGCTAACTGTTCTTCAGTTACTCCTAGCTTTTCGTTAGGATAGTTAGCTTCCAATACAGCTTCCTTCTGCGTAGCTAACAACCTTTCATTCAAACTATTCTTTATCTCAATGCTCTTGGCATTGATTCTTATAGGCTTCACTCTTTCCTTTCTACTTAAGGCATCAGCAACCACATTTGCCTTGCCTGGATGGTATCTTATCTCACAGTCATAATCATTCAAAGTTTCCATCCAACGTCGTTGCCTCATGTTTAAATCCTTCTGATTAAACAAGTGTTGAAGGCTCTTGTGATCTGAATAGATCACACACTTGGTTCCATACAAGTAATGTCTCCACAGTTTTAGTGCAAATACAACGGCACCCAGCTCCAAGTCATGGGTGGTGTAATTCTTCTCGTGTACCTTTAACTGTCGTGAAGCATAGGCAATAACTTTGCCTTTCTGCATAAGCACACATCCCATACCGGTGTGTGATGCATCACAATATACTACAAATTCATCAATTCCATCAGGCAACGTTAGTACAGGAGCATTGCTCAACTTCTGCTTCAAAATATCAAAAGATTCTTGTTGCTTAGGCCCCCAGTCAAACTTGCTTTTCTTGCGGGTGAGTAAAGTCAGGGGTGCTGCAATTCTTGAGAAGTTTTCAATAAATCGCCTATAGTATCCTGCCAGTCCTAGAAAACTGCGAATTTCTGTAGGCGTCTTTTGCTCTTGCCAGTTCATAATAGCTTCAACCTTAGCTGGATCCACTTGGATACCATGCTCACTAAGCACATGTCCAAGGAATTGGACTTCTCGAAGCCAAAATTCACACTTTGAAAATTTGGCATAGAGTTTTTCATGTCGAAGTAGCTTAAGAATGCAACGGAGATGTTTCTCATGGTCAGCTTGGCTTTTCGAGTAAATTAGAATGTCGTCGATGAAGACAATGACAAATTTGTCCAAGTAAGGCTTGCAGACGCGATTCATGAGATCCATGAATGCGGCAGGTGCATTAGTGAGCCCAAAAGGCATCACTAGGAACTCGTAATGACCATAACGAGTCCTAAATGCAGTCTTATGTACATCTTCATCTTTAACCTTCAATTGATGATAGCCTGACCTCAAATCGATTTTAGAGAAGTAGCTTGCCCCTTGCAATTGATCAAACAGATCGTCGATCCTGGGCAAAGGATACCTATTCTTGATAGTGACTTTATTAAGCTCACGGTAGTCGATGCACAGACGCATCGATCCATCCATCTTTTTGACAAATAGGATTGGCGCTCCCCAAGGAGACGAACCAGGTCTAATGAAACCTTTGGCTAGCAATTCATCTAGTTGTGTCCTCAATTCCTTCATCTCTGTTGGTGCCAACCTATAAGGCGCTCTCGCAACAGGTGCTGCTCTAGGGATGATGTCAATTCTGAATTCTACTTGTCTATCTGGTGGTAACCCAGGTAGTTCTTCAGGAAAAACTTCAGGGTACTCAGAAATGACTGGAATATTTTCAACCATGGGTTTCTGCTCATCAATAGTTACTTGTGCCATATAAATGACACAACCCTTCTTCAGACATTTAGATGCCTTGAGCATAGACACTTGCTCAGGCAGTCCATACTGGGTATCTCCCTGAATGGTAATTGGCTCACTAGACGGAGTCTCGATCACCACTTGCTTCTTATTGCACACTATCTGGGCTTGGTTACGTGATAACCAATCCATGCCTATAACTATGTCAAAACCGGCTAACTTCAAAGGAAGTAAGGACAAGGGGAAAGAGTGGTTCCTAATGGATATGAAACATCCATCTAATACTGTTGAGGCGGTTTCTATGGTACCATCAGCTAATTCCACCTCATATTTCACACTTAGGGTTTTAACGGGTAAATTCAGCAATTTGCAAAACTTATTATCTACAAATGATTTATCAGCTCCTGAATCAAAAAGTACTCTTGCATAGACGTCATTTATGAGGAAGGTACCTGTGATCACATTGTCGTCCTGCACAACTTCCTTTGCATCCATCCGGAAGACCCTTGCATTGGTCTTCTTGACCTCTTCCGGCTTCTTAGCGTATTTAGGGCAGTTGGTTTTAATGTGCCCCTTCTCATTGCAATTGTAGCATGTGGCATCTTTAATCTTCCTGCAATCAACATTCTTGTGCTCTTTAGAGTTGCATAACCCACATGCAGTTGATCCTGATCAAGACTTGGACTCAAGTCTGCACTTTCCAAAGTGGCGTTTTTGGGAAGTCTTGCACTTTGCCTTTTCCTCAGCTTGTTGGCTACCCTTGTTGGATCTAGACTTCTTCCTGAAGTCAGTGCTACCTTTATGCTTCTTTTCAGATCTTCATGAGTTATCATCCTCACGCTTTCTCTTGCCTTCTTCCGAATTCCTCAGCGATCTTAGCCTGACTGCGTCCAAGGTAAGAGACAGAGATAGATCAGCTGCTGATCTGAAAGTAGCAGGTCTGGACGCCTTAACACTGGCTTTGATTTCTGGGGCTAAACCCCCAATGAAGCGAGCAATCCTTTTGGGTTCCGGGGTTACCAGATACGGAACCAGCCTAGACAGGGTATTGAAACTGGTGAGGTAAGCTTGACAATCTAAATTCTTCATCACCAACGATAAGAAATCTGATTCAATTCTTTCAACCTCATGCTGCGGGCAATAATTCTCCTTAATGAGAGCAACGAACTGATCCCATGACAAATTGTAGAGCGGGATCTTTCCAGCAGCTTGAATGAGAGACTTCCACCATGCCAGTGCCTCTCCCTTGAATGATTGGGATACATGCTTCACTACATCCCTTTCAGCACAACCGCTGATGTCAACTACTGTGTCCATCTCATCCAACCAGGTCATACAATCAATTGCCCCTTTCTGCCCAGTGAAATCCCGTGGTTTCCAGGAAACAAAGTACTTATAGGTACAGGACTTGGTACGTGGTTTATCATCAAACACTATCTTTTTAGATGGAACACTGTTTTGATTAGATGAATGTCGATCATCATCTTTCTTTGGCTTATCTTTCTTAGAGGGTGACTTGCTATGAGCTTCCGAATGAGTCTTAGGCTTGGAGTGCTGTGCGGATAGGGTCCTACTTCGAGCCCCGCTAGATTCATGATACTGCCGCTCTATAGCTTTTGTAACAGCATTATCTACTAATGCTTGTAGCTCCGCACCGGTCACATGTATCTTAGTATTTTCATGGTTTTCCACCGGATGACTGTTTACTTCTTCTGAACTAGCCATGTAGCTTTAATTGCTACATAAAATCAAATAAGGGCAAGGTTTATATAGAAGCTTATACAGTTTTATTGTTTTTGACAATTTATTAACCATGGTTTTTAATAGCCATATTAGTTAATTTGCTAAATATATAACTATTCAGGATTTTTATCATAATCCTAAATTAGAAGTTAGTAATAGCACAAAAAGCTTAGTCACGTAGACAAATTTAGTTTATACATCAGGATTTTACAGAATCGAGGTATTAAGGTTTGAATCAAAGTTCGCTACCTTTTCTTGACAGGGAGTTGTAGGCTACCACTGTCTTTACTCTTATATGACAATAATTATAGTCGTAGGCATTGCATCGCAAACGGATGTTTAATTAATAATAAATAATTGGGATAATTTAACGTAAGGGTGGCACGTGTGACTTTGCGGATCACATTAGCCAAGAATGTCAACATGTTTGTAGATATTAACAGAGATTTGAATCTTTTTAACCAGGTTTTACCATATTGGCCAGGTCTTATAATGACATACAAGCTAGGTTTTATCTTTTAAGATTCTTTTTAATATTTAACGCAGAACAATCCTAAATTGAGATATTAATATGGATCTGAACCTAATTGAGGAACTACCATCTTGGCCCTGTCTTAAGGTGACACGTGGCTAGGTCTTGTCCTTTTTAGATTTTGCCATTTTATTATAATAGTAGATCTTGTAAAAATATTGTTATTTATTTATTTTATATTTTTGTTCATGCATATAACTAAAAATAATAATTTAAATTTAACCAATTCACCACATGAATTTAAAAATACGAGTCTGCCCTGAACGGGACTTTTAAATGAAATAACATGTCCGCGCAGGGGCTAACAACACCACATACCCACGCATGGGTCAAACAAAAGACTTGCCCACGCATGGGCTTAACAAACAAAACATACCCTCGCAGGGGTTAAAACAGAATGACAGGCCCACGCAGGGGCTCAACTGAAAACAAGGAAATACAACCAACAATTTGAAGGATTCAATGGTCCTTCTTGCTCTTTCCTTTTATTAAACCTGCTAATCCCTTGAAGAAACCTTGTCGCTCCCTGCGATCTCTGTGAACTTCTTGCTTAACCTGGTCCAGTCTTTGGAGGATCTCCTCCCGTTCTGGCGGGGAAAACCGTGGTATCTGCGGTTGCAGCTGATGTGGAGGTCGAATAGACGGCTGCTGTTGGTACCCATAAGTTGGGTATCAAACTCCCCAAGGAGTTCCGTAAGGCCCTTCGGGGTTTAGAGCATTGTAGTTCCACGACGCCAGGTATGGGTCGATCTCCGCATAGTTGAAGCTGGAGTGAGCCGGCTGCTCGAAGGGATTATACGTTGCTGGGCCACTATACGCAGGAATTGGGTTGTTAAAGCCCAATGGTGGTGACATGACAGGTACAGAGTTCACTTCCGGGTTGGGGTTTGAAGGTCCCCCCATCTGCTGGTTTTCTTGGAGCGGCGGGTAGTGGCTTCCACTCGATGGTTGAGGGTGCTGATATATGCACTCCTCTTCCTTGCACGGACATCCGTCCGTTCGTTCTCCTTCGCCTCGGTGGCTCAGGAGGCTGTTGCTGAGGTGGTGGTGGTGGCGGAGTAACTGCCACAAAGCGTGAATCCCCGGAAGGATCCTGTTGCTGCTGCTGCTGATAAGGCGATGAATGGTAAGAGGGTGTGAAATACCACTCATACTGGTTGAACCTTGCTTGGTAGCTATCTGGACCACGGTAAGGTGATCCATGAAAAGACGACCCATCAGAAATTTATATGGGATGTGTGGGGGTACCGGTTGGTGGTTCGGTAGGGTCGGTATCCTCGTCCATATCCATGGCGTGATCTCCAGAAAAGTGATCTTCAGGTCCCAATGGGTTAACACCCACTGGTTCCTCGAGGTAGTTTGCCGGGTTGAACCGGCTTCGGAAGATATGGGATGAGTTATTAAAGGAGTGACGAGAGTTGGACCTCTGGAGAGGGATAAATGAAGGATGTGGGTTATCGGGTTCGTTTTCTGAATGGGGTCCAAAAGAGTGTAAGTAAGAAGGTGACGAAGCTAACGAGACAGATCGCCTCACTGGCTGTAGATGTGCTCTCCAGTCTCCCTGTGGACTGGTGCGTATGTTGACGGGTGAGGTCCGTCTTTGAGAAGGCCCGGCCTCCTGGTCGTGGCCTGTTACAGGTGACTTTCCCTTTCTTCTGAAGAATCTTGGCGGCATATTTAGACCTGTCAACATAAACAAAGATAACAACAAAGAATAATATAAAAGATAAATTAAAACAAAAATCAGGATTTGTCCTATGTTCTTTGTCTAGACTCGAAAATTCGAGGAATGTGCAATTGTGTAACTGAGATTAAACACAAAAGGCTAGTGTTTAATTCACTCAGCGTTGGCTCTGATACCAACCTGTCACACCCCGATATTTCCACGTATTACCGGTGGGCCCGGTGGGGAGTATCGTGACGTAGTTGATATTATCATAGACAAACAACACAATATATAAATGCACAGCGGAAGCAAAAGATAAATTCATTTCAACTTTAATAAATTGTAATAATAAGTATCACAAATAGTTGAAACAGATCCACAGGCGGATAAAAAATAAAAAGGAAGCATTGTTCAACAGTTTTATGACATCCAAGCTTGCGAGACTTATTGTGGACGCTAGGAGAAAGCCAGCCTAGTTCGAGTAGTACCTGCACTTAACCTTTTGGGAAAATACGTCAGTTTACACTGGTAAATACAACTAACTTACTCATTTTGAAAAGGTTTAGAAATTGATTTGAATGCACGTGGCACAAAATATTTTATAACTTGGGACAATTATTTAAAAATAATCCTGTATACAGTTTTATTTATTTGTCGTCCATTAGGGCCGGTTTGTAGGGCCGGTCTAGATTAATTGACACGCCACAGGTATAATGCCCACAAGGATTATTTCCTTAAAGTGGATTACCAGTTTTTACATAATGCATCTGTCAGGTGTACGCCTACACCCCGTGCTTAGGTCGTGGCCATTTCTTTGAATGATGCCAAGGATATCCGGGACATGGTCATTTAACCCCCAAAGGCCATACACCAAATAATACAGATTAAAACGAGTTATGTAAATACATTAATCACAATCCGATTTAAATGACTACATACCCGACCAAGCGGTATTATTATAATACCGTATCCCAAGCCCGTATAGGGAAAATAAGTTAAGAGTATTTACCTGAGCTAAATATAAATTCAATCCCAGCCGTATATCAATTCAGCAAGTACAGATAGCTTTTACTGGGCTCCTAAATCTGGAACGAAGGTTTTTAATAACCTATTAGATTTCTAACGGGTCTTTAATTTAAGCTTAAGCTTAGACCGGTTAGTTTTAAAAGAATATACGCTCCAAACGCATGATAGGCGAAGACCGGTTTAGAATGTGGTTTTGACCCGACAAGCTTGTATGCTTGTTTAATATGGGTGACTTAAACACATTCTGGATTTTGAGACAAAACGATATGGTTTGACCCGTTTCGGCTAAATTATGCAAACTAGTTACATAAGCCGATCCGAACGCGAACAGTGCGTAACGGGTAACCGTATGAGTCATATACAAGTTTCCTAAGTTAATATGCCTTAAATATGTTGTGACATCAGTAAGATATCTTCTATTATGCCCCAAATGAATTTAAACTCAAATTATGCCTTGTAAGGGCATTTTGGTCATTTAAAAGGCTATAAAAGAGTTTAAATAATAATCTGAGTTACAGGTCTGATATAATTAGTAAAAATACCCATTTTTATAAATTATAACAGTAGGGTACTAATTATATGTGAAATTTATCCATTATAACCAAACTATGCACTGTAGGGGCATTTTGGTAATTTCACATAACCTTTAAAGGTCAAATCTGGAAATCTGAGTTTAAAACTTTAGCTTCCTGTTAATGTATAAAAATATACTTAGAATATCAGTAGGTATCAACCTTATATGTTTAAAATAGTTTTAATACATTCTATGCGTTAAAAACGCTTAAAAAGGCGATTTGGAGCCACTTCCGGGTTCTATATAGAAAGCTGATATTTTTATTATTCCAGAAGGTTTAAAATAATTTATTTATCATATAAAATCAGTAGCAAAAGGTTTGGGGTCAAAAATATTTGTAAAACTCATTTTATAGCTCAAAAGGGCAAAACCGGCATTAACCGAATTAAAGCTACAACCCTATGTTATGCTCAGCCTAAAATTAATTAAAAATCTTCAAAAATCCCAAAATATTATATTACATCAGTGGGTAAAAAGTTTGGTATTAAAAATTAGGTTTAGATAGGCTAGATGCTAATTATGCCATTTAATTCATAAAAAGCCTTCTAATAACGCTAATGAGCATAACTCCTAATCTAGACCTCAAACTGATATCAAATTTTGGGTACAAGTTTATGAATCAGTAACCAAGGTTTCTACTCTTTTATATTTTCAAAAATCATATTTTATGGTGAAAAGGGCATACTAGTCAACATTTAGGTAATTAACGGAAATTTGCATAACAATTAGACAACTAATGAACCAAGGTGTATAATCACAGAGGGTTATACTAACATGAAGCTAGGTTCAAAAGAAGCTCTAAGGCAATCCTAAACCAGGCTTAAACGGGTCAGAATTGAAAGTCAAAGCAAAAGTCAAATTATGCGACTTTCGGTTCTGAACCGGGTCTCTACTGAAAATTGTCGGGTTGAACATGTTTAAACATGTTCTTACATTAATTACCAAGTTATATTAATGATAAAACAGGTTATATGGATCCTACATTGCTAATTATGTATTAATTTGAAAATAAGTATTTTGTTGACTTTTTGAAGTTAGCTTTGACCCGACAATTGACCTAGTTAGAGTGGGAATCAGAGGGTACCCTTTTAAGGGTTTATTACCCACATAAATACCTACTTATAGGTACTTTTAATTCGAGATTTGACTGAACAAATTTTAATTAATCTCGAAGTCAAACCTTAATTACGACGGTTTGACTTTTAGCTAATTAATTAAGCTAAACTGAATTAAGAAGGGTTAAGGACACTCACAAAGGTCCTAAGTATGCTTATGGATCCTAAGAGAAGTTGGTTGCTGTCCAGAGAGCTCCAGAGATCAGCTGAAGTGAGTTTGAATGAAGTGAACAAAATGGTTGCAACTTCACTCTCTTATATATTGAACCCAAATGCATAAGATCATGCCAAACTAGTCTACATGTGTTGCAAGATCATCCCAGGTGTCCCTATGATGCCAAAACCAGTTGCAAGACCCTTGATTTTCGAAAACCACTTATCTAAGGTGGTGCAACCTGCTGAACAGGCATCTGTCCAAAACTGTTGCCAGCGACTGGCTTACGGACCGTATGCTTAACCGGATGTGGTCCGTAACCGACTTTGCTTAAATCGCCCAGTTGCAGGGCTGGCGGACCGTAAGCCTAGGGCCATACGATTCGTAACCGATGACCAGAAGACAAAAAATTGTAAATTTTGAGGTCTTGACCATGCAACTTTGTAAATCCGAAACTCATGCTTTCTTTTAAGTGTAGGGACCATGAAGTCAGGCTTTGCATGTCTCTACATGTTTTGCCATGCATTAGTTCCATCTTGGACTCTTGTGGGAAGGTCATGTATTTGAACAAAGTTTGATTCTTTTGAACGAGAATTTTATTTATAAACTTTGTTGTAACATTATTTAGATACCCAAATCTTTATAACTGAATTTATTCATTATAGGAATAACCGGCTCTAACTAGATCAGATGTTTATCGTATCGATTAGGGTCTTGGGATTTATAATTTGGTCGCTCAGAGGTGTTTATTAACATGTCGACACTTTTTAAATCCTACCATACATCTTCTAAATTTTGACTCGGTTTCCTGACACGTGTCTTTATTCTATTGGGTATAATTTTACGAGGTGTTACAGTTTGGTAACCATGTTAGGACGTAGTTGACCACATATAGCTCAAGTGACCTTTTGTGTATCTACCGAGCTAACCTAAGGTGAGTTCACACTTTTTACAAGACATGGGATTCCCGGTGGTTGGGAATGGGTAATTGATTGAAAGGAAACCTACGTATTCTCTTGGTTAGAATACGTACCTCCACCCTCTTAACTGAAGGGTGATAACATTGTTACTAGACCAAAAACTCTATCATTAAGTCCCTCATTTTTATATCGACTTAATCGCCGGGCCAATGGCGAACGGGTCATTAGTTAAATAGCGCTATTATGTTTGACAAGCCTCACACCGTGTCGTAGAGGACGGGAGTGGACTAATGGATCTGGGCACGTCAATGATGATAGACATTGACTTAGGGCACCCAACTTTCTCAGTCAGTAGTCGATATGGTAACGGGTCTAGTGGGATATTCATGGGGTAGCCCCCACGGTTGGGAGCCAGAGAAAAAGGAAAGGGTAATAATGTTTTTCAACTATGGGGTAACCCCCACAACAAGTAAGCCAGCTAAAGGAAACCTATGTTTTTGAAACAACTTAAAACGAACACCCAACTGTGAACTCGCTCAACTTTGTTGTTGATTAGTTACTTGTGGCGCCCTAAAACGTTTTAACCCAATTTATCGCAGCGAAAAGTACATACCTAAAATTTCTTTCATAATAATCTTTCTTTCAATTAAATACATTAATCCCTTTCTTATAAATTAATCAAAAGCTAACATACTTATATCAATTTAAGTGACGACAAACACACCCACGTACAATCCATGTATTGACTCGATCTTCAACCGCGTACACTTCTTGATGAAACATCCAAAACCCTGTACGGCCTGCAGTCACCACATCCAATCAAATCAATAGCAACAGGTGACATAAATAAAAAAAAAATAAATCTTAACACATGCATAGTAAGGCGTCAACATATCCGGCTTTCTTTTATACCAGACCCTTCATGCATCCATTCCTTCACTAGCATCGGATTGCGCAGCTAACCTTCACTTTCATTGTTAACATGCCTATACTTTACATTAACTCTTCAATAGAAGCGGTTAGTATCATTAACTTTCCTTCATATGAACATATTCTCGATTTACCCATAACTCATCTTTATGCCTAATTCATTATGTAAGTTCCCTTTCTTACCCCAAACTTAATCGAATCTCTTTCTTAACCACTCCCAACTCATTTGTACTTGAACTTAACTTAGTAATAACATCGATTCATATCTTCTCACACTACATTCAATAAATACCATATATCATAACTACTGTACCAAACAAAAAGGGTAAGTTCGGAGTGCACTTACCTCGTGCGTCCGAGTTCAAGCATAGCTTCCGTGTTTATCCTTGGCCCGTTGCCCTTCCATGCTTGTGTCCATGTTGACATGACTCCTATCCGTACATGTCATCACATTCATCATAACATGATTAGCATACAATCTCACTTATCATTTTTCTCCTAAGCATTTCATCAAACACTTGGTGTGCATATCATTTTCTAAGCATAAGGTACAAGTGCTTTAAGCATTTTCTTCCCTATTTCATCTTATGAACCATCACATTCAAGCAAAATCTCATAATCATAATTTCCACATCAAGTTTATCTATCTCAGTCTACCATATAACACTTTATACATTACAAGATCACACTATAACATCTACAAGTTCATCATGTTCATCATCTTCACACTCATGCAATGGGTTTCATTCTAAATCACCAAATTACTTGAAATTATTCATAACACAAGTTCTATTTGGTGTTTCTAACACCTCTACATCCTTAATTTCATACAAATTCATGGATTGATCATAACCCACTTCAAACAAGATCATCAAATCTAAATTTTAAGACATACCTTATGATCCCCTTGTGAAGGTGATCATTAATTCATGTCCGGTTGTGAATTTGGGCTTCGTTTAGCCTTCCAATTTGGAGATTCTTCAAGAACTAGGGTTTTGGCTCCATGGGAGCCTTCCCTGCTCGATGATGAACACACACACGATGTGTGTGTATGTGTGTGTTGTTTTCTTTTAATAAAACAACTTTCAAGTTGTTTACTTTGGTCCCTCATGTTTCGTTTTAATTAAATAAGGCTACAACCCTTCGTTTAATCCCAACTCTACTAACATTAAACTAAGTTAATCATTTCCTAGTTAATATTCATTTACGGGTTCACTTTTACCCCTAACGGTATTTTTTTACCCGTTCCTTTATATTAACCGGGTTTAAATTACCAAACCCATTTTTGGGGTGTTACATTACTATATGCCTTGCAGGTCGTTAGGTGCTTAGATGGAGCTTGCACAGGAGGACGGGGTCGTTGTGGAACATGGACTGTTGAGTTCCATGTTAAACATTTGAACTTTTAAACTTATATTTTGGTTTTTAAACTTTATGCTTCCGCTGATAACTTGAACTTAGTTAATTTGTTTTGGACACCAATTATATTGTGGTTGGTTTTATATTTACTTTAATACATTGTTTAATATGATTGGTGGCTTGATCCTGGTAATGTCAAGCCTCCTGCGGTGATACTCCGCTTGTGGAATTTGGGGGTGTGACATGTGGTGCTTTTACTTGACAATAACATTTCCCACATTATCCAGTTGAACCCATCTGGACACCATGATAGCAATCGAACCACTCCCACCACCATCATTGTCGCCGGAGCGCCCTTGCCAGAAAGTTTCTAAACCGGACTCATGGGTTACTGATCTGACTAAGGAACGGGCTCAGGTATACTAGATACCCTAATTTGAGACCAATGTCGGATGTGATGGAGAGGAACGGGCTGCATCTGTTTGGGGTTAGGGTTCTGTCGATCGGTGATGGTGAGATGAAGGCGACGGCGTAGCAAGGGTTTTAGCGAGGAGAATCATGGTGTGATGGAGAGTGATGAAGGGTGGTGGCTAGAGGTGGTTGGTGGTGGTTAATGGCAGTGGCGGAACTAGCCCATTAAATCAGGGGTATCCCCAAAAAAAATTACCGTGCAATTAAACAATATTAAAAAAACGATAATAAATAAAATATTAAAAGGATAATAAATGAAGTAAAGTAAATACCTAATAAATTTATCCTTTTCATAGCTTAATGGAACGGTCGGAACCAGTGTTATCGCAGCAGCAAACAACAGGATTGTGGATTCTTTTATCGAACCAGTGTTATTGGCAGCAGCAAAACAGGAGACCAGTGCGTAAAGGATGACCAACGACGTTTGGTTTTCTTCCAGAACCTAAGCGACGATCAGAAAGAATGCCGCCATACATATTTTTGTGTTTTTTTTTTGGGCTAATCTAATATGTTGGGCTTATCTAGTCAATTGGGTCATTGTTTCAATCAGGCTCCCTTATTTTATAAGTTTGGATTGGTTAGGGGTGTCCTTGTATTATTTTAGGGGTATCTTTTGTATAAAATCAAAAAATATATATAAAAAAATACACTACAAATACGGACTTCAGCCGTAGTCCGTGCTACGGCTCACATGACATTGATTCCGCCACTGGTGGCTGTGAAGAGAGGTAAAGAGAGCTATAGGGAGAGAGAAAGAGAGCGAGCTAGATAGAGGCAGACAAAGATTTTTCTTTATACATGTATTTTATTAATTTTGTATATCTATTTTTGTTTTATTGTTAATTTTTTTGTAGAAAGACTAAACTACCCCTACGTGATATGATTTAACAAAAATTAACTGGGTTAGAGCTAAAGGACATAACATGTAGCATATGAAAACATTAAGTACAAAACTCATCAATTTTAAAGATAAAGGGCACTCCTTGAAATTGGGTATAAAGATAAAGGACAAAATTTGCAATTCACTTCAATAATTAAAAATAAAAAGGTATAAATAAACTTGAACTAAAAAAAATCTAAAAGTTGTGTGCCCAACCTCATTTTTTTCGCGATTTACGTTTACATTGTAGTATAATTGACAAGTACAGTTCGACAAGTTTATCACGCAGTTTCATAAAAATTTTGATATCACGGTCTTTTTGTTTTTCCATCATGATACTCATTACTTATCCTCATTTCTTCTTTTTTTATTTTTGTTTCCGCCATCTTTTGCCGAAGCGATTCTTTTTTTTTTTACTATTTTCTACATCTTTTATTATATTGGGGAAATTGATTTTATCACCACAAACTAATCAAAATTGGCCGTTGCCACCCCCAACTTTCACTTTGGCTCCCACCACCCCCAACTGGACACTTGGGTTGTTGTGTCACCCCATCGTTAACCAGACACTAACTAGGTTAGTTTTTTGTTGACGTGGCTAATTTATGTGATGTGGTAAGGTGACGTAGCTTTTTTAATCTAATTTAAAAAATAATCATATTATAACCCCCCCCCCCCCCCCTCTCTCTCTAAAATCACTCTTATCGCTATTTCCCTTTCACTGCCTATGTGATGTGGTAAGGTGACGTAGCTTTTTTAATCTAATTTAAAAAATAATCAGATTATAAACCCCCCCCCCCCTCTCTCTCTAAAATCACTCTTATCGCTATTTCCCTTTCACTGCCTCTTTTCTCTCTCTTACACCCTTCACTGAAACGAAAATGAAGATCTAACAAATGAACTGCTGCAATTCTTGATGAATATCCAAACTACAAAGAACCCCCAAAATTCAACAGATCTAGGGTTAAGGGGGTGTTTGGGATTCCTTTTTGATGAAAAGTCCTTTTGAGAATGAATAAGTAAGAAATACTTACTTATTCACTTATTCTTTTTTGAAGGCATAATCAACCATAGAAGGCCTTTTCAAATGATTGTTTGGGATTCCTTTTAGCTCAAAAGTTTTTTTTCAGATGATTGTTTGGGATTCCTTTTTAACTTTTAAGCTCCAAAAAGTCATTTTCACCTCCAAAAGTCCTTCTGAGAAGAAGGAATCCCAAACACCCCCTAAACACCTTCAAATCTGAGCCCTAACAAAATTCGATGGTGTTTATGTGTGTGGATGGGGCTGTAAACGAACCGAACGAACACATCGTTAAGGAAATAAATGTGTTCACGAACGGTTCATGAACACTTACCGAATGAGATTTTATGTTTGTGTTCGTTCATTAAGGAAACGAGCGTGTTCGCGAACGGCTCACGAACACAAATAAATTTAGCGACGCGACGAAGGATAAAGATAGATGGCCCAGAGAGTAGCACTCGAACTTGAATCCCTCGTTGTGGAATGGAGGTCGATCGTATTCGACGATGTAAATAATGAGAAATGAAAGGAAATTGATGCATAAACAAGGTAAAAGTGGGTTTCCTAGTTTAAGTGTTAGGGTAATAAAATAAATAAAAGTTTAATAATATAAAAAGTACAAATAAAATATAAGAAAGTACAAAGATCTTCAATTAACACAAACATACGAATATAAACAAACGCAAATCAACGAATGTTCACGAACACCTTACCGAACGTTCATGAACACAATCGAACGAACGAGACCTCTGTTCATGTTCGTTCATTTAACTAAACGAAATTTCTTGTTCATGTTCGTTCGTTTATTAAACGAACGAACATAGACGAACTTCCCGCCGAACGGTTCATGAACTGTTCGCTGAACGTTCGGTTCGTTTACAGCCCTATGTGTGGAGGAATCGGAAACTGAAGCTCTGACGGTTAAACGCCTTCAATGGTCTTCAAATATGAGCTTAACAAGATCTGGGGGTAAGCGCCTTCAAACGAATCGGAAACTGAAGCTCCGGCAGTGTTATGTGTGTGGAGGAATAAAAACGACACCAGAACAGTCTGGTTCTTCTTTATATTCGAATGAGAACTAATTTTGCAAATGTTTGGGCTAGGGTTCGTCTTATTCATGTGGTGGTGGAGGTGATGTGGTGTGGTGTGGTGGAGGGGTGTTTGTGGTGATGGTGGTCGTGGTGGTAGGGTTTGTGCGACGGAGATGTGATGGTGGTTGAAGTCGGATTTCAGGGGTGAGTTGTGAGGGTGGCGGTGGTGTACGGCTGAGATGTGGTAGTGGTTGGTGGAGGTGATGGTTGATGGAGGTAGCAGGTTGTTGGTGGAGGTTACGGTGGTGGAGGGAATGAGGAGGTGGTGGAGTTGATTGTGGCGGTGGTGTAAAAGAGAGAACTGGATGATTCCGGAAAGATGATCCGGTAACAACCCAGTGTTTCATGAAAGAACTAAACATATAGAAGTTGATTGTCACTTCACTCGGGAGAAGCTCGAAGATGGAACAATTACAACGCCTCGTGTCAGAACGGGAAATCAGTCAAATCAGCTAGCAGATGTTTTCACCAAAGCCTTGCCCGGAAACAAAATCTTATCTGTTTGTGACAAGTTGGGCATGATCAACATATATACTCCAGCTTAAGGGTAGTGTTAAATAATATGAATAAATAAATGTCCTAGTTGTCTCTTCTCAAAGCCCCCTTGTTAAACATCAAGTTGCTAGATTAGTTTCTCTTCCTTTCTATAAATAGCACGCATTGTATCTATTCCTATTTGAGAAATACAAGTATTCTCATTTGATTTTGGAGTTGTTCTTTGAGTGTTTACATCATAATACAGTTTAGTATTTGTTCTCAGTTTATTACACACATCAATATCCGAGGGGTCATATTAAGCAAAACACATACATGTAGATCTAACCCAACAGAAAAACGATCAAGCAATTGAAGTCAGGAACAAAATAAGACACAATAATGACGAAACAAGTGAAGAAAATTATGAAAAGATCATATATAAAAAAAGAAAGAACATAACTTGTCCATTGATAGATGCTACAGAAAAACTTCAGAAAACTGCTATGTGATTTGTAACTTAAAATATGTTGATGTTCAGGCAAATACGATTGCTACGAGAAGAAACAGAAAGAGAATATGCGCAGTTAGTTGCATTGTTGATCAGTTGTGGTCTTCATTGCATTGTTCTGATGGGTTTGCAGTTCTATGAAGAATCCACATCTGCATGTTCAGGATGTTTGTGAAAAAACAGAATTAAGGGAATAAGAAGGGATAAAATCATATATCATCGTCAAAACTGAGTTCTAAGTTGCTTTTCTTAGAACTCAAAACTATCAGATGAATACTGCTTTCAGGGATGTATTTTATTTCTTTATTACTTGAATAGATGACGTTTACTTACCAACTCTCGCGTATATTTTATTCTTCATCACTATCATAAACAAGTGCCTTTCGGCGATGAGATGCAGCAGCCTTTCTTGGAGGAGACTCTTCGTCTGATTCTATCTCATGGCGCTTGAGACTGCTTCCTGAAGCCTTATGCTTCAACTCCTAAAGTTATTTTTAATTAAATTAACAAAATGGTGGAAAAAAGTGAAAAATATAAAGAAAACACTTACTGTTTCTTCTTCTGATGCTTCATCAGCCAAAGCCTCCTCATACTGATCTTCCTCCTCGTCATCATCATAACGGTCTGCCACATCAGCACGCCTACGTGGCGGAGACCGCTCCTCTTCTTCACCCTCGGTTTCATACTCAGATTCTTCCCTTTCACTTTCATAATCATCAATTGGGCGTCTAGATGATTTCATGGAATGCAAGGATGATTTGCCTCGTGAAGTATCTCTGTGTCCTTGAGACTATTTACAGAGGACGTATTATTATTATTACATAAAATGGTAATGGTAATTAAAAAAATTGTTTTCTTTTTCTTTTATATTTTTTAAGCTTATATACCTTCTTTGCATTGATAATACGCTTTTCGGCCCGAGCTTCCATTTCCAGATCTTCTTCAAAGCGGCGTCGACGCCGATTATCATAATAATCTTGTTCATCATCCTAATAATCATTAAACATAGCATGTTACACATAAACAGTTGATAAGAAAAATGGTTACTGTCAACTCTAGTTATCAACTTACAAAAATACATATAGAACATGTTTACAGGTTCAGATAGTTTAATGACAGTAAAATAACTAAAAATCTAGAATTATACCTCATCGAGTGCATCCTCCAAGAAACCAGGTGAAAGTTGGCGCTCCCTACGCACAGTTTGTGTATACTTGCGGTTCACCTTTTCCTTTTTCTTACTAAGAAGTTCATTAGCCCTAATTGTTTGACTTTCAGCCTATAAAAATCAGTAACTTGATTAGTGAAAATTCCTAACCGAAGATTTCAAGAAATTTATATATTTTTCATGATCTAACCTTCTCCTTCTGCTCCTTCTCCCTCTCGGGATCGTTTTCAGTGACCGTTTTTTTGACCCTGAATACCTTTTTATGCCTTGAGTCAACAAGTGCTGTCAACAATCTATGAGAATTGGATGTTAAAGACGAAGGCATGAATCTCATCTTTTTCAAAACTCTCCCCTGTGACTGAAGTATACCCTGTTTTTTTCATGAAATTCATACAACATATTATAGCAAAAATACGACGTAAATGTATAAAAAGAAAACTTATGCTTCTAGGGATAACATGAAGAAAGAAACATGTTTTACGCACCTTTTCATGTCTAAGGAAAAGATGAGCTTGATCATGTTGTGCATCCTGCACTGAAATATCAAGAACTTCATTTCCAATTTGCAACTGTAAGCTGCCATCCGACCATCTCACAAAACGTGCATTGCTTTCATACTACATAAAGATTATTCGAAACAAGAAAAAAAAATTTATGAAGCAACATATAAAGTGAAGTATGTAGAGATCATAAAAAGACATGTTAAAACTCCAAAACCTTTTCTAGTTTCCCACAACCTATGTGCAACAAATTTAGAACCAACATGGGACATTAACAGAGTGGAGTAATAAGAAGCAAGGTGGATGATGAAGCATGTGAAGTTGTTTTGTTTATTTAAAATTGACTTACAGATGTTGTTCCATCGGGATTTCTAACAGCCCTGTAACGAACAATATTATTTTCCAAACGAATACGTTTGCTATGCCCTGATTCATCAGCAACAAATGCATCTTCTTCAACATATGTCTTTGGATCAAATGGTTTAGGATCAATTCCCATAATATTAGAAACTTTAATCATGTTCATCTGCGAGCAAAACAAAGTGAACCGGATTTAGTTCGCAATCAAGTGTGACTGTGTGAGACATTAGATTTGAGACTAAACCTTTTCAGGATGTGAGGGAGGGGGTCGCAGCGGTATCCCTAACTCCAGAGGGGGTCCCACTGGTTTCTCCTTAGCTTTAACAACATTATCCTCTTCAGAATCATACCGACCCTCTTCATCGGCTAACATATCCTCTGGCCTAAGATCCTTCTCATAACCTTCATCCTCCATAGGAGATCTCTGTTAAGAAGATCAGTTAAAATTATTCTAGGAATAATGATGATAATATAGATTATAGTAGTAACAGTTGTTTAATAGTAATTACAAACATTTGCATCGTCATCTAGATTATTCTGAACAGCTTCGTATTCTGCTGGTTCTTCGTCATCTGATTCGCCAAATACATCACGGAGCTCGGGAGCTGTCTCTGATATGTGAGCTTCATCTTTCTCTTCATCAGGTGACCTACTTCCAAACAAGAAGCAAACAACTTAATCCATTAAATGATCGTGTTGGTCAAAAACAGAGCAACCGTTTCAAAATCTTTAAAAATGAAAGAGTAAAATGCCATTTTCGTCCCTGAGGTTTAGCTGGTTTTGCAGCTTTCGTCCAAAGGTTTGTTTTTCCGCAACTGGATCTAAAAGGTTTGAAATCTTACCATTTTCATCCGGCTCGTTAACTCCATCCATTTGTCTCCGTTAAGTCAGGGGTATTTCTGTCTTTTTTGTTTAACTTAAAGGGGAATTCCGTCCTTTTCACTTTATGTAAAAAGACCGAATACCCCTGAAAAAGACTGAATTGTCCTTTAAGTTAACAAAAAGGACGAAAATACCCCTGACTTAACGGAGAAAAATGGATGGAGTTAACGAGCCAGATGTAAATGGCATGATTTCAAACCTTTTGGATCCAGATGTGGAAAAACAAACCTTTGGACGAAAGTCGCAAAACTGGCCAAACCTCGGGGACGAAAATGGCATTTTACTCAAAATGAAATTACATTTATTACTCAAAAGTATATCCTAACATGCCACACTAGATGCCTTTAATCACAGATTTGAAATATTAAAAGTGAAATAGGATAAGAACGATACCTTGGACTTCTAGGTTGATCGATTTCTTCATCTGCGTGATCCATATATTGATTTTCCTCCGATCGTTCAGATTCACTCTCGACAACTTCTCGGCGCCTGCTTGTCACGCCTCTTTGACCAATTTGGTCGCTTGCGGAATCTTTTCCTTCACTTTCATCTCGTTGAATTTCGAGATCTACTTCTTGAGAGCTTTGATCTCTTTCACCTTCACTCTCCATGGGTTCTTGATCCATTTCATGTAATTCACCGTCTGTTTCACTACCAGCCTCTGCTTCACCTTGACCTTCTACCACTTCTTCGCCTTCAGGCTTCGCCCCGACATCCCCTTCATCCTGAAAAAGTTTCAATTTAATTAAATTGAATAAAACTAATAACGATTCAAATTGGGCAATAATGATATATATATTATTGAATCAGATCTTGGCTACTTCTATCTTTATAAAGCCTTGTGAAGATCTGCAAATTCTCACTTTCATTATAATTTGTATTTTCGGAATTCAAGAAATCCGTCTTTTGATTGAAGGTGAAGATTGACGATAAAGAAGCCGTACAGCTATGATACATTCGGCATACACACTTTCACATGTGACCATAAACATGCTACACGAAATGAAACCGGCAAAAAAATCATTAAAAGTAAAGAAAAAACAACAGAGTCCCCCTTTCCAACTTGATATTGTTATTGAAAATGCGATTTATGTGTATTATGAGGATACAAAGACAAGATTCTATATTAACCACCTTGTATAGTTTTAATTTAATTTCATATAAAAAATGACCATGCATAGGCAACATGTTGCCAAGTTTAATCGGTGGAAGTTAATTCTCATCCGCTGTCATGTGCCCAACTAATAACATATATCCGCAAAACCGATACACGTAATTATGAGTCTCATTCATTAAATGATAAGAACTTTGGAAAATATATATACATAGACCATCTAAGTATATAAAAGTTTTCACTAAGGCCACTCAAATATTAATACAACTATACCACACATGTTTCAGTTTAGTTTATACCATTTATCACACCTTAAGTTATAAAATATAAAAATGTCCATGAATATACTCACCATAATCAACTATAGATTGATTGTCAAAACATATTATGGTACATTCAATCGGTAGCTTTTTAGGATTTTTTTATCAGTAAGTATTTCATAGTCCAAAAAAAAACTCTATTATTGAACAATACTGTTATTAAAAAATAAAAAAGATAATCTGAAAACACGGATTTAATAAGTTAAGCTACGTCAAAACAAATAATACGTCTGCAATTAGTCCCACGTCGTTATGTAATATATGCAACATATATTTTTATTGCTTAAGTATACAAAATCTAGGAATAGTTGTTCCATGTATAAAACATACCGAATCCCCAAATTAGCTCTCAAGCCAAAAGCATATGTGTGCCCATGTGGAAAATAAATTCATTTTATCCATAAAAATAAAGTTAAACAGTTATATAGCATAAAGATTTTATAATATCACATATTGAAGAAAACTCAATATTAGCTAATGATATATCTGGTATACAAAGAATTACAACTTCAGTCACAATAAACAAACTGCAATACAGATTGTATCTAATCACTGACTAGAGAAAAGTAAATATGAAGTTATGATCGACTGTTTACTATATATAAACCGCCAAAGACTTCCATGGAGGCCTACATGGAATGTGAACTGGCACGTGCCTACCTAAATAAGACCGTAGTGTAAAAGGTTATCATGCATTGTGTATGCCCAAATTAAATGTCTATATATGAACTAACTGAGTTCAGGAAAACAAGATCGGAGAGTTTGAAGCCAAAAGAGATGTACCAGTTAATAATTTGATTGATAACCTTTTTTTATCGTGACAGATTCTGTAATAACTTTTTAATATTATACATTATAAAGAACCAGATAGTTTGATGCTAAAAACTATGATTGTAAATCATATTGTCTTTCCATGCTATGTTAGTAAAATAATATATTTACTTTCCACAATTATAACTGAATTAAAACTTTTTCTTTTTATTATTTACACAAGAGGTTTTTTTTTTTTCCGAACGGCAAATTTGGATCACTGAAGGACCACTGGAGTATCATCGTGTCACCAGCGGAACCACCCGATCATATCCATCTCCACTAGGCAATAATGCCTATACACCAATTCAGAAGTAAACCCAATAAATCTGGTAACAACCTCCTTGTGGCATAAGCCTTATCTCACCCCCAAGATGCCACTAGGCTATAACGCCATGGTCACACAAGAGTTATTATACAAATTAATTTGATGTAACATTAACCAATTGTGTCTGTAATTTTCTCATCAATGTCCCAACGCCAGTGTATAATCCAGTATACAACCACGACTTATAACTTCACTCAAGTAAACATCTTGAGATTGTGATGATAAACTACGTATTAGCAGTATCAACACTTAGTTTATGAGATTAGTCATTTACTTAATTCGCTACAATCTACCAAAATCAACATACGGATAATTATAAGCTATAACAAAAACAGGAAGTAAAATATATTGTCCTCATTCCTAATAAAAAAGAATAATAATCAACTTTCAAGCGTCATTCATTCCGAGTTCTTTACCGGTCAATTTATAAAGAGCAGTGTCATGTCAATGTTTCATTAAGTAAAAAAAAAAAACTATAACCTTCTGCTCTAACAAGTCAACTTACACCCTTTTAGTGTAAATGCATAACAACATAACCAATAAAACTGCACAATATATACACCAATAAACTCTCACAGGCTTAATTCTTAGCATTCCAAATAGAATCACATCAATTGGTTAATATTAAGGAACAACAGTGCAGCAACAACAAGCCCTAACCCTAAAACTCCAATTCAAACAACAAACAAGTCACAATTCAACTCAAACCCCCAAATTAACAAAACCTAACTACGAAATTCAGAAATAAGTACGATACGAAAGCAATTAAACAACAAAAAGTTGCGAGAGGAAGCGTACGGATGCATAGTCGGGTTGTCGGTTGGATTCGTGCTCCGATTCAACCTCTTCTTCTTCCTCCTCTTCTTCTTCTTCTTCCGATTGATCACCGAACAGATTCTGCATCATCTGATGCCGTTTCTCTTCGCCCACCATTGTCGTAAATCGGCGATTGATGATGTTTCGGAAGAACAAAGCTCGAATGACCTCCCGCCGATGATACACGATTGATTGATTATATATACCGAAGAAACGTTACTACTGCTGTCACGTGATACAGGACCGACCTGTAGAATTTATAAATAACTTTACTTAGGTTAATTAATTCCACAACTTTTTGTTGTTAATTATGCTTATAGAAGGAATGTAATAACACACATAATTTCGTTTTTAGGTTGTATGGTTAATGGAATGTAATCATCCATTACATAAAGTATTTTCGGCTTCTAAAGTTATCATAAAGAAAATTAATTGAAGGTTTAAGAAGGGATTTCGTGTGGGGTAAAAGAGACAATGCTAATAAGATGAGGTGGGTTAGATGAGATCTAATGACAATACTGAAGAAGCGTGGGGGTTTGGGGATTGGGAGGATTTCTGATTTTAATGTAGCGATGATGTCGAAATGGTGGTGGCGATATAAAGATAACCCGACTCAACTATGGGAAAAGATTATTTACTTGATTCATAAAAATAAATTCGATAAGAAACTTATTCACGTTAAAAAATCAGTCCCGGGGGTATGGAAGGATATTGGAGCGATTGATGGGGTTTTATATAAACTCGACATAAATATAGCTCTTAAACTGGGAGTGGAGGTCGGTAATGGGACTAAGGTGCCTTTTTTGAAGGACAATTGGATACAGGACCAGACACTTTAGGGGAGGTTTCTGGATCTCTTCAAATTAGCAAAAGATAAGGACGAAATGGTGGATAAATGCCTGGAAAGAGTTGGCTCGAAGCTGTGTTGGAAGTAGTTTTGGACCAGAGTGTAACACCTCGTAAAATCGTGTCCAATAATGTAAAGACACGTGTCCTTAACCCTAATTAAGTCAAACGTTGATAAAGAAAAACTATTGTTGCCAAATTGTGAAAAGATGTATGTGGAGGGACTAAAAGTGTCAACATGCATAACCTAAGCCTCTAAATGACCTTTTACGGTATTCGTATTTAATAACAAGCCACATGTTGGATGTACGAAGCCGTTTGTGATTTAATCATAAGTTTGTGAATCGAATGATTAAAAGCGTCAACATGTTTAATTATTCCACCGAGTGACCTTTTAACGAAACCCAAAGCTTAACAATGTTCGATTACACCTTCGGGAATATTTATAACCTAACTTGAAGGTCAAAAGTATCAAATATAAAACTTATAATGGCTTAGAATGGCCTTTTGTGTCAAAAATGAAAGAATATGAAGGTTTTAAGGACCAGAGACCCAAATTGACAACTTCTGAAAGTTGTCTGAGGTGTAGCATCGCGCGACAGACCCCCTTATGTCAAAATGGGGGTCTGGGGATTGGGAGGATTTCTGATTTTAATGTAGCGATAATGTCAAAATGGTGGTGGCGATATAAAGATAACCCAACTCAACTGTGGGCAAAAGTTATTTACTCGATTCATAAATATAAACTCGATAAGAAACTTATTCCCGTTAAAAATTCAATCCCGAGGGTATGGAAGGATATTGGAGAGGTTGATGGGGTTTTATATTGTGACAACCCTCATAATTACATGTATCCGTACGATTAATTAATGTTAATTAAAGTGCTTGGTGTCTGTGATGAATTACTTAACTGCTTTCTGAGTTGTGGCAAGCTATGCACAAGTCCTTTGGCTCTCGATTAGACATGAGCACGGCATATCATCCACAGACGGATGGGCAATCTGAACGCACTATCCAAACCCTTGAAGACATGCTTAGGGCATGTGTAATCGACTTTGGTAATGGCTGGGAAAAACACCTCCCGTTAGTGGAGTTTTCTTATAACAACAGTTACCACACCAGTATCCAGGCCGCTCCGTTCGAGGCATTGTACGGACGAAAGTGCCGATCACCTCTTTGTTGGGCAGAGGTTGGCAACAGTCAAATCACTGGCCCAGAACTTGTAGTAGATACAACTAAGAAGATTGCTCAGATACGACAACGAATGGCGGCAGCCCGTGACCGTCAGAAAAGCTACGCTGATAAGCGCAGGAAACCACTCGAGTTCCAGGTTGGGGATCGAGTGCTACTCAAAGTCTCACCTTGGAAATGTGTAGTTCGTTTTGGCAAACGAGGCAAACTCAATCTGCGACCGTTCGAAATCATTGAGAAAATTGGCAAGGTCGCTTACAAGTTGAATCTACCTGAAGAACTCAGCGGAGTTCACAATGTTTTCCATGTGTCGAATCTGAAGAAGTGTCTGTCAGATGAGACCCTCATAGTTCCTCTCAAGGAGTTCACTATCGACGATCAGCTGCGATTCGTCGAGGAACCAGTAGAGATTACTGATCGAGATGTTAAGATTCTCAAGCGTACCAGAATACCTCTTGTCCGAGTCCGTTGGAATTCCCGTCGTGGCCCAGAGTATACCTGGGAACGAGAAGACCAAATGAAACTCAAGTATCCCCAGCTGTTTAAGAAAAGTGCAACCACTACTGAGGCTGAAGCTACTGCAGAATTTCGGGACGAAATTCCAAACCAACGGGGGGATGATGTGACATCCCAGGAAAAACCAGGAAACCACGCAACTTAACTAGCTTCCTCAGTAAACATGTGCTAAATTTCGGAACGAAATTTTCTTAACAGGGGGAGAATGTGACAACCCTCATAATTACATGTATCCGTACGATTAATTAATGTTAATTAAAGTGCTTGGTGTCTGTGATGAATTACTTAACTGCTTTCTGATTACTGTGTCATACTTACATGTGCTTTTTAACATACTAGTCTTGTGCGGAAAATTGACTAAATGGTCCTGTATGCTTTCCTAAGTGTTGGGAATTAAAAGTGTTACAAAAAAAAGAAACATAAAAGACACTAAACGATATAACTTAGCACTTTAACGGAACGGTATCTAACCGAACAACCGGACATTACCCGAAACACTAAAATATTGCAAGAAGCATTGTTTTATTTTTTCTGAGCTAGTTAGGGTCCCCGATCACTATAACACATTACATAATACATGTAACACACTACACATTAGACTTTACATCTTAACCCCTAAGTAATCACCTACTTACCCAACAATTTACAACCCCCCCCCCTTGCAAGATCACGGCCCATAGGGGCCCCCACTAATCAAGACATTGGTTAAATCTTCCAAAATCCCAATGAGACTTTCCTTGGATTTGTTGAGATATTGATGGGATGTTGCTTGTACTTCCACTAACACTATAACCATTGGACATTAGAAGTTGAATTTATAATAACCATCATCATCTCCAACACTTATCACCACTTCACAACAAAATAACAAAAAAAAGACAAACAAACTAACCCAACCTTCCCAGCTATCAACATAGAACTTCGAACGATATTTTACCCATCCGAACGAGAGGTTAATAGCATCCTCGGAAGCCAACTCCAAAGAACGCTTGCCCCCCTTAAAGAGCCTGTTGTTACTATCCTTCCAAATTACCCATAAAGTGGAGTAATTATACTCAAAAGCAATGTACTATTGACATAAGAATCTAGTTGCGTATACTCCTGAACAAGCTACTCCAGGGATGAGAGGCCTGTCAGGTCCCAGTTACACCAAACAGAGATCTTCCTCCACACCGCCTTTGCTATCGGGCACTCAATAAAAACATGCGTGGCCGACTCCGAAACCCCCGCACACTCTATGCAGCAACCAGTAATGGTACTAACCCCTCTCGCACGCAGATTTTCCCCAAACCGGAACCCGATTCTGCAGCAACCTCTATATGAAACCATTAACTTTAAT
The DNA here is from genome assembly GCA_030545235.1 of Helianthus tuberosus. Taxonomy (NCBI): domain Eukaryota; kingdom Viridiplantae; phylum Streptophyta; class Magnoliopsida; order Asterales; family Asteraceae; genus Helianthus; species Helianthus tuberosus. Next base: position 35,706,566 of record CM060379.1, on the reverse strand, counting down.
AGGGACCCAGTTAAGCCACTCGGACACCTTAAAATCCGACCCAAAGCAAGCTTCTTCCAGGACTATACATATATACCCTCCTCGTCAATCTGATGGGTTCACAGTTCAAGCGGCTAGAAAAAGTCCTAGAAGAAGCTTGCTTTGGGTCGGATTTTAAGGTATTCGAGTGGCTTAACTGGGTCCCTATTTAAGTTAATGGTTTCATATAGAGGTTGCTGCAGAATCGGGTTCTGGTTGGGGAAAATCTGGGTGCGAGAGGGGTTAGTACCATTACTGGTTGCTGCATAGAGTGTGCGGGGGTTTCGGAGTCGGTCACGCATGTTTTTATTGAGTGCCCGATAGCTGAGGCAGTGTGGAGGAAGATCTCTGTTTGGTGTAACTGGGACCTTACAGGCCTTTCATCCCTGGAGCAGCTTGTTCAGGAGTATACGCGACTAGATTCTTATGTCAATAGTACATTGCTTTTGGGTATAATTACTCCACTTTATGGGTAATTTGGAAGGATAGTAACAACAGGCTCTTTAAGGGGGCCAAGCATTCTTTGGAGTCGGCTTCTGAGGATGTTATTAACCTCTCGTTCGGATGCGTAAAATATCGTTCGAAGTTCTGTGTTGATAGCTGGGAAGGCTGGGTTAGTTTGTTTTTTTTTTTTTTTTTGTTATTTTATGTTTTGTATGGTTGTGTATGTGCAAAGTATGTTCTGCACTTTTTTGTCTTGTTTGGATTTTTACCCCTTGTTGCTGTTTTACCAGCTAATCGTTGGTATTTCTTTTATGGTATGAGAAGTTTTGCTGCTGTTCAAAAAAAATTAACATTTGCTTGATTACTCTATGTTCCTGTATCATTTTTATTTAACATTGTTCATTTTTTTTGTTTATCTGATTGATCAATACAACGATCATGCACATGTGCATTATGTTGATAACACCCATACTCGTCACCGATCGTGCACATGTGCATTATGTTGATAACACCCATACTCGTCATCCGTAAACTGTTAACCATCATTAACATGAACATACACATGTGCATCACGTTAACAACACCCCATAATCATAACTAATCATACTGTTAACCATTAATACATAACCGTGCACATGCCCATCACATTTCCAACACCCTTTAATCATCTCCCTATAATCATATGTTAACCATCAGCACATTTCCCATGCACATGTTCATCGTAACGCTAACACCCTATAATTATCACTCTAACACGCTATAATTATCACTGATAAACTGTTGACCCACCATAATCATCACTGATAAACGGTTGACCCGCTATAATCATCACCGATAAATTGTTGACCATGTATACATGGTTGACCGATAAACTGTTGACCATGTATATGTAACAGCCCGACTTTTAAAAGTGAAAGTACAAGTCAAAGTCAAAGGAAGAAAAGATGGCTAATTGCGATCTGTCACTCCTTGCTTAATCATTGAATTGTACTTCATGATTAGTATCAATACTCTATTTCATTTTCGCTTTAGTTGTATTATGTGGAGTACTTGTTAATAATCGATAATTAATCACAGTTTAATCGCTAATCGACTTATCGCTAATCGCATCGCTATCGCATTCGCAACTCGAATTATGTGTTCTGGATATTGTTTTACATGTGTGTGCTATTATGTGTTACTTGTGCATGCTATGTTTATGTTGAGGTGTTTAATCGAAACGCAATCGCAACTCTATCGCAACGCAAACTAATCGCAAACGCTAAATGCAAGTTATTTATGTTGATTGTATGTTAGATATAGTAGTTAGGTTATTTGTCTAACTAATGGGTAATACTATCGCATCGCTCAATCGAAACGCATCGCAACGCTCAACACGCAAAACGAAACGCCGAAACCTAACTCGCCGGACCACTTCGATGGAATTACCATTCGATCGAATGGTCATCCAAACGGATGACCATCCGATCGGATGGCCATCCGATCGAGGTGTCATCCGATCCAACACTTGTGCTCCCACTTTCCTCTTTTGGCAACCTATAAATACCCCTGTCACATCACAAACAGTGATGTGACAGCTCCCTCTTCCGACCAGCGTGCTCAAGCCCTCTTTTCTCTCGATTTCTAGCGATTCTAGTAAGTTTCTACCTCAAATCTTGTACTTCTATGATCTAAACACACTTCTTCATCATTTCCACCTTTGAATCCTCACTTTTTACTGTGAAATCAACGGGTTTGAGGTGTTCTAGGATGATGTCATCATGGGGTTTTCATGAACTTCAAGATTTGGCCTCATTCCACCAAGAACAACTCAGATCTACATGATTTCCACATGATTTAACACTATTTTTTGTGTAGATCTAAGCATTTTCATGGTGAAGAAGGATTGAAAGATGGTTTCAAAACTTTCTTTCAACTCTTTTACACTCAATGCCTTCAAAACCGATAGAACCAGAGCTCGTTCGGGCATTATACTCGTTTACTAGTGAAGTGACGGTGTGAGATCTGAATCCTATCGAAGAGACAACCGATTTCGGGTTGAACATGAACAAACCGTCACGAACAATTAACTACTCAGACTGGGGTGATTCCCATCAGATCAGATAGACTGGACTTGGTGGGGCTCCTGTTGTTCAATACGTTGTCATACCGTCTCGAGCAAACCGCAAACTTTTCAAACTTAACAAAAATATTCATGTTTCAAACGATCAGACTGTCGAACGGATTGCCATCCAATCGAACGACAATCTGATCGGATGACACATAGTCTTCAACACTTAAACATTTTAACACTTTTCAAGGATCATCAGTTCTGACGGATTGCCATCCGATCGGAAGACCATCCGCTCGAATGACAATCCTGCTGTGAACTTGTTCTCTGAGAAATGTCTAACCGACGGATCGCAATCCGATCGAACGACCATTCGACCGGGCGACCTGAAAGGCAATGATACTTCTTTGTTTTCAAAATGCTACAACAAAAACTTCAAAGTCACATCATACACAAACACATCCATTCCAAACGAATGTCAATCCGACCGAATGGCCATCCGAGAAGATGACCATCCGAACGGATTGTCATTCGATCGAATGACCATCCGTTCGGATTGTCATCCGATCGGATGACCATTCGTCACTTGGTACACTCTTCACCGTTTAATGCGTCGTTCATTCGCTTATGCTATCGTTAACTGTTCAGGCTAATCTCTCAGCGCTCCCTTCAATCTAAGAGAGTGTTTAGTTATTAAGCACTATCTGTGAGTATACTCGATCCCTTTTTGCTTTAAGCACTTTTGGGTGTTACATACGTTACTTATATCAAATCACATCGATCACACAACACAAACACTTTTATACGCTAACCGTTACTGCATGTTATACGTGTTACTCGATGAGTGCTTGTATGTTATGTTTACACAGTGATTGTTGCCTGACACCTTAGCAGCGATAGTACTATAGTTTGGACTCAGCACCTGTCGTGGACAGGGGTTGTTAAGGGATTTTCTCGCATGTCACATTGGTGATATGTGTTGCACATCCTACAACTCGCAGTCATGTATGTGCATATTTCAATGTTGATAAGCTACTTGCTTCACATTATACATGTTACATACTGGTTATGCGTAAACTCGTTTTCGCTACTATTATACTATTAAACTTGTATGCTCACCTTTACACTATGTGTATTGACCTCTATTTTAACGTATGTGACAGGTGCTTAACATGCTAGGAATGCTGTGCTTTGGTGAATCAAGCTAGGGGTCTAGTTATGTCACGCTAAAATCTGAGTTGTCGGAGCAGTGTTGTTTATGAGACAATTATTTGTAATAATTTTTTTATTTGGATATGTTATGGTATGGGACGTGACGTTTAAATATCTGGTAATTAATAGTTGTTATGGATACTCATGGACAATCTGTTTCGCTCAGTGCCGTGCCCCGATGTTTTCGCCATCGGTTGGGGTGTGACAGTATACATCGTTGACCGTTTAAATTTTGTGCGTACACATTCCATATGTTTTATTAATTACGATATTTATATCCTCTTTTTATTCATTTATTTTTTGTTTATATATAGGAACAATCCTACATTGAGCATTGTACACATCGGTACATATTATGTTCAAAAGAATGGTACATATTATGTTCAAAAGAATGACAACCAAAAAAATACTTGAACTACTTATAAAGTGATTATCACGTGTTTTTTTTTATTTACATTCCTTGTTTAGACTTATGTTTTATCTACTTAGATGTGTAGTATTCACTGTTGTATTCATGACCAATTAACATAAATTACCAACATGTCCACTGTTTCAACTTCATGCACATGTACATTACCCAACGCGTGCATTTTCAACATTGAAACCATACCATCTAAACTTATCGATGCACGGTTTTTAATGACATTATGTTTTGACTACATGTACTCCATTTCCAACCCACCTATTATACATTATGCACATGTGCATTCCCACCATATAATATGTCAAACAACATTATACATTACTACCTCTACGTTATGCACATGTGCAATGCCAACATAAAATATGCCACTCATCATATCACATCAATAGGTAACTGTGCATCTCCAACATGTGCATTGACAACATAATCATTTATGTCACAATAATAAACACTTTTGTATTTCTAACATATACTATCCTAACCACTGTATAACATTTGAAAACATTGTAAACTGATTATAATCATCCGGAAACACATCATATATCACCACTATACATACGAATTCACCTTATGCACATGTGCATTTCCAACATATACTATACCATATTACATCAAATTACTGAATTAACGATCGTATATTAATGGTGGAAGTTTTCCACCGTCTCGTCGCCCTTGTCATCCATCACATCCTGCTTTTTGCTTGTCCTATTCCTTGTATTTCTTTCTCTTGCAATAACTGCACATGACATCAAACAACATCGTTCAACATGAAAGTAACAATTGGATGCACATGTGCATATACTACCAACTGCATCATCGACTAATAACCAACCTTTTTTGGCTTTTCGTTTAACACTTTTGTATTCACCTTCCTTATCATCTACATACTGACTAGAGAGGTTAAAAATGCCTAAATGAAAGTTAGAATACATTTAATAGGCGCAGGGACTGAACTTGCCATGTTTGAAAATATGTTTGCTGACTTTTTGAGCTTAGGCGGGCCACGTAAGATGTCTCTCTATCTTACGCGGGGCGCGTAAAAGTCCCCAACGAAGAAAACAGCTTATAGCTGCTGTTTTGTTACTTGCAGCCCAATTAAACCACTTAAACACTCCTAATTCGATACTAGGGACCCTTAAATGGTATTGAAACATGGTATTACACATGTACTCATCTGATGATCCCTCCAAACACTTGTTGATCATCCAAGACTCACCCAAAAACTATATATAGGCCTTAAGTTCATTCTTTTTCATTGCACTCTTCATTCTATCATCTCTTCTCATAAATATGGAGCTCTCTGATCTGATTGGAACTTATTCTTAGTAGAAAAGATAGCTAGGACCCTTTGTAAGTGTCTTAGCCCTTTCTATAGTTCAGTTTTATGTTTTAAAAACCGAAAAGTCAAGTTATCGTAAATTAACTTTGACTTTCGGTTTAAACTCAAATGGTCCAGAAACTGTTCGAAATGAATGTGGATATGTGACCATAGTTAGATAGGTGATTAACCCTTAAAAGGGCACCTCCTAATTCGTTCGTTTGCTTAGATAATTGTCGGGTCAAACCATTTAGATAAAAAGTCAAACTTGGCAGATTTAGAAATAATAATTAAAACCAATGATACAGAGGTTATAAATTATATTTTAACACTTTAATAACTTGGTAATTATTATTAGAACATGTCTAAGCATGTTCAACCCGACAATTCTGAGTTTAGGGTCGGTTCGCAACCGAAAGTCGCAAAAGCTTGACTTTTGCTTTGACTTTCAGTTCTGGCCCGATTAAGCTTGATCCTTTATGTTTTAAGCTTCTATTAGGGCTGTATTATGTTGTAGTATAACTCCCTAAGGTTATATTACCTGGTCCTTAGTGGTTTGAATCATATGCTAATTTCCGTTAATATGCTTATAAATGGCCATTTTGCCCTTTTGACATATGAATGAGATTTTTAAAAATGTAAGAGGACAAAAACCTTTGTTACTAATATATAAGTATGTCCCAAAAATTTCACATCAGTTCTTGGTCTCAAACAGAAGTTATGCTTGATATCGTAAATAGAAGCTTTTTATTAATTAAATTGCGATATCTTGCATAAGGCATGTTTAAATTTGGATTTTGACCCAAAAATCATTACCTACTGTTAAGATATTATTTTTAGGGATTTTTGGAATTTTTGATCAGATTATAAACTGATCGTATCATAGAGTTCTTATGTAATTCGGTAAATGACGATAATACCCTTTTCATGCATAAAATGAGATTAACAAATGATTTGAATGCCAAACCTTTTCCTACTGATTTTATACATTAAATAAATTATTTTGAACATTCAAAACTGATCAAAATCTCAGATTTCCATAAAACACCTTAATTATCGTCAATTAGCGATTTTTACGCTATTTAAGAGCATAGTATGGTTCTAAACCATAATTAACACCTAAGACTTGTTACCTACTGAATTTTTAAACAAATTTTAATATCATTATAGTAGGTATAAGTCATGAACTCAAACTTCGAAAAATGTCCTTAAAAGCATATGTGAAATGACCAAAGTACCCTTTCGAGGCATAGTTTGGCCATAAATGGTAACCCTCATATATGTATGATATCTTACTGATGTAATGTAATAAAATAAATATTTTTACTGATTACCAAAGACCAGAACCTCAGTTTTCTTTAAAACCTCTTTTATAAAGGGTAAAATGACCAAAATGCCCCTACAGGACTTAATTTGGTTTTAAATACTTTTTGGGCATATATATTAACATCCTACTGATGTATTAACATATTCTAAGCATAGTAACATAAGGGATTTGAATATGGTTCATTTGGTTACCGTTACGCATTTACGCGATTGGATCGGTTTATGTAACTAGTTTATGTAAGTTTACCGAAACGGGTTTAACCTTATCATTTTTATCTCAAAATCCAGAATGTACTTAGTTTACCCATATTATATAAGTCTTCGTACTTGTTGGGTCTAAAGTACATTCTATTCCGGTCATCGCTTAATCTAGCGTATCGTGCCGTTTTAGATACTTTAAGCTAGTCGGTCTAAGTCCACAACTTAAATAAGACCATTAGCATTCTGAATTGGTTATATATTACCATCACTCCAGACTAGAGCCACCCGGTAAAAGCTACCTACATTTAGATAGATTGGATACGACTGAGTTATTTTGCTGTGAATCAAGTATTAGCTCAGGTAAATACTTTTAACTTATTTTCCCTTATACGGGCTTGGGATGCGGTAGATTAATACCGCTTGGTAGGGTGTGGATCAATCAAATGCCGGATTGTGGTTAGTAAATCCACAAAACCCGTTTTGATACTGTTCTGTTGATAACTTAAACATTGGGGGTTAACGACCACGTCCTGGATATATCCTCGGCTCATTTCATTTGTAAATGGCCACGACCGATGCGCAAGGTGTAGGCATACACCGAAAAGATGCCAATATTAAATTATTAAATTACCCACAAGTTGGGGATAACTCCTTTATGGGTTTTATAAGTGGTGTGTCGTTTAATCATGTCTCAGTCTCTGTAATGGGCCCCAGGTGTATGGTAAACATGTAATTCAGTATACAAGATTTTATTAAAGATTGTCCCAAGTTATAAAAGGTTTTGTGCCTTGTGCGCCTAAATCAATTTTTATAAACTCTTTTCAAATGAGTCGGTTAATTGTATTTACCAGTGAAAACTGACGTATTTTCAAAAGACTAAGTGGCAGGTACTACTCGTAATAGGCTGAGAGTTGCTCGGTGTCGAAAAAGAGGATCTTGCAAATCCTTAAAGAGTAAAGTCTGCTAAACTTCATTTTATACATTCTGTAATGATCCACCTGTGGAATTGTTATTACAGGCTCGTCTTTAATAAATACTTTGATATTTTCAGACATTTGAGTTTGTAATAATATTTTTATATTCCAAGACTTCCGCTGTGCTATTCTGTGTATGTTTGACCATGATGATATCAACTACGTCACGATACTCCCCACCGGGCCCACCGGTAATATGTGGAAATATCGGGGTGTGACAGGTTGGTATCAGAGCCAACGTTTGAGTGAATTAAACACTAACCCTTAGTGTTTATTCTCAAATGACACAGTAGCATATTCCTTAGACCTTCTGAGTCTAGACATAACATAGGAATGCTCTCATCCCTATTAAGTAAACATTGTTTTCGATTTTATGTATTTTGAATAAGTCGCCAAACAAGTAAGCCGTTGATGGAAATTCTCCTCATCCGAAGCCAAAGAATGCCAAGCTTCACAATGCGGCCAGAATAAGCGTGCGACCGGTTTGGAGGAAAGACCTTTAAGGACTCATTCCTAAAACCAAATCTATCGAATTGCAATCAGACTTCAGAGTCCATATCGGAAGTCCCTGAGGCTCAAATCTTAAAGTCTGTACTAGTGGAGTCCATACCAGGTGGTCCCTGAGGCTCCCGTTTTTTAAAATAATACTAGTGGATGCTGATGATCCTTATTTTTTATCTCCAGGTTTTGGAATTCCAGACTTGGATTATATCAGACAAAACCCAATTCGTGATCCATATCATTCTTTGACTATGGAATCCTTGAATTCTACTTCTATATCGGATCCTGATTGGAATACTTACCTTATTCATTGAGATCTTCAGTATCTCTACCGCGTACGGTAAACAAAGAAGAGAAACAATCGAAATGGAGCAAGGAAGGCGTTAGAGGATATCCCTCTTTCATAATATTCTTTGTCTTTTAAGTCCTTATAAGGACCCATCTCTTCTATTTTAGTCCCTGTGTGGACATACCTTTCGATTTAAGACCCTATATGGGCATTTGCTATTTAGTCCTTTCATGGACATTATAATTTGATATAGTCCCTTGTGGACATTATATTTCAATAAAGTCCCTCGGTGGACATACTATTTCAATATAGTCCTTTCATGGACGTGTGATTTTATTAAAATCCCTTTTGTGGATACACTATTTTAAAATAGTCCTCTTATGGACATTATATTTTATCATAGTCCTTTCATGGGAATAGTGTTTCATTAAAAGTCTTTTCGTAGACACATTATTTTATCAAAGTCCCCTGGCGGACATAATAATTCATTATAGTCCTTTCACGAACATATTATTTCATCATAAGTCCCTTCATGGACATGCTGATTCATTAAAGTCCCTTTTATGGATAAATTATTACATAAAGATCCCTGGTGGACAAAATATTTTATTATAAGTCCTTCAAGGACATATTATTTCATTAATAAATCCTAATGAGGATGTATCTTTCGACTTTAAGTCCCTGTGAGGACATCTGTACAGCAAAGCCCCTTTTGTGCGCACGCTGTACCAATATAGTCCTTTTATGGGCATGTTATTTCATTAAAACCCCTTTGGGGATACGCTATTTCGAAATAGTCACTTTGCGGACATTGATATTTCATTATAACCCCTATATGGACTTATAATATTTTATAGTCCTTATACGGACTTATATATTTACTCTTAGTCCTCAGTGGACATATATATTATTAAAAGTCATGATTAAGGCACTATTGTAAATTTCTAATAACTTAGGAAAGTTTTGAAAATTTTATGTAGGTATTCATTTCGTCCTTTATCCGGTAATAGTTCTGAATTTTACTCGAACCTTATCGATCATGTGACACCCCGTTGAAACGTTCTCACCAGCTTGACAGTGGCTGCCTTAACTTTCGGGACGAAAGTTCTTAAAACTTGGGGATAATGTGACACTCTGGATTTTCCCGAACAACCTTCTTGTTTTAGTATTTCGTGTACATATTATTAAATGAAAGTTTGTGATTTATCTTGATGTGCTATGTGTTGATAATGTGTACGTATGACGTATAGTTATGTATATATATGTATAAGTGAGCCGAGACCATGAACCCGACTCGAGACCACTCAGTCTCGAGTGAACAGTTGGGTCGTTTGGGCCGCACCTCCTTGAGCCCACTCGGAAACCCATTAGGGTGCATGGCCCTTGAATGGGTTATAAAACCCCCACATAAGCCGACATCTTCCTATTTTGGACACTCCAACCCTCAAACATTCCCTCACACTCACTCCCACACACACTCTCTCTCTCTCTCTCTCTCTCTTTCACTAAAACCCTAAAACACCACCATAATCCTCCTTCCCCACCTCTCGGATCCAAACGACAGCGGCAAAGCTCTCGGATCAGCTTGTGTTCTTCACTCGAGGATTATCGGACAACAAACCTACTCACTTCTACACTCAAAATCCTTAGCCGGTTAGTGTTTCTTTGCAAGCACATGATAAACGTGTTGATTATGTGATAATGTGCATTGTGGCTATTGTTTATGTATGATGAAAGTGTTTGCTTGATCTAATGGATTCTTATTTGTTAATGATACATGCTTGGTTCCAATATCTAAGATGAACATGACTTTTGTAGGATAACATTTTGTTAAGATGTTTTGAATGGCAAAAGAATGATAGTTTAGGATTCTTTATGACCATCCGAATTATGTTAGATGTTATAAAACAAATGTTTGTTCGATAATGGGTTGCAAGATGATCTTGATATCTAGATTATGTGTTATGATTCTTGTCCATAAAATGCATGGTTATATAGGATGAACATGTTTGACTTAATATGAAAACTTAAAAGATGAACTACTTGAAGATCATGAAAAATATTTGAAAAATGCCTGTTTGATCCGTTTTGTTGAGAATTAGACAAGGAAACATGTTAGTGCAAATGTATTGGTTAGTACACAATATCATGAATATGAAATCCTATTGGATAGTACAATTGGATAGGTTCTAGAAGGTTTCGGTCATCAGGTGTGCAAGTCGAGACCCCCGGTCTCGACTCGAGACCATCTAAATGACAACTCGAGACCGCAGTGATTGCGACTCGAGACCTCGAATGAACGACTCGAAAACAAACTTCAAGGACTCGAAATCAGCAAGGTCTCGACTCGAGATCTTATGATCTCGACTCGAGACTGAACTCGAGACCTCCAAGGCTGCTACTCATATAAACACCACTCGAGACCCCTTGGTTGCGACTCGAGACCGCATGATCTCGAGTCAAGACCACCTGGTCTCGACTGGGCTGTCCGACTCGGTTATTGGGCCACCAAATGTGACAACCTGCTTTGGGCTTGTATTTGTGCTACTGTGCTACGTACTGATTGACTGTTTAACGATAAGAACAGGCCCAATAACTTAGTGGATACTTGTATGTTATGCATGTTGTGTGTTAAGTTATATGTAGAATATACGTGACTTGCCTGTTCCCAAGGTGAGTTCACAACTATTAAAGCATGCGTTCCCGGTGGTTTGGGAAACGGAAATTTAAACAACGCTATCCCCTCGTAAGGGATACCAACCTACTTTCCTCCCCTTAAATGGGACTCTTAGTTAATTACTGTTTATACGGAATGCAACGAGCAACACTAAACGAAACTCTATCACTCAAGTCCCTACCATTTAATACCGATTAGTCGCCGGCGCCTGGCGAACGGGTTATTAGTTGATAGCGCTATTTAGGTCTAACCAGCCTCACACCGGCCCTTGTTACTGGGAACGGGAGTGAACTAATGTACTCAGGCAAACCGTCAATGATGATAGAACAGTTTAGTAGCTTACTTAAGGGGTAGCTCCCCATGGCATGTATAAACGGATAAAACTAACTGGTGAAACAAGTTTTTTTTTTGTAATTAAAAACTGGACAACTCGTGGACTCGCCAACATTTTTGTTGATACCCTACTGCATGCTTTGCAGGTACACGGTGACTCAGGAGCTTGCAGCTTGGGGATGTGTAGTGGTCGTCTAACCCATGTATTGGCTTCTAAATAATCTTGAACTATGAACTTTGTTTAGAAACTGTTTGGTTTATGCTTCCGCTGCTTATTTAAACGGTTATTTGAACTTAAACTTTTAAAACTTTAAACTATGATGTTTACTAACTATTATGGTTGGTGAAACTTCTTACTATTAACCAATGCTCAGTATAATTGGTGGCTGGATCCTGGTCATGTCACACGCCTCGCGGTGGTACTCCGCATGTGGATTTTGAGGGTGTGACAGATTGGTATCAGAGCCACTGGTTATAGTGAACTCGGTTTTAAAAAGAAAGTCTTTTTGAGAAAAAACCAGACTATAACCCGTGACTCGTGACGACACTACACTCCAAGGGCAAGACTCAACGCACTAGACCCCATAGCTTGGACTTGTGTTTACCTGCTTGTCTACCTTATGCTTTATGCTCCACTATACGTACTAGTGTGCCTAGTTATACAGATACACCCCTCTTCTATCTCATTCTCGCTACATTACGACATCACACTCATAACGTGTTCTCTGGTTGTGAAGAAAATGAGCGGACGCGGAAGAGGAAACGTTAACATGACTCAGGCTCAATTCACTAACTTGCTCAACACGGTGGCTGCAGCTTTCGCAGCTCACCCTGGAGGTAAACTCGTTATTTTAGGATGTTTAGATCCTAGCCCCGCATAGTCTTTTCACCTCTAAGCCTATTCGCTTCGCTTCTCACAACAAGTCAGCAAGCGCCTGCGCAACCACGTGTTTGTACTTTCAAAACCTTCATGGATTGCAAGCCTCTCCCTTTCAACGGCACTGAGGGTGCCATAGGCCTTCTGCACTGGATTGAAAAGGCCGAAGCTGTCTTTGCTGTCTGCGAGTGTCCCCCTGCTAACTGGGTAAAGTTTGCGACTGGTACGCTTAAAGGAAACGTGCTTTCATGGTGGAAGGCACAGATTCAGATGCTTGGTTTGGAAACTGCTAATGCTACTGCGTGGGAAGATTTCAAGGACATGATCAAGGAAGAATACTGTCACAGGGATGACATTCATAAGCTCGAAAACGAATACTTTGAGCTCAAGATGGTTGGATCAGAGATTAAGACCTACACCAAGCAGTCCAACGACTATGCTGCACTTTGCCCAAACATGTCTCGACCTCTGTATCGAAGGATCGAATTGTACATCAAAGGTTTGGCCCCAGAAATCCAGAGCCATGTGACCTCAGCCAACCTCAATACCATTCAGCCAGTGGTCCGTCTTGCTCACAAACTCACTGATCAGGCTGTGGAGGAGGGCAAGTTGCCCAAAAGGATAAATGCTACTGTTGGAACCTCTGGTGATAACAAGCGTAAATGGGAAGGAAATCAGAGCAAGGAAGCTAACCCCACTCAGACCCCGACTCAACAAAGGAAAACTGAAAACAACAAAGGCCCTCAGCAACAGGGTGGCTATCGGGGAAACCACCCTAAGTGTAACAAGTGTAATCGACACCACAATGGGGCGTGTAGCAAAGGTCAGTGCCTGCGATGCAACAAAATGGGGTATGAAGCCAAAGACTGCAGGAGTCAGTTCCCAGCTAGGCAGAATCAGCATTAACCACAGCAACAGTAGCAGCAAGGAAACAACCATGAATGCTACAAATGTGGGGCAATAAGGCACATGCGAAAGGATTGCCCTCAGCTGAACCATAATCGCAACAACAATAATCAAGGTGCTAGAAACAACAACAACAACCAGGGAGCTGGAAAAAATGCAAGGGCATTCATGATTGGGGCTGGTGAAGCAAGGAACGACCCCAACGTGGTGGCGGGTAAGTTCCTACTTGATGATCGTTATGTTTCCATATTATTTGATTTTGGAGCATATGCTAGTTAGGTATCCCTACGTATTAGTAAGAAGCTTAAGTCTACTCCTACGCCGTTAAGCTCTAAGCGTATCGTTGAAATAGCTAATGGTAGAAACCTCGAGGCCTCACACGTTATTCGTAACTGCAAACTAGAATTGTCTGGTCAGACCTTCCGTATCGATCTCTTCCCCATCGTTCTCGGAAGCTTCGACGTCGTCATTGGTATGGATTGGTTATCCAAGCATCGAGCTGAAATCCTCTGCCAAGAGAAAGTTGTTCGTATTCCCCGTCCATCTGGCGAACCCCTTATCGTTCAATGTGACAGAAGTGGAGCTGTTACAAGTATCATCTCATTCTTAAAAGCTCAGAAGTGTTTACGGAAGGGGCACACCACTATTTTAGCGCTTGTCACCGATACCCAGGAAAAGAGGATTGAAGATTTCCCCATTGTACGCGACTATCCCGAGGTATTCCCCGAGGAATTACCTGGACTTCCTCCTCACCGTCAGGTCGAATTTCAAATAGAGCTAACTCCCGGAGCGGCACCTATAGCTCATGCGCCTTATCGACTAGCCCCCGCTGAACTAAAGGAACTTTCTACTCAACTACAAGAACTATTGGACAAAGGTTTTATCCATCCTAGCTCGTGACCCTGGGGAGCCCCAGTGCTCTTTGTCAAAAAGAAGGATGGCACATTCCGAATGTGCATTGACTACCGCGAACTGAACAAGGTTACCATCAAGAATCGTTATCCGTTTCCCCGTATCGACGATCTGTTCGACCAGCTGCAAGGGTCGAGCTATTATTCCAAGATTGATCTGCGATCGGGCTATCACCAGCTGAGAGTCCGCGATGAGGACGTCTCTAAGACTGATTTCAGAACCCGCTATGGTCACTACGAATTCCTTGTTATGCCTTTCGGAATGACCAACGCACCTGCGATCTTCATGGATCTCATGAACCGAGTGTGCAAACCCTACCTCGACAAGTTCGTGATTCTGTTTATTGACGACATCCTAATTTACTCGAAGAGTCAAGAGGAGCATGAACAACACCTGCGTCTTATTCTCGAACTCCTTCGCAATGAGCAACTGTACGCCAAATTCTCGAAATGTGATTTCTGGCTTAGAGAAGTCCATTTCCTTGGGCACATAGTCAATCAGGATGGGATTCACGTCGACCCCGCTAAGATCGAATCCATTAAGAATTGGCCTATACCTAAGACTCCGACCGAAGTTCGCCAATTCTTGGGATTGGCAGGATACTATCGAAGATTTATCAAGGGATTTTCAAAGATCGCTCAACCACTTACGACCCTCACTCAGAAGGGTGTTGCTTACAAATGGAATGATGCTCAGGAATCTGCCTTTCAGGAACTAAAGAAGAACCTTTGTAGTGCTCCTATTCTTTCCTTACCTGAAGGTACCGACGACTTTGTTGTTAACTGCGACGCTTCTATTCAAGGACTTGGTTGCGTGTTAATACAACGCGAGAAGGTTATTGCTTACGCTTCGCGACAACTCAAGATCCATGAACGGAACTACACGACACATGACTTAGAATTCGGAGTTGTGGTCTTCGCGCTCAAGATTTGGAGACATTACTTGTACGGTACCAAGTGAACAATTTACACCGATCACAAGAGTCTCCAGCACATAATGGAACAAAAGGAGTTGAATATGCGGCAACGCCGATGGGTCGAACTCCTAAATGACTACGAGTGTGCAATTAAATATCATCCAGGCAAGCCTAATGTGATAGCCGATGCCCTCAGCAGAAAGGAAACCAAACCTAAGCGTGTTCGTGCCTAACAGCTCACCATCCACTCGAACCTCCCTAAGCAGATCCGAAATGCTCAGGTTGAAGCATTGAAAGCCGAGAACATAAGGGTTGAGTCCCTGCGAGGATCGAGGAAATGGCTAGAACAAAGGGAAGACGGCGCTTACTATGTGACAGGACGTATATGGGTCGCACTTTATGGAAATCTGCGTGAACTTGTGATGGATGAAGCACACAAATCTCGTTACTCGGTACATCCTGGTTCGGATAAGATGTACCACGACCTAAAAACTACATACTGGTGACCTAGCATGAAAGCCCACATAGCAACCTATGTCAGCAAATGTTTGACTTGTGCGAGAGTCAAGACTGAGTATCAGAAACCATCGGGCCTACTCCAACAACTAGAGATCCCGAAATGGAAATGGGAGCAAATTTCCATGGATTTTGTTACTGGCCTGCCTAGGTCTCAACGCGGAAATGACACCATTTGGGTGATAGTGGATCGATTAACTAAGTCTGCACACTTTTTGGCTATTAAAGAAACAGACAAGTTCTCTACCTTAGCAGAGGTATACTTAAAGGAAGTGGTTTCGAGGCACGGAGTGCCAACCTCTATTATTTCCGATCGAGACGCGTGTTTTACTTATGAGTTGTGGCAAGCTATGCACAAGTCCTTTGGCTCACGTTTAGACATGAGCACCGCTTATCATCCACAAACGGATGGGCAGTCTGAACGCACCATCCAAACACTTGAAGACATGCTTAGGGCATGTGTAATCGATTTTGGCAAGGGCTGGGAAAAACATCTACCGTTAGTAGAATTCTCCTACAACAACAGCTACCACACCAGCATTCAGGCAGCACCCTTTGAAGCATTGTACGGTCGTAAATGCCGATCACCCTTATGTTGGGCGGAAGTTGGCGAAAGCCAAATTACCGACCCGGAACTTGTAGTCGAGACTACGGAAAGGATTGCCCAGATCAGACAACGCATGGCGGCAGCTCGTGAGCGTCAGAAAAGTTACGCTGATAAGGGTAGGAAACCGCTAGAATTCCAGGTCGGAGACCGGGCTCTACTTAAAGTCTCACCCTGGAAGGGTGTGGTTCGTTTTGGAAAACGGGGAAAGCTTAATCCGCGATATGTCGTACCCTTTGAAATTACCGAAAAGATCGGTAAGGTTGCTTACAGATTGAATCTGCCTGAAGAACTGAGTGTGGTGCACAACGTCTTTCATGTGTCTAATCTGAAGAAGTGTCTGACAGATGAAACACTCATCATTCCTTTCAAGGAACTCACTATTGACGAACAGCTACACTTTACTGAGGAACCGATTGAGATCACGGATCGAGAGATCAAAACCCTCAAACGTAGCCAGATACCTCTCGTGCGAGTTCGTTGGAACTCGCGACGTGGCCCAGAGTTTACCTGGGAGCGGGAGGACCAGATGAAGCGCAAGTATCCCCAGTTGTTCCCTAATGAAACTCCCAGCACTGAAGCTACAACCGAATTTCGGGACGAAATTCCAAACTAACGGGGGGATAATGTGACACCCCGTTGAAACGTTCTCACCAGCTTGACAGTGGCTGCCTTAACTTTCGGGACGAAAGTTCTTAAAACTTGGGGATAATGTGACACTCTAGATTTTCCCGAACAACCTTCTTGTTTCAGTATTTCGTGTACATATTATTAAATGAAAGTTTGTGATTTATCTTGATGTGCTATGTGTTGATAATGTGTACGTATGATGTATAGTTATGTATATATATGTATAAGTGAGCCGAGACCATGAACCCGACTCGAGACCACTCGGTCTCGAGTGAACAGTTGGGCCCTTTGGGCCGCACCTCCTTGAGCCCACTCGGAAACCCATTAGGTGCATGGCCCTTGAATGGGTTATAAAACCCCCCACATAAGCCGACACTTCCTATTTTGGACACTCCAACCCTCAAACATTCCCTCACGCTCACTCCCACACTCTCTCTCTCTCTCTCTCTTTCACTAAAACCCTAAAACACCACCATAATCCTCCTTCCCCACCTCTCGGATCCAAACGACAGCGGCAAAGCTCTCGGATCAGCTTGTGTTCTTCACTCGAGGATTACTGGACAACAAACCTACTCACTTCTACACTCAAAATCCTTAGTTGGTTAGTGTTTCTTTGCAAGCACATGATAAAAGTGTTGATTATGTGATAATGTGCATTGTGGCTATTGTTTATGTATGATGAAAGTGTTTGCTTGATCTAATGGATTCTTATTTGTTAATGATACATGCTTGGTTCCAATATCTAAGATGAACATGACTTTTGTAGGATAACATTTTGTTAAGATGTTTTGAATGGCAAAAGAATGATAGTTTAGGATTGTTTATGACCATCCGAATTATGTTAGATGTTATAAAACAAATGTTTGTTCGATAATGGGTTGCAAGATGATCTTGATATCTAGATTATGTGTTATGATTCTTGTCCATAAAATGCATGGTTATATAGGATGAACATGTTTGACTTAATATGAAAACTTAAAAGATGAACTACTTGAAGATCATGAAAAATATTTGAAAAATGTCTGTTTGATCCGTTTTGTTGAGAATTAGACAAGGAAACATGTTAGTGCAAATGTATTGGTTAGTACACAATATCATGAATATGAAATCCTATTGGATAGTATAATTGGACAGGTTCTAGAAGGTTTCGGTCATCAGGTGTGCAAGTCGAGACCCCCGGTCTCGACTCGAGACCATCTAAATGACAACTCGAGACCGCAGTGATTGCGACTCGAGACCTCGAATGAACGACTCGAAAACAAACTTAAAGGACTCGAAATCAGCAAGGTCTCGACTCAAGATCTTATGATCTCGACTCGAGACTGAACTCGAGACCTCCAAGGCTGCTACTCATATAAACACCACTCGAGACCCCTTGGTTGCGACTCGAGACCGCATGATCTCGAGTCAAGACCACCTGGTCTCGACTGGGCTGTCCGACTTGGTTATTGGGCCACCAAATATGACAACCTGCTTTGGGCTTGTATTTGTGCTACTGTGCTACGTACTGATTGACTGTTTAAGGATAAGAACAGGCCCAATAACTTAGTGGATACTTGTATGTTATGCATGTTATGTGTTAAGTTATGTGTAGAATATACGTGACTTGCCTGTACCCAACCTGACCTATACTGGTAACCATGCTAGGGCGTGGTGACCAGCGTGCGTGACCAAGTAAACTAATCTGCCGAGCAACCCAAGGTGAGTTCACAACTATTAAAGCATGCGTTCCCGGTGGTTTGGGAAACGGAAATTTAAACAACGCTATCCCCTCGTAAGGGATACCAACCTACTTTCCTCCCCTTAAATTGGACTCTTAGTTAATTACTGTTTATACGGAATGCAACGAGCAACACTAAACGAAACTCTATCACTCAAGTCCCTACCATTTAATACCGATTAGTCGCCGGGGCCTGGCGAACGGGTTATTAGTTGATAGCGCTATTTAGGTCTAACCAGCCTCACACCGACCCTTGTTACTGGGAACGGGAGTGAACTAATGTACTCAGGCAAACCGTCAATGATGATAGAACATTGACAAATGGGGCACTGCGGAAACGTACGGTTAAGTAAGTATTCGGTATTGTAAAACAGTTTAGTAGCTTACTTATGGGGTAGCTCCCCATGGCATGTATAAACGGATAAAATTAACTGGTGAAACAAGTTTTTTTTTGGTAATTAAAAACTGGACAACTCGTGGACTCGCCAACATTTTTGTTGAGACCCTACTGCATGCTTTGCAGGTACACAGTGACTCAGGAGCTTGCAACTTGGGGATGTGTAGTGGTCGTCTAACCCATGTATTGGGTTCAAATAATCTTGAACTATGAACTTTGTTTAGAAACTGTTTGGTTTATGCTTCTGCTGCTTATTTAAACGGTTATTTGAACTTAAACTTTTAAAACTTTAAACTATGATGTTTACTAACTATTATGGTTGGTGAAACTTCTTACTATTAACCAATGCTCAGTATAATTTGTGCCTGGATCCTGGTCATGTCACACGCCTCGCGGTGGTACTCCGCATGTGGATTTTGAGGGTGTGACAGATCAGCTAAAAATTTCAAAAGATCTTCTTAATGGTATAACCTAGCCTATATGTCTATGAACATGGCTATGATGGTAAAACCCTCTTAAGATAATTAATCCTTGTTAACATCTGAGAACATGTTAACACTCCTAGCAGTGTGGTGTGAGAAACCACACCAGCCGTCAAGGTATTGGTTTACGACCAAGCCTTAAAGCCTATATGATCAGAATAGATCATGGCAAGTATCATCAATGTGATAATCATACCATAAACATCCATTAGTGGTGAAGCGCCTACGGGTTATACTTGTTGTCTAATAAAGACATTGACAGTTGTGGTCTACGACTCCCTGTCTAAAAATGTTGGACTATGTCCAAACATAATAGTCTATATGATCAATGCAATCATAACTAATATCATCTAATACGATGATCATATTATATAACATCCTAGTGACGTTTTGCCTACGGGCTATAATATATTGTCCATTTAAGACATTGACATTGTAATCTTTATGATTCCTTGTCTAAGGTAGTGAGCTGTGTTCAAGCTTAATAGTCTATATGATCAATGCGATCATGACTAAAATCATCAGTACGATGATTAAATTTAACATCCTTAATGATGTTTTGCCTAAGGGCTATATTATATTTTCCAATTGAGATAAGGCAATTGTAATCTTTTGTGATTCTTTACCCAAGGGGGTGAGCTATGCTCAAATCCCATGGTTGATATGATCATTGTGATCCTGACTAATATCATCAGTATGATGACCATAATATTAACATCCCTAGTGATGAAATGCCTACGGACTATACTTTACTCTATTGTTGACAAGACAAAGATAATGGTGGTCTTTGTGATCCCTTGTTCAAAGTGGTGGGTTATACCCAACCCTAACAATCTATATGATCAGTGTGATCATGACTAATATCATCAAATGCAATGATGACATATAAACATCCAATAGTGATGTTAATTGGTTTACCTTTGTGCCAAATGAATCGTCTTTCAAGACAATGACAGTTGTAGTCTGTGACTCCCTGTCCAAAGGTGAAGAACTACGTTCAAACCTTGAAGCCCCTAATCCAATAAGATTGTGGCTCACAAATTAATGCCCTTGGTGATAAACCAACGGGTTATTTTTAAATCATTCATGACAAGCCAATGTGCTATAAATTTGTCATTCATGACAAGTTAACATATTAAATGTTAACATCCTTTGGGACAGGCCTTTTGTGCTAGATCTTATAATGTCCTCCGAGACAGGCCTTTAGTACCAAATCTTATAATGTCCTTGTGACAAGGCCATTTTTAGCCATATTTAAATGTCCTTTGCGACAAGGCCTTCGTGCCATATAATCATTTATGTCCTTCATGACTAGGCTTTATGCTATATCTTTCTACGTCCCTCGCGACGGCCTTTTATGCCATATGTATATATATATATATATATATATATAATAAAAGTGGTGTAAGGCTAGCCTTCGAGCTATTCATAATCGTCCTTGTGACAAAGACAGTTGTGTCATTATAATCCCCTGTCAAACAGGTAAAGGACTCGCTCTAAATGTCACGACCCCCTGACCACACCCTAGACGGGGTCCGCGAGCAGTCAAGTGGTACCGGTGGTTATTTTAAAAACAATGCAGCGGAAATATTCATCAGGACCGTGAGTTAGGAAAAATATCAGAGTTTAGAAAACACCGGATTTTATTTATTAAATAGATGGGATAAATGTTTTACAGAGGTAGCTTTAATAAGGGATAAACCCGAATATATGAAACCATGTTTTCTTAATTTAATTTAATTTAATTGATAGAATAAGCCACTTCTTTAAGCCTTTCGGTGCCATATCATCACTCTTATTCCAATCTACTGTCATTACCTGAAACGCGTTTTAAAAAGGTTTGGTCAGCAGGAAATACTGGTGAGTTCATTCATTTTGTATAAAAACACATTTGTTATAATTCACAGCATTAAGGGTTTTTATATTTGCCCCTATCATATAATTATCTGGTTCAGCTGTCACTCGACCGAATATATGACTGTGGACATATCACTAATTAGGCTCGCCCACCTAAAGTGATAAATCATTAGTAGTAATGTGCACAAAACCCCCCACATACTGCCAGCAATTAAAGATTAGCAAAGACTTAATCACTGCAAAGTATAACTGGAAAACATTTAGGGTTTTGTAAAGCAATTTGATAAAAAGAGAATGACTCACCTTGTTAGCATATAGTCTTGTTTAAACAAGCATCTTGATTCTAAGCATCTACTTTATGGTTCTGAATCTTCTGATGATTAAGCATCCATTTTGATTGTAAGAGTATGGTGTAGAGTTTCGGGTAGTTAAACATTTAGTTTTAACAGAGTGGAATACGTATTAGTGTAAAACCACATCAAACCTAACGATGTTCACGAGACCAGAACCTTAACGAAATTCACAAAGTATAGTCTTGTTTAGACAGCACTTTGGCATTCGTTAGTTGGTTCCCGAATCGATCAGACAGAATATCGCATCGGTGATTATTGGTTAGAACACCAACGTATAGAGAGAAGAATAGAAGGAATGAGCAAAGAAAAATGAATCCTAAGCTTCCTATTTATAGGTAGGAAATATGAAATTTCTAGGAAGTTTCATATAGCTTTTCTAGGAAGTTACCTATACATTTTCTAGGAAGCTTCCTACCTACTTATATATCCTCTTACACCTTCCTAGTGCCTTCCTTTGATATTATCTATCTCATATATATTTATTTTCATGTATATCTATCTAGGTGTTTAATTTATTTAATTAATTTTACTTAGCTTAATTAATCTTGCTTAGCTTAATTAATCTTGCTTAACCGATTAATTAATCTTACTTAACTTAATTAATCTTACTTAACTGGTTAATTAATCTTACTTAACCGATTAATTAATCTTAACGGTTTAATCAAGTAATTTACTTAGCTGATTAATAACATAACTAGCTGAATAATTAACTTACTTAGTTTACTTAACTGCTAAGTTTCCTTTCCTGTTAAGTTTCCTTAGCTATTAAGCTTTCTTAACCGCTAAGTTATCTTAATAGCTAAGTTTGATATACTAGTTTAACAGCTTCTTGATTATGAGTTTTAATGCCAATGGAACTCGTATTAGCGTATTAACCCAATTCAACTTTAACGATAATCACAAGATCAAAACTTACAACGAATGACAAAGTATAGCCGTATACAGGCAGCACTTAAACATCCGTTGGATCAGTTTCAATCAATCGGATATAGTACCGTGTCCGTAATTAGAGTTATTACCCTGATAACGAGCAGAGTTTTAAGGTTTAGGGGTGTTGTGAAAAGAAACAGAGATACGAGAGAGTAAGTTCGTCAAAATTTGATCGAACTGGTGCACAGACTTCAGTCCCACTGCTGCCCTCTTATAGCTGATTTTTCGGTCCCCTCGCGTGGCGCGTCGGCCTTCCTTGTCCCTGGCGCGTGGCACGGGGATGGTTGGCCTGGCTTTGGTCGCCACGTGTCCCACGTAGGTCTGATACGTGTCCTCTTCGCGTGACGCGTGTCCTCGGCCGCTTTTTCGTCCAATCATGCGTTTTCCCTCTATTTTCATGCTGATACTTATCGCGTATATTCGGGTCTTGATACCAATTGGTTTGGTTTTTAATTGTGAATCTAATAAGACTATTTTTTATGTGATTTAGTTCGTCGAACGCCAAGATTCCTTAACCGCTAAATTTTCCAAATTGAATATACAAGTTCCATCGCGAGCACTTCTGGTTTTGATCACATGTTGTCGTTGGGAGTATTTTTGAGGGTCGTTACACTAAACCTTAAATGCCATTGATGGTCCTTTTGTGACCTAGGCTAAATGTAATGGATATACATTCAAATAACATTCATTAGGAATGTTCGGAACATAATAGCCTATACGGTTTATGGATGCCATGGCTAATCTATGTTAGGTCATCAGGATGATGACTAACAATTGTCTAATTTGGTGATTAGTACCAAGTTTTGAGTATGGCAAACTCGGATGAGGTAGACAACAGTCGCGATACTATTAATGCGACAAAAGCTAATAATGCTACCAACGTAACCCTCAATATTAATGGAGTTAATCTCCAAGCTGTGGTTGATACAGCAGTTGGAAAGGCCATGGAAAAAGTCATGGAACAGTTTAAAGAGCCGAATGCTTCTCGCTCTAAATTTCATTCAAAACCACATCCAATTGCTCATGAAAAGAGCTTTGTTCACACTTTGAATGTGAAGGATGAACCAAAGGAGGAGGGTAACTCCCAGAAATCTAAGAAAAAGAGCAAATACGGGCTTAATAAGAACCAACATAAGTTCAGTAAGAAGCCTGTATGCAAGAATTGTTATAAAAGATACTAGGGACAGTGTCGAATAGGACAAAGACCAAAGTAGTGCGGTATCTGCAAAGGAACTGGTCATCAGTCCCATGAATGTAGGGACATAAAGAATGCAGTCTGTTACGGTTGTGGTGAGAAATGCCACATCAGAACTAGATGCCATAAAGCTGCCAAAGAAGGTGCGGCTAAGTATGGAAAGGCTAAGGAAGGAAATGCCTGAACTCACCCGATGAATGCCAAAAGGCAGTGCATGATGTCGTCAAGTACATTCCTTATCATTTATCAATGATAATTTCTGCTAAGTGTCCTGTTTTTAATGCAGGCAATAATAAGTCTTTCATAGACCATAAGCTTGGCAAACTTATGATGATACTCATAAGAGCTTCAGAGGCTAAATATAAGATATGGCTTACCAAGGAAAACATAGTAACCGATTCTTCTATTATCGGCGATGAATCCTTCTGTAAAATCTAAGAGTACTCTTTCTTTGAATAGAGTACGACAATATATGTTATTTTAATTATTTTCCTCATTGATTTTATCAACTGCGAGTGCCAACTATGTTTGATAAAAGCGCCATATGAGGATTGGCGTAACCTAGTGTGCCCCATAGATTGCTTCCATGCCTGATCAGTATGGAGGTTTAATCCATGAGGGTACGTTGGTCCGCCATTGGAATTGGGTCCCCCGAAGCTTTCTCTTGATTTTTAGCTTTAAGTCTTTTTCTGAGAAAGCGTTCGGGTTCTTCTAAGGGTTCTTTTATGTCTCTACTAGAACTGGAGCTCATGCACTACGTAGGAGGGTCAAATGTGGCACCTGGGTCCCAAGTCCTGCAATAAAAACAGAAAAGAATGTTGGTCAGAAAGTTCGCCACGGCCCCGTGCTCAATGAACACGGCCCGTGGTTAGAGATACAGTTATTGTTTTCTGGATTCCCAGTTACTGGGAGTTGGACACGACCCCGTGTTGCACCGACACGGCCCCGTGTTCAGCTCTCTGTAACTCAGAAAATAAAAACTGCCAGTGATGATGCTGGGCACGGCCCGTGTCTGACCGGGCACGGCCCGTGCTGAGCTCTGCAGAAGCTGAAAAAAAAAACTAAGAAAAAACCTAAAAAAAAAAAAAAATAATAATGATTAGGCCGTTGATTCTTAACTTTCTTAAAATCCTTGTGTCCCCGGCAACGGCGCCAAAAACTTGATGTGTGATAAAGTGTTACTTATTTTAGGTGTATATTTTAAGCCCTTTTTAACACTTATTTTAGCCAAGTTTTAAATTTATAAAACACGATATTTCACTAACACTAAACACACATATGGGCAAGTGCACCCATCGTTGAGTGTAGTATAGCGTTGGTAAGATACCGAGGTCGTCCAAGGACACAAGAGCTTTTAGTACCGGTTTATCCTCAACGTCTAACCAAAATAAAATGTTTAGAAAAATGTTTTAAGCTAAGAAAAATAAAAACTAACTAAAATGCTGAAAATAAAAATAAAAGAAAAAACAGATAGACAAGATGAATCACTTGGTTCCGACTCGTATCTAGTATAACCTTTGATTATTTCCGCACTTTTGCACATAATTAAGAGATTATCTTAGTTATTGTAGTAGGCCCCTCTTTTGAAGGTAACGTTACCCTCACCCCAGTAGTTTGAGTCAGCAGGGATACAATCCTAAAAGGGTGGATTATTGGAAGATAATGAATTAAGTTATTAATGCAATATTGTGGTAGGCCCCGCTTTTGGCGGTGACGTTACCCTCGGCTAAGTAGTCTGAGTCAGCAGGGATACAGTCCTAAATAGCCGGGTTATAGTATTAATAGTAGTTAACTTATGAGGGGATCAAAGAGTTTGGACCCCCGCCATCCAATACCGTGAAGTATTGAAGGAGGTCCTACTAAATTTGACCCAGGTCCATTGCAGGACCTCTAAACGCTGAACAATGGCAAGACCTTTACCAAACCGTTCCCTTAACCCCCTACCAGGTAGCCAACATATCTCCATATAGACCGTGGAGATATGAATGGTGAAAATCCTTTATTTTATATAGACAGTAAAATAATGCCAAGACACCACGGACAAACGATAAGGAAAGATCACCTTCAACATAAGTAACTAGTTATTAAAGTCATTAATACAAAACCAAATAAAAAGTGCAAAAGATTAGAAATAAAAAGTATTATACTAGACACTTTGTCTTCACCAAGTGATGTAAGAGACTTAGGCAAACATGGCCTTGATTGTCAAGAACTCTTACGATCAATCTTGGATCCCGAGACGACTCACACACTCTACGATGGACAATGGATGATGGTGGTGGATGATGGTGTTGTGATGGTGGTGGGTGGTGGATGAAGTGTGAGAGAGGTGGTGTGCCAAGGGATGAGATGAAATGAATCCAAGCACTCCTATTTATAGGCTGAACAGAGAGCTGGACACGGCCCCGTGTCCGCTGGGCACGGCCCCGTGTCCGTCTGACAATCTCTCTCCTCATTAATTGTAATTCGCAATTACAATAAATGCGCCTGCTGTACTTTCGACACCCCCCCATGTCCGCTGGGCACGGCCCCGTGATGGGCAATAGAAGCTTCTATAGATTTGTCTTTTCTGCTGCTTCTTGGACACGGCCCCGTGCTGGCTGAGCACGGGGCGTGTTCAGTCTTCTGATTTCTCTATTTTGCTTTGGAAGGTGCCGTTGAGGGGTCGGGCAGTCCACTAATGTTCCTTTTCTTGTATTTATGTTGGATTTAGCTGTCTTTTTGCTTCTTTTGTGTTTTTGAGCTCATTTAATCCTGAAAATACAAAAGGAAGACAAAAACACTCTTTTTCCAATATTAGTACTTAAAAAGGGTTAGTTTTATGCCTCATTTGATGTAATTTATATGTTGCATTTTACACACATCAAATACCCCCACACTTGAACTTTTGCTTGTCCTCAAGCAAAACTCTTTAATATGTGGCTTACACTCCCAAATGGAATAGGTAGAAGAGAAGGTTTTGGGCTTGTCGTAGAGTGTCGGGATTTCCAAGATCTTTTTGGGTTTTATTTTTATTTATTTACACTTCTATTCGTAATGATTTATTTAGAATTTTTCATAAAAGAAATTACTTATTTGGGCATAACATGCCTTTTTAAAATTCTATTTATATACAAGTTCACATACCTCACGGGGAAATCACTCACACTCGGCCGAAGGTGTATTTTTAGTGAATCACTCTAGAGCGGCATGGAACTTATTCCTACCATAGGCTTGCCAAGAAATCAATCCTCCTCCTTTTTAACTTTTATACCTTTGTAAATATCAAGAGGACTTTGTGGGTTAAGGGTTAGGCTAGGGTTAAAGGTAGGTGGTTGGGTTAGTGGTTAGTAGAAAAAGGGCTAAAAGCGTAACAAGTGTCGGTTTTCGTATTTTTGCAATTCTCTTTTTTTTTTTTTTTTTGATGAAGCTTTTATTCAAACTAAGTTATTTTTGATTAACTTGTTTGTTTATTTTCTTTTTGCTTCATCATTATCACACTTTTTTTTTTTTTTTTTTTACGAAGAACCGAACTTGTTACAAAAATAAAGGGTTAAAAATGAAAAAGGTTTTGGTGGGTAAAAGGGTTTTTGTTTGGGTGATGAAACGAAAAGGTTTAGGCTCAAAGGGGCTAACTAGGGGGATTTTTGGGTAGGTGGTAAAAGAAAAAGAAAAATAATGGTGTAGAAATAAAAAGGGTTAGTCCTAATGCCTCCATCATTTACTTACTCGGGTTTAAGTTGATAAGGACCGGGAATGTATTGTCATGGCAAGTTCTAGAGTCGTAAGAACCAAGCGGCTATTCACACAAGAAACGAAAAATGAGCATTTAGTCAAATGATATGTAATTGTGTGCTCAATAAAGGCTCAAAACTCACTTTTGTGGGAATGGGTTTTTATGTGATCAAGTATATATAATCAAATTTTAAATAAGTTTGCTATGCCTTTTCATAATTTTCTTATGTTGGTTCTTTTTATCACTACGCTATCAGTTGTAAATTTGTAAAAATATAACCTTTTTGAGAACTTGAATTTCCCGAATTAAACCTAGACAAGTAAAAAAAATGAAATTTTTGAAAAAAATTTGGGGTGATTAGCGGTTCCAATAGAGTTTTGTGTAAGGCTTGTATTTAGGACTTGCAAAATTCAAGGTTTTAGCATCCCCCCCCACACTTAAATTACACATTGTCCTCAATGTGTCCCAAAAATAAATTTTTAGGTTGATTAGATGTGTAAAATAGTGTTTAAAAAGCAAAAATTTGTGTTACTGGGCACTGAACACGGCCCCGTGTTGTCCGGGCACGGCCCCGTGTTCAAGTGCCAGTAACAGAATTAAAACAAGAGAAACAGAAGCCTGGACACGGGGGCGTGTTGGGTGAACACGGCCCGTGTCCAGTTACCTGTACTGGGCGTTTTCTGCAGGGTGCTCAGCACGGGGCCGTGTTGGTTGGGCACGGCCCGTGTTGAACCTTCTGAAATGGGGAGAATTGTCGGGTTGCCTTGTTCTTGCGCATGGGTTCATTTTTCTCGTTCCCCTTTTCATCCTTTACCACCATGAGTGTGTTTTATTCTGAAAATTAAAACTAGAAAATAAAAATTAATCTAAATTAAACTAAGGATAGTTCCGCGGAATGCCTCCGTGGTGCGCCACGTTTATAAGGGTCCTTGGCTAGACCCAAAGCCAGTCATATGTCACCCAAGTGGGATGTATTGCATCCCATGTTACACCGTCGGAGAGCATCATCCAAGCTTGAGTCTATGACCTGCATGTAGTTGACCGGGTCTTCGTCCTCAATTCTTTTTCCACATTCAAACTTCACCTCCTCATCCCCAAACTTCAATGTTAACGTTCCGTCATTCATGTCTACCACCGCTTGGGCTGTAACACCCCCAAATTCCACACGCGGAGTACTACCGCTTGGAGGCGTGACATGACCAGGATCAAGCCACCAATCATATTGAACATAAGTATGTATCTCAAAAGTCATTCATCAATACGATAGGTGTTTACAAAACCAAATATAAACAAGTGTGTAGCGGAAGCATTTAATGTAAACCCAACAAAAGTTTAAGTACAAAATGTTATAATGTTTAACAACACAATCACGATCCATGTCCACAACGACTGTGCCTCCCGTGCAAGCTCCAAAAGTACCTATGGTCCTGCAAGGCATGTAACAGAGGGTCAACAAAAAGTTGAGCGATCTCACAGAAAGTAATGCGTAATAGTAAGTTTGTTTGTAACATGTGGCTCTACTGGGCCGGTAGTAAGTTCTATTGGTGGGGGCTTCCCGTGTTGTATAACCACTAGACTATTTGTAACCACTATGTGTTCTTCACAACCGAGAACAGTAATACGTACCAGTGTTACGTAGGTTTTACGTAAGTATCCTTCACAACCGAGGATAGTAAATAGCATAAGTATACGTAGGTTTTACGTAAGTATCCTTCACAACCGAGGATAGTAAATAGCATAAGTATACGTAGGTTTTACGTAAGTATCCTTCACAACCGAGGATAGTAAATAGCATAAGTATACGTAGGTTTTACGTAAGTATCCTTCACAACCGAGGACGATGGTATGGTAGTCTAGTAATAATGTCCGCATGAATCCATTCAACCTTATTCCTTAAATCCCATTCCCAAGCCCTGGGAATCCCATGCCTTGGTAGAAGTGTGAACTCACCTTGTTTGCTCGGTATGCTAGGTATGTGCTCAAAGTAAGTCAATCACGTCCTAAAGTATGCACGTATGTGAAATCAGTTTGCGTCCAAGTTATGCACGTATAAACATGTAGCACGTAATCACAATCATATACAAGATGGCTACACTTAACAGCAGTCAAATATTCCAGTTAACACTTAACATAATTAACTCAAGTTACTGCACAGATCAGCTATTCGGCGAAACACGCATGTTGGCGAAACACAGATAATGACGAAACACATATAATGGCGAAACACATTCTGTTTCGTCGAGGTGTCCCCTGGCGAAACAGAACTTCTGATTCGTCGACTACTCTTGGCGAAACACATTCTGTTTCGCCGAGATTTCTGTTTCGTCGAACAGTTCAGTTTCGCAGACATCAGTTACAGCAGAGCGAAAAACACATAAACCCTAACAGCCGTAAAACAGCAATTCCTCATCATACAGAAATCGTTCAACACAGAAATCATTCAATCCTCGCTCAATATAATGAGTCTTATGTTACCAACCATTAATCTATGCATCACAACCGAAACATCAATGAACCAGGGATCATATCATCATCTTCATCAATAAAATCATGTAATCATCACAAAACAACACTCATAAAATCCATACTCTATGCATACCCGCTAACATGCATAATCATTGAGAGGTTCATGAAACCCTAAGTATTCATCATACACATACACTCCTATAATCCAGAAATCAAGCATAAACACAACATGTATAAAGAAATCAAGGGACAAAGAAACCGATTTAGACAAGCACGCACTAACCGAGATATTCGGGATGAACAAGGGAGGATTCGAGAGAGAAAGATGATGGTTGATGATGGGTATCGCCTTTTCAAAAGAGAGAGTTCTAGGGTTTCTATTTTTGATAAAAGTGTGAAACAGGAAGTCGGTTTCACTTAATATCCACGAATTACCGTTCTGGGCCCTTAATGGGCTTTGCGAATCAATGGGCCGACGAAACACATCAGTTTCGTCGTGAGGTGATATGGCGAAACACACTGTTTCGTCGAGTTGCTTGATGGCGAAACACACCAGTTTCGTCGGAATGTATATGGCGAAACAGTCTGTTTCGTCAGGTCCTTCCATGTTTTAAACAGTTTAAGTTTTCAACAGGTGTTTCATGATATACAGCCAAACACAAAATCATGCAACCACAATTGTTCATTATAAATTAACGTATACAGTTACAAGTTAAACAAGTCAAACAACTACACAGTCAAAGTCAACGTGCACTAAATGCGAAAAAAAGAAAGTCGGAAACTCGAGTTGTCACATTATCCCCAACTTGAAAGAAATTTCGTCCCGAAATTTAGCATGCGGTTACTGAGGAAGCTAGGTAAGTTATCGTCTACTGGTTTTCCTGGGGTGTCACATCATCCCCCCGTTGAGTTGGGATTTCATCCCGAACTTCTGTAGTAGCTTCAGCCTCAGTAGTAGTTGCATTGTTTTCGAACAACTGGGGATATTTGAGTTCCATTTGATCTTCGCGCTCCCAGGTGAACTCTGGGCCGCGACGGGAGTTCCAACGAACTCGTACAAGAGGTATTATAGTGTTCTTGAGGACCTTAACATCCCGGTCCGTGATTTCAACTGGTTCCTCGACGAAATGCAATCGTTCGTCGATAGTGAGCTCCTTCAGAGGAACTATGTGGGTCTCATCTGACTGAAACTTCTTCAGATTCGACACGTGAAAGACGTTGTGAACTGCACTGAGTTCCGCAGGTAAGTTCAGTCTGTAGGCCACTTTGCCTATTTTCTCTATAACTTCGAAAGGTCCGACATAACGCGGATTGAGCTTGCCTCGTTTGCCAAAACGAACCACACCCTTCCAGGGCGAAACTTTGAGTAGTGCTCGATCCCCAACTTGGAATTCGAGTATTTTCCTGTCTTTATCGGCGTATACTTTCTGACGGTCACGTGCTGCCGCCATGCGTTGTCGTATTTGAGCAATCTTTTCAGTAGTATCAACTACCATTTCTGGACCTGTGATCTGACTGTCACCCACCTCTGCCCAACAAAGAGGTGATCGGCATTTACGCCCGTACAATGCCTCAAATGGAGCAGCTCTAATGCTGGTGTGGTAACTGTTGTTGTATGAAAATTCCACAAGTGGCAGATGCTTTTCCCAGCCCTTGCCAAAGTCAATTACGCACGCCCGAAGCATGTCTTCTAGAGTTTGAATAGTGCGCTCAGATTGCCCATCGGTCTGAGGATGATAAGCTGTGCTCATGTCTAAACGAGAGCCAAAAGATTTGTGCATTGCTTGCCACAGTTCTGAAGTAAAACGTGCATCACGATCAGAGATAATAGATGTGGGCACTCCGTGCCTCGAAACAACTTCCTTAAGGTATATGTCTGCTAGAGTGGAGAACTTATCCGTTTCCTTGATAGCCAAGAAGTGAGCAGACTTTGTGAGTCGATCCACGATCACCCAAAAAGTATCATTCCCACGTTGAGATCTGGGTAGACCAGTAACAAAATCCATGGAAATTTGCTCCCATTTCCATTGTGGTATCTCAGGTTGCTGGAGTGGGCCTGATGGTTTCTGATATTCTGCCTTGACTCTCGCACAAGTCAAACACTTTCTAACGTAAGTTGCTATGTGGGCCTTCATGCTAGGCCACCAATATGTAGTTCTGAGGTCGTGGTACATCTTATCTGAACCAGGATGTACTGAGTAGCGAGACTTATGAGCTTCATCCATTACAAGCTCGCGTAGGTTGCCATAGAGTGGGACCCAGATGCGTCCGGTTACATAATAGGCGCCGTCTGCCCTTTGTTCTAACCGTTGTCTTGAGCCGCGTAGAGCTTCAGCCCTGACATTTTCCGGTTTCAATGCTTCTACCTGAGCATCTCGTATCTGTGAAGGAAGACTAGACTGAATAGTGAGTTGCAACGCTCGTACACGTCTAGGTATAGTATCCTTTCGACTGAGGGCGTCGGCCACCACATTGGCCTTGCCTGGATGGTACTTTATAGCACATTCGTAATCGTTCAGTAGCTCGACCCATCGACGCTGTCGCATGTTCAGGTCTTTCTGCTTGAAAATATACTCAAGACTCCTGTGATCGGTGTAAATGGTGCACTTGGTGCCATACAGATAATGTCGCCATATCTTGAGCGCAAAAACAACAGCTCCAAGCTCTAAATCGTGTGTAGTGTAATTCCGTTCGTGAATCTTAAGTTGGCGTGAAGCATAAGCAATAACTTTATCCCGCTGCATCAACACACATCCAAGACCTTGGATAGATGCATCGCAGTAGACTACAAAGTCGTCCGTGCCTTCAGGCAATGAGAGGATAGGTGCGCTACAAAGTCTATCCTTTAAGTGCTGAAACGCTGTATCCTGTGTATCACTCCAACGGTAAGCAATACCTTTCTGTGTCAGTAATGTAAGCGGCTGTGCAATCTTTGAGAAGTCTTTGATAAACCGTCTGTAATAACCCGCCAAACCCAAGAATTGGCGTATTTCTGTAGGTGTACGAGGCGCAGGCCAATTCTTGATCGAATCTACCTTGGATGGATCAACATGTATCCCATCCTTGTTTACCACGTGGCCTAGAAAGTGGACTTCACGAAGCCAGAAGTCGCATTTTGAAAACTTAGCGTACAGTTGTTCTGTTCGAAGGAGTTCCAGAATAAGTCGTAAATGCTGTTCGTGTTCCTCCCGATTCTTCGAGTAAATCAGGATGTCGTCAATGAAAACAATAACAAACTTGTCAAGATAAGGTTTGCACACCCTGTTCATAAGATCCATGAAAACCGCAGGCGCGTTCGTTAGCCCGAAAGGCATGACTAAAAACTCGTAATGGCCGTAGCGAGTTCTGAATGCTGTTTTGGAGACGTCCTCATCCCGGACTCTCAGTTGATGGTAACCCGACCTTAGATCAATCTTTGAGTAATAGCTCGACCCTTGCAACTGGTCGAATAAGTCGTCGATACGTGGAAGTGGATAACGGTTCTTCACCGTCACCTTGTTCAGTTCACGGTAATCTATGCACATACGAAAGGTACCGTCTTTCTTCTTTACAAATAATACTGGAGCTCCCCAAGGCGAAGAGCTAGGACGTATGAAACCCTTTTCCAAGAGTTCTTGCAATTGCTTAGACAGTTCTTCCAGTTCAGTTGGAGCTAAGCGGTAAGGCGCTCGAGCTATAGGTGCTGCTCCTGGAGCTAGCTCGATCTGAAATTCGACTTGGCGATGAGGCGGTAACCCAGGTAACTCTTCAGGAAACACCTGAGGAAAGTCGCGTACTACAGGAATATCCCCAATCTTTTTCTCTGTCGTCGATGTATCAGTAACGAGTGCTAAAATAGCTACGTGGCCCTTTCGCAGACACTTCTGAGCCTTCAAGAAGGAGATGATGCCACTCACGACACCACTCTTGTCACCTTGAACTTCGAGAGGTTCTTTGCCAGAACGAGGAATACGAATGATCTTCTCCTTGCATAGGATCTCTGCTTGCTGTTGGGATAACCAATCCATACCGATGACAATGTCGAAACTACTCAGAGTTATAGGAATGAGATCGATAGAGAAAGTCTGACCAGCGAGGATAAGATTACAACCCTGAACTATGTGTGTGGCCTCTAGACTTTACCGTTAGCTAACTCTACTACATGTTTGGTGCTTAACAGTGTTGGTGCGCGTTTAAGCATTTTACTAACTTTCAGAGACATATAACTGATATCCGCACCCGAATCAAATAATACCGTAACATAAAAGTCGTCGAGAAGAAACTTACCCGAAACCACATTAAGATCGTTCCTTGCGTCACTCTGACCAATCACAAACATACGACCCTTTGCACCATTGTTGTTGTTGTTTCCCCCATTGTTGTTCCCAGTGCCCTGATTATTGCTGTTGTTGTTCTGGTTTCGGTTTAACTGAGGGCAGTGTCTTTTGAAGTGACCTTCAGCACCACAATGAAAACATCCCTTGTTACCCTGTTGTTGGTTCTGCTGCGTTTGCTGCTGCTGTTGATTCTGAGTTACAGGCCGTGGGCTCCTACAATCCTTGGCCTCATGGCCCATCCTGAGGCACCTCCGACAACGACCCTTGTTGCACTGGCCACTGTGATGCCTGTTACAGTTGTTACACTTTGGGAGGTTCCCTTGATAACCACCCTGCCTGTGACTGCCCGAAGATTGCTGACTTGGGCTCTGATAGTTGTCAGTCTTTCGCTGCTGAACTTGAGACTGTACTAAAGCTGAACCTTTGCTGGAATCCCCCTCCCATTTTCTCTTGTTATCACTGGGGGTAGCAGGAGTAGTTGCTGAAACAGTAGCAGTAGTAGTAGCGTTGATGCGTTTAGGCAGCTTGTTCTGTTCCACTGCCTGATCGGTGAGGCGATGAGCTAGCTTGACGATCTGTTGAATAGTGCCAAGATTCGCTGAGGTTACGTGGCTTTGAATTTCCGGCACCAGGCCATTGAGATACAGTTCGATACGCTTAATGGGAGGGTCCACCATAGTAGGACACAGAATAGCCAACTCATTCGATCTTCTGGTGTACGCTTCAATTTCTGACCCAGTCATTTTCAAGTGATAAAACTCTACCTCCAGCTTATGAATATCATCACGGCTACAGTATTCCTCTTTAATCAAATCCTTGAAATCATTCCAAGGTGTGGCGTTAGCAACAGCCAATCCTAACATCTGCACTTGCGCATTCCACCAAGTCAGCGCAATGCCTTCTAGTGTACCAGTGGCGTACTTCACCCTGCGAACCTCAGGGCATTCGCACATTTCGAATACGGACTCGAGCTTTTCAAACCAATGGAGGAGTCCAACCGCTCCTTCCGTGCCACTAAAAGTAGTAGGACGACAGTCCATGAAAGTTTTGAAGGTACAAACAGGTGGCTGAGCATGCTGACCTGTTGTATATAAGAATCCAGTACAAGATTAAAACACAAGAGTTGGTTTAGGAGTGTAGGATCTAAAGATCCTAGTGTGAGTTACAACTGCAGGGTATACCTCCTGCTTGTGCGGCTGTAAGTGCCTCAGCAACTCGCTCGTTAATAAGAGCCGTCAGTTGGGCTTGCGTCATGTTGATACGTCCAGACATGATCTTCATAGTAAATATGACATAAGTGAGAGAGGTTCGCGAGTAGTGCGATAACAAAAGGGAGTAATCACACAAGTGTTCTCATGCAATAGTGTCAAGTTAACCTAAGCATACCCGGAGCAAAGTTCTATGCAATTCTAGCAAGTAGGCAATAAGACATGTACCATATTACCTAGAGTGATGAGTCTTGCACGTGGAGCGAGGCGTCGTTGTGGATCGTTGAGCACTGTTCTGGTTATAGTCTGGTTTTAATAAAAACGTTTTTCCCTTATTAAAACCGAGTTCTCTATAACCAATGGCTCTGATACCAATCTGTAACACCCCCAAATTCCACACGCGGAGTACTACCGCTTGGAGGCGTGACATGACCAGGATCAAGCCACCAATCATATTGAACATAAGTATGTATCTCAAAAGTCATTCATCAATACGATAGGTGTTTACAAAACCAAATATAAACAAGTGTGTAGCGGAAGCATTTAATGTAAACCCAACAAAAGTTTAAGTACAAAATGTTATAATGTTTAACAACACAATCACGATCCATGTCCACAACGACTGTGCCTCCCGTGCAAGCTCCAAAAGTACCTATGGTCCTGCAAGGCATGTAACAGAGGGTCAACAAAAAGTTGAGCGATCTCACAGAAAGTAATGCGTAATAGTAAGTTTGTTTGTAACATGTGGCTCTACTGGGCCGGTAGTAAGTTCTATTGGTGGGGGCTTCCCGTGTTGTATAACCACTAGACTATTTGTAACCACTATGTGTTCTTCACAACCGAGAACAGTAATACGTACCAGTGTTACGTAGGTTTTACGTAAGTATCCTTCACAACCGAGGATAGTAAATAGCATAAGTATACGTAGGTTTTACGTAAGTATCCTTCACAACCGAGGATAGTAAATAGCATAAGTATACGTAGGTTTTACGTAAGTATCCTTCACAACCGAGGATAGTAAATAGCATAAGTATACGTAGGTTTTACGTAAGTATCCTTCACAACCGAGGACGATGGTATGGTAGTCTAGTAATAATGTCCGCATGAATCCATTCAACCTTATTCCTTAAATCCCATTCCCAAGCCCTGGGAATCCCATGCCTTGGTAGAAGTGTGAACTCACCTTGTTTGCTCGGTATGCTAGGTATGTGCTCAAAGTAAGTCAATCACGTCCTAAAGTATGCACGTATGTGAAATCAGTTTGCGTCCAAGTTATGCACGTATAAACATGTAGCACGTAATCACAATCATATACAAGATGGCTACACTTAACAGCAGTCAAATATTCCAGTTAACACTTAACATAATTAACTCAA
Organism: Helianthus tuberosus; assembly: GCA_030545235.1. Classification (NCBI taxonomy): domain Eukaryota; kingdom Viridiplantae; phylum Streptophyta; class Magnoliopsida; order Asterales; family Asteraceae; genus Helianthus; species Helianthus tuberosus. The sequence continues at coordinate 35,669,423 of CM060379.1, read as the reverse complement.
GTTACTGCACAGATCAGCTATTCGGCGAAACATGCATGTTGGCGAAACACAGATAATGACGAAACACATATAATGGCGAAACACATTCTGTTTCGTCGAGGTGTCCCCTGGCGAAACAGAACTTCTGATTCGTCGACTACTCTTGGCGAAACACATTCTGTTTCGCCGAGATTTCTGTTTCGTCGAACAGTTCAGTTTCGCAGACATCAGTTACAGCAGAGCGAAAAACACATAAACCCTAACAGCCGTAAAACAGCAATTCCTCATCATACAGAAATCGTTCAACACAGAAATCATTCAATCCTCGCTCAATATAATGAGTCTTATGTTACCAACCATTAATCTATGCATCACAACCGAAACATCAATGAACCAGGGATCATATCATCATCTTCATCAATAAAATCATGTAATCATCACAAAACAACACTCATAAAATCCATACTCTATGCATACCCGCTAACATGCATAATCATTGAGAGGTTCATGAAACCCTAAGTATTCATCATACACATACACTCCTATAATCCAGAAATCAAGCATAAACACAACATGTATAAAGAAATCAAGGGACAAAGAAACCGATTTAGACAAGCACGCACTAACCGAGATATTCGGGATGAACAAGGGAGGATTCGAGAGAGAAAGATGATGGTTGATGATGGGTATCGCCTTTTCAAAAGAGAGAGTTCTAGGGTTTCTATTTTTGATAAAAGTGTGAAACAGGAAGTCGGTTTCACTTAATATCCACGAATTACCGTTCTGGGCCCTTAATGGGCTTTGCGAATCAATGGGCCGACGAAACACATCAGTTTCGTCGTGAGGTGATATGGCGAAACACACTGTTTCGTCGAGTTGCTTGATGGCGAAACACACCAGTTTCGTCGGAATGTATATGGCGAAACAGTCTGTTTCGTCAGGTCCTTCCATGTTTTAAACAGTTTAAGTTTTCAACAGGTGTTTCATGATATACAGCCAAACACAAAATCATGCAACCACAATTGTTCATTATAAATTAACGTATACAGTTACAAGTTAAACAAGTCAAACAACTACACAGTCAAAGTCAACGTGCACTAAATGCGAAAAAAAGAAAGTCGGAAACTCGAGTTGTCACATGGGCGGTGGCTAGAAATGGCCTCCCGAGGATGAGAGGGACATCGGTGTCTTCTTCCATGTCTAGGATGACAAAGTCGGTTGGAAAAACGAAGTTGTCAACTTTTACCAACAAATTCTCAGCAACACCTTGTGGAAATTTGACGGATCTGTCGGCGAGTTGTATGCTCATCTTTGTAGGGCTTGTTATTCCTAGGCCGATTCGTTTGAACATTGATGTGGGCATGAGGTTAATGCTAGCCCCCAGATCGGCTAATGCATTACGAACGGGAGATTCCCCAATCGAGCAAGGAATTGTGAAGCTTCCGGGATCGATTTTCTTTTGTGGAAGTTTGTTGAGCACTAAGGCGGAGCATTCTTCGCCTAAGTTAACTAATTGCAATGATTCAATTTTCCTTTTGTTTGTGAGGAAATCCCTCATAAATTTTGTGTATTTAGGCATTTGGGTTAGGACCTCAATAAAAGGAATATTAACATGCAATTGTTTTAGTAAATTTTCGAATTTAGCGAATTGCTCATCGGTCTTCTGACGATTTAACCTACCGGGGTACGGAATTGGAGGAGTCTTTGTGGGCTCTTGAGTTGGTAGAGAAGCCTTTTCTGGCGCAGGAGGAGTCACCGGCTGGCTAGAATGGCTCCTTTCATTTGGCGGCAATGGAGCATCCTCGGGACCCACGGTTCGGTTTCTTAATGTGATGAGATGTACTTGTGCCTTCGGGTTGGTTTCGGTATTACTAGGTAACGCGCCTTGTGGTCTCTCGGAGAAATTTTGAGCTAGTTGATTTAATTGTTTTTCAACGTTTTGAATGCTAGCTTGTTGATTTCTAAAATTCGATTCCAATTGTTGAAATCGATCCGAGTTTTTCTTTTCAGTGTCAGAGATGAGGCGAGATACAGTATCTTCAAGCCTTTCTCTTCCACCTTGTTGTTGAGAGAAATTTTGTGGTTGTTGAAAATTAGTTCGTTGGTTTTGTTGGTTACTACTATTGCCGGGATCTCTCCAACCAAGATTTGGGTGGTTACGCCATCCTTGGTTGTAGGTACCCGTTGGAGGACCTGACGGCCTAGGTCTATTATCAATGTAGTTTACCGTTTCTGTTTGTTCATCTAATTCTTTCATACAACTCCAATTTTCATGTGACCCACCACACCCTTCACAAGCCATAACCGAGGCTGTTTTTGTCATTTCTAGCTTTTTGATTTTTGAAGAGAGGGCCTCGATTTGGGCTTGTAAAGAGGTGCTTTCATCAACCTTATGGGCGCCCGGGGCAATAGATTTATTACCTCGGGGAGTGTGCCATTGAAAATTGGTTTGAGCAATTTCCTCAATTTGGTTATATATTTCATTTGGGCGACGATTACCTAAAAGTCCCCCGGAGCTTGAATCAAGTGTTTGTCTTGTGTGTGGCAACAATCCATTGTAGAAAGTGGATACTTGTTGCCATACCGCTAGACCGTGGTGAGGACACTTTCTTAGAAGCTCCTTGAACCTTTCCCAAGTTTCATATAAGGATTCCCCATCCTCTTGTGAGTATGTATTAATTTCAGTCATTAATTTAGCCGTTTTAGCAGGAGGGAAATACTTATACAAAAACTTTTGGGCGAGTTCATCCCAGGTGTTTACCGATCCAACTGGGAGGGTGTTAAGCCAAGCCTTAGCTCGGTCTTTTAGTGAAAAAGGAAACATTCGAAGGCGGATGGCGTCATTTGATGCTCCATTGATCCGAAAGGTATCACATATTTCTAAGAAGTTAGTAATATGTAGATGGGGATCCTCGTCCGCAAGCCCGTGGAAGGTTGCGGAGTTTTGGAGCATTTGTATCAAATGCGGCCGAAGTTCGAAGTTGTTGGCCTCGACATTTGGTGCATTGATAGCGGCGCCGAGATTGCCTACGGTAGGCCGTAGGTAATCCATGAGGGTACGTTGGTCCGCCATTGGAATTGGGTCCCCCGAAGCTTTCTCTTGATTTTTAGCTTTAAGTCTTTTTCTGAGAAAGCGTTCGGGTTCTTCTAAGGGTTCTTTTATGTCTCTACTAGAACTGGAGCTCATGCACTACGTAGGAGGGTCAAATGTGGCACCTGGGTCCCAAGTCCTGCAATAAAAACAGAAAAGAATGTTGGTCAGAAAGTTCGCCACGGCCCCGTGCTCAATGAACACGGCCCGTGGTTAGAGATACAGTTATTGTTTTCTGGATTCCCAGTTACTGGGAGTTGGACACGACCCCGTGTTGCACCGACACGGCCCCGTGTTCAGCTCTCTGTAACTCAGAAAATAAAAACTACCAGTGATGATGCTGGGCACGGCCCGTGTCTGACCGGGCACGGCCCGTGCTGAGCTCTGCAGAAGCTGAAAAAAAAAACTAAGAAAAAACCTAAAAAAAAAAAAATAATGATTAGGCCGTTGATTCTTAACTTTCTTAAAATCCTTGTGTCCCCGGCAACGGCGCCAAAAACTTGATGTGCGATAAAGTGTTACTTATTTTAGGTGTATATTTTAAGCCCTTTTTAACACTTATTTTAGCCAAGTTTTAAATTTATAAAACACGATATTTCACTAACACTAAACACACATATGGGCAAGTGCACCCATCGTTGAGTGTAGTATAGCGTTGGTAAGATACCGAGGTCGTCCAAGGACACAAGAGCTTTTAGTACCGGTTTATCCTCAACGTCTAACCAAAATAAAATGTTTAGAAAAATGTTTTAAGCTAAGAAAAATAAAAACTAACTAAAATGCTGAAAATAAAAATAAAAGAAAAAACAGATAGACAAGATGAATCACTTGGTTCCGACTCGTATCTAGTATAACCTTTGATTATTTCCGCACTTTTGCACATAATTAAGAGATTATCTTAGTTATTGTAGTAGGCCCCTCTTTTGAAGGTGACGTTACCCTCACCCCAGTAGTTTGAGTCAGCAGGGATACAATCCTAAAAGGGTGGATTATTGGAAGATAATGAATTAAGTTATTAATGCAATATTGTGGTAGGCCCCGCTTTTGGCGGTGACGTTACCCTCGGCTAAGTAGTCTGAGTCAGCAGGGATACAGTCCTAAATAGCCGGGTTATAGTATTAATAGTAGTTAACTTATGAGGGGATCAAAGAGTTTGGACCCCCGCCATCCAATACCGTGAAGTATTGAAGGAGGTCCTACTAAATTTGACCCAGGTCCATTGCAGGACCTCTAAACGCTGAACAATGGCAAGACCTTTACCAAACCGTTCCCTTAACCCCCTACCAGGTAGCCAACATATCTCCATATAGACCGTGGAGATATGAATGGTGAAAATCCTTTATTTTATATAGACAGTAAAATAATGCCAAGACACCACAGACAAACGATAAGGAAAGATCACCTTCAACATAAGTAACTAGTTATTAAAGTCATTAATACAAAACCAAATAAAAAGTGCAAAAGATTAGAAATAAAAAGTATTATACTAGACACTTTGTCTTCACCAAGTGATGTAAGAGACTTAGGCAAACATGGCCTTGATTGTCAAGAACTCTTACGATCAATCTTGGATCCCGAGACGACTCACACACTCTACGATGGACAATGGATGATGGTGGTGGATGATGGTGTTGTGATGGTGGTGGGTGGTGGATGAAGTGTGAGAGAGGTGGTGTGCCAAGGGATGAGATGAAATGAATCCAAGCACTCCTATTTATAGGCTGAACAGAGAGCTGGACACGGCCCCGTGTCCGCTGGGCACGGCCCCGTGTCCGTCTGACAATCTCTCTCCTCATTAATTGTAATTCGCAATTACAATAAATGCGCCTGCTGTACTTTCGACACCCCCCCATGTCCGCTGGGCACGGCCCCGTGATGGGCAATAGAAGCTTCTATAGATTTGTCTTTTCTGCTGCTTCTTGGACACGGCCCCGTGCTGGCTGAGCACGGGGCGTGTTCAGTCTTCTGATTTCTCTATTTTGCTTTGGAAGGTGCCGTTGAGGGGTCGGGCAGTCCACTAATGTTCCTTTTCTTGTATTTATGTTGGATTTAGCTGTCTTTTTGCTTCTTTTGTGTTTTTGAGCTCATTTAATCCTGAAAATACAAAAGGAAGACAAAAACACTCTTTTTCCAATATTAGTACTTAAAAAGGGTTAGTTTTATGCCTCATTTGATGTAATTTATATGTTGCATTTTACACACATCAAATACCCCCACACTTGAACTTTTGCTTGTCCTCAAGCAAAACTCTTTAATATGTGGCTTACACTCCCAAATGGAATAGGTAGAAGAGAAGGTTTTGGGCTTGTCGTAGAGTGTCGGGATTTCCAAGATCTTTATATGTTGCATTTTACACACATCACTTGTGCATTAATTACTGCAACCTAACTAGGAAACGATTGAGAATCGTTATTAGCTACCCAGGATCATCGATTTGTTCGACTAACTATGAGGGTAGTTAATTCCTTAAGATTTATTCGGATAATTATTGGAATGATCATCTCACCCTGAATAAGTTCTTTTATCACCAATAGCGTTATATAGGCATAAAGGCTGCTCCATTGGAGACCTTGTTTGGGAGAAATAGTCAATGCCCAATTGTTGGGCAGGAAATTGGGAAAGCCCAATTATCAGGAACTGAGATTTGTCTTAAAGACGATGGATAGGATATTATGAATCCGTAATCGTCTGAAAACTGCCAGTAATCGGCAATAGAGCAATGCGAAAGAAGGGCGCAGGTCTCTTAAAGTTCCAAATAGGGAACAAGACTTTATTGGAAATATCAATATGAAAAAGTACGATACGTTTCGGTATAAAGGGCAAGTTAAGCCCTGGATATATAAAATCATTCGAGATCATCGAATGTGTCGATAGTATAGCTTATAAGCTAAAACTTGCCTAAGGAGCTCGGTGGAATTCACAATGTGTTCCACATCTTTAACTTAAAGAAATGCCTAGCTGATAAATCGCTAGCAATGTCTCATAAAGACATATAGATTGATGAAAGCATGAGGTTTGTTGAAGGACCTATATCGATCAAGGATCGACAGGTTAAGAAGCTCCAAAGAGAAGCATGTGCCTATTGAATAGGTCAATTGGGATACCCGTAGAGGTCCCCAATATACAGCGGAAGTTAAGTCCATTATACGACAGAAAGTACTTCCATCTTTTTGAGCAAATATCGGGGTCGAGATTTCTTTTAAGGGGGTGAGGATGTAACACCTCGCAAAATCGTGTCCAATGATGTGTTAACACGTGTAATGAACCCTAATAAAATCAAACGTTGATTAAGAGGGACTAATTTCGTCAAAATCAAAAACCTCGACTATAGAAGGACTGAAAGGGTCAACATGCCTAAACTAGGCCTCTGAGTGACCTTATACGGTGTATGTATTCTCAAATGAGCCACTTGTTGGACGAGAGGAGCCGTTTGTGTAATTATGTGAAAGTTTGCACGTCGAAGGGTTAAGAGTGTCAACATGTTAATTCTTACCTCTGAGTGACCTTTTAACAAACCTGAAGCATTATGATGTACAATCATACTTTCAAGAATGTTAATATGGGCTACATAGGGCTTTGATGCTATTAAATGATGATACGCGCAAGTTTACGCGTTAAAGGGACCAAAAGCGTCAATGTCAAAAAATACACCTTTGAGTGACCATTTATGCGAACTAGAGCATCGTAATAATTGAGCATACGCTCGGGAATGCCTAGAATGGGCCATGGAAGGCTTTGATATCGATAAATGATATTACGTAATAATTTATGCGTTAAAAGGACTAAAAACGTCAACTGGCGAAACTACACCATAAGGTGACCTTTTGACAAACCCGGGGCTTCGTAATGATCGATTATACTCTCAAGGATAAGTGATATAAATTTCACGAAGTTTCGATATCGTTATGCGTTGTTTACGCAAATTTCCAAGAATAAGGGTTAAAAGCGTCAACGAGACGAAATTGTTGGTGCATACGTCTGTCGACTTCGTCTTGTATTGAGTCTAGTATTAGAATTGTTAGACCAGGGCACATTGTTCGAGAAAATAGGAGGTTTTAGGGTGTGATTGAACTAATTCCGCTTGAAAGAGACATGTGCAGTTTCAAGCGAAATTAACTTGGTTAATTTCGTTTGAAATGGCATCTGCCACCTTCAAACGGAATTAGATCTCTATAAATACCACCCAAACGGAATCATTTGTAACTTTGAGATTTCCGGTACCGAAGTGCTGCCGACGCGTCATTTGATCTGTAAAGCTGTGATATCAATAAAACAAGACATTTAATAGTGAAACAAGCTGTTTTCCAAGTCTGTTTCTTTGTTTCCGCCTCTGAAATAGACAAAGAACTCTTCTGATTGACTCGTTTGGGTCACAAACCGATCCTACAAGTGGTATCAGAGCTCAGGAAGAAGAGTTCTTGCCAAAACAGTCTTAAAATATGTCTTCTACACCTTCTTTTCAAAATTGAACTAGTTTTCACGGTAAAAAAGTCTTGGATTTCACATATTATAAGCGAAACAGTTTTTTAACAAATCCTTGAGAATATTGGACCCTAATTCGACTTAAAACTGGTAAAAATTGTAATTCCGTTTGAAACTCGGATCGAAAAAGATGACATCAGCAGCATTTCAAACGAGATTAGCACCTAATTCCGCTTGAAAGTGCTATTCCGCTTGAAAAGTTCACATTATTCCGCTTGAAATTACCTAATTCCGCTTCAGGGTGTAATTCCGTTTGAGTCGGTTCAAACGAAATTAGATAATTTCGTTTCAAGGTGTTATTCCGTTTGAAAGTGTGCTGGTTCAAACGAAATAAGTGATTTCGCTTCAAAGTAATCTCGTTTGAGGGTGTTATTTCGCTTCAAAAGTTATTCCGCTTGAAAAGGGATTCCGTTTGAGAGTTGTTTAAGTTTGAAAAGTGATTTTGTTTGAAAGTTAATTCCGTTTGAAACTGAGTTTTTGTAAAAAAAAAAATTGCCGAAACATGGACGAGGAATTCTACAATGCGTTTGCTACACCGATTGCACCTGTTACGGGTGCTCAAACTGTGTACAATGAGAATGAAACAGGAACTTATCAGAAACCGCCAAAGCTCATGTACATTGAGGATTTTCAAGGATGGAAAAATCGATTTGAGAACTGGGTGCAAGCCTATAAATTTGATGCTTGGTGTTCATTGTTGAAAGATTATGAGATACCAAAGAATGAACTAGGGATTGAAAAAGCTATTTGTGATTATTCAGAGAGTGACAAATTGAAATTTACAAGTGAGAAAATGATGATCAGTATTCTTCAACAAGCAATTAAAGAAGATATATTTGTTTTGCTCCAACATAATGGTACGGCCAGATCAATTTGGGAAGCATTGATTCAGAAATTCAAAGGAAGCGCAGATATGATCAAAAATAAAAAGGCGTTATTGAAGAAATCATTTGATATGTTTACAGCTTTCGACCATGAAACAACAAAGCAGACCATTGATAGATATTGTCATCTGGTATTGGAAATGGGAAGATTGGATATTAAGAAAGATGATGATGAATGGGTTGATAAACTTGCCGATGCTTTACCACAGCAAAAATGGGGAACTTATTTGATGATTGTGAAACAGATGAGGAAGTCTGAGAATATGAATTTGGCACAGTTTATTCAGAAAATTAAAGAGCATGAATTGGATATTCAGAAAACTGCTATCATGACAAATCCAAATGCTCAACAAGATGTCAGTTTGTATTACAGAGGGAACAAGTTTGAGGCTACCCCCAGTTCTAGCCCAAAGATCCAAACTGGTTTTAGTGCTGACAGTTCGTTGGCACAAAGGGTAGTAATGTGACACGGAGTGGTGGATCTTCATCTTCATATTCAAGCTTCGATCCGAATCATACAACATCAAGTCCTCAACGACAAAATTCAACAAATCTTCAATGCAACGTCACTTTGAACATTCAAAATGGTCAGAATTTGTCTCCAGAAATAGCCAAGCAACACATGGCATCACTCGTTGCTATGTTGGAATCTTATGAAAGTTTGATTGCTGGCAAGATTGGAAATCCGATGCTTATAAAAGAAGATTATGACCAAATTAATGTAGAGGAACTTGAATTGATGGATGTGAAGTGGTGTTTAGCCAGTGCTGTTCGAAGAGCAGAAAAATTTACACAAATCACTGGTAGAGATGATTTTCGAGGAATGGCTACTTCTCCGTTAGGTTTTGACAAATCAAAGGTTACCTGTTTTCGTTGCAAAGGAAAGGGACATTTTAAACGAGAATGCAAAAACAAAGAAACAACTGGAAGACAAGATGGAAATAATGATTATTATCAAAAGTCAAATTTTCATCAGATTGATCAACAACCACAAATTGTTAAACAACCATAAACTGCTCATGCACGCCCCATTGAAGAGTAAAGAGCTTTGTTTGGCATAATTGATCAAGATGATGAATTTGTTGCTGAAGGTTTCAGCTGGGATAAATACCTTCCACCCGGTTCAGGCCTTATTGCTAGAATTCTGGGTGAAGATGAGGCTAGTCAGAATAGAATCCTGATTTTTTCAGATCTTGGAAGTGATATTGATACTGATGATGAAGAATAATATCTTAATAAAGCTAGAAAAGGCATAGATCCTGACAGCTTTAATTTGTTTTTTGCAGATAAAATGGAAATGCTGAATCAGAAGAAGATTGCCAGATTAAGGAGAGAGCTGGAAGCAGCAAGATTGCTAGCTGATGAAAAGGCAAAGACAGAAACTGGAGAAGCAAATGTTGAAGCAATAACTGAGAAAGTTGTAGATAAAATTGTTGAAGTGGAGAAAGTGGTGGAGAAAATAGTTGAAATCAAAAAAATAGTCGAAGTTGAGAAACTCGTTGAAATAGAAAAAATTGTTGAAGTTGAGAAACTTATTGAGGTTGAGAAGATAATTGAAAAGGTGGTTGAAGTTGAAAAACCATGTTTGAAGTGTTTAGAATCTTGCAAAGCTTGTGAGGAGAAAGATAAGAAGATTGCTGAATTAGAAAAGATTAAAGAAGATTTACTGTCTGATTTGAAGTATGTGAAAGAGTCATACGATGTGTTGAACAAGACGGTTGATGGTTTGAACAAAACAAATCGAGAAGTTGATGCGGCAATAACGATGATGAGTTACACGTTAATGACAAAGCAGAAAGTCATCAATGAGTATATTGAAGACTGTGCTAAGCTGAAGCAGGATTTGGAACTTGAAAAGATTGAGAGTGAAAGGATTAAACGTTTACTATTGAGTTATACAACATTTGATTATTTGATTGATCGAGTTTATCCTACTGTTGCAGGTCTTGAAGCATTCAAAGATAAAGAGACGGAAGACATAGATGCTGGTAAGACACAAAGTGTCAAGTATAACAAGTGTCCGCCTCCAATCTATGAGAGTTATTCCCCCAGGAATCCTAACGAGGAGCGTCTAAAAAAGGCAGTCAATATCAAGTTAAAGTCTGAAATCATTAATGAATTACCAGACAATATTGATGTCACATTCACAGCGTCTGACACTGATCATGAGTCTGAGTTGTTAAAGAAAGTGGTCGATCAGGTGTTGGATATGGATGAAGAGTCAAAATTGGAGTCTAAATCTGAAAGTTCGAGTTCGTCAGAAAAGAGTCTGAGTTCACCGGTTAAAAGGGTTTACAATAAAGAATTCCAGCTATCAAAATCTAATTTGAATGACGGACCAATCAAAGTAGCATATACTTTGAATGATTCAGACAAATTATATTCTGATGAGGAATTTCCAATAAGAAGTGTCAAAACTGAAATGATCAAACAGGTTTTCAAATTAACAGAAATTAATATTTCTGAAATAAAAGATTTAAATCTTGCTGAAAAACCTAAAAAGTACACTTCAAGAGTTCAATAGAGATTGAACAAGAAAAAAGGTTACGTTTCTGGTTATGGTTTTCAAAAGAAACCAAACCATAACAGTAATTTCAAAAAGAAAGGTCTTGGTTTTAGTTCTTCAGAAAATTATAAAAATGAGAAAAATTATAAACCTAAAACAACATTTGTTGCAGGAGGAAGTTCTGAAGATGAGCAGAAGAAACCATTCTGGAAACAGTCCAATGACGAGTTTCTTGCTGAAATAAAAAATAATGTAAAGAAATTTGCTCCAAGAGTTGATAGAAGAACCTGCTTTAAGTGTCAAAAAGCTGGACACATTGCTTGAAACTGCCAAGAGTTCACTTATTCAAAATAGGGAGTGTCTTCTAACTCTTAAAATGAGAAGAAAATATGTTGACAAATCTGAACAATTAAAAGAAAAGGTTAAAATGTTTGAAAAATTGATTGTGGATGTTGGTAAAACTTCAAAACGGTTTTACAAAAGACAAGCTGTTGAAAACAAACAAAAATGGGTTATTAAAAGTTCAAATAGTAGTTCTGACAATGAATCTGATTCCATAAAATCAGAGGAGTCATTTGTTGAGAAAAAAGATGAGAATTCCGTTCCAGAGGTGAACGATGAAAATTTTCCTAAATTGTCAAAGGAAAATTTGAAGTTGAAAGTTGGTAAAACTGAGATTTCAGGTCAATTCTTTGCTGGTAACAAAGAATTTGATGCTGAAAAGGCGTTTAGTGGCAAAGTTAAACATATTTTTGGAAAGATGGTTGATGGGAAAGTAAAAGGTGCAAAAGATTTTTACAAATCAAAATGTTGGTGGGATAGTTGTGTACCAGAATCTCCCAAGGATGGTCAGGCTTGGGGGAAAGTTTTTCTTAACTAAAAATCCGGACTTGCCGGAGCTCCCAGGTTGGTAAGTGTGGAGCAGGAATCGGCATCATTATTGAAAAGGTTTGGTTGGTAAATCTACAGGTGATATCTTTAAATTGTTATATGTTGATTTACAAGCGGTTTTGGTTGACAAGTGAACCTACAAGAGGTTGAAGAAGGTTTTCACTTACAAGTGGTAAATCAAGGACATTAAGTTGTACTTGTTTTTCTTACAAAAGATTGAGGAACAATGTGATGAACCCCAATTTTACAAGTGGTAAAATCAATGAAACTTATTTTCCGGAAAAACCATTTGATTAAAACAAACTTAAGTGTTTTGAAATCAATGGGAAAATAGTTTGTTGTAAGGGGGAGTTCTGATTGTTTATGCCAAGTGGATGGCGAATTGAAGTGATTCGATATCAGTTGTCGCTTTATCTTGTATAGTTTGTTTTCAAATTTTCTTAAATGTGTTTGCATTTTAGGGGGAGTAAAAATTTCAGAAAATCCAAAAACATTAGAAAATTTGAAAAAGTCAAAAACATGATAAAATTCAAAATGAGTTTTGTTGTATAAAAGAGGAAATGATAGTACATCAGTGGACGATCACAGCATGCTAAAGAATTGGAAAGTCAAAAAGTGATAAACGGTCTCACTGATGATGTGTCAGTAGGTTTTTACACATTTAGTAGATTGTGACGAGATATAAACCTAAAATTCAAACTTGCTTATATCGTGGGTAACATCTCTCGGATATATGGGTAACCCCCGAAATCTTGTTTGAAGGACCCCTTTTTCTGAGATACTAGGTCTTTATACTTAGTGACATCTGGGGTATTATCCCGGGACTTCTGATTTTGCGGAAGCAATGGCCTAGTCCCCGGAGAATACTTTAAGCTTGCTTGAAATATAGCCTCCCCTCAGCATAAAAAATGATGAATCATTGAAAAATGCTAATCATGTGCTGTTGTAAAAAAGATCCTCTAAAGGGGACCCACCAAAGTCGAAGCCGTCATCTCTCTGCTGAACGGAAGTTCTGACCTGAGCTCTCACGGTCTTCGCAATTTAACCTCTTACATATATCATCTAGGTATACTCACCTGTAAGACTGAATATTGGGATATGGATACGGGAGTATATTCTGAGGTGGGACACGTGAATAAGTTTAAGTACTTAAAACATTAATCTCGTATCTCGAAACAGTTGAACTTTGTGTGAAAATTTAAGTGGATCAGTATACTGACAATCTAAGTGAATCGTTTAGAACTTAAAATGTTTAAAGCTTAACGGTGTTGGTGATTTGTCTCATAAACTGATATGATCCTCTTACACAAACTCACAAAAATATTGTATGTAAATATTTCTTTACTGTATTTCTGTTATATCAAAATCCAAAAAGATTTTCGGAGTGTTTTAGCATAAATTTTGAAAAATTCAAAAAGATTTTAGACAACTGATGTTGAAAAGCTGATTTTCAAAATTCCAAGTGCTGAACATGACGAACAGGTTTGGGAGAGTGTGTGTGGTGTTGAAAAATGATATTCATACAAGTGGTTCATCAGAGATTAACTTGTTAAATCATTTTGTACGATACTTGAAAAAGATGTGCTCAGTTTGTGTCTACGAGTGGTAAGCAGAGTTTAAATTTGTCAAAATTTTTAAATTGTGAAATTTATGTTTTGGGTAGAGAACTTGCAGGTGAGCCAGGAATCGATCCTGATTCTAAGAAGGAATGTGAGTCAGGTTGCGATTCTAGATCCTGTGAAAGCCAGACTACGATCCCAGCACAATTCAAGAGGGAGTCTGCTAGTATATTAACATCCGAGGAAGAGAAGAATTTGTGGATGCAAGAGCCAGAATCAGATCCTGAAGATAGAAAGAAGAAATTGGAGTGAGGAAAGAACCAGGTTGAGATCCTGGAAGTCCGAAGACTGATAAAGACTGAAGACATTGAAGACTCGACACTTAAGACTCGTCAACATCCGAGGGGGAGTCTGTTGGTGCATACGTCTGTCGACTTCGTCTTGTATCGAGTCTAGTATTAGAATTGTTAGATCAGGGCACATTGTTCGAGAAAATAGGAGGTTTTAGGGTGTGATTGAACTAATTCCATTTGAATGAGCTAATTCCGCTTGAAAGAGACATGTGCAGTTTCAAGCGAAATTAACTTGGTTAATTTCGTTTGAAATGGCATCTGCCACCTTCAAACGGAATTAGATCTCTACAAATACCACCCAAACGGAATCATTTGTAACTTTGAGATTTCCGGTACCGAAGTGCTGCCGACGCGTCATTTGATCTGTAAAGCTGTGATATCAATAAAACAAGACGTTTAATAGTGAAACAAGCTGTTTTCCAAGTCTGTTTCTTTGTTTCCGCCTCTGAAATAGACAAAGAACTCTTCTGATTGACTCGTTTGGGTCACAAACTGATCCTACAGAAATTAGTATTTTCGGGGATCATTTAACGAAACCGGACCTAACGGTGAATGGTTATACTCTCAAGATCATCCACATACTGACTAGAGGGGTTAAAATGCCTAAATGAAAGTTAGAATACATTTAATAGGTGCAGGGACTGAACTTGCCATATTTGAAAATATGTTTGTTGACTTTTTGAGCTTAGGCGGGCCGCGCAAGATGTGTCTCTATCTTACGCGGGGCGCGTAAAAGTCCCCAGCGAAGAAAACAACTTATAGCTGTTGTTTTGTTACTTGCGGCCCAATTAAACCACTTAAACACTCCTAATTCGATACTAGGGACCCTTAAATGGTATTGAAACATGGTATTACACATGTACTCATCTGATGATCCCTCCAAACACTTGTTGATCATCCAAGACTCACCCAAAAACTATATATAGGCTTTAAGTTCATTCTTTTTCATTGCACTCTTCATTCTATCATCCCTTCTCACAAATCTAGAGCTCTCTGATCTGATTGGAACTTATTCTTAGTAGAAAAGATAGCTAGGACCCTTTGTAAGTGTCTTAGCCCTTTCTATAGTTTAGTTTTATGTTTTAAAAACCGAAAAGTCAAGTTATCGTAAATTAACTTTGACTTTCGGTTTAAATTCAAATGGTCCAGCCACTGTTCGAAATGAATGTGGATATGTGACCATAGTTAGATAGGTGATTAACCCTTAAAAGGGCACCTCCTAATTCGTTCGTTTGCTTAGATAATTGTCGGGTCAAACCATTTAGATAAAAAGTCAAACTTGGCAGATTTATAAATAATAATTAAAACCAATGATACAGAGGTTATAAATTATATTTTAACACTTTAATAACTTGGTAATTATTATTAGAACATGTCTAAGCATGTTCAACCCGACAATTCTGAGT
Organism: Helianthus tuberosus; assembly: GCA_030545235.1. Lineage (NCBI taxonomy): Eukaryota > Viridiplantae > Streptophyta > Magnoliopsida > Asterales > Asteraceae > Helianthus > Helianthus tuberosus. The sequence goes on along the minus strand of CM060379.1, from coordinate 35,654,272 downwards.
TTAGGGTCGGTTCGCAACCGAAAGTCACAAAAGCTTGACTTTTGCTTTGACTTTCAGTTCTGGCCCGATTAAGCTTGATCCTTTATGTTTTAAGCTTCTATTAGGGCCGTATTATGTTGTAGTATAACTCCCTAAGGTTATATTACCTGGTCCTTAGTGGTTTGAATCATATGCTAATCTCCGTTAATATGCTTATAAATGTCCATTTTGTCCTTTTGACATATGAATGAGATTTTTAAAAATGTGAGAGGACAAAAACCTTTGTTACTGATATATAAGTATGTCCCGAAAATTCACATCAGTTCTTGGTCTCAAATAGAAGTTAGGCTTGATATCTGATACGTGGTTGAAAACCGGTGATCGTTTATGCTTAAGTTGATGTTTTTACATAGCTTTTAATCTTGAATAGCCTACTTTTAATGGGATTTGTGTTTTACAGGTCTAATAGAGTTTAAAGAGCTAATCGGGAGCTTTACGGAGCACCGGGAGCGAACGGGATCAACCGGGGATGTGAAATGAACAAAACCGGGTTAATCACGAAGATTGGATGTGTTTTGGGGGATGTTAATGAATTTAAAATGAATATATTGGAAGATGGCCTGATAGAGGGCTGAATTACGAGTACGTGGGCGAAAACGGTGCGTAAAACGGAGCTATAACGAAGAAGTTATGAAGAAAACAAAAAATGGTATTTAGAGGCACCGCAGGCGACGCCCAAAAGGGCCGTCGGCGACAGCCTCTGGTTTGTTCCGTCGGCCAGAAACCTCCGTAAACAGCTAATTAAGCCGTCTGGCGAAACTGAAACTTCCAGGGGCCGTCGGGGACGCCCTAAATGGCCGTCGGCGACGCCACCTGCATTCTCATATCGCCAAAAACTTGATTTTTGAGTTGGGGACGAGTTATAACATCAATTTTGACCAATAAACGGGTGTTACACTTGTTTTTGAGTTTGAAACTTGTTCTTGGAGCCTAATATCATCACCTATCACCTACGATTCCATCCAACATCATCTCTACAACCCGAATCAAGAACGATAGCAACATCATCTTCTTGAATCGAAACCCTAGTTCCATCAATCCATCAATCCACTCAACCACTCACCATTATCACTCATCCAAAACCCTAACCTTCATCATTCACCATTCCACAAGTTCCAAGATGGTTCAATTCAAGCTTCCATCATCCGTTGATCGTGCCATTTTCACCATGAGCGGCTAATTTCTTGGAGGTTTCACCCCGGTGTAGGTTATTGTAAGTCTAGGGTTTAAACATTGTTCTTGGTTTGAGTTTGTGACAATTTGCTATTTGATTTTGAAGCTTATGACAATTGTCTTGCATTTGTATTGAATTCATAAATTGTCGAGTGAAGATTAAATTTGACTTTATGAAATGTTTATATGCAATTATGCCTTGTCTAGGTTAGAGTTTACATGTTCTTGGTAACAAAGTGCATTGTGGTCCGTTATTTATAACGTTGATAGCTTTTGGCACCTAAGCTTCGCGACACTAAATCCGTTAATCATTTGCAATTGATTCAAACATAAAACGTGTAGAAACCCTAGGATTTCAATTACCGAACCGGGTGTGAACCTTGTTTTCTTATCATTGTCCAATCAATCAATTTTAATTCTTGCAATTTGTTAATCACTAGTAGTTAATCCATTCAATAATTTTAGTAATTCTAATTCACATCTTTCAATTAAACAAAAATACAAAAACATATCATAGCAAGCTTCATAAGTGTGACATCTTTTCATAATTCAATCGAATCCATTCGCAAACCACATACTCTTCGTGGTTCGACCCCTTACTACCACTAGCTATTTGTTAAGGGTAATTAGGGCATATAAATATTATCTTTGACCGGAGCGCGACACTCCGATCAAATTTTGGCGCCGTTGCCGGGGAGTGCGTGCGCTTTGTGTTTGGATATTGCTTGAATTTGCGTGATTAACTGTTTATTTTGCAGATTTCTTTTCTTGTACTTGTCTTTTTCCTTGTTACGCGAGGTGTGTTACTTGTGCAGATTACAGGTAGTGCATGCATACAAGGAATTCCGGGAGGACTTCACCGTTAGTCTACAAACCGGAAATCGAAAGAGTCGCAAGAAGGAATTTAGCAAGTCGATTGGAAGCAACACTTGCTTCTAATCAAACCCATCAAACACCACAACTCACACCAACCATTGAAACTGATTCAATGGCAAACCAAAACCAAAATTCCAACCAAAACCTTAATCAAAATCAATTCCAAAACCAAAACCCATTTCAATACCGAGGCACCTTCAACCCCGCTCCAAATGTTCAACCTATGCCTCAAGAGCGACCGGGTAATAATAACAACACTGGACCACCCACACCACCTTTCCAACACCAAAATCCCAATAACACCCAACGAACACCCCAACAACAAAACCTTCACCGACATAATTCCTTACCCAATAACCTTGACGACCGGAATGTCAATTCCGACCGTAGAGGTAACCGAGATCGTGGCAATCCCGCGAACGAAGACCCGTTTTTCAACATTGACGATTTGAGAGACGCTATCCCCGATGACGAACCGTTTAGTGTTCCCGGTTATCAATCACCGGAACATGTGAGTGTTCACACGGAGTATTCGGACGATGGGGGTAATTACGATGACCGGGCTAATGATGATGAAGATTGGGGGTATGTGCATCGTGGTAATGTCGGTAATGCTAGAAGGTTCGAAGATGAAGAATTTGGTTATCAAAATGCCAACTTTGTGGGGAATGATGATTATGGGTACGGGAACGTGAGAAATGAGGGTTATGGAAACAACCGTCAACCACGAAACAACAACCAACAGAACCGGAATGATGGGTTTTACAACAACAATAACAATGCAAACCCTAACCGGATTCCTCGTTTTGTGGGAGGAGGAAATCAAAGAGGTAATCAAGGTCGAAATCAGGGTGGGGATAGAAGAGGTGACCGAAGAGACAATAGAAGACCGGTCGATCAAGAGGTTAATGGTCCACAACGTCATCAACAACCTCCACGGGGAGTGAATGACCGTTTCCGACCAGTGGTCACCGAGAATGATTCACCGATTGTTTGCGAAAGAAGAATGTTCGATTGTAAGCCGCATTACATCAATATACTTCCCCATTTCAACGGGAGGTCTAATGATGAACCATATACACACTTAGCGGAATTTTCATCGATATGTAACACGATCGGGGGGCACAACTTCGCATTAGAGGAGGTCAAACTTCGCTTATTCCAATTTTCGCTAAAAGACAAGGCGAAGCAATTGTTTCTTACACTTCCGGCGAATAGTATTCGGACATGGGGCGAGATGCAACAAGTCTTCCTTGACGAGTATTATTCAATGGCAAAGACCGACGATGCTAGAGATGAAATTCGGTCTTTTCGCCAACTTTCGAGTGAACCGTTACATGAAGCATTCACTCGATTCAAGGAATTGATCCGGAAGTGCCCACATCATCAAATCGAAAAATGGGAGTTGGTTAAATGCTTCGTAAGGGGTTTGGATGATGAGACATGGAACCGCCTTGAATCGACCAGCAATGGAACCTTGTTAAGCAATCACGAGGATGATGATTGGGATTTCTTAGAAAGAATGAGTTAGAGATCTAAGGCGAAAGAGTCGGCCGACCGAGCCAAAAAGCACCCTACCTCAAGGTCCTGGCCCGATCGTGATGCGAATTCCAAGGATCGGATCGACACGTTGGAGCGGGAGTTGGCCCGCATGAAGAAAAGAGAAGTGAATGCGGTGCAGTACGTCGTATGTGAAGAATGCGGAGATATCGGTCACCGGGCCGAGAATTGTCAAGCCACCGTGGAGGTGAATCAAGTGTATGGGGACTGAAGGCAATATGACATGAACTCCAACACTTATCACCCCAGATTGAGAAACCATCCCAACTTCCGATATGGGAATGCCACGAATCAAATGAACCCGAATTTTCAACTGGGTAACCAAAGCGGGTCATCATATCAGAATCGTCAAGGAAGTAATCAAGGGGGTAACCAAGGGTATCAAAACCGTGAAGGTAATTATCAACGTGGTTACAACCAAAGTGGAAATGGGGGTAATGCTTCTAACTCTCAAGATGATCCGATTAATTCGAAATTTGATGCCATCATGAATGTTGTGAGTAATCTTACCAATTCACAACAAGCTCTTACCAGTTCACAACAAGCTCTTACTGATTCATACCAAGAGTTCAAAGCCAAAGTAAAGAAAGAGTTTGAAATGAAGGATAAATCTCAAAAGGCATTAGAGAAGCAAGTGGGGCAACTTGCTCAAGAGATGGCTCAGATTCGTGGAAGCGGAGGAGGACTTCCAAGTGACACTACAGTGAACCCGAAGCATCAAGGTTCTAGCACAAACAATGTGAGGAATGCACGCGTTAACGCGGTAAGCATTCTTTTAAATAAAGAAGTTTGTAGTGTTGAAAGCATTCCACCACCACAATTCGTTGATGGTGTAGTGGAAGATATAAGTGATGAGCCAAAAAGTAAAAATGAACACGAAACGATTTCACAAAGTACAATTGAAAATGTAACTAGAAATGCTTTTTGTGAAAATTGTTTAAATCAACTTAACCCGCTTAATGCATCGAAAAGTGAAGAACGGTGCCCACCAAAGGACGAGGGGTGGGAAAATTTTAAACAAACTAAAATTAATTTGCCGTTACTTGATGACATTAAAAAGGTTCCGGCTCATGTGGAATGCTTGAAAGAGTTGAGCATCGAAAAACAGCATAATAAATTACCTAACCCGGTTGATTTAGTATCACATGTTAGTGCCGTCTTATCGAGTGCGCTTCCCCAAAAAGCTCAAGATCCGGGAGATCCTCTTATTCCAATTCAAATTGGAACATTCAAAATTGAGAGGGCGCTCCTAGATCTTGGAGCTTGTGTAAGCATCTTGCCCGGGAGTCTATACGACCAATATGATTTTGGTCCATTGAAAAAGTTTGACACTCCCGTGGTGTTGGCTGATCAGACGCCCACGCATCCAAGGGGGATGGTGGAGGATGTAATTGTTAAAGTGGATGATTGCTACTACCCAGTTGACTTTTTGGTGGTAGACTATGTTGGGTGTGTTGAGGACACCCAACCGATAGTTATCCTGGGTAGGTCGTTCCTGGCAACTGCTAATGCTATAATAAATTGTGCAACGGGAACGGTAAGCATGAAGTTTGGGGACCGGGAGTTAAATTTAAATGTTTTTCCAAAATTTACTAACCCACTTGGTGAGGATACGTGTCCCAAGAAGGACACAAATCCAAACAAAAAGATGTGTGCTATGGTTGGTAGGTTTGGAGAAACAAAGAAGAAAACGGTCAAGAAGAAAAAGACGAAAAAGTCACCTCTAGAAAAGAAGAAGGAAGAGGAGGTGAGGAAGTTTGGACCATTTGGCAACAAATGGCACGAATCACCGGTGGGTGATTTCGAGGAGCTCGTGGACGGCAAGCACGCCATTCGACCACCATGAGGTGGTAAGTTAATTGTTGTTGTATACATTTTTAGTTAGTTTTAGTTTTTCTCAGTAGTTTTGTTTTTGTTGTTATTGTTGTTGTATAATTTGTTATTTCATTTTAGTAGTTAATTGAACGTTGTGGGTATGTTCCCTATATAACCCTCACGAGACCTCTCGTCCTCCCAAACTATTGGGGGGTTTAAAAGGGCTTGTTGGATAAGCTAAATGCAACCGTGATTCCTACAAAAGTGAGTTAGGTTTGTTGTTGTTGTAAATTATTTTCCACATAAATTAAAGTGAAACAACGTATAGCTTGGTAATATTTTCATAAAAGTGGTAGAACTAGGCAACTAACAAATTTTGATGGTTGTGAGAAGCATGCTTCTACACAAGGGTTAAGATTTGTAGGTACATTAAGTTCGTGGGACGACCGCTTTCTTGAAGAGAAGAAGAGCACACGAGGAATGAGCTCAAAATCAGGTGCATACGTTTCTTTTTACTTTTGATTTTTAGGTTAGCAAATAAGTTGATTGAAAATTGTATATTATGTTTCCGGGGTGAAATTTTTGGGAAGTTAGCCGTGTCACATCCCTTGTGTGCTTTAAAAACTCTTGTTCTTACACATTGAGGACAATGTTTACCTCAATTGTGGGGAGGGGGAATAGTAAAAGTTTTCGATTTTAACCCGTTCATTTAAACACTACACATTGACGACAATGTTTACCTCAAGTGTGGGGATGAGGGAAAATTTCAAAAAAAAATTAAAAAATATATTGTTTCAAAAGCGATCTTAAAAGCACAAGTAACTAAGTCAACGAGGGATGTCACAACCCATTTGGTCTTTTGTCATGGTCAAGTTCAAATTAATAGCATGACGGGTATTTAGCGGGTGGTTATTTGGGAATAATCCGCTTAAGAAACTAGCATTTTATGCACATCACATACCATACCCTTATACGTGAGGATTTGAGCCACTTTTATATCATAGATTTACATACATGTGTTTCTTTGTTTGAGTGGACCATTAGTCGCGTATTGTAGAACTTGCAACTTTTGATACGTTTGAGACCATAGACCGAATACAAGCACGAGAATGATTAAGGCATTAGGTAAACCTTTTTTCCTTTTACACCGTTTTTATATCCTTACCCGAAAATTATTCCCTAGTAGCCAACTTTGAGCCTAATCCTTTCGTTTGATCACCCTATAGCCCATAACCTTAAACCTTTTTGTTTTAACCCGTGTGATGGAAATTCGATTATAGGAATTGTATTTGTATAGTTGTGTTTGATTGGTTATGAAAAAAAAGAGAAAAATCAGAAAATGCATGAAAAAAAATTGAAAAGCGTTGAGGAAAACACAAAAAGAAGTGTTAGTAGTTGTTGAATAAAAGGCGAAAGTTGTTGCCTCATATTTGATGTTTATATTTAGTTTTGTTTAGTTTAGTGGTTTGTAATAAAAATCGAGTTTTCATCACCTTAGCCACTTTAAAATATCCTATTCCCTACCCTTAGCCTAGCCCCGTTACAACCCTTACAAAGACCTTATGACTTGTGCTTAGTATTCGTGATCAATGGTGGAGAATGATTGAGTTGCAAGCTTATGCGGGTATGTGTTCTAATCGGTTTTGAGTGAATATTCCTTGAAGTGCTAATACATTATAAACATTAGCCAATTTACAAGCCGAGTGGAGAGAACATTGTGAGGGATGTGCATGAATTGATTAGTTTCACGGGCGGGTTAATCTTGGGTAACCATTTGTGTATGTGAAATCACATTACCGTTAAATATATTGAAAATTGTAAAGAGTTTGAACTTTAGCATAACATTGGACCTTAACCTTCGTCTCGGGAATGGGGAGTGTATTTGTTGTTCGACCCACGTGAAAGTGAAAAACAGATTTGCTTGAGGGCAAGCAAAAGACAAGTGTGGGGATGTGATACGTGGTTGAAAACCGGTGATCGTTTATGCTTAAGTTGATGTTTTTACATAGCTTTTAATCTTGAATAGCCTACTTTTAATGGGATTTGTGTTTTACAGGTCTAAAAGAGTTTAAGGAGCTAATCGGGAGCTTTACGGAGCACCGGGGGCGAACGGGATTAACCGGGGATGTGAAATGAACAAAACCGGGTTAATCACAAATATTGGATGTGTTTTGGGGGATGTTAATGAATTTAAAATGAATATATTGGAAGATGGCATGATAGAGGGCTGAATTACGAGTACGTGGGCGAAAACGGTGCGTAAAACAGAGCTATAACGAAGAAGTTATGAAGAAAACAAAAAATGGTATTTAGAGGCACCGTAGGCGACGCCCAAAAGGGCCGTCGGCGACGGCCTCTGGTTTGTTCCGTCGGCCAGAAACCTCCGTAAACAGCTAATTAAGCCGTCGGGCGAAACTAAAACTTCCAGGGGCCGTCGGGGACGCCCTAAATAGCCGTCGGCGACGCCACCTGCATTCTCATATCGCCAAAAACTTGATTTTTGAGTTGGGGACGAGTTATAACATCAATTTTGACCAATAAACGGGTGTTACACTTGTTTTTGAGTTTGAAACTTGTTCTTGGAGCCTAATATCATCACCTATCACCTACGATTCCATCCAACATCATCTCTACAACCCGAATCAAGAACGATAGCAACATCATCTTCTTGAATCGAAACCCTAGTTCTATCAATCCATCAATCCATCAATCCACTCAACCACTCACCATTATCACTCATCCAAAACCCTAACCTTCATCATTCACCATTCCACAAGTTCCAAGATGGTTCAATTCAAGCTTCCATCATCCGTTGATCGTGCCATTTTCACCATGAGCGGCTAATTTCTTGGAGGTTTCACCCTGGTGTAGGTTATTGTAAGTCTAGGGTTTAAACATTGTTCTTGGTTTGAGTTTGTGATAATTTGCTATTTGATTTTGAAGCTTATGACAATTGTCTTGCATTTGTATTGAATTCATAAATTGTCGAGTGAAGATTAAATTTGACTTTATGAAATGTTTATATGCAATTATGCCTTGTCTAGGTTAGAGTTTACATGTTCTTGGTAACAAAGTGCATTGTGGTCCGTTATTTATAACGTTGATAGCTTTTGGCACCTAAGCTTCGCGACACTAAATCCGTTAATCATTTGCAATTGATTCAAACCTAAAACGTGTAGAAACCCTAGGATTTCAATTACCGAACCGGGTGTGAACCTTGTTTTCTTATCATTGTCTAATCAATCAATTTTAATTCTTGCAATTTGTTAATCACTAGTAGTTAATCCATTCAATCATTTTAGTAATTCTAATTCACATCTTTCAATTAAACAAAACTACAAAAACATATCATAGCAAGCTTCATAAGTGTGACATCTTTTCATAATTCAATCGAATCCATTCGCAAACCACATACTCTTCGTGGTTCGAACCCCTTACTACCACTAGCTATTTGTTAAGGGTAATTAGGGCATATAAATATTATCTTTGACCGGAGCGCGACACTCCGATCAATATCGTAAATAGAAGCTTTTTATTAATTAAATTGCGATATCTTGCATAAGGCATGTTTAAATTTGGATTTTGACCAAAAACTCATTAACTACTGTTAAGATATTATTTTTAGGGATTTTTGGAATTTTTGATCAGATTATAAACTGATCGTATCTTAGAGTTCTTATGTAATTCGGTAAATGACGATAATACCCTTTTCATGCATAAAATTAGATTAACAAATGATTTGAATGCCAAACCTTTCCTACTGATTTTATACATTAAATAAATTATTTTGAACATTCAAAGCTGATCAAAATCTCATATTTCTATAAAACACCTTAATTATCGTCAATTAGCGATTTTTACGCTATTTAAGAGCATAGTATGGTTCTAAACCATAATTAACACCTAAGACTTGTTACATACTAAATTTTTAAACAAATTTTAATATCATTACAGTAGGTATAAGTCATGAACTCAAACTTCCAAAAATGTCCTTAAAAGCATATGTGAAATGACCAAAGTACCATTTCGAGGCATAGTTTGGCCATAAATGGTAACCCTCACATATGTATGATATCTTACTGATGTAATGTAATAAAATAAATATTTTTACTGATTACCAAATACCAGAACCTCAGTTTGCTTTAAAACCTCTTTTATAAAGCGTAAAATGACCAAAATGCCCCTACGGGACTTAATTTGGTTTCAAATACTTTTTGGGCATATATGTTAACATCCTACTGATGTATTAACATATTCTAAGCATAATAACATATGGGATTTGAATATGGTTCATTTGGTTACCGTTACGCATTTACGCGTTTGGATCGGTTTATGTAACTAGTTTATGTAAGTTTGCCGAAACGGGTTTAACCTTATCATTTTTATCTCAAAATCCAGAATGTACTTAGTTTACCCATATTATACAAGTCTTCGTACTTGTTGGGTCTAAAGTACATTCTACTCCGGTCATCGCTTAATCTAGCGTATCGTGCCGTTTTAGATACTTTAAGCTGGTCGGTCTAAGTCCACAACTTAAATAAGACCGTTAGCATTCTGAATTGGTTATATATTACCATCACTCCAGACTAGAGCCACCCGGTAAAAGCTACCTGCATTTAGATAGATTGGATACGACTGAGTTATTTTGCTGTGAATCAAGTATTAGCTCAGGTAAATACTTTTAACTTATTTTCCCTTATATGGGCTTGGGATACGGTAGATTAATACCGCTTGGTTGGGTGTGGATCAATCAAATGCCGGATTGTGGTTAGTAAATCCACAAAACCCGTTTTGATACTGTTCTGTTGATAACTTAAACATTGGGGGTTAACGACCATGTCCTGGATATATCCTCGGCTCATTTCATTTGTAAATGGCCACGACCGATGCGCAAGGTGTAGGCATACACCGAAAAGATGCCAATATTAAATTATTAAATTACCCACAAGTTGGGGATAACTCCTTTATGGGTTTTATAAGTGGTGTGTCATTTAATCATGTCTCAGTCTCTGTACTGGGCCCCAGATGTATGGTAAACATGTAATTCAGTATACAAGATTTTATTAAAGATTGTCCCAAGTTATAAAAGGTTTTGTGCCTTGTGCGCCTAAATCAATTTTTATAAACTCTTTTCAAATGAGTCGGTTAATTGTATTTACCAGTGAAAACTGACGTATTTTCAAAAGACTAAGTGGCAGGTACTACTCGTAATAGGCTGGGAGTTGCTCGGTGTCGAAAAGAGGATCTTGCAAATCCTTAAAGATGCCATAAAGTCTGCTAAACTTCATTTTATACATTCTGTAATGATCCACCTGTGGAATTGTTATTACAGGCTCGTCTATAATAAATACTTTGATATTTTCAGACATTTGAGTTTGTAATAATATTTTTATATTCCAAGACTTCCGCTGTACTATCCTGTGTATGTTTGACCATGATGATATCAACTACGTCACGATACTCCCCACCGGTAATATGTGAAAATATCGGGGTGTGACATAATTACACAAAATCATCTACACGTATCCTAAACAAATCTGCTCAAATTCACTATGCACATGAATGATTTTATTAACTTTATTTGCTCAAATTCACTATGACACACTCATTGAATCATCTATTCTTATAATCGTGTTACCCTATTACGAACGGATTAAAAATCCACAACGCTTATAATCACGTTGCCCTAATTACGAATGGATGAAGAATGTATGATCGATTATGTTCCTAATATATGTTTACGACTAATTTTGGACGAACTTTGGGAACTAACCTCAATTATATGACTATCTTCTGGTAAAATCTCATATCTGAGATAAAATCTCAATCCAGATGCTTCAATATGGTGAACTGATGACAGTGAAGTGATGATGTATTCAAGACGATAATGTAATCGATGAACTGTTGAGTATTGTTGAGAGATTCAGGTTGAAGTTTGAGAAATGTTGAGAGATCTGGATCTAATCAGAGGTTAGAGAGAGTGGACGTGAAAGTTTGTATTAAATGTAATTTAATTTGTGCTTGAAGTCCAATATTTTAAAAGTTGTTTGGTATTTACAAAATTGCCCCCTGTTCACATTGGTTCTCGCAGTTCTCGCAATAAGGGTGGTTCTCGCATGAACCCTACCCTATATATATATATAGGGTCAGGATTTAGAGAAAACGGGGGAAAGTGTGAGAACAGTGAGAACGATTATGGATCGTCAGATCAAAACAATCTATGGACTAGATTGGCGCGGTGGCGTTATCGTAAATAAAACCAAATCTATCAAGTGGACGCGTTTCATTAAGGGTGAAAGGGTCTTTTACCGCTCAAATTCAAAACGCCAACAAAAATGATAACACACCATTCAAAACAAATAAAACGCCATTAAATACAAAACGCAAAAAAATAGTGATAAAACGCGTTGGAGATTACAGGAAGAGGAAACAACACAGTAACTGAAATTCAATTAGTAACATTTATTAGAAGAAATTCCCTCCTAAATTACGCGCCAAAAACACCATTATATAAACGACGTTAAACATCGCTTCCATAATCACTTCAATCTATCATTCTGCAAAACATCTTTTACCAAAAACGCAAGTTTAACCAAAACGCCAAAAATGGCAACCATCGTTTGGTGGAGATACACTCTGGGAATCAAACGATTCGTCATACGTTTTGACAACAGAAGGAGGGTGTATGTTAGGACAATCAAAGCAATTTTGAAGATGGAAGAAGAGGTACGGAGGGGTATCCTATCGCTTGGCATCGCTCTAGATAACGAATGTCATGAAACATATAAGCTTATGAAAAAATTAACAAGGAAATTTGGACCAAGCAAAGCATATAGAAAATCGGACCCAGTCATAACATCATGGCGTTTTGATGAGGAAACAGACATGGTGACCGTTATATATGACAACGGAGAGCAGGAAGACTACCTGCTTGAAGACATCATGACAAAGTAGGGGATTGGGTTCATGAAAGAATTGCACAACGCCACTTGTTTGAACACATACATGGACTTAAAAATGGCGTTGATGAAGGACATGTTCAAATGGAGGCCTCAGAGTCTTCAACAACAAGAAGCCAATGAAAGTGAAAGTGATGATATGGATGAAAGTCTACATGAAGACTCCGAGGAAGAAGACGACGGAAGTGATGGATACTTCTCGGATAAAGTACCTTCTGACAAGGAGTTTTATTTTTTTTGGTTTTCTTCTGTGTAATCTTTTTTTTAAGATAATTAAATGCTATATTTCTCCATTTAGTTTCAAAACGCCAAAAAAATACTACAAAAAGTTATTGCTTACAAAACGCCAAAAATAATAAAAAATATTTTTCATGTTTAATATTTTCTCTGATATTGTATTTTGTCATCTTAGTCTACGTAACGCCATTAAAAAAAGGCCAAACTTGGAAGATGGGACGTCTATCACGCTAAAACTGATAAAGCTAAACAAAACAGTAAATACACATAGTAACTGAAAAGACGGTTACTTTATTACTATCATTTATTATAATAAAAATCTCGCCTAAACTACGCGCCAAAAAACTCCTATAAGAGAGAGGTCTCTACATAATGAATTGATCACACCCAGAAAACAAACGCCATGTTTCATATAAACTACTCACTTTAAACGCCAAAAAAAAATAGTTAAAAAAACCACAGATGGCAAAGCTTTCACTGAATGGATTCTTCTCTGAAGTTGGTATCTCTATAAGCTTTTGCTGAATGAGATGGACAAATATTCAAGAAAAAAAGACTGATGACAGTGATATGTCATCATGTGAGCTTTGTTCTTGATGACTATATGCATGGCATGAAGGGATCAATACCAGTGTAAAATGCTATTTTAGACTCCATTATTATAAATAGCATTCAAGCAGGAGTTGATCTTCAATGACATGTCAACAAACAAGAAGATCACACCAAAAAACAGCATGCTACTAACAAGCTTCGTCTAAAAAGGCGGGCGTTATGTAGGAAAGTTGGCATCTAGCTAATGTATTCAAATGTTCAAAACGCTAAAACAAATTCAAGAAGAAAAGACTAATGACAGTGAAGATTTGGATGAGAAATTAGATTACCATTTTATATTTTTATTTTTCATTTTCTGTTGTTTTGTTATCTAATTATCTATTGTTTGTTATCTAATTCTCTACTAATAAAATACATTACTATATAAAACGCAAAAACTACAAACACCAAAACTCTAATAGTATGAAAACTGTGAGAACGGATGCTGGCAAAGCACCTTGTTAATGTATTAAACGCCAAAAAAATTGACTAAACGCCATTAAAAACATTTGGTCTTATTGCAATCTTATGAAAATATTAATGAATCGTAATGAATTATTAACAACGCCACTAATGCCAAAAAATTGACCTGGGAAACGCTATAACGCCAAAAAAATTATATATGTGACACAAAAACAATTAATTCAACGTGACAGATCCAAGAAACAATAAAACGCCAAGTAGTTAATGAATATAATTAACGCCAAAATAATCTTAGAGGCCAAAAAAGAAGCAGCATGTTACACAAAATTGGGAAATAAAAGAAGATTGAAAAGACAAAAAAACCCCTCATGCCCTAATCATATCCCACGCCAATTGTTGGACCATGATGCGTTCTCACCGTTCTCACACTACTTGTAGTTCTGCTTAAAACCATATTATTGACTTAGATCCAAATACTAGACAATTATGTGATCAAACATGAATTTTCTATATAATAACAATTAGCATTAGCAAATTTTGGTATACTCACAAATGTTGTTGTTCATCTAACAATAACAAGTTTTTTTAATTAATTTTCAATTGTTTTAATAACTTTTAATATACAATGTTTCATCTAACAATAACTTTTAATAACAAGTTTTATCATTAAAAGTACTCTCATCATGATTTTTTTTAATAACTTTTAATATACAATGTTTTATAAAGTTTCAAATATTTCTTTGCAACAAGGAAAACATATTTACACACATGGATAAAGTTATTGTTAGAAAGTCATTTGAATAAAATGTTTATGGTTTTACAAATGCATTTTTTACCTGCATTAATTGATTTTTGGTGTTCATAATTCATCACGATTTTAAAGTCTTAAAACGCAGCACACATAGTTTTTTTTTTTTTTTGTACCTTGTTCTTTATAACCTTGTTTATTTCAATGTGGGAGAATATGTTTTTGAACGACATTTTAATAATAAAAGGGTGTCCTTGTGCTACTTTCAGGCTAAAATAGGCAACAAAAAGTATGTGATTTTAAAGGTGAAACTAAAGTACTAATAATTTAGGGATAAGGTCTCTTTTTGTTTGGTGAGAGGAGGATGAATATGAGTGTTAACTAGGAGTTTACAGTTTACTTGTTAATATATCTAGTCGAGAATCTCATACTTCCCCTTTCTATAGTTCGGTTTTCAAGTAGCAAATGGCTAATATATATATATATATATATATATATATATATATAAGATTATTATTGTATTTCTATGTTTCTAATTCATTTTGATATATTGAGCTCGTTAGCTAATAATGTTTGAAGGGGGTAAAACCTATTGTGGATACGTATAGAGGGATATATCTAATTTCTTCGTCCAGACATCCACTACTACATTTTGTAAAAAG